>CM077351.1:15645651-18437651 GCA_039655645.1 Ammopiptanthus mongolicus | reverse complement strand
CAATGCGTTGTTCAAATAAATATAGAATTATGAAAATTACGTAACTGAAATAAATATACTTGCACCCAGTGATTTGAATGCACTAATCCAAGTACACAAATGGATGGATTCAACGGAGGTGATCTTCTTAATGGCAAAAAGGTCGTACACATACCTAACACCCGATCAAGTGCTACAAGTGCCACATTATATCTTGTAGCAATCACATGTCCCATATCAGGTAGAGTCATCCACTTTTCAAGGGGTACAGTTGTCATCACTCCCACATAGAGTGAATCAAGTGCGCGTTTAAATCCAGTATCCCCCATGATACGCTTGTAAAGGTCTTTAAATTGTGAGAGATCACCAATCAATTCTTGACGAACTATCATCCAATGATCCTGACATCCGTACTGAAAAAGAGCAACTGATCTATAGCCACAATTCCCATCTCCCTCCACATTATGTACAGCCTCAATATAACCTTGTAGCAAAAGAGGAAACTGAGACATAAATGATATCTGCTTCACTCCTTGCACAGAAGCCTGTGACACCGGACGGTTCACTCGTTGCACAGAAGCCTGTGACACCGGACGGTTAGTCGCACTATCATAAAGGGAATCAATGTGCTCAAAGTATGAAGGGTCACTAGTAGTTGATCTTTCCATTTTTAAAGAACGACGACCCTTTGTCTTCACCTTCTCTTTTGGTGGCAACATTGAGGTAGTTTGTGGCCAAACTAGGTCACGCAATTTACCCATAAAACCCCTCTTTCCATCAATGTCAAGTTTCTCTAATTGCTGTCTGAATGCTTCAAACAACGGCTCTGGATCAAACTCTTGAGACAAGCTAGTGCCTACATCCGGGGAAGAAAAGGATAGCCTCTGCCAATGTACATGAATCGACCACAATGGAATAGGCACGTTTAGCTTCAGATACTTATAAATCTCGCAGGCACAAGGTAATCCATGTGTCTTTCTAATTTTGCACCCACAACGACCAGCATCACCTTTGACAAAGTCAACTCGTTTCACCTCTTCAAAAATATGCCCCAGTGCGCTCCTAGCAACACAACACTTCAACTGTTTATACAAAGGCCTGTTGAACCTATGCTCCACTATCTGAATGCTTCTCTCGAACGAGGCCTTTATTTCAGTGTGTTGCAAGATCATCAAGTTGTTCATGCTAGTCATACAAGTGCACAGATCCCCCATGCTGTTCGCCAACAAATTCTTCAATTGTGCGTGTGCGCCCTCAACCCTGTGAACATAGCATACATAAATGCACAATATATGTTAACCAGGACAAAATGATAGCTAACCAAGATATATGTTACCTATTCGAAGTTGTATTCCCAAGATGCATAACCTTATCCGTCCATGCCGAGACAAACTTCTTTTTGTTATGCTCCAACCATGTCTTATATACATAATCGAACAAAAGAGGACACTCGGCACAAACACGTTCGAAATTATTGACACAACAATCATAATTATCCTCATTAGCACAATAAAGTATAGCCTCCCATGCACCCATAATGGTAGGGATATCCTCCGGGTCACTGGCATACACCTTGCAGTTGGCCTTCACATTCTTGTTGATATGAAAATGACATAATAAATGACATGAAGTAGGAAAAATGGTCTCAATTGCATTCACCAAGGCGGCGTCCTTATCAGTAATTATGACTTTTGGCAAGGAATCCTCATTTCGAAGCAACACTTTCAACCGTTCTAAAGCTCATATGAAATTGTCCTTTTTCTCGGCCTCCATATAACAAAAACCCACTGTAAAAGTCTTCTCCGTTGACGTCTGACCTACAATCTCAAGTAAAGGAAGATGATACTTATTGGTCTTGTATGTACTATCAATAATTAGGACAATACTGAAGGCATGCAACAGAATAAGGGCATTTGGGTGTGCCCAGAAAATGTCACGGACAATATCCACCATCTTGCAATAATTTCATGAGATGTTGGACTTCCGTTCTTGGCCCCATTCTATTTTTCCTGTACCGTTGCTGAACATTATATATTTGTCCAATGGTAGTGTAATTGCTCTGGTCATGATCTTTCAATATTGACAATATGTGTCTTGGCTGCACCATACTCTTTGTCATGTCTTCAGCTAAGGACAACTCATCAACTTTCAGCTTTCCTGGTAATGGGTGACCAATCAAAGTTTCTGCCTTTTCATGGTTGTGTGACCCACACAATACCTTCAGTGTCCACCCTCCACCATCATGCAAAGGCCTCCCATATAGTTTAAAAGGGCACGAACACTTTTTCGTTCATGTAGTTTGTTTCTTTAATTCAGGTTTGTACTGTTTATACTTCCCACTCTTCTCACATCCGATGGTGACTCTTTCTTTCTATAGAAAACCCCCTAAATCTGACCTTAAGATGATGAGCACAAATCCATGTGAATATCCAACATGTCGAACCCAATTCACAAGAGCATCTCGATCAGAAAAGACCTGCAATTTTTATTACAACGTTAACTACACTAATTTGTACTAAAACATACATTTGTCTTACAAATTAGAGATTACTTTACCTTTTTAGTCAAAAAGACATTGCTATAATCCACAAATTCTTTTTCATTGTCAACTATGTCAACATCATCCGTTGGCTCGACGTATGGCATGTCCTCATCATGTGATATATTATAAGCCCACTCATCATCAGCATCCATAGTAAAAACTGTGATATATACAAAACGGGTGTATTAAAATGTGGTTACTGGGCATCGAAACCAATTACCGTACAAAAATATACGGTAGTGTAAAAAATTACCTTACATGTAGATCTATACGGTAGTTGCTTCATATAAATAACCTACCGTATACAATCATATGGTAGTTTATTTATTTAAACAAAGCTACCGTATAGTTGTATACGGTTGTTTATTTATGAACATCAAATACCGTATGATTACATACGGTTACCTATTTATATAAATTTACACAACCGTATGATCATATACAGTCGTTTGTTTACTTAAACTACCATATGGATATACACGGTACCTTAAGCTTTTCAACAAACTACCGTACTTGACTATACGGTAGTCTATTTATTAAAACAAACTACCGTATATATCTATACGTTAGTTTCTTTGTTTAAACTACCGTATACAGTCATACGGGAAAACGCGATCAAGAGAAAAAAATTACAGCAAACAATGTTACCTTCAGTAGATTTTAATGGATGTTTAAGATGTTATTTTTCTTCACTGAGTTGGTTAAGGATTTAAGTGGGGTAATGAAGTTAAAGGGGATATGGGAAAGAGAGTGGGGTAGAGAGTGGTGGGGTAGAGAGAGAGAAAGAGAGTTGAGTGAGGGTAGAGAGTGGTGGGGTAGAGAGAGAGAGTTGCGTGAGGTGCAGGAGGTGGTGGGGTAGAGAGAGAGAGAATGAGGGTTGAGTGAGTTGCAGGAAGGGTAGTTTTGGATTTTTAAAAATAGGGGGTATGAAAATTAAATTGGGGGTATGAAAATGAAGGCCCGATTGATTTAACATTGTATAGCAGCGCCCCTGGAAATTGGACTCTGTTCCAATCTATGTCTTCAACTTTTCCATTACTTTCTTGGACTTATATGTGCAAATGTAGCGGGTCTAAGGCATTACATTCAGAATTCCAGAGCCCTTTAATTGTGATCAAGCAGCCATAAATCTGAAAGGTCAATGGTTGTGATCTTTATCCAGCATTTCATTTAGCAAATAATAGTTTTTTGATTTGAACAAGCAAAATTGACATTCAAATAATATCTTACTAAAAAATATTGTTATCATATACTGTGTGACATTTCATATGCATCTGGTACATTTATTCCAACTTTATATATAACAGGTAATATTTTCTAACTTCACTTAAATTGGTGTCTCATAGACCAACATGTGATTGGTAAGAGAAGTAACGAGCTTCAGTCTTTTAAGCAAGTGGTTAGGGTTTTGATCCTTGATTTTTGGGTGTGGAAAAAACCTGGTTAGGAGAGGTCGACCCTTCAATATCGTCCAATATCTCAAGGGATTAGCCTTCGCAGTTGCACGTGAGGGATACCTTGTGAAACAAAAAAAATTTGGTGTCTCATAGGGAGAAGGCTAAGGTCCTCCAACATTTTTGTTGAGGACCGGTCCTCTAGTCCAGATAAATAAAAGAAACACAATAGAGAGAAAGGAACGAAGACCTGACTGTGACTCTACTATCGTCACAACCGCATGCAACTTCACCAAACAGAGAACGAGGGAGTTGATGGAAAGAGGGTACGACGACGTCGTCACGAAGTGGAACTGTGTTGTCTTTGTTAACGTGAACAGAGAGATCTAGCAAGGAAACAAAGATTTCTGGCAAAAAAGTCCCGAAGTCCCAGAAAGATTTCTAGCAAGGAAATAGTTATGAGAAAGACGTCAATGACAGCTGTGGTTCCGAAGGTAGTGCAAGTACGTGTTCCAGTTCCAACGCCTCTATGACTCGTAACGACTTGTGAAGCCTCCGCTTGTGCAGACCCTCCGCTTTTGAAGCCACTGTCATCGACAATGCCGACGAAGCCTCCGTGTTTGTTGGCTCCGATGGTGATGCACTTGTCAAAGTCGCTCCACCAGATGTAGATTCCATTATCAACAACAACAAAGATCTCAAGTTTCAGTTCTTATAATTATGTTTCTGTATATGCACTCTTATGAATTGTTTTTTGTTGTTGGATTGGGAAAATGGATTTTGTGTTGTCGCCCTGTATGGTCACCTGAACCGAGATTTGAGAGGAGAGACTTAAGCATTGGAGCGAACCTTTAATCGAGCTGGGCAGAAGGCTCACCTCTAGACCTAGTGGGATGGTCAAATAACGACCTTAGCGAAGGATGAGGAGGAGGGGGCATCGGAGCAATATCCGGGATAGTACCTGTAACATCCTAAAAATTAAAAATAATAGAGATAATAATATTGTAAAAAAATAAAGAGTTTTGGGAGGCTTAGAATTCATATTTTAGGCCCTTGAAGTAAATAAAATAGATTTAAAATAATTAAAATTGGTTAAAGTGTGATTTTCTAAGTGAAAATCGCTTCTTGACACATGAGCACGCCCTTGCTCATGTGTAAGCACACTCGTGCTCATGTTCAGCACGTCCGTGCTCATGTTTATCACACTTGTGCTCATGTGCAGCACACCCATGCTCAAGGGAGCACGTCCGTATCAGAAAACGCGAATTTTTGACGGTGATGAGCACACCCTTGCTCATCTAAGCATGCCTTTGCTCTTAGCAAAGAGCACACCCATGCTCATTAAGAGCACGCCCGTGCTCGTTGGCAGAACAAAAAATACCGAGATTTAAAAGAGGAAAACGCAAAAAAACCCTATAAATACAATCCTAATAACATCCTAGTGCGACTAGAAACCCTTTTACACCCTAAACCACTCTCCTGCTTACCTTGGAGGATTCAAGAGCTTGGGGAAGGAGATCTTGGAGAAGAAGGGACATAGGGAGAGAAGAAGGAGATTTCTTGGCATGTTCGTGGGAGACGCTTGAAGATTCTTGGAGGTCTTCAAGAGATGAGTAAAAACAACATATTCTCACCCTTCCATGGTGTAAACGATTTTGGGAAAAAAGGGGTTTGAAGTATCTAATGATTTCATGAAGAAATTTCAATGAACGAACTTATGTTTGGCCAAATCCTATTTTCTAATTTGAGGTTTTTTTTATGGAAAACGAAATTAATATTTGATTAGATTTTTTAATGATATGAATGCCATGATTGAATGTCTATTCAATGTAAATTTTCTGGTCTTTGATGATTGAGTTGACATGCTTTTATGTGACGTGTATGTTATGAGATATTAAAAGGGATTTGGTCTGCCTATTTGTTGTTATGGCATTATAGTTTGATTGTTGTTATTGATTGCTTGACATGCACTTAATACTACCACAGTAGCGGTATTAAGGATTGAGTAAATACGACCATTATAGGGTATTGATCTTGGGAAAACATCACCATTGTAGGGATGTTAACAATACCACTATTGTAGGGGTATTGGAATTGAGAAATATCTCATGATAAGGGTATCGAAATGAGAAACATTGCCATTGCAGGGATGTTGAAAAATATCACTATTGTAGGGGTATTGAAATGAGAATTATCCCATTGTAGGGGTATCAAAAATAAAAAATATCACCATAGTAGGAATGTCAAAAAATACCATTATGACAGGGTATTGAATGAGTAACTTCACCATTGTAGGTTAGGTCGAAACACGCCTTATCAATAGGGGTGGGCAATGGGACGCCGTTGTTGTGTGTTTATGACTGGCATATTGAATGCATGAATTAAATGTAATTAGCATGGTAATTGAGATTTGTGATATGTTGGAATGACTGTTTATATTATTGTTATTATGTAAAATTATATCATTTTCGAAAGAGCACATACTATGTTTGTTTTTCCGTTTACTGTGCCGGTTGAGATTAATACTTTTGCGAACTTATTTTAGAACTATTTTTATTCATTGGGATTCCCTTCTCGTTAGTAGTGTTATTTTCAGAGCACGAGGACAATATTCCTAAGACCGAGTAGACTAGAAGACTAGAAATTCTTCTTAGTATTATTGTTAGTTTGATTAGTATTATGAGGTACTTTAGACGTTGTGGCTGTAACATCCCAATTTTTACATTGGTAAATTATGTGGATCTTATGAGTCACAATGGCAAAGTTGTAAATATTAAGATGTTTTGGAGAAGTAATCATGACTACTTTAGACAAGTAATCATGACATGAATGACTCATGGTGGTGAGTCATGGTGGACTAATCATGATAGTGATGAGTCATGGTGATGACTCATCCATTGACTAATCACATTTTGGAACCATGTTTCTCGTCCGGTGTTTGATTTTATCTCTATGTATCCACTTTTTGGATACAACACAGATATTGTTTTACTCTACATTACTAATAGAGAATTATGGTTAAGGTTTGGGTTGAAGACTCAGGCGAAACTCGATCTGCGTACGAGATCACCAGAACCAGTAACGGATAAGCTTCACGTAGCTTTCAGGGACACCTCAACATGACACCTCACCTTATTATCCACTAAGTAATCATTACATAAGTGACTCACCTAGGTGAGTCACCATAGTAATGATGGCAAAGGGTGAGTCACATAGGTGACTCACCGTAGTAATGATTATGGTGTAGAAAATGAAAATTTTGCCCTTAAAGGAAATGACTTTTTGCCCTTAAGTAATTTTTATACAATTCTTACCCTTCCTTCACATAACCCCACGCCATTCATAGATATATATTCTATCTCATATTTCTTTCTCCTTTACTTTATTCTTTAATTTCAAGTGTTGAAGTTTCTAGTACAACTTTTGATGAAAGTCCAATTTGATTCTTAAGTGAATGACCATTCTAACCTTGAGCAAATTTTATCCTTATCCTTTCCTTATCTTTTTCTTCCTATATATATAGATCTCACGCCACCTCTCTTATATTTCTTTCTCTCGATTTCGTGCTCCTTCCACCCTTGTTCTTCACTTTAAGCATTCATAACATCTTCAAGCTTCTACCTCTCTCCATTCTTCAAGGTTTCTTCAAGAACTTTGTGAAGCAAACTTGCTTAGATTGATCTTATTCATCATCTAAGAGGTAGAGATCTCTTCTTTCAGCTCTAAATCTCCATTTCTATCCATTGAAACTCTATGTGTTCATGGTTTTTCTTGAACTTCCAAAATTTATGAAAAATTGTAGAAAAATCATTTTAATGTCAAACCAATTTTCTTGATCTAGATTTATGATTTTCTATCATAATCCCAAGAGTTTGGAATCATAAGAGATCTCTAACCCATTTGGGGGAGAGAGGGCCGAATGCTCTATAGTAAGAAATCATGAAGCTTTGGTTAAAATTTTGCTTAAAGAAGTGTTGATTTGAGTTCTATCGCGCTAAGATGTCCTTGAATGATTGTAATAAAAAAACCTTTCCTATCCTAATTTCATATAGCATGGCCGAAACCTAGATGTTGGTGGATCTTGAGTTTTGTTTCAAATTCTTGAATAAAAAGACTTACAAGAGTGTTATCTAAGTTTAAGGATCATTGATCCAAAAGTTCGTAAAATTTTAACAATCCTAGCCTATTTGACTACCAAGGGGCCGAACCTAGTTCATAGGAATTAGAGAGTTGTGTTTGATTATACTAATTGAGATTATGATTTATTGTGAGGGAGGAGATCGTATTCAATCATTCTAAAGCGTGTACGGGTACCGATGGAAGAACAAGGCTGCGGCCGTGAGCAAGTGCTCGTGGTTTGTGAGAGTTACTTCACTGCTCTAAGGTGGGGAGAAAGAATCTCACATCCATCGGGAAGGCAAGATTAGAATAATATATATTGACATGTGTACGGGAGCCCTAAACCCTACTAGAGGTTGAGCCCTGACAAAGTACCTAGACCCCAGGTGTAGGTATCTTTGGGCTATCACCACCAAGAATACACCCTAGGCTAGATGACTATTACTTGATGGATGATTGATGTGTTTGGTGTGATTGTTGTGAATATGTGTTCTAAGTGTACAATGATATGCTTGATAATATGAATTGTGTGATGTTACATGTTTGCGTTGGTATATTGAGATATTGAATATCATGTATGCATGTTTTATGATTGATGATGCTAATGCGGATAGTGAATCAAAGTGCCACAATGCATATGTGAGAAAAAGTGATGGATATTGATAAGTGATGTATACAATGGTATCACGAATACAGTGATATGAGGATCGAATTGAGATGTTTATTGAGATATTGGTGGCACAAGTGATGGTTGACATGCATAGCATGCTCATGTGCCAAGTGGCGAGCCGTGTGGTATGGGACACACGAGGTTAGTGTACCTGAGTGCGTGTACGAAAGAGGGAAGGGACGATCTTGGTGATGTTGGGGATGTAATCGGGTTCAGGACTTATCACAAGTGACGGATAAGGCTTCTCCTATCGTGTCGTGTTGCCTTCTGGAACCTGGTTATCCCGACTGGACCCTCAATCTTCCACGTCACAGGTGGACTTTCCGAGGCGGCCAAGATACCTTTCCCGAGAGTTGGATCGGGATGCATTTTTATTGGTCACGGTGAGCGGAAAGGGTCCCTGGACAACTAACTATGGTTCTGAGATTGAGAACGAGATTTGAGATATCAGCCAACATGCATGTAGGAATGAGATACATATAGCATAAGTATTGATCCTAAGTGAAGTAATTGGGAGATGTTTGTGTACATGCTTATGTGATGTGGATGTGTATATGCTTATGTGATGTGTGTGATGTTCATATATGTTATTTTATAAGCTTCTTTCCCATATATGATGTTTGTGTTAGATCCTTATCTCCCTATATTTTTCTGTGTATGTTTTCTTTTATGGCTCGTGAAGAAGACACTTCAGTTGAGGATCCTATTCCTGGAGAGGATGGCATCTCTTATGAACCGGATGCAAGTGGAAGATCCGTTGATGCTAACAGTGAAGGATTCGGGATAGAGGAGAGTTTATATTAGTGTCTGGCCAGTACAATATGTATGAGAGTTTTGAGTATTTATAACTTGATGTACTTTGTGAGAAGACTGGAACAAGATATTAGTGGTTTTTAGTATGACTGGTTATGTATCTTTCTTATTGTAAGTTAAAGGTCGTTATATTAAAGAAGCGAACTCTGATATATGTAATTAAGGATAATGATATACATACGGATATGTTGCTAGCTATGGGTTGTTGGGTTGTTTATATTGTTATGTATCTTAAGTTTTAAGTTTTAAAATGTCTCGCATGTTTTCAAGATTAGATAATTAGGTTATAATGGGATTATCCTACGTAAGTGGGGTTGTCTCAGTGGCTACGACCTTAGTTTGTTTTATTTCTTTTGTTTGGGTTTTAGTAGACACCCTGTTTTGAGAGTTTTTGGTGTATTCCTCTTATTTTAGTATTTAAGGAATTATTAATGTAAAGAATATTTTGAAATAATTATTATTATTATTACATTAAGTAATATATTATGAAAATTTTTATTTAAATATTTTGTTATAGGTTACTAATGTATTGAAGGACGTTACAGTACCTAGAGTAGGCATCATCGTAGGAGGAGCTTTAAGAAGGAGTAAATCCAGAATTTGGTCCCTAAAGTTGTAATATCATATTAATTTCGTCCCTGACATTAATGGAATTCCAAAAACGTTCCTGAAATTGTCGAAAGTTAATCAATCTAGTCCCCAACCCCAATCAATTTAGTCCCTAACATTATTGGCGAGGGACCAGATTGATTAACTTTTGATAACTTTGAGGACGTTCTTGAAATTTCATTAATGTCAGGGACGGGATTGACACAATGTTACAATTTTAAAGACCAAATTGGGAATTTACTCCTTTAAGAAGTATAGTTCAGCGTAGATGGTGAACCGAAGTATCGGAGTAGGAAAGGAAATGGTTAGGATTAGGGTTAGGGGTGATGCCGAGGAGGCTGAGCTTGTAGAATATCTTTCCCAGAGGGTAGGCAGAAGGTCGAGAGAGGGGGAATTTGCGGATGGAGGAGGAGTCGTGGAGGTCTGTGAAGTCGCAGAGGGGGAGGGGTAGGGGGAGGGTTTAAGGGTGTTAGAGGGTTTGGAGTGGAAGATCTCAAGGTTGAGGATGGAGTGGTGAAGAGAGTGGGGAAGAGGGAGAGTGAAGCGTTCGTTCCAAACAGGAGAGATGGAGTTAGAATTGTCAAACTTGGTGGCGAAGAGGCGATGGGGTTGGCAGTGGTGGGTTGGGAGTGAGGAGAGAGAAGGAAAGAAAGATCTAACTGGTTGTTTGGGTTGCTATGAATCAATCTGAGGCATCTGATTAATATATTATTAAATCCATGGTTTATACTGAATAAGGATTGATCCTCCCTAATTTAGAGGAAGGACCTTAGACGTTTCTGTCTCATAGAGTTTCTTGGGTAGTGATACATAGAAACTTTCCTTTAGCAAATTGGTAGGTGATCAGTTCATAGGCCTATAAGATCTGGTACCCTCTCTAGGAAACAAAGTTCTCTAGGTCCATGCAACCAATTAATGATGGTACAATTCGGAACGTATCTTGATTGAAATGAATTGGATTCTATTTGACTTTTAAATAATGTTTCTCTAAGTTGAGTTTATATAAAGTGAACAAATAGGGACATGTACACTTTTGATTGGATAAATGCATAGAATCTCAACTTACTAAATGTTTGAAGAGTAGATGCACCCTTACTTACTCACTTTAGAGATGAATTTTCTTTAAAAGAGTATTTTGGTTAACACCCTACTACTTTAAATCAAGCTCTTAATGCCCTGACTGTTTAGGTTTTCCTAAACATTAATGCAATTACCATCATAAGTTCATAACTCTTAGTCAGAGTGTAAGACCTACTCATGAATGCAGGGTTGTGGTGCACCCCTAGGCCATAGGGCCCAACCTAATGCATAAGGTGGAATGGTGGATGATTACATAATATTTGTTTATTTTTTATTTGAGAAAATTCTCAAATATACTTTAGGTAAAAAATATTCCTCCATCCTTTCTGCTTTAACTCCTCCGTCCAAATATATCCATACTAATATGACAAGGAAATTATATAAATATGAAAGTGAGTTCTGGTATTAGGCCTTAAAATTATATTCATTCAATCAATTTATAATCTCAAAAACAAAGGAAAAAGATTAAATCACTAATCGTATTGATCCTTTGAATTTATATACAACTAATTATGTTATCTATAGGTCGCACGAGTTATTAAAATAGAATATTTATTTTATGTTTGAATTATCTTATTTTACTTCAAGAAAAGTTTAGAGAAAATATTTTAAAGAAAATGGTGTACGTAATTTATAAATATTTTTATACCTTTAAATTTAATGAATTTATTATGTTTATTTTTAATCTGATTAATTTATTCTTATTATTTTTAATTTAATTTTGCCAATTAAGTTGGTAAAAAATAATAAATAATAAAATAAAAAGATAATTATTAAATTGTTAGATTCCACACAGTTGAAGAATTAAAATAGAAATTAAGTTGTTTTCGAAGTTAGACTATGTTTATAAACGATAATGTATTAAAGTGTAGGCTCAGCTGATTTTCAATTGCTAGTGTTTACGACTGAAAAGGAGTGTTGAAAAAAATTGGACCAGATAATTTTATCAATGGATGAGCTACAGTATTGAAATAGGAAAGAATGGATGTTGACAAAAACAAAACTAGAATGGATAAACCAAGTGGATCCCACATGGATGGATTAGATAAAAAAAAGATTAAAAAAGACAAAAGTTGGACCTTTGGGCCTTGGAAAGTACGTGCCCCCAACTTGACCTTGAAGACAATTGATTTGGGGGGTTTGTTAAAGGCATCCAAGAATTGTTAAAGGGCACCCTTATCAATAGTATTTTTATCAAAATATCCTCTTAAATTTTTTTTTTCATTTGGCTCGTTACTTGTGAGTGGACAAATTGTTTGCACTATCGCAAATATAATATTTGCGAGTATACCCACAAATATTATATTTGAGAGTGAGTAATTATTTGAGATTTGTTTACTCGCAAATATGATATTTGTGAGTAAAATAAGTACTCACAAATATCATATTTTTAAAAAAATTACACAGTCGTTAAAACCTTTTGATGCTAATACCTTTCGAACATCTAGAAGGAAAAAAGGAAAAAAACAATGAGTTCAATACCGAATAATTTGTTAATATGCGGATCCATTTTCTGATAAGTAAATGTATGAAGTCTGTTCCATTACTTTAATTAAAGCTACAGTTTTTTTTTATAACTACTCATAGTTTTCTTCCCAATTTTACGTGACGCTCGTAAATTAGATATTCGCGAAAGAAGGTACAAATATCTAATTTGCGACTGGTTTTTATTTTTAGCACTCGCAAATTAGGTATGTGTGAGTGTACAAATTTTTGTACTCTCGCAAATAGTTAAATTGCGAGTGATTTTTATTTTTCATCCCTCGCAAATAAGGTATTTGCGAGTGTATGAAAAATTTGTACACTCGCAAATATCTAATTTGCGAGGAATTGAAATTTTTTAATTTTTTTGTACTCTCGCAAATAGTTAATTTGCGACGGATGACACTCGCAAATAAGTTATGAATTTTTTTCTTCACGTTTTGCATCTATTATTAGGTATTTATTTTATTTTGTTTGTTTCATTCTAGTGTTATTGGAGATGGAAGACAACAATATATTTGATTCTAATGAGATTAACCAAACGATAGAGGTGGATTGTACAGGAGCATTCACTACTATGAAGATATTTCCTACACGAGATGATTTACTATGTTGGACTCGAGAGGTTGGAAAGCAAAATGGATTTGTTGTTGTCATTGTGAGGTCAGAGACAGGACAAAAAGACGGACGTACAAAATTAATTCTAGGTTGTGAAAGGAGTGAGAAGAATAAGCCTAAAAAGCATGCATCTTCTAAAGCAACTGGTACTCGAAAGTGTCCGTTCAGAATTAAAGGAATACCTTTATCGATGATTGAAGGAAAGATTGAAGGATGGATGCTGAAAGTAAGATGTGGGTTACACAACTATCGGTTAGCTGAAACATTGATGGGTGTAATACCCCCTCTTAGGGTACTACATCATTTCAAATACCTGTATATAGTAAATCCTTCTACGTAAAGACCAGAACAACACAATGTTCACTCATCAATAGTCAATATTTCTAGGAAGTAATTCACAACCATCACTTCTATGAAGTAATGTACACAAATCCTGATCAGAGAATACAAAACATCAACCTAGTAGACCTATTTCCCCAAAGGTTCCCAAAGGCTCGACCAGCTCTGATACCAACTAATGTAATACCCCCTCTTAGGGTACTACATCATTTCAAATACCTGTATATAGTAAATCCTTCTACGTAAAATAATATAAGTTTCTAGAAATTTATCCAGTGATTTCAAACCTGTTATACACATAGCATATAAGTATCTTCTCGGTCATATAGACAGACAGTAACATAACAAAAGTGGCTTCCTAACTAATTTAATATATAGCTGGTCAACTATGGACGGAAACCGTTTGGGATGCCTTGGTGAACATCCCCTGAACCATGATGTATCTCTGATGAGGGTGTCTGGGAACCTACAACCTCAACAGGAACATCGCTATCACCTTCTTCCGGATCTAAATCTAAAAACTCCTCTGGATCTTCCTCTATTTCCTCCTCCACAGGTGCCGGAGGAGGGACTGGAGCCACAGGTGCCGGCTGAAATAAAGGAGCTTCTAATTCTCCTGCGTCAACCAAGTGTTGTAATAGAAGCCAAAGAGGAGGTAGGGGTATTTCAATAGTCTCTACTGTATGTACGCTGTGCTGTGGTCCAACATCAAGTACCAATAGTTTCTCTGACCGGGCCTGTATAGGTAGCGCTTTGGGTATCAAGAGGTATAGCCAATGCGCCTCCATTATCTACGTGCTGAAAAAGGAAGGAACGAACTCTAGAATGCACCAGAGGAATACGTGGCTCCATCAAAACAATGTCCGCAAGGAAAACCAAACAACAGCATACAAGGGTGAGTTACCAATATATGGATATAAATTGTGATAACTACATATAGAACACCACACCATACATATGAAATCACATTATCGTTCATATAAAAGCTCCGTTTACAACCATCATCATTCACCGTAAAATATGACACTTCAATATTCAATGTCTAATATTTTCCTAATCTCCGGAGATCCCAACACCGTAAATATTTATAAAAACTGAGCTGATCAGGCTCGATTGCCTAACAAGGCACACCATAATGAAATCATTGAAACCTGTCCAACATAAGGCACAGGAAAACACCGTATAATGGTTTCTCATTGTCCACCAAGGCACAATGATATATACACCGCCTTGAATATCCTGACCACCAAGATATCAAGATTCCAAAAACATTGTTGGCACGTCTGCCA
Source organism: Ammopiptanthus mongolicus (assembly GCA_039655645.1). NCBI lineage: Eukaryota > Viridiplantae > Streptophyta > Magnoliopsida > Fabales > Fabaceae > Ammopiptanthus > Ammopiptanthus mongolicus. Next base: position 18,422,717 of record CM077351.1, on the reverse strand, counting down.
TTTTATATGCATGTAAAACATTTTATATTTTTGTCACTTTTCTCTTTGTTCTTTCTTTCCTTGTCGTAGCACAAAGGCTTATGACCCGTCTAAATCTTTCATCATTTAAAACATTAGCCATCAACACAGGACGAAACGTCCGAGTGCTCAGTCACGAATTCTCACACCGGTGTACCAATGTGAGGTTCGTGGTAATAGAAAATAGTATTTACCTTTATTCTCATATCCATCATTGATATGAAAAAGACACATAGATTATAGATCATAGGACACACAGTCCACATCGCATTGTAGGACACACAGTTCACAACACCGTTTTTCTATGTATCTTTATCACAAAACACTAGTAACCCGACGTCTCGTTTATTAGGTTCACGTTTCAAAGTTTTCATCATTTCGTTCTGTGAAACACAAAAATCAAATCAAATCTCCGCAACTCTTCTAAGTTATCGGTTTATCAACATTGTTGTAAAATCATTTACAACAAAACTTTTTCTGTTTAAATACGTTTTAGAACAAAACCAACGTAATTATAATAAAATTTCACCTTCCATAAATAAATCCCTTTCCCAAAAATTCTTTTCCATAAAAATGGTTGAAATCAAAATTTCCACCTCAGCATAAAACACTGTTTTTAAAATAGTGAAACGGGTTTTTCGTAACCTTTTTCACATGAAAAACATTCAAATCCAAGAGTTTTGACATTTTCCTCTTATCATAACATAGTGTACACTTGAGAAAATTTCATCACAAATACTTCCCAATGTTTTTCCCCAAATTAAATCAGACTATGATTTTTCTGCAAGGCTTTTAAAAGCTTTTACCTCATTTATGGATTTCAATGCAGCAAACCACAACCATACAGTCATCATATCACAACGTTATAATATTACACATAATCAATCTCACATTTTTTCCATATCCACATAGTCAATCGCATCCTTATCACATAATAACTTTCATCATCACATTCAATCACATTTAACGTTCAACCACATTCAACGTTCACATAACAACATATAACAACATTCAACTTATCATCAAATCACTTCATTCAATAAATTCATCAACCACACCACATGTAGTTATCATGAATCCCTTAGATAAACCTCCTTACCTTTTATAGCTTATTCACGTCAATCGATCTCCGGGTTTCGAATCTCCCGTTTAGTGGCCCGTTTATCCTTCCCGATACGTTAATCCTTCATCAGAAGACATAACATAAGTTTAGTTTGTTGAATAACCTAATACTACCCTTATATGGTTTCGGTTATGGCTAGCTAATATGGCTAGGGTTTTTAACATTTCACATACTCTTGGATTTATGATCATAGAGTAGTCTAGTTTTAAGGAAAATTGTCACAAGTTGAAAATGGAAACAAAATCATTCAATTCCCTTAGGGTATAATTTCGGTTCTCTTTTGTACTCTAGGCTAGGGATTTTATTTGGCTTCAAGCTCTTGGATTCAAGACATCTAAGCAATAGAAAGATGAAATCTGTGGTTATTTTCTCATAATTGAAACAAAATCTCATCTAGTCATAACACTAGGGTTTTGGTCCTAGGGTACAAAAACAGGCCAGCCTTGTGATTTCCTTGGATGATAAAGCTAGAGGTCTTAATGAGTTCATAGAAAGTAATTTCATGAGCATAGGAATTTTCTACAATTAGTTATGGATTTTTGAAGCTAAAACCCTAACCTTCACCTACATCATAAACATCCATGATCATCTAGAGAGAAGAAGACTGAAGCTCACCTCCTGGGTAGTAAGGATTTGCGAGGATGGAAGCTTCTCCTAATCACCTTAGTTAAATTGCCTTCTTGAATTAGAAAACTTGTAGAGTTTTATGGAGAGTTATGGAGAGTTTTGGAGAGAAAAATGAAAAGGGAAGAAGGAGAAGAGAAAGGGAGGGCAGCGTGAATAATGAGGGGAAATTGGGTGAAGATGGGTGTTTTTACTCTTGGAAATTAATGAGGGATAGAATGGTAATTTTGCTACAAGGGCAAAATGGTCATTTTAGAAAGTTGTAAGGGCATTAAGGTCATTTGCCTCGATGACTTTGGTGAGTCACTAGGTGACTCACCCTAGTGAGGTGGATTGATAGTGACTTAGTAATTATCCGTTAACGGGTCCCGGTAAATTCATATTCGGTTTCGTAAAATCACATTTTTCACTTTTTCAGTGAAAGTTTTTAAATTCCCCAATATAGTGAAAAATTTAATTTAAAACCTAACTGTTTCGTTCCCGAGGTAAAGTTACGTTTTCTGAGCAGTAAAATTATACTGTCAGTGTAAAACACAGTTCGGGCTCCGTCTGTGTTTTTGACCAAATTTTAACCATAGCTTCCTACAAGAGTGTAGAACATGTCTATGGTCTCCGTTTATTTTATTTCCCTCTCTAAGTCCTTCAAAAAATATATTTTCCTAATTACTGTCGTAATTAACAAAAACGGGGTGTTACAATGGGTCATTCTTATGTTGGTCATTTAAGCAAAGAGGAGGAGAAACTTGTTCATGAAATGACTAAGAATAATGTCAAGCCAAAAAATATTCTTTTGACGGTTAAAGGTCGCGATAACGAGAACCTATCTACAATTAAACACATTTAAATGAACGTCAAAAGTACCAATCATCTGAGAAAGGCCCTAGAACAGAAATGCAACATTTGCTGAACTTAACACATCGAGATCGATATGTTTCTTGGTATAGAAGTTTGGGCACATGCAGATTCCATCCATTTATTGAATACATTTAACATTGTCCTCATCCTTGATAGTACCTACAAAACCAATAAATATAGGCTGCCACTACTTGAAATTGTCGGTGTTACTTCAACAGAGCTGACATTTACTGTGGGATTTGCCTATATGGATTCTGAAGGGGCTGAAAACTATGTCTGGGCACTAGAGAAGTTAAGAGAATCATTCGTGCTAAATGAATCAATTTCCCAAGTTATTGTGACAGATAGAGATCTTGCTTTGATGAATGCAGTTGCAGTTGTGTTCCGAACAACTCGCAATCTTTTGTCCCAATTTCACATAGGAAAAAATGTCTATGCAAAATGCAAAAAATTGGTATCTGATAGCAAAAAACTGGAGGTAATCAAGGATGCATGGAACAATATTGTTTATTCTGCTGACGAGGTTGAGTACGAGCAATGCCTGATGAGTTTTCATGAAGTATGTACAGAGTGGCCTATATTAATTGATTATGTGCAAAAGACTTGGTTGGATCCACACAAAGGATAATTTGTTGCGGCATGGACTAACCAAGTGATGCACTTGGAGAATACAACCACAAACATGTATGATCAAACTAGTGTCAAAATTGTTAATGAATCATGTTATGCTATAGCTGATGTTGTTTTGAATGTTTGTTGGTAGGGTTGAGCCTCAACATTGGAGACTGAAGAATTTGTTGCAAAACAGCAAGGGTGACATGTGTATGTGTTGGGAGACGATGAATAACACGCTTACGCTGCAACACAACGAGATAAAGGCATCATTTGAGAGGAGCATAATCGTGATTGAACACTCATACAACATTCATATGCTTATCAGATTGATTGGATTCGTGTCTCGGAGTGCGGTGCAAGCGATGAATGTAGGTGTTGATAAATCTACATGTGGTTGTACTCTTAGAACTACACACGGTTTACCCTGTGCTTGTGAGCTGGCTCATTACAGCATGACGGGACCATTGGAGGTAATCCATGTGCACAGGAGGAGAATACATTTTGGCCAACAAGAAGATTAACAACAAACAGATGAAACAGTGTCAGAAGAGGAACTTGAACTTCAATGGGAGACATTGATTACCCATTTCCGCACACTTGACATTGTTGATAAAAGGACACTATATCGCAAAGTGCGAAAACTATGTTGTCCTGAGACAACTTCAATGCGCCCACCGCCCGAAATGGTGAAGAGTAAGGGGACAACCAAACCCAAAAAGACCAACACGAATGGATTTGATTGTAAATGTGACCCATCTTATTTTGAGCATGTCGATGCAATATACTCCGCACATGAGAATAGTTCTGCGCGTTCCTCGTTGAAATCAGCTGCCCAAGCAAAGAGGAGACGTTTGCCTTTCTTGAATCAATTTCTTATGCAGTTTCAGCCACATATTACTGACATAGTTAACGTGGACAGTTATGGAAACTGTGGGTACCGTTGCATTGCAGCATTGCTTGGTAGAACTGAGGATAGTTGGCCTTTAATCCGTCAGGAGGTGCATAAAGAGCTTACGAAAAATGTTGATTTATATGGCCCTCTTTTCGGTTTTCAATTACAAGAACTGAAGTCTTCTTTACGGGACGTGCATGGTGCATGCCGAAAAAACAAGTGGATGACACTACCAAAGGTGGGTCATGTGACAGCAACCAAATATAAGTTTGTCCTAGTCTCTTTTTCATTTGCCAGTATGATGTGCTAGACATTTTTTTCCTCTTAGAGGTGCACCAACTCCAAACCATCCACTCATTTGCATTGGTTTTATCAACGGTAATCACTGGGTGCAGGTAATTGATCGAATATTGTTATCTTTTTCATTGTTTATGTTAAGATTAGTCGGTAATTTAATTGTATTTGCGTTATTTAAGGTATTTTTGAAGGATAGTTGTCCACTGCCTACCATAGCATCACATTGGCGTGGCTTTTCCCGTCCTAAGGCTTATTCATGGCCAACACGAAATATTAGTCGATTGCAAGGATGGTCTTCAATATTTCCATCGCCTAATCTTTCACATCATGATGTATACAATCCAATAAACTTAGATGACGATTTACTAATATGTTGTCGCTGTTGTTGTTTGTTGTACTTGTATATTTACATTTACTTTTATTTTATTTTGTATTTCTAAGCTCATTAATAATAAATAATAACAAAACTACAGTCAATAATAATAATAATAATAATAATAATAATAATAATAATAATAATAATTACATTAATAAAAAATAAGTGTTCGCATAAAAAAAAATACAAAAAAATAAAACTACTCAGCGCTCCTCATCCTCCGCTATCCGAAGCATGCACTTCCTGAAGGTAGTCACACATGTCATCTCCCTCCTGTGTGTAATCAACAACCTGATGTAGCATGGCGGCAATGCTATCCAACCTGCCTAGCGCATGAATATAAGCCGCCTACAAACGACATAAATATATAATAACATATATATATATATATATATATATATATATATATATATATATATATATATATATAACTTATAGAATGGACAAAATATATATAGTGCAAAAACTTATTATTCCTTACCCGAGGGGCACAATCAGCATGTGCATCATGTGAACCATGTGATTCATGTGGAGGTGGGGCCTGTGGAGGTATCAGCAGTGGATGCGAGTGCCCGTAGTACCAATCCAAGTACTCCGGGGCGCACTTAGCTGGATAACTGGCCTGCCTCAACCGAAATAGTTATCGAACAGAGTACAAGTGAGGGGACATCCAATTAAGACTAATGGCCTTAGCCGAGGGACATCGTGGTGGTAACCGAGGAATCTCCTTCCTGAACTCTAACTGTCGCAATACTCTCTCAGGCAGGTACGGCACTATAGTGTTCCCACACCGAAGGTATCCCGAAAAGTGTGCCACCAGATCGAGTGGGCAATAATGCCTATATGCTGCCGATGGTGCCCAGCACACGCCATCAACGCTTAGCGTATCCAGTGCCTGCCTGTATAGAAGCACCCTCCCATGACCCCTCTTGCTTCTCCAGCGATTAGCGCGTACATGTGCACCCTCATAACCCTCAACAAGCCTCGGAATGGAAGGTGGAACGAGCTGGTCTTCTGGTGCCATCTCTCGGAAAACGTTGTCAGCAGCGAGTTGTCTACCATCGGGTAGCTGCAATATGTAAGAGGAGACATACCAGCTCGATCGACATGAGCCTGTACTGGAGGTGGTAGTAGCTGACGCCCGCCAAACCACTTCTGCCACTTTTTTCTGTGCGAAAAAACCCTAAGCGGTTCCTCCCGGTCCTGCACACATAAAAATAAACGTGTTGTCATGAATTATACAACAACAAAAAAAAACCTTAAATGTTTTAAAAACAGTACACATAATTACTTCTCCGTACCACAAGCTATAAGCTATATGGTCCCTGAATGAAGTCAGTAGCGATGTATCGGAAGGTCCTCCAGGAAATGGTCCTTCCTCTGCCTGTGCATCAATATGCATCTCGTCTTGATGTTCCTCGTCTTGAGGTGGCTCGTCCTGCTTGTATTAAGGTGGCTCGTGCTGAGGTTGAAGTCTACGACGTCCCCCTCTGCTCGGGCCAGCTCTACTGTCAGCCAATCTCCAACTGTGCGAAGCAGTCATGGCCTCCCGCTGCTCTCGATGTTGTCGCTGAGCCTCTGCTCTCGCAGCCTCAACCGCCATCCTAGTGGCCTCAGTCTCAGCCTCCCTACCGGCCAACCAAGCTGCTCCCCTGCTGAGCGGCATAATTGAAACAAATAGCAAGTTAAAATCAATAATTTTAAAAAAAAAATATTAAATCGTAAATACCATAATTGCGAGTCAAAGAAATTTTTCAGAACTCGCAAATACCTTATTTGCGAGTAAAGAAAAATTTTCTTTACTCGCAAATACCTTATTTGCGAGTTTTGGATTCGCAAATAAGGTCTTTGCGAGTGAAGAAAACTTATCGTAATTACCTAAACAGCGAGTGAACAAGATATTTGCGAAAATTCAATACTTATTTGTGAGTTTTCGGAGAAAAATAACCAACTCTCTGAAATTGGTAATCTGCGTGGGAAAGAATAGGGGGAAAAATATTGATTTTTAAGGGTTTTTTTGGTGGGGGTTTTTTGGTAAACAAACTGTTCATGGGGGTGCCCTTAGCAATTCTGAGGGTGCCCGTAGCAAAACCCTTGATTTGGCCAAGGACAATATTGTAGGGGCCTTACTTTCCACACCATTTTTTGTTTACTCCATACACTTATCCTCATTTTTTAATTTTTCTTTTTTCCCTTATTACCCTCTTCTTCTCCTTCTCTATTCATTTCCTCCCACCCCTCATTTCCACACCCCACCATATCTGAAAAAATACCCAAACTCGTCTGCACCTCCGCCGTCCCATCCCTGTCCCTGAGCAATACCATCTCTGACAACAAGGAGCTTCATCGGAAGCCATTCTCTCTTGATGATTGTGTTTTCCATAGTTTAAGTTTATGCTCCTTAGGTTACACAATTTTTTTTTCCAGACTGCAACAATATAGAAACAAAATTTAAAATCCGCAGGAATGATTTTATTCAAACAAGAATTTATCCACTACATAAAATTAAAGTCAACCTTTAAGCAGAGTTTATATAAAAAAAAAAAAAAAATTTAGCTGGATGTAGGTAAGTTTAAGGTTTGATCTTATGGTCTCCATCATCATTGGGAGAGAAAAGCTTTTGGTGTCATACTTGTGCTGAACATTCTTAGCTTGCTATGGTGCTTAATTAAAATCACCGCATAATTATCAGAAAAGCTTTCGGTGTCATGCTTGTGTAGGAATGATTATCTTCATTCCGAAAATTTGTTTCCAAAACACACCTAAAATAATTCCGGAAATTAATTTCCACATTACAAATTGAAATCCTTTGTTCATTACGGAATTTAAACTCCATAATACAAATGAATATTTTATAACCATTACTGAAATAAGATTTCATAATATAAATGAATAAATTTTTTCCATTAGGATAGTGAGGGAGGTGTGCAAAGTGTTATGAGTACGGTGTGGTGTAAGGATATTTTTTGGAAAGAAAAAAAAATTGTATAGGTGTGGTAGTAAAAAACACGGTGTGCAAAGTAACACCCATATTGTAGTCCCATGGTTTGGATAGCTTTTAGTAAGACAGTGCACTCAATTTCCGATCCAAATCATAAGGCGGTGCAACAAAAGCAAAAGTTGCTTAAATGGAAGGGGAAATTATGGGCCTTGTTTGCTTTGTTTTCAATTACCTGTTTTCATTTTTTTGTTTTCAGAAATAATTACAAAATTGTCACTTTATTTTCATTTTGTTTCATATTTTTTAAAGATTTGTTTAGTAAACGATGAAAACAACATTTTGTTGTTTTTATCTTTTGCTGTACAAATCTTTGAAAACACGAAACAAAATAAAAACAATGTGACATTTTTGAAATTATTAATGAAAATAAAAAATTAAAATAAGATAAATGGGCCCATACGAAGCTAGCTTGAGGTTTTACTTAATTATAAAACACTTCTTTTATTTCAAAAGCTATACTCACCTCAACTTACGGGAGGCTACTGTAATTCCACTTATCAACCTTCCGGCGGAGGTAAGTGTAAAATAACTAAACCTCAATAAAGGTTACTATAATGTTTAAAAACAAGAAGGGTATCAAAATTAAGTTAAACCTCTAGGAAGAACAATGTAATTTTTCCTAAATTGAAGATAGGAACTAGCGACACAAAAAAGAGGGGCACAGAAGATGAGGGGTGGAAAAGTGGGACCAAGAGGCAGAGACATAAAGGAGCGACAAAACGTGACCAATAGAGAGGGATGCAAAGGACATACACAACAAGGAGAAGAAAGTGTTACAACATTTAATGGCATTGTTATAACCATGGTTTTATCTTCTTTCCATTTTATATTTCTTGTATGTTATTTGAGTTTCTCTCCCTTTTAGTGTGGATTGTTGATGTGGCAATAATAGTGAGAATTTTGTTACAGCTCATGCTTCTTCTCTTATGGGTTTGGTAACCAATTATGGTATATAGGCACAAGTGTGCAATGAATTAAAAGCATTACATTCCAATGAAAAATATTCTCCTTATCTCTCTAAACTCTCTTTATTGTCGTCTTCTTCAACCTTTGGTATTGGGAATCATTCAACCATTGTTTCCTTTCCTTCTGGTTACTAGTGTTCTCGGAGTGTCTCCCTCAATCCAAATTTCCCGTCTCAATTGGTATCAAAGCAACTACCTGGTGCTTACCCATGGAGAATGCTACGTATAATCAGATGAGTATGTTGGAAATGGAGCAGTCTTTGTCAAGGAAGCTCGATGAAGCCTCAATACTGAATCAGTCGAGTTTCGATTGACTCATGAGAAGCTAAGTTGAGCTCAAAACTATGGTCAGAAATCGATGGGGACTACCTCAGCAGGAGGGTTCTTCAGAGAACAACTTGGGTTTAAAACATGTTGAGACAAGCGAATGGATTCAAGGAATTTCTGGAAATTCCCAATGAACTCCCATGTGTATTAAGAAAATTCTAAGCTCAACCCCGAATCACAATTCAACAAGGGATTCAAAATTTGATTTCACCCAAACACCACCCCACAATGTTTCAGAACACCTGTTCTTCACTCCAATAGAAAACGAAGATGCCAAAACGACATAATCACATAAGCTACTCACCAAAGGGAGCAAATTTGCCGCAGTTGCCGATTCATCATCGGTGGTCGTTTACCAACTAAAAAAAGTCTACTCCTAAAGTCTCTAAGGATCCGACTCCGCCATATCCGCTACCGGATCGCTCAGAATTTATCTCTCCCTGCTTCGAAATTCATAGTGGCACCGAATTTTCACCACTGTTTTTGGTCGCCATTTCCACCAAAAGCTTCCACCCATAATCACCGCCTAAATAAATTGACTCAACACCACATAAATGGCGGAATGGGTTTATGCAGGTGACCAAGCAAGGGGATTTCGTCACCCCTACTACGTTAACCCCAACAACGATTTTGCCACCAGAACCACCAGCCAGGGTTGTCCTCCCGACGCCACCGCTCAAGCCATCTCTTTCGGATGTTTATCTCTATACAAATATGCCTTCTATGTGTTTGATCAAATGCCAAAGTGTCATGTGGCTGTTTGGAATGCCATCACTACAGAGTGCACGAATAATGGGTCTGAAGATGTTGCTTTTGATTTGTTCAAAGACATGCATAGGATGGATAGAAAACCTGATAATTACACCTTTCCCAACATGTTGAGTTTGTGCTCTTTGGAGCTTTTGAATTATAGAAGACACGTCCATTCTACGATTATCAATAATGGGTTTTTGGTTAGGACTTCTATGATTAATTCTCTTATCACCATGTATTTTAATTGTAGTTGTGTTTTTTATACTTATGAGGTGTTTGAAGAAGTACTGCGATCATGCTATTTATAATGCTAGGATATATGGTCTTGTGAGCATGGAGAGATTTGAAGAAGTGTTGGTGATGATTTGGGATATGCATAGGGCTTGTTTTTGTCCAACAAAAGCATCATGTGACAGCAGAGCAATATTGGCAATTTGTAATACAAATGATAGAATGGATGGGAATGAGAGATTGAAAGCTATCCAGCTTATAGACAGTCATACTGTTGACAATGAAGCTAAAAGAGCTGAAGTGGTTGCCCATCATCTTGATGATCCTAAGACTATTGCTACAGAAACAAGGGAAAATGTTTGGCCATATGTCATGATATTAGGAAAGGCATTGACCGGGGAAATTATACCAATTAGTACAGTACTGACAGACAAAGATGTGGTGTCTATGGCCTGGGACAATTTTTAAGAAAAGTATGAAAGTGGAAATACTATTGAGAATAAGCTTCAAAGACAGTTTGAGTATTTGTCCATTTCAACATTGGTTGTTGGAGTGCCTCATGTTGGTGGCTTGACTCTTAATGGGGAAATTGTTGCTTACACCATGTTGCTGCATACCAATATATTGGTCACAATTCAAAGTCTACTGCAATCATAAACTTGAACTTTTAATTCAAACTTCTGCAATTAGTTTAGTAGATTATTTACTGCAGAATCCTACTAGGGACACACTAGTTAAAGGTAAGACAATTCTTCTTAATGGTAGAACACCTCTTGATACTGCAGACGGCCTTTAAAGTCTGCTACTGCCCAAAGATTTCTGCTAGTCCTTCAAAGACATGCATTCGTGGTTCTTTGGCACGGGAAAATAGTCAACAGGGGAAGTATTCATGTTCATCCAGTTCCATCATTCATCCTTGAGGACAAGGATGTGCTTGAAGGGGAGGGTATTGTCACAACATTTAGTGGCATTGTTATAATCATGATTTTATTTTCTTTCCATTTTATATTTCTAGTATGTTATTTGAGTTTTTTTGTCCCTTTTAGTGTGAATTGCTGATGTAGCAATAGCAGTGGAAATTTTGTTACAGCTCATGCTTCCTCTTTTATGGATTTGTTAACCAATTGTGGTATATAGGCGCACACGTGCAATGAATGAAAAGTATTACATTCTAATAAATAATATATTCCTTATCTCTCTAAGCTCTCTTTATTGTCATCTTCTTCAACCTTTGGTACCGGGAATTATTCAACCATTGTTTCCCCTGCATCTAATTACTTCTATTCTCGGATTGTCTCCCTGAACCTTGAGACAACCTGTCCTCGGAGGTCCCATTCAGTAACCCGAACTTATATTCTCAACGTTATAACGTAGCGCGATCATATAAAATGCGGAAATATTAAAAACAACCAATATTGATACCACAACCATACATATATCATACATGTATAAAAGTACTGGATCCATCAGTAGAGCCTACAACAGAACCAACTATCTCAGAGTGCGCAATATAAACAAACTAAAAGCATGGTGATAAAGTAAAAGTACATCAAGCTTCCTCTCCTGGCCCCAAAATACATTTCGCTCAAACCCATGTACTGGCCATAACAAAACTAAGACTATTACCACAACACGACTCTAGCGAGGATAGCGAAAGCTCCCAGCCGAAGCTCGTTGCCTCCTACGATTAGTCTGCAGCGCCTCTCTGACATCACGATCCGATGGCGATGATACTCTCTCATCCTCCTCTCAGCACGACGATGTCGACCTTGAGCCACATAACTAGTCCTAGAGGATGCGTGAGATCTCCAACCAGCATCTGAGTCATGATGGTAGCACCACCCTGTTCCACAGTCTCTCCAACAACAGTCTCTGTGCAATACGGAAGTCTCCGACAAGATAGCTCCTCGACGATCCCCAAGCTCTAAAGTATACGGTAGTCAGGACTGTATACACTACTTGTCGCTGAGTGTAATCAATCTCCCAGTAATGATCATCGTCCTCATATAGCAACTCAAAATCCCCTAACACCGAGATCCGGGGCTCTCTCGCCGGCATCAGGCTCAGTAGGTGTGACATCTATCTCTTCCGGCAACTCCTCAGCATGAGCTTCTCGTGTTAGCGAGAAGAAATACAACATAGAAGAATACGGGAGATTAGAAACAACAATACATAATAAATAGGGAAACAACTATAAAATAAGCTATACTGATAGCAACATACAACAGTGCAACTATATCAAGCAATCATCTCCCAAGTCCTTCTCTCTCAGTTACTGTCTCTCAAACTCATGCAACTAACAACTATATGGATGCGATCACGACGCGACATCCCCAATAGATCAAGATGCCTTGTTCATCACTATGCCACCCCCGCAATGCAGTGTTCGGCCAACAGTCCTCTTGGCTCAACTCAACTCATAGGTAAGACATATTCCCCCGCCCGTAAGCCAGGTCAGAATATTCGCCCGTCGGCAACGACATATCCCACCACCCATAGGCCAGGTCGGAACATTCGTCCGGCAACAACTGATAGGTACGATCATCTTTCTGTAGGCAAGATCGATTGTCCGTACACCAACACAGTGATGAACAACAACGATGCAACATGAATCTCACCGACTCATCTCGGGATCAACAACTTAGTGTCTCAACCGCAACTTGTACACGACTACAACCAACTCTCTCCGATGTAACCGGGTATCAACTTTATATATCAGCATGAATATATCAACATGATCTTTAGGTTCAGCACTACAACATATTGAGGATATATATATATATATATATATATATATACATATATCCTCAAAATTCCAAATTATCATGAATTACTGCCTATCTCTGCTCACACAAAAATAATCACAAATCTCATATCATGGCAATCATAATCATGCTCAAATAAACATATTTATCATATCTACTCATAAGCATATCAACTCATGGAAATCATTCAAGTAACCCTAAACATGTTACTAAGCATACATGCATATCATCTGTTATCATTTTAAGCATACTAACACACAAGCACACAACCTTGACATATCATAAAATCAATCTATCGACGATGAACCTACAATGCCTAAAACTACATCGGTACCACCAACTAGTAGTTGCCAATATGAGTTAGGTGTTGTCGATTACTCAACCATTAGTAGGGCTTAGGTCACCCTATGCATATCAATATATATTATTTTACTCTTGTCTCCCCGACGATATTGTGGTTCTTTCTCCCACCTGATGGCAAGATGTAGCAACGATCACGAACTCACGAGCCTCCAAGCTCTCTCTACAGCTGCAACCTCCTTCTCCCAAAAGGATCCTGGACGCAACTTCCAACCTTGCCCTAACCACGGAAACAAGACATACACTATAGCATTAACTTAATACGAAGCTAACACCATGAATAGAAGCTTAAACCATAGACGAACATTGTATAGCTACAATGTAGGTAGATATGGAACCTCGGCTTACTCTCGACGAATCAAAGAAGTAAACTGGTGGAATCGAAGTAGATGAAGAGCTGATCACGAATACACGATCGGAATTGAAATCAGCTCAACGAACGAACCATCTAATTGAATCACAACTCTCAGCCTCAACTCTGCCTTCTCAGTCTCGAACTCGCTCTGTCTCTGTAAGAAAATGGAAGAAAAAAATTCTTCCCTCGGTGAAAATGATGAGGTATTTATTTGGGAAATATTTTACTGTCCACGCTTTAACGTTCCAACGTTTGAGTGTTGGCCTTCTCAATGCTTGAGCGTTGATGTTTTCTCACAGCCAAGGCATCGCCCATCACGTGCCAGTTGCGACGCGTAACCGACACGTGTCACTTTACGTAACATCACTACCAGTCAACTGGTCAGAGTGGCTATGCTTAAGCGTTCACCCTCTCCACGCTAGAGCGTTACAACGCTTGAGCGTTCTCTTGCTCCACCCTTGAGCGTTCTGCTCAGAGTTACACACTTTTCATCCTTCTCTAATCCAATTTAACCTTAACTCTCAACATCCTTCATAAGCACATTTTCAATCCAACATACATTCATGAATTTAATTAAGGTGATGAAAATGGGGATGTTACATCTCCACCCCCCATAAAATAAATTTCGTCCCCAAAATTTGACGTACCTTAGAATAGATTTAAATACGAGGTAGCATCTCCTGTAACTTCATCCCATATGATCTTGACCAACGGAATATGTTTACCTCAGAGTTCCTTAGTTTTTCTATCCGCAATCCTTATTGGTAAGGCCTCATACTCTAGGTTCCCTCTTAATTGTACTAACTTTGGTTCTAAGATATGTGATGGATCGGGGTAATATTTCCTCAATTGAGATACATGAAAGACATCATGAATATTGGATAGGTTTGGAGGTAAAGCAACATGATAGGCTACAGGACCAATTCGACGAAGAATTTGAAATGGTCCAATGAATCTAGGAGTAAGATTTCTAGATTTAATTGCTTTGCCAATTCCAGTTCTCGAAGTCACTCTTAGGAAAACATGATCTCTCTCCTGGAATTCTAAAGATCTTCTCCTCTTATCTCTATAACTCTTTTGTCTATCTTGTGAAGCTTTCATCTTTTCCCTTATCCTCTTAATCTATCCCGTCATCCATTGTACCATCTCCGATCCTAGCACTTGACTTTCTCCTATCTCATACCAACACAACGGTGTTCTACACTTTCTTCCATACAACGCTTCGTAAGGTGCCGTACCTATACTCGAATGAAAACTGTTGTTATAGGTGAACTCAATCAACGGTAAGAACTCATCCCAACTTCCTGTTTGTTCCAAAACACAAGCTCTCAAGAGATCTTCCAATGATTGGATCATTCATTCAAACTAACCATCCGTCTGAGAATGATAAGCAGAACTCAACCTTAACTTAGTTCCCAAAGCCTTATGTAACTGCTTCCAGAATCTAGATGTAAATCTAGGATCTATGTCAGAAACAATACTAGAAGGCACTCCATGCAGCCTTACCGCCTCCTTGATGTAGATTTGAGTTAACCTCTCCAACGTATAACTCTCACCAATAGGTAAGAAGTGAGCACACTTCGTCAACCTATTAACAATGACCCAAATTGCATCAAGCCTCTTTCTAGTTCTTGGCATACCAACCACAAAATCCATAGATATACCATCCCACTTCCACTCTGGGATATCAAAAGATTGTAACAACCCTGCCGGCTTCTGATGTTCTATCTTTGCTTTCTGACCAACCAAACAAGCCAACACGTACTCAGCCATCTTCTTCTTCATCCCAGGCCACCAAAACATCTTCTTTAAATCTTGATACATCTGGGTCACTCCTGGATGAAAACTCAGCTTACTCTTATGCGCTTCCTCCAATATCATCTTCCTTAGCTCTATATCCTTTGGCACACAAATCTTGTCACCATATCTCAAGACTCCATCTTGATTTGTCCAAAACTCAGAAGTTCTGCCTTCCGCTACTTGTTCCTTCACCTTCTAAAGATACTGATCAACTTCTTGCTACTCTTTGATCGTCTTCAAAAAGTCGCTCGTCACCATGATCATTCCTAGGTGCATCTTATCTCTAGATATTTCCGTACCTAGATTCAAATCTGTAAACTGTTCAATCAGTTCCATCTCTTTCATCATCATAGCAGATACATGTAAGGATTGCCTACTTAATGCATCCGCTACTACATTCGCTTTTCCTGGGTGGTACTGCAAATCAAATTCATAATCCTTTATGAACTCCATCCACCTTCTCTGCCTCATGTTTAACTTTTTCTGATCGAACAGGTACCTTAAACTCTTGTGGTCATTGTATATGGTAAATTTTGCTCCATAAAGATAGCGTCGCTATATCTTTAAAGCAAACACTATAGCTGCTAACTCCAAGTCATGAATCGAATAGTTCCTCTCATGAACTCTTAGCTACCGCGAAGCATAAGCCATGACTCTCCTTTCTTGCATTAAGACACAACCTAAACCTTGGTATGACGCATCACAGTATATATCAAACTATCCTAAAGAATCTGGTAACGTCAATACTGGCGATGCTGTTAATCTTCTTTTCAGCTCTTGGAAACTCTCCTTGCGTTCATCCGTCCATATGAAAGACGTTCCCTTCCTTGTTAATTGCGTCATCGGCAACGTAATCTTCGAGAACACTTCTATAAACCTTTGGTAATAACCAGCCAGTCCTAGAAAGCTTCATACTTCACTTACTAACTTAGGACTCTCCCATTGCACTACAACTTCAACCTTTGCTGGATCTAACAATATTCCATCTCGGTTAATGACATGACCTCAGAACTGCACTTCTTCCAACCAAAACTCACACTTGGACAACTTCGCATAAAGTTGTTAGTCCTTTATCATTTGAAGCACAATCCTAAGATGTTCCTGATGTTCTTCCCGATTAGGGGAATAGATAAGAATGTTGTCGATAAACACAACTACAAATTTATCCAAGAACGGTCGGAAAATCCGGTTCATGTAATCCATAAACACTGTTGGAGCATTAGTCACACCAAATGGCATAACCAAATACTCGTAGTGTCCATATCGACTTGTAAACACCGTCTTCGATACATCCTCCTTCTTGACTCGAATATGATGATAACCAGATCGTAAGTCGATCTTCGAAAACACTACAGCTCCCATCAACTGATCCATCAAGTTGTCAATCCTAGGTAACAGATACTTATTCTTGACCGTTACTTTATTCAACTGTCAATAATCCACACATAGCCTTGAACTTTCGTCCTTTTTCTTAACAAATAACAGTGGCGCTCCCCAAGACGAGGCACTTGGTCTTATAAACTCTTTACCCAACATGTCATCTAACTGTTTCTTCAGCTCTGCTAACTCTGCTGGAGACATTCGATAGGGTGCTATCGAGATCGGTCCAGTTCCTAGTACGAGATCTATAGCGAACTCTATCTCTCTCTCTAGTGGTAAACCTGGAACATCATCAGGGAAAACTTTCGGAAACTCTCGCACTATAGGCAACGTATCCAACTTAGGAGATTACCTAGCTTCCATAGAAAATAATAGCACATGTTTCTGAGATTCACCACTCAACATAAGATCTCTATCATTGGCAGGCATCAATCTAGATTGCTCATGAAATATCAGGTGGTTTTAGAACAATCTAACATTACATGGTTAGCCTAAAGTCAATCCATGCCTAAACATCAAGTTGTTGCATAGGTAAACAGACAAGATTAACGAGAAAAGTTCTATTTTCAACGATAATAGGACAATTTAAACAGTCATAGTAGTCAAAGAATTTCTGGATTAGAAACTATCAAATAATGAGGAAGTAACGAAATAGGTAGTTTCAAATGATACACGCACTCTTGGGATATGAAAGAATGCGTAGCTCCCGAGTCAAACAGTATGGATAAGAGTTTACCTGACACTAGGCACATATCTTGTATAAGGTCAGGGGATTGGGAGAATTCAACTCCTCATATGGTAAACACTCTTCTCGTGGCTTGCGGTCTTCCCGCTTGCTGTCCTACTCCTTGGGCTCTGGTCACTAGGCCACGCCCACCTGTGTTGTACCTTGCTCCCTATGAACATTCTGGAGCTATGTGACCCACCTGGCCACATCGAAAACATTGGCGAGTCTCCCTCACCGGACAATCTCTAATCAAATGCGATCTTCCACATCTAAAGCATCCACTTGGCTGTTGCTGTTTTAACACCCTGCTTTTCACCCCTATGTTTATATGTGTTAATCATTGCTTATAGATGTTTTCATATGTTGTTTATGCTTGTTTTTGGTGCATAAGTTCATAGTTGAAGTATTTCAGCCTTTAGGATATTTGGAATCGATATCGATTTCCATGGTTTTGGAATCGATTCCCATGCTCGTCAGAGCTTGTGTACGCGTTTCAAACATGTTTGTGTTATCGGGCTATGCTGTGTCGGCCCATTCGTTCTAAAACGTCCCTAACAGCTATATATACATAGTGTATGACCTAAACCTAGCCTTTACACTCTATTAGACTCACAAGTTGCCTCTTCTCATTCCTAAGAGCTCTCACTGATCTCTTGCTCAAGAAAACCCAAAAGACGAATCTTGTTTTGGTGCTCTTCGTCAGGAACACACCTTTGCTTGGCAAGTCTATCCCTGCTGCTAGAGTTAATCTTTCTAAGTTAGAAACCAAGTTGAGTTATCTAATCCTAGATTTTTTTCCATTTCAATCATTAACTTAAAGATCGATTCTGCTTTCTAATACTGCGATCGTGATCAAGTGTTGAACCCGTAAGGAGGAACCGTAGCGGAACTTGGCTCTTTTCTCTTTCCCTTAGGTTTTGAATCGTCATACCAGGTATGGTGGGGAGAAATTGGTCGTGAATATGTGGGTTTTGGGATAGGTTAAGATGAAGGGGTTAACCCATGACCCCTATGTATGCCTGCGTATGCCTATGAATGTTGTTATGATGTTTTCTGGCTATATGAGTATTGATCGATGAATAATTTGATGCTATAACATGTTCATAATTGTGAATTCATGATTTATATGATTTTTGATGAGTTGATAATGATGAGCATGTTGTTTATGCAATGATATAGTGTTTTGTTAACCTTATGCTATAAGAATATAGTTATAGGGTGATAATATATAAGCGAGACGAGACTGATGATCAAGGATTAGTTCAAGAACACTTAGGCTATGATTTTTGAGTGTTAGAATAATTAAATTGGTAATAAATAGCTTAGGATAGAATGGTATATCAATTAGAGAACGTAGAATAGTCTGATAATGCAGAAAACTCGTTCTGCATGACCTGACACCCAGAAATCGATTTCCAGCACTTGGAAGTCGATTTGAACACCCCAGAATCGATTTCCATAATGTGGAAATCGATTCCCATCATGGGGAAATCGATTTAGGAATCGATTTTCGTGCGTTCGGAAGTAGTTTTTACCTCTTATGCTTGATGGATAGTGTTATGTAGGGTTGATGTGATCTACGGACTTTAGGTTACCCTTAAGAGCTTAAGAATACTTGATTTTTGATCTTACTTAAAACTAGGATGTAACCCCATGGTTTAAAATAGAACGAGTTAGAGAAGAACATTATGAAATAATAAAGATAATAACGAAGATGATGTTAATAATGGTAACGATAAGTTATTATTAGTGATGTTGTTGATGACCATCGTGGATGGTCATATTAATAATCAATGTGATTGATTATGGTGGTGAATGGTTGGCATGTGTTTGCATATTGATGAACATTGCATGCATCATACGTTGAAGTTGATATGTTGGGTGGAAAGCAAACGATGAATCGCGATAGTGGAGGCCACGGCGGGTGTTAACCCGACCTTGCGGGTACATTGGGTATGGAAGTTCCAGGTGACATGGGCTAGCTACCTATTGTCGGAGTGACCTAATGAATAAGCTTGAGTACCCTGGCTAGCCACTATACGTTATCAGGATTGGTGAAAGTGTTCGGGGATGGCCCATGGTCTGGCATATCATCCACGTTGATAACCGGACATGTACTCCTAATCGTCTTTCCAGAGTTAGAGTTGTAGGCCACATGCATATAGAGTAGTGATGTTGCATTCGCATTGTCATGCGTTTTATATATATATATATATATATATATATATATATATATATATATATATATTGATTATACCTATGTTGATTGATGTATGTTGTATGTCATCTTAATTATTATTCCATCCCGTTTACATGTATTTATGATCGTGTTTTCCACCCTTATCTTTTGTTGTTCTTGTGCATATGATGATGTATGTGCAGAGGAGGGTGAGCATGCCGACGAGGAATGATCCCGTGGAGATCTCTCTTAGTAGTAGTAGTTAGGATTTAAGTTCAATTGTTTAGTTTTATTCCGATGTATTATCGGTATATGTATACCATCTCATATGTGACATCGGGATTTGGGTTATGTTTATTATTTATGTTTTCCGCAGTTTGTTTTTAAAGGATTTTGATTATTTCAGATTCCTACGTTTTATGTTATAGATGATGTGATGCACATTACCCTTGAGGATACGTTTGTATTTTAATTGTTATATTAATTATTTAGAGACATTTATGATTTTATTTATGTTTTATTATATGCGGGGTAGCGGGTGTCACAGCTATTGTTGTTGTTCAGCTGGTCTTGCTACTTGACGGTCATAGGACTTCCGTCCCGTCTGAAACCTTCCTTTTCCTCCTTGACCTTTCTGATCGAATCTCCGAGTAGGTCCTCCCGCTCTGCCTTGCTGCAACTCTCTCTTCTTATCGACGTTCTCAATGACTGAACATCTCTCCAGCATTTCGGGTAAGCGGGCGATATTCAGTGGTGCAATCATCCTTTGTAGGTCATACTTCAGGCCGTCCTCAAAACGCTTGCACACCCATTCCTGATCTGGAGACTTCTGATAGAACTCGGAAAATTTGAGTAGCACCTCAAACCTTGTAACGTACTCTCCGACAGACATGGTCCCTTGTTTCACACCCATGAACTCCTTCTCTTTCTCTCTTCTCATCAATCTTGGGAAATATTTCTCCCGAAAACATTCCCTAAGCAGCCCCCAGTTGATAACTCTTCCTTCTGCTTCAAGCATTCTCTGATTGCCTTTCCACCACAACTCTGCACCTCCCATCAGCATGAAGGATGCATAGGTTACCTTTCCTGTCTTCACGACAGCGTATTGCCGAAAAGATCTTCTCAAGCTCCTGTATCCAAAGTTCTGCTCCTTCCGGATTGAAGTCACCATTGAACTGTGGCGGCTTTCCTTTCAGAAAAGTACTCAACCGAGCATCTGCCATCACTACCTCACCTCTATGATTCCGCCGTTGTTGCTATTGCAAGGTTACTTGCAATAGTTGATCGTTTTGCTGCGTCTGATGCAGCATTACCGTTGCTAACTCCCTAACTATCCTTAGGGTTTCAGTTGACTTTGTCTCATCCCTAACGTGGGAATTCTCACCATTACCATTTCGGGGTTCAGCGACACACTCTGTGGCTCTTCCGCCACGTCCTCTAACTCTTCCACGAGCCATTTAATTTCCTATAGAAGAAATTATCAGCTGACATTTGTAAGACATTCAACACTATATCATCATATACGTGCATTCTATGCCTTACAAACACACGAAACAGTTATCTCTTAGGATAACTCGCATACCGGACACTTTACCGAACTTCTAAGCATAGTCAATACCCAATGCAGGTTCAACTAGACACGGCCAGCAATCACATCCTAACCCAAGCAGTCCTTGATTCAGAATCAAACTGCTATGATACCATAAGATGAGAAAACCTCTCCTCGGAGGTCCCATTCAGTAACCCGAACTTATATTCTCAACGTTATAACGTAGCGCGATCATATAAAATGCGGAAATATTAAAAACAACCAACACTAATACCACAACCATACATATATCATACATGTATGAAAGTACTGGCTCCATCAATAGAGCCTAAAACAACACCAACTATCTCAGAGTACGCAGTATAAACATACTAAAAGCATGGTGATAAAGTAAAAGTATATCAGACTTCCTCTCCTGGCCCCAAAATTCATTTCGCTCAAACCCATGTATTGGCCGTAACAAAACTAAGACTATTAACCCAACACGACTCTAGTGAGGATAGCAAGAGTTCCCAACCAAAGCTCGCAGCCTCCTACGGTAAATCTGCAGAGCCTCGTACTCCATCTCGCTCTCTGACATCACGATCCAGCGGCGACGATTCTCCCTCATCCTCCTCTCAGCACGATGACATCGGCCTTGAGCCACATAACCAGTCCTAGAGGATGCGTGAGATCTCCAACTTGCATCTGAGTCATAAGGGTAGTCCAATGGCAGGTTCCACAGCCTCTCCAACGGCAGTATCTATGCGATACGGAAGTCTCCGACAAGATAGATCCTTGATGATCCCCAAGCTCTGAAGTATACGGTAGTCGGGCCCGTAAACACTACTCGTCGCTGAGAGTAATCAATCTCCCAGTAACGGTCATCGTCCTCGTTTAGCAACTCAAAATCCACTAACATTGGGATCCGGGGCTCTCTTGTCGGCGTTAGGCTCAGTAAGTGTGTCATCTATCTCTTCCGGCAACTCCTCAACAGGATCTTCTCGTGCGAGCGAGAAGAAAATACAATATAGAAGAATACGAGAGATTAGAAACAGCAATACATAATAAATAGGGAAACAACTATAAAATAAGCTATACTGATAGCAACATACAATAGTGCAACTATATCAAGCAATCATCTCCCAAGTCCCTCTCTCTCAGCTACTGTCTCTCACACTCATGCAACTAACGACTATATGGACGCGATCACGACGCGACATCCCCAATAGATCAAGATGCCCTGTTCATCACTATGCCACCCCTGTAATGCAGTGTCCGGCAAACAGTCCTCTTGGCTCAACTCAACTCATAGGTATGACATATTCTCAGGCCCGCAGGCCAAGTCAGAATATTTACCCGTCAGCAATGACATATGGCCCCACCCACAGGCCAGGTCGGGACATTTGCCCGTCAACAACTGATAGGTACAATCATCTCCCCGCAGGCAAGATCGATCGCTCGTACGCCAACACAATGATGAACAACAACGATGCAACATGAATCTCACCGACTCATCTTGGGATCAACAACTTAGTGTCTCAACCGCAACTTGTACACGACTACAACCAACTCTCTCCGGTGTAACCGGGTATCAACTTTATATATCAACATGAATATATCAACAGGATCTCTCTCTCTCTCTCTCTCTCTCTATATATATATATATATATATATATATATATATATATATATATATATATATATATATATATATATATATATATATATATCCTCGAAATCCTAACCACATGATCATCTCCCAAATTATCAGGAATTACAGGAATTACTATCTATCTCTGCTCACACAACAATAATAACAAATATCATATCTGGCAATCATAATCATACCCAAATAAACATATTTATCATATCTACTCATAGGCATATCAACTCAGGGAAATCGTTCAAGTAACCATAAACATGTTACTAAGCATACATGCATATCAACATGTATCATTTTTAGCATACTAACACACATGCACTCAACCTCAACATATCATAAAATCAACCTATCGGCGATGAACCTATAATGCCTAAAACTATATCGGTACCACCAACTAGTAGTCGCCAATGTGAGTTAGGTATTGTCGGTTGCTCAACCACTAGTAGGGTTTAGGTCGCCCTATGCATATCAATATATATTATTTTACTCTTGTCTTCCCGACGATATTGTAGTTCTTTCTCCCACCTGATAGCAAAATGTAGCAACGATCACGAAGTCACGAGCCTCCAAGCTCTCTCTACAGCCGCAACCTCCTTCTCCCAAAAGGATCTCGGACGCAACTTCCAACCTTTCCCTAACCACGGAAACAAGACGTAGACTATAGCATTAACCCTAATACGAAGCTAACACCGTGAATAGAAGCTTAAACCATAGAAGAACTTTGTATAGCTACAATGTAGGTAGATACGGAACCTCGGCTTACCCTCGATGAATCAAAGAAGTAAACCGGTGGAATTGAAGTAGATGAAAAGCTACTCACGAATACACGACCGGAATTGAAATCCGATCAATGAACGAACCACCAACTTGAATCACAACTCTCAACCTCAACTCTGCCTTCTCAGCCTCGAACTATCTCTGTCTCTGTAAGAAAATGGAAGAACAAAATTCTTCCCTCGGTGAAAATTATGAGGTATTTGTAAGGAAATATTTTACTATCCACGCTTTTGCATTGGTATTCTCCACGCTTTAGCGTTCCAACGTTTGAGCGTTGGTCTTCTCAACGCTTGAGCGTTGAAGTTTCCTCACCGCCAAGGCACTGCCCATCACATGCCAGCTACGATGCGTAACCAACACGTGTCACTTTACATCCCATCATTGCCAGTCAACTGGTCAGAGTGGCTACGCTTAAGCGTCCACCCTTCTCCACGCTAGAGCGTGACAACGCTTGAGCGTTCTCTTGCTCCATGCTTGAGCGTTCTGCTTAGAGTCACACACTCTTCATCCTTCTCTAATCCAATTTAACCTTAACTCTCAACATCCTTCATAAGCACATTATCAATCCAACATACATTCATGCATTTAATTAAGGTGATGAAAATGAGGATGTTACAAACCCAAATTTTCCATCTCTGAAAGAATGCATACCACTAAATTGTATATGTTTTTCTTTTCTTCTATATATAATTAGGAGCATATTAATATTTTTATAGATATTATTAAATTTACATGAGTTTTAATACTTATTGTAGTTTTCTTCATTTACGTAAGATTTTATTATTGTCCTTAATTTATTTTGAATTGTATTTTGAAATCACATCTCGGAAGGAAGAGTCCTTTATTTGACATAGTTAATATAAAGTTAGGACGTATATATATAAAGTTTGTCTTGTGGGGGATTAAGTTGGTTAATCAAAGATTTTAATGAGTTTATGGATGATTATTATTGCTATTGAAAGTAGGTAGTTGGTTGTTTTAATTTTTTTTATAACCATGTTATAGATACGGAGTATCCACTACCGTTAGCAGTGACTAATTTTCGTCGGGGAACCTGTTGTGCACATAAGGTGAGTTCTCTCCTCCCAATCAGGTTCTCTCCATACACAAGAGTCAGGATTCGAACCCTTGACCATTTGCTTAAGGTGTCTGAGTCCCTTACCACGGACCAACCACATATTGATGATTTTTAATATATTGAGTATGACTTGGGAGAAAATATTACATAAATTAGAATGACCACTTCATGAATGAGATGATTGAAATTGGATTATCAATCAATTAAGTTAAATGGAATTGGTTCAAGTGAAAATATTACATAAAATTACTTTCATCTGTCACTAGTTCTTGCCTTCTTTGAATTTAATTAATTGATTTTAATCTAATTAAAATTTGCTTTGGCAGTTTAAATAATAGTATAGTTAATATAATTTTAGCATTTTGTAAAATCTTTGTGTAACACTCTTTCTCGAGTGTCACATTCCCAAATATTTATAAGGTCAAAAATAAAGAATAAAATAAATAAATAGAAATAGTAATTTTTTTTCTTTTTGCAATCAGTAATTGTAAACACTAGATGGGCACACTCTTCCGAGCAGTCACTCGAATACACCTACTGCAGTAACGCTCCATGGTGGGAACCACCACAAGGGTCACAATAGGTACCTCAGGTGGAACCACCATGTCTTCTACCACTGAGGTTGCTACAACTGCAACTCCAACCCCTCAGATGAAAACCACGAGCTAGTGAAGAGGCAGTTCTCTCCTCTTCCATGCGCCATCGCACAGTTCATGTTTTGTAGGCGCCAAGTATAGGCTAATTCTACAAAACTCGTAATGCGCATAATCTGGCTTTACAAGAACACTCTACACCAACCATGAATACGACAGTGTCTGGTCGAGAATGTCGATGTATTACATTGATCTCCACAACACAAAAGATCTACCAACTGGTCACATATGATTATTTCAAACCCCGACCTCTCCAAGGTCAAACCAATCGGCACTCTGGCATTCACACCTGCATTAAGGTGTAAGCTCAACTCTTAGGCTCAAGGCCTTACTGACTTATTTAAAACAATGTCAATGCTTACAGAAATAAGACAAATGCGATACTTGTTTATCCACCGGATCAACCTCGTGATTCCACATGAATATTCTCATTAGAACTTTACATGATTAAAGTGTTTTAATCTTTTATCCACCAGATAAATCTCGTGATCCCTTCGATATCGAGTCATCACAAGATTGTATAGATAGATGACGTTCTCGGGTCGGACGCTCCGGTCTATCACTGAACTATTGTTTCGAAAAAAAAATGTTTCATGTCTTATGATATACTTATCAAGTCCTAAGTATCTAATGAAATAAGATTCATGAATCCAAACATTAAATTCTTAGATCTTGTCTAAGTTACGAGGTTACTTTTTTCTCAACCAACTAGACATTTCTTGATTCATTGAAGTCTTATGAATCCATTGATGAATGAATAATCAATAGTATGGTATATGGGCTTGTTCCACCATATGCTACACTTTCTTATCTCTTCTCCTACACTCTAAGTTAATTATTTAACTTAGGGTTTTAACTTAGGAAAATCCATATACTTTGAGTTGACAACTCTTTTGTCTTAGCTTAGTAAAACAAAATTTCGTTGGGCTAAGACTTATTTAAATCTTGAAATCATTTATATTTAAGCCAAATGTTAAGTATTTAAACAATTAGAAAAATGTTTCAAAAAAAAAAAAAAACAATTTGAAAAAGTTTTTCTCTTAAAACTTTTGTCAAAACCGTGTTACACCTTAAGTGTAAAAAGATGAACTTTTCTCCATTTTAACTAAGGAACCTAATTGATCCAATTCCTCATTTTAATGTTAAAAGAAGAACATTGTACTTGAAGTCAAAGGTTGGTTTTAGACAAAAACACTAGTGGTGGCCGAATGCCATATCTAATTTTCTCAATGATGTTTCTTTCTTGAAAACACTTGTTGCCTTGATTTTTAAAACATCATTTTATTCAGTTAAACCGTAAGTGAAGATCAAAATATTCTTCCATCATTATTTTTAAATTCCCTTAGCCGAAAGCAAGAATAATATTTTGGTTCAAAAATGTCTCTTGTTTTGTTTTGATTCATTGTTCATTAAATAACTTAGGAGATCTAAAATCCCTTATGTTTTAAAAAATTGAAGTTGAAATTCCATTTGAACAAGGTATGGGAGAAATCCTTACTTGGTAATGGTGATGATTTTGCTTCACTAACACATCTCATAATAGCACAATATGATCATGCAATATCAATAATCACAACACTAGTGTAGAAAACACTTTTAACATCGGTTAAAAATGACTTTTAACATCGGTTGTTTCAGTGATGTTAATACAGGCGATGTTAAAAGTGTGACTTTTAACATCGGTTATTGACCGATGTCAAAAGTCACTTTTAACATCGGTTCTAAACGTAGCCGATGTTAAAAGTGGACTTTTGACATCGGTTGAAAGCCACAACCGGTGTTAAAAGTCACACTTTTAACATCGGTTCTGTGAACAACCGATGTTAAAAGTGTACTTTTGACATCGGTTGAATCCAGAACCGATGTCAAAAGTTATTTTTTTTAAAAAAAATTTGGTTTTATTTCATAATTCCTTTTCCTCCCTGCAGAGTCAGTACACACTATACATATGTCCAGAATACAGAAATCAGTACAACAAATCCAGAAATCATAAACCCTAAACTTATAAATCTAATGTAAGATATTTAGTATAGTCAAAAAAGAATTATACAAAATACTCCCTCATGTCTTTAAACGCTCTGACAAAAGTGATCGAGGTCTGCGAATTTCAGCATGAAATTCAACATCTATATCCATGAAATCATCTTGTGGAATAGAAACAAATGTATCATGCATTCTGGCCACAAAGGAATGAATTAATATATCAATATCACATGAATTAACAGGAACATATAGAAGATAGAGTAATACTAGTTGGACAATGTAGATTTCTGAATCTATTACCAAGGGCAGTACGTAAAAGAGCACACCTGATTGACAAATTTCTGTCTCCTTCACTAAAATGTGCATTGACAGCTTCACTAATATTACGCCCATGCTCCTGACAAGAAACAATATTTACAGATGATGAGGAGAGACCTAAACATACGGGCAAACAATATTTCCTGCAAACTCATTATAAAGGATTATACAATCTAACCATACGTTTGAAAATAAAAGAAACTAATACAAGCACAACTAATAAAAATATAATTCATCAAGTTCAAGCAATTTCACAAAAAAGAATTAAAAAATATCGGGCAATAGTAATTATGATTGTATAATGATAGAAGCTCATTTATCATGTTGACAAACAAAAGCATCTAGAGAATAAAAAATCCTGACTTTTTAGCAAACAAACAACAACCAAAAATCATTCCAAATGCACGTGGGTAACTGCTCACTATGCAATGCATAGAAAAAAACCCTAACTATAACCAAATAATTACTTTATTTTCATTCAATTACAATTGAAATGCAGAATATAGTTTAAACGTGAAAGGATTCAAATAAAAAAGAAAAGGAAGAAAGTTAACCTGGAGCTTTTGTATTGCGACTACTTCGGATAAGCCCTCATGATAGGATTTGAGGGTTTCGTCTAAAACAAGATAAATCCCTAAACCAAAACAAGAGAAATCCTTAAATCTAAACCAAAAAAGTAAACTAGAAACAAAAACAAATGAAGAAACGTGGTGGTGTGGAGGACTTACAGTGGCAGGGATTATGGACCTCGTGGCTCGCAATGGTGTTCTCTTCTGGCGGTTGACCTCATGATGGTCACGGTGGCTCGCTCGGTGGACGACTAAAGAAATGCGGTTGCCAAACGGCGAGAATGAGGACTTGCACAGAACATAGATGATGAGTAGCGAGAGTGCCGTACACGATAAAGAGAGAAACGCGCGAGACTTAAATTTAAAATTTTGACATTTAACATCGGTTAGAAAAAGAACCGATGTTAAAACTCACTTTTCAACATCGGTTGCTTTTTAACCAATGTTAAAACTCACTTTTTAACATCGGTTGCTTTTTAACCGATGTCAAAAGTCACTTTTTAACATCGGTTAAAAAGCAACCGATGTTAAAAGTTTGTTCTATCAACCATTTATTTACAAGTTTGCCACCGCGTCTACTTTTAACATCGATTTTAAAAATAACCGATGTTAAAAGTGTGTTTCCTCAACCATTTATTTAAAAGTTTGCCACCGTCTCCATTTTTAACATCGGTTTAGAAATAACCGATGTTAAATCCTGAAGTGAAAAAGGTATTTTCCACTAGTGCAATAAACATGCTACTTTAAATAACCAAGCTAAAAAATCCATACTTGGTCAAGAAATCAAAGTCATGGTTTTTCACAAGTAGAAAACCACTTTAAACCATACAAGCATATTAATGAATACAAATCAAACCACAAATAGATATTACAACATTATTCTCATGGAGAACCAAATAAACAAAGTGAAGAACCCTTGATCTAAGGTTTTCCAAATCAACCAAAGAAACTATTTTCACAACCACCAATATGGTGTGATGTGGTTTACTCCTCATTATTTCAATGATGTTCCTCTTTGATGACCTAGAAGCAAGCACCAAAAACAAGATGATGGCTGAACCTATGATGTCAAAAACAACAAGGTTTGAAACTTTGTTTTGAAGATTCATGAACTAGAAAAGGTTGTTTCATGAATCTAAAGACAAAAAGGACTCAGAAGCTTACTTTGTGAAGAACAATTTGAAGATCAAGATGAATGTTCTTGAAGCTCAAGAACCATCGTGCTCCGAATGAAAACTTTCTTGATCAAGGATGTAGAGAAGATCAAGACAAGAAGAACTACGGTCTTAAAAATGAGAAAGGAATTTTGTAGAGTGATTTAGAGAGAGAGAATCGTGAGCTAGAGAAGATCAAGACAAGAAGAGCTATGATCTTAGAAATGAAAAATGAACAAGAGTATTTGCACATTTAAATTCTGATGTGACAATCTCTAGAATATATCCACTTTTTATTTCTTATTGTACCTTTTATTTGCTTCTCCCTCCTCTTTCTGTCTCCCCCCTCTCTCTCTATCTCACATATTCCACTCCCATCAATTAAGAACCAAAATGAATTATACATTTAGATAAAATAAAAAATATATGACTCATATTACAAACCTAATTCCATGAATAAGTTTTCTTACAGAGGAGTGCTAGTAACACACTCTCTAACACTCTCTTTCCAACACACACCCTCCTATTGGTTGAAATCCATATGGGACCCACTAATTCATGTGGGTCCCACTTGAATTTTGTAAGGCCCATATGAATTTCAACCAATAGGAGAGTGTGTGTTGGAAAGAGAGTGTGTTGGTAGCATTTTTCTTACATATAAATACACAAAAATGTGTCAATTATATTTTAATAATCAAAATATAACAACTATCTTAAATTACATTAAATATATATAAATATAATTCTCAGAAACAATCCAATTGGTTTAAAATAGTTCAAAGAAAAAAAAATAGTGAGTCAAGAAAAATAAATTACCGAAAGAAATTTATAAAACAAATAAAAATTAAATCTAATGTTAAATTAGACATTGAAAGCAGCCAATCTAATACGAAATTTCTCTTTATAATTTATTACATATAAATACACTAAATGTGATAATTATAATTCAATAATTACAATATAACAAATAAAATATATAAATATAATCCTCACAACTTAAAAATTCAACAATCACAATTATAAACAACAAATAAATAATACTAATATGTGATTGGTCGGAGTGGTAATTAACGAGTTTAGGCCCCTTAAGCAAGTGGTCAGGGGTTCGATCACTGACTCTTGTGTATGGAGAAAATCTGGTTGGGAGAGATTAACCCTTAAATGTCATCCAGTACCTCAGGGATTAGTCTCCACAGTTACGTACGGAGGATAACTTGGGAAACCAAAAAAAATACACAGCAAACAACAAAATACAACAATCCAACTGGTTTAAAATAATTCAACGAAAAAGTACTCAATAAAAAATAATTAGAATTACCAAAAGAAATCAACAAAACAATTAAAAATAAAATCTAATGGTAGATTAGACAAAATAATTAAAATCACCGAAAGAAATCAATCAAACAAGTATAAATAAAGTCTAATGTCAAGTTAAACATTGAAAGTAATCAAGCTAATATGCAAGTTGTGCCTCTTTTCCTCATTAGTGCGTCGATATATTTACCGGTATCAATAATTAGGGATTTGGATCCTCTCCTTTTATTCCTTCCTTTTTCCTCTCATATGACAGAAAATCAAGTTTTAATAAATCTCACAAATAAAAGCAAATTTGTTTTTGTGTCTTTCTCTCTCTAACATGAGAGGAAAAATGAAAGAATAAAAGAAGAGGATCCAAATCCAATAATTAGTACCATGTGTAATGTACCAAAAACTTAAAAAAAGATACATTCTTGACTACACATTCTTCTTGATTAGAATTAGTGATACTCTCGAGAAGTGGGAGGTCTCGGGCTTGAATCTTTGCAAAAAATAAGCTCCTTGGGCAGGGGCCATATCCATTTTGATAGCAGCCCCAAAGTAGTAACTCACTCGCCACCATTTTAAGTAACAAAAAAAAGCAAATAAATAAAATTTTCAAACATCAAATATAATTTGAATATTCAAATTCTATATTAGTAATTATTTAATCATTATATATTTGACCTACAACTCGCATAAATTTTCATTATAACTCAGTACAATTCAACGTCATAATTATATTTTAATTTTAAATAAACCATAAAATTCGGTACATTAATAACAAATAATTATTTTACAACCCAAATCAAAAAAATCTATAAATACCAATAACAACATCAAACTCAAACTTACACATCCTATAATCATTTTCACATTCTCAACCTTCTCGAATATAAAAAAAAATATGGAACACCATTTCCAACAGAAAACCTTAGTCCCTAGGATGATGATTGATTTCTCAAAGTTTGAGCAATTCGATTGTAAATTTTCTTCACCCACACAAAATGAGCAAGAATCAATTGTCTTAGAAAGGATTCTGCCAGATGAAAAGGTAATAGATTGCTATAATTTTTCTAATTTCTATACAAATTGTGTATTTTTACAAAAATAGTGTCTAAAATTACCCCTTTAAATTATATAAATTTTTAATTATATTGTGGTTAATTTATTTTGAAAAAACTTTTTCAAAAGATCATCCAAAAAACAAACATACATTCAAAATAATTATGCAATCATAAAACAATTATATACTTACTAAAAATGTCATCAATTTTTTTCAAAGATATCAAACAATAGAGAAATATGTATACCATTAAAAACTTAAAAATTGTGTCAGCAAATAAAACCTATAGATATATCGTAGTAAAAAAGAATTATAGATCCATTAGAAAGATCTCCAGAGATTCTTATCTCATTCCATTCCAGTGGCTCGACCAGTAATCAATGGCGAAAACTCAAAAATAAATGGTTTCCTGGTAGAACCCCATTTCGCCCAAGTTGTTGCGAAATCGGAAAAAGAAGCGGTTTTTCAGACAGCTTGCTCATAGTGCAGGTCCCACTTGTATATTGTATTTGGCCAAAGAAGCATCGGACAGGTTGGAGTTCTTACCTTCTTGGGACTCCATGGACCAAGATCTGCTTTCATTATATGGGCAATATCGATCTAATTTAGTAGATCATATGGATGTAGAAAAAGGGATCACTAAAAGCATGATTGTTGCCCATAAAAATCGTAAATAAAATCAAATAATCAAACATTGTCCTTCCCAAACATTACTTTGAGTTTGCTTCACTATAAACACTCTCCAAACAATTTTTTTTCTATCAATTTTGTTTTTGGGATTTGAACGAGGGCATGGTCGTTCTTATGTTTTATGTGGAAAAGACGGAAGATGATGCATCTCTGCTAGGGTTTGCATGGTGATCTAAGGTGTATGCACGTTTTGGCACCATGGCCAATAATTCTGATTGTCCATGGCACTTTCTTTTTCCAGATTCTATCTCTTCTCCATCTCTTTCTTCTCCATCTCCTGCTCTTCCTTCTTCTTCAATTCCTCCTCAGCAAAAAAGCTTTACTCAAGCTTTGATCAATGCATGTGACATACAACTAAGCCCATTGCCTAAGCCGTGTTTCAAGGGTGATGCGCTTTCAATCAAGACCCCAGAAGAAGAATACAAAGCTGGTCTGGAAGGGTGCAAGAACAATTTTCATGGAAGATTAATCTTATCGAAGGGTGATACGCCAATAAAGTATGTTGACTTGCGGATCAAGTTATCAAAATTGTGGAAACCCATTGGTCAATGGGGGATTATTCCTTTAGGTAAAGGATTCTATGAATTCTTATTCTCCTCAACTGAAGATTTAAGGAGTGTGTGGTCAGTTGGAAATTGGAGTCTTAATCCAGGTTCTCTACGACTATTTTCTTGGACTCCGAATTTTAATCCAAATTCTTAGAAGCAATCAAATGCACAATGCTGGATTCGACTGTATGGTCTTGCTCAAGAATATTGGAGGCAAAAAATCCTTTTTGCTATTGCTGTTGGTATTAGCATTCCAATCTCTTTGGATGAGGCAACTATGAACAGAACATATGGTCATTTTGCAAGAACTTTGGTTGAACCTGATTTGGCTAATGAGCTTTATGATCAAATTCTCGTTGAAAGGGAGGGACTTGCATTTTTTGTCGGTGTTGAATATGAGAAATTACCTCCATTCTGCTCCAATTGTCGAATGATTGGTCACTCTATTGGTAATTGTAATAAGATTGCTGGCAATTCTAATAAGGCTATTAAGGAAAAAAAATTCCTAATGCGATCAAGAAAGCCACTGTAGTTTATGTTCCTAAACTTAAAGATCCTATTGTAGTGGTTAATGTTGAGGATTCTTTCTCTGGTTTTAAAACAAATCCAGTGATGGATCCAACAATTCATGGCCCAAATATTGTTGTTAATCTTAATGGAAATTGTGGTATAAGCAATAATATCAATAATGTGATTTAGATAAATGAAGATGGTATTGATGATCAAAATAAGGAAGGTTATACTGCATCTGCTGATACTATTTATGATGATTCCATTCATCCTGATTCTCCTAAGCAACAGTAAGATTCTATGCCCAATCTTGTTGATGCATCAAACCTGGGTGATGTTGGTGATATTGGCAATATTGTTGATCTTGCCAATGTTGGAGATTCTGGTAATAATGCTTCTCCTATTCAGGGTAATTCCTGCCCTCTTGATGATGCTTCTACTCCTATTCAGGTTAATTCCTTGCCTATTATTGATACTGCTTGTCGAGTAGATAATCCGGACACTCTAATTAATATACATATTAGAGTTACAAATGATATTCAAACTTTTTCAAAGTTTCGGCCTAATTCTAAGGAAAATCTATTGATGATACTGTTACTGATGAGACAGAAAAAGGTTTCAAGGTTGTTCTTAATAAGTCTCAACAGAAAAAACAGAAACAACAAAATAAAGAATCACATGCTGCAAATGTTGAGCAACATAAAGCAACAAGGTCTAGAGCAGGACCTAGAAATTTGGATTAATGATGACTTTATATTGAAATTCTAGAGGCCTAGGCAATAATGATACTAGGATGGTCTTAAAGAAATTATGCATGACTCATAAACCAGATTTTGTGTCATTGTATGAACTTAAAATTGCTATGGATTATTTTCCTGATCAGTTTTGGAATAGGCTTGCTTTAAGGCCTTTTGTTTTGAATAATAGAGATCCTATGCTTCCTAATTTATGGTGCATTTGTAATCAGTCTTTGGATCCTGTTATAGTTTCATCATCTACTCAACAATGTTCTTTTTCTATTTCTGTTGAGAATCAGATGGTTTTTCTATCTGCTATATATGCTTCTACTTCTTATTTGAAAAGAAGGGATTTGTGGTTTGAGCTTACTGAGTTGCAGCATGATTACCCGGGTCCTTGGCTTTTTATTGGAGATTTCAATCCAGTTTTGGGTGCACATGAGAAAATAGGAGGATCCCTTCCAACTAAAAGTTCTTGTGATGATTTTCATTCCTGGATAGATTGTAGTCATCTTACACATATTTTAACAAAGGGAGCGAAGTATACTTGGTCAAATCGTAGACCAGGCAGATAGCATACAGAGCTCAGGCTTGATAGATCAATATGTAACTCAGATTGGATCAACTTCTGGACAAGTATAACTTGTTGCACTCTGATTAGGAGTCAATCAGATCATTTTCCTCTTTTGATGATTTTGAAGAAAGGATCTTTTAATAGTCAATCTTCTTTTAGATTCCAATCAATGTGGAATGAACATCCTGATTGTTGGAGGCTTGTGAAGGAAATTTGGGCAAAACCTATTTGTGGTTGTGCAATGACTATTTTGTCTAAAAAATTGAAAGCTTTGAAAGTGGCTTTGAAGGATTGGAACAAGTCTGTTTTCGGAAATATTCAAATGAAGGTTGATATTGCAATGAAGGCAGTTGAATATATTCAACAACAAATAGCTATATCTGGTTATTCGGATGTTCTTCATGAGGAGGAAATAAAAGCTCTATCTATTTTGCAGCAGGCCCTTAATTTTGAAGAATCCTTTTGGAGTCAAGGGTTAATTGGTTTACACATGACAATAGAAATACTGCCTTTTTTCATCAGATTGCAAAGATTTGAAACTCTTCTAAGCAAATGAGTATTTTGAGGAATGATGATATTATCCTGGATTCTCCTTCTGATATTGAGTTGCATGTGCTTCTATTCTACACCTCTTTATATGGTATTGGAAATTCCTGGGTTCCTAATAATTGGATTAAGCAAGTTATTTCATCATCAGTTTCTTCTGTTGACAATATCTTCTTAACCAATCCTCCCACATTGGATGAGGTGAAGTTTGTTGGGTTTGATATGAATGCTACAGGTGCTTAAGGTCCGGATCGATTTGGTGGTTCTTTTTATCAACACTACCGGGAAATTGTTGGTGCAGATGTCTATAAATCTATCTTGCAATTTTTTACTCAAGGATGGATTCTACCTGGTTTGAATTCCAACTTGGTAACACTTATTCGAAAATTTTCAGGTGCTGACAGAATTGAAGATTATAGACCAACTGCCCTAGCCAATTATCAGTTTAAAATGCTCACCAAATTTCTTGCGGATAGGCTTTCTGTGATTGCTCCAAAGATAATTTCAGTTCAACAAAGAGGATTTACTAATGGGAGGCAAATCTTTGGCTGTATATGTATAGCATCTGAAGTTGTAAATTTGCTTAACTATAAATCCAATGGAGGTAATATTGCTTTGAAATTTGATATAAAAAAAAGCATTTGATATTCTGGATTGGAATTTTCTACTTCAGGTTTTGTCTGTTTTTCGGTTTTAATGCAAAATTCTGTTCTTGGGTGAGAGTGATTTTGGAATTGCTAAGTTGTCTTTTGGTCTCATGGAAAGTCAATTGGTTATATTTCCTGCAAAAGAGGGGTGAGACAAGGTGATCCTTTATCTCTCCTTCTTTTTTGCATAGCGGAAGATGTTTTAAGTAGAGGGATTTCTTACTTGATTGACTAAAACATCTTGCTTCCATGGCTGGTCCAAGAAATTGTCAAACACCTAGTTATATTTTGTATGCTGATGACATAATGGTTTTCTGTAAAGGCACAAAGAAAAATTTGTCTGCATTGCTGTCCTTTTTTAGGGAATACAGAGAGGCTTCTGGACTGTAACACACCGATTTTTCGTGTTTTCTAAGGACAATAAACTCGTTAAATATTTTTATCTGTGTGTTATAATTTTTGGGAAACTAAAATCATATTCATGCTCCGAGTAACCTTGGGAGCCTATGGTTAAATTTTGGACCGAAAACTCAAACGGTGCCCGGTCATTGTTTTCACGAATAGTAGTGTTTTACTACTATAAAAACCTAATTTTGACTAACGGTTAGAACCACTAGTCTTAGAATTCGATTTTTCACATTTTCGAAAAAATGTGTCCTGACCTTCGAAAATAAAAATAATATATTATATTCGGGCGTACACTCTAACCGGGAGACATTTGGAGCTGTTGATGGTTTTAACGGAACCCACTAACGAATAATCTCGAAGTCACATTAGGTCAACATCATCTTGGGATGCGTGCCAGTGTCATGATGATTTTCAAAATATTTGGACGCGAAATGACCAAAATGCCCTTGGTTTTTATGCAAAATTACCAAAATACCCTTGCACTTAATTACAAGTTAGCCATTGAGAGAAAAAATTATCTCACTTCACCCCTTTATCTCCTCACCCCACGCCCCCACCCTCATCTTTTCTATTCATCTTCTTCATCCTTCTCTACCATTTTCTCACCATTTTTCTTCAAAAAAATTCTTTAAGTTTCAAGATTTAGTGAGAACAAAGTTGAATCTTTATCAAGCTTTGTCATCTGTGAGGTATTACCCTTAATCTTCATCTCTTAATCTCTCTATTTCTCTCTTTAAAACTCAAGTTTCATGGAAGTTTAGTTTTAATCCATAAACTTCAAAAATCCATAAAATATTGTAGAAAAATCCTTTTAATGTCAAACCACTTTCTATGAACCTAGTTCATGATTGTCTACCTAAACCCAAGAGTTGGAAACCTAAGGAGCTTCCTAGCCATATGGGTATTTTTGGGCCGAAACCCTTCTGTATGGGTGGGTAGAGTTTTGGTTCAAGCTTTGGTGTAATATGCTTTGATCTAGCCTTACCACACCTAGTAAGGATGGAATCCAAGAGATGAGAATTTTTGGACATCCCTAGCTATTTTATCTAGCTATGGCCGAACCTAGGAGGGTGTGAATAATAGAGATTTTTGTGATTAAAAGTTGATGTATTGATTGATTGTGTGTATGCAGTTGTCGACGAGTAATTGGACGAGAAACCGGATCGATCGGGC
Organism: Ammopiptanthus mongolicus; assembly: GCA_039655645.1. Lineage (NCBI taxonomy): Eukaryota > Viridiplantae > Streptophyta > Magnoliopsida > Fabales > Fabaceae > Ammopiptanthus > Ammopiptanthus mongolicus. The sequence continues at coordinate 18,385,153 of CM077351.1, read as the reverse complement.
AACTTTTCACTTATCGGGAAACTACAAGAGGTAAAGGGGGAAATGCCTGAGGGATTCTCCCGATGACTGCATGTCATCATTTTTGGTCTGTAATTGTGTGATTATCTGTGTGGTGGTTGATTTATTTATTTTCGGCAATTATTTGATTTGTTGATAATTGTTGGTTAATATGTGTTGTAGTAGTTGAATATGTAATTTAACTGTATTATATTCTATAAACATATTATGATGTTGATTGTTGATTGGGAAGCCTGATAGTGGTCAGTGCTCAATTAATTAACAGCTATAAAAGCCTTAAAAAGCTTTGAATTAAATGTCAAAGATTTATTTGGGAAACGTTGGGTATTTTCAACAACGCTGTTTTTCTAAAGAAAAAGTGGATCCAAAAGTAATTTATGAAGTTAGTAGGAAAAGTTAGTTTTTATGAATAAATTAATCCTTAAGAGGAAAAGGTCAACTTTTTCAATTTAGGACGTTTTTAACGCTAAAAACGATGTTTTAATTCCAAAAAGATTTACGAAAAACGTTTTCGAAAAACAGAAATGATGTTCTAGGATGACGTTTTGGTCGCGGCTATTTTCTTTCAAAAGTTGGTTTTTTGGAATGGACTTTCAATAAAAGTTAGGTTTTATCAGAAATATGGTGGTTTTCAAACCATTTTCAAAACAGAAAAGTTTTTCTATAAATGAGTTTTTTCAACAATATAAAATCCGACAACTTGGATGAGTTGCGAAGTTTTCGTTTTGGATTTGTGTTTCACAGAACAAAAAACGGTGAAAAACGATGAAAACGTGGACCTAGCATACGAGATGTCGAGATGCTAATGTTCTGTAAAAATAGCACGAGAAGCCGTGCAACGATGTTATGGACTGCGTGTCCTATGGACTATGTGTCCTCCTCTTGTTATGAGGAAATGTGATTAAAGATGAATGATGTTTTCTATTTCCACGGACCTCAGGCTGGTGCATCGGTCTAGGGTTCCGCGATTGACCATTCGGACGTTTTGTCCTGTGTTAACGATGAGAATTTTTAAAACGGTGTAATTTTGAATAGTCGGGAGCCTTCGAGCTACGAAAACAAAAGAAAGAACACAAAGAAAAGTGACAATACTTGAAACGTTTTTTTTTTCATGCATTAAAATATTCGGCAGACGTGCCAACGATGTTAATTTGGATATCCTGATGGCATGATGTTCAAGACGATGAGTAACATTGTGCCTTGATGGACAATGGAGTACATACGAACGATGAATATTATGCCTTGAGTTGGACAATAGAATATGACCATTTACAAATTTATCAAGTACCGTTGAATGTAATTCCATGTAAACGCGACCTCATGGTGTTCATGTACCTCTGAATAAGCACTTAGGTACTGGTCATTGTTGCCTGGGGCCAATGTACCTTGAGCCTGATCAGGTCAGTTTTTATACAACGGTGTTGAGATCTCCGGAGATTAAGTAAAGAATTAGATGATGAATATTGAAATGTCATGCATCTCTTTTGAAAATAAAGATGGTTGTCGAGTATGAGACCCTATGATATACTACTTGTTTACCAGTAGGACTTTAGACATGATAATTATCTATGCTTATGTGTTATCAATGTGATATATGTGTTGTTATCGTGAGTGAATCCATATATTGGTATCTCACCCTTACATCTTTAAATGAGTTCCAAGATGCCACCGGAACATTCGGGGATCCATTCCCTGACGCTTAAGGGCATGGAAGGAGGGTGACGTACGAGAAGTCACAGTGTTTTAGTAGTATGACCAGGTATAGGATATGTCCTATTTTATTTTGAACAACAGTTAGTTAATTACTGCCTATGTAGTATATTATGGTATCTTATTATGTATACTCTGCTTGACGTTTCGCTACATGCGCGTTTACGTAACGTTGTTGTATGGTAAGCTAAGTTAGGAGAAAAAATTTATCACGGTTTTCTTCACAATAAGTTAAATACTTAGAAAATCTTATTTTCCGAAAGTAAACAGCAAAAAATTTATTAAGTTTTATTTTCCGCAACGGGTAACCATGTGGTGCCCCAGAAGGGGGTGTCACATGGACAACTTTTGAGCTTCAATACATGTAAATTTTATATTGGGGCCTTGCCTAAAAGAAGAGTTTTGGACATCAAAAATAGACTTGGCTTTTTTGCAGGTTCTCTTCCGTTTGTTTATCTTGGTGTTCTTATTTTTAAAGGAAAACCAAAGATTATTCATTTACAACCTGTGGCAAACGAGAGATGTGGTTCTTGAATGTGATTAGTCAATGGATGAGTTCATCACTATGACTTATCATCATCATGATTACTCTACCATGACTCATCATCATGAGTCATCCATGTCATGATTACTTAAAACACAGCCAAAAATTTTCACATCAACAGTTAAGCAGATAAGAACTTATCATAGTTCAAGAATTTCACATCAGAGTTTCGCCTAGAAGCCATGGCGTAAAAATAACAACAACAAACATAAACACCCCACTGGCCGTGGTACAACTCACAAGACACTCAAAGATACCTCTGAGATCTCTATCTATATGAGAAGTGCTGACGCCACACTTGTTACTGACGATAGAGTTCCACCTGCTGTAGCACTTCCAATGACCAATCGGCACTTCCGTCTTCGGATCACGATCCGGACAACCACATATATGTAAACATGGAGAAATATGCATAGGAGGTAAGAAACGCTACACTATCATACAAAAGGGAAATCACATAGCATATAACACATCAACATGTACAATAGCACACAATCAGCAAACACATCCATCTTTCGAGTTGTGTGGTTCTTGAATGTGATTAGTCAATGGATGAGTTCATCACTATGACTTATCATCATCATGATTACTCTACCATGACTCATCATCATGAGTTATCCATGTCATGATTACTTTTCTAAAGTAGTCATGATTACTTCTCCAAAATACCTTGATATTACAACTTTGCCACTATGACTCAGATAAGATTTGTATACTTTACCTATCTGAAAAATTGGGATGTTACATCTATCATGGGAAGAGTACAATTGGTAAATTCTATTATTAATGGCATGTTGATCTATAGCTTTCATATTTACCAATGGCATTCATCTCTTCTAAAAACGGTTGAGCAATGGATTAGAAATTTTGTGTGGTCTGGTGATATTAGCAAACGAAAGCTTGTTACTGTGGCTTGGAAAAGAGTATGTGCTTCTACCTCTGAAGGTGTTTTAGACTTAAAATCTATCAAAACTATTAATAAGGCTGCTATATTGAAGCTTAGCTGGGATTTTATACACTCTGATTTTCAATGGACGAGGTTATGCAATGCCAGATTTCTGAGAAATAGAGTTTCTATTTTTTATCATGCAAGATATTCTATTTTCTCTGCATTAAAGAGTAACATTCGATGCATTCATTCAAATACAGCTTGGATTTTGGGGGATGGCAGCAAGATCAATTCTGGAGGGATACTTGGTTGAATAAACCTCTTATTACTTTATTGAATATCCTTGAAGAATTTCATTCATCCTTGGAAGCTACTGTCCAAGATTTTATCTGCAATGGTAGATGGTCTATTCCTCCATGTTTTTGTACTAGATTTCCTGAATTATTGAAGGAGATAAAGAAGATGCAGATTCCTTTGTATAATGATACATATCAGCCTATTTGGTTTGCAAATGAGTCTGGTGTTTTTTCTTTTACAGATGCATATCATTATGTATCTACTGCAGGACAAGCTATACATTGGGGAAAATTAATTTGGTCCTCTTGTATACCTCCTTCTAAGTCTTTTTTTATTATGGAGACTTATACATGATATAATGCCTACTGATGATCAATTAAGGAGAGGCTGCATTATGGTTTCTATGTGCTGCTTATGTGAAAAATCTGCTAAAAACTTTGAACATCTTTTCTTGACTTGCAAGTTTGCAAAGTTTATTTGGTGCCGGTTGCAAAATTTAATTGACTCTCCTATGGATCTATCTTCATTTACTGCAATTCTTTCAATTTGTAACGGAAAGTGGAGTTCGTAGTTAAATGATACTATATTGGCTGCAATTTTAAATGTCATATGGGTTATTTGGTTCTACAGGAATCAAAATAGATTCAAGAATAAAGTAATTTCACCTAATGTTGCTATTTCTTTGGTCAAAGCTGCAATTTCCTTATCAACAACTCATTCAACAGGTTTCATGTCTTCATCAATTCTAGAATGGCAAATTCTTAGAGCTTTTTCTGTACCAAGACATGCTCCTAAAGCCCCACAAATTAAGCAAGTTGATTGGAATCCTCCATTATCCATTCGGTTTAAATGCAACACAGATGGTGCAGCTAAAGGCAATCCTGGTCATGCTGGAAGTGGGGGGATTTTTAGAGATTCTAGTGGAGCAACTCTTGGATGTTTTGCCTCATATGCTGGTATTACAAATGCTTTTCAAGCTGAGCTAATTGTTGTTATGCTGGCAGTAGAATTAGCTACTAAAAAAGATTGGCACAAAGTTTGGACTGAATGTGATTCAATGCTAGTTGTACAAGCCTTCAACAATCCTACTATTGTTCCATCGAGGATTAGAGGCAGATGGAAAAACTATCTTACTCTATGTCAAAGGAGGCAGTTTACATATTCACACATTAATAGAGAAGGAAATTGTTGCGCTAACAAACTAGCCTCTTTTGGTGCTGAAATTTCAGAATATAGGATTTTTTTCATAATAGGATAGGATTGCCTAGTTATAGGTTCAAATGACTGTATCATTCTTCACGGGTTTTGGCAAAATGTCCCCCCATTTTCTTTGTATTCTTTTTTATTCTTTAATGGATTTTTGGTATGCTACAAATAATAGATAGAGATTGGGGTGCCAACTTAGTTGGGATGCTTTTCTCTATAGTGATGCTTTTGCATACCAACTTTATATAAAAAAAAAATACTCTCCAAAAGGGATACAAGCAAAAGGAGAAACACGTGACATAACATCCTGTAATGAAGAACGGATCCTTATTCAAAGCTTGAGGAACAACACAAAATCACACGATATAAAAAACAATAGTGCAGTCAAGATAAAAATTGCCAAAAAATGACAATGATAGGAAGAACAATGTTTAGACATACGTACTAAATTCATTTTAGTTTCACACATGCTAGCTAGGGGTGGCATCGAGTCGTGTTGGGTTAGGTTGAGGGGGAAAAAATGAAACCAAGCCAAATCAATTTTAGTCAGTTCGGTTCGGGTCGGGTTGGTAGGAAAGAAACTTGAAAACCAAACCAATCCAACCCGATCACAATCGGTTGGGTCGGGTCGGATCACGGGTTCATCAATAAAAAATAACAAATAAAAAACTTTAAACCGAAAACCCTACTTTCCAAATTAACCTTCCCTTCTTTCACACTCTCTCCCTCTTTCTCTTTCACACTCTCTCAGAAACGCATGGCACCCAGATCTGTCAAGCCCCACCACGACACCACCCCCAGTCGCCCTTTGAGCAAGGTGAGCACGGTTGAATGATGGACGAGCGCTACCAGAGGTGAAGGAAGAGATGGTCATTGTGCCGCTTGGAAACGGTTGTAGATCTGCTGTCTCTTTCTTTTTCTCTCTCAGATTTTGAAACGTCGTGGCTACTGCTGCCGCTCCACCATGCAGGTAAGGATGGATCACTGTTAGAGAGTGGAGAGAACACGAGTGTCGCGAAAGTGAAGGGAAGATGAAAATGGAAACCTAAATTTTTTGTTGTTGTTAATGATGTTCGGGTCGGGTTCCTCGGGTAGGAAAAGTCAAAACCCGATACCCGACTCGAGATGAACGAGTTCATATTATGTGGAATCGAACCGACCCGTGGAACCGAATCAAACCAAACTAGGTTTTACGGGTTGGTCCGAGTCGGTTGGTCGGGTTGGCCCAACCCAATTCCACCCCTAATGCTAGCAATGTATTCTGTTATGATCGAATGTTTAAAAAATTATAAATTAGAGTTAATTGTGTAAATTATGGCCATCATATTTATTCTCCTTTTTAACTTAAAAGTTTACGAAAATTGATACATTTACATGTAAATATCACCTTCATATCTTATAAAAAAAATACAACCGTGCAACGTGCAGGTCACATTCTAGTGCTATAATAAAATAGCTACTAGGTGTGTAAGGAAGTGGAGGGTGGAGAATGAAACAATAGTCTTAGTTGTTTCTTGATTAAGCATGAAAGAAAATGAAAGAAGAATAATGTGTATATCTACACATCAAGGACATGTGGCCTTCTTGGATTTAAGAGAAAATTTTCAATTCAAAAGGTGATGTAATAGTAAGTAATTAGATGTAAGAAAATGGTAGGCTTAGATTTAACAAGTACACTTGCTTGTTGGCTTCTCATCAAAAGCAAGCAAGGTTAACCAAAATGGTTAAGTTGCTTGTTTTTTTTTAAGCAAAATAATATGCAAAAGCATCACTATAAACCCAACATCCCAACTAGGTTGGCACCTTAGGTTCTAACAATCATCTACAACATAAAAGTCAATGTTGATGATTTATTGACCAAAGATTAATAAAGCTTAGGGAAATGTGAAAGTAGGCATGAACTGCTCCCGGCTCCAAGCCAGAAGATTTATCCGACCCCGGGCACAAAATTCAAAACTTAGCGATCTCAATTAAAATAATAATATTTTTACCAGCTCCGCTTCAAAACAACACATACATCCTCAAACCAACATTTTATTATTTGAATTTATATGAATTCCCAATTATTAACTGCTATTACTAATTATAATTAGCCAAATTATATCTTCACTCAATTTTTTTACAGAAACAGATAATTAACAGATATAAGATTTTCAGGGTGTTACACTTTACGTGGGGACGATATTTAAATAATCAAAAACACGATAAGGGGGTTAAATTGTGTTTACCTAAAATTTTCGTTAAATAGAAGTTCTTTTAAAAGCAGAAGGAAGCATACACTTAAAAAGACTTATAAATGCTTGGATGCGTCTGAAGGTTTTTAGAACTTATCCAATACAAGAATTTCAAAAGCACATATATAAAGCAACCTTTAACAAAACAAAAGCTTGTTTAGGCAGGACAGTTTAACCCCAGGTTAGTTGCAAGATAAACAATTAAGCAATAATTAAAAGCTTAAGGGATTAGAGAATCACACACAAAGATTTATGCTAGTTCACCCTCAACGTTGGGCTAGTCCAGTCCTTGGCTTCACCAAGATTTTCACTATAACTAATCAGGTTACAGACTCAAGTATTTTTTTTGCTCACCTAGCCTCTCCAAGCTCAACTCAAGCTACAAGTATTCTTTTCTCGCCAAGTCTCTTCATGATCTAACACTTGGAAAGAGTAAGGAAATGAAAGTTTTTTTACCAACTGCAAGTCTACTAGAAATCACTCAGAGAGTGAATGAATATGAAGATTGGCATGACTACGTAATAACTTCTCTATTGAATAAAAATGATTGAGAGAAGAATAAAGAATGAAATAATGAAGAATTAATTGCTCAAAGTAAATTTAAGCTTTGAATGTGACTTCTGTGTTTAGCAATTCTTCAAATTCTTCTTTATATAGGCTTCAAGCAATAAATCTGTTGAGAGACATTTTTTCCTCGGATGGTTGCTTTTGTTCAAACAGACTAAATCTTCATTAATGCAATATAATAGTTCTGAATATGCATTTAATGGCGAGGAATGTTGGTCTTTGCATTTACAAAGGAGTTCTCACTTTAAGCTGAAGTGTAGGGATATCAGAGATGCTACAGAGCTGCTTTTGTACTTGTGCAGTGCAGATTACCCTTTTTGTCCTAAACTGAAGTTCAGCTGTTGAAAAGCACTTTTTGTTGTACTTTAAAAGAGTGTTATAGGATTACTTTATTGCTGCCAACATGTTTCAACATGCGTTGACATCTTGACTTAATAAAGTCTCCATGTATGTACACTTCACTAGACGCTTGAAATAAACCAAGCCTTCTTAAGTCTTGAGTTGACCAACTCATTAGACACATGGTTGAAAATACTTGGAACTTCTAAGTCATTGTTCAGACGCTTGGCCATCACAGTCTTCATTAGACACTTGATTGGGCAGATGCATGGTTTGTTATATGTTAACCTTAAACATACTTTGTTTGAAAAAAGGTTTAATGTCATTAGACACTTGGTTGAAGATACTTGGAACTTCTAAGTCATTGTTCAGACGCTTGGCCACCAGTCTTCATTAGACACTTGATTGGGCAGACGCATGGTTTGTCATATGTTAACCTTAAACATACTTTGTTTGAAAGAGGGTTTACTGTCTAATGATTTAATTGATCTGCGCACTAAGTAGATTGATCAATGGATTTCATAAGTTTCATTTAAATCATTCTACAAATGTTTAAGCTCAGCAAAACTTAGGATAATATGTTATATCAAACACTTGAAGACTCAACAGATATTGTTAGAACCAAAACAGTTATGGTCTATGACCGCTCAAATTTTTAATGACTGACAAAATTATTATATGTTTATGAAAATTAGTTTAAGTCCAGTGGTTGCTAATCCATAAGGTCAAAAGATCTTCTCTTTGTTTTGAATTCAGATACACTAAGTTTCTGCGTCCAATGACATATAAAGTTCATACTGGACTGAAAGTTTGGAATGTTTTTTGCGTCCAAAGATACAAGGTGGTTCTCAAAAAAAGATGCATCCACAAAAGTTATGTGGATCGTCCAACTGGCCCTTGGACTTTATCTCTAAAGGATCAGTTCCTTGGGTCTCGAAGTCACAAGCTATTTTCATACTGCATCCAATATTTTTATATTACTTATGCGTCAACTAACTTTGTTTTGCAGATGACGTGGCACTTATTTTCAAAAGTCTTTGGAAATCATAAAAAGAAATATCTACAGTGTAGTACACATCGAGCCATGAAAACAAAAGCGTTGCAGCAAAAAGAATAGGACAACCTGCACTGTTGCATCCTGCTACAATCTGCTATCACTGCCATACTATCAAAAGCAAACATGCTTCCCTGCTTACCCAAAGAAAGGACACCTATACACAAAAGACAGCTTACAATGGTTATGTGCCTAAAGGATATTCATTCGAGTCTAAACAGACATATTTTATACCGTTTGGAATCCTGAAGATTGTCAAGACTATTTATAAAGACTGAAGAGCAACGTTTTGAGTAGAACACGCACAAATCAATGAACATTCAGATTCTATCAAAGATCTCTCTCATCAAAAAGTTGTAAACGTTTCATATTCTTTCTTTGTATGTAAAGTTTATACAGTTTAAAAAGAGCTAAACCTTGTAATATTCTCACATATAGTGAGTAAGTCAAAAGCTCAAAACAATCTTCAAATCCTTGATTTGGTTGAGCCTGAAGAAGCTTATTTGTAAAAGAATACTTGAAGCTTGAAGAGGTGTAGAATACTTGGAGTTGTAGAGTCAGGAGTGACTAGGAGACAACTTGTATTTTGATACTAAGTGTTTTAATGGAAAAGCCTTCAAGTAGAAGGGATTGGACGTAGCTCTTCGATTTGTAAGAGTGAACCACGATACATCTTCGTGTGAATCTTTCTATCCCTACTCTTGTCAAAGTTTATTTATTTACTAACTTGGGGATTGAACTTAAAGTTTCTTAACTTTCTCTAAAAAGTTATTTCTTGTGTTTTTATATTCATATCGTGCATGCTTAAAACGTTTTTGAAAAAGGTTTTTTCAAAAAGGTTTAAGAAACCTAATTCAACCCTCCTTGTATTTCCTTGTTTCACTTTCAGATAGCTTATTCATCATTTAGTTACTTGATTGATTTCATCACATATGAATTTCCCTAGGATAGAACATTTGGTTAGAAGATTTTTTTGATCAAAACATGTCAATTCAAACATACTTAGACCTAAGAGTGGTCAGTCGAAATGGAAGTGGATCACGACTCCAAATGAACTTCACCTGCAATGTGAAGGGTTTGAATCTTGGAGTCGCCACTTTAAGGAGAGCTTTACCTAACCACCACCCCGGCCCAAGGGTTAACTACCCGGTCAAAGACAAAAAAAACATAGAATCTTATAAAGTAACAAAGGAGATACTAATATTTAAAATCTAATAATTATAAGATTGGACTTTATTTTTCTTAGATACATTTTCAAGTATTCTCACATATATTGCATTGAGATTAACTCTCAAGTATTGTCGAATCATGACACGAATTTCGTGACAGGTCGAAAGAGAAAGACTCTCCTTTCCCTTTGCAGACTCTCAAACGCACATAAATCTGTTTCATCCAAAGTAAAACATTATATTCATTAAATAACTTAATAAATATAAAACCTCAGAGGAACTAGACAAGCATAAATTACAAAGTCAACAAGGGGACGAAACATGCTTGAAATAATCAGTCAACCATGTGATAAACACTAATTAAGTACAGACACATCATTAATTCTTTTTAAACAGATGTTATATTCATTGGTGTGTTAATGATATGTCATCACTTTATTGGCGCATCCAAGTTGGGTTCCATGGGTTAACACGAGAGTTTCTATACAATACATTACTTCAAAATTTATGAAATGAAAACTGCAAGTCTCCTAACTATAAAGAAACATTCTTGTGCAAGTGCTTCTATCAACCTGTATATAAAACTTGAATTTTATAGTAGCTAGTTGCAGGGAAAACTCTACAGAGTGACAATCCGTTTCCATATACATCAAAATTGTTCAATAAATTTGAAGCGTACAACACTGCTGAGATGGTAAGCACCAAAGCATTGCTATCAATTCTGAATCCCCCCACAATCATAGATTTGTAAATTTTAGAGAGGATTCACGTTTAGTGGGTTCAATGCACCAATTTAGCTGTTCATTGTTAGCATTCACTGTGGATATGCGTAAGATCCTATTGTGGTAATCACACAAGGTTGACCGATGGCCAACGCTGATGTATGTTATGCCTGATGCTTCAATCTTCTGGTACAAATGAACCTGTAAGCCATAGCTTAAGAAAATCAACTTCTGTACCACATGAAGGGATACATAATCATGACATTGTTTAAAATCTCAACTCTTTTGAATCTCTTTACAACTACTAACCAAAACACAAAGCAACAACGTTTCATGAGTTTAGTTCAAGCAATAAAAAAGGTAACTTTGTGCTATAAAGCTTCCTTTAAGAGAGGGATCCAGGGAAGGGTCAGACACACTATGTGGGTCTATAGTAGGCAGTCGTACCTTACATTTGTAGGAGGCCGATTCCACAACTTGAACCTTGACCTTCCTACCACATAGCAACAACTCCAACCGTTGCACCAAAGCTCCCCTTTGGGTTTAGTTCAATAAATACTTCACCAAATGGCTTTTGATTCAAGTTTTTGTGAAGAATTTCTTGAACTAAACCCGAAGGGGAGCCTTGGTGCAACGGTTGGAGTTGTTGTCATGTGGTAGGAAGGTCACAGGTTCAAGTTGTGGAATCAGCCTCTTCAGCTTTGGTTCAAGAGATACTTCACAAGAACAGTTATCTTTTCGAAAAAGTCATTTCTTCTTATGGCTTGTTTTTTCCTCTTCAATTTTAAATTTCTTCTTGTTCCCCAAACTTAGTTATAAGAGCTGAAGACTGTACAACCCCTACTGTCTTATATGCTAGTAAATTAGAAAAACAATCAATTACAAAGCTATGCAAAAAAAAAAAAAAAAAAAAAAAAAAATCATTATTTTTTGGTTAGAGTACCTCTTGTACACCCTTTAATATTATTCTTTTTGGTTGATAAAAATTACAAAGCTATGCTTATGGAACTTAAGCATTTTATTTTTTCTTGGAGAAGGTGGGGTGAGGGGGAGACAAGTATATCTCCAATGTGTATATTATTATATGAATATAGTGAATGCCTGAATGGAGAATTGTGGTGAATTTATTGAATAAAGCATGAACTTCCATATGATATATCATATTCACATAAATGTCAGATGCACTGGGTATTCAAGAATACCTCATTGACTTCATCAAGTGCACTTGTAGACTCATCCAGTAAAACCAATTGAGGTTTTGAAAGCAAAAGACGAGCAAATGCAAGGCGTTGCTGCTCTCCCAGAGAAAGAACACTAGACCATTCATGTATTGAATCTACACTGAAACGAGCCAATAAATAGCCAAGGCGGACATCCTCTAAGACCTTTATCAGCTCATCTGTTGTTGGCTTCATAGCCTTATCTTTCATGTTATCTGAGTTTGTCAAGTTTGCCAAGAAAGGAAGCATATCTGCAGACCAATGCTTACACTCAATAAGTAAAGCTTACAAATAATTGCCAACAATCTACTGAGAATATAACAATGATATAAATCAGGTAGGATTTTTCAATTTGATCAGATGATATAATATAATTTATTTTACAGATTTATGTGATTAATTAAGCTCTTCATAAATAATTGGGTAAAACAATACTCTTAACTATAAAATCTCAAAAAGAAATCGTTGCAACCTAAAAGTCAATGCTCAGAATTGATCATTTTGATTGAATTTGTTCACTTGATTATAAAGTCTAGATTCTGTTCAACATGGAAAAGCATATACGATCAGATATTCATTTACATTCATCCCTTACCTGGGTTGATCTTCACAAACAAAAGGGATTAATTTAATGCTAGTATGAAGTAGAACATATCTATTGCCTGACTAACAGCTTAACATAAAAGGGCCCATCTTTGCAAGATTCTGGCTATGTTATGGATAGCGCCGCGAGCTATCGCGGAGATTCACGATGCGGTTTTGGTCCCTGCTGCTACGAGATTATGGGTTGCATCGCATTTTGCTGGTGCGGCTATAGCTACCGCAAATCGTGCCGGAATAGCGGGGATTGCTGCCTGTAGCGGCCGCAAATGGGAAGACGGGCTGAAAGCCCAATTTTACGACTGTTTTTAGCCATTCCCTCCCATTTATTCCGGTTTTTAGGTAAATTCCCCCTACACTTCTAGTTTTAGGTCACCCCAACCCGTGTCTTCCCTTATTCGAAAAAAACCCATTCTCATTTTCAAAGAAACTCAGCCGAAGAGAGTTCCTTCTCTATGCTCCCCTACCCTCTGCGTTTTCCGGCGACGGCATTTGGTTCTTCTCTTCACTGCTCCACTGCATCAATTTTGCACATTTGAAGTAGTTCTCTTCACTTCTCTCTGATTCTATTTAAGGAATCACTTGTAATTATGTTGAATGCTTAGAACTTAGATTAGTATTTAAGTTATATTAGATTTGAATGTTAGTGACAAAGAATTGATTTTTGATTATTAATTATGAATATGTCTTTAAGTTTGTGTGTTTTTCTATTTTTGTGTATTTATATGTGTATAATATAAATAATTTATATTGTTTACTAATCTTTGCTACAGAGGCCATCTTGCTTTCCGCTATCCCACTTTAGCGGTGTTGGGGCGGCTACTCCGTGTCGCTATCCGAAATTAACTACCTACGATTCTGGATGGCTACGCTCCATTTCAATGAGCTCAATGAAAGTTCAGATTCAAGAGGTGTTCCTTTGATAAAGATTAAAAAGGTGTTGGTTAGGTTTGGTTCACCACTAGATTAACTTAATGTGTAGGCAGAGTTTACTCAAACAAAAACATCACAATATTTTTCTTGTCTAGAAGTGTCTTTACAGTTGCATCTTAAAAAGCTAACTATACCTCATGCATAACAATCATATATTTGCATATTTCCTATGTATAATTTATATTTTTAATAAAGGGTCAGATTTTATTGCCCTTGTGTCCAATCATTATAAAGGCTCCCACAAAAATTTTCAGGATCATTTCGGGCATTCATGCGGCAAAAATATTTCATCATCATTTCAGTATCTCCTATCTCAGACCCACAACTGTAGCAGTAATATAATTGTCTCGACAATTGCAATAGAGCAAATGAGGTGTGGACAGAGCACAACCAAAGACATTATTTTTTAATAAAAATTATGGAGTTTTCATGAGAAATTAAACAAAGTATTTAGGTGTGTGGGAAAAAGAAACTAGAAATAACTTACTTTTTGGTTTAGTACTGTCTGATGTAGGAACCGTGTCATCGGTCCATGTTGGATAAAGCAATTGTTGACGAAGAGTACCCAAAACCATATATGGCCTTTGAGGAAGGAAAAAAATTCCGGATTTTCTGCTTATCGATTTTCCATGTTCTTCAGATGTATCATGAGAATAATTCACATCTGAACAAATGGCTTGCTCAGGATCTTCTCCGCCTTTTACATAGTACGTGATCTTTCCAGTTCCAGTTTTCCATAGACCAGCCAAAGCTCTTAACAAAGAAGTCTTACCACTTCCACTTGGTCCCATCACCTGTTAAATTAGTTATATTTAAAAATGCATTAACACAGCACTACAGTCTTATGAAATTAAAAATACAGATCTCAAATTATTTTTATGTGTTGGGGGTGGGGTTGGGTGAGGGCCAGTGGATTGCTTACTAGTAAATTATCCTTTCCCTCGATCATCAATGACAAGTCCCTAATAAGTGTAGATTCACTGGGTGTCTTCAGAGTCAAATTTTCTATCTCTAGTAATGTCTCATGTTTTTCTGGTGGGGTGGATCCATTAGATTCCAATACAGATGAACTCCTAAAATCTTTGTATGCAATATGTATTATATCTTCTAAATCATTGGAGAGAGATTTAGAGCTGCTTCTGTCCAAAACATCATCAAATTCACCTGCATACACAATGGAGAATGTATTAGTCGTGTTAGAATGACCAGATGCAATTCATGTATCTCATGTTAAATGTATTTAGCCTCTTAGGAATTAGTGTCTAGGAAATAGATCCCACTTCCTTAGCCTTGTAAATTGTATCATGTGTGTGTATGTGTGTGTGTGTGTGTATATGAAGCTGAGTGTCATTCCACTCAAGCTATTCCATCATATCTCTCATTTCTATATTGTACCAAAGCTCGACGTTCCAGCTTGACAATGCCTTTTTACATGGTGAATTACTAGAAGAGGTCTTTTATGCTGATTGCATTGATCCCTCTATGGTTTGAAACAATCTCACTATGCATGGTTTGGGAGGTTCAATTCTGTTATTTGGCAATTCGGCATGACTAGATGTGAAGCTTATCACTCTATTTTCTTTCGGCACTCTTCTAATATTTGCATCTATCTCTTTGCATCCATCAGAGATTGCTTGATGCCAAGTTTTTGGATTCAGTTTAGGACTATTGACTTTATTGTAAGCTTTTGTCCATGGTGGTTAAGCATTCATATGAGCTTTTGTCATGGATGGTTAAGCATTGATATTCTTGCTTCTGCCTTGAGTGGTTAAGGCTCATCTTTTACCTTCTGCTCTAGATGGTTAAGCTTTTGATAGCTTCTGCCATATGGTGGTTAAGCATTTCTCATTGTCTCTGTGCTTCTGCCAAGTGGTTAAGCATGGATTGTAGCTTCTGCTTGAGTGGTTAAGCTCTGCCTTATTTTGACATTGTTCTTTGGAGGCCAATAGAGCCCAATTTGAGTGATTTTTCTTTACTGGTGCATTGTATTGTTCATCCCAAGCTTGAAGTGCTAGCACTTCCAGCTTGCGGAGCGCTGTTAGAGATATAGTTAGATAGTTAGTTGGCAATTAGTTATTAGTTTATTGATAGTTAGTTACTAGTTTGTCAGCCTATATAAAGGCTTGATGTAATCACTTTTTAATTACCTTTACTCATTCAATCAAATACAACTTTACATTTTCTCCCAATTCACTACTTTGAACCATGTTTCTCAACAAGGGGATGTTGGAATAACCACATTTAAATTTATTTGGCCTCATAGGAATTAGTGTCTAGGAAATAGATCCCACTTCCTTAGTATTGTAAATTTTACCATCAATTGTATATGCATATATGTTTGTGTATCATTCCACTCAAGCTATTCCATCATATATCTCTCTCATTTCTATAAGTCGCTAGTGTTTCATTACATTCAAAGCAACAAATCTAGCCTGTCAAGCATAATTACGTAGATGGATTAAAGAGAAATCTTCAGAATCATACATAAGACCACAGATGGAACAGACAAATATAACAAAGACAGGAGTATACCTACTTTCTGGCAATAAAAGCTGCAGAACACAGAAAGACAGAAGATAGAGAATGAAAGGGTATAACAATTAAAATAAATGCAAGAGTTATCAATCAAAGACAATAATTTTCACTAACATCCCTTTTCTATTAAGCAGTTGTGTCTGAAGGAATTTGTCTATGCCAGTACATATCCGCTAAAAGGGGGAAATGCAGGGTGGATAGCATACATAGAAAAGGACAGTTTTAGTTGTGTCACAAATAACCTCTTTAAGATATTGTACTATCTTCTATTCTTTTCTGAGATCTTTAATTTGTCTATATGCATACAAAACTTTTCTGCAGAGTTAAACTTCAATCACTTATGTGCATATCTTTCATGCAATGCAGCGTGCATATTGATACAGGAAAAATAAGGGAAAAGGAACACTGTACCTAGCCGATTAATAACAGCAGAAAAAGCACTTATTGCTTGAAACTGGTACACAATGAGGGAAAAGTCACCAAGAATATGATTAAAGGCAGAGACTGACTGATTGATGACACCAAACTCAATTTTTCCAGAGAAATACATGGGAGCAACAACAGCAGCAGGAAGAACTTGAATGACATAGCGGTAGCCACTGGTGAAGAACTCCAGATTTCTAGAAGAAATCAATAATTGCTGTAAAGTAAAAAATAATAAGTTACAACATTCATCATCATGTTATTGTAAGTTAGACCATGAAAGTGCACTGCATAACTTTATAAAGAAAAATAAAAAATGCTACAACAAGGTTACATTTTTATATTAACAAGTTGCCCAATTCCCAAAATCCGGCCAGTCCACATGCTATAACAAATTGATCAATCCCAATTTGCGGGTTGCTGATCCAGTCCAGTATTCATTACAGTGCATACCTTTCTTGCTAGACATTATTAGAAGTAGAGAGGGGAGAGAAGAGAGAATTTGAGAAATGAATTGAGTTTTCTATTTCTTAAATGATTCTGTTACAGAGATAACTATATATAGTAGCTATGGTAAGTGTGTGCCAGAAGTCACACGGTTACAACAGTTCTAACAGCCTAACTGTATGCTAACAAACAGCTGAGTCAGCTATAAGCTACTCGCACCCTCACATTACTAACGTACACTCTAACACACCCACTTATAAATCAAGGGTGGTTTGTACAGAGTTTGCTATGCACTCTAACACACCCCCTTAGCAGCTCAAGGTGGGTTGTTGAGTGATACAGTATCGACAACCCCTAGATTGTGTCTGAGAGTGTCAAAACGTGTTTGCGTGAGAGGTTTGGTAAGTATGTCAGCCACTTGATCCAATCCCGGTATATGACAGACAGCAAGGGTCTTGTTTATAACCTTTTCTCTGACAAAGAACAGATCTAGCTCCACATGCTTCGTTTTGGAATGGAGGACAGGGTTGTGGGATAGCGAAATGGTGGACAAGTTATCACAATAGACCACGGGAAGCTGTGTGTCAACTTGCAGCTCAAGGAGAGATTGAACCCAAATGACTTCAGTGGTAGTGGCTGCTAGTGACCTATACTCAGCTTCTGTGCTTGATCTGGCCACTAAGGTTTGCTTCCTTGACCACCACGATACCAAATTTGGCCCAAAGTAAACACAAGAACCAAAGGTGGACCTCCTATCATCAAGATCTGCCCCCAATCAGCATCACTGAAGGCCTGCAGTGAGAAAGGTTGCCCTGCTTTGGCTGGGCTGAGCATGAGGCCATGCGAAATGATGCCTTTGAGATATCTGAGAATTCGTTTTACTGCCTACATACCTTGCTCACACTATAGCAGATTTCGGGTCGAGTAATGGTGGCATATTGGAGGGCCCCAACTACTGACCTGTAAAGGGTAGGATCCTCCATGTAGTTGCCCCCAAACCGAGTCAACTTGCAATTGCTTACCATAGGTGTGGGAAGACCTTTAGCTTCAACCATATTGGCTTTGAGAAGGAGGTCTTTGATGTATTTGGCGATAGGACCAAGGAGCCATTGTTTTGTTTCTTGATCTCAATGCCCAGAAAATAGTCAAGTTCACCAAGTTGCTTGAGAGCAAATTCCGAGCTAAGTTTGGAGATAAGGCCAATCACCCTTACTGAGGAGGACCTCGTGATAATAATATCATCCACATAAACCAAGACATAGGTGCAATGACCATGCCGGGTGTGAATGAAGAGAGAGGGGTCACACTTAGAGGCTATGAACCCGAAGCTCACCAAAGCTTTGGTGAGTCGTTCAAACCAGGCGTGTGGGACCTGCTTTAGGCCATAAATTGCCTTGTTCAGTTTGCAGACTTGGTGGGGCTGCTGACTGACAAAACCAAAAGGTTGATCCATGTAAACTTCCTCTTCAAGAAAGCCATTGAGGAAGGCATTATTTACATCAAGTTGTTGAATGGGCCACTTGTGGGAGATGGCCAAGGTGAGCATGATGCGAACAGTGACAGGCTTTACAACTGGACTGAAAGTTTCAGAATAGTCATGGCCTAATTTTTGGTGAAAGCCCTTTGCCATAAGCCTAGCCTTGTATTTGTTAACTGAACCATCAAGGTTTTCCTTGATCCGGAAGACCCATTTGCAGCCAATGGCCTGTCGGTGGGGAGGGAGATCTACTAAAGTCCATGTGCCATTTCTCATCAAGGCATCATACTCACACTGCATTGCTTGTTTCCACTGCCTGTTTCCACTAGGGTACAGTCAGTGCCTGCTTAGGGGAGGTTGGTTCTGCTTGTGTTAGAAGAGCGGAGAAGGTGACAGTGGGTAGTGATTTAGTTTTGGACCTGGTAGTCATGGCATGGTGACTGACAGGTGGTGGGGACTGAGAGAGACTGGAGGAGGAGAGGGGACTGGACTGAGTGGGATACTGAGGAGTGACACCCGAATGAAGGGATAGGGTAGGGGACAGGTCAGTGGGAGTTGGTGAAGGACTAGATTGAGCTGGGGACAGGTCAGGGAAAGACTGGGTGGGGGAATGAGGCTGAGAAGTTGTAGGGTGCCCAGAGACAGAAGAACCTGATCTAGGGATGAGAGGAGGGGGAATGTCCAGTTGCTGAACGATTGTAAGGGGAATAGGAGGGCTAGGGTGTTCAGGAAACTGTTGGGATGCACTGGTTTCAGATGATTCTTGTAAAGTTTTAGCAAAGGGGAATTTTGTTTCATTGAACTGAACATCCTTGGATATGTAGAGCCTGCCCTCTTTAGGGAGGCATTTATAACCCTTGTGAGAGGAAGAGTAACCAAGGAAAGTACATTCACATGACCGAAATTCAAGTTTGTTTTTGTTGTATGGTCTTAGACAAGGATAACAAGCACATCCAAAAACTTTGAGGAAAGAGTAGTCAGGACTGGTTTTGTAAAGGGCAGTATAAGGTGAGTTATTTTGAAGTGTAGGAGTGGGTAACGATTTATGAGATATACTGCAGTACTGAAGGCATGACCCCAGTACTGCACAGGTAAGGATGCCTGTGCTAACAAGGTGAGGCCAGTCTCTACTATATGTCTATGCTTCCTCTCCACACTATCATTTTGATGGTGAGTGTGTGGACAAATGGCACTATGAATGATACCTAAATCGGAGAGGAATTTGGTAAAAGGTCTAAACTCACCCCCCAAATCAGTTTGGATAGCAAGGATCTCTGTTTGAAACTGAATTTTGATCATTTCTCTAAACTGCTTGAATATATTTAGGGTTTCAGATTTTTGTTTAAGTAAGTATATCCAAGTGAATTTAGAGATAGCATCAACAATAGAGAAGTAATAGGAGTGACCATCAGGTGTTGCAACGGAAGCTGGTCCCCACAGATCAAGAAATAATAGTGCAAAGGGTTGGGTGTATGTGGTAGTGGAAAGGTCAGAAGGTAATCTATGTGATTTGCCAAAACAACAAGGAACACATAAATCCAGTGCATTTTTATTGATATGTGAAACATTACATTGATTCAACACATGTTTAACAGCAGTTTCATGAGCATGCCCTAACCTACAGTGCCAGAGATAGTAACTGGAAGGCACTTTATTACATGAAGCAGCTGAGTCAGCTGGCCTAGAGCTACTGGATACATGATTGAAAACAGCAGGGGAATTACAAATTGACACACTGAGGCAGCTTGGAGTAGAAGTGGAAGACCTAAGTTGTCTTGAGTCAATTGAAAAGTTGGAAAACACATAGAGGCCATCGGAGTTGACTGACCCTTCTAACAAAAGTTCCTTAGTGACCTGAGATTTGACATAAAAGCAATTAGGAAGGAATTCAAAGTAAACTTGATTATCTTTGGAAAACCTACTAACACTAATAAGATTCTTTGTAATGGCTGGAACATATAATAACTGGTTGAGAGTTAGGGTGACGTTTGTGTTTATGGGGGAATTAACACAAGCAGTTCCAATAGAGGCAATATTAAGGCTGAAGCCATTACCCATGTAGATTTGATCAGGACCTTGGTACTGGCCAGTGTGCTCGGGCTGTTGTGTGAGGTTTGCCAAGTTGGAAGTGACATGATGTATGGCACCACTGTCTGGATACCATACACTGTTGGAATCAGTGCCAGAGTTGGATGCTATCATGGCCATTGGTCCAGATGCAGAGGACTGAGTTCCACTTGAATCATGTGACTGATCATGCCAAGGTAACTGAAGAACTGGAGGAGGAGCAGGTAGAGGACCACGGGATGGAGATGGAGCAGGTTACTGAGTATAACCTTGCGAACCATAGCCTCGACCTTGAGATGGATAGCCATAGGTAGGTGCTTGAGTCTGAAAGCCCGAGCCCTATCCCCTGCCATGGCCATTAGAAGCAGGATAGGAACTCTGATAATATCAATACCAACAGTTCAATGCTTCATGTCCTCCTTTGTCACAGATTTGGCAATAAGAACGAGACTTGCCTCTGCCACGGCCGCGATAGCCAGATCAACCACCACGTCCACCTCGGTAACCAGAATCAAAGGTTGAATCAGATGATTGAAAAGTGGCGTGTTGAAAATTGCCTTGCGGCTGAGTCTGAGGCAGAGAGAAGTTCACCTGATTAGAGGATTGAGGCTGAGTGGTGGAATGTGCAAGATTGACCGAAAAGGCATCGGAATTCACTTTTGGTGTAGATCGCTCCAAACGAGATTCACACGACAATAGCAAGGCTTCAATTTCCGCAATCGAATAAGGCTCAACTCGGCTCTCGATAGTTGGGAAAAGAAGATGATATTCTTCAAGTAGACCTTCGAGGATAGCATCGAGATGTTCTTGAAATGAGACCGGATTTCCAATGGAGATGAGCGCATCCACGATCGCCTTGATGCAAAGGAGGTACTCGGAGATGGTGCGGTCGCCTTTAACCATGTGACGAAGTTCCGAGCGAAGCTGAGTGCTACGTGCTTTTGTTTGTGAGTTGAAGTGACTGTGAAGTTCATCCCACAGTTGCCGTGCATGCGTACAACCAACAATGCGTGTGTGAATTATGTCAGAGATCGAGTTAAGCATCCAAATGAACAAATGTTGATCTTGTGCTTCCCACGCAAGGTACTCTGGATTCATCGAGTCATTGGGACGATCTTGTTCGGAGAGAAATCAGGAAGGAATTCGTGGACAAACAACAAATCACTCCAATCGGTTCGCACGCAACACCGCCTCTACTATCTGCTTCCAGTGTAGAAAATTCCGATCAGTGAGCTTTGTGGTAACAAAAGCGGAGAGATTAGGGAAGGTTGCCGGAACCGGCTGTGGCCGTGGCGGCGGTGGTGGTGGTGGAGTGTCACCATTGATACCGGCGGAAAACATGGCTTGAGATCTCAAGCTCTGATACCATATTAGAAGTAGAGAGGGGAGAGAAGAGAGAATTTGAGAAATGAATTGAGTTTTCTATTTCTTAAATGATTCTGTTACAGAGATAGCTATATATAGTAGCTATGGTAAGTGTGTGCTAGAAGCCACATGGCTACAACAGTTCTAACAGCCTAACTGTATGCTAACAAACAGCTGAGTCAGCTATAAGCTACTCGCACCCTCACATTACTAACGTACACTTTGATAGGTTCCAGTCCCAAATGTACAAGGGCCCACTTAGAATCACCTTAAGTTGGAAATAGGGGACGAGGGAAGTTAGTTACAAGAGAGAGAAAAGAGGGCTGAATCTGTTATATAGGTAGGGAGGAGAGAAAGAAAGGCATGGATGATTATTTTAGTGAGAACCTAAGGGTTTTGGGCAGAAAGAGTATTATCTCTTCTCTGTAGGAGCTTTGCTCTGTGGCAGTTGGAATTATCTTCCACTGTATTCCTTTCATTTCAGTAATAGCACTCAATTTTCCTTTTCCATTGTTGATCTATTTGTGTGTGAATTTACTTTGCTGATTCGGGTTCCTATCAAATTGGTCCGACCTGCCGAATGTTCGAGGGAGAGCCAGTGTTACCAGAGATGGAAGAATCGTACAAGTGGTTCATGAATGAAGGGCTGCCAGAATTTGTGGGGGAAGACCCCATTGGGTGGATCGTAAAAGCAGAAAGGTTTTTTGAGGAGCAGAAAATTCAGTCCTCCGATAGGTTGCAGTGGGCATTCATGAGAATGGAAGGTGAAGCGATGCGTTGGTTTCAGTCTTGGTGTCAAGAGGATCTCGATGCAGATTGGGAGTCATTTTCCATGGCTTTGATCGAGAGATTCAGAGCGAGCTATCGTAACAATATTTTTGAAAGGCTGAAGACCAAGAACCAAAGTGTGATTGAGGAAGTGGAAATAAAAAACACAAGTTCAGTGAAGAAAGCAACTGCAGAAAGCACAACAAAAATGGGTATTTCGTCAGAGGGTAGTATTAGCATTGACGGCCATGGTGCGGGTGGCTGCATCGAAACAGAGATGATTTCAAAAGGGAAAGAAACGGCAGCAACCCATAAGGGAGGAACATGGATCGGGTCACACATCGTGCCGCCAGTACCGTCGGATCCGCCAAAACTGGACAAGAACATGAAAGAGAGCGGGTTGTTAGCAGCAGCGGAGGCGGGGTCGTTATATGGCATGCTCAAGCTTCTTTTGCCACCCGCGATGGCTGAGTTCGGGTCGACTAAGATGTTGCTGCCGGCGTCGTCAGAACCGCTAGAGCCGCCGCCGGATCTGGATGTATCTATGGAGGAGTGTGGGTCACTCGCGGCGGCAGGGGTTGGGTCGTCAACATGCCTGGTCAAGCGTCCACCGCCAAAGCCGCCGGAACATGCCTGGTCAAGCGTCCACCGCCAAAGCCGCCGGACCGAAGTTCTCGTACGGCGGTCCTTGGGACATTTGCAGTTCACGCGCTTAAGGAGATGGTTGCTACAAACAGAAGCTTCGTGAAGGGGAGGAATAAGGAAGGCGGGGTAGAGATAGAATTACAAAAATCAGCTCACTTGTTTGACCTAATGGGCCAAGCCCATCTCTCTGAAAAGTGGAAATGGGCTATTAAACAAGAAAATTCTAGAGTGGACAGTGCAGAATGTGAGATGAGAGACGTAGATGGGAGTCAAGTGATTAAAATGGTAGAATTGGAATTAGATAAAACTGGTCAGTTTCTTGACCTATTGGACCAGGTCCAAATGAGTACTCTTAATGGGTTTCATGATGGAAGATCAAAGCCTCACTTGATACTTAATAGTGGACATCAACAAATGCTAAAAACTGATATAGTGGGCCAACTTAGTGAAGAAAAGAAGTGGGCTTTGGAGGATGAGAAGAAGCTAACAACCACTGCCTTTAATAGTTTTTCATCACAGACATGGGTTGTTCAAAATTTTCTTGCCACTGCCGTTCTTGAGGCCAAGGATGTTATATGCAATATCCAGAATTCTCTTGATGAGCAAAAGCAGTTGTTAGCATTCTCCATTCAACAACATGAGGAAGGATTCCGGCAAAGTTTGACTTCAGCACAAGTGGTTTCAAAGGCATCAAAAAATATGCTGGACACAAGTGGGGAACAATCTAAGAAATTGCATAAACAGATGCTCAACATGCAGCAAGTTTCAAAAGATGCTACCAAGGAAGTTAGTAAATATGTAGAGAATGCAAAAAGTCATTATGTGGAACATATATTCTCATCATGTGATATTAAAGCTACATTGGAGAATTGCCACTTGGAGTACTCAAAGGCAGTGGATTGTTCTAGGCAGCAATGGGAAAGTGCCCATTGGTACTTCAACAATCTCCACAAGAGCACTCTTGCAGAGATAGAATCTATAGAGGTGGGAAATATCTTGAAGAATCATGCTCTGAATCAAGTTCCTGTGTCTGCATCATTATCTATGGACTCAGAATATGATGGTGGAACCCCCAAAATGATGGCAGACGTAAATGGTGACCTGATGCTCGACCATGAGAACAAGAAGGGAATTGAGTGTATGAATAGATGGTTGTTGGAGCAGCCTCATGCTGTACAAGAAAAGCACAGTGAAAGTTTATCAAATATCCATGTGCAATCAGAAAAGTGCCTTGTTAAAGATTACTTGGTGTTCGGTACGCTTCCTGCAAGTGGAAGAATGACATTGAATGGAGAAGAAAGTACTGAACCAATTGATTATAATGTGGTAGCAGCTCATTTAACACATGACAACAGTAGTGAAAGTTTCTGGTTTGAGCAAGACAGAGATGGAGGTTCCAGCTCAAGTAATTCATCTTGGTGTGCTAGTTCACTGAATCATACTGAAGTAGTACTTGCATACAGGGAGAGGAAGTGTAATGTCAGAACAATGATTGAGTGGCTCATTCCTTGGAAGGCTCAAACAGCAGAAGAAGCTACTCGGATAGAAGCAGATTGGTAGCAACTATTAAAGAAACATTTTTCTTTTCTCTGCCTTGAGGACAAGGCAGAATTTAAAGGAGGCGGTATTGATAGGTTCCAGTCCCAAATGTACAAGGGCCCACTTAGAATCACCTTAAGTTGGAAATAGGGGACGAGGGAAGTTAGTTACAGGAGAGAGAAAAGAGGGCTGAATCTGTTATATAGGTAGGGAGGAGAGAAAGAAAGGCATGGATGATTATTTTAGTGAGAACCTAAGGGTTTTGGGCAGAAAGAGTATTATCTCTTCTCTGTAGAAGCTTTGCTCTGTGGCAGTTGGAATTATCTTCCACTGTATTCCTTTCATTTCAGTAATAGTACTCAATTTTCCTTTTCCATTGTTGATCTATTTGTGTGTGAATTTACTTTGCTGATTCGGGTTCCTATCACACTCTAACACACCCCTTTATAAATCAAGGGTGGTTTGTACAGAGTTTGCTATACACTCTAACAGACATAGATTTATATTTGCAAGCCAACATCCGTACAAGGTAGCCAAAGGTCTCATTAACTCATCACACATTAAAATGAGATGATTATCTTGGCTTACTTCTCAAGTAGTATGTGTCCAGCCTTCTAGGTTTTCCCAGTTTAATTCTAAATCGACTGACTCGAAGATCAGAAGGGTTTGTCTATAGAAGAATCTGAGTGTTTAACTGTATATATGAAGAGCAAGGTTTCATTCATTGTGTCTCCATACAACATAAGAAACCATAAACCCTTTCCAGAATATTGTGCAACGAGATTTTAAATTACCCATGTTTTCAAAGTCATTATATCTGAGACAACAATACCTGATCTGGAAGTTCTCAGTTCCTGAAAGAGCATTATCCTACTAGTTCAGCATTATTTAACTCAAACATAACCACCACCAGGAAACCCTTTGAAACTGCTAATGATACAATCAAATAGAAAGCCCCAAGGGCATCATATTC
This sequence comes from Ammopiptanthus mongolicus, assembly GCA_039655645.1. Taxonomy (NCBI): domain Eukaryota; kingdom Viridiplantae; phylum Streptophyta; class Magnoliopsida; order Fabales; family Fabaceae; genus Ammopiptanthus; species Ammopiptanthus mongolicus. Next base: position 18,359,412 of record CM077351.1, on the reverse strand, counting down.
CACGAGCCCAAACTATGTGATTGAATAAATCCTCTATCTGATGCAGGCCAAGGACTCCTTCCCTTCTTCAAACTTCGAACGGAAGATCCTTTGGCTCTTTGTTTATCCCTATGTCTCTTAACCTTAGGAGGTCTTCTTCCACTAGCAGGTTTTTTCGAAAAACCTCATTTATTTTGGTGTGGATGGCAGGCAGGCCTACCCGTAGGCCTGAAACAAGATTAGAATTCTAGCTCTTCCAGAGTGGTATTGGTATTTTAGTGATGGCTCGAGCTCCCCGGAAGGAGGTCTTCTTCGCCCTAATGGCACCAGAAATAATATTGTTTCCATAAAGTAGAGATCCAGAAACAGGATACCATCAACATCTACTGGAGGGGCAACAATGAAAGCGATAATAAATATAGAAGTTGCGGTCAATAAGGTAGGGATAATCAAAACACCAAAGCATCCAATGTAAAGACGGTTTTCAATGCTGGTTATCCAGTTACAGAAGCGACCTCATAGGCTTTCGCTCTCGCATCGCTCTAAAATTACAATCATGGTAAAATCTTAGTTTATTTAATCATCAGAGACTCACAAGCACACAAATCCTCTATAACTAGATAACTGAGGGCTTGTAATTCCACAGTATAGCATGACTTATATACCGGTGGCAACCAATACTAATATCCATAGTATGCTCTTATTCATCCAGATTCATCCGAATTCGCTTTTTATATTACCTCCTTTTATTCATTCAAAAAACATAATTCAGTTTTTTTATCTTCTCTTACCCAAAACTCCTGCTACTACAGTTCTTGAGTTGAACCCCCCTGCTTTTGAACCATAATTGTATACTAGTACAAAATAAATTGTTTTCTTCCCCAGTTCCTATATCTAAATAGTAGAGATATTTAACTTCCCACATGCTGCTATGAAATAATAGTCATGCTGATAGGTACCAACAGTATAGTAGAAATTGTAGAGAAAATAGAAGGAAATAAAGCAGAAAGAGATGTATTATTGATGTTCCCAAATCAGTAACAAGCTATTACAGTGATTGGGAAGATGAAGAAAAAAGAAGAAATGTAGGTAGGTAGGCAAATTTGAGAGTGCCTAATTCTCTACCAAGAGTCTAGTCCAATTCTGCCTGAAGAAAATCCCCCCATAACCTCCCTTAACCATATATGCACTCCGCAATCTGATTCCCTCGCATCACCTTCTCTTTCCTGCCAAGTCAGCAATTCAGTTAGGCAGGGAGGGATCAGGTGTGCCCTGCTCCCTTGTGCTCTCAAATGTCTTTTTCTTTTTAAATTTCTTCCTTACATAATACTTAGTAATCTCGGGCCTAGCTCTATTGGGCCCAGGGTCAAGGTTTGTATCAACTGTCCCCCCTTCGAAAATCACCTTGTCCTCAAGGTGAAAGTGAGGGAATTTGTCCTGCAACTCAATCAGTGGTTCCCATGAATTTTCACAAGATGGAAGTTGCAGCCACTTGACCAGGATTTCTGCTTCTCCTTGCTTATTCTGTCTACCTGCAAGGACGTCCTCTGGTTGGACTTGAAGCTCCCAATTCTCAGATAGGAAAGAAGGTAAAGGTTGGGCAGTTGAGTGGGCGGCTATAGATTTCTTCAACAATGGTGCATGGAACACAGAGTGCACTTTACTTTCTTCTGGCAGCTTGAGTTTGTACGCTACTGGGCTTATTTTCTCAATGATTTCATAGGGACCATAGAATCGCGGGCTCAACTTCTGATTAATCCTCTTGGCTAAGCTCTTTAGTTTGTAAGGTTGAATCTTTAAGAACACCAAGTCACCTACCTTATATTCGACCTCCCTCCTATGTTTGTCAGCCTATTCCTTCATCCTGTTTTGGGCTTGAACCAGTTGCTGCTTCAGTTCACTTAACAAATGATTCCTCTCTTCTGTGATCCTGCTCACTTCTTCCAGAGTTGTGTTCCCTAAATCACCCCGAATCACCGCTGGTGAGAGCCTACCGTATAGTGCCTGGAATGGTGTCATTTTGGTGGCTGAGTGGTAGTTGGTGTTGTAACAAAATTCGGCCCAACTTAACCACTTAGGCCATTGTTGGGGTCTAGCTCCAGTGATGCATCTCAGGTAAGTTTCCAAGCACCTATTGACTACTATGGTTTGCCCATCAGTTTGAGGGTGATAGGCCGAGCTAAACCAAAGCTTGGTGCCTTCAAGCTTAAAGAGTTCAGTCCAAAATGAACTGAGAAAAATCTTGTCTCTATCAAAAACAATAGTAGCTGGAAACCCATGGAGCCTCACAATCTTCTTGAGAAAAATTTCAGCTATGTCTTTAGCCGCATAGGGGTGTGCAACATGGACAAAGTGAGCATACTTTGTTAACCGGTCCGCTACTACTAGAATAGTATCCATTCCCATGGCCCTCAGGAGCCCCCCAATGAAATCCATTGATATGTCAGACCACGTTTGAGAGGGTATAGGGAGGGGTTGCAGCAGCCCTGCTGGGTTCAAAGTCTGGTTCTTATTCTTTTGGCATGTTTCACAGTGGTGGACATATTCCTGTATGCATTTTTTCATTCCTTCCCAGAAGAACAACCCAGCAATCCTTTTGTGTGTTCTAAAATAGCCCGAGTGACCACCTAAAGCAGAGTCATGGAACTCCTTGACGATAAGAGGGATTTTAGATGAGTTGTGGGGGACCACCATCCTGCCCTTGTAATAGAGTCTCCCCTTGCAGACTTTGTACCCTGGGTGTGTAGTAGGATCAACCAACAAGTCCGTTATCTTCTTGGCCAAGTTTTCATCTTGCTGGACTTCCATGTCAATGTCTTCCCATTCATAAAATTGTACTATAGATAGGGCTGCAAACTGAAGTTTCCTTGAAAGTGCATCTGCAGCCTTATTTTCTATCCCAGGCTTATACTTAATTTCAAAATCATAGCCTAGAAGCTTGAAGGTCCATCTTTGTTGCTCTTCTCCAATAATTCTTTGTTCTGCCAGGAACCTTAAGCTTCTCTGATCTGTGTGGATCACAAAGTGCCTCCCCATCAGAAAATGGCGCCATTTCTGCACCGCTAGTACCATTGCCATCAATTCCCTCTCATATACAGATTTCTTTTGGGCTCTATCAGATAAAGTTTGGCTCATGTAGGCTATAGGTTTGCCTTCTTGCATTAGAACAACCCCGAGTCCCTTACCGGAGGCGTCAGTTTCCAAGATGAATGGTTTGTCGAAATCAGGGACAGCTAGTACTGGAAGAGTAGTCATAACTTCCTTAAGAAGTTCAAATGTTGTTTGAGCCTCTTGATTCCACTTGAAACTATCCTTTTTGAGTTGTTGTGTTAAGGGCCAAGCTACCTTGCCATAGTATTTCACAAATTTCCTGTAATACCCAATCAATCCCAAGAATCCTCTCAACCCTTTCACATCCCTTGGTGTAGGCCAGTCCAACATATCTCGGATCTTGCAGGGATCATCTAATACTCCTTCCCCTGAGACAACGTGGCCTAGGTACTCTATTTGTGTTTTGCTAAAAGAACATCTCTTCTTGTTGGCAAACAGTTTGTGCTCTCTGAGTGTCTGTAGTACCTGCTCAAGGTGCTTTGCATGGTTGAGTGTGTCCCTGCTGTAGATGAGTATATCATCAAAAAATACTAGTTCAAATTTGCGGAGGTAGGGTCTGAGCACTTGGTTCATGAGCGCTTGGAAGGTAGAGGGGGCATTAGTTAGCCCAAACGACATAACTAGGTATTCATAGTGGCCTTCGTGAGTTCTAAAGGTTGTTTTTGGAATGTCTTCTTCCTTCATCCTAATTTGATTGTAACCTGATTTTAAATCCAGTTTAGAGAAGATCACAGCCCCTCCTAGTTCATCTAGCAGCTCATCTATCACTGGAATTGGGAATTTGTCAGATATAGTCAGCTTGTTCAATGCCCTGTAATCAATGCAAAACCTCCAAGGTGTGCTCCACGGTTTCCATTCTAGCTTCCACTGTTGTGCGTGTCAAGACCATCCACCTCCCGGAATCAAGAGCTTTGATATCAGTTGATAGGAACCAACAATATAGTAGAAATTGTAGAGAAAATAGAAGGAAATATAGCAGAAAGAGATGTATTATTGATTGATGTTCCCAAATCAGTAACAAGCTATTACAGTGATTGGGAAGATGAAGAAAAAAGAAGAAATGTAGGTAGGTAGGCAAATTTGGGAGTGCCTAATTCTCTCCCAAGAGTCTAGTCCAATTCTAGCCTGAAGAAAATCCCCCCATAACCTCCCTTAACCATATATGCACTCAGCAACCTGAATTCCTCGCATCACATTCTCTTTCCTGCCAAGTCAGCAATTCAGTTAGGCAGGGAGGGATCAGGTGTGCCCTGCTCCCTTGTGCTCTCAAGGGTCTTTTTCTTTTTAAATTTCTTCCTTACATAATACTTAGTAATCTCGGGCCTAGCTCTATTTGGCCCAGGGTCAAGGTTCGCATCACATGCATAGCTTTCAAACATAATATTCTGTTAACTACCTATATCGGAGTCAAGATGATTCGTGCTGATCCAGTTTTTTTCAGACAAGACAAAGAAAACAGACAAAATGGCACGCCCTTTACTTAAATGCCGCTTTGGATTATGCAAAATATAGCAGTTTAAGAGAGCCTTCTATTTATATTCAATAACTCGAAAAGCAAAGTAAGTTGGACCAACATAGATACTGGTAACATCTTGTACAAGAATAGTTTAAAAGGAAAAAAGTAAACATAAAGAAGAAAATCTCACTGTCAGATTTTCAAAAGCACTTCTGAAGCGCTGCAGAAGAAGTTGCATTTCACTTTCTTCACCACCATAGAAAGCAATGGATTCAGCATTTTCCCGAACCCGTACAAGCCCGTAACGGAAGTCTGCTTCTTTTTTCTCTTGCAAAAAATTTAAAGTCACCAATCCCTGTCATTTTTACAATTTCCAGTTAATAAAAATGGAACTATCTAAAAGGTCTTCTTGGTTATTTGGGGGAGGGGCAGTGGTTTTTCCTCACAATTTAAACTGTCAATAAACAGAAATAAATAAATAAAAAAGACTCATTACCCTTCCAAGGAAAACACTGATAACTGTCCCACCAATGGAGTACACGAGAAGAACAATAAATAGGGGAGGATAGATTCCATATAAGATGTTACTGAATGAGATCAAGTCTACAGCAGCATTAAAGAGTGTCAGGGAGAAAGAAAGCGCTGTCCCGGTGAAAGAACTTAGATCATCAACAATTCGCTGGTCTGGATTATCAATGATTGACTGTGACTGGATTTTATAGAAAGTCTGATCCTTAAGATAGCGATCTATGTAATAGCTCGTCATCCAAGACCTCCATCTCAAAGAAAGAGTTTCTCTTGCATAATCTCTCAATACAAAAAACTGCAACACAATGATAAACAACATTAGAAGCATGTGCAGAAGATTGGAATAATGTACAAGAAACCAAAAAATTACAGCAAGACATCCATAGAGCTTGTTTCCATTCACGATACAGAAACTTCAGGTCAAAAAAAAAAAAAAGAGACATGGAACTTCAGTGTACTTACTTTACATACCTATATATAACTAAATGATAATAGCTGCTTCAAATACAACAAAGCATTTAACTAAGAAACCTTATGAAATTGCTATCGAAAAATGATCATGATGTTATATTCTCTCTTCTCTTTTGGGATAAACTTTCATGTACTCAGTATTAGATCCAGGAATTCATTCAGTTTAAGATCAATTACGGATTTAGAAGAAAGGCTATGACACAATCAAGAAATGGGGTTACTTCCTAATAACCAAAGGAATAAAAATAATTATGATGTATAAGTCCTCACATGACAGATAAAGCCCCAAAAACAAAAAAGGGTGTGACTATTACAGTCACATCTAGGCAGTTCATCCGTGACTTAGTTCTCTTTTAACAGTTCCTTTCCAATTACGATGCTGCATCAGATGACAATACTCATCATTCAAAGAACTAAAGCAAAGTCAAGCAGAGCTATACCTAAGAAAGTGCAGCAATGTGCTCACCGGGATTCCTCCAGCAAAGCCACCCAAGTAGTAAAGCAGTTGCCTTGTGAATTGTTCTTGGTCCTTGTCTAGCATTAATAAAATTACACAGGCTCAGTTGCTTGTTGTCACTTCATACTAGAGTAAACAACTAATTACACAAAAACAGTAGAAAATCTCATATATGCAGGCTAAATGGAAGATAACTTTGAACTTACTTGCAAGTGCATTATAGAAGTCTCTCCCCAGAAAATTGAAGCCAACACTGATTCCAGTGGTAGCCAAAGTGAGAGCAAAAACACCAGCAAGCTGCAACCTAGCTTGGGCTTTGTCATCTGAATTCCAGTATGGAGCTGCTACCTTCCAGAACCTTCGAAAAAGCGTTTGCAGATTAGGACTTTCGCCCTGTGCAATAACACCATTACTTTCTTCCTCCACCTGCTTCTGTTGCTGCACTTCCAACACAAATTTTCGAACTTTTTAACCCTACCTACCATCAACCAAGGGCATTACTACAGTACCCATCTATTTTTTTTAGTATGATACCCAAGAAGCATTTCATTGACTACTAAGAATAGCTTATGAAAATAATTTATGAAAATAAGATCTTTTTAGCTTATTTTAAAAAAAACTTATTGACTAATCGTTTAATTAAGTTGTTTACCCAGATATGTCCTAATTATTTTTAATAGAATTTAAGCACTTATTATGAATTTAATATTCAATAAATGCTTATCAACTCTTCTTGGTACCATATCCATAGGAGAGAAAAATTATAGTACGGTCCTGGAGCATGAACTCCACCATTCATTTACGTTGATATGAATATGCTTATAATTAATGGTGGAAACTGAAAATCTTACTGGAGCATCTGTTCTATATGAGCATGCAATAATTTATTATCCATCAAGGTACAAGAGCAATTCCCAGCACCCAAATTCATTACGATATTCACAGAAAGAGTGACAACACAAGAAAACCTTATCTGGGTCTGGTGGCAAAGGAGCTGGTGTTGTTGCAGAGGAAGATAAACACTTGCTCCAGTTTTTCTTCCTGAGAGGCTTTCCTTTGCAAATGGGTATAATTGGCACTTGTGAAAATGTGGTGACCACAGGAAAACCAAGATGAAGTTGGACATGGTGATGGAATGGAAGGTTGGACTTATAGGTAGAGGAGAAGGTGAAAATTGGGTGTGCTTGTTGTTGAGTATGCAAAATCATTTTTTTTTTTCCTTTCTGGGTATTCTTAATTTGGTCCAGAACTATGGAATATGCAATAACCAATCAATGCTTTGTTTCCATATAATTTTATGTAACCCAACAGTTACCCAACATTCTGGTACTCTGGCTATGGCTTCTAAAAAGAAGGACTTTGGGTTTGGCGTGTGAGTGTGTTATGTTGTGTGTTACAACTTACGGATGAGAGTGTGAAGAGGAAAATTGGGAACCGCATAGCTTATTGCTGCATTATCCGTACGGTAGGATTGCCTGCGATCCACATGTTGCCACGAAGTCGCAAAGTTAGTAGCTTTGGTAGTTTATGGTTAGTTTAGATTAGATTAAATGAGTTATTATATATTCATTAACTATTAAATTTGAATTTGGATCCTTTGAAGTCATTTTTTCTCTTATGTGATCATTTGGATAAAAGAGATAGATATAAGACTTATAAATGAAATTTCACAAATTTGACTCAGCTCACTCATAAACTTCTCCTATATCCATCTCTCTTTCTCAACGTGAGGCGTTTTTTTTTTTTTTCAAGATATTCTCGTAGGTAACTCTGAAGACTAATCTCATAAGGTATTGGATCACATTGAAGGGCTGATCTCTCAATCAGGTTTTCTCCATATATAAAAGTCAGAGATCGAAATTTTAACCACTTGTTTAAGTGGTCCAATCCCGTTACCACTTGGACAAACCACATGTTAGTATTTAGTGAATGTTTGATAACAATCTAGTGTTATAATGTTAAGAATTGGCAGAAATAATTTATAATAATCAAGTTTTTTTCAGATTAAGTGAAGTCGGTTATATAGATCAAAAGGTGTCATGTCCTATAATAAATAATATTTAAAGACAAATCATTTACCTTTAAAGTCTTCTTAATGGTTTCCATTACTCTGTTGCATCCTTTTGACTCTTCGAGCCGACTCTGATGCTGATTGGGTCGATGATCCCAGTGATCATCGCTCCACCATTGGTTTTTCTATTTTTCTCGGAGATTCTCTTATTTCTTGGCGAAACAAGAAACAAACTCTAACAGCTCGCTCTAGCATTGAGGTCGTATATCGTGCACTTCTGGAGACTGCGTTAGCTTCTCACTAATTTAGAGATACCTGAGTCATCCTCCAGTGATGTTTATTTGACAACTTTAATGCCATCCAAATTGCTCACAATAATGTTTTTCATGAGTGCCCCAAGCATATTGATATCGATTGTCACTTCATTCGTCAACATCGTCTACGTGTGTTCTTCATCTTGTCTCCATTGGCACTCTTGATCAGTCGGCTGGTTTGTTCACCAAACCTCATTCTCCCAGTCGCTTCCTTACTTTATTGTCCTAACTCAAGTTGGTTACCGTTGAACCTTCTATAGTTTGAGGAGGATGTTACGATATTGTTATTATTATAATTGATATTGTAATCAAATTAGTGTTGATTAGACTTTTATGTGTAGTTATTGTTATAATATCTGATAATTTTAATAATTTAAATTATAAGTTTTATATGACATTATGCTCGGTAATTTAAAGTTTATCTTTATATAACGATTGTACCTGATACTTTTTTTTAGTTATAAATATGTTAAAGTAACAAATTACGCTATTTTTAAAAAAAAAAAAAAAAAAACTTTTGGCCATTCTTAAATAAATTAAATACGAGTTTTAAGTCATTAATAGAGTAGTGCATAATTTGACATTCCCTTAGCAAGTTAATTAAATTTAACTAGTAAGTTGATAGTAATTTAGAGGTTTGCCTTAAACGCCCTTGCAATGAGGGGCATTTTTGTCCAAGGATTTAAAATGTGTTTAAATAGAGAGAGGACTCATTTTCTTTCATTGTTTTTCTTTAAGGGTTTCTAAAACCCTCGCATAGAAAGAAAGAAGGGAAAGAAGGGAAGAGGAAGGAAGATTAGAAGAAATCCGTGGAGGGTCTCCCTATCTCATCTTCTTCCCCATTTTCGTTTTGCTTGGAGCATCAAGCTTAAGATCTACAAGAGGTGAGGGATTTTATGTGTTTGTATGTGATTTTCATGGGTCTTGTTAGGGGTTTTTGTAGAAGGAAACATTTGATGAAATATTGATTTTTGGGAGTTGATTTGATGAATTCCTTTAATGAAAATCTTGTGATTTAAGTTTATAATGTTGAATCCATGATGTATACACCGTATTTGAGTTGTTTGTGGTGTTAAAATGTCTTTGGTTGTTTGGTTTGGCATGAAAATGAAAAAAAAAAAAAAGGGTAAAAAACGCAGAATGGGACTTTCTGTTTTCTGCAGTTTTCACAGCCTGCGCTAAGGGCAACGTACCCTGTGCTGAGCCTTAGCATATGGGTACCCGAGAGGTGGATGCCTTCTCCGCGCTGAATGCCAAGTACCTCGTGCTGAACGCGGTGGTACCCGAGAGTAGACCTGTCAAACTTTAAATGTGCATAACATTTTCATTTCTTATCTATTTTGGATAAATGACATCTTGTTGGAAAACTCTCTAAGCCTATTTTCATACGAAACATGTTTCAGATTAAAATTCTAAGTATTTTGAAATTTATGATAGAAACGGTGATCAAAAGTCAGGGTACTATATTTCAAAAATGTTGATTTATCATAGTTTATAATGGTTACATTCTTTTACCTTTTAAAAACATGTCTCTTGGGCATTTTGAAGTATTCAAAGACATTTTGCATACTTTGATGTATGTCTTGCATTATAGGGTATTTATAGGTGAATTGATATATATATACATGATGATGAGAAGTTATTATGTATAGTGTTTGTTATGAGGTTGCATATTGAAAGTTGTGTAACGAACTGAGTTGATGACTTTATTGATAAGTTCTATTATATGATGGTATGAATTACGAGAAATCTATAGACATGATGGTATATATTGGTGATATAATGATGAGGTACTTGACTTGTGAAGTTATGATAATTTCGCTTATATATATATATATATATAGGGGATCCACTTACTCCAAAAGTAACTTTAAGAGAGTTAATCTCATTCTTATCCATCCATTTATTCTAATCCAATAGATCTATATTAATTCATTAAAGAAGCCACATGACCTTTGTTGGATATATAAGTGGCCGACTATATTGTCTACTTGGATGTTCACGATGTGATGATGAGGTGCAACACGAAAATGTGCTTGGCATGGAATTCGTTGGTTCATATATGGATTGTATTATGATCTTAGAATAAAGGTTATTTTAGTTCCTAATAATCTTTGAGGTACTACTTTTCATCCTTGAAAAAAAAAAGGTTCATCGAATAGTCCCTGACAATAATAAAAGAGGGACAGGTCAGTCCCTCCATTTATCTCCATCCTAAACATAATGTTAGACCGCTGATATATATCGTTAGTGTGTTCAGGTCTCCATTAAACTCATCTATATGACCTGTGTTAGTTCATCTGGCATGGTAAATCTGGTGTATATGGTGTGTTGCTTGTAGTATATAGGGACTAATATGTTCCACGATAGAATTGTTAGAGACTAAATTGGGTTATTTAAATAATAGTGGATGACCTAATTGGTTCAATGCATAGTTATTCTTATGGTCTATTATGCATGTAGGACTATTGCTTGGACATCTGGCATACTAATGATACACATCAGCACTCTAATGACTTGTTCAGGATGGAAACAAATGAAGGAACTAAATTGTCCCTCTTTTATCATTCTTGGGGACTATTCGGTGAATTTTTTTTTTCCAAGGGACAAAAAGTGATACCTCAAAAATTGATGGAGACTTAAATGGACCTTTACTCATGATCTTATACTCCTTACATGGTATGTATGATTAACTCAATTTAAGAATGTTATTCTGTTTTGAGGTGATTATTCCTTTACGTCAGGGATGCTTTGTTAACGGATCCAAATAGAGGAACGAACTTGATTAACATTTTGCAATTTCAAAGATCATTTTGGAATATTGATAATATGATAAACTAAGTTGATACAACCCTATAATTTTAGGGATAAGGTATTTACCCTTTTAATAATAAAATCTCAAATTTACCCAACACTCCCTCTTCCCTCGTTCTCGTTCTCGTTCACGTTCACATGTAGGGGTGGGAATAGGTTAGACCGCTCGTCGGTGGTCTATGACCTAGCCTATTTAAGGCCTAGATTGGCCTAGCCTATTTAACAAAAAGGCCAGGTCAAGGCTTTTTAAAAAGTCTATATAGCTAAAGAGGCTAGACTAAGGCTTTAAAAAAAGCTTATTAGGCCTATCAGGCCGGCCTATCTAACATATGTACACACACACACATATATATATATATATATATATATATAAAATATATAATTTAATATATAATACTATAATATATTATTTATAATATTTATAGCATTTGAAAGTAGAGGCTTATTGGCTCATTAAAATGTAGAGGTCTACTTGCATATTTATTTATAAAGACCTAACGGCTTATTAATTTGTATAGGCCTACCAACTTCTTTATCATTAGAGGCTTACAAGCCTATTTAAAAGTGAATACCTATAACCTATTTATAGGTGGAGGCATATTTAAAGGTCTTGTTGAAATACAGGCTTTTAAATACTCTTTCAGGTCAGGCCAGACTTAGGAGTAGGCCAGGCCAGACCTTAAAAATTGGCCTATATCGGACTAATAGGCCAGGCTCAGGCCTTGAGATTGGAATGCAGGCCAGGCTCAGGCTTGTCAAGGCCTAGCTCGACCTAGCCTATTCCACCCCTATTCACAGGTAAATCCTCTTTCCCTCATACTATCATACCACACCAAACGGTCCAAACCCCTCTCCCCTCTTCCCTGCGTCCCTCATTGTCCTCTCTTAAAAATTCTCCTTGTGTTTTTCCTCCATTTATGGTCTCACCCCGTGATATGATCCAAATATGAATCATTGTTTGTTTGGATCTTTCCTTGAGCTTAATCACTTGAAGTTTATGATAAATGGATGAGAAGAAAGGGGGAAAGAGAAAGGTGAGATGTCACCCGAGAAGATAAAGATGAAAATAACAAGAAATGGAAGAAATATGGCAAATTAAAGACAAGAATTAAACTAAGATAGCAAATTAAAATAAAAGTGCCGAATTGAAACTAGACAAGAAGGGAAAAACGAAAATTAAATGAACAAATGGAAAAGATAAGAGATGAAAGAAGGCACCACAATTGCTTCCAAGAAATTGGAAGATTGATAAGCCAAAAGAGGATTCGCCACAAGGAGTAGCACTCCTTGATAAGAATCAAACAAGTTCTATGCAAAAACTTGAAAGAAGAGAATAACACTCTCCATGAATTCTAATAGAAAAACTCTAATTTTATTCAAAGGTTGGAAAAAGATAGGTATTACATCCCTATTTATAGAATTTTATTCTAAGGAGGTGACGGCTAACCCTAATCCTCTCCTAAGTAATGCTTACTTCAGCATAAAGAGTCTAAAAACACAAGCCCAATACAAAGGAAGTCCAAAATACAGAAAAAATCCCGTCTAGAATTTTGTCCTAATCTTGTATCCCGGTTTTCACCATCATAGAAGCCGAATTCGGTCTTGACACTAGAAATACGAATTTTAGATAATCCTCTTAGCTTTCCAACACCACCAAGAACGCCTCAATAAGATAACCACAGCTCAAGTTACATTGGAAACAAATACGAAAGGTCATCACCAACGAAAATGAGTGTTTCAACAATTTCCAAATTGGTTCTTCTTGTTCCATAATTGGCTTGGTTCTTCTTGTCAAAGGTGGCCATCCTAGGTTTGCATCACGCCTCTTCTAGGTCAATAATGAGGAGTTGACTTTCATTTGGGCCTTCTTCCAAGTTGGGCTTTGTATTAATCAAATATGCCACCTCCTTCTCTAATGCTTCTTGCATCCTTTTAGCCCTTGTTCTAGTCATAGGTCCTTCCATTTCTATCAAGCTTCCTTCAAGTTAACTTTGAACTTCTTGAACTTGGACTCCATCATCCCCTCCCTCTTCAAGAGAATTCGACCTCGAATTTGTAAATTCATCATCCCCTACATCAAAAGGACATAAGTCAGCAACATTAAAGGTAGCACTTACTCCATACTCACCTGGCAAGTCAATTTTGTAAGCATTATCATTGATTCTTTCCACCACTTGGAAAGGTCCATCACCCCTAGGTTGAAGTTTGGATTTTCTTTGTAGTGGAAATCTTTCTTTTCGTAAATGGATCCAAACCCAATCTCTCGATTCAAAAACCACTTGTTTTCTATGCTTGTTGGCTTGCCTAGCATATTGATCCATTTTCTTTTCAATTTGTGATTTCACTTTGGTATGCATTTTCTTAAAAAGTCAGCCTTAGCATCTCCATCTTTATGGATTAAAGAAGAGTTGTTAGGCAATGGAAGTAAGTCTAGAGGAGTTAAAGGGTTAAACCCATAAACAACCTCAAAAGGAGAAGAGTTGGTGGTAGAATGAGGGACTCTATTGTATGCAAACTCCACAAAAGGCAAACATTCCTCCCAAGACTTGATATTCTTTTTAATGATAGTCCTTAGGAGGGTTCCAAGAGTTCTATTTACTACCTCAATTTGTCCATCAGTTTGAGGATGACAAGTAGTAGAAAAAAAGAGTTTTGTTCCCAGCTTATTCCAAAGAGTCATCCAAAAGTGGCTCAAAAATTTAGTGTCTCTATCCGAGATAATGCTCTTTGGAATATCATGGAGTCTCACAATTTCTTTAAAGAATAATTCAGCCATTACACATGCATCATCCACTTTATGGCAAGGAATAAAATATGCCATTTTTGAAAAACGATCCACAACCACAAAGATGGAGTCCTTTCCCTTCTTGGTCCGATGTAAACCAACAATGAAATCCATGGATAAATCAACCCAAGGAGAAGAAGGAATAGGCAAAGGAGTGTAGAGTCCATGAGGCATACCCTTTTATTTAGCCTTTTTACAAACAATGCAATTTGTACAAACTTATGCACATCATGTTTCATTTTTGACCAAAAGAAGTGCTCATGCAAAATTTCCAAGGTCTTTTGCACTCCAAAATGGCCCATCAAACCTCCCATATGAGCTTCTCTCACAAGTAATTCCCTCATGGATCCTCTAGGCACACAAAGTCTTTTTTCTTTAAACAAGTATCCATTATGCCTATAGTATCCATTTTGAGAAGTTTTCTCGCAATAAACAAAAATTTGAGAGAAATCCGCATCTGTTTCATACAATTCCCTTATGTGCTCAAAACCAAGAAGTTTAGTTTCAAGAGTAGATAACAAAGTGTGCCTCCTTGACAAAGCATCCGCTACAATATTGGACTTCCCTTGCTTATGTTTGATCACATATGGAAATTGCTCAATAAACTCTACCCACTTAGCATGCCTCTTGTTAAGTTTTCCTTGGCCTTTCAAATGTTTTAAGGATTCATGATCACTGTGAATTACAAAATCCTTTGGTAAAAGATAGTGTTGCCAAGTTTGTAAAGCTCTAACAAGTGCATATAACTCTTTGTCATAAGTGGAGTAATTCAAAACTGCCCCATTGAGCTTTTCACTAAAATAAGCAATTGGATGACCATTTTGCAACAAAATGGCCCCAATTCCCACATTTTAAGCATCACACTCAATTTCAAAAGATGTAGAGAAGTTTGGCAAAACAAGTATTGGAGCTTGAGTGAGTTTTTCTTTAAGGGTTTGGAAAGCATTTTCTTGAGCCTCTCCCCATTTGAAAACAACATTCTTTTTCACAAGTTCATTGAGAGGGGCGGCTATGGTGCTAAAATCCTTTACAAACCTCCTATAAAATCCGGCCGATCCATGAAAACTTCTTATATCACTCACAGATTTAGGAGTTGACCACTCACTAATTGCCTTAATCTTCTCTTTATCTACTTGAACACCCTTAGCACTAACAACAAATCCAAGGAACACCACTTCATTGGTGCAAAATGAGCACTTTTCCAAATTGGCATACAATTGTTCTTGCCTTAAAACCTCCAAAACAGATTTGAGATGTTCAAGATGTTCCTCAAGATTCATGCTATAGATAAGGATATCATCAAAATAAACAACAACAAATTTTCCAAGGAATTTTATGAAAACATGGTTCATTAATCTCATAAAAGTACTTGGGGCATTAGTTAGCCCAAATGGCATAACCATCCATTCATATAAACCAAATTTTGTTTTGAAAGCTGTTTTCCATTCATCCCCTTCCTTGATTCTAATTTCATGGTAGCCACTCTTTAAATCAATTTTGGAAAAGAATGTGGCACCATGCAACTCATCAAGCATATCATCGAGTCTAGGAATGGAGTGTCTATACTTTATCGTGATATTGTTTATGGCCCTACAATCTGTGCACATCCTCCAAGTACCATCCTTTTTGGGTACTAAAATCACGGGCATTGCACAAGGGCTTAAACTTTCCCTCACCCGACCTTTAGCCATCAATTCCTCAACTTGCTTTTGAATTTCTTTTCTTTCTTGAGGATTGGCTCTATAGGCCGGCCTATTAGGTATTGAAGCACTTGGAATGAGATCCATTTGGTGCTCAATTCCTCTCAAAGGAGGGAGGCCGTGGGATATGTCATTGAGAAAAACATCACTAAATTCTTTTAAAAGAGATGCAACACAAGTAAGAGTAGAAAAAGATTTGTGAACATTTAAGCAAGCATCATTATAAAACGTCAAGTACATAAGCTTCTTTGCCAAGAAAGCCTTCCTCACTTCCCTCACTCTCATGAATAGACTCTCGACTTTTCTCTCAATTTTTCCCTCCTTTTCTTTCTTCTTTGCTCTTAGTTATTCTCTCTTATTTTCACTCTTGTTCTCAAAATTGTTTTGCATAATCTCTTTTTCCTCTTGTTCTCTTTTCATTCTCAATTTAACTTGATCCTCATAAACTTCCTTTGGGGAAAGAGGGATAAGGGTGATATTGAGATTGTTATGTTTCAAAACATACTTGTTTGTCAGGCCATTGTGAGTCACATTCCTATCATATTGCCAAGGCCTTCCTAAAAGGATATGTCCGGACTCCATAGGGACAACATCACATAGCACATCATCTTTGTATTTTCCAATGGAGAAGTTAATCAAAACTTGTTGATTAACCAACAACTCACCGTCTTCACTCAACCATTGAAGCTTGTAAGGCCTCGGATGAAGAATAGTTTTTAAAGCAAGTTTGTTGACTAATCTTTCACTAGCCACATTGGTGCAACTTCCTCCATCAATTATCAAAGAGCAAACTTTATTTGGTATTAAACATCTTGTGTGAAAAATGTTTTCTCTTTGAGTATTGTTTTCTTTCCAATGCACTCCCAATAGTCTCCTTACCATTAGTAAATCACCTTCTTGAGGAGTGATTTCAAGATCACTATCATCCTCTTGAGAAGACGCTTCACTAGATAAGTAGCCATCTTTTAAAACCATAGTTCTTTTGTTTGGGCACTGGGAGGCAATATGGCCATTTCCCAAACATTTAAAGCATGTAATGTTCCTACTCCTTTTACTAGTTGAAGAGGAAGGAATAGTAACTTCCTTTTTTTCAAAAACAATTTGTGAAGCTGAAGCCTCATTGTACCTTTGGGAGGCTCCCTCCCTCTTTTGTTTGTCTTTCCAAGTTGTGCTTTGGTAGATGGGGGAAGGAGCTTTGTACTTCTTTCTTTTGAGTTGTTGCTCCACTTTAATTGCTTGATGGACTAAGTCGTCCATTTCAACATAGCTTTGGAGCTCAACAATGTCTTGAATGTCTTGATTGAGGCCACTCAAAAACCGTGCCATAGTAGCCTCTTTCCCTTCATTGATGTTAGCTCTAATTAAAGCTACTTCCATCTCCTTAAAGTACTCATCCACACTTTTAGAACCTTGAGACATCCTTTGCAATTTATTGTGAAGGTCTCGATGGTAATGTGAGGAAATGAACCTCTTTTTCATGATGGCCTTCATCTCCCTCCAAGTATCGACAGGTACTTCATCATACCTTTTCCTCTCCTTTTGTAATTGATCCCACCAAATCAAGACATAGTCTATAAATTCTAAGGAGGCTATCTTAACCTTCTTTGTCTCACTATAACTATGGCATGCAAAGACTTGCTCTATCTTCATCTCCCATTCTAAGTAGGCTTCGGGATCATTCTTTCCCTGAAAGGTTGGTATTTTGATTTTTATTCCCTCGATCCTATTTTCTCTATCATTTTGTCTCTCTCTATGTCTAGGCCAACCTCCTCCTCTTGGCCTCTCCATTTCACTCTCATACCCACTTCCGTGATGAGAATCGTTTTGAGTGACAAAGGATCTCTCTCGCTCCTTGTTATTGAACCTCTCGTTCATCCTCTCCAATTGCCTTGTTATGGCTTGAAATTGATTATCCATTCTTGCTTGAAGATTAATGGTTCTAGGTGAGGGAGGAGAAGTATCCTCTTGTTCAATTGATCTCACCATCCTCACAAAGTGTTTGTCTCACTCAAAATAGGCTTTTTCTACTCAAGATGTATTTTTACTCTCTTTCCTTTTTCCACTCAAATTCTCCCTCAATGTCCTTGGAAAGAACTTGCAAGAGTCAAGAATAATGCACAAATGCTACAACTTGTGTAAAAATCCTAATTTAGCATCAATCAATAGCTCAAAGAAAGGAGAACTGCAAAGACAAAACTATGAATATTTTAGTGACCAAGTGTTTAGGAAAGGGTTTTGAAAACTAAGCCAGAGTTATTATTGTCCCAAACAAGTATATCCAATTTTTAAGAGGCTAGCATAAACAAAAATGAGTTTGTGGCCTCCTCCTAGAATTCTGCGATTTTTTTTTAAAAAATTATAATATTTGCAGAATAGTTCCTGTATTTTTTATTTTTTTTTCTTTTGGGACTCTTACTTTTGTCTATTTTTTTTTTATTTTGGCCACAAAACTTTTAAAATTTGCAATAACACTCCAAACAGTTGTGGGTGTTGTCAACTAGATCAAAAGCCTCTTGAAGCATGAAAATGATGAACAAAGGAGTGTTCTTGGGTAAGTGTGCTCAAATTTTAATTTCCCCCAAAATAATGTCTATTTCATGCTTCAAACTCTAAAAATAATTAGTATACTTGATTCCATTTGCAAGGACCTTTCAATCAAGGTGTAGATTAACAATCTAACACCAATTTTTGAAATTCATAAAGATCAAAGTAGCTTAACTCTTACGAACATGCTGAACATTTTGAAAATTTTCAAAATTCAAAATCAAGAAACTAAACTCAAGGAAGCTAGCTCTTGATACCACATGATATAATCCAAATATGAATCATTGTTTGTTTGGATCTTTCCTTGAGCTTAATCACTTGAAGTTTATGACAAATGGGTGAGAAGAAAAGGGGAAAGAGAAAGATGAAATGTCACCCGAGATGATGATGATGAAAATAACAAGAAATGGAAGAAATATGACAAATTAAAGACAAGAATTAAACTAAGATAACAAATTAAAATAAAAGTGCCGAATTGAAACTAGACAAGAAGGGAAAAACGAAAATTAAATGAACAAATGGAAAAGATAAGAGATGAAAGAAGGCGCCACAATTGCTTCCAAGAAATTGGAAGATTGATAAGCCAAAAGAGGATTCGCCACAAGGAGTAGCACTCCTTGATAAGAATCAAACATGTTCTATGCAAGAACTTGAGAGAAGAGAATAACACTCTCCAAGAATTCCAATAGGAAAACTCTAATTTTATTCAAAGGTTGGAAAAAGATAGGTATTACATCCCTATTTATAGAATTTTATTCTAAGGAGGTGACGGCTAACCCTAATCCTCTCCTAAGTAATGCTTACTTCAACATAAGGAGTCTAAAAACACAAGCCCAATACAAAGGAAGCCCAAAATACAGGAAAAATCCCGTCTAGAATTTCGTCCTAATCTTTTGTCCCGGTTTTCACCATCATAGAAGCCGAATTCGGTCTTGACACTAGAAATACGAATTTTAGATAATCCTCTTAGATTTCCAACGCCACCAAGAACGCCTCAATCAGATAACCATATCTCAAGTTACATTGGAAACAAAGATGAAAGGTCATCACAAACGAAAATGAGTGTTTCAACAATTTCCAAATTGGTTCTTCTTGTTCCATAATTGGCTTGGTTCTTCTTGTCAAAGGTGGTCATCCTAGGTTTGCATCACACCTCTTCTAGGTCAATAATGAGGAGTTGACTTTCAGTTGGGCCTTCTTCCAAGTTGGGCTTTGTATTAATCAAATATGCCACTTCCTTCTCTAATGCTTCTTGCATCCTTTTAGCCCTTGTTCTAGTCATAGATCCTTCCATTTCTATCAAGCTTCCTTCAAGTTGACTTTGAACTTCTTGAACTTGGACTCCATCACCCCGTGAGACGTTCTGAGCTCGAACTTGAACGTTTCTGTGATGAGCACTCACAGATTTCAAACAAGGTGGTCATCGCTGTTCTATTCATCTATGGCTTGTGGGTTTTGTTTCATTTTTTGGTTTTATTGATTTCAAAAAGCAAGGCACATAGTTCTCTAATCTTCTGTAATAGCACCAGTCTTTCCATTAGTTCCCCCCCCCTTTTTAAATATAATTCCTTCTCTTTATTGTGGGTTTGCTATTAAATCCTTTTTATTAGAATGAAATTCATGATGGAGGTATATGGTTAAGTACTTAAGTATGAGTGCGAATGATGTTTTTGTGTCGTTGTTTTTTTTTTTTTTTTGTATTTCCTAATTTGTATGATAATATTACCGAATGAATGAGCAAAACTTCTTTCTTTCCCTTGTGCGTTTTTTAAATTTTATCTTTGTCTACACGTTTTTTCTTGTATTCCTATTTTTTTCCCCCACATTTGTTTCTTAGCTGATTATAGCACAATGAATTATAGCCTACATGTTTGATGATATTATTGAATGAATGAGCAGATGTTCTTTCTTTGCCTTGTGCGTTTTTCTTGTTCTGAATTTATTTCTTTCCCTACACGATTTTCTTGTATTTCTGTATTTTTTTGTTTTACACATTTGTTTCTTAGCTTATTATAGCACAACTATAGCCTACATGTTTGATAATATTACTGAATGAGCAGATATTCTTTCCATTTTGCGCTTTTTTTCGTGATTTTTTTCCTACACGGTTTTCTTGTATTCCTATCTTTTTTTTTGTTTTGCACATGTGTTAATGATTAAGATTTTCTGGCATTGCTTGGGAATTTTTTTTTATAAATCTTTAGATATATGATTGCTTTAATCATATACTTGATTTTATTACAGAAAACTAATTTATTATTTTGTCTTGTTAAATTTATAAGATGGTCTCAAGTAATGATAATATGGAGGGATGATACATGTTTAAATGGACAAATGAGTATGAAAGGATTTTTTGTGAGCTTTTGTATCAAGTTCATTAGGAAGAATGAACATGTATAATATTGGAAGGATATTAACCAAGAGTTTGAAGCAATCATCAAGCGAAAATGTTTAGTCAAAACTTTGAAGAAAAAGTATGATTCAATGTAGAAAGAATGACACACTTGAAAGTTTTTGAAGTTTACGGAAACTGACTTAGGACGGATCTTGTTACGAGAAAGCTTAGTTGTTCAGACGAGTGGTGGGATAGAAAGATTAAGGAGAAACCCGAGGCTAAAAAGTTTCGTAATAAATGAATAGGTCTTTCAGTTGAGGAATTATGGAATCAGTTAGTTTCAAGACAGCTATGCAACTAGGTAAAATGTTGTTACACCCTCTATGGATCCTGGTTTTGTTCAACCTATGGAACGTGTGAATGTGAATGTTGAGGATGGGGATAGAAGTGGTAGGAAAGACAATCATTTTAATGAGAGTGATGGAAATCATGTTTATTTAGAATATAATTTATATGCTTCTCCTGTGGATAATTTATTTAGTGAAGAGCGTTTATTTTGGCCTTAGCTCATGCATGAGTTAGGTAGTATCAAAGTACCTAATCAAGGTCTTGGTACCCGCAGAAATGCACAAACCCAAAAGATGACTGACAAACCCAAAGAGATTTTTCTAAACATGGAGGATAATCATTTCTCTTTGGCATGCATATACATCAACTAAGCTCTTTTTTGGAACAATTACCCTCCATGTGTAGAAAAATCTCTCATCTTACTTAATTATCAATCAAACAAACCACAAAGTACCACAATTCACTCATTTTCCAAATCACATTCAGTAACCATTCGATTGATAACTGTCATTGTTGCCATAATGGTAGAACTAGCATTCTCATGTTTTCTCACACTTCCATCTGTCTCAATTATTTCCAATGCTCTGTTAGAATTTGATAGCAAGGTTTCTATTTGATAGGTTAGCTTTGCTGCCCCTTGGATGTCTTCTTTTACGCTTTCCCTTGATGAGTTTGTCAGTCATCTTTTGGGTTTGTGCAATTTTGCTGGTACCATCACCTTGGCTAGGTACTTGGGTATCTCCAAGACCTTGACTAGGTATTGGGGTACCACCCAACTCATGTATGAGCTCAGGCTAAAATAAACGCTCTCCACTAAATAAATTATCCACGCGAGACGCATATCGATTATATTCTGAATAAACATGATCTTCATTACTCTTGTTATAACGATTGTCTTCCCTGCCACTTTCTTTATCCTCAACATTCACAAGTTTGATCGGTTGAACAAAATCAGGATCTATGGAGGGTGTAACAACATTTGCCCCAATTGCATAATTGTCTTCAAACAATTAATTTCATAATTCCTCAACAGACGGATCTATTGATTTATTACGAAACTTTTTAGTCTCGGGTTTCTCCTTAATATTTTATCCTACCACTAGTCTAAACAGCTGAGCTTTTCCGTAACATGATCCTATCCTAAGCCAGTTTCTCCAAACATCAAGAATTTCCAAGTGCGCCAATCTTTCTTCATTGAATCATACTTATTCTTCAAAGTTTTGACTAAACATCTTTGTTTGATGATAGCTTCAAAGTTAATGTCCTTCTATTTAAATGATACATGCTCATTCTTCCTAATGAGCTGATACAAAGCTCGCAAAAATCCTTCCATACTCATCTGTCCATTTAAACATGTACTCTCCCTCCATATCATCATTACTGGAGGCCATCTTATAAATTTACCAAGACAAAATAATGGACTAGTTTTCTCAATAAAATCAAGTATATGATTAAAGCAATCATATATCTAAAGATTTATAAAAAAAAATCCCAAGCAATGTCAATAATCAGCTAAGAAACAAATGTGTAGCGCACAAGAATAATTAGGAATACAAGAAAAACGTCGAGGGAAAGAAAAAAAGAATCGAACAAGAAAAACCCTCGACCACCTCTTCATCAACGTTCCCCTCCTCCTATTTGTCCTACTTCTCCTCGCCCAACCCGCCCCAATTACAGATGAAGGGGGAGATATGGGGTTTTTTTTTTTTTTTTTTTTGTTAACCTTACCGGTTGTAGATGGAAAACATTATATGTACTTCACCGTTGTATATTTTGTTTTTTCTGCATTCAAATTCTCATTGCACACTGTATTAGTTCCAAATGTAGTTTTCCTTTTTAATGGATCAACATCTCCACTAATTTTGATGGTTGTGGTTCTTTTATCTTATTATCCTTAATCCTTCCTTGGATGTTTGTCTATTGAACTGCCTATTGATTTGTTGGTGGAAAATGTATTTGCTTGGGTATCTCAGTGAAAATGTCATTTTTTCCCTCAGATTTTGGAATAATTGAAACTACTGCTGGCTATAACAAATTTTAAATTACTTACTGTCGACATTTTTCCTTTTTGCCTCACTTGTGGTATAATTTTTGTTTCTTGTCCTAGTACTCAGTAGTCCAAATCTCTGTTAGTTTACTAGTACTGTGCTTAATATAATGGAAAAATACTGGCTGGGCTTCACAATTTGGTGCTAAAGATGTGATTGAACCATTCCTTTTTGTTGTATACCAATGGTCTTAACATGATAGCATATAGAAATCACTTTCTGATACGAATCTTCTCAGCTTCTGAAGTTCCTTGTTACGTATGCTAGGCCATGTCCATGCAATTGGGATCCCTTTCAGGAAGATCAACAAAATAAAAGAACATCAATAACTACCTACAATTTTTTAATATTTTTGTGGGAACTATGACAATCATTAATGCAGCATCAGCAAAACAAGAACTCTTGCTTCAACTATAAAAATCTTTGAAATTTCCAGCCAAGTGTTAGCAAGTATCAGAACTTAAATACACATTTAATGCTTGCCAAAGTGGGGATACTTCAATGTTTGAGGTCTGAGAACATATGTTAAAAATTCTCAGTATTGTTAAAAATAGGATGGTTTTTGGCAACCTCTGATTGACACAGATAGTAAAAAAATTATTAGTGAAAATGCTTGGCAATCAGTAGATATTTTCGTAAAAACTGTTTGGATTGTAACGTTTCCAAATGAGTACAAATTTTCATTTTCTATAAGGAAAGAAAAAGCGAAAAGACTTTTTAAGATCAATATAAAATAAAGAGAAGACTAAAATGAAATGTGGGAAGATTTATCAAATCTCAACCACTGAAGATTTCTTTCCACAAGCAGTGTGCTTCTTCTAGTTTGCTCTTGAAAGTCTATATATGTGGTAGAACTATAAGCCTCTGTTGTGTTTGTGCTGCCGGTGGTGGACTGAAGTGATCCTGCTGCTGCATGTTGGAAGGAAAAGCTGTGGTGCAAGAGACAAACATGCCAGAGATGATGCAGAGCCATGTTATGGAACATGAAGTATCTGATTGTCAGTCCATTGCTCATTTCATCAAAAAGGGAAAAGAAGGAAAACGTTTCCTCCTCTGAAGGGACTGGAAGTGAAAAGTTGTTATTTTTTATATTTTTATTTTAATGTTTTAAATGACATGACACTTTATGATCGATTGTGTCTATGTGTCAATCCAAGAATTGCTCCGAAAGGATTGCACTCCGACCTCGAATAAATTCTCTCACATGACATAAGAGTCCAGTTAAATCAGAGCCATCAATTGTAAAGAAGATAGAGAAACTTCAAAATAATATAAAAAAAAGGGGAGATGGATGTTGTAGGTGTGAAGATTTCAACACGAGAGAGTACAAGTGGAAATCCAATATGAGAAAATTCATTTCCCTGTTAAACCATGGGCACCGAAAGAGGGAGAAGATCTGCTGAAGGAATGGGAGAGTGAAAATGTTTTATTATTTTTTATATTTTTATTTTAATATTTTAAACTTTTTTTTAGAGAGAAAATATTTTAAACGTTTAAGGTTTAATAAATATTTTGGTCATTGTAAATAGGACAAAATTTGGTTTTAGTCCCTCTAAAATTTTTACATAGGTTTTGGTTCCTGAATGTTTTAAAACTTTGATATTCATCCCTGCTGTTAAGGAACTTCTGTTAATTGATGACGTGGCAGACAGCGTGCCACGTCATCTGAGACAGCCCCTTCCCAGAAGGTCCCATTGGTGATCACGCTTATAATTATTAGAGTTATAGCGTAGCGTATTAGTATAAAATTTGCGGAAATATTAAAAACATACAATACATAATGATACCATAATAAAAGTATATATACGTAGTAGTACTGGCTCCATCAGTAGAGCCTACAACACTGACACCAAATATAAAGTACTTCAGAGTACGAAATAAATAAAAACTAAAAACATAGTATCAGAACAAAATGCACTCTGACTTTCTCTCTTGGCGCTCAAGGTCCCTCAGCATTGGGATCCCAGGCTCTCCCGCCGGCATCAGGCTCAACAGGTATTCCGTCAATCTCCTCTGGGAACTCCTCATCAGGGTCTTCTCGTACAGTTGAGAACAAGAAATACAACATAGAAAAGTACAGGGGATAAGAAACAGTAATATGTCATACATGGGAAAAACAACGATATAAATAATGTACATAGATAGCAACAAGCCAAATCACGATAATGACAACCAAACAACTCCCGAATAATTTTTTCCATAACTACTGTCTCTCACACTCATGCAACTAACGACTATATGGACGCGATCACGATGCGACATCCCCAACGGATCAAGGTGTCCCAATCATCACTATGCCACCCCCATAAAGGTAGGTTTCGGTCTAAAGCCCGCAGGCCCAAATCGTCTCATGGATACGATATATTCCCCTGCCCGCAGGCCAGGTCGAGATATACGCCCGTCCGTCTACAATTCGACTAACGGGTACGACCACCTCCCCGCAGGTAAGATCGAAATCGCCCCTACGTCAAACTAATCGGTACGACCATCTCCCCGCAGGTAAGATCGAAATCGCCCGTATGCCAACACAGTGATGAATAACAACGATGCAACATGAATTTCACTGACTCATCTCAGGATTAACACTTAGTGCCTCAACCACGACTTATATGCAACCACGACCAACTTTCATCCGGCTTAACCGGGTAATCAACTATATCACTAGGTTGAGCGCTACGACATATATATATAACCTCGACTTTCTCACCACACATTCATCGCCCGATTTATCAGAAATCAATGCCTCGTTCTACTCAGACATCAGCAGTCACAACAGACATCAACAACAGTCAGAATATATATTCAACAGTAAAATCAACTTCCAAATAAATAACATTTAATCAATTATAGCATATAATAGACATCATACACATATCACATATAATATATCAAATATCAACCACAGCACAGACAACTTCAATATGTAGTAAAATCAACCTAACGGTCAAACGACCTCTAGTAGGGTTTGGGTCGCCCTACGCATATCAATATATATTATTTAAAGCTTGCCTCCCCGACGATATTGTGGTTCTTTCCCCCACCTTTGTGATTTTTCCCGGGAGATTCCGAATGCGGCTCCGCAGCAGTCAATCGAGTGCACGATCGAGCGTTCGAGTCCTGTCAGATCCTATACAGTAAAACGCAATCAGAAATTAAAATAATGAAACCATAAACTACCTAATCTCTAGGATTAGCTACTGCCCTTAATTAATTAAATAGGCTAGGGATATTGAAATTCTACCAACTCTTGGATCAATGACCCTTAAGCATACCTAATGCATAATCAATGATCAATTATCAAAGATTTGAACCAAAACCCCTTAAACCAACAAAGTAGGGTTTCGGCCATCACCATGAAAAATAGGTGAGATTTTGATTTGGCCTCCTAATCACTTGGATTACATGATTAAGGGTTGAAATAGGTGAAAGCAAGAATGAAGAACAAAAACTCATTTTCCCCCTAAAACAACCCATTCGGCCCCTTTTAGATAAAGGCTAGAGATTTTATTTCATTACAAGCTCTTGGATTATGATAGTAGGGGATGATACTAGCTCATAGGAATTGGTTTTGTCTCAAAATGATTTTTCTACAATTTTCTAGAGATTTTTGAAATTTAGATCTAGAAATTGGAATTCATGAAAATAAATGGAGAAAATAAAGATTGAGAGCTCAAGGATGAAATCTATACCTTCTAGGTGATAGAGGAGGATGAGAGGAACAACTTTGCTTCACAAACTTGGTTGAAAATCCTTGAGGAAGCTTGAGGAAAATGAAGTTGAAAATGGAGGAAGAAAAGAGAAATGGAGGAGAAGAAGAAAGAAGGAAGAAGACGAAGATGAAGGTGATAGAGGAGAGAGGGAGCTCGAAATTAAGAGAGAGAAAGTGAGGGTGATCATGAAAATTTAGATATTTTCTTAAGTTTTCTTAAGAGTTAAGAAAGGTAAAAAAGGTAAAAAGGTAATTTAGTAAAAAGACCAAGGGCAATTTGGTCATTTCGCGTCCCGATATTTTGAAAATCCTCACGACACTTGTAGGAGTCCCCAAATGATTTATCATAGCTCTGGTATGAAAATCATTAGCTTAAGGTTCTCGAAAAATCCTAAGATAGCTCGAATCGTCTCCTAGAACGATTATCGACCTTAATATAATAATATTATTTTCATTTTCTAATGTCAGGACGAACTTTTTCGAAAATATAGGAAACGTGATTCTAAGACTAACCGTCTCGTTCACGGGTCCAAATTAGGTTTCGATAGCAGTAAAGCACTACTGTCAAGCAAAAACGCAGACCGGGCTCCGTCTGAGATTTCGACCCAAAACTTAACCATAGCCTCCTACGACAGCGTAGAGCATGACTATGGCCTCGGAATAATTTATTTAATTTTCTAGACTCTCTAATAAAATAAAATTACTTAAATACTAGTTAAACAAAAAATAAAGAAAATCGGGTTGTTACATCATCAGTGCCACGTGTACAAAAATATTAATTTTTAATTCCATAAATAAATTAAATAAATTTTTGGTCCCTGAAAAGTTCATCAATTTTGGTTTTCGTCCCTGTAAAAAAATATTCTTAGGATTTCGTCCCTATAATCTCAATTTTTTTTGTAAATACTCCTTACCTTGTGGGATGCATATCTTCTTCTACACTTATTCGAATTGAATGAAACCATATTAGAATTAAAGCTAACCTCCTCATCTAAGTCTGGTAAAATTATTAGAAATTTTAGATGCACGAATTGTTTCCAATAACAGCTAGAACACAGCTGGATTTCTGCAGAATCTGGTTGCCAATAACCTGTAAATTATATCACATAACTTTCAATATATATATCCAAATTGAGAATAACTGTTACAGCATCCAATTTTTGGACGTGGCACCGACGTGGCATGGTTGACGTGGTGTTTCATTTGTTACGTCAGCAATTAACAGAGAAAAGTGACGGTAGGGATTATTTACAAAAAAATTGAGATTACAGGGACAAAATTCTAAGAAAAAAATATACAGGAACTAAAACCAAAATTGATGAACTTTGCAAGGACCAAAAGTTAGTTCAAAAAATTTTGTGTAATTAAAAATTAATATTTTTTTTATACATGACACTGATGACATGACACTCCGTCTGCCACGTCATCACTTAACGGAGGTACCCTAACGGCAATGACGAATTTCGAAGTTTTAAAACGTTTAGGAACCAAAACCTAAGAAATTTTTTTCGAGGGACTAAAACTAAATCTCACCCTATTTACAGGGACCAAAATATTCATTAAACTCGATGTGTCATGTGCGGAATAATGATGTTAGGGTATGTGCCTATACCATAGTCGCTCCTTATACTAATAGTTTCTATACATCACGTGCACGTGGGTTTTTCATCCACTTGATACGAAATGGGACATGTAAGCTCCTCCTCAAAGTCACTATCTTCGAATTGGAAGGAGTTCTATACGTATTTGAAAAGTTGCAACAAGTTTCTCTTAACTCAGAATTCTGGTTGGGATTTGATCGAAAATGAGGATGTATCTGCATTTAACTGAATAATAATATGAACTACAACTGCTTAATGGGTGATTTTATGGTGGTGCCGTTAAAATGGGATGCATGGGTGATGCTCTATGTTTCCATCATTGATTTCACATACAAAAGTAATCAACGGTAGTTAGATAGTTACCTGCAAACTATTGATCAGGTTACATTAAAATCTTTATATTTATTTACAAGTATCTAACAACAATTTTACATTTATATTATACGCCCTTATTTATTTATTTTCTGGTCCTATTGTTATTGTCATTTTCATTTTAGTCCTTCAGCAATTTTTGTCATCATTCTTCTCAGATCTCAATGCTGCCTCCAACCCACATGCAGCCACCTGCTCCGTCACCGACGACGACTGCCGGAGCTTTCCCTAGAGCCATTGGCCAACTCGATAGGATGGGAAGAAGGTGGTGCGTGACTTCACGTACACCGATGGTGTGGTGAATGGGTGTCTTAGGGTGTTAGACATGACATAGAAGAGCATTGAAAGTCGAGGTCCGACGCAGATGAGGATTTACAACCTAGGGAATACATCGTCGGTGCCGATGCCAATGGGGAAATTGGTGGGCATTCGTGGCACCGGCAAGTCCGACCGCCCAGGGTACTATTCCATCCCACTCTGGTTTCACGCCCACCACCCCCAAACCTTTATCTCCAACCTCCCTTCATTGTCGCTACTGCTTCCCAATCCTACAGCAACACTTTGACCTCCAATTCCAAAAACCTCTCTTCAAATTCAAGACTTTATCTTCTCTCTCCATTTATGATCGTAAGCTATTAGTGATGCCGGCTGCACAAGCACATCCTTCAAGTTCAGCGGGTGATTTTGATTTTGGGGTCGCCAATTTCTAGCATTTTGATCTTCCCATTTTTCTTGTTTTGATTTGTTAAATGCATGTTACTGTAAAAAAAAAAAAAAAAGATTTTGTTAAATGTTGTTAATTATTGATGTGGTCCACGTCCAATTGTCCGTGGATGAGGATGATGGTGCACTGGACATAAAAAAAAAGTAAGAAAAGGAGGAAGTGTAGATTTGTGAACTAGGGGAGGTGTAATAATGGTGGGTGGGTGCCAGTCCATCTTTCTTAAGGTTGATGAGAATCGAAGCACCTTTTTTGCGATGAGATTTTGAAAAATGTTATTTAATATACAATTCATTTAATAAACACGTAATTATATTATTGAGTGAGAAATGGAAAAAACAAAAGAAATTGCAAGTAAGTCCTTTATAACTTTTTTTATTTATAACTATTTTTTACCTGTTATTGTAAGTCAAAATTGGGCACTATTGCATGGGCACCACCATAAAACTAGCCCTGCTTAATAGTTATTGCTGTGTGAATAATTTTTTTTTCTTCATGTGTGTTGCCATATTGCAAAATATTCCTGATTGTGGAAAGAAAAATTTAAGTTGGTACAGAAAGGACGTTCCATGGTTTCATCAAAATATTGATAACCTAAATTCCGTATTTTGATCATAGTTTCTGATTTTGATAGTTATATTTTGAATTAAATTAATAATACAATTGTGAGATAAGTGAAATGAGTAAATTTTCAATTTGATGCATGAAATTGAAATAAAGTATCGACCTCGTTCCTGACATTAACAAAATTTTCAAAAACGTCCATGAAGTTATCAAAAGTTAATCAATTTAATGCTCAATCATAATCAACCTAGTCCCTGACATTATTGACGGAGGAACGATTGATTAACTTTTGAAAACTTCGGAGACGTATTTGAAATTTCGTCAATATCAAGGACGGAATTGATATTATGTTATAATTTCAGAGACCAAATTAAGAATTTATTCTAAGTGAAATATATAAAAATATATAATAAATATGGAAAGCAACTAAAACAATTATAAAAAGTTTGCTTTAAAAAGCAAGTAGGTTTACTAGAAAAGCAATAGTGGTAAACCATAAATAAAATCTGAAGTTATGTTGAGCTGTTTAGCCAAACATGTTTAACTACCAAGCCACTAATGCCTAGAATTTAAACATATTTGCAGTGTTTTAAAAAACAATCCAATTGGATTGGTTTGACCGATTGAATCGTCGATCGATTTCCTCTTCGATTTCAATCGGATTAGAGAATCGGGAAAGCGGTCTGGCCATGCAAAATCAATCAAAATTCGGTTCAATTAGCATAAAACAGGTTAAACCATTGTAAAAATGATTTTAGAGACCCATCGGTTCATTGTTTTAATTTTTTTTTTTTAAAATGGAACGTAATTTTGAGCTTTGATCCGGTTTGTTTGGGGATTACAGGACTTGAGTAATTAGAATCTACTTAATATGCATCTTTGATTAACTATCCTAGTCAACTAGAACATATTATCATAACAAAATTAATATATTCCTAACTTAAATATTCTAAACTATAATACATCTTAAAAATTGTATTTTTTCTTTGATGGATTGATCGAACTCTTCATTATTTCAGGATAAAAATGAGAGCCAAAGCAAAGAAAATAGTTTTTTAGGAGGCAAAAATATCGTGAAACTTGAATCTTTTCGATGGATTTTTAAAACATTGTGTATTTATATTAAAGGAGAAGTGGTATTCCGTCTAAACAAAAGCCATAGACACGGACACGGTAATATAGCTGCCGCAAAAAGTTAAGTTGATTTTTGAAATATTTTAATCTCATTTCATCCAGAAGATCATGTTGAAGTTGCCTGTGCAAGGGTTTGTCGCCTACGAAGTCACTATGAAATAGATGGATGAAACCCATTTAAAAAAAAAAATGAGAGATCAAACAAGTGAAGAAACTTGCACTACCACATCCATGGAACTACATCATTAGTCACACTCTCTTTTTATTCCGTAACATCTTAAATACATACATGACTAGAACACTCCTACACATTCATTCACAAAAATTCTAACCCAAAATAAAGAAAAACAAAGACAAGAAACAGTGGCTGAATTTTGAAGAAGCAACATGATTAAGAGACTAGTTTTTTTTTTTTTTTTGGTATAGTAGTAGGTTAATTAGCCAGTGCCTGTAACTCCAAGGTCTTGCTTGTTCTCATCTTTACCAGCACCAAACACAGGTCCACCTTTGCCAGCAGGATCAGGGACCTTCTCCTGCAGTTTATCCACCTGAATGCCACCTTGATCCTCCCTTGAACGCAAGTCAGTCCTTGTACGATTCTCTCCTCCTTCTACTGACTCGTATATGGTTGCTGTTTTACTCTCTTTTGGCTGTGCTCCTTGTGCCCCTGACATCTTTTTGCAATTTGCAGTAATCCCCTTACTTGGTTTTCACCTTTTGTTCCTTCCAACCTATGATTCTGCTCCTTGGTATGGTCTTATTATATTACATCTACCTATATATAGAGAGTAGGGCAGCCCACGTGTAATACTAGTGGGTCAATGAACTTACACGTGTGCAAACTTGTGCCACATGGCACTAGTGCTCTTACCTGCTGCCACGTTTTGCAGTTTAATAAGTATAAATAGGTATAAGTATTATAGAGACAAAGTTTGTCCGCAGGTGTTTGATTAAATTAACTCATTTTGAGAAACTATTTATTAATATAATTTTATTTTGAAATTATTTATCAAATTAATCTATTTTTAATCAGGTGATATTTTTTATTATTTTTTTTTTGACATCGAAAAACGCTATTTTGACTAACGTTTTTTAAAAACGCTAATGTCAGTAACGTTTTTATCAGATTGTCTCACGTCGCTGTAAAAAAATTTAAAAATTTTTCGTGGCCGACGCTAAAAGCCAACGCTAGAGATGTCATCCGTCTGAAACTGAAGATCTTCACCTGTCTGATATCTATCAGACGGGTGAAAAAATGTTCACTCGTCTGATATATTTCTTCATCCGTCTGAAGCTGAAGATCTTCACTCATCTAATGACTATCAGACGGGTGAATAAATGTATCAGACGGGTGAAGATCTTCAGCTTCAGACGGGTGACACCTCTAGCGTCGATCTTTAGTCGGCCAAACGTAAAATTTTTAATTTTTTTTACAGCGAACCAGATTGTGCCACGTGACACAATCTAGTAAAAACGCTACTAACAGTAACGTTTTTAAAAAACGCTAGTCAAAGTAGTATTTTCAGTGTCAGAAAAAAATAATAAAAAATGCCACGTGGCTAAAAGTGGATTAGTTTGGTAAATAGTTTCAAAACAAAGTTATATTGGTAAATATTTTCTAAAAGTGAGTCAGTTTAGTCAAAAAGCCGTTTGTGTGTATATATACTGTTTGGATGGTATTTTTAGGTGCATTTTCCGATACCTATAATAATTTTGGGGTAAAAGTTATCCTGCCCAATCAGAATGCTCCATATCAATTAAATTAAATGAGTCCTATTAGTGGATCAAGTCAAATGGTTCTTACCATCTTATTGGACCACCTAGGCAGAATAAAGTTACCCTTAAAATACCATAGAATTCACCATATTTTTATCCTTATCTAATTTTTTCTGTTTGGATATATCTGAACTTCTAATGTTTTGCACCCAGTAATAATATATATAATAGGTTTAATTAATTAGAATGGTGTTGATTTGAGAATTTTCAAATAGGTTCCTATATTTTAAAAGTTTGTAATTGAATTCCTAAAGATACAAAAATTTGTAATTGAGTCCCCATAAACATCTACATTAGGATTCCCTAAAAGTGTAAGGACTTGTTTGAATTTTCCCAAAAAAGTATATGAATATATTTAAATTTTCTCATAAAGTTCAGGGACCCACAAATACACGAGTAGATACGTCACTTAACGGAAACTTAAGGAATCCTAATAGAGATATGTAAGAAGGATTCAATTACATTTTTTTAAAAAAATTTCAAGAACCCAATTACAAACTTTTAAAATTCATCGACCTTTTTGAAAATTTCCAAATAGTTGGCCAACCTCCAGATTAATTATACCTATATAGTATTACTATATATGATTTACTATATTTGATAAACCATAAACCTATAACAAACTTGACTCCTCTCCAGCTCACTTGATGTAAGATATAATATGAAATTATTCAGCAAAAATCAATATTTTATGTGAAATTATACACAGCCAAACCAACTAAAATGCCTAATAAAGCACCAGCTATGACTTCAACCTCAGTATGGCCAATAGATTCTTTCAATGGGAGTAGACCATCAGCAGCCAACTTTGAGACTTCTTCTGTATCTGCTGAGAATCCAGAGGATGGTAGCTTCCCATCAGTTTGCCTTATTTTGCTTCCTGATTTAACTAATAGACGAGCATTAACCTGTTGTGGTTCCAAAGAAGTGGCTGCTTGGGACGTAAGAGAATTCTCAAGACCTTCTACATTTAGGGGTGTTGATGATCCTGGTTGGGAGTTGATCAAACCATCTCTATCTTTGCAACGTAAAGAGTTGGCATGCATCTGGAGCAGCAGTAGTTTGTTCAGTGTCCTAGCATGAATTCCTACTTCTCTTCTTACACCCTGCAAATCACAAAAGCCACACTTTCAATTGTCATCTAAACAGATCACATTGATACCAATAAAGCAACCAAGTTCTACAAATAGAACAGAATAATATTAATATTAACACATCCACAGTTGGACAGGTAAGCTTCCTCCTGTAACAGACAATTAGCTTATAGTCTTACACAAACGTTCTTCCTGGTGGACCTAATCAACTGGCTAGAGTCAATGTTTTGGCTTAGAGCATCTACAGGAGTTGCTTAAGAAATAAGAATTGGTTCTTACACGATAGCACCGGTGACATGACATCTAGCTGTAAGCACTCTTAACTTCTAGAGTTGCACCATTGGAGTGGAGAGTTACTTAAAGTATTGTAAAGTAAAATTTGACGATGTGACATGATGGAGCTCATAAAGAGAGGAATTAAGCAACTAAAATAAGCTGCACCATTGGAGATGCTCTTAGTTAAGATAAAAATGGGTTTATATTTTAGGACATGCTAGTGCAGAAGGGTCAAACAAAAAAATTCAAGAAATTTATAATTGAGTAAATACTCAATTTGGTCCCTGAAATTGTAGGGTCGTATCAACTTGATCCCCCACATTATCAATATTCCAAAATGATCCCTGGAATTGCAGAAAGGTAACCAGATTCGTCCCTCCGTGGTATTTGCATGGACTATAACGACATTAAGTTGGTAATGTCAGGGATGCATTTGAAACTAAGTGGATAATGTCAGGGATGCATTTGCTACATTTTGCAATTCCAAGGATCATTTTGGAATATTGATAATGTGGGGGACTAAGTCAATATAACCCTATAATTTCAGAGAACAAATTGAGTATTTACTCCATTTATAATTCTTCACAAGATATAAGTAAATTATAGGTAATGCAATGAACAATGCAAGGTGTGACCAGCAGGTTGGGATTCCTGCAGCATGTCTTCTTTAAGTACAAACATTCAATATGTCCCAATGCAAGTATACAGGATATGGTTAGAATATGATCAATGCCCTATGGATAGTTCAGGTTTGTCAATCAGATAGTCCATTAAAGGTTTTTAAGCAGCTAATAATGAAAAATCAAACCTTGATTGCAATGAATGGTTGCTAAATGAGCAGAACTAGAGAAAAGCTTAAGAATGGAAAGGGATTATCTTTCTTGAAAGCACAAGACAGTGATAACCAGATCTACTTGAAGGCTGAAGCTGCATCATACCAACCCTTTTTAAGACTTCAACAGATCCTAATCGGGTGACCTAAGCTATCTATCCATTATTTGGCACCTCAAACAATAAACTAAAATTACTTTTGACAAATTTATTCAGGCCCGGGCTGACAAGTGACAACAAATAGCAACCCCAACTCCCCAAGTGACATCCTTTGCTTACTTTCTTTATAGAACCTATATCCATTAAATTTCATTTCTCTTTCTATAGGTTAAAAGGTTAATGAAGTGCCAAGGTCAAAGCTGGTGAAGCCTATAAAGGAGAATAAGAAATCTGTCCCCATAATTCGCACCTGTTTGGGTTTTGGTCCCTATGGTTTTCTTTTTAGGTATTATGTATAGGTCTCTATATTTCTTACATATTGATCCCTACGATCGCATGGGGGTTATAATACTGTTAGGTTTAACAAAATAATTCATCCCTATAGTTTCAACTCATTAAGGTATTGGTTACTATAGTTTCCAAGAATTCTAAAAGTGTTATATCCCCAAGTGACAGTAGGAAATTTAGGGACCAATACCCACCAAATAAGAAATAGGGACCAAAACCCAAACGAGTGCTATAGAGGTGAATTACTTATTTAAACCACAAAGAATTACCGAAGTTTTGCAAGCTGCGATCTAAATTTAAGCATGCAACAAAAACCACATTTGCTGATATACCACCAAAAGAAGGGACAAGCATAGTCCAACTAAACAAAATATTTTACCATGTCCCTTTAAGTGCAGCCAAAGATAATAACTTGCTCCACATAATCATTTAATTATTTCAGAGAGAGGAAAGAAAAATGATAAACCTTTCCAATTGTGCAAGCTGGAAACACTCAAATTTTATCAAAACGTGCTCCTAATCCCAGGAATGAACCTCAAGTAGCCTTGAAATGCACTCTGTTTTAGCTTTTGAGGCATGCTTAATAGGAATCAAAAAACAAAAGGAAATATTAATTATCATAAGAATAGGGCAAGCTACAATGTAACATAAGTTCGAAGATCTCCATTGACCACACATACAGAGCCAACTTACTACAACCATATGATGCCTCCATGTATCATTGCTTTGGCCAGTGGACTGGAGACTGTCGTAAAAAGAAAGGTATCCTTATTTTTCTTTGATTTTAGCCTGATTCAAGTCACAGCATTCAAAGCTGCAACTAGTTACCTTCAATAGCAATCCCCTGACTGCATGCAGGTGTTACCGTTGTCTTGTTCTGTTGCAAATTCTAATAACAATCTTTCTCATAACACTATTCAAAAGAATATAGTTTCCCTAACTCCAGCCTGATTAACCCTTATGAACCAGAATTAAGGCCTAGTATTAAACTAGAAAAAAAAAAAAATTTGATTAAACGTCCACCATCTTACTAACTCATTCAGTCATTCCAAAAATAAAAAACAAGTTTCAAACCCGAAGGAAAATGCATACATGATCAATTCTGAAATTCTGATACCTGTTAGACAGCTCTTAAATCTACTATGTCAAACAAAGTCTAAAGATTGAAGACGTTCAAGATCAAAGTGTTACAAGTGGCTGGTATTTAGTATTGGGATTTGATAGGAACCCGAGCCCAAGTCCAAATGACAAACAAGTGTCTCACAGAATTGTGGTTAAGCATGTACATGTAAGGAGGGGTAAGAAAAGAAGGAAAGAAGAGGGGGGAGCTGAGCTTGCAAGTTAGTTATAGGATGGTAGAAAGAACAAAAGTGAAAAGGGTGGTATATGAGGTGAGAGTGGGAGGAATGAATAGTGGGTTGGTTTTCTGATTAGTTTTGGGCTTTTAGCTTGTAGCTGGGCAGAGGTAATTCCAAATTCGTCTCTGAGGAACTTTGCTCTGGGATTACAGGGGAGATCCTCTTGTAATACTATCCCTTTTCATTAAAAAATACATCTTCTTCCATTTTCATATCTTTGGTTTCTATGATTAGTCCAACCTGTCGGATTACGGTGAGGGAATTCTTACGGGATCTGCGAGTGAGGAACATTTCCTATCAATCTTACGACTGTCCATGCCACCCAAGACGTCAGATAGGATGGAAGCAATGGAGGCTTGGATAACAAATCTGGAGATAGGGATGGTCGGCCTTCAATCTTCATTCAAATTGGCCTTGGTGGAGTTACAGAACTCTTTGCTTCAGGAGATGGGTAAGATGCTGGAAAAAAAGAAGTTGAGGAGCAAAAGGAGGATCAATTTTCACGTCAACCTGGGAAATCAACGTCTACAAGATTGCTCAGTGACAATATGAAGGAGATCTGGATGTCTGTTAAGAAGGTTGAACTCCCTCTGTTCGATAGTTCTGATCTCATTGGGTGGATTACACGGGCTGAAATTTACTTCAAAGTGCAGCAGACGACAGACGAATTGAAAATGACGTTGGCTAGATTGTCAATGGAAGGGCCAACAATCCACTGGTTTAACTTGTGGAAAGAGACGGAGGATGCACACGCTTGGGACAATTCCAAAGGTGCGTTGATCTCTCGGTATGGTGGCCGGCAGTTTGAGAACCCATTTGAGGAGTTTGCTGACTTGAAACAAATGGGAAAGGTGGAGGAGTTTATCAAAGCTTTTGAGCTTATATCGTCTTAGGTCTGTCGTCTTCTTGAAGATTGACCTTGGGTACTTTATGGGCGGCCTGAAACCTGAAGTGAGGCGACGAGTGTGAACATTTGATCCCAAAAATCACTGCCAAGCAATGCGTATTCGGTTAGCGCAGAGTGGCTGGCGAAGCTTTTGGAGCTGGCTTATCCCAATCGAAAGAAGTTGGACAACAGGTCAACATGGGTCCTCTTTCTTCCAAATGAATCAGGTTCATTCGACCCATAGGAGTCCAGTGCATTCGACCCAATTGGGTCACCCGACACTTCAGGTTATGTTCCTAATGCTAATTCGCAGACCAGAGGTTCTAGTTCTTCAATGAACGTGCCAATGAGGAAGACAAGGGTGCCATACATTGGTCTCCGAAGAAAAACAAGGGGGTTAAGCACTTGTCTTACGGGGAACTCATGGATAGAAAATCCAACGGGCTCTATTTCAGGTGTGGGGAGAAACTTCATCCCCTACACCGATGCCCAAAGAAACAAATTCAGATTAATGATGTTGGCAGATGATGAAGTGGCTAATTCGAAGGGAGAAATAATTGCTCTAGAGATTGATGAAGAAGGGGAAGAACTGAATGTAGAGTGTCAGGCAATGAGATTGTTTGCAGTACCGTGTAGGGCAATGGGGCTTTTGGAGTAACAAATGAAGTACTGTCTGAAATTAAAATAATGAAGTTAGAGGGTAAATAGAAGGAGTGACGATGGTAGTGTTGGTAGATTGTAGAGCTTCCCATAATTTCATTTCTCCAGCAAAAACCGATACCTTGGGGCTCCAAGTAGAAGCAACCAAAGAGGTTGGTGTAAGGTTGGGATATGGTCATAGGGTGGCTACAGTGAGCAAATGCACTGGAATTCCTATTAAGTTTGGAGAGTTAGAGATGAGGATTGATGCCTGTGTTAGACTTAGAAGGAATGGACTTGATTCTAGGTATAGCTTGGCTGCAAACATTTGGAAAAGTGATTATGGACTGAAAGGAGATGACTATGGTTTTCCAATACAAAGGGCAGACCGATGAATTAAGAGGTACTTCTAGGGGTGATCGAGAAAATAAGGCCAGAATAGGGTACACAATTCTGAACCTCCACTCTACTCAGTGTTTTAGAAGGCCATCCAATGGAGGAAGCAACATGGGGAGATGCATTTTCTATTAGCAATCAGTTTCCAAAATTTTCAAATACCAGTCTTGTCGATAAGGCTGTAGTCAAGAGGGTGGTATTGATAGGAACCCAAGCCCAAATGACAAACAAGTGCTTCACTGAACTGTGGTTATGTAAGCATGTATGTGTAAGGAGGGGTAAGAAAAGAAAGAAAGAAGAGGGGAGATGAGCTAGCAAGTTAGTTATAGGATGGGAGAGAGAACACACAAGAAATGAGGGTACGTGCAAGGTTGTCAGACTCGTGAGTCTAGGTTGACTCGTGGAGAGGGGGGTAGCACGTAGACTCGACTCGTAGACTCGTAAGAGTCTACCTAATATAAAAAACCTATAAATGACATATATACATAACACAAAAGTAACAAAATAGTAACAAAGCCAACTAAGATCATCATAAATTCATAATCATTAAAAATTAACATCATATAGTCATAAACTCATAATCCAAATCCAAATATATAACAATAACATAAAAAATACAGCTCCTAAAAAATTCAATTAAATTTGTTCTTGTTGAACACCGTAGTAAGAATTTCACAAATAGTTTTATCATTCATAACAAATAATCGCATGGCAACAATACTCAATATCCTAATATATCTTAATTGTAATCCTGCCTAAGACTCCTCTTTGAAGTTTGATATAGTCCATGGGCCACCATGGTCTTTATCAAATAGACCTCACAAATTGTGGGTTTATTCTAAGTGCAGTTCAAACCTAACATGGTTAAAAGGACAAAAGTACATAAGAAAAGACATTCAACTGATATAAATGCATAGAGGGGAGAAAATAAATAAAAAAAACTATATGAAAAGCACCATATTTGACATAAGAATATCATACCTGGGCATCATACATAATGAGACCAGCATACACAACTGTAAGACCAAAAATGGAATCCGAGAAGCCTCTGCATTTTGAAATTATACAATCACAAAGAATGCAAGAACAATTAACTAAACCAAAAAAGGGAAGAAAAAAAAACCACAGACACACTCTCTCTTGAAGTTTCAAGAGGATACAGAAAGAAATGCCATGAACCAAACACCAAGCTAGCAGAACCAAATTATCTTACCTCTCAAGGCCAAGGAATGTTGCAGTAGCCACCGTTGCCTATCCACAGGAAAATGCAAACAACCTTGTGAGATGGACAGTGAAATCCAAACCCCCCAATTAGGTGAAAAACAATAATTTAAGTGGCATAGATGAAAATAAGATTAACGGATTAAGAGTTGTCAGGGCCATACAGAAGAGTGTGATGATGGGAACCCTCCAGCCTGAATAGCAGCCTTGATATCAAACTCTTTGCCATACATAAAAACAGAAGTGAAAGGCTTAGAAAGCTGCCCAATCACCACAGAAGCACCAGCTGCAATCAGAACCTTAGCAGCAGAGGATCACAGAAGAGAAAACAAATGTCAATTAAGCATACAAAACAAGAAAACAAGAAGCGAGGTTGATTACAAAAAGAGCCAAAAAAATCAAAACTTGAGAGAAACCCAGTACAATCTAGGTATTGGTGGTGGACTCAAATCTAATAATAGGATTGGGATTTCTCAATGGAAAAAACGTAAGAATCGGGAAATGATGGCCATCTTATCCCACTTTTTGTGAATTGGTTTCAAAAGAATTTCCTAATTCATTTAGATAAGTCACTGTGCTGCAGCTACAAAATGGGAGTTTGATAAAATATATAATAAAGATATACAAACAAGAACCAGTCCCATGCAGCCATTTTTATGGTAAGAGACTATGATCCAACTACTCGATACAACGATCTATATCTTTCGAGATCCACCCTACAATATGGGGCCAAAAAGCCAAAATAAATGTAGAAGCATCTAAACAATAAATCTGCAAATGGGTTACCTTGTTATGAGCAATTTGAGTGATACCGTCGAAGAAACCAGCACCAAGAGAGAAAATTCTGAAGGTGGAGGCTTTGGCCTTTTTAGGAAAATGGAAAGGGAAGTGTTGTTGGGGAACAAGTGGGTTCCTTTGTTTTAGTGATTGGCTGAAAACAGAGGGAATCAGAGAGGGAGGAATGGAACAGAAGCTGGAATGCTGCAACATTATCATGATCTCTTCTCTATCTTATTCTGCACTACTCTCAGTCAACCATGAAACATGTTTAACTGAGGTGCCTCTGGACTCTGGTACAGTAGGTGAGGAAAAAACAGGATACTTATTTACTGTATAATATATTTTAGGTTTCATTGCTGTTATTTGAAAAACAAATACTCAAAACAAAAATAGGCAACATTTTATATAGTTGTTACAGTTTAAAAATATGGTTAATAAAGTATTGAGTTTGGTTAATGATTAATATAAGGTGTCGTAACTCATTAACCATCCGCTGAACTTTATTAATCACGTTTTTTAACGTTATTAACCACGATTTTCAGATGTTCAAAATTTTGAACTTCAAATACATATTTGAACACCTGAAAATCATGATTAATAACGTTCTAAATCGTGGTTAATGAAGTTCATTAGATGGTTAAACATCTTATAAATCCATTAACCAAACTCAACACTCTATTAACCTCGTTTTTGAACTGTATTAACCATGTAAAATGTTGTCAAATTTTTTATATTCAAAAAACATTTCTCTTTAGGTTTAATTACTTCCCACTCCCCAAACTATATTTGATAATTTTTAAATAGGTCTTCAAACTAAAAAAATTTGTAATTGGATCCTCAAACTTCTAAATATTTTTTAATTGGATCCCAATACTTTAAATGTTTGTAATCGGTCCCTAAACTTGTAAATAAGTTGTAATTAGGTCCCTAGAGTATTAAAACAACCTTGTAATTAGAACACCCTATAATCTCCTTCCAAGATTCTTGTCTATTTTGGAGGTTAATCGAAATACTAGATCACTCACAATAATAAAGATTTTTAAAATGTCTCCTGCCTCAGGGACTTAATTACAAATTATTTAGAAGTTCAGGGACCCGATTACAAACATTTAAAATATAGGGATCCAATTACCAAGTATTTCGAAGTTCGAGGACCCAATTACAATTTTTTTAGTTCGGAGACCTATTTGAAAATTTTCAAAT
The DNA here is from genome assembly GCA_039655645.1 of Ammopiptanthus mongolicus. Taxonomy (NCBI): domain Eukaryota; kingdom Viridiplantae; phylum Streptophyta; class Magnoliopsida; order Fabales; family Fabaceae; genus Ammopiptanthus; species Ammopiptanthus mongolicus. The sequence goes on along the minus strand of CM077351.1, from coordinate 18,317,503 downwards.
AGTCTGGGACCTACAGAGTAATTAAACCTATATTTTATGCTACAAATAATATAATATATCATTAACATAACAGTCCTTGCAATGACATATATATTAACTACAGAAAATAACATAATATTATAGATATTTAAATAAAAATAAATTTTAAATAAAGAACAATAACTTTTCTTCTATTTCTTAGAAAATATAATCTTAATTTATTGTATAATAAGAAATTTAAAAATTAGAAATATTAGGAGTAAAATCATTTAAAACAGAATGTTATTAGGAGTAGAAAAAGTTAAAAGGAAGCTTTGAGAACAAAAGAAATCATTAATAATATAGGTGATATTTATACCAAAAAAAAAGATAGGTGATTAGGATTGAGGAATTCCAAATCTTGGTCATGTAGAGAAGATTTTCATGTAATAAATTTTAATGGAGCCCAATTACAAATGGTGGATTTTTCGGTGCTCATGAAGATGGAACTGCATTGATGTCACTCTTATATGGACCAATTGGATCGTGACGAATATGCATATATTATTCTCGTCATCATCTTATATATCATAATACGTTTTATATTTAATCCCTCATTTATTTGTATTTTAAATCGTTATTGTTAAGTATTTTATTTATAAACTTTGAAAAGGATTCTTCCTATTTGTAGGTCAGTTATGGCATGCGGAAAGAGTTCGCACAGCTGCCGTACGATTTGAATTAACCATCTCATTTAAATTGAGTCAAGGTTACACTAAAAAAATGAAGACAAAAAACTAAATTCAATACTAAATTACCTATAACTCTAAATCAATCATAAATCACTTAAAACCTTTAATCAATTGGCCCCAATTTTCTCAAACTCAACATTTCTTCGTATGAATTGTCCCTCCTTCCTCTCTACCACATGTCTCCCACACTCTTTATACTTGTTGCAAGCGATGTTGTTGGCTGCATTCCTCCTTTTTCTTTTCTTCCAAGCGACCTGACTCATGCTATTTTTATCCATCCAAGGGGAATGATGTTTTGGACTTTTGGGTTGGTTTCAGAAAGATAAGAGAGCTAGGACAATTCTATGTAATTAAACTTTTTTAGACAAAAACTCCTTAATTCGTTCCGATGATAAACTGAAAAAGAATTTTGAGTAAATCATCCAACCCAAATTAAGAAATTCAAGGACAGGAATATGTGATTTGTTTTAATGTTTTAACGATAGTGAAATGAAAAGGTATTTTGCAAGTGTGGCATTTTCACATGGAGTGCACGGTTGAATTCATACTCCAATTTGCACAGCTCCAATGGTGGGATCAATCATAGAGTGGTCACGTGTCGTGTGTAGTGGAGGAAAAGGACAATTCATACAAAAAAAAGGTTGAATTAGAGGAAAGTTGGGGCAAATTGATTTAAGGTTTTAGGTGATTTAAGATTGTTTTAGAGTCCCATGTGATTTAGGATTGAATTCAGTATTTCTTTCTTTGTCTGTTTTTTGTTTAGTGCGACTTTGGTTAAATTTGAATGAGATAGTTAATTTTTTAAAAGTTATAGCAAATCCTTAAAGGTAATTATGTAAAACAAAAAAAACATGTGGGATTAAATAAATATAAAACGTATTATGATACATAAGACGATGACCATAACAATATATGCCTGCTTTGTTGAATCTCCAAGTGTTTGATAGACTTTGAACCCTAAGTTTTTATGAACTCAAATATTTATATATTTATAGTGATTAAATATACCTTGCAACCTTTTCTAATATTCTCATTTAGTGTGAAAAATACTTTAGCGTCTATAATAGCAGAAAAGTCATGTGTCTTTGAAATACAAATCCAAGAATTCCTTAAAAGTCCAAACATTTAATCTCTTAGTTGCACCAAGCATCTACTGTTGTGAACAACAAGGGCTCTAAAAAACAAGCGTCTAATCAGTTCAAGGATCAAGCGTAAAAAACTAGCGTCTAAGCGTTTAGCGGATGCTAAAGTAAAAAAAGTCAAATACTTTTGAAAGTTGTTTTATGCAAAGGATGATGAAGTAATTTTCTCTGTTGTGCTTGAGACTTAAACAATAATAGAGATTTCCCCGCTCAAAGACAAAAGCAACTCTACTAAGGCAGAAAAAGTGAGAAAAAGTAACCACTTCTCTTATAGAGACGAGATCAACAACTTTTTGCATTTATGAAGATCAGAACGTTCAAATTAAAAGAACTCAAGATCAGAAGAATGTCTCTAAGTTCAAAATAGAATGATGGTTATAAATAGAAGATTTGAGTAACTGTTTGAAGTTAGTTACACGATTTTAACGAATTGCATTTACTCTCAAGCATTATAAACTTCTCATTCTTTTCTTCTTTATTCTTAGAGAAGTTATTACGCTATCTTTCATATCTTAATGTTTATTTCACTACTTGTAAAAAAAAAAAAACGTTTATTTCACTATCTGAGTGTTTATGAAAGATTAGCATGTGGTACTAAATACTCTCTACTCATCAAATTGTTAGTTGTTTACATGAAGATGCTAAGTGAGAAAATAATACTTGTAATAGTTCCTGAAGAAACTAGGTTTCTAAACAATACTTGTAGCTGAGAAAGATGAGCCTGGAGAGGCTCGGTATGCAAAGAATACTTTGTTGTATCCCTTTGTGATAGCGGAAAATCTTGGTGGTAGCTAAGGATTGGACGTAGCCCAAGTTGTTAAAGGTGAATCAAGATAAATTCGGTGTGTGATCTTCTTATCCTTTAACTCTTTAAATATTGCGCTATTTATTATTTTAGCGTTTAACAAGGGGTTAAACATGTGCATACTAAATTGATTTTTAATTAGCTTCTTTCTATAGCGTTTAACTTAAATTGATAGACAACTTGTCTGAGTCCCTTAGAGGAGTCTTTTAAAACGTTAGACAAATCCTCTGTCTGTTTTTCTCTCACAAGCAACTACATCAATGATGGAACCTCGGTGACAAGGCGTTCAACCTTCAATGGAGGGGACTACCAGTAATGGAAAGACAAGATGAATTTGTTCATAGAATCTACTAACTCTGATTTGTGGGATCTCAACATCGATGGTCCATTCATACCTCAAGATGATGTAGGGAATGAAATTCTCAAGGCCAGATGGATTAGTGATCAGAAGACCAGATGGCAACTGAATGCTAAGGTAAAATACTATTTTATGTGTAACTTGAGCAAATCATAATACGTAAAAGTATGTGACAGTGATACAGCTAAGGAGATATGGGATACTTTGGCCACAACACATGAAGGAACTGATCAAGTTAAAGAATCATAGATTAGCATGTTGGTTAGCAAGTACAAATTGTTCAAGATGGAAGATGGAGAAACAATAGATGTCATGTATGGCAGATTCTAGACTATCACGAATGGTCTAAAATCTCTTGGCAAGACATACCAGACTCAAGAACACACATTTAGAAAATTCTAAGAAGTCTACCAAAACAATTGAGACCTTTGGTGATGGGTACTTAGGAAGATGGATACTTGGGAAGATCTTGATGACAACTTTATAGAAAGTGAAGAAGAAACTATATAGGAAGCTAACTTCTGTCTAATGGAAGATGCAAACGACTCAAATTCTCAGATAACTAATTCCGAACTTGAGGACTTACAAGAAGCCTGTGATGAACTACTTGAATAATCCAACTATATCTCTGAAGCCTTCAAAATGCTTATACGACAATATGTAAAACTCTTAAAAGAGTATGAACATAACATTCAAGAGTGTGAGAAGCTTATATATGAGAACAGAAAGCCGAAGGCTGCGAAGCCTAAGTTGGAGATCTCAAATGAGACGCCAACATCTGAAGAGGTTGAAAAACTTTAACAGAAGGTAAAAGAGCCCACTCTAAATCTCTCTAGATTTGTCAATGGGAGTGTTAGTCTGAAAAAGTTGTTAGGCTGTCAGAGAACAATCCTTCATAAATCCGGTACTAGATATGTCAATTAGACGCGTCATAATTCTGGTAAATCCTCAAGACCACTTGATAAACATGCTCATAATTCTGTTAATTATCATGTTTTTTGTGTGACAAAACTGGATATATAACGTCTAGATGTAATTACAAGAAAAGAAGTCCTCACATACTTCTAGAACTAACCCCAAAGGACCCAAGAAAAACTGGATACCTAAACATTTGATTATTCACGTTGCAAATATTCTTAATAAGACAAAGAAAAACTCCAATCATGGTACCTAGATAGTGGTTGCACACATGAAAGAATAAAGGTCAATGTTTCTAGACCTCCAACCTAAAGATGGAGGACATGTGACCTTTTGAGGCAATCAGAAAGGAAAAGTGGTAGGTATAGGAAAGATTGGGAAGCATCCTCTACCTTCTATCACAAATGTTCTGTTGATTGAAGGGTTGGACCATAATCTACCTTGCATAAGTCAATTATGTGGCAGTGGATTTATTGTTTCCTTCACCAAAGATTCAAGCATAATCAAGAACAAGAGTGACAAGACCCTCTTCTCAGGTAAATAAGGTGGAAGACCTCAGGCAAACCAAGTTCTAACGTGTGCTCTCTCTCTCTCTCTCTCTCTCTCTCTATATATATATATATATATATATATATATATATATATATATATATATATATATATATATATATACCCACTTATTGACCTGAGCGTTAGAGTGCCATTGTAGGTACATCCCCCGCTCGTTCCATGTCAGAGTCAGATGGAGAGAATGAGGTTATTGACTTCTAAGCACGTGATAGTGACGTACTTGGAGTTCCAGGTACCATTATAGAACATTTGACACCCATTGTGCGTCCTAAGCAAACTTTCCCAGCCACACACTTTCAACACAATGGTTCAAACACGAAGTAACAATGAGGCAAGGAGATCAGCTAGAAACGAGAACGGAACATCATATAACAACCTACAACCTGCCAGCGAGGAGGCGTTGGCCAGTAATCCAATGATCCAAACTCTCATGGCCACGATCGAAATACTGCAAAAGGAGAACCAAAAGATGAGGCATCACAAGGAGGACGTGCTACATAATGTACGGGAATGCGAAGAGCACAACCAAGAGGAGACTCAAACATCACACATGCAGCTGGAAATAGAGCACCATGGGTGGATTGGAGGTCGAGGAATGTGAGAGCCTCAGGCCGAAGACAAGCACTCCCTCCATGACACTCGTCGGCACAATCACATAACTCAGCAAGGCGATAATCCTTCCTCGGACGCGATGATGAATGTGCCATTCTGCAAACAGTTCAAGGCATCCCAGATAGAGAAGTATCATGGTAGTATTGATCTCGAGGAGCATCTTACAAAATGCTCAACACTCAGATGTTCCTTACCATGGCCACTGATCCTGTTAAGTGCTGGGTGTTTTCAACTACCCGCGCCTAAAGGGTGTCGCCTTGGTATGGTACCCTAGAATCCCTTCAAGGTCCATACATGATCTTAAAAAATTTGCATGTAAGCTCAGCACCTAATTCTCCACTAGCCAAGCACACCAAAAAACATAATCGGAGTTGTCAATTTTAAACAAGAACATACTAAATCCCTTGAGGAGTTCATGGGCAGATTTAGCAAAGAGACTGTTCAGATTTGGGACTTAAGTCTGGCAGTGGTACTACACGCAATTCTGATTGGCATAAAGCTCAGACCTTTTGCCGATTCTTTAGCTTGGAAGCCTCTGGCCGATATTGATGAACTTCGACAAAGAGCCACATGTTACATTAATATAGAAGAGTAATCTGATTCTAAGAAGAAAAGCCAGTAAGAGAAGTCAGTAGTAGACCAGAAAGAAGATATCCGAGGTGGAAGGTGAGGACGTGCTAAAGCAAATAACATATTTCACAAGTCTAGTAAGTGGGGGAATTTGAGGTTTTCTTCACTATAAGTGGTTGGAAGTTAAAAAACTCCAATATATTGGTATTCACATAACATCAATGGAAGAACAAATGTGACAACTATATTTGATTTATGTTCTTCATACATGTCTGTAGTTAGTGCAGTGGTTCGGTTCCGCTGTTCGTGTACATAAACATGAGTTTATTACATTTGATTTATGTGCTTCATACAAGCCAGTGTTTAGTAATACTGGCAGTCTTCTCATAACCAATACTTAACCTCCTTTTTATGTACACAAATTTATTTTACATATTCAACAACCTATTATAGTGTAGGTTCCTAAAAATTATCTCAATCATGATACACTTTAATGATTGAATATTTTTTGTTTAATGCTTAACAATGGCTATAGGGATTAACTTTCTGTGGCCAACCTATTTGGCTCATACAAGCAATTATTTTATGCTTGCAATGCTTTTCAAAAAGTTGAGTGCATAAGTACTACCACATGCCATATATGAGTGAACTTATAGCATAACCATGCCATATATGAGTGAACTTATAGCATAACCATGCAATTTAATCCCCCTAAACGTTTTCCAATTGGATTTACTCAATTTTTGTTTTCTCATACCTTCAAGACGCACTAAATCTTAATTGCTACTTTGGGGGTCATTAAGTTACAAATTACTTTGGACTATTTGTGTTTCTAATAAATTCTTAAATAAATTCTTAAATATTGCTTTTTATGTAATTTAGGAATTTACATAATTTCAATTCAACAATAACTCTAGACTATTTATGTCATTTCTTTTTAATGTCTGCTCTTTGCAGTGTTTTTAATTTTCTTTGATCTGAAAGTATTATTGGAATTTACCAAATGATCCATGCAGTTATTATTTGTCTTGATCAACAGTGGGCCAAAAATTCTGATACTAATGCAAATGCATTTGTATGTCAAGATGGGCTACAAGTTGATCACCTACATTTGTCATAATTTTAACAAACATTGGTGACTATTAGAGTTCTGTTATGTAATTATGTGAATTTGCTAACAAGGAAAAAATGTCATTCTTGAACTCTCATTATGCATTTGGTCACTATGGAGTTTATGTGCTTTACAAGTTAGTTAAGATGGATTCAAAAAATATAATAACCAAATCAAGATGATGCTGCACTTTGATGCTGAAGTTTGTTTATTGACATCGACTATATCTATATATATGATAAATATTACTACGATAACATTCAATTATATGCTTCAAATAAACAATTTTCTCAATACCATTTACATTAAACCAAAATCTGCGGTTGTATCTCACAATTTTGGCCTTTGTTTTTTAATATTAATTTTCCATATTTATATGTTTGAATGGTAGCCACAATATAAAATTATAAAAGGTTTAATTATATCAGTGTTTTCACATTTAGAAGTCCTAAACAAAAAGAAAAACTATGCGACGCTTTTTCATTTCAAATAATACACAAATACATATTCATTGCTCTTTTAATTTGTTATTTCCAACATTAAAAATATAAAACAGTGTAAAATAATCACAAATAATACACCTATGCATCACACAACTTTTAATAATATCAACGAATTTCAAATTTAGAAGTCTCAAACAAAAAAAATCAAGCGATGTTTTCTCAATTTAAATACTACACAAATACTTATTTGTTGCAGTCTTGGAGTTCCAATATGTTTGGATGAAGCAACTAGTAAAAGAACATTGGACCACTTTGCTAGAATCTTGATTGATCTTGATTTGAATTCCAAACTCAGAAGTCGGGTTCTTGTTGAAAGGGAAAATTATGCCTTCTTTGCTGGTGTTGAGTATGAGAAGTTGCCCGATTTTTGTTCCTCATGCCAAAATATTGGTCATTCATTGGCCAATTGTAACAAATTTTCTGCTAATTCAGGGAAAAATCAAGAGTCTGTTGTTGTTAAGTCCAGTCGATTTATTTCCAAATATGTTCCCAAGCATAAATTTGATAGTGATCAACTTGTTAATGAGGTAAATCATGTTTCTAATGGTGCAGAAAATAATGAAGCAAATCATGCTAATGATGCTGAAGCCACTCCTAATCATTAACGAATTGTTGACATCGCTCAGAAGGTTCATCTTATTGAGGTTGAGTCTGATAAATCATTAAACTTGGAAATAGTTAATGAAGGTTTGGTAGGAGTTTCATTGGATTTTGATCCAACAGTTATTGCTATTGAGGATGTTCAGTCTAGAGAGAGGATTGTTCTATCACAGGATTTTGATCAATTTGATCCAAATCCTATTCTTGGTTTTGTTCAAAATAATGCAGCTGGTTCACCTATTGGCTCGAACTCTAGAAGCTTGCAGATTGATGTGGATTTAACAGTTTAGAATGTTGCAGATACTCCTATTTCTAAGGATCAATCTCAAGGCAATAAGGAATTTGCAGATCATCCATTGTTACTGATTTTGAAGACAGGTATTAAGTCTTATCCTTCTTCATTCAAATTTCATCAAATGTGGCTGTAACATTCAGATTGTCATAGATTGGTTGCTGAGGTTTGGAGTAGGTGTATTACTGCTTGTCCTATGTCTGTTCTCTCACAAAAACTAAAGCTTCTAAAAGCATAATTAAAAATCTGGAATAAATCCACTTTTGGTGATGTTCATGTTATGGTTGATATTTCTTTGGCTAAGGTGGATAGAATACAGAAGTTGATTGCATCTTCTGATTTTTCTGATGACTTGTTTGATCAGGAAGAAAAGGCACAAGTTGTATTACATAGAGCTTTGTGAATTCAAGAACAGTTTTGGAAGGATAAAACAAGGATAAATTGGCATACTTTTGGTGATAGGAACACTGCCTATTTCCATAAAGTTGCTAAGATTAGAAATGTTTCCAAAAGAATGACTTCGCTTCGAAATGGTAATTCTGTTCTTGAAGAGGAGTCTGCTATTGAGCATCATGTCCTTTAATTTTATAGATCATTGTATGCTACTGATAATAATTGCATTGACAATGGTATTATTGAGCAAGTCGTTCCTTCTAATGTTTCTTCCCAGGATAATATCATGCTTACTAATCTCCTTTCATTGTATGAAATCAAAGTTGCTGTTTTTAATATGTGTGGCAGTAGTGCACCCGGACCTAATGGTTTTGGTGGTTGCTTCTATCAACATTATGGGGATATAGTTGGTGTTGATGTTAGTAATTTTGTGTTGCAATTTTTTAAGCAGAATTGGCTTCTTCCTGACATGAATTCAAACTTGGTGGCTCTTATTCCCAAGTTGTCTGGATTGAGGATTTCAGACCAATAGCTTTGGCTCACGTCCAATTTAAAGTGATTACAAAAATCCTTGCAGATAGTTTGGCTTCAATTGCACCTAAAATTATTTCAAGCCAACAAAGGGACTTTATAAAAGGTAGAAGTATACTGGACTGTATTTGTTCAGCTTCAGAATCAGTAAATTTGTTGGATTCCAAGGTTAATGGTGGTAATGTGGCTATCAAGTTTGATATTAAAAAAACTTTTGATACTTTAGATTAGAATTTTTTATTAAAAGTTCTTAAAGCTTTTGGATTTCATGATACATTTTATGCTTGGATTAGAACTATACTTCATTCTGCTAGACTATCTTTCTGCATAAATGGAAAATATGTTGGCTTTATGGCTTGCAAGAGAGGAGTGAGGCAAGGAGATCCCCTTTCTCCTCTTTTATTTTGCTTGGCTGAAGATGTTCTTAGTAGAAGTATTTCTTCAATGGTTCATTCTGGTTTAATTGATCCAGTTTTTGGTCCAAGGAATCATTTTCCTCCTACACATATCCTGTATGCTGCTGATATTTTGATTTTCTGTAAAAGTTATATGAAGAGCTTGGAGAATTTGATGGCTTTATTTCATTCTTATGGAGAAGCTTTAGGTCAGTTATTAAGACTTGGTAAGTGTACTTTTTATGCTTCCAAACTTTCACCTGCTAAATCCATTGCAATCTCAAATACTCTTGGCTTTGGTGCTGGTATGTTCCCTTTTAAATATCTTGGTGTTCCATTGTTTATTGGTAAACCAAAGAAATTTCAATTGTAGTCAATTGCTGCCAATTGCTGATAGAATTGTTGCTAAATTGGCATCTTGGAAAGGGTCTTTACTGTCTATTATGGGGAAAGTCCAACTTGTTCAAACTGTAATTCATGGAATGTTACTTTATAGCTTCCAAATTTATGCATGGCCTTCTAGCTTGATTAAGCAGCTGGATTCTTGCATAAAGAATTTCATTTGGTCTAGTGATCTTATGATTAGGAAAATTGTAATAGTGGCTTGGAGCAAAGTTTGTTCTCCGATTAAGGAAGGTGATTTTGGCTTGAAGTCTCTTAAAACTTTGAATGATGCTGCTATATATGCTTAGATTGTCTTGGGAGCTGATCACTTTTGATAAACAGTGGGCTTCTTTGGTTAGAGCACGATTTCTAAGAAGGAAAAGTTCAATTGCATACTATGTTAAGTCTTCAATTTGGCTTGCTTTAAGACCAAATCTGCAGACTGTGTATTCCAATAGTGTTTGGCAAATTGGTGATGGGAAATCTATTAATTTTTGGACTGATAGGTGGCTTGATATTCCAATTGTTAATAAGTTGAATGTGCCAGCTTCTCTTCATAATTGTCTGCAGTCCAATGTTTCTGATTTTATTAAAGAAAAAGCTTGGTTTATTCCTCAAAGTTTCTCTGCTATGTTTCCTGCTATATCTGCTAAGATTAATCAGGTACACCTTCCATTATTTTCTCATTTTGATAAATTGGTTTGGGATGGTTCAGATTTTGGAAAATTGAATTTCAAGGATGTTTTTCTTCATTTAAATCCACCAAAGCCTGCTGCTGCATGGTGCTCTTTCATCTGGAATAGTTCAGTTCCTCCATCCAGGTCCTTTCTAATCTGGAGATCTATTCAAAACAGACTTCCAACTGATGAAAATTTGAGGAAAAGGGGCTATATCATTGTGTCTGTCTGCAGTAATTGTGGTATGTCTGATGAGACTACCTCTCATTTGTTTCTTGATTGTAGTTTTGCTATAGACTTGTGGAATTGGATCAGTTCCATTATTCAATTTCCTATTGATCTGGAATCTATAGCTTCGGTTTTCTCAGTTTGTCAGAGAGTTTATAGTTCTCAATTGAAGGATGTGATAAAGGCAGGCCTTGCTAATATTTTTTGGATTATCTGGACTAGAAAAAATAAGCTTAGATTTCATAATAGCAGTTTTCCTTTGAAATCTACAATTGGCATGGTTCTTGCCTCCACTGCTATTTCTGGTAACTTGTTTAAGGGTATAATGTCTTCATCTACTGCTGAGTTCTCAATTTTAAGAGCTTTTAAAGTAACTGGCTATCCATCAAAGGCTCCTTCAATTAAACAGGTTTCATGGTTTCCTCCAAAGAGAGGTTGGATTAAATGTAACTCATATGGTTCAGCTAGGGGATCTCCTGGACTTGCAGTTGCTGGTGGGATTTTTAGAGATAGTAATGTTGCTACTCTTGGTTGTTTTTCATCTTTCATTGGCAATTCCTTTTCCCTTTATGCTGAATTAATTGCAGCTATCATTGAAATTGCTCATCAGAAAGGTTGGTTTAATCTTTGGTTAAAATGTGATTCTGACTTGGTGGTATTAGCCTTTTCATCTATTGATATTGTTCCATGGAAGCTTCGGGTAAGGTGGAGAAATTGTTTAATGTTTCTTCAGGATATGCAGTTTAATGTGTCACATTTATAGAGAAGGAAACACTTGCGCTGACAAGTTAGCTTCTTTTGGGGTGACTTCTCAATGTTTTACTTGGTGGGACTTGATACCTAGCTTTATTAAATTAGACTTTAGTCAGAATCGGTATTGTCTACCAAACTATAGATTTAGATAGTTGTTTCATTATTCTTTCATGGGTTTTGGTATAGTCCCCCCATGTTTTCTTTTGTATTCTTTTCTATTATTGAATAAATTTATGGTGTGCTGAAAATGTTAGATGGAGTTAGGGTTCCAACCTAATTGGGATGTCTTACTCTATTGTGATGCCTTTGCATGTCATTTTTGCTTAAAAAAAAAAAAAAACTTATTTGTTGCTCTTTGGAATTTTTATTTCCAACATTTAAAAATCACAATAAATAATCACACATCATACGTTCTTGCATCGCACGGGTATAAAATCAAGTTGTAACAAAACTAATGTATAATTCTTAAAAAAAGGCTTAATTGTACCTTTGGTCCCCGAGGTATCAGGATTGTGCAATTTTGGTCCATCTAGTTTCAATTGCACAAATTGGGTCCCCTAAGTATCATGATTGTACAATTTTGGTCGTTGAAGTTCCAATTGCGCCAATTGTCCCCCAAGTATTATGATTATGGAATTTATAACGTCAGTAGTCTAGGGGACACACGTTGTACTGATTTGGCATTTGGTGAAGCCAGGTTGACAACTTATATTGCATTTTTTTGTTGCATTTCTATGATGTACACATGATCATTAAAGTGTGTGGTGTCAATGATACCACATCGGAATGTCACGTAAGCTGCTAAACTGACCTCATTAAGTGTCAAATCAGTCTCACGTAGGTTATTAGTGTTAAAAATTGGACGATACAATGACAGAAGTACCTAATTGGAACAGAGGATACTTTGGGGACCCAATTGGCACAATTGGAATCTCAAGAACCAAAATTGTACAATCGTAATATCCGAGGGACCCCATTGACGCAATTGGCACCTCAGGGACCAAAATTACACAATCGTGATACTTGGGAGATCAAAGATACAATGAAGCCAAAATATCTACCGATTGCTTTTTTGTTTTTGAGAAAAATAAAACAAAAAGAAAGAAAAACCAAAAAAAATGGAAAATAAAAGGTAAAATAGGTTGATTAATCATGTAAGTTTTTTTATTTTTTACATTGGTTCTATTTATTTTGTTTTTTTTATTTTGTTTTTTTTATTTTGTTCTTATATGTTATGTTCTATCTTTAAATTTAATCTTAAAATTGACGTCATCAAGAAGGAATAGATGGAAAAGGCTAATATCAAAGACGAAACATAACTTATAAGATCAAAATGAAAAAAAATAAAACATTTAATTTTTTCATGATTTTATACGTTGTGTTTTATCTTTTATGTTAGTCTTAAAATTGATGTTATCAAAAAGAAATTGACGAAAAAAACTAACATTAAAAACACAACAAAACCTAAAAGATCAAAATCAAAAAAAAAAGAACAAAATGAAAAAAAAAAAAAACCAATATCAATCGATTTATTTTACCTAAATAAATCTATAGTCGTAACACCAACAAAAAAAAAAAAAAAAAAAACTATGGTGGGAGAATTTGCCACGTGAGGAAAAAAGAAGAGGAAGAAGTGCTGCAGGCACTAGCAATGGCGTAAATAACTAAGCCTTTTTACTGTTTTCGTTGGGAATCGATAATCTAAGATTCATTGATTCTACACGCATCTCCTTAAGCCATTAAAACAACCTCCATTTCCAGTGTGTCTTTGATTGTTGTTCCTCTGGGTTCCCATTTTCACCTGAGCCAACACAACAAATGGAGTTTCAGAAGATACGGGTTGATAACCCCATCGTCGAAATGGACGGTATCACACTGCATCTTTCACTATTCTCTCTTTTTAGTTTTTTTTTTTTTTGGGTATTTTTTGTGGTATTTTTTTTACCTGTGGGTTCTGAAAATTGCTAACCAGAGATGAAAAAGATGTGTTTTTTTTAATGATTGTTGAGAACTGGTCTATCACTGGCATTCTTTTTGAACTTGGATTCTGCTTTAAGCGTTGTTGGGAACTGAGCTCAAATGCGGTCTCATCCCTTCTTAAGTTTGATGTTAGATTTTGTGTATGTGTGTGTGTTTGGTGTGATTTAATCATCATTGAGAATTAAGTTCAAATGGGGTCTCAATAATCCCTTTTGAAGTTTGATTTATTATAGGGAGCAGAGTTCAAATGAGTCTTAGTTCTTAAGTTTGTTGTTAGATTATACATATAATAGGTTAAACTATACTTTTGGTGACACTCGTTTTTAACTTGTATCTCTATAGGTAACAAAATTTCAATTCAGTCCCTATATGTACTACAATTGTTTTCAATTTGGTCCTCGTCGTTTATTGTCGTTATAATACCGTCTGTTGGAGTTGAAGTATAGAGACAAAATTAAAAATAATTATCACGTATAGGGACCAAAAAAGTATATGTTTGATCCTTACATGTGGCGATAATTTTCAATTTGGTTCCTATATTTTAACTCCAATAAACGATGTTATAATAACAATAAACGGCAAGGACCAAATTGAAAATAATAGTACATATAAGGACTGAATTGAGTTTTTTGATATACAAGGAAGAAGTTGAAAAAAAGCATCATGTATAGGGACCAAATGTATACTTTAACCTATATAATATTATTTTGTGTGTTTGTGTTTTGATTTAATCATCATTCTAAATTTAGTTCAAAACGGGGTCTCATCCTCAAAAGGGTTAAAGTTAGAAATTTTTTCGGTCGGCTAATCAATTTGAAGCTAGTAGTAGTAGGTGATTAGTAATTTTAACATGATCTGGATATAGTTTTAGATGCATGAATTGTCATGGGCGTAATGAGAACTTTAAAATGCATGAAAGTGCTGATCATATTGTATAGATGGAGAATATGGGCCCTGTAAAAGATTTTATTGACCTCAGTTAACAATGTTAAAACTGCCCGAATTTCCCAGTCCATGGAGCAGATAGTTTTCTGAAATCAATCTGCTGCTTTAACTGGCATACGTTGGAATGATGTTTTATATGGTTTGTGAATTAGAAAATGCAGACCTTGCTCAAATAGAGGTCCTATTATAAATCAAAGCTAACTGAATTTTATTGGTATGAATGTATGTAGGATGTAGTTTACTTATTAAACTTGCCTTCAGCACATTTTAGGATTACCTATGAATATATGTCTTCCGAATCATTTGATGCTTACTATGCTTGAGTTAAATTACTGATTTCTTAAACTTTAGACACACATTACTAATTTTTAGCTTGTTATTCATCATATGCTTGGTGCTGATAGGTATTAGAAAACATCATCGACTTCCATCTTCTACTGATTTCCACTTTCTTTCTCTGAATATTGTTTCCTTGTCTGCACATGTAGGAGATGAAATGACTCGAGTAATTTGGAAACTGATAAAAGATAAGGTAGTTATGTCTTGTCTCATCTTCGTTAAACAAGTGTGTTCTATTTTTGTCACTGGCATTTTATCTCTTATGTTTATGTTTTGACTTTTTTTTCACGTTGTTTTTGCAGCTTATTTTCCCTTATTTGGAGCTGGATATTAAGTATTTTGACCTTGGCCTTCCTCATCGGGATGCCACTAATGATAGAGTTACCGTTGAAAGTGCCGAAGCTACACTCAAGTATGTGCTCTAATTTTTGCTTGGAGGCTTCTTTGCACATCTTCACTCTTGACTCTTGAGGATTCATATTATGTATAATTTTCTTGTTGCAAGTAGTGTCACTGTGTCACTCTTTCTGCCTTTTTTTTTTCATTTTTTCTTCCATGATTATTGTTAAGATCAACATTAGCTGTACTGTTAAAAGGAAAATCCACCCCTATCTTTTTTATTTCTTAACCTAAAAATTGCCTGAAGGATTAAGTGCATAGTCATGCTGACCCTTTTTATATTTGTATTTCTGCTAAGATATCCCATTTATCTAGATATTTTAGAAATATATTTTCTCTGCCATAATTGACATGAAATTCTGATCAGAATATAAATGTGTTGCTTTAAGGGTTGAAATTTTGTTTTTTACTCTCTTATGCATCCATTTCTTAGCAGAGGGTAAAATCAGATTTAAATGCCTACAAGGTGTTGGTTCAGCAGTAGATCAACCATTCATCTCACTCAAAGATTGGGTATGAGTGCTGGTGTATCTATGCCCCTTGGATAAATTTATTCTGGATGCACCCCATTATGAATTCTGCAAATGTATGCCATATGGGTTTCTCCAGATGCGTGGTGGTAAAACAAGGTGCAATGTTCCCTCCCAGTAGGTATAGTGGTGTAGCCTAACTGCCTCCCATTGCCATTATACCTATTTAGGAACATCCACAAGTTTTGTGGAAAGATGTTCTAATTGCCCCTGTCCTGCAAACCAAATTCTTACAGGCTCCTAATTGATCCTAACTGATTCTGTCATATATACATAATATATTTCCATATAAACACAGATATATGCTTACAAAATTAAATAAATTGAACTAATTTATGTTTTGAATATTCTCGTTTTTCCAATTCTGTGGAGAACAGAGGAGCTTTCCTTGTTTCTCTTTCTGTATTAAACAAACTTCTCTTATATGCTGAGGCATCCTAATAACACCATGGGATTTCTTTTTCCTTTTTTTTGCAGGTATAATGTTGCAATCAAATGTGCAACTATAACTCCAGGTATTCATGATTGTTCTAATTTGGAATTATGCATGTCTTTCTATTGTCATATCAACTTTTAGAGTTGTATTCTAACTTGTTGCCCATGCATTATAACTAAAACTCACATGTAAAGGTTTTCTTTTTCATAGATGAAGGTCGTGTCAGGGAGTTTAACTTAAAACAAATGTGGAAGAGCCCAAATGGGACAATCCGGAACATTTTAAATGGTAATTGAACATTCTAATGTTTTTTGTAACCCTGCTATGCGTTTTGAATTTTTAACTGATATCCAGCAGAACATTCAATCTCTGTCTTACAGGTACAGTTTTTAGAGAGCCGATTATCTGTAAAAACATTCCTCGTCTTGTTTCAGGTTCCTAAAAAACTAGAACTTATTTGATATATGCATTTTACTTATGATAGAAAGTGTTAATTATAATCTGGCTATTGTTTAGGTTGGACAAAGCCAATATGCATTGGAAGGCATGCTTTTGGAGACCAATATCGGGCAACTGATACAGTTATAAAAGGCCCAGGAAAGCTAAAATTGGTGTTTGGTAAATTCACTGTTCAGTCAACTTTCTTATGACTCAAGTGATTGACAAATACAATCTTCATGAAGTCGCAAAATTGCTCAACAAAAGCTGAAACTTTGATTTCTGTCTATTCCTAAATTAAAGTTTCTTACGAAGTGAAGTTTCATCTTTACAGTACCCAATGGACATGAAGAAACCAAAGAGCTAGAGGTCTATAACTTTACTGGTGCTGGAGGCATAGCTTTGTCCATGTATAATACTGATGAGGTATGCATTTGAATGATGCTTTTTTTTTTTTATGACAAAACTTAGGTGTCGTTCTTTAGGTGCTTGTGGTGTTGTTTCTCAATGAGAATAGAAGTGTGTAACAGATGTTAAATTTTTATTGATGAGTTGTTACATATGTATTTTTCGCATTAGAAAACAATACCATAAATACCTATAGAATTGCACTTAAGTTTTGTCCTGTTTTTTATTCCTCTTGGGAAGAATTTATGACTGTGTTGGCTATAATAATATTATGATGTATCTGATCTGGAAACAGTCCATTCGAGCTTTTGCCGAGGCATCAATGAACTTTGCTTACGAGAAAAGATGGCCTCTCTATCTTAGCACTAAAAATACCATTCTAAAGAAATATGATGGAAGGTATGCCGGTATATTTGTGGTTCATCTTCCTTTATATTATTATTCCTCTTCAAGTCTAATTGAGGTAATATTGTAATTGTAGTTAATCAAACTCTCATTCACTTTTTTAACTCTTTGCTTTTGTGAAGATTCAAGGACATCTTTCAGGAAGTTTTTGATGCTCAATGGAGTCGCAAGTTCAAAGATGCAGGGATATGGTAAGATGAATTGCTTCTCATGCTAATCAGAACTATTTTCTTAAGTAGATTGCTAATCATATGGATGGGTTCTTAGGTATGAACACCGTCTTATAGATGATATGGTTGCCTATGCTCTTAAAAGTGATGGAGGTTATGTATGGGCCTGCAAGAATTATGATGGGGATGTGCAGAGTGATTTCTTAGCTCAAGGTGGATTATTAATATGCTCTTGTGCCCTTCACTTAGTTTTTATAGTTTCTGAAAGTTTTATTTCTTCTGTTAAGAAAGTGGATGGGCAAAGGTTTTTAAAAATTCCTCATCAGTGTGTCTTATGCTTAAAATGATCGGCACAATTTGTTTCCATTGAACAGGATTTGGTTCTCTTGGCTTGATGACATCAGTACTGGTACCACTTTTCTGACCCTTTGCAGTGTTTCTCTTTTCTCTCATTAACCCTTTTATGTTTTTGATAGAAACTGATTCAGATTAACAAGAAATACAATGAATTACACCGAGAGAACCTGACTCTCCGATCCAATATCCCAATTCCCAGAAAATACACACTGAATCCCTTTTCCTTCTCTACCTCTATTTATAGATTCCTAACCCACCGACTCACTCTAACTGATTTACTAACAAGGCCTGACAGAGGCCTAGTAGGGTCTGTACCTAGTTTTTTTCTCTTTCATTCTTCCTTTGGTAACATCTCTAGCATTGATGTTAAAGAAGCTAAATTTGGTAACAGGTTTGCCCTGATGGGAAAACTATTGAAGCAGAGGCAGCTCATGGCACTGTTACCCGTCATTATCGGGTTCATCAAAAGGGAGGTGAAACCAGCACAAACAGTATAGCTTCAATTTTTGCCTGGTCCCGAGGTCTTGCGCATAGGTAAATATTGAACCGCGTCTGATTCATTTTTTGTTTGTACTATAATCCATAGAAATAGTTTTTTTCCCATTATAATTCATGATACAGATGGAAAGCTAAGGAGTTAATTTTTGCAGGGCAAAGTTAGATGGAAATGCCAGATTGTTGGACTTTACAGAGAAACTGGAGGCAGCTTGCATTGGAACAGTTGAATTAGGAAAGATGACAAAGGATCTTGCGCTTCTTGTTCATGGACCTAAGTAATTTCTGGCAATATTATTGTTTTTTTCAGAATGGTAGGCTCTGTTTGGTTTTTATGTATTACAAATTAAAATTACTTCCTCTATTTTGTAGGGTTTCTAGGTCCCAGTATTTGAACACTGAAGAGTTTATTGATGCTGTAGCTGAGGAGCTTAGAACAAGACTATCTATAAAAGCAAAGCTGTGAAGATGAATGCGGGCTATGTGATTTCCAATAGATATTGTTCAGCTTATTTGTGGCTAATGCCTTTTCCCATTTTCTATTATTTACATATAGTTCAATTTATATGGAAAATCAAATAAATTCGGTGAGCATGTGTGTGTGTTTAGGTGGTGTATTAAGTGAGAGGTTGGTTTATGATGGATGAGCAAATCTTGATCATTAGATATTACATATATGGTTAAAAATAAAATATAAAGTCATGTAACTTTTTGAAGTTTTCATATGACAAATAATTTCATGCAAGAATTAGTAGTTGTGTTTCAGACCTCTCACCTTTTGCAATAACCTAAACTATTGATCCCACTTCACCGTCATGTACTCTTTCCCACCTCTAACTTTTATGATGCTCACAGGGAAGATACTTTGTGTGTGTTGGCAGTCCACTGGGAGGGCTCCAAACTGAGTTGAGGGTCAAACCTCAGTTTCAGTTTGGAAATTTTTAAACATATTTAACAACCTGTTTTACTAGTTAGCTGTAATTAGGTTTGGAATCCTAATAATTGATTGGAGAATTTGGGTTTTAACTATTACTCTAACCATAATATTTTTGCAAAATTGAATTCTACTTTCAATTCTTCCATCCTTTTGATTAACATTATTTCGGCAATTTTTATTCTACCAAGATCACTTTTAACAATATAGTATTAAATCATGACTCAGTTATTATAAACTTATTTTTAATCAAAACCAAATTTGCCAAACTAATTCAAAATTAAGTTGTGCAGATGGATTTCAAAACACACTCTTATATTGTCAAGATCATTTGGGTTCTCCAGATCTTTTATTTATTTTTTCTTTCTTAAAATTGGGAAGTTCTTTTGCTTCTCAGCTAAACCTTACATTAACTCAAACACGATGACAAAAAATTTGGACACAAATTTGAACAAAATAAAAACACCAGCTTGATTGTATTTTGCTTTAGCTGATTAGAACTCAACGTTTCAACAACTCATGTTATGTACCACAATCTCCAAATTGATAATTACTAGATTAATCATATACACTTATATACACGCCCTCACATTTGTGCTTTTTACCATTTGATTACATTTGTACCCACCTCGTTTTCTAAAGCCTATATGCCATCCTTTTGTTATCATGAAAACTGAATTTTCCAAGCACATAGTGCTACTTAGGAAGTTAGGAACCCCATAAAAAGATACTGAATAAAAGAAATTCAGAAAGAAAAAGAAAGTTTTCGAATGAATTTACATGTATATGTTTATTTCTCAGAAATGCCTCCAATTTTTCTTTTGACAAAGAGGAGGTGACACTTTGTACAGTATATTTTTTTCGAAGATGTAATGTTTTTTTAATCCAAAATAGAACTTTTACTTCTAAAAATACTCAAAATCTATGTAAGAAGAATCATTAGTACTGTTGCTGTTCTTATCACTAGCAATATCTGCCATCTTCTTATCAGCTGGGGGTGCTGCTGTGTCTTTGCTAGCATACTTGGAAAAGTCTACAGGTTCTGGTATATGGGGTGGTATGGCACTTCTAACTAGAGCCCAATTCACTCCTTCAAAAAATGGGTGTTGTTTTATTTCTGTTGCACCTCTTTTATATGCAATTCTCTTCTGAGGTTCCTTTATCAACAACCCTCTTATAAGATCACGAGCCACAGCACTAACCTGTGGAGTTTCTGGGAACCTCAGTGGCTGCCCAACAACATTGAAAAGTGTGGCCATATATCCTGCACCGTTAAAAGGGGTTGTTCCATGCAACAGTTCATACAAGAAGATCCCAAAAGTCCACCAGTCTACTGCACTACCATGTCCCTCTCCTTTGATAATCTCAGGAGCAAGATATTCATGTGTCCCTACAAATGACATTGAGCGCACATTGGTAGGTTCTGCCATCAGTTCAGGAAGACGAACTCCACCAACCATGAGGCCGATATCCGATTTTGCCTTACGGTTCTTCTTTGAAGGCAAAATGCGAGGGAAGAAGTTTGATGACTGAACACAAGTTTGCACTACTTGTTGTTCACCCAGCATGCCCCCAGAGTCACTACCACTACCACCACCACCACCACTGCTTACATGAGCAGATGAAGACTTGACAAGGGTAGGACTGACAGAACAGCGAAGCGATAAATCAAAATCTGAGAGCATGATGTGGCCTTCATCTCTGACTAGAAGATTCTCAGGCTTTAAGTCTCTATATACAATGCCAAGCATGTGCAGGTACTCAAGAGCTAACAAAACCTCTGAAGCATAAAACCTGTGCCACAAGAAAGAAATCTTAATATGGAATTCTTATATTGATTTACAAACTGAAAGCAGAATGCTACTATCAAATGATTAAACAGAAGTCATAAAAGTAGAACAGAAATATCACTCATTGTTAATGGACAAAGGCTTTAAATATATTTCCTCATATAAAGTTAAACACAGATTAAGTTCAATTCAATCATGCATATGTGAGGAGGACAAGCATATTTGATCAACTTATATCAAGTTAGAGCTACTTTTGAATTTCTTGTAAAAATATGTAGAAGCATGGATGAAAAATAGAGGAAATGCAGCAAACAGATTCCAGTCGAAAGAGGATATAAAAATATGCTGTGGAGGCTCTAGTATTGATATAATAATAGTAATCTTACACCCTGACCTAAAAGAGAGGACAAATGTCAGAAACAAATTGGTTTTAGTGAAAACTCTTATACCTTATTTCATATTACAATGAAACAACACTTCATCATTTAGCCATCAATGAAATCCAGTATCGATGAGATTTAAATTGAACATAATAAAATGCAACCATGTCCTAGTAAGATGACAAACAGTGTATATATGTTAAAATGTTAAGTACTCATAATATAGAAGATGGAGAGGATAAAATAAAAGAACTGAAATGGTAAGTGACTAACCTTGCAGCTTCTTCAGTGAAACACTTGTTAGGTTGCTTCTGCCGAAGAGAATGAAGATCACCTCCACTACAGAACTCCATGACCAAACAGTAAAACTTATCAGTTTCAAAGTAAGAATATAAAGTGGGCAAGAAAGGGTGATCAAGAAGTCCAAGAATCTCCTTTTCTGTTTGTGCTCTCAAAAGCTTATTTCTGCTGATAAGAGCTGCCTTATCCATTACTTTCATGGCAAAATGGGCCCTAGTTCCTTTAAGTTCCACAAGATATACACTTCCAATGTCTCCATAACCAATTCGCTTGAGAAGCCTGAAATGGCTAAGATTGAGAGGGCCACCCCTAGAAACCATGTTAATTGCATCCCACCTTACATCACCACCAGTATGTGGCCTAATGGTTGCACTGGTGCTCTTTAAACTGTCACTGCGAGAGCTAGTGCCACTCCCTAGGCCTTGATTAGTGTTCTTTGTATGAGTGGACATCCCCTTAGCAATTCCTGTTGGCAGTCCTGGTGAGGTAGCAACAGGATCAGAATTTGAAGGCTTGTTTGTTCTTGGACTTTGGTGTTGAGCAGTGAAATCAGAAATGTTTCTGCTTGATGGTGCTAATTTACGAGGTTTAGATTTACTTGTAAGCTTTGCATCAGTTTTAGAAACCTGGTCCATATGTCCACCTCCACTTGTTGAATAGTCACTTTGGCTAGCATCTTTTGCTACTTCAGTCACCTTTATGGGGTGAGTTGGTGAATTATTTCCTGAATTTGCACAACTACTATGAGCACTATGACCTGTCTTAAGAGGTTCTCCTGAAAAATTGTTGTTCACCTGCATTTATGGATTAAACAGAAGCTTTCATCAATTGTCAATTTCTCATACAATCATAAACAATTTTCCCACAGTTTATTACCAAAGAATTCATGTCAGATTTTTGTCAGAAACCATGGATGTATTATGATTGCTTTTGGTAGGCAAATATCAATGTACAGAAATGAACAGCCATGATGAATTTCTTACATCAGGTAAGTCAGGCATCTTGACAGGCTTTGATGACATCAATGGGCACCACAATAACACCCCTCAAGAGGAAATTCTGCAAAAAGTACATGAAAATAAGTTAGTTATGGGGATATGTAACATGCACTATAAAGCCATATCAACATGAGATAATAAATTAATGATTTTAACAGGGAAGGAAAATAGGAACCTATAATGTCTAAGATTAAAACAAAATTATATTTAAAATATGTACTTGTAGGTCCTCCTATAATATAAGAAACTAAAAGTACTCACTTCTTGCTTACTGCCTCTAATGTGAAATCATGTATGCACAAACTTAACATGTAATTTAATTTCTTGTTGTGAGCAAATATGTAAAAAAAATTAATATTGAAAAAAGAAGCTTTATTGTTGAACATGCACGACGGCATAATATAAACGTCAAGAGCATAAAGAAACAAAAACTAAATTCATGGTATCCACGTAATGGAATGTAACGCACACAACCAAAAACATGGTCAAAGTCAGAATGCACATATAATTATATTTCTATAATTATTAGAAATTAAATCATTGTTAATATATATATTATAGAGACACATGAGCAACCCATTATGGCATATATGTTGAAAATTGATATGACAAGGGAAAAAAAGAGATAGAAGAGTTCCCATGAGATTTCAGGGAATGCAGGATAAACCTGAAAGTCAGAAATGGCATTAATCTTGATAACTCCTCAGGCCATCTGAGAGTTACCAAGAGCTAACAAAATGTTTTCCCTGCATGATCAATGAATATAACAGCTTTCCTTTCAAAAAGACAAGAGAGAAATGTATGTGAGAAAAAGGGAAGGTTGTTGGTGTAGGCAGGAAATGACATGTGGGTATTGAAAATGAGCTGGTTTTTGATTGGACAACATACCATCATCAATAACACTGTGATATGTTGAGAGGAAATTGTGGAACAAAAGGATGAAGATAGCATCATAATTAACCACAATTAGGAAAGCCAATATTTATATATAGAAAAAATGGCAAATCAAAACTACATGAAAAGCAATGTTATTTTATTAAGCAGACAGTGCTTCACAGAAAAGAATGATGAAGAAAGAGTGAGAGGAAATGGTCACAACGAATGGATAGGCGTTATATACTCTGTTACATGGAAATGTTGGGTTTAACTGCCTCCTCCCTATCCTTTCTGCCCACTCCTACAGTGTCCCTAAATTGACACCAATATCAGGTTATCACGTAATTGAATCATAATTTTTTTTTAAGGAAAATGCTAACGAATACTCTAAAGATATTAACTTAGAATCAAGAAAATAAAATTATCATTGAAATTTGATATATTTAATATTTGAATATATTATATACTTAATTTTTTAATGAAAACTTATTTTTCCTAATTGCTTTCTCATGCTATTTTGGGTTGGTGTTACAACATTGGCCTGCTATAATACTTACATTGGAAAGGAAAAAAAGATTATTAAAGCTATTATGCCTTTTTTTTTTTTTTTTGACTGGAAGGTTATTATGCTATTGAAGATTTATAAATTATATAGTCTAATTAACTATTATATAAAAAATTTAAACACGTACTTTTTTTTATCTCAGACACTTTTTTTAATTATTAGAAAGACTAAAAAAAGACATTAAGATTTAATCTAATTATATAAATACCCCCTATGGTTTGACTTAGGGTGGAGCTCGGAATTTTTTAAAACTCACCCGGAGGTATATTAGTCATTTCCACCACAATTATAGTCTAAAAAAATTATAATATTTTCATTAAAATCATGTTAAACACATGTGTCATTAATTTCGTCAACTTCCTTAACCGCTAGTTGACGTTATGGTGTAAATGTAATATAATATAAACCTCGGGGAGATCGATATAATATTTAAAAAATTCTAGATGTCCGGTATAATTAGGTCAAACCTTAGCGAAGTTCAGTATAATTCTCCCTAAGTTATATGGTCTAACAAATTATAATATAAAAAATTTAAACTAACATTTTTATGATATTAAATTATCAGGATAAGAACCATCAACACCGACTTTTAACCTTGCACGCTCATCCAAGCTCCAAGCTTGAGGGCTGAAGTGTGTACCAAGATGAGAAGCGTCAGACCAGACTTCAAGCTCACACGTTCACCCGAGCTCCAAGTTTATGCGGTTGTCGATCATAGCGAGCTTGGAACGTCCCTCAAGCCTCAAAGTGCCCCACCCAGCCTATCAAACTTGAAGTGCTCGCTCCGACCTTGAAGCACTCCTCCTAGCCTTAAAACAAACCTTGACCTAGAAGCATGGTTAGTCCAACACTAGCTGAAGTCTTTTATTAGACGACCCGCCGTCCCATTGGAGAACCTAAGATATTAACTAACCTTAATCGTATTATAATCGTTAGCGCGCCTTATTAATACGAAGCGAAGCGAAAAATTGAGCGCGGAAGCAAAACAATTTACGGCACGCAACGTCTCAGAGAACACAGCTTTTAAAATATAAATAAGTACTTACATACATCATTGCCCCATCAGTAGGGCCACAGTATTAACGTATACATGCAAAGTATATCAATACAGACCAAAATAAAAGCATGAACATAGGCCGAGAGATAATTCTCTGGCTAACCATGATCACCTCCCAACCCCTCGAGGTTAGGATCCTGGGCTCGTCCACCGGCGTCTGGCTCATATGGAATGTCATCCAGTTCTTCAGCAGGTGGTTCTTCCATGGGGTCTTCCCATAAAATAAAAGTAACACATACAGAAAAATGAGGGAGATAAGAAACATATATCATCAATATGGGAGAGGGGCATTAGTACAACATATATATATACACGCATCACACAACACAGATAAAATATACAGCACAACATCACCCATCTCTTAAGTCGTACCCCACAATCATCTCAAAAGTCATTCTCTCAGATAAACTTATAGGAGGGATACTAGTCTCTATGTATATGCTGACTTCCCTATATGCATGTCGGCCGATACATTACGTCCCCCATTGGACATCCCAGTCAGGATAACATCACATCACTTCCCCCATTGGACATCCCGCCTCAAGATTTAAACATCACGTCCCCAATTGGACATCCCCCTTTGGGACAAAATGTTGTGGTATGAAATGATATGAAAATGCAACAAACATATATCGCAGGTTGATACCGGAATCTCACACCTAAGCACTCGACCACGACTACGACGCACCGCATCCACATCCACTTCCACATGAACATCAACATCAACATCATCATCAACATCAACATCAGCATCAACATCAGCATCACGACGCCTTGCATCTACGAGCCACAACTCCATGGTCGGGACCACAACGATATCAACCCGAACAACATCATCACTCACCATACTCTCATCAACGCTCAACCAGCCAAATCACAACATAATATTACAACAGTAATTTCACTAGTACAGATATCATCATAAAGCCAGATAACAGTAAATCATTCAAATAGTTCAGCACAATAAACCAACAGATAATCAAATAAACAGTTCAACACATCAACCTCAATCAATCATATAATCCATAATATCAACTTAGTGGTGATAGCCCAAAAGTACCTACATCTAGGGTCCAGACACTTTATCCAGGGCTCAACCTCTAGTTGGGTTTAAGGGTTCCCCTACACATATATT
The DNA here is from genome assembly GCA_039655645.1 of Ammopiptanthus mongolicus. Classification (NCBI taxonomy): domain Eukaryota; kingdom Viridiplantae; phylum Streptophyta; class Magnoliopsida; order Fabales; family Fabaceae; genus Ammopiptanthus; species Ammopiptanthus mongolicus. The sequence goes on along the minus strand of CM077351.1, from coordinate 18,291,014 downwards.
AATCTATACTAGGCTTGCCTTCCCGACGATATCAGTTCTTTCTCCCCACCTTAGAAATGTTTGCTTCGGCTACGACTCCGCAACGGTCAGTCGGGTGCGCAGTCGAATGTTCGAGTCCTGTCCGATTCTATACCACAAAACACAACCAGAAATTAATACAGCTAATTAAAAACTTTCCTAATTCATATGGTTAGGGTACTGCCCCTATTTAATTAAATAGGTTAGGGGTGTCTAAATTCTACCAACTCTTGGATGAATGATCCTCAAGTATGTACATCACTAGGGTAAGTCTTCTTACTCAAAAATGGAATCAAAAACTCAAGCTTTTCCCACACATAGGATTCGGCCCTTTTATGCCCATATGAGCTAGAGAGATCTTTTGCTTACAAGCTCTTGGATTATGAAAGAGGGTAAAGAATCTAGCTCATAGAAATTAGTTTGGTATTAAAAGGATTTTTTCTACAATTTTCTATGGATTTTTGAAGTTTGAAGCATAAACATGAACTATGAACTTTCAATGAAGAAAAATGAAGATTGAGAGCTCAAGGATGAAATCTATACCTCTTAGGTGATAGAGGAGGATGAGATGATCAACTTTGCCTCACAAACTTTCTTGAAAAACCTTGTGGAAGCTTGAGAAAAATGGAGGTGAAGTTATGGAAGAAAAGAGAAAATGGAGGAAGAAAAAGAAGATGGAGGAGAGAGAGAGAAGGGGGAGCTCAAAAAAGAAGAGAGAGAAAGAGGGGGTGAGGTCACTTTTTAGATATTTTAGGGACGTAAACGTCCTTTAGGAAAAAGACTAGGGGCATCTTGGTCTTTTCGCGTCCAGATATTTTCGTTTGTCATTATGACAGTGGTGAGTCCTGGCACACTTCCCGAGGTGATGTGACTTGATGTGACATCAAGTTTATCCGTTAGTGAGTCCCGTTAAATCCCTTTACAGCTCCAATCGCCTCCCGGTTCGAGTTTTCGCCCGAATATTTTATATTATTTTCATTTTCGAATGTGAGGACGGATTTTTTCGAAAATGTAGGAAATGTGATTCTAAGACTAACTGTCTCTTTCACAGGTCCAAATTAGGTCTTGATAGTAATAAAACACTACTGTCAGTGAAAAAAGCAGACCGGACTCCGTCTGAGTTTTCAACCCAAAATTTAACCATAGCTTCATACGATATCGTATAGCTTGACCATGGTCTTAGATTATTTTATTTCACTCTCTAGACCTTTAATAAAATTCAAACATACAAATACTGTTTAATTAACATTAGAAAGCTTCTAAAGCTTTTTAAGAAAAACGGGGTGTTACATTTTATAGAGAAATTAAGCAAATTTTGGAAAAGACAGTCCAACCACATAGAAAAGACTATAGTCAAAGACTGGCAGGTGCATTGTGGGCATACAGAATAGCCTATAAGATGCTAATAGGGATGTCTCCCTATAGATTTGCCTTTGGGAAGCCGTGTCATTTGCCAGTAGAAATTGAACACAAAGCCTAGTGGGAAGTTAAACAATAATATTTGTCTTATGACCAAGCAGGCCTGGAAAAGAAGCTCCAATTGCAAGAGTTGGAGGAATTATGTCTAGAAGATTATGAGAACTCCAGACTCTCCTAGGAGATGACGAAAATTATTAATGATATGATGCTATCAAGCAAATCTTTCTCTCTTGGCCAAAAAGTGCTTATGTACAACTCTCGTATGAAATTCATGTCTGGTAAACTTCGTTCTCGCTAGATAGGACCATTGGTTGTTACTAATGACTTTCCATATGGTGCAGTAGAGATCAAAAGTAAAACCACTAACAAATGCTTCTCAATGGGCATCGTCTGAGGTGCTTTTATGAAGAATCTGTTGTACCTAGCTAGTGTAACATCCCTGCTTTCCGAAACCTTTATTGAGGTGGATAACCTTAATCAGGTGTTTGTATGATTGTGTGATTGTTTGTGTGTTAGTTATAAGATTAATTGGAAGTTTAGGAATAAGTTTGAATCACGTTGCAAGTGCCTAAAGTATAACATGAGAAATGGGGGAGATCAGAAGTTTGGAAGCCTCTTTCCAACTGAGCAGCACGCTCAAGCGTGGGAGAGGAGGATGCCAGAGCGTGCTAACTCTTAGGTATGGGTAAGTTGCATGCTCAATCGTGCAGAGTGCGTGTGCCAACTGTTCCGAGTTTTGACGCTTGTGGGATACGTGTCAAGCCAGGGAGAAGGCGGAGTGGACGAGGTTCCACGCTCAAGCGTGGGAACGCTCAGACGTGGGAATTCTGCACGCTAAAGCATGGTGACTCATAACCTTAAGTGATTAGTTTTCCTTTCATTTTCACTTAAGCCTCAAACTTAAACAAAAACTCGCCCCTTCATGCTCTGAGAGTTGCAGAGAGAGTTCTTAAGTCTCTTTGAGTGATTTCAACTCGATCGATCCTCGAAAACCTATTCCGACTACATATTCGTGCTCATTGCTTCGGACTCGCTTAGGGCGCGACTTTGGTTTCGAGCTTCATTGAGGTAAGCCTAGGTGCCGACATCGTCGACCCTAAGTTCATTTTGGTATTTATCCTAGTTTCTATCCTTTTATTCCTCCTACACCAACCTAATGATGCTTTGCTAACACATTAAGGTTTTACGGGTGTTTTTGCCCGAGCGTTCGTTCAAGGAGTCGCACGAGGATCCTACTTGAGGGTTCCAGCCGCGAGGAACAGCTAGTGTTGGTGAGTTCCTCTCCCTAAATTTCATGGTTTGATTCTTGATTCCTTTGATTCATTGTTGCACCATCATTTGTCATTGATTCTATTGTCGTTTATGAGTTTTTGGTTATTTCTGGACCCTATTTGTGTACTCAGGGCGATTGTTGGCCCAACGTGCATGTCGGGGGTATCTTTAGCTGTTAGGAGGTTGAGTGTTGAGTGAAATAGACAGATGCAAACACTAGAAGGGGGTTGAATGGTGTTTGACAAAATTATGCGGAATTTAGAAACTTTTTCGCAAGCACAGAAGGGTTGTAATAGACGAGTAAACACAGACAGGTCAATCAGACTGATAACTCGTCTGAAGGTTTTCACAGAAAACGCACAATCATGCAAGATAAGAAAAGTTTTGATAAACACAATTATAAACCCCTTTAGCTAGATGATAGTTAAGACAAATAATCAAACTAAAGAGTTAAGGGAAAGAAAGATCACTCAGCAGGTTTTATCCTGGTTCACCCCTTAACAATGAGGCTACGTCCAGTCCTTGGCAGCACCAAGTTTTCTCACTATAACTGATTTAGGTTACAGGACAGACAAGTATTGTTTTCACACCTAGCCTCTTCAGGCTCTAGACGAGTATTGTTTTCACACCTAGCCTCTCCAGGCTCCAGACAAGTATTATTTGCACACTTAGCCTCTTCAGGCTCAGACGGGTTTGTTTGAGAGAAGTTGTAAAAAGATTACACTTTGCAAGTCTTTCACAAGCACTCAGACGAGTGTATTAAATGTGAAGATCTAAAAGACTGCGTAATAACTTCAAATGATTGAAGAATAAATAATGAAAGAATGAAGATATAAATGCACAGAGTAATTGCTCTTGATTGCTTTGATCGTTCTCTTGTCTTCTTGAATCTTCAAAGTCTTCTTCATTAAATAGGCTTCAAAAATTTAAAGGCGTTGGACACAAAGTCTGAAGTCTTTGGCTTCTTGCAGATCTTCAATAAATGCAATAGAGTCGTTCTGATCAGCCATTAAAGCATAGGGAACTTCGCTTGTTCTCTTTCATCAGAGTGATGCAGACTTCTGATATACCTTTGTTCTCAGCAGGTCTGTATACGTGCTTTTTGTTTGCAGAGGGAAGACTTTCCCTTTTGGTGTAAGATGCAGTTGTGTTCAGGCAAAGCACTTTGTTGAAGTTCTTTATCCAGGTCGAGACAGCTTTCATCCAATGTAATCTTTAACGTTAGTCTTTAGACGGATGAGTAGCTTCATTAGATGGGTTGACCCTTTAACAAAGAGATGACGTCACTTGCAAAGTCTTTTAGACGAGTGAGTCTTCCTTTGATCAGACGGTTGAAGACTTCATTAGACGAGTGAACTTCTCTTAGTTCAGACGAGTGAACCTTAGCTAGTTCAGACCTGTGAACTTAAGTTAGTTCAGACGGGTGAACTTATCTAAGTTCAGACGAGTGAACAGTTCATATAGACGCTTAATGTTATATTCTGCACATTAAGTAGACGAGTTAAATACCACAGACGGGTTCAATTAAATCATTGAATAACTGTTTTAATCTCATCAAAACTAAGGTAAATGCACATCAGACATTTGGAGACTCAACAATCTCCCCCTTTTTGATGATGACAAAACATGTTAAATGATTTAATGAACTTAAGAAAATTCACATAAATCAGTCATGTATATGACCAGACAGATTAAAAACATTGTTCCATGATTATAATATACTCCGACAGATAAGCATTTAACTTTTTATTTTAGTCTTATCTTAGTATTTTCTCCCCCTTTTGATATTATCAAAAGCAATAGAGTATAGACAAAGAGAAAAGAAAAGATACATATTAAAAGTAAACATTTGTTCATATCAGACAGTTGTAATATAAAGACATTTTTCATTACATTTTTCATTAAACTTTCTCCCCCTTTTGTCATAATCAAAAAAGAGAAACAGAGGAGGTAATTTGTATTTGACCATCATTGGCTGTGTACAAGGTACTTTAAAAAGAAAATTACACATAAGGTACTAAGAGAACAAAAAGAGTTAAAAGCATGTTTGTCCTTTGGTTTTGCCTAAAGGCTTCTTCAACTGCTCCCCCTGAGCAGATGCATCCTCTTTGATGGTTTTAAAAACGAAGAGAAAAAGATTTGAAAATGTAAGAACGAAATACCTTTTAAAAAAAATTTCCCTTTTAAAAACCAAAGACAATTGTAATTTTAAATGAAAGCAACAAAAAAATGGAGGTTTAAAAAAATTGATAAAAACAAAAACAGCCATGTACACATTTTGCCTCAGAGAAAGAAATGACATTAAAGAGAAAATAACATAGCCATTTTAAAAAGAATTTTTTTAAAAGAAGAGCGAATGACTCGTAAGGTCAGACGATTAAACATAGACGGATATCATAAATACTCATCAGACAGGTTCTTCAGCAAAGCAATGTATATTTAAGTTGTCTCTTATAAACTTAAACCTATCCTCAGCTAATGGTTTTGTAAAGATATCAGCCCATTGATTTTCAGTTTTAACAAACTTAACATCAAATACACCTTTTTGAACATAATCTCTTATGAAGTGATGTTTGATTTCTATGTGCTTAGCCTTAGAATGTTGTATGGGATTCTTGGTTAAGCAAAGAGCACTAGAATTATCACACCAGACAGGTATATTATGCTCAAATATAGAGTAATCTTCTAGTTGATGTTTTACCCATAATAGCTGTGAGCAGCAACTTGCAGCAAAGACATATTCTGCTTCTGCAGTTGAAAGGGCGATAGTCGTCTGTCTTTTGCTTGACCAGAAGACTAAGTTTGCTCCAATGAAGTGACATCCTCCACTGATGCTTTTCCTTTCAAGTCTATCTCCAGCAAAGTCAGCATCACAAAAACCAACTAATCTGTAATCTTGTGTTCTCAAATACATTAAACTAAGATTAGTGGTTCCAAGCAAATATCTAAATATTCTTTTAACAGCCTTAAGATGAGATTCTTTCGGATCAGGTTGGAATCTAGCACACATACAGACACTAAATTGAATGTCAGGTCTGCTAGATGTTAAATAAAGAAGAGATCCAATCATACCTCTATAGACAGTTTGGTCTACCTTTTTACCTTCATCATCTTTGCTTAGATTAGCATTAGTTTGCATTGGAGTTTTCATGATCTTTGAGCTATCCATTTTGTACTTCTTTAGAATCTCTTTGATATACTTTTGTTGATGGATGTAGATTCCATCACACGTCAGCTTGATTTGCAGTCCAAGGAAGAACTTCAATTCTCCCATCATGCTCATTTCAAATTCTGCTTGCATCAACTTAGAGAATTCTTTGCACAATTTTTCATTAGTAGCTCCAAAAATAATATCATCAACATATATTTGAACTACTATGAAGTTATCTTTTGAGCATTTTTTAAACAAAGTTGTATCAACTTTTCCTCTTATAAAATCATTATTCATAAGAAACGAACTAAGCCTATCATACCATGCTCTAGGCGCTTGTTTTAAACCATATAGAGCCTTTTTAAGTTTGAAAACATAATCTGGTTTTTCATTATCTTCAAAACCAGGAGGTTGTTTAACATAAACTTCTTCTTCAATTATTCCATTTAAAAAAGCACTTTTTACATCCATTTGAAATAAGGTAATTTGATGTTGTGCAGCATATGACATGAGTATGCGAATAGCTTCTATTCTAGCTACAGGTGCAAAAGTCTCAGTATATTCAATACCTTCTTGTTGGTTGTAGCCTTGAGCTACTAACCTTGCTTTGTTTCTGACAACTTTGCCATCTTCATCTAGTTTGTTTCTGAAAACCCATCTTGTTCCAATAACAGACTTGTCTGTTGGTTTGGAGACAAGTTTCCAGACATCATTCCTTTTGAACTGATTAAGTTCTTCTTGCATGGCAAGAATCCAGCTTTCATCTTCAAGAGCTTCCTCAATATGCCTTGGCTCAATTTCAGATAAAAAGGCCATATTGCTTGACTCTCGTAAGACAGATCTGGTTCTAACACCTTCAGAGGGACTTCCAATGATAAGATCTTCAGGATGATGGGCTTTGAACTTCCAGTCTCTTCTGAGATCATCATTTTGATGTTGATCTGACTGATGACTTGTCTTCTCCACTTGTCTGATAGATTCCTCAGCAAACTCAGTTTTTGATACGTCTGGCTGTTAACTCGTCTGCTGGGTAAGATCAAGTCCTGCAAGATCATCTCCTAGATCTGATAGTTCCCTATCAGTCTTTAGATTATCATTGAATTTTACATAAATAGATTCCTCAACAACAGAGGTCCTAGCTTTAAAAACTCTATATGCTTTAGACACTTCAGAATATCCAATGAAGATACCTTTGGCTACCTTGGAATCAAACTTTCCAAGTTGATCCTTGGTATTTAAGATGAAGCATTCACATCCAAATGCATGGAAATAAGATATGTTGGGTTTTCTACCTTTCCACAATTCATAAGGAGTCTTCTTTAGGATAGACCTTATAAGTATTCTATTTTGCACATAACATGCAGTGTTTATTGCTTCAGCCCAGAAGTACTTAGGGAGATTATTTTCATTGAGCATTGATCTAGCCATCTCTTGCAGAGATCTGTTCTTTCTCTCAACCACTCCATTTTGCTGTGGAGTTCTTGGTGCAGAGAAGTTGTGAGAGATTCCATTCTCTTCACAGAACAGTTTGAATTGCTCATTTTCAAATTCTCCCCCATGATCACTTCTAAGGGTAGAAATACAGAAACCTTGCTCATTTTGTACTTTCTTACAGAATACCGAGAAGGCCTTAAAAGACTCATCCTTGTGGGTTAAGAAAAGTACCCAAGTAAATCTAGAATAGTCATCAACAATGACAAATTCATATTTCCTTCCAGCTAAACTGGCAACACTAACTGGTCCAAACAGATCCATGTGTAACAACTGAAGAGGTCTAGAGGTTGATACAATGTTTTTTGATTTGAAACTTGATTTTACTTGTTTACCTCTCTGACATGCATCACATAAAACATCTTTCTTGAAACTAATATCAGGCAATCCTCTCACAAGGTTATCCTTTTTCAATTTCGAAATAAGTTTCATACTAGCATGTCCTAGTTTCTTATGCCATAACCATCTTTCATCCTCTTTAGACATCAGACAGGTTACACTTTGATCTGAGAGTTCAGTTAGCTCAATCTTATAAAGATTTTGCTGTCTATTAGCTGAAAAGAGGGTCTTGCCACTCTTGTCTTTGACTATGCATTCATTCTTAGTGAAGGAGACATCAAATCCACTATCACATAATTGACTTATGCTAAGTAAATTGTGTCTTAGTCCTTCAACCATAAGTACATTTGAGATAGAGGGAAGAGGGGGTTTACCACCAATTGTACCAACACCAGTTACTCTTCCTTTTTGATTGCCTCCGAAGGCAATAAATCCACCATTCTTAGACTGGAGGTCTTGGAACATAGACCTTTCTCCAGTCGTATGTCACGAGCAGCCACTGTCCAGGTACCAGCAGAGGCGTCTGCTTTGTCTTATTAAGGATGTCTGCAATAGAAATTATTTTATCTTTAGGTACCCATATTTTTCTGGGTCCTTTTCTGTTAGTTCTAGGAGTCTGTGAAGACTTCCTCTTTTTCTTGTGAAAACACTTAGACATAACATGTCCAGCTTTTCCACAGAAGTTACAGACGGGTCTAAGTCTAACTGGAATGGGTTTAACATAGACAGTTGAAGATTTTGTTGATACTTTATGATCAGCTTGATGATCATATCCAATGCCTTCTTTGTTAAGAGAGTGTCTCTAACATCCTAGCAGTTTTGTCAGAATATCTCTGCCATTAACAAATCTAGCAAGATCAGAAGTGAGCTCCTTCACTTTCTGTTGAAGTGTGAACACTTCTTCAGAATGTGATGTTTCACTTGAGATCGAAGTTTCATCAGACTTTTCAGTCCTCAGCTGGCTATTCTCTTTGGCCAGCATCTCACACTCTTGAGATTTTTGTTTATGCTCACTGAGGATTTTAACATAATCTCTCTTGAGGGATTTGAAGGCCTTAGATAAGCCTTTGGATTCCTCTACTAGCTCATCATAAGCATCATGCAATTCCTCAAGTTCAGAATGTACCTCAGTTTCAGGTTCTGAATCTGTATTGGCCATCAGACAGAGATTGGCTTCCTCTTCTGTCTCTTCTCTTTCAGAAGATGAACATTCAAGATCTTCCCATGTGGCCATCATTCCTTTATTCTTCTTTCTGAAGAGCTTCTTCTTGGAAGCTTTCTTCAAAAGAGGGCATTCAGGTTTGATGTGACCAGGCTTCTTGCACTCATAGCAGACAACTAGACTCTTCTCTGTTGATGTGGATTCTTTGTGAGATTTTCTGAAAGGCTTCTCCTTTCTGAACTTCTTCTTTCTCCAGAGCTTTTTCATCTTTTTGGTCATGAGAGAAGTCTCTTCATCCTCATCAGAATCCTCATCATTAGACTCGTCTATGTCACAGTCAGACTCGTCTGTCTTTGAAGCTTTTAAGGCTTTAGCTGCCTTTAGATCACTTTGAAGAGCAATGGCTTTGCTCTTTTTAATTGACACATCTTCATTGAGCTCTTGCTCATGAACAGTGAGTGTGCCAAGAAGTTCATCCATAGTAAAGGAGGTAAGATCTTTAGCTTGAGAAATAGCAGTGATAAGAGGTCTCCACTGCTTTGGAAGACTTCTGAGAATCTTAGCAACTTTCTCAGCATTTGTATATGTTTTACCAAGAGATTTCAAACCATTAGTAATAGTTTGGAATCTACCAACCATTAAATTGAGCAACAGATTCACCTTCATCCATGGTGAACAGTTCATATTTTCTAACAAGAATAGAAATTTTAGATTCTTTTACCTTCACAGCACCTTCATGTGTGACAGATAAGGAGTCCCGCATTTCTTTAGCAGAATCACACGCACATACCTTTTCAAACTCTTCTGGACTGAGAGCACAGATTATAGCATACCTGGCTTTATGATGTAGATCCCATCTTGTCTTTTCTGCAGGTGTCCACTGAGCCTTAGGCTTGTCTGAGCCATCACTATTTTGAGGAGTGTAAGGTCCATCAGTAATGACATCCCATACATCAGAATTTGTTGACAAGATGAACCAGTGAAACCTTTCTTTCCAGTAGTTATAATTTGAACCATTGAAAAAGGGAGGTCTGGTCATAGAGCCTCCTTCAGGTTAGGGGTTCCCACTTGAGCTTGCTCCAGAATACATTGTCTATTCTTCAGGATCTTTTCTCTACACTGTTAGGTGCTCAACCTAGAGGCTGAGCTCTGATACCAATTGAAATAGACAGATGCAAACACTAGAAGGGGGTTGAATGGTGTTTGACAAAATTATGCGGAATTTAGAAACTTTTTCACAAGCACAGACGGGTTGTAATAGACGAGTAAACACAGACAGGTCAATCAGACTGATAATTCGTCTGAAGGTTTTCACAGAAAACACACAATCATGCAAGATAAGAAAAGTTTTGATAAACACAATTATAAACCCCTTTAGTTAGATGATAGTTAAGACAAATAATCAAACTAAAGAGTTAAGGGAAAGAGAGATCACTCAGCAGGTTTTATCCTGGTTCACCCCTTAACAATGAGGCTACGTCCAGTCCTTGGCAGCACCAAATTTTCTCACTATAACTGATTTAGGTTACAAGACAGACAAGTATTGTTTTCACACCTAGCCTCTTCAGGCTCTAGACGAGTATTGTTTTCACACGTAGCCTCTCCAGGCTCCAGACGAGTATTGTTTTCACACCTAGCCTCTCCAGGCTCCAGACAAGTATTATTTGCACACTTAGCCTCTTCAGGCTCAGACAGCTTTGTTTGAGAGAAGTTGTAAAAAGATTACACTTTGCAAGTCATTCACAAGCACTCAGACGAGTGTATTAAATGTGAAGATCTAAAAGACTGCGTAATAACTTCAAATGATTGAAGAATAAATAATGAAAGAATGAAGATATAAATGCACAGAGTAATTGCTCTTGATTGCTTTGATCGTTCTCTTGTCTTCTTGAATCTTCAAAGTCTTCTTCATTAAATAGGCTTCAAAAATTTAAAGGCGTTGGACACAAAGTCTGAAGTCTTTGGCTTCTTGCAGATCTTCAATAAATGCAATAGAGTCGTTCTGATCAGCCATTAAAGCATAGGGAACTTCGCTTGTTCTCTTTCATCAGAGTGATGCAGACTTCTGATATACCTTTGTTCTCAGCAGGTCTGTATACGTGCTTTTTGTTTGCAGAGGGAAGACTTTCCCTTTTGGTGTAAGATGCAGTTGTGTTCAGGCAAAGCACTTTGTTGAAGTTCTTTATCCAGGTCGAGACAGCTTTCATCCAATGTAATCTTTAACGTTAGTCTTTAGACGGATGAGTAGCTTCATTAGACGGGTTGACCCTTTAACAAAGAGATGACGTCACTTGCAAAGTCTTTTAGACGAGTGAGTCTTCCTTTGATCAGACGGTTGAAGACTTCATTAGACGAGTGAACTTCTCTTAGTTCAGACGAGTGAACCTTAGCTAGTTCAGACGAGTGAACTTATCTTAGTTCAGACGAGTGAACTTTAGTTAGTTCAGACCTGTGAACTTAAGTTAGTTCAGACGGGTGAACTTATCTAAGTTCAGACGAGCGAACAGTTCATATAGACGCTTAATGTTATATTCTGCACACTAAGTAGACGAGTTAAATACCACAGACCGGTTCAATTAAATCATTGAATAACTGTTTTAATCTCATCAAAACTAAGGTAAATGCACATCAGACATTTGGAGACTCAACATTGAGCTTATGGGAAAGCGTGCAAGGTTATCGGTTGCGGAGTTACAACTGAGAGGTTACACGGAAGTACGCACATAACTGTTCAGATGGGGAGAAAGAGTTACAGACGTCGGGAAAGCAAGCATAGTTTATATAACTCTCTGTGTATGTTTATGTTGTGTAGGGAAACCTAAACCCTACTTGAGGTTGAGCCCTGGCAAAGTACCTAAACCCTAGGTTTAGTCTACTTTGGGCTATCACCGCTGTGTTTGGTACCCTGGGTTAGCAGAATTGTGATGCTTGGTAATATGTGTTATATGCTGCTATGTGAGTAACTATTAACTGTGGTATGAAAGATATATGTGTAAAGCATGACAACTGTGATAGCATGTTAAACTATTGCTATGTTTATTATTTATGAGCATGATATGTATAAACTGCTATGATGCCTTTGTTGGCGTGAATGCTTAAGATCTTGGTGGTTTAGCATGGTTAGGGCTAAGAACCCAATATATTGGTAATTGAGCTAGTAGTTGTGTATTTGAGGTCGAGGCTGTGAGCCTGAGGTGCTTGTGAGCACATGATGATGAGTGGTGCAAGGCGCGTTGATCGAGTTTGCATATGGTGCGATATCAGCTCAAGAGGATGGATGACATGCATAGCATCTGCATATTTGGCCAAGTGACGAGCCGTGTGGCGTGAGGCACATGAGGTTGGTGCACCGAGTGCGGGTGCGAAAAACGGAAGGGAAGGTCTGAGAGACTTAGGGGATACATTAGACACGAATGTGCCCACGTGAGACAAGTATGGGAACGCCTATCGTGTCGTGGTAGTCCTGGGAACGTCTGATTATCCTGACTGGACCCTGAGTCTTTCCGATTGCTGGCGGATCCTTCGAGGAGGCCCAGACAGCCCTCTCTGTCGAGGATAGTTGAGCGGTGATGCACTCTTATGGATCACGACAAGCGAAATGGATTATTGGAACAAACCAACTTATTCGATGAGCGGACGTATCGGATATCTTTGTCCTAAGAGGGATGTTTAGTACCGGCCGACATGCATAGAAAGAGTATGTATAAATCTAGCTAGGAGATGACAGTAGTGTCATAGCATTCGGGAGACGTTTGTGTTTGTTATATATTCTACTTTGCATCATCCCTTATACGATGTGTTGTATATCTTATCTCCCTGATTTTCTTTGTATGTTTTGTTGTTCGATCTGCGAGCAGACAACGAGCTAGCTGAGGAGAGCTATGGACCCGAGGATGCATCCCTTCCTCCAGCCAGCACCGAGGATGCCGATGCTGGGCGAGCTTTAGATCATCTATCACGATGATCGGGGGTGGCAGGTGGACCCCTCTACGTTCTTGACCGTGTACACCGGACCTTTGAGCTTGCTATTCCGAAGCGGTATTCCACCTCGCGCAGACATCATTGGGCCGTATAGAGTGACGCAATTTCTTCCCTTCTCACAGATGTGGCACCCGCCCAGGCAGCTTGAGCAAGACTTCATGTGGGCAGCCCCAACATCATCTTACGTGACCAGTCATAGAGGCTTTGTGCTACGAGGACATCGCAGGAGGTCAGTGCAGTATCTGAGGATCGCCCGACGCAAGCGGATTGTCGTGTCTAGTTCCTCCTCCTATTACTTGCCCTCACGGGTTTACAGGCGCACGTAATGGGGTGGGACAAGGTAGCTCCTGACTTTCACGTCACTGAGGACGTGGCATCGCCAATGCGTCTACTATAGGGAATGAGAGGAGATCTTTTTTATGCATTTTGTGAGGGGTGGGGAGAGCCTGTGAGCATGAGCTTTTAAGTCCCTTTGATGTATATGTCTTATTTTTAGTTTCTTTATGTACAGTCACATGTATACAGTACAGTAGCCCTGCTGATGGGGAAACCACGTATATATATATATATATATATATATATATATATATATATATATATATATATATATATATATATATATATATAACTGCATGAGCATGTTTTGTCTTTCCCTGTTGCGTTGTACTCTGATGTACGCTCTATATGTGCTTATGTTGTATGTTTTATCGCTTTGCTATGTTTGTTTTAATAAGCGTGTAGTAATATTGTTAAGGCATGGTTAATAAAGTAATCGGGATAATGGAGCTTCCTCGAGTGGAACTTGGGGACGTCACACCCTGCCCATCGAAGAGACCTGTCTACTAGAACCTTTCCACCTTCCCATAAAGGGATGTATCTTTCACCCTCATATTTTATTTCACTCATATGGTTCTGTCTTGTTTCTTTACATTGAGGACAATGTGAAATCTAAGTATGGGGGGATGGGTAACTAGGAGTAACCTTTAAATAAAATAAGTTGAACGAGTAGCGTCAGCTACCTTCCTTAAAAAACCGTTTTTTTCATTTTCCTTTGATTATTGAGTTTGCATCAAGATTTGAGCGAGTATGACCTTTGCATCAAGATTTGATGATTTGATTGATTGAGCATTTCTGAACTTTAATCTCAGTAAGTGAAGTAAGATGATAGATGGATTATGGTGAAAATCTAAACCTGTGAGAATTTGAGTCTACCATCTGGATGGACTACACTACACCATTCTTTCTCTTTCTTGTGTGCATTCAATTATGATTGTGTATTCCCCATAACTTGTCGTGACTCTTTTTGAAACTATTTGTTCATTTATCTGCATTGAAATGGTGAAGGCATTTTGTCGTGAATAAACTACTTGCCAAACAACCAACCCTACATGGTGATCTTTGTCTAACCCCTTTGAGCCTGATAACCCCATTCCTTCTTTTATAACTCATTACAAGCCAAGAAGTGAAAAACCATGATACTACCTTACTTTAGAGAGTAAAGGAGCTATGGAATTGTTTTGGGAATGAATTCTTGAATAAGTGTGGAAGGTGCTCCTGATGTATAATTGTCTACATCATGATCTGACACAGAAGGGTATTAGCATATCTAAAAAAAAAAAATGACGAAAATACAACGAAGGAAAAAGGAAAGAGAAATACATGCAAAAGGTTTGAATGTTAGTTCTTGAAATTCCTGAATATGTGTTCTTTGCACTTGTTTCTGAACTCATTCCCCATTGTTCTTCTGTTCTCTCTAGTGTATTCTTTCTTTGTACTTCCTTAACCCTAGCCCCATTTCAACCTGAATAAATTCCTTCTGATCATTGTGTTTGGATGTTTCAAGTAATGGATAAGTAGAGACTCGCTAAGCCTAAGGTAGGATGCATCTTCATGGCTCAAGCCCCTTAAGTAAGTGGTCATGGGTTCGATCCCTGGCTCTTGTGTACGGAGAAAATCTGGTTGAGAGAGGTCAGTCTTTCAATGTCGTCCAGTAGCTCGGGGGATTAGTCCCTGCAGTTGCGCGCATGAGATACCTTGGGAACCAAATAAAGGATTCATCTTTATATGAGACTACAAACTGCAAATTCTTGAGAGCTTTAGGAGTGTATACCTTGTGAGGATTGCTGGTTGTTTTTGAAGTATTAGAAATACATTACCATGATGATCTTGACTCTTTAATGCCTGAATCATCTCTTGTTCTTTTTTCCGCATTCTCAAGATATCGCTGGAAGTTTTTATGCTTTCTATTTGAATAAGTATATATGTCCCATCTCCTAAGTTTTGCCCAGGAGTGCAAAAAGCTAAGTGTGGGAGAATTGATCAATTGATATTTTGCATACCTTTTGTGTCTCATAACTAGTCATTTTGTACTCTCAGTATGCATAATATAAATCATTTGGCTAAGTTTTGTATTTTGGTGATTGAATCAGATGTTACACTAAATATTTAAACTTTGATGTCTGACGTGTTTATGGTACACATTGCATATATCCAGACGAGTCAAAAAAAAAATGATGAGGGGAAGCGTTTGGGACTTAGTGAAGTGTCTTAAGAGTAATATGTCTTAGAAGCGTCTGTTCTTCTGAAAAGAACAGACAAGTCATTGCGAAGTATTGGACGCCACTTGAAAAGATCAAATGCTTGTAAGGGATGTTAGCTAATCACTCAAGTACCAAAAATATCTACTCAATGGGCCTTATATGTGTAATACCCGCCAAAAATGGATTATTTAACTAAAATAGCATAAGATATAAATATTAAAAATTTGAGAAATGTTAAATTTGTTTGACATGTTATAGATAATTTAAATAAAGAGTATTAAGAAATTATAAATAATAAATAATTAATGGGATGAAGGGAAACTAAAAATAAATAAAATAAAATATGCATTTTTAATAATTTAGGGACTTTATTAATTTTTACCCCTAATGTCAAGTTAATAGCAACTTAAGGCTATAGATGTTTTAGTAAAACATGAGAGTTTAAATAGAAAATGTGAGGATTTTGATATGGACTTAAAACCCTATTTGCGTTTCTAATTGTTCTTGAGAAAAAGTGGAGAAGGCACGACGACCTATGGGAAAATGAGCACTTTCTTGATGTGGTTTATGTGCCTTGAATATGGCAATTTCGTTTCTACGGTTTCTTTTCTTTCTAACGTCTTTTAGGTGAGGGATGTTTGTTTCTTGAGATGAACTACCGTGATAGATGGTTTTAATATGGTTTAATTTCTGTTCATTCTTTTATATTATGGCTATCCATGATTGTATGAGTAATGATATACAATATAAACATAAGCACCCCATCTTTTCTTGCGATAGACATGAGATTTCTATTTTTAAAATATGTTATAAGCTTCGGGTAGGGAGCACCTAAGGAAATATAGTATTAGTATGGCTGGATTTGTATTAAGGAGGAGAAATCGAAACTCCCTGGGCAGATCCGTTAAGCAGCAATAATATGCTGTGCGGCATTTGATTCTGAAGCCGTGGCCTGGAAGTAGAGGAATTGATGGAGCCGTGGCATATTTTTTTTTAATTTTTTTTCCTGCGGCCTGAACTCCACCAAATGTTGGATCTATTTTATTATTATAATTATACTTTTTCTATACAATTGGAATAATTTCACTTAATAGCTTTGGAACACATATATACAACTTCCTGGGACAGTCTTTGTTGAATGACGTGAAGGACATTGTCCTTTTGATAGATGCAACACTTGTTTATATATATAAGAATTATGTATATAATTATTTATATATACACGATGCAGCTTTGCCTAAAGTTTTAAATATATGCACCAATTGTTTATAATAATATTATGTACTATGTGTGTAATGCTTATTAAAGAATTATGTTATGAATCTTTAGAGTGTTAAAGTAATGTGGTTGGTTATGCAATTTCTATAAATATTATGCAATATGTGGTTAGGTTTTGGACATTGAGCAAAATTTGGGGTATCCGACCGGTCAGCGGACCTGACAGGTATATAAATGTGACTGTCGGAACAGGGCCTCTAGTGAAAAAACCCCGGAGTTCGAAGGGATGTTGTGCAGTGATTGAGGTCACTTGCCGGTCAGCGGATCCGATGGGGCTACAAATGCGTCTGTCGGAATGGGAGGCTCTAGTGAACAACTCCAAGGGGAACACAAGTATCTTGCTCAATGGGAAATAAATTGAGAACATAGCGAGTTGGTATCCTTATGTTTTTGGCTATGGACCCGTTATACATTTTGTGATATGATTATGGTTATTGTGCTTGTTATTGCATTAACCAAATTTTATATTTTGTTTACCCTCACTGAGTTTTGAGACTCAACCCCACCCTTTTTGATTTTAGCTTCAGGTACTCCACGAGAGGAACCATCTCAGGGAGCCCATGCACATGAGTAGTGTGGGCATCTGTTGTTGTTGTTGTCGTTTTCTGTTAGTTTTGTCATATGAGATATCTCCATTGTTTCGGAGTTTTAGTTCCCTTTTGTTTTGGATTTTAAAACTCTTTGTTGTTGACTCAGGGTCACCTTTGGCTTATGTTTAGTATAAACACTTGCTCTGATATTTGCATATGGTATTTTATTACCTTATGTTATGACGTGATTTATGTGTGCTTGAAAGGCCTTGGAAATGGACAATGGAGTCTCATTCTGGCCAGTCGGGGATGCCTAAGTTGGGTCCTGACAATATGTGTGTCAAGCCGAGGCGCGTTTAACTACTAGAGTCCAACCTAGGAGATGGTTGACGTGTATAAATAAGGAATCAATTAGTTAGAATAAAATCTTGAATTTTGGCAACACTGAATCATTACGTTTTGTAACCGAATTCACTTTTCCCTTTTTCTGCATTTTCTTTTCTTTTGTTTTTCTTCCTTAGACTTAATGGAAGGCTAAGTTTCTAAACCAATCCGTGGATGTTATGTTCAATTGGGTCTTGAGAATTGTTTTAATTTCTTCGTCTTTAATTATGTTGGATGTCTCCTTTGATCTTCGAAACCGATTTAAGTTCATAATTTTAGTTTAATCTGGCCAATTGAATTTTAATTCTGTAAGAGTTCGTCATTTCTGAAGCAAGATTCTGACCTTGTGATGCTCAATTACTTTGGGCTTGAGGGTCATCAGAGATCAATCATTGCGTAGCGTTTGGCTTGGGGAATTCTGATTTTCAAACTGAGCTAAGGATAAATGTGACGCTTGTTCTAACTTAGTTGAGCCAAATTTTGGTTGTGATAACCAGTAGAGAATTTGCTTAAGGTGTTAAACACGTGTTCAGTTGCCTTGGACCCAAGCATTCAATTGATAAATAAGTTGGATAGTCCTTAGAACCTATGATGGACCCAATGAACGAACTAACTCCACATATTGGATGTTTTAATATTTGCATTTAATCCCTTTTTAATTTCTGCAATTTAACCTTAAATTCAACTACGCAAATCCCACTTTTACTTCTTTGTTCTTTGTTCTCGTAAAGTGTTTGCATTACAATTGATCCCTGTTGTAACATCCCGATTTTTCAAACTCTCTAATACTAATTAAACAGTATCTATGAGTTTGTATTTTATTGAAGGATCTAGAGAGAGAAATAAAATATTCCAAGACCACAGTCATGCTCAACGATATCGTAGGAAGCTACGATTAATTTTTGAGTCGAAAACTCAGACGGAGCCCGGTCTGCGTTTTTCATTGACAGTAGTGTTTTACTACTATCAAGACCTAATTTTGACCCGTGAACGAGACAGTTAGTCTTAGAATCACGTTTCATACATTTTCTAAATAATCCGTCCTGACGTCCGAAAATAAAAATAATATATTATATTCGGCTGTATAATCGAACTGGGAGACGTTTAGAGCCGTAAAGGGATCCAATGAGACCCGCCAACGGATAATCTTGATATCACATCATGTTATATCACTTGAGGGAACATGCCAGAGTCGTCATAACGTTCGGGAATATCTGGACGCGAAATGACCAAAATACCCCTAACCTTGTCTTTAATGACATTTTGGTCCTTGAAGGAAAAGACCAAAATGTTCTTAAGTGACTTGTTTTAAGGGCTGGTCAGCCCCATTCCTCAGCCCTCATTCACGCAAGACAGCCCCCAAAGAGAGCTCCAAGGCTTCATCTTCCTCCTTGAACAAAAGCCACCATTTTCATGGAGAAAAAGCTTGAATCCATGAAAGAAAAGCTTGATTCCTTGATCAATCTTCATCATTCTTTAGGTAAGATCACTTCTATGATCTCTAATCTTCATGAATCTCTTCCAATCTCAAGATCAAATCTTGTTTTCATGAAAATCAAGTTTATGATCCAAAATTTCAAAAATTCATAGGAAATTGTAGAAAAATCCTTTTAATGGGAAACCAATTTCTTTGAGTTGACTTCATCATCCTCTACCTAAACCCAAGAGCATATGATCCAACTCTCATCCTAGCCTAAATTCCCAAAAGTGGCCGAACCCTTGAAGTGATGATGAATAGTGTTTTTGTTCAAATTTTTGATTTCTAACTCTTGATTCCATCCTTACCTCTCCTATTGTCTTTGAATCCAAGTGATGGAAAACCAAATCAATTTCTAACCCATTTCTCTCTTTATGGCCGAGACCTTCAATGTGAAGAACATTGAGTTTTGTTTTAAGTTTTTGGGTATTAGGACTTACACTAGTGTTCATCAAGCTTAAGAACCAACATTCGAAAAGATGGAACCAAATGTGATCCCTAGCCCATTTCCCCATTTTTGGCCGAACCTAGCCTCTAGGGGATTAGGGAAATTTATGTGTTAATTGTTGATAATTGGATTGGTTTTGTGTTTGTATACTTTACCTTCGGAGGATGACTCCTAAAGGTAAGGGGAGATTAGCTCCAATGAGGTTGGTTGTGATGTTAAGTTGATGACTTGCCTAGTTGATGCATTATGTAACCTAGATGCTTGTTTGGTGCATTTGAAGATATGCTATATGTTGTGTATGTACTTGATCTATTGTATGAAGTATAAGATTGGATATTTATGAATTGTGGCATGGATGCCTTGAGTTGAGATTTGATGTGTGTATATATATATATATATATATATATATATATATATATATATATATATATATATATATATATATATATATATATATCTTGGACTGGTTAAGAGCGTAGCACTGGCTATAGCTCAATAATGAATATTAAGCTAACTAAAAGTCTTAATCAAAAGTTTTTTCAAATGTTTTGATTTGAGAAAAGAAAAGCTTCTAAGCTAAACGTTATAATGGCCGTTTTTATTTAAAAGCCACTAAGATTAAGAACTTGAAATGATTTTGAATAAGACTTAGGAAGTTGAGTGTTGGTGAGGAAAATAGTAAAAGTTGCTTTATCATTATTTTCTAAACATGTTGTACAAAGAAAAGAAAACCTTGAAAAGTATTTAGTTGTCAAGAAAATACCTTCCAAAAGTATTTGATGTTCCGAAAACGAAAATGTCTCTTCATGAAAGTTATTTTGATAAAAATCTTTAGAAAAATGTTTTGAAACGATGGAACCTTTAGAAAAGGCATTTAGAGCCCAAAATCCTTTGAAAATGTATCTTTAGAACTTGAGCCTTTGAGAATGATTTGTAAAGAAAAGTTTTTGTGGAAAATGGTTTCAGAGCGAAAACGAGTTTTGGTTTATACCAAAGAGAACCGGTGTTTTGTTTTTGAGATTTGAACTATGAAAATGGATTTGATAAACCTGGTGATTACCCCTTCACGCATGTGGAGCACATGAACCTAGTGACCGAGACGTCGGGCTAGTGTTCTGTGAATTGAGCACTCGGACTTCAAGTCCTGTGTTTTGAGGAAGAACAGACTTCGTGTCCTATATGCGGGTCTAGTATCCGCGATGTCGGCCTAGTACATCGTGGATTGAGCACTCGGATTACATGTCTTGTGTTTTGGAAAAGAACGAACTTAGTGTCCTATAAGCGAGCCTAGTGTCCGCGACGTCGGCCTAATACTTTGTATCTTGAAATTTGAGTTGAACGGGCTATATGTCCTTTAAACCGAGTCATGAGCCATGTGCCTTGACAAAAAGAAAGAAACGGACAAAAAGAAAGAATGGAAAACCTCCTGCATACATGCATGAGTCGGCCGACGTGCCATTTGAACCGAGCTACAACTTACGCAGTTGAGAATTCAGCCAGTTAAGACCACTAGGTCTATAGGGGCATCTGTGTTTGAGACTCCACAAGTGGCTGGAGGCCTCGAGACCCCATGCCGTGGTAAATCGGTTACCCAACACGGATGAACTCAATCAGAGACTGGAGTATTCATGATATGGTTATGATGTGGTACCCTGGAATAATTGGAGTTCAGACCTAAATTGAGAGGCCGACTCACGAGAACAATTGTGTTACGGGTGTTACTGCGGCCTATCGCTTGAGGAAGGGAAAATTAGAAATCTCCGAAGTACATGGTCGAAGTTGAAGTCTCATGCATTCATTTGAATTATCTTGATGTATGAGTATGATGTTTTTGAAAGTGAAATAGCCCTTTATGATATTATATTGATTATTGATATTTTGTCGCATGAATATGTTGAGGCATGATTTGTATGTTGTTTTCATTGTGCGGCTATTATGATAAACTTGTGAAAGAGTATCTCACCCTTGCCTCTACATGTTGGACACCCTATTGTGTTTTTTTGAATACATGTACAGATGTCTTCCAATGGTCCTCTGGGTCATTGTGGGACCCTGTAGCTGAGTTTCTTGGTGTTGACGACAAAGACGGATGGACTGTTGATGACGAAGCCCTGCATTATTGGGGTGATGCATGCTAGGTAGTATGCTTTATTATTCTTAGAGTTTTGTTAGACCAGCTCTTAGGATTTTGATGTTTAAAGTCAGGTCCATTGACCGTGACTTAGTATGACGAGTATAAAGAAATTGAAGTGATGTATGCCTTAAGGCGAGATTGAATGAGTATTGTAAATGATGAGTTTGAATTTATTCCTTTGTTATTGTTAAAGTTTTGGATTTGGTATCATAATTTTCGCAATAAATCTAATAAGTAATTTTGAAAAGGCTTTAATTAACCGAGAAAGAAAATTTGGGTTTTGAACTGTGACACCTCGAGGGGGGTGTTACATTTGTGAGGACGATCCTAGTGTTAGCAACTTGTACTACAAATCTCATTCGGGTTTGTTTTTGTGTTTGATAGCCATGTGTGACAGTGAGCTCAGATCATATATTACCAACAAAATATTTATAATGTTTTAGGTTGTCGTCCCTATGAGCAGCTAACTTTTGGTGCTTACTAAGTTGTTCACCTAGAGACTAACTTGTGTCACGATTAAATTTTCAAGGACTAAATTGGGTCATTAATATAATTTTATGGACTAACTTTGGTCATTTTTTTGGGTTTGTTTCTTCAACTCACACACAACCCAAAACGACGTCGCTTTGCTATATTTTTTGTGTTTTTTTTATTTTCCACGGTGGCAATGTTGAATGTGCCACGTAGGACCCTTAACAGGCCACATAGGATAGTTAAAGGACATTAACAAATGGAATTGGATGGAGGGACTAACTTGTCTCATGTTTATAACTTTGAGAGACTAATTAGTTAATTTATTTTTTTGAAAGACTAAAAATGTCTCTACTTTTTCTAGGGATCAAATTAGACCTTTAGACTTAAAAATACTATTTAAAAGCATATTCTAATAGCTAAATATAGTTTAAAACTATACTCAAAATTAATATTCAACATTTTAATTTCGTAACAAAACAAACAAAAGTAATACAATATAAACATAACTCAATATTAGACCCAATTTAGTGGAGCACTTGTTCTATTTTGTAGCTTAATAAAAAAATATAATGTTGAAGACGTAAAATCAACTTTATAAATCCAATATATAATGCAGAATATAGGTAATTTAACTCAATTACCTAACCATATTGACAAAAATTTAAGTTGAGAGCAAATTAATGTATAAATATAGACTTATAAATTCGTTAATAGAGTCAAGAGATTGCCGATTTTTATTAGAGTTTTCTTAAACTCATATGAGTTTACCAACAAAAATTTACATGTGATCTTACTCATTTTTGTGACCTGGATCGTAGACTCATAAGAATTTAAAAGTTGACTCAAGAGTTAACAAACCGCAGGTGTTGATACCCAAAATTGTCCGACACATTTTTTGGGCTTTGTTGTTAGGCTTGAATAAGACGATTCAAGACTTGATCAGACAAAATCCAATGCTAAGATCACACCAGCGGAGGTTAAGATCATAAGACAAGAGCTTCTGTGTTAGGATCAGACAACTAAAAGTCAAAATCATAAGACATGATCTTATGAGTTAAGATCAGACGAGTCAAAGTCAAAGATCAAAAGACACAAGCTAAAGAGTTGAGATCAGACAAGTGAAGGTCAATATTGGAAGACTAAGTCGAAGGTCAAGGATTAGACTAGTCAAGGTAAAATTAGACGATACGATCTTGTTGTAAAAATATGACAGGTCAAAATCAAGACCAGACCACAGGAGACAAAAGACAAGCTCAAAAAGTTCTTAATGCAGCACACATACAAGAAGACCAAGTGTCTTAACATCTGAAAGATACGAAATAACGAAACATTTCAACTTCAAGCAAAGTCCTTCACACAAGCTCAAGTTTTCATACCTGAAGTATTTCAAGATAAAAGAACTACATTAGAGAAAATGCTGAACGCTCAAATACCTATCAAGTGAAGGTCAACGTCTCAAAGCCACTTTTCTTTGATACACATAGATAATCAAGAAAAGCAAGTTTACCTTGTGTCAAAAAGCTGCAGAAAGATGAAGTCCGTTGATAAACGGCTACAAACGGATTAAGTCAAGCAGTAAAGACGGCCGATAAATCTTGCTACTCTTATGACATGTCCCAAGTTCTTTTTAGTGTAAGATGTATTTGTTTTTTATTATTTTTAATATGATGTATCTTTTTCAATTTATAAGTGTCATTAGCTTTGTTCTCAACAAATCTTTTTTCTTATGGCCAAGAAAAACTATTAGCAGTCCTATCAAATAGAAATTCAGTTGTATAAAAATAATTATTCCCTTCATTTTATAATATATGTTGTTTAAGGTTTTTGTCCAAAGATAAAGAAATTTATTAAATACTAAAATACCTTCAATTTTAGAAAAATATAATTATATTTAACTAAATTACACTTTCATTCCATTAATGGTTTCTCCTTCTATTTAGTGAAAAAAAAATATATAAAAGTTTAAAAAATGATTAATATCTTCTTATTTTTAAAAAATAGTAAATAAAATAAAATATATATTTTTTTATATAAATTAATAAATCTATAGAATATAACAAAAGATAGCTGCATCCAAGAAAAGTTTTAACAGGTGCCTTTCTCTCATGCAATGGCTTCATCAGCAAACTCCTCTAGGCATTTTCGTAATTAGAAAGAATTAGTAAAAAAAAAAAAAAGATGGAAAAATTGAAAGAACGTCTCAAATTGTATTATTCCCGAGCTCCTCTAGATATTTTGTTTCTTTTCTTTCACACCAAAAAAATATTGAATCAATTTTTTCATTCTCATAAAACAAATTTATATTATTAACTGCTTAACCTTTTCATTTACTTTCTCATTGAGATCAGCTTCTAACAAAGACGCACTATCAAAAGGGAGAGAGATGGAAAACCTAAAAGAAGTCGAAAGTTCTCTCCTTTCCCAAGTCAAATTCTCTCCTTTCCCCGGTCAAATTTTCTCCTTCCTCCCTTTCACTACTATATTTTTTTCGATTTTTTCTTTCTCTCATAAGAAACTCAAGTGAAGGTTTTCACCAAACAAAGCAAAGCAATTCAAATTTTTCTCAAGCAAGAGAGAAAAGGAAGACCATTAATGGCGAGTATTTGCTTTAGGCGATGGAGATTGTCGGTTTTATGAAGCTGGATGTTGTCGAGGTTATCGTAGAAGTAGATAAACGATGGTCCTAAACCCCTCCGCACAGGTAGGTATGTTTTTCCCTTCCTCTTTCTTTTCGTTTTCATTCCAAATCAAGAGAATTTATTTCGATTTTCGTTCATTGGCAGGAAAATGGAGGCAAGGGTTTCAGATTTCGATACCATAGCTAGTTAATAGGGGCTAAGTAGGAGATCTCCTAGTGAAAAGATGCCACCAAGTGACAATGATTACTAGTCAAAAGGATTCAAACCCTTGCACATGAGGAATACACAGAATCTGACCTACAAGAAAACATTGAGGTTTAAAAATTAATATATTACATGTATTTCTCTATATCTGGGACTTCAAATTATGGTTATCTTTTTCTTGCCCCCATAGGAAAAATGTCTAGCTCCACCCTTAGCTCCTATATC
The DNA here is from genome assembly GCA_039655645.1 of Ammopiptanthus mongolicus. Taxonomy (NCBI): domain Eukaryota; kingdom Viridiplantae; phylum Streptophyta; class Magnoliopsida; order Fabales; family Fabaceae; genus Ammopiptanthus; species Ammopiptanthus mongolicus. The sequence continues at coordinate 18,265,848 of CM077351.1, read as the reverse complement.
CCTCTTTATCGTAATGTTAGCTAGCAAGGGGTTAAAATGAAATGAAAAGGAATAAGAAGTCCAAAGTCATAGAGCATAATTAGAGATTATAAAGACTTACCTGTTGTTGATTTCAAGAGTTTGCAAACGTGGGCATAATCTTAGGGTGGCTTGAAGAATGGTGAGTTCTCTTGCATTGTTCAAATCAAAATCAATGGACAAAGTTTCCAAATTCTCAAATGTATTGGCATGACTAGGACCTCCAAAACTCAAATGAAACCCGAAACCCTTGCCTTCGCTTTCCTGCCAATCAATAAAGACCGAAATCAATCCTCTTGATTTGGAATGCTTGAGGCTAGTTGTGTGTGCCTGGAGAACTTGAGTCTCATTCGGTGTAAGCGACTCGAAATGCTTAGAATTCATAGTGCAAGCATTAAGTTTTTGGAACTTCGAGAAATGCAAGTCCATTGCATTGATCTTTCTGCTTTCAACCTTGATGTTTTAGAGTTTGTTTCAGTGATTTGTGGGACAGATAAACCACTCATCAATGCTCCAAACCTCACGGTTTTTCGTTCTCACTACCATACAACTTTCCGAGGAAAGACTAAATTACGCCCTGCAAAAGTCCTTTTGGCAGTTAAAGAGATTGTGAAAGATTTCACTAATCATCAGGTAAGTAACTCTCGTAAGACCTATTTGATACATATTAAATTTTTGACAAATAACAATATATACTTGCATAAATAACATGTTCATTGGCTATTAAAGTTATACTCTATTTATTGTTAATATTTTCTGTTTTGGCTTAGAGTTTTGGAGGTCCCAGTCGTGCCAATACATTTGAGAATTTGGCAACTCTGTGCATTGGTTTTGATTTGAACAATGCAATAGAACTCACCCTTCTTGAGTCCATCCTAAGATTGTGCCTGCGTTTGCAAACTCTTGAAATCAATAATCAGGTAAATCTTATAGTTAGGTAAGTCATAGAGCATAATTAGAGATTATAAAGACTTACCTGATTATTGATTTCAAGAGTTTGCAAACGAGGGCATAATCTTAGGATGGACTGAAGAATGGTGAGCTCTCTTGCATTGGTCAAATCAAAACCAATGCACAGAGTTGCCAAATTCTCAAATGTATTGGCACGACTACGACCGCCAAATCTCTAATCCAAAAGAGAAAATACTAACAATAAATAGAGTATAAATTTAATACCTAACCAACATGTTATTCATGCAAGTACATATATTTTTATTTGTCAAACATTTAATATGTATCAAATAGGTCTTACGATGATTACTTACCGGATGATTAGTGAAATCTTTCACATTTTCTTTTACTATCAAGAGGACTCTTCCAGGTCGTAATTTAGTCTTTCCTCGAAAAGTTGTATGGCAGTGAGAACGAAAAACCGTAAGGTTTGGAGCATTGATAAGTGGTCTATTTGTCCTACAAATCCTTGAAACAAGCTCTAAAACCTAAAGGTTGAAAGCAGAAAGATCAATGCAATGGACTTGCTTTTCTCGAAGTTCCAAAAACTTAATGCTTGCACTATGAATTCTGAGCATTCTGAGCATGAGACTCAAGTTCTCCAGGGACACACAACTAGACTCAAGCCTTCCATATCAAGAGGATTGATTTCGGTCTTTGTTGAATGGCAAGAAAGCATTGGCAAGGGTTTCGAGTTTCATTTGAGTTTTGGAGGTTCCAGTAATGCCAATACATTTGAGAATTTGGCAACTTTGTACATTGATTTTGATTTTAACAATGCAAGAGAACTCACCATTCTTTAAGCCATTCTAAGATTATGCCCGCGTTTGCAAACTCTTGAAATTAATAACAGGTAAGTCTTTATAATCTCTAATCATGCTCTATAACTTTGGGCTTCTTATTCCTTTTCATTTCATTTTAACCCCTTGCTAGCCAATATGATGAAGAGGGACACAGGAGCTAAGGGTAGAGCTAGACATTTTTCCTGTGGGGACAAGAAAAATATAACCATAATTTGAAGTCCCAGTCATAGAGAAATACATGTAAAATATTAATTTTTAAACCTCAATGTATTCTTGTAGATAAGAGTCTGTGTATTCCTCATGTGCAAGGGTTTGAATCCTTTTGACTAGTAATCATTGTCACTTGGTGGGCCTCTCTTCACTAGGAGATCTCTTACCTAGCCTCTTAGTGATTTTTCGATAGGTTTTTCATTAACACAAAGAAGCAGAAAGTGAGAGAGACCCGAAGCCTTACCTGAGATCGTCTCCTTAGGTTCCAGTTTTGTTTCATTTTCATTTTTTTTAATTCAATTTGAGAATATTTTCTTATGCTTTAGTTGAACGTATATCAAAGTGCAAATTTATATAAAATGGATTTGATCAGATCCAGAACCCCATAACATGAATGCTGTAAAATTTCGAGTGCTATTATGGGGTTGTGGTTTTGCTTCACTGTATGTCATCCATTTGAGGAAAAGCCTGAAAACAATATGGAAATGTAATTTTTGTTTCCTAACCCTAAGGCAAAGCTTTTTGAACATTTGAAAATATTATTTATTCTCTGTTGCAAGAGGGTACTAGACAAAAATTGGTTGTCTTTGAGAATAAAGTTCGCCAGTTGGAAACTCAAGTACATGTAGAGCATAGCCTCTGCAAATGGGAGAAAGGTAATTAGATAATTTTCAATATGGTTAACATGTGAGTTACAGAAACAAACGTGTCATTGCTATTAAGTTATCCAACTTTTAATAATTAGGTTATTTTCAATTTTCAATATTTTTACTCTTTGAACTGATAAAAACCCATATATTCATGTTAGTATTTAATCACTTTTCACTTGTGCAGACATCAGAACTAATGAGCATTTTTTTATCCAGATCTAGAAAAAAAATGCCACCGGAAAAGTTAACTCTATAACTAGGATTAGGCCACATGTGGTAATTTATTATTCTTAATAGTTGGTTTAATTTTGCGTAATTTTAGTCTTTTATGATTAAAATTTTAATTACATGTCAAATATCCCTTATGTTGTATGTGTTATAAAGATGTATTATATAGCTGCTATTCATCAATTATAGGCCATTAAAATAGCTATTAGAATTTTTTTGGTTCCTCAGGTCAAATGCATATACCCATAAAAAAAACTAATGCATGTTCATAATTATCATGTTTTCAGGCAGCACAGTTCATTCTTCCATGGAAAGTGAAGAAGTATCTAATTTTTCTCCAATCAACGAATATCATCACTTGAAAACGAAGTGAAATGCTCTGAGAAAAGCTCATCCACAGTGATGGAGGGAAACATGGCTATTATCAAACAATTAAGAGGACTGTCAATATTGGTTGATTTTACAAAATCAACAAGGAACATGAAACTTGAATATGTGAAGGATATACTTAGCAATGCAGAGTTAATGGCAGAAGAAGCTTATAAGAATTGCCCAAGGTACAAAAATAAGCATGGTTTGGTTAATAATATTCATTTGAGGGTGCTTTTGAGGTATTGACATACTTAATTGATTTTATAATTTGCATATTGGAGAACATAATGTTATGCATGTTAGTGGAGTGTAATGGAGCATCTATTTAGTTTCCTATTTCAAAAGAGACAAATTTAACAGTATATATATGCACCAGAAGTTATGGACTAAATAGTTTGTGAAAGTGGGATTTTGAATCAATATTGATTGTATTTTTGCAAGGAATCCCGTTTGTTTTCTAACTTATATGATTATGGTGGGTTGCTGCTGCAAGGATGAACACACTCGATCATTTTGACAAAAATATTTTAATTGTGTATTTAATTTTAATTGTTTATTATTTATAAATATATAAATTTGCCAAGGATGAACCCACAAGATCATTTTCACAAAATCTTTTCTCTCATGACTGCAAGTCTGCAAATAATTTGTTCTTGGATTGTTTTAGTACTGTATATACTCAATTATTATGCTTACCATTCAACATATTAATATATTATCATGTTTTGATATATGTTCCTTGAATTGCATAATGCAACTTTCTTTTATAATACTTCTCCAATTAGTAAACAGAAGTGGACAACAGAGTTTCTTGCTTAAATATAGATGATTTCCATGAGTAACTAAATACAGTAGCAAAATATTATTAGTAAGTTAGTCATTACTAAAATCGATCTGGTCTAAACAAAACCTAGAATCTTGATGTTTCTATGAGCACAAGAGCAAAGAAAAGTTCAGAATGTATAGTGTAGCATGTAAGTTCTGTGTCTTAGACACTAAAAATCAGTTCCTACAGGACGTATGCATTTGAAAAGATATATGAACTTCAAGCAATTTGCAAACTTGGTTTCTTATTTATCCAGTTGACATTTTTGATATCTTGTTTGATTCAATTTAGATTATTTTTTTTTTTGGCATAAACTTGCCTTGAATTGTACCAATTTTGGATAGACTTGATGGCTCATTGTAAATGAAGTTGTTGACGAAATTCCTTTTTCTGAAGCATGACCATAAAACTTCAAAAGAGCATTTGAATTTCAAAGTTCGAGGGTGGATTTTGATATGTTTCAAAGTCTGGGAGCAAGAAGGCCTATATGACTGAGTCGTTGAAAGCTTGAGGATTTAATGTTAGATTTTTGGGTCACATATGTAATGTTTAAATGTGTTAGGGTCATTATTTAATTACCCCAAATTAAAGTGGTCTATTTAATATAAAGTTTATGGCTAAGGACATAATTGTCATGAATGTTATTGTGTAGATATCATAAGCAATATTCTAATTTGATGAGGGGCCAAATTAGAATTATTGAATCTTATGATGTAATTGTCAGAAGTTACATAAAGGGTAATGATCCCCAATTTGCAGAGTGATTTTACAGAACGTGCAGAAAAACAGTTTTTTGTTCTTATATCTCTTCATCCCCATCAGAGGAGAATCCTGAAAAGGGAACCTTAGGCGCTCTGCAATTGGAAGATCACATACTCACTCTCAATCTCATCACCATCATTGATTCCCAATAGCAAACTCAGGTACGCTTCCGCATTCTATTTTCATCATGAATTGGTATGAGATTTTCGGTTATACATGGGTAGAAGCATATGGTTAGGCACAATTCTTGTTTGCTAGAAATCCAACAAATGATATCAAACCCACCCATAAGTGATTCATGTATGATTATTTTGGGAATTTTGAAATTAGGGTTCCAAAATTGAGATTTCTTGATCTTCTATTCGGTTTTGGAATATACAGCTATGAATAACAATTGGTTTTTTTTTTTTTTTTCATTGGTTTTCAAATCATGTTTTCGATAAGGTAACTTTTACGTAATGGTCAAATCCATTACATTCTTTTCTTTGTTTTGCAAAAGTGTGCACAGATCCCTGTCTCTAACTAATAGCAAAGATTTGATGAATGAAAAGGAAGTTGCAATGGGGTCTAGTGATTAATATTCCCTGGTTCGTGCTGTTCAAAGTCATCTTTTTTTTTTTTGCCCCATATAGTAGCACACGATCGAGAATTTTGAAGTAGTGCTGTCAGAGATAATTTGTTCATGTAACTTTATTTATGGCTCACAGAAAAGATCACGGGCAGGCCGTGATTAATTTCACGGCCGTGGCCCTTACAGATTTTTTATTTATTTAATTATTTATCATTATTTTTTTTGGAAAATTCAGATATGGTATATCAGTATTCAAATTTTGGTTATAGTTTGTATATTTTATACAGCTGTTTAGCATTTTTAATGAGCCAATTGAATCAAGAAGTAGTCAAAGTGACCTCTCTTGTGTAGATTGTTCATAAAAAATGTTAAATGTTTGTGTGTGTGTTTATCCATACAAGTATTAATCGGCCCAAAAAGAGGTTAATACTTGGTCGGATTGCATACACACCTGTGATGATAAAAATGTGATAATTATGAGATTTTACATGTGAATAATAAATAATAAATCAATCCAAAGATGAGTTTATTGTTTGACATGTTTTATTATCAATGTTTGATCATTACAACAAGAGTACCACTAGCAATTAATATTACTGTCCCAAAGGCTTGATATTAATGGTGCACTAGGTATCTTGAGATGAGTTATGCCATTATTTGAATATATTGATGATTGAATTTTTATTGTGATGTGAATATATTTATGTTGTTTATTTTGTTCTCTTTTTAGCTACTATTGATTCAATATCTACTAATCTGAATTCGGTTCCGATCGTTAATGGTAAAAATTTTAAGGACTAGAAAGAGAACATGGAAATTGTTCTTAGCTGCATGGATCTTGACCTTTCATTAACGATGGAGCAGCCCCCTTCTCCTACGGACTCTAGTACCTCTGAAGAGAGTGATTATGAGAAGTCGGACCGCTCCAATCGCATGAGTCTCATGATCATTAAGCGCGGCATTCCAGAGGTCTTTAGGGGTGCTATCTTTGAAGAGATAACAAGTGCCAAAGATTTCCTTACTGAAATTGAAAAGCGCTTTGCAAAAAGCGACAAGGCGGAAGCAAGTACTCTTCTTCAGAACTTGATTTCTATGAAATATCAGGGCAAAGGAAATGTAAGGGAATACATTATGGGAATGTCAAATATTGTTTCAAAACTTAAGGCACTAAAGCTTGAGATGTCGAAAGACTTGTTCATATATTTAGTATTGATTTCTCTTCCTTCACAGTTCAGTCAGTTTAAGATATCTTATAACTGTCAACTGGAGAAATGGTCTTTTAATGAGCTCATTTCATACTATGTGCAAGAAGAGGAAAGGCTGAAGCAAGAAAAGATAGAAAGTGCTCATTTTGCTAGCACCTCTAAAGACAAGAGCAAAAGGAAGAAAACTGAGGAGCCCAAGAATGAAGCTGCTAAGGGTCCAGCACAAAAGAAACAAAATCAGGGTGACAGCTGTTTCTTTTGCAATATGCCTGGACATGTAAAGAAGAAATATACCAAATATCAGGCTTGGCGTGCAAAGAAGGGGTTGCCTGAACTAACGAAAGCCAAGTGATACTGAAAGATGCATATATGTTGGAGATGGCAAGTCGGTGGAGGTGGAAGCTATTGACATTTTAGATTATTATTGTGTACTGGATTTTATTTGGATTTGAAAGACTTTTGTTGTGCCGTCATTTAGATGGAATTTGGTGCCGGTTTCTTATTTGGACAAATCAGGTTACTTATGTTCATTTGGAAACAACGGTTTCAGTTTGTCTTTTAATTCAAATATTGTTGGAACTGGTTCACTTATGGCTTATGATAATCTATATTTGCTTGACACTGTAGCTACTAATAGTGAATCCTTAAATGTGGAATCACGTGGTACTAAGCGTAAAAGTGATAATACCAGGTCAGGAGCATTATGGCACAAGCGTCTAGGTCACATCTCTAAAAATAAAGTTAAACGACTTGTGTCAGATGGGATCTTGGATTCCATTGACTTCACGAACTTTGATGTTTGTGTTGAATGCGTTAAAGGTAAATAGACCAAAACAAAGAAATTAGGTGCATATAGAGCTACAGACGTCTAAGAATTGATACATACGGACATTTGTGGGCCATTTCCTATACCTTCATGGAATGGTCAACAATATTTTATATCATTCATAGATGATTACTCTAGATATGCATACCTGTTTCTTATACATGAAAAGTCTCAATCATTGGATGTGTTCAAATCATTTAAGGCTGAAGTTGAGAATCAACTCAACAAAAGAATTAAGATGTCAAATCTGATTGTGGTGGTGAATATTATGACAGATATGACGGTTCAGGTGAACAACGTCCGAGACCTTTTGCCAAGTACCTAGAGGAATGTGGAATCGTTCCACAGTACACCATACCGGGGTCACCTAGCATGAACGGTGTGGCCGAAAGACGAAATCGGACTCTTAAGGATATGATAAGGAGTATGATTTGTCATTCTACCTTGCCAGAGTCACTCTGGGGAGAGGCATTAAAGATTGTAGCTTACATTCTAAATAGAGTGCCAACCAAGGTAGCTGCCAAAACACCTTATGAGCTTTGGATTGGGTGAAGGCCCAGTCTGAAACATTTTCATATATGGGGATGTCCAGCTGAGGCAAGGCCTTATAGGCCAAATGAAAAGAAACTGGAATCCTGAACAGTGAGCAGCTACTTTATTGGTTATTCTGAAAGATCCAGGGGCTATAAATTTTATGATCCCAAATTTAAGACAATTTTTGAGACGAGAATTGCCACGTTCTCTGAGGATATTGAGTTTGGGGGGAAGAATAAGGTTAGAGGCTTTGTCTTAGAGGAAGAATCAGTGACAATTCCAGAACCGATTCATACAGTTGCTTTTGATGAAGCAAGTTCAGAACCTCTACAAGACATTGTTGTTCAATCTCCCGTTCAAGATGATCTGGTTGTTAATGAAGAACAAACTCAAGATCCTCAAGAACCGGTGCTTCAGGAGCCAATACCTTTGCAGAGATCCACTAGCGCAAGGAGAAGTGCTATTCCAGATGATTACATGGTATTTCTCCAGGAACATGAGGAAAATAATGGTATGATGGAAGAAGACCCAATCAACTTCCGTCAAGCCATGCAAGATTCCAACTCAGAAAAGTGGATTGAAGCGATGAATGAGGAGTATAAGTCCATGCAAGACAATAAGGTTTGGGAACTTGTCCCATTACCAGAAGGTGTAAAACCCGTTGGTTGCAAGTGGATATTTAAGACTAAGCGGGATTCCAAAGGTAATGTGGAGAGGTATAAGGCTTGTCTTGTGGCTAAGGGCTATACTCAAAAGGAAGGGATTGACTTTAAAGAGACTTTCTCTCCGGTTTCATCGAAAGACTCTTTTAGGACAATCATGGCTATTGTTGCACATTATGATTTGGAGCTCTATCAGATGGATGTTAAGACGGCGTTTCTCAATGGCAACATTGATGAGACAATCTATATGGTGCAGCCAGAAAACTTTGTGTCGAGAGACCCAAAGAATATGGTTTGCAAACTGACAAAATCCATCTATGGGCTAAAACAGGCGTCTCGTCAGTGGTACCACAAGTTTCATCAAGTAATTTTCTCATTTGGTTTCGAGATGAATGTTGTTGACGATTGTGTGTATCACAAATTCAGTGGGAGAAAGTACATTTCCTTGGTCTTATATGCTGATGACATACTGCTTGCCACTAATAATATAAGCATGTTGCAAGAAACCAAGAGATTTCTATCAAGAAACTTCGAAATGAAAGATCTTGGTGACGCCTCCTTTGTATCAGGAATTCAGATACACCGGGACCGATCTCGGGGTACTCTAGGATTATCACAAAGGAGCTATATCGATAAGGTACTTAAAAGGTTTGGCATGCAGGAATGTAAACCGGGGGATACTCCAGTTGCTAAGGGAGACAAATTTAGTCTAAATTAGTGCCCTAAAGGAAACTTAGAAATTCAGGAAATGCAGAAGATTCCCTTTGCATCAGCTGTAGGGAGTCTGATGTATGCCCAAGTATGTACGCGTCCGGATATAGCATACATTATTGGGATGTTAGGCAAATACTTAAACAATCCGAATGGATCATTGGAAAGCAGCCAAGAGGGTTATGAGGTATTTAAAGAGAACAAGGGATTATATGCTCACATATAGGAGGTCAGATCATTTGGAGATCATTGGGTATTCTGACTCTGATTTTGCTGAATGCCAAGATAGTAGGAGATCCACTTCAGGCTATATCTATCTATTGGCTGGTGGTGCGGTTTCTTGGCGCAGTGCCAAGCAAACTCTAGTTGCTTCATCCACCATGGCAAAAGAATTTGTAGCATGTTATGAGGCATCTAACCATGGGATTTGGCTGAGGAACTTTGTCACTGGACTGCAAATTGTGGAAGGAATTGAAAAACCACTTAAGTTATACTGTGACAACAAATCAGCCGTCTTATATTCCAACAACAATAGGAGCTCGACCAAGTCAAAACACATTGACATCAAGTTCCTAGTTGTTAAGAAAAGGGTACAAAGTGGACAGATTTCGGTAGAACACTTAGAGACAAACTTCATGATAGCGGATCCTCTTACGAAGGATCTTCCACCCAAGGTCTTTCATGAGCACACTGCTCACATGGGTGTTTTACAATTTGAGGAATCTTTGGTTTAGTGGGAGTTAGTCATTTATGTATTTTTTGTTCTATATATGGTATTATGTTTGTATACTTTTGTATTTGGATATTTTTTTGATCAGATATAAAGTTTGATATTCAGTTCAATATACTTTGTACAATAAGGTTATTGAATGATCTCACTAAGGTAAAGTAGGACCAGTTGAAAATTGACATGTATAGGCCAGCTTCATGTGATTTTCATGCTACATATTTCATGATGAGTCTATGTCATTTAGTTGTGTCAATATTAGTAATAATTGATGGCTTTAGTTATGCTTGATATGACGAAAACCGCTTTGGTTCTATGTATTGATACATCTAATGGACGAGATTATTTGGATATGCCCAAGGTATATAATGGCATTTTTGAGTTCATAAAGTCTAACACATTTGTAAGGATACGTATGTGACCAGTGGGAGATTATTAGATTTTTGGGTCACATATGTAATGTTTAAATGTGTTAGGGCCATTATTTAATTAGCCAAAATTAAAGTGGTCTATTTAATATAAAGTTTATGGCTAAGGGCATAATTGTCATGAAACTTATTGTGTAGATACCATAAACAATATTCTAATTTGAAGAGGGGCCAAATTAGAAATATTGAATCTTATGATGTAACTGCCAGAAGTTACATAAAGGGTTATGGTCCCCAATTTGCTGAGTGATTTTATAGAACGTGCAGAAGAACAATTTTTTGTTCTTATCTCTCTTCATCCCCATCAAAAGAGAATCCTGAAAAGGGAACCTTAGGCGTTCTGCAATTGAAAGATCACATACCCACTCTCAGTCTCATCACCATCATTGATTCCCAATGGCAAACTCAGGTACGCTTCCGCATTCTATTTTCATCATGAATTGATATGGGATTTTCGGTTATACATGGGTAAAAGCATGTGGTTAGGCACAATTCTTGTTTGCTAGAAACCCAACATTTAAGTGCCGTTTAGTTAGGTTCCTGAAATAATTGTAGTTATTGCTTCTGTAAGAAGAGTAAGATTGGGCATACGACGCAATTTGAATATCGAAAGCACATGTTAGTGATGAGGAAATTTTCCCTTGGCAGGACTAGAGATAATTGTATCATACTTTTGTAATTACCTACTTATTTATTTTGATGAATGACAAACTCTAATAAAAGGCAAAAGGGTGTTTCGTATAGTATGCAGATATAAAGCGCAAAATTCAAATTATTATGCAGTACCAGATTTTCAAGTATCAAGACCAAAGGATCAAATAGGTAAATTATTAGGTCGTAGATACTTTTGTAAGAGATTGGTTTATTTAGGTTCTAATATGGCTCAAGGTGTTAATGATGATAAGCAAAACTTTTTTTCTAAGTTAAGCCAAATATATTTATGCTTGTTCCTCTTTAAAGCTTGCCAAATCAATTTTAAAAACTGATTACATGGGAACCACAATTTGTTGGCAAAAACAGATTTGCAAAATCGATTTTCACCTGTAAAACAAATTTGCAGAATCAATTTTTACCTATACAAACAGATTTACAAAATCGATTCTCACTTATAATAATCATTTGTTGAGCCTAAAATTGCTTTACATTATGCATCAATCGATTGTCTTACATATTACAAATCGATTGACTATGCTTTCGTTGTGCTTCTATCTTTTCATCAACCGATTTGCAAATTCTTCACATCGATTTGGACAACCAATTTTCATAATCAGCCAAATCGATTATGATTGGCCAAGATTGGATTTTTAAGTGTTCCAATCGATTATGGAACTAGTCAATCGATTGTTTGGCATTTATTGTGAAAAATATGGCAACTCGCAAAATTTGTTGTCGCCTTATTTGTCTCCAACGATCATATTTGAGAAGATTTTTTAAAAGGGGCTTTCGAACTCATAACACAGAACTATTTTGCACGAAAATATGTTCTGATGAAAACCTTTTGGCATAATCTGAAATCACCTTTGAGCCATCAACTGTTCCTACTATTATCAATCTCATAAGACTTCAAGTTGTAATCATCTGCAGTAGAAGAGTGTTTCATCTTATTTCATCTTATTGTTGAATCCTTGTTCGAGGGTGAGGTATCCCGTAGTTTGTGTTAGCGGTGTTTCAAGGGTGAGGTATGCCTTGTTTATTTGATTGAGGCTCTTGTACGAGGATGGGATATCTCAAGTAAGGAGAGTTCTAGTTGTAATGGTTTTTCAAGCGCCTTGAAAGCTTAACTATAGTGGACAAAACTCAGAAAGGTATTCTGGGGATTGGATATAGGTCACCAACGGTGGTGAACTGAACCAGAATAAAACTTTGGTTTGCACGTTATTCTTCCCTTGCACTCTTTATATATTTATTCTATTAAAATTGCTTATGTTAGTCTTGCAAATAAATTTGAGAGAAGAATTTTCCGAAAATTAAAGAAGATTTTTTAAGACTCAATTCACTAATCCCTTCTTGAGTAGAACCCACCTATTCCAACAACTTTATTTAATTGATTGTCACTGCCTCTGATATCTAAAGAGGCAAGTTTTGAAAAGCTCCTCCTTTTAATTGTGGACAGTATGCTGCGTGAATGGCTGAAAATTTCACTTGCTATGCCTTTCCTTTAAATTAGACTAAAATTATGTAGGATAAATGGTTGATGACAGATATATGTTATTTCTCATTTGGTTTTATATTCATTGAACCATTCACGTGTGTCTTGATGGAATCTTTATCTCAATAATTGAAGAATTATGAATGATTCATATCATTGAATGTATTATTTTAAAATGAAAATGAGCTATTTAACTTTTATTTCACATGTTAGGTATTTAAATTTTTACCATTTAGTATGATGCAGTAAAAAGCTAAACAGCCAAAAGTCTAATGATAGTCTATTCGTGCAAGAATTATGACTTATTTGAGTAAATAATTTAATTATGTACTTATTTAATATGCTTTTTTGAAAGAAGTTAAAAAAAATTTATTTTCATAAACTTTTTTGATAAGTTTATTAAAATAAGCTAAAAAGAATTTATACAAAGGTCATAAGCTATTTTTATAAATTATTTATATGAGCGAGATTATTTGTACAACAAACTTAAACACCAACACTACACTTCTATCTGTTATTTCTCTATCATTATAACTGTTTATAAGTTTTTTCAAATACTCTAATAATGCTTGGTGCAAAAATGTGTGTGCAAAAATAAGATAATATTAGTTATAATTAAATAGAATGATCAATTAACAGTCCTATGACTGATTATAATAAACCGAACAAAGTGTCAAGAACACAAGTCTTGATGAAAAGATAAAGGATGTGTTTGGATATACAGCTTATTTAAGCGCTTATGTAATAAGCTCTTTTTTAAATAAGGTAAAAACAGCTTATTTTTATAAGTTTCTCTAGCAAGCTTATAAAAATAAGCTAAAAAAGCTTATGAAAAGATCATAAACTATTTGTTTAGATTTATTATCATAAACTCTCTATAAGCTCTTTCAAACACACCCAAAATCCATAACAGATGTCCTGGTCACAAGCTGTGTACGTAATTCAAAAAATAAAATGATACTTGGGATAAAGAAAAAGAAAACATAATGGCTAAATAGGTTCATTAGTCTTATACATTTTTTTTAACTTTTTACATTGATTCTATAAGTTTTTTTTTTCAAATTGGTCCAATATGTTATGTTCTGTTTTCACGTTAGTCTTTTCCGTCAATTTCAACCTTACGACGTCAGATCAAAAATCATGTGTAAGACTAACATGATAGTCACGTCAGGTCAAAACTAACGGCATTACGTCGAAATTGACAGAAAGTATTAACATGAAAATGAAACATAACGTGTACGACCAATTTGAAAAAGAAAAAACTTATAGGATCGATGTGAATAATAAAAAAACGTATAAAACTAATCAATTTATTTTGCCAAACATATTAGGGAACTCACATCTTCTATAGTGAGAAACATAGATTTGAAAAATAAGCTACTAATAATTACCATATAGTGACCCAAAATCGGCAAAATTTTCAATATATCACTGTTTCAATTTTTATTTTCCAAACTACCACCCTTTTCAAATTATATACCAAACTACCACCATTTCCAAATTACATTGAGAAGTCTCCTTTGGAGGGCACGACTTCTCAATATGATTTGGGAAAATTTTTGTCACAGCCAGTTGGGAAGTCTGGTTCTTCAACCACGACTTCTCAACGTGGGTTTTAATTTGGGGAATTTTTTTTGTCACACCCAGTTGGGAAGTCTGGTTCTCCACCCGTCTAAACTTTTTCAAATACTCTAATAATGCTTGGTGCAAAAATGTGTGTGCAAAAATAAGATAATATTAGTTATAATTAAATAGAATGATCAATTAACAGTCCTATGACTGATTATAATAAACCGAACAAAGTGTCAAGAACACAAGTCTTGATGAAAAGATAAAGGATGTGTTTGGATATACAGCTTATTTAAGCGCTTATGTAATAAGCTCTTTTTTAAAGAAGGTAAAAACAGCTTATTTTTATAAGTTTCTCTAGCAAGCTTATAAAAATAAGCTAAAAAAGCTTATGAAAAGATCATAAACTATTTGTTTAGATTTATTATCATAAACTCTCTATAAGCTCTTTCAAACACACCCAAAATCCATAACAGATGTCCTGGTCACAAGCTGTGTACGTAATTCAAAAAATAAAATGATACTTGGGATAAAGAAAAAGAAAACATAATGGCTAAATAGGTTCATTAGTCTTATACATTTTTTTTAACTTTTTACATTGATTCTATAAGTTTTTTTTTTCAAATTGGTCCAATATGTTATGTTCTGTTTTCACGTTAGTCTTTTCCGTCAATTTCAACCTTACGACGTCAGATCAAAAATCATGTGTAAGACTAACATGATAGTCACGTCAGGTCAAAACTAACGGCATTACGTCGAAATTGACAGAAAGTATTAACATGAAAATGAAACATAACGTGTACGACCAATTTGAAAAAGAAAAAACTTATAGGATCGATGTGAATAATAAAAAAACGTAAAAACTAATCAATTTATTTTGCCAAACATATTAGGGAACTCACATCTTCTATAGTGAGAAACATAGATTTGAAAAATAAGCTACTAATAATTACCATATAGTGACCCAAAATCGGCAAAATTTTCAATATATCACTGTTTCAATTTTTATTTTCCAAACTACCACCCTTTTCAAATTATATACCAAACTACCACCATTTCCAAATTACATTGAGAAGTCTCCTTTGGAGGGCACGACTTCTCAATATGATTTGGGAAAATTTTTGTCACAGCCAGTTGGGAAGTCTGGTTCTTCAACCACGACTTCTCAACGTGGGTTTTAATTTGGGGAAATTTTTTTGTCACACCCAGTTGGGAAGTCTGGTTCTCCACCCGTCTAAGCTTTCATGCTTTCACCCGTCTAAGCCTTCGTTAGTCTGATGACTTTCAGCCATCTAAGCTTTCATGCTTTCATCCATCTAAGCCTTCCTTCGTCTGATGACTTTCACGTGTCTAAGCTTTCACCCGTCTAATGAAACTTTCACTTGTCTAAGCTAAAGCTTAGAAGGGTGAAAGCTTCATTAGACACAAAGTCATCATACGAACGAAGGCTTAGACAGATGAAAGCTTCATTAGACGGTTGAACGCTTAGACGGGTGAAAGTCGTCAGACGAATGAAGGCTTAGACGAGTGAAAGCTTCATCAGATGGGTGAAAGTCATCAAAAGAACGAAGGCTTAGACGGGTGAAAGAATGAAAGCTTAAATGGGTGGAAGTTTCATTAGACGGGTGAAAGTCATCATACGAACGAAGGCTTAGACGGGTGAAAGCATGAAAGCTTAGACGGTGAAGAACCAGACTTCCCAACTGGGTGTGATAAAAAAAATTCCCCAAATTAAAACCCACGTTGAGAAGTCGTGGTTGAAGAACCAGACTTCCCAACTGGCTGTGACAAAAAAATTTCCCCAGATCATGTTGAGAAGTCGTGCCCTCCAAAGGGGACTTCTCAATGTAATTTAGAAATAGTGATAGTTTGATATATAATTTGAAAAGATTGGTAGTTTGAAAAATAAAAACTAAAATGGTGATATTTTGATAAATTAGCCCCAAAATTAGAATTTTCAATGTTCCATTATATATCTTATATATCAGAAGTCCACCCTTTTTTTCCGGATAGAATACAATAAGTGCACGGTTCAAGAAGTTTCATTTAGCCTAAGTTGCATTCTACTATCGAAAAAGTGTTAGTTGTGATGGGATGTCGTTTTACGACAAACAAAGACAAAATAAAAATGTAATCTTCAAGGTATGTAAGGATATTAGATTTTAGATTCGATTTATCCTATCAATCTTTATCTAGATTAGATGTAATAGGATATACCGACGAATCCCCTCGGTATAGTTCCATTCACTCATGTTTTTAATATAGATTTGATATATTAAAGTTTTTTTATTTGATATTAAGGTTTATTTGTTTTAAATTTTTGGTTTTTATTTATATTTATTTATTTATTATTTATTAAAATAATAACTATTCGGTACATACCTGCAGGGTACACACTAGGATTGAGATTGCCTGCAGTCAAACTTCTCTATCTCTCTCCATCTCCAATTTTCTTTATTTTTTTCAAGTAAAATAAATCAAAGGCCATGATCATGAATATAAAAAATCTAATGGTGTGTATTAGAATGACTGCAATAACTGCACGGGACAGTGACTGCAGCCAATCCTAATCCGTACACACTAGCATTGTAAGGGCAAAATAGGTTAAATTGTTCTATACGTTCATTTAATTTTTCACATCAGTCCCATAATTTTTTATTTTTTCAAATTGGTCTTACATGTTATCTTCCGTTTCCATGTTAGCCCTTTTCATCAATTCTAACATAACGACGTCAGTTTTGTCCTGACGTGACTATGACTGGATCGTTAGTGCTTAGGTGGCATCCGAAGTGAATGTTGAGTCAGCCTTCCATGTTTATTACTTTTCACATTGGTCTTATATGTCTTTTTTGTTTTCATTTCGGTCTTGTGACGTGCCCCTATTTGTTTTTTTTTTTTTCATTTTGAGTTGTGATATAATTATTTATTGTTTCAAAGCTATGTCTAGTTGTTGGGAGTACTTGTTAATGCTATTTTACAACTTCCAATTCAAAATTTTGGGTTTTCAATCATTTGTCACTCAAAATTTTTGGGTTTTTATTGTGTTGCTGACCTGAGAGATTGTGCATCTAAAATTATTTTTGCCTTTGGTTTTGACCTTTTTTATATGTGATATTTGAACTCATTTTAAAACTGTAATTGTAACACTTGGTTGAGTTTTATCCGTAATTGGGTTTGAATCTGTAATTGTAAGATCAAAATGAAAAAAATAGGTTTAATAAACTTTTTAGTCCCTACAAAGTGGACGAGTTTTGGTTTTGGTCCTTACAATTTTTTTCGTTGATTTTGGTCCCTATAAGTTCCAAAATTTTGGTTTTAGTCCCTGTCGTTAGTGTCCATCCGTCAAGTGCTGACGTGGCTAACAGTGTGCCACGTCAGCACTGCCACGTAGGCTAATTTAATAATTTTTAATGTCAAGTAGGATTAGATTTAATGAAGTTTCTAGTCCTTGCAAAGTTATGAGTTTTGGTTTTGGTCAAGTGTATGAGTTTTGGTTTTGGTCCCTAAACTTTTTTTCATTGGTTTTGATCCCTGAAAGTTCTAGAACTTTGGTTTTAGTCCCTGAAAGTTCCAGAACATTGGTTTTAGTCCTTGTCGTTTGTTTTCATCCGTTAAGTTCTATCGTTTGCTAATGACACGCCACGTTTTTCTTCGCGTTTCCAACTTCGTCAACCTCCTTCACGTGCTTCGGAAGAAGCTCATTTCTCACGTTTTGTTCATCCAGCTTCTTCTTTGTTTTCTCGTTCTTCCCCTTCCTATCACAAAGACTGTCCCGATAAGCCAATTTGATTAGAAGACCCGAGTCATTTACTTCAATCTCTAATACCATGATAGGGTTATGATTGTGGAGATTGGTTGAAGCTGATGACATCCAAGAGCAAGAAGAATCTGAACAGACAATTTTAGACTTGCCCTAATTGGAAGGTAAGTGAAATTAATTTTCCAAAATTCATCCCCAAACGTGACAGCGCTGAGGTGGCGTGCCATTAGCAAAAGATAGCACTTAACGGATGAAAACAAACGACAAGGAGTAAACCCAAAGTTGTAGAACTTGCAGGGACTAAAACCAAAGTTCTGGAACTTTTAGGGATCAAAACCAATGAAAAAAGTTTAGGGACCAAAACCAAAACACGTATACTTTGCAGGGAGTAAAAACTTCATTAAATCTAATCATACGTGGCATTAAAAATTATTAAATTAGCCTACGTGGCAGTGCTGACATAGCACACCATTAGCCACATCAGCACTTGATGGATGGACATTAAAGACGGGGACTAAAACCAAAATTTTGGAACTTATAGGAACCAAAACCAACGAAAAAAATTGTAAGGACCAAAACCAAAATTCGTCCACTTTGTAGGAACTAAAAAGTTCATTAAACCAAAAAAATATAAAACATATAAGAGTGAAGTGAAAAGTAAAAAATATGTATAAGATGAATAAGCATCCACGTGGATGCCACTTAAGCACATAAGGTCCGGTCAAAATCACGTCAAGTCAAAACTAACACCGTTAGCTTGGAATTGACGAAATTGATTAATGTAATAATAAAACATAATGTGTGAGATCAATTTAAAAAATATAAACTTATTAAACCAATATAAAATATTAAATAAACGTGTAAGACGAATAAACCTAATTTTATCATCGTAAAATAGAAAGAGTAAAAACAATCTGTACCTGGGTCACTTAACATGCCACGTGGCAAATTGTTCAGTTTTGCAATGGCTAACAATCATGAGCTTCGTAAGCTCAGAAAAGGGAACAATAACAAGACACAACAAACCCAACGTGGGTTTGCAGAGCTGAGCTCACAACGTTTTCCTAAGAAAAATGGATGCAAACAAGGACTCTCCTCTTTCATCGGAAGCATCACTGCCGGTGTTGCACCCAGCAGTGGCACCACTCTCTTTCCTTTTGGGCACATGGAGAGGCCAAGGAGAAGGAGGCTACCCCACCATCCATTCCTTCTCCTATGGTGAACAGCTTCACTTTTCCCATACTCCCAACAAGGTATTCCTCACTCTAAATCTCTCTTTCTGCTTCTTCGTGGTCTTGGTTTTTATTCCGTGATGAGTTGGAAGATGAATATAGTGAGTTGATTCTAGTCCTAGCAGAATAAAAACTCATGATAAAGCAGTCTTCAATCATTGAAAATATATGCTGAGGACTTCAATTTTTTCCCACCAAGTATTTTTTTTCTGTGCATTGATTTGGTTTATTCAATTTGTTTTGGTTGTGTGTTTGTGAAATGGGTGTAGCCAGTAATAGGGTATACTCAGAAGACATGGAAGCTCAGCTCAGGGGAGCCAATGCATGCTGAAAGTGGATACTGGCGTCCTAAACCTGATGGGTCCATTGAAGTTGTGATTGCTCAAAGCACTGGTCTTGTTGAAGTTCAGGTACTATTTCTTTTCTGTTAGTCCATTCCTGATTTCCTGATTTATAGATAAAATTGTTGTATCCTATGTAATGGTTCAATGCGTTATGCCATATAAGTATTTGACCTAGGTTTCAATATTATGTTTGGTTTTGTATCACAAATAAACTGTTTGAAAATTTGCCTGCCTCGGTTCATACTTGTGTCTCTATATTCTGTATGCTAGAAATAGTGGATTTGGTCAATGATGAGGGTTGGCTCAACTGCTGACTTTGTTGATTCATAGGCCATTGGTTCTGTTTCTGATTTATGCTCCTCACTTAGGCTTGTAGCATGCCTTGCTCTTAGAATGAGACAACTTGCCTTCCCCCAATCCCCTCAAATTGATAGTACCAAAGAAAAAGAAAAATGTTAGAAGAGAGAATTCGAAGAATATGAAAACATGAATAAGATGGAACTGATTCACTCATTGAGCAATAATATGAAGCACAAACACGGACACAGACACCGGACACGAAAGACACCGGCAATGTCCAAAATATAGGACACCGCGACACGGCAATAATATATATATATATATATATATATATATATATATATATATATATATATTTGTGTGTCAAATAAAATAAAAATAAATATGAGCATCATTATAAAAGATCTAAATTGAGAATCAAGATTTATATATTCATCATCTCAAAACAACTTGTTAAGCATTACATTTTCTCTATGGTAATGAGTCTCACAAAAAAAATATTAAGAGATCATTACACAATACAATGAAAAGGCACCAACCAACAATCTGAAGCCATGAACATGAAAGAGGAGGGAGGAATAGAGGTGAAGAACGAAATGAGAAGAAGACGAAAAACAAGGGGAGGGACGAATTTGAAAGAAGCATATATGAGATGCTTCTAATTCTTTCTCATTTATTAATTTATTATTCTTAAAGTTTTAATTTACTTTATGTTTTTTTAAAAAATAATTGAAAATTTTGGTGACCAACCGTGTTCTTTAAGTGTCCAGCCACATAGAAGTGTCGGCTTAAGGTCGGCTAAGTGTCGAACCAACAAAAAATAACTTTTAAATTGGACACCGAACAAGGAGTGTCATACACGTGTCGTACGAGTGTCGAACGCGTGTCGGTGTTAGACACGTGTCCGACACTCGGACACTCCGATTGCCAGGAGTGTCAGTGCTTCCTTAGCCTATTTATAGAAACTGCCATAGAGCTAACAGAAGAAAAATAAGGCAGTCAGAGGTAGATACAACATAACAGAATTGGAAAAATAAACCTATCATCTAAAAACAGAAAAAACTAACATAACAGCTAATAACAGAAAAAACTAACAGATTAAAACTAATCCTTTAACACCCCCCCGCAAACTGGATCATGAATATCTGCCATGTTCAGCTTGGATAAGATTGAATGGAATGAGGATGTATTCAGAGCTTTGGTGAAGATGTCAACCCGCTGTGCAGTAGAAGGAACCGGAAGTAGATGAAGTTCATCTGATGAACTATGACTGATTGAACCTTGTCACGAATGAGATGGCAATCTTCTCGATGTGTTTTGTTCTTTCATGGAAGGTTGGGTTATGAGCTACCTGGACAGCTGATTTATTGTCACAAAAGAGAGCAACAGATTTGGATACTGGTTGATGTAAGTCCTGCAGCAAATATAAAATCCATTGGATCTCACAAGCTGTATTGGTTAATGCCCTGTATGCCGCCTCTGAGGAGCTTCTCGAAATTGTAGTCTGCTTCTTTGATTTGCATGAGATTAACGATGGGCCAAGAAAAATGCAAAATCCAGTAATGGATTTGCGGGTATCAGGGCAAGAAGGCCAATCTGAATCACTAAAAGCTTTACGATGAAGGTCAAATTTTGAGGGAAAATAAAGACCCTTACCTGGATTACCTTTAATGTATTTGAGGATGTGAATTGCTGCTTCATGATGAGCTTTCATTGGTGTGGAAATAAACTTACCGAGTTTATGGACAGCATAGCATAAATCAGGTCTTGTGTTGGTCAAATAAATTAGGCGACCAATAAGCCGTCTGTAACTGGTCGAATCAGGATGTGGGTCACCAGTGAGCTTAGGTGCAGGGGACATAGGAGTCGAAACTGGTTTGCAGCCAAGTAAACCAGCATCATCAACAAGTTCAAGGGCATATTTTCTCTGTGAAAAGATGATTCCTTGCTTGGATCTAGCAACCTCAAGCCCAAGGAAGAATTTCAGAGGGCCAAGGTCCTTAATTTTGAATTGTTTGTCAAGAAATGTCTTCACATGCTGAATGTCATTAAGGTTGTTTCCTGTTAAGACAACACCATCTACATAAACTAATAAAATAGTAATGTTAGAACCAATTGATTTAACAAAGAGGGAATAGTCAGATCTTGATTGATGAAAACTCAAAGAAATCAGTGCTGAAGTTAGCTTTGAGTTCCATTGGCAGCTGACCTGCTTTAAACCATATAAAGATTTCTGTAGTTTGCACACTTGATTGGGCTGAGTTGTGTGAAAGCCAGGAGGTATGGTCATGTAAACTTGTTCATGGAGATCACCATGTAAGAAGGCATTATTGACATCAAGTTGATGCAAGTGCCACTTATTTGCTGCTGCCAAGGCCAAAACAAGTCTAACAGTTGTAATCTTAACTACTGGTGAAAAGTTTCAGAATAATCAACTCCTTCTAGTTGGGTGTAGCCTTTGGCTACAAGCCTAGCTTTATATCTTTCAATACTTCCATCACTTCTCCTTTTAATTTTGTAAACCCACTTGCAATCTATAGGTTTCTTCCCTTGTGGTAAGGTAGTTAAAGTCCCAGTTTGATTCAGCTCTAAAGCTGCAATTTCTTGATCCATGGCAGCTCACCAACATTCATACTTTACTTCCTAGGAATATGTCTTAGGTTCGGGAATACTAGAAAGGGATAAGGTGTAGGCAATATGCGATGGTGATAAGTGTGTGAGAGAAGAGAAAAGAGACAAGGGGTGGGCTGTACCTAAAGATTGATTGGCTTTGCTGCTGCAATTGACAATATTACAATGATAATCTCTTAAGTGTCTATTTGGTTTAGATTATTTTCAACGCAAACGTGAAAATAATGCTTCCCGAGGCAATTATTTTGGAAGCTATGTGAGAGGAGCTTTCTCCCAACGTGATTTTGCCTTTGCAGAATCTAAAACAAACAGACCCTAAGTAGTTTGGTGGCTGGATTTGTCGGGTTGAAGATCTTGTTTTGGGAGGTTCAGAAATAGTTTCAGAATTTTGATTTATAGGGGGGGAGGGAAGTGTGTGTGGTCTGATCATGTTCCGAGTCAGTATTGGTAAAGGAAGGTAAAGGGGGGACGGGAAAGACATTACTTTGGTCAGTATTTGAGGAGTTGATAAAAGGGGATGTTTTCATAGAAGATTACATTTCTGGATGTAGAAGTTTCTCTAGTATGGAGGTCAAAACAAAGATAGCCTTTAGTGCCAGAAACATAGCCATGATGGATACATTTTCTGGCTCGAGAATCAAATTTGTTTCTGTGAGCACTAATAGTAGAAGCATAGGTAGGGAACCAAAAAATCTAAGGGAAGAAATATCTGGTTGTTTGTTATAAAGGAGAAAAGATGGGGATTTAGTTTCAAGATTGACGGAAGGAAGCATGTTAATGATATGGACCGCATGAGATACAGCAAAAGACAAAAATTGTGTTGGAAGGGAGGACTGAATCATTAAAGATCTAGCAACATTAAGAATATGTTGGTTCTTGCGTTCCACTACCCCATTTTGTTGGGGAGCTTCAATGCAAGAAGTTTGGTGAATGATCCCTTTGGACAAATAAAAACTAGGCATAGCAAACTCTAATCCATTGTCTGACCGAATGATCTTAATAGTTTTATTAAATTATGTTTGAATTAGAGCAAGAAATTGAATGATGTGTGGTCTTGTTTCACTTTTAAGTTTCATTTAGCGAATCCAAGGGAATTTAGACTTTTCATCTACTATTGTTAAAAAATATCTATAGCCTTGAAGGGAACGGGTGGGGTAAGGTCCCCAAATGTCAACATGGATAAGATGAATAACAGCATGCACATTAGATGTACTGAAAGGGAAAGGTAACTTTCTTTGTTTTGAAAAATGACATGTAGCACATGCTTTATTTACAGTTGAAGGAAGATTACAATGTAATTTGTGGATAGTCAAATAACACCACAAAGAAGGATGGCCTAGCCTATGGTGCCATATATCAATGGAAGAGGGAACAGTAGAAGAAGTGGAGACTGTTTATTTGGGAAAGGGGTTGAGGAATGACGTTGGTAGATAATATCATTGTGTATAAGCCTCCATCTTGCTTAGCAATGCCAATCATCTTCAGGGAGAGTAGCTGCTGAATGAAACAGATTTTGTTAGTGAAGATGACTTGGCAATCTAAAGATTCTGTAAGCTTTCTAACAGAAATCAAATTAATGGCAAAGTTAGTAATATAAAGACCACACAGTGGTGATCCAAATTATGCTGGTGGCAATTTCAGGAGAGACTGAGTGATTGATCCAGAATAGAATGAGGGTATTGCACCTCTTCCAAGAATTGTACAGAGGATCATCGTCCTTTGGTTTTTTTATGGTTCCATCAATAAAAGCAAATTTGTTTTTCATCTCAAGGGCCAATGTCATTGCTCTGGCCCAGCTATGATAATTTGTGCCATCAAGAACTGGGGAAACCAGAACCAAAGATGGATTTTCATTGGGCTGAATATAGTGAGTATGGGTGGAATCTTGAGAAGGATTTGGGCAGCCATGGTGAGCGAGAAGAAGAAGAGGAAGGAATGTAAAGGGTTTATTCTACTGATACCATGTTAGAAGAGAGAATTCAAAGAATATGAAATCATGAATAAGAAGGAACTGGTTCATTCATTGAGCTAGAACCCTATTTATACAAACTGCTATAGAGCTAACAGAAGAAAAATAAGGCAGTTGGAGGTAGATACAACATAACAGAATTGGAAAAATAAACCTAAAATCTAAAAACAGAAAAAACTAACATAACAGTTAATAACAGAAAAAACTAACAGATAAAAACTAATCCTTTAACAAAAAAAAGAAAATAAAAATGAAGAAATGGTGGTTTTGAAACTCCATGAACTCGTAGTTAGCAAAACCCTTGGTTTTCGATTGGAGACACCTCAAGTTGAATTAAAAAATATGAATTCATGGCCTGATTTAATTTTGATAAAGATCACCTGATGGACCAGTTTTAAATGGTTGAATTTATTTCTAACTTGTCAAACTATAAACTAGGTATAAGCAGGTTGTATGCTTTACTCTGTGCTACGAATAAGCTCCTATTGTGAAAAGTACGTGCCTTGCTATATTTTAATTCCCAGTTCCCTAACATTGAGCATGCAACCCATTGTTGTCAGTTGTTCACAAGAGTAATATGGTTTGCAATTGCATAAATTTCATTCTATATTGTTAATGTAACCACATTAAAATTTGTTCTTCATAATCTGGGATGGATTTATAGTTTTCTGCCATTATTGAAATTTTTAGACATAAAAAAATCTTGCTTATTTCCTTGTTTCTAGGTCCAAAAAGCAAGTTAATTTTTTAATTTTGTCTTTTTTGATTCCCTTCTGTTGCTTGTTTATGCTTCTGATATGCAACTGGCATATTTTGCTATCCAGAAAGGGACATATAGCACCAATGAGAAAGTGATACAGCTTCAGAGTGAAATAGTGGGCAATGCTTCTGAGGTAATTCGAATTGGTATTTTCCCAAATGTAACAATACTAATGTTTCATGCTTATAAAAGCATTGTTCACATACATTCTTCTAGTAGCTGAATGACTGCCTTTAGGTTACATTTCATTGAGGTAGAAAACAACCATCTTATTAAGGTGGCTTCTGGTATGATGAATATGTGTAGAAAAATTGTATAATGAGTGATTTTTTGGAATTTATTTATCATTATCAGTGAAGATTATGCTAATAGCAAACAAAAACAAAACAGAAACTTTGGAGAGAGAGAGAGGATGAAGAGGTGGGACTATTGAACATTTGTTGATGAAGTCATTCAATGTGCTTTTAATTTTTCTGATATTCTATGTTGATGAATCATTGGTCCCTCAGTCACTGATTGCTCATAATAATCCAGAGTGAAGTAATAACTCATTTTGTTTTTACTTCCTTCTAGTCAAAGCTCAAAAGATTTTGATCTGATATTACCTTTCACATTCTTCTTATCATTATTTGAGGTTTCTCTCACTGAATGATAAGTTGTCTACAATAGGAAATATTGCATGTGCCTTCCTTAACTCTATACCCTCCATGGGAAAACAAAATAGATAAATTAATCAGATCAAAGAAACACATTTGCTACCAGCTTTACTACGTTGAGAAAAGACGAAAGTTGAGGGCTGAAATGGATTGCCTCGTTTCTTCTCTTTCTGTAGTGTTCATACTTAAAATGTTTTGTGCACTCCATACAGGTTAAAGAGATAAGAAGATGTTTCCAACTGGTTGATGGGAATCTTTGTTACGATGTTCAGATGGCTACCCATACAATAACTCTTCAACCACACTTGAAAGCAGCACTGAAGAAGCTGTGAAGCAAGCTTCTTCCACGATTTCTAGCAGAAGGATGTACAACAGCATAGTGGAGCCATCCAATGTGACTATCTTTCTTACAGTAATTTAGGCCACCCTGGTAATTTTATGTTAATTAGAAAAATGAGTTCCTTTACAATCAATAACCTGGCTCTGTGTCTCACAATTCACATGTCTTGTATACAAGGCTTTCAAGGCCTAATGTTTGATTGAACTTGTCATGGTTTAATTTTATTGGAATCAGCCAAGCAGAATATATTGTTTCTTCTGATGTATATCATATCTTACATTTTTGAGTTGTAATTTCCTAGTCTGAATTGGTGCAGTAACTACGTGTAAAACTAAAATTTGACATTAAAGTCAAGTGAAATATATTTATATTTTGCTTACTCCCTTTACACTGTTTGAAGTTTTGAACCCATGCTCAAAGTGAAACTCAATTCTTATTTACCATTCACTCTTTTGTTTTCGGCGCTTCCACCTGATGAACCTACAAAATGAATTGCTCATCTTGATCCTCGTTAAGCTCAGCAACGTTTACCATCTGAGGTTATAAAGAGCTTGAAATCTCGGTCAGCGTATTTATTAGTCATCGAAGTGTACAATCAAATTGTTGATAGATATCTTCACCAAAAAAAATGTTGATAGATACTTGTGTGAAATATTTATCTACAAAAGTATATAAATACCAAATTTCTATGATAAAATGAAGTATGGATCGGAATGGCTAAGGCTAAGATAATGGATATAACCATGAACTGTGTAACAAAAAAATTCAAAATGGGTCACTACAAGACTTAAAATAACCATGATTAAACAAAAATATTAGTAACACATTTTTGTACATCACTCTAATGAACACCTTTTTTACTATTATTATTATTATTATTATTATTATTATTATTATTATTATGTGAACTTTATGTGGGGTCCATTAAATCACATGAATTCTACTCCTTATTATTCTCTCGTGGATGGTTGGGGACCTCAAGGACCTCCTCTGCTTGAGGAATAAGGTTCTTGAAAGTCTCTACAATGGACCACTGATGATGGGTCTTCTGTTCTCCTAGATGCTTCGTTGGATGCAGGGGGAGGGGATACTTATAAAGACACTTCAATGCATAAGTCAACAAAGGGGATACAGACCTATGCTTAAGAGTTGATTTGGAAGAGGTTACTCCCTAGTATTTATAGTCTCTTAGAGATAGCGAAGTTGGTGTACTCTCATTCCTAAAATCTAGGAGCGCATGTACCTTTTAGGAATGGGGTTGTCTATTCCGTTCGTGTGTGCAGAAAATGGTACAGTGCCTTAGTTACTTATAACCTCTCTGTGACGTTTTGGGTGATGTCTTACAACCATCCCCTGCTGTAATAGGGGTTAGGAACCATACTTTGTTTGTTCTTATCTTGATGACGGTACGACAATCAAGCGTGCGATGCCATAGGCCAGACTGTCCTTGGTTTTGCCAAGCCATTGGGCCTTTGCTTGGCCTACTCCTTATGGTTAGGCCTTTAATGGGCCAATATATAACACCTAGGGTTGACGAGGGTTGTAAGTGATTGTCGGTGCAAAAGATGAAACACAGACAAGGAGCGACTCCTGACAGGCTTCTAGGCGGAGTGACACATGAACGAATCAATTTCACACCGGAATGAGAGGGATCCTGAGACTGTGTAGGTATGGGACTGCATAGTTGAGGGAATTCGAGACTATACGGGTATGAGACTGTACAATTGAGGAAGGCTTAAAGGAATTTATTGGTATTACCTATACTAACAAGATGCATCATCATTTCGGGAGCCCATCATTAAAAACTCCAAAGTTAAGCGTGCTTTGTTGAGTCTCCAAAATGTCTGATGTGCATTTACCATAGTTTTGATGAGAGTAAAACATTTATTCAATGATTTAATTGAACCCGCCTGTGGTGGTTAACTCGTCTACTCAGTGTGCAGATTAAAATAATAAAGCATTAAGTGTTTTATAGCACAAGTGTGTTATCACCCGTCTGATCAAAGAAAGATTCACCTGTCTGAAGTACTACTAAAAGTCAACCCGTCTAATGAAGTCTTCACCAGTCTGTTGACCAACGTTGAAGAAATCCCTTCAATTCGTCGAATGAAGTCTTCACCAGTCTGTTGACCAACGTTGAAGAAATCCCTTCAACTCGTCTAATGAAGTCTTCATCCGTCTGATCAAAGGAAGATTCACCTGTCTGAAGGTCTACACAAATGTTGTCCTTCTCTTTACTAAAAGTCAACCCTTCTAATGAAGTTACTCACTTGTCTGTTGACTAACGTTGAAGAAATACTTTCAAGACCATAGAACTCCCTTCGAGATTCCATCTAAGTTGCAAATGGATGAAAGCTGTCTCGTCTCTTGAAAAGGAATTTCAACAAAGTACTTTACCTGAGTACAACTGCAAGTTACAAAAAAAGGGAAAGCCTTCCCTCTGAGGACAAAAAGCATATATAAAGACCTGCTAAGACCAAAGGTGTATCAGAAGACTCTGTCATTCTGATGATAGAGAACAAACGAAGTTCTCAAGCTTTAATGACTGATCAGAAAAACTCTATTTGCATTTAATGAAGATCTGCAAAAGGCCAAGCTTTCAAAATTGTCTCTAAAGGCTTTAATGCCTTTAAGCCTATTTAATGAAGAAGACTTTGAAGATCCAAGTAGAGAACGATCACAGCATTCAAAGAGCAATTACTCTGTGCATTTATATCTTCAATCTTTCATTGTTTATTCTTCAATCATTTGAAGTTATTACGCAGTCTTTTAGAACTTCACATTCAATACACTCGTCTGAGTGCTTGTGAAAGACTTGCAAAGTGTAATTTATTTACAAACTTCTCTCAAACAATACTCGTCTGAGCCTGAAGAGGCTAGATGTGCAAACAATACTCGTCTGAACCTGGAGAGGCTAGGTGTGCAAACAATACTCGTCTGAGTCTGGAGAGGCTAAGTGTGCAAACAATACTTGTCTTAGAGCTGAAGAGGCTAGGTGTGAAAACAATACTTGTCTGTCTTGTAACTTGTTTAGTTATAGTGAGAAAACTTGGTGCTGCCAAGGACTGGACGTAGCCTCATTTGTTAAGGGGTGAGCCAGGATAAAACCTGTTGTGTGATCTCTCTCTTTACCTTAACTCTCTAGTTTTTTTTATTTAACTTATTTATCTTCTAACTAAGGAGGGTATAATCGTTTTACAAAACCTTTTCTTCGTGCATGCTTGTGTGGCTTTTTGTGAAAATCTTCACACGAGTTACTAGTCTGATTGACCTGTCTTAACTTACTCGTCTGTCTTCATCTGTGCTTGCGAAAAAGTTTATATCTCCGCCTAAAGTTGTTAAACTCTATTCAACCCCCCTTCTAGTGTTTGTACCTGTTTATTTCAGTTGGTATCAAAGCCAGGTTCTGGGTTGAGCACCTAACGGTGTAGAGAAAAGATCCTGATAAATAGACAATGACTTCTGGAGCAAGCGCAAGTGGAAACCCCCAACCTGAAGGAGGCTCCATGACCAGACCTCCCTTCTTCAATGGTGCAAATTACAACTACTGGAAAGAAAGATTCCACTGGTTCATTTTGTCAACAAACTTTGATCTTTGGAATGTCATCACTGATGGTCCTTACACTCCTCTAAATGATGATGGCTCACACAAGCCAAAAGCTCAGTGGACATCTGCAGAAAAGACAAGATGAGATCTAAATCATAAAGCCAGATATGCTATAATCTATGCTCTCAGTCCTGAAAAATTTGAAACGGTATGTGCTTGTGATTCTGCTAAAGAAATGTGAGACTCCTTATCTGTTACACATGAAGGAACTGCTAAGGTAAAAGAATCTAAAATTTCTATGATTGTTAGAAAATATGAATTATTCACCATGGATGAAGGTGAATCTGTTGCTCAAATGATTGGAAGATTCCAAACTATTACAAATGGTTTGAAATCTCTTGGTAAAATATATACTAATGCTGAGAAAGTTGCTAAGATTCTCAGAAGTCTTCCAAGGCAGTGGAGACCTCCTGTCACTGCTATATCTCAAGCCAAGGATCTCACCACCTTGACTATGGATGAACTTCTTAGCACACTCATTGTTCATGAGCAAGAGTTCAATGAAGATGTATCAGTCAAAAAGAGCAAAGCTATTGCCCTAAAGATTGATCTAAAGGTTTCCAAAGCCTTAAAAGCATCTAAGGCAAACAAGTCTGCTAGCGATGCAGACGAGTCTGAAAATGGGGATTCTGATGAAGAGACTTCTCTTATGACCAGAAAGATGAGAAATCTCTGGAAAAAGAAGAAGTTCAGAAAGGAGAAGCCTTTCAGAAAATTCAACAAGGAATCCACATCAATAGACAAGAGTCCTATTGTCTGCTATGAGTGCAAGAAACCTGGTCACATCAAATCTGAGTACCCTCGTTTAAAGAAAGATCCAAAAAAGAAGTTCTTCAGAAAAGAGAAGGAGAAAGGAATGATGGCCACATGGGAAGATCTTGAATGTTCTTCTTCTAAAGGAGAAGAGATAGAGGAAGAAGTCAATCTCTGTCTGATGGCCAAAGCAGACTCAGAATCTGAAACCGAGGTACATCCTGAATTTGAGGAATTGCATGATGCCTATGAAGAGCTGATAGAGGAATCCAAATGCTTATCTAAGGCCTTCAAATCCCTCAAGAGAGATTATGTTAAACTCCTCAGTGTGCATAAACAAAAATCTCAAGAGTGTGAGATGCTGGCCAAAGAGAATAGCCAGCTGAGGACTGAAAAGTCTAATGAAGCTTTGATCTCAAGTGAAACATCACATTCTGAAGAAGTTGTCAAACTTCAACAGAAAGTGAAGGAGCTCACTTCTGATCTTGCTAGATTTGTTAATGGTAGAGACAATCTGACAAAACTGCTTGGATGTCAGAGACACTCTCTTAACAAAGAAGGCATTGGATATGATCATCAAGCTGATCATAAAGTATCAACAAGAACCTCTACAGTATCTGTTAAATCCACTTCAGTTAGGATTAAACCCGTCCGTAACTTCTGAGGAAAAGCTGGACATGTTATGTCTAAGTGTACTCACAAGAAGAAGAGGAAGACTTCACAGACTCCTAGAACTAACAGAAAAGGACCCAGAAAAATATGGGTACCTAAAGATAAAATAATTTCTGTTGCAGATATCCTTAATAGGACAAAGCAAACTCCTCTGCTGGTACCTGGACAATGGCTGCTCGCGACATATGACAGGAGAAAGGTCTATGTTCCAAGACCTCCAGCCTAAAAATGATGGATATGTTGCCTTTGGAGGCAATCAAAAAGGAAAAGTAATTGGTGTTGGTACAGTTAGTGGTAAACCTCCTTTTCCCTTAATCTCTAATGTGCTTATGGTTGAAGGACTAAGACACAATTTACTTAGCATAAGTCAATTATGTGATAGTGGATTTGATGTCTCCTTCACTAAAAATGAATGCATAGTCAAAGACAAGAGTGGCAAGACCCTCTTTTCACCTAATAAACAGCAAAATCTTTATAAGATTGAGCTAACTGAACTTTCAGATCAAAGTGTAACCTGTCTAATGTCTAAAGAGGATGAAAGATGGTTATGTCATAAGAAACTAGGACATGCTAGTATGAAACTTTTTTAGAAATTAAATAGGGATAACCTAGTGAGAGGATTGCCTGATATTAGTTTTAAGAAAGATGTTTTATATGATGCATGTCAGAGAGGTAAACAAGTAAAATCAAGTTTCAAATCTAAAAACCTTGTATCAACCTCTAGACCTCTTCAGTTATTACACATGGATCTGTTTGGACCCATTAGTGTTGCCAGTTTAGCTGGAAGGAAATATGGATTTGTCATTGTTGATGACTATTCTAGATTTACATGGGTACTTTTCTCAACCCACAAGGATGAGTCTTTTAAGCCCTTCTCTGTATTCTGTAAGAAAGTACAAAATGAGCATGGTTTCTGTATTTCTAACTTTAGAAGTGATCATGGGGGAGAATTTGAAAATGATCAATTCAGACTTTTCTGTGAAGAGAACGGAATCTCTCACAACTTCTCTGCACCTAGAACTCCACAGCAAAATGGAGTGGTTGAGAGAAAGAACAGATATCTGCAAGAGATGGCTAGGTCAATGCTCAATGAAAATAATCTCCCTAAGTGCTTCTGGACTGAAGCAGTAAACACTGCATGTTCTGTGCAAAACAGAATACTTATAAGGTCTATCTTAAAGAAGACTGCTTATGAACTGTGGAAAGGTAAAAAACCCAACATATCTTACTTCCATGCTTTTGGATATGAATGCTTCATCTTAAATACCAAGGATCAACTTGGAAAGTTTGACTCCAAGGTAGACAAATGTATCTTCATCGGATATTCTGAAACGTCTAAAGCATATAGAGTTTTTAACTCTAGAACCTCTGTTGTTGAAGAATCCATTCATGTAAAGTTCAATGATAATTTAAGGACTGATAGGGAACTATCAGATCTAGAAGATGATCTTGCAGGACTTGACCTTACCCAGCATGACAGTCAACAACCAAACTTATCTAAAGTTGAGTCTGTTGAGGAAACTGTCAGACAAGTGGAGCAGACGAGTCAACAGTCAAGTCAACATCAGCCTGATGACTCAAATCTTAGAAGAGACTGGAAATTCAAAGTTCATCATCCTGAAGATCTTATCATTGGAAGTCCTTCTGAAGGTGCTAGAACCAAATCTGTCTTAAGAGAGTCAAGCAATATGGCTTTTTTATCTGAAATTGAGCCAAAGCATATTGAAGAAGCTCTTGAAGATGATAGCTGGATTCTTGCCATGCAAGAAGAACTTAATCAGTTTAAGAGGAATGATGTCTGAAAACTTGTCTCCAAACCAACAGACAAGTCTGTTATAGGAATAAGATGGGTTTTCAGAAACAAGCTGGATGAAGATGGCAAAGTTGTCAGAAACAAAGCAAGGTTAGTAGCTCAGGGCTACAACCAACAAGAAGGTATTGACTATACTGAGACTTTTGCACCTGTAGCTAGAATAGAAGCTATTCGCATACTCATATCATATGTTGCACAACATCAAATCACTTTATTTCAAATGGATGTAAAAAGTGCTTTTTTAAATAGAATAATTGAAGAAGAAGTTTATGTCAAACAACCTCCTGGTTTTGAGGATAATGAAAAACCAGATCATGTTTTCAAACATAAACGAGATTTATATGGTTTAAAACAAGCGCCTAGAGCATGGTATGATAGACTTAGTTCTTTTCTTATGAATAATGGCTTTATAAGAGGAAAGGTTGATACAACCCTGTTTAAGAAATGCTCAAAAGATAACTTCATAGTAGTTCAGATATATGTTGATGATATTATTTTTGGAGCTACTAATGAAAAATTGTGCAAAGAATTCTCTAAGCTGATGCAAGCAAAATTTGAAATGAGCATGATGGGAGAATTGAAGTTCTTCCTTGGACTGCAAATCAAGCAGATGAGTGATGGTATTTACATCCATCAACAAAAGTACATCAAGGAAATTCTAAAGAAGTACAAAATAGATAGCTTAAAGGTCATGAAAACTCCCATGCAACCTAATGTTAATTTAAGCAACAATGAGGAAGGTAAAAAGGTAGACCAAACTATCTACAGAGGTATGATTGGATATCTTCTTTATTTAACATCTAGCAGACCTGATATTCAGTTTAGTGTCTGTATGTGCGCTAAATTCCAATCTGATCCTAAAGAATCTCATCTTAAGGCTGTTAAAAGAATATTTAGATATTTGCTTGGAACTACTAATCTTGGTTTAATGTACTTAAGAACACAAGAGTACAGTCTAGTTGGTTTTTGTGATGGTGACTTTGCTGGAGATAGAATTGAAAGGAAAAGCACCAGTGGAGGATGTCACTTCATTGGAGCAAAATTAGTCTCTAGGTCAAGCAAAAGGCAGACAACTATTGCACTCTCAACTGCAAAAGCAGAATATGTCTCTGCTACAAGTTGCTGCTCATATCTCTTATGGGTAAAACAGCAACTTGAAGATTACTCTATATTTGAGTATAACATATCTGTCTGGTGTGATAATTCAAGTGATATTTGCTTAACTAGAAACCCCATACAACATTCTGAGGCTAAGCACATAGAAATCAAACATCACTTCATAAGAGATTATGTTCAAAAAGGTGTATTTGATGTTAAGTTTGTTAAAACTGAAAATCAATGGGTTGATATCTTCACAAAACCATTAGCTGAGGATAAATTTAAGTATATAAGAGATAACTTAAACATACACTGCATTGTTGAATAACCTGTCTAATGAGTTTTGCATTACCCGTCTGTTATTAATCGTCTGACCCTATGAGTCATTCTTTTTTTTTTTTTTAAATAGTCTTTTTAATGGTTATTATCCTTTAATGCCATTTTTTATATGAGGCAAAACGTGTACATGACAGTTTTTGTTTTTATTTTAAATCTAAACCGTTACTTTTTAAACCTCCATCTTTAAGTTTTCAAATCACTCTCTCTTCGCTTCATCTCATTACTGGTTCGTATTCCTTCATGGAATATCTAGACCTGTTAATCTCTGATCCTCCCTCAGTCTATGTTGAACCCTTATCCCCACTATCCATCTATATATTCCCCTCTATTTTGTAATTTGTTTTATTACCTTGTACACAGTCAATGATGAATAAATAATAGTATCTTTTCTTTTCTCTCCTCTCTGTCTTTTTTGTTGTTTTTGATAATGTCAAAAGGGAGAGAAGATACTAAGATAAGAAGATCATAAGAACAATGTTAAGTAAAAGAACAATGCTTATATGTCTGATAATGTTAAATAATGGATGCTTATCTGTCTGATAATGTTAAATAATGGAACAACGATTAACTTGTCTGATCATGTTACTAATGTGTGTTACATATACATGTCTGCGTTACGTGAATTCTCTTAAGTTCATTAAATCATTTAACATGTTTTGTCATCATCAAAAGGGGGGAGATTGTTGAGTCTCCAAAATGTCTGATGTGCATTTACCATAGTTTTGATGAGAGTAAAACATTTATTCAATGATTTAATTGAACCCGTCTGTGGTGGTTAACTCGTCTACTCAGTGTGCAGATTAAAATAATAAAGCATTAAGTGTTTTATAGCACAAGTATGTTATCATCCGTCTGATCAAAGAAAGATTCACCTGTCTGAATTACTACTAAAAGTCAACCCGTCTAATGAAGTCTTCACCAGTCTGTTGACCAACGTTGAAGAAATCCCTTCAACTTGTCTAATGAAGTCTTCACCCGTCTGATCAAAGGAAGATTCACCTGTCTGAAGGTCTACACAAATGCTATCCTTCTCTTTACTAAAAGTCAACCCGTCTAATGAAGTTACTCACTTGTCTGTTGACTAACGTTGAAGAAATACTTTCAATACCATAGAACTCTCTTCGAGACTCCATCTAAGTTACAAATGGATGAAAGCTGTCTCGTCTCTTGAAAAGGAATTTCAACAAAGTACTTTACCTGAGTACAACTGCAAGTTACACAAAAAGGGAAAGACTTCCCTCTGAGGACAAAAAGCATATATAAAGATCTGCTAAGACCAAAGGTGTATCAGAAGACTCTATCATTCTGATGATAGGGAACAAACGAAGTTCTCAATCTTTAATAGCTGACCAGAACAACTCTATTTGCATTTAATGAAGATCTGCAAAAGGCCAAGCTTTCAAAATTGTCTCTAACGGTTTTAATGCCTTGAAGCCTATTTAATGAAGAAGACTTTGAAGATCCAAGTAGAGAACGATCACAGCATTTAAAGAGCAATTACTCTGTGCATTTATATCTTCAATCATTCATTGTTTATTCTTCAATCATTTGAAGTTATTACGCAGTCTTTTAGAACTTCACATTTAATACACTCATCTGAGTGCTTGTGAAAGACTTGCAAAGTGTAATTTATTTACAAATTTCTCTCAAACAATACTCGTCTGAGCCTGGAGATGCTAGGTATGCAAACAATACTCGTTTGAGCCCGGAGAGACTAGATGTGCAAACAATACTTGTCTTAGAGCCTGAAGAGGCTAGATGTGAAAATAATACTTGTCTGCCCTGTAACTTGTTCAGTTATAGTGAGAAAACTTGGTGCTGCCAAGGAATGGACGTAGCCTCATTTGTTAAGGGGTGAATCAGGATAAAACCTGCTGCGTGATCTCTCTCTTTACCTTAACTCTTTAGTTTGTTTATTTAACTTATTTGTCTTCTAACTAAGGAGGGTATAATCGTTTTACAAAACTTTTTTTCGTGCATGTTTGTGTGGCTTTCTGTGAAAACCTTCAGACGAGTTACTAGTCTGATTGACCTGTCTTAACTTACTCGTCTGTCTTCATCTGTGCTTGCGAAAAAGTTTATATTTTCGCTTAAAGTTATCAAACTCTATTCAACCCCCCTTCCAGTGTTTTTACCGGTCTATTTCATGTTTGACTTGAAGCAATTCTAGGATGGGTGACCTCCTGGGAAGTATTCCGAGGAAGCGTGTGAGTGAGTACAAAGCACGCTGAAGAGACTCATTTTGGTTTGTGGGGACAGTCATCAATTTAGAAAGCAGCTGGGACGTTACACAATATGCTATAAAGGCCAATACACTAGGTTAAGGTCTAGAACAATTGTCCCTAGACCAGTGCTTGTCTTTTTTTTGAGTTTCAGGCTATAATTCTTCTTTCTGGCTAGTCTTTGTGTTGT
This sequence comes from Ammopiptanthus mongolicus, assembly GCA_039655645.1. Lineage (NCBI taxonomy): Eukaryota > Viridiplantae > Streptophyta > Magnoliopsida > Fabales > Fabaceae > Ammopiptanthus > Ammopiptanthus mongolicus. The sequence goes on along the minus strand of CM077351.1, from coordinate 18,228,960 downwards.
CGTTCTTATCTTAGGTCATTGATGTGTGTGATCCCAAAACATATTTGTTAGTCATTTTGTATGCATTTTCATGTTAATTTAGGCATTTTATTTGATATTTTGTTAGTTTTTCATTTAGAATGGATTACTATAGTGTTCTTGGTATTTGGTGTAGGTTTATTGATTTAAGAGCTTGGATTGACTCCTGTTGGAGCTAGCATAAAGAAAGGAATTGGAAAGAAGTGAAAAAAGCCAAACAAAAGAGACCACGACTAGGGGGTGGTAGAGATCACGGTCTGGAGATGAAGATTTTGGAGCATGCAAGTCAGAGCCAGTCACGGCCTGCGCGATGGAGGCCACGACCGTGGTCTGGTAAAGTGTGCATAATTCATCAAAGCAGAGGCGGCCACGGCCTGTCCGTGACATGCAAAATTTAAGCGTTTTAAATTTATTTTTAATCAAATTTCTTTTGGAGTTTGGACCCTTTTTACCCTAATGTATAAATAGGTTGTTTAGACTTGAAATTGGTCCTCCTTGACATTTCCTTTGGAGGTTTTGGCTTAAGAATTAGGATTCATCTCTTCTCTCCTCTTTTCTCTCTTTTCTCTTTGGTTTTCATGTTCTCTTTTATCAAGATTGTTATGATTATGGCTGAGTAGTTCTTTTATTTCTAGGAATTGGGGCTATGCCCTTGACTTGATTTATGTTATAAATTGATGTTTTTCCCTTTTGTTAATGTAAATTGCATTTGATTTGATTCCTATTGTGTTAATCCTTGTGAATTTGTTGGCCACATCTTTACATGTCATAGATATCTAGGGAGGAACTGAGAAGTGAGCCTAGGTATTAGATCTATAGGAGTTGAACTTAGGACTTAAATCACAAGAGTAAGAAACGGTCGTTCGGGGATTCCATTGAATTATTCCAAATCTTAATGTGGTTAATTTAAATTCAATTACCAAGAGAGTAGGAGTTGGTTTAATTGGGCACAGTTCTTGTATCTCGTGAGGGAACATTAACTATTTTAGAATAATTCACCTTCAAATAATATTGATATTAATAAGAGGATTGTCAATTTAGAAGCATAACCAATCATTGTGCAAGGTAACCATTAGGAAATTCCCTCGCATATTTGAAAAACCAAAATTTGATTTGTTGCTCTTTAATTCTTGCTTTTACTTAATTGCTTTTTTCTAATTCTCGATTGTTACTTGGTTCTCAACAAATATTATTCTTTCTTGTTTGGTAAATCAATTTTTCTAATTAATTGGTATTCATAATCACGACCATTGTGATTCGATCTTTTTATTACTTGACGACGAAACCGTACACTTGCGAATTTCACGCGTCAATCACCCCAATGTTATCTCTGGGGGAGGAGGTGTCTCTTTGAGATATATTTTTTCCTATTTGTATTGCTTCAGATACATGCCTTGGGACACGTCTTTTCACGAACCCTCATTAATTTTCTTGGGGCTACGTCATTTTGTGTGTGTTGTTTCGTATAGTAGTGATGCCTCATTTCCTTTACTTGAATAAATTCTATAAAATTTTGGGATGATGAACGAGTGTGTCCGTTCTTTTCCGTCGCCTCGGTTACTCGTTGCTCCTATAAATAGAGTAGGGGTGGCTTGTGCATTCCTCCCGGTTTCTAGAAGTTTTGCTTTATTGCTATTGCTGCTTAGAGTGCCTATGTCGAATTTATTCTCCAAGTTTTCTTTCATTCATTCTTTCAGTACTATTTTTTCCTTTTCCTCTTCTTGTATTTTCTTCTTTTTGGTGGGGTGATAATCCGCTGGCTTATCTTGTTTTATGTATTATTTTACAGTGGATTGCATCAATTAATTTCAGTTTTTGAACTTGATTTGACCCATATTTAACTTTGTTTGTCTAATTTGATTATTAGAGTTAATTTTATAATTTTATCAATTTTAATTAGATTTTAATAAGATTATCTTATGTTTTGCATTTTGTGATTTTTAGGAATGCATCAATAAAAAAGAACAAGAGGGATTGCAATTTAATTGTAATTGAAGAAAAATATGAAAAGAAACTTGACCTAGAGAATTGAAGACCAATGTAAATTATATAATTGTTGGTGGAGACCAACGTGAATCAAATAGCAAGCGAGGCCCACGCGTGATTGATTCCAAAAAAAATAAAGAAGCATTGGAGGGCTTCAACGTGAAACAAAAAGGCTAAAATATACTTTTGGTCCTTTATCTTTTGGTAAAGATTCATTTTGGTCCTTTATCTCTCTAACGTTGCACAAACTCGTCCTTTCCGCCAGCTCCCTTACAAACGACGTTAGTATCAACAGACACGTACATTAAGTCTCCTTCTTGGCCTATGGTACGGCAAACACTAACAACGTGGCATGCCCATGTGGACTTTACCGTTGGGGTTTATTCTCCCCCAAATTAAAGGCACTCATTCACCCCCAATTTTGCAATTTAGGGTTCTTCATCTCTCACCGAAAACGATGAATTCCTCCTCAATTTCGCACAAGTATAGGGCAAACATGGATTCTCAGAGTTCTTCCTTAAGCGGCGCAAGCAACTGGCCTCTTATGTGCCACTGTCCTGACATTGCGGTGTTGCTCACTAGCGGCACGACTAGGAATGCAGGGAGGGGGTTCTGGGGTTCTAGGCACTACATTGTAAGTTATTGTTTCTTTCACTTTCGTCCCTTTTTCCCTTAGAGTCTCATTCATCATTCTTGAAATTTTTTGTGTTTGCAGAAATGGGTAGAAGGCAGTGGATGTGGTTTCTTTATTTGGCATACTGAAGAAACCATGGATGAAAAAGACATCGTCATTTTGGTGTTTAAAATTTATGACAATTATGTTCTGTGTTGGTGACACATTTATGAGAACTTTAGTTTGTTTTATTTGTTCTTGTGTTGTACCTGTATTCCATGTTTATAGGGAAATGACAACTTGAATTGAAACATACTCATATTGATAATGATATAAGAAATTGAAATGATACATAGTCATTAATTCATTAACTTCATCAGTTACAACCAAAAAACCATTACAAGATCAATTCCAAAAAACTAATACATGGACCAATACAAGATCAGTTTTGGCCTGTTGGTCTCACTAGCCTCCTGAAATTCAGTTTTTGCCTCATAACTCTTATTGGATTTGCAAGTGGTTGGCTTGAAGCAGCAGCAACAGGTTGGTCTTGGGTAGCAGCAACAGGTTAGGGTTGGGTTGCTAGTTGTAGTCAACCATCTTCTTTGGCAACACAAACATTGGATACTTGGACTTTGGAAGGCTGTCTCCACTTTCATCTTATTCAGCTCCACTATCCAACTCCTCAGAGTTGTATTCAGCATCTGAAAACCTATTTCCTACACCAGTACCTCGTGGCTCCCTCATTGTATTACCTGCATGCAATGAGTCAGTCTCTGACTCATCACTAACAGAGACCTACTTATTGGTCTGTGGGGCAGGTCGTGCAGGGACTCTAGACCATGGTCTCCCTGTTCTCCTCTTTGTGGTACTTGTCTCAGCTCCAATAGTCCTTGATCTTTTCCTTCCTGTAAGAATTTCATTAACCTCTTCATCAAAACCAGCAGCATCATTTGTCTCTTCTTCCTCATCATAAATCTTATCCCAACTGCACTATCACTGTCTGCCCTAATATCAATAACTGACTCTTGTACATTCTCTAAGGTAGCAACCTCTTCTTCACTGACAAGATCATCGTCCTCATAGTCAACACTGTCACTCACTAAATCATCAACTACATAAGATGGGTCTTCATTGTCAGTATCACTGCCAGAATCACATGGATGTGCATGCATGGTACCAGCAACTGGAACCTCTTCAGGTTGTGCAGGCTCAGGTTGGACATCCTCAACCACTTGATCAAACTCAGCATGCAAAATCTTCTCACTCTCACCCTAAGCCTCCCCATCAGCCTGAGCTTCACCAAGTTCTACAATTTCATCCAACCCAACCACAAGAAGTCATTACCACAAATCTCTAAAGCAAGAACGAAATTCCTCTCGCATTTCAAAGCAAGAACGACGCAAGTTGCTTTTCAAGTTTGGTCTCTGAAGAATGCCAAAGGAGGAAGATGGAGGGGACAATTTCAAGATGTTCATTATTTTCATTTTTTGGAGGGGTTTTCATTCAAAAATGGTTGTTGCGTATGATGTTTGAAAACAACTGATAGCCTAGAGAATTCTAGAGGACTGAAGAAGTTTTTGTTCATTCAAGAATGGTTGCTGCATATGATGATTTTCTTTCATACTTAGTTAATTAAAAAAGATTGAAGAATTTTCGTTCATCTAGAGAACATGCTGCAGTGGATTATAATTTATAATCAGGGTATCTTATAGCCTCTGGTACCTTATGTGTGATCTAAGTCCACCAGACAAGCATTAGTTATGCATCCTTGTTCCTTTGTTCTATCTTTTGTTTAGCAATTTGCCAGCTTTTTTTTCTTTGAAAGAAAAATAAAATTCTCTGCCATGTTGTAATGGATTATATAATTTGTTGGTTCATGTTTGCAGTAAGGTTACTTTAGAAAGGTATTTTAATTCTGTTATATACCTCTTTAAATTCTATGAATTGGTATGTCAGTACACACACCAAACAAGTACAGTTGTACAAAGTGTACATTACATCAAACAAACAAGTAATGCTAGCCACGTAGTTATACTTCCATTCACATTTGTACATTTTTCATTATTGATTAAAATTGATTTCATCTTGTTATTTTTTTACATTCACATTCTAATTCTGACACTTCATACAGAAGACCTACCATTCTCACAGCACATTCAGAACCTTAATCTGGAGTGAATTACCCACTATTGTGGCTTAAATCTGTTTTCACATGGATACTTCTTTGCTAAAATTCTGGTATAGGTGTTCAAAGCTGCTTTTGAGACAGCATAGGCAGACAGATGAGTAGGCCAGCCTTTGGTCTCCAATGAACCCTCTTTAGCCCATCCATCAAGTATAAACTGTAACAAAGACAAAAATGAAGATAAATTCAGTTGTCAGCTGTACTTACAGGCCATGTTTCAATAACAAATATTGTTAGAAACCAGATAAAATTAATTACCCACAAGGGAATCATTGCAGGAAAGTTGAAAGGACAACTACCAGCACATACACCAAGTGGTTCTCTAATGCTGTAAGTATCAATTCCATGTGATACATTGGAAACATACTCTCCCATTTGTAGAGTTGCCATCCCACAAGCATATTCCACCACCTCTAGATGAAATAACTAGAATATTCAGAGAACTCTATCACCGAAAATTATGAGCTCAATCATTATCTTGCTACAAAACCTTCTCAAGCAATATATTAGAAAGACCAACCTAACAGGGATTGAAAAGTTAGTATAAGAGATCAAAATAAGCCTAACATCAATTAAGCCCTAAAGCAAATTCTGAAGCGAAATCATTTTAAAGCTAATAATAATATTGTATTAAAATTATTATAATTTTATTTAAAGCTAATAGTTATATTAACTAAAAAAAATTTTGAGACCTAAAGTTCTAGCTTTAGTAGCTTGATTCTTGGGCTGACCCTAAAAGAGATAAATGTAAACCCACCTTTGAAAATTTTAAAAATAAGACAATGAGATCACGCTTATCTACCCAATTAAGAGGGTGCTTGTATAAGATTAATTCTTACACAAACAATTATTTTTCATGGTAAAAGCTATTTTTCAGTAGAAGCTAGTATGTTTAGGTCAACTGATTAAATTTCAAAACAACTGTTTTTATATGAAAAAAAATTGTTTTTAAAGAAGTTAGAAGTTTGAAACTTATTTAAAAAGCTATTAGATTATTTTGAAACCAATAACATTCTTCCTATTTCACCCCTACAAATAACTCCATACCTTTTTTAATAATTAATTATATATAAGTGATTTTTTTATACAATCCAAACGAAATAGATTATCTTATAATCGCTTTTCAACAAACACATTCGAATATAACAATAATCGATTATCCATGTAATCGATTATTAAAATAATCAAATTTTCGCATTTGATCCAAACACACACTAAGTCATTATCTTTATGAACCTGGGAATCAAACAATGGTAACAGGTTGATGGTTTGCAGAAATTTTTTTTTTTTTTGGAGGTTTTTCTTGGTCAATTTAAGGGTAAAATACAAGGCAATCACTATTATGGGTCTGTTTGGAAAAGCTGAAAAAAAAAGATTATGCTGATAATTGATTATTGTGATAATCGATTATAATCAGAATCTATTTTTGTTTGGGTCTGTTTGCTGAAAAGCGATTTCAAGATAATCTTTTTCGTTTGGATGGTTTAAAAAAATCGCTTTTTACATAGTAAATTACGAAAAAGGGTATGAAGTTATTTGTATAATTTAATAATATTTATTTGGAAGTTAGTTTTGTAGGGGTAAATAGGGAAGAGAGTTTTGAGAATAAGAAATAATCAAATCATACCAATCTTAAGCTAAAACAAATTAGATGACATAAAACAGCTTTTTTCCCCCAAAAAAAGCTTTTTTATAAATTTAAGCTAATTGCCAAACATGATAGATTATGTATGAAACAGCTTTTTAACCAAAAAATAGTTGAAATGGGAAAAATCCAGCATTCCCAAACAAGCACTATATATCTATGGTTCTTGCTTTGTTGGTGGTTGAATCAGTATCGTTCTTGCTTTGGTGGTGGTTGAAATAGGGAAAGGATTTGTGCGAGAGAGAGAGAGAGAGAGAGAGAGAGAGAGAGAGAGCTAATGGGTTTAGATTCTCGAAGAAGAGAGAATTGCAGGAGTCGGGCTCAACACAATGAATGTTTTGCCCGGAAGAAGAGAGAATTGAAGGGGAGTTGTGCCAGAGGTTACAGGGTGATTGCACGTCATCATTGGATTTTTAATCTTAATTGTTAATTTTAATCCAACACTATTTAATGCGATCATCTTTCACAATAAGACAATCCTCTCACCTGAATTGCCCCTATATATATATTAGGAAGTAGGAACTTAGTTGAAGTGAACGTGTTATAGACAAATTTTTGCCACCCTTGGTACATCAATGTCCAAAGATTTAGGTAATATCATGGGGCTCAGCCTGGAAGATAATTGACTAAATTAAGATTACTTATTGATCTCCATTACTACAGCCGACAATCCCATTTAAAGGTGAAAGTAGAATTCTAGTACCACCATCTCTTTGCTGTTTCATTTAACATCAGACAATTGAATTTTGATAGAACCATGGAAGAGTTGAGAGCATGTATAAGAATTGGTGTGTGTGTGTGTGTGTATATTGGTACATGAAGGAGGTTAAAACCCTATGAAGGAATACTACGTGGAAAAGAAGCTCATCCCCTAACAATATCGTACCCCACCCCTATAGGAGGTTGTTCAAATTTCAAACACATTAACCAACTGATAGATTCTGATCATAGTTTAAAATCATATTTATGAGCAGAGAGTATTTCAGTATTTTCATACTACTTCTCAAAATGATCATCAGGCAAGCGGGACAAAATGTGAACTTCAGTAGCATTGTAACAACTATTAGGACCTCAGGTAACAGCACTTTGAGAGCTTCCACCTCTAATGCTCTCAAGAGTACTCAACACCTCACCCATGGATGGTCTCATGTCTCTATCGGGTTGCAGACATCTGAATGCCAACTGTGCCACTGCACTAATTGTTTCACTTATCCAGTCATCTGATTGAAATTCAAGAGCTGGATCAACAAGCTGTTGGAGATGTCCACAAAGGATTTTATCCATGGCAAAACGTGAAAGAAAGGGCTGCTTATTGTCGCTGTTAAATGCTGGCAGGGATGATATCAGCTGAATCAATATTACTCCAAAGCTATATACATCACTTTTATCAGAAAGAAGGAGCCAATCATAATACTCTGGATCCATATAACCCATAGTCCCAGCAGGACCAGTGGTAATATGGGTAACACCATGTGGGACAAGCCGTGACAATCCAAAGTCTGCAACTTTAGCATTCAAACTACTGTCAAGTACAATGTTACTGGTTTTCATATTACGGTGGATTATATTGGAAGCATGAAGATACGCCAATCCACTTGCAGTTTGTATGGCAATATTTAGTCGAGTAGACCATGGGAGGGTGCCTTCACGAAGAAGATGACCAGCAACAGTTCCATTGGGAATGTATTCTTCCACAAGAAGCAGTTCATGGGCGTGAGGAGAGGTGCAGCCATACAGCTGGACAAGATTTTCATGCCTCAAGCAAGTTAAGATTGCAACTTCGTTCATGAAGTTCCTACGTCTCTCACTATCAAGCTTCTCATCATGAAACCTTAAGATCCTGAATTCATGCATGCGCTTAATTGCAACATGACGCCCACCTTTAAGTACTCCTATAATATAAACAAAATTGAGTAAGTATAGCCATTATCCAATTCTCATTATCATAATGTAGCAGGTAAGCATCTGTTTAGAGCTAACAACATGTCTCACGACTTCAACAACATGCCCAAAGTGAAATGTCACATATACAAGATTCTCATCACTTTACTATCAGCTTTACCATAATGTGACAATTGACAGCTAATTACGCTCATGATAATGCTAACTTCGCCCATACAAGCATTTTCTCCTCCTTCAATTCTATATTTGAAATTCATTTGCTCCTTCCTTAACATTTTATTGATTAATGTAGTTTAAATCTGGTTTTGACAACTACCATCATTGCATTTCTTCAATCTACTTTTTCAAGTCTTTTTCATATGGATTGGTATAATTTACAAAAACAAATGATTATAATGGGGGAATCCGTTTCAACAACTGATCAATAATCAACAAAAAGGTCAAAGAAAAGCAAGAGGAGGAATTGTAATTTCTTTTTCTTGTTTCCTCTCTTACCCTTGACCAAAAGAAAAAAATTCACTACATATAGTCATGCATGGAGTCAAACATAAAGGAAATTGTTATGACTACTCAGTCATCTTGAAATAGAGAAATGAAAGTTTGCTTATTTGTTGGGCGAAAATTTGATTCAGAAGATATCAAAAGACCTGAATGGCACATGCTACCTGTAACTGCTCAAACAATGCTAACAAATATGGGGTAATGCTTAAGGCTATCTTGGGGAAAAGTATAATAACTTATTATACTTGTCCCCATCAATAACACATATATGAAAGGGAGGAATCAGTAGATTTATTGCAATGACTATAAAACTCATATATGGATAGGGAGGAATCAGTAGATTTATTACAATGCCATAGTCAATACCAAATAAAATATACTAATAAGGATGATCAATAACAGTGACAGGTATAACTTAGTGAATTACATATAAACGAATTCTAGAATTCTAGAATGCACGAAATAACACTGAAGTTCCTTATACGCCTATATCGCTGTAAACAGAAGTTAACTACTAACTTTGAAAATTGAAATACAAGGAATGTTCTTACCAGAGTATACAATTCCATTGTCTTCATCCCCAAGTATTCTACTAGGGTGAAAATTTTTTGTGGCTTTTTCAAGTTCAGAATACTTGAAGATCTCACTTATTTGGCATTGGCTGTTCAGCACCTGAGAAAAAGCCAACAGTGATTGACCATGACTACTTGGTGACTCAGATGTCACAATCACTGATTCACCCCAGCTGCTTGGTTCCTTAGAACCAACAGGCTCATGTTGATCACCAACACTGGTTGGATCCTCAGAAGCCACAGGAACCAATTGGCTACCCTTCACCTCAGAAGCCATTGGTAGTGTAAGGTGTTTACCACTTCGATCAGGGAAAAAACAGTGAGATATAAACGAGAAGATTGGCATCACTGCTTATGATTTATGATCAGTGCTCCAATATTCAGTTCCCTAAATTAAACATTTGGAAACAATGACCTTAGCGTTTAGAACTTAGAACCCATGCTAGTAAATGGACAAGTGAAAAAAAAAACCCTTACAAATCCAAATTCACACAAAAAAAATTGTTGCTTTTTTAATCATTACAGAGAAACCAAAGTGATTTAATCTAAGTAATAGTGACACTAACAAAGAAAGTGAAAAAAAAAAAAAAATCATGACCTGAAGGGGTTAGAACCCATTTCAGAAAATGGGCAAGGGAAAAGAACCCTTAAAACCCAAATTCACACAAAAAAAAATGATCCTTTTGCAATCATTATAAAAAAAAAAAAAAAAAAACCAAAGTGATGTAAGTGTTGTGGCATTGACAGAGAAAGTCTTACCTTGGGAACTAAGTAATCTTAAATTGACCAGAATAATATCCACCACCTTGTATGCTGTTCTACAAAGTTGAGAACTTTTGAGGATCAGGAGGGAAGCATACTAGTTTGCTGAAAAAATAAGTCAGGATCAACAAAAGATTGGCATTTAAATCTTAAACTGTTATTTTTTTATTTTTATTTTTTTTTTCAGATTTGGAAGGTGTATTACACAGCTAAACACGCCCTTTATGCTGAAACGCGTAACGTAGTAACCAGTAAACAACACAAAACCAACAAAAAAGGAGAGAAAAATAGAATAATAATATCAATGGAAGGAAAGGAAGGAAGAAGCTGCAATGTAATAAGAGGAGAAAATGGAAGGAAAAAAAGAAAAGAAGGAAGAAAGGGGGGAGAAGACGACTGAATCATAAAATAATTTAATAAATCCCTAATTTTGTCTGTCAAATTATAACATCATATTGCATCAATCTAGTTCCTCACGTTAACCAAACCCAAAACATGTTTTTAAAATTATCAAAAGTTTATCAACTTAGTTTTCAACCTCAATCAATTTAATCCTTATCATTATTAATATAAATATTAGACTGTTTAACTTTTGACAACTTCAAAAATATTTTTAAAAATTCGTTAATATTAGAAATCATCATGTTACAATTTTAAACAACATTGGGGATTTACTCTAAAATTTGCTTAAGTACAAAATTTAATTGGTGGACTTTAAAAATTGAGTCAATTTGGTTGGCGGACTTTAAATATTGAGTCATTTTTTAAAAAATTAAGAAAAAAATTTGGTTGATTGACTTTTGAGTCAATTTGGACAAGTTGGTGGACTTCCAAAATTTAGTCAATTTGGTTGATCCGTGTTTCAGGGGAGGCTTGAAATAGATGCTGATTTTGAAATGGATTAACAGCTATTTAAGTATGTACTTTGAAATTGATTAAGATTATATGATATGGATGCAGGAGCCTTAATTTTTGGCCCCTCAAAAAATCAATTTTTTATTTAAAAAAAATTTAGTTTGTATCTTTTGTATTATTATCTTTTTGATATGTTTGGTATATCAACAAAGAGGGCATCTACTGTGCACCTCAAAAACGGGATGCATAGTGCTCCCCCTTTGATAATATATTTATGATTTTTTTATTGATAAAAATTTAATTAAGTGTTAATTGATTATCTATTGATAAAAATTGGGGTGCACCATACACTCCACTCATGTTTGGTGCACCATAGAACTCACCTATCAACAAATATGTGTTAGCCCACTTGATATGAAAGGTTACCATTAGCTGCAAGGTCCAAGAATTAAGTCCTTGTTGTGTACAAAATAATTAATTTTGTATGAGAAAATTATTGGGTTAATTTGTTATTTTTTAAAAAAGGTCTCAAAGTTTGCTTTAGATCTTAATAGTTGTTGGGACGGCCCTGTATTTTCAAAGTTATATCTAAAGGATTATGCGAGTTAAGAAATAAAATATGTAACATGTGGTATTATTGAAAATGGTTATACAAAATATGATGTGAGGGAGAATTATATGTATAAATGATGATTTAGTCATGATAATGAGGATGCAATTGAAGAGTTAGGCTCATGTTATGGAACTTAAGAGAATATTGTGAGTGATTTTTAAAATATGGGAGTCCTAAAACACACAAGAAGAAATGTGTCTCTTCATGAGTTTAAAATCCTTCCTAACATGTGTGTTATATTATGAGCGTATGTGTCTATACATCAAAGGTTGCATGCATGAAATGTTGCATTCCTTCTTTCAATTAATGAAAGGTTGTTTCCCTTCACCAAGTGGCATGAGTTGGTTTATAAATAGAACCACTCTGCATGCAGGAAAGGTTGACGAAATTGTTAAGTATTATTCGTTCTAAATCACCTTCTTTTATCCCTTATGCATAGAGAGAGTTAAGGAAACTATTATTCTATAAACTGCCATTGACGATACGACCAAGGTTTCTCCATTGTATCTTGAAGGGGATTTGCTGTTACACCTGTTGCATCCAATCTAGAGAGAGATTGGTGGGGGCGAATCGAACCTAAAGCCTAGTGTCCTTACATGCCTTGGAGATTACGCATTTTTCTTTGTCTTCTCTTCTTTGTTGTAGAACCACACCCCAATGTCTAACAATCTTTAGGTTCGATTGTCAATTCTATAATACTGGCTTCTGCAACATTGAAAAATATGACTTCCAACTTTGTAAAATGGGAGAGGTTCGATGGTGGCATTTTTCTACGATAGGAGAAAGAGATGCATTATCTTCTTACAACAAGGAGGTTTGAACACTCATATGCTTCCTCAAAATCTTGTTCATTTATGACCATGGTGAAAGGTGCACAATTATTTTCTATGGCTATGATATGCTTGATGCTCTAAATACTTGTATGTCCAATTCTAAAGTCATTCTTTGTTTATGTTAAATTTAACAAGTGAAATTGGAGCCTTAGATGCATGACTTAGAATCCATCCAAGTATATGAATGTGAGTTTTGATAAGCATGAATATGTTTGTTTTATGATGAATAAATTAATGAAGTTGTTGTAGTTGTATCATGTAAGAACCAAATTTTTTAGAGTTGATAATCTTATATAATATGTGCATTATTATGTGGATATAAGATGAAAATTGTTTCTTGCTTATGTTGAAGATATTAAAAATGTTTTGGATGTGTTATTGGATTGTTCGAAGTTGTCAAAATAGACATGTATGTTCATGGAGAAAAGTTATAACAAATCTTAATGATTTTAGATCATTGGTTTGTTTGTTTTCTATTATGATAATTAATGCCTTAGAACATGGTTAGACATGAATCCAAGACATAGAGACAATTGAAATAAGTTTAGATTTTGGATTGAATAACAAAAAATGAATGGGTCAATACAGGGTCGTGTGGACCCAGATTTCTGCAAAACGAGTCTAGTTGACCTCGGCTGGCTGCAGGGGTTGATACCCAAAAGTTGCATCTTTATGAAAAGTTGCATGTTTTTAAGGCTTAAATACTAATAACGGTTGATAATTAGAACGAAAAGATGCGTCGATCTTGTGGTGAAACGGTGTTTCAATCTTGATGGGGTCACGATTCAAACTCCATTTTTGGGATTTTGAACTTTTAAATGCAGACGTGCTGACCGCTTAGCTACTATTCGAATGGCATTAATGTTTGACATTTTTATCTAATAATTACTACATGATAAATGTACAATATGGAAAAGATGCGTTAGCTGGAAATTGAACCCGCGACACATGGGAAGGATGGCAGATGTCTAAACCATCAAACTAATTCTGGACAATGCCTTTCACTATTCGTTAATTTTTCTATTCTCTCGTATCTGTGAAATCTCCTATTTATGATTTAAATTTATATTATGAATGCCTTGTTAGTCATTGTTAAGGAAAATAGATTTTAAAGTGTAAACCTATATTCAATTACTCATAAGTTGTTTTGTTTATATATGATATTATATTGTGTGGGTTAATTGAACTTATTAATTATGAAATGTTCAGTAAATGCTCACCAGTGCAATAAACATGTTTAACATCGGTTAAAAATATCATTCTAAATCGGTTATGGAACCGATGTAGAAATAGATGATGTAGAATGTAAGACCTTTTAACATCGGTTTTTAACCGATGTTGAAAGTTAACTTTCAACATCGGTTATAAACAAAATCGATTTTGAAAGTTCTCATTCAACAGATTAATAATTATTGAAAAAGATCTTTTGACATCGGTTATAATATAGAACCGATGTTGAAAGTTACAAGTCAACATCGGTTTGGTAGTGTAACCGATGTTGAAAGTATATTTTCACATCGGTTGTAACTCAGAACCGATTGAAATTGATATTTCAACATCGGTTCTCTATTGTAACCGATGTTGATAGTCCATTTTTTTTTTTAATACTTTGTTTTAAACCAGTGGACACAATATCTTCTTCGCCTCATAGTTACGGTTCGGCAATGTGTTACCTTCTGGAAGCATCTCTTTCAACAACTCAAGCAATTCGGTGAAGCTTTTATCACTCCACCCATTTCTCGCCTTCACAACTACCAATCTTAACACCGCTGACAACCGTGTGAAATTAGAGCACCCAGGATACAAAGGCTTATCTGCATCACTGCACAAAGTATCATACACATTTGCTCGTTGAAATGACTCTTGTCCAATATCGCGGATCATGTCCTCTAGTCGATCGTCCATATCTACGTCATCAACCTCCTCTTTTGGGACACACTTGGTTTGTCTAACAATTCACCATGCCATATCCATCTTGTATAACTCTTACATATCCCTTCACAAATAAGATGCTCTCGTATTTTCTCAGCTTCCAGTCGTCTCTCATTCAAACAATTAACACAAGGACAATAAAACCTTCCATTACTATCGGGAACATTTCTTTTAGCAAATTCTAAAAACTCTTCCACTCCATTCTCATACTCATGACTTGTGCGTCTAGCATCGATCCAATTACGATCCATAACTACAACAACACCAACTTCATTTAGTCCAAGATCTTCAACTCCTTTTTATCACAGGGTATGACCCTATCCCATTCGAGAAGAAACTTCTTCAACACTCAGTTAACAATTAGTTAAACTTTCATGCCCATACTTAACGAAATTTCGGCAGCATTTCCCATTGGTCTCCGACGTACACGACTTGACCGCGGTGACATCCACCGCGACAAAGTGTGCACCCGGAGAACAAAAGGAAATGCAGCAGACAGAAATTTCTTCAAGTATAAGATATGAGAATTAAGGAATAAGTATTAACCAAATGAAGAATAAGTTTTTCCCCAAACTGTCCAACTTGGACAATTCAAGATTCAATACAATGAGTAGTACTTTAATAAAGTACACATATGCTCATTAATATTGAATCTCAAACGGGAAACTAAGGTTTTGCTAATTTATTAACACTAAAAGATAATCCAACAGTCCAATTAATCCCTAAGTTAAAGCAGCAAATAGTAAAACTAATACATTAATACTTTTTCTCTTCCTTTCTCCCTTTAATTTCATAAGAAAATCTAATCAGAAGGAGAAGTGTTTTTCTTCATTAGAATGTCACGTATGGATTTCCTGCCAAGTTACATGCGATATTGTAAAACTAATCAAGTTACATGCCATATGCATACTGTAAAACTAATCAAGTTACATAGCAAAACCAAAGTAACAGGTAGCAGACAACAACAAAAATGTAGAGAGAAAGAAAGAGAACTGTATGGAAGTTTCACTCAGTTTACTAAGCAGACCACTGCATGGAAACACTCATATAAATGTCATGAGCAAGACTGGAAACGACTCCATATGACATGAGCACACTAACAGAGTGAAGCATTGGGTTCAACAGAATAGAATGGGGAAGCAATTAATAATCAAAATAAGGATATTAGATACGTACCTTCAAATTTTCCTCAGGTTAGGGAATATCAAGAATGGATTCAGATCTTCTTCAGGTGGCTTTTCTGGAGTAGCAACAGGTGCTGCCTTGTCCTAAGTAGAATTGAAAATAAACTATAAGCCAAAAACGAAACGAAAAAATAAAGCCATTACGAATAAACTATAATATCATAAAACCTAAAGCCAAAAACGAAAAAAAAATGTAAACAAACTCACCTCAGAGGTGAAGCCGTGGACAAAGTTTGGTACAAAGGTTCAGAGGAGAGGGTGAAGGATGAAGGAGAAGGAGCAAACGAGAGAGAGGTGATGAAGGATGAAGGAGCCGTGGGCAGTGTATCAGCGATGAAGGAGCAGCAACGAAATGTGAGGAGAAGGAGAAGGATGAAGGATGGTGCTAGGTTACGGTGGTGAAGGATGAAGGAGAAGGAGCAAACGAGAGAGAGGGCAAACAGTGAGGAGGGAAAGATATGAAAGATTAACGTTGGAGAAATGGGTTTAATGAAGATTTGAAATCGGTTAGTTAATAGAACCGATTTTGAAAGTTTAATAATGAGATGGGTTATAAAATAACCGAGTTTGAAAGTTTACTAATGAGATCGGTTGTGTAATAACCGATGTAAATACTTGGCGGGAATAAATAAATAGTTTTTTATTTAAATTGTATTCATCGGTTGAAATATTTAACCGATGTTAAATGTTTTATACATCAGTTTCTTTATGAACCGATGTAAATAATTTTGAACTTATTTTCAAAATTGCCACCGCCTCTTTTTTAAATCGGTTCCTTTTCAACCGATCTAGAAACCTGTTGTAGAATCCATATTTTGCACTAGTGGCTTTAGGAGTTATAAGAGTAGAAGAATTCTATAGGGTATTAGAAGAAATGTTATCATATTCTGGTCTAGTAAAAAGTTATTGGTGAGAAGCTATGATGATGGCTTGTTATATCGTAATTAGAGTTCCAAACAAAAGGAACAAAATAACCCCATATGAGCTCTGAAAAAATGAAAGCCCATTCTCAACTATTTCAAAGTTTAGGGTTGTAGGGCAATAGCGAAAGTTCTTGAACCAAATAGGAGGAAATTAGGTGAAAGGGGAATTGAATGTGTATTCTGGAGCTATGCTAAAAATAGCAAAGCATATAGATTCATGGTTATAGAATCTAATGACTCATATCCTGTAAATACAATAATTGAGTCCAGGAACGCAATCTTTCAAGAAGATTAGTTTAACTCAATTCCAAGTCATAAGGAAAATGTTCATAGTAATGTACATAATCCGGAAATCGAAGTATCTAATAACGATACTTTGGAAGGTTCGAAACTTAGAAGAGGTCAAAGAGTTAGGAAAGACAAAACTTACGGACCAGACCTTTTCATGTTCCTGGTTGAAGGAACAAGGGAGTCCATAAACAGTTATGGACAGATGTGTTATAATAAAGAAAGTGATCAAGAAACATTTAAAGAGGAAATAAAGTCTCAAGATGCCGCTTTCTGAAAAGAGGCTATACAAGAGGAAATAAACTCAATAATGGGGAATAAAACGTGGAAATTAGTAGACCTTTTCCATGGTTCCAAACCAATAGGTTGTTGTAAATGGATTTTCAAAAGGAAAATGAAGGTAGATGGAACCATATATAAGTTTAAGGCAAGACTAGTTGCTAAGTGAGACGACCCGCCGTCCCATTGAAGAACCTAAGATATTAACTAACCTTAATTGCATTATGATCGTTAGCGCGCCTTATTAATACGAAGCGAAGAGGAAAATTGAGCGCGGAAGCAAAACGAATTATGGCACGCAACGCCTTAGAGTACAGAGCTTTAAAATATAAAGAAATATATCACATACATCACTTGCCCCATCAGTAGGGCTACGGTATTAAAGTAATACATACAGAGTATATTAATAAAAACCAAAATGAAAGTATGAAAATAGGCCGAGAGACAACTCTCCGGCTAACCACAATCACTGCCCAACCTCTCGAGGCTAGGGTCCGTGGCACGTCCTCCGGCGTCAGGCTCGTAAGGAATGCCGTCCAGCTCCTCGACAACTGGTTCCTCCTCGGGGTCTTCCCATAAAACAAAAGTAACACATACAGAAAAGTGCAGGAGATAAGAAACATATATCATCAATATGAGACAGGGGCATCAGTACAGCATATATATACATGCATCACACAACACATATAGAATATACAACACAACATCACCCATCTCTTAAGTCAGACATCATAACCATCTCAAAAGTCATTCTCTCAGATAATCCTATAAGAGGGATATTAGTCCCTATGTATATACTGACTTCCCTCTATGCATGTCGGCCGATACATCACGTCCACAGTTGGACATCCCCGTCGAGATTACATCACATCATGTCCCCCATTGGACATCTCGCCTCAAAATTTAAAAACATCACGTCCCCAAATGGACATCCCCCTTTGGGACAAAAATGTTGTGGTATGAAATGATATGCTATGCAACAAACATCCATCGCAGGTTGATACCGGGACCTCACGCCTACGCACTCGACCACGATCACGACCACGACGCGCCGCATCCACATCAACATCAACATCATCATCAACATCAACATCAGCATCAACATCAGCATCACGACGCCTTGCGTCTACGAGCCACAACTCCATGGTCGGGACCATAACGGTATCAACCCGACCAACATCAACACTCACCAACCAATCACAATAAACATCGCAACAGAAAATCCTCCTAGTACAGTTATCATCACAATGCCCGTTAGCAGTAAATCACACAAACAGTTCAACACAATAAACCAACAGATAATCAAATAATCAAATAAACAGATCAACACATCAACCTCAATCAATCACATCATCCATATCATCAACTTAGTGGTGATAGCCTAAAAGTACCTACATCTAGGGTCCAGGCACTTTATCCAGGGCTCAACCTCTAGTAGAGTTTAAGGGTTCCCCTACACACAAATATATATATAATCTATAGCAGGTTTGCCTTCCCGATGATAAAGTTCTTTCTCCCCACCTTAGTGATTCTCACGTGCAACTCCGGCTACGACTCTGCAACTGCCGATCGGGTGCGCTGTCGAATATTCGAGTCATGTCCGATTCTATACAACAAAACACAACCAGAAATTAATACAGTTAAATCACAAACCCCCTAGTCCAAATGACCAAGGTGCTGCCCCTATTTAATTAAATAGGCTAGGGATGTTGAAATTCTACCAACTCTTGGATGAATGATCCTTAAGTATACACAACACTAGGGTAAGTCTTATTACACAAAAACTTGAAGCAAAACTCATACTCACACACAAGCTAGGTTCGGCCCCTATTTTTAAAATAGGCTAGAGATGTCTAAAAATTCCTAACTCTTGGATCAATGATCCTTAAGTATACAGAACACTACAGTAAGTCATTTTACTCAAAAATGGAATCAAAAACTCAAGCTTTACCCACAAATAGGATTCCGCCCTTTTATACCCATATGATCTAGAGAGATATTTTGCTTACAAGCTCTTGGATTATGAAATAGGGTAAAAATCTAGCTCATAGAAATTGGTTTCGTATTAAAAGAATTTTTCTACAATTTTCTATGGATTTTTGAAGTTTGAAGCATAAACTTGAACTATGAACTTTCAATGAAGAAAAATGAAGATTGAGAGCTCAAGGATGAAATCTATACCTCTTAGGTGATATAGGAGGATGAGATGATCAACTTTGCTTCACAAATTTTCTTGAAAAACCTTGTGGAAGCTTGAGAAAAATGAAGGTGCAGTTATGGAAGAAAAGAGAAAATGAAGGGAGAAGAAGAAGAAGAAAAAGAAAGCGAAGGGGGAGAGAGAAAGAGAAGGGGCTCGAAATTGAAGAGAGAGAAAGAGGGGGTGAGGTCATTTTTTAGATATTTTAGGGACGTAAACGTCCTTTAGGAAAAAGTCCAGGGGCATTTTGGTCTTTTCGTGTTCAGATATTTTCGTTTGTCATAAATATCTAGATATTTTCAGAAAAGCAATGATGACAGTAGTGAGTCACAGGCACGCCTTCCTAGGTGATGTGACTTCATGTTTATCCGTTTTTAGTTCCATTACTTACGCGATTTAATATTTCGCTCAAGAAAGTCGTGAGAACTTATTTATTTTGAAAATTTTCAAAATCGCCGATATTGTTCGCAATTTTATTTAAAACCTAATTGTTTCATTCACAAGTCAAAATTATATCGTCTGAGCAGTAAAATCATACTGTCAGTGTAAAAACGCAGATCGGGCCCTGTTTAAGTTTTCGACCAAAAGTTAATCATAGCTTCCTACGGTAGGGTAGAGCCTGACTATGGTCTCAGATTAATTTATTTTACTCTCTAGACCCTTCAATAAAATACAAACACACAAATACTGTTTGATTAATATAGAAAGCTTTTAAACAAAAATGGGGTGTTACACTAAGGGATTTACACAAAAGGAAGGGATTGATTATTTTGATACATATGCACCTGTGGCAATAATTTCCTCAATTGGAGTGCTATTGGCACTTGCATCTATCTATAATTTTGTTATTCATCAAATGGATGTGAAAACGACATTCCTAAATGTGGAATTAGATGAAGAGGTGTGTATGACACAACCAGAAGGGTTCGTGGTTAATGGTCAACGAAAGAAAATGTCTAAATTGAAGAAGTCATTGTATGGACTAAAGCAAGCTCCTAAGCAATGACATCAAAATTTTGATCAAGTTGTGCTAATTAATGGAAATAAGATAAATGAATTTGATAAACATATTTATAGTAAATTCCATAATGGAAAAGGTGTCATGATTTGTTTGTATGTAGACGATATGTTAATTTTTGGTACAGATCTAGATGAGATAGAAGAAACTAAGAGTTTTCTATCTAGTAATTTTGATATGAAAGCCTTAGGAGAAGCTGATGTGATCCTAGGAATTAGAATAATAAAAGATAGCGAGAATATAGGTTTGTCCCAATCTCACTATATAGAAAATGTATTAAAGAAATTTGATCACTTTGATTGTCAACCTATCACTACTCCATTTGATCATAAAATTAATTTAGTTCCAAATAAAGGTAGTACATTAACACAACTTGAACACTCAAAAGTAATTAGATGCTTGATGTATGGCATGATATGTACCCGACCAGACATTGCAAATGTTATAAGACTAAGTAGCTATACATATAATCCAAGTAAAGACAATTGGCATGATGTCTGAATAGTATTGAAATACTTGAAGGGGACAATGAACTATAGTTTAAACTATAATGGTTATCCTTCGGTGTTGGAAGGATACACAAATGCTAGTTGGGTAAAGAAGATCATGCTTCAATAAGCGGTTGGGTCTTCACACATGGTGGGGGTGCTATCTCTTGAGGTCCCAAGAAATAAACTTACATTGTCGACTCCACCATGGCTACAGAACTCATAGCATTGGCTACAGATAGCAAAGAGGTTGAATGGCTTAGAATTTTGTTGTATGAGATACCAATTTTAATGGCGCCAGTATCCTTACAATGTGATAGTCAGTCAACACTATCAAGGGCATATAGTGGAATGTCCAGGCACATTGGACTAAGACATAGCTATATGAAGAATTTAATTCTAAATGGAGTAATATCCAAGGTTTCTGTAAGAACATAAAGGAATCTTGCAGTCCTTTGACGAAAGGAGTGCCAGGGGATATGGCGTTGAAAACATCATAAGGAATGAGACTCAAGCCCATATCTAAATGATCACCAATGGTGGAAATCCGACTCACATTTGAGTAGCATCAAGTCTTGAGTTCAATGGGCCAAAGTACACTATCAAAGTGATTGCAAGTACTTGACAATAGATACATCCTGAGGTTTAAAAGTACTTGGAACATAAAGAAATATATATAGGAGGGAGGTTGAGCTTTGCTCTTAATGGACCTATAGCATATATATGTTGAAGTGCTTAATTATGGGGGCCTTCCGATAGAGTCTACCTATATGAGAGTGAAGTGGGACCGCTTCTTGGAGTTAAGGGCTTGACTCTTAAAGCTCTCATGAAAAGGATACAAGAAACAAGTCCTCATCAAATGTGTCAGTTTATCATGTCGTTCAATAGTACCGAGATTTCATGTGTAAGTTATGCACGCTCCTTCTAATGAATATTTGGTTCAAAGCTTGTCTACCATTTTATTTGGGACGAGTGAAACTCATTTCTTACTAAGCAAAGGTTCAAATCCTTGAGATACCTTTGTCTGAAAGCATGCAATTTCTGGAATAATGGGATTTGTGTTTATTTTGAAAATGGTGAGGGATTTCCAAAATATGGAAGTCCTAAAACACACAAGAGAAAAGGTGTGTTATATTATGAGAGTATGTGTCTACACATCAAAGGATACATGCATAAAAGGTTACATTCCTTCTTTCAATTAATGAAAGGTTGTTTCCCTTCATCAAGTAGCATGAGTTGGTCTACAAATAGAACCACTCTGCATGCAGGACAGGTTGACGAAATTGTTAAGCCTTATCCATTCCAAATCATCTTCTTTTCTCCCTTATGCGTGGAGAGAGTTAAGGAGACTATTATTCTATAAACTGACATTAACGATACGATTGGTTTAGGGTGTGCAAACCAAACCAAGATTTCTCCATTGTATTCTGAAGGGGATTCAATGTTACACTCGTTGCATCCAATCTAGATAGAGATTGGTGGGAGCAAATCGAACCTAAAGCCTAGTGTCCTTATATGCCTTGGAGATTGCGTATTTTTCTTTGTCTTCTCTTCTTTGTTGCAGAACCACACCCCAATTTCTAACAAATAATAGAATAATAATGCAGTAAAAGAACAAACTCGAGTAATAGAAATATTGATGAGATAGCCTTATGTCAACGAGGTGTATTAGAATGAGAAAAATGCATAGATAAATGGATGTTTGGTAATAAAGATATTTAGCTTTGATTTATGTTGCCATAACTATGGTCAATATTAAGTGAGGCTTATTGGATATTTTAACAAGTTTAAAATCATATTAAGTCTTGTTATTCAAGTCCCTAAGAGTTATGAAAAGTGAAACAAGGAAATGGAGAAGTAGTATCTTCAAAAGAGTGAAAGTTAGAATTTGCTACATAATTTGTTATGTGTTGTCGAGTAAGTTGCATAACTTTTCTATACCTATCCAAATTAAGTGAAACCTCACTCATTTGAAAGGTAACACCTTAAGCCCTTTTCAGTTGAATATTTAGAATTTTTTGCTCACTAGTTTGATTCCAGTTATAATTCGAAGTAAGCTTAAGGCCTATAACATGTTGTACTGAACAGTTTACATTGCAGACTGCGTAACTCTCACTATAGGTGCCCAAATCGTATAAACACAAGTTCTTTAGAAATATAACATCCTAATCTAAGTTTTTAATGTTAAACATAGAAGGAACTTCTAATCTTATCACTAGCTTATTTGTAAATACCATTCAACATATCTCTTCCTTTAAATCTTTTTGAACCAAATTTCATGCATATTGACTATTAGATCTTATTTGAATTGTCAAGATTAAAAAATAATACACATGACCACTAAACAACTTTTAATGTTGACCATCCAAGTAGGGATGGCAAAATTACTCGCACCCGCGGATACCCGCATGGATTACCTGCAGTGGATAGTAAATGGATACCTCTTGGATAAGGATCATATTCCCCACCCCACGGATACCTGCATATTCATAATAAATGTTTTTTATTAGATATATAATATATATGATGGCAATTCTATCACTTTGAGATGAAATAAACTTTATTTTATTTATTATTTCATACTTTTTAGTGGTTAAACCCATAATAATAGTAAATGTTATATTATATAGTGCTATATTATATTGTATAATTTTATTTTCTTTCCTTTTATTTTAGATTCTTAACTACCAACGGATATCCATGGATACCCGCTACCCTCATAAATATCCATGGATATTGATGGGAATGGATGAGAGGGAAGCACTACCCGAACTCACTATTACAGCTGATCAATCATTTGAGTTAGATTTAGTTAGTTAGTTAGATACTTGACAGTTAGTCAGTTATTTAGTTAACCATTAGTTAACTGATTTATTCCTTTTTATATGATGTATATATAAACCGAACTCTGTATATTTGCTAACTAATCAATGAAGAGAAATCAATCTTTTCTCTCATCAGTTATACTTCTTTATTCTCTATAATTTCACATGGTAAAGGAGCTCCAGTGCGCGTGCTACTTTTCTTCCCTAACTCGGTCATCTTGTTGAGTGCTTCTTTTCATTCCCATTCCTGGGTACGATTCTCTCTGCCTATCTTCTCTCTCGGTGTTGGAGATTCCTCGAAACTGGTTTCACTATAGCAAACCCTATCACGGATCCTTCTAACCCCTACTACATGCATTCGAATGAGAACCCTGGAAATTCTTTGGTCACTGTTCTTTTGGTTGGCGACAATTACCATTCTTGGTCAAGGACAATGACCATGGCTCTCAAAACCAAGAACAAGATCCAATTCGTTGATGGCACTCTCCCTAAGCCAGAAAATGGTTATCCAATGTTTAGAGCTTGGGATAGATGCAACACTTTGGTCCTTTCATGGTTGACTCACTCTCTTGATCCTTCTATTGAATACAGTATTCTATAAATGGAAACTGCCCTGGAGGTTTGGAGTGATCTTCGAGAAAGGTACTATCAAGGTGGTGTCTTTCGTATTTAAGTCATTCAAGAAGAGATTTACATGTTCAAGCAGGGTGATAAATCCATTACTGCTTATTTCATCCACTTGAAAGGATTACGGCAAGAATTGCATGATTTTCGACCTCTTGCCTCTTATACTTGTTCTTTACAATGTGCTTGTGAGCTTGTTCCTACTATCAGATCTTATCGTGAGAATGATCATGTGGTCCGTTTCTTGAAAGGATTGAATGAGCAATATGTTGCAGTAAGGTCCCAAATCATGGATCCTTTACTGCATCAACAAAGTTTTCTCGTTGCTCATCCAGCAAGAAAGGCAGTCACATGGGTTTCTTGAAGAGTCTAAGATTCTTACAAGCATGACTCATCAAAATTATGGAGGGAAGGGAAGGCCCAAGAGCAAAGGTCCCCGATTTGTTACTTGCTACAAGAAACATGGGTATCCCCCCAACTATTTTAAGAACACAGTGAACAACTGCACTGCTAAAGATGATTCTGATTTTAATGATGGTAGCAGTATCACATCACAGAGGGAGATTCCTGAGACAACCCCGCATACATGGAGTCGCCCCATTAGCCTCAGAACATTCTCAATGCTTTGATACCACCAAAATGAGGCGACCCCACTTATATAGGATAATCCCATTAGTCCCAAGCTTATATTATTAACTATACATTAACCATATTATTACGTTAGCGTGTTATTCAGGAAGCGTAGCGAAACGAAAACATCGAAAACATTCATGACGCACGGTAAAGGCATAAAAGCAATCATCAGAGTAAATGCAGGTAAAGAAAACTATATACATCACATGCATAAGTTGTGGGCCCATCAGTAAGGCACTGTAATACTGTACATATACAAGCCAACTATACATAGAAATTGAAAGGTACAAACATATACATCAAAAGAAAAGAGCTCTCACAGCTCACCAGTACTACCCACCCATCACTCAAAAAATACATGAAAAGCACTCAGCTCGCATCCTAGACGCACTATAAGGATCCCACCATCAGTGGTGGTAATGGCCGGAACTACTCTAGCCCTCTCCGTGAGTATGCCGATAAACCACCAACAGCTCGTACTGTAACACCCCAATTTTCGCTGCTTTCTAAGATCGGTAATTCATATAAATAAACTAATATTTTATCCGAGGTTTAGAGAATGATATCATAGAGATTTACGGTTAAATTTTGGGTTGAAAATTCAAACAGAACTCAGTCTGCATTTGCACTAACAGTAGGATTTTACTGATCAGAAAACCTAATTTTGACTTGTGAACGAAACAGTTAGGTTTTAAATCGAATTTCCAACGACTTTGGTTATTTTAAAATTTTTCACTAAAAAGTGAAATAACATAGGTTATACAAGCAAAATCTTGAATCGAGTGAACAACGGAGCTGAATACGAGATTAACGGGACCCGCTAACGGATAAATTTGAGATCACATCAAGGACAACTCACCAATGGTGAGTCATACAAGTGACTCACCAATGTCATAAATGTTGTGAAGTGAAAGGATCACCATTATGGCTTTAACCATTTATTTTAATTCCATTTTTGTCCCTAGGTGAAATAACTCTTTTGCCCCTAAGAATTGATGAAAATATAGTTGTGCCACACCATCATTACCTTCTACAAATATCTAAGATATTTGTGGCTTTAGAGGTGGAGGGACAATTATGTCCTTAACCTTTTGGTTAAATTCCAATTTTGTCCCTAAGTGAAATTACCCTTTTGTCCCTAAAATGAACAAGATAGGACACCCTTGTCCCTCATTTTCCCACACCTAAAACACTCTCCACAAAGGCCATCCACCCATTTTTTCTTCACACCTTCATAAGCTTATCAACTTTCTCACTTCTCAAGTGAAACTTAGGCCAAAATTCGTGAAGAAATGGCTTGGATTCTTGCACATTTTCATCATCCAAGAGGTATACCTTACTCTCTTTGATCCATAAACTCTATTTTCTTCATTCATTTCCTTGATTCAAAGCCATAATCAATATGTTTCAATTCTAAAGTTCTATGTTCAAAAATCTCTAGAAAATCATAGAAAAATCCTTTTAATGTGAAATCAGTTTCTATGATCTAGTTTTATCATCCTCTATCACTAACCAAAAGCGTGTGATCAAATAACATGTCTAGCTATATTTACTAAGAGGGGCCGAAACCTAACTCTTGAAAGTTAAGAGTTTTACTTCAAATTTTTGTATAATGTAACTTGATCTAGTGTTTTGCATACTTGAGGATCATTCATCTAAGAGTTAGAAATTTTTAGACATCTCTAGCCTTTTTAAGTCACCATGGCCAAACCTAGACCTTGTGATGGAAAGGAGTGTAATTTGTTAATGTTAAAGTTTGAATTGATTGTGTGAAAGTGGTTGTTGTTGAGTAGTTCGGGCGATTAATCGGAGGACTAGCGAATCAAATCGGACAACGTTCATTCAGAGATTTACCTTCGAGAGGTAAGGGGAGATGACCTGAGGAACTTAATTTCCGACGGCTATGTACCGTCCTTGTGTGTAAGTTGTAAGTTATGATGTAATGTCTTGAATTGTGGAGTGTTTTAATTTATATTTTAGTTATTTGCCTTGATTATGCTTGATATGATATTTTGGTTGAATTAATGATTGATATTGTGTTAAGGAACCAAATATTGGTTAGTGTTCAAAATCAAGTAAAGTTAAAAGCTTCAAAAAGCTTAAGACATAATATTAAGCAGATAAAAGGTTAAAAGTTTTTAGAAAAATTCGAAGACAACGTGTCTTGACCTTTTATTTTGGGAACAAGAAATTGAAGTATACTTTATTAATGAAAAAAGACATAAGAAAGGAAATTGGAAAACAATTTTAGTTTAAGAAAAATAAGTTTTAAAAAGAGATGTTCCTTTAGAAATCCTCAATAGAGTTAAAATGATAAAACGAGGTATTTCAAGTAAAAGTATTTTCAAGAGTTAAGTTTTAGAAACAAGTTGGTTTTTAATTGGAGAAAAAGAGTTTTCACGAACTATATTTCAAAAGTTGTTTTTTTGTTTGGGAGAGGTTTAGAAAATTTTAAAGAAGGTACAATTTCAAAGTTTTGATGGTTTATTAAAATATTTCAAAAGAAAAGTGGTTTTTGATAAAGAGTTTTACTCTACGGAAAACTGATCCCGGTGACTTTGTGTGTAAGCTTCGGAGATGTGAGTTTTATTTTTGTATTTAAAAAAAAAATAGTTAATTTGAAAATGAACATAGAAACCGAGACGTCGGGATTCTAGTATTCTGCAGAACACGTGGATCGAGGATCCGTGTTAGTGAAGTGGTCCTGTAAACTTGTGGACAATTTGTATTCTCTGGAATCCAAAACCCGAGACTGGTGCATCGGTTTATGATTTTGTGTTTGAGTTGTTGGACTGTGTGTCCTTTTTGGTTAAATGTTGAAAAGACTTAAGAGTCTAAAAGTTGTGGTGGTTGATAGCCTTGAGCTTCAATAAGGAAATAATCATACGAAACAGAAAAACTTACGAAAACAAAGGTTTTCTCATGCATTTATTTTTGGCAGACATGCCATCAGAATGGGGGATCTTGATGGCAGGGAACCCTGTGATGATTGTTAAGTCGTTATGTAACTTTGTGCCTTGATGGGCAATGGTGTCATACATATGAAGCATATTGTGTCCTGAGTTGGACAAATGTAGTATGACCAATTGCAATTTGTCAAGTATCACTGAATGTAATTCCATGTAATCGCGTAATGTCATGGTGTTCATGTACCTTTGAATGGCACATTGGTGCTAGACATTGTTGCCTGGTGGCCAATGTACTTGAGCCTGATCTACTCTTTTGAAAGAAGTTGGGATTTTCGAAAATTAAGACTCAAATACTAGATGATATATATGGAAGTATCATGCATATATTTTTAAAATGACGATGTTTGTTGGGTATGAGACCCTTGCTTTGTCTTTATTGTTATAATATCCTATTTTCTACTTATGATGCTTATGGGTCGTATTTGATATACATGAATCTGTTGTTTTGTATGTTGTGTATGTGGTTGTCGCATCTTAAGTTCATATATTGGTTTCTCACCCTTGCCTGTACATGTTGGACACCCTGTTGTGTTTTTGGATACGTGTACAGATGTTTATTAACGGTCCTCTGGGTCATTTTGGGACCCTGTAGCTTGAGTTTCTGGATGTTGACGGCGAAGATGTGCAAACTGTGGATGAAGAGGCCCATTCCCTTTGGTACGATGTATGCTAGGTAGTATGCTCTATTGTCCTTAGAGTTCTTTTATCAGACCAGCTCTTAGGATTTATAATATTTAAGTCCATTCTTTCAACTGTGGCTAAGTATGTTGTGTATTAAGAGATTGAAAGGGATGTACGCCTTATGGCGAAGTTGAATTATTTTTATAGATGATGAACTTCAATTTGTTTCATCTGGCTGTTAAAAATTTCCTTTGGTATCATATTTCTGCAACTACTCTAGTGAGTTATTTTCGAAAAAGTTTTTAGTTAACAAGGAAAAAGATATTGGGGTGACGAAATGTGACACCAAGAGGGGGTGTTACAATAGTGGTATCAGAGCTGGCCGAGTCTTTTGGAATCTAGGTTATGGATTCATGATGTTTTTGCTGTGTTTACTCTGTGTTTTGTTTGGATAGAGGTCAGTAGGTGTAAGAACAGTCTGTTATGACTTGTTCCTTGTGGAATACCACCAATTGGATTGGTTGGATCCGATGATTAAGATGCGTTAAGACTCTTATAGAAGATTTATCCGAGTTATTAAGTGGTGACATCTAAGGTAAGCTTTGAGGCAACCCTTAGTCGGTTTTAGCAAATAAGTTTAAATATGACTGTTACTTTATGAGTCAAGTTAGGCTCTTAGCTATCAAGTAGCGAAGATCCCTTGTATGTGAAGGAAGTTCAATTGTTGGGAAAGTTTTCCGAAGAAACGAGTGTGCTGTAGACAGGTAGAAGAATACCAAAAGTTTTTAAAGTAGATGCATAGGTATCTAGTAAGCGACCAAAGGGATGGCAAGATAACGACATGTTCGCTAATAGAGTTGAGAGACTGGAATAGAATTCCAGTGGAGCAATGGAAGTGTGGTATCACGTGAAGTTTCTTCTAATAGTATTTTAAGAAATGATTGGAGCCTCCGCTGTTTGTGGATTTGATGGATAAGACATTTGTATCCATTAGGACAGATTGACGGTTACGCGTTATGGGTACACTTGTGATCCATGTTGATGATGGTGAAGAGTATGTATGATACCTAAGTATAACTTTTTCGAAGGTTACGAATGATCAGAGACTGAGTGAATAAGAATGGAAGTAAGTCTTTAGTGAAGGATTAGTAGTAGAGAATGATGGACTAGCATGTAAGTAAAAGAGGGAATGACTTTTCCTGATAGTTGATGGATAAGCAAAAGGCTAATGATTAGTTTCTAAAGTTAGTTTTATTTCTCCAAAAGAGTAGGACCTTGTTGAATTGTTTCCTTATCGAAACAATGTGTGTTGACACACAAGTATGTATGTTTGATGGGTTTTAATCGGGTTGAGGCCTTGTAAGAACTCATGTTTAGTAAATGGTACTTGTATTCATGCTGACACGTCGTTTATCCTTTTGGGATTGTGTCTGACTTTTGAATGAGGTGCCTGTCGTCGAAGATTTTTCAGGAGAATTTTCTGAGAATGTTCGAAGTTTGTGTTTGCGAAGGATATTAAGTTTTCGATTGATCTAGTTTCTAGATTCAGTAAGATCTCCATCGCTTTGTGTAGAATATCACCTACAAAGCTAGCTGGGTTAGACTACATGAACTGGAATTTTCGTCCGTTTCTGGATAAATTCATCATCATCGACGATGTTCTCGTTTACTCTAAGAGTCATGAGAAGCATGAGGAAACTCTGCATCAAGTGTTACGGATCCTACACGAGAAGATTTGTCGTGAAGTTACTTAAGTTGCGAGTTTTGACTCTATGGTAGTGAAATTCTTAGGGCATGCGATCCCTAACGAGCATTTGTACTCATACTCCTACATAATCCTCAGTGTATTAGACATTTGAGTGGATTGGTTTAATACTATCCATTGGTTTGGACATTTTCATAGTATTTCAATGAAAGATTTATTATGACTATTTCTTGAGTTGTAACACAAACGACTTCTTGATACCGAAAGTTTCTTGATGAAACTTAGTCTAATCACTTTTAGTTTTGGTAAATGTGATCCAGTCTGATTTTTTGCTAGACTATTCATGTTTTGATTCCCTAATTCATTGAAAGATTCTTGTGAAAGAAGGGACTTTATTAGAGTCATGGTTATAAACATGTATTAGCTATGCATTTTTACAGTCACGAACTTATTGAAGAATCTTTTTACATACTGGATATTCCTGTATTCTTTTCAGAGTGGTAAAATTCTCCTCTATACTTTCGTATGAGAATAGGACCAAGAAAATTTCCTTTATTAAAAATTTATTTCCTTAATCTTTAAGGAGCGAGTAGAGACTAAGTTCAACTAATCGCCTTCAACTCAAGTGGACGAGTAAGAAAAACGATTTGATCTTTGAAAGGTTGGTTGGGAGTATGTGTAGTAGCTAACTGCAATCATTCTTGTAGCAGGATAGACAAGAAGTGATGGGAATTTTGTTGGGTATAGTTATGACTGATAGGATGTGAACCTTTAAGATCAATCTCAGTAAGAGAGACAATTATTGTAAGTCAAGTATTGATCGAGGCAGAATAGTAGTTGGGAGATCTTGGGTAATGATCAATGTCTGTAGTTAAGATTGATTGTATGAGTTTGGAAAATTATAGGAAAGTGTCCATGGTGTTAAGTTTTCCGCAAATATATGGTATTTGAACTATGTTCTGGAATGACAAGTATGGAGCACTGGGATTATCTCCAGAAGCAAGTCCAACTCTATTTCATGTTTGTGCAAATCTTTTCAAAGCTTTCAATTTCATTTGAAGTATGATGAAAACTTGCGAACATACTGTTTGCTTCAGAAGGTATCGTAGCTGTAGATGCTTAATATCAGTGAAAAATAACATTTTCTCAAATTGCATGTTTTCATATGACCTGCTGCTTCTTATTTAACTTTGTTTTAGAAACTCAAAGAATAAGTTGTCTTTCTCTTCATTGATTATTGCAGCAAACACCAATACATATTTTCTATCAATTGATGTGGAAAAATATCTGGAAAAAAAAAGTGTGCTTGGCTTGTTGCTGTGTAGTAGTAGTTTTGTTCTTGAAACAAAGAAAGCCCTTGAAATCAAACAACCACATCAGTTAAAATACTACAGTTAACAGATTTGCATTGTAACTACTTATTACATTGATGTAGTGTTAGAATATCTGAAAGGTACTGAAAAGTATCTCAGAATATTTGGGAAGATTCCAATTTTTTTATTCATGTAAGGCTTCAGGCCATGGTGAATTTTGACATTGTTGTATAATCTTACTTAAAAAAGGAATGAAATGAAGGAAAGTCTGGGTGTGGACCTTTTGTAGTAACAGGAATTCTCCATTACTCCATTGGAAGAAAAAGATGAGACCTAATGCTAGTAGGAAGGAGCAATTCTTTCATGCTGACCAAGAAGGATAAATAGGCATTCCAGATTTGAATTCCCCTTGACTTACTAATATATATAAAAGAAAGGTAAATAAATTTATTCAAAAGCAAATTACACTGACTAACCCTCTAGTTTTGAATATTAAACTGATCTCTCTTAGTAGTATTTTTTCACTTGTAAAGAAATTTGTACTAAGAGAGTGTCAAAATGTAAAATGTAAATTAAATAGAAGAGGTATCTGTATTATGAAATTCAAAATAAGGGAGGTCAATGACTCAATGGAATATTCTAAACTAAAGAATGCTATATTTTTCTTTTCCATTCTTTCCCTTTGTCCACATTATTAAACTTGTATGACCCAAATTTCCATCATTCCATCCCCAAGCCTGTGGTCTAGAGAATGGTTTACAATCTTTGAAGTATACCTACCTTCATAGTTAGCAGAGAAAATAAACGATATCTTTGAAAGAGGCAATATATTGAAATAAAAATAATAAATCAGCACAGACTCTATGACTATAAAATATATATAACAGAGCCAATAAGCTCTCTCAGTGGCGATGCTGATGGGTTTCATTGTGCGCTCTCTAATATATAAACTGTTTGCATTCTCTTTACTTGCGCGCTTTCATTATGTGACATTGTCTTTTATGATGGTGCAGACTTGGATAATGGAAATCAGACAGAGGAAAAGTTGCATGCACAAAAAGTATTTCCAACTTACTTCATTTGTTCTAAGAATTTATGGGTAATGAATTGATAAATATATGTTAATTTCTAAAAATAAATTTATGCTTTCAGAAACCAATAGCACCTGTCTCCTTGATGTTTTAGAAAGCTAAAACCAACTCAGGGAAAGAAAGTATGAAAAGACAGATAAATGGTGGACAGGCCAAATGAGCAATCTAAAGTGGAAGCCAAGTACCCAACTATTCAGTTTAATCGACATTTAACTGCATATGTTGAGAAGATATATGGAATGATCCGTGATAGTTTGAAGAAAGAGATTAGTCCTTTCCTAAATTTGTGTATTCAGGTAAGCATCATGTTTAAGAAAAACTTCCAAATCCAAAGTACAACAGAAAATTAGATATTGGTTGATTTTATACATCTTTTTGTCACCAGGATCCATAAAGACCAGATCAAATAAGAGGGTCCTCCAGAAACATTCATTCAAATATAGTTGCAAAACAACAGGCATTGCATATGCACTAGAAAAGCATTGTCAACAAGTTAGCTCATGCCATGAGTATATTGTCAGATAACTATGTAAGCATAAATTACTCACTTAATATTGCTTTGGCTGAGTTGAGATTTCTCAACATTTGACATCTTGTGACTTCCAAGTCCCTTCCATGATAACAAGATATTTAGTCCAGTTTTCTCATTCATCAATGTCCTACTCTTTAATACGTGAGCAGAATTTCCATTCAAATGCAGTAAAGAGGTCCTATAAAAGTAAATGTTGATCAATTTATTTTAATACAATTTGCCCTTAAGTTATTAAAACTATGGTCTGACAGTTTGTTGCTTCACCGTGAGTGTTGCTCCTATCGCAATGGAAAATATCTGAAGGCAGGTTTTCATGAGTTTGAAATATTGTGGTTTTTTTTTAAGGGAAAGCGTCAGTCCACGTGACATCACTAGAGGCGCCATGTGAACTAGGGCCTTCCACGTCAACAATAAAAAAAATAAAAAATGATTGCATGACAAAAACAATCTGATTTTGATAAATAATTTCAAAACAACCCTATTTTAATAAAATAGTTTGTAAAAATACCCCGGTTTGATTAAAAAGCCACACCAAGCTAGAGTTACTGACAAATAAAAATGAGGAGCCGGAGGTAAATCTGAATTTTTTTCTCCTAGATATTTAGGAAATTTTACTTTCAGCATCAAAATGGTGAAACTATAAAGTTATTGACATCTATCTATTACTATATTAGAAAGTTGGGTTCTCAACATACACGTGTTACCTCATTGGCAAAAAAAAAATTTCTCGCTGAGATGTTTCCACTAGGTGTGGAACTTGATGCATATATCATCTGATTTCTTTCTGACCTGAAAATCCTTTTCCTAAATTGACTATATGCTAATTTCTAAATCCTTTCATTGTGCACTTATAACAAATTTTATACTTCATTATGGACACGTGACGAAATTGTCTCTAGGATGTGAATCTACCTCTTGCTATATATTTTTTTAATTCAAAAGACACTACAACAGGCACATTTTGTTCAATTCTGGCAATGCATCATATGGTTGTGTGCCAAAGTGGCCATTAATTTTCCCAGAAGCAATTCAAGTTGTACAATTGCATATCTAGACAAGTTTGTTGAGATACCCTTCTAAAGAGAAATTTATGTTACTAGAAAGGAAGGAAAATCAATTTACTGAATGAAGGCAAATCTGAGAACCATGAAATTGCAGCCTGATTTAACATAAATGAATTACACCTTTCACTTTATTGTGTCAAGACAGTGCTATCAGAATTCTACATAAACACTCTTGACCGCTTCCCTAGATGACTAGATGAATTGTCAAATTTCTCAATTCTGAGAGTTGTGAAGGGAATTAAGAATCAACAATCACTTCAAACTTGCCATTAAAATATTGTAGAAGAAGACATTGGCCTAAAAATGGATAATTAAGCAGCAATGGTGATGCACTGGATTGCCTGTTTGCAGATACCAGTCATTGTTGCTTCAGGTCCATAAACCTGTACAGAGACCAAAATAGATCAGAGAAATTTCCTCAAACCAAATTTTCTGATCAGCATCAGTTAGTTTGTTAATAAATCAAGGCATCAGTTATATAACCTCAATAGGGATGCCAATCTCCTCTCCAAGTTCCCGCATTTTTGCTAGACCCTTCTGGTAGTTGGGACCTCCTCTCCTCACATAGATGTGCATCTTTGCTTCTTTAAGCTTTTTTTCCTGGTAAGTAATAGTTCAACAATCAATGAACTCTACTACAAGAAAATAATCATCATACAATTGAGCAAAGATCCATGATAATAGGCTTACCTTCTCTTTCAGAGCTCGAATTATGCCACTGAATGTAGCAGCAACATCAGTGAAGTTAGCTATTCCTCCCCCTATCACAAGGGCCCGCTTTTGGCCATCAGGATTTGAAGTTGCGCACTGAAAACAGAATCACTATAGTATCAGTTTCAAAGTTAGTATGCATTTGATAAGCTATCTTAGACACTTGAAACAAGGAATGGCTGATCATGTAAACCAACAATGTTGAATTTGTAAATTTATAAGTTTTACAAAAAGAATGTTGACATAAGAATTGATTACATCGATTACAACTCTGGCATACTGCAAGACCTCATCTTCCTTGGGTGCACCACTATATTCTGCATAATTTCCAAGCTCAGGTGCATAACCAAGATCTCCTACCTGTTTAAATAAATTAGTATACAAGATATTGGTTGCTTCATGTTACAACTTGCAAGAGAATTGAGTTCAGAAATGAATTTAGTTTTAAAGTGAAACACACCGTATCAGCATAGATGACACTAGCACCTCCCCCAGCTACCATTGTCCAAATTCGTCCCATAGGGTTTAACACTGTGAATTTTAAAGATGCACTTGTCTGGAAGCAGAAAATAAGCAAGCCAATATAAGCTTTTCAGAGTAAATTTGATTGCACCATGGTAACTAGAAGCAGTAATATTATTGATGATTGAGGTTAGTACAAGGACTTTAATTTACCCTGAAGATCTGCAGAACAGGTGTTACAGTACTTACTAAGAAGCAAAAATGATTAAGATCTGTAGCTTATGGACTGAATTAAATATGAATGTAGATACAGATGAAAACTATATTTGTTCACCTTTTCATCTAATCCATGAATGAAAGTCTCTGTAGGACTCATAACCCTTCCAAATGGCAATGGAAATTCAACGTTTCCCCATCTGCAAATAATAGGAACATGCATGCTTTTTAAAAAGTGTTGACTATGAATTATTATTAGTTTTCCATGCTGTATTAGAGATATGGTATTCATAGTTTAAATAACAGTTGATATTCTTTAGAGGGAAGTAACCCACTTCTTGAAGTTCTTGAAAGCAGCAGTGTCATCTAGCTCGCCTCTCATATCCAAAGGATAAGGCTTTCCATTTACCAAAGTGAAAGGATTCATCTCTAAGAAAGTGAAATCCAGGTCTAACACGAGAAAGAAAATGAGTTTAAATGCAAATGTTAATGAAAGTGTCTTCACAAGCCCATTTAATGGTATGTAAATATAAATATTTTAAAATACCTTGAAATAAAGTGAAAATCACCTTGAGAAATCCCTCAATTTCTCCCTTGATCTGTAAGCATAAATGAAGTACTTATAAGTAATTGAAACAGTGTTTATCAACAAAAAGGTATGAGGTATTCGATCACATGGTCCTATTAATCTACATCAAGAGTTAATATAGAAAGTGAAAAACATATTAAGTAAAAAAAGTAACAAACTTAGCTTGTTCATAAAGTAACAAATTATTAATTAAAGTTAATATACCTCCAAGGGAAGGGTTGCAACAAGGGGGGCAATATTCTCTGATGTAAGAGACACTCCTGTAGGAACAAATACAGTCTTAACCTGAAATATGAACAAACCACTTTGCAGCTTATGGGATTATAAGTGAAGATATGAGTAGAACTTATAGTGAGTAATTAATTCGTATTCTGAGATAAAAAATTCCATATTGTAGTACCTTATCCCAGTTCTCTTCAATTTCAATTCCTCCACACTCTGAAAAGCTTATACTGTTCCCTAGTCTCTCTGAGACAATGTTAAGGTAAAACTCTTCACTGTGTGGGATGAAAGGTTCAACAATGAAAGTTGTTATGGGTCCTTTGCATCCACCCATCTCAACCTACATTTTAAAGAAAGATATGACCAAATGATTCAAGGGTAGAAAAGAAGTACTAAAAAAATGATTTAAAAAAGGGGGAAATAATTTAAGGTTTAGAGGAAAAGATGAGAGAAACACACCTCTTTGCCAAGTCGCTCTTTTACAAAAGAAGCAACTTCTGCCAAATCCATATTTAGGGCAACCAAACCGCTTTTGCCACGCTTTCCAAATAGCATGTCAGGTTTCACAACCAATTTTGAAGATGAAAGCCAGGGTTCCTTCTCTGCTAGCTCGTTGAAATCAGTGGACTCTGTAACCTAAGGAATAAAACACACAACGAACTGTGTAAGATGGTGCAACTTACTAATATACAAACTTTAACATTCTTACAAATCACAGTTATATACATTTCAGAGTAACACAGGTTAAACACTAACTAAATTGTTATATTGAATAAAGACTATATTGAGTGGATTAATACACTTTATTTGATAGAGATTCAGATCAGAAATTTTCAGTTATAAACTTATACACATAATATGCACATCATAACATGACAACAATCATATCATGTCATGTTTGTACTTACTCATCCTAGATAACAAACCAAATACTATTACATTAGTTTACAATAATTTACAAAAAGCTAGTAAAATAAACGCATCTACAAGATTCGAAGTTTCTTATCTGACTACTGCAAAGCAATGAGGTTACTGATGGACAAGCAAGACTAGTTGGAAGTTGAATCCCTTCAGACATGCACCTGATTTACTTGCTATCATGATATAGGACAAAAGTTAAATGGTGTTTGAGTTATGGGGTTCAAACAGATATGGAGTCCTGTTATCCTATACAAAAATGTTATTTGTACATCCAAACACCACACAACTTGGTTAATGGGTGTATAAATCTTGGTTAATGATGTCATGTGGTTAATTGACAAGTTAGTTAATATCGTCGGGATCGTGGTTAATAATGTATAAAACGTGGTTAATGTTGTCAAAATCTCTTATGTTCAAACTAACATTGTTGTATCCTATAATCAAACAAAAGCTAACAAAACTTCAAAGTGTAATAATTTCAATGTGAGCCTAACCCAAAAAAATTGAAAGGTACAAGATTCACAACCAAGCCAACACAAGAACTTTCTGAAAATTCAAATTAAAGGACAATCCCATGATGACAAGGCTTACCTGTGAAGACTTGATTGGCAAATCCTGGCCAGAGAATCTCTTGAAATGCTCCTTCAACAACCTCTTAGAGTCATACTCTCTGATCTTCTTGCGTGCCATTGCTTCTTAAATGTGCAACAAGTTCACAACAAAAAGAAAAGAAAAAAAACTCTCCTTCAACACAAAAACAAGAAAAACCCAGATCAAATCAGCTAAAGGGACCTCAAAATTCCAATCAAAATCATATTTTTAAAGACTCAGCACTCAGCAGATTGATCACATGCAACAGAGATTACACACTAAAATGACGGAAACTGAACATGAAAAATGCATGGGAGTTCTTCTAGAGAGAGAGAAGGGAATGCAGTTACCGTGAGAGATAAACGGATCAGTGGAGAAGAAGTTGAAGGAGGTAGATCCAATGGAGTTGGAGAGATTGGTGATTTATGTGAGAGGTGTTGGTGGCTCCATACATATATTTATGCTTTGGACAAATAGCAAAAGAAAGAGAGAAAAACGAGGGGTAGGTTGGGTACTATAAAATTGGTTCATTTATTACTATAATAATCACTCGTGCATCGCACGGGTTAAATGGGTGATATACAATATTTAAACAACTATTTTTTTTGTGGTTATTTTTAATTAAATAAAAAATTATATATCAAATTTCATAACAATAATAACAATAATATATACCCACACTTCTCAATTTCTCATCATCAAGTCTTATAAATTAAATTAGAGTACACATTTTTTAATATAAATCATTTTGTTCTCCACAACATTTTCATGAGTCATGTGACATCACCTACATTAACTAATTTTTAATATTTAAAATATTTTTTTGACCAAATATTTAAAGTATTTTAAAATCTATTAATTAAGATTTATTATTATTATTATATTTTCATATCATATACTTATTTCCATTTAATTTCTTTCCTTTTATATTTGCATATTTGTAATTTAATAAAATTAAAAATAACTATAAAAACATAAAATTAACTTCATAAAATCAATAAATATTGTATAATGAATGAGAAAGCTTTTGACACAAGTGATTTTACATGTTTACCCTCAATCACTAATTTACTTTTATATATAAAGAATCAAACATATTTGAATTAATATTAAATTTGAATGTAAAATTTAGAAGGTTTTTACCGTCATTTCCACTGTAAATTCAATCATATATACCTCAATCATCGGTCGGCTAGTTAGAGCAGGGAACTAACCCTTGATTTTCGTAATCTCTCAACTAGAGTGTCGTCACCAGGATTCGAACTTGCATCCTTCTCCTTATGGGGTCGAGATGCTTACCACTCGACCAATCCTTGGTTAGTTAATTTACTTGTTTTATTACCTAAAAATATTATAAAAATGAGATAAAATAATAATAATATGTAAATATCTTTAGTAAAACCAAAGATTAATTTTGATGTATTGTTTGTATAAATTCTTTTACACTATCAACACTATCAATTAATAATATATTATCATAGGAGTGATTTTTAATATAATTATTAACATTGAAACAAAAAATGATAGATGTTCTTAAATTTTATGTAACATTTTTGGACCCACTTACAACTGAGTTAAAAACCAAAGAGCGGTTGTTGCGTCAGAGATGCTCTTATCCAAGCTTTCTTAATGAACAATATATTTGATGGAGGCCACACAAATGTCACCTTTTTCACTTTACCCTCTATCTTTTACCATTCTTCGGTTTAGCTGCGAGATGCATCTTCTCAGCAACCCGCACGGTGAACAGTGTTGAGCAAAGTGTGAAAAATGTTACCCTCTCAGCTTTGTTCGGAAGTTGGAAGCATTTGCATGCGACAAGTATCGCTTGAGAACAAGTCCCACACCGTGCAAGTAAAGAGAATGTAAAGAGTTTATATAATAGAGAGCCTGCTTAAGGGCTTTCCCTTCCGGGACATCTGATAAAATTGGAACGATACAAAAAAGATTAACATGGCTCTCACGCAAAGATGACACGCACAAATTGATATATGGTCTAAATTTTTTTTATCTTCCTTCTTCTGCTGATTACTCATTAAGCCATCAACATCACCACTGACAGAGCTTATTGGCTCTGTTATTAATTGATATATGTTTTATAGTCATGGAGCTTGCGTTGATTTTTTCGCTTTATTTCAATATGTTGGCTCTTTTGAAGATATTTTTTTCTTTTTTATGCTAACGCTGAAGGTATACTTCAAGTCCTGTGATGATGGAATATTTATTGTATCCTTTTTTATCAGCATGAAAGAATTGCTCCTTCATACTCTTACTAATTCTCATCTTCTTTTTCTTTCTAATGGAGTAATGGACAATTCTCACCAGGTCCGTCTCAAGGATAATCACGCCTCTCAAAATAAAACAATCTTTTTTAAAAAAAAAAAGGCTCATTTTGTATTTTTTTATATTAGCTTTCTGATATGTATAATATATCAACAAACATAAGTTAGTTCATTTGGTATAAAAACTTATCATTAGGTTGAAGGTCCAGGGATCAACTCCCCATTGATCTCACTATAAAATTTATTTTAGGCCTCAATAGGTGTTGGGTCGGTCCTAGTTCTCACTACTACAAAATTATCCTCTGAAACAATTATTAATTAACATCCATATCTGATAGGCGGATGTCACTCATGGACCAGACCTTCTCCTCCATCAAGAATGGTATGCTGAATTTTGTACAAGGAACCAGTGCAATAGCTTGTCAGCAAGATGTGTTTCTATTGGCTAGGAAGTAACTTTTGCATTTGGAGTGTAAAAAAGGAAAGATTAAAAATGATCTAGGATCATATTAATAATTAATTACCTGGAATCCACCTCCAGAAGAAATGAGTTATTGGTTATGTTTATCGACTCTTCTGTCATAACCACTCTCATTCTGCTAATGACCTACACTTGTAAAGAATAATAGTCAAAAGGGGGAAACGAAAAAGAAAGAAAAAATTTGAAGTTGTTTAGTTATCATTTGGGATAAGGTTATCTAATGCAGAATGAAGTTATGATAGTTATGTCAATTGTATTAATTCTTGAAATATGTGGAATTTGAGAATCTGGGATTGTCATTGGTAATTTAGGTACTTGTTTAGTTGTTTAGCATATATTATTTCTAGTTTTAGTTCCTATTTTGAAATATGTTTTCTTCAGTTTTAAGTTTTTTTTCCTTAACTTGTCCTAGTGCAATTAGATTTGCATGGACCGCCTCAATAATGTTTTTTATCTGTCTATGGTTTGCAAAATTATTATTGGAGTTTATTAACAATAAATTTAATCGTTTTTTAAGTATATTTCCTTGGTTGTCCTCATTCTACATGTTGGAATGATACAAAAAAGATTAAACCAAGGATTTCGTTCCCATGCATGATGCTGATTTTAACTTTAGTTTTCATACATACAAAATTTGGAAATCAGTATCTACATATGCCGTTATCGGAGGTTGTAACGCTGTTAGTAACAGTCCTATGTGAACAAACCGCCGTCCTTATTGGCATCCTATGTGGTTCCGTCTGACGGTTTAACTAATGATTTGGTCCCTATACATAACGCAGATTTTAAGATTTCTAATATACTTTTCAGATATTCTTTCTTCTATATCAGTGTAATAATTAGTTATGATTTAACTGTAGTATTTTTGTTGATGTGGTTGTTTGAATTCAGGGCTTTCTCTGTTTCAAGCACAAAACCACCACTACACCACAATAAGCCAAGCACAAATATTATTTTTTTTAGATGTTTTTCCACATGAATTGATGGAAAATATGTTTTGGTGTTTGCTACAATAACCATTAAAGAGAAAGACAACTTATTCCTTGAGTTTTAAGAACAAAGTTAACTAAGAAGCAGAAGATCATATGAAAACATGTCATTTGAGAAAATATTCTTTTTCAGTAATATATTTTACACATTACGAATCTAATTCGACTATGCCTTCTGAAGCAAATAGTATGCTTGTAAGTTTTCACCATACTTCAAATGAATTCGGAAGCTTTGAAAATATTTGCACAAACATGCAGTAGAGCAAGGACTTACTTCTGGAGATAATACCTGTGCTCTATACTTGTCATCCCAGAACATAGTTTTAGTTCGAATATTTGCCGCATACTTAACACCTGATATAGTAAAAAATAAAACAAAAAAATGATATGTTACATTGATAAGAGTAAGAAATATTCCATTTTTTTTTTCTGGAATTTCAAATGTGGTCTAGATAAAAACTTAAATTAAAAGCTCAATCTTAAATCTTAATAGAAAGCCATAAGTTAGAGAGAAGCTACTTCTTATCTAAACTAGAATCTGACCTGCATGTTGTGCGGTTGTAGCTATTTTTAAAAGATATGAAGGTGACATGGATATAAAAACTAGTGTAAAAGGTGACCCAGACAATGCTAGAGAGATAACACCAAAATGAGGCATTCCAAACACTATTGACTACTAAAGAGACCAAAATATGAGCGACACTACAAAGATAAGACAGCTAGAAGACGGCTGAAATGATATACGACAACACAACTAACTTAAAATGACACCTCATCAAGAGAATTATGCTACAACAATAACTGCATCCAAATGGGTATAACAAGGTGCTAACGAAGGATCCATATTATGCGGTAAATGGATTCTTATATTGCATCGTGTCACATATAATTACCTACACACTTCTTTAGTTGGATTGCCACATTATTTATAAGTCTTTCAAATTTTAGGGCATGTTATATCCTTTCTTTAACCACTTACATTTTACATTTTGTAGATTGGTTTTATCTTTGTCATTGTCAAGAATGTTAACACCTAAAAAAAGGAAAAGTAAAAGAAAATCTATATATAGAATGCTCACCAAATGATGTTCAGTTTTACGGTATGGTTGT
Organism: Ammopiptanthus mongolicus; assembly: GCA_039655645.1. NCBI lineage: Eukaryota > Viridiplantae > Streptophyta > Magnoliopsida > Fabales > Fabaceae > Ammopiptanthus > Ammopiptanthus mongolicus. The sequence goes on along the minus strand of CM077351.1, from coordinate 18,186,212 downwards.
ACAACAGGAAGACCGAGAGGAGTGGTCTAACAAACAGCCTATTTCATGTAAGAAATGCAAAAAGATAGGAAAATACTTGTATATTTTATGTGTATGAATGTACAATGAAGGCTCCTATTTATAGAGCAGGATAGTACATGTGAAATCAAAAGTAATCCTATACAATAAGTACTCATAAAAGTCTAATCAATCCTAATTTGATTACACGATAAAAAATAATAATAACATATCAATAACATATCAATCATCTTTATGACCATATCGTAACATCCCCCCTCAAACTCAAGTAGGATCAACGGTAATCAACTTGATTTTGGACAATAAAGTGCGGAAGCCACTTGGAGAATGGGGCTTCGTAAACAGATCAACTGGTTGATCAAGAGTGCCGATGGAGACAAGATGAAGATCACCATGAAGAAGGTGTTGACAAATGAAATGACAATCAATCTCAATGTGCTTGGTGCGCTCATGGAAAACATCATTATAGGCAATTTGGATGGCACTACGGTTGTCACAATAAAGATCGATAGAAGAAGATTGAGGTATCTCTAAATCAGAAAGAAGCCAACGGAGCCACAATATTTCAGAAGTAGTATCAGTGAGTGCACGATATTCGGCTTCAGTGCTGGAGCGAGCTATGAGAGTTTGTTTCTTTGTTCGCCTAGAAATAAGAGAATCTCCGAGAAAAATACAAAATCCAGTGGTGGAACGACGATCAGTCGGATCACCAGCCCAATCAGCATCAAAGTAGGCTCGAAGAGTCAAAAGAGATGCAACAAAGTAATAAAGGCCATAAAATAGAGTACCCTTAATATATCGAATAATACAGAGGATAACAGCATAATGTGTGGTACGCGGGACAACCATGAATTGACTCACCAGATGAACAACATAAGAGATATATGGCCGTGTAACTGCAAGATAAATCAGGTTGTCTACTAGCTGATGATAGAGAGTGGCATCATCTAGTAAACTACCATTCTGAGGAGTAAACCGAACATTAGGCTCAAGAGGAGTGCATTCGATTTTACTATCATTCAAACCTGCTCGAGAGACAAGATCGTAAGCATACTTAGCCTGTGATAGGAATAAGCCGTCACTGGAAGATAGAACTTCAAGCCCCAGAAAATAACTTAGAGGTCCAAGATCCTTCATCTCAAAGTGTTGACTTAAGAACTGCTTAAGTTCAATAATACCTCCAGAATCATCACCAGTAATAATCATATTGTCAACATAAAGAAGCAAGACAACAGTAACAGTGTCTGTTTTACAGGTAAAAAGAGTAGAGTCGTGACCGCTGGAAAAGAAACCCAACTGACTTACTGACTTATAGTGTTGTGACATTTAGCAAACCAAGCTCGAGGCGCCTGTTTGAGACCATAGAGAGGCTTACGAAGATGGCAAACCTTGTTTGATGGACAAGTGTATCCCAGAGAAGGACGCATATAAACCTCTTCTTCAAGTTCACTATTAAGGAAAGAATTTTTGACATCCATTTGGGTGAGCAGCCATTTGCGAGCAGCTACAATGGCAAGAAGAGTTCGAACATAGGTGATCCATGCAACAGGGGGCAAAAGTTTCTTCATAATCAATGCCATATTCCTGAGTGAACCCTTTTGCCACTAAACCAGCTTTGTATCGCTCAATAGAACCATCAGAAAGAGTCTTGATTTTATATACCCACTTGCACCCTACAAAAGGCTTACCAAAAGGAGGATCGACAAGGTCCCAAGTGTAACACCCCAATTTTTCGTGCTTTCTAAGGACGATAAACTCAATTAATGAGTTTGTATTTTTATCTGTGTTTTAGAAAATGATTTTGGGAAAACTAAAATCATAGCCTTGTTTCATAAAATCGTAGGAGCCTTCGGTTGAGTTTTGGGTCGAAAACTCAAACAAAAACCGATCTACGTTTTTCAGATGATAGTGTTTTCTACTATCACGACCTAATCTAGACTAACGGACGAAACCATTAGTCTTAGAATTTGATCCTCTATCTTTTCCCTAAAATGTGTCCTGACGTCCAAAATATAAATAATATTTTATATTCGGGCCGATAATCGATCGAGGAGATGATTCGAGCTGTCTTAGGGTTTTTCGAGACCCACGATCAGATGTTTTTCGTGATAAGATTGTAACAAGTTATCTGAGGAATTCATACGAGTGTCGGGACGATTTCAAATATCGGGATGTGAATTGACCAAATTGCCCTTGGTTAATTTTATTACCAATTTACCTTTTCTATTATTAAACTAATAAAACCCCTAAATATCTAATATTTCCAACCTTATCTCCCCATATCCTTCGGCAGCCCCCTCCCCCAAATCACCTCCTCTTCTTCTTCTCTCATTTCTTTTCTTTCCTTTCATCCAAAATCTCCATTTTTGAAGGTAGAAAGCTTGGATTTTTGTGAAGCAACCTTCATCAAACTTGGAGTGGATCATCATAGGAGGTAGTAGTTCAACTCTATCTCTCTCAATCTCTCCTTTCTCTCCTCATATTTTCATGATCAAGGATGTTAGGTTTTTGACTCTAAATCTTTGAAAATCCATGAAAAATTGTAGGAAAATCGTATCTGTACTAAACCAATTTCTATGGCCTAGGTTCATGACATACTTGTATGATTCAAGAGCTTAGAGCCAAGAAATCTCCCTAGCTATATTTTCTAGGTGGAGGCCGAAACCCCCCTATGTGTGTAGGGTAGGGTTTTGGTCGGTTTTTGATGATCTGATCTGATATCTAGGGCTGTCACACTTAGTTAGGGTGTTATCCAGAAAATGAGAAATTTTGGAGCTCCCTAGCTATTTTTAGTGTAATAGGGCCGAACCCTAGGGGTGGTGCATTAGGAGAAATCTTTGTTTTGTAAGTTAATGCCGATATGTTTTACGTGTATGTACTGATCGGCAGCATGTTGGGGCAGTGAACAAGTTGATCGGGTGTTCAAAGTTGAGCTGGAAGCTACAAGAGGTAAGGGGATAAACCTGAGGAATTCCATTCCCGACAGCTATGTGCTGCATCGGTGTCTGTACTGTATTTAAATAGTTTATATCTGATGTTAGTTGATTTCTTGATTGACTGCTGTTAATTGGAATATGCATTGATGTACTGATGTATTGATGTAACTGCTGATCTAGTTGAATGCATGTTATACTTGCTGAATGGTTATATGAATGTATCGTGTGCCCTGCTGTGGGATTTAGGCATTAGAGGACCTAATTTTGATTAGGATCCGACATCATGTAATCTTAAAAGCTTTAAAAGTCTGAAATGTGTTTTAATAAGAAGAAGTGAAGTTTAAAAGCAAATAGGGCATTAGAAACCTTCAAATGTCCTAATTTGATAAGTTAACCCTTTTGAGAAATGTGGTTTTCAAAGTTATATTGAGTTTATTCAAGGAAAAAATGAGTTGTGCAAGCTGTGTTTTAAGTTCGTATTTTACTGAAAAACAACGAAAGAAAAAGAAATGGTCTCTGGACCAAGTTTTGTTTTATGGAAAACCGATCCCGATGACTTTGTGTAAGTATCGGAGATTTGGGGTTTTTGGTTTTCGGGTTTTCAAGAAAAGTGGTTTTGAAGTTTGGAAACTAGAAACCGAGACGTCGGGGTTCTAGGATTCTGTAGAACACGTGGATCAAGGATCCGTGTTAATGGTGATCCTGTCGGCTTAAGGACGATCTTTGTGGTCCTGTAAGCTTGAGGATGTTTTTATATCTTGAATCCGGCGTCCTTGACTGGTGCATCGGTTAGGGATGTTGAGATTTGAGTTGTTTTTGGACTAAGTGTCCTGTTTTGAGAAAATGTTGTGAGATTTAAAGAGTTTAAGACATTTTGGTGGTTGTTAGCGTTGATGCTACAACGAGGAAATATTGATGCGACAAAGATCAATTATCGAAAACTAGATAGTTTTCTCATGCATTAAATGCGGGGCAGACGTGCCGTGAAACGGGGGACCTTGATAAGCAAGGAGAACCTGAGATGACTTATTTGTCATGACATTGTGCCTTGATGGACAATGGTGTCATACGTGTTCTGGGAACGTATTGTGCCTTGAGTTGGACAATATAGTATGACCGTATTCTTGTGGAGTACTTCTGATTGCGCCCCCATGTGAGAATCGCGTAGTGTCATGGGATTCAAAGTACTCGTTTTTGGGCCAAATATTGGTGTAAATCTTTAGAGCCTGATCAGCTCATTGCGAATAGTGATGGGATTTCCGGAAATCTAGTAATCTAGTTTGAATATTAGTTGAGATATATGGAAGTGCCATGCATACGTTTAGGAGATAACGTTGACTGTGGGGTACGTAGCCCTTGTGCATTTACCGTCATTTGTACTTGATGATATATGCCATGTTATATGATGATTTTGAGTGAGTTACAGTATATGAGTCTGTTGTGTGGATTGGGCATATAGTTGTTGTTTATGGATTCATATATTGGTTTCTCACCCTTGCATATTTTCGGACGGGTTGTCCATTGGTATATATATTGTATCGTGTTTACAGATGGAGCCGACGTCAGATCACCTAGCGCACTCAGGGATGCGCGTCCTAGCATTTGATCGGAGGACAGACCCAGCCGCGTGGGTTATCCACCCAGGGATAGAAAGTGCGGCGTACACCGGACCGGTTTGCACAGTAAGTGGGACGACTGAGACGGGACCGCGGAAGAGCACTCGTACAGTGGAGACTATCCAGGTGCCTCTCCCTCCCATCGAGTTGATGCTGCAGGCCCTTATGGAGCAGGGTGTGATCGAGTCGGTCGCCCCCGCTGCACAGCCCCCGCAGCAGCAGCCACCCCAGACACCTCCCCCGCCTTTTGTCTTGGTAGCGGGCGAGCACGTCGTGGAGGATGTGGAGGAAGAGGAGGAGGAGGAAGACCCTGAGGAGGATCCTCAGGAGGACCCGGAGGATCATCTTTCGGATACTTCCGATCCCCATCCACAGGGGAACGGGAATGTAGGTTCCAAGAGTTCTTCCCCTGGTTCCAGCATTGGACCTCCCTCCGGGGGATTGTCCAATGGCTTCCATTAGTCGGACCAGCTTAGGTTGTAGACCTTATTTTTGAGGCAGCGGTTTTTGGGTAGTCTGTTAACGGCTACTGATGGCCATAGGTTTTAGAGATATGGTTCCAGACTGTCGCTGCCTAGTTTATAGCTTTTAGAAGTTTAATACTTTTTCGTTCTTTTGTAAAGGGACGTGTTGTCCATTATATATATATATATATATATATATATATATACCTTGTTATTATTATTGCATATGAGTAGTTCTGTATTATCTGGAGTGGTGCTTATACGTATTAATAAGAAAAAATTTTGTCACGATTTCCAGAATCTGCTTATACAAAGAATTTATTTTCCGAAAGTAAAACCAGCGAAATTTTATTTATCGTTTCATTAAGTGTGTTGAGTTACGAAAGTGGCACTGGGCTTGAGGGTGTCACACCAAGTATGAATTTTCTCCAATACCTGTAATTCGTCTTGCATAGCTTGCTGCCAATGAGGCTCGCTAGAGGCTTCCTTATAGGACTGAGGTTCATGAAGGTGAAGAACAGTAGAAAAACAATGGTAATCGCGAAGATAGGTAAGTGAAGTTCTTGTTAGAACCAAAACAGTAATGACTAATGACCCCTAAAAGTTTTAATGTTTAACAAAATTATTATATGTTTATTGAACTTACTCGAAGTCAAGTTTATGCTAATCCATAAGGTCAAAAGACCTTTGTATGTTTCTGACTTCAGATAGTTCTCCAAAACCAAAGTTTCACCTAGCTCTTAAAAGATAAAAAGCTCACTGCAATATCTTCGTCCAAAGAAACTACATGGTTCGTCCAAATAATCCGTTGGTCTATAGTGGTAAAAGTTTACGTACAAAAAATGTTCATATAGCTCTGTGTGTCCAATTGTCTATATTGTGCGTCCAATTGTTTACACTGCTTTAAACGTCCAACTGCTTTTACATATTGTACGTCCAATTGTTTACACTACTTGTGCGTCCAACTGTCTATATAAATTATGCCTCCAACCTTTTTATATATGCCTGTGCGTCCACTAACTTCATTTTGTAGATGACGTGGCTCTCTTATTCAAAAGTCTTGGTTATAAGAAAATATCTTTTTCACATAAGACAAAAGACGGTACGAACGTCGTACAAAGCAAACCACGTAGAGCAAAGCAAATCACGTAGAGCAAAACGCTTGTCGACCATAAAAGCAAAATCAATCTGCTACCATCCAAGTTGCCACTGCCTCCTCATTCTGAAAGGACAATTACAAACGGAGAACAACTGGCAAATGATTATGTGCCTAACGGATATTTGAATGTGTCTAAACGAAAAAGTTTTCCCACTGTTTTGAAATCAGAAGGTCAAGACAAAGCTATAAGAAGACCCTCTTTTGAAGAAGAAAATGGAGAACATACGAGCAAGAAAATATTCAAGAGAATTCATTGTGCAAACAAAAAAGCCTCAAAGCTTTCATTGATCTGTAAATCTTCTCATTCTTTCATTGTAAAGTTGCAAACAGATTTTAAAAGAGCTATATTGAGTAATACTCTCACTGTAGTGAGTTTTTAAAAAGCTCAAAAAAACCCGTCTCAAATCTTAGGATTTGTTGAGTCTGAAGAGGCTTGTCTATAAAAGAATACTTGTAGCCTGGAGAGGTGTAGAATACTTGGAGTTGTAGTCTTGGAGAGACTTGGAAACAATTTGTGAAAAGTGCTAAGAGTTTTAGTGGAAAAACCTTCTGAGGGAAGGGACTGGACGTAGCTCTTCGATTTGAAAGAATGAACCATGGTATATCTCTGTGTGAATCTCTCTATCCCTATCTTGTTAAGTTTCTATTTATTACTAACTTGGGGATTGAAAACAAAAGTATCTTAAACGCTTGTAATCATTTTGGTGTGTTCTTTCATCTTACCTGCCTTAAAACGTTTGCTTGAAAAAGGTTTTCAAAAATCGGTTAAGAAACACAATTCAATCCCCCTTCTTGTGTTTCCCTGTTTCACTTTCAGTTTGTATCAGAGCTCAGCCTTTGGGTTGGGCATTTAGCCACACTTGAGAAAAAGATCCAAAGCTCTATTGCAGAACAAGGGATGCCCAGTGGGAGTCAACCTGTTCTTGAAGGTACCTCCTTGACAAGACCGCCTTTTTTCAATGGCACTCACTATCTCTACTGGAAAGAAAGATTCAAAGGACTCATCTTAAGTACCAGCTTTGCGCTCTGGCCATTAATCATGAACGGTCCTCACATCGTCAACAATCCTGATGGCACTGAGAAAGATGAGTCTCAGTGGACTGATGATGAGAGAAGAAGGATGGAGCAGAACTACAAAGCTAGATACACACTGATGTGTGCTCTTAGTCCAGACAAGTTTCAAAAGATTCATGCATGCGAATCAACAAAAAAAATCTGGGATACTCTATCAAACGTTCATGAAGGAACATCCAAAGTAAAGGACTCAAAGATCATTATTCTTATGAGCCAATATGAAATGTTCACTATGAAAAATGGAGAAACCATCATTGATATGATAGGTCATTTCCAAACTATCATCAACAATCTAAGTCTCTTGGAAAGGTCTATACTACAAAAGAAAATATTACGAAGATCCTCAGGAGTCTACATAAGGAATGGAGACTACTCATCACTGCAATCACGCAAGCCAAGGATTTGTCAACCTTGACTTTAGATGATCTTGTGGGAACTCTTGAAGTTCATGAGCAGGAGCTCAACCAGGACAACCCTACAAAGAAAGGCAAGACTATTGCCTTAAAAAGCCAAAAATCCAGCAGCTCGAAAGATCACAAAGCTAATGATTCTAGCGATGAAAATGATCAGATGAAGAAGAAGAATCTAATGATGAGTTGTCACACATATCAAAGAAACTTGAATGTATTCTAAAAAATAAAAATATGAGAAGAAGACCAGTTACAAAGAAAAATGTCAAAGACCATGGTGAAACCAAGGATAAAAATCCAATGGGTTGCTATGAGTGTAAGAAACCAGGCCATTTCAAGGCTGAGCGCCCTCATCTGAAAGATAAGAAAAAGTTCTTCAAAAAGAAAAGCAAGAATCTCATGGCAACATGGGAAGATCTTGACTCCTCTAAAGAAGAGGAAAACGAAGAAGAGGCCAACCTATGTCTCTGGTCTCAAAATCATCTCCTTGAAGATTCTTTTGAAGAAGAGGAACAATCTACCTCTTCAATCATCTCATATCCTGAGTCTGAGTCATTAAGAGAATTCAGTAACCTCTCTATAAACAGACCACCTATGTTCTATATAACTGGTGACTATGCTATGTGGAGAGAACTATACATGAGATTCCGCTTAGAACAAAATGTTGATGACCTATGGAGAGCTTACACCGATGATAACTTTTGTCCTACTACTGTTATCAATGATGAACGCATAGTCAAACCAAGAGCTGAATGTTCTGAAGAAGAAAAAAGAAGAGTGAGAATCAATGCTAGAGTTGTCTACACTCTTACATATGCCTTGGACGCAAGAACTGTCAACATGGTGATGTATTGTGATGTTGCGAAAAGAGTGCTTGACATACTAGATGCCCTTTTTATGAGAATGAGACTTGCTCGTTCTGAAGGACCACCTATTTATCAATCATCAGAATCAGAATATGAAGCTTGGAAAGAAAACTTCAGATCCTTTGTTGTAACCCAAGGATCAGAAGAACACTGGAAAACTCTCACTGACGAAACCTTTTGTCCCATCATCATCATCAATGGAGAATACATGATGAAACCTCTAGATCTTTGTACCTTTGAGGAAAGAAGAAGAGTTGATCTTGACTGTGAGGCAAGGGCCTTCCTATTTCGGAGTGTGCACAGAGCAAGAAGAGATGTCCTGGCTGAAGAGCCAACTGCTTGGGGAATGATGAATCTAATGGATATTCTTGAGAGATCTTCACCTGCATCCCCAACAGAAGATATGTGTCTAATGGCAAGTATTTCCTCTGAGACAGAAATAGAAGAAGATGAGGTAAATATATCTGACTACTCTAAAGATGAATATGAAGAGCTATTAAATGAATCATGCACTATTTATTCTGAATATAAAGCTCTTAAAAGAAAATTTTTCAAACTCAATAAAGACTTTGACAAAGTCAAAATTGAGAACGGAGAACTAAGAGATGAGATAATCAGCCTAACTGAAATCTCAAGCTCTAAGTCCAGTACATCCTATGAAGTTGAGAAACTTGAGCATCAAGTTACTTACTTAACTGATAATCTATCTAAATTCACTGATGGATCTAAGAATCTCAATTTAATTCTTAGATATAGATCTCCCTATGATAAATCTGGCATTGGATATGAAAAAGAAAATCCAAAAATCTCTAAGACAAAAAGAGTAATGTATTGTTCTATTTATGGTAAAAATGGATACTCTGCGTCCAGATGCTTACACAAAAGAAAAGGTAGAACTTATAAGTTCCCTGCAACTAACCAAAAAGGACCCAAGTCTATCTGGGTACCTAAAAGTAAAATAATCTATGTTACAGACTTGCTTGACAACAGAAAGAAAGCACCAATCATGGTACCTGGACAGTGAATGCTCATGACACATGACAGGAGAAAGGTGTATGTTCCTAGACCTAAAGTCAAAATCTGAAGGATCAATTGTTTTCGGTGGCAATCAAAAGGGAAAGATTGTAGGTATTGGTAAAATTGGTAAGAATAACTCTCCCTTTATAAATAATGTTTTGTTAGTTGAAGGGCTAAAACACAATCTGCTTAGCATAAGCCAATTGTGTGACAGCGGGTTTGTAGTGTCTTTTAATAAAGATAAATGTATAGTCAAATATGCTGATGAGTCCACTCTATTTACTGATAAAAGGCAAAACAATATATATAAAATTGACTTGTAGGACCTCTCTAATCAAAATGTATCATGTCTAATGTCTGTAAATGATGAGCAATGGATTTGGCACAAGAAACTTGGTCATGCAAGCCTGAAATTAATCTCAAAGCTACAAAAGCATAACCTCGTAAGAGGATTACCAAAGCTGGCCTATAAATCGAATGCTCTATGTGATGCCTGTCAAAAGGGGAAACAAGTTAAAAATTCTTTTAATTCAAAGAATACTGTTTCAACATCCAGACCTTTAGAATTGCTACATTTAGATTAGTTTGATCCAACAAGGACTGCCTCCCTAAGTGGAAAGAAATATGGACTTATCGTTATTGATGATTATTCTAGATGGACATGAGTAATGTTCTTAGCTCACAAAGACGAGTCTTTTGAGGTATTCTCAATATTCTGTAAAAGGATTCAGAATGAGAAAGGTATATGTATCAACTCAATCCGAAGTGATCATGGAGGAGAGTTTCAGAATGTAAACTTCCAACTATTCTGCGAAGAAAATGGTATTCTTCATAATTTCTCTGCCCCTAGACCACCTCAACAATGAGAGAAAGAATAGGTCTCTTCAAGAGATGGCAAGAACATTACTCATAACTCTGTCTCTAAGAACTTTTGGGTTGAGGTTGTGAACACAGCATGCTATATTCAAAATAGAGTATTCATAAGACCAATACTGAAAAAGACTCCATATGAACTGTGGAAAGGACGAAAACCAAACATATCATATTTTCATACTTTTGGATGTGCCTGTTTTATATTAAACACTAAAGATCTAGGAAAACTTGATGCCAAAGTTGATAATGGTTTTCTTAGGATACTCTGAAACATCTAAAGCTTCCAGAATTTATAATTGTAGATCATTAATTGTCGAAAAATCTATTCATGTTAAATTTGATGACAAGAAGCCTGATAAGACATTATAGGAGCTGGACGAATCTCTTGCAGATCTGGATCTGAATGATCATCGTCCAACCAACAATGGAAAGGAAATCTTCGATGATGTCAAAGCTGATGATCACAATCCTCACTTGTCTAGTAATAGCCAGAAATCTTGGCAATTCAAAGTTTATCATCCTGAAGATCAAATTCTTGATCAACCCAGTGACAAAGTAAGAAATAGGTCAATCTTCAGAAATCAAGCTGATTTAGCTTTCATCTCTGAGTTAGAACCAAAAACTGTGGATGAAGCTCTTTCGGACGATGAATGTGTTGGAATAGGTGGCTTCGACTCAAGAGGGGAGGGGTGAATTTAGTCGTAAAAAATCTTCTTTAATTTTCGAAAATTACTTTTCTCAAATTCAATTGCAGAAGCTAACACAAACGATTATAATAATATGAATAAATAAAGTGTAAGGGAAAAAGAGCGTGCAAACCAAAGATTTATCCTGGTTCAATTCACCACCGTTGGTGACCTACGTCCAGTCCCCAGAATACGTTTCCGAGTTTTGTCCACTATAGTCAAGCTTTCAAGGCGCTTGAAAAACCGTTACAACCAGAGCTCTCCTTACTTGGGATACCCCACCGTCGTATAGGAGCTTCAATCAAATAAACAAGGGATACCTCACCCTTTCACATAAATTGAGGGATACCTCACCCTCAACCTAGGGATACCTCACCCTTTCACAAAAACTGAAGGATACCTCACCCTCAACCTAGGGATACCTCATCCTTTCACAAGGTTTCAGTAATAAGAATAAGATGACACACTTCACTAGTGTAGATGGATACAAATTGAAGTCCTATAAGATTGATAATAATAAGAGCAATAGATGGCTCAAAGTGATTTCATAAATGGTTTGCAAATAACTCTTGTGTTATGAAAAAGTGTTCTCGTCTCATGATAATCGGGTGTGTTATATCTGAAATGGAGCAAAAGACCTTTTATAAGGCTTAAGAAAAATTGACCGTTTGATTCCAAGAATGGCAACCACGTAGTGTGCAATGATTTTGATTCTTTTCATTAAAGTCACATAAAAATCGATTTTTACATATGCCAATCGATTTTCATAAAGAATAAGATGTGAGAAGCACAATAGAAAATCGAATTGAGCCTGGTGTAAATCGATTTACTAAATCGATTGTGGTTGAAGGAAATCGATTGAATTGAAAGGACAAAGTCTTATCAGTCAGTGAAAATCGATTCTTTAGCGGTTTAAAATCGGTTTCAAAAATCGATTGATGCAATCTATTTTACTTCTAAAATAGAGTGATGAAACATGTTAAATCTGTTTTGAAAATCGATTTTGGTAATCGATTTGTAAAACAAATTAAATCGATTGGAGATTTAAATAAATTCCATATCCAATAGCTTCAAAAAACGTTTCGATATCACTGTTTAATTTAAAGGGATACAGACTTTAACCCCGAAATTTTATTTTGGATTTAATATCAAAGGCTATTTCAAAGATATTATTAAGGAGTGTAGATTTGAAATGCATTTTAAAAATAATCATACTTGATTGAGAAAAGATTTTGTTTGTCATCATTAATACCTTGAGCCATATTATTACTAAATAAAATCAATCTCTTACAATAATATCTAAGACCTAATACTTTACCCATTTGATCCTTTGGTCTTGATATCTGAGATTCTGGTACACCATAATAATTGGACTTTATGCACTTGGTACCTACATACTATAACAACATATCCTTTTGGCTTTTATTAGTGTTTGTCATTCATCAAAATATATATAAGTAAGTAATTACAGGATGGATCTTGGCTATCCAGGATGAACTCAATCAGTTCGAGAGAAACAAAGTTTGGACCTTAGTTTAAGAACCTAAAGATAAATCCATTATTGGAACAAAGCGGGTCTTTAGAAATAAGATGGATGAAAATGGAAAGGTTGCGAGAAACAAAGTAAGGTTAGTAGCACAAGGTTATTCTCAAGAAGAAGATATTGATTACACTGAAACCTTCGCTCCTGTTACTAGAATAGAAGCTATTCGTATCTTACTATCTTTTGCTGCTCATCATAACATAACCTTATATCAAATGGATGTTAAAAGTGCTTTTCTGAATGGACTAATTAACGAAGAGGTCTACGTAATGCAACCCCCTGGGTTTGAAGATCATTCCCATCCTGAGTACGTATATAAGCTTCAGAAAGCTTTATATGGACTCAGACAAGCTCCTAGAGCTTGGTATGAGAAACTCAGCTCCTTCCTCGTGGAAAATGGCTTTTGTATAGGAAAGGTAGATACTACTTTGTTTAAGAAAACTAATAAAGATAATTTTATAATAATTCAAATCTATGTTGATGACATTATTTTTGGATCTACTAATGATTCTCTTTGTAAGGAACTTTCTGATCTTATGACGAAAGAATTCGAAATGAGCATGATGAGAGAACTCAAATTCTTTCTGGGTCTGCAAGTAAGACAAACCTCAAAGGGTGTGTACATTCACCAAACCAAGTACACTAAAGATCTCTTGAAGAAATTTCAAATGGATGATAGCAAGCCAATGAGTACACCTATGCACCCAACGTCCATTCTGACCAAAGACAACAAAGATAAAAAGGTAGATAAAAAGGTTTACAGAGATATGATCGGAGCTCTTTTATATCTCACTGCATCCAGACCAGATATAATGTTTACTGTATGTCTTTGTGCACGTTTTCAAGCTGATCCATGTGAAAATCATTTAACTGCTGTCAAGAGAATTTTTAGATATTTAAAAGGTACTTCTAATCTGGGTTTATTTTATGAGAAAACCAATGAGTACCAATGAGTACAAATTAATGGAATATTGTGATGCTGACTATGCTGGAGATAGAATTGAACAAAAAAGTACAAGTGGTGGCTGCCATCATCTTGGAACTAATATCATCTCATGGTCCAGTAAAAGACAGAGTATCATAGCCTTATCAACTGCTGAAGCTGAATATATCCTTGCGGTTAGTTGTTGCTCACAGCTTTTATGGATTAACCATCAACTGGAAGATTACAATATTCATGAAAGTAAGATTCCAATTTATTGTGATAATACTGCTGCAATAAATTTATCGAAAAATCCTATATTGCATTCGAGGGCTAAGCATATAGAAATCAAACATCATTTTATCAGAGATTACATTCAAAAAGGTATGTTTGATGTAAATTTTGTGGATATTGACCACCAGTCTATCTTCACAAAACCTCTTGTAGAGGATAGATTTTCTTTAATAAGAAAACAGCTCAACATGCTATATGTTGAATGACCTTGCTTCTAATAAACGCTTGTGTCAAAAAAACATGCGCATAAAATGGTTGCGTCCATTTACTGCTTTCTATCAGCTTATGTCATTATTTGTGTGATATTTATTATTTGTCAGAAATGTTTTTCTATTAAAAACTCTTTATATGTCCTCCCACATAACTTCTTTGCTGAGTCAGCACTCTCGGGTCACATCAAACGGCGTGCATCTGTTACTTCACTTTTAAGCAGCCTCCCTCGGTAACCGCTAGTCATGATGGTTCTTTAACCACGATTACTTTCTTTGACGTCTCGGTTACTTTTATCTTCTCTATATTAACCTCAACCCATGAGCTCAAACCTCACCAAACATCCTCTCTTTGAAATCTTCTTTCTCTCTCTCTCTCTCTTACTCTCAACTGTTCATCTTCACTCTCTTCACTTTCGTCTAAAAAATGGGAAGAAATCTACGTTCAGCTGGAGAAGGAAGCAGCATTCCTGAGGAGACCACTTCACCTCTTGGACATCCAACTCGCGAGATTCCGGACAACTGCCAGATCAACATTGAGCACCAGAAGACTTGAATCTGCTAGCCAGATTGGGAGCAGACGTCAGAATCTACATCATTGGTGCTGGATGGGATCATTTCTTCATCAACTATCCAGAAGTCTATCCAAGAATTCTCACTGGGTTTTGGAAGACCGCTCACCTGGAAAAAGAAGGTCTCATTTCTAAGTTTGTTCTAGGGACACAGAAGGTTGAAGTCTCCAAAGTGTCTATTATAGCTTCTGCTATTGGGTGTCTATCTCTCGGTGCCACCTATTTCAAAACTTGGCACAACAAGTTTGGAGGAAAAGCAACGTCTTTAACTTCCTGAGAAATCCCGATACTCAACCCAATGCACTCTTTCGTGAGTCTTCTGGTCCTCTCAAAGCTCCAAGCTGTGCTGTTCTTGATTCCCAAGCAGAAGCAAGCTCGGTTCAGCACACTGAACGTCTTGATGCTAATTCCACCTTGTCTGGAAACACTGTGGAACTACATCTAGATGATGAAGATGTCAACTCTTCTGTCGCTGAAGAAGCCCACCCTACTCAAGCTTCGGCTTCCTCTCTACCTCCTGGTTTGTCTCCTGAAGTTGCTGACTATTTGGTAGATTGGATTTCAGCAAAGGTCACTCAAGAGTTGGATTGAAAGATGGATCAGATGTTCTCCTACCTTTATCTCATCTTTCCTAACTTTCCTCCTCCATCTCCTTAGAATCTTTTCATTTCTTTTTGCTGACAATGATGTGCATCCTCTCTTTATTCCTTTTGTCTGATGACAAATAGGGGGGAAAATATGAAATGAAATATGTAAAGTTTGTTTTGGAAATGAAAGTTTGTTTATATGTCCTGTTTTTATGCTTTCATAAAATTTATGTTCTGAGTTATGCCTTCAATATATAAATGCATAATCTCAGGGGGAGCTTTTATACATAAGAAATTCTGTTTACATTGTTTCAAAAACATACTTCATAATAATGTTTGTCATCATAAAAAAGGGGGAGATTGTTAGAACCAAAACAGTAATGGCTAATGACCCCTAAAAGTTTTAATGTTTAACAAAATTATTATATGTTTATTGAACTTACTCGAAGTCAAGTTTATGCTAATCCATAAGGTCAAAAGACCTTTATATGTTTCTGACTTCAGATAGTTCTCCAAAACCAAAGTTTCACCTAGCTCTTAAAGGACAAAAAGTTCACTACAATATCTTCGTCCAAAGAAACTACATGGTTCGTCCAAATAATCTGTTGGTCTATAGTGGTAAAAGTTTACATACAAAAAATATTCATATAGTTCTGTACGTCCAATTGTTTATATTGTACGTCCAATTGTTTACACTGCTTTAAACGTCCAACTGCTTTTACATATTGTGCGTCCAATTGTCTAAACTACTTGTGCGTCCAACTGTCTATATAAATTGTGCGTCCAACTTTTTTATATATGCTTGTGTGTCCACTAACTTCATTTTGTAAATGATGTGGCTCTTTTATTCAAAAGTCTTGGTTATAAGGAAATATCTTTTTCCCATAAGACAAAAGATGGTACGAACGTCGTACAAAGTAAACCACGTAGGGCAAAGCAAATCACGTAGAGCAAAACGCTTGTCGACCATAAAAGCAAAATCAGTCTGCTACCATTCAAGTTGCTACTACCTCCTCATTCTGAAAGGACAATTACAAACGGAGAACAACTGGCAAATGATTCTGTGCCTAACGGATATTTGAATGTGTCTAAACGGAAAAGTTTTCCCACTATTTTGAAATCAAAAGGTCAAGGCAAAGCTATAAGAAGACCCTCTTTTGAAGAAGAAAATAGAGAACATACGAGCAAGAAAATATTCAAGAGAATTCATTGTGCAAACAAAAAAGCCTCAAAGCTTTTATTGATCTGTAAACCTTCTCATTCTTTCATTGTAAAGTTGCTAACAGATTGTAAAAGAGCTATATTGAGTAATACTGTTGCTGTAGTGAGTTTGCAAAAATCTCAAAAAAATCCGTCTCAAATCTTAGGATTTGTTGAGCCTGAAGAGGCTTGTCTGTAAAAGAATACTTGTAACCTGGAGAGGTGTTGAATACTTGGAGTTTTAGTCTTGGAGAGACTTGGAAACAGCTTGTGAAAAGTGCTAAGAGTTTTAGTGGAAAAACCTTCTGAGGGAAGGGACTGGACGTAGCTCTTCGATTTGAAAGAGTGAACCAGGATATATCTCTGTGTGAATCTTTCTCTCCCTATCTTGTTAAGTTTCTATTTATTACTAACTTGGGGATTGAAAACAAAAGTATCTTAAACGCTTGTAATCGTTTTAGTGTGTTCTTTCATCTTACCTGCCTTAAAACGTTTGCTTGAAAAAGGTTTTCGAAAATCGGTTAAGAAACACAATTCAACCCCTCTTCTTGTGTTTCCCTGTTTCACTTTCAGTTCTTACCCTTTGAAGATGGTCAACGGTGGGAGGTGCAGGATCAACGGTCGGAACAACATCGTCAAAAGTGGATGAAATATCGGAGGAGGCAGGGAGCTCACAAGAGGAACCTGCATCTGTGTCACTAGGGAAGTAGTCAATATCAGGGTTAGTAAAAAAAGGAGTGGCAGTCGCAGGAATAGACTTAAACTTTGACAAAGAAGAGAACATTATATGTTCCCAAAAGACACGTAGAACATTATATGTGCCCAAAAGACAACATGACGAGAGATATGGATACGTTGAGATATTGGATCCCAACAACGATAACCTTTGTGTTTTGTGCCATAACCAAGAAAACAACAAAGATGGGCATGGGGCTCAAGTTTAGTATATTCATGAGGGTGGGGGAGAACAAAACAAGCACAACCGAATACCTTAAGAGAGCTATAATCTAGTGGTTTGTGGTAAAGACGCTTAAAGGGAGAAACATTGCCGAGGACAGATGAAGGAAAACAATTGATAACATGGACAGCGGTAAGAGCGGTTTCACTGCAGGCACGTTTGGGATAGGAGGCTGAGATAAGCATGGCACGAACAAAGTCGAGAATGTGATGATGCTTTCTCTCAATGCGACCATTTTGTTGAGAGGTATACGGACATGAGAACTCAGACAAGGTACCCTGTTCACCAAGGAAAGTTAAAATCTTAGAGTCACGATATTCCATGGCATTATCTTGGCGAAAAACTTTAATAACTTTAGAAAACTGCGTTTGAATCATTTTGGCAAAGTTTATGTAAATTTGAGGAATTTCATGATGATTTTTACTCATGTATACCCAAGTAAAAAGAGAGAATAGTCATCAATAAACAACACAAAATACCGAGAGCCACTCATAGTGGGTGTTGGAGCAGGGCCCCAAATATCAGAATGCATAAGATCAAATGGCAAAGCGGAAATATAAGTACTTTTATTAAAGGATAAAGTTGGTTGCTTAGCAGTTTGACAAACAGTACAATGAAAAGACTTATTATTAACAGATCCTAAAAGACCCTGAGACATAAGCAAACGCATTTTGCCAAGAGAACTATGAGCAAGACGCTGATGCCAAAGCTGAATGGAAGAGGGGGTGGAGCCAGCACAAATGATGGACACAGAAGGAACATGCAGTTGAGTGAGCTCAAATAGCCTCTTGATCTTAAGTCCAGTCCCGATGAGTTGCCCCGTCCATAGGTCCTGCACATGATAACCAGAGGAAGAAAAGGTAAGTTCATAACCAAGATCACATAATTGGCCAACAAAGATAAGGTTCAAATTTAGTTTAGAAATGAGATAGGTGTTACGTAAGCTAAGATGGGACAGAGAGATAGAACCCTTATGACTTACGTGCATAAGGGACCCATCAACAGTGTGAATAGAACGTGCAATGTTATTTTTAGATAAGGAAGAAAAGAGATTAGATGTAGAGGTCATGTGGTTACAACATGCAAAATCTAATACTCCCTCTGTCCCATTATATATGTCACATTTACTAAAAAAAATTTGTCCAAAAATATATGTCATTTTCTATTTTCAATGTAATATTAAATGCTTTCTACCAATTATACCCTTAAATACTCCACTTTGCATTTATAAACAATAATTAATGCACCAATGACTAATAAGGTTAATTTGGTAAAATTATCACTCTCTTTCTTTCATTTATTGATTTTTCTTGAATTGTGTGATTTAATCAAATATGACATATATAATGGAATGGAGGGAGTATCATTTAGCATTACCCGGTGTGGTGGAAAGGGCTACAGAAGTATTACCATTATCAGTGGAGGTAAGAAGTTGTTTAAGGAGAGACTCAAGATCATTGGCGGAGAAGGCAGGCGAAGTGTCAGAAGAATCAAGAGATTCATTGGATGTATTGGCGGCAGCAGCAGCAGTAGTGGCAAGTACAGGCCTAGAAAAGTTAGGACGATGTTGATTCTTGTTTTGGAAAGGTCGTGGAGGAAGACGAGTGAAACAATTCTCAATTAAATGTCCTTGTGTCTTGTAGTATCGACAACAATTGGAAGCAATATGTCCCATTTTCGAGCAATTGAGACATTCAACAGTGGGGCACTGAGAGAAAGAATGCCCTGACTTACGATAATGACCGTAGAATGTGCCTCTTTTAGCCAGAGCTGCGAAGGCAAGATCATCTTTGGGACGAACAAGACCCAATCTAGTTTCTTCCGATTTGAGGCGCGGCAGGGCATCCTCAAGTGTGGGCAAAGGATTCTGATGTAGTAAGGATGCACGGGCAGGTTCATAATCATCAGTAAGAGCCATCAAAAACTTGATAAACGATCGCGATGAGTCTCATATGTTTTTATACCGGTGGCATCTTTCAGAGAAGGCTCCCATGAGGTTAGCTGATCCTAGATAACTTCCATCTGTGCTAAAAAATCATAAACAGGTTGACTAGTTTGTTGTTTCAAAGCATTAAGTTCTTTCAACAGTTGATACGAGTGTGATAAATTAGAGATAGTGTAACGTTGCTTTAAATGATCCCATACCTCTTTGGCATTCTCAAAACGCCCAAATTGGAGATGAATACCAGGAGTAGAGGTATTGTGAAACCAGGTAATAATCTGACGATTCTTGCTATCCCATTCCTCTAACTTGTCAGCATATGCTTCTTGGGTGTCAGTAGCAGCTTTAAGGGGAGTTTTTATGTCACCTATCACATGGTGCCAAAGTTTGCGGCCTTTCAAAAAACCACGCATTGCTTCGACCCAATGAGAATAATTAGAGCCATTAAGGACAATTGGAATAGGAAGCGAGACATCAGATCTTTCTATTATAGCACAATAAGTTCAAATAACAACATTATCGGAGCAAAATTAACAAAAACTGAGTGCAAAAATGAAAAGATCTCACCAAAATACGTAGAAAGGGGTCGATAGGTGATAGTGAAACACCTGGTCAACTGAGTCAAAGCACAGCCAACAGAATAGCACATTGGTCAACGGGCAGCGGGCAGGAGCGCGGGCGCGCGGTGCAGCAGACACAGGCGCGTGTAATACATGCACCGAGAAGAAGGCCACGCGTGGAGGCACGTGGGTGGTTGGACGGTGACGAAACTTGACCGGTTGGTAGATCGCGGATGGCGAACACGGCGGTAGTGGCGGTGAGACTTGAAGGTGGTTGGAGGTAGCGTAACGCAAGAGGGCCGACAGTGGACTAAAAGGCTCCAAGGAAAAACACCGGAAAACACCAAGAAAAATCACTATAAAGGAGACAGAGACCTAAGCTCATGATACCATGTAAGAAACGCAAGAAGATGGGAAAATACTTGTATATTTTCTATGTATGAATATACAATGAAGGCTCCTATTTATAGAGTAGGATAGTATATTTTTCTGTGTATATTTTTAGTTCCATTATATTATACCTAGTGAGAACTTCAATATTTGGCTAAAATGATGGCATACAATGAAAGGAAAAACTTCTTAACATAGATAAGTCCTAAATTATTGATAAACAATACAAAGCCTTCATTTATGCAAATAAATGAATATCTTCTTGCCCATCCTTACCCCCTAAATTGGCTTAACTTACTATTAGTCTGTAATCATAACCATTCTACAGCTTGGCGTATGTGTTTGAATTCATCACAAGATGAGCCAGCAAACTGCAAAGTAAACCAAAAAAAGAAAAATTAGAAAATAAGTCCCTTGCACTTCTGCCCTTTTTAGTGCAGGCATAGGTTATGGCAAATATCCAAAGTCACCTGATCTGTTGCTTTAAGACACCATAGTTCCTACTCACGTAAACCTGCCTTCAGATATTCTCCATTGCTAAAGGAGCAGCACTCACGGCGTAGCAACAAACTGCCAGTCCATACTTTTCATATCTTAAGGGCATATTGTATTAAATTATCAACATTTACTACTATAGGACCTTTTTACTGCATTCGAATGGAAACTCTGCTCACCTATTAAAGAGTTGGACGTTCATGAATGAGAAAACCGAACTAAATATCTTGTTATCATGGAAGGGACCTGAAGTCGCAAGATGTCAGATGTTGAGAAATCTCAACCCAGCCAAAGCAATATTAAGTGAGTAATTTATGCTTACATAGTTATCTAACAATATACTCAAGGCATGATCTAACTTGTTGACAATGCTTTTCTAGTGCATATGCAATGCCTGTTGTTTTGCAACTATATTTGAATGAATGTTTCTGGAGGACCCTCTTATTGATCTGGTCTTTATGGATCCTGGTGACAAAAAGATGTATAAAATCAACCAATATCTAATTTTCTGTTGTACTTTGGATTTGGAAGTTTTTCTTAAACATGATGCTTACCTGAATACATAAATTTAGGAAAGGACTAATCTCTTTCTTCAAACTATCACGGATCATTCCATATATCTTCTCAACATATGCAGTTAAATGTTGCTTAAACAGAATAGATGGGTACTTGGCTTCCACTTTATTTGGCTTGTCCACCATTTATCTGTCTTTCCATACTTTCTTTACCTGAATTGGTTTTAGCTTTCAAACAGTGGTGGCCCTGAGCATGGTTGAGGTGGGCGACCGCCCAGGACCCCGTTTTTTGGGGGGCACCAGATAACAGGTAAAATTTTACTTAGTATACATAAATATTAAATAAAAGTTTTAAACAACCAAACCTTGAGTCAACTGAGGAGTCTTTTAGGATCCATTATTTTTTAAACATTGTAGATCAAGCAATTGGCTCACTTAATAGAAGATTTGAGCAGTATAGCACATATGAGGAGATTTTTGGTTTATGGTTTAGTATTGAAAGACTTAGGTCATTCTCTGATAAAGACTTGAAATTATGTTGCAAACATCTTGAATCTTATCTAAAACATGATAATTCTTATGATCTTGAGGAGAAATTCTATTTGAAGAATTAAAAGTCATCAACAAGGTTTTAACAGTTGAATCAAAATCAAACTTTATGATATTGAATTCTTTGAAGACATTTAATTGTTTTCCTAATGCATGCACAACTTATAGAATAATATTAACTATCCTTGTTACTGTTGCATCAGCAGAGAGAAGTTTTCTAAATTGAAATTGTCAAAATCTTATTTGTGATCTACTATGTCACAAGATAGATTAAATAGTCTTGTTTTGATATCTATCAAAAATGATTTTTTAAAGAACCTTGATTATATTTATGAACAAATTATTAATGATTTTGTAGAAAAAATGCAAGAAAAACAATCTTCAAATGATTACGAGGACATCATTTTCTCAATTCGCACAGGACATCCAAAATCACACGATCGGCCCTGCTTTCAAAAACATATCTGCTGCCTGTCTGAGTGATCTTTATTTTGCAAGAAAAGAGACAGGTGCTCTTGGTTCCTGGAAGCATAAATTTATTATCAGAAATTAACATAAATTTATCAATTCATTACCCATAAATTCTTATAGAACAAATGAAGTAAGTTGGAAATACTTTTTGTGCATGGAACTTTTCCTCTGTCTGATTTCCATATATCCAAATTCTGCACCATCATAACAATGTCACACAATGAAATTATTCTTTGACAAAACTTAAAGGTGTACCTTGATTTGCAGTCATATTATCTGCAATAACTCTCTGTTGAATCTGTTCTACAGTAGCAACTTCCTGGACCTGGTCTGTTGCTATTTTTTTCTGGATGAACTTTCTGCTCTACAGCAGCTTTTGCTGCCTGGCTCCGTAGAAATTCATTCTCTGATTCTAGATTTGCTATCTGACCCTTGAGGCTAGAGAAAGTATGAAAATTTTCAGTATTTTACTGGGGTGTTTATGTAAGTTTTAGTTTTATGTCTCAATATTTTTTCCTAAATTTATTTTCAAATTAATGGTGTGCAAGTCACTTAATTGGCTTTTTTTTATAAATATCATAGTTTTATTTTTTATTTACACATATACCATTGTTTTGATTTTAAATACCTATATACCACACCTTTTTGTGTAAGTGAGAAGTCGGTCCTAAAGGACCCGACTTCTGAGGGGACAATATTTCAATTTTAGTTATATATAGTTGGGAAGTCGCCTCCCAACAGCGACTTCCCTTCATTTTTTCATTACTTTATTTAAATAATTTACTTAATTAATTTATGAATAAAGATTCAAATTGGTCATTGAAAAAAAATCCCGGTGATATTTTGGTCCCTGAGAAATGAAAAATATCAATTTGGTTCTCAAGAATGTAAATGCGAGTCAAATTGATTCTTTTTAGGGTAATTTTTAGGGACATTTTAGTCCCTGACAGAAACTATTTTGACCCGCATTTTATATTCTTGAGGACCAAATTGATATTTTTTTATTTCTCAGGGATCAAAAAGTCACTGCAATTTTTTGTCGAGGACAAATTTGGATCTTTACTCTTAATTTAAATAGTTAATTTATTTATTTATTTATTTAATTATAATAATTAATTAATGAAAATTGTTATAATTAATTATTATAACACTAATCTGGAATAGTATAGATATCATTATTAGAAGAAATCAACACAAAATCACGTGCAACGCGAGGCCCATTAATTACTAATTATAAATTATAATAATCAAGGTGATGGGTGTAGAGTGTAGAGAGAAAGGGATGGCGCAAGGTGGTGATCGCATCAACAAGTGATTGTATTGACACAACACAAGAATCCCAAATCCAATACCAATGGCCGTGTAAGTTAAATGACCATTTGATGATTTGTTAGTTTAGTTTGCTGTCTGAATTTGAATTTGAATTTGAATTTGAATCTGTGAATGGTTGAGTGACAGGGTTGGTGCTTCTGCACCTGGGAAGGTGTTAATGACAGGAGGTTACCTCATTTTGGAGAGACCCAATGCAGGAGTTGTCCTCAGTACCAATGCTCGCTTCTATGCAATCGTCAAACCACTTCACCCTCAAATCAAACCCGATACCTGGGCATTGGTCCGTTCTCTTTTTTCTTAATTAATTAACTTTTCTCTAATAACTCATAAATTAAAGGATTTGATTGAGAAGTGAGGAGTTAGATAGTCAAGTCAGCCACTAGTATATCCATTACGAGCACCACATCGCCTAAATATATATCATTATCATTGTTTATACACTCTCTGAATGCCGAGCTGAGTAGCGTAAGCTTGTGACCCAAGTGGGGGATAAAAAAATGTTGGGACTCACCAGCTTACGCTTTTGCTGGGTTGTGCTGGCTTGCCCACTCAAAGTTGAGAGATTGAGCCGTGGGACTCGAGGGAAGGCCATAGGTTTCATGGTTCCCAGAGTGGAGGGCACAGCGAGAGGCTAGTTTCACAGAGCAGCGACCACCTCCGGCTCCCCAACAGTGGAGTGAAGATAACAGGCTGCTTCACCTCCCGTCTGCAATGCCTGGAGAGCCTAGCTGCTTGAACCAACTTTTTTTGTGAAGTTTTGCCAGATGTATATTCAGTGCCTGGAGCTTGATAGTACGGTTTATATTAGTATATGTTTTATAGTTACAGGGTGATTGTTTGTTCTCTTCGTTTCAATATATTGCCTCTTCTGAATTACATCGTTTGCTTTTTTCCTACAAGTGATTGTAAAACATTGTTTTGATACTGCGATGGAATTATGGAAATTTTGGTGATGCAGATTCAATAATTTGGAGAAGGGGGAAGGAGTGGGGAAAAATAGTGAAATTGGAGGCTCCTTAAAACACTCACTTTAGTTTTACTTTAGAATATTTACATTCAACTCCCTAAATCTCAAATCTCAAACCCTAAATATTTAAACTTCCAGAGTACGAATTTCTTTACAAGTGAGTAAGTTTTATGTAAGTATAGACTATCATAGGCACTCAAATTAACTCCCTAAATATTTACATTTCCATAGTACAAATTTGTTTACAAGTGAGTAATTTGACTAATTTCTATGTTATGGACTATCATAGGCACTCACATAAGCAGTTGATATATCATTGTGTAATCTTTCTATACTTATCGAACCTATAAATATATGTTTTATAGTAATAGGGTCATTATTTATTCTCTTTATTTCAACATATTGACTCCTTTTGAGATAATGTTTTTTTTTAGGCAGGCTCTGAAGGAACAATTTGGTAATTGTAAAACACTCTTCTACTCCACACAGACTTGGGATGGAATTATAGAAATTCGGTGATAGAAAATATAAATTTATAATGTGGAGAAGGGGAAGGAGTAGAAAGGAAAAAACGAATGCCAAAATTTTGTAAATACCTCTCCCTGAAAGAATTGTAGAAACAGTCCCTTTAGTTTAGAATATTCAATTGAATCATTGACCTCCCTTATTTTGAATTTCCTATTCCATAATAGGAATACTTCTCTATTTAATCTATTTTTTGTTACATATTACACTCCCTGTGTACAAATTACTGTACAAGGGAGATCATTATAATATTCAAAAAAACTAGAGGGGTGTTTGTTTCTATAGGTCTTGCATGTAAACCTCAAAGCAGAGTGTAATCTTGTGTGTTATTACTAAGTAAAGGGGAATACGTCACTCTGGAGAGAGTTTTACCTAACCATCATCCCGACCCGAGGGTTAGTCTCATAACTTATCTATGGAGATACTCAATCAAAGACAAAAAAAAAAAAAAAAAAAAAGATGTTCAAATATACATGTAATATGTTTAATAAAGTTTATATTCAAACCTAAAAATGATTAATGTAAAATGTATAATTTAGCCCACGATTTTTTGGGTTATTTAAACACCTGAAAATCGTGACTAACGACGTTCAAAATCGTGATAAATAAATTTCAGTTGATTGTTAATGAGTTGCGACACTTTGATATATCCATTAATCAAACTTAACACTTCATTAACCACGTTTTTTAACTGTGTTAATCATAAAAATTGTTGTCGAATTTCGATGTCGCATTTTGATGTACAAATAACATTTCTCTTTGCAAATAGAAACAATTTTACTCATCAAATGCTAAAAAAGAAACAATTCTATATAAAACAAAACATCATCACAACCAAGATTTCATAAAACACTATAACGAAAGAAACTCCTTTGATCATTTCCCCATGTTATCCTCGACCAATGAAACAGACGGTATCTTCTCACCATGAGTCACTGATGCCATCTCTGATAGGCTGGTATCCTCTGTTTTGATACAATGTTATGGTAAACCTCAGATTAGATCAGGGTTTTCTTCTAGATCTTTTAAGAATTGTTCATATTCTGAGTTCATTTTATCTTGCTCAAATTTACCCTAATCATCAACCTCCATGTAAATCGATTTAAGCTTCCATGAACGAGGCTTCCCATGTCTCTTCTGGCACTTTCTTCATAGCTCTTCTTTATTAAAACTGCATCAGGAAGGACAAGTCCTTTGTACTTGTCCAATTCAATGTCATTATTGTTAGTCCAATATAGGTCATAACCAAGAGCAAAATCACCAGGATGTAAAAGATGGCCGAGATGGGTCCTAATGGAAAATAATGTGTCATTCTTTCCAAAATCTGACACACAGCTACTTGAGCATCTACCAAAACATATTTTGTGCCACCAATATATTCCAGTCGCTGCCTGCTAATAAGTAAAGACTTGAAGGATGCCTTCCAGTACTGATCAACATCTAAGAAACAGTGCCTCAGGGTACATGGATCAAGCAAAGCAACGCTGTTGGTAACCTTGGTAAAACTCACAAGAGGACCAAGATTTCCCAAACTTACAGCAACTTTAGGAGGCAGGCAAATTAAATCCTCACAGCAAATAGGGCAGATTTCAACAGAATTGTATATTGGCAGTTGTAGCTATTACTCTTAAGGATCATGAGAAGCAAGCTGCTTATCCTGACGACTCCTTATTGGAGCAACTTTCCCTAAAAATTCCACAAATTTGACACCATGACTTCGATTATAGAAAAATAAGTCAATACCTTGATCATCCGTTTAATCATTGTAGCATTGGCAGCAGCACCATGCTTCAGAATCAGCTGCTCCATATAAAAGAAATTATGCCTATGAGAAACATGTTTCTGGAGTTGCAAAGCAGCAACCCACTGGTCGGGTTAGCCTGGACCCTAGAACAAGATTCACATATATGTTCCTGTTGAACATACTTGACAGGATAAGACTGTTTAAGAATTGCTCACCTTGACTTTTATCCTCTTGGAGTGGAGCTCAGTCCAAATAAATTCGGTGTGTACCACCCTTATTTATTGGAATTTAAATTCTTCTGCAATTTTTTTCAAGCAAAATGTTGGCAGCTCCTTCAATTGTAATTGTAGTTTGACTCCACTTCTTGGTGGCTGCAAGTGCCTATCACACTCAGGGCAATGCATGAGCACTAGTCACTTCAGTAGATCTTGTGATATCAACTTCTGAGCGCAAACACTTAACACACATACTGACAGCATTTGGTTGCATTGGAATTCAACATTTGCGACACAAATCACTGCCAATTGTTTGATGAACCATGGACATATCAGCTTCTTCTGCCATGCCTGATTGACCTAACATAGTGATGTAAAAAATATCCCCTAATCAGAAGGGGGGAGAAATCTAAATGCATGACATGCAATAGACTTCAGGTCAACAGTAAATAAGAAAGGGGTGAGCACAGTGGAAGAAAAGGACAGAGGAAACTGGAAACAAATAGGTTCAAATATTACATGAAGTAGATTATTTACTATTTAGTACACTATTCTTGTGAGAATCCAGATACAAGCTGGTTAATAAAAAATGAGGTTATACAAATAGTCAAATACAATTGGACTTCACCCTTAATATTGTAGATATTGGTCAGAAACAAATGCACTAACAATGGTAAACGTAGGCATTAAGCATAGCCCAATAGAACACACCCTAGAACACCATTTCTACCTATGCTCTTACACAACAATCAAAAAATGTACAAATTGTAAGAGTATATGTATACGAAGTTAAGTTTCTTTTATATGTAGGTATGTATGTAAAAAAATTAATTACAATAGGACATTATGACAGGTAGCTGATTGCACCTAGTGGAAAAAGAATACATCTACTAGCGTAAGCTCATTAAAAGATGGAGCTCAAAGGAAGCAGAAAACAATTATTAAAAAAACATGTTTACTCAAAGAATTATGAAAGGAAAAATGGATTTTAAGAAAGAAAGGTGTAGTGAGTCAGAATGCATCCGAAAGAAAGGATGACTTATTGTATAGAGAATTGGTGATACAGGGATCTCTCTTCTACAGAGGCGAGGTTTAAGCCATGAAGGGGAAGGGGGGCGGCATAGGGTATAGGCACCTATAAGAGACAAAGGACCAACACAGGATCAGCAAAACAAATTTGACAACAAACTCAGCTTGAAAACACAGGTTCAGGACCGGTTTAGAAAACAGATTCAATCAAGTACAGAACCAATTTAGGTTCAGAACTGGTTCAGGTTCAAACCAGTTCGGAACAAGTTTTCAGAACCAGTTTCAAAACCTGTTGCATGTCAACTTTAACCTGTTTTCTTGAGAGAGTGAGATGCATATAAAGTTTACAAAGATTACTCAATTATTTGAAAACAAAAATTTTTGTTCTGGTCATTATTTTCCCACACAATCGCACAATCTTACAGAAGTTTGAATTTTTCAGGGACTTGCATTAACCCCTACTAACAAATGTTTCATATGAGATTTGAGGTTAGGACTTAGGATCTCATATTTGGCAGGGTTAGGGTTCGTGTTGATTGGGAAAAGAGGATTTAGAGTTCTTCAGAATTTCAGGTTGGGGGTTTGTTTGAAATATAAACTTATAGTTTGGTCTCAGGGGATTTAGGATTCAGATATGGTTTGGTTTATTTGGTTATTTTAGGTGAACCAAACAGTTTCCAGGGTAGTGAACCAAACCATTTAAAAGTGGTTCAGTTATTAGAACTGGTTTGAATAAAGTGGGTTTTAGTTGTTTGCTTCAATTTGGTTTTGGAGTCCAATTTGGTTCAGTTGGATTTTCTGCACACCCCTAATTAGGTTAATAAACTAAATGTAACATCGATCAAGAAAGACAGCAATGCAAACAGAACCAAAAATTGCAATTGCACTGCAATATTTGATTTAACAACTTGCTTTCCATGTGATCCAAAAATAGGATAACTGAGCCATGGTCATCTTTGCACTCAACACATGGAATGTAAACCTGCATTTGGTAGAATATAACAATATAACTTTAGTGTGGCATGTACAAGAATGGAAAGGAAAAAGACTTCCACATTGTACAGGGTGTAGTGTTTTCTAGATCTGCAATGAGATTGTAACAGGATTTTTTATTTGGACCATAAAAGATTTGGTACCTTAAATAATACAACGACTCCTGAAAGAAGCCACAGTGGCCAATAAAAAGTCATCCATTTCTCATGGAAGACAAGACATTTAAGGGCGAAAAGAAAAATCACTGGGACAGCGGTAGAATACATTAAAGCTGGAAAAGAAGTGCAAATGGACTAAGAATACTAGGATATTGAGCAAATGTAATGATTAAAAACATTCCTTTAAATAAGCAAAAAATATAAAATAAAATAAAACAAAGATTCACTTATGTGCCTCAGATGATAAAGAGTGTTTGCAGCAATAGGCATGAGTACACAAGCAATATTGAACATCTTAGTGTGTTTGGGAAAGATTTTTCCATTTAGGGAAAAAAAAAGTTATTTCTAGTTTAATCTGATATATTTGGAAAATCTGATTAAAATATGAAAAATAGGTTTTTATGGGTCAAGCGGTTTTTAGAGAAGCTGGAAGTTTCAAGATATTTGAAAAAAGTTGTTCATATTTTCTCATTTCACCTCTGCAGAACTAACTACTATACAAATACTATTAATCTAAACATATAACTTCATACTATTTTTGTAATTTACTATATAAAAGGATTTTTTTTACAAAACTCAAGCGAAATAGATTATCGTAAAATCGTTATTCGTTTAACATATCCAAACATAAAACTAATCAATTATAACAATAATCGATTATACATATAATCGATTATTGAAATAATGAAAACACTCTTAAAAGGGGAAATTGCACTCAAGGACCAATCGAGCACTTCAGTATCAAAGTGCTTATTTGGTTCCTAACTTTAACTAGTGTGCTGGATTTGGTATCTGGTTGAAAGCCCCCGTTCATCAAAAAATTAAAATTAAAATTAAGAAAATTAAAAAAAATCATAGTTAATAATATGCACGGGTAAGAGTTAACTCTCAAAATAAATTAGTTTAACCCAAACAAAAAATAATAATGTCTCAGGCCATATGGTAGCCATAAAAAATGCCAGAATCAAACAGTGAAGTGCATACAAATTACAAATTAAAAAACTTATCAAGAACCAAGTGGATAGATGCAAAGCCATAAATATTCAAATAGAAACTACATTTTGTCAAAATGAACACATTGAATTCCTTGTCCATGAGAAAGAGATATGAGGAATCTCAAAAGCTAGGGAAAGCCTTACTCCTACTTTTTATCAAAATCCCAAGTGGCTATAGACATAAAACTAACCATGCTCAAATGTAATTTATTCAATAACAAAGACGACAACCAGGCTCTTACACTTACAGGAGAGCAAAGAGAAAAGTTACCAAAAGATATTACCATTGAAGAGACATGCTTTTCGTTGGCATCTATGCACTGACGAAGACATCGCAATAAACACCACATATAAGGAAGAACAAGAACTGTTAGCATTCCAAATGAGTGACTACCACAAACTGAATCAGATTCAAGCCAAGCAATCCACGCAACCTGTATATCATTAAAAGAAATTTAATATATATATATATATATATATATATATATATATAAACTGAATTCAAGATCCTACGGTAAAAAAATATTAAGGAAACACATAAACCTGTACTCACAAAAGTAATAAAGATTGGAAGAAAAACTAGTTTTGATGAACCTGTCCGAATATTACCCAGCTTAGCACCAAACTATATCAAAGTTCCCAATGCAAATGAGAAGATTATAAACATAGAGGAAGATCAATTACAAAAAAATGCAAAGGTATGAAGTTCTTACTTGAATACTTCAAAATGATATAATGAGTTATAACTTATATACAATAATGGACTTCTAAGAAATAGCGATACATATATTTACTTTCATATACTATGGATTCTGTATGTGTTATATTTTTTCACAATATTACAGAGATTATTACAAAAACTCCAAAGACATATTACACTCCAAAAAGCACAAGAACAAAAATATAGATTGACGATTTACTAGCTATAATAAGAAAAAGAAAATTTGATATGTTTGATTTAAACCATATGTTACCTATCTTTTTACCATTTTACAAGCTGGATGCTTCAAATCTGAAAACACCTGTATGCAGTAAATAATTAGCAGCAGCAACTAGAAAGACAAATGGATTATTAAAACAAAAAAGCATCAGTATAGATCACAGCAGTAAGTTTTTTAAATTATTAATGATCAAAGCAGTAGAGTGAGATCTAAATATACAGACTTCTAAGCATTTTGAATGCGGATGGCCAACAAAGGTAGACATTGACATGTTTTTTTATTATGAAGTAATAAGAAAAATACACCAAGAAATTTACCATTAGGCTATGTACTGAACCTTAGCCATGAAGGTTAAAATATAAGCCATGAAAAAGTCAGGAACAGTTATTGGCCGTATGAAGAAAAGAACCATTATTTGTGAGACAGGATGATAGGTTTTACAAATGTCATCCACTATAAAATCAACTAGCAAACTTACAGAAACTAGTAAAATTAATTAGCTACAAGAAAAAATATCAAAACCATTGAATAAAACAAGTAGCTCTCAGATGAGGAAATTCACATCAATAAACTAAAAAACATATTGGATCTTGCAGGTGCTTTATATAAGGAAGCAAATGCAGATATAAACACTCAAAACTCCGTATCTGGCATGACAGTCAAGAATCTTGCCTGCAAAGAGAAAGCTATCCGCCAAAATGTCCTCAAAAGGAAGTATCGAGAGGACTAAACAGAAAATATCAAAGGGAAAAATCAAGATTACTGCAACAAAAATGTAGAAGAACCTGCAATATGTATGTAAGATAATTAGAATATATGGTAGACAAAAGTACTCTCATAAACAGGATCAAAGGAAGCAACCCAATTGCTGGCATCTAGGAATAGCTACTTCTGGCCTTCTTTAGAAATTAACTGAAGACATTTGCTTCTACATGAAATCATAACTAAGAATCCCCCCGGCACCAACACAAAAAATGAAAATTAATCTTACATTTTATATAATCAAAAGAAACAAAAAAAATGCATATCAAAACTGGCCAAAGAGGCAAAGAATGTCATACTTAAGGAAGCAGTCAAATTCAACTGGTTGAGACGAGGGAGAAGCTAGAAGGAAAGAATAGAGCAGATACTAAACTGGTTGAGATGCAGCAAACATTACTTCCCCACACGAATAGAGATAGAGAAAAGCAGTCAAGCTATCAGGGACAATGATTGTCATCCAAGTGCTAAATTAAAAATAAGTAATAACACACCAACTAAATATAAAAACATGCATAATGTTTATAGTTATACCAATTAATCAAGACTTCTTCAAGAACAATCAGGCCACTGTGTGCCAAAACTTCTCTGACACAAGAAACAAGCATCTGCTAGCCATCCATACAAATTCAACATTAAAAGAAGTATAACTGACATTAGAAACAAAGTATCTAACCTTGTCATATAATTTTGGCAGAGTCAAACCTCCAGCAACCTTTACATGAAGAAGTTTCTTTGCCCTAATAAATCTCATTATTTCTCTCGGAGAGCACGAACAATTGTATCAAAAGTTACAACATTAGGAGGGCAATTATTTTCTACCATTTTCAAAAGTAAGGCCTCAGCTTCATCTAACAAACCCTCCTTACAAAGCCCGTTAATCATAATGTTATATGTTCGGATATTTGGATGACAGCCTTTCATAGGAAGAAGTTGAAAAATCTCTTGTGCAGCCTTTAGTCTTCCACCTTTGCAAAGACCATCAATAAGTATATTATATGTGCGTATATTTGGAGAAATTCCTATGTCAATAATGTGCTGAAATAAGGCAATTGCCTTGTCAAGATACTGATGTTTGAGATAATCATCTAACAATATATTGTAAGTGATTAAATCAGGGGGTTGACCGCTAGCACGCATCGCCTCAACTAGGTCCCGCTCATACAAGACTCTTCCTGATTTGGACAAACCATCAAGAAGACAATTATAAGTTACAGTATCTGGAACTAAATTTTCCTGATGCATTTCTGTTAGGAGCGCCATTGCTTCATCCACCCTTTTAATTTTGCAATATCCATTAATCAAGGTACTATAACTGATAACATTAGGTGCAAGGCCCCTTTCAACCATCTTATCAAATACTTCTTTTGCCTCAATCACATTATTGCTTAAACAATAACCATTTATCAAAGCATTGTAACTAACAATATCAGGCTTCCGGCCTCTTTTAATCATCAAAGCAAACACATTTTGAGCTTCTGTGACCATTCCTAATTTACACAATGCATCAACCAATATATTAAAGGTATAAACATCAGGCTGGATGTTCCCATATACCATTTCATTCAGTAACTTAGCCGCACTTTGAAACTGACCGGCACTGCAGAAACCATGAATTAGAGAATTGTAGGTGAAAATATCAAGCAAAATTCCCCTGGCAACCATTTCAGAACACAAGCCACACGCATCCGTTACAAGTCCATCTTTACACAGACCATCAATAACTGTATTGTACATGACTAAATTAGGACCAACTCCTAGCATCTCCATCTTTCTCAGCAACTCAATGGCAGCTCTTGTTTTGCCAGTTTTACACAACCCATTGATCAATGTCCCATAACAAACTACATCGAACCGGAATCCTTTCGCGACCGAATCATCGTGCAAGTCCAATGCTTCCCCAGTCCTACCCTTCAAACACAACCCTTTCATAAGGGTTGTAAGAGTTAGCCTGTCTAACTCAAAACCCCTCTTGAGAATCTTCCCTACTAATGAATAAGCAAAACCCATTTGACCTAAATGGGAGTAACAGTTTATCAAGATGCTCATAGTGACAAGGGATGGTTTAGGGGTTCCCTTGAACTCTAACAGAGTACAAAGTGAAACAACAGTGTGATACTGTTTCATCTTCACAATTGATCCTAAAACCTTGTTCAACTCCACAATGGATGGTGGTGGAAGCATGTGGAGCATGCGATTGAAGGAAGCAACAGCATCATCAATGGTATCATACCCAGAAAAGTTTTCAACTTTTTTGCGTTGCCCACGACCAAAGAACCTCGCATAAGGAAGAAAAACGAGGAATTCGGTGGATGATAATGGTGTGAGAATACGAGGTAAGTTGATAAGGGTGGCATACCTTCGAATTCGATTCAGCATGATGTTGGGTTGGTTGTATGTTCCCCCCGTTGTTCTCGTTGAAGCCAAACGCTAAAATGGGTTTTTGCGAGCGTTTAATTCGATAAATTGGAGGTTTTTTTTTCCGTATTATACCCACGGGCAACCCCCCAATAATTTTTTAGGTATCATTTTTTATTTTTAAGAAAACAAAATTCATCGAATAATCTTTAAAAATAAAATAAAAAGAGACGTTTTAGTCCCTTCATTTGTTTTTATCTTGAAGACATCATTAAAATGTTGATATGCATCGTTAGTATGTCAGATATCCAGACAATAGTCATTACATACATAAAAGACCACGAGAATAATTATACTTTGATCCAATAAACTCCTCAACTATTACTGAGTAACCTAATTTAGTCTCTAACAATTTCTATCGTGAGACACATCACTACCTACATGTTACAAGCAACACATCTCATGCATTAGATGCACCACAGCAGATATGGACGAATTTAATAGACACCCGGACACACTGACAGTATATATCTACACTTTAACGCTATATTTAGGATATAGACAAATAAAAGGGCTATTATGTGAATTTTTTTTCTCGGGAACAAAAAGGGGTATCTCAAATATTTTTAGGGACTAAAACGGACATTTACTTAATAACTAATAAGTTGAAAGTTGAAAAGTTATATTAGCTAAGAAGATAATTTTTTTTATCTTAAAGGTTATAGTTAAGAAGCTAGCTAGTTGAATTTGAAGTTTTTGATAAAATTGGATGTTGAATTAACTTATAAATATAAAATAAAATAAAATAAACAAACGTGTCTATATTATTTTTTTCTCAATTCTATTTTGTATTATTTATTTTAAAATGAGTATTACTTTTAATACTTTAAATTATTTGTCATCTTAAAAATTAGGATATTAATTTTTTATTTTAATTTTTAAATATTTTTATTAAATGAAATGAAATAATATAAATGAAATGACATGTTTATATGATTTTTCTTATAAAAATTTTATTTTATGAGGTATTGGATAAAGTAAAAATTTCGTTAAAATAATAAGAGTAAAATGAGAAGAAAAAATTGATAAGATATAAGCTATTCAAAATAGCTTATAAAAAAAGCTATAAACTGATCAGGTAAGCTTGTTTAATAAACATCTCTATTTTAGTAAAACAAGCTTATAAGCTAGTCAAATAAACTATAAGCTAGATTATTTGACTTACGAATAGAACCCTAATAGGTTAAGAAATCTAATTATTCAACGAAACAAACATCAAGTACTCCCTCCGTTATTATTTATAAGCACCTTTAGACAAAATTACACATATTAAGAAAAGTAGTTAGCTTCACTAAATTTATTAGCAATGTACTTATTTTACCAAATTTATCCCAAAATTTATCCTTTAATTATAATGTGACTTGTACTCGATCAAGACAAGTCTATTAAAAAGTTGTAGTATTAATTAGGAGTATTTGTAGAAAAAAATAATTAATGTATCTTGTCATTTGAAAAGGAGCTTATAAATTGTTAAAAAAAAAAATTTGGATTTAATTGATATGCACTTTAAGTGTAAAGATTTTTTATACTATCAATCAATTAGAAATTATCACATAAGCTAAAATGTTTGACTACTATTCTAACTACCTTAAAATTCATTTATACCATGATTTTTAATTGATTGACAATATAAAAAACTTTACACTGATAATACATAAAAATTAAAGTCAATTTTTTTCTAGGTTAAAGTAATATTTTGGTCCCTATATGTGATACCGATTCTTCATTTAGTCCCTATACGTAAAAAGTTATTAAAAAGGTCCTCATACGTGCAAATATTATCCATTTGGTCCCTCCCGTTATGTTGTCGTCTTTAATGATCCGTGAACTACTACGTATAGGGACTAAATGAAGAATTTGTGTCACGTATAGGGACTAAATGAAGAATTTGTGCCACGTATAGGGACCCAATAATTTAGGTTAAAGTAATAATCTGATCCCTATACATGGTACAAATTCTTCATTTAGTCCCTATACGTGACACAAATTCTTCATTTAGTCCCTATACGTAGTAGTTCACGGATCATTAAAGACGACAACATAATGGAAGGGACCAAATGGATAATATTTGCACGTATGAAGATCTTTTTAATAACTTTTTACATATAAAGACTAAATGAAAAATCGATATCACGTATAGAAACCAAAATATTACTTTAACCTTATTTTTTTTTTTTGTATAAGGTGCTTATAAATAGAAACCCAGGGAGTATTACAATCGGGAAAGTATAGATGTGACACGAGATGCAGAGACGATATAATACTGATATGGCACAAACTTTTAAAGTGATAACATTTTGGCTTAATTGCACTTTTGGTCCCTCAGGTATCACGATTGTGCAATTTTGGTCCCCTGGATTTTAATTGCGCCAATTGGGTCCTCCAAATATCACGATTGTGCAATTTTGGTCCCTCAAGTTTCAATTGTGCCAATTGGGTCCGCCACATATCATGATTGTGCAATTTTGATCCCCAAGTATCACGATTGTGCAATTTTGATCCTCCAAGTATCACGATTGTGCAACTTTTAACATCAATAGCCTACGAAGCACATGTGCGACTGATTTGGCACTTAATGAGACTAGTTTGACAGCTTACGTGTCATTCTTATGTGACACTTAATGATGTCCATTTGATCATTAAATGGTGTGAGATGTCAATGATGTCTTATAAGAATGTCCCGTAAACTGTTAAGTTGACTTCACTAAGTGTCAAATTAGTCTCACGTGTCCTATGTAGGCTACTGACGTTAAAACTTGCACAATCATGATAATTGGGGGACCAAAATTGCACAATCATGATATGTGGGGGACCCAATTGGCGCAATTGAAACTTGGGGGACCAAAATTGCACAATCGTGATACTTGGAGGACCCAATTGGCGCAATTAAAACCCGGGGGACCAAAATTGCACAATCGTGATACCTGGGGGACCAAAAGTGCAATTAAGCCTAACATTTTAAAGTGATAACATTCAAAACGTCTGTCTTTTTGTCCCTCAAATTTCAATGTGATAACATTTATTTAATTAATATGACATTTCCATTCATAATGGTATACAGATTCAAAAAATAAAATAAAAAAGAGTTAAATATATTTTTGCTCCTTATAAAATAGAGAAAATTTGTTTTTAATCCTTTATTTTCAAAATATTCTTTTTTAGTAACTAAATTTCCAAAATAGCTGACCTTTAGTCCTTATTTTGAAAATAGAATTAACGTTAAGAATCAAAAGTGAACTATTTTAAAAATTGAAAAATCAAAAAAGGACGTTTTGAAAATGATAGATTAAAAACGAATTTTTGATATTTTACAAGAACCAAAAGATATTTAATTATATAAGGTGCATATATAAAGTTAAGAACTATTTGATATGTGAGTAAATTTTAAGCTAAATTGCACTTTCCACCCCCAAGTTTTTCATTTTGGCGAAAATAGTCCCCCAACTTTTTTTGACAAATTTAGTCCTCCTAAAATCCAAATGTTACGAATTTGGACCCCATATTTTTTAATTGCACTTTTGGTCCCCTAAATTCATGGATTTTTTACACATTTGGTCCTCCATTTTTCCAAAATCCATGTTTTTTAGAGACTAAAAATGCAAAAAATTCCACAATTTTGGTGGACCAAAAGTGCCATTGAAAAATATGAGGACCAAATGCACAACATTTGAATTTTAGGAAGATTAAATTTTCCAAAAAAAAATTTGAGGGACCATTTTCGCCAAACTGAAAAACTTGGGGGACGAAAATTGTAATTTAAAAATATATTTATAACATTATTCTTTATAAGTTTATCTTTATATTTTTAATCCTTAATAAAATATAGAATGAAGACCCAAATTAGTCCCTGAAAATATCCGGGGACCCACTTTTAGTCCTGAAAACAATAAACTAGTCATTTACTCCCTCAAATTTACAAAGGCAGGACACATTAGTCCTTAGATTTAGTTCCAACGTCCATTTACTTGGCTACATGTCCCAATAACCATCCCATTTGACCCGTTAGTGATCATGTGTCGCTTATTACGAATTTCCACCATAAGAAATGGATGAAAAGTGAAAAAAAATGCATAATTTTCAGGTATTTTGGATTTTAAAATTGTGGATGTTTTTTTACTTTTTATTCGTTTTCCACACAGAAAATTTGTCATAGGTCACGCAGGACCACTAACGAGTCATGTAAGATGGTTAATGGGATATATAGACAAGTAAATAGACGTCAGAACTAACTCTAGGGACTAATGTGTCCCGCGCTTATAAATTTGAGGAACGAAATGATTAGTTTATTTTTTTCAGGGAATAAAATTGAGTCCTCAAAAGTTTTAAGGGACCAATTTGGGCATTCACTCTAAAATATATTTATAATTATATTTTTTATACTATTTTAAATTATTAAATAAATAATTGATAATGATAATTTTAAAAAAATAATAATAATAATCCACTGGGGTGGGAAATCATTTTTATAATAGTATGGATAAATAAGACCAATTCTCTCTATTGTGTTAAGCTTTTTTGTTTGGGTTTAGGCACATTGAATTAAAATAAATCTAAAATTAT
Organism: Ammopiptanthus mongolicus; assembly: GCA_039655645.1. NCBI lineage: Eukaryota > Viridiplantae > Streptophyta > Magnoliopsida > Fabales > Fabaceae > Ammopiptanthus > Ammopiptanthus mongolicus. Next base: position 18,147,250 of record CM077351.1, on the reverse strand, counting down.
AATTAGGATGTGATTTTTATATTAAAAAATAATTATTATAATTCTTAATTAAAAAATTAAGATAGGTAGGAGTGATATATAATATATAAATAATTTAAATAAATTATTTAATAAAAAGCATTTCTAAAAAAGTAAGAAAAAAATTAGATAAAAATGAATGTTAATAAACATTCCAAAAAAACATGAATTATCCTAATCAAGTAAAGGACCCAAAAAATAATACTTTTGACTTAGTAAAATATATATGTAATATTTGCAAACTTATTTTTGATTAGTAAAAATAAATAAATTTATGATATGGTTATTTAATTTAAAACTCAAACTATATAATAATTGCATTATATTATTATTTGCTATTCGGATAGAATAATTATGAGTTATATATCCTTTTAATTAAAATTCACAAAAAAGTATTGAAGAAGAATATTATAAGGGTTAAATATATTTTTGGTCCTTATAAAAATTGAAAATTCGTTTTCAATCCCTAAATTTCCAAAATGTCCTTTTTTGGTCCCTAAATTTTCAAAATAGTTCATCTTTGATCCCTATTTTAAAAATTAAGCTAATGTTAATAATCAAAAGTAAGTTATTTTAAAAATTGAGAGACCAAAAAAAAACGTTTTAAAAATAAGGGACTAAAAATCAATTTTCATTATTTTACAAGGACAAAAAACATATTTAACCAATGACAAAATTTGTGAAATATAGTTAAAGAGTATCTAAAAGTGACTGAAACTATCTGTGAAGTGTTCGGATGCCTGGCCGAATTTAACATGGTATTCGGATGCCTCGCCGAATTTAACATGGTATCAAAGCCACGTTCTGCTCGGTGGTGTGGATAGTGCCGCTAGCCCTCGCTTGTGGTGACGAGCCCAGGCTCGAGGGAGCGTGTTGCGAGTCCCACATCGGGTGGTTAACGAGCCTGGCCATTGCTTATATAGCTGGGTAGACCACCCCCTCATAAGCCGGTTTTTTCAAGTATTTGTACTTAATTGATTACATTATTAGAGCATTCAAGATGTGGCCTCCATTAGTAGGAATAACATTTGTTATCTCTGTCATGGATTCTAATTGATCAAGAAAGATCATCTCTCATTATTAATTATGTGATATTTAAATTAGTCACACAAAGTGGTGATACACTTTGTTAGGAAGTAGATATTGCCCCCCTTAGCATAGAGATCGAGCATGGCATTATAAAATGATTGTCACATTTTACGAAAATAGATTTTAAACAGCTATTATTTAGCTAAACATCTCACTGTTACCCATTTGCACAATCCAAAACCACGTTTAAAATGGAATTTAACTCATCTAAAGTGAGTTTATCTTTAAAATGGAAAAGTACGAATGTATCTATCCTTAAATCATTTAGTAGATTGAAATATCTTTGCACTTTATTAAATCAAAAATGGATACATCTTGACACTTTCTTACTTTAAAAACAAACTCACTTTACAGAAAATAAATCCTTCAAAATGAGACTTGTGATTCAGACATTCTATCGAACATATATGACTCAAACAAATATATACAATTAAATTGAGAAAGAAACCAATCATTAAGGCCCGGTTTCGGGATTGTTTTTGGTTTTATGTTTTGAAAAAAATTTCAAAAACCAAATCTCATTTTAGTTCTGAGTTTTGAGTTTCAGTTCTGAGTTGTGTTTCAATTTTTTTTAGTTAAGTCACTCTTTTTACCTCGCCTCATTATGAATTCATTCAATATAAAAAAAAATATTGACATATAAAAATAATTAAAAATGACAAAAATATACTTAAGTCTGGAAAAAATAAAAAAATTTAAAAAATAAATATTATAAAACTATAAAAATAATAAAAATATTAATCATAAGTAGTAGGAACAACCACAATAACAACAACAACAACAATAATAATAATAATAATAATAATAATAATAATTATAATATTTATATAATTTGTGTTTAGTTCCTTTTGAGAAAAAATTACACATGAATAAATAGTAAAAACATTAAAAATATCCTAGGATTTCATTAACCACTGAAAGGAGAAAAGTGCATAGGTTTTAAACATTCCAAAATGTAATAATAGTTAACAAACTAATCACGTGCATGTTAGCTTTAAAACTGAAACAGGAATTATAAAACCTATTTTTATAATTTTAGGCTTTAGCTGAAAACTGTTTTCAAATTAAATAAAAAATCAATTTAATCTCATTTTATCCGAACAAGTTTTGTTTTTAAATTTTACTTTTAAAATCAAAAACTTATAACCACCCTGAACTGCAGGCAAACAAATTAGAAGGCCGTAGGGAGAACTAAGAGAGATTTAGGAATTACCGGTTGTAGCCCTTAAAAATGGTCATATAGAATGTGTTGGTAGAATTACTCAAGGAATAATAGACAAAAATGTACAGTTAATTTAATTTTGTTTTTAAATGAAAATTTAAACACCCTTTAACTTATTGAACGCAATTGCAATAACAAATGAAAACTAAACGAAGGAAATAATTCTACAGGCTTCAGCTCTTTCCCAATCTAATTCTATTATACCTTATTCCGTTTAATATCTTACAGAAATTTCAAACCTAACCTAAAGTTTCACCAAAAAAACCCTGACCTAAAGTTAGCTTAAACTCATCAGCAATACCATTTGACCATCCAATCCCATACAAAATATCACCATCGAACAGAGAAGGTTTAAGTTGCATAACCATGTTTATTTGATCGAATTGTATCTTTGGAATGCAAATAAATCAGGAAGCTAAAAAAAGTCTTAAATAAATAGTTAATAATTTTTTATTATTATTATTATTATTATTATTATTATTATTATTATTATTATTATTATTATAATAATATTAGTCAAAAAAAAAATGATTGATTATTATTCGTGAATAAAATGTCAACACTAAACTTTTTTTATGACACAATGTCCTCATTTATAAATTTTAATACCTTAACAAGTGTCAATTTGAAGGTTTCCAAAATATGTAAATTCGAATATTATCGGTGTAAATGTGCCTCAAATTTCAAGTCAGCTACTTTTCTTCTTTTTTTCTTTTTTTTTTTTTTTTTGTTGACGAGACTTGTCATTCTTCCAAGAATAATTATTCTAACATTAAGTCAAATTAACATGCCGAATGCAACAGCTTTTATAAGACTGTCAAAATCCCATTATGAAACAATTGAATTACTGAATCTGAAGGATAAAGTTTACATGAATATGTCAAGAAACAAAATTTTACTTAACTCTATCAAACAATCAGTAACAGATGTTTCTTTCCTACAAAATAATCTGGGAAGGGAATTCCCCGGAGTGGATAGAAAAATGTGAAAAACTAATGATTTAACACCACGATCAAAATCTCTTGTTCAAAGCTGCTAATCCCAGCCAGAAGCAGAAACAGTTTCGGTTGCAGGCACAGAAACTTGTGGAGCTGGAACAGCCTCACCCCAATCTCCTGTAAGAGGAACTTTGGTCAAACAAATTGTGATCACATAACTTTCAACAAGGAACTATCTAAACTGCTAATAGAACAGGTATATATGTGCCTTATCATCTTATCACTGCATGAGAGAAACTCTTATCTTTTTTGTTGGCCAGAAGGGGAGGGGGAACAGTTGCAACATAAGAATGAAGCGAATTGACTAGAACAAAGCAAAATTGAAGACCATTAATAAATTCACAGCAAATAGAAATTCCATTATGTCCAGACATACATAGATTTGGGAAAGCTGGAAAATCACAGTAAGACCATTAACAGGTCAAATGATAAAAGCTGAACTTAGTCCAGCGTTATCAAAAGAACCTCACACATAAAACTTAGTCCAGCATCATCACAGATGTAAAACTAATTCAATAATTCTTACCAGTTTCCGGGGCCCCGTTACCAGGAACTGCTGGGATTGGTTGTGGAACAGCCTCAGTCCAGGGTTGTTCAATTGCAGCAGGCCATTCACCAGCAGCAGGGAAGTTGCCAATACCGCCAGCACTAAAGTCCGCAATGGAAAGATCTTGGACAGGTGGTGCTTCATCTTCCTCTTGTTGCTTGGTCTCCTCAGGTTCTCTATAGAAGAATAAATCCACCTGTACAAGAAAAATTGAGATAATTGATCTGAGAACTCAAAGGAAACCCCCCAACTAAGACTAATTTCTTAGAAGAAAATGGCAAAATTCAAGATTCTTGCAAGAAGGAATTGCGTGGCAATAAAAACTTGTTCCTACTGAATGGCAAATGAGGCATTTGCAATAAAGACATTCCGCAGCAGAGTGAATCTAATATAGCTTAAAAGAAGCAAATATTTTACCATTACGCCCCACTTATGCCCTGGAAGAATAGTACCCCGCATCTGCAGTACCATCCTTGCTAATAGCCAAAAGAGACAGCCAATGCTATGCTTCCCCTTATTATTGGCAGGAATGCCAACATCAACATACCGCATTGGAGAATCAGTGTCACAAAAAGCAATAGTTGGTATATTTCCAAGAGCACCTTCCTTAATGGGCTGCACACATAAATCAATAACATAAGATAAATTCTGGAAGGACAGACAAAAAAATAACAAGTGAGAGATCAATTACTACCAGGGATTTAAACCCAGAACCCAACAAAATACATATTTGAAATTCTAACTTCTAAAGAGGTAATAACCTGATGATCTGTTCTTGGGTCAGTCAGAATGAGAAGGCGAGGCTCATTATAGGATGCCTGCATCTGATTAGTGAATGTTCCGGGAGTGTGCCTTCCTGCAATTGCATGAGCGCCAGTGTACTGAGCAAACTTAAGTACTGCTCTCTGACCATAAGGCCTGGCAGACTGAACAATGATATCCTGAGGGTTCTCAATGGCAACAATAATCCTAGCAGCAAGATGGAGCTTATCCCATGTCTTGCCAAGGTTAATTACGTATACACCTGGGAACCAGAAATACTAAAATCAGCAACACTCAAAATGTTTTATTTCAGTAGCAGGAATAGGATGAAACCTTTGTAGTAGCATTAGACAAAAGCAAGCATCAGAAAGACTACATGCATGTTTGGTTTCGTTAAAAGCTCTCTGAGTATGATTTTGATTATAAGTTGTTTTGGATACAAAATAAGCTAATCTGAACACACACTACTTTAATCAAAATTCTGATTAGTAAATAAATCGACCCTTTGAATCACAACACATCTCAAATCAAGTAAAATTACAAAACCAGAAGTTAATAACACCTATATCAGGGTCATGCCTAGCCTACATCATCCCATCATATTTCCAGTCTAACTACTAAAACATAAAAAACAACATACTTACATAAAAGAAAATACATCCAGAATTGAAGACCAAAAGAGCAGGGAATATATTCACAAATATCAAAAAGTAGAGATCACTGGCCTTTTCATTAAAACCACACAAGGCAATTACTATTAGCTCATTAACACTATGATGGGGCTTCTCAGTTATCTAAACTTTTTGAGTGATTATCTTATCCACTTTTTTTATAGTATTAATATGAATATATATTGTAGAAATGCAAAGGTAGTGAAGCATAAAATTAACATGCCTTCCAATTCACCAACAGGGATTCAAGTCAAATATGAAATATGTCATCATCACAATTGGCTCACTTCTCGATCATATTCTCTTTCCTCATCCCTCATCCAAAAGCGTACCCCATAAAATGCAATTTTTCCACATTATGAACACATTATAATTTAAAAAAAAAAAAAAAAAGGAAAAAACGAAGAACACGGTAAGAATGCGACACTAACCGTCACTGCGGCGTTTGAAGACGTAACGCTCCATCTGAAAGTCGCAGTTTTTGGTTCCGAGGTGAACGTTGGCAGCCAGCATCATCTGAATATCCAACTCCTTCTGCGAAATCTGGCGCGCCTGATCGGCGGTTGTGGTGGCGGCGGCGGCCATGGCTCCGGCAGGCGGTGGTGCTATGCCCTCTGAAGATTTGAGACGCGGAACGCTCGGAGGGCAGTGTCAACTAGGAGCAGCCTTGGAAAATTAGGGTTTCTATAGGTTTTGCTAATGGAAATTGGGGGGAAAAACCCTAATTTTGTCAAATGACATTAATAACCCTTCAGCATGTTCCATACTTCTGGGCCTGGAGGTTATTTTTCATGGACCCTTATTCTTATTTATTTATTTTTGTTATAAATAAGGTGTATGATGTCACGAGAGGTCTAGAGGATGACAGATGTGAGATTAAGCTCCTTTAAAGTGATCATGAGTGTAAAAGTAAATAAGTAATGATGTATTCACCATCAATTAGTTATGCGTTAAGATCTCAATCCACTTTAACTAATTAAGGGTTGATGTATTCTTACTTTCTTACTTTACACTCAAATCGCGTTAAAGGAGCTTATCAATAAGTATGCTCTTCAAGAATTGGACAAGTATGCTCTTCAAGAATTGGGTTGGTTGAAAACATTTAAATTGATCACCAAATATGATTTGATTTGGTTTGGATTCAATTTCTAAAATTCTTTACGGTTAATCGGAAGCAAATAATTTTGATTGATTTGAAGGTTTGGATTCTCTCCGGCCTCTCCAACCTCCTACCATGTTGTACGCTAAATCCAATGGTCCAAAAAGCCAAGATGTTAAAACATAAAAAATTCAAAGCCAAAATAAATTGTGACCATTGGATGCATTTAATGGCTCAGAGATCAAAAGCCAAAAAAAAAAATGTGAAACCTCTCCCTTCTCACTGTCGTTATTGTCTCTTTGTCGTTGTTGTCTCTCTGCCTTCACCACGGCAAGCTGTCGGCACATCACTTTGTCTCTCTCCCTTCTCCCTAGCGCTGTCATCACTACAGTAGGACGATTCGTCGCTGCAGCTTCAACATGTCGTTCACCGCAAGCCACCGCCCCTACATCACTCTGTTTCTCTTCCTTCTCCCTTGCGCTGTCATCACTATAGTAGGATTGGAAGGTAAGAGATGCAAGTAGCCAAAAGTGGGTATGGTTTTTGATAGCTTTGAGGATGCTTGGAAGATCTAGGTTGATTATGGCGGAAGAGTTGGATTTAGAGTGAGGAAAAAATATATACAAAAGATAAAAAATGGCTCCACTGCTTGTTAAAGGTTTGTCTGTTGCAAAGAAGGCTTGTGAAAAGCAAACAAACGAGATTATAAAACAATCAACCAAGACCGGAGACTAGAACAAATTGTCAAGCAAAGTTAGGACTTAAGAATATGGGTGGAAAATTGATAGTGCATGATTTTGTGGAAGAACATAACCACATTTTACATCTACAAGAAACAATTTATGTGTTGTCACCTCAATGAAAAGTTTCAAAAGTTCAATGCCATCAAATTAATCTAGCAGATGATGCTGGCCTACAACAATGGAAGTCATTTGATTTGATGAGTAAAGAAGTGGGAGGTAGAACTAACTTGGGATATACTCTCCTTGATCAAAAGAATTATCTCCGGAAAAGAAGGCAAAAGAGTTTGGTACACGGGGAAGTTGATTATCCGTTACAATACTTTGAGAGAAAACTGGTTGAAAATCCAACTTTTTACCATGCCTATCAAATAGATGTTGAAGATCAAATCACCAATGTGTTCTCGGCATATGCAAGGATGCTCATTGATTATGGATATTTTGGTGATATGGTTTCTCTTGATTCAACATATCACACAAATAGTTCACATAAGCCACTGGAAATGTTCTTAGGATTTAACCACCATCTAAGAACAGTGATCTTTGGAGGTGTATTATTATATGAGGACACAATAGAGTCAAATAAGTGGTTCTTTGAGACATTTCTAGAGGCATATAAGCAAAAAATGTCTCAAATAGTTTCTACTGATCAAGACCATGCAATGGCAAAAGCAGTAGTTGAGGTTATGATTGGAACTTCACATGGCCTATGTACGAGACACTTGATGCATAATGGAATCAAACACTCAGGCAATTTAATGAAGGGTGAATCTCATTTTCTTAGTGACTTTAAGAAGTGCATGTATGGCTATGAAGATTAAGAACCATTTTAAGAAGGTTGGAGAACCCTACTTGTAAAGTATGATGTTAAGGAAAGCACTTGGTTGCAAAAACGTGTACACTATGAAGGAGAAATTGATATCTTGTTATATGAAGATGGCTTTCACAATAGGAATGCAAACCACCCGACTTAGTGAAAGTGTAAATGTAGATATTAAATGTTTTATGAATGTGGACTTGGATATTGTCAAATTTTTAAAGCGTTTTAAGGATGTTGTAGAAGAAAAGCGATATAACGAATTGAAGTGTGAATACGAAGCACGCAAAAAATTCCAAGACTTAAGGACCCATATTCTGATATCTTGCAACAAGTGTATGACCTTTATACTCCCACTATTTTTTATCTATTCCAACATGAATATGACTTGTTTGAAGCATGTTCTGTGAAAAGCATGAGCATACAAACATCATCCATTGATTATGTTATTGCCATAGTAAGGGATTTGGGAGAGTGGCAAGTGTTCTTTGATTTGGATAAGAAGTCAATTTGTTGCTCTTGTCGTAAGTTTGATAGTTTTGGCATACTTTGTTGTCATCGTCTAAGATTCTTTATATGGATGTCAAATCAGTGTCCGAGCAATATATCTTGAAGACGTGGACAAAGTTAGCAAGAAGTGGGGGGCTTTACCTAATGTTGGTGTTAGTCATGTAGTAGAAAATGTTTGTAACATCCTCGTTTTTTTTTCAAGACTTGTTTAATATGTGAATTGTGTATGTTTAAGTGTTTGAATATGTTCCAAATGGTATGATAAAGCTTAGGTCAAATGTGAAAGAGCGGGTCAAAATCATGACAAAACGCTCAAACGTTGGATGACCCAATGCTCAAGCATGGGGTTTTAACACGTCAAAGCATGGAGGGTACATGCATGGAAGGACACGTGTCAATTAGCATGCGCACGTGTCAGAGATGGGTGGTGCTTTCGCGGTAAGGAAACCTTTCACGTTAAAGCGTGGGACAAGGCCATGCCTAAGCGTGCCCACGCTCAAGCGTGGGGATTGTGCACGCTTTAGCGTGCTTAGTATAGATAAATTGTGGACTTTCATTTCTTTTCACTTTTCACGCACCGTAACTAAACTCCATCTTCTCCAAAGACATTGCAGAGTTCATAGAAGCCATTGATAAAGCTCTAGGAGTTGGTTCAAGTGATTCAAGCCTCGTAACCCTAAACCGATTATGCCACATTTTCGTATCTTCGTGTAATTTGATTCTACCCGATTGAATTTTCGATACATTAAATGTATGTCGAAGTTACGGATATGTCGACGTTGTTGACATCGACATGCTTAGCTTGTTCTTCAATCGTTTCAAGCTTCTATCTTCGTTTTTGATTCTTTCTAGGATTAATGCCATAGCCTATGTGTTATTTTCGTCATTAGGGCAAAGTTCGAAGTTATGATCGAGGCCGTGTTTGGGAGGAGACCCACGACTGTTTAAGGAGATTCGTGAGGACTTTGTGTTCATGATCGTTGTCACACTCATTATCAGATGGCAGACAGAACCACAACTCATTGGGAAGGCAAGAGTAAAATAGCATACATTGATATGCGTAGAGCGACCTAAACCCTACAAATGGTCGAGTAATCGACAAGACGTAACTCACATTGGTGACTACCATGATATGGTACCAATGCAAGCTTAGGCATTGTGGGTTAATGAATTTTGGGCCCCGACAAAGAATTAACTTGGGCCTAAAAAACTTATTTTAGGCCACAAGATCTTTGACTCTTGCTTTTCTCACCTCCCCATTTGTTTTTTTTCATCCCCCTTCCCCATTTTTTTAAATAAATCTCATAAATACCCTTATCTCTTTGTACCCCTTTTAATTTTTTTTTTTTTGGGTTTTTGTAAGTTACGAAACTATAGTTTCCAGAAAGTATCAAAAATTGAATATCTTAAGGAAACTATACTTTCGGTTTTTTTATATCTAATGTATTTAATTTTGAATACCTTACGGAAACTATAAAAAAATAACTCTACATTAAAGCCCCAGTTTGGTGTCAGTGAGGAGTGAGGAGGAGCTTTGTCAATCTCACCGTCGTCATTCAATATAGTCTCCATTTGCGCAATCTGTTTGTCTCTCTCTCAACCTTTTATTGATTGTTCGTCTCATTCTCTTATGTTGTCACACTGTTTAATACTGCTGTCAATGAGGACGAGCTCGAGAGAAAGTGGCTTCCATATATTATTGGTGTTTCTTCTATATATCAATTGAAACCTATCTATGGAATTGCATAAAAGATCAACAACAAGATTTGGCCAACAAGTCCCACTTCCACACCATTCTCAAAGCTCACATTTCTAGTACTAGTATTAGTTACAGTGCCAATTACAACAAGTGTAGGATTTTGTTTTGTTTATTCTGCCATTGCCACCAATAATTAATTCTTTCATTCTCACTAAAGAAGTGCTCAAGGGAGGGGTTTGATGGGAGGTGAAAGAAGTAATTGTGGGGAAGGGGAGGGTTTCCGTATAGGGGGTGGGAAGGGATAAGGGTATTTATGAGATTTAATTAAAAAACAGTAATGTTATTAATTTGTACACCTGGAATCCAACACCTGGGCAACACCTAGTTAATGGCGTACAAAATCTTAAAGTTCAGTGGATGGTTAGCGACGAATTGTGAACCCTTGTACTCATTAACCAAGTCCAAAATACCATTAACCACGATTATAAACGTTGTTAACCACCCATGCATCTACTACATTGGTGCATTTTTTTTTTTGAGCACCTTCAAACTTGGTTGACAGCATTCACAGTCGTAATTATTGGTGTGTTGGACTTGGTTAATGGGTACAATGGTTCACAATTTGTCGTTAACCATCTACTGAACTGCATTAATCAAGATTTTGTACGCTATTAATCAGATGTCGCCTAGGTATCGAATTCCAGGTGTACAAATAACATTAATATTAAAAAATGGGGGAGGTTGGGAAAGGAAAATGGGGAGGTGGGAAAAGCAAGACCCCATTTTCTTTTCAAAGAATAATTTTTTGATTTTAAATTTAAATGATTGGACACAATTGGGTTAAGAACCAAATTGGCTACTAATAGAAGTATACTTTTTTGGGGCGAGACCTCCCGTATCCAGAAATCACATTGGATTCAGATTAATTCGAGTTGAGCTGTAAAGACTCATTTAAGGGGACAAAACTCTTCCAGCGTCTATTTTCTCCATTCACAGGTCTCAAACCCAAGACCTTGCTTAAGCTCTTCCCAAGGCTTTTGGTCGTCGGTAATAGCCATTTTTTTGTAATGCAAACTCTTTGCCATTTGGATCAACAGATTGTAAACCGGTTTGAATCGGTGGTGAAAACCGATTTGAATCGGTGGTGAAAACCTATTTGAATTGGTCATTTTTTATTTTTTTATTTTTTGTGATTTTTTTATTTTAAATTATAAAAATGTATCTTTTTAGTCAAATAAAGGTCCAATTTATAAGTTATAAAAATACATATACACGAGTTTTTATTAATTATTCTTTTTTGTTGATTTTTTATCTTATGAAATATATATATATATATATATAATATAATATGATTCTTTTATGTTAATTTAAAATTTGATTTGTATTAAGTTTATTACTTAATATAATATAAAAAAATATTATTTAATTGTTAATGGTTCGATAATGGTTCAATAACGATTGAACAATTGGACCTTGAACCAGTGTTTTCAACAGTTCAATGATTGTTCCGGTTTTTAAAATATTGCAAAATACCATTAAGAAGTTATAATCATATTGTTTTTTATTGTAATAAGAAAGAACTTTTTTTTATATATATAAAACTTAAATAAGTATAAAGAAATTGATAGCAGAAAAAATTTGTTGAGATAGACTTGAGCCTAAAATCTTAAAGCTGATGGACCAAATAATGGATAGGAAGATGATAAGTTGGAGTGATAAGGTGGCTTAGTGGTTTGGGGGAGGGGCATATATAGGGTTTGGAGTGATAAAGAAGTCATGGGTTCAACTCCCCCCACTAACATAACAAATACTAATAAACTAACATTTTCCTATAAAAAAAAAAAGGAAGATGATAAGTTATTGTCGAACCACGTTTAGTTAAGGATTTAGTCTAAACTGTTTAGTTGAAGTGATTATGATTAAGTGTTGTTGAGTTAGACACAATGGAGAATATTTAGCTGAGGTAAAATTAATTGAACAGAGCTGTCAAGTTGAGATAAGTCTGGAATCCGTCAGGGGGCCAGTATCATAATGGGCTTGTGAGAATGCTGATCAAGTTGGACCAAGAAAGCTTAATTAGATTCAAAAGTGAAATAAATGAGGTAGAGCTCACCAAGTAAAAGAAGTATCAATTGTGCAACAAACTCACTATAGAATTTCGTTAGTTAAGCACAAAGTGGAGTTGAAGTGCTGAAATTAAAGATTCTATGAGTTGAAGAAGTTAATGACATACATGAAAACTCACTCCCTTAAAATCAGGATATGGAGGACATTAGTTGATAGAACCGTCAATTAGTTAGTTGAGATAGTTGATTATGATCCATATAAATTAGTTGACACAACAGTTATCTATATTTTTTTTGTCAGTCATGATAATACATGATTGTAAACATGAGTTAGTGGTTTAAGAATGTAACGAATAAGTTTAGTGTAGGTAAACCATAGGTTTTAGGCTATAAAAACCAACCGTACATAACACATCAACCAAATAAAAGTCTTTACATTTACCTTTACTTTATCGCTTTCTTTAAACCATTTCTCTAATTCATCTTTATCTTTATACAAACTTTGGATAACTTTCAATTTAAACGCATTTTAGAGTAGCCTAGAAACTAGATAATTGAGGAATAAAGTCCCTTCCCTAACATATTGCTTGAACAGGGAAATTAAGGATGCCATTTAGCTAACCCAGCTAACAAGAAATCACAAGAAAACATAAACAAACATATAAAACAACACTGTCCATTTTTTATGTCTACATTCAAGTACGTAAGACCCTACACAATAATTCTCTCATGTAACTACTAATCCAAATCATGTTGTTAGACCTTCCAAAAATTCTTATTATTAATCCTTTTTTTGTCCTCCAATCTGTGAAGAATGGAACCAAAGCCAGTACACATGGTAGAATGCAACTCCTTATATCTTCATTTCTCTTTCCGCCATAAGTCCTAATATACCTTCCCTCGAGGAACAATGGAAGACAATCATATTGTAGCCACTTGTCAATGGTAGTATTGTAACAGCAGAAAGTAGATTATTGTAATAGGCACGAAAATAGCTGTTGAAATGACGACCCTGAGAAAATCAACAAACCAAATTAAAATCAATGATTTTATTATAGTTTGTTTGCAATGTTTATTTAATAGCGATATCAAGAGGTTAAAGAATATAGAACTTACGATGTGCTAAGTATCTCAGGGTGCACATTGCTTTGCTTGGCAAATACAAAACAAATAACTGCTGAGGGAAGAGCAGCCTGCAGCAACCAAGATCACTAAATTAAATCGAACATAGTTTGTTCCTATTCCAACCTTAATTTCTATTTCGAATTTTAGCTATAAAAAAAACATAATCAAATTCTTGAAATGGGTTGATATTAGTATCGGTTACACCATGTCCAATAAGAATGTAACTTTAAAAACCAGAGTTTTAAAAATAGGTCCACGACTGTGATTAAGGCCGCAATGTTGAGGTTTTGATAGTCTCCAAAATCGTATCGCGACCGTATCACCCGTATTTTCTCGCAATTGTTCGCAATAGAGATAAACGCAACGCGATTGCGATCACGACCGCAATTTAAAACCTTAGTTAAAAATTATACAATATAAGAAGTCTTGTGAAGATGGAAATGAAATTTATGAGAGGATGATAGGTTTTTTCCATTGGGAAAAACTTAAGTCCCACATTGACTAGATATAGAGTCTCATAAAAACTTATAAAACTTGGACAATCCTTACCTCTTGAGCTAGGTACCATATTAGAATTTAGGTTTGGACCTAACTCAACCCCAAAAGCTAGCTTAAGAGGTAAGGATTGTTCAAACTTTATAAGCTCTTACGAAGCACTATCTCTAATCAACGTGGGATATGGGTTATCCCGAATATTTTCGTCTTTAATTAGTATTGGCACCTGAATAATTGCTGCTTTAAAAGTGACTCCTTTTAGACCAACCGCAGCAGAAGCTGCAGCCATTGTTGCTGGGCCTACTATGAACCTAACAGCAGTAGACATCACGGTTGTCGATATTTTTGAAGCCAAGAACTTTGGTTGGAGAGCTATGGACAAACCTGTTTACACAAATAATACTAATATCATTTAATTTTTAAGGGACTAGAACAAATAGTTACTTATTATTTTCACAGAAAATGATAGATACCTAGACTGAACATTGCCATTCCCACTGTTGTGTTAGATATCAATGTTATGATTCCGTTGATAATCAATGGTGTTTTGAACTTAAACCTGTAAGCAAATTACATATTGAAATATTAAAAATTGAGAATATGGAAAAGTTTAAAAAGATAATTGTGTCCTGCTATAGAGAACCATGATATTTGTATCAGTTAATGAAAAAAGCCCAATGCAAAAAAATGCATGTTGGGTCTTTAAAATAATTAAAATCTTTTTGATAATAATCAGTTTGATTTGTTTTACCGAGAATGTCTACGGTTCGAGTCCGTATAGCCCTAATATTCCTACAGATACTAATAATATTTATTATCTAATATCTCTCATTACTAAATACTCTATACTAGTATTCGAAATAATATAAATTCTATTAATTAGTAGTAGAAAGAATTTCTAATCCAGTAACTATGGTTCTTTCTATGGAATTGTAATTCTATTTCAATTAAATTCGGCTCAATCCTTTTATACCTGAATATTATGAGAGACCACACTATACCAATAACAGTTGCATAGGTAGTTGCGTTTCTTGTAAACTTCCTCCACAATGAGATCAGGATGAGCTTTATTAAAACACTTCTTGGGGCCTTTTCCTTTACTACACCATCTCCTTCGTCTATGCTTTTAGCAGGGCTTGATGAAAAAGAAAACGATTTAGAATGTCAAAGAAATAATCTTTTAATTAGCTAACACTAAATTCTCAATTAATGGCTTAATTAAATATCAATGGTAGAGCAGAAGAAGCTGGATATTAATTCACATACATACCTTTTTGGTGTTATTCCTTGTTGAAGAGAAGGAGGCTCTGAAGGTGCAACTATGACATCAACTTCAAAGCATTCATCTGCTACTCTGTTGTTATTAGATAATTGTCTAAAAAAGTTTGGAGTTGTAGCAGATACACTGCTTGGATTTCTAGTTAATTCTCTTTTTGAAGATTGTAAGGAAAAATTATCTTTAGCAAAACTACTTGACTTGAGTTCATGATGCACAGAATGGATTGAACGAAAACTCCCCATAGAATCCATGGAATGCACAGAGGATGTTCTCACCACCACATTGAGCTTCCCATTAGCATCTCTTTCAGCACTGGTTTCTAATTGTTCTCTGCCACTAAGGGAAACACCAGGCTCAAGTTTGATGGATGCAATAGAGCTAGCAGTGTCAGGGAATTTATCTTCAATAAGGAGCCTAGCTGATATATATTCATACATGCCCATCAAGACATTAAACCATATTACACATTGAAAAACCAGAATTTGAATCAAAATACCGGTTGATCCTTCCCCATACATGGATCCAAGAAGAGGGATTCCCATAACAATATTGTTAGTAAAACCTGAAAGAGCAAACAATGTAACCACCCACTCAAAGCTAAATTTCTTGCTTAGAGATTTCCCAAGAAGTAGAACAGCTAAAATGATTATCTTTTGAAGAGCATCAGCTGCAATGAGTCTAAAGTTGATGGTGTATATGTCGGTGGAGATAAGCAACTGCAAAACGAGAAATGGGATCCCGAATTGTGCCACATACATGTTGATTCCATTGCATTGTTCTGGTGTGAATATTTTCAACCAACGAACCGAGACAAAGGCTAGGCCAATGGCAACATATAAGGGCACAACTGCTCCAAAAAGACCATTCCAATCGATATTCATGATATAAATAAAGAGAAAAAATGAATTATATATGTGAATTAGATAGATAGATAGACACAGAGAAGAAGATATTGGAATGCTTTCTTGTATCACCTGCAACAAAGTTTATGTGTTGCAAAGGCTACGTATATATGCTGAAAAGAAGAATAAATAGATACATATATACACATATGCACCACTCAAAAGAAGCAGCTGGTGAAAGTTGCTACACGGTACGAAAAGGGCACGTATCATTGTATGAGATATTCAAGATTTTGTGACCTATGTCAAACGTATGACGTGATGTAATGATTTCACGTGTCATTTGCAAAATTTGTTTATACTTTTACACTTTGTTTAATTTAGGAAAAAAAGTGAAAGTAGAGAAAAAAAAATGTAGTAAATGATATGATTGTTTAAGTGTTTGGTAGGAGAGAAAAATGAAAAGAAAGAAAATTAAAAAATTTCTCTTATCTTATTTGACTGTGTAAAAAGTGAAAAAAAAGAAGAAAAACATATTTTAAAATGGCATAAATATCCTTAAATAAAAATGGGATGTAATAATAGATCAAGGGTGTTTATGTTTTTACATGTCATATCTCTCTCCCTTCATTTAAAGTGGGAGGAAACACTTTTCATATTGGATTCAAGAATTTTTTTTCTTTCCATCCCTTTTTGTAACACAACCAAACGATTGAACCATTTTTTTTTGCTCCTTTCCTTCCTCATTTTTTCTTTTTTTTTTCTTCTTATCTAAACGTAAGATTAAGTATTTCTATTCTTCGATTCTTACTTCTAAATAATTCTAGATTTAATTTTGAGTTTAACATGATTCCGTAATGTACCCAAATGGAACTAAACTATCAACAAGGTCCAATACATTTAGTAGATAACTAGCTTCTTTTAACATGTTATTAGGGGTTCGATTTCTGTAGAAAAGAAAATGGAACAAAACTAACATATTGTTGCAACAATAAATAAATAACAAATGCAATGTCTAAGTAGTTATTTTGCAAGGCAATTATAATGCTTGGTTCAAACAAATTGTTAATCAATTTTAGAAAATTTGAATTAGATGTGAATTGCTACTTTTGATTTTTGCTTTTAATATTTTTCAATGACCTTCCAAAAAATAACGTGAAAAGATTTTAATGAGATTTAATGGCAGAGCTAAACCAAGAAAGTTGTAGATTTTAGGAATGTAAAACAAATCTACTTTGATTATGCGCATTATTAAAGATGAGGTACAAGATACATAAAAGATTTTGGAAAATCGTCCCTAAAAATATCTCACCCACTCTCAATTAAGCATTACATGGTCAAAAAGAAACCTTAGTCCTAATTAAGAAGGGTTTATGTAACAATAAAGTTGACAGCAAAAAAAATGTCAAATTGAGGATGTACATAATAGTAGCATTATTTAGTAAAAGAATTTTTCTTTTGGATTTTTGATTAATTCTTTTTCTTTAAAGATAAAGATAAATTTCAAGATTTTTCACTCAATTACCTTCTCAGGGCAAAGGTTTCGAATTTTTTTTTCCGGATTAATGGTTTCCCATATTTCATCATTTACTTATTTGTCAATAAATATAGAAGATCCTATTTTAATTATTATCTTATTGTATTTTAATTTGAATTTGTCTAATCAGTATAAGAATATTGTTGTATAAAAATATGTGGTTGCACTACATCAGAAAAAACCTTTAATAATGCCTATTTGATAGCGTTTTTGAAATTAAGGAAACGTTGGTATTTAATAGCACAATCCTAATGAAACACTATTAAAATATATATCTTTAACAACATTTACTCACACTACGCCAGATTCGAGATTTAATATAACGTTTATTTTTTGAATTTGATAGCACTTTTGAGTGCTATTTATCTTGACGCTATTAAAAAGGGTAAACAATGATAATACTTTTGAAGCGCTGTCATAGATGTATATACGAAAACGCTTCTTTTAGGAAACGTTATGTCAGCTTTTTAAGCAATGATTACTCATCTCCTAAGAAACACTATCTAAGCTAAGGAACTAAGATAGCGCTTCATTTAGGAGACATTATCTATTATTGGAACATAAGATAGCATTTCAACTAGGAAATTAACACTATCCTTTTTGGCACTTACAATAGCACTTCCGTTAAGAAGCTTAAAATAAGCCAATTCAGAGCAAAGAACAAGAACAACAACAAGAGATTAACTACTTGTACACTTCAAAACCAATAAAGAATGAAAGCCAAGAAAGAATGAAAATTGTACTTAATTATCTACAAAATATACTGTTTACAAAAATGGCAAGATAGAGTGATTACAAAAATTTACAAAACCAATAAAGAATGAAAACATAAATGAAGTTAGTATACTGACATCACTCTTCCTTGACTTCATTTAGCTGAGACTCTGGGTAAGCATTGCATCTGAAGTCAAGGAGGTACTGCAAAATAAAACGTAAGAATTAAATGAAGTCAGAATTGAGAGAGGGACACACAACTAAGTATAAGAGAGGGACACATAACCTAGTACCAGTTGAGGAATAGGGACACATACATAAAGCACAAAGATTTCCTCTTTGCATGTCTAGAAACATGTGTGTGTGTGTGCAACTATGAGAGAGAGAAAGAGAGAGAGAGACCTATAACATCACTTGTAGACCTGGGAAGCACAATTCAGTGTTAGGCCTAACACTATATATATACTTCTTCTAATTTGTGGTATTGCTCTACAACACCATCAAATCCACATCCCATTAATCATTGATATCACAAGTTTATATTAAAAGTACAACAAACAAACACTAGAAGGGGGTTGAATAGTGGTTACTTAACAACTTTTTGCAAACAGATCTCATTTGACAGATAATCACATGCATGACTCGTCTGAATATATTCTTGATAAAGCACGATAAGTTTAAAACATAAAGATGCTTTGTTTACAAGAAACTTATTCAATCCCCTGTTAGTTAGCACAACAAGAACATAGATAAAGGACTCTTTCAGGACAATATAAATATTGTAATTATAAGAGACAATAAAAAATAATCAAAAAGTAAAAGAGATAGAGAAGAGAAGATTGAGCACAAGCGATTTATCCTGGTTCACTCATAAAAACCATGAGCTACATCCAGTCCCCAGTATTCATTGAGTTTTCTTTCATTATCAAAACAGATAACTACAGTGAGTATTCTTTGCACACCTAGCCTCTCCAGGGTCAAGTACTATTTGCACACCTAGCCTCTTCAAGCTCAAGTATTATTCATAACCGAACTCTTCAAGCCGTAGAGTATTCTTTGCACACATAGCCTCTTCAGGCTCAACAAGTATTATTCTTAATCGACTTCTCCAGTCCGTTGAGTATTCTTTTCACATAGCCTCTCTAGGCTCAACAAGTATTGTTCTTAACCGACCTCTCCATGTCGTTGAGTATTCTTTTCACATAACCTCTTCAGGCTCAACAAGTATTGTTCTTAATTGACTTCTTCAGGCCGTTGAGTATTCTTTTTTCCTAGCCTCTTTAGGCTCACTGAACTTTGATGAAGGTTACGTAGAAATATTCTCACAACACTCATAGAGTGTATTTACAATGAAGTATAGAGAAAATGTTCTTCCTATACTCACAAGAGTAGATATATAATGAAGTTCATAAGAATTAAAGAAAAGTCTCTCATAACACTCACTTGAGTGGATATAGAATGACTATGTTGAGAAGAAATTCCTATTGTGATGAAGATTACAATGTCTTCATTTCTCACTTATTCTGCAATGGTAGTGATACATACTAACTTGTGCATTTTCAGTTCTTCAGGTTTCTCATCTACCATGCATCTTCATTTTCTCGTTTTCTCAATTTTTGCTCGATATAGCATATACACACATATTTGTGCATCATCTCTCTGTTTTCTTCAAGCACACAGTCTTCCTCTTTAGGTTCTCTATTTATATTCTTCTCAACAATAGATTCGTTGAAGTATTCTGGCTATTGAGATGAATTGGATCCGTTCTGATGAACCATTAAATGTAGAGAAACGTTAGTCTTACTTTAGACAGAGGAGAGAGATATTTAGTTTATGGCACAGAACTTTTGTTTTCAGATAGTTGAGGCTTTTTGCTATTTTAGTGTAAGTCATAGGTGCCTCAGAAAAGATCTCTTTGCAGACTTCTTAAACGAGCTAACTTCATTTCTGAAAAACAACTTTCATCAGATATTTGACTTTGAGCTTTTGAGATGCTTTCCTTTGGATAAGACATTTTTGTCATTAGACATTTTTCTCTAGATACTCTTCAAAGATGCGTATGATGATTAGTTGTGCTTATGATGCTTTTCCTTTAGATTCGGTGGAAGAATTTGTTCTATAGCATTTCTAGTTTTAGGAGTGATAAGATGTTGTAGCTCAACGCGACAGACGCTTGATATAGGATAAGACGAAGTGTCTTAATTAGAGATTTGTTTTAGCAGCCTTCTTCATAAGATGACTCTTAAAGTCGTAGGATCGCTTGAGTAGATCATACGAGTAAATAATGGATGATCTTTCACAGATATATGTAGTAGTCTGAGGTCCTTGAGAGATGAATCTTTATCTTGACTTTGGCGCAGAGCATAAACACTTTTTGTCTTGAATCAGAGTTTTCTTTAGATTCAGAGATGACTTTGATATTCGATAGAAGCATCTATTAGACGCATAGATAAAGTAACTGCTTCACTATTCTGATTGCAAGGGAGGTTTGACTACCCTTTAGATGCTTCTATGATCTTTGACATATTAGATGCAGTTATCTGAGAACAGCTTGATCTTTGATATTTGAAGAGGGTTATCTGACTCAGACGCTTGAAGGGCGGATTCTTCCATTAGTGCATTGGTTCAGACATTTGAAAGATCCAGTGGAAACATATGATCAGGTAAGTGCATGGCTCTTAAGACTTTGCCTTTAGTGAGTGATGACTTTAAGACTGCCCTTAGACGCTTATCTTGAAGGTCGAGGAGACACAAAGACTGTAAGACGTATGTCTTATTTCGTTGATTTAGATACTCTGGTGAGTGATCACAAATCAGCTTTTTATATGACGATCACTGTTAGCCAAGTACTGCACACTTAAAGTAGATCATCAGCAAAGTTCATAAGGTTCATTTTAATCATATTTATCTTGGTTCAGACATTTGAAAGATCTAGTGGAAACATATGATCAGGTAAGTGCATGGCTCTTAAGACTTTGCCTTTAGTGAGTGATGACTTTAAGACTACACTTAGACGCTTATCTTCAAGCTCAAGGAGACGCAAAGACGGTAAGATGTATGTCTTATTTCGTTGATTTAGACGCTCTGGTGAGTGATCACAAATCAACTTTTTATATGACGATCACTGTTAGCCAAGTACTGCACACTTAAAGTAGATCATCAGCAAAGTTCATAAGGTTCATCTTAATCATATTTATCTTGTTTGGTTTCATTAAAAATTTATAGAACTTTAACGAAAAACGAAGACTTAAGATTCTCCCTCTTTTTATGATGACAAACAATCCTTATGATTAAATGAACTTTGTACAATAAAGATATAGACGTGTAAAGCAATTTTGTAACACCCTGATTTTTACTGCTTTCCAAGATCGGTAATTTATATAAATAAGTTTATATTTTATCCGAGATTTAAAAAATGATTTTCAATAAACCAAGATCATATTTATAATCTACATTATCGTAGAGAGCTACAGTTAAATTTTGGGTTAAAAACTCAGACGGAACCCGGTCTGCGTTTTCACTGACAGTAAGATTTTACTGATCAGAAAACCTAATTTTGACTCGTGAACGAAACGGTTAGGTTTTATATATCATTTCCAATGCGATTTTGAAAACTTCCAAAATAAATAAGTTCTTACGCTTTATTCGGGCATAAAACTTAAATCGAGAAATCGACGGAGTCGAGAACGGACGTGTAGGAATAAAACCGGACACTAGATGAGGGACATGAGTCACCCGAGCAGGGTGAGTCACCACCATGACTCACCACGTCATCATTAGAATTCTACAAATATCTAAGATATTTAGGGCGAGAAAAGAATGTTTTGCCCCTAGGAACTGATAGAATTATGGTTGCGCCGCATGACTCATCACCATCATCATGACTTTTAACAAAATATTTAGGTATTTTGTGACTTTAAGAGTGGTGGGACAATTATGTCCCTAGTCTTTTGTTAAAATTCCAAATTTGTTCCTAAGTGAAATTACTCTTTTGTCCTTAGATGAAATGACCATTTTGCCCCTAAAATGAACAACTTTGGACCTCCTTATCCTTCCTATCCCACACCTAATTCACTCCCATCATGAGGCCATTCACTCATTTTTCTTCTTCTCTTTCATCATCTTCTTCATTTTCTCTTTTTTCTTCAAGTGAAATTTGTGAAAAACCTACTTGATTTCTTGCCATTTTCCATCATTCAAGAGGTAATCTCTTCTCTCTATGATCAATCATGGTCTTTTATTCATTCATTTTCTTGATTCAAATCCATGAACATCATGTTTCAATTCTAAGGCTTTATGTTCAAAAGTCTCTAGAAAATCATAGAAAAATCTTATGATCATGAAATCAATTTCTATGAACTCACCATGATGTATATATTAATCATCTAGAAGCATGAACACAAAAGAATTTCCTCCCTATTTTCCCCATGGATGGCCGAACCCTAGAATTGTGGTGAAAATGGGTTTTGCTTCAATTTTGTGAAATGATACTTTATTTCATCTCTTTCATTCTTATGATTATTGAATCTAAGTGATTAGAAAACCAAATCAAATTCTAGCCTATTATTCTCAAGAGGGATGAACCCTAACCTTGTTGGTTGGATGGGTTTTGGTTGAAATCTTTGGTAAATGATTATGGATTACGTCTTTATCATACTTAAGGATCATTAATCCAAGAGTTAGTAAAATTTTAACATCCTTAGCCTAATTACTTAGTGAAGGCCGAACCATAGTCCACACGAACTAGATGAGTTCTGTTGGATTTTATTAATTTCTGGTTGTACTTTGTTGTGAAGGATCAGACGGTGTTCGATCGTTCTAAGAGTGTTAAAGTGCCTATTGCGGAGTTGTGTTTGGAAGCTTGTACGGGAAGGCGCGCGTGTAGCAGTTCATAGCAGTTTCAGGTGGGAAGAAAGAACTGTTATCGTCGGGAAGGCAAGCTTAGTATAGAATGTATACATGTGTAGGGGAACCTTAAACCCTACTAGAGGTTGAGCCCTGGACAAAATACCTGGATCCTAGTTGTAGGTACCTTTGGGCTATCACCAATAAGATAATACTCTAGGCTAGATGACGTGATTTTTGAGGTTGATAGGTTGAACTACCTATGTGATTATCTGTTTATCTGTTATATTGAACTGCCTATGTGATTATCTGTTTATCTGTCAACGTGATGATATCTATATTGGCATACTTATTATTGTGATATTTTTTCTTATGATTGGCTGGATGATTGATGATGAGAGTATGGTGAGATTGTGATGTTGTTCGGGTTGATACCGTCGTGGTCCTGACCATGGAGCTGTGGCTCGTGGACATATGGCGTCGTGATGTTGATGTTGATGTGGATGCAATGCATCGTGGCTATGACCGAGTGCTTAGGAGTGAGGTTCTGATATCAATCTGTGATGGATGTTTGTTGCATATCATAGCATTGCATATCATAGCATATTTGATCCCAATGGGGGATGCCCAAATGGGGGCGAGTTGTGTACCACCGATCCTGAGGCGGGATGTCCAATTGGGGACGTGATATTATTGATCCTTACGAGGATGTCCAATTGGGGACGTGATGTTCTTAATCCCGACGGAGATATCCAATTGAGGACGTGATGAAATCGGCCGACATGCATATAGGGATGCCGACATGCATATAAGGATTAGTATCTCTCGTAGTGGTTTGATCTGAGAGAATGAATTTTGAGATGGTTGTGTTGTATGACTCGAGAGATGGCCGTTGGTGTGTTGTATGTTTTCTATGTGTTGTGTGCTACATGTATATATATGTTGTACTATTGCCTCTCTCCCATGTTTGATGATGCATGTTTCTTATCTCTTTGTCTTTTCTCTGTGTGTTTCTTTTATTTTATGGGAAGACCCTATGGAAGAACCAGTTGCTGAGGAGTTGAATGACACTACTTACGAGCCCGATACCAGAGGACGTGCCACGAACCCCAGCCTCGAGAGGCTTTGAGTTTTTTTACCAGAGAAGGATGTGAGTTCCTCACTAAAGTATGTGCTCCTGTGAGTCTATAGGTTCACATATGGTGGGTGACAGGGTAGTCGAGGACGTTGCCGTCGTCGGTGACGGAACGGCGCCAGGGCGTCTGTGCTAGGAGTGTGCTGTGAGGAAATTTTGATGTATTTTGAGTGGGGATTGTGAGTGTTGCTAGCATGAGAGTTTTCTTATCTTTTGATATACTTTTGTTTATGGTCAGTTCGAGGTACTCCGTATGTATGCATCACTACTGTAGCCCTACTGACGGGGCAACCGATGCATGTATATATCCTTTATGTGTTAATTGCGTTACTCTAATGTATGCATGCTTCAGCATAGTCTTGTTTACGTTTTTAATCTTTCCGCTCTACTTCGTTTTAATAAAGCGCGCCAATGTTTATAATACGGTTTAAGGCTTAGTTAATATCTTAGATTCTTTAATGGAACGACGAGTCGTCTCAAGTTTGATAATATCAGACATTTAAGCACAAATAAACGTATTTTGATCTTATTATCAAGTAGGCAATTTATTCACATTCAGAGTTTATTCATTTAAGCATATTGTCTTTCTCCCCCTTTTGTTATCAACAAAAAGGAAATAATGCAGAGAAAATGAATAGACAGAATCAACAGAATAGATACTTAGATAATAGACACAAAAAGTTGCTTTCATTCACTCATATAATTAGATAGACCACCATTGACAGGCCATTGTACATCTTCGTCAAACAAAACATGAAAGAAGTTTTTGAGTCCTATGTTCTTCGTAGCAGCTCCTTAAGCACAACTTTTATGCTATCCAATTTGCCATTCAAAGATGAGACTTCTGCTTTGGCAAAGGCATTAATAGCAATCAACTGATTATGCTCAGTGAAAGGAGTGATTGTAGAAGCACCAGGAGAGGTAGAAGAAGGACCAATTTCTTGACAAGGAGAGGAGCTGAAAACAGGTTTGGATGCAGAAATGACGTGGGGAAAATCCTCAAGTAGATGACCAAATGCATATAGCAAGTGGTTTCTTTTCAGAAGAGCAGAAGAGATTTTTCTGTAGCAGGAGAAGCCAGTAATGAATTAAGGGAGTCAAAGATAGAGTTTAGAGACACATCTGATCTTGACACAACTATTATGAAAGGGTAGAGATTTGTGAAAACACATGTGTTAGATGATATAATGAAAAGAAGATAAGGGAGGTGTTCAACCCAGAGAGGTTTGTTCTTCAGATGAACCCCTAGGATATGAAATATGGCAGAAACTCATCATCTTTTCTTCAACTTCAGTTGTTTTTTCTTAATACCCTGTACATTCTCTCAACAACAATGGTCTTCCTGATCTGACATATTCCCTTGGTCCAAGATGAGATGTATGTTCAAAGATCCTTATTTCTTTTCTTCTGTTTTGCTCAAAATTTTTGTTCTTAGTAATAGTTTTTGATCTTTTAGAGTGGACTGTTTCCTCATGATCTTTAGAGTTCTTCCTTTTGGAGGAGCATCCTGTTCTGAGTCTTTTTGGGATAAACCCAAAGAAGGTAGGCTCCCCCTGAACTGATGTATGGTTCAGAGTTCTTTCTTCATAATCTCCAGACTCATTTTCTTTACCTGTTCTTTTCCTTGATGATGACTCTATTTGAGTGGGTGCTTGTTCAGACTCACATTCTTCATCAGACCAACAGATGAATTCCAATAGATCCTTCAGAGACGGTTCTTCATTAGGGTTTTCAACCAGTCCAGCTTCCATACGAGCTTTATGATTTCTTAACCCAAAGGAGTCTATGTCAAGATAGGAACTTTGGATGACATCAGAATCATCTATTGCATAGTCATTATATCTTAGAAGCCTTGAGATTAAAATCCCATAGGGAAATACATTTTTCTTTAATTTTCTGAGAGAAATCTCTCCATGTACTTGAAGATCAAGTTTGGTAGACTTGTCTTCACTTTGTGAATCAAATGGTAGATGGAAAATCTATCCATTGGACTGACAAAGTCCCTTGCTCCTTTTCTAGGCAAAACACAATAGCTTATAATGACATGCAAATGGCGACACTTTAAGATCATATGGGATGCATCAATGTTACCAGGGTTTGAACATCCATACAGAGTAGTTTTGACAACACCTATCTCAACAAAAGTTTCCTAGTTATGTCTGTACCTTACTCCATCATTTGAGCATCCTATTATGATCACTAGAGCTTTCTCAAAGACAACCAAGAGATGTTCACTAACTTCACCAATGATAAAAGGAGCTGCATTCTCTTCCCTTGAAGCAAGAGCAGTTGTCCAGAAACTTCGAACTTTAGAGGGATAAATATCTTCCCTTAAGTTAAAGAAATTTATCCACCCAGCACCTTGGATTTCTTCGACAACGTCCCCACCTCTTTTTCTGAGGTCAAAAACATTTATCATTTTCCCCGCCAATATATCTAAAGAAGTGATGGAAGATGAGTTTTCAAATGCCATGACAGAAAGAATATTTTTTTAGGAGAAGGATTAGGGATCAAGAGAAGTGATTTGCAGAGGAGAGATGACAATCCCTTTTCCTTATGTTTCGAAAGAGGAGATATAGAGATTGTAAGGGCTTCGAAGAGGATGAGCGATTGACATATGAAAAGGTGGCTCTTTTGAGAGGCACGTGACATACAGAAATGGTAGACGCTTTCACATCTACAATTAATTCTATTAGACATACCCAAAGGCGATGATGTACCCAAGTCTCAGTCTTTAACCAAGGCTATTTAAGAAATATATATAAAGAAACAAGGCATTACAAGTAGGCACATATTTTACATGATTTAAAGACAATTATATTTTTGCATGTCATTAAGTAAAAAGAATACTTTACCAAAATAAGTTGTAGATAACGACTTATTGCAGAGACGAGCTTTGACTGGATTTTGCTTAGCCAGATCAAGACGAATAATATCTTCTGTTGCTTTCTTGAACTGGTTTCTTTGAAGATGATGTGTCTTATCATCTTAATGTTGAAGGTTCGGAAACCTAGATTTTCCTTCTTTAAGAAAAACGAGCATTTATTACTAAGTTTCTTTAGAAAGACTCCTTAAACGTATCTAACTTCCCGAGTCTTCATTTTCTTTTTGATTTGCCAGCTATTATCTATTTGTTTTGACAGGGTCTTTCCTCCACACTGTTAAGCGCATAACACAGAGACCTCGCTCTAATACCAACTGAAAGTACAACAAACAAACACTGGAAAGGGGTTGAGTCGTGGTGACTTAAAAACTTTTTGCAAACAGATTTCATTTGACAGATAATTAGACGTATGATTCGTCTGAATATATTCTTGATAAAGCACAATAAGTTTAAAATATAAAGCTTTGTTTAAAAGAAACTTATTCAATCCTCTGTTAGTTAGAGCAACAAGAACAGAGATAAAGGACTCTTTCAGGACAATGTAAATATTTTAATTATAAGAGACAATAAAAATAATAAAAGTAAAAGAGATAGAGAAGAGAAGATTGAACACAAGCGATTTATCCTGGTTCACTCATAAAAACCATTAGCTACGTCCAGTCCCCTGTATTCACTGAGTTTTCTTTCATTATCAAAACAGATAACTACAGTGAGTATTCTTTGCACACCTAGCCTCTTCAGGCTCAAGTATTATTTGCACACCTAGCCTCTTTAGGCTCAAGTATTATTCATAACCGGCCTCTTCAGGCCGTTGAGTATTCTTTGCACACCTGGCCTCTCTAGACTCAACAAGTATTATTCTTAACCGACCTCTCCAGGTCGTTGAGTATTCTTTTCACATAGTCTCTCCAGGCTCAACAAGTATTGTTCTTAACCGACCTTTCCAGGCTGTTGAGTATTCTTTTCACATAGCCTTTCCAGGCTCAACAATTATTATTCTTAACCGACCTCTCCAGGCCGTTGAGTATTCTTTTCATATAGCCTCTCCAGGCTCAACAAGTATTATTCTTAATTGACTTCTTCAGGCCGTTGAGTATTCTTTTTTCCTAGCCTCCTTAGGCTCACTGAACTTTGATGAAGGGTACATAGAAATATTCTCACAACACTCATAGAGTGTATTTATAATGGAGTATAGAGAAAATGTTCTTCCTATACTCACAGGAGTAGATATATAATGAAGTTCATAAGAATTAAAGAAAAGTCTCTCATAACACTCACTTGAGTGGATATAGAATGACTATGTTGAGAAGAAATTCCTATTGTGATGAAGATTACAATGTCTTCATTTCTCACTTATTCTGCAATGGTAGTGATACACAGTATCTTGTGCATTTTCAATTCTTCAGGTTTCTCATCTACCATGCATCTTCATTTTCTTATTTGCTCACTTTTTGCTCAATATAGCATATGCACACATATTTGTGCATCATCTCTCTGTTTTCTTCAAGCGCACAGTCTTCCTCTTCAGGTTCTATATTTATATGCTTCACAACAATAGATTCGTTGAAGTATTTTGGCTGTTGAGATGAAATAGATTCGTTCTGATGAATCATTAAATGTTGAGAAACGTCGGTCTTACTTTAGATAGAGAAGAGAGATATTTAGATTATGTACAAGTCCCGACCTCGCGTGATAACTGCTCAAATTGTTGTTGCAGCTATTCACATGGCTCCACCTCAACCTCGTGTGACAATTGCTCAAACTGTTGTTGCAACTGTACACACGGCTCCCTGTACACAATCACTTAAACCATTGTTGCAGCCACGTACAAGTACCGACTTGTATGATAACCACTTAAACTGCTGTTGCGGTTATTCATACAGCTTTTCACCACAATAATGCAAATGTTATGCTTATGCATCCATCACCTCAACAACGTTCTAACAACAGCCTAAACAATACTTTAAAGATCCACATCCTTCAACTGTGAGGATGCCACTCTCCAACTATGAGAGCCTCCTTCAACTAAGATCAACTCACTTATTGTACTAGTGGGATACCACTAATCATTATATCAACCTAACAACACACCAATCGTCTCCAAATTCAACAAAGATCAGAACGATCACAATCACAATCACATCAACAGGTTATAGCACAATAACATATCATCATTGTAGGCATATCAGGATACCAATTAATCATGTTATCACAGCAAGCATCTTGTCTAGCATGTTATCATATATGACACCATCACATGAACAAGGTAGCAAGTACAACACATAGGCATGCATCCTCAATCAGCAACATCATCAATTTTCCTGACAGCGATAAACCTACAATGCCTAAAACTACATTGGTAACATAATCCAGTAGTCCCCAATGTGAGTTAGGTGTTGTAGGTTACTCAACCACTAGTAGGGTTTGAGGAGCCCTACACATGTTAATAGTTGTGGCCTATGCCTACGTTTCTCAAATATTTGTGGTTTCTTCCTCCTCACCTGCTGATTCGTTCCATACTGCTCCTATACAAATGGACAGCCTTGACCCTTGATCTCATGAACGCAACGAACACAACCTCGACCACCACAAGCTCACCACCACCGCCACTAGCTCGCAGCTACCACCATCTTCCTCTCACAGTTGCGGTTCCTCCTTCAACCATGAGCACTGCTGCGTCCTCGAACTTTGCCCTAATCACGGGAACAACATGTATGCATAATTTTTAACCCTAGGGAAATTCAAAACCAAGAAAGATTCGAGGAAAAGCTCGAAGAACACGAAGAACACAAAGAACGTTGAGGTCGAAGTGTTAGATATTCAAGCTTACCTTCGAGGAATCGAGAAACCAATCGGTGAAACTCGTAGTACTCGAAGCCCCGATCACCACGGTGTAGTCGGAATCGCAATCCGACGCCTCGATCTTCCTCAAACCTCACTTTCTCTCTCTAGACCTTCAACTCACTCTCACGTTTCTTTGGTTCTAAATGTGTTCAAGTTCTTTCCCATATGAAAATGAGAGAAGAAAACTTAAACCATGCTGTCAGCCTGTCCACACTTGAGTGTGGGAAAACCCCACGCTTGAGCGTGGGCACTCTCTGACGCGGGATTTTTCCACGCTTGAGCGTGGCCTCCTGATCGCCTCGTCTCTGCCATGCGTCGCGTGCGCGCTGACACAGGCACCTCCACGTATACCCCCTTCCACGCTCTGATGCACAACTACCCACGCTTTGACGTTAACAGTCAACACTTGAGCGTGGGGTTTCTCCATGTCTAAACGTTGGATGCTGATCAAAACTGTTCTTTCACGTTTCTTCACTTTCTGAGCTCGTTCCAAGGCCAAATTCCCTCAAATTTGGACCATAGCTTCCTCAAGCCATAAGGAACATTATCCAACCTTCAAACATACTTAACTTAGGCCTTAAACCTTATTCAAGAAAACGGGATGTTATAAAGATTGTGAGACTTCATGGTATGCCTAGGACTATTGTTTCTGATAGAGATGTTAAGTTCTTAAGCTACTTTTGGAAAACTTTATGGGCTAAGTTGGGGACTAAGTTATTATTTTTAACTACTTATCATCCCCAAACTAATGGTCAAACTGAGGTAGTGAATAGAACTTTATCTACTTTATTGAGGCCAATAGTTAAGAAGAACATTAAAACTTGGGATGAGTGTCTACCACATGTTGAGTTTGCTTATAATCATTCTGTTCATTCTGCTACTGAATTTTCATCATTTGAGATTGTTTATGGTTTTAATCCTTCAACTCCATTGGATTTGTTGCCATTACATTTGTCTGAGCGTGTGAATTTAGATAGAAAGATGAAGGCTGAACTTGTCAAGCAGATACATGAGAAGGCAAGATTCAACATTGAGCGAAGGACCAAGCAATATGTTACACAAGCCAACAAGGGGCATCACAAGCTCGTCTTTGAGCCCGGCGATTGGGTGTGGTTGCACCTACGCAAGGAGCGATTTCCAGAGCAAAGGAAGTACAAGTTGTTGCCTTGAGGGGACGGTCCTTTTCAGATTCTTGAAAGGATCAATGATAATGCATACAAGCTAGACTTGAATGGTAAGTATAATGTGAGCGCTACTTTTAATGTATCTGACTTAGGCCTTTTGATGTAGGTGACGATTTGAGGACAAATCCTTCTCAAGAGGAGGGGAATGATGAGGGCATGGATAACGCAAGCACGTGGGAAGAAGTGTTATCGAATCCTATCCAAGTTCCAGTTGGTCTAATGGACAAAAGCTCGCTCAAAGAAGTTCAAGGAAGCACTTCTTGGACTGATTCAAGCAAGCTGGGCTCAAGCCATTGCATGGAGGGTCATTGAGGGGAGCACAAGTTGAATTTTTATGAAAGTGAATTATTTCTCTTAGTTCTTACTGAACTTTTCAAGCTTATCGGATTTATCCGTGGCGCTCAAACTTGACTTATTAATCAGGCCATGCATAACTGATTGTGGCGTCATCACTTACCGAGGTTTATGTCACTCGTTGGATATGGGACACGGTGCGGGTCATCCATATCTGTTGGTTCTCGTTCTTCGTTGGCATCAGGTCGAGGTTTCCATCCAGTTCCGGTTAGAGGATGATCCTGGAACATCGCGGGGGTTCATATCATTGGGTTCTTATCCTTCAGCGAGATTCTTATCATTTAACGGGGTTCCTATCAGCATCACTATTCTTAGAATAACTATCATTACAATTATATGCAAAACTCATCATTTTCTATACGGATCATCTTCTTCAATTAATTTTAACATTACCTTTGTCTTCTCACTTAGCCCTGCCATAATTAAGCACGTATAAGTTCAATTCTCTTTTCCCCTCTCAATAATAATAAAATCAAATACCTTAATTACATTTTATTAGTATATATCAAAACATTTTGTAATGTAAAGAATGGTCAAACTTTATTGTTCTTAACTTGTTAAAATATAAAATGTTCTCAATATAATTAATTATATATATATATATATATATATGAGATGGGATCCATTGACACCAGCTGTCTATATAGAAATATAAATATAAATATAAATAAATGGTTTATTAAAGTTTTCTAAAAGAAATATGTTGTTTTTAAGCAAAAAAATAAATTGTTAAACAATGATATTTAAACTTTATATGTATCATTCTTTATATATATTTTATTAAAAACTATAATAGACCCTTTCATTACCCGATGAGATTTTGTGGATGTAAGTACGAAATTGGATTTCGTATAAATCGACGAATGACGTGGTTTCTGTTAGAGCCACTGATTCTTGATTTTTTTATTATTTTAAATTATTTTGGACTGTAATTAATTGAGTGATCTGCTTTTCACACTGAGTTCACACTGTTGTGGTTAGTACTATATACCAATTCTTTGAGGGACGAAACTGAAGATTTACTAGATAAAAATGTGTTATCTTATTTTGCATTTAAAATAATTTATTAATAATAAAATTTTAGAATAGTTTTTTATTATATAATATATGATGGAAGAATAACTCAACCAGAAATGTTAAAAGAGTGAGCATGCTTTTGTAAAAAAAAAAAACAAACAAACAAATTAATAAATTATTTTTTTGTTAGAACATGCTCACTATTCTAACATTCGTGATTGAATTATTCTTTCATCATATATTGTACAAAAAAAAACTATCCTAAAATTTTATTATTAATAAATTATTTTAAATGCAAAATAAGGTAACACATTTTTATCTAGGAAATCATCAGCTTTGTCCCTAAAATTAAAGTTTTCTGCCTAAACGACATTTCAAAAAGGTTTCATTTGAGATTTACTCTTTTATCTTTATACTATGTTATGGCCACATTGAAAAAAATAAAATAAAAAAATCTTTCGAAGATAAACCCTGATGATATCGTTCCCGAAAGAAGCACCTCAAAGAGCAAAGAGAAGAGCTCTGAAACTCTCTGTTGTTTAACCCTGCCCAATTTCCTCAACCTTGACACCACTAATTAAGACACCGACTTTTCCAATTTCAAGAGAAACAAAAGATAAGACCTTGCTCAAATTCATGTACTTGCTACTTCATGGATTGTAGTGGTTGCAGCAACAATTTTCTCATTTCTCTTCACACAGAGACAACAAACAAGGTTTCAACTTTCCATTATAACTGAGGTCTTTCCTTTACCTTCTTCCCCTAAATTTGTATCAAAGCTTGGAATATTTAATGGGTTTATTTTGGTTTTTCTTGTTCTTATCTGTTGAAGATTTTAACGTTTGTTGGAAAGGGTTTTAGCAGCCATTAATATTCTCTTGTCCCATTTGAAGGATCAATTTAGAATAAGTTTTTATTTAAATTTAAATTTGTGGTTAAAAAGATGCCAGCTTTGATCTCAGCAAGGTTTCTTCTTCTTGTTGGAGAGTCATTGCCCATGAGAAGGGCTTTGACCTCTTCTAGGACTGCTTGGTTGCATGGCAGTGTCCATTGTATGAGCCAGGTGGAACCCCATCATGGTTCCCTCACCCTTTCAAACATTGGTATCCAAAGTGAAATTGAACCCCAAAACAAAAACAAATCAAACAAGCTTAAGCCATTGGGTTCCTCCTCTGAATCCCTGAAGAGAAAAGGAAAGCTCATTGGCGTCGATGAGAAGAAATCAGTTGGGGTTAGACAGAAACAGCAAATAGAGTCTGCCCCATTTGCTGCGAAGTCATTTTCAGAACTTGGACTCCCACATGTGTTGATTGAGAGGTTAGAAAATGAGGGGTTCAATGTTCCCACTGAAGTTCAGTCTGCTGCAATTCCTACCATTCTGAAGAACCATGATGTCATAATTCAGTCTTACACAGGTTCAGGGAAAACATTGGCTTATCTGCTTCCTATACTCTCTGCTATTGGACCACTAAGGAACAAAGTTTCTGAAGGCAATGGTGATGGTGGCGATGGTGGGAAGAAAATCGGAATAGAAGCAATGGTTGTTGCTCCCTCTAGGGAGCTTGGGATGCAGATAGTGAGGGAGTTTGAGAAGATACTAGGAATGGAAAACAAGAAAGTGGTTCAGCAGCTTGTGGGTGGTGCAAACCGTACCAGGCAGGAAGAAGCTCTTAAGAAAAACAAACCTGCCATTGTTGTTGGCACACCTGGTAGGATAGCAGAGCTCAGTGCAGCTGGGAAACTTCGCACCCACGGCTGTCGTTACTTGGTATTAGATGAAGTTGATGAACTCCTTTCGTTCAATTTCCGAGAGGACATGCACCGGATATTGGAGCATGTAGGGAGGAGACCAGGTGCAGACCCAAACCCAAACACTGGACGTGCTGAGCGTCGGTTAATTATGGTATCTGCAACTGTGCCATTTTCTGTTGTAAGGGCAGCTAGGAGCTGGGGTTGTGATCCATTTCTTGTCCAAGCTAAGAAAGTTGTCCCACTTGAAACCATCTCTCCTTCTGAGCCTGTCAATCTGTCAAGGTCTTCATCCAGCTCAAGTCCTAACCCATCTACACCCTCGCAGGCATCAGTAGAGAGCCTACCTCCTGCATTGGAACACTATTACTGTGTAACAAGGTTGCAGCACAAAGTTGATACCTTGCGAAGGTGTATTCATGCACTGGATGCCAAATTTGTAATAGCTTTCATGAACCACACTAAGCAGCTAAAGGACGTAGTCTTCAAGCTGGAAGCCCGCGGGATGATAGCCTCAGAGTTACATGGGGATCTCGGGAAGCTTGCTAGGTCAACAACTCTGAAGAAATTCAAGAAGGGTGAGGTGAGAGTTCTGGTGACAAATGAATTATCAGCTAGGGGTTTGGATGTGGCAGAATGTGATCTTGTGGTTAATCTTGACTTACCCACAGATTCAATTCACTATGCACATCGAGCTGGACGAACTGGTCGGCTTGGTAGGAATGGTACAGTACTAACCATATGTGAAGAGTCAGAAGTGTTTGTTGTGAAGAAAATGCAGAAGCAACTTGGAATACCAATAGCATGCTGTGATTTTTCTGAGGGAAAGCTGCTTGTCACTGAAGAAGAGAAAACACTCAGCACTTCTAAATGATGAGGTGTTATATTTTTGCAACTTGTTTAGTTGACAATGCAGTTTTGACAGTCCGTAGTTTTATTCTTCATTAAGGTTTCCTTTCTCTTCCGTGTGTTTTTTATGTTGTATTTTCTGGGGAGAGGGGTTTTTTTACATGCATCAAAGCTATATTTAGGGGATTGCTTCGTATCTATTTTGCTAATTGGAAATCCTACTTGGGTGCACATATAAACTTGCCCTGTAGTTTACATTTTAAGTTGAATGTAAGAAGTATATTCTGATAAGGGTAACTGATATCTGGTTCACAACAGCTACAGCTTATAGATTCAATTAGTTATCTCTTTGATGGATATTGAGTTCATGCCTGAGTGTTGACAGTGAACACCTTAGGCACGAAAGCATTTTTTTATGAAAATATTTTTCTTATTTTCCAGTTTCTATAGATGCAAAACATGTTTGTCAAAGAAAATTGTTCCTCTGGTCAATGGAAGATATGTTCCTTTGAATGGAGAATAATTTCAACTTTCTCAAGTGAAATATAGTTTCTTCCTTTTAACTCAACTAAATTACTGTGTCTCCTTGTAATGATTCCTGAATCCTCAAATCAACTTCTTGCTTGGCACCACCCTGACTCTGGTTTCCACGCTGCTAGGCCGAAGAGTACCTTCTCATCCGTATCTTTCTTTTCTCACATAGCTGCTAGATGCTATCAAGTTCTCATTAAGTTCTACTTTTTAATATCTATTGCTTTCTAATTTTTTATTCCATTTGTCATTACTTTTTGTGATCTTGAAGTAATTTGAGTTTCAAATTTGAAAGCGGGTTTAAAATCTGCTGAAGCAGTGGAAGAAAATGGCTAGTTTTATGTTGTCAGATTTTCATAAATGGCTTGTACTGAAGTTTATGGGTTAAAACTTGGGGTTCATGATATTCATATTTGAACCACTAAGGTAGCATGCAAACTTGAATGAAGAAAGGCTGAATTTTTATTGTGACTGAATAATAATCCCTTTACAAAGATTTACATCACAATCACATATACTAAGCAGAAATACTGATAGACCTAAAAAATAGCAAGAATAAGGTAAGAAATAATCTATCCTAATAACTGTACAATCTACAATAAATACAAGATATTTCAACATTCCCCATCAATCTAGTATATGGATATCTATCATTCCCAGCTTGCTAGTAAGATCTTAGAATCTCTCTGTGAGCAGGTCCTAAAAGACACAATAAATATGAAAGAAGGTTACAACACAATTTAGATCCTTGGTAAGTTTCTGAATAGAAATAAGTTTAGTGGAAAGGTAAGGATCATGGAGTGCATTTTTTAAGCATAGGGATGGTGAGAGTTGAATGCCACCACAATCAGCAAATGAGGCATGAGATCCATCAGCCATGATTCGTCAGAAGCACTACAAGAAGAATTAAAAAATTGATACCATAAATTCCTACTAGTTACATCATGAGGGTAAGTGTGAGATGCTTACTGGAGTAATGAGTGATGGCTGAGATGTTGGTAATCTCAGTGTTAGATATGGTGGTTGGGCACTTTGGCAACCAAGAGCATGATGAAGGCATGGAACAATAGATACAGGTTGCAGTGAAGGTGGCTGTTGTGTGTAAATATGGACCAACAATGAAGGTTGATCGCCTACGGTGGCAAAGACAGACCAGCAATGAAGGTTGTTTGGTTAGGTCGTGGACAAGGCTGTGGGTGATAATAGGGAGGATGGGTTTATTGTTTGGCTGAGAATAATAGGAAGAAGACGTTGTTTGGGCAAGTAGATGTTAGATCAGAGTATATGGTGAGGATACGAGGCAAGAGGCGCAAGCGGCGACGACAATGGAGGCTAGACGCGCCTTTGCGCATGGCTGGGAGTGGAGGTGTTTGGATCTACGCATAGAGAAGGAGGGCCATGTGGCGGCATTTCTGGCTGTGAGTCTTCGGTAGCTGACCGGATTAGCGATGGCGGTCCATCCAATAGGGACGTCCGTGTGAGAAACGGCGGCAGACGATGGTGACTAGTGAGCGCGATGAAGGCAAAAAAAAAAAAAAAAAAAAAAAGAAGGGAAGGAACAACCCACAATGAAGGAGATTAGAGTTGAATGTGGAAGTAGAGTCTCCTAGCTCGGGAGCTCTGAAAGCAACTTGAATGAAAAAAGGTTAAATTTTTATTTTGACTTAATAATAATCCTTTTACAAGGATTTGCATCATATATACTAAGGAGAAATAATTTTTGACCTAAAAAATTAGCCAAGTTAAGGTAAGAAATAATCTACCCTAATAACTGTACAATCTACAATAAGATAAGAAATAATCTACCCTAATAAAGACATTTCAACATACGACACTAAACGATTTTCAACCATAAAATTTTTACTTGGTACCTGAGATAGCTATTAGGGCATAGTCTTCAATGTTACAACTTCTCTAATGTTGTTTCATCTTTAGATTTTTATTGTGTGGTTCAATCTCTGAAACAGATTTATGCTCAGTTTTCAGAAGTAACAAATCAATGTGTCATCTGCTTTCTGATAGGAAATGGATATATTTGTATTAAAATAGATGGAAATGGAGCTCTGCTCCTTACAATAATGAGGAATTTAGAGATGAAGCTATAAACCAATGACTGAAATCAGAGATGGAATTCTCTAATACAGCCAACCCAAAACCGCACAACTACAAAATGATGATCCCCCTGACGGTTACCCTCTTTCCCTTGGGGTCTGTTTGGGAGTTTGGAGGGGAAGGGAACGGAGGGGTTTGAGATTCAAGGGAGGGGGAAAGGGATGGGGAAGGGAGGATAGTCCCTCACCTTGCATTGGATTTATTTTTCAAAACCAAAACCCCCCAATCTGTCTCCCTTCTGCGATACACCCTCATGGGAGGCCCATTACGTGGCCCATCACTTTCTCATCACTAATCCTCTGTGGATGAGCTTCAATGCTTCATCCAAAGCTGTAATGTTGTGAGCCATTTATATGCCTTGTAACCTTTGCAAGTTGTTACTTTGTTTTTACATTAGTAACTGGACTTGTTCTAACGATTAGTTGTCGTACCCATCTTTTTTCTGCTAATGAATTGCTTTGCAGTTTGCAGTGTATAAATTTGGAATTTTGGTTACATGTGAAATCATCGGTAGGAGTTCACACTGTAGGAATCACTGAGAATTAAGAAATAATTATTCATGCATAATGATCCTATTCATCCCCACCAAGTGGGAAAAGGCTGTTATTGTTGTTGTTATAACGATATTTCATATAATGAATGCTTAAGCAAATACTAGTCCACATCTGAAATATGAATAACGGAAGTAAAATAGTTTTAACACTTGCATTCAATGATGTGGCAACACATCATTTAATGAGTTTGACATCTCATGAATTTTAATACAAAGTTGAATAACAGACTGATTGATTTGATTGTGCATCAGGATTAAAATGAGTCAAGTCATATAAACTCGGCGAGGGGTGTATTGTCATTTC
The DNA here is from genome assembly GCA_039655645.1 of Ammopiptanthus mongolicus. NCBI lineage: Eukaryota > Viridiplantae > Streptophyta > Magnoliopsida > Fabales > Fabaceae > Ammopiptanthus > Ammopiptanthus mongolicus. The sequence goes on along the minus strand of CM077351.1, from coordinate 18,108,659 downwards.
TTGGTTCAATTAATTTTGTGGTTTAGTTTAGTAAATATCTACTGCATGTAGTACAATTCTGACTGTGTCTCAGGATTAAACCCATCACTTTTTTTTTTTTTTTTTTTTTTTCATTTTCTTTCACTTTTCAATTTGCATAGAACTTCAAATCAGTTCCCAGATGATATGCATTATTTTATATATCAAAAGTAGTCAGGTGGTGTTCACTTTGGTGTGAATTTATAATGTTGGGATCATAAAACAGCCTTCTTATGTAGCTACACTTCTATGTAGGATCTGTGAGATACTGTAGGTTTATGATAATAATGTGCTATTATCTATTGTGGAGGTTGAAAATTTGATTAGTGTGGATGAAATATTATTCAAGTGGAATTTTGTAAATTTGTAATCTCGGAAGTTTGAAAGTCTTATAGTTGCAAGTGATGGGTTTGATCCTTGTTTTCTTTTAGCTGTCTTTGTTTTGCTTTGGTCGAGAGGAGTTGGAAATGGGTCATGAAGGACATATAAATATACGAGCATCAATGGGCTTGATTCCAATTGTAAGCCCTATATTAAGGTGTCTATACTAAAAATGAATGTGACACTCTGCTGAGTCCCCTGCCCTGGTGATAACTCATCTGCTCTAAAGACTAAGATTGTTAAAATTAACTTTCTAAGTTATTTTTATAATTTTACTGGAATTAAGTTTCTAAGTTTGCTAACAACAATTATAGAATAAATTTTAAGATTTTAATTTTGATGCATTATTAGTGTAAAATTTTTTTTAGGCAAAATTAGTATTTACGTCCTTTAACTTATTTTTTGATTTCAAGATAGTTCTTTAACTTTTATTTATGACAAGTTAGTCCCTTAACTTTGTAAACGTTAACGCTAGCTTAATCATTAGAAATGTTATCACCTGTCATTCCACGGTTGAAAGTCAATTAAAATTATTATTTTCTCTATCTTCTTTCTTCTTTCTCCGCTTTGACTCCATTAATGGCTTCTTTCAAGCTCCATCAATGGCTTCCTTCATATTTGTATCATATTTGACAAAGGTTTGGCTGTGTAGTGATGTTAATGCTTGTGAGGATATCACTGTTGTCCTTCGTGAAATCCGTTGGAGACTAGACCATTTTCTCTATTTCTTAGATTTCAAAATTTTGTTGTGGTTTGATTTCTAAAATTCTATGTTAGACGTTTTTGGTAGCTTTGTATTTTTCTTTTGATTTTGCCATGGTTTGATAGTTTGATCTTTGATTTTGATTTTGAGGATTTTTTTAAAATTTGCAGATGTTATGATCGAACCAATTCAACCTAGCTAATTTTGATTGGCTTGGTTCAGTTTAGCTTAAAAAATCGTCAAACCGAATCAAATCAATTCAATTAAAATTAGTTGGTTTGGATTTTTTTTTCTTTCCAAATTCTACCAAACCTGACCTATGTACATCCTTAATTCTTGTGGTGATTGTTATAAGGGTCTCTTTTCAAGCAAGAGATAGCTTTAGAAGTTGATTAGGGAAATGGGGAAATTGAAGATAAAATTGGACAAATTTCTTCTCTACCTTTTCATTGCTTACTACATCTTTATATAGATCTGAATACAAAACTAACTCTCCTAATTACTAGGATCTGTGTACACATGGCATCATCCTAGTAATTTTTTTAATTGCAGAAATTATAAAAACCCTAACTACTTTTATTCTGAATCCTTCTGTATTCGTATAATTACTCTATCGTTCCAAATCAACCTTGCCCTTAAGGTTGAAGTTAGGGGAAGTCTTGAGGAAGGTAGTTCCGCCAGGATCGATCACAAAAATGGCAGGTGGTGGTGGTGTTGCAGAGATGGTGCACAACCGTCTTCTCCGACGACGACACAATGGTTGCCAAAGGAAACAGAGTAGCAATTCTGTCATCACGATGTGGGTCTTTCCGCAATGAGGCATCAGTTGGGAAGCAATTGAAGGTTCAGGTACGACGGTGCTAGGGATGGTTGCGGGGATTAGGGAAAATGGGTTGTGGTGTCATGGCCCGTAACAGTGAAGGAATCCGAACCATCGAAGTCGGAAAAAGCATTAGCAGAACGAGTCGGTACCAGAGTTGGCAAGTCGAAGTCCTTGAAGACCTCGGGAACAGACTCAATCCGATCTTCAGCAACTTCAGAGGGTTTAGAGTCATTGTGGCATGGTGTTTGGGTGAAATCAAGGGTCAACGCAGTCGGAAAGCTCCTATCCCAGGGTTTGGATGCATCAAATGGTTTAGGGTCAAGAAAGTTAGCTTCAATTTTCTTTGCCAACTCAATGGCGTGAGACAAGGAGTAAGGGTGCCGCATCGTCAGTTCATGGCGTATGTCACCCCGAAGACCGGAAATGACGCATACGATGTGCGATTCAGCAGACATGGCAAGAACACGAAGGGAAATGGTTTCGAATTGTAGCTGATAATCCAAGACCGATCCCGTTTGTTGCAGTTGGAACAGAGCGGCTTGGTGAGTGGTCGACAACGGTTTGTAGCCATGAGTGAGACGGAGGTTGGCTGGTGGAGTAGTAATGGTGGGAAAAAAATGGAGGAGGCATGAGGAAGCTAATGAAAGCAACAAATGATAGGGGATCTCTTTTCGAGCAAGAGACATCTCCAGAAGTTAAGGAGGGAAAGGGGGAAATTCAAGATAAAATTGGACAAATCTCTTCTCAACCTTTTCATTGCTTACTACATCTTTATATAGATCTGAATACAAAACTAACTCTCCTAATTACTAGGATCTGTGTACAACTGCCATCATCCCAGTATTTTGTTAATTGCAGAAAGGAAGATTCTATGGTACCATTTGGGCACCATATCATTGTCTATGTGGACCAATCAGATGGTGAGAATTTAACTCCATGTGATATTGACATGACTCAATTAATTGAGGTGACGCATTCTGATTGGACATAGGATACCCAAATCCTTTACTTTCTAAGGGTACCATAGCAACGTCCTTGTAGAAATTATAAAAATCCTAACTACTTTTATTCTAGATCCTTCTGTATTCATATCAGATTGGCTAGTCAAAAGTATTAATTCGTAACCCTAATAATGGATATGTTTCTTTACGAATTATAATTGAGCTATAAACATTCCTAACGAGAGAAAATAGGGTTTTCTTGAATGAGTAATGTTACATAATTCAGATGGCTGTATATCTAATACAAAAGGTTTTTGTCCAGGTTATTCATGCCATATCTGGATTGATTTATTCTTGTTGAAAGTGATCAAGATCAAGAATGTTTCTGGAAATTCAAATTTGGATCGGTGTTGCTAGATATCCTTGACTTGCACGCCAGTCTGCATTGATTCTTAAGCATATGGTGTGATGTTAAATATAGTTTGCTTTGGAGTAGGTATTTGTTGAATTTAATACTTGGAAGAGTTGCACGTCGTAAGAGCCAAGAGAGGGCTATTGACCAATGACATCTGAGATATGTCACGAGACATGTTCATGCCTGCACGCACCCATGTGCTTTCACTATTTTTCCGTGGCCAACCCGCAATGTATATGTATGCCACTTCCTTTAATATATGTATATATATACACCCCCCTCAAATAAGACATTCTTCTTCCTTAAACAATAATAAATCAGGTTTCGTATAAAAACAATATTGATAAAGTAGATTAAGTATAATCATTGAGATTTATTAAATTAGTGCTTCTAGTCAAACTACAATGTACTAGTCATTGACATCTTATTAATTTTTTATATTTCAATAGAAATCTTTTTCACATACATATCTTTTTAAATATTTAACCTTAACCATAGTTGTAAAATATAGTCAAATAACAATTTGAGTTAAAAAAATTGAAACTATAATAACACATATATATAAAATAATTTGAGTTAATTATTTTTTCACAAGAAACACAAATGATTTTGTGAAAAAGATATCGATGCCATGAAGGGCAAAGAAAAATAAATCTAAATTGTGTCTGTGTGTGTGTCTTTCTTTATTTTTTTTCTTTTCATTTTCTTTATATTCTATTTATTGAAGATAGATATATAGTAATATTCGTTTAACGTAAAATAGTTATGATTATGAGATATTGTTAAAACATCGCATTCACTTTCAATATGTCTCTTTGTGTGCATCAAAAAGCACCCAACTAGCCCCACAAACATCAACATACAATAGTATGATTGTAGGGAATATAGGTTTAGTCTAATTATTGGAACCTAAAAACGTGCAAACTACAGTGAGAGGAGAGATCTAGATTATATCGTTGTTGGATTCATGAAATTGTGAGCTTAAGACTGAGAAGTTCATAGTCATGGCACCGCACCTTGCCCCTGCCATGGTGCTAAAGTCAAACTGTTAACAAGTATAGTAGAACAAGTTTGCTACATGGTATTTGCACAATCATTTTCCATGAAAATTAATTAACCGCGTAGTTGAGTCAATTAGACAAATACACATTGTGTGATGCTCTAACTAAATTATTTTAATAAAACCTTTACTTATCGGGAAAAAAAAGCACCGTTGTCTTCCACAAAGTCCTATTACCTTTTGTGCATGCATAATTGCAAATCATGGATGAAACCAAGTTAGACGATTTCATAGAAAATATCTGTTGCATATGCTTTTGCCAATGACAGCACAAGATAGGTCCCACTCCTCCATTGTTTACTTTAACTATGCAAGCAGCGTTGAGGAAATTCTAATGTACTTTAAATGTATTATTACACTTTTTTTATTAACTAATTGTATTACACTAAAAAATAAAATAAATATGCTATAAACAAATTAATATAAAATTGTTGGATCAATTTGAAGAAGCGGTGTGGATTGTTATGTTTAATATATCCGAACCAGGTAAAAATTGCTCCATAACATCAAATTTAATTACTTTCTGAGATATTCTTAATTATTTGTTTCCTTGTAAGAACTTGGGTTAGTATAGTTAACTTAAAACAGTCACCTATAAGATATTTTTATCATTTATTTATTTTGGTAAATATAACATATTTTTATTTTAATCCTTTAATCATAGTCATAATTTAAACCATTAGTTATGAGAAAATTTGAAAAACTATTACAAACCGGATCCTCAGCGTTCTAACTATCAATTTTCTTCAACTTAAAAAACAATAAAAAATATTTTCCCAAATTTTGCCGCCTTCGATGATAAAATTAAAGAGTTTAATTACGATACACTATCAGTATAAATGAGTTTTACATTGATATCGAATGATATTATTATAAATCAACTTTATAGTTGTTTCTCTTTCTTGGTTATTAAAATAAAAGCACACATGTCAAAATGTTAGTGGATGTCAGTGCAAAAAGTTTTATACCGAGTGCATACTACTTTAAGCCAAAATTTAAATGATTAACGATATTGAATTTTTTTATTAAAGTTCTAGCATGTGTGAATTCTCTCAAATAGCTGCCAGGAATACATTTACCTTTTTCCAAGATAAAATGAAAAATAATCATTGAGAATGTTGCTATATTGTACAGAAATTCATTCCTTCCTTATCAATTTTGCTATATTGCGACAATTTTAGACACCATCCCCTCATCAAATTAGTGAATTAGGCCGGGTTAAGCCGAGAAAGTTCTTTTCTCTTCAACTTGACCCAATCTAAACCCACTTAAAAGTGAGTTGGATTGGATCTAACATTGTACAAATTAACATAATCATTTATTTCATTTTTAATTTTTTCAACATATTCTTTGTCATTTAAGTGATCTATTGGATTTTCATGGCAACATTCCATCAAATATTTCATGAATTTCTGATCTCTATAATCACATTCTCAACATTGTCATATATCACCAAAACACCTATACCTAAACTTAATTGTTACTATAGAAAAGTGATAAAAAGTAACCTAAAATGATACCGTGACTAAATGATTTTCATTTAAATTACTTAGGTAGGTTTAGTTTGTATGGTTTGACATTTTTCAAACCCGCTACCGACTCATGCATACTTCATGAGTTGGACACTTGGACTGTTTTGAACTCAATCCAACTCGCATTCCTAACTCGACCAATATTTTGTGCATTGAGTTGGATTAAAAACCTATATATTCGCCGGTTTACCCAATTCAGTGGTAACCCTTACGTATTAGATCCAAGTACAACTCTGCGCATTATATATTGGACATATACAACTTTCTAAAACTTTTTCTGTAAGCACGATTTTTCTAACATCATAATGCCTATTATGGATACTAACTCATGTAATTAATTTTTTTTTAAACTCTGATCTTGTCAAGTTGTCATGCAAGAACCTCTAACTAAGATGCACTGAATGTATATCCCTAAATAAGTGGGTTTTAGATCTTTGTTATTTTGACTTTGCATATGTCTCTGCATAACGCGGTTCATAATTCGAAGAGGAATGTTGCCTAAATTAGTAAGCCACGGAAGGAATGGGTGGTTCGCTGATGTGTTGGGATAGGATTCTTGAATAATATCTTCTAGTCTAGTTGCAGTATAAAATTAATGAGCAACAGTTGGCAACTATAAATGGTTAACTGTTTTGTACAAGCTGGCTAGCCTGGTAAGGCTGGAAGTGAGTTGAGTCAGCTTGCAATCTTAATAAAAAATGATTATGAATCCTCATTTATCGATTAATAGTGTCTAGCAAAATTATTGTTAAACCAAGTTTACAATCTTTACTCCGCTGGATAAGACCTTAGCACTTTCATGAGACATTTAATAACATTTGTACGTGCTATTTATCTTTATGCTATAAAAGGGAGTAACCAAAGAAGAAATACTTGGATAGACACATACATAACACCTCATCATTAGGCACAACCAATAATGTGGAGACAATACATTAAAATTTAACACATTTATTTTTTACAATAAAAAAAACCAAATCATTTGTCCTCTCACCTTCGAACCAATAGGGATGTTCATCAACCGATCCAAACTAATTCAAACTACGAAATCGAACCGAAAAACCGAAAACTGAACAAACTAAAAGAATCGAAAATCGCAAAACCCGCCTTTTTCATTTCATTGGATCGGATTTCGGATCCTCTAGTGAAACCGATCCAATCCATTCCAAACCAGGCGGCCTAATATATACATATACTATTATTTTTGAAATTATAGAACTACTGATACTTAAGCATTGTTTTTCATACTTTTATTAATGAATACCCTCGTTCTATTTAATTTTTTGTTGGAATTGTCAAATAGATGCATTGGAATTTGTATTGTTATTCATGTACTTAAGAATCAATAGTTATTCATGTACCTAGAAGATTTCATGCATGTACTTAGGAACTAGAATTACATTAATGATCGGGTGAAAAACGTTCTTATGGGATGTTGAAAAACGTTGTTAGACATTTTCATATGGTGTATTTGATATGTCTGTTAGTAGTATGATGAAAAATATTCTTATTTTGTATGCTAAAAAGCGTTACTATGTATTGATAATTTGATATGTTGTTTTGATGGTTAAAATAAATCAAGGGATAACCAAGAATATAAAAATCCGAACCAAACTACATGAAATTAAAAGTCTATACAAGTTTATTGTTCTGTTCAATTTAGCTGGTAATATGTTCTTTGACGTTTATAAGTATGTAATGATTTATCGATAAAAACCGAGTTATTCAATCTAATCCAAACTGCATTTGATTGGATTGGATTGGATCAGATTTTTTAAGAAAGTAAATCGATCCAATCCAAATCGCGAGTTGTTTCTATCTTTGGATCAGATGACTTTTTGGCTCAAAACTGATCCAATCCAATCCGCGAACACCCCTGTGAACCAAACCACTCCTCTTTAGCTCAACCCATTTTTCTCATTTCCACTCCTTCGAAGATTAGCAGCTTCTCCACTCCACAAAACTCATTTCTGCTTCTTAGAAGTCCTCTGCCCGAATTCGAAGCCACTCTTCGGTTTGTAAAAAAATTTTGCTACACAGTTTTCCAACTCTTACAACAACAGTAAAATTTGGCTCAAATTCATATAACAACAACAGTAAACTTTGTTGCAAACTTTGCTTCAATTTGGTTCAAAATCATACAACACCATAGTCTATTGATATCAAATTATATGTACAAAATCTTTTTATTACCAACTAAATTATATTTACAGTTAAATGATATCAATAAAATTTCCTGTGATAAAAGGATTTACATGAAAACCTCAGAAATTCTCTACCAAAACTCATATTTTCATAACACATAGTGGGAGAATCATCCCAAATAGGTGGTAGGAGCACACAAAAGAAAAAATTCCACATATCCGGCAACATGCATCTACGGTTGCTTCTTCTCCGGCACGACGATCGCACCTTATTCGACTCCATCTTGAAACCCTTTGTGCAGCTCCATCGCTTTCGGACCCTTCCGGTTCTCGGATCTTGCAGTTCGCAGGTGGTTCTCGATTCCTTATATCTTGAATAAGGGTTCTCAAAACCTAGTTGGTTGTTCGCTCTGATGATCTTCAAGGTGGCTGGGGCAGAGGACTTCGAAGAACAAAAAATGGGTTTTGTGGAGTGCACAGAGGAGTGGTTTGGTTCAAGGAAGGAGAGGACAAATGGTTTTGTTATTTTAAAAATAAATGTATTAAACTTTAATGTGTTGTGACCTCATTATTGGCTGTGCCTAATGATGAGGTGTTGCGTATGTGCCTACCCAAGTGTTTCTCGTAACCAAAGATAGTATTTTTGAAGTATTATCGAAGGGTACCTATGATAGCGCTTTTTCTAGGAAGCGTTATCTTAGGTCCCCTAAAATATCGCTATTACGAAATTTATATTTCTTATTCAATATTGAGCATCATATTTAATTAAAAATTATATCGGCTATTTAATTTATTAGGCTTATTATTAAGTGCTCTGAACTTGGTGAGCACAAAGACTACCAAACTGATATGAGCTTAATGAGTGGATACCAATATTAGCCCATTAGGGGTTTATGGGAACCCTTATTGGTTAATACATAAGGAATGAATTGGTTATGGTCCCCAATACACCAAACACTACAAAAAAAAGGTCAAATAGCGACCGAAACCGCGATCGAAACCGCGACGGACAACACTATTTCCATATGTTACACAAGGTATGATCTTTGCGACCGAATTAGCGGCCGAAATTCACGATCACAATAATTCGGTCGCTATATCGGTCGCGAATTTTAATAGAAACAAAGTCAAAGGTGATGACTTTAATAGAAACAAAGTCAAAGGTGATGACTTTTTTGTGACCGAATTAGAGACGAATTTAAATGCAACGGTAATATTGGAGTTATTTAGTGACCGATATTTATTCGGTCGCCAAAGTGCGTTGGTTGAAACTTTTGGTGGAGCCATTTGGCTACCGATTGGAGACCGATATATAAATCGGTCGTTAAGGCGCGGTAACTAAAATTTTAATGGATTAGCTTAGCGACCGACTGGAGACCGATTTTTTTCGGTTGCTATAACTAATACCCTAAATCGTGTGAAACCCCCATTTTCTTCCTCACTTCCGCGTGAAACCGCCGCCTCTCCTCTCTGTCTCATTTCTGCCCCCTCATTCGGCCACCGTCGCAAGCACTCCAGTAAGTTCCTCTCTTCTCTTCCCTTTTTTTCCTCTCATCTCATCTCTTCTTTTCCTCTCAACAGAAACAGGGCACTCCAGCCACCGTCTCCACGCCCACACTCCAGCCACCATCACACGCACGCACTCTGACCACCGCTGCAACTCAAGAGGGGACAACTCGAGAAAACAGAGAGGAGAGACTGAGATGAATTGAGCGTAGAGGAAGAAAAATACAGATGGCAACACACATACAGAGAGGGGACTAACAAGGATAGTAACACAAGCTCTGGGTCAGGATCGTTGGTTGGTAGTCTTCAATTTTCTTTAAATTCTTTCCTCTTATTATTCGATTTTGTAACCTCGCATTCATTGGGGCTAAATTTTGTTATTGGTAATCTTCACTGATTTCTAAGTTTGAACCATTAGGATCTATACCCATGTTTCCTGCTTATGATCGAACATTATATTGTATCTTGCTTGTTGGATATTTTCGTAATGTTGTTTAAATTCAGATAATGCCATTCTTATTCGCAAGAATTCCAAAGTCTTGTTCCTGGATGTGTTAATAGGATGTTATTCTTGAATTGTAAAATATATTAGATGCTTTATATTTCAATTTGGTGCTGTGATTGCTTCTTGAAACCAGCCAAAAGACTAATGGATATCAATTTCTGTTATGGGTGACGTTATTTACTTGTGCAGTGAATCCATTGAATTGATTTCACATGAATGCTTGAATCTATGTAGTATTTAATCTAGAGAATCTCAGAATGCCCTTGGACTTGATTGTGGATGTGCTATTTCTATTAAATAGCTTAATATGCCTTCACTACTAGCCCAGGTTCATGTCTATGCTTTACTGATTTATTGTTCTGTTTTGGTCACATCAATGACGCACTGATATGTTCATAATGTGCTGGCTGCATGTCAACTGATAGAGAATGGGTCTTTTGGATATTCAATATTTTGTGTTGGTTGATGAATTTATAATGTTATGGGTATCATTTCCTCATCCAATTGAAGATATTTCGTGGGCACTCGTCAAAGTTTTAATCCATCTAAACCTCTTGGTCTTGTTTGCCCATGTTGTATAAGCAATACAATCAATTATGAATTGAATCTTTGAACTATCATTCTCTGTTGAATAACCACCTTGCACAAGTGGAATAATTCATATAAGAGAATCTATTGCATAACCACCTTATTACTTGCATTTGAATCTACATATATTATATGTAAATTTACTTCTATCAATGTTATCTCAGGGTTCTTGAGAAAAGTTCAATTTAACAACTGTAGAATGGATGAGACACAATCAAGCTTACACTATGAAATTGAAATATTACTAGTAGGAATATTTCAATTGGTTAATAATCTATTACACATATGTTTAAGTTATTTTAAAGTGATTTTTTTTTTTTTTTTTGCAGAATAGGTACTTGATCTACTCTTTCTTAGTTGAACCAGAGTCCTTTCGTCCCCTCTCCCTCTCCACAGGTAAGCTTTCTCTTTGAGTTCTCTGTGATTTTGACGTTCTTAAAAAAATTGATTAGTTACTACACCTCATTGGCTTGCCTTAAATTTTTTTTTTATTGATGCTTATGTGAAGTTTTGTGTTATTTGTTAGTGGAGAGCGGATCTCAATAGGATGTGATCGTGTCTGAAAGGCAGGATGCTGTTTGTGTGCTGATAATTTAGAAATTATGCATGTGATTGGCAATTATGTGTTGTTTGTTAGTGGAGAGCTGAGCTCAATAAGATGTGATCCTGTCCGAAAGGCAGGATGCTGGTTGTGTGCTAATAATTTAGAAATTATGCGTATGTTTGCAAATTATGTGTTGTTTGTTAGTGGAGAGCGGAGTTCAATAGGATATGATCATTGCCGAAAGGCAGGATGCTGGTTGTGTGCTGATAATTTAGAATTTATGCATGTGTTTGCCAATTATGTGTTGTTTGTTAGTGGAGAGCTGAACTCAATAGGATGCGTGATTCAAACTTTTTGTTGGAAAATTTTATTCAAGTTTCTGCAGTACCTCTAATATATAAGATAATGATTCTACTTTCTTAGAGTTAATTATTTACAAAAGCCTTAGTTTCCCGTTTGAGTTCCAATATTAATGCGTATGCTTACCTTCTTAAGGTACGAATGCTCATTATATTGAATCTTGAATTGTCTAAGTGGGACAGTTTGGGGTAAAACCTTTTTCACACTCGTATAGTAGTCATTTCCACGTTTAAATGTCTTATATACTTGATGAAATTTTGGTTTGATGCATCTCTTTTTGTTCTCCCGGTACATACTTGATCATGGTAGATCTGACCCCGTTCAAGTCGTGTACTTGGAGACCGAAGGGAAATGCTGTCGAAATTTCATTAAGTATAAGGTATTTGGGCTTGGGAATAACTAGTATTAACAGAGTGAGGTAAAGGTTTTTTCTCGAATGGGATAGGTTCATACCTTGTCACAAGGAAGAAGATTGATGGAGATGTTGGAATAACCCATAATACATGCCGCTGTAGGTTGCTTGAGTTGGCAGCAATGGAGATTCCGGAAAATCGGATGTGGATGTATCGTAGGTTGGATCGTAATAAACATCTTATGGAAGAGTTCAGAGTTGGAGTGGGTGAGTTTATAGAGTTTGTTATTAGTCAGGACAGATTTATAAGGCGAGGCGATGATAAGTTGAGGTGTCCTTGCTCCAGATGCAAGTGTAAAGCTTTTAAATGCGTGGTTGAAGTGGTGGTCGATCTTTACGAGAAAGGATTCATGGCTGATTACTATTGGTGGAGCAACCATGGTGAGTCCTTGCCAGATTTTACACCTACGATTTTCGAAGGTTCATATTATGGAAGTGGTGAGCAGAAGGAAGAATTGAATCCTTACGAGCAGATGATCATGGATCATGCTGGACGCTCACTTGGTCATGCAATAGAACAGGATGAGGGAATGGGCTCCCAATACACAGACGAGGATCCGAATGTCGAAACTCAGAGATTCTTTGACATCCTGGGTGCTACAAAAGCTCCACCATTATGGGAAGGATGTCGGAAGCACTCAGAATTGTCGGCTTCTTTGTCAGCTTTGAGCATCAAATCAGATTATAATATGCCAGAAGGCTGCTCAAAGCTGATTATAATATGCCAGAAGGTTGTTTTAATCGAATTGCCCAACTTATGGGCGAGATGATGCCCGAGGACAATCGATTTCCTATCAATTTTTATCAGGCTAAAAAGTCTGTGGAGAATCTGGGCCTTGGTTGTTTGAAAATTGATTGTTGCTTGAATGGATGTATGTTGTACTACAAGGATAATTCAGCGGATAGCATAACACAATGCAACTTTTGTGGAGCGGATCGGTACAAGACAACCACTAGAAGGGGTGTTGAGAAGAAGACTTCTGTTAAAAAAATGTGGTACTTTTCGTTCGTCCCAAGACTTAAAAGATTATACTCTTCAATGGCCACTGCATCTCACATGAGGTGGCACAGTGAGAATCAGAGGGAGCAAGATGTCTTGTGTCATCCATCGGATGGAGAAGATTGGAAGCATTTTGATAGGGTGCATCTAACGTTTTCAAAGGACCCTCGGAACGTCCGATTAGGGTTATGTACGGATGGATTTAATCCTTTTGATCAATCTGGAAAACCTTATTCTTGTTGGCCGGTTATCCTAACTCCGTACAATCTTCCCCCTGGGATGTGCATGAAGCGGGAGTTTATATTCCTAACAGTCATGATACCGGGTCCGTCTAATCCAAAAGGGAAGATTGATGTGTACTTGCAGCCGCTCATAGATGAGTTGACAACATTGTGGAATGATGGCGTGTTAACTTATGATGTATCATTGAGGCAAAATTTCATGATGAAGGCAGCTTTGATGTGGACAATCAATGACTTCCCAGCCTATGGGATGATGTCGGGTTGGATGACAGCGGGGAAGCTAGGTTGCCCAATATGTATGGATCGATCGAAGGCATTCATACTTAAAAATAGTCGAAAGACCTCATATTTTGATTGTCATCGCCAATTCCTTCCAGTAGATCATCCTTATAGGAAGAATAAAAAAGCATTCAAGAAACGTGTCGCGGAGACTACACCTCTTCCACCGTGTTTGTCTGGTCCCAATGTATGGCAGAGAGTAAAGTCCTTACCGTTCATTCATGAGTCGGAAGGAGAACATATTCCCGATTATGGTGTTAAGCATAATTGGACCAAACAAAGTATATTTTGGAGGTTGCCATATTGGAGAACGCACTTTCTCCGTCACAACATCGATGTCATGCATACCGAGAGGAATGTGTTTCTGAATGTGTTTGACACTGTCATGGACATCAAGGGGAGGACAAAAGATACAAATAAAGCCCGATTGGATTTAGCTGAAATATGTAATCGGAAGGAGCTTGAGTTGAAAGACCGTGGTGGTGGCAGACTTATGAAACCGAAGGCAAGTTATACACTAAGCAAACCCCAAAGAGTAGCTGTCTGTAAGTGGGTTAAAGAACTCAAGTTGCCTGATGGGTATGCTTCCAATTTGGGTAGATGTGTCGACATTAGGGAGGCAAAGTTACATGGAATGAAGGGCCATGATTGTCACGTATTCATGCAACGGTTGTTTCCCATTGCGTTCGACTTGTTAGTGAAACCAATTTGGAACCCACTTGTTGAGCTGAGCCATTTTTTTAGGGAGCTGACGTCGACAACACTATATGTGGAACAATTAAGGGTTATGGAAAAGAATATACCTGTATTGTTATGTAAGTTGGAACAAATCTTTCCCCCCAAGCTTCTTTGATTAAATGGAACATCTTCCAATTCACCTGCCTTACGAAGCAAGAGTTGGCGGTCCTGTCCAATATCGCTGGATGTATCCCTTTGAGAGGTATACAACCTCAAATATTTTTATTTTAATTGTAAGTCCATGTCGTCCTCTTTTTATATGTTTTAATTGTATGTATACCTTTTAATTAGGTTTTTGCACTCCTTGAAACACAAAGTCAAGAACAAAGCCCGAGTAGAAGGTTCCATTTGTGAAGCCTACTTAGTGGAGGAGATACCTACCTTTGCCTCTTATTACTATCCAAATGAAATTGACACGAGAAGGACTAGAATGTCACTTAATGTTGATTCAGATAAAGGTTGTTCGTCTAGTCCTCCTATATCAATATTCAATTATCCAGGCAAATTTAGTGGCAAATCCAAAGGATATTTCTTGGACCAACATGACATTAATGCTGCTCATTTGTATATTCTTCAAAATTGTGAAGAGGTGTCGCCATATTTAGAGTAAGTGTGTTCATTATATTTTATTAATTATGTTGTCATTTAGTTTCATTAACCGCCTAGTTTTGAACCTCCATGTGTAGTATGTATGCCAATTTTCTAGGGGAGATCCAACATGACATTTCGGAAGCTCAGATTGATCGGGAAATTACTTCTCACTTTCCTGTGTGGTTCAAACAGTATGTAAGTTCGAGTGTCTTGAGTTATTACATAACTTTTTCTTCTATTAGTATGATTTATACGCTCAATTGTTAAAATTTGTAGGTTCTAGATCCAATAAATAATGCTCAAAATCCCTTGTTGACCAATTTGGCATGAGGGCTTAAAAGATCGGTTACATCATGGAATCGTTACATTGTAAATGGATATAAATTTCACACAAAACAATGGAGTGAAGGAATGCAGTCATGTAATTATGGTGTTTGTGTCCGAGGCACTGATGGTCAATTAGAGGACGATTTTTATGGGATTCTAACTGACATTATTGAAATTGAGTATACCGGTTTCCCCATGATGAAGTTAGTTCTCTTCAAGTGTGATTGGTTTGATAGTACTCTTAACGTAGGGACAAAAATAGATAAAAAATATGGCATTGTTGAAGTTAAGCAATCTCGTAGATATAATAAAGCGTACGACCCATTCATATTTGCACAACAAGCAAAGCAGGTTTATTACACGCCATATCCCAAGGGACATCAAGTCTGGTTGGGTGTCATCAAGATAAAGGCTCGCAGTACAATTACTGATAACATAATCAATCAACATGAGAAAGATGTTCCTTACCAAGATGATGAGTTTGTAGGGCCCCACGTATCACTAGATATTACGCCAAATATCATTGATAATTCGCTCGCGGACGTTGCTGGCGGTGGGGAAGAAGTTGATAGAGAGTTAATGAACCAGTCTGACTTGGAAGAATCTAGTGAAGACACATTTCAATCAAGTCAGAGTGAGAGTGAAAGTGAGAGTGATTTCAGTGATACAAATACAATTTAGGTAACCTATGTATTATTCATTTGTTATGCTTATTCGTTTTTGTTATAGTTAATCAATTAGTTAGTATTATGATGTTACATATCCTTTTTTTCAAACAGATGGCAGATTCGTCCAGAGGCAGAGGCCAGCGTGGTGGCAAAGTCCCTGTCAGAGGTCGTGGTAGAGGTCGTGACAGAGGTCGTTCTGGGACAGATTCTCCCACCATCGACCCGCCGGCTTCTAACAGAGTCACTCCTGGCAGTACATCTGCAGTTGGGCCCACGGGTGATGGATCGGCACCAGCTACACCAGCCTCGGATGTCAGGACTTCGATTGGACCGTCATCATCAGTGGCGCCACATGAGAGCTAGGATTCGACTCACCGGAGGATGCTTCTTGTCCTTAGGGGCAAGATAATTTTATTTTATTATATATAAATGTGATTAATTTAATTTAAGGTCATATTTAAAACATTGTTTAATTAATATTCCCGCAGCTTTATACCTGCGAAGGGCCCTTCCGATACCATTTCCAAGATCCTCAAACAAAAATTTGATGCTGCATGGCCTAGTTGGAAGGCCATCCCTCAGGACGTTAGGGACATGTTCTTTCGAGAGTTTAAGGTAATAATTTATTAAAATATTTAATTACATTTTCTTTAGGTTTAATGCTTTATTCTTAAGCTTGACTAATAAGTGTTTCTTGCAGAAATCGTATAGGTGGGCTCTATATATTGAGGACATCGTCAGGACTGGTTTTGAGCATAAAGGTTCTTTAGCTATGAAAAACACAATGAATAAGCTCAGAACCGGTCAGGATAAGGGTAACTAGATGGATCCGGTGATCAAGGAGGGCCTGGAACAACATTGGGCCACTCCGAAGTTCAAGGAGAAGAGCGCCACAGCCCGACGTAATCGAGCTATTGATGGAGGGGCATCTGCCTACATGTGCGGATCTAAATCGGCCGCCGCCCACTTCGATGAGTTGGTAAGTTAAAATGATATTTTAGGGCAGTGCTTAGTTTCTATTTATTGCACATATTATGAATTTAAAAAATATCTAAATACATGCAGGCTGTGGAGTTATAGCGACCCACGACTGCTATGGAGTTGGTGGAAAAGACCAAAAAGTTAAAGTTGGGGGAATGGATCAATGATAACGCTCGTAACTATGCAGTATGTAAAAAACAAACTTAATTAAAACTTGTGATTTATTATTACTTGTTAATATGATAATTGTAACTAATGATCTTCTACTATACTTCGCAGAGAATATATAATCATAGGCGGTATGAGGTCATATCACGTGCCTCACAAGATGAGGTTTTATCTGGTGAGGGCCCTCGATCTCCGATCTCCATCGACGACAATGCCATATATTTGGAGGTCGTCGGAGGTAGGAACAAGAAGGGGCACGTGCATGGCCTCGGCCACTTGGGCGACGAGTTTATTGCCTCATCATCTGGCATGCCTACTTCGTCTTGCCCAGGTACCGTCCCTTCAGAGTAGTTCGAGGAGATGCAGGACACCATTACACAGCCTAACGCCGAGCTCAGGGAGAAGACTGAGAGGGAACGACTGATGGCGGAGCAGATTGCTCAGCTGACGCAGACGACGGTGGAGCAGGGTCAGCATCTACGGATGGTGATGGAGCATATGAGGATCCAGCCTCCTGTTGTGCCACCCCCTCATCCAGTTGTGCCTTCTCCTTCTCTAGAGGACGCTGGCGCCGATGCTGACGAGGATGACTTTCCGCCTCCGCCTCCATTTTGATTTTTGATACATTTTAGTTTGCTACATTTTTATTTTATTTAACTTATGGACGAGTTTTGTTTACATTAGGTTTGACTTTATAGATGACTTCTCGCCCCCTTCTCTATATTAAAGTTTTGTTTAATACATTTATAGCATTACTTAATATATTTAATTTTTAATTCTAATCAATAACAATAATTTGAAAAGAATCCAATTGAATCTTATGTATTATCATAATAATGAATTAAAAAGAATTTATTAAAAAAATTAAAAAAAAAAGGAAAATTACAACGACTGAATTAGCCACCGATATATCGGTCGCCGCCTTTTAAAAAAATCCACTCCCAATTTAGCGACCAATAATATAATAGTCACAGATTAGTGACTAAATATCAAGCCTCTAATTTTGGTTATCTGATATAATGCGACCAAAAGCATAGCGACCGAAATATTAAGTTTTGCAACGGATAATTCGGTCACTAATAGCGACCGAATTAAAATTCGGTCGCGGGGGCCTTAGCGATCATGCCTTTCACCACGACTACTATTCAGTCGCAAATTTGGTCGCTAAATAAATTAGCGACCGGATTTTGATGTATAGCGACCGAATACTACGGTCGCGATTTTGCCATTTTTTTGTAGTGAAATCATAAAACAATTTTCCTTCTCCCCATCTGGAAGAGAGTCGACGGTCCCATTAAGGAACTACGGCGATTTGGTTGAGGAAGATCATAGAACCACCACACCCTTTTGCTCGTGATTGATTGCCTAAGTAATTCCACAATAGTTGACGATCAAAGCTGTTCTTGAAGAACACTTAAGGTCAGGAACAAACAATGGACCCAAGTATTTATTCAAGTCTATGAATCCTTGATAATCTGGCATGATGTAGATCCTAGGCTATGTGATGTTTTGTTCTAAGGTGTATGCATGTAGAATTATGATTTCAAGATTAAAGAAATTAAAGAATTAATTCTATCAAATGGTATCAGAACGGTCATCATTGTTAGATTATTTTGATTTATAGTTCCTTTATCTATTATTGATTGTCAAGATGAACCCTAACCTTGAAAATTTGGAATTTTGAAAGAATAAGTGGAATTGGCTTTCATGAATGTTGAATTGCATTGATGGTTTCCTATACATGATGTTTGCTCTTTTTCTATGGTTAATTTCGAGCAAGATGCAACTTTGGTAGATTGTTATAAGGTTTCTTCCTTCTTTTTATGTTTCTGTGTTCCTCGTTTTCGTGATCATCGCTCAACGAGACTTCTCGTCGTTGAGCGATGCCAGAAATACTGGAAGGTTGGAAGTTCGCTATCATCAAAGCTATTTACCAGCAACAATTTTAATTAATGATAAAGGGTGCTATGTAGCCAAGCCATCATTTTATTATTGCATGCAATATTTAGAGTGTATTATACTCATTATCTCAACAAGATAATAGTTGAATTGCAAACAATGATGGACAACTTATGGAATATTTGATTAGTAATTATTTTCACCTTTTACATAATGGTTGCTTTTCTTTGTGTGCATACTCTGAGTTGCATAGGTGTATATACGTGGAGAGTATTTAGTGGGTAATTTGGGCCACACCAGTTTTCAGTGTTGTTGAATATGTATAGATTAAGCGTATTTCCTAAAATAAATATTGGATGACCTATAATTCTTTAAAATTGGTTTTGCAAGGATAAGATAATTTCTCAATGAATTTTATTAGTTGTTAAACCGCTGCTAGTTATTGACGATACTTGAACCAATTGCTTCACATCCAGAAATTTCAGGTGGTACACCTATATTTGTTTGTTTGATACTTGCACTGTTGATCTCAACAAACAACAAAGTAACTATTGGTTGATACTTGATATTTTGGGTGTCTATCTAATCTTGAGACATATTCAGGTTCATAAGCTTAAAAACGAGATACCAAAGAAATGCCAGAGTGGACAACACATACAATGGTGATGACTGCCGATGGCAGAGCTCGTGAGTTAGCGACTAAGAGCAGGAGTGGTGCGGTTTTGGTTGTGAGTTATGACTAAGATAGTGAGGGAGTGAGAGAGTGGTGGTGGTGATTGAGAGGGCTTTTGTTTTAAAATGTGGAAAGATACTCGACCCCTACTCATATTTATATATTAGATCTTGTAAGTAGAAATATTTTATACTCTTCTAAAAGAATATTCATATTTAAATGTAAAAAACAAAAAATTAAAAGAGCAACGATTAAATATTTGTGTAGTTTTTGAAATGAAAAACTATGTCATGGTTGTTTTGTGTTTGAGACCTTTAAATTTGAGAACACTGACATAATGAAAATAGTAAAAATTTAATATTGTGACTTTCATTCAAATTAACAATAAAAAATAAAGGTGGAAATTTTGAGATACAACACCAGATTGTGGTTGAACGGAAATGATACTAAAAATATTTTTATTTGAAGCATATAACTGAATGTTATCATACTAATATTTATCATATATATTGATACTGTCGATTGCTACAGACCAACTTCAGCATCAAAGTGCAGCATCATTTTGCTATGATTATTGTATTTTTCAGTCCATCTTAAATAACATGTAAAACACAAAACCATAAATGATTCATTATGTTAAAAAACGATACATACAAATCCCATCAACACTGAACTCAAAAGTTATTTATTAGTTAAACATAACATCAGTCACATATTGGAAATAACTCTAAAATGTACAGTAGTCCCTGGCCAATTTGACAAATTCTAAATGAGGATACTACTTTCTCAGTTCCTTCCTCAAAGCATGAATTAAATTCAAAGGGGAAAGCATACACAATCATACTATTATGTGACCATGCCTATTAACTTCAACACAATGTACTTTTGATGAACACAATAGACACATTTAACAGGCATATTCACTTTAAATGATTGCTTCAATACAAGTCTGTCAAATGACCTGTCAAAGAAGTATTCCGGCAAAACAATATATATTATACTACATATAGACCATATGATAGCACATTAGCACATAAGACCACATTAGATGAAATTAGTATACTAACAGTTAACAATCACAATGCCTGTCAAGATGGGTAGAAGTGCAAAACGTGATGAAAACTTTGTTCAACAGTGAGATTCCCCTCTCCCTCCCTCTGTTTTTTCCCATTTTATCCTCACCTAAAACTATAGTGCAATGGTGTAACCTTGTTAAGGAGTACCAGAAGCCATGCCATGATTTAGAAAAAGAACCTTGTAAGATAGTTATTGGATAGGGCAGATAATTGTCAAGAAAATTTAAGATATAAAAGAGCTATAAAAAAATTTGTTAAGGTACATAAGAAAACTGTCACTGTGAGTATACCATGATGTTCAGACTGCATAAGATAGGATATAGAGTCCACAATCAGATACGACTAACCTCAAATGCATATGTTTAAACAACATAAACGTGAAAGTGAGACCAAATAATCAAGAAATTAAAATAAGTAATCTATATTCTATAGTCCTATACTAACATATATAGGTTTTTCAAAATATGTAAGGAATGATAAACTTGCCTGTGTTCATCCTCTGTCCAAGAAATACCCTTTCGTCATTCTTGATCTGATGAATTCCCAAAATCTGAGGTATGTGACATTTCAATGGTGATTTGCTTCAGAATTCAGAACTTGTGAATTTCTGACTTACTGGTGAATGAAAAGGCAAAAAAGTTCAGTTACAATATGAGAAATATCTGACAACCCTAAAATCATATATGCAATAATGAGGTTTTAAGGGATGTAAAAATGTAGAAATTAATGTGAAGGTCAGTCAATGAAATGGTAATTAGGAGGCTAGAATTTCTAATATAAGAAAGTGGCCTTTTAGTAAAACAAAGAAAAACACATAAGACTATCATGGATAACAACAACATTCAAATTGCTATTTCCCATTCAATACAAGACAAACTACAGTCTACCATTGCCCTACTGATAGTAAAAGTTTTAACAGCATAGGACCACATTAGCTCCTTATTTTGCAACAAAAATCTGAGTTACCAAACATAGTGGTATAGTTGGTAAGCAAACAAAAAGAGAGGTAAATTTTCATGCAAACATAACCTTCTGATTCTTCCTGTCAACATCTTTTGTAATTACCGGTTCTCATCGAATTGCAAACCAAGTTCCTGTATGGATACAAAAAGGAAGCAAAAGAGAGGGAATAAGGAGAAACTAAGAAAGAATGATTCGGAATATAAGAAAATCGTAAGACACACATAAACTTGAAGGGTCTTATACTGCCACGCCCCTGAATCTAACTGAAAGTTTCCAAGTCTCGTTCGTGTCATTAATGTCTTGTACTAAAATCACTTGGTGAGCCATAGATATACGTGCAAAATATAACACTAAAGAACCAAAAGCTAATAGGACCAAAGTGGAAATGTTTAAGTTGATAGAAAAGAATGGAGAACAAACATCATTTCGTCCTCGAAACAGAACATCTTTGCTTCAGATATGCAACAAAATGCAGAACTAAAATTGCAAGAAAGAACAAATTCGTTTATCATGCTAGGCACATCAATATCATTTATTATCCCATCTTATTTTGAACTTGTTCCATTCTACCTTTCATCTTCATCCTTCAATGGACATACTACAAAAATGGCAAACTTGTAGTATCTACGCAATTGCGTTTTCCAAAAGGAAAACTTTTAGATGAGCTTTGTGGCAGAGAAATACAAACAGAAAAGATGTGCAACCTTTATAAATATTTCTTATACTCAAATAAATTCACTATATATCATTACACTCTTGTAATTTTGGTGATACGTTCTAGATTGGCAGACCTTCATAACATGTGACTATTTACAATAATTAAGTTTGAGAAAATGAAAAATAGGTAAAATTGATGAGTTAGAGTAAATAGACCAAAAAAAGAATATTACGAAGGTTAGCAATATCATACTCGGTAATTGTTTTCATCAAGTTAATTGAACCCAAAAACCCTTGAGCAATTGCATTCTCTAAGTAGCCTTCAATCAATCTATATATATGGTTTGGTATTCAAATATTTTGTGCCAACTTAGATAGTATAATGCTGGCTGCAAAAAAAAAAAATTCATTTCGAAACCAAGTCATGCTTGCTTTCTACAGGAATTCTTTGTCAATAGTAGATAGTTGGTTGTGTACTGACGATTTATAAGGGACTTCTAATACGTAAATGAGACAAATCAAACTAAAGGTTGTTGGTAGCATCTAAAATACGATGGATGATACTACCAACCATCCAAGCTTTATCTGCCACTGTACCACATTAATATAGGGTCATGTAAAGAGGCCACACTGGCTAATAATTAGAATTAGTCAAAGTCTGAAATGGGTATCATCCATGAATAAGAAAAGAAACTTAGAAGGTAATGGAACGAAAAGTATATACAAAATGGAGAATAATTACCTCAAGTGTCGAGGTAACAAACTTCTAAGGCTCTTTGAAATTATCTTGATTGTGGTATATGTTTTTGAAGAGTGGTAGTACTTTCAAACCCTTCGGTATATGAACCCCTAGGAAAACAATCTTTACACCAGCATGTGGTAGGAATTTTTTTTGTTAAATATGATAATCTTCTTCTATCATCTAAGCATTGCAGAGCTAGTAAGCATGAACTTCTAATAGAAGAGACAAAAATTTGACCTATTAGATCAAGGAATGCAAAAATTGTATATTTGACTTCTTCAAGCATTATTGTTTTGGTAAAATTAACTTTTCACCTCCCCAAGTCATAGAAACATATATGATTGGATATGTATATACTCTATATGGTATAAATAGAGTGAAGATGTAAAAAAAAAAAAAAAAAAAAAGATAGAACCAAAGATATAATCAAAGAGTAAAACATATATTTATGAGTATAAACATGTGTGGTTAGAATTAATCTTCAAAATAATGGAGAGAAAAAATCATAAAATCTGATTATCCACGACCTTAGTGACAATACAAATGAAAGAGAGCCAAGGTGCTAATATTGGAGGGAAGACATGTTTATAGAATGACCAACACACTTCTCTTCAACTGCTACAATTCAAGCCTAAGGAAGGAACAAAGCGGATTAGATAAATAACCAACAGATAGAAAACATTAAGTACCAACCAGAACAGTCATCTAGACAACAATTAACTTAAAAGCAATTTCACATCATTAGGAGAAAAATTTCCCATACTATGGAAAGTGGAAACTTTGTTCCTCGCCCCGCCGCCATTTGCGGCATTCCTCCACGGCGCGGCGCCGCTGGTGGCCAAAAGGCCACCCCTCCTCTCTCTCTCGCCCCCTCTTTCTCTTTCTCTCTATCCCTCTCCTAAGTACAGAAACCAAAAAACGATGAAGACCGAGGCCGTGAAAGGGAGGAAGAAAGAGGCTTCTCCAATCTCCATACGGTGTGATTTTAAATGCCTTGTTCATTTGGCCTACGTTCTTAACCGAAGAAAACGAAGAGACAGAAGGATGAATGACTCAAAACCCTCTTTCCTACATAACATAATAATCTGATATATTGAATGCATAGACTATACAGCGCAAACGGTGTAACTGCAAAGACAATTGATAAATTTTAACAAAAACAATTTATTTTTTTGGTTTTACATTTTTGCCCTTATAGGTACTAAAATCAAGTGATTTTACAAAAATGTCCCAACCACTACTTTTCTTTTATATATAAAGATATAAGGAAGGATGTGTTTACAACAGTTTAAGTCATTTTCACTTACAGTCACTCACAGTTGTTGATCCTATTTTCATCCAACGACGTAAACTGTTAGTATGAAAATAAAATCAGCGGCTAAAAGGGAGTGTAAGTGAAAAAAGACTTACAGTGATGTATCATCTTCATTTTGATATTTAAAGTTTAAAAAAAATCTTATTTTTCTTTTTAAAGTTCTTAGTAAATTAATATATACATGTATGATGTTTTTCTTTACTGAATATGTATGATTTTATCGATGTAATTCAATAAAAGTAATATAAGATAATCTATATTTATTAAAAAATCAACTAATGCAATAGTAAATTATTAGCCTAACTATCACATGGGTTAATACATAATAGGAATTCCACACCAGTCGAAATATTGACCACTAGGATTTGACTTCTCTAAATTATGCTTGTCTTTAAAGTGAGAAAGTATGGGTGTATCCGCCCTTGATCTAATAAAGTGCATAAAGATATCAATCTTTAAGGGTAGATACACTCTTATTTTCTCACTTTAGAAACAAACTCACTTTAGAGGGGTTAAATCATGACGACCAAATACTTAATGAAATAAGAAATTAAAAGGCCAAGATTATTTATAATGAATTCGCCTGAAAGATGCGAAGCACAAATTGTTAACCAATATGATTTTTTTTCATTACTATTAGTTAGTTTGGCCAGGTGGCTAATTCAATTAGGTAGTTAGAAAAATAGTTTAACATATGGTTAGTCTGTTAGTATCCTCATTGGCTAGCAACTCACATGTGTGTGTGTGTGTGTGTGTGTGTGTGTACACACACTCTTGTATGTGTAACTTTATGGTTAATATAGTGAAATCAGTTTTTCAGAGCCTGGGATATATGTCTCAGTTAATTCTCTGCATGATTCTTTCTTTCTATGTTAGAGTTTTTTCTATCATTTTCAACATGGTATCAGAGCTCCTTTCCTAGGGGCTCTGCTGCTGTTGTTGAACTCTGATTTCGGCATGAGAGTTCTACCTTGTTCGTTAGTTCGTTGCTAATTCAAGGTGTGAAGCTTCGATCGTGAGATTCGTCAACGTGTTATCCCTATGACCAAGACATATATGGGCAATGATCATGTTATCAAGTTCTTGAAAGTTCTTTGTTGACATCTATGTAAATAATATATTCTGATTATAGGAATATTAGGTAATTAGGATAGCCGGATATTATGCTATTTTGTAATAATTGTAATTGTTACCTTGATTGTGTATTGATTTGTTCAGAGCACTATATAAAACATTCTCCGTGGTATAGTTGAAACAAACAGGTTATGCCAATAGTCTCTTTTATTTTCTCTCATCTCAACATGGTATCTAGAGCCTAATAAGAGGCAACCCTAATCCATTCCTACCTGGTGGACCTACTACCCATCAGTGAAATTTTTTCTACAAAACCGTGTCCTCTTTCCCATTTTGCACCCTCTTTGGTGGCCATGTTCACGACATCCCATCCAGACCAGTCTACCACTATCAGTGACTGTCTGCCGCCGTCCGCCACGGCAAGTCGCCGTCTAACACCGTTTCCGGCCGCCGACCCCACCAACAGCATTGTCGGCAGCCGATATGTCTGACAGTCCAAAAACCGCCGCCGCCATCCTCCCGACGCGGGCTAATTTTGGTAGCGTGTGATGACACGTCCGGCCACTGTTCTGACCGCCGTTTCCTACGCTAGCATCGTCGGTCCTTCCTCTTTTTGGGTCTATCATCACCTCCCTCAACAGACCTCTGTTGTGCAGCGTCCCTGTGTGTTGCACTGTTCAGATACCCGTAGTTTCGGTTTATTTCCTTTTTGTTCTGACCCATGGCTAGTTCTGGCTCCTCAGGTCCTCCTAAGGACTCCTCAAAGGCGGACACTCCTGTTTTCATCAGTTATATTAGTGCCCCTCTTTGCATTGACAAATTGGATAGAAGTAACTATGTCTCATGGGCATATGATATTAAGCTATGGCTGAATGGAAAAGACTATGTTGACCATTTGACCAAGAAAGCTGATGATGTAGCCGTTGCTGATTGCCCTCGGTGGAAAAAGGTTGATGCTCAGTTGTGTAGCATTATCAAATCCACTATTCACTCTTTAATGAAGCAGATCTTTCATGCCAATATCACCTGTGAGTCTGTTTGGGAGCAAACCAAGGTTCTTTACACCAATGACACACAACGTCTCTATGGAGTCTGCCAGAATCTCATGAATGTCATTGCTCCTCACCAGAACTTTTGCCTCCAGTTGACACTCCAACCAAGGAACTTGAGCAGCGCAGTAGCTTCTTCATGTTGTTGGCCCTGTACGCTTTGCCTATAGAGTACTCAACCATCCATGATCAGATTTTGGGTTCTCCTAATCTCCCATCTCTGAACACGGCTTGGTCCTCTTTGCTTCGGGTCCCGGACAAATCATCAGCTAGTTCTGGGCCCCCTCTACTCCTAGCTTTGAGCTACCTCCTGCTCCCGTTGATGCTTATGCTCTCTCTCAGGGCAGTGGTGGTGGTCGCACTCGAGGTGGTCATTCTAGTAGATCTCACTCGAAGTGCGATCACTGTCACTGCTTGGGCCACACTATTTATAAATGTTGGATTTTACATGGCCGCCCAACTCACACTGCTAATGTTGC
Source organism: Ammopiptanthus mongolicus (assembly GCA_039655645.1). Lineage (NCBI taxonomy): Eukaryota > Viridiplantae > Streptophyta > Magnoliopsida > Fabales > Fabaceae > Ammopiptanthus > Ammopiptanthus mongolicus. Next base: position 18,081,806 of record CM077351.1, on the reverse strand, counting down.
CCAGGTTGATACACCAGCCCCATTTGAGCCATGCACCCACTCACCCTACTGCATTGCCTATTGCCTACTCAGAGTTTCTTAAGTGGTTTGAAGAATGTCAGGGTATTGGGTTCACTGCCTCTATTACTCACACTGGTAATTCCTTTGCTTATCTCTCTTAGTCATCCCTAGGTCCTTGGGTTTTAGATTTTGGTGCCACCGATCATATCTCTGGTAATAAATCTCTTTTTTCCACCCTTTCTACGTTTGGTTTTTTACCCACAGTTACATTGGCTAATGGTTCTAAACACATTCCCAGGGGGTTGCCACTATCCATCACTTCCCTTCCCTCTCGGTTGATAATGTGCTTTATGTCCCGGGTTCCCCATTTAATTTACTTTCGATTAGTTGCTTGACCCGTTCCCTTGATTGCACTATTTCATTCACTAAAGATTCTGTTTTCCTGCAGTACTGGAGTTCGGGACGGATGATTGGCGCCGAATGTGAGCTCAATGGCTTGTACCAGCTCTCACCTCCTTCTCGGGTTTGTGCTGTCAAGGATTCCCCTCTTCTCACTCATGCTCAGTTAGGACATCCTAGCCTTCCTAAGCTCCAGAAGATGGTGCTGAGTCTAGCTAAACTTACTTCTTTGTCTCGTGAGTTGTGTCAACTAGGGAAGCATACCCGTAGTTCTTTTCCCAGTCGTGACTTTAACTGAGCTAAGTCTCCGTTTTATTTAGTGCATTATGATGTTTGGGGTCCTAATCGGACTATGTCCACTTTAGGGTCAAAATATTTTGTTACTTTTATTGATGATTTCTCGCGTTGTACTTGGACATTTTTAATGGAAAACCGTTCTAAGTTATTTTCTATATTTCAATAATTTTACTCTGAAATTAAAAATCAATTTGGCATTTCTATTCGTACTTTACGTAATGATAATGCCCAAGAGTACCTTTCTCAACCATTTCAATCCTTTATGGCTTCTCAGGGTGTTCTTCATTAGACCTCGTGTGCTCACACCCCTCAACAAAATGGGGTTCCTAAATGCAAAAATAGACGTCTTATTGAAACTACTCGCACCCTATTACTTCTTGGAAATGTTCTGTTCCGTTTTTGGGGTGATGTTGTTCTCACTGCGTGCTATCTCATTAATAGGATGCCTTTTTTCGTTCATAATAACCGAGTACCTCACTCTATTTTGTTTCCTCATCAGTCCCTCCATTCATTAACTCCTTGCGTCTTCGAGTCTATATGTTTTATTCATAATATCCAACCGGGCATTGACAAGCTCCCTGCCTGGTCCCTAAAATGTGTCTTCCTTGGTTATACTTGGTCACAAAAGGGTTACCAGAGTTATTCTCCTACTCTATGCCGCTATCTTGTATCGGCTGATGTCACATTCTTTGAGTCTGTTCTTTACTTTGGGCCGCCATCATTTCCCGAGTAGGTCACAAATGTCGTTCCTCTTCCTTCTCCTCCGGACCCTATCTCCTATACTCCACCAGTGATATCCACTACTCCGGTTTCCCCTATTCGTCCTATACAGGTATATCAGTGTCGCCAACCGCTGCCTCAACAGGTTGAACATGCTCCTCCTAATGATATTGGTGCCGCCATTGATGACTCTCCTCCGACGCCAGCTCCTCTGCCCGTTCCGGACTTGCCTCCAGACCCTGATCTTCCCATTGCCCTCCGGAAAGATATACACTCCACTCGTAATCCTTCTCCACACTATGTTAATTTAAGTGTTCGTAGCCTTTCTCCACCAAATTTTGGTTGCCTTTCTTCTTTGTCTTTTGTGTCTATCCTTAAGACTGCAGGTGACAGCCTATCTCATCCTGGGTGGATAAAAGCTATGGTTAATGAAATGAGTGCCCTTCAGAGCATTTCTACTTGGGACCTTGTTCCTATTCCATCTGGAAAATCTGTTGTAGGTTGTTGGTGGATATTTACTGTTAAAGTGGATCCAGATGGCCAGATAGATCGCCTTAAAGACGGCTTGGTGGTGAAAGGTTATACTTAAGTTTTTGGCTTAGATTATGGAGACACATTCTCACCAGTTGCTAAATGGCATCTATTCGTCTGTTCCTATCCATGGCTGTTATTCGTCATTGGCCACTATATAAACTAGATATCAAGAATGCTTTTCTCCATGGTGATCTCACTGAAGAGGTATATATGGAGCAACCTCCTGGATTTGTTGTTTAGGGGGAGTCTTCTGATCTTATTTGTCACCTTTGCAAGTCTCTGTATGGCCTCAAGCAATCCCCTCGAGCTTGGTTTGGAAGGTTTAACACTGTTGTTCAACAGTTTTATATCTTCATCCTGCTTGAGGGTGGGTCTACTTGTTTGTATACATTGACGACATTGTCATCACAGGAAGTGACCACGATGGCATATCACAAGTAAAACAATATCTTTGTCATCACTTCCAAACAAAAGATATTGGAAAACTCTGATACTTCTTGGGCATAGAGGTGGCACAATCAAAGGATCACATAGTCATTACTCAGAGAAAGTTTGAGATGGACATTCTTGAGGAAACAAGTCTGTTGAATGAAAAATAAGTTGATACTCCTATGGATCCAAATACTAAACTTCTACCAAATCATGGGGAGCCACTTTCGGATACAGGGAAGTATAGAAGATTAGTTGGGAAATTGAACTACCTCACAATCACTCGTCCAGACATTTCTTTTGCAATCAATGTGGTAGGTCAGTTCCTAAATTCACCTTGCGAAGGTCAATGGGATGCATTGATCCGTATCCTTAAGTACATCAAAGGGCCCCCAGGAAAAGGGCTCATCTATGAGGATAATGGTCACACTCATATCGTTGGATATTCAGATGCCGATTAGGCTGGATATCCATCTGACAGGAGATCCACTTCTGGATTCTGTGTACTCATTGATAATAATCTAATATCCTGGAAGAGTAAGAAACAGAATGTTGTTGCAAGGTCAAGTGCTGAAGCCGAATATCATGCCATGGCATCAGCTACTTGTGAACTCATCTGGCTCAAACAGTTACTTCAGGAACTGTGATTTCGGGATGTTACGCAGATGACACTCATTTATGATAACCAAGTTGCACTACACATTCCCTCGAATCCAGTTTTTCACGAGACGACCAAGCGCATCGAGATAGACTGCCACTTCATCAGAGAAAAAAAATCTTATCTGGAGATATCACCACTAACTTTGTGAATTCAAATGACCAACCAGAAGATATTTTCACTAAGTCTTTGAGAGGTCCTCGAATAAATTATATATGCAACAAGCTTGGTGCATATGATATGTATGCTCCAGGGAGTGTTCATATTTATGTAAATAATATATTCTGATTATAGAAATATTAGGTAATTAGGATAACCAGATATTATACTATTTTGTAATAATTATAATTATTACCTTGATTGTGTATTGATTTGTTCAAAGCACTATATAATACATTCTCCGTGGTGTAGTTGAAACACACGAGTTATACCAATAGTCTCTTGTTTTTTCTCTCATCTCAACAGTCTTAATGAGCAATATTCGGCTGCTAAGTCTCAAATCATGCTTATGGAGCCTCTTCCAAATATTAACAAGGTGTTTTCATTGTTGATCCAACAAGAAAATAAGATGAATATGCAGTTTGGTGAGGCACGATTATTTGTTTGCACCACTGAGACAAGCAATAGAGGGAGAGGCAGTAAAGGAAGGAATTCCAATTCAGGAGGAAGAAGTTATGGAGGAAGAGGAAAGGATGTAAAAGTATGCACGTACTGCCACAAAATTGGGCATATGGTGAACACTTGTTACAAGAAACATGGATATCGTCCTCATTTTTTAGAAAAATGGTGTTGTTAACAAACACAGCGGAAAAGGATTTACAAGATGATGATGATGTTGCTTCTAAAGCACATAGGGAGGAAAAAAATGCGATCACAAGCATGCCCTTCACTCTAGAGCATCATAAGGCCATCCTAACCATAGTGCAAAATAACTTACAACCTCACAATGCCAATCATATAATGACCGCACATGTTCCTAACATCTCAGGTACCATTCGTGCCATTTTGCATAATGGTAAGTCAAATTCTTGGTTACTTAACACAAGGGCTACAGATCATGTATGTCATTCCCTATCTTATTTTCACTGGTTAAAAAAGATAAAACCTATGTCTTTCAAATTGTCTGATGGCTCTCAAATTTTTGCTAACACGGCTGAAACAATTTTCTTTTCTAAAAACTTTTATCTTACTGATGTTTTACATATTCCAGTCTTTACCTTCAATGTCATTTCTGTTTCTAGACTTGTCCAATCCCTTGACTGAAAATTGACTTTCAGTGGTGCTAATTGCCATGTACAAGACAACATTGCCTTGAGGATGATTGGTGCAGCTGAGTTGAGGACTGCAAACTTATATGTTCTTGGTCCACAAATACAGTTACAATTCCCTTCCCACACTGTAAATACTTTTAATACCTACAAATGTGATGTATGGCATTTACGTTTAGGACATCCATCTCATGACAAACTTGTTCAATTACATAAAATGCTTTCCTTTCACTGATTGTGTCAAAACTAATGATCCTTGTGAGATTTTCCATATGGCCAAACAAAAACGATTGCCTTTTCCTGATAGCACATCCAAGTATCTTCACCCTTTTGATCTTTTGCACATGGACATATGGGACCTATTGCATCTTCTTCCATGTTTGGACAGAGATATTTATTGACTGGCATAGATGATGCTACTAGGCATACGTGGGTGTTTTTCGTGAAGTTGAAATCTGAAACCACCACTCATATACAGACTTTTATTTCATTGGTTGAAACATAGTTCAATGGCAAAGTAAAATCCATTAGGTCTGACAATGGGTTGTAATTTAAACTTCATAACTACTATATTACCAAAGGCATTTTTCACCAAACTTCATGTGTTTCAGACACACACCCGAGCACTAATGTTTCAGGCACACACCCCAAAATGCTTTTGGACCCAGGCTGTCAGTCATGTTGTTCATATCATCAATAGATTGCCTACTCCATACTTGTCTGACAAATCTCCTTATCAAGCTTTATACAATCAAATTCCAGATGTTAGTACCCTCAAGGCCTTTGGCTGCCTCTGTTTTTCATCCACCTTTCTTGCAAACAGAAATAAACTTGACCCTCCGGCCCATAAATGTGCATATTTGGGGGTGAAATCAGGAGTCAAAGGCCATCTCCTATTTGACCTCAACTCAAAAGAATTGTTTGTATATCTAGGAATGTATCATTCTTTGAAATTTTTTTTCCTTTCACTTAACCACCTCAACCACATCTCAAATCACTCTTCCCACTCAGCTTGCCACTACCACATATGATACCTAGTTTGACATTCCTCATGTTGGCCCTACTCATCCTTCGCCCCAAGTTCCCATAAATACTACCACTGACCAACCTACATTAGCCACCTCTCCCATACCTTTATCACAAACTTCACCAATCTTACAGTCATCACCTCAATCTTCCCATAGTTTAACTCAACCTTCTTGTAGGAAATCTATCAAAAACAAAAAAATCCCCATCTTACCTGCAAGATTACCTTTTCTCATTATCTTTTGCAGCAACCAACAACTCAGTCACCACATCTAAAAGAAAAACTCGGTATTCTTTCACACAATTTCTTTCTTATGATACCTCATCACCTACACACAAACACTTCTCTTTGGCCGTTTCTTCAAGCAATGAACCATGCACTTATGCAGAATCTGTGCAACATGAACATTAGCAACATGCCATTGCAGTCGAATTGGCTGTCCTCAATTCCAATCACACCTAGCAATTCACTGTTCTTCCTCCTCACAAAAGGGTAATTAGTTGTAAGTTGATCTTTAAAATCAAGTACAAAGATGATGGCACCATCGAGAGACACAAAGCTCGATTGGTTGCAAAAAGGTTTACTCACACTGTTGGTCTTGATTCCATGGAGACATTTAGTCCTCTTGTGAAGATGATCACGGTACGTCTATTATTGTCTTTGGCATCCTCTCTCAATTGGCACTTGTATCAATTGGATGTCAACACGGCCTTCGTCCATAATGACTTGACTGAGGTAGTTTACCTGCTAATTCCTCTTGGCTTAGAAGTTTCTGAACCAAATTTGGTCTGCAAGTTACAAAAGTCTCTTTATGGCCTGAAACAAGTAATTCGTCGGTGGAATGCGAAATTGACAGAAACACTCATTACTTCTGGTAATATCCAGTCACGGGCTGACTATTCCCTATTCACCAAGAATGCCTTTTTCGGGTTCATAGTCATTCTTGTGTATGTTGATGACCTTGTACTTGCGAGTAGTGATCTTCCAGAAATACAACGTATAAAGGATCTCCTTCACCACAAGTTCGACATCAAGGATCAGGGGAATTGAAATATTTTCTGGGCTTTGAGATTGTGAGATCTCACACTGGCATTACCATGTACCAGCGCAAATATGCTCTAGATTTACTACAAGAAACCGGTTTACTTGGTTCTATACCATGTTCCACTCCTATGGACCCTACTTTGAAGATTAGTAAACAGTTGGGCACTCATATGGTTGATTCCTCTTCCTATATAAGAATGTTAGGTCGTCTCATTTACCTAACACACACTAGAGCGGACATCTGCTATGCTGTAAGCAGACTCGTCAATACCTGGATGCCCCCACTGACCTACACTATCAAGCAGCTCCGAGAGCTCTCAAGTATATCAAAGGATCTCATGGCGTGGGAAAATTCTTTCCCACCAATTCCTACTTTCCTTAAAAGGATTTAGTGACTTTGGTTGGGATGCATGCCTTGATACTCGTCGCTCTGTTACTGGTTTTTGCTTCTTCCTTGGGGAGTCTCTCATCTCTTGGAAGAGCAAGAAACAATATTTGGTGTCTCGCTCTTATGCTGAAGCTGAGTATCGCGCATTAGTACAAGCTACTTGTGAAGCCCAATGGCTATTTTTTTTGTTGCATGACTTCCATATTGCTCATCCCAATCCAGTGGTTTTATATTGTGACAATCAATCTGCATTTCATATTGCCGCCAACCTTGTTTTTCATGAGCAGATAAAACACATTGAAATGGACTATCACATAGTCCGGGACAAACTACAAGCTGGGGTCCTTCTCTTTCTGCCATCTCCACTCATGACCAAGTGGATGATGTTCTCACGAAACCTCTCCATTCTGGTCCTTTTTGCCAGCTTCATGGCAAGCTTGGAATGTTCGACATCCACATTCCATTTTGAGGGGGTGCTAATCAATATGATTTTTCCATTACTGATAATTAGTTTGGCCAGCCGACTCATTCAGTTAGGTAGTTAGAGAAACAGTTTAACATATGGTTAGTCTGTTAGCATCTTCATTGGCTAGCAACTCACGTGTGTGTGTGTGTGTGTGTGTATATATACTCTTGTATGTGCAACTTTATGGTTAATCTAGTAAAATAAGTTTTTCAGAGCCTGAGATATTTATGGCTCAGTTAATTCTCTGTGTGAGGCTCTCTTTTTGTGTTAGAGCTTTCTCCGCCATTTACAACATAAAATGAAACTTATTTAGAGACAGCAACTAGTCAACTACTTTCTTGTCAAACGTTTTAGTATTACAAGCTTGCCAAAATTACCACAACATAAAAAACCAACAAAAGCTAAAAAAAATTGTTTCAACCATTACTTCTTTGCTTTAGTTCCCACGTTCTTACAACCGGACCCATGTTAAAGTAATTGAAAATTTATATACATAGATGCTCAAAAAACATAGATCCAAAAAATAGGAGATAATTTAAAAAAAAAAAACTTGGAAAAAAAACTAATTGTGATATTTGAACATAATACATAAATGACCCTTATGATAAAATGTATAATAGCATTAAACATTACATTTTTATGGAGTTATATTTTTTATTTAGAGTGCATGCCCAAATTAGTCCCTGAAAATATTTTGGGACCAACTTTTAGTCCCTGAAAAAAATAAATTAATCATTTAGTCCCTCAATTTACAAACACGGGACACATTAGTCCCTAGGTTTAGTTTTAATGTCTATTTAGTTGACTACGTGTCCCATTAACTATCCTAGTAAATTGGACTGTTAGGGATCTTGCATGGTCTATGACGAATTTTCATCGTGGAAAATGGATGAACAGTAAAAAAAAGTATAATTTTCAGGTATTTTGATTTTGAAATTTATGCATATTTTTTTACTTTTTATTCGTTTTTCACAAATGAAGTTCGCCATAGGCTACGCAGGACCACTAACAAATCAGGTAGGATAGTTAATGAGACACATAAGCAAGTAAATGGACGTTAGAACTAAAGCTAGGGACTGATATGTCCTGCGTTTGTAAATTCGAAGGACTAAATGATTAGTTTATTTTTTTCAGGGACTAAAAGTGAGTCTTCAAAAATTTTCAAGAACCAATTTGGAGCCTCACTCTTTTATTTATATTGTCATCCAACTAATCCTATTTTGGAATATAATTTTGGATTATTAATTACCACTTTAATTTCTTATTTTTTCATATGAATTAATTTTTTATTAATTTTTTCAAATGAAGTGCTTTCCAAATAATATTCTTTTTGAAATTTTATTTCTTCCTGTTTGTTTGTTTTTTTTTTTTTTTTTTTTTTTTTTTTGAGTTTTCCAGTTGACACCCAGCCTTCTAACCAAACCCACTTCTAATGCGAGTTACACAACTATCATATGATGTTATATGTACTAAGCGTAGACTCTCTATGTAGATATTTTAAATTACCTAAAAATCTGCATATAGAAAACTCAATATCTTATCTACTCATAAATTAATGTCAAAATTGTAATGCAAGTTAGTTACTGAATAGAAAAGTTATTATTTTCTTTTGTTCCTCCCTTAATTAAATGTTCAATATAAATTATTTAGATTAACGCGTATATATGTTATTTGTCAACCATTCACTTTCAGGTTTCAGCCAACTGGCCCTATTTAACAAGTCAAACTGTGCTCCTTTTCTACGATCCTGCCGTCTATATGGTATATTCTCCACTCTTGCCTCTAACCTTTTAGCTAATATATATTTATAGGTGTTTTTCAATAAAATAGGAAAAGATCAGTCAAAAAAAAAAAAAAAAAGCAAAAGTTGACGCACATTTCACCCCGAAGGCTCGAACTTCCCTTTCATGATCTTAGGCAGTAATATTTAACAAAAGCATGATGTCATAGAAGTTTTCAGTCCCCGGGTGTGTGTATATATTTTTATTTTTTGGTAGAGAAGTGTTATATATATATATATATATATAAAAGAATATTTAATGATTTCATTTGTAATGGATGAATTTAACTTTTAATCTAGCTAGTAGATGATGGAATTTCAACAAAACATCACACTCAAACTTTCGTTCAATTTTATAATCTGAGTAATTAATATTTTACACCAAAAAAATCTACAAATGATTTGAGCTGTTTGGTAACAGTATATATTGTATGAACAGTCAATATTTTCTTAATATATGGATTTAGTTTTAAAATTATTAAGGATTGAACCGTGCATCAAAGTTTTATTGTTGAAACACAAACACAAGCAATTGAATAGAGAGAAATATATTGAGAGAAAAAGAAAGATATAGAAGAAATAATCTAAATAAAAACTTTATTTATTTTATTATTACATTTTTCTTATATCATATTGATTACACATAAGCACATATTTATATTGCTATACACACTTCATTCTCACATGGACTATTGATCATTTATTAGTTATAACTAACTAACAAAAACTAACACTAACTGAATTACCTAATTTGAATTATACTTCAACACACTCCCTTAATTTAGATTAGCTAAAAACACAATAGCAAATATATGATCTCTCAAGAACAATTTTCTTGGATCCCATATTTTGAAGCATAACGATCCAACTTCATCAGGTTGTTGATGTACATTAGAAACTACGCAATTGTTATCTTTGATTGGTGATTGTTGGCCATCTTTTTCAAGCACCGGACTCAGATAGAGCTTCTCGTTCTCCTTCTGCAATTTTATTTCCCTCAACCATCTTCTCTTAACTTTCTTCTATTGAGCACTTCTGCTAGGCATCTTTTTAGTTCTTGTTCCACCATCATCTTGAGGCTGAAGGAACCTTGTTTCATCACCCGTAGAACCACTGAAATTGCTACTCTGTTTATGATCAAGGTTGCTAGACTGTTTTGACTGACTAGATAATTTAGACGACCTATCGTTGTCCTTCTTGACAAGACTTTGGTGATGAATACACCCTTCAAAGCTTCCATTTTCCTCCTCATGGACCTTAGGAATGATTGCCAACTTTTCAGTAGAAGATAACTTAATCTTCTTCTAAACTGAATGATGCACTTGATCTTGCTCCATGTCGGAATCACGAAAATTGGAACCAAACGTGGAAAATCTAACAAGCAGAGGCTTCTTCCCAACCGCCCAGTTATCCAAGCCATCCGCCCTAGAACTACCACCAAAATCGCTATCGCCGCTACCACCACCCGCCGTAGCTCCTCTCTTCACTTTATCAGCATCTCCATAGGCTTTGTTCAAGATGTTCAAAGCTTCTTTAACACTCTTGGCCAAAGAAATCCTATCAAAATTCATGTCATCCACACATTGATGAAGGATGAAGAGAGCATTGTAATCTCTCTTCTTGAATTCCTTTGTAGGAGGCACTATCCTCCGAATCTTGAATGCCTCTCTGTACAATTTCCAGTACTTGCTGGAAACCAAAGATGACTCTCAACTTCACCACCCATTACTCAAAGTTCTTGCCATCAAGAACCGGCAAAGAAACTGGAAAATCCCCATCCAAAATCGCGACAGCCATGGACACACACTCCCAGGTCCCTAATCGTGTAGCTCTGATACAATGTTGAAACACAAGCACAAACAATTGAATAGAGAGAAATATTAAGAGGAAGGAGAAAGAGATAGAAGAAAATACTCTAAATAAAAACTTTATTCACTTCACTATTATTACATTTTCTCTATATCACATTGAGTACACATAAGTACCTATTTGTATTGCTACACACACTTAATTTCTACATGGACTATTGGTCACTTTTTAGTTACAACTAACTAACAAATACTAACTGAATTACCTAATCAAAATTGTACTCCAATATTTATAACTTGAACAGATGTTATTTGAGCTATACAAGTTTTTTTTAAACCAAAGACAAGCGGTTCATTATTAAAAATAGGCTAAACCTTACTTTTGGTCCCTTATCTTTATTTTATTTTTCGTTTTGGTCCCTTATTTATTATTTTTTTCGATTTGGTCCTTTACTTTGTAAAATCGTACCGATGTGGTCCCTCTTTTATTTTTTATTTCGAAATGGTCCTCTATTTTGTAAAAATTAAATCTATGTGGTCCCTTTTTTGTTTCGATATGGTCCCTCTTTTACTTTTTTGTTTCGAAATGATCACTTATTTTACAAAATTTATATCAATGTGGTCTTCTCCATATCACAATTTAAAGGGAAAAAACCATATTAAAACAAAAAATAAAGATAAGGGACCAAATCGAAAAAATTAATAAAAGGGACCAAAAAAAAAATTTTAAAGATAAGGGACCAAAAGTATGGTTTAGCCTTAAAAATAAGCAAAAACAAAAAAAAACTACAAATGACATCAAGATGATTTCTTTGTTGATCACTTTAGAATTTCTTTTGTTAAGGATGAGGACTTAGCCTTCTATGTCCGATTAAGGCTACTATGCACTTTTTAAAAAATGGTGCACCCATGCACCATTTTCATCAATCAGCATGAATAAATAGAAGTGCCAAGTGGGCATCAACTTAAGGTGTTTTTTTTACCTGATCAAAGCACCATGGTAGTTTCGTATTTGCACATTAGTTTATCCGTATTTGCACATTTGGAAAGAAAACGTTTTTATTTTCCTGAAATCAACAAATCCTCTCTCATCCCCAAATCCCTAACCCCTCTCATGTGTACCCTTCATCCTGTCCAGCTTCTTGTCATCTCTCATCTGTCCCTGTTCATATCTCATCGCCATCGGGCGCCTCATCCGAATATTGTTGTTTCGGTGACCAACAACGATGACGAGACCACCATTAACATACAAGAACAACCAACGCAGCCACCATTTTTGGTTTGCACAGGTGGCGCTTTGGTGGCCAACAATGACGGCGTCGACGAGCCAATGACTGACTCATGCTAACAATACACCAACCACCGAAAACATCAATTGAGGATTAACCACCATTAAAAAACGTAAAAACAATATTCTGTAACAGCATCATATCATGCATTTCAAACCAAGATTATTTCAAACGGAAAAATAAGGATCCTGTTGCTGACAATGCCATGCTCATCGAATATCCTCCCATGATTATGGTATACTTCCATTTTCATTTCTGTAAAAAAAAAGTGAATAATGAAAGAGACAAAAGAATAAAATCTTGTGTAAATACAAAGCAGAAAACAAAACGATGGAATATGACAATGTATGGTCCTATAATAAAATACAGAAGAAGATGAATAAAGTGGACATGTTGATTATACTTTGACTGGGACAAAAAGAAAATAACATAGGTGTCAAATTGGAGGCTTCTCATTGGTCCACATAGATAGTGCATGGTTGCACCATATTTTCTGAAGGTGCAACTTAGACAAAACCTCTATGTCCATAGGGGCACAAACAGGGTGTTGTCTATGGTGCACCCTCCTTAAAAGGGTTTACCCATGCACCATTTTTTGGCAGCAATTTGGACCATCAAGATTGTCACATGTGGGGAATTGTTTTATTATTAATCGTTGACCTGGTCAAACCGGTCAACTTAGTCAACAATATGCCTATTATCTGTATTTACTCATAAGTATCTTCTTTGTTTGTATTTGCAATTGTTGATGTGTATTTGCAAATACAGTTTTTTTTGTTCGTTTAAACTTCATCCCCTTGATTGACCAAAAAAAAAAAAGTTGATCCCCTTCTTCCCTTCCATTATCGTGAAATCAACAAAGGCTAATGGTTAAATCAACAAGGGATGTGGCTTATTCGAACATATACGAACAAACAAACAAAATGGTGTGTCTTTTCTTTATCGCAGGGGGCAAAACGGAGGCATAGACAGTGATGATGCATTGTCGATAGCGTGCAGTAGCGGTAGTTGGGCAGCGAAGTGGCGCGGCTAGAGGCAAACGTCGCGAGGGCGGTTGGCGCGATGTTGCATAAACTGGTGCGGATCTGTGCCGGTTGAGTGATGGGTCCAGGGTGCTGCGTCTGGACAGAGGGCGTGAGTGGCGGCTCGCAGCTGTTCGTGTGGATCTATAGTGGTGGAAACGTGACTTGATAGATCTAGAATGAGGGGGCGTGGTGGTCGCGAGATGGCGTAGGGCGGTGCTGTAGAGGAGCTTAGATCTGGCGGTCGTGTTGTTCCTGTGCAAACAAAGGAGTTGACGTTGGGGAGAAGGGAAGCACGATGAAGTTGGTTCTCGGAGGGAGGAAAGTTGCATCACGAAGCTTGCGGATGGTGATGGCGGAATGAGGAAGAGAAGGAAGAGGGGTGGAGTCATGGGTCTGTGAAGTTCTTGTGAACAGGGAGAGAAAGAAATGAGTGAAAATGGTAATGGAGAATTGGATTGAGCCTCAATGAGCGAAACTGGGATGGAGATGGAGGTTTGCATTTTCTCAGGTTAAAGACAAGCTTTCGAGAAAGAGGAAAGATCATGATTTTTTTTTATTTTGGTTTTTCGAAAATATGCTGAAAATCAGAAGTGAAGAATAAAAAAGATATTTTTTATTTCTTAAAATAAAAATATTGTATCTTCAAATACCAATAGACAAGACCCTTTTGTGCAAATACCAGAACAAGACTAGCTACTTTGACTGTTTGACCAAGCCCAAAAAGCTTGAAAATTCAACCACTACGAGCGGCAATTTGGATGGCCCATATTGGTTAACATTGGGGGTGCACCTGTGCACCATTTTGGAGAGGGTGCACCATAAAATGAACCTAAGGGAGATCGCTTCTAAGTTCTGTACAATGGTTGGTATGGTAGTACAGGATCGATGGTCATAGTCTAGTTCAATAAAGGGTTAAAGGCACTAGGTGCCAGTGCTTGGCTCACTAACCTGATGCGTGAAATCCGCAAGTGTACGATTTCGTTGTCAAGTAATAAAAGGATAGAATCCACAGGGACTATGTCTATGAATACCAATCAATAAATAATTCAATTATTTTAAACAAAGGGGAAATAATTGTTGAGTGATATGAACGTATAACCGAGCAATTAAATAAATAAATATTAAGGAATAAATTCAAGAACAAAAATAGCAACCTATCAAGAAAGGGTTTTCAAATATCAAGAAAGCTTCTAGGATTGGGGGTAACCACAATGATACTAGATAAATCCTAATTGACGACCCTTTTATTAAAATTGAAGTTCAATTGAAGGCGAATTACCCTAAAATAGCTAATGTTCTCTCTTGAGACACAAAAACCGTGCCCAATTAAATCAATTTCTACTCTCGTGGTAATTGAATTTAAATTGAACCCTTTAAGCTTTATGGCAATTCATTAAATCCTCGAAAAGCTAGACCTACTCTCGTAATCTAAACCTTAAGTTCAATTCTTATGGTTCCAATATTTAGGTTCAACTCTCAGTACGTCCCTAAATACCTATGAGATGCAAATATGTGGCCAGCAAATTCACATGAATAAGCACTATGACTAATGCCCATGCTGTGTTCATGGACTACATGAACAAGATCTTTCACCCGTACTTGGATAGGTTTGTAGTTGTCTTCATAGATGATATCTTAGTGTACTCTAAGACTAAGGAAGAACATGAGGAGCACTTGAGGATAGTCTTGCAGACCCTTAAGAAAAAACAGTTGTATGCTAAGTTGTCCAGGTGTGAGTTTTGGTTAGAGAATGTGAGTTTCTTAGGACACATCATCTTTAAAGGAGGGATAGTTGTGGACCCAGCTAAGGTAGAAACCGTGCTCCATTGGGAAGCACATAAGTCAGTGATCAAGATTAGGAGTTTCTTGGTTTAGCCGGGGTACTATAGGAGGTTTATAGAAGGGTTCTCTAAGATATCTTTACCTTTGACCAGCCTTACTAAGAAATGACAAATCTTTGTTTGGGACTCTAAGAGGCAAGCTTTCAGGAGTTAAAGGATAGGTTGACATCCGCACCAGTGTTAGTTTTACACGACCCAAGTAAACCTTTTGTAGTGTACTGTGATGCTTCAAAGCAAGGTTTAGGTGGTGTGTTGATGTAGGATGGTCAGATAGTAGCTTATGCTTCTAGGCAGTTAAAGATCCATGAGAAGAATTACCCTACCCATAACTTGGAATTAGGAGCTGTAGTGTTTGCCTTAAAGATTTAGAGGCACTATCTTTTATAGAGCTAGGTTTGAGGTTTTTAGTGATCATAAGAGTTTGAAATATTTGTTTGACCAGAAGGAGTTGAATATGAGGCAACGTAGGTGGATGGAGTTTCTCAAGGATTATGGCTTTGAGGGAGAGATGGAATTGATCGAAGAGTTTAGAGACTTGAGCTTAGCTTGGGAAGTTACCCCTAAGAGTATTAGGCTTGGAACGCTGAAGATCACTAGCAGTTTGATGGACCAGATTAGAGAAGGATAGAAAATAGATGTATACCTTTTAGATCAGAGAGAGTTGATTGCTCAGGGTAGAAACCTTAGTTTTAAGGAAGGAATCGATGGAATTTTGAGGTTCCAAGATAGAGTTTGCATACCTGATGTTCCAGAGCTTAGGAAGTTGATCCTTGAGGAATGGCACAGAATTGGTTTAAGTGTTCATTCAGGAGCCACGAAGATGTATCAGGATCTAAAGCGTATGTTTTGGTGGCCTAGGATGAAGAAGGATGTGGCTGAGTTCGTTTATGTTTGCTTAGTGTGTCAGAAGGCTAAGATAGAACACCAGAAACCTTCGGGTAAGATGCAGCCTTTCAATATAATGAGTGGAAGTGAGATATTATCTCTATGGATTTTGTGTCTGGACTCCCTAGGACTCCAGCTGGTTGTGATGCCATATGGGTTGTTGTGGACAGGTTGACTAAATCTGCCCATTTCATTCCTATGAACATGGAATATCCATTAGAGAAGCTGACTAGTTTTTATATCAAGGAGATAGTTAGATTGCATGGTGTAGCCTCTAGCATAGTATCAGATAGAGATCCTAGATTTACCTCTAGGTTTTGGAACAGTTTGCATGAGGCTTTAGGGACCAAGCTTAGACTGAGTTCAGCTTACCACCCGCAAATCGACGGTCAGTCTGAGAGAACCATCCAATCTTTAGAGGATTTGTTGAGAGCTTGTGTGTTAGAGCAGTTTGGTAGTTGGGATAAGTTCTTACCCCTTATAGAGTTCACCTACAACAATAGTTTCCATTCCAGTATTGGGATTACACCCTATGAAGCTTTGTATGGGAGGAAATGCAGGACACCCTTATATTGGAATGAGCCTAGTGAGAATGTTGTGTTAGGACCTGAGGTAATGCAGGAGACTACAGAAAAAGTGAGAATGATACAAGAAAAGTTGATAGTGGCACAAAGTAGGCAAAAGAGTTACCATGATAAGAGAAGGAAAGCTCTCGAATTCCACGAAGGGAACGATGTATTTTTGCGAGTTATTCCTACAATTGGGGTTGGTAGAGTAATGAAAGCAAGGACACTTACTCCGATATTCATTGGCCCTTACTAAATTCTGAAAAGAGTAGGTGAAGTTATTGGGAATTTGCGTATTTAAAACAAAAAGGCAGCGGAAAAATTCCCACCAAAAGATCCATGCGAATGGTCATGACTCATGATTGTAGTGTTTACCTCTTGTAGCGAAGCTTTGCTGCGATCACTGCCAGGGAAGAACAGTTCTTCTCTATTGATGGAGGATGAATGCTATCACCCGTACCGCAATGGAGCAGCACCTCTACGTAGTCCACGCGAACAAATTACCGTCGGAGGAAACGTCATGCTAGCTAACGGCAGGGGTGGGGCGCGCGTACCAAGGAGGTGTGACGGCCGCTAGGTTATGCACAACAAGCTCTCTAGCACTTAAGTGACGTGCACAACATTATAAGCTGTCACCCACTTACCCTAACCTTATTGGGCTTGTACGCTACAGGCCCAATCTATAATTAATATTATTAAATCATATTTAATAAATTAATTCATTCTCCAACTATTTGCTCTATGCGTGTGACCCTATAGGTTCTCAATAAATTGGCAATAATATTAAATCACATTTAATATTATAAACAATGAGGGACATCTAGCAATACATCATTGTTACCCAATTAGTGAGAATATCGGTGATACGATATATACCTTACGGTAACCAAAATAACCGTGTAGTAAATGTCCCTTCGTCCATATGTCTTAATTGAACACAAGGCATAAATGTGTCATCCTTGTTAAGTTCAATTATTTATTTCTCAATCCCCGAGTAGACGTTTAATCACAAATAGGCCCAATATCTCATACTGGCCCATTGCAGCATGGCCATGCACTTTCACTTCTCACTCTATTGAGAGGCCCATGACATTACTCCTGTTATGTAGGAGGGACGAATCTTGTCTACATCACTCACATCCCTCAACATGATTCATTGCAGGCCCAATAACTATCTTTATGATCATCTTGTTACGAATAATGTTTGGTAGCATTAAAGCCTACAATCTTCATGTAGGAATCATAGTGACTTCAAGTCGAAGGACTACTTCACTTTGGTTACCATGAGAAGTGCTCATGACACTTACATAACTATTATGCAGCGTTCTCATAGTGGGTCAATCCAGTATAAATATTACTCTAACATTTATACCTATGTGAAGACTTGATATCTTATATCCATGACCCGTGAGATGTGATCATCAGTCTACCCACATAATAGTCGCGATGTATTATTGTCGTTCTAATTAACAATAATACTTGACTACGGATACTTTAAGAATAATATTTAAATTGTTCAATAGGGTCTCACGATCAAGTCATACAATTGATGTTCTATTGAACTGAAATAACTATTCTAAGGACTTTACTTCGTTCAAACAATAAATAGTATAAACTGAAATGCCTTATATATATAAATATATGTAAATCAAAGTCATGATACAAATGTAAATCTCAAAGAAGACTAATGGCCTCTAGGGCTTACACCAACAGAAGTTTGCCTACCAAATAGCCTTACCCCCGTTTTTGTCAAACATCCATAATGTTTTCCACGTGTCTCAACTCAGAAAGTACATTCATGACCCAAGCCATGTGATAACGCCCTATATGATTCCGTTAAAGGAGAACTTGACTTTTGAGGCACTACCACTTCGGGTTGAGGATCGAAGGATTAAGCAGCTGAGAGGAAAAGAGATTTCATTGGTCAAGGTTGTTTGGGGTGGAGCCACAGAAGAAAGTGCTACTTGGAAGTTGAAAAGCAAGATGAAGGAGTTATATCCGCATCTGTTTGCTCAAGGTTAGTAGAAATTTCGAGGACGAAATTTTATAAGGGTGGTGGAATTGTAACACCCCAATTTTCGTTTATGTGTTCATCGATGTGGTTATATATATTTATATGTTAATTTATGTCCTTAGTTTTATGTTGGGTGTCACATTTATGAACTTTAGGGTTGGTTATCTTATCTTGATCACAAACTAAAAGACCCAAACTAGAACAAAGGAGAAGAAGACTTGCCTTGTCCTTGGTTCAATACACTTGCTGCATGATGGTGCCAAATGGAACCCAAAAACGCTCATAATCAGTCTCCAAATCAAGAAAACTCAAAAAGAATTGGAGAAGAGACAAGGGTACACGAATTTAACTCAATCCTAACCTATTAAGGTTAACAAGAACAAGGAAGAACTGCTGCACAAAGACTCTGTATCAGTTGCGGTGATTTTCCAAGAAAAACGGGTAAAACGGTTTATGTTCTTGATGAATCTCAAAGGGATTAAGAGAGAACCCTAAGAGATTGAGAAAGGATGTTTTCAGAGGTTTAGAGGCTGCCAAAATAGGGTTTATTTCGTGCTCAAAGAGTTATAAAAGGATTTAAGACGAAACGGGCCGAAATAAGAATTGAAAACCTGTTTTTGCAGAAAAACGCAGTCATAATTATGACTGTTCTGACTCGACATTCAGCGTTTTCGAATACCCATTATCGATTATTGGTTACCCATAATCGATTATGGCTGTTCTGACATTCATAATCGATTATAAACTGTTCTGACTTGTAGATAATTCTCTAAGCTTTCCAAAACATCCAAGATCGCCTCAATCGGACATCTTGAACTCAAGATACGTCCAAAACCGTAAAACAGGTTTCTTGGACTCAAATGGATTGACTCTTTATAAAGGCTAAACCACCTAAAACATATACTTAAACACCCAACATAAAACTAAGGACATAAATTAACATATAAACATATATAACCACATCGATGAACACGTAAACGAAAATTGGGGTGTTACATCCAACGTCCATACGGTATATAGATAATAAAGACAAAAAGGTAGACCAAAAGGTATATAGAGGTATGATTGGCTCCCTCTTATATTTGACTGCATCCAAACCTGATATCATTTTCAGTGTTTGTATCTATGCTCGTTTTCAGTCTGATCCTAGAGAGTTTCATCTATCAGTAGTTAAATGCATATTTAGATATCTTAAAGGTTCTACTACTCTGGGTTTGCTTTATAAGAAACTTGATGAGTACAGATTGGTTGGATTTTGTGATACTGACTATGTTGGAGACTGTATAGAATATAAAAGCACCAGTGGAGGTTGCCACTTTATTGGAGCAAACTTAGTATCCTGGTCAAGCAAAAGGCAAAGCACAATTGCCTTGCCAACTACTGAAACTGAGTACATTGCTGCTGCAAATTGTTGCTCACAACTCCTCTGGATCAAACACCAGTTGGAAGGCTACATGTTTGTAAGTAACATACCTTTCATGTGTGACAATACTAATGCCATAAATCTTTCTAAGAATCCTATATTGCATTCTAGAGCTAAGCATATAGAGATTAAACATCATTTTAGTAAAGATTATGTGCAAAAAGGTATAACTGATATTCAATTTGTTGATACTGACCATCAGTGGGCAGATATCTTCACCAAACCTCTAGCTAAATATAGGTTCACATTCATGAGAAAGCTTTGGAACATGCATTTCATAGACTGATCGCGAGCCAAATAATTTCGTCCAATACATGATAGAGTCTGATTCATGTGAGTCCAATATATGTGTTTTTCTTGTTTATGTGTAATCGTCCATAATATTTAATGAACTAAATCTTTGTCAAAAGGCAAATTTTGTCACATTCCCTTAACTGGGTCAATTTCTTCATTATTACAACCGTTGTTTTACGGTTTATAAGAATGCATACGTCCACCCAACTTGCTTTTCTTTTATTTTTCTTTTATTTTCATTAAAGAAAATGTGAAACGTTTTAAAAATTGAACCTTTAAAAGTTCAAACCTTTACAAACTCTTTCTTCTTTAAACCTTCTATCTCTCTGAAAACTCTTTGTGCATTTTCTCTTTGGAAGCTTAAAGGCCAACAGTCAAGGGTTTGGAAAGAACACAGTCATTCTCTATGCTGCTCTTCTTTCAAAAATCTTTTAAAAGCATTGGTCTACAATGGCTTGAAGACTCTGTCCTTGGAAAGGAAGTTGAAATATTTTGGAGTTCATGGGATTGAACAAATGGTTCAACCTATGTTTGGCAAACTAAACCTGATGAAGATGAAGCTGGACACAATGACAAACTTCCTGGAAGAAAGGAAGAGAAAAGAAGGTCAAACACAAGAAAAATCAGACGACCATCCGTTGAGTACTGGAAGAAAAGCTAGGCAAGCTCGTCCATCTGCTAAAGTCCAATCTTCTGATCAACCAACTGTCCTTACCGTCCAATCTAAGAGAAAGTGGAAGCTGGTTCTTCAGACAGTCCAAGAGGAAGAATGTGATGATGATCAACCTATTGCCAAGGTGATCAAGGGTCAGAAGCACCAAGATCAAGTTGAAGCACTGATAAACCTCAATTCTGTGCATTTTATAGGGAGTATTTGGGTTGAATTTTGATGCATTTCATGATGATTATTATTATATTTCATCCTTTTTACTTAAATTTTGACAAAATTGATGTTTAGAGGCAGTTTTATGAACTTATGATAAAATATGGAGGATTTGGAGCTAAAAAGAAGAAAATATTGAAGTTCTGAGCTCGAGCACGGTCGTGCCAGATAACAGCACGTCCGTGCAAGGCCTTCAGCTCAACCATCCAAACAAAGCCTTACAAGAATGACTTAAAGCTGACCTCCGAAGATGAAGCACGACCATGCCAGACACCAGCACGCCCGTGCCAAAG
Source organism: Ammopiptanthus mongolicus (assembly GCA_039655645.1). Classification (NCBI taxonomy): domain Eukaryota; kingdom Viridiplantae; phylum Streptophyta; class Magnoliopsida; order Fabales; family Fabaceae; genus Ammopiptanthus; species Ammopiptanthus mongolicus. The sequence goes on along the minus strand of CM077351.1, from coordinate 18,060,475 downwards.
TGAAGCAAGGTCTGATTTGTTCAAGCACGCCCTTACATAGAGAAGGAATCCATAATTAAACATAGTCAAAGAAAACAAGGCATAAGCCAAATCCAAGAAGGAATCCTTAATCGAAAATAGAACCCGAAACATTGTTTTGGTCGAAAGATGCCTTCAATAACGAAAGGGGGACCGTTCTTTGTTTGATTAATCCTTGAAATCCTTGGAGCAGATCCATTACAACTGTGACAACTCTTAAGGAAGGATAAAAATGATAGAAAGTGATATCCTTTTTCCTAACCCTATTTTCCCTTTTTATAGACCTCCAAGGCCTCCAAAAATCATAAAACACTATGGAGATAGAGCATGGCCGTGCTTAGAGTGAGCGCGGTCGTGTTAGGAAAAATTGACATCAAGTGTGCTTCAGAGGCAAAATGAGCACAGTCATGCTAACGAGCATGGTCGTGCCTATTTTGAGCATGGTTGTGCTTAATCCAAATTGCCTTTTTTGGCTTCGATGTAATGGATTATAGATCCGTCTCTTAGATTTTCATAGACACCAATTTCAGCTAAATTGGATTCTTGTAGCTCATGTTGTGGCTCAATAAGTTTAGGTTGCTCAGGTCTCATCACCAGCACCAGCACCAGCACCACTACTTATAACTTCTATCCCAATTTTGACCCATTTAATGTCTATTCCAGCTCTTAGGATCTTCATGAAAGTTTTAGAACTTTCTTTTATCTTTCCCACAATATACATTTCACAACTTTTTGATGTCTACAACTCAAGATATGTGCGAAATACAGAAGATGAGCGCTGGATGAATTTTCTCTTTTTTCGTTCAAAACTCCAAAAATGGCTCCTTTTTGCTAAATTTAAGTAGCAACATTGAGCTCATCAATTCTACAAGAAACAAAAGGAAACAGGTTGAAAATCCAACATTAAATGCTAAAAGAAACAATAAAATGCACCAAATTCCTAGCAAATAAGCAGGCAGAGTAAAAGTTTATCAGGCTGCCATACAAGCCAACAAATTATATTTATTCATTTTCATATCATGAATATTGATTTTCGTATATTTGGCATATTTTTGCTTTACTGTATTATTTCTTTTCTTTTATACTTAGCACATATTAATGACATTTATGCTTTTATATGTATTTGTAAATTTTAATTCCCTTTGGTGTTATTTTTCAAATTATTTCTCTTACCTTTTGCATGAATGTAAGCTAGGTCTCAAATGAAGTTACAAATAAAAACCTAATAAATTTATTTTCAAATAATAATAGCAAGATTTTTCTATTGTGCATTTGGTGCATAGGATAAACCGTATTAAATGCGCCTTTCAATTAACCCCAAGGGGTTGGTCTAGTGGATCAAGACGAGGTTTCGTATTTGACGAATCGTAGGTTCGAGCCCTCATTAGTCTCTTTGAGGGGAAGTAAATATAAATTCCTTTGTGTTCTTGGAGTCCGAAAGTTTTCCCTGCCTTAAACAGGAGCACCATCCCATCATCCTAGATTTTATGTACCAAAAAAAATCCCCTTTCAATTAACATGATTCTTTGAAAAATCAACTAATTAAGCAGTTTCCTTATAGATAATTAAGACTTCAATTAAACTCTCTTTTCTCTTTATTTTTTTTTTAATTTCCCACTAATTTCTCTCACCTCAAAATACCTATATTTATTTCACTTCACGTATACTTCTTCTCTCACCCCGTGCTATATGAAAAGCTAAAAAATCACATTTTTTATTCTTCATGGCATGTACAAAGTATGAATAACACTATGTAAATGGTGGGCTTAATTTGGAGAGAATGAGTGTTTTGGGCAGGGATAAGGCATTATTGGTTGGGGGTACTTGAAAGTGAAGGGAAAAGGAGGAAGAAGGTGCCAAGGGGTTTGAGGGAGAGAGAGAGAGAGAGGAGAGAGAGAGAGAGAGATCCAGTGAAAGAAGAAATAAAGAGGAGAGGAAAATTGAGTTAGTTAGAAGAGATATTTAATAGAGCTTGTCATTGAGTGCATATAATAGAAAAATCGTAATAAGCACAAAAAACATCATAATAATAATAACAGCAACATACTTCAAATAAAAAAAAACAAAAGAAATTAGGAGCATTTGTTAATTTGAATTGACCTTACAACTAGTCTAATTAACAAGTTATGTCGCTTAATCATGTTAATTTGAATATAAATTTATCATGTTACTGTTGATTCGAGTGATAACATGTTTGGGTTCCTTAAACAAACCAACGTTCGAATCTAAATCTTATATTCGAAAAAAATCTGATTGGAAGGGGTCAACCGTCCTTCAATATTGTCCAGTACCTCATGAGATTAGTATCAATTACATCTGAAAACCAAAAAATTATCACGGCCTCTCAAATGGTTGGGATATCAAGTTTTGATCTTTTTTTAGTGTGCCGATGTATTTTTTTTTTTCTCGGTGACGGCTGTACTGATTTTTTCAATCCAGTGGAATCTAACCTTACTTTTGATCACTCCATCTTATACGCAGGTCTTGAACTTTTTATTTAAAATGGCGTGCAAGTTTTGAGTTTAATGTCCTACAACACCTTTTTTTTTCTTCATTATTTCATTAACATAAATCAACATCATTTTAGTAATTAAAAAAATCAGTCCCAACTAATCCAATCCAATTACACGGGTAAATGAAATCATGGCAGAGAAAGATATAATCATAACAAGACAACAAACTAACTAAAAAGGCAGTACATAAAAGAAAAAGAAAAAGACCCATATAAAATAAAATAATATCTAGGGTGGTGGTGGGGGACAACAAAACAAGCCTCGGGCAAAATTAAAATAATCATATATCAAAATACACACTTTTTCTCTTGTTTCTCAAATTACATATTTTTTTTTAAAAATCATTTACCAAAATAATTTAATAATTTTGTAATTTAAAAAAAAAACATAGAAGGGAAGATTCTTCCCTGGAAGAAGGAAAAAAAAGTCATAGAAAGAAATCTAATGGTTGGAAATAGATGTATAGTTTGAAAAAAAGTTGTATATTTTGGTAAAGAATTTTTTTTATGATTATTTTTATATTTTTTGCCTCCCAAATAGTTAACACTGTAACAAATGTGTAACAATTATGACAGAGAATCAAGACAAATTAGTTTTGTTTTTTAAGAAAAAAGACGTGGAGGTTGAGGCCATGAGTGAGGGAGAGGGATGCACACAACAACAAAAGAAAAAGAAAAACACAAAAGTTAATTACCAAATATTATATATATACATATATAGGTAAGAGCCTCAACTTCAAAGGCGAAAACAAAGGCCCTACTCTTTCCTGTACCTCAAAATCTCATATCTTTGTTGTTTCTGTTCACAACCCCCCTTCCTCTTTTCCCTAGTAAAATGGACCCATATGCAACAAAACCAGCTCAAACTCTCTTTTATTTCTAACCCCTTATTATTCTTTCTTCTTTATTCTGAAACCTTCATTTTGCAAACCCTTTATTCCATTTTTCCCTACCTTATTGTGGTGCCAAAAAGAAAGAACAAAAAAAGGATACACACACATATATATATGCAGATGAGGAGGAGGATGCAATGGAGTATAATTAATCCAATCCTCATCATCTCCCTCCTCTTGATTCCCATCATTGTTCATTGCTTCAATGAGGAGAAGAAGGATGATAAGGCCGAAGAAGAGAGCCTGCAACACAAGGTGAGGTTGGAAATGGTGCATAGGCACGATGCACGCTTTGCAAAGCATGGTGGTGATGATGAGGATCAGCTTGAAGCCATAAAGGGGTTCATCCAAAGGGATTACCTTCGTCGAATGATGATGAACCAAAGATGGGGACTCACCCATTTAAGCCATAGAAGGAAGGACAGGGAAACTTTCCAAATGCCAATGCATTCAGGGAGAGACTATGGTCTTGGTGAGTACTTTGTGAAAGTTGAAGTTGGAACACCAAGGAAGAAGTTCTGGCTTGTTGCAGACACAGGGAATGAGTTGACATGGTTTAAATGCAAAGATACTCCTCAAAGAAACCATAGTAGTGTCCACAAACACCACAAAAGAAGTAGTTCCAAATCCAAGTCCAGGTCCAAGTCTCGATCCCGGTCTAAGTCCAGGACCAGGACCAAGACTCGGACCAGGGCCAGGACTAACCCTTGCAATGGGGTGTTTTGTCCTAAACGTTCTAGTTCATTTCAAACAGTGTCATGTTCATCTCAAAAGTGTAAGGTTGAGCTCAGCGATCTCTTTTCTCTCAGTTATTGTCCTAGACCTTCTGATCCCTGCCAATATGATATCAGGTTGGTAACTGTTCTTGCTACTTTTGTCTTGTATTTTGTTTTGTTTTTTTTTTTTTTTTCTGTGAGAAAAAGTTTTGCTTCATTCTTGATTTTTGGTTTTATGAGGAAAATAAATTAATGGGGCTGTTATGAAAGAAGAAAACATTAGCAGTATGAGAATTTTTTTTTCAGAAAAATAAAAAGAGGGAGTGAACAAGCAATATTGATGCCAATTAAAGTCTTTTCTATTTTCTTTCTTCTGGAAACAAGTGTTGGTAATGAATTGGGAGATAAACAGAGAGAGAAGATATTAAAGGCTATCTATACGGACCTCAAATTTAGTTTTTTGTTTTTGTTTTTTTGAGAGAGAGGTGACTATTAAGGCGGTTGGGAGGAGTGTGTCTTTTTTAACACTAATAATAAGTAGGCAAGTTCCATTTTAAAAGCCAGCCAAAAATATTTTGAACATGTCTCTTTTGGAAGAGGGTTGAGTTTGGATGTAGTTGTTTTCTTTTCTTTTATTTTTTACTTTTAATAAGCATTTACATATTTTTGGATAATCAACAAAAAAGGTATTTGAACAACTTCTCAACAACATTACTATTTACAAAATAAAATATGTGTATTTTGCTTTTTCATAAATATCAAAATTATCAAAATGTCGTTTAAATAATACTGCTCTTTAATCTATTGTTACTCTTGGATATGACTTTAACCACAGATAAAATCGAGTTTTGATAACTCGAGCAGTTAGTTGAGGCACACCTGCTGGTTTGGTTGCACTTCTTTGATTAATGATTCAAGTAACATTATTAGTTACACAATACAAAAAAAAAATTAAGTATATTATTAATTTAATTTTTTAAAATATTTTGAAATGTTCACTTGGCATTATCCTATTTAACATCACAACTTAGCCTTGAAGGCCCTTTAAAGTTTAAAGTGTACATAAAAACAGAACATTTCTAGTCCTGCAAAGCATTTAAAGTTCTGAAAGGAGTGAGTGTATTTATACTAAGCATGGCTGTGGCCATCATAATCAAAGATCTAATAAGAGCTTGGTATTAAAAAAAATGCCCTACGGGGACATATTAACAAAAAGGTACTCCTCACACAGACACAAGCACAAAAGGTGTCCTACTCTTGCTGGTGACCCAGCAACCATTCTTTCCAGCATCCAACCATGGTTATAAATGAGAATTAATGTTAGTAGGTGAGGTTCACATGACCCACATTTCTTCATCCAAGGCATGCGGGGACATAAGCCTTTGGTTAGTCCCAGCCTGCAAAATAGGCCACCCTTTTTAGCAAGTTCACCTAGGAAACCCCATCTAAATGGTTTTTTCACATTAACTTTTCCAATCAGAGCTAAAGCCTCTTCAATTCTGATGAGTTACTTAACATGAATTTCTTTGTCCACAAAGTTCAATTATTGACTTCACTGATCTTAATATCTTATCCTTGTGTGACAGCTATGTTGATGGATCATCTGCAAAGGGATACTTTGGCACTGACACTATCACAGTACACCTCACAAATGGAAAGAGGGGAAAACTACATAATCTGACAATTGGATGCACAAAATCAATACATAATGGTGTAACCTTCAACGAAGACACAGGTGGCATATTGGGTCTAGGCTATGCCAAGGACACATTTGTTGATAAAGCACTTCTACAATATGGTGGCAAATTCTCCTATTGTCTGGTTGACCATTTGAGCCACAAAAATGTTTCTAGTTATCTAACTTTTGGTAGCCACAAAGTCAATTTGTTAAGTGAAATGAAAAGAACACAACTTGTTTTAGCTCCTCCATTTTATGGTGTGAATATAGTAGGCATCTCAGTTGGAGGCCAAATGTTAAAAATCCCACCTCAGGTTTGGGATTTTAATGCTGAAGGAGGTGTTATAATTGACTCAGGGACAACCTTGACAAGCCTAGTTGTTCCAGCTTATGAGTCAGTCTTTGAGGCTTTGAACAAGTCCCTAACAAAAGTCAAGAAGGTTTCTGCTGATTTTGGAGGGTTAGAGCTTTGCTTTTCTGCTGAAGGGTTTAATCAGAGTGTAGTGCCAAGATTAGTGTTTCATTTTTCAGGAGGAGCAAGGTTTGAGCCACCAGTGAAGAGCTACATCATTGATGTAGCACCCCAAGTTAAGTGCATTGGACTTGTTCCAATAAATGGGCCTGGTGTTTCTGTCATAGGCAATATTATGCAACAAAATCATCTTTGGGAATTTGACTTGGCTCACTTTACTGTGGGGTTTGCTCCTTCTACCTGCACCTAGATATTTGTGTTTCATTTTTTCTTATATTTTTTTCCCCAACTCTCCCTCATTCCCTTGGGGAGACAACCAAGTCACATTTGGTGCTTGTTTTGTTTGAATTGGATTCTTATTCTTTCGATTTTCTTTTTTTTCTTTCGTTTTCAATTTGCTTTGTAATATAATGCATGCATATAAAAATGTATCATACATCTAATGTATCATAGATCTAGTTGAAGGTCTTATGATGTTTATGATACGTGGCTGGGCCACAGATTCCCTCATAGGTATAATGTCTTGCATCCACACTATCCTCCTTGATTTCCCTCTCCACCATTTTCTTTTTAACAAAATCAAGTAATTGTTTAAGTAGTGAGACATTGTATGCATAAATGTAAATTTTACACCATGGTTGATATTAGAAAAAGGAAAAAAAAGCAAATATAATTTCAATATTTACAAAATAAGAGATGGCGGCACAGACGGCTGATTATTAATTTTTACTGATAAACTATGCAAGCCTCATGCCCATCAAGCATTGCTGATACCTTTTAATAATAATAGAGATATGTTCCAATCAAATGCTATTTTGTATATTGTTTGTGTTAAACGAATAAAGGTAAGTAGCATCTACATCCTATATTGTATATCAAGTATACATGTTTTTAGTTTTTTTTTTTTTTTTTTTTGTCAAGACTCTCGATATTTGAAAATCACATTGGACTCCGACTAAGGGTCAGTTTGTTACGGATTATGAAAAAATGATTTCCATATAAAATAATTTAGAGATTAAATAAAAATCATTTTTTCATCATCGGTAACAAACATATTTTCTCTCTCCTCTAGAGAATCAGATTTTAGTGAGAAGCTAAATGGAATAGCTTCTCATTTTAGTCATAAAAATGATTTTTTTAAAAAAATCATTTCCTAAAAAATCTTAAACAAACACAATTAAAACCACTAAAAATGATTTTTAACTTAAAAAAATAATTTTTATGATCAAATAATCTAAAACAAATGCACTCTAATTCAAATCGAGTCGAAAAGACATTTAAGGGGGCAAAGCTTTCCCTGCGCTTATTTTTTTCATTTATAAAATTCGAACCCAAAACGTTGCTTTGGGGAAAACAAGCTTCTTATCACTTGAACCAGCAGATGCTAGTATACATGTTTTTAGTTTGATTTTGATGTAATATTATTCAAAATATTTTATATTATCAACCAATTATATATTAACTTTTAGGTATAATTGCACTTTTGGTCCTTCTATTGTTGACCATGTACGATTTTAGTCCTTATAGTTTTTTTTGTGTAGATCTGGTCCCCTTATTTTTTTAAATGTTGCAAATTTGGTTCTTCCGTCCAATGTCTGTCAAATTTTTCAATAATCAACATAGAGGAACCACTCCTCTAAACGCACAAAACCTCTATTTGAAGTTCTCCCTCATCTAGCTCTCCAATTCAACATAATTTAATGATTTCTCTATACTATTTACTGGTTTTGTCCATCCTTAATTTCAGGACCTTTTTTTGGTTCCACCATAGATCCTCCAACATAGTAGCTCAACCAGAGGTTTTATGCGCTTAGGGCAGTTGTTCCTTCCTGTTAATCATTGAAAAATTGATGAAAAATGGATGAAATGACTGAATTTGTAACATTGAAAAAATAGAGGGACCAAATATGCACAAAAATAACTTTAGGGACCAAAATCGTACATGACCAATAATCGGAGGACTAAAAGTACAATTAAGTTTAAATTTTATATTTCTCATTCTCTTGCTAGGAATGAAAAGAGTGTGTACGTAATTCTTAATAAAACCATACATGTTTTGTCTACATCTTGGAGTCCTTATCTCGAAAACCATGTATAAAGCATTCCTAGCCAAGAAAATATTTCTTCAGCTTTCTTTCTTGCATCATAGATATTTGGAAAATCAAGATAATTAAACAGTTAAGACCAAACAGTTATGATATTTTCTTTTATTTATAGGATTTAATTGGTATGTTATGTAAATATAATTAAAGATTTTTTTGTACTGTCAATCAATCATAAACTATTATATAAGTAAAAAATTTGGATTTTATACTAACCATCTTAAAAGGCACTTATAACATGATTTGTGATTGATTTTGTATTAATAGTGCATGGCAATTAACTTCTTATAATTAATATCAGAATCAATTTTCAACCTAGAATATTTTATCAACTGAAATAACAGAAACCTCAATTATCAACAATGTTCTACTTCTACCTATAATTAAGAACACTTGTTACAAAAATTGACAATAACAAATCACATCTATATCGGAAAAAGTAAATTAAGTGGTGCTCAAGAGATCATTTGATATTCAGAAAAATATATCTTAATCATATATAAAATTATATATGAATGATCAAAATTGAAAGTTACTTAGTGATCATATGAAATTGGAATATTAACTGGATTAACAGAAAACTTCCTTGTCAACAACAGGGGCGGTTGTTAATGTTAAGTGAACACATGTGCCTCTAATGATCTCATTTGCTTTTCGTGTTGAGAAAGTAATGTCTTGAAAATTCAGCATCTTGAAAATTCAGCATACAGTAGATTGAGAAAGGAACAATGTTCATGAAGTGGCAATAATACGAAGGATATATATCCAGGTGAGACATTCCAAACATTGACGTGCACGCCTATTATAGGATGAGAAACCCATAATATATAAGGGTAAGGATGGATGATGGATGATTCATGATTGATGGTAATTAGTTTGTCGCACAGCTTAAAAAAATAAAAGAAAATCATTTGAATAAAGTGAAAACGTAGTTAAGTAACACGTACCAATGCACCAATCATTTTAAATCACGTCTGATGGCAAGTAAGCCATAACTTTACAGATATATAAACATATTATTTATACCATTTGATTGATTAAAATATCCTTAATTCGCAGACCCAATTAATTAATCAATCGTCAATAAGACAAATTATCCGTAACAGTTAACAGTTTCGAGTTTGTGCTATATATGACATAGAACGCATATAAAGTTTAGTCTTTCTTCTACCTTTTCTGCTTTTTTTCCCTCCCCTCTTTTTCGTTTTGAAGAATATGCAACCTAATCATCACGTGCAATGTCCGGAGGCTGTGGAATAATGCCATCTGCACCACCTAATAAGATAAATATATAGGGGCTTCAAGTTTTTTTGTTGCTATAAAAAAAACAAATGTTTGTGTACTATCATAACCTATATTATTTATAATATAATTGGCTATGAAATTTGGTAACTGATGTACATCAGTGACTTTGGTAATTTCTTCTAATTACGGAGGGTTTTATCCCTCGGTAATTACCATGGGTCTTCTGCATGGTCCTCGATAAGATTTTCAAAAAAGGAATTATGGGGGGCATTTAGGTCTCCGACATTGGCGGAGGGAGGGGATGGCCTATGGTTCTTATGGTCTCCCCAAGTTTTCAAATTTTTTTATATATCTATAATTTTCCCCTTAAAATCCCAACTCCCCAAAGGCCCTTGTGAGCGGCGATTGCGAGACGTTGCAACTTTTAGTATTTGGACCTTTATGTATCATAGTAGTGTTGGACTTTTAGTATTCCAACTCCCCATTGGGCTTAGGCAAGTATTTTACACAATTTTAGTATTTTATGTATCGTAACAGTGTTGCAAATTGTGTGAATCGTTATGCAGAATTCCAAACCTTGTGTGTTGTGTGCAGAATTGCAAATTATGATGAAAGTTGTGGTAGTTTCATTGTTAATGCATAATATGAACCGGATTGTTAAGAGGAAGTTTAAAGATAAATAGCATTTAGATGTATACCTAAGGAATTTTATCACTAAAAAAAAAAAATGCTATTTCATGGCGGTTATTAGTTTTAACTGTGGCGGTTCAAACCGTCGCAAAAACACCCATGTAGCGGTTCCTCGACTGTCGTAATGTCGACCGTTGGGAGTAGGTTTTGCGGAGGTTGCTACCATCATCGCACAAACAGTCGCAAGATATGGAAAAATGATTACAGAGGTTGCAGAATCAACGTAGATTACAAATGTAGCCCAAGTGGGAGATCGTTGGAAATTTATATTTCCAACTATTATGTGGGCTTATATTTTAATAACAATTATATTAGCTATTATTATTAGGGAGTTGCTTTTTGCAGTCCCTATTTTTGCTAATACAATCCTCCCTCTTTTCTTAACTTTTTTTTACCCAAAATACCCTTCTTCTTTAAATAATATTTTCTCATGCTTGTCCACACAACCCCAAAAGAAGAACCCAGAAGTATCCCTTCCGTCAATGGCCAATGACCTCATTTTCTCCTTCCAAACTCAAAATACCATCAATGGCCACCAAGTTTCGCTTCGTTCCCATCCACTGCGGTGACGACACTAACCCACGAAATATGTGAGGATACGCTGATGTTGCAGTCACCTGATTTTATTGGTTTAACAGTACAACTTTTCTAATGATATATCTCAGTTTGATCGTATCTTGTCTTATTTTATGTTCTCCTTATCATTTTTTGTTTATTTTTTTATTATTAAAAGACCCTTGTCTTTTAAGTTATAACCATCTTCCTCTTTTGATTGGTTGTGTTCTAGTTTGTGACTCTAACAGATAATATTAGTGGCGGATTTTGTGTTAATCTGCTGAGTAGTAGAACCATTGCAGCAATGTGGAATGACAAGGATGGATGTTTCAACAAGAAGGTTGATAATGAAAGTCAACCAACAAACTGGTGGTGGAGAATTATGAAGAGAATTTAGAAAAAAATATTAACAAAAAGGGTATTTTAGGTAGAAAAAGTTAAGAAAGTGGGGAGGGGTTGTATTAAAAAATCAGGGGCTGTAAAAAGCAACTCCTTTATTATTAAGGGGCACAATATTAGTGATCTAATTAAGTGAGCCCATTAGACTACCAAAGGAACTTGATATGGGCTTAATGAGTGGATGTCAGTGTTGGCCCATTAGGGAATGATGGAAACCCTAATAGGTTTAATACGTTAAGAACGGTTATGATCCTCAATACACCAAATCGACATACTCTCTTTTCTCCCGACCTGAAGAGAGAATAATGTCCCCTCAAGGAATTAAGGAGATTGGGTTGAGGTAGAACCATAAGACCACAGCTCACCATTTGTGCTGATTGTCAAGGTATTCCGCACGAGAAGACGATCAACCCCTCTTGCTCGTGTTCGATTGGCACTTTCATTCCACAAAGGTTGGCGATCAATTTCTCCCCTTTGAAGAACGCTTAAGGTCAGGAACTTGCGATGGATCCAGGTATATACGTAATCTCTGAATCCTAGTAATCTAGCATGTCGTAGATCCTAGGCTATGTGGTATATGTGCTTTAGGATGTATGCATATAGAATTAAAGCTTCCGTATAAAGAAATAAAGAAATATCTAACACAAATATGACGAATATGATAAGCACAAATAATGAAATCATCTTGTGACACATGCTTTTCTAAATTAATATTTAAGTGAGTAACAATCACCTATTAAGCACAAATATGACAAAGTTCAACAGATATAAGTACCTATTAAGCACGTAGTACAAATATGGCTATTTCTTTACTAACCATGCTCCGCCGCCGAGCTTCCATAACTGTCACCTACAAAATAGGCACCAGTCGTCGTGGTGCCTCGCCATGCACCACCGCACCTCCACCTTCATCCTTGTCGCGTCTTGACTACCAAGAACCATACTGCTCCCCATCTTTGTCACACCCATAGTTACCAAGAATGCTGTACGCTTTGGTTTGTGCATGGTACGGGTTCGGGTACATGGTACGCCACTTAGCTATATATGTGGTACGTGAGGGGTAGACTTAGTTGGTACGCTCTTTCGAGACGTGGTACATTTACAGTTATCGCTCGGAACATTCTTTATATTATCAACTCATATACTCCATAAGTTTAATATAATTTCATAATTTTTCTTGTTAAGTTATAGAAAGCTTAAACAATGATATTGAATAAGGATCCACTAGCACATAAAAAATAAGAATGCACTACATTGGTACTTTGCTTTTTGGTAAAGAGAGTTAATTTTAAATATTTTTATTAATTAATTAGTATTAACAACAAATACTGTAATCTTTTATTAAATTACTAATCAATAGTTTTCAACTGTAAACAAGTCATTGTCTCTTCATTATCTATTTATGTGTTTATGGTGATAAAAAAAAATACATTTATTGGGTGGTTTGCATTTTGCCAATTTTCTTATTGTAATTAGTCAAAGAGTCAAGACTCCTAGTCTTCACCTCTGTTGCTCTACACTCCTCGTTCCCCCCGCCAACCCCTTTACTCTTCGGTGTTTTCACTCTTCTTTCTTCTCTGCTCTTCATCTTTTTCACTCTTCAGTTCAATATCATGCATTCATACTTCACATAAACCTGTTTTCCACCCATGAATTCAGTAATCCAGCACCAGGTTTGAGAGGAGTGTTGCGCCTGAGCACCTAAAGTTGGCTACGTCGCATTTCTGGAGATCTCGGACTCTGGAATCTAGATATTGTTTGAGTCTGAGAAGAACGGTTTCAGTTCGTATTGCAGAGTCCCAATGCACGCACCGCTACGAACTAGGGCGTAAATGCACCGTGAACTGGGACAAATGACACAGTTTGTGGTTCTCGAAGGACGGGAGTGAACCTGGTAACTATGTTCGCACTTGCCCTTTGCTTGTCGTAGCCAAGCCGTCGTCCAGCCATTGCACAACATCTCCCCACTCTCTATGCCATCGAGCCTTCCAGAAACCCATGCTCCTGCCAGAGAATAAAAATGATTTTGTTTAAAAGATTTAATTCTCTCACTCTCTCTTTGACGCTCTCTATGCTTGCGAGAGAGGTACGCAAAAGTGGGAAAGAAGAGGGAACATCAAACACACCCTACTACACCGGAAAAGACATAATATGACGACTATTAATAATGTTTGAAAGCAGAAACTCTGTTAAAAAATACACAGAATTGTTTAATAGCGCTTTTAGGAAGCGCTAGCTTTCCCGCTTTAAAATCATAATAAAAACACTCAACCTTTAATAGCACTTCCTTGAGCACTATCTTATCTTGTTTTTTTTATTCAGTATACGGTTTCCAACAAAACTTAACTTTTATTTTCCTCTTCCTCCCACAATCGCCGCCCCTCCCCATTTATCTCCATCCCCCACTTGCTCTCCATCCAGTTCTCTCTATTTGCTCATGAAGCCTCCGTTCGGCCACCATTCAACCGCCGCTCACGAAGCCTCTTTTCAATCGTCGTTGAACACCACGAAGCCTCCGTTTGGCGACCGTTCAGACTCCGTTAGGCCTTCATCCATCTCACTGGCCTCCGTTCAACCTTTCCCTGGATTCCACCTTTGTCTCTCTAGCGACCACACACATGTAACTTCTCTCCATTTTTTTTCTGTTGTGCAATGTTAGGTTTTCATTGGGGGATTTGAGTTGCTGTTGTTGAGCATTTTTCAGATTGTGGGAATTTTATTTTTGGGACAATAAAATTGCTATTGTGCATACTTAAACGGAGATCCTCCTTCATCAAAAAGTCGCGCGAGAGCTATTGTCATTGTCGGTGTCGGAAGCAACGTTAAGGAGATCAACAAAGCCACTCAGGAGCCGAAGCCTAATGCCGCCGAAGAAAGTGACGATGCTAAGGAGAACACCGATCCACAAGCACAACAGGTTCTCGTAATTGCATGTTCTAACTTTTAAGTCGGTTTATCACTCAATATCTTAGGATTTGGATTTGGTGCGTTGGTTGTCATAATTACTCCCTCAGATGTTTGTAATCGGTGATGGCTTTTCAAAGGAGAGTAGCTATGGGAATTGATTATGAATTTTTGTGTTTTGTTCAAACCATATTGTAGTGAAATTTGGGTTTTTGAACTTCAACGTAGAGCTTTTCCCGGAGGATGAGTGAGCCCTAAAATGGGAGAATAACGAGAGAAAGGATAGAGATTTTAAGCACTATTAAAAGCCACACGGAAGTGCTATTAAAGGCCTTTTCTATTGTAGTGCCAGTGTAACTTGCAATGTACATCCGTGTGACTTGCAATGGACACAATCACACCTATGTAAACTGCAATACACAACAAACTTGCAATGCACAATAGGTTTGCAATGCACACCCGTGAAAGCCGTTGTGCATATACGTGTCACTACGCCAGAATAGGCTTTTAATAGTGCTTTCGTGTGGCTTTTAGTAGCGATTAAAATCGCTATCTTTTCTCTCGTTATTAAAAGAGGTTGTAACTAAAGATAACCTTTCTAAAGCGCTATCTTAAGTCCCCTAAGAAAGCGCTTCTTCAAGGAAACGCTATCTTAAGGAGCGCTATTAAAATATTTCGAACATTTTTAAATAACATTTCCACTTTCAAATGCTATTAAATGGACATTATATATGTCTTTTTTGGCTTAGTATGTGTAAAGGGATTCCGCTGCAAATAGGAAAATCTGGACCTTTACCAATTGATAACAATGTCTCAAGGTACGTTGAAAATGTCCAAGGCAGTCATTGATCCCAAGTCATTTTAAAAATACAAATTGTTTAAAAATTGTGCACATAAAAATGAATAATCCCATAAACATGTATCACTTATTAGGAAATGAAAATCATTTAAAGTGAATTGAATCGTACCCGGTTATTGAAAATACAAATCTTTTAAAGAGAATTGAATCATATAGGTTATTTAAAATATAAATCTTTACCAACATGTGGTTGGTCCAAGTGGTAACGAGTTCGGGTCCTTTAAGTAAGTGGTTAGGAGTTCGATTCCTGACTCTTGCGTATGGAGAAAACCTGGTTGGAAGGGGGCACCCTTAAATGTCGTCCAAGTCCCCCGACGAAGATTAGTCACTGTTTACGGCGGTGGATACTTCGTACCAAGAACATGGTTACCCAAAAAAAAAATGCAAATCTTTTGAAGGGAATTGACTCATACCCAATTATTGAAATTACAAAAAAAATATTTAATGACCAATAAAACCAATTGATGGCGCTCAAATTGCACCATAAATTCAAATGATAATATAATTGAATATATAAATAAACAGAGTTAAGAAATTGAATGATAATGAAAGAGAGATTGTACTTTTTAAAGTTAGATTGTCTAATCGAAAATAGTTTTTAGGAAAATATGAATATTTAAATGAAAATCTTAAAAAAACATGTAAGGGAATTAGTGATCCCACGTCTTTTTAATAAGATTGAAATCAATTAGAATCAATAAACAAAGAAAGTAAAGTCAGATTAAGAATACCTTATTAGGAATATGAATCATAATCGAAATCAATTTAAAATACCTTTTTAGGAGATTGTACTTTTTAAAGTTAGATTTTCTAACCGAAAATACCTTATTAGGAATATGAATCATAACATAATATTGAAAATGTCAAATAAGATTGAAATCAATAAGAATCAATAAACAAGGAAAGTAAAGTTTCACAACTTCATACAATCCGAATTTAATAATTGATAACAATGTCTCAAAATACATTGAAAATGTGTAAGGGAATCATTGATCCCACATCTTTTTAAAAATACAAATCTTTTAAAAATTATCCCATAAACGTGTATCATTTATTAGGGAATAAAAATCATTTAAAGTAAATTGAATTGTAACACCCCGATTTTCTAAGCTTTCTAGTATTAATAAACAGTATTTATGTGTTCCTATTTTATTGGGAGGCCTAGAGAGTGAAATAAAATAATCTGAGATTATAGTCATACTCTACGCTATCGGAGGAAGTTACGGTTAAATTTTGGGTCGAAAAATCAGACGGAGTCCGGTTTGCGTTTTTCACTGACAGTATGATTTTACAGCTCAACCGACCTAATTTTGACTTGTGAACGAAACAGTTAGATTTGTAATTAAATTTCGAATGACTTTGGTTATTTTAAAAAATTTCACTAAATAGTGAAATAAAATATATTATTCGGGCAAAATCTTTAATCGGGTAAATAACGGAGTTGAATATGAATTTATCGGAACCCGCTAAAGGATAAATCCTATGTCCAATCAAGGACAACTCACCTAGTGAGTCACCTAGTCATGATGAGTTGAGTGGGAAATGGACAATTTTGTCCTTAAACTTTAATAAAATGACCATTTTGCCCTCATGAAGAATTACCCTTCTACCCCTCAATTCCACTCAAGTGGACAACACTCTCCCTCACCTATCCCATGCCTAAATCTCTCTCTCCAAGTCCTTCATCCATTTCTCTCTTTCTTTCATCCAAAACTTCTTCATTTTCTTACTTAAGGAAGAACATAGACCAACATAGACCAAATTTGTGAAGGAGAAGCTTGAACTCTTGCAAGTCTTCATCATACAAGAGGTGACTATCATCTATCTTGATCCATACTCCCTAAGTCCTTCATATGCTTCATTGATTCAAGGCCAAAATTCTATGTTTTCAATTCTAGTGCTTTACCTTCAAAAATCCCTAGAAAATTATAGAAAAATCCTATGACCATGAAACCAATTTCTATGAACTCATCTTAATGCATGTTATGATTATCTAGAAGCTTGTCCCCAAAGGAAATTTCCTTCTCTATTAATCTAGGCTTGGCCGAACCTACCCCAAGTGGTTTAAGGGGGTTTTGGTTCATTTTTTTTATTTAGGAATCTTGATTATGCTTTTAAGGGATCATAGGTTCAATAGTTGATGAAATTTTAATACCCTAGCCTAATTTAATTAAGGAGGGCCGACCCTATACGTAAGAAATTAATAGGTTGTTTTAAAAGCTTGACTTATTTTATGATTGTGTGATGAAGGATCGATAGAGTAGTTGTAGCTCGGTGATTCTTGGAGTATGCTCGGACCTCGTGAGTCGAAGATTCGCGGAGTAGAGGGACACTTAGAGAACTCGGAGGAAACCAATCCTATTTAGATTGCACAAGGTAAGAGGAGGTTGCCTGAGGGATTTTCGATAACTATATGTTATGTGGATGTTGTGGTCTGTATAAGTTTAAATTGAACTGCGTGGTGGGTGTTTAAATTAGTTTTCGCTATAATGTTATTTGTTGATAATTACCTGTATGATTGATTATCTGTAATTATGTGTTGTATGTTAATGCATGTTATAGACTGTATTATCTGTTGTAATGAGATTGCGTTAACTATATGGACGTTGATTGTTGATTGAGAAGCCTGATAGTGGTCAGTGCTCTATTAATGAATGAGGTAAAAGCTTTAAAAAGTCTTATGAGGAACGGCAACCATTTAATTTGAAAATGTTGAAAATTCTCAAGAATGTTAATTTTACCAAAGGAAATTGGAAAGGAAAAGTTAGTAGATAAAAAGAGACATTTTCGAAAAATAATTAATTATTAGGATGAGAAAAAAATTAATTGGAAGGAAAAAAAACTAATTTTCAACTTGGAACGTTTTTAAAAAATTAAGATGATGGCAATTACTGAAATGATTTTCAAACGATATCGCAAAAGCAACAGTTTTATTGGAACGATGGTTCCGTCACAAAATGACCATATTTTGAGAACTATCACTTTAGGAAACGATTTTCAAAAAGAAAAGTAAGTTTTATTGGAAATTCGACGGTCTTACAATTATATTTTAAGGAAAAGGATTTTTCATAAACAAATTTTATTCAACGGTATCAAAACCGACGACTTGGATAAGTTGCGGGAATTTTGCTTTTGATTTGTATTTCACCGAATGAAAAGTGACGAAAACATTGAAACGTGAACCTAGTAAACGAGACGTCAGGATACTAGTGTTCTGTGATGATGACACTTGGATCTAAGATCCGTGTTGTGATATTGTGGACTTTGTGTCCTGTATACGTTATGATGAACGTTGTTAAAGGTAAACATTACTTTCTATTACCACGAACCTAGGGCTGGTGCATCGGTCTAGGGTTTCGTGATTGAGCACTCGGACGTTATGTCCTGTGTGACTATGAAATGTCTTAAAATATTGTAAATCATGAATGGTCAGGAGCCTTTGAGCTTCGACAAGGAAAGAACGAGCAAAAAGAACAGTGACAAGAAACGAAATGTTTTACATGCATTAATTGGCAGACGTGCCTATGATTAATCATGATATCTTGGTGGTCAGGATATTCATGTTACATTGGATCATTGTGCCATGGTGGACAATGAAAGCCATGTTGATGATCACTGTGCCTTGCGTAGGGCAATGTTGCTATGGTATTACAGTGTGTCCAATGTTGGGCAGCCGAGCTTGATCAGCTTGATAGACACGAAGTTGGGATCTCCGGAGATTAAGTAATAAACTAGACATTGATATTGAAATGTTCATGCATTCTTACAAATGATAATGTCTGTCGGGTATGAATCCCCTTGGCAAATTACTTGTTGTTCAGTAAAATATTTTATTGCCATGATGATATATGTATATATGTTGTTGATGTGTCTTGCATGTAGTTATCGTGTTTAAATCCATATATTGGTATCTCACTCTTACATCTTTAGATGGGTTCCAAGATGCCACTGGAACATTCGGGGATCCATTCCCTGACGCTTGAGTATGCCGAGGAGGGTGATGTACGAGGAGTCACAGTATATTAGAGGTGAACCAGCTATAAGATGAGTCCTATTTATTTTTGAATAACAATTTCATTAGTTGCTCTGGCTACTGAAAGCCACGACTTTTATGAATGGCCGTCCGTATAAGGCCTTATGTGTCATATTATGATATCGTAATATGTATACTCTGCTTGCTGTTTATTTGCATGTGTGTTTAAGTTATGTTGGAGAGTGATAAGCTATGTTAGAAGAAAAAAATTTATCACAGATTTTCACAATAAGTTCAATACTTAGAAAATCTTATTTTCCGAAAGTAACCAGCATCAATTATTAAAGTTTCATTTTCCGCAACGAGTAACCATGTGGTGTCCCAGATGGGGGTGTCACATTAGTGGTATCAGAGCTGATCGAGTCTTTCGGGGAATCTTTGGGAAATAGGTCTGTTGTGTTGATGTTGTGTGATCTCTGTTTCTCGCGTGGCGAGGATGTGGTTCTTGTCGCAAAGCCGAGAGGCTGTGTTTTGCTTCTCAGGATGATCTTTTGTCTCGCGTGGCAAAGATGTGGTTCGCGTCGCGAGGCTGAAAGGTTGTATCTTACTGCTCGGGCCGGCTTTCTGTCTCGCGTGGCGAGAATAGGTTCGCCCGGCGAGTATCTTGCTTTCCCTTTTCCTTGTTTTCTTCGTTTTCCTTTACTTATTAGAAGTAAAGCTGATTTGTGGATACAAGAATTGGAGAAGATCTTTGAGCTCATCTTGAGTCCAGAAGGAGTTAAGGTTCAATATGCTACTTTCCTACTGATGGGAGATGCAGAGTATTGGTGGAAGGGAACCCGACAACTTCTAGAAGCTAATCATCAGGAAATTACTTGGGATGTTTTTCACAACGCATTTCTGGATAAGTATTTTCCACAAAGTGCCAGAGTCGAGAAAGAACAAGAATTTCTCCGCCTACTGCCAAGAGATCTTTCTGTTGGGGAGTACGCAGCAAAGTTTGAATCGCTTGCTAAGTACTTCCGTTTCTTTCAGACACAACGCAATGAAAGCTGGAAATGTGAGAGATTTGAAGCAGGGTTAAGGTTCGAGATCAAAGAATCTGTGCTGCCCTTGCAGATTAGAAACTTTCAAGCTCTAGTCGAGATGTGCCGCAAGGTGGAGTAGATGCGGAAAGGAAGAGATAACAGAGGGAATGTTGGAGGACCCTCTCGGGTTAAGAGCCCGTTTCAAGCTCAGAGTCAAAGGGGGAAGCAACAATAGAGGAAACCATATTTCCGACCCCAGGGGGTAATCCGAGTCAACAACAATCATACCGTCTGAATGCTGCTGCATCAAGGAGTGGAGGCCAACAAAGCCAAGGCTAAGTTAGAAAGTGTCATAGGTGTGGAGACCCGAACCATATGGCCGATACTTGTCCAGTAAGGGGAGTTAGGTGTTACAACTGTGATCAAATAGGACACCTATCAAAGGTTTGTAATGCACCAAGGCGTGGATCTACTGTTCACCACACAAGGACCAATAAACCAACGACAACGGGAAGAGTTTACACCATGAGCGATGCTGGAGCTTCGAACTCCAATGATCTCATACGGGGGAATTGCGACATAGCGAGTAATCTCTTGAGTGTACTTTTCGATTCGGGTGCAACTCATTCCTTTATTTCGATGGATTGTGTGAAACTCCTGAATTGTCTGTCTCTTCGTTATCATATGAGCTGATTGTTTCAACCCAACTGTTGAACCAATTACTGTCAATTCTATATGCTTGAAATGTCCCATTGTTATAAAGAATAAACATTTTCTTGTTGATCTGATCTGTTTGCCTTTAATACAATTAGATGTAATTTTAGGCATGGATTGATTATCTTCCAACCATATTCTCATAGATTGTGCTAATAAAACTTTAGTTTTTCTTAAGGATGAGATTTCTGGATTTTTGTCTGCTAATCAAGTGAGGGCTTCTTTAAAAGAGGGAGCACAAGAATACATGCTATTGTTTTCCTTGGACGTCGAGAGTAAGTTAGATCTACCGTCCTTACCGATCGTCAATGAGTTTCTTGAAGTTTTTCCTGAAAAGGTACCGGGACTACCGCCTGTTCGGGACATTGAGTTTGCGATTGATCTAGTACCGGGCACTGGATTGATATCCATGGCACCGTATCGTATGTCGCCATCAGAGCTAAAGGACCTGAAAAAGCAACTAGTGGAACTAATGGAAAAAGAATTTGTTAGACCTAGTGTATCACCGTGGGGAGCTCCAGTTTTATTGGTGAAGAAGAAAGACGGGACTTCTCGCTTATGTGTAGATTTCCGTCAACTAAACGAAGTGATGATCAAGAACAAGTATCCTCTTCTAAGTATCGATGATCTACTGGACCAGTTACGTGGAGCGGCCGTTTTCGCGAAGATAGATATGCGATCGGGATATCATCAGATTCGTGTGAAGGCGGAGGACATACCGAAAACAGGGTTTCGAACGCGCTACAGGCATTATGAGTATCTTGTGATGCCATTCGGAGTCACGAATACTCCTGCTATATTCATGGATTACATGAATAAGATTTTTCATCCTTATCTGGATCAGTTTGTCGTTGTTTTTATAGACGACATTCTAATCTATTCTCCTAATGAAGAGAAGCATGCTGAACATCTCAGGGTGGTCCTTCGAATCTTAAAGGAGAAACAAGAAGGTGATCAGTACCTACAAGGAGAAAAGGAATTAGTACAACGAGGAGCAGTATCGGAATTCAGAGAAGGAACAGATGGAATCTTAAGATTCGGTGAAAGGATTTGTGTACCGGACAATTCCGAACTTAGGAAGTTAATTTTGGAAGAAGCTCACAAGAGTAAATTGAGTTTACACCCAGAAGCCACAAAGATGTATCAAGATCTTAAACAACTGTATTGGTGGACTGGAATGAAGAGAGACGTAATGGAATATATCGCCTCATGTCTAGTCTGTCAAAAAGCTAAGATTGAACATCAAAGACCAGCAGGAATGCTACAATCTTTGGACATCCCGGAATGGAAATGGGATGGTATTGCGATGGATTTCGTGACGAGTTTACCAAAAAATCGGAAGGGACATGATGCGATATGGGTAATAATTGATCGATGGAAAAATTAAGTCAGTTATACATCAGAGAAATTGTAAGATTACACGGTGTACCTTTGAGTATTATTTCAGATCGAGACCCAAGGTTTACGTCAAGGTTTTGGCAAAGTTTGCACAAGTCATTAGGAACGAAACTCAAATTGAGTTCGGTATATCATCCACAAACGGATGGACAATCAGAGAGGACGATCCAGTCACTTGAAGATTTGTTGCGAGCTTGCGTGATGGAACATCTTGGTAGTTGGGATGAATTTCTACCATTGATATAATTCACCTACAATAACAATTTCCAGTCGAGCATAGGAATGGCACCCTATGAAGCTTTGTATGGTCGACGGTGTAGAACACCTTTAAGTTGGTACCAAGATGGTGGAAGCCTACTGTTGGGACCAGATATCGTGCAACAGACAACCGAAAAGGTGAAGATGATTCAGAAAAAAAATGTGGACAACTCAAAGTTGACAGAAAAGTTATACGGACAAGAGGAGACGACCTCTTGAGTTTGAGGAAGGCGATCATGTATTTTTTAGAGTCACACCTACGACTGGGGTTGGCAGAGTAATTAAGTCCAGAAACCTCACTCATAAATTCATTGGACCTTACCAAATTCTTCGTCGTGTGGGTCCAGTAGCCTATCAAATTGCTATACCACCTTTTCTTTCAAATATTCATGATGTTTTCCATGTTTCACAACTAAGGAAGTATATTCCTGATCCATCTCATGTAATCGAACCCGATGTTGTACAATTGAAAGAAAACTTGTCTTATGAGACTTCACCCGTGCGAATCTCGGATAAGATGACTAAGCAGCTCAGGGGTAAACAAATTTCCTTAGTCAAGGTTATTTGAGATGAAGCAACTGGCGAGGCAACATGGGAAGCTGAGGACAAAATGAGATTGCAATATCCTGATCTTTTCTAGGTAAGTAATTTCGAGGACGAAATTTTTTTTTTAGTGGGGTAGTAATGTAACACCCCGATTTTCTATGCTTTCTAGTATTAATAAACAGTATTTATGTGTTCCTATTTTATTGGAGGGCCTAAAGAGTGAAATAAAATAAACTGAGATTATAGTCACACTCTACGCTATCGTAGGAACTTACGGTTAAATTTTGGGTTGAAAACTCAGAAGGAGTCCGGTCTGCATTTTTCGCTAACAGTATGATTTTATTGCTCAAACGACCTAATTTTGACCCATGAATGAAACAGTTAGATTTGTAATTAAATTTCGAACGACTTTGGTTATTTTAAAAATTTTCACTAAAAAGTGAAATAAAATATATTATTTAGGCAAAATCTTTAATTGGGTAAATAACGGAGTTGAATACGGATTTATCGGAACCCGCTAAAGGATAAATCCTATGTCCAATCAAGGACAACTCACCTAGTGAGTCACCTAGTCATGATGAGTTGAGTGGGAAATGGACAATTTTGTCCTTAAACTTTAATAAAATGACCATTTTGCCGTATACGAGACGTCGGGTTATTAGTGTTCTGTGATGATGACACGTGGATCTGAGATCCGTGTTGTGGTATTGTGGACTTTCGGTCCTGTGCACTTTGTGTCCTGTATATGTTATGATGAATGTTGTTAAAGGTAAACATTACTTTCTATTGTCACGAACCTAGGGCTGGTGCATCGGTCTAGGGTTTCGTGATTGAGCACTCGGACGTTGTGTCCTGTGCGACTATGAAAAGTCTTAAAATATTGTAAATCATGAATGGTCGGGAGCCTTTGAGCTTCAACAAGGAAAGAACGAGCAAAAAGAACAGTGACAAGAAACGAAATGTTTTACATGCATTAATTGGCAGACGTGCCTATGATTAATCATGATATCTTGGTGATAAGGATATTCATGTTACATTGTATCATTGTGCCATGGTGTACAATGAAAGCCATATTGATGATCACTGTGCCTTGCGTAAGACAGTGTTGCTAGGGTATTACGCTGCGTCCAATGTTGGGTAGCCGAGCTTGATCAGCTTGATAGACATGAAGTTGGTATCTCCGGAGATTAAGTAATAAACTAGACGTTGAAATTGAAGTGTTCATGCATTCTTACAAATGATAATGTCTGTCGGGTATGAATCCCCTTGGCAAACTATTTGTTGTTCAGTAAAATATTGTATTGCCATGATGATATATGTATATATGTTGTTGATGTGTCTTGCATGTAGTTATCGTGTTTAAATCCATATATTGGTATCTCACTCTTACATCTTTAGATGGGTTCCAAGATGCCACTGGAACATTCGAGGATCCATTTCCTGACGCTTGAGTATGCCGAGGAGGGTGATGTACGAGGAGTCACAGTATATTAGAGGTGGACCAACTATAGGATGAGCCCTATTTATTTTTGAATAACAATTTCATTAGTTGTTCTGGCTACTGAAAGCCAAGACTTTTATGAATGGCCGTCTGTATAAGGCCTTATGTGTCATATTATGATATCGTAATATGTATACTTTGCTTGCTGTTTATTTGCATGCGTGTTTAAGTTACGTTGGAGAGTGATAAGCTAAGTTAGAAGAAAAAATTTTATCACGGAATTTCACAATAAGTTAAATACTTAGAAAATCTTATTTTCCGAAAGTAACCAGCATCAATTATTAAAGTTTCGTTTTTCGCAACGGGTAACGGGGGTGTCACATGAATCATACCTAATTATTGAAAATAAAAATCTTTTAAAAGTAATTGAATTATATAGGGTATTTAAAATACATATCTTTTACAGGGATTTGACTCATAACGGATTATCGAAAATACAAAAAATTTAAAGAGACCTTTTAAAGAGAATTAAATCATACCCGATTATTGAAAATACAAATATGTTTATTTTTTACACCTTGTACCCTGCATCTGAATAAATCCCAAGCTTAAGACCCTTGCTATGAACATAATCTGCAAGAGCTTTAATGCCAGAAGGAAATGTTGAGTTCTTTGCTACTAGATTGCCCTATGATATTGTTTGGAGTAAAAATATTAATTCATTGCAAGAACCGCGGAGGCAGGCAGTGGCCGACGCACGGAGAAGGGAGAGAGACAGATGTGATGACGGCACGAGGGAGAAGGGAGAGAGACAACGGCATGAGGGAGACTCACTGTGACCGGCGGTGGATCGTGGCCGACGGTGGTGTGGCTGCAGAGGGATATGAAACAGGGTAGGTTTTAGGAATTTGGGGATTTTATGATTTTTTTTAATATGTAAAATGTTGATTTATTTTGAACCGTTAGATTAAATGGATGGTTTATGTGCTGGAGAGGGAGGTTGGAGAAAGCTTGCAGGAGACATAAAGGGAATTGACTCATACCCGATTATCGAAAATAAAAAAAAAATTAAAGAGAATTGAATCATAAAGGTTATTTAAAATAAAAACCTTTTAAAGAGAATTGAATCATACCTGATTATTGAAAATACAAATCTTTTTAAAGGGAATTGACTCATACATGATTATCGAAAATTAAAAAAATTTAAAGAGAATTGAATCATAAAGGTTATTTAAAATACAAACCTTTTAAAGAGAATTGAATCATACCCAATTATTGGAAATACAAATCTTTTTAAAATACAAATAGTTTATTTTTTACACTATTAAGTAGGGATGTAAATGGGGTGGGTACGAATAGTGGCCCCCCACTACCCACCCCAGTGGATGAATTTTGTATCTGTCCCTGCCTCATATCCGTGCGGGTATCCATCTTGCGGGTTTTAAACAAATTTATCAATATTTACGGGTATTCATAGATATCCATGGATATTCAACATCTCATAAAAATTTTTATTCACACATGAAATTCAAACTAATTTTGCATTTGAGTTCCTTGCTGGCACGAGAAGTTTTTGTGCTTGAAGAGTATTATAATAAATATACTAAACAATATGATATGTAAACAATATAATTATACATGTCATTAAATTAAAATTTAAAATAGTAAATAGTAAAACTAATTCATGAACGTGTCTAAATTAATCCATTCACACATGAGTATCATTTCAATCCATTGGCCTAATATTTTTAAATGTAAATACTCTAACCCTCTTTCAATCAAACCTAAAATATTGCATCATTCACACATATGCATTAATCTATACACAAACCATTAAGGTAATTTGTTTATATATGTAAAGGGGTATTTTAGTAATTTTACATTAGCGGATACCCAGAAATATGGATACTATACTACCCGCCCCCACCCCATTAATAATCGGGTAGAGAAAATATCCGGTTAATTTTTCCGTGGGTATCCATTTTCTACCCGTTGCGGATATTATGCGAGTCTCCACGAGTACGGGTAAATTTACATCCCTACTATTGAGCAATAATAAATTGCATATAATGAAAATAGTTTGATTGTAATTATAAAAAACTTAAAGTTGCCAATTTTGTAGTTTGCATCCTTTCACCATGTAAAAAACTTTATACAATAAATGTATCAAAATTCAAAACTTACATTCTATTACTAAAGTTATTAAACAGATAATTCAAAATTATAAGAACTATTATCTTTTATGTTTGAAATAACTTAATTATGCTATTTCATAAATCAAAAATACGGTTTTATATATTTAATATATTTCAAATTGATAAAAATAAATCACTCATCATTTATCCTGACACGTACCGGATCAAACTCTAATTTTATTAAAATTAATTTGGGAAACTTTTTATGATGTAAAATATTAAAACATATGAATTAAATACATATCTGACATGCCATCAAGTAATAATAGTCAAAGGGTTCAAAATGAGAACCAAAAGAAAATGACTAAGTATCTATTTGGTTTAGATTATTTTCAACGCAAACATGAAAATAACGCTTTTCGAGATAATTATTTTGGAAGTTATGTAAGATGAGTTTTCTATCAACGTGATTTTGCCTTTACAGAATCTAAAACAAACAAGTTCTAAGCGTATTGAAATATCACCAATTATTAATGAATAATTAATTGTTAACTTTATTCTCGTAAAAAAAATATTAAGTTATTATAATTGAAAATTGTAAAAGCTTAAAATTAAAAAAAGAATACATGATGGTAAACCGAAATAGCAGCATAAGGGATGACGACCATTTCGCACTTGGCTGACCACAACCAATTACTAAACACCAATCAATCATTGGTGTGTGATTGTGTATGTATGGGTTTTACAACAATCAAGGCGCATTATCCGGCCGCAGCCATAAGTTATCTACCCACTCTTGTTGTATGCACCTGTCTTTCTTTTCTGCCCTTTTTTTATTGCATTTGGCTTTTGCCATTTAGCATAATATAGGTAGGAAATTTTTCAAAGAGAATATATATAAGCCAGATTATTTCTCCAGGGAATAAGAATGAAAGTCAGCATACTCTCAAATCCATGTGCACAGTGCATTCCCGGACTCCTGGTCATAATCTAAGCTCAATTTATAATTTTTATTTGACACATGCAACTCCTCTCATAGCCACTTGCTATCCCTATATCTTCTCAAATATGACTATAAACTAATAATGCTTTTAAGATGAGCAGCTCAAACGGTTGTTATAATTCATGGTAGTATTGCTCAATTACTAATTAATATCTCTTTAACTCTTTGTTTGGGAGCTATATATTTGGAACATGGTTAGGGGCTTAGGGCCTTAATTAGTTGTTCTGCAGACACTATCCATCAATTTGTTAGAGAAATAAAACAACCAAGGATTGAGTGGACTTATAAGAATAAGAATGAAAAGGAAGGCAAGCAGTCTTCCAAATAGAGTGTGTATGCATTGGTGCGTTTAAACTTGAATATGTGGGTTAATTATGAGTTGAAGTTTATATGGTCTCTCGATAATCCGTTAAAATTTTATATTTATATGATCATTTTATGTTTTTTTTTTTTGACAAGAAAACACATTAATTCATTCAAATTGATAGAGTACATCGATGACAATATAGATCCAAAATTGCTAAAAATCGAAAAGGATGAAACTGCGAACAAACTCACAGTACCCAGGTTAAAAGCATAATACAGCAAAGTCAAATTGCCTACAAAAGTGACACCATCAAAGTCACCGGAATACCCATGCTTCCAGATCTGTAGCATTGAGACCCAAGTCTTAATCAAATCTGTGATGGATCGAAGCAGATCTGTCAATCTGGAACAAACGAACACCGCACTAAGACGGGAACAGAAACATGTTTATGATTGTGTTTAACATGGTCAAGGATATTAAGAGTATGAAGAAAGATAATTAAAAAGCTACATTAGATTTAGCATGAATATGTAAACAAAAGGAGCTTGAGTTGCAAGACATTAGAGGTGGCAAGCTTAGAAAACCAAAAGCAAAATATGCATTGAAAAAAGTCCAAAAAGAAGTTGTTTGTGAATGGGTTAAGCAAATCAAGTTGTCTGATGGGTATGCTTCCAATTTGGCCATATATGTCGACACTAGGGAAGCAAAGTTACATAGAATGAAAAGCCACAACTGTCATGTATTCATGCAACGGTTGCTTCCCATTGAATTCGACTCTTTACTGAAACCTATTTGAAAATGCCTTGTTGAGCTCATCACTTTTTCGGAGGATTGACTTCTAAAAGTTTAAATGTAGATCAATTAAGAGTTATGAAACAAAATATCATTGTCTTGTTATGTAATTTGCAACGAATCTTCCCTTAGAGCTTCTTTGATTCAATGGAACATCTTCCAATTCACTTGTCATATGAAGCACCAGTTGGTGGTCTGATTCAATATCGTTGGGTGTATCCTTTTTTAACGTTATATTTCTTCAAATATAAACTTTATTATTTTAATTCTAGTATGCCATTCTTTTATATATGTTCTACTTAATCACAAGTCTTTCTTGTTAGGTTCTTGAGTTCCTTGAAAGAAAAAGTTAAGAACAAGGCTAAGGTAGATGGTTCTACTTATGAAGCATATTTAGTGGAGGAGACATCTACATTTGCTTCTTAATACTATCCATCCAACATACCTTCAAGAAGGACTAGAATGCCACATAACATTGACGGAGGTAAAGGTTGTTCCTCTAGTAATTCGATCCCAATTTTTATTTATCCGGGTCGTGTGTGTGTCAAATCTAATGAATTTCACTTAGAAGAACATGCTATGAAAGCTGTCACGTTGTACATTCTTCAAAATTGTGAAGAGGTGAAGTGATAGTTAGAGTAAGTTAGTGTTAACTATGACTCATAGTGTTAACGAAGTTATACTATTGTATACTTTGATTAATCAGCTTCTTGTTTTGTTGTATGCAAGATGATTTCCTAAGAGAACTTATTCCCGATATTTCGAACTCTCAAATTGACAAGGAGATTTCCTTGAACTTTAATTCATGGTTTAAGAAATATATAGGTTAACGTCTTGTACGTTATTCAATTTGTACTATGCCATCGTAGCATAGTGTATAACATCAATTTTATATTCCTTAAATAGGTTCTAAATCTGGAAAATCATATTGAAGATTCACTCTTGAGGAACTTTGGCATAGGGCCTAAGAGAAAATTTGAATCGTGGCCTATTTAAATTATAAATATATATAAATTCACACACCGGCATAAAGCAAAGGCATGACAACTTCTAATTGTGGTGTATGTGTATGAGGAAGCGATGGTCAATTAGATGATATGTTTTATGATATATTGGTTTATGTTATTGAATTGGAGTATACTTGTTGGCCCAAGAAAAGTTAGTTCTCTTCAAGTGTGAATGGTTTGATAGTACGCCTAAACAAGGGACAAGAATGGACAATAAATGAGATTGTTGAAGTTAGGCATATAGAAATATGATTGCCCCGAAAATGATATAAGTTTTGATGATGAAAACTTGGTCTTAAATGTTAATAGTTTTAAGTTTAAGTAATCATGTCGTTAAGAGAAAGAATATGGAAATAATCTTTCTAACTATTGCACTGATTAAATATGTTTATCATCATTTTGTGCTTAAATGTTTAATTATCATACTTTGTGAATTCCCCAAGGCTCACAATCATAATGAGAAAAACATTAAGGAGACTTGATATACTCTTCTATATGCTTAAATGTGAACCTTGCTAACGAACTTATCAAGTGTGAAAAAATCATAGGTTAGCTTCCATAGGTTCAATCCCTAGAAGAAGAAGATGTTGTTTGAAGAAGGGACAAAGAAGTGAAACGACTTGGATAAACAATGTCAGATGACTCCAAGAGACGACTAAAGGCCAAGGAAATGTCTAGATCACTCGAGCAGAATAAAAAATCATAAGCAGTCTAAGTCAGACGAAATATCCTTTAGAGCCAGCTAGACGACTATGCAAGAGTCAGACGACACGACTAAGACAAGCACTGAAGAGAAAGTGGGACAAAACGAATAACACATATGTCATAAAATGAACAATCACTTCAAGATGTCCCAAAGGAGCAATCAAAATGAAGAACATTTGCTCAAGAGATTGATTAATCATACAAACAAATGTATGTCTTATAAAAATTGATCAATCATATCAAGGAAGTCACAAGGAAAATCCTACAAGGAGCATCTGATGGGAAAAAAAAACTATTATATCCGTCAACGGATCAATCTACTCAAATGAAGAACGGAGATCAAAGGATTTCTCCTTGAATGGAGAATCAATCATGAAGAGCTTACAATGAACAACAATTGACAAATTGCAAGCAGGCCAATCAAGATCTAAGGATTCATGACAGCAAGCCATATGGACACTGTCTATTCATCAAGGCCCGACGGTATGGCATACAAGCAAGAGAAGTCTTAAATAGACTTGATCTCTTATCAATGCAAAGCTTCTCCATGACAAAAAATTCCTAGTACTACCTGACACACAAAATAAACATTAGAAAAAATATTTATTGAGATGTGCATCAGTGTGTACATAAAAGGAAAAGAGGAAAGAGACTTTCACATGCTACACAGTGAATAAACACAAAAGTAGAAAGTTCATTGTCATAAAGCAACACGCAAAGTTGTTGTGCCTTACACCTATCAAAGTTAGAATCAGCTTTTACATAATGTAACTTAGTCAACGGCTATGTGCATTAAATGAAAGTCAATGACTCTAATTTGTGTTGTGAAAAATAGTGATGTGTGCAAGTGTACACAATCGTAACAAGTAATAAAGAGTAAGTAGAGATCGTTCCCACGAGGATTGTTGATATTTAACTCTAGGTTTCAAATTAATTAATTTGTTTAGCTAAGATCCAAGATAATAAGTGGTGACAAATATTTGGAAGGATTAGTGCAGTAATAAAAGATACAAATAAACAGTAAAATGCTTAAGGTGATGACATGAAATAAAATGGATAAAACAGCTAGGGGTGCAAATCCCTCATAATTCATTAATCAGGGTCAGGTATGCTACGATATGCTACAGCATCTGGTTCCAGGAAATAACAGTTGTGCTTTCCAACACTTAAAAGATGGGTTTCATTAAGCGTTCCTTATTCCTAAGCTCACATTAATTACACCCCCTTCTGAATAAATACGTTCCAGCTAACCTATGGACTTGGATGAATATTCCTATTACATCCAACATCAACTAATTTTCCAATTAATCAACTTAATCCATATCTATCAAGCATTTCCACTTGCTAAATTTTCCAAGCTCAACAAGCTAGCATTCAAGCTAAGATGGCCAAACTCAACCAGAAATTTATAAAATAAACACAACTTGATAGAAGAAACTAAATGCATATCAATAACATAACCTTAACCCAAATCAAGTCATTGCAAGTTCATTGTACCCTAGCTTAAGAAGCTTAGCTCATCATGAGCTTAAAAACAACAAAATAGAAAATAAAAACCAAGGTTGAATCCATTATAGAACTGAAATGTGAGTTAACTATGGAGAAGTAAACATAAACTAAGTGAAAGAGGTGGCCAGCGACTTTTCCAAGAGGATGGCTCCTTTTCTTCCAAGCAATTTCTTGCTGCAGCTACTGAAATCAGCACCTTTCTCCAAGTGTTTCTGCACAAACCAGCTCCAAAATAGCCCAACAATGGTGATGGGTATGGAAGGAAATGGATGAAGAAGATGAAAAATGTAAAGTGGTGGCTGTGTATGGAGAGAGAAAGAGACGTATGGAGAAAGGTTGAGGTGAAAATGGTGTGTGAATATTCTTTTAGGTTTTATTTTTTGGAGCTGTCCACTCTCTTTCCTACTTTTGGGTTCAACTTTTTCCATTCCAATTAAAGGAACTAGGGCCCATCTAATAAATTAACCATCTCACAAAATATCTGATAGTATGTGGCACATGGGTACGTGTCCTTGCACGTGGGACCACGTCAGGAGAGAGAAAATAAGTCAAATCGTCATGTTTCTGCAATAGGACACGCTCCAGTTGCTGCAGCATCCCATAGCATTTCCTCCAGTAAGTCTTCAATTCAACCAATACCTGTCAAAACGAGGAAAACACATTAATTACACTCCTAAACAGTCCTAAAATGATAAATTCACAGAAACTCACTAAAACACAAAATACTTGAACGTAGGGTAAAACCTACAAAACACACATACAAAACACTCAAAGACCACTCAAAATCAAGCTAAGAAAGGCTAGATAACTCTCATTTCTAAGAGTTATCAATTTGCAAATTATAAATTGAAGAACCAAAGATGAAGAAAGTTGGCGTGAAGAGTGCATCAAATTCAAAATACAAAATCGTTATCACTCCACCATCTCCATTGAGCTCATCATGTAGATTCTAACTTTTAGAGTGCATCACTGTAGAACAACTATTCATTGAAAACATTATGTAAAGGTGAGTCAAGCACCTAGTAAGCTTGTGGAAGGTAGACAGTCCTTAAAGTCTAAAGGCTTTTGCACAAGGGTGAGGCTCGAGGTGAAGAGTGCTCGAACAGAGGTTTCCCAAGTACCTGAAAAATCTTGGAGAGGTTAGGCGAGCCTTGGGTGCATTCCTAAAAGCTTAGATACTCTTGGTGAAGAGAGGTCAATCTCATGCTTGTGAGAAGCATGAAAGAGGGTAGGCAATCATGTAAAGCCTAGAGGCTTTTGTTGAAGAGTTCTCGATCCCATGCTGGTGTGCAGCTTGGAAGAGGGTATGTGATCATGTAAAGCTCTTGTTGAAGAGTGCTCGAATCGCATGCTAGTGTGCAGATTGGAAGAGGGTAGACGAACCTATAAAGTCTAGAGGCTCTTGTTGAAGAGTGCTCGAACAAAGATTTCTCAAGCACATGTAAAGCTTGGGCATTAATGATAAATCTCATACGCGGTATGGGGACTAGATATAAATCATGGTTGTTGTGATCAAACTAGGATAAATCTTTGTGTGTAAGCTTATCTCTCTTACTTTCTTTATATATTGCACCTATATTCTTCTATTGTTTTATTACATTTCCATATTTAATTATTCCGCTGCACTTTTCATCAAAATATTTGGAAAATATTTTAATGTTTAAAAAGTATGTAAAAATAAGCAAATATCCAATTCACCCCTCCTCTTGACTGATGTTTGATAATATCACTTTGATGGGTGAAATCCGCAAGGGTACGATTTCTTCGTCAAGTAATAAAAGATATCGAACCCGCAAAGACCATGTTAATGAATAACAATCAATTAATAAACTAATTTTACCAAACAAGAAAGAAAGGTTGATTATAAGAATAGAATCAAGTAACATATTGAAATAAGAAATAAAACAAAATAAAGAAAACGTTTTGCAAAATCAGGATTCGAGTTTTGAAAATAGGAAATTGAATTTCCAAGAATTGGGTTACCATAAAACTGCTTATGCTTCTAAATCGACTACCCCATTATTAATTAACAATTGCCTTGAAGGTGAGTTTATCCTAATAAAGTTAATGTTCCCTCTCGAGATATAAGAACCGTGCCCAAATAAACCAACTCCTACTCTCGTGATAATTGTATTTAATTTGGACCCATTACGGTTTGTGACAACTCATTGAACCCTCGAAGGACCACTTCTAACTCTCGTGATTTAAGTCCTAAGTTTAACTGCTATAGATCCAATACCTAGTTTCACTCCTCAGTCCTTCCCTAGAGTATCTATGACATGCAAATAAGCAGCCGCCAAATTCACAAGTAATTAAAACGATAGGAATCAAATCGAAAGCAAATTGAAATTAACAAAAGGAAACATCAATTCATAACATAAAACAAGTCTTAGGCATAGTCACAATTCCTAGAAATAAGAAAACTACACAAGCATTGCCATCATCATGACAATCTTGATTGAAAATAACATAAAAATCCAAAGAGAAAAGCAGAAGAAGATGGAGAAGAGGAGAAATCCCAATCCTAAGCCAAAACTCTCAATTCAGTAGCCAAAGATTCCTAATTTCGAGCCTAAGCATCTAATTTATAGTTTAGGTCACCAAGGAATCCAAGCCTATTACAAATTGATCAGAAAATATTAGGGGTGGCAAAATGGGTTGGGCCCGACGGGCCAACCAGTTTAACCCGCCTATTTTGGCTGGTTGGGTTGGGATTCTCAACTCACCAACCCGTTGTGACCCGCCCCACTTAGCCCACCAAGAAGGCGGGTCAGAGGCGGGGCGGGGCGGATTGGCATTTTAATTAGTTGTTTATTATTTTAAAAGTTTGTAGGCGGGGCCGCCAACCCATTTTCGATTTTTATGCCTAATTTCTATATTTTATAATTGTTTTTAATTTTTTTTTTTGGCAGGTCAACCCATCAACCTATTTTTCTAGTTTTTTGTTTTTGGCGGGCCAACCCACCAACCCACCACTAAACGGGGTGGGTTAGGAGGTCTAACCCATTTTGTTCAAGCGGCTCAACCTACCCCGCCCCGTTTTAGGCGGGTCGGGACGGGTTGGCCCGTTTTGCCACCCCTAGGAAATATAATATAAAATCTGAAATTGACACATCACGACTGTGATGCCCTTCATGGCCCGGCCGTGATAGCTTCTGTCTTCATCATCCTGGTCCTTCACTTATGGGTCACGGTCGTGATAACCTTCACGGCTAGGCAGTGATAGTCTCTGACTTGTCCTAGATCCCATTCACGGGTCGTGATAGAGTTACTTTTCCACTGGTCTTCTCATCACGACCGTCATCGCAGTCATGGCTAGGCCGTGATGGTTTTTGTTTGTTCAGAGCCTCCTTCTGCTTTGATTTGCACATCACGACC
The DNA here is from genome assembly GCA_039655645.1 of Ammopiptanthus mongolicus. NCBI lineage: Eukaryota > Viridiplantae > Streptophyta > Magnoliopsida > Fabales > Fabaceae > Ammopiptanthus > Ammopiptanthus mongolicus. Next base: position 18,025,238 of record CM077351.1, on the reverse strand, counting down.
ATGATGGCCACCATGGTTAGGTCGTGATGTCCTCTGGTTCAAGCTTTTTCTCAACTTCTTTTATCCTCCTTTCTTCATGCTAATCCCAATGGACTGATCCAAGCAATTTTGTCATTAATTCCTGCACAAGCTCACCACAACATTACCCGTGCCAAAGAAAAAACAAACAAAATATTAAACTAAAATGCCTAAACTACCATGAAAATGCATGCTAAACAATCTAGAAATATGAGGTGAAATCACACTCATCACAATTTTACCCTTTTTTTCTCCAAAAGGTAATAAAAGTTTATTGAACCTCACAATATACATTGATCAAATTTTGACAGGAAAAACCCAAAAAGGGCAAATACTTAACAGACAAAATAACCATCTTTGTAAAGTACCCTAGCAACACTGCTCTCCCCCATCCCAAACTTCAATTGCTCTCCTTTTCCTAGGGGTGACAAATGGATGGATTGGATAAATTTTTATTCGGATTATAATGGATGGATTAAAAACAATCCATTAATCCATGATGATCCATTAAAATATCATTAAAAAAAATCAAATCCATCCATGATCCATTTAAAAAAAATCTATCCAATCTATCAATTAACAATTTTTTTATGGATGAATATCCAATCCATCTATGAAAAATATTTTAAAATATTAAATAATTTTTATGACTATTTCCAAATAATATCTCTCATCCATCCACAAAAAAAAATTCCAAAATAATTTTTTTGCTTATTTTTTTTGTAATTAACAATTCATCACAAATCCACCTGCACAAGGAATGCAAATCGTGATAGCAAAACACTAAAAAATATATTGTTCTGCTTATAATATCAGCAAATTGATTTAATTTTTGAAGTTATGATTTTTTATCATTTATTTACTTTTTCATTTTTATTCAATGGATTATTTTTTTTGTTTTATAAAGTAGTCCAATGGATTTTAGAATAATGGTGGATGGATCACAATCATCCATAAAATAAAATAATTCAATTCATCCAATCTATTATTAATTTTTTTTTATAATAAATGAATTGGATGAATTTTCATTTGGATGAATCGAATGAATGATAGACAAATGAATTTTTTTTTTTTATCACTCCTACGTTTTTCCCCGGTGGGGCTAGTAAGCATCTCATCTTGGTTGAATTGTTCTTCCTACTCTGCCTCTTTTTCCCCCGGGCTAGTAAGACATGCAGTCAAATGATTAGACATCTTGACAAAATTGTTTTCATACGCCTTGTGATTGCATTGCGATTCTCAGATTGCTCAATGAATGTTAATATGCAACATACAAAACACACACTCGATTAGCACCATATTGGAAGAAAGAAAAGTCGTGTAATATTTAACACACCATACATTAATTACAGGACTCAAGTCAAAATACAATTAATGCTACTCAAGTAACTTTATATTATACACACAATTAATTTTTTCTATTTTTTTTTTTTTTTTGTATCTACACTTTCTATCACCTATATATACTTGAGGTTATATAAACTCACTCCCTTGTGTATCAAGCATTATTCAGATTTCAAATACAATAGACATACCATAGGCATCTAGCTAGTAGCAAACTCACACCTATGAAACTGACTGATCTGAATTGATCCATCACAAGTTGTCGCATCACTCAGCAAAAATGAGAATTTTGTCATGGACAAAGAAGGTTTCCATGATTGAGAAGATTTAATTTAGGAGTTTGACATGATTCAATGACTAATGAAGTTGAAGTATGAAACTGAGGGTTTGTTTTTAATAGAAATATTAGCATTACATTCTTTATTATTGGATGGATTTCCTGTGTAATTCATTAAATCACATGGTTCCATTTTCTATTTAGTAGATATCACATGAATTTTATCCAATAATAAAGAATGTATTGAAGAAAGTGTGATAAACAGTATATTGCTAATATTTAGTGAAGGTGAACATTTGCAATCTCAGGATGGAGCAAAATCATTGATTTAACAGTTAAAAAAAATGAAAGGTGGTGATGATTTACCTAAAACCTATTAAACAGGTAATTAAAAGTTTTGAAAAATCACAAAGGCCTTGGAAACAAAGGGTAAAATTAATAAGTACGTCGAAAATTAAAGAAAAAGCGCAAAAACTAATAGACTGTTGATGGTGGTAGTATATGTCACGATGCTGGCATCATGTGTGGTGGGGAAACAAAGGACAAAAGACTAAATTGCAATAATAAAAAAATTATAAAATATAATTAAAATAGGGTAACCTATTATTAAAGGTTATATAATAGGATCGTCAATGGACCAAACTTTTTTTGGCCTATTGTAAAATCCTCCGAATATTGTATAGTACTCCGTTCTAACTAAGAATAAAAAGGTAATATAAGTTACTAAGTTAGCCAATTGGCAATAGAAAGATAACTCCCCATTCAGGGGTTTATTATGTAAAGAAAATCTGAGTTCTGACCCTGGTATTCTTAGGCCTTCTACCAGGGAAACCGATGCGCCTAAAACTTTGGGGATTGAGAATAGGAAACAGGTTCAGATTTCCAATTTGTGGAAAGTTTTATAGTTTGAACACAAAAAAACTAGTGAAGGAAAAGGCACATTATATATATATATATATATAGAGAGAGAGAGAGAGAGAGGGATCAAATTACACCGATGTAATACTTGAACATTGTTACACCATTCAATAATATTCCACCGAATAAATATTTTTTAAAATCAATCGTTGGATTGAAAGTTATCATCATATAAATCATATTTAGCATGACAATTACAGCGGTGTGACCATTAATTTCTGATCCTACCAAAAGGTGGAAATCAGGAAATGGAGGTGGACCATACCTTGAATAGAGGTCTCAAAGCCCAAAAGTAAGGCCCGTTTTATTGGCTTAGGAAACCCATCTAGTTAGGAGAAGGATAAAATAGGACACATGTCATAATCTTTTTTATCCTTCTTTTTTTTGGATAAGTTATTTCATTGATAACATCTAGCTTTAGCATCACAGTGATTACTCAACCCACCTTTTAGAAAGGATTGAAGAGCAAACACTCAATCATATGCTCTAAACTAGATAACAAAACATACAAACAGATTGGAAACAAAGTTCAATACACCCTTCACACCTATCACAAGCCCGTACCTCCCTTTGTTTAGGATTAAACACCTTGGTTATTTTTCACCCAACAATATACAACTCTCTTATTACAAGACAAAACAAGACAATACACCCAAAATCAATACCACACCCAACAAATATATCTATTCTATGATTTCTATCGGTACGAGCATGTTTAGGAAAAATTAATTTTTCTCATTTCAGTTGTTTTTTGGCTTAAAAGCTGTTTCATACATAATCCATCATGTTTGGCAAATAGCTTAAATTTATAAAAAAAAGCTTTATTTGGGGGAAAAAAACTGTTTCATGTCATCTAATTTGTTTTAGCTTAAGATTGTTGTAATTTGATTATTTTTCATTCTCAAAACTCTCTTTCCTATTTATCCCTACAAAACTAACTTCCAAACAAGTATTATTAAATTATATAAATAACTTCATACCATTTTTCGTAATTTACTCTGTAAAAGTGATTTTTTTTGCACCACTCAAACAAAATAGATTATCTTAAAATCGATTTTCAGCGAATATACCCAAACAAAAACAGATTCTGATTATAATCGATTAGCACAATAATTGATTATACATATAATCGATTATCAGCATAATCTATTTTTTTCAGCTTTCCCAAACACACTCTAATTAGAAAGAATGTAATAACAAAAAAAACCATAAAATGCATTTTACCCCCTATTTTATTACCTTAGTTGCACTTTCTAGGTAGATTACAATTTTTTCTAACTTATCTCATTCTAATATCCCCTTTTCATCCAATTTCTCATCATTGGTCAAAAAATCCAATTTCTCATTAACTTTAACAGGGTAAAATGCACATGTTGTACAAGCTATCTTTAACAAAAAGAATTCAGTCTAAACATGAAAGCTTTTGATTAAGGAGATACTGAATCTGAACAAACTTCAACGCTGGATGGAAGTTTTCTTTGCCCTCCTTTTTGACAGTAGAGGCTGAGGCTACAACAGCCATGAAACAGGAAGTATGCAGTATTTGTGGTTAAGAGATGCTCGGGAAGAATGATAGATGTTAGGAACATTAGATGACAGTGTTGTAATGTTATACCGACAGACATTTTACTCATGAATCCAACATGGCATCCTATGCTATGAGTGGCATAAGGTTAGAAAAATGTCCAACATAGTATCGTATCCAACATTTGTTTTTGTTGTTTTCCTTGTCCTTTTTTGTTTTTTGGTATTGGTGAATATTCGACAATAATGAAGGAATAGGCCCTTTAATTATGGGCCAACGGAGTGAAGCATATGTAATGTTTGTTGAAGATAAGCTCCAGAACCAATACCATGGGGCGTGGACTACGAGAATACTCATCATATCATTTTCTCTCAAGTCATGACCAACAAAACATGTGTGCTTCTTGTAAAAGAGTTACAAGGAAAAAAAAAAAAAAAAAGAAGAAGAAATAACAATTTAATAAATAAAATAATCTAAAAACAAATCCAAATTTTTTTCTAAGCTGAGATATTTTTTTTTGGTGATGTATGCTAAAATACTTCAAAATTTATCCAAACGTGCATTTTAAAATAGATTCAAATATAAGAAAAGTTAAATTAAAGTACATTTTTTGTCTCTAGAATTTGAGTTAAAGTTTTACATTAGTCTCATAATAATTATTTTTTTAATGAGGAGTTTCATACAAAATAAGAGTAATTTTGTTTCTACTTCCAATTTTGTCTAATGAAAACAAAACTTCTATATTATGCGGGTTGGTCCTCTATTTTAGTTATTTGTTTATAAATAATTATTTTTGCGTTTTGGACGGTCTCCTTTAACTTGTTGGTTGAATAAGTTTAACCTAAATGACCCACATTGTCACTTTAAAGTTTCAACCCAGTGAGACGTTGAACATTTGAATTAAGTATAATTTGTGTAACATCCGAAGCTAAAGAGGACGAGGAGTGGTTGCCGATCCAAAAGGAAATAGAGACAAAGGTCACAAGGAGCGGGTTCTGGCAGAATTCTAGGCGAAGTGACACATGAACGAATCGATTTCATACCTGAATGAGAGGGATCTTGAGACTGTGCAGGTATGAGACTGCATAGTTGAATGATTCCAAGACTGTATAGGTAGGAGACTATACAGTTGAGTAAGACTTAAAGGAACTAATTGATATTACCTGTTAGAATTAATGGTCACTACTCAAGAGGGGGTGAATTGAGTATGTCGAATTTTCGAAGACTTTCTCCCTTTTTAAGAAACGTTTAAAAAATTTTCTTGAAAGAAATCATCTTTAAAAGAAAATAGAAAAGGTAGAATAGAAGGCCAAAAAAGTATCTAATTCAATTTTTCTAAAACAATACCTCAAACAACGAAATTGAATTATGTGATATACAATACAATTTGCAAGAAATAAAGAGTAAGGGAAAGAGAGAATCCCAAACAAGATTTATATTGGTTCGATTACTAGCCTTAGTGATCTACATCCAGTTTCCAAGAACCCTTGGGTATTTCCACTAACTTGAAGAAGCGTTTATTACAAACAAGCAACGTCAATAAAGGAAATTACAATCTTTACCTTGATTGAATTTGAGTTACCTCCCTCAAACTTCAATCCTTACCTCTAAGGATACCCCACCTTAGGAATAATTTGGATGCCTCACCAAATGCTTATCTTCTCTTTCCAAGGATGCCTCACCTTGTTGATCTTCAATTGAGAATGAAACTAGTGCACATTCTTACTAGTGCAACACAATCAATTACAAAATCGAAAGTATAATTTCTTAAGTAATTCAATTGTGAAAAGCTCAAAGTGTTTGTGAATTGGCAGAGTAACAATAATTTTTCAACATCTTATTTTTCGTGTTAAAATATAACCAATTTATAGGGAAAATGGTTTAAAAAATGAAGCCTTAGAGTTTAAAATTGTGTTTCTAAATTTCTTGAAGTAATCGTTTACTTTCAAGAAGGTAATATATTACTTCTTTCAAGAAGCTTCATTTTTATTTAACAGACTTCAAGTAGTCGAATACTTTACCAAGGTAATCGATTATTTTACTGAAACAAAGACTCAAGATTCAAGAACACATGAAGTAGTCGATTACTTTTACAAAGTAGTCGATTACTTACTTGTAAAACAAAGTTCTAGCTTTTGGAACTATAAAGTAGTCGATTACTTTACTTGAAATAAGTTTTTCACTTGAAAAACAAATCCAAAACTGTCGTATCATGAATAAAGAGTTTTAAACCTTTTTCAATTATAATACAAACACATATTAAGCTCAATTACACACTTAGAGAAATTTACACAAATATCCTATTATCAGCTATATCTTATGTCTTTGAGTTCCTTCAATGCATTTGAGAAGTCTTCATCAAAATTCATGGAGTGTTGTGTGAGCAGCTTCACTACCTATACCAACAAGATGCATATTCTTTTCGGTAGCCCATCACTTAAGAACTCCAAGGTTAAACGTGCTTGACTTGGAGCAATTCTGGGATGGGTGACCTTTTGAAAAGTTTTTCTAGGAAGCGTGTGAGTGAGGACAAAGCATGCTAAAGAGACTTGTGTTGGTCCGTGGGGACAGTCCTCAATCTGTAAAAAGTAGCTTGGGACGTTACAGATGGTATCAGAGCGGAACCTCTCACAAACAGTGTGCTTGGGAGACGAACCAAGCGAAAGATGGTGGGCATGTAACACTCAGAGCTGAAGAGGACGGGGAGTACTAATCGCTAGTGCAAAAGGAAGTATGGACAAGGAGCGACTCCTGGTAGACTTCTAGGCGGAGGGACACATGAACGAACCGATTTCACATCAGAACGAGAGGGATCCTGAGACTGTGTAGGTATGAGACTACATATTTGATGGATTCAAATACTATGCAGGTATGAGACTGTACAGTTGAGGAAGGCTTAAAGGAATTGATTGGTACTACCTATACTAAAAAGATGTATCTTCTTTTCGGTAGCCCATTTTTGGTGTAAGCCCTAGTAGCCAATCTATTTATTAGATTTACATTTGTATCATGACTATGATTTATATAATTTATAATATAAGGCATTTCAGTTTATTATGTTATCTCTTTTGTACATAATAAAGTCCTTAGAATAGTAGGTTTGGTTCAATAGAATATCAAGTGTGACTTGATTGTGAGACCCTATTGATCATTAGAACACTGTTCTTAAAATATTTGTAGTCAAGTATTATTGTTATTTAGGACAACAATAATACATAAGGACTATTATGTGAGTAGATTGATAACCACATCTCACGGGTTATGGGTATGAGATATCAAGTCTTCATAAAGGATTGACCCACTATGAGAACGCTACATAATAGTCATGTAAGTGTCATAAGCGCTTCTCATGACAACCATAGTGAAGTAGTCCTTTGACTTGAAGTCACTACATTTCCGACATGTGGAGTTCGAGGCTTTAATGCTATCAAACGATATCCGTAATAGGATACTCATAAAGGTAGTAATTGGGTATACAATGAATCATATTAAGGGATGTGAGTGATGTAGATAGGATTCGTCCCTCCTACATAAGAGGAGCAATGTCATGGGCCTCTCGATAAAGTGAGATGTGAAAATGCATGGCCATGCTGAAATGAGCCAATATGAGATATTGGACCCGTTTGTGATTACACATCTACTCGGAGATGAAGGAACATATAATTGAATATAACAAGAATAACACATTTATGCATTGTGTTCAATTATGACATATAGACGAAAGGACATTTACTACACGGTAAATTGGTTGCAGTAATGTTAAAATCGAATCATCGATTTTCTCATAAAATGAGTAGCAATGATGCATTGCTAGATGTGACTCATTGTTTATAATATTTGATATTATAATTAATATGAGATATTATTGTAATATTTAATATTATTGCCAATTTAATGAAAATCTATAGGGTCACATGCATAGAGTAAATAGTTGGAGATGAATTAGTTTATTAAATATGATTTAATAAATAATTCCACTCAGAGCCTGCAGTGTATAAGCCCATCATGGTTATGGCATGAAGGTCCCTCGCCGCTTACACTTGATACAGTTGTCATAACATACATTGTGCCAAACCCTGTAGTCATCAGTTAGCACAAGACACATTCCTCCAACTGACGTTTGCTCGCGTGGACTAGGTAGAGGTGTTGTCGTTGTCGCAGCACTGGTGATTCGGAGCAAGCTATCTGGATTCATTTGAAATCACGCTTCAAGAGGTAAACACAATAGCCTTATGTGATCCTTGTTTTGTAATGCGTGATCCATGGGATATGATTTTCTTCCGCCTTGAGGTATAATTTTAAAAGAGGATTGTCTCTCGAAAACCCAACACCCACCACTTAGGAACTCAAAGGTTAAACGTGGTTTGACTTTTAGCAATTCTAGGATGGGTGACCTCCTAGGAAGTTTTCCTAAGAAGTGTGTGAGTGAGAATAAAGTACGCCGAAGAGACTTGTCTTACTCTATAGGGACATTCATCAATTCGGAAAGCATACCGAGATGCTGAAGAGACTCATGTTGATTGAGTATGCATGATTGGCATTTGAAAGATATAAAGTTATATTTGAACTATGAAATGCTTGAGTTTATTCAAAAATAGGTGACATTTTCCTTTTTTATTTTTGAAAAATTGTCATTTAAATAAGCCAGCATATTGAAGATTGTATGTTAATGTTATAGAAATTAAGCTAGCATTTTATCAACCTATTTAAATCTGGATTTAGATCCTCTACTGTTTTCAATAAATAGGATACAATCCTATTGGAGAGAGAAAGATACAAATTTTTTTAAAATGTAACTAGTGGTCCCTATAATCAATCATGGTGGGTTCACGCATGTTAAAAGTTGTGATTATATTTCTTTAACATGATCATCACGTCCTAGGAGAGGATTCATTTCCTTTAAATCTTAGTTTTTTTTTTTTTTTGCCTAAATCGATTAATCTGTGAATTAAATAGGTTGGGCCTAAACGAAATTGAACTAGTTTTTATGACACCTTATTTGCAAGCGAGAACAAAGGCTTGTTATATTTTGGTACAAATTATTATTGTTTTGGGTACAACAAAGGTTTAATTTTTTTTTTTGTTACTTACAAGTGGATGGGTATCATAGAATTATAGTTGAGAATGATTATGCAACTATTATTTCTTCTTTGAAGAATATTACCATTGTTGGTGGTAGAAACCAGTTGTTTCAAAGGATAAAGAGTATCTCTAGTAGACCGTGGACCTTTCAATTCTTTCATACCTACACAGAAGGAACTCGTGTGTTGATTGGCTTGCGAAGTAGATCATGGTTATGAAGAAATAGTTTCTCCTGCTGCAGACTTAGCTCTTCTGGTTTTTGGTGATTGTTCAGGGACTTCCTTACCCTGTTTTGTCTCAACGTAGTTTTCCATTCTGTTAGGCTTAGCCCCCTTCGTTGTACCAAAAAAATGGATAATTCATTATATTGAAGTAGCAAGTACATTTTAAAAGACCAAGGTGTGACTTATGAGCCTCCAATGGGGCCTTGCCAGCCTTGAAGGCATAAGGCATTGCTTTATTTGTGCATGTGATTGTCCTTGGAGCCAATTCACCAAATCACAAAGTCATTGGATTGGCTAAAAGATAAGAAGTATTGTACTTTATTTGATGTTTAAACAACTCCAAGGCTCTGTTTGATAAAAGCTAGTTGATAACAGATAAGCTAACTGATAGTGGATGACCTGTTAGCAGATAGCGGATAAGCTAGTTGACGTGAGAGCTGATAAACTAGTTGATTGGATTTGAAATGTTTGATAAAATTAGCGGTTGAACTAGCTGATAAAAATAAAATGACATGGAAGAACATGTTTATATGTTGTTTTTTTTTTTATATAAATTCTTTTTATATACTTTTATTTTAAATTATTATCATCTCAAAAAATTAAAATTTTTATTATTTTATTAAATAAAATGAGATAATATAAATAAAATGACATGTTGATATGAGTTTTTATATACATTTTATTTTTTTTTGTAGACAAATATATATTCTCTATTATTTTTTATCCTTAATATATATCTAGTTAGTGAAATTAGTCTTTAAATATATATCTAATTTGGATATTTTATTTTTTTAAGAGAGAATAAAGTAGGAATTTAATTAAAATACTAAGGATAAAAATGAGAAAAAATAATAAGCTATAAGTTCAAACGCTATATCAAGTAGCGTATGAAAAAACATTATAAACTAGTGAGAAAATGTAACACCCCGATTTTTTTTTTCAAGCTTTTGAGCCTTCTGTTTCAATTAAACAGTATTTATCCGTCTGTATTTTATTAGAGGGTCTAGAAAGTAAAATAAAATAATCCGAGACTATAGTCACGCTCTACGTTATCGTAGAAAGCTATGGTTAAATTTTGGTCGAAAACTCAGACGGAGCCCGGTCTACGTTTTACACTGACAGTATTATTTTACTGCTCAGATGACCTAATTTTGACTCTTGAACGAAACTATTAGGCTTTAAATAAAATTGCGAACGTTATTGGCAATTTTGAAAAAATTTTAAAATAAATAAGTTTTCACGACTTTCTTGGGGCGAAATACTAAATCGTGAAAGTAACGGGACTAAAAACGGATGAACATAAAGTCACATCGCCTAGGATGGCGTGCCGATGACTCATCACTGTCATCATTACGTTTCTGAAAATATCTAGATATTTTCTAGAAATATCTGGATATTTATCAGATCTTTTGTTGAAAGGACAATTTTGTTCCTAGGAGAAATTACTCTTTTGCCATAAAATATCTACAAATTGGGCCATGGGCCAAAAAGCCCACCAAGAAAGGGCGGTTACTCCTCCTATAAATACACTCTTCCTCCCTTTGTTTTCCTACACATTTCTCTTCTTCATCTTAATCATTTTCTTCAAACCTCCATTGTTGTCTTCAAGTGCAAGCTTTCTTCTTCACTTTTCTTCAAGCTTCAAGAGGTAAAATCTCTAATACTTACTCTCTTTGATCCATAAGTTTCATTGTTCTTCACTTAGTTCTTGTCTAAAACTTCTAAGTTCTAAATTCAAAAATCTCCAGAAAATCATAGAAAACTCATGTTTATGTGAAATCAATTTCTTTGATCCTAGTTCATGATGGTCTACCATGATCCAAGAGTTGGAAACCAAAAGAGCTCTTGCTCAATTGGAAAAAAGGGGCCGAAACCTCCATTGACGAGTGGAGGGAGTTTTGGTTCAAGTTTTGGTATAATAGACTTCGATCTAGTGTTACCACACCTAATAAGGATGGAATCCAAGAGATGAGAATTTATGGAACTCCCTAGCCATATTTTCTTACCCATGGCCGAAGCTAGGAGGGGGAATTAGGAGAGAATTTCTGTGTTTTAAAGTTGTTGTATTAGTTGTTTGATTGTGTGTAGTTGCCGACGAGTAATCGGACAAGGAATCGGGAGAGTTCGTGGACCGATCGAACAACTTTGTGCTTACCGGGAACTTCAAGAGGTAAGGGGGGAAATGCCTGAGGGATTCTCCCGATGACAACATGTCATCATATTTGATCTGTATATATGTAATTAAGTTGTGCAGTGATTGATTTATTTACTTTCGGCAATTATTTGAATTGTTGACAATTGTTTGTTAATATGTGTTATAGTAGTTGAATATGTGTTTTAACTGTATTATCTGCTATAAACATATTATGATGTTGATTGTTGATTGGGAAGCCTGATAGTGGTCAATGCTCAATTAAGTAATGGGGATAAAAGCTTTAAAAAGCTTTGTATTAAATAATAAAGATTTATTTGGGAAAGCGTTGGGTATTTTCAACGACGCTGTTTTTCTAAAGAAAAAGAGGATCCAAAAGTAATTTATGAAGTTATTAGAAAAAAAATTAGTTTTTAAGAATAAAGTAATCTTTATGTGGAAAAATTAAAATTAACAGGAAAAATTCAAGTTTTTGGAACTTAGAACGTTTTGACGCTAAAAACGATGTTTTAATTCCGAAAAGATTTACGAAAAACGTTTTCGAAAACAGAAATGCTGTTCTAGGACGACATTTTGGTCTCCACCGTTTCCTTTCAAAAGTTGGTTTTTGGGAAAGGACTTTCAACCAAAATTAAGTTTTTATTAGAGTTCGTTGGTTTTCAAAACCATTTTCAAACAGAAAAGTTTTCTGTAAAACGAGTTTCCCCAATGGTGTAAAATCCGACAACTTGGATGAGTTGCGGAGTTTTCGTTTTGGATTTGTGTTTCATAGAACGAAAAATGATGTATAAACGATGAAAACGTGAACCTAGCATACGAGACGTCGGGATGCTAGTGTTCTGTAAAAGTAGCACGAGAAGCCGTGCAACGGTGTTATGGACTGCGTGTCCTAGACTATTTGTCCTCCTCTTATTTTGAGGAAACGTGATTAAAGGTGAATGATGTTTTCTATTACCACGGACCTTGGGCTGGTGCATTGGTCTAGGGCTCCACGATTGAGCACTCGGACGTTTCGTCCTGTGTTAGCGGTGAAAGGTTTTAAAACGGTGTAAACGATGAATAGTCGAGAGCCTTGAGCTACGACAACGAAAGAACGAACACAAAGAAAAGTGATAAGACTTGAAACTTTTTTCCATGCATTAAAATTCGACAGATGTGCCAACGGTGTAATTCTGGATATCTTGGTGGTCAGGATATTCAAACGGTGTATATATCATTGTGCCTTGATGGATAATGAAAAACCATAAACGGTGATCGCCTGTGCCTTGTGTTGGACAGTGCGCAATGGTTTTAACAACGGTGTGCCTTTTTGGCAATCGAGCTTGATCAACTCAATTTCTATAAAACGGTGTTGGCATCTCCGAAGATTAGGTAAGGAATTAGATGATGAATATCGAAGTGTCATGCATTTCTTTTGGAAAATGACGATGACTGCCAGGCATGAGACCCTATGATATACTACTTGTTTATCTAGTAGAACTTTATACATGGTAAGTATACATGCTTATGTGCTGTTGATGTGTAATATATGTGGTTATCATGTGTGAATCCATATATTGGTATCCCACCTTTACATCTTTAGATGAGTTCCAAGATGCCACCGGAACATTTGGGGATCCTTTCCCTGATGCTTGAGGGCACGGAAGGAGTGTGACGTACGAGGAGTCACCATGTTGTAGTAGTACGACTAGCTATAGGATATGTCCTATTTTATTTTGCATAACAACTAGTTAATTGCTCTGGCTACTGAAAGCCATGACTGTTTTGAATGGCCGTATGTTTAAGGCCTATGCAGTACATTAAGATACCATATTATGTATACTTTGTTTGATGATTATTTACATGCGTGTTTACGTAACATTGAGGTATGGTAAGCTAAGTTAGAAGAAAAATTTTATCACAGATTTTCATAAGAAGTTAAATACTTAGAAAATCTTATTTTTCGAAAGTAAACCAGCACAATTAATTAAAGTTTATTTTCCGCAACGGGTAACCGTGTGGTGCCCCCGAAGGGGGTGTCACAGAAAAAATGTTTACCAAACAGAGCTACAAATTTATCCGCTATAAGCTAGCAGCTTGCCAAGCTTGGATTATTTCTGTGAAGGCTCAATATATACAGGTGATGGGCGATTCTCAGCCAGTGATTAAACAGTTAGCAGATGGCTCCAGATGTAATCATCCTAACTTCACAGGTTACTATGAAACGGCTAGAAGTTTACTTCAACAGTTTGTCGATGTTATAGTTATGCACATACCAAAGAATGATAATGAAGAAGCGAATGATTTGGCTCAACAAACTTCTAGATAAAAGGAGATGTATTTTGAGATTGAGCAAGCTGATGATCAATTCTAGCTAGTGATATTGATCCAGCCGATAAATGGAAAAGGGAGCTTACTAGTTACTTACAAAACCCGTCAACGTATTCTAGTTTTAAACTTAAGCAAAGAGCTTTATAATATGTTCTACTTGATGATGAACTTTACAAGAGAGGAATTGAGGGGGTATTATTAAAATGCCCAGATAAAGCTGAAACGTTAATAATAATGGGAGAAGTATATATAAGGTGTTTGTGGATCTCACAAGGCTAGGCTAGTGATGAGATGGCTAATCCATAGACATGGATATTATTGGCCTACCATCAATGTTGATTGTTATCATTACGCTAAGGGATGTGAAGCACGTCAGCTGCATGGACTTGTTCAAAGAATCTTAGCCGATGAATTGCATCCAATAATTAAACCATGGCCTTTTGGGTTTTGGGAGATGTATTTGATTGGTAAAATATATCGTCCTTCGTCTAAGAGACATGCTTTTATTATAGTAGCAACTGATTATTTCACCATGTGGGCGGAAGCTCAGCCTGTAACACCTCGATTTTTTTAATCTTTTAATTAATCAGTAATTAAGTAGTTGTATTTTATTTGAGGGTCTAGAAAATTTAATAAATTATTCCGAGGCCATAGTCACACTCTACGCCATCGTAGAAGGCTATGGTTAAGTTTTGGGTCAAAAACTCAGACGGAGCCCGGTCTGCGTTTTACACTGACAGTATTATTTTAATGCTCAGACGGCCTAATTTTAAGTCGTGAACGAAACATTTAAGCTTTAAATAAAATTGCGAACGATATCGACGATTTTGAAAATTTTCAAAATAAATTAGTTTTTACGATTTTCCGGGGGCGAAATATTAAATCGCGTAAGTAACGGAGCTAAAAATGGATAAACATGAAGTCCCATCTCCTAGGAAGGCTTGCCTGTGACTCATTACTGTCATCATTACTTTTCCAGGAAATATCTAGATATTTATGAAATTAGAAAATATCTTAACGCGAAAAGATCAAAATGCCCCTGGTCTTTTTCCTAAAGGACGTTTACGTCCCTAAAATATCTAAGATTTTGATGACCTCACCCTCTCTCTCTCTCTTATTTTCGTACCTCTCTCTCCTCTCTCACCTCCACTTTCTTCTTCTTCCCTCTTTCTTCTTCTTCTTCTTCTCCATTTTTCTCTTTTCTTCCTCCATTTTCACCTCCATTTTCACTCAACTTCCACAAGCTTTTTCAAGGAGATTTGTGAAGCAAAGTTGCCCCTCTCATCCTCCGCTATCACCTAGGAGGTATAGATTTCATCCTTGAGCTCTCAATCTTCTTTTTCTCCATTGATTTTCATAGTTTTAAGTTTTAAGATCCAAACTTCAAAAATCTCTAGAAAATTGTAGAAAAATCATTTTGATGCCAAACCAATTCCTATAAGCTAGCATGATCCTCTACTATCATAATCCAAGAGATTGAAATCAAATAATCTCTCTAGCCTATTTATCTTTTAGGGGCTGAAATATACGAAGTTTTGGGGGGGGGGGGAATGGGTTTTTGTTCAATGTTCTTGATTTCACCTATTTCCTTCCTTAATCATGTAATCCAAGTGATTAGGAGGCCAAATCAAACTCTCATCTATTTTTCATGGTGATGGTCGAAATCCTACTTTGTTGGTTTAAGGGGTTTTGGTTCAAATCTTTGATAATTGATCATTGATTATGTATTAGGTATGCTTAAGGATCATTGATCCAAGAGTTGGTAGAATTTCAATATCCCTAGCCTATTTTAAAAATAGGGGCAGCATCCTAGTCCTAAGGTTAGGGGAGTTTTTGATTTAACTGTACTGATTTCTGACTTTATTCTGTTGTATAGAATCGGACAGGACTCGAACATCCGACAGCGCACCCGACTGACAGCTGCGCAGTAGTAGCCGGAGCTGCACGAGAAAATCACTAAGGTGGGGAGAAAGAACTAATATCGTCGGGAAGGCAAGCTTAGTATAGAGTATATATATATATATATATTTGTGTAGGGGAACCCTTAAACCCTACTAGAAGGTGAGCCCTGGATAAAGTGTCTGGACCCTGGGTGTAGATACTTTTGGGCTATCACCACTAAGTTGATATTATGGATGATAAAATTGATTGAGGTTGATGTGTTGATTTGTTTAATTGATTATCTATTTACCTGTTGTGTTAAACTGTTGGAGTGATTTATTGTTATCTGGCTTTATGGTGATGTTTATACCGGAATAAATGACTGTTGTAATATTATTGTGATTTGACTGGTGGTTGAGCGTTGATGAGAGTAGTGATGATGTTGTTCGAGTTGATATTGTTGTGGTCCCGACCGTCGAGCTGTGGCTCGTAGACGCAAGGCGTCATGATGCTGATGTGATGTTGATGATGATATGATGTTGATGTTGATGATCGATGTTGATGTTGATGTGATGCGATGTGTCGTGGTCGTGGACGAGTGTTTAGGCATGAGGTTCCGATATCAACCTGCGATGGATGTTTATTGCATTTTCATATGATTTCATACCACAGCATTTGATCCCAAAGGGGGATGTCCAATTGGGGACGTTACTTAAAATCCCGAGGCGGGATGTGATGTGATGTGATGTAATCCCGACGGGGATGTCCAATTGGGGATGTGATGTATCGGCCGACATGCATATAGAGAAGTCAGCATATACATAGGGACGAGTATCCCTCTTGTAGGCTTATTTGAGAGAATGATGTTTGAGATGTTTGTGATGGGTGACTTAAAAGATGGGTGATGTTGTGTTATATATGTTATTTGTGTAGTGTGATATATATATATATATATATATATGTTGTACTGATGCCCCTCTCCCATATTGATGAATTATGTTTCTTATCTCCCTGTATTTTTCCATATGTGTTACTTTATTTAATGGGAAGATCCCGAAGAGGAACCAGCTGCTGAGGAACTGGACGACATTCCGTACGAGCCTGACGCCGGAGGACGGGCTACGGACCCTAGTCTCGAGAGGTTGGACAGTAATCGTGATTAGCCGGAGAGCTGTCTCTTGGCCTATCTTTCGTACTGTAATTTTGGTTTGTAACAATATACTCTGTATGTACTACTTTACTACTGTAGTCCTACTGATAGGGCAATGATGTATGTGATATATTTCTTTATATTTTAAGCTGTGTACTTTGAAGTGTGGCGTGCCGAGTGTATTGTTTTGCTTCCGCGCTAAATTTTTCTGCTTCACTTCGTATTAATAAGGCGCGCTAACGTTTATTATGCGATTAAGATTAGTTAATATCTCAGGTTCTACTGATGGGACGGTGGGTCGTCTCATTTATTGGTATCAGAGCAGTTCGATTCTAATATCGGACTGTGTGGTTTAGAAAGCATATTAGCATTGACAATTATGTCCCCATTGGCTACTAACTGTGTTAGGAAAAGGGTAGTGTGTCTGATGCGTATGTTATCGAGAGTGATAACTGTTTTGTTCGTAGGGCATACGATATATATATATATATATATATATATATATATATATATATATATATATATATATATATATATATATATATCAGGTTGATGAATATTGCATGTGCTTCTGTCTGGCTCGTGAGGCGAGAGTCTGTTTCGCGTCTCGAGACCGAAAACAATACCTTACTGATCAGGCAAGCCTTCTGGCTCGCACAGCGAAAATATGTTCTCATCGCGAGACCGAGAAGCTGTACGATGCTGATCAGTCTAGCCTTCTGGATCGTGTGGCGAGTAGAGGTTCGCGTCGCGAAGCCAAGGGGCTGTTCTTTACTGATCAATCTTGCCTTCTGGGACGCGAGGCGATCATCTTTTTCGCGTCGCAAAGTCGAGGGGCTTTCTGCCTCACGTGGCGAGAATAGTGTCGTGAGGCGAGAACCTTTTCCTAGCCTCTTTTCCAAATGTTTTCGATGCGACGGACCACATCTAATGAAGGATTATTCTCAAGCGCCGAATGTCAACTGTTTCCGTTGTGGCAAGTGGAGCCACTATGCCAACGAGTGTCGACCAGGGAGTATTGGGAGAAGAATTCAAGATGCGGGGACAAAGCAAACCATGGTGGGCCAGCAGAACAGGCCACAGACAACGGAAAGAGGGTTTGTCGTGAGAGGATCTGAAGCTCCTCGATGTCCCTAACAGAGTTGGCACAGCTGAAGAAGCAACTAGACGACATGCTGCAGAAGCAATTTATCAGACCGAATGTTTCACCATGGGGAGCACCTGTGCTGTTCATCAAGAAGAAGGACGGCAGTTCAAGGTTATGTGTGGACTACCGATAGCTCAACAAGGTGACGATCAAGAATAAATACCCGTTTCCAAGGATTAACGATCTTATGGACCAGTTAAAGGGAGCAACGGTATTCTCTAAGATTGATCTGAGATCCGGTTATCATCATATAAGGGTGCAGGAAGATGATATACCGAAGACGGCTTTCAGGAGTCGATACGGACACTACAAGTATCTAGTTATTCCTTTTGGTGTGACTAATGCTCCAGCAGTGTTCATGGATTACATGAACAGGATTTTCCGACCGTACCTTGATAAGTTTGTCGTTGTTTTTATCGATGACATCCTTATCTACTCCCTAAACAAGGAAGAACATCAAGAATATTTGAGGGTTGTTCTTTAGGTTCTTAAGGACAGACAACTCTATGCCAAGTTGTCAAAGTGCGGGTTCTGGCTAGAGGAGGTACAATTCCTTGGACACGTAATTGATAAGGATGGCATAGCGGTAGATTCTGCGAAAGTAGAAGCTGTGGTTAAATGGGAAAGCCCTAAGACGGTAACCGAGATCAGAAGCTTTCTCGGACTAGCAGGATACTACAGGAGGTTCATCGAGGGATTCGCGAAGATTGCATTACCTTTGACGCAATTAACGAGGAAAGGAAAGCGTATGAATGGACAGAAGAGTGTGAGGCTAGTTTCCAAGAGCTGAAAAGGAGGCTAACTACTTCTCCGGTACTAGTCTTGCCAAATCCATCAACATCGTTCGATGTGTACTGTGACGCATCATATCAAGGTTTAGGTTGCATGCTCATGCAAGAAAGGAAAGTGGTAGCCTATGCTTCCAGACAGCTAAAGGTGCACGAACGGAATTACCCAACCCATGACTTAGAGTTGGTTGCAATAGTGTTTTCACTGAAGATATGGAGACACCATCTCTATGGCGCTAAATTCAGTGTGTTTAGCGACCATAAAAGTTTAAAGTATTTGTTCGACCAAAAGGAGTTGAACATGCGGCAGAGGAGATGGATGGAATTCATAAAGGATTATGAATTTGATCTACAATACCAACCAGGAAAGGCCAACGTGGTGGAAGATGCATTGAGTCAGAAATCTTTGCATATGTCCGCTATGATGGTGAAGGAACTGGAACTGCTGGAACAGTTTAGGAATCTGAATCTCGACGTGAAGTTGTCCAGAGATAAGATAAGTTTAGGAATGGTCACTATCACTAGTGATTTTCTGGACTTGATCTGGAAAAAGCAAGGACAAGATCAGTACCTACAGGAAAAGAACCAGATGGTAGAAGAAGGAAAGACTTCAGAATTCAAGAAGGGTACTGATGGAATCCTGAAGTTTGGAGACAGGATATGTGTGCCTAAGGATAGTGAAGTTAGGAACGTGATCTTAGAAGAAGCACATAAGAGCAAGCTGAGCTTTCATCCCGGATCTACAAAGATGTACCAGGACCTAAAGGGAATGTTTTGGTGGCCTGGGATGAAGAAGGAAGTAGCAAAATATGTCCAATCCTGTGTGGTGTGTCAAAAGTCAAAGATTGAACACCAGAAACCAGCAGGGTTATTGCAATCACTGGACGTCCCAGAATGGAAATGGGATAGCATTGCAATGGATTTTGTTTCTGGACTACCAAGGACGCAGAGGAAATGCGATACAATTTGGGTAATCGTTGACAGGCTTACGAAATGTGTTCATTTCTTGCCGATCAACCAAAGATATTCTTTGGAGAGATTAACCCATATTTACATCAAAGAAGTGGTGAGATTACATGGAGTACCTTCGAGTATAATTTCGGACAGGGATCCGAGATTTACTTCCAGGTTTTGGCAGAGTCTAAATGGTGCATTGGGAACTAAGCTCAGAATGAGTTCAGCTTATCATTCGCAGACGGATGGTCAGTCTGAAAGGAAGATTCAATCGTTGGAAGATCTTTTAAGAGCATGTGTTTTGGAAAACATAGGAAGTTGGGACGAATTCCTTCCATTGATTGAGTTCACATACAATAATAGTTTCCACTCGAGTATCGGCATGGCACCATACGAGGCACTATATGAACAAAAATGCAGAACACCGCTCTGTTAGTATGAGACCGGGGAGAATCAGTTGATAGGCCCAGATATGGTACAGCGAACGACGGAGCAAGTTAAGAAAATTTGGGAAAAGATGAAAGTCGCACGGGATCGGTAGAAGAGCTACAGTGACAAGAGGAGGAGACCTTTGGAGTTCCAGGAAGGCGATCATGTCTTCATGAGAGTCACTCCAAGAACTGGAATCGGCAAGGCAATCAAATCCAGAAAGCTTACCCCTAAATTCATTGGACCATTTCAATTTCTTCGCCGAATTGGTCCAGTTGCCTACAAATTGCCTTACCTCCCAACCTATCCAATATTCATAATGTATTCCATGTATCCCAACTCAGAAAATACCATCCCGATCCATCACACATGATAGAGCCCGAATCAATCCACGTAAAGGAGAACTTAGAAAACGAAGCGTTGCCTGTACGGATTGAAGATACGAGGGTGAAAGAACTCCGCGGGAAGCAGATCCCCTTGGTTTAGGTCATATGGGATGCTATAACAGGAGATGCAACCTGGGAGCATGAAGAGGATATACAGCAGCGATATCCACATCTATTCTAAGGTACGTCGAATTTCGAGGATGAAATTCTTTTTAAGGGGGGTAGTAATGTAACACCCCGATTTTCTTAATCTTTTAATTAATCAGTAATTAAGTAGTTGTATTTTATTTGAGGGTCTAGAAAAGTTAATAAATTATTCCGAGGCCATAGTCACACTCTAAGCCATCGTAGAAGGTTATGGTTAAGTTTTGGGACGAAAACTCAGACGGAGCCTGGTCTGCGTTTTACACTGACAGTATTATTTTACTGCTCAGACGGCCTAATTTTGAGTCGTGAACGAAACATTTAGGCTTTAAATAAAATTACGAATGATATCGGCGATTTTGAAAATTTTCAAAATAAATTAGTTTTTACGAATTTTCTGGGGCGAAATATTAAATCGCATAAGTAACGGAGCTAAAAACGGATGAACATGAAGTCACATCGCCTAGGAAGGCGTGCCTGTGACTCATTACTGTCATCATTACTTTTTCAAGAAATATCTAGATATTTATGAAATTAGAAAATATCTGAACGCGAAAAGACCAAAATTCTCCTAGTCTTTTTCCTAAAGGACGTTTACATCCCTAAAATATCTAGGATTTTGATGACCTTATCCCCCCCCTCTCTCTCTCTCTGTCTCTTATTTTCGTGCCTCTCTCTCTCCTTTCTCACCTCCACTTTCTTCTTCTTCTTCTCCATTTTTCTCTTTTCTTCCTCCATTTTCACTCAACTTCCACAAGCTTTTTCAAGGAGATTTGTGAAGCAAAGTTGCCCCTCTCATCCTACTCTATCACCTAGGAGGTATAGATTTCATCCTTGAGCTCTCAATCTTCTTTTTCTCCATTGATTTTCATAGTTTTAAGTTTTAAGAACCAAACTTCAAAAATCTCTAGAAAATTATAGAAACATCATTTTGATGCCAAAACAATTCCTATAAGCTAACATCATCCTCTACTATCATAATACAAGAGCTTTAAATCAAATAATCCCTCTAGCCTATTTATCTTTTAGGGGCTGAATATATGAAGTTTTGGGGGGGGGGGGATGGGTTTTTGTTCAATGTTCTTGATTTCACCTATTTCCTTCCTTAATCATGTAATCCAAGTGATTAGGAGGCCAAATCAAACTCTCACCTATTTTTCATGGTGATGGCCGAAACCCTACTTTGTTGGTTTAAGGGGTTTTGGTTCAAATCTTTGATAATTGATCATTGATTATGTATTAGGTATGCTTAATTTCAATATCCCTAGCCTATTTTAAAAATAGGGGCAGCAGCCTTGTCCTAAGGTTAGAGGATTTTTTTATTTAACTGTACTGATTTCTGACTTTATTCTGTTGCATAGAATCGGACAGGACTCGAACATCCGACAGCGCACCCGACTGACAGCTGCGGAGTCGTAGCCGGAGCTGCACGAGGAAATCACTAAGGTGGGGAGAAAGAACTAATATCGTCGGGAAGGCAAGCTTAGTATATATATATATATATATATATATATATATATATATATATATATATATATATATATATATATCTGTGTAGGGGAACCCTTAAACCTACTAGAGGTTGAGCCCTGGATAAAGTGCGTGGACCCTGGGTGTAGGTACTTTTGGGCTATCACCACTAAGTTGATATTATGGATGATAAAATTGATTGAGGTTGATGTGTTGATTTGTTTAATTGATTATCTGTTTATTTGTTGTGTTAAACTATTGGAGTGATTTATTGTTATCTGGCTTTATGGTGATGTTTATACTAGAATAAATGACTGTTGTAATGTTATTGTGATTTGGCTGGTGGTTGAGCGTTGATGAGAGTAGTGATGATGTTGTTCGGGTTGATATCGTTGTGGTCCCAACCGTGTAGCTGTGGCTCGTAGACGCAAGGCGTCATGATGCTGATGCTGATGTTGATGCTAATGCTGATGTGATGTTGATGATGATGTGGTGTTGATATTGACGATCGATGTTGATGTTGATGTGATGCGATGTGTCGTGGTCGTGGACGAGTGTTTAGGCGTGAGGTTCCGATATCAACCTGTGATGGATGTTTGTTGCATTTTCATATGATTTCATACCACATCATTTGGTCCCAAAGGGGGATGTCCATTTGGGGACGTTACTTAAAATCCCGAGGCAGGATGTGATGTGATGTAATCCCGACGGGGATATCCAATTGGGGACATGATGTATCGACCGACATGCATATAGGGAAGTCAGCATATAAATAGGGACGAGTATACCTCTTGTAGGCTTATTTGAGAGAATGATGTTTGAGATGTTTGTAATGGGTGACTTAAGAGATGGGTGATGTTGTGTTGTACATGTTATCTGTGTTGTGTGATGTATATATATGCTATACTGATGACCCTCTCCCATATTGATGAATTATGTTTCTTATCTCTCTTTATTTTTCTATATGTGTTACTTTATTTAATGGGAAGATCCCGAAGAGGAACGAGCTGTTGAGGAACTGGATGACATTCCGTACGAGACTGACGCCGGAGGACGGGCTACGGACCCTAGCCTTGAGAGGTTGGACAGTGATCGTGATTAGGCGGAGAGCTGTCTCTCGGCCTAACTTTCGTACTGTTATTTTGGTTTGTAACAATATACTCTGTATGTACTACTTTACTACTGTAGTCCTACTGATAGGACAATGATTCATGTGATATATTTCTGTATATTTTAAGCTATGTACTCTGAAGCGTGGCATGCCGAGTGTATTGTTTTGCTTCCGCGCTAAATTTTTCCGCTTCGCTTCGTATTAATAAGGCGCGCTAACAATTATTATGCGATTAAGATTAGTTAATATCTTAAGTTCTATGGGTCGTCTCACAGCCAATAGTGAATGTTACTCAGGATAATGTGATTAAGTTCATCCAACAACAAATCATATATAGATTTGAAATTCATGAAACTATCACCACTGATCAAGATACTATGTTTACTAGAGAAAAAGTGGTAGCCTTTGCTCAAGACTATGGTATAAAGATGATACATTCATCTCCATACTACGTGTAACATCCCTCCTTCTCGAGTGTCACTTTCGTAACCCCAAACGAACATAAAGTATGTAGAAAAAATTTTGCTGGTTTACTTTCGAAAAACAGATTTCTTTACTCAGGTTTTACTTACTGTGAAAATAGTGATAAAATTTTTCCTTCATACAACACTGAGGAACATAGACTCAATATAATTATTAATACTAACCATATACATACATGTATCACCAGTTTAACAACGCACATAGGAGACCCTGGACAACACGTCTGTTTCCAAATTATATTGATAGAAGTAAAACGTTATCCGTCTAAATACTAAGTAGCGATGGGTCTGAGAATCATATCTCCAAAAATCCTGTCCATCAGTAGCCACTTACAAACTAACCAAAAGGCATTACTTCAAAAGAAAACCCTAAGCTGGTCTAACACTAACAAAAGACGCACTACCTAACATATGTCGTATCCATGAGACTGAGTCTCATCTTCAACCATCCATACTCCTTCGTCGTCAGTATCGGTCAATTTAAGCTACTGAGTCCCTAAGCGACCCAGAGGACTGTTGACCAACATCTGTATATGTATCCAAAAACACAACATGATGTCCAACATGTATAGGCAAGGGTGAGAAACCAATATATGAATCAAAAAACGACAACTACATACCCAAACACGTACAACAGATTCATATAAGCATGTCTCACAAAATATGATCATGCATAATATAGTACATTATATCAGAGTACTAGCAGTAAAAACACAAGGGCCTCCTGCCCAACAATCAACGTTATTTTCAAAGCGTATGCATGAACACTTCCACATATCTCAACTAACGTTTAGTTCTTAATTTTCAGAAATCTCATCATTATTTGAAATGAGCTGATCAGGCTCCAAAATCATTGACCCGCAGGCAACAATGATTAACACCAAAATTGGCCCAAAACAAAAGTACATGACTCCCAGGAAATAGAACATGGGCGCGCATGTCAGTGGTACTCATGCTGTAATCAGTCATACTATATTGTCAACTCGGGGCACAATACGCACACACACAGCACGTATGACTCCATTGTACATCAAAGCACAATGTTAAACAATGACCAAGGTCCCCTCGTTTCACGGCCCGTTTGCCCCATACATATGCATGAGAAAACCAAAACCCAAAACCCAAATCTCCGAAGCTTACACAAAGCCTTCGGAATCGGTTTTCCATAAAACAAAACTCGTGGTTGAAAACCACTTCTTTTCTCTTTCGTCGTATTTCGGTATAACGAAAAGTTTTGAAATACGGTTCATAAGACAAAAACTCTTTCTCTTGGAGAAAACCAAATAATTTGAAATCACGTTTCTCGAAAACGCTTTTGCTCAAAAGATTAACTTTATTATTTTAAAATCAATAAAGTTTTTCAAAAACACTATTCACCCTAAAAACCTCATTTTTATTTATTAAAGCCAAATTTTTCTCATTTTTCCCTTTAAGTCAACTTACCCTTAAAAAGCAAATATTTATTATTATTTTATTCCAAAAAGGCAATTTATTCCTTTTTCTCCCAAAATTCATTGAAAAACTAATTTAATATTATTATTTTTCTCTATTCCACATCCTGAGCTTTTTAAAGCTTTTATATTACATATCGTCGGATTCTAACTTGTGTTAGATCCTTTGATGCAATAATCCCCACAACAGGGTACGTGATACATTCATATATGCATTTCAATGCCATACCATACAATCACATATAAGCAGTTATTTCAGGCATAAACAGATAAAACCAATTATCATCAGATAAATGAAATCAATCCACAAACAATTAAACACAGATAAATAATTATAACTCAAACACACAATCACAGCACATAGCTATCGGAATTGGAATTCCTCAGGTTTGTCCCCTTACCCGTTGAAGTTCCTCCTCCGAGTAAAAGTCGTTCAATCGGCTCTCGAATTCTCCCGATTCCTCGTCCGATTACCCAACAACAACTACACATATACGACAATCAATGTATTAACACAAAACACAAAATATTTCTCCTATTCCCTTCCTCCTAGGTTCGGGCCTCATGCTATTAAAGATAACTAGGGAGTTCCAAAAATTCTCATCTCTTGGATTCTACACTAACTGCATGAGATAAACCTGGATACAAGCTTAAAACACCAAAAACCAACAAAATCCTACCCTCCCACAAAGGGGGTAGGTTTGGCCATTAATTACCATGGGATCTAGAGAGCTCCTTTGGCTTCCAACTCTTGGATTTTGGAAGAATATCATGAACCTAGATCAAAGAAATTAGTTTGGTATTAAAAGGATTTTTCTATAATTTTTCATGGATTTTTGAAGTTTGTGGGTAAAAACTCTAACCTCCATGAAACCAAGATTTCAAGAGATGAAAGGAGAGATTGAGAGAGATAGGAGAGAGCTACTACGTTCTAGATGAACTTCCTTGAATAAAACTAGCTTGAATCGCCAACTTTTCTCAAGATTTCAAGCTTCTAAAATGGAGAAAACTTGAAGAACTTAAGAGAGAAAGAAGAGAAAAGTGAGAAAGGGGGAGAAAGAGATGGCTGAATTGCCTTAGAGGGGAGAGAGAATGAGAGATTTTTTTTTTCTACAATGGCAAACTTGTAATTTGCTAGAAGGGTATTTTGGTAATTTTGCTAAAAGACCAGGGGCAATTTAGTCATTTCGCGTCCAGATATTTTGAAAATCATCATGACACTGGCACGAGTCCCTAGGTGACTTGACACTGACTTGACATCAAGATTATCTGTTTGTGGGTCTCATTAAATCCTTCTATGGCTCCAATCGTCTCCCAGTTCGATTCTTGGCCCGAATATAATATATTATTTTCACTTTTGAACGTCAGGACGGATTTTAGCAAATATGTAGAGGATCGAATTCTAAGACTACTGGTTCTGACCGTTAGTCAAAATTAGGTCTTTATAGTAGTAAAACACTATTTAGTAAAACACTACTATCCGTGAAAACGTAGACCGGGCTCCGTTTGAGTTTTGGCCTAAAATTTAACCGTAGGTTCCTACGATCGTATGGAGCATGAATATGATTTTAGTTTTCCCAAAATCATTTTCTTAAACACAGATAAAAATATAAACTATTTTATATAGTTTACCGGTCTTAGAAAGCGTGAAAATCGAGGTGTTACACTACGCTGAGGCGAATGGTCAAGCCGAGGCCACTAATAATATTTTGATTAGGATATTCAAGAAAAACCATGGAAGAAAAACCAAAAAGATGGCATGAAGCGTTATCAAAGGTCTTGTGGGTATATAGGAATTCTAACTCTATTGCAACAGGATTCACTGCTTATCGGCTGACATACGACCAAGATGTTGTTTTACAATTAGAAAAAAAGATGTTAAGTCATTGAGAGTCGCAAAGCAACATAAGCTAGAGTTGGAAGAGTATTAGCAAGCTTTATTCATGGAATTGGAATCGGTTGATGAAGATAGACTTATGGCCCTCAAAAACATTCGACTGAACAAGTTAAAGATGGCCAAGGCTTACAATAAATGTGTTAAAGTCAAGAAGTTCGTTGAATGGCACTTGGTTTGAAAAACTATTTTGCCGATTGGATCAAAGGATCTTAAGTTTGAAAAATGGTCATCAAATTGGTAAGGTCCATTCATAGTTAGTCATGTTATTCCTAATGGCGTGTATCAATTAGTAAAAATGTACGAGGAAGAATTAAGCAGAAGTATTAGTGAAAATACTTAAAATTATATTATCCCTTCCTGTGGGAAGGAAGTAAAAAAAGTACCAAATTAAATGATGACTAAGTGAGACGTCTCGTTGCCTCATTAAGTAACCTAATCGTCTAATCCTAAAACATGTGGAAAATTTTAAAACTTAAACATAAGATTCATACAATACATACACAAGATACACTGATATATGTTGGCCTAGGCAACCATTACCCAAGAGGGGGTGAATTGGGTGATCGTGTAATTGAAAAACTTTTTGTGCATTCAAAACGCTTTTTTAAAACTTAATCAGAGATAATAGCGGAATGAAATAAATTACAATAGCGTTAAATAAAATGACTGAATGAAGACCACTATAACTAAATTGCTTTAAAATAAAGAGCAATAATAAATTGTGATAATGAAAAGGATAGGGAAAGAGAGAACACACAGATTTATCCTGGTTCGGCTACTAACTACCCCAGTAGCCTACGTCCAGTCCCCAAGGTCAACCACCAAGGGTTTTCACTCAGTAACTAGATTTTAAATCAAGTTCAGCTAGAAACCTTCACAAAGAAGAGCACTCCTCACAGACCAGGGATATCACCTCCCCCAGTGAAAGAGCCTCAACCAAGCTTAACAGGTGTTGGTAACCTTCCAAGCACTCCTCACAGACCAGAGATATAACCTCCCCTTGTGAAAAAGCATCAATCAACCCAAGAGATATCACCTCTCTTGTCAATTTAGTAACAAAAAGATGGTTTGAGTCGTTTTACTCTTACCACAATATAGCACTCTTAATAGTGCAGATAAAAAACAAATTGAAGCACAATACAATTCAAACTATATGGAGTAAAAGCACTCTCTCAATATAAGTATAATCAAAGTGTATAGAGTAGTGAGAGTGATAAAAGAATTAAACAGAGTTTTAGCGCAACTAGGACTGGCGAGTGGTTCTTCGATGGCCGCCTCAACATCCCTATTTATAGAAAAACATTTAAGCCCATAGGAATTAGGTCAAGCCCATTTAAAAGACAAGCTAATCGCGTCATAATCGATTATCTGATTTATTTTAGAAAATACGCAGGAGAGGCAGTTGCATCATAATCGATTATACTAATCAATTATGGGTTCTCTGTTTTAAAGCTCACTTGCATGCATAGGAGCATAATCGATTACCTAATCGATTATATCTTCTCTGTTTTAGTTACACAAACACACATAGATATATAATTGATTAATTCTTCTCTGTTTTGAAAATCAGCTTTTCGGATATATGATAATTGATTATTAGAAAATCTCTAATTGCTTATTCTCATTAAAAACCAACTGATTTTAAACTTAACGGCTGTTAATGATTTATCCAATTAAAAAGCTCAAGGCCTATAAAGACATGATCTTCATCAAATTCTTTCCCGATTTTTGGAATCTAGTCCTCCTGGGATTTCCTTTTGCCCATCATCATATTCATATTCTCCTTGACTTCTTTTGTCATTCATATCCTTTAAGGAATCCTTTATCAATCATCAAAACTAAGTTAATCATGTCAAGGCAATAGATTCACAATATATATATATATATATATATATATATATATATATATATATATATATATAACATGTGTCCATCAATGTGTACAAGATGGCCGCATCAATTGGGCTCTACTGTCAGCTTCTAGCCCTATACAACTAAAAGTAAAAAAAAGTACATCTGAAAACACAAAATACAACTTACCATGACAACCTTCTATCATAACCCACCTACCTCTCAAAATACATCAAAATATAAAAAGGCTCACCAATGCACAATCCTATCTGAGACACACTGACCGACTTCGGATCATCAGTGATACGGTGTCCTTGAGCTAACCTCTCCCTCACCAAACCTACATCTATAGACTTGCAGTGGCTCTCACTCAAAAGAAGACCTATGAAAAATCAACATGCGTTGGCGACGACTGGTGAACCTCAATTGTGTGTATTTTATAAGGGTATTTGGGTCAATTTTCGATGCTTTTAAAGGTAAATGTTATTGTATTTCACACTTTTACCTAAGTTTTGACAAAATTGATGTTCGGAGATAGTTTAATGGGCTTTTGAAGAAAAGAGAAGGCTTTAGAGCTTAAAATGGCAGAATACTGAAGTTCTGGGGCTAGCACCGTCGTGCCATGCGAGAGCACGTCCGTGCCAACCTTCCAAATCCATTCATCCAAACAAAGCCTTACAAAAATACTCAAAGATGACCTCTAAAGACTTAGCACGGCCGTGTCACATTGAGGAAAGTCCTGACTCAGAGAAGCAAGGCCTTACAGAAGCTAGCACGGCCCCAATTGCAAAGAGCACGCCCATGCTGCAGCCCGTGCACTAGAATGTTGTTCTACGAAGTTAGTAACCCCTGACACAATTGAGCACGACCTAATAGTCTGAAGAGCACGACCGTGCTGAGTGAAGAGCACGCCCGTGCCAAGTGAAGATTATGCCTGTGCTAATGGCACAGAAGATCTAATTCGAGACCCGGTCCGCATATTTTGTTATAAATAGAGGCCTTCAGTGTCACTTAAGAGACATCTTTTGGCATCTTTATTTCTTTTCATCTTTTTATCTTTAAACTCTTTTCTTAGCTTTCTAGTCTTTTAGCTTTTATAGTTTTGATTTCTAGAGTAAGATTTGACACCTGAAAATTAAGTTGGAGACAACTGCTCCCTCTTCAGTTATCCAGGATGTGTTTTCCATTGATCATTTTAGTTTTCTCTTTTACTATGAGTAGTTAAATTCACCACTAGAGTTGTGGTGGATCTTGTGTTAGTAGAAACCTTTTTCTCTTTGTCTTATCTCTAATTCAATTCTATTTGGTTTCAAGGTTGCAATTTGAATAGTATTATTCTGTTGTTCTTCATCTCATACTAGGATTGCGCACCCTTTGTATGCTTTTAATTAATTGATTGACATTTTGGCTATTAAGCCCAATTAAATTGGTAGACCTATAGGATAACCGGGGTTTATATCTAGCTTTGCGAAAACGTGATTTATTTCTTTCAATCATTCAATCTTTTTATGCTTTATGTTTTCTAATCATTTAAACTCTTTGCCTGACAACCATTGGGTTTATTTGGGGAAAAGAATATTAATTTCCTGACAAACAATTAATAGTCTTCGTAGAGGGATTGATATTCAAAGAGCAACTGCGAAATTGAATAGAATTGGGATTTTGGGGGTATCGAAAGCACAAGTGAAACCACGGGCTCTTTACTCTTGATTTCTAACTTTCTTTTTATTCTTCTTTTGTTATCTTTTGCTACTGCTCTATTATTATTTATTTTCTAAATAGAATTAGGATTTTGGGGGTATCGAAAGCACAAGTGAAACCACGGCTCTAGGCCCTTTACTCTTGATTTCTAACTTTCTTTTTATTCTTCTTTTGTTATCTTTTGCTATTGCTCTATTATTATTTATTTTCTAAGTTCTTGATTTGTCTAAATAGCATAAGGATTTCCCTATTCCAGTACTTACTTTATCACTTAGTTATCTAAATTAATCTCTTGGGTACGATATCTGGACTTCCGTCCTATATTACGTCTGCGATAGGGTATACTGCCCTTAAGTGTGTTTTGAACGCAACAAGTTTTTGACGCTATTGCCGGGGATTAATTTTTGATATTTTGTGATTTTAGTAATATTGAAAGAAAAGAAATTCTAGTTAATTTAGACATTTGTTTTTCTTTTTATTCTCTCTCTTTGTATGCTAACACGTTCTAAAGATTCTGATCTAATCTTTGACAGGGAAGTTGAAAGAACTTTTCACAGGTTGAGGAGGCAAGCAAGAGAGGAGAACACCATGGGGGAAAGAAAGACTTTGCTGGATTACTTTACCCCTTCTGCTGAGGTGACAGACATCATCATCAATCCTAAGATAGATGCCGATAACTTTGAAATCCAGCCTGCGATGGTGTCTATGGTCCAAAGCTCTGGACAATTTAATGGACTGCCCAATGAAGACCTTAACGCTCACTCGAAGAAATTTTCGAGGGTCACAGATTTAATCAAGTACAGTGGAGTTTTCACAGATGCTATCAAATTGAGGTTGTTCCCATTCTATCTGTCAGACAAAGCAGATCAATGGCTATCATCACTACCTGCTGGTTCCATCACTACTTGGAACCAACTGACTCACCAATTTTTAGCTAGGTATTTCCCTCCTAAATCTGCTAAATTTAGAGCTGAAATCACTAATATTGAGCAGTTTGAGAATGAATCCTTATTGAAGCATATGAGCGATACCAGGACTTGATTCGAAGATGTCCATGTCCTGGCTTCTCAGTTCCTATTCAGGTGCAGACTTTTTATATTAA
Organism: Ammopiptanthus mongolicus; assembly: GCA_039655645.1. Lineage (NCBI taxonomy): Eukaryota > Viridiplantae > Streptophyta > Magnoliopsida > Fabales > Fabaceae > Ammopiptanthus > Ammopiptanthus mongolicus. Next base: position 17,993,444 of record CM077351.1, on the reverse strand, counting down.
GCTCTCTCAACATGATAGATCCAATTTGGATGCTGCTAGCGGAGGCTTTATCTTGAAGAAAACACCTGAAGAAGCTCACACCCTGATTCAAGAAATGTCAGCCAACCAGTACCAATGGCCTCAAGGAGATAGTCATATTATCAAGAAGCCAATTGAAGTTTATCAAGTTAATGCCAACACGGCACTAAAGTCCAAACTGGAAGCTCTTTCAAAACAAATGGAGATCTTAATGCAAGCTCAATCACAAGCCAAATCTAAAGTTGAGCAAATTGAGGAGGTGAATTACATGGGAAGTATCCCCAAGAGGCAGAATGACTCATACAATTCAAGGTGGAAGGATTGTCTTGATTTCTCATGAAATGATCATCCAAATAGTCAAGGTTCAAATCAGAATGTCTATAAGCCCCCTTATTTGCAGAATCAGGCTGAACAAGAGGAGAGGCAACCAAAATCTAAGGATCCTTTGATGAAGCACATAGAGAATATTGATAAAAGGGTAGATGCCATGGAAGCTCAGATGTCTAATATTACTCAATTGTTAACTCAGACACTGCAGAGTGTATCGCATAATCAAATTGAACCTAATCCAAGTGAACAGGTCAATGTCTCACTACTAGCAATGGCAAGGAATTGGATCAAAATCACAAGAAGGAAGACTCAGCACCCATGGAAGAATATGTTCCTGCTGAAGAAATTGATTCTAAAGACAAGCACAGCTATGCAACACCTCTAACATGGTCATGCAACTTGCCCAGTGAGCAGATACAGGTAACAACCATCAGTGAGCCACAAAAGGTGAAAATCCCTTACCCAAAAAGATTGAAAGATGGGGATAATGATAGGCAATTTAAAAAAAAATTAGAAATATTCAAAAAATTGCATATCAATATTTCCGTTGTTGAAGCCATTGTTCAAATGCCCAAATATGCAAAAAATTTGAAAGAAATAATTTCTAATAAAAAAAGTTAGAGGGCTTTGAAATAGTGAAACTAAATTAGAAATGTTCATCCATTGTTCTTAAGAAACTAACACCAAAATTAAAAGATCAAGGGAGTTTTATAATTCCTTGCTCTATTGGTAATTCTTATTTTGAAAAAGCATTATGTGATTTAGGTGTCAGTATAAATTTAATGCCTCTGTTGTTTTGAGAAAACTTGGCATGCAGGAACCTCAACCGATAGAACAATTGCCGACCCACGTGGGATAATGGAGGATGTCTTAGTCAAAGTAGGCAATTTTATCTTCTCCGCAGGTTTTGTTATTTTGGATATAGAGGAAGATGAGGATGTCCCAATTATTTTGGGGGGACCTTTCTTAGCTACTGGGGATGCTAAAATTGAGGTCCGACAACGGAAGTTGACTTTGCAGATGGGTAATGAAGAGGCTATTTTTAAAGTTATTAACTCACCCAAAAATCCATCTTCTTTTGTTCCGTGTCACTTTATTCAAGATATTCCTGATGTGGTTATTTATAACAAGTTTCATGATTTTAAAGCAAAAGATGACTTGAAGAAAATTCCTACGTTAGAGGATCATGATTCTTTACTTTATCAAGCTCATCAATCACAGGAAACTTGGAAAAAGAGCAAAGTTGGAAAGATAAATTGTGGTAAGGCATTAAAAGGAAAAGCAGCATTTGGAGAGCCCCCTGGTTGATTCTCCTAAAACAGGTGATCAGGCTCGTGACGTTAAACAAGCACTTTGCAGGAGGCAATCCGAATTATTTTATTTATTTCGTTATTTTATTTTGAGATAATAAAAAAATAAAAAAATAAAAAAATAAAAATAAAAATGCTCTTCTCCTTTCCCTCTCCACTTGTATTTCATGATTAAATGTGTTGCATTGAGGACACTGCATCAGTTAAGTGTGGGAAGGAAAAATATATTCATATTTTTTATATTGTTGCATCTAATTATTTGGCTTATCTTTCTTTTAAAATTAAGGAAACCCCTTCCAAACAAATTTGACAAATTGATTTGATATTCTCATAAGTATGTTTGAAAAAGTTAGTTTTTTGAAAACTGTTAGTTGCCAGAAAATTCTTTGATTGAAAATTTTTCATTAGACTTCGCTTCTAAATGTGAGATTTGAGCTTTTATGGGGTTATGTTACATTGCCAAATATTTTGATATTAACCTTTTTTTCTTTGATGAGTGCGATTCTCAGGTAATAAATTCTAGAACTTGTCCTGAGACCATCTTGAGGCAAATTTGACTTATGCATGTGGAACTCTAATTGGAGCACTCTTAGGTACATTTTCTGGCCCACATTCTTTGTTAAACACTCCCTTTAGTTGTCCAATTTTGAGCTTTTATGAAAATTATCTTCTTTTGTCCCTATTCTGAAATTTTTAAAATTATTTTGGTGACCTCTTGGAAGTATAATGGAGTAACAATAGGAATATATGATGAAGGATCCTTTTCAAAAGCAAATGAACTGGCAGTAATAAGAAAAAAAATATATCTTACTTCTCTTTTCTCAAAAAGGAAAAGGAAAAGGAAAAATATATATTTATGAACATAGAATAATAAAGATTAGAGAGAAAGCAAGAGAAAGAAAAAACTTATTATGACACCCCCTTCTGGGATATCATATGGTAACCCGTTGCGGAAACTAAAAACATTTTTTTTTTAAAAAAACACTCACTCGAGTGGTTATAGAAATCTGATACCAAAAGCAAAACAGAACAATCGTATAAAACAAATTATCATTCATCCTTTGTAATAATAGCTCAACTTCGTCATAAGGCATACATAATTTTTCCAATCTTTTAGTACGCCATACGTACATCAAAAAAAAAAAATCCTAAGAGCTGGTCTAATACAGGAACATCTAAAGATGATAGAGTATACTACCTAATATACTTCAAGCCCATGAGACTAAGCCTCGTCGTCGCCAATCCACACATATTTGCCGTCGACGTAAAGAGACTCCAACTTCGGGGTCCCAAAGTGACCCAGGGATTCGTTGAATGCATCTGTACATGTATCTAAAAACACAACAGGGTGTCCAACATGTACAGGCAAGGGTGAGATATCAATATATGGATTCAAACTAGATAACTATATGCATTACACATCAACAGCACATGGGCATATACAATCATTATGTATAAGATTCTACTAGATAAACAAGTAGTATATCATAGGGTCTCATACCCGATAGTCATCGTCATTTACAAAATCAATGCATGACACTCCAATATTCATCATCTAATTCTTTACTTAATCTCCAGAGATCTCAACACCGTTGTATAAAAACTGAGCTGATCAAGCTCAAGGTACATTGACCCAAGGCAACAATGAGCAGCACCTAAGTGCTTATTTGGAAGTACATGAACACCATGAGATTATGTTTACATGAGATTACATTCAGCGATACTTAATAAATCCTAAATGGTCATACTCTATTGTCCTACTCAAGGCACAATATTCATCATTCGTATGACATCATTGTCCATCAAGGCACAATGTTACACTATGACTTAAAGTCATCACAGGGTTCCCTGCCATCAAGGTCCCCCAATCCAGATGGCAAGTCTGCCTAAAAACAAATGCATGGGAAAAACGTTTCAAGTCTTGCCACTTTTCTTCGTGTTCGTTCTTTCATTGTCGTAGCTCAAAGCTCCCGACTATTCATAATTTACACTCTTTTTAAACTTTTCACCGTTAGCATAGGACAAAACGTCCAAGTGCTCAATCGCGAAACTCTAGACCGATACACCAGCCCAAGTTCCGTGGTAATAGAAAACATCATTCACCTTTAATCACGTTTCCTCATAACAAGAGGAGGACACGCAGTCCATAACATCGTTGCACGGCTTCTCGTGCTATTTTTATAAAACACTAGTATCCCGACGTCTTGCAAACTAGGTTCACGTTTTTCATCGTTTTTCACCCTTTTTTGTTCTGTGAAACACAAATCCAAAACAAAATCTCCACAACTCATCCAAGTTGACAGTTTTCACATCGTTGGTAAAACCCGTTTTACAGAAAAACTTTCCTGTTTGGAAACTATTTTGCAAACCATTGAATTTCTGATAAAACTTATCTTTTGTTACAAAGTCCCTTCCCAAAAACTATTTTTGAAAGGAAACAGATGAGACCAAAAGCGTCGTACCAAAACAGCATTACTGTTTTTCGAAAACGTTTTTCCATAAATCTTTTCGGAATTAAAACATCGTTTAGCGTTAAAACGTTCTAAGTTCCAAAAACTTGACTTTTTCCTCTTAATGTTACTTTTTCCCACATAAAGGTCCATTTATTCTTAAAAACTAACTTTTCCTACTAACTTCATAAATTAATTTAGGATTCCTCTTTTCCTGTAGAAAAACTAGCATCGTTGAAAATCCCCAACATTTCCCAAATAAATCTTTGGCATTTACTACAAAGCTTTTCAAGGCTTTTATCCCCGTTAATTAATTTAGCACTGACCACTGTCAGGCTTCTCAATCAATAATCAACATCACAATATTGATATACCAACGTTATAACAGATAATACAGTTTATAACATGCATTAAAATACTATAACACATATTAGCAGATAATTCAACCAAGAATCAGTAATCATCCGCAGATAAACAACATCTGAAACAAATCAACCAATCACAACAGCTCAAATAAATATATACAGACCACTACAGACAACACATAGTTATCGAGAGATTCCCTCATGAAATTCTCCCCTTACCTCTCGGAGTATCCTCCGGATGCAAAGTCGTCCGATCGGTCCACGAACTCTCCCAATTTCTCGTCCGATTACCCGACGACAACTACACACAATCAATCAATCAAGATATCAACTTTAAATCAAAAAAAATTCTCTAACCCTCTTCACCTATGGTTCGGCCTTAGCTTAGAAAATATGGCTAGAGAGTTCCAAAAATTCCTATCTCTTGGATTCCATCCTTACTAGGCACTACAAGAAAAACAGAGATTAGCGTCGGCCAAAAGCCCACGCTACAAGCAAAAAGCCGACGCTAATTGACAGTTTAGCGTCGGCTATGCGACGGCGTCGTGGCCTACGCTTTTTCGTTCGTCGATACGTTTAGCGGAGGGCCTAAACGGCCGACGCTATTTTAGCGTCGGCTAAACCGACGCAAATTGGCAGCTAGAAAAGGCCGACGCTAGCTTAGCGTCGACCAAAACCGACGCTAAACCAACGCTATGGCATAACTGGTTAGCGAAGGCTAAGCCGACGCTAAAATTAGCGAAGGCCTGGCCGACGCTACAATTAGCGAAGGCCTGGCCGACGCTAATATTAGCGAAGGCTTAGCCGACGCTAAACGTAGCGAAGGCCTGGCTAGACCAATGCAAAACTTAGCGAAGGCTAGGCCGACGCTAACCTTTTTTTTTTTGGCACAGATTAATAAATTATTAGCTGTTGAATTACAAAACCTAGGAAATGTAACATAAAAATATAAACCTCAACACAGACATTAAATACGAAATCAACATAAAATTTAACTTTAATAATAATATTTCAGAGAAAAGTACACATCAAAGTAAGTTGTGTTTTACACAAAGTACATAAAAGTACATATCAAAGTCAATACTACGTGAAAACAAAATCAACGGCGTCGACCATGTGACGAATCATCATCCACCGAATGGTCGTCAAGATCATCATCATAATCGGGATGTGGACGGTGCTGGTGACCACTACCGCGCTCCAAAGCTGCTAGGCGTTCCATCACAATCCGAAACTGGCCCTCAATATTGGCGCTGTGCTCCCTAGCTCTGGCGGCCTCGTCCGTTGCTCTCGCAGCCTCCTCCGTAGCTCTGATAGCCGCCTCCGTGGCTCTGGCAGCCTCCTCCCTGGCTCTGATGACCTCGTCGTTATGAGACTCGCTACTGCGACTAGATGGTGCCCGAGACTCCTGAGTCAATGAAGATATACCACGACGGACATTCAAAGACAAGTCTGCAGTGCCATAACATCGGCCTCGGGTCCTGCCACCAGCAATCTCCCGCCACAAGTCAAGCTTCTTCTCCCCATCCACCTCTTGCGTCCCACCCGCCGAGGCCTCACCAACCTGCGTTTGTATCTGGCTGAGACGTTCGCGATACTCCTCCTAGTAAAAAAAACATAACCTACTCAGATACATATTTTGTTTGATAACCAAGTTATATAAAAATAATATATTACCAACAACTTACATATGCTCTTTGAGAGCGGCTATCGACCCATTCGCCAGTCTTTTTCTGGTGGGTGATCTTGAAGAACTCAGCAGGATCCACGGACCCCCTATGTGATTCAGCCTATCCAAACAGCCAACACATATTTATAAAGAGCACACAATATATGATAATAGACTGGAGAATGTTGAATGAATACATACTATGTCTAGCGCCACCTCATGGTGAGGTCTGCGGCCTGTCGTGTGGACTGCTCCACCTCTGGTAGAAGCCCGGTTGGTCTTATTTTGTGTTGAAATCTTTTGGAAGTCAGGACTCCTCCAATAGTCCAGAAGACCAGCCCATGCCTCGTCCCCCATCCAACTAGGCTTATTCCCCTCCTTCCTCGCCTTCGAGAGGATATCAGAAAGACGTTTTGCACATTTCTGTGTAAATGTCTTATAGATAGTGTCATGATGACAAGGATCCCATGAAACTTTTTCCTGCAATTAATCAAAATAGTGAGTCAGATATAGCTTTTACTTTATGAGTTAATTAGGAATATATGAGCAAGACAGGACCCTTAATTGGAAGAAGACATGTAAAAATTAGAGTTTCACACCAAACTAATGCACCATAACAAGTTGACATATAAAGTTATATAAACATAATACAACAAAGGGTATAGTAATTGCAACAAGAAAACCAGATTCATCATACTCATAATCAATAAACGAGAACACTCTTCAACGTATTGATATATACAATAGGTACGAAAAAACAGAGAACATGTTTTGATGTAATGGAGTTCCAAAAATGTGAGTTGAGTGAGGTTCCACAAAGATAAAGGAATCAATCTATCAAATCCAGTGTGTTGAAGACTAAGAGAGACCAAAGAGGATAACAACATATAAAGTTATAAAACATAACACTAACTAATGCACCATAACAAGTTATGCAAGTTTCTTGTAAATATTACAGCCAAATGATACATTATCAGTTTACAATGTACCTATGCATGTTATGCAACTTCATCCCCCAATATAGAATGCTTAAAACATGAAGACATTATTAGTGCGTTATATATACAAAATTTACCTTAAATCTAGCCCACCACAAGTTCCTCACTGCGATAGGGGTCACAGTCCAGCAATGATGAGGACCTCGAAATTGTGCCTCAATGGCACACCTAATCGCGTTAGTAGCAAATGATGATGGAGTCCACCTACAAACAATTACATGATCAATGACAAATGTCAAATCAAATGCAAACATAAAACTAAGTGCTTAATATATAGAAACAAAGAGAGTTCTAATGTACCCTCGACCAAAAGGACGTATGATGATCTTCCCGTCCGCGTCCATCTGGTACTCCCTCGGACCCTGATGAAGAGGGTCGTGCCTGTCCTGCTCCACCTCCTCGTCGACCTCTTGGTCCTCCTCTTGTCGGTCTACCTCCTCATGGGGATGCTGCTGCAACACAGGCTCATGTGGACTACGGTATGAAGATGAACCAAACTCAAACTGTCCAGATGGCACATAACCCGGAGTAGGCACCATAGTGAAGACGTCCGTGGTAGGCTGCACTGCTGGAGGTGTCGGCTGGGACGGTGGTGGTGTCGTGCTCGGCTGGAGTTGTGGTGGGTTAGGATGGACCACTGGTGATGTAGGCTGGGAAGGTGGTGGTGGAACTGGTCTCTGGCGGCGCGTGCGCTCTGTCAGTGCAGCAAGATCGCCAGGTCTGATAAGCCTCCCTCGACCTGATCTTCTGACAGGCATCTTGTCCCGACCTTGTCCTGCCATTTACTGTAGTGCAAAATATAACATATAGACACACATACCATACATATAATATAATCATACACATTAAAATAGTTAGATAATATTCTAAACATACATATAAAGTTGACTTGTGCATATTAGGATACATATTAAAATATTCAAATACATTTTATCAAAAAAATAGTCAAATACATATTATAAAATTGACCTAAACTAATCCTCGTCACTATCCTCATAATTGCCCTGATCCTCATCCACCCCATTCTGCACATCTTCATCACTACATTCTGATTGACCATCCTCGTCCATTGGATCGTTATTAAGATCAATTATCTGTTCAAACTCATTTACGGTTTCATCAAGTAAGCCATGTAATGGTTCAACTTCTGTAATTGGTGCAACTGGTAACATCTCATCAGCCTGATAAGGCACTTCATCCTCTATGTCCTCAACTTCCACATGACCCCGTGGTTTTGTGGAGATTGCTGCAGACCAACCACGTAGGTCTTTACACATTTCTGGATAATGGACATAATATACCTGTCTTGCTTTTTCTGCAAGGATGAACGGATCATACCGACCATACCGTCTATTCATCTTAATATCAACAATATTATACTGTGGATGTACCCGTGTGCCTCTATTCCTTGTTGGATCAAACCATTCACAGTAAAATACAGCAATCTTATTACTCAAACCATGGTATTCCAATTCCATGATATGTTGGATGATGCCATAAAAATCATCTTCTCCTCCTTCGGTAAGACCTTTTACGTGCACCCCACAATTTTTGGTTTTTTTACCATCACTCCAAGCATTAGTGTGAAACATATACCCATTAACAAAGTACTTGTGCCACGATATTGCCTTGGATAAAGGACCCCAAGCTAATGCCCGTATATCTGTGTTGATCACCCTATTCCTCTCATCATGAACCTATATAGAATATACAAATATGTTTAGAGAGTGTGGTTATCAATAATTATATTAGTCGTGTATATTATACTTACATATGCCTTCAACCATTCGGCAAATTCGGCATGTATACGACCAGAAGCATCTTGTTCATCGTTGCAGTGATATTGCAAGAATGCACTAACATCAAGCACATAACATATAAGTAACTCTACACTATACAATGCGTCAAGCACATACTTGATGTGATACGAATTTTACTTAGTCAAGATATGGTTTAATCTCATGACAATTGATCAGAACATGTATATGAGCGGAATTCCATTCATTATCTGTCAGATAATAGGGTTGAGGCTTCCCGCTAGGACGACCGGATTTGTTCAAGAGTGACAACGTTGGGTGGACCCCCTCATGTCCCGATCGAGGATCGTTCCTAAAACTTGTGGTTGGCAACAAGCTGAAGGTCTTGAAATAATGAGAGCAAAAATAGGTTGTCTCACGGTGTAAGTAAAAAGCGCATATGCTTCCTTCTACTCTAGCCTTATTTTTCACTGACCGCTTTGAGTCTCCCATGAATCTGCTTGTAAAATGACCATACATCTCAAGTTCTAATAAATCAAGATGTGAATATTTAAAAAATAATAATTTAATTACCTTTCAAATGGATACATCCATCGATATTGAACCGGACCACCAAGGATTGCTTCAATAGGAAGGTGAATCGGGAGATGCTCCATTGAATCAAAGAAACCCGGTGGAAAAATCCTTTCCAACTTGCATATGATGATGGGAATATTTTGCTCCAATCTAACTAGGTCGTCCATCCTCAATGTATTACAACATAGATCTTTGAAGAATCGACTTAATTCAGTCAGTGGCTTCCATACACATTCTGGCAAGGAACGGAAGGCAATTGGGAGTAAACACTCCATGAATACATGACAGTCATGGCTTTTCATCCCCTGCATCTTACCCTTGGATACATCGGCACACCTAGCAAGGTTTGAAGCATAGCCATCCGGCATTTTCAGTTCCGTAATCCATTTACACACTAACTTTGCATCTTCTGGTGACAAAGTGTAGTTTGCCTTTGGCTTTCCCATCTTTCCGTTAGGTAAGATTTGCATCTCCAAGTCCCTGCGTGCACAGAACACAGATATATCCATTCTTGCCTTTTCATTGTCCTTTGTTTTACCTTTAACATTCATGACAGTGTTAAACATATTATCAAAGAAATTCTTCTCTATATGCATCATATCAAGGTTGTGCCTTAACAAGTTGTCCTTCCAGTATGGCAAATCCCAAAATATACTTTGTTTGGTCCAATTATGAAACTCACCATACCCTTGCAATTTGCCCCAATCAACCTCTGTCACTTTTGGAAAATCACGAACAAATTCCCAGATTTGTTGCCCTGTTAACATGTAAGGTGGACCATCCTTCTCATCCATGTTTCTTTTAAAACCCCTTTTACTTCTTCTGAAAGAATGATCTGCTGGTAGGAATCGACGATGACAATCAAACCAAGAATTTTTTCCACCATATTTCAGGGTGAAAGCCTTTGTGTCTTCCATGCAATAAGGACATGCCAATTTACCCTGTGTTCCCCATCCAGATAACATACCATAGGCCGGAAAATCATTGATTGTCCACATTAAGCATGCTCTCATGACAAAGTTTTGTTTCGTGGAGATATCGTAAGTCAAAACGCCATAACTCCACAATTTTTGCAAATCATCAATCAAGGGCTACAAGTAAACATCTATCTTTGATTTCGGGTTAGATGGTCCAGGTATGACACAAGTCAAAAACATGTATGGTTTGGTCATGCACATTTCAGGGGGAAGATTGTAAGGCGTAACTATTACCGGCCAACATGAGTATGGAGAAGTATACGCTTGGATGTAAGGTGTAAACCCATCAGCACATAGACCCAGTCTTACATTTCTTGGCTCACTGGCAAAATATGGATAAACATCATCAAAGTGTTTCCATGCCTTCCCATCAGATGGATGGCGCAAGACGTTCGAATTCTTCCTATTCTCATGATGCCATCTCATTTGAGCCGCAGATTCCATTGATGCATATAATCTTTGTAACCTGGGAATGATAGGTAAATAGAACATTCTTTTCACCGGAACATCATTGTATTTCCCCATCCCATTCTTTCGAGGAACATATCTCGCAGCATGACAAAAATTGCATTCTCTTGATTTGTTACCTTCTCTATATAACATGCAACCATTCACACAACAATCAATCTTCTCAGCCTTCAACCCTAATTTAGACACCAACTTTGTTGCTTGGTAATAGTTTCCGGGTAAATATTGTTTTGTTGGAGCTACATCAACAAGCATTTGTGCAAAATAATCTATACACTTTTCAGGAACATGGTAGTTAGATCTAGCTGCCAAAAGTTTAACAGATATTGATAACTTAGATTCGCTAGCTCCTTCGTAAATGGGCTGGTTTGCAGAGATTAGCATATCATAAAATCGTTGAGCCTCCTCATTGGGTGTTTGTTCCTCAGTTAATGTCTCATTTTCTATGTTAGCATTGACATGCGGGACATCGGGAAATGGCCTAAAAGCATCATACACCATCTGATGCATTGACACAAAGTGGTCTTCATTATCCATATGTCCACTACTTCTTAAATGGCCCCCTTCATCAATATCTGGCTCCACTTCTCCATGAATAGTCCAGATCCAATAATTTGGTTTAAACCCACGCTTGTACAAGTGAACCTTCACCTCGCTTGGAGTCAATAGCTTCATGCACTTACACTTTGCACAAGGACACCTGATCCCTCCCTCAGACAAAAAGTAGGGTTGTTCCTTAGCCTTCTCGACAAACTCATCAACTCCACTAACAAAATCATCTTTCAAACCTCTCCTATCAGGATTGACCCTATCATACATCCAGCTACGATCCATTTTCTATGTGGCAAACATATAATTATCAACCATTTAGTATAATTAACAGTATATATAAGATCAAATAAAATTGGATATATGATAAAAATAACATTATATTAACAACTTATCCTATTGAGCTCTGCTCTCCACTAGGAAACAACAATTCAATCAGACAAACACATGCATAGTTTCTAAATTACCAGCACACAATCCGGTATCCAACATCTCAGACAGAATCACACTTATTGAGCTTTATGCTCCACTAACAAACAACATATCAATTCATATAACATATTAGAACTAATAAATATTACCTTTACTTAATCTCTATCCATATCTCTAAAACACGGTAGACAACAGGATTTTATGCCACAACTAGAACTTCATGCAGATTGTATAAAGAATTAACTTGGAGAAAAATTTCTTATTTTTTTTTTCGTTTTTCAATCTAGCTTGTACTACTCTTTTAACTCCTTTCCTCGCTTATTTCCAGATTGTTGCATGTAAACTGCATTAAACAATTTAAACCTTTCTTCATCAATTAAAGACCTTATACCAATCAATAGATATAATCATAACGGCATCAAAACCGCAAACATATTGAAGCCAATCTGGCATACACTGAAACTAATAATTTGTTCACTATCTGAACCATCAATCTACAATTTGAGCTAGTAGCAGCAACAGTGCAACTACATATGTCTGCATTTAAGTGCAGACTAGCTCTCAAAAAAGACTAGCAGAACACCAGGCTAGGCATGGAAACTATTTAATGCCAATACGATCAAAAGCATCCCCTTGAGACTTTTAAAGCACATATTTGTTTGTATGAGACTAACACTGTTCGGTTGTAGGTGAGAGGAAGGATTTTAATAAAACCCTTTGTTTGGTTTAAGAAATTGGAATGGGAGGGAATAGCTAAGAACATTTCCCCTCCCCTCCCATCCTTTGAACCAAACAGTGCATGATCAGTTATCATGATTTTCATCCCTGGAAATCCTAGTTTCTAGCATCTCCCTTTTAACAAACAGTAAGCAAACAAATTTTATTCCCCCCTCACAACATAAAACAAAAATATTGAGTGTCGATTGAAAGTGATAACAAAGAAATATTTCCCTAAATCCTAGTCTTACCAGATATATTACATTACTCCATCGATGAACATGAACAGCATTAGCTGGTAAAATATGACCATACTAGAAATGTCCAAAAGAAGAAGCAAAATAGGCTCAGAACAAAATAACCCACAAATATTTCATATAACCTGACAACCGTTCTTCTAATGTACATTTCTTTTAGTATTATTATAAGATACTCCTTTATTATTTTTCTTACCCAGAAAAAGATTCGATTTTTATTTTTTTTGTTCGGAAAAATATTTTGGCGTGAATTTTCTTTGTTTCGTTTGCGATTCCCTTGGTTTTGGCTCGAATTTGTGTGGAATTTTTTTTCTTGGTGGTAACTGTTTGCTGTTCCCTGCTAGTTTCTCACCACAACTGCAATTATGGTCTTGACACTGTAGTTTTGGTGACTGCCGCATTTTGCTTATGTTTTATTTTGCATAATTTTCACAATTTCAATCCAACTCAACTGCAAACACAATTTTAAGAGTATTTGTCCTGCCATTGCATCAAATTTACAAAACCTCTTCTGTAAAATGGATAATAAGTAAAACACTGAGCACTTCTCTGCATGACTATATTGAACAATAACCACTCAGCTCATCATATATATTCTGTTTAAAACCACTAACTTGTTATTTGCTTATTCTAACAGTTAGCTTTTGTCATATTTGGTCATCACCAAAAGCGGACAAGAATGGAAAGTTGTGTTGGAGTTTCACTTTCATCACTGCCCGGTACAATGATTTTATACATTTCAATAAGTAGTTAAGCTTGTTTTAATAACAAAATGATATGAGATAATGTGTCTCAGAAGTTGCTTAACTCGAGGTGTGTTTTATTTCTTCTTTTATGCAGTTGGTAGAATAAGTCAGTCAGCGCACAGAAATCATACTGGATCCAACGTAGTTGGGATGAAACCCCTACCGTACAACATCAGAGAAGGAGAGCTTGAGAGCGCTAGATCTCGACCTTCACATCGCTTCAGATGTGCTGCTTCTTTGGTGAGATTATTATTATTAATATTTTGGTATTTGTTATTTGTTGGTTCCTGTTCTCTTCATGCTATGCCTATATGTTAAGCTTATTGGTATTGGAAGTTGGTAAGGTTGAATAATTCTTGATCTGAGAAGTAGACATTTAGTATTTCCCATTGCGTGATTTCCTTCATATTATTGGTTTTTCTTTTAGGCATTTCTAAGATTTTTTTAGGATGGAAGTAGTTTTGTGTTGATGTTTTGGTCCTTACTTCCAATCCTAATCTTGGAACTTTTTCTAATGCTTCTTAGTTTGTAGGTGAACCATTGAAAATAGCAGAAACTCCGATATAAATTGTTTGGTGATCTACAATATTCTAATGTCTAGTATTCTCTTCTTTTTACAGAATGCGAGATGTGCTGCCGGGCAAACCCAAACCATTGCTCGGGAAGCCAGGACCATTAATGTTACTCCTGGTAACAGCTTCTCTCCTACATAAACTTTTCTCCTATGTTGTGCCTCACTTGGTCAATCTGGACAATTTTTTATGGAATAACTTTTAAGCCATGGAAATTGCAATGTGCTTCTGGCCAGCACCTCAATGTGTCAGCCTCTTCCATTTGCTGTGCTTGTTCGTTTGTTTATATATGTAATTTTTATTCTTCTGTCTTTCTCTTACCATGCACATATGTGTTTGTCTTGTTTAAAAAAAACTAGGAATAGCTATGTATAACACTCTTGTCATTTAAGGGTATAGATGCTCAATTTTTTGCTTCTTTCAGTAACAGTCTTATGAAATGCATAGATGATGGTGTTCTGGATTCTTTTCCGTTACAATTCATATCTGTCTATCAAATGTTTAGGTAGATGTGATTACAACAATTAGAACTCTGGATTCTATGAATGTATTCAGTAGCCTACAACAATTAGAAATAAACAATTCACAGGGCCAAATTAGACCAAAGTGGGACATTCCATTCTTAGATAATAATAAATCCAGGAACTAGTATAGCCAGAAAATATGTTAGATAATAACAAGTAAACAGAGATGATAATAATAACATAAATATTTTTTAAATAAAGAACCTGAGGCTGAGGATGTTGCAAAATGCTGAGTATGATTGGAGGCTTGGACGGCGCCTTGGAGAGATCCACCTTGCAGAGTGAGGCCCGAAGCTTGAGAGTGAGACGGCGATGGAGAGAGAAAGAGGGGCCAACGACCGGAGAGAGAGAGTGAGGCGACGGCGGTGAGTGCAAGTGCGAGTGCGAGTGAGAGGGTTTGGGTGGCAGAGGTGGTCACTGAGGCGTCGTTCGTGTCCGCGCTGTGGTGCTCGGTCTCGTCGTGACGGCGTCGCGGTGGTCTCCGTCTCGGTCTCAGTCTCCGTCGCGGTTTCCAGAGAAGGGTGTGTGGGTTTGGGAGATGGAGGATGAGAGGCGGCGAGAGTGAGAGTGAGCTGATCCAGCAGACACCGGAGGTGGGTTATTTGAAACTAGCGTCGGCCAGCCGACGCTATGAATAATAAATTCATTTAGCGTCGATCTATAGCGTCGGCCTGTCCGACGCTAAAGCATTAAAAAAATTAAAAAAAAAATTCGCGTCCTCGCGACGGCTTAGCGTCCAAGAGGCCGACGCTAACTCCCGAAATTAGCGTCGGAGTCGTGGCCGACGCTAAATTTTGCAGCTAAATGACTGTTTTCTTGTAGTGAGGTGTGGTAAGGCTAGATCAAAGCCTATTACACCAAAACTTGAACCAAAATCCTATCCTCCCACACATAGGGGTTTCGGCCCCAAAAATCCATATGAGCTAGGAAACTCATTTGGTTTCCAACTCTTGGATCAATGATCCTCAAGTGCACACAACACTAGATTAAGTTACATTACTCAAAAATTTGAAGTAAAACTCTTTCTTTTCAACAAGGGTGGGTTCGGCCCCACCTATAAACAAATAGTTAGACATGATATTTGATTATATGCTCTTAGATAGTGATAGAGAATGATGAAACTATATCATAGAAATTGATTTCACATTAAAAGGATTTTTCTATGATTTCTTATGGATTTTTGAAGTTCATGGTACTAAACTTCCATGAATCTTTGAGATTAAAGAGAGAAATAGAGAGATTAAGAGATCAAGGAGGGAAGTTATACCTCCTAGATGACAAAGCTTGAGAAGAAAACAACTTTGTTTCACCAAAATCTTGAAGATTAGGAAGAAGTTTGGAGAGAAAGTGTTGAGAAATGACGAACAAGTTGAAGAACAAGAAGAAAGAAAATGAGAAGAGAAAGAAGAAGAAGGGGAGGCGTGGGGGAGAGAAAGATGAAGAGATAAGGAGGTTTAAGTTTTTAACTTAGGGGTATAAATGTCATTTTACAAAAGACTAGGGGCATAATTGTCATTTTTCTTATAAATATCTAGATATTTCTAGAAAGGTAATGATGACATTGGTGAGTCACAGGGACAAAAGGGTCATTTCATAAATTCTCAGGGGTAAAACTGTCTTTCATACTATGGCAAATGATAATTATGAAAAAGGTCACAGGCATTTTGGTCTTTTCGCATCCAGATATTTTCTAAACGTAATCATTACACTGATGAATCATGGCACACCTACCTAGGTGATGTGACTTCAATCTTATCCGTAGCGGGTCCCGGTAAATCCCGTATTCAGCTCTGCTGTTCACCCGATTTAGGTTTTCGCCCAAGAAAGTCGTGAGAACTTATTTATTTTGAATTTTTTCAAAATCACCGATATCGTTCGCAATTTTATTTAAAAACTAACTCTTTCGTTCACGAGTTAAAATTAGGTCGTTTGAGCAGTAAAATCATACTGTCAGTGTAAAATGCAAACTGGTCTCCGTCTGAGTTTTTGACCAAAATTTAACCTTAGCTTCCTACGATAGCGTAGAGCGTGACTATGGTCTCGGATTATTTTATTTCATTCTCTAGACCCTCCAATAAATTACAAACGAATAAATACTGTTTAATTAAAATAGAAAGCTCGAAAGCTTGAAAAATCGGGGTTTTACACTTATAGCAAAGAAAAGAAGAAAAGGTTGATAAAAAGTAGTAGATCCTTGAAATATTTTATTAAAAGGGTGTCAACGCACTTATGATCTTTTATACTTCTAAGGGTCATTACTTTGTTTGATTGATTTAGCCATTTGATTTGTTGGGGTTTCAAGAGGGATAATTTTTAAAAACAATTTTCAAAAACCTCTTGAGCGGAAAAATCTCTTTACAAAAGGACCACGCATTGCACAAGAATCACAAGGATATTGTGTTTACCTCTTTAAGAGTAGCTTTACCGCTAACACTGTGAGCGCACCAATGATATCGGTTAGCCAAAAACATTGCTACTGTGTGATGCTCATAACTTTTGCTCCAGACCTCGTATCGCAAAAATGAACGGTGAAGATGTCACCACATATCATGAACTTGCTGTCAAAATCTCAGCTTGATTCAACGGTTAACGAATCTTGGATCGCGAGATTACGATAACTGTCCAGCCACAACCAGCATAAGGAAAGGCTTCTCTATCACCAGTATTGCAAAGTAGCAATACCTCTACTCAGTCCACGCGAGCAAACCAACGTCAGAGATAGCATAGTGCTAGCTATCAAGATTGGGAGAGGTGCGACACACAGAGAGAGAAAAGAGGGCGCACCTGTCAAGAGTACTAGTGCACAGAGGCCGTTATGAATGCTCTGTGTTGTATGTCACATAAGTGACGTGCACAACTTACTAATAGCCGTCACTCACTTAACCTAACCCAGTTGGGCTACTATACGCTACAGGCCCAATATTTAATTATTAATTAAATCATATTTAATTAATCAATTAAATTGATCCTCATTTAATTAATTAAATCATATTTAGTTAATCAATTAAATCAATCTCATTTAATTATTAATTAAATCATATTTAATTAATCAATTAAATTAATTCTCATGACATTTGCTTTATGCGTGTGACCCTATAGATTCTCAATTAATTGACAATAATATTAATTATTATTAATCATATTAATAATTAATTAATATTATAAATAATGAGCGGTATCTAGCAATACATCATTGCTACCAATTAATTAGAATATTGGTGATACAATAAAAACCATATTGTAACCATATATAATGTAAAGTCAACGTCCTTTCGTCTCAATGTCTTAATTGAACACAAGGCATAAATGTGTCATCCTTGTTAAGTCCAATTATTTATTTCTTGATCTAGTAATTGACGTACAATCATGTGGGCCCAATATCTCATATTGTCACACCTTAGCATGGCCATGCATTTCTCCGTCGCATACCATCAAGAGGCCTATAGACATTACCATTGTTATGTAGGAGGGACGAATCCTATCTACATCACTCGCATTCCTCAACATTTTTCATTGCAGTCCCAATAACTATTTTTATAGTTGTCATGTTACAAATAACGTTTAATAGTATTAAAGCCTACAACTACATATGGTAGGAATCGTAGTGACTTCAAGTTGAATGATTTCTTCACTATGGTCACCATGAGAATCGCTTATAACACTTACATAACTATTATGTAGCGTTCTCATAGCGGGTCACTCCAGTATAAATATTCTACTAATATTTATACCTATGTGTAGACTTGATATCTTATACTTATGACCCGTGAGATGTGGTCATTAGTACACTCACATAATAGTCTCAATTTATTATTATTGTCCTTATTAATAATGATACTTGACTATGGATATTTAAGAATAATGTTCTATAATTTAATGTCATCTCACGATTAAGTCATATTTGACATTTCATTAAATGAACTACCTATTCTAAGGACTTTATTATGTTATATATATATGATCATAACAATAACATAATAAATAAATGCCTTATATATATATATATATATAATATATATATATATATATATATATATATATATATATATATATATATATATATCAAATATAAGATCAAAGTCATGATATAAATTATTATCTATTCAAAATAGATTGGCCATTAGGGCTTATACCATCATGATTATCCTTTTCTTTCTCTACCTCGCCTGACATTAATGCTTTGGCCCTGTTACAACCCATGAAAGACATCATCCTTCTTCTGCATGCATGTGGTTCATATTGTGGAGATTTGGTCGATGAATAAGCCTATGGTAATATATTTATTTGAGAATCTGGAGTGCTTTAAATATATTTGCCTAATACACTGAGAGTTGTGAGTTGAGCGACCTTTGATCTTCTAAAAGTTTGATTTTAAGGAATTTAAAAGTTCCAATTGGATAATCTCTTGACTTTCTTTTGAAAATTATACTTGTTTGACAATCTTCGGAAATTTCAAAACTCTGTTTGTTTTGGGTTCCCTTAATTTAAGTCTGAAGTTTCTTTTGGAAATTATTCTTAAGCCAGATAATTGCTTGAGGGCAAACAATGTTTAAGTTTCGGATGTTTGTTAAACCTCAATTCTGTGCATTTTAAAAGGGGTATTTGGGTCAATTTTCGATGCTTTTAAAGATAAATGTTATTGTATTTCACTCTTTTACGTAAGTTTTGACATAATTGACGTTCGGAGGAAGTTTAATGGGCTTTTGAAGAAAAGAGAAGGTTAGAGCTTAAAATGGCGGAATACAAAGTTTTGACGTTAGCACGGCCGTGCCATGCGGGAGCACGCCCGTGCCAACCTTCTAAATTCATTCATCCAAACAAAGCCTTACAAAAGTACTCAAACTTGGCCTCTGAAGACTTAGCACGGCCGTGCCATGCAAGAGCACACCTGTGCTACATTGAAGAAAGGGCTAACTCAAAGAAGCAAGGCCTAACAAAAGCTAGCACTGCCCCAATCGCAAAGAGCACGCCCGTGCTACAGACCGTGCACTAGAACGTTGTTCTACGAAATTAGTAACCCCTGACACAATTGAGCACGGCCTGGTATTCTGAAGAGCATGGCCGTGATGAGGGAAGAGCACGCCCGTGGGTCTATTGCAACCTTTGGAAATTCCTGAGTGGAAGTGGGAGAGAATATCCATGGATTTTGTGATGGGGTTACCTAGGACTCATTTGGGTTTTTAGATGCGATATGGGTAATAGTGGATAGGTTGACCATATCTGCTCACTTCTTGCTAATTAAGGCAACATATAGCTTGGATAAGTTAGCAGACTTGTATATCAAGGAGATAGTCAAACTTTATGGTATACCCACCTCTATAGTGTCAAATAGAGACCCGAGGTTTACCTCTAGATTTTGGAGAGCTTTTCAGCAAGCCTTTGGTTCCAAGTTGAGTTTTAGCGCAGTCTATCACCCCCAGACGGATGGTCAGTTAGGGAGGACCATTCAGACCCTTGAGGACATGCTTAGAGCGTGTGTTTTAGATGAAGGTGGATGTTGGGATAAGTTTTTATCCCTCATAGATTTTGCGTATAACAATAGTTATCACGCTAGCATAGGCATGGCACCCTATGAGGCTCTTTATGGAAGGAAGTGTAGATCTCCTTTGTGATGATGTGAGGTAGGTGAGAAGACCTTGATAGGACCTGACTTAGTTCAGCAAACCACAAATAGGATTGAGTTGATTAGGGAGAGAATGTGCACTACGCAGAGCAGGCAGAAGAGCTATGCCGATAAGAGGAGAAAGCCTTTAGAATTCCAAGAAGGTGAGCATGTATTTGTGAGAGTCACTCCTAAGACTGGGGTGGGAAGATCCATGAAAGTCAGAAAGCTAAATCCATGATTCATTGGTCCCTTTCAAATCCTAAAAAGAGTCAGGCCTGTTGCTTACTAATTGGCTCTTCCACATTTGTTGTCAAACCTTCATGATGTTTTCCATGTATTGCAACTCAGAAAATATGTACAAGATGAGTCTCATATAATAGCTCCTGAGTCAATACAATTAAGAGATAACTTGGTCTTTAAGCTCAAGCCTAGTTAGATCGTCGACAAGAGCACTAAGACTCTACGGAACAAGACAATTTCTTTGGTAAAGGTGGTTTGGGAAGGATTAACTCTTGAGGAAGCTACTTGGGAACTTGAGGAGGATATAATGCGCCAGTATCCAGATCTTCTTAATCGAGGTACATTACTTTTCCATCTTGTTGATGTACTAAGTTTTGGGGAGTGCTTAAGTATGGAGTTAATTTCGGGGACGAAATTCTTAAAGGAGTGGAGAACATGTAATATCCCAAAAATTAAATAAAAGTATAAGAGACTCTAACCTTAGCAAATAAAATTAATAAAATATTAGGAAGGCCTAGAATGGTTGATTTCGAAACTTAAGGGAGGTGAATTGACCAAAAGAAGAAAAAAGAGAAGTTTTACATTGAAATCTATCAAAGAGGCGTTAGCACGCCCATGCTCACATTCGGCATGCTCGTGCTGAATAGAGCACGGCCGTGTCGGAAAATGGACAAATTTGATACTGTTTGGAACGCCCGTGCCAAAAGGGAGCATGGTCTGAGCCGCACCGTGCTACCTGTTAGCACGCCCATGTCGGAAACCTCACAAACTTTGACGCTAATTGGCATGGCCGTGCTCTATGTCAGATGCATTAAAAAAATAGGATTTTTGAATCGGGAACAATGCAACACTATATGTATACACAATTATAACACCCTAGTGCGGCTAAAAACCCTACTTGCAACCTAAAACACAGTTTTGCTTAACCTAAAACACGGTTCTAGAATAGAAAGAGCCTAAAGGAGGAAGAAAGGGGGAGATTCTTGAAGAGCTTTTTTGTGCGTTCGTGATCAAACGCTTGTAGTTAAGAGGTGAGTAAAAATGCTCTTTCTCACCCTTTCCATGGTACAAATCGTTTTGGGGTTTGGATTATGCTTTCAAAAATATGTTTTTGGAAAATAATCATGTGTTTGGTCAAATCTTGATTTTACAAATTTGGGGGTTTTCCTTCTAAGGTGTTTCTGCTATCAATTAAATGTTTATTATTGAAATTGATGTTATGATATGAATGATGTGTACATGATTTGGTTGATTGACATGCTGTATTTGACTATATGATGATATTGGGGTTTATGGAATGATTCAATAACTGTAATTGTGATGATTGTTGTTTGCCGCAATACAGCCTATTATAGGGGTATCGAAAGTAACACTGCCAATGAATTGGGGCGTCGAAATATGAAATACCGCCATAATGGGGTATCAAAAGCAACATCGCCGCACGTTGGGATGTCGAAATGAGTAATACCACCAGTGTACAATGGTTGGTATCGAAAAGAATAATGTCACTGAAGAGAATGTGACATCGAAATACCTTCATGAGTAAGGTAGGCAATGGGATGCCATTGTTATGTGCTGTTTGAAAGTCATATGACATATGAGGATATTGAGGTTATATGATACATGAGAAATTGTTATGATTGATTATGATGTGCTGTTGAATGTTAATTGCCTTTATTAGTGTATATAATTATTAATTTAATTATTTTGAAAATAGCGGGTACCACGGTTAATTTTTTCGGTTACCACGCCGGCTAAAAACAACGCTTTTGTGAAAACATTTTATAACTATATTTCTATTCACTGAGATTATAAATCTCATTAGTAGTGTTGTTTTTAGAGTCTGAGGACGACTCTGTTGAGCGGTCAGACACTTGAAGATTATATTCTAGTAGTAACTTGGGTTAATTTGCATGCCATAAGCCAGGAGGACTCTTATTATCATTTATTTATTTATTTATTTATGCAAGTTGTAATAGACGCCCAGTTTTGTGGTTTAAAATTTATTATGTATTTTTG
Source organism: Ammopiptanthus mongolicus (assembly GCA_039655645.1). NCBI lineage: Eukaryota > Viridiplantae > Streptophyta > Magnoliopsida > Fabales > Fabaceae > Ammopiptanthus > Ammopiptanthus mongolicus. The sequence goes on along the minus strand of CM077351.1, from coordinate 17,970,865 downwards.
TTTATTAAATTGGTATAAACAATTATTTTGGATTATTATTATATTCTGATTTATTCAGTATCTATTTAAGAAAATTTTTAATTACCTTGTTTTATTTAAATTATTATCTTGGGTTACTAATATAACAAGGGGTGTTACATTTTTTGTATCAAAGCAGTTCATTCCTAAATTGGACTGTGGTATTGGGTTGTTTTTCAAAAATCAAATATGGGTGCATAGAACTGCTTGTTAGAATTATAAATGCTAAATACTATTCTTTGAGATATTGGACCTGATCAACCCAGTGTTTGATTGGTGGTGTGCAGATTTATGGCTACTGACGGGCTTAGGGCTAACGGTAATAGTGCACTTGCAGCAGTTCTGGCCGAAATGACCCGAGTTATGCAAGAGCAAACAGAGACTCTCCGTCAGATGAGGGGCAACGGGAACGTGCCTAACGTTGGAGCAGTTGCAGCTCAGGATCCGCAATACATGGGACTGTCAGAGTTTAGGAAGAACGATCCGCCAACCTTTCGAGGTACTACTGATCCGGTTAAGGCAGAAGAGTGGTTGCTGAAACTAGAGAAGATTTTTCGGGTTATGAGGTGCGTTGATGTACAGAAGGTGGATTTCGTCACCTATATGCTGGAGTCTGATGCGGAACACTAGTGGAATTGTGCTAGGGGTGGTTTGCTAGCTTTGGACGCTCAAATCACGTGGGATAGGTTCAAGGAAGTTTTCTTGGAGAAGTACATTCCGCATAGTGTTCGCATTCAGAAGGAAACATAGTTCCTGTAGCTCCGTCAAGGAGACATGTATATCGCTGAATATGTTGCTAAGTTTGAAAGCTTGACAAGGTTCTCTCGGTATTTGAGGGGCAATCCTTTGAACGACTGGAAGGCGATCAAATTTGAGCAAGGTTTGAAGCCAGAGATGCAACACTTAATTGAGATCTTGGCGATTCGGGACTACCCCACCTTGGTAAACAAGTGTAGGGTAGCTGAGCAGAAGATGCAAGCTTTAGAGATGGAGAAGCCAAAAGAAGAGAGTGCTTTTGAAAGCAAGAACTTCCATAGCAAACGGGGTAATTTTTTGAAGAGCCTGCGACCAGTGACTACCATCTCAAAGGGTAAGCAGTCCAAGGAGCTCAAGCAGATAATGGAGCTGGGTGTTTCAGATGTGGATGGCACCATGGGGATCGCGCATGCCCTGCAGCACAAGTCTCCTGCAACAAATGTGGAAAGGTGTAACACTTTGCTAGAGTCTGCAAGGAAGGAGGATAATCTCAGACCAGACCCCAGAGCCAAGGAAAAGTTTTCACCATCCAAGGAAAGGAAGTGAAGGAGTCTGACGGTTTGATCCAAGGTATGGGTTTTATTAAAGATAGAAAAGTTATGATATTGTTTGATTCAGGAGCAACTCATTCCTTCATATCTCTTAGTTGTGTTAAAAGCTTATAGTTGCCCATTTCTAGATTATCTTTTGATTTGTGCGTTTATACTCCTGCCAAAGATAGATTGGTTACTTCTATTGCCTTTTTGAAATGTTCTTTCGTATACCAAAATTTGTCTTATGATATTGATTTGATATGCTTACCTATGTCGGGTCTAGATGTCATACTTGGCATGGATTGGTTGTCACATAATAATGTTGTTATCAATTGTTCTTCTCGAACCATTTCTTTTCTTCCACAACCAATGTCTGTTGACCCTTCTGTGTCAGATTGCTTTCTGTCTGCTGTATCTTGCCACAACAACTTAGTTGAGGGGGCTCAGGGATACATACTTCTCTTTTATGCTAAGATAGAGGTTGAAAGTGATATAGTGGCATTACCTGTAGTGTGCGAGTTTTTAGATGTGTCCCTAAAGAGGTCTCTAGTTTACCACCGAGTAGGGAGGTCGAGTTTAACATAGATCTTATGCCTAGTAGTGGACCTGTTTCAGTAGCACCCTATAGAATGGCACCTCTAAAGTTGGGCGAGCTTGAGAAACAGTTAGATGAGTTGTTAGATAAGGGATTCATTAGGCCGAGTATGTCACCTTGGGGAGCGTCGGTTCTTTTGGTGAAAAAGAAATATGGGAGTATGAGGTTGTGCGTTGACTATAGGCAACTAAACAAAGTGACCATAAAAAATAAGTACCATTTACCTAGGATAGATGACCTGCTAGATCAGCTGAAGGGAGCGGCAGTGTTTTCCAAAATAGATTTAAGATCGGGGTACCATCAGATTAGAGTTAGGAGTGAGGACATCCCTAAGTCAGCCTTTAGAATAAGGTATAAGCACTATGAGTACGTAGTGATGCCTTTCGGAGTGACGAACGCTCAAGCCGTTTTCATGGACTACATGAATCGAATCTTTAGACCCTTCTTAGATAGGTTTGTGGTGGTGTTCAAAGATGATATCCTGATATACTCTAGAACACCTATAGAGCATAAGGAGCATCTGAGGGTAGTGTTACAAATCTTAAGGGATGAGCATTTGTACGCTAAGCCAGAGAAGTCTGATTTTTGGTTAGATGAGGTGAAGTTTCTGGGACACACAATTTCTAAGAGTGGTGTAGCAGTCGATTCTTCTAAAGTGGATGCAGTGCTAGAGTGGGAACCACCTAAGACGGTAACTGAAATAAGGAGTTTTCTAGGATTAGCTGGTTACTATAGGAAGTTTATAGAGGGTTTTTCTAGGCTAGCGTTATCTTTAACCCAGTTGACTAGGAAAGGAAAATCTTTTGTGAGGGACCAAGAATGTGAGGAAAACTTCCTAGAGCTTAAGAAGAGATTAGTGACGACGCCTGTCTTGACCATACCGGACTCTTTAATGTGTTTTATGGTTTATTGCGACGCGTCTAAGAATGGTTAAGGATGTGTTTTGATGCAAGAGGGCAAAGTTGTAGCTTATGCATCTAGGCAGCTTAGAACCCGTGAGGTGAATTATCCTACACATGACCTTGAGTTGGCAGCATTAGTTTTTGCTCTTAAAATTTGGAGGCACTATTTGTATGGTGCTAAGTTTGAGGTTTTTAGTGACCATAAGAGCCTTAGGTACCTGTTTAACCAAAACGAATTGAATATGAGGCAGAGGAGGCGGATGGAGTTCCTTAAAGACTATGATTTTGAGTTGACGTACCACCCAGGGAAGGCTAATGAAGTGTCTGATGCCCATAGTAGGAAAACCATACACATGTCTAATTTAATGGTGCAAGAGACGAATCTGTTAGAGAATTTTAGAGACTTGATTCTTGATGTGTCTTTGAGTGCTTTGAGTTTGAGGTTGAATATATTGGAAATTTATAGTGACCTTAGGGAATATATTAACCATGCACAGCTTTTAGATCAAGAATTGTTATCCTTGTTGGGAAAAGAGAGTTATGAGTTGTCTGCTAATGGCTTAGTAAAGTTTAAAGGCAGGATCGTTGTTCCTAAGGAGGGGAGCCTCAGAGGAAAAGTGTTAGAGAAAGCACATAAGGGAAAATTCAGCATACATCCAGGGATAACTAAGATGTACCAGGACCTTAAGAAGATGTATTGGTGGTCAGGAATGAAAAAGGATGTGGTCAGCTTTGTGTCTAAGTGTTTAGTATGCCAAAAGGTTAAGATAGAACACCAAAAACGTCCAGGTCTATTGCAACCTTTAATATTCCTGAGTGGAAGTGGGAGAGAATATCCATGGATTTTGTGATGGGGTTACCTAGGACTCGTTTACGTTTAGATGTCATATGGGTGATAGTGGATAGGTTGACCAAGTCTGCTCACTTCTTGCCAATTAAGGCAACATATAGCTTGGATAAGTTAGCAGACTTGTATATCAAGGAGATAGTCAAGCTTCATGGTATAGCCACTTCTATAGTGTCAGATAGAGACCCGAGGTTTACCTCTAGATTTTGGAGAGCTTTTCAGCAAGCCTTTGGTTCCAAGTTGAGTTTTAGCACAACCTATCATCCCCAGACGGATGGTCAGTCATAGAGGACCATTTAGACCCTTGAGGACATGCTTAGAGCGTGTGTTTTAGATGAAGGTGGATGTTGCGATAAGTTTTTACCCCTCATAGATTTTGTGTATAACAATAGTTATCACGCTAGCATAGGCATGGCACCCTATGAAGCTCTTTATGGAAGGAAGTGTAGATCCCCTTTGTGTTGGTGTGAGGTAGGTGAGAAGATCTTGATAGGACCTGACTTAGTTCAGCAAACCACAAATAGGATTGAGTTGATTAGGGAGAGAATGCGCACTGCGCAGAGCAGGCAGAAGAGCTATTTCAATAAGAGGAGAAAGCCTTTAAAATTCCAAGAAGGTGAGCATGTATTTGTGAGAGTCACTCCTAAGACTGGGGTGGGAAGATCCATGAAAGTCAGAAAGCTAAATCCGTGATTCATTGGTCCCTTTCAAATCCTAAAAAGAGTCGGGCCTGTTGCTTACCAATTGGCTCTTCGACCTTTATTGTCAAACCTTCATGATGTTTTCCATGTATCGCAACTCAGAAAATATGTACATGATGAGTCTCATATAATAGCACCTGAGTCAGCACAATTAAGAGATAACTTGGTCTTTAAGCCCAAGCCTAGTCAGATCGTCGACAAGAGCACTAAGACTCTACGGAACAAGACAATTCCTTTGGTGAAGGTAGTTTGGGAAGAATTAACTCCTGAGAAAGCTACTTAGGAACTTGAGAAGGATATAATGCGCCAGTATCCAAATCTTATTAATCGAGGTACATTACTTCCGTCTTGTTGATGTACTAAGTTTTGGGGAGTGCTTAAGTATGGAGTTAATTTCGGGGACGAAATTCTTAAAAGAGGGAAAAAAAATGTAACATCCCAAAAATTAAATAAAAGTATAAGAGACTTTAACCTTAGCAAATAAAATTAATAAAATATTAGGAAGGCCTAGAATGGTTGATTTCGAAACTTAAGGGAGGTGAATTGACCAAAATAAGAAAAGAGAGAAGTTTTTTGTAACACCCCCTCGATGCTACGTCTCAAACTCGATGCGGAAAACATAAACAAATAAAAATGCTGGAACGTGGTTTTAAAAAAACACTTCTTCACATTATAATCTTTAAATACAGGCAAGATGAAGTAAATCTCATAACATACATCAATATTAAACATTCATAACAAAATAACATAAGGTATCAATGCCAAAGCATAGAGGTTTTCTAAAAACAGAATTTACCTAGTAGTGGGAATTCTAGTCTAAAATCATAGGTTATAGACTTCAAAATAATAAGTCAACATAAAACAACAGATAAGATATGACTGCCTCAAAAAGTAAGACTCTAATGCTGGTCAGGATAAAAGTAGCCATTGGGGAAAAACCCCAAAGTCTGCTCCGATTCCCAGAGGAATTCGTTGGGATCCTTCTTCTCTTCGTCTTCATGAGACTCCATCATCAGAGTCCTCATGTGTCCGCGGGGACCTCTGGGCAGCATCTGTACATGTATCCAAAAACGCAACAGGGTGTCGAACATGTACAGGCAAATGTGAGATACTCATTCCACAAGTTTATCACAATAGCCGCACAAGCGACAAACAAAACATACGTCCAAATATAAATACAATTGCATTAACAGATATTCATATAATCATAATATCTCAAACATCATCATGAGTTGTAACATAATGCATGAGACTTAAATATCATCTTTCTAATTCATGTTCTCCGGAGATTCTTCACTTCCCTTCGTCAAGTGATAGGCCGTAAATACTCCCATAACACAATTGTCCTCGTGAGTCGGCCTCTCAATTTATGTCCGAACTCCAATTGTTCAAGGGTATCACGTCTCAACCATGTCGTGAATAGTCTAGTCTCTGATTGAGCTCATCCGTGTTGGGCAACCGAATATCATGGCACGGGGTCGTGATGCCTCTGGCCTCTTGTGAAGTCTCGAACACAGGATGCCCTGATAGACCAAGTGGTCTTAACTGGCTGATATTCTCAACCACAATGGATTGTTGCTCGATTTCGTGGCACGTCTGCCAATTCATGTATGTACATAGAAGGTTTTTTGTTTTCTTTTTCGTTCATTCTTTCTGTCAAGGCATACAGCTCATGACTCGTTTTAAAGGATATTTAGTCCGTTCATTCAAAACACAGGACATATAGTCCAAGTGTTCAACTCACAAAACACTAGCCCGACGTCTCGGTCACTAGGTTTGTAGATTCCACAAAGGGTAATCACCATTGCATAAACTAAAACATTTTCTCAAAAGAAACTATTTTCAAGAAAACTCTTTTCTTTATAAATCTATTTTCTAAAGGTTTCGTTGTCTAGAACATTGCTCCAAAAAGCAAGCGTTTGAACGGATTTTCCTTAAACAGACTTTTTCTTTTTAAAAGTGATCTAACATTTTAAAAGAAGTTTCTTTCCTTGATAAGGCAAAACTAATTCTCAATATTTTTATTTGATTTCAAAATACATTCTAAAATTTTGATTAAGGCTTTTAAGCGTTTTAATCTTCTTTATCAAGCTATAGCCGATGTTATGCTCTCAACCAGTACAATCATATCACAATCCAATACATTCATGTATAAGCATCAATCTTAAACAATTCATCATAAGTATATCTCATCCAAGACATCAATGCCACAATTCATTTCAAACATCCAATCACATATTTACCAATTAAATCAAGTATATGCACAACATATAGTACATTCAAAAAGTAGGATTCATCCTATAATTCCAATCAAAAACAACAACCATAACATCTAACAACAAGCTTATGAGACTACCAAACTTATTGTGAGAAATCTCCCTTTACCTCTTGAAGATTTCTAGTTTGCTCCCGAAGAGTTTTCTGTTCCAACTCCGATGTCGTTCGCACCTCCTAGAACAATCAATCACAATTCAATCCTTCATAACAATCAATTCAAAGTTTCAACATTAACAACATAAATCTCCTCCCTCTATTTAGTCTAGGTCTCGGCCATATTATTTCAAAATAGGCTAAGGATTTCATTTGGTTTCAATCTCTTGGAATCAACACCTAAGGGTAATGAAAGGATGAAATCTATGGTCACTTTCTAAAAATTGAAGCAAAACACTTAGTCCCCCAAAAGTTAGGGTTCGGCCATCATAACATGAAATGACTAGGGATCTCATTTGGTTTCAATCTTTTGGATGGATGATCCTCAAGTATACACAACACCAAAACAAGTCTCTTTACACATAAATTTGAAGCAAAAACTCATGATTTCTCATCAAGAGTGGTTCAGCCATTTCATACCCATATGGGATAGGAAAAGTTGTTGACTACATGCTCTTGGATAATGAAAGAGAATAATGAAACTAGCTCATAGAAATTGGTTTCATGATCATAGGATTTTTCTACAATTTTCTAGGGATTTTTGAAATTTGGTTCTAGAAGTTGGAACTCATGAAAATCAAGGTTTTCAAACAAGAACAAGAGAAGATTAATGAGGTTTAAGGATCAAAGGAGTAATCTTACCTTTTGAATGATGAAGAATGAGCAAGATTCAACACTTGTTTCACCAAAAATGGTTAAGAACCAAGCTTGAAAATGACAGAAAGTTTAAGGAAAAAGATGGAGTTTTTATGAAGAAGATGAAGTGAAAGAAAGAAATGGTGAAGGCTTCATGGAGCTAGCCTATTTCGTGAGGTATGAAGGGAGGGACAAGGATGTCCACAAATTTTTCACTTAAGGGTAAAATGGTATTTTCACACAAGGTTAAATGGTAATTATGAAAAAGGTTATGGGTATTTTGATCTTTTCGCATCCAGATCTTTCCAAACGTCATCATGACACTGGCATGCTTTCCCATGTGATGTGACCTGATGTGACATCATGTTTATTCGTTAGCGGGTTCCGATAAATCCTTATTCGGCTCCGTTCATCACCCGATTTGAGATTTCGCCCGAATAAAGCATAGGAACTTATTTTTTTTTTCAAATTTATTGAAAATGTTGGAAATTCAATTCTAAGCCTAACTGTTTCGTTCACGAGTCAAAATTAGGTCTCCTGAGTAGTAAAATCTTACTGTCAGTGAAAAAATGCAGACCGGGCTCCGTCTAAGTTTTCAACCCAAAATTTAACCGTAGATTTCTACGATAGCGTAGAGTATGAATATGGTCTTGGTTTATTTTATTTCATTTGCTAAAACCTCGAATAAAATATAAACTCAATTATATAAATTATTGACATTAAATGCAGTGAAAAATCTGGGTGTTACATTTTACGTTGAAATCTGTCAAAGTAGCATTAGCATGCCCGTGCTCACATTCGGCACGCTCGTGCTGAATAGAGCACGGCCGTGTCTGAAAATGAACAAATTTGACGATGTTTGGCACGCCCGTGCCAAAAGGGAGTACGGTTTGAGCAGCACCGTGCTACCTGTTAGCACGCCCATGTCGGAAACTTTGCAAACTTTAACGTTGATTGGCACGGCCGTGCTCTATGTTAGATGCGTTACAAAATAGGATTTTTGAACAAAGAACAGGGCAACACTATATATATATATATATATACACTATTATAACACCCTAGTGCGGCTAGAAACCCTATTTGCAACCTAAAACACAGTTTTGCTTGCCTTTGAGGATTGAAAAGCCTGGAGAAGATGGTTCTAGAGTAGAAGGAGCCTAGAGGAGGAAGAAATGGGGAGATTCTTAAGCAGCTTTTTTGCGCGTTCGTGATCAAACGCTTGGAGATTCTTGGAGGTCTTCAAGAGGTGAGTAGAAATGCTCTTTCTCACCCTTTCCATGGTGCAAATCGTTTTGGGGTTTGGATTATGCTTTCAAAAATATGTTTTTGGACAATAATCTTGTGTTTGGTCAAATCCTGATTTTACAATTTTGGGAGTTTTCCTTATAAGGTGTTTCTACTGTCAATTAAATGTTTATTATTGAGATTGATGTTATGATATGAATGATGTGTACATAATTTGGTTGATTGACATGCTGTATTTGACTATATGATGATATTGGGGTTTATGGCATGATTCAATAACTGTAAATGTGATGATTGCCATTTGTCGCAATGCCGCCTATGATAGGGCTATCGAAAGTAACACTGCCAATGAATTGAGGTGTCGAAATACGAAATACCGCCATAATGGGGTATCGAAAGCAACATCGCCGCACGTTGGGATTTCGAAATGAGTAATACCATCAGTTTACAATGGTTGGTATCGAGAAGAGTAATGTCACTGAAGAGAAGGTGACATCGAAATACCTTCATGAGTAAGGTAGGCAATGAGACGCCATTGTTATGTGTTGCTTGGAAGTCATATGACATATGAGGATATTGAGATTATATGATACATGAGGAATTGTTATGATTGATTATGATGTGCTGCTGAATGTTAATTGCCTTTATTAGTGTATATAATTATTAATTTAATTATTTTGAAAATAGCAGGTACCATGGTTAGTTTTTCCGGTTACCGCGGCGACTGAAAACAACGCTTTTGTGAAAACATTTTATAACTATATTTCTATTCACTGAGATTATAAATCTCATTAGTAGTGTTGTTTTCAGAGCCTGAGGACAACCCTGTTGAGGAGTCAGATGCTTGAAGATTATATTCTATTAGTAACTTGGGTTAGTTTGTATGGCATAAGCCAGGAGGACTCTTATTATCGTTTATTTATTTATTTATGTGATTTGTAATAGACGCCCAGTTTTGTGGTTTAAAACTTATTATGTATTTTTGTTTATTGGATTGGTATAAACAATTATTTTGGATTATTATTGTATTATGAATTTATTCAGTATTTATTTAAGAAAAATTTTAGGCTTAATTGCACTTTTGGTCCCCCAAGTATCACGATTGTGCAATTTTAGACTCCCAGTTTTTAATTGTGCAAATTGGGTCCCCCAAGTATTACGATTGTGTAATTTTGGTCCCTCAGATTTCAATTGTGTCAATTGGGTCCTCCAGGTATCACGATTGTGCAATTTTGGTCCCCCAAGTATCACGATAGTGCAATTTTTAATGTTAATAGCCTACGAAACACATGCGGGACTAATTTGGCACTTAATGAGGCCAGCTTGGTAGCTTACATGTCATTCCTATATGACACTTAGTGATGTACATTTGATCATTAAAGTGTGTGAGATGTCAATGATGCCATATAAGAATGTCTTGTAAGCTTTCAAGTTGACCTCACTAAGTGCCAAATCAGTCCCACGTGGGACACGTATGCTACTGGCATTAAAAATTTCACTATCGTGATACTTGGGGACCAAAATTGCACAATCGTGATACATGGGGACCTAATTGGCGCAATTGAAACTTGGGGGACCAAACTTGCAAAATTGTAATATTTGGGGGACCCAATTAGCGCAATTAAAAATTTGGGGACTAAAATTGCACAATCGTAATAACTGGGGGACCAAAAAAGCAATTAAGCCAAATTTTTAATTACCTTTTTTATTTAAATTATTATCTTGGGTTACTAATGTAACGAAGGGCGTTACACCATACTAGGATTGCGCACCCTTTGTATGTTTTTAATCAATTGATTGACATTTTGGCTACCAAGCCCAATTAAATTGGTGGATCTATAGGATAACCGGGGTTTAATATCTAGATTTGCGAAAACGTGATTTTTTCCTTTCAATCATTCAACCTCTTTATGTTTTGTGCTTTCTAATCATTTAAACTCTTTGCCTGACAACCATTGGGTTTATTTAGGGAAAAGAATATTAATTGTCTGACAAACAATTAATAGTTTTCATAGAGGGATTGATATTCGAAGAGCAACTATGAAATTGAATAGAATTGGGATTTGGGGGGTATCGAAAGCACAAGTGAAATCATGGCTCTAGGCTCTTTACTCTTGATTTCTAACTCTCTTTTTATTCTTCTTTTGTTATCTTTTGCTACTGCTCTATCATTATTTATTTTCTAAGTTCTTGATTGGTCTAAATAGCATAAGGATTTCCTTATTCCAGTACTTGTTTTATCACTTAGTTATCTAAATTAATCTCTTGGGTATGATATCTGGACTTCCGTCCTATATTACTCCTGCGACAGGGTACACTGCCCTTAAGTGTGTTTTGAATGCAACAACGACACATCTGAAGGTAGCGCTCACTACGAGCGCACGAACCTCTATACACAAAACCTCGACGGCTCTCTATATGCGAACACTGAGGGAAATCCCATGTGCGCTTAAATTCTGGAGGTGGATGCCAAAACGTATCGAAAAGTAGTCACTGCAAAATCCTAAAGACTCCTATCAAGGTATATCTTGGTGCACTAGCAAAACGCAAATATATATACTGGCAGGTCTAGTATATACTGTAGTGAAGGTGGAATGATCAACCTGCCACCCATGCTCATTATGATACTCAAACTCGAGATCCCCCAACACCGATATCCGTGGCTCTCCCACCAGCATCAGGTTCGTAGGGAACGCCATCCTCATCAGGAATTGAGTTCTCAGCAAGGTCTTCTCATGAAAGACATAACATACAACATATAGAAGAGCATGGAGATAAGGATCTAAGCAAACATCATATATGGTAAATAAATCATATGATAATATATATTAACAACATACACATACAATCAAGCATATATAACAAGCATATACACAAACATCTCCAAGGGTATCACACGTAATCATCTTCAAATCCTTGCATCGTTCCTTATCATCCTTACATTATATGTGTCTCATCCCTAGATGCATGTCGGCTGATATCTCATCTAAATACTCGTTCTCAATATCGGAGAGCCTTAGTTAGTTTGTCCAAGTAACCGATTCCACATGCCATGACCAATAAGAGTGCATCACCTCCCCCCATTCCAGATAGGGATGGCTATCTTGGTCGTTTCGGAATGTCCAGCTACGACGTGGAATACTCAAGGTCCAGTCGGGATAAAAGCTTGACCAACCTCCACGACATCAATAGGAGCTACCTATTGGTCTCTTGTAGTATGAGCTAAGAGTTGTTACATCCCCAAGATCACAAAGATCATCCCTTCCTTAATCCATACCCGCACTCAGGTACACTAACCTCGTATGACCTCATCATACGGCTCGCCATTTGGCAAATGCGGTATGAAATGCATGACAATCATCACTTGTGCCATCATCAACATCACTTTATCCAACATACCATCTCAATACTCATATGATCTCATCCACCATATCAAAGTATTCACAACCTCATATCTTAATACATGCAATATGGCACTTTCAAGTATCATCAACAAAATCCAACAACATACAAGCAGAATACCATACAGGCTAATATACCAACCTAAGCATATGGACATATAATCATGCAACATATATAGCAGTAACCACTGCATACATCAAGCATATCATCATACCAAGCATACCAAATATATCAATCATCCATCGATAATAGTCATCTAACCTAGGGTAAATCATTCCTACGGGGATAAATCTACAATGCCTAAACCCTAATTGGTACCTACTTGAAAGTAGTCCCCAATGTAGTGTAGGTGTTATCTGGTACTCAACTTCTAGTAGGGTTTGGGTTCCCTTAAAGAGTCAGCTGCTCTATCCAACTTAAAGAGTGACAGTCGAAGTGCAATTATAGTATTCTGATCAGTTAGTACTTCCTGATTCAATGATTTTCTACAAAAAAAAAAAAAAGTGCATACTAATTGAGGATGAGTTTGAAACAACCAGAGAACTCTCAAGAGGGCACATGAAGTATAGAGCTAATATTTCCTTTTATATGCCTGGAGATTTAGCCGATGTGGCAGCTGAAGGAGTTGGAGCAGGAGTAGATCTCACAGATGATGGTGATCGAGTGGGACTGGGATTGGTTGGAGTCTTAAATTTCTCATACATAAAGGACTATGTTAGCCAATATGATTAAGCAAAGCAAAAGTGGAAAGGGAAAAAGTTTACCTTAGCAGAAGAATCAGTGGCAGCTGAAAGGTCGTTTGCATGATTCAATAGGAGTAAGAGCAAGTGAGGCAATGATAACAGCTGATTGACGAGTTCTTTTCCAAGGAGCAACTAAAGAGGATCCTCCTGGGGTGTCCTTTAGAGTATCAATATTATAATAAGCTGAGGTGATTTTTCTGAAAGGTTAACCGATGAGTAGTAAATGTTGGAAATTTGCGTATTAAAAACGAAAAACGCAGCGGAAAAATTCCCTAGAAAAAAGATCCATGCGAATGGTCATGACTCATGATCTAGTGTTTACCTCTTGTAGCGTAGCATTACCGCGATCCCTGCAAGGGAAGAATAGTCCTTCTCAATCGATCACGAGCACTACGAACAACGCTATCACCAGTACCGCAATGGAGCAGCACCTTTACGTAGTCCATGTGAACAAAACACAGCCGGAGAAAACGTTGTTCTAGCTGACGGCAAGGGTGAGGGGGCGCGCCTACCAAGGTGGTGTGACGACCACTAGGTTATGCATAGTAAGCTCTCCTTAGCGCTTAAGTGACGTGCTTAGCATTATAAGCTGTCACCCACTTAACCTAACCTCATTGGGCTTGTACGCTACAGGCCCAATCTTATAATTAATATTATTAAATCATATTTAATAAATTAATTCATTCTCCGACTATTTGCTCTATGCATCTGACCCTATAGGTTCTCAATAAATTGTCAATAATATTAAATCGCATTTAATATTATAAACAATGAGCGGCATCTAGCAATACATCATTGTTACCCAATTAATGAGAATATCGGTGATACGATATATACCTTACGGTAACCAAAATAATCGTGTAGTAAATGTCCCTTCATCCATATGTCTTAGTTGAACACAAGACATAAGTGTGTCATCCTTGTTAAGTTCAATTATTTGTTTCTAAATTCCCGAGTAGACGTGCAATCACAAATGGGCCCAATATCTCATATTGGCCCATTACAGTGGCCATGCACTTTCACACTCACTCTATTGAAAGGCCCATGACATTACTCCTGTTATGTAGGAGGGACGAATCATGTCTACATCACTCATATCCCTCAACATGATTCATTGTAGGCCCAATAACTATCTTTATGATCATCCTGTTACGGATAACGTTTGGTAGCATTAAAGCCTATAACTCTTCATGTAGGAATCGTAGTGACTTCAAGTCGAAGGACTACTTTACTTTGGTTACCATGAGAAGCGCTCATGACACTTACATAATTATTATGCAGCGTTCTCATAGTGGGTCAATCCAGTATAAATATTACTCTAATATTTATACCTATGTGAAGACTTGATATCTCATATCCATGGCCCGTGAGATGTGGTCATCAGTCTATCCACATAATAGTCTCGATATATTATTGTTGTCCTAATTAACAATAATACTTGTCTATAGATATTTTAAGAATGGTATTTAAATTGTTCAATAGGGTCTCACGCTCAAGTCATGCACTTGATGTTCTATTGAACTGAAATAACTATTCTAAGGACTTTACTTCGTCTAAACAATTAATAGTATAAACTGAAATGCCTCATATATGAATATATGTAAATCAAAGTCATGATACAAATGTAAATCTCAAAGAAGACTAATGGCCTCTAGGGCTTACACCAACAATCTCCCACTAGCACTAGAGCCAATCAGGCATAAATCTAATACTCATTGACCTAGTGTGACCATCATGCTTCTGCTGAGCAAGAGGTTTCGTAAGTGGATCAGCAACGTTGTCAAGTGTTGGTACTCTGCATATCTTCACATCTCCTCTATCGATAATCTCTCGAATGAGATGGAATCGCCTAAGTATATGTTTGGATCGCTGGTGAAATCTAGGTTCCTCGGCTTGTGCAATGGCTCCATTGTTATCACAATAGAGATCAATGGGATCCACAATGCTAGGAACAATACCAAGTTCAGTAATGAACTTCCTGATCCAAACGGCCTCCTTTGCTGCATTGGAGGCAGCAATATACTTAACCTTTGTGGTAGAATTAGCAACTGTCTCCTGCTTTGAACTCTTCCAGCTCACAGCGCCACCATTCAGGCAAAACACAAAACCAGACTACGATCTGGAATCATCCTTATCAGTTTGGAAGCTAGCATCGGTGTAACCCTTTACAACGAGATCTTCCTCACCTCCAATGATCAAGAATGTATCCTTAGTTCTTCTCAAGTATTTGAGGATATTCTTGACAGCAGTCAAGTGACTTTCACCTGGATCAGACTGGTACCTGCTCGTTATGCTTAAAGTATACGAGACGTCGGGTCGAGTACATAACATGGCATACATGATAGATCCGATTACAAATGCATATCAAATCTTATTCATGCGATCCCTCTCTTCATGATTGGAAGGGGATTGTGCCTTTGAAAGGCATATACCATGTGACATAGGCAAGAGTCCTTTCTTGGATTCATGCATGTTATACCGTTTTAACACCTTGTCTATGTATGTACTCTGACTTAGACCGAGCATTCTCAATGATCTATCTCTATAGATTTTGATACCTAACACATAGGTAGCCTCGCCTAGGTCTTTCATAGAGAAGCAATTCCCTAACCACGTTTTTACATTTTGTAGGGTAGGGATGTCATTTCCAATAAGTAGTATGTCATCCACATACAGTACTAGAAAGACAACAATGCTCCCACTAACCTTCTTGTAGACACAAGGTTCATCTTCATTTTTTATGAATCCAAATTGTCTTACAGTATCATCAAAACGAAGATTCCAGCTTCTGGAAGCTTGCTTCAATCCATAAATGGATCGTTGTAATTTGCACACCTTTCCAGCATTCTCTAGAGTGTCAAAACCCTCAGGTTGTGTCATGTACACAACCTTGAGTAGATTTCCATTAAGGAAAGCAGTCTTGACATCCATTTGCCAGATTTCATAATCCTGGTGTGCTGCAATAGCAAGCAAGATTCGAACGGATTTAAGCATTGCAACTGGTGAAAAGGTTTCATCATAGTCTATGCCATGAATTTTTTTGAAACCCTTAGCAACCAATCGTGCTTTGTAGGTATGTAAATTACCATCCATGTCAGTTTTCTTTTTGAAAACCTACTTGCACCCTATGGATTTTACCCCTTCTGGTGGTTCAACCAAGTTCCAAACTTGATTAGTGTACATGGAATCCATTTCAGATCTCACGGCCTCTAGCCATTTCTCAGATTCTGAGCCAGTGATGGCTTCTTGGTAAGTCACAGGCTCATCTTGATCCATGAGTAAAACATCACCTTGTTGAGTCATGAGAAATCCATATCTCTCAGGTTGGTGATGTATCCTGTTAGACCTACGCGAGTCTTATGCTATTAGAGCAGATTGTTGTTCCACAACATCTTGCGGAGGTTGCTCCTGTTCCATTATAGGTTCATTGCTATTTTGTGATTCTTGAACTTCTTCAAGTTCTATTTTCCTCCCACTAGTTCCTTTGGAGATAAACTCATTTTCTAGGAATACACCAGTCCTGGCAACAAACATTTTGCCTTCAGAAGGATTGTAAAAATAGTATCCCTTGGTTTCCTTGGGATACCCCACAAATAAGCACTTATCATATTTGGGTTCAAGTTTATTAGAAATTTGCCGTTTCACATAAACCTCACAACCCCAAATCTTCATAAAAGACATACTGGGTCGTCTGCCAGTCCATATCCCATATGATGTCTTTTCAACCATCTTAGATGGAACACGGTTAAGTGTAAAAGCTGCTGTTAATAAAGCATGTCCCCAGAAGGAGTTTGGAAGGTCTACAAGACTCATCATGGATCAAACCATCTAATAAGGTTCAATTCCTCCTTTCAGATATACTATTCCATTGTGGTGTTCCAGGAGGAGTGAGTTGAGATAATATCCCACACTCTTTCAGATGATCATCAAACTCCAGGCTTAAAAATTCACCACCTCGATCTGATCGAAGAGCTTTAATATTCTTGCCCAGTTTGTTTTGTACTTCATTCTTGAACTCCTTGAACTTTTCAAAGGATTCGGATTTATGTTTCATTAGATACACAAATCCATATCTACTGAAGTCTTCAGTAAAAGTGATGAAGTATTGAAAACCACCTCTAGCCGATGTGTTTAAGGGTCCGCATACATCACTATGTATAAGGCCCAAAAGATCACTTGCCCTTTCACTATTACCAGTGAATGGAGTTTTAGTCATCCTTCCCAATAAGCAAGATTCGCATATCTTATATGATTCATAATCAAAAAAGTCCAATAATCCATCTTTATGGAGTTTGGAAATGCGTGTCTCATTTATATGGCCCAAGCGACAATGCCAAAGGTAAGACGGGTTCAACTCCTTCGGTTTGACCCTTTTGGTATTAATGTTATAGATAGGCATATCAAGATCAAGGACATACTGTCCATTATACATTTGTTCACTAGCATAGAAAATTTCATTTAAATAAATAGAACAACATTTATCCTTTATTATAAAATGAAAACCATTCTTGTCCAAACAAGAAACAGAAATAATATTCATGCTAATAGCAGGCACAAAATAACAGTTCTCCAACTGAATAATAAGCTCAGTAGGCAAAGTCAATACATATGTTCCTATGGCTATAGCAGCAACTTTTGCTCCATTGCCAACTCGTAGGTCAACTTCGCCTTTTGCCAATGGTCTACTCCTTTTTAGATCCTGCATATTTGTACAAATATGAGATCCACATCCAGTATCAAATACCCATAATGCAGAAGTAGATAAATTGACTTCTATAACATATATACCTAAGGTGGAAGTCTCACTTCCCTTTTTCTTGCTCTCTTCCAAGTATTTGGGGCAGTTTCTCTTCCAATGTCTGATCTGACCGCAGTGGAAGCAAGTGCCCTCTTTAGAAACTCCACCCGTAGGCTTTAAGCCAGAAGTGCTAGGTTTGGACTTATGGAAGCCCTTGCCTTTGCCCTTATGCTTATCCATGAGTTTCTTCTGTTGCTTCTTGCCCTTTCCAGCTTGGACCATCATGATGGCTTTCCCCTTTCCTTTATTAATATTTTGTTCAGCAGTTCTCAACATGCTCAACAATTCTGGCAATGGTTTGTCAAGATCATGCATATTGTAGTTCATGACAAACTGACTATAGCTCTCAGGCAATGATTGCAGAACTACGTCAGTGGCCAACTCTTGGCCCAAAGGAAAACCCAACCTTTCAAGATTCTCAATGTACCCAATTAATTGAAGTACATGAGGACTTACAGGGCTTCCCTCTGCCAATTTAGAATTGAAAAGGGTTCTGGAAACCTCGAACCGCTCATGCCTTGCCTACCCTTGATAGAGCATTTTGAGGTGCACGATCATATCGTACGCCTCCATGGTCTCATGTTGCTTCTGAAGCTCAGAGGTCATGGTAGCAAGCATGAGGCAACCGATGTCTAAGGCATCATCCTGATGCTTCTTATAAGCATCTTTATCAGCCTTAGAAGCATTAGCAGCCAGCGGCTCCTCAGGGATTTGTTCTTCAAGAACATACAACTTCTTTTCATACCTGAGGACAATCCTCAGGTTTCTGTACCAGTCCAGGAAATTTGTTCCGGACAGCTTGTCCTTCTCAAGGACAAATCGCAGCGATAGGTTATTTGATGTGTGGTTTTCAAACATGGTTATCTACAACAGAAATATACAGAATATAAGTATCATGCATAAACATATTTAATAAGGTCTTTTATTAAATACGTCTCCCATTATTTTACTTAAATCAATGACCCTCACCATTGACTTGGAAAATCCCGTTGAAAGATTTTCTAGTGGGACCAAGATCCATATTTCACTTCATCCTGAGTCAGCTTTGGTTGATCGCCCAGAACTAGGCTATTTAGGTAGGAAACTTTTTCCAATTACATCTCATGTAATTCTTGGATCAGTTGGGTGAATAACTCTTATTCTAATCCATCTTATGGATTAATGCCCAACTCCATGCCTCTAAGCCCTTTTCAATCCTATTGAAGTTGGCTTAGTTAAGTTAGACCCAATGGTTGACAATTGGATATTACATTTATCCTATCGTGTCTTACTAGTATAGACAAAGGTACTCTGCTTTGGCAGACCTACGCTTAATCGATATTAGTCTTGACGAGTGTCATGCATCGCAAGTTACATTTAAACATGACTTAATATTTCCTTTTGAGGGATTTATTTATAAATTTGATCTCACCATAAGTTAAACTGTTTAACCTACTATATACTAACATGCATCTCATACATATATAGCATATAACAAATGTGACATGGTTATGGCCCCTAACGCATTGATTCTCCCAAGCCAATGAGAGAATCTAATCTAAAACCCTAGTAGCGTACAAGCTTCACCCAGCATGATCACCTACCGAGTCGTCCTCTTCTGAAGTCGTCTTCTTGTCGCCACCATAACATTACAATTGAAAGAAATCTCTTCTACATTCGAGGGGAATAAGGTGAGAAAAGAATATACATATGGAATTTAAGAGAAAGGCATGACACGCAGGCCGTATTTCAAAATAACCAAAGAAAGAAGAAAAAGGACTAAGGCCATAACCATTCACCATACACGACCAAATACATAATAAAAATTAATAATAAAATATTTATTATTATTAATTATTATTTTTAAGTGATTTCGAAAACCACTCAAAACAACGCTTCTGATATCCTCATAATCGATTATCATAATCGATTACTGCTATTCTGACTCCTCAAAAAATATCATAATCGATTACTGCTATTCTGACTTCTCAGACTTCTCAGAAACTATCATAATCGACTACCATAATCGATTACTGCTATTCTAACTTCTCAGAAAAATGACTATTGTACTATCATAATCGATTACTGTACCACCATAATCAATTATTATACTAGCATAATCCGTCGCATAATAGATTACATAATCCATTATGTAATCTGTTATACGAACGTTCATGCAAACTCTTTGCATAATCGATTACCTAATCGATCATTGTGGTTCTGACCAGAATTGCCTTGCTTCCACGACGATTAGGGATCAACACTTGAGCCCTCACAATCAATTATATGATCGATTATGACGCGTCTGGGGGTAGGTGCGCATGACAGCAACACTTGTTGTCGCCGCAAATCAAAACAAGGATTTCAGAAAAAAGTTTTATGCAAAATACTTTTACGATTTTCAAACATAACATGTTAAAGATCATATCTTTTCAAAACTAAACATGCTATAACATATAACCACACAAGAGAATCATGGTTTCGCAAGTGGCTCTGATATCACTGTTAGGAATTTGTGTATTAAAAACGAAAAACGCAGCGGAAAAATTCCCTAGAAAAAGGATCCATGTAAATGGTCATGACTCATGATGTAGTGTTTACCTCTTGTAGTGTAGCTTTACCGCGATCACTACAAGGGAAGAACAGTCCTTCTTAATCGATCACGAGTACTACGAACAACGCTATCACCAGTACCGCAATGGAGTAGCACCTCTACGTAGTCCACGCGAACAAAACATCGTTGGAGAAAACGTCGTGCTAGCTGACGGCAATGGTGAGGGGACGCGCCTACCAAGGTGGTGTGACGGCCACTAGGGTATACGCAGTAAGCTCTCCTTAGCGCTTAAGTGACGTGCTCAGCATTATAAGCTGTCACCCACTTAACCTAACCTCATTGGGCTTGTACGCACAGGCTCAATCTTATAATTAATATTATTAAATCATATTTAATAAATTAATTCATTCTCCAACTATTTGCTTTATGCGAACGACTCTATAGGTTCTCAATAAATTGGCAATAATATTAAATTACATTTAATATTATAAACAATGAGCGGCATCTAGCAATACATCATTGTTACCCAATTAGTGAGAATATCGGTGATACGATATATACCTTACGGTAACCAAAATAACCATGTAGTAAATGTCCCTTCATCCATATGTCTTAATTGAACACAAGGCATAAGTGTGTCATCCTTATTAAGTTCAATTATTTGTTTCTCAATTCCCGAGTAGACTTGCAATCACAAATGGGCCCAGTATCTCATATTGGCCCATTATAGCATGGCCATGCACTTTCACGTCTCACTCTATTGAGAGGCCCATGACATTACTCCTGTTATGTAGGAGGGACGAATCCTGTCTACATCACTCACATCCCTCAACATGATTCATTGTAGGCCCAATAACTATCTTTATGATCATCCTGTTACAGATAACGTTTGGTAGCATTAAAGCCTACAACTCCTCATGTAGGAATCATAGTGACTTCAAGTCGAAGGACTACTTCACTTTGGTTACCATGAGAAGCGCTCATGACACTTACATAACTATTATGCAGCGTTCTCATAGTGGGTCAATCCAGTATAAATATTACTCTAATATTTATACCTATGTGAAGACTTGATATCTCATATCCATGACCCGTGAGATGTGGTCATCAGTCTACCCACATAATAGTCTCGATGTATTATTGTCGTCCTAATTAACAATAATACTTGACTATGGATATTTTAAGAATAGTACTTAAATTGTTCAATAGGGTCTCACGATCAAGTCATGCACTTGGTGTTCTATTGAACTGAAATAACTATTCTAAGGATTTTACTTCGTTTAAACAATTAATAGTATAAACTGAAATGCCTCATATATGAATATATGTAAATCAAAGTCATGATACAAATGTAAATCTCAAAGAAGACTAATGGTCTCTAGGGCTTACACCAACAGTAAATACTAGAAAGAAATAGCAAATAATTTTACAAATCGGTATACCTTTAGGAGTAGCTAAGATAGGTGATTTCAGAGATTTGATTTTCTTTTCTAGATCAACAAAAAGAATTTGTGGCCTATTCTCAGTCGAAGGAAATTGTTGATCAATGAGTCGTGTCAAATAAGTAGAAGGAGGTGTAGAAAATATCTTTTTTGACACTCTAGGCCACCAATTCAGAAAAGCTAAAGTTTCTCTGGGAGAAGGATTGAAGAAACAAATTGAAATGAATTCAATTTTTTGAAATTGTTGGCAGTAAGAGCAGTTACATCATTAGCTAATGAAGTAGGTATGCCGATTGCAGTAGCCATGGGTTCATAAGCCGCTGAAACATGTTGAAATAACCCTAATTGACGAGCAAAACAGTTAGGGTGATAAGGCTCAACTGATGTTTTGTTATTTCTAGCAATGGGTTTTACCCCACACATCAAGTCCTTGGCTGTCAAAAAACTTCCTCAATCGAGTAATATGTCTTGAGGAGGCTCAGGGTCAGTGTTTAGCCATCGGGGGATAATTGGGTTGTTGGATAGAGGATAAAACTCTGAGGCTGGCATGGAAGAAATGCCAAATAGCCGATTTGACCAGCTGAGTATTTGACCAATGTTTGATAGGAGAGATCAACTGCAATCTTTGACCATACACAACAAGAGCAGATGGTTTGGGTTCAAGACTAAAAGATGCTAAGACGTAACCTGGGAAATAATGTAAAATCCACAGTTGCAGAAACCAAAGGGGACCAGGATTATTCTTCAATTCCACACCACGTCTTAGTTGTTCTAGAAGGACAAAAATGCCTTTATATAAAAGAGACAGGAATAAAGGAGCTAGATCCAAATGTCTGCCAGAAGTGATCATCAAAGAAACATAATAGGAATAATCGACTAGCACGGCTATGGAGTTGGTGCACACAAAATACTTACAAAGCCAATAAAGGAGAAATGCATTATGTTCAGATTCTGAAACAACTCCTTTGACCTTGGCATTTGCCATTATGAAATTGGAATAACTAACAACTGACTTGGAAAAGTTGAGACCAAGATTTTCATTGGCTAAGGAGTAAAGGGATGGAATTTCATCTCCATAAGCAGGAAGTTTTGTTATGGCAACTACATCAAGAAGAGTTGGGCTAGCCGTTCCAAAGGGGAAGATAAAGCCATTAATAGTAGTAGCCCAAAAACCCAGGAAGCCAAATAACAGGTCCAAGTTGAAGGGAATGTCTTGTTGAGATAGCATGATTATCTCATATATTCCCCATTTTTCCCATTTTTCTCCTTGACTTTTAGACACTCGGATTAACCAGGCATTATATTGGAGAGTGGAATGGGGCCATGAACGAAGGTCAGATGGGCGTTTGCTTATTGCAAACCAGATAGTGGTGATAGGAAGCTCGAAGGATTTGGGTAGATAACATGCTCTAGCATGAGTTGTTTTTCATCGGCATCTTCAACGTTTGGATTTAGATTGAAGGAATGCACATAGGGCTCCAAAATGATGTTTTTGGAACTTTCAGGCTCAAAGAGTGGTTTGTTTTGTTCAAGAAAATTGATGGCAGAAGAAGAATTCCATCTCCATAAGAATGAGTTTCATTCTAAGAATTGGAAAGAAAGACATTGCTGGAAGCTTGGGGAAACAGTGTATTCAGAAAGTTGAGAGGTTGAAGAAAGCGTGATTGGTTGTGGTGTATCTCGATTGGATTTTATAGAATAAATATAAAATTTAAATTAGAAAAAATGGTTGAAATAGATAATGATGAAGTACGCAAGCCGAGAATTTTGGGGAATTCAAATCTCCACTAAACTCTAATCAATTGATAAGACTGCGGTGGTTGAGGATTGATCAGGTAATATTTTAATGCATCTCTTCAGCTTTTGTCAAATCAGTTAAAAGATCAAGGGGGCAAAGTGTAACCTACAAAAATCTGTCAATGGAAAAAGTTAGTCGATTGGGAGAGTGGGGTTGCGAAGTCACGTCAGCCGAGGAATAGTTAGTTGATGTAGTGA
Organism: Ammopiptanthus mongolicus; assembly: GCA_039655645.1. Taxonomy (NCBI): domain Eukaryota; kingdom Viridiplantae; phylum Streptophyta; class Magnoliopsida; order Fabales; family Fabaceae; genus Ammopiptanthus; species Ammopiptanthus mongolicus. The sequence continues at coordinate 17,947,289 of CM077351.1, read as the reverse complement.
GTCAAAATTAGAACTAATGTTTTAGCTAATGTGCATAATAGCCAAATTAGATACGAATGGATGACATTGGGCTTTGGATGTTTAATGGGCCTAAAAAAGAGGATTCAATGTTGATTTATCTCGAATGTATCCGCTTTTCCTACATTGAAGGAATACGGAAAAAAGAAACGATTGAATGCTAAAGATGAAGACCGAGTCAGCAGAAGCTAGAAAGTTGGTTTCCTTGAATTTAGGAATGTGGGGGATCTAGTTAGTTGGTGGGTAGTTATTCCTGGCTGTAAACATGGGATCATGTGTTGGGTAGTTATTGTTGATAGTCATAAACGGATATTAGAGAGTGGCTGATAGAAGTAGTTTAAATCTATAAATATTGGTTATATGGTTTTATTTTGGACACCATCAATCAATCAAACAACTTATTTCTTAGCGCATTATCTTTCGTTGCTTTACTTTATTTTTACTTTCATGCAATTTTAGTTTCTGTAGTTCAATCTTCAAACATTAAGTGCTTTCTGGGGTAGCCTAGGAATCTACAGTTGAGAAACAAAGTTCCTTTTTTAACATATCGACTGACAGTAAAGGCAATCGTTAGTGTGAGTTAGATGAAACTTCGACTAATTACTTGATATTAGTTTATCGGCCAGATTATCGGCTGAATAATAAATTCACACGATAACAAATACATAAAGTGAGAGAACTATATAAAAAACTTATGTCAATTATAAATAAAGTTATATAATTAATTTAAATAAAAATATTACTTAATATTAATCAACTTAAATTAAATTAGATTAAATTTAGAAATAAAAAATAAAAACTAATTCAATTCGTTCGATTTTTAAAAAGTAAAAAAAAAATATTCATTTTTAATGGAATTTCAATTTTCGATTTGAATTGAATTTTAACCTAACTCAACATGGTATCCTATCCCACTTATGCATTTCAATGTCATAATAGCTGGACACGTTCACTCATGTTGAAGGCCAAAACGTGGCAACTCATGCTCTGTTTCTTTATAATAAAATTAAAAATGTTGAAAATAAATCTTAATCTGAATAATAAATGGAAAATATATAAAAAAAGATATGGGCTGATGGCCACGCCACGCGAATTCCCTACGGAATGATGGATGCCTGGGAATCCCTTTCGCCAAATACTGACTTTTTTTTTTATATAAGCCAAATACTGACTTTGACAATGCTAAACTAAGACGATATATTATATATGGGATGATATTAGGGACAATAGTTTGTATTTTAAGAAGATAATAATAATAAATATTCTTCCTTAGATTTTAGGCTTAATTACACTTTTCATCCCCTAATTTTTTTAATCGTACGATTTTGATTCCTAAAAAATTTTAATTGTACTTTTCGTCTTTCAACTTTTTCAATTGTGCACTTTTGGTCCCTAAAAAAATTTAATTGTACTTTTCATCCCTCAACTTTGTGAAATTGTGCAATTAAAGCCATTATTTTGATCCTTAGAAGGACTAATTTTGCACAATTCACAAAGTTGAGGGATGAGAAGTGCAATTAAATTTCTTTAGGGACCAATATCGCATAATTGAAAAAGTTGAGGGATAAAAGTACAATTAAAATTTTTGAGGGACCAAAATCGCATATTTTAAAAAGTTGGGGGACTAAAAGTACAATTAAACCTTATTTGAAGGGTCAAAATTAAAAGATAAATGAATCTGTATTATTTAAGTGGTTATACATCTAGTTGAGAACACTTGATTATTAATTACGAGAAATGAGAGCAATGAATCTTAATCATTAAATATTATTTTATGGTCTAGATTAGAAGATAACTGCACATAATTTTTTAGGTGATCATGTGACAAGTAAATAATTTTTAATCTTGATCATTCACATATAATTAAATGTAAATTATTCTCTTTATACACCCCGTATATATATACATACATGCACTCTATATTATTGTTTGTCTTTATTTTCCATCTTCTAGTAAATGTGGATTCCTAATCCCTCTGTCTAGTTTGAAATATCCAAAATATACAAATATAAAATCTCACTAAGCAAACAACAACACGGCTTCTAAGGATTGAAATTGTCATCATTGTTTAAAGTAGAAGGTACCACGTTCATTGCTCTATTGCCTTGGATGTGTTAGTTACTGGCATCAGTGCTGCAACATAGTTAGTTAGTGTGAAAAAGTAATGTTATATGAATAATATTTAAAAGAAATTTATTAACACACAAATTCATATTTAGAAACCGATACAACGTTAATTGTGAAATTTCTTAACATTATCATTCAATTGCTAAGAAGTTTAACTATCTCAACAACTATTTAAGAAGCCTAACTTTTTTATTGATATACCAACACATTATTATATGATTGTGCATAAGTTTTTATACCGATATTTTTTTTTGGTACATAGTTTTTATACTGATATAAATGCATTGTAAGCACTATCAGTATAAGGAGTTTTTATACATTCAACCAATCATAAATATTCATATCAGTTAAAATGTTTGAATCTTATACAAATCACCTTAAAAATCACTTATATCATGATTTGTGATTGGTCGATAGTATAAAAAAATTTTATACTAACAATACTTAACAATTAAACTCATTTTAATTGTAAAAAAAGTTATAATAATAAATGCTAATTGATTAAAATAACAATATATATATATATATATATATATATATATATATATATATATATATATATATATATATATATATATAACACATGAAAACATTGTTACAAAACATGATATTCATTGAAGAATGGAAGAAATTTAATTGTATTGATAAAATGTGTAAAGTAATGCAAATGGTAAAAGTGATACAAATGAGCCACCAAGAGTGGTTTATATACTAGTAGCTAATATACCTATATCTCTATTAATTGGAATGGGATCAATTCTTTCCTATGATGGCATTATATGTTCATATTCCCAATCAATAATTGAAATTTCATATATATCTTTTTCAAAAATTAAAATTGTAAAAAGAGAAGGAAAAAAATTAAACAGTTCCTTCATCATGTATTTTCTTATGAATTTAATTGTTATACACTAACAGTACAAATCTCTTTTACACATACATCAAATCATAAATTGTCACATCACTACAAAAATTTGACTTATATCTTAACTATCTTAAAAATCACTCATAACATGATTGGTGATGGGTTGACAGTGTAAAAAACTTTACACTATCAGTACATAACAATTAAACTCTTTTTTTATTAACCAAGAGATGAATGTAATACTTTTATTTGGTGTGGTTTAGTTTTTGCCTTTTAAAGTACGTAGGTAAGTGTTATTAATATTCTAAATTATTTATCCACACTCCATACAAACTAATCATAATTTAATTTTTTATTTTATAAAATTATATTTAATTAATAAAAATATAAATAAGCAATTGCGAATAATAATAATCTCACTCTATAAAATAGAGTAGAATTTGCAGCAACCAGAGGGAAGAGATCCGCAAAGAACGACGTGCTTGTCTTTACCAAACACTGATAGGAACGTACAGGTTGCTTAATAGCATAGTCTTTTGACTCTTTCCAAGTATTTTATTCCTTCACTTAATTTATGACAACAGTTAACACGGAAGACTAAAAATATATAAAGGAAATTGTATGTTAATGTGAAACTTCCGTGCTTTTTTTTGGTAGACTGGAAAACTTCCAGGCAATCAAGGTTTGTTTTCCCAATGCCACAAAACAAAACCTTTAGGGCCCGTTTGGTGGTCAGGATAAAGGAGGCAGGATAGGATAAGCTATCCTGTCCTGTTTTAATCTGTAGTTTGATGAACCAGCAGGATAGGATAAGCTTATCCTGTTAGCTTATCCTATCCTGTTACTTAGTTATAATTCTATCCTGAGGGTGGAGCTGGGTTAGAACCAACAGGATAGGATAAGAAAATGCTTTCTTTTATCTCTTATCTTTAATATTGTTATTATTTAATTACGGTTTCAAATCTAATTAGTCAACCTTAATACTAATTAAAATATGTGGTTTAATTAACAATTTTTATAAAAAGTGAAAAAAAAGTTAATTTTTTATAATTTTAAAAAATGGACTAATTTATAATTAAAAAGTCAAAAATATATATTATTAAATATTTTTTAATTTAAATGTATAAAACAACCACGTAATATTAAAATTTATTTTTGAAAAAAAATATAATTTTGATATAAGGATAATTTTATCATTTGTGGATATTTTATATCATATCCTGTCATTATCTGATACACATCAAACATTGGACAGGATAAGAGCTTATCATGCTCATATCCTATCCTATCCTTATCCAGCTCTCATATCCTATCCATCCTTATCCTATCCTGACCACCAAACGAGCCCTTATAAGTTGCGAATTTTTTTACCATAAGATCAGGTGGAGGCTAGCATGAAGCAGTGTAGCAAATGGTACATGGATGAAGCATCATTTTTTACCATTAGATTTATTATTAAATTAATCAATGGTTAAGATTTGATGATTTAAAAAAAAAAAGCTAACCTATACCTGATAATATAGGTAACCAAATAAAAATTCAGAAGACAATTTTATCCCTATCCGGTACCCCCAACCACCACGCCTCGCTCCCTTCTCACTCTCTTTGCCGTCTATCTCCCTTCTCACCACAAACACCTCTTCCATTCTCTCCTCTGCAATTCATTTTTCCTTTGCAATTCAATTCAATTCCTTTCTCTCTCTCGCGCGCTGCTGCAACGATGCCACATTGCGACGTTGAAACACAGGAATCCTCCCACTTGTTGTCGCCGCTACCGTCGTCGTTGTCGCAAATTCTCACCTCAACAATAATGTGAAGATATTCTATAGAACCTACTATCGCAGTCCCACCAAAGTGCTCCTCTACCAACTGTTGAAATTGTGGGTCTGCGACGAAGAAAGTAGAAGCACTTGTCTCTCATTTTTTTCTCTACCGAAAAATTAAAAACGGAAAGATACATTGCTTTGGAAGGATTCTGTGTTTGCCTTTTTTTAGTGATTTTTAATTTCTACTGGAAATAATTAAAAGAATATATGATTTTGATTAATTAATTTTGTGATAAAATATACCGTCCCAGGAGTTGGAAAACACTTGAATGTGTGTTGGGTTTGTCTGCATCTCCAGTTTTGAAGTAAAACTAAAATTTGATGTTTCTTTTTCTCTTTCATTTGTTCTAGTCAATTAAGATGACGGAGAAAAATCTTGATTGGGATTTTCTGCTTTTAGGAATCAAAAAGAGGTCTTTGGGTGAAGATGATTTTAGGGTAGTCAAATTAGATTCAATTGGGCTTCTCTTTCTTTTAGGCCGTTAATGGTGATTCTACATTAAGTTTTGAGGACACTGATGTGGAATTTTAGAGTCGATAGTTCGCAAGGAAGGAGAAGGGGCGGAGGAGGGTAGGGGATGAGGGTAAAAAAAGAATATATAATATAAAAAAATTTAAAAATAAAAATTTAAAAACCTGAAAACTTATTATTATGGGTCAATTTAGTGGTATATGAGTGTATCACTTGATAAGGGACTTCATTATAGCATCCGCCATAAGATCATGTCATTTGAAGAATACTAGCAGCTAGAGAGGGGGATCCATCGAAAACGTCTAAGATCCTCCCTCTTAATTTGGGAGGGTCGATCCTCCTTTATTTTAAGACATTGATTTATTAATATAGAAAAGGAATGATTGAGATTGAATACAAGAAATATGATCAACGGATAATAATAAATTTTATTAAATTTTAAAATAAATTCCTAACTTTTAATTGTTTTTCAAAAATATCCTTCATCTCCTCCTTGCCTTCACCGTATCACCCATCACTATCAGTCCAACCCAGATTCGGTGTTGATAGGGAATTCTCCTCTTTGCTTGCTTGCTGATTTATTTAATAGAACTGACGGAAGAATGAATGCTCTCAACAAAGAAACAATTTTTTCAATAAATCTATGGCAAATCCTTAGACCCTTTAAACACATAGGTTTTGAGATTTGACCGAAACCTAATCCATGTTGGCCATGTACGAATGTCCCAAAGGTGATGAGCCCAACAAGGGAGTTATCAGGCAAGAGCTCAATTGCTTGTGAGAGGGTGAACTTGAGGAAACCCATTTACTCCTCAACGACGAAGAGGAAACCAAGGGGATGACCGGTGCGGAGTCGCCGTCGGGGGTTTCGTACTCGATGGTGTTGTACCAAGGGAAGAGCTCTGTCGGGAGCTTGTCATCAGAGATGGAGGCATAGTGAGGTGGGAAGTGGTTGCGCTGGAAGTAGAAAGGACAGATCCAGATCTTGCCGGCGAAATCGATGATGCAGAATAGGTCTTGGACACGATAAGGATGACGAAGTTGGCGGCTTCTCGCTTCGTGCCCTCGCCTTTCAACCGACGAGGGCAACTAGTTTGTTCGTTTGCTGCTGGTGGTTAGAGGTGGAGGGAGAGATGGTGAAAAGGCGCGGTGGTGGTGGAGGGATGAAATCGGAGGTAGAAAATGAAAGATCATAAAATAAAAAGCAAAAATTCATAGGTAAAAAATAAATATTAAAAAACCAATACTAAACTATAATAACCGGTAAAAGTTATGGGAGGACTGGTCCTCAACTCCCCTTTTGGAGGACTTTAGCCTCCTCCAGATCCATTGCATGGTCTAGAACACACCACAAATTATTGAGCATACTATTCTTATGTGTGTGTATTTTTTTTAAATAAATTCTAGTATAAACCTTATGTATTTAAGCTGAGTGTAATAAATAATAAGTTATTATTATAATACTTAACTATTAATTAATAATAATTAATTATTGATGTATTAATCTAATACATTTAACTCTAAACATTGCGCAAGAAATTCTCCAATTATTTTGCCCTAGTTTTTTTTCCTGATAATTCAAAATTTTGTTGAGAAAAATCCAGTTCTAGCATCACAGTGTTTACACTCCCCACCTTCTAGGAAGGGTTGAGGAGAAGGCACCCTATCATGTTCTCATAACCATATAATAAAGAATAAAATACAATTTGTTCCTTGATACATCCAAAGTCCAAAAAAATAAAAGCAAAATAGCATTCACACCCTCTTAGCTATATCATAAGACCCGGGACATCCCAAACAGCCCTTACTCCCACACCCTCATTTATCAAGAAATCCCAAACCACCCATACAAGTTGTTACACAGTTTCATTAACGGTCTTATATTCCAATTCTAAATGGGAAGAAATTCCTGAAGACACAAGCACCGCATCTATCACGCCTCGTCATCGTAACATCCTCATTTCGATAACCTTAATTAATATATGAATATATATGTGTTTAGGATTGGTAAGTGTTATGCTTGGAAGTATGCTTAGAAGGTATATTGAGAGTTAGGGTTGAATTGGGGGAGAGAAGGATGAGGAGCACGTGGATCTGGGCAGCACGCTCAAGTGTGGCCAGACCCAGCGCTCTAGCATGCTAACACTCTAGCGTGGAGAGTTGTGGACGCTAAAGCGTGACCACTTTGACCAGGCAACTGGCAGTGATGAGACATAAAGTGACACGTGCAGTCACACGTCATAGCAAGCACGTGAGGGGCGGTGCCTTCGCAATGAGGAAACGTCAACGCTCAAGCGTGGGAGAAGCCAACGCTCAAGCGTTGGAACGCTAAAGCATGGAGATTTGGAACGCTTAAGCGTTGTCAGCAAAACCTTTTTGATGATTGGGATCATGTACCGCAGAACGTGAAGGATCAGATTTGGGAGTCAATCACGGTATTTTCCAATGATCTCTTTGTTTGTATTTACATTATTTAAGCATATTATGATCCAGAACTAATTCCTCCTTTTTGATCTGTAATTAATGTAGATCACATGGATCATGCCAAATACTCCTGAACATCAGACGAAATGGCTTCAACTTGCGGCTAAGCGTTGGATGAGGTTTAAGTCTCTTCTGGGTAAGAAGTACATATTTGGAGAGAAGATCGATGAATCTCCTCTTGAGATTTACTCATTCCTTGATAAGGATACATGGGATAGATTTGTTTTAAGCAGAGCCAGACCTGAGTTTCTAGTTAAAAGGGAAAAAGGTAAGGCAAATCAGGTGAAGAATGTCCACCCCCACACCATGTCTCAAGGTGGTTATAGATTGGTGGAGAAGAAGTTGAGAAAGAGGCGGGAGAAATTGAAAGAGCAGGTAGAAGCAGGAGAAGAAGTAGAGGAAATTGTTGATCCTCTGTCTCTACCCCCCACGCGAGGACGCATGGGTGGAGGCCGAAAGACTAAATATGGAAATTTTAAAGTTGAAGCCACACGCATTGTTGCCGCAAAGATTGTAAGTAACAAATTAAACTAACTGCCTTTCTACTTGTAATTGTAACACATTGTCTTACACATTTGTTTTTTTTTTTAAATTTCGTCTTTGTAGTGGGAGCTGAAGGAACAAAGCTCGCAAGGATCCTTCGTTCCACAGGGACGTTCGGATATCTTGGTTGTTGCCCTAGGCAAAGACGATCACCCTGCCTGTGTCTGTGGTGTTCCAGGGACAATGGGAATTAAGAAATTCCATGGATCACGTGGGTCACATAGGCGGGTCGAGCAGGCAATCAATAAGGAGGAGCTTAAAGAAGAGGTTAAACATGACGTTTTTGCCAACCCAACTTTTAGAAAAGAGGTTAGAGATGATATTATTGCCAACCCAATTTTTAGAAAAGAGCTTATGAGTTCGCTTCTAAAGGACCCAACCTTCACGCAAACCCTTTTGAAAGAGTGTTCATCCATACAATCCCAAGAAGTTGCCCAAGCTTCACATGTGAGCACAAATGGGAGTTGTCCAAAGACACATGTGGAGCTGGAGTTGTTGAAGCGGGAGTTGGAGTTGTCACAGTGAGAGTTGGAGTTGTCCCAGGTATTCATAATCATTCTCAATTACTTATGTTTTTATGTTTTCTTTATTCTCAATTACTTATGTTTCCTTTATTTACAATTGAAGCCGAAGCCGATAACGCATCATTAGTCTACGTTAGCTCGTTTGTTTACATTTGGTGTGGATTATCCTAATGAAGTTTTTGTAATTCCATTGGAACACGATGGCTATGTGGGAGAACCTCATCTTAGCATGGCTGGTGAGGATAGTAGTCAATTTTGCAATGATGGTGAATGGATAGGCAACACGATTCTAAGTATCCGGTGCATGTAAGTACATTTTGTCATCTTATATTGCATCTTAAATTAGGCATTCCAATTTTATAATTTATTTCAATATATTATGTAATTAACATCAACTTATTGCATATCTTAGGTATCTGCATCGTCAATTACTTGAGAAGGGTAGTGATATTGTTTACGGATTCTTAAACCCCACCTTCATTCTTTCTAATTTCAATATATATAGCACCATTCGTATGGGATGACCATTGGAAGTTGCTCCTACTTATTCCTAGCCGGCATACTGTTGTCTTCTTCTGCTCGTGTCACTATGATCCGGCGAAGGAGGTGGTGGCCTCAATCAATATGTACGTAAACTTTTATTTAATTTAATTTGTAACATTTGCTTTTATTTTATGAATATATAATTGACATGAATGTTTTGTTTACCATAGAGCTATGAAGGCATGTAGCATTTCTTGTGCGAATGGGAAAAGTAGGTCTTCCAAGTCAAAATCAATTCCTGATTGGTATATCCTAAAGGTAAATAGTTTATTAAATAGTAATTATTATTATTATTATTATTATTATTATTCATATTCATTTGTAGTCTCGTAGATAATTACACAGTTGGGAGTGTGCATTTTGTGTGATGTTTCATATGTTGAACATTGTCTCCGCGTCTATTACTGACGGATGGACGAAGGTAATTAATTTAACAAGTTAATTAATTATATTTTATTTTTGTTGATTACTTAATTTAATGTTGAGTTTATTTGAACTTGTGCAGGCTTTTAGCGATCAGTCTCCTCTCACTAAACAGGAATTCAGAGACTTGAGGGTGCGCTTTGCAACCTTCTTTTTTAAGTATGCAGCAGAAAAAAGAGTACAAAAAATAGCTCATGTGTACTTAGAAGATATTGATTAGTTTATGTATGAATTCTGTAGTGGACTTGTTACGTTGTAGAATTGTATGTATAGAATTCTGAATTGTAGTAGACTTGTTGAGTAAAAAATGCAAATTCTGTATTCTGGACTTGTTAGAATTCTGGATGTATGTATGTGTGTGTGTTAACTTGTAGAATTCTGCAGGGAGCTGCGAAAGAGATATATAATGAATAACCAGAATTACAATATATATATATATATATATATATATATATATATATATATATATATATATATATATATATATATATATATACTTTTAACGTCGGTTGTTCAACCAACCGACGTTAAAAGTAAACTTTAACGTCAGTTGTACTTCACAACAGATGTTAAAAGTAATTTTTTAACGTCTGTTGTTTAGACAACCGAAGTTAAAAGTAAACTTTAACTTCGGTTGGGAACGGACGTTAAAAGTCACACTTTTAACGTCGGCTGTATTAACGTCTGGTCTTTAACCGACGTTAAAAATGCTTCCTGCACTAGTGTCACTCAATTTTGCCCCCCTCCAATATTAGGGGATTTGAAGGGGATGAGAGAGATTTTAAAATATTTTACATGCATTGACTAAAAGTAAATTAGTTTTAAAATCTTCTCCCTCCCCTTATAAATAAAAAATGAAAAGTGTTACCTTCTCCCCCCTTCATTAAAATCCATCATCTCCCCTCCTTTGAACAAAAAAAAAAAACCCTACTTGAAAGAGTTGACACTTTCTAAATCTCTTACAAATTCTATATTCCGTATTTCGAATTAGAATGTTGATATGATCTAAGAAGGAATCACCAAATTTAAGGATCTATCCAAGAGCATGTTCTTAGTTCTTATGTAAAAAAAAAAAAAGATGAGAAGAATTGGGGGAAGAAGAAGGTGAGGTTGTCATCCGAATATGATTAACAAAAGGAAACAACTAAGGAATGTAAATAATTAAACAAGAAACTTAAACAAACTAAGAATTAAAGTGCAACAACTAAAAACAAAATGTAAATGACGCAAATGTAAAGAAGAATATAAAAGAAATTAAGCAAATGGAAGGGAAAGAACATGAAGGGAAGACGCCACAATCATCCATGGAGTTGGAAGATTGATAAGCCAAGGAGGATTCGCCATAAAGAGATAGAACTCTTCGCCACAAAGAGATAGAACTCTTTGATAAGAATCAAGCAAGTTCTAATCCAAGAACTTGAAGAGGATGAGTCAATGCTCAACTCACAGAAATACCCAAATAGGATAAATTCTAATTTCATTCAAAGTTATGAAATGAGGTAATACAAGTCCTATTTATAGAATTTTTATTCTAAGGAGGTGACGGCTAACCATAATCTTCACCTAAGTAATGCCTACTTCAACATAAGGAGTCCATCTTGCACAAAACATAAGCCCAATACAAAGAAAGCTTAAAATACAAGAAAAATTCCGTTTAGAATTTCGTCCTAAATTTGCATCCCAGTTTTCACCATGGTAGAAGCCGAATTTGGTCAAAAATCTTGAAATACGATTTGTAGATAATTATCTTAGCTTTCCAACGCATCAAAGAAATCATCCATCGGATATCTGGATTTCAAGATATAGCCAAAACAAGACAGAGAGGTCATCACCAACGAAAATAAAGTTTTCAACAAATTTCAATTTGGTTCTTCTTGTTCTATAATTGGCTCGGTTCTTCCCTTCAAAGATGACCATCCTTAGTTTGCATCAAATGTTTTCTATCTCCACTCAATATCTGCATTTTTAAGAATTTGGTTGAATTAAATTCGCGAGTTAATAACTTAACCCAACTCACTCAACACCCCATGTTGAGTGGTTACTTATAGACTCATGAACATTATGGAATTAATACCGTTAGGAGTTAGTTTATATGTTCCTCTTTTGAATCTAATTAGAGCCTGTTTGGCACGTCCCTTCTACAAGCTTATAGCGGATGAGAAAGTAGCCTCGTTTGGTAAGCGCCTCTATCACGAGCTTAATACGTTTTTTCCAGACGCTATTTGAAGTAACGTTTGAACTTATAGCTTATATCGTTTCATTTTTCTTTCCACTTTTATCATTATTATCTTCATTTAATTCTACTTTTATCATATTCTCTCTCTTTTATGTAAAATCATTAATGAAGATGTCATTTTATATCATTTTATATTTTTCAGCTAGTTCAATCGCTAGTTTTACTAAACACTACCACAGAAAATAAGCTAGCTTATCCGCTATCCGCTATCAGCTACCTCATCCGTTATCCGCTATCAGCTAGCTTAACCGCTAACAGCTAATTTTACTAAACAGACACTTAATTTAATTCTATATTTATCATCTTCTCTCTCTTTTATGTAAAATCATTAATGAAGATATTCTTTTATGTCATTTTATATAGTTCAACCGCTAGTTTTACCAAACACTTTCATTCATATAAAATAAGTTTACTTAATTATCCATTATCCGCTATCAACTAACTTATCCTGTAACAGCTAGTTTTACCCACTAGTCTCGTAGTCTAATATTTGTATCCTAAGCGGGAGCAGAAGTGTTTGATTGTGAGATGTTTGACTTACTTCAAACTATGAACAAACTGCAAATGGAGAATAAACTAATGAATTGTTGGAAACGAAATAATTATAGTTGACATATCGTTTTCAAAAAGTTGTAGTTATATTTTAATTTTTTTATAAGCAACACTTTACAAAAACTCAAAATCAATTTTTTTTTATAAGCAACAGTTTGTATACAAAAACTTGAAATAAATAGAGCTTGTTTATTTAGAATTTTTTTTTCCGAATAAAGGTTTTTTTATTTAAAAAAAAAGCAAAAAGATTGTTTTGTTAATCTTCTTAAAAAAAGAAACGATTTTAGGAGAAGCTAAATTCTTTAGCTTCTTGGGAAAACATTTTTCAAAGAGGAGATCTTAGCAAACATTATGAATTATTAAATGATCACTTTTCAAAGAGGAGAGATCCTCACTTTTCAAATTTTATAAAATGACCCCTAATATTCTCACATTTTTATTGAATAAATTGTTAAATAAATTATTTTGAAGTAAATATTATGAATATAATAGTTATAAATTCTATTATTAATTTTAGTATGTTAAAAAGAACATTTCTTTTATCCAAACATATTTATTGGAAATTATATTTATGTCTTTTATTGTTATTTCATAAGAAGAAAAATTATTTTTACTATATTAAACACAAGCAACTCAAAATAACTTTTTAGATTTATAGTCAAACGTAAAATAACATTTCATTTTATATAAATTACTTTTCACTTTTATCACAAACATTTTTAGAAAATCGCCTTTTCTAAATCTAAACAAATGACTGTTATTTTCTTTTCTTTTTTTTTTGTGCTAGAATGACTCTTATTTTCAAACCCGTGCATTATCATTCCTAACAAAAGTTTGCATATACAATAGCTACACTATTGTTTTTATCTATATTTTTCAATATTATTTAAATAGCATTATCCTGAAATAATTTCTCACTTTTTACAGCTTTGCGTATGTTTTTTTTGGGTAAAAGTGGACAAAGTTGCATGACTCATACTATGATTGGTAATGAAAACAAAAATAAAATAAAATAAACAAAACGCCAGGCCGATAAGAAAATTTAAAGACTTCATATTCTCCTCTTCTAGTTCTAGAGAAGAAAAGGAAGTCCCTGTATTTATCAAATTCAAATAAAGAAACTATTAGGAGGATTACTATGAAATGTCACTCCATATATTTTATATACTGTGATTGCTACGTGTTTTATAATATATATTTTTTTCAAATTCTTCTTTAGAATTATTAGTTGTTGAAATATATTATATTTAATTGTATTCATTTAAACGATATTATCTCATTACTAACATTAAGTGCACTGGTCTATATATTGTAAATATCTTTGTACATTTCAATGTCCTTTCAAAACGTACTTAAGGGTAGTGTACCATGTTGCAAGAGTAATATAGGACGGAAGTCCAAATATCGTACCCAAGAGATTAATTGTGATATTAAATGATAAAACAAATACTGGAATAGGAAAATCTTTATACTATTCAAACTAATCAAGTATTATCAAGAAATAAATAATACTAATAATAATAAAGCAATAGTAAATGATAGCAAAAAGAGATAAAAATAGAGTTTAGAAATCAAGAATAAAATGCCTAGAGCCGTGGTTTCACTTGTGCATTCGATATCCCTCAAATCTTAATTCTATTCAATTTCGCAGTTGCTTTTCAAATATCAATCCCTCTACTAGAACTATTAATTGTTTGTCAGACAATCAATATTCTTTTCCCCAGATGAACCCAATGGTTGTCAGGCAAAGAGTTTAAATGATTAGAAAGCATAAAGCACAAAGAGGTTGAATGATTGAAAGGAGTAAATCACGTTTTCTCAAATCTAGATGTTAAACCCTGCTTATCCTATAGATCTACCAATTTAATTGGGCTTGATAGCCAAAATATCAATCAATTGATGAAGAGCATACAAATGGTGCGCAATCCTAGTATGGGATGAAGAACAGCAGAATAACACTATTCAAATTGCAACGTTGAAACCAAATATAATTGAATTAAAGTTAAGACATAGCGAAAAAGGTTTCTACTAACGCAAGATCCACCACAACTCTAGTGGTGAATTTAGCTACTCATAGTAATAGAGAAAACCAAGTTCAACATTGGAAAACGCATCCTGGATAATTGAAGAGGGAGAAGTTGTCTCCAACTTAATCTCCAGGTGCCAAGTCCTACTCTAGAAATCAAAACTATAAACTAAAAGACTAAAACAAGAGTATAGTACTTAAATAAAATAAAAAGATGAAAAGATTGGATGACTGGATCTAAGAATGGCACATAGGGCCTCTATTTATAACAAAATATGTAAGTAGGGCCTTGAATTAGGTCTTCTGCGCCGTCAGCACGGGCGTGCTCTTCACTCAGCACGTGCGTGCTCTTAATGATATCAGGCCGTGCTCCAATTTATCAGGGCGTACCAACTTCGTAGAACAACGTTTTAGTGCACGGGTTACAGCACGGACGTGCTCTTCATCTGGCACGGCCGTGCTCTTTGCGATTGGGACCGTGTTAGATTTTGTCAAGCCTTGCTTCCTTTGGCACGGGCGTGCTTTCGCATAGCACAGCCGTGCTAAATCTCCAAAAGTTAGCTTTAAGTATTTTCGTAAGGCTTTGTTTGGATGGATAGTTTTGGAGGGTTGGCAAGGGCGTGCTCTCTCATGGCATGGCCGTGCTACACCCAGAACTTCAGTATTTGGCCCAATTAAGCTCTAAAAACCTTCATTTTTCCTCAAAAGTTCATCAAGTTGCCTGTGAATGTCAATTCTGCCAAAACTTATGTAAAAGGGTGAAATACAAAAATATTTATCTTTAAATGCATCGAAATACAACCCAAATACCCCTTATAAAATGCACAGAATTAAGGTTCATCATTTAACTAAGGAATAATATTCATATTCAGAATTCCTTCTTTCAAGTTGGTATCAGAGCCCTAGGTTACGTCCTAGGGTTTCTGCCTCTTCTTCGGTCAACCTTCAGTGTTGTATTAGGGTTTCTACCCATTTTTTTCAAGCAGGCTTCATTGTTGTATTCTGTCACAGTCAGTCGCTGCCATTGCTTCCGATCATGTCACCGATCCTGTCGGACAAACCACATCAACTTTTTAGGCCAACCACCGAAAGCTCAACCCCGGAATCACCGCCACGTGCTTTCACCCGCCTCCTTCTCATCTGTGCGTGAAACCCACGCGCCGCCACCTCAGCCGCGTGTGACGGCGCGTCCGACGTCTGTTTGCTCCACCGCTTTCTCCTTTCTGCTCGTCGGCCCCTTCTGCTTCTATTTTTGGGGTGTGGGTCCTTCAAAATGTCTGACAAAGAGACTGTTCAGATCTACACCGCCTCCAAAGCTTCTTTGGTTGCCATTCCGAGTCTCAATCCAAATGACCATTCAGTCTTGGATCCTATCAGTAAGCCTTCTAGCACTTGTTTTCTAATCATGACTGGTAAGAATTTAAGTTCATTATCCTTTCATGTTTCTAGTACTATATCTGAGGTTCTCTGGATTATTGACTCTGGTGCTACTGATCATATGACCCCTCATCCCTCATATTTTTCCACGTACTCTAACTTGTTTGTTAAGCATTACATCACGGTTACTAGTGGATCCCATGTCCCTGTTTCAGGATGTGCTACTATTTCACTTCAACATTCCCTTCCCTTACATAATGTGCTTCATGTCCTTCAATTGTCAAATAACCTTATTTCTATTCATAAGCTTACCTAAGATTTAAATTGTACTGCAACTTTCTTTCCCTCTCATTGTGTGTTTCAGGATCTTAACACGGGGAAGATGATTGGGGTTGCTAAGGAAGACTCATAGTAGTACGAGACAGAAGTTGTCCATTTTCTATCATCAGACAAATTCAGATACCGTTGCATCTCAGATATGGCTTCACCACAAACACCTTGGTCATCCTCTTTTCGGTATTCTTAAGTTTTTGTTTCCCCAGTTGTGTAAAAAGGAATTAGTTGAGTCTTTTCATTGTGATGTTTGTCAGTTTGCAAAACACCATCGTACAACTTTTCGTCCTCATAATAATAGGAGTATTGAACCATTTGATCTTGTTCATTTGGCTGTGTGGGGACCTTCTTCTACTTCTAATTTATCTGGTGCAAAATGATTTGTTTCCTTTATTGATGATTGCACTCGAGTCATATGGATATTTCTCATGAAAGATAAATCTGAAGTTTTTCAATTATTTTTGAATTTTTATCGTATGATTCAAACTCAATTTGGGAGGACTATTAAAAGGTTATATTCTAACAATGGCAAGGAATATGTGAATCAAAATTTTCCAAATTTTTCAAAGAAAAAACTGTTTTGCATGAGTTAACTTGTGTTGATACCCCACCACAAAATGAGGTTGCAGAAAGGAAGAACCGTCATCTCCTTGAGATTGCTAGAGCCTTGCTCTTCCAAATGTCTGTCCCTAAGTCTTACTGGGAGGAAGCTGTTTTGACTGCCACATATTTGATGAACAAGTCGCCCTCTCGTATCTTGGATGGTCTTAGTTTTGTTCAACTCATGACATCTTTCTTTCCTTCCGCCCCAACTATGAAAAGTCTCTCATGCCGTGTCTTTGGTTGTGTTGCCTTTGTTCATGTTCATAGTCAACATCGTGGTACGTTGATCCTAGGGCTGTTATATGCATCTTCATAGAGTATGCACCCGACAAAAAAGGGTACAAATGTTATCATCCTCAAAGTCGTCGTGTTTATGTCAACATGGATGTCACTTTTCATGAGTCCGAGTCTTTTCACCCCGATCCTCAGCTTCAGGGGGAGAGTGGTCAAGAAGCTGAGTCTCTTGAATCATCTTGTATTCCTATTCCAGTTGAACCTATTGAGTCATCTGTTACTCCTCTTATGAAGGATGTGGCATCGTCCTCTGGTACTTCTGAGACCCCTAAAGAACCGGTATCTGTTCCAATATCAAATGAGGTAAATGAGTTGGAGCGATACCAGAAGACATATCGGCGAAAGAAACCAGACCTGGTCCAACAGCAATTTTAGCCGCCTGAACCAGAGGTAAGCATTCCTAACTCTGAGCCTTTGAATAGTCCTTTGAATAATACTTGTGAACCTAACCCTGGTGACTTGCCAATAGCCTTAAGAAAAGCAAAAAGAACATGTGCCAAGTACCATATGCCTCAGTTTGTGTCCTCTAAAAATCTATCAATACAACATCAGAGCTTTATTTCAACAATTGATTCTATCAAAGTCCCCACTTCAGTACAAGAAGCTTTAATGGATAGGAACTAGGTTCAAGACACCGAAAGATAAAAAGATAGTTGGATGCAGATGGATTTACACGGTGAACTATCGGTATGATGGTACTCTAGACTGGTATAAGGCAAGGCTAGTTGCGAAAGGGTACACTCAGACATATGAGATTGATTATGAGGAAACGTTTGCCCCTATAGCAAAGATGAACACAGTCAGGATTATTCTCTCCTTGGCAGCATACTTTGGTTAGGACTTGCACCAATTTGATGTTAAAAATGCATGCTTTTCTCCATGGAAATTTGGAAGAGGAAGTATATATAGACATTCCACCAGGGTATGACCTTACTGATAGAGGAAATAAGGTTTGCAAATTGAGGGAGGCTTTATATGGGCTTAAGTAGTCTCCTCGTGCTTAGTTCGGGAGATTCACTAATGATATGGTTTCCCTAGGTTATAAATAGAGCCAAGGAGAACATACCCTCTTTATTAAACATTCTCATGAAGGCAAAGTCACACTCCTTCTGGTCTATGTAGATGACATGATCATTGCAAGAAACGGTGAGGTTGAAAAACAGGTTCTAAGAGAAAAATTAGCCGCACAGTTTGAAATGAAGGATCTCGGAAAACTTAAGTATTTCCTTGGGATAGAGGTTGCTTACTCCAAACAGAGTATCTTTATTTCTCAAAGGAAATATGTCCTGGATCTACTTAAAGAGACATGCAAGCTAGGTTGCAAAACCACAGAGGCACCTATTGAACAGAATCACAAGATTTGAAGCAATGAAAAGGGCCCAAGGGTTGAAAAGGCCCAGTATCAGAGACTTGTGGGAAAACTCATATATTTATCCCACACCAGACAAGACATAGCCTATGCTGTCAGTGTGGTTAGCCAATTTATGCATGACCCACATGAGAGACATATACAAGCAGTGAATAGGATCCTCCAGTATTTGAAGGCAAGCCCAAGAAGGGGATTATTATTCAAAAAGGGGAAATTTTTGTCCATATAAACCTATACAGATGCAGATTATGCAGGGTAAATTGTAGACAGGTGATCCACCTCAGGGTACTGCATGTTTTTGGGAGAAAATTTGGTGACTTGGAGAAGTAAGAAGCAAAACGCAGTTGCAAGATCTAGCGCCGAAGCATAATTTCGAGCCATGGCCCAAGGGATTTGTGAATCATTATGGATGAGAATTATACTGGATGATCTCAGAATAAAATATGAAGCTCCTATGAGATTACTTTGTGACAACAAGTCCACCATTAGTATAGCTCACAACCCGGTCCAACATGATAAGACAAAACACATAGAAATAGACATACATTTTATCAAGGAAAAGTTAGATAATGGTCTTATAGCTATCGAGTACGTTCCCTCAGAGTTCCAATTAGCATATGTCTTCACTAAGGGATTTCCCACAGAGCGGTTTCAAAGTCTTTCTTGCAAGCTGAGAATGATAGATATTCACTCACCAGCTTGAGGAGGAGTGTTGGAATATATTGTATTTAATTGTATTCATTTATAGGATATTCTCTCATTAATAGCAGTTATTAGGATTATTCTTTTTTCCTAATTTTTAGGATGGCATTAAGTGCACTAGTCTATATATTGTAAACATCTTTATACATTTCAACTAAGGAATAATATTTATATTCAGAATTCCTTCTTTCAAGTTTACTCTTTACAATAGAATATTTAATTTAAAGGGAAAAAAATCACATCACAAATTATTTTTAATATAAATGACAAAATATTACTCTAAAATACAAAATGATAAAATAAAATTATCAATTTTGTTAAAGCCAGACCGAACATCAAATCTGAAAAAGTTCCGGTTTAGGTTCAATTGGTTCAACTAGATGGTCTGACTGGATGATATATATAACATGCAATACTAAAAAAATGTAAGAACAATAGTCAAAACACACAAGATCAAAGTGTTCTGTTATTCTATATTGTCGGACGAGACGAATGGCTACACAGACCAATAGCTTTTGTTGTTGTGCACTGCCGAATTTATGAAGGAATGATTGCTAGATCTGAAATATAGGATTAGCCCGCCGATTAGGTTTTATCTTTATTGTTTCTCTTTTTCAGTTTTTAAATTTTAAATTTTACTCTTTCTAGAAAACCGGTCAGATCTGGTTTAATCCGGTCCAACCTGGTCCAACTAGGTTTTTGACCGGTTTAAAATAGTCTGACTGTAGAAACAATTTTGATCTCGGTTCACGGTTCAACCAGTCCGACCGGTCCGGTTCGATTTTCATAACAATGAAAATTATAACCATACTAGTACCACATAAATCATAGTTATTGGGTAAAAAAAGAAATTTAATTGATATATACTAATAATGTAAAGTTTTTTATATTGCTAACCAATCAGAAATTGGCACATCAGTAAATATGATTGACTCTTATTCTAACTACCTTAAACCGATAATATATAACAATTATGACTAAAAAAATTTACACTATCAATACATAACAATTAAACTCTAAAAAAAAAAAAAAAAAAAAAGCATATAACAGTTATTTTGACATTTTGAAATATTTAATTATTTACTTTTTAACATTTTGAATTCATTTAGTCAAAAAAAAAAAACATTTTGAATTCACGCGGTTAGTATTTGAGGCAGACACAGTGGATTACTGATTAAGGAAACCCAAAATAGGAAAGAACAAAGCTGATCTCTATACATTTTATTAAATGTTTTTTAATTATTTAATTAATTATTTAATTTATAAAAATAAAATTAGATGACGTGGATCTCTCTCCACCGTCCCTTTTTCCTATTTTCATGAGATGCCATGTTTCTTCTCTTTCTTCCTCCTCTCTCTCTCTCTGCTGTGTTATGAAGTTTCTCTTTCTTCCATGCATCTCTTTAAATAGGCTCTCTATTCAAAACCATATCTTCCAACCAAAAAAAAGATTATCTTTTTAAGGCTAATAATCCACACCGTTCTTCTCGCCCTCTTTCTTCTTTTCCCATCTCTCATTCTAACACCAACTCCATTTTTTTTTGATTTTTTTTTTCCAACACCCAGAAATCTAGGGACAAAAATCAGCAAAAATAATCCATACCCAGAATTTCTCTCTCTGAAATATCTTGTGGGGTTTATCTATTTTGTCTTATTTTGTTGGGTTGTTTCTCTTTCATTTTTCACCTACCCACTTGAAGATTTATAAAGCTGAACATATCTAAAGCTCTATTTTTTTTTTTTTTGGTTTCTTGAAGGATCTGTATTTTGCTATTGTGTTAAAGGGGTTTCGAGATTTTTTTTTGTTGAAATTGTATAGCTGAGATTTTCTGGTCAAGTTCTACTCCCATGGCTGCTCAATTGCAAAAACGTATTTCTTCTTCTTCTTTTCTACTCGGTTCTTTTTTTTTTTTTTTTTAATCTTCTGGGTATTATATATGGTTTTTGATTTCTTTTTCTTTTTCTTTTTGGCGTGTTGTCAAAAGTTGGATCAAAAAAATGAAAAAAGGATAGATTTTTACTGGGTTGATTTTTTCTGCTTTTAACAGCTGCGGATGAAATGAATATGAATAAGCATCATGGTGATTCTTCAACGGCTGAACTTAATAATTCCAATATGGTAATTCCCATATCAACCCCTTATGTTTCTTTTTGTTGCATGTGATTTGTACAGTATCATTTTGCCTTTGAATTTCTTTCTTTCTTTTTTTTTGCTGTGCTTTATTAGAAATGAACTGTTTCATTGGTTATTTATGTATGAGATATGGAAAATCACATGTTTTATTAGTGTGCATCTGGATGTGTATGTTCAGGTTCCTTCTAAGGGTGCAAGTTCCCCATCTGATGCAAGATCATGTGTATCATCTGTAGGAGATGCCTCTGGTAGTGGTAAAGAAGGGGATGTGGATCATGAGTACCTATCCACTGATCAGGGTGTTCCTTATCCTGCTGGTGGCTATTATGGATACTACTATCCAGGTTAGCTGCTGCTGGTCAAAGACCCTCCCTCCAATGGTTCCCTATTCATTTTCAATTGATTGTATATTTATGTTTTCACTTCTTACGGTAGAATGATCACAGGTTATGGTGGTTTCTTTGGAGAGTCAGACAACCAAGGATACTATGCTGGTGCTGATGCGGTGGATCTTCAGTATCCTGTAAGTATCCTAAGCTGATTCGTGGTTTGTCGCGCCGTTGATTTTTGTTAAGCCTTTCTATGTGGTTGTCTTGTTGCATAGCTAGTCAATTCAGGCCATGCATGTGATGCCTGTGTAAATTAATGATATTCTACTTTGATTTGATAATTTGTCTTGTGTTAGGAAAAGTATAAGAAGAAAGGGGGAAAAGAACAGATGATGCTTATGCTCATTTATCAGCATTTCCACTTTCTCAAGTTATTGAGAATTAAACATGGGTCTCCAAGAATCATGTTCTTAAGAAAGGGTTGAATGGGAAAAATTAAAGTATTTCTCAGAAACTTGATTTGATTTAATTTCTCTTTCTCTTGGGTGCATTTGGGATTCAAACTTAATCAAGCAAGGGGGAACACTTATTTGGGATTGCATTTGATTTCTTCTTGAATGTAACCTGTGCAATTGGTTTCTTTTTTCAATTTTCATATATTATGAAACATTAAAATTATTATTATTGTTTTGAACTACCACTTAGGTGACATCTTTCTAAACAACTCTTTTTGGATTCAGGGCAAATGTGTTTCCTGAAACAATAGGAATTTAATTTACCATTTAGCTCTTTTAGTTTAGGTCATGACATTGATCTCTTTGTTGTTTTGCCATATTTAATAGATGTCTCAATACATATTTTTTCTTTTTTGTTGCTTTATTTAGGTCATGCAAGCAGATAATGGATCTTATGCCTATCTCATGCCAGGATTTCAGACTGGCTACTCTTCATACTTTCCTGTGAGTCCAGCAGGTGTTGATGGACAGTATGTTGGACATCATGTGTACCCCCCTGGCTCCATCTTTCAACCACCAATTGGTTCACCTGGATATTTTCCGGCCTCTCTACCTTATGGGGAGTTTATGCCATCAATGTGCTCATGGGATTCGTCTCTAACAACACAAGATGCGTCACAACGAAATGGTTATAATGAATTGGCTGGGAAACCAAGTGGTAGATCTAATTTGTCTTCGCATAGTCATGCAAATAGTACTGTGGCAAAGTCTGCACACCCACCTAACTTGAGCAACCCATCAGAAGTAAAAGGTTCCACGACATTGTTAGATGTCTCATCAACTCATGTTAAGCGCAACCAGCCAAAACAAGTAAACAAGGTAACCTTACTTCTGCATTCCGACATGTGGTTTATCTATCATCCAACGATTCTAATGAGCTTGTAATGTTTTCAGGCACCTATTTGTGGCTCAGTCCTCCATTCAGATGCAATGGCAAAGGGCTGCTTGCCTGTCACCAAATTCTCCACATACAATCAAGGAAAGAGTGCATTCCTTTATCCAAACAATGTGCTTAATGTGAAATCAAATACAAAGGGTTGGGTTAGTACTGAAAAGTTAAAACTGAGAAGCAAGGTCAGTGGTTCACTTAATGAGCAGAATCAGGGTCCTAGAACAGCTAATGCAAAAGGCGTATTAATGTCTGGAGGTAATTCAGCAGCAACCTTGGCCGTCGATGGGAGTGGAAATGGTAACAGCAAAATCAGGACAGATGAATATAACCTTCCGGATTTTCCAACCAAATATGATCATGCACTTTTCTTTGTTATCAAGTCATATAGTGAAGACGATATCCATAAGAGCATCAAGTACAATGTGTGGGCTAGTACTCCTAATGGGAATAGGAAGCTGGATAGTGCATTTCAGGATGCACAGAAGCGGAAGGAAGAGAAAGGAAGCAAGTGCCCTTTGTTCCTTTTCTTTTCGGTATGCTGTAAAGTTCAATATTGATTCACTCTCAAAAACTTCAGATTCCTGACATTGATGTTTTGTTTACTTAATTATTGTCAGATTGATGTCCTCACTTTTTTCTCTCCTGGTAATTGTTTGACTTCAGGTCAATGCTAGTGGTCAATTTTGTGGAGTAGCGGAGATGATTGGACGTGTTGATTTCAATAAAAGTATGGATTTCTGGCAACAAGATAAATGGAATGGATATTTCCCTGTCAAATGGCACATTATAAAGGATGTTCCGAATCCTCAGTTACGGCATATAATACTAGAGAATAATGATCACAAGCCTGTAACAAATAGTAGAGACACACAAGAGGTCTCTATTTTTCATATTTTATTAAAGCAATTGTTTACCAACTTGTCTGTGATTTCTTCTTCTGTATGCTTAGTATTTTATTGCATGTTTCCACTTTCTAGGTGAGTTTTCCCCAAGGTGTCGAAATGCTCAACATTTTTAAGAACTATGTGGCAAGAACATCCATATTGGATGACTTTGAATTTTATGAAAGCCGTCAGAAGGTACTGCAGGAGAAGAAAATAAGGCAATATATGCCCCATACCAATACACAGGTAAAAGTTACACTGCTGCCTTATTCCAAGGTTCTTACCAATTATAGTACACATGGATTCCCAATTTTCCTTTTTGATATAATTGATATTGGCATCTCCGGATGAGTGCATGTGATAATGGGACCACATTGGAATAATTCTCTTTGAAGGAGCTGGAATTATAATATTTGATAAATGCCAAGTGCTAATAAGATTCTAAAGTTGATACTATTTACAGAATAATTTTGAGTAGGTAAATTTCATAAACAAATAGCTCTTTAGACTTTGGAGCACATTATGCTATTCTTGACTTTAGTATTTCCCAATTTATTAATTGTAATTTATTCTCAGTTCTATATTCTCTATATAATTTTGCATTTAATTACAATGCATCGTCAGTGTCAAGAGTTTTTTACACTGACAATCATATATTGTTATATCATTGAAAATAATAGGGTGATGTGACTGGTTGAAAGGTTAAAACATTGTCAGTATATCAAAATTAAACTCTTTAATTTTTGTGTGCAATCATATTCCTTTGAGATCCTTTGATCTCTTTACTTATTTTTTTTTATATGTAATTTTGTTGGCAGCATATAGATGAACTAAGCACTGCACTTGGGTCGGTAGACCTATCAACTTCCAAGAACAAGGAGGATCCTAAATTGGTTGAGAAGGTGAAGGACTGAAGAAAATTTTGGGCTGATGCTTTTCCTGAGGACCCTGCCACGTCAGCACATGCCAATTAAGATTGCTACAACAACAGTGCAGTTAACACTGCCATCTGGACTATAAAGTAAAGTGCTCATTCAAATTGGAGTTATAAATGCTGATGCTTTAGAAGGAAAAAAGTAATAATATCATCCGGGAAATGATAGGTGGATTCCAAAATTGTACAAACTACAGAGAAAGGAGCTTTGGAGTGGATGGACCCGCTGATTGCTATTTACGGGGTGCTATGAAAGCACGTGTCATTTACTTCCTTTACTCTTTTCTGTTTTTGTTTTGCACAATATATAAGATCAGTTTGTTCCTTTTTCTTGGTATTTTTTACATTCTCCTTGTAGTAGTTCCACGAATTTAACAGTATAACAAACGCCACGATAAAGAACACTCACCAGTAAGGCAGTAATATGTGGAAAATCATGAGGGGTGAAAACATCAAAGAATAAAAATGAAATCTACGCGAAAGACTTGCCTTATCGGTCCTTCAAATGGCATCGACACTTTGAAAATTCGAGTGACGCATGAAAAATACATAATCCACAGTTAATGGTCACCCAGCCGAACAAACTATAGAATGATATTAGTTCTTTGACAATCTCACTCTCTCTATTATCTAAGGATGCTGACTTCAAGCATGTTTGTTAGGGTCGGATCGGTTCAATCGGTGAACCAGTGAGCCGATCCTAACATTGATTTGGATGCCCCTTAGAATTATTTGTGTTGAAAACAGATGGAGAACCGATCAAACTTGAGCAAAACCTATCAAATTGGTGAAAAACGATAGCAGTCCAATGGTTTGACAAAAAATTTCTTTTTTCATTTAAAAAAAAAAAAATGTAAAACAATGTCTAAGTGTTTGAGTCTATAACTATTAGCGTTGCAATTCCTTTTATTAACTTTGTTTTGGAGATATTAGCATGTTTAATTAGCCATTACATGTATTATTATGTGTCCTTATTTTGGAGATTTCATTAAACATTATGAAATGACCTAACATAATTGTTGTTTGTTACTTTATTTTATACGAGTGAAGGTCCAAATTGGTCCCTTAAAATTTTTGGTGATCCACTTTTAATCTCGAAAAAAAATAAATTAATCATTTAGTCCTTCAAATTTATAAACGCGAGACACATTAGTCCCTATATTTACTTTCAACATCCATTTACTTTCTTATTTGTCCCATTAACCATCCTACTTAGCTCATTAGTGATTCTGTGTGATCTATAATGAATTTCCGCCGTGAAAAATTAAAGAAAATTGAAAAAGTGCATAATTTTCCGATATTTAAGTTTTAAAATTGTCCACCTTTTTACTTTATTTGTTTTCCACATAAAATTCGTCATAGGTCATATAGGACCATTAACGAGCCAGGTAGGATGGTTATGGGGCGCGTAAGCAAGTAAACGAACATTAAAACTGAACTCAGGGACTAAAGTGTCCGCATTTATAAATTTGAGGGACTAAATGATTAATTTATTTTTTTCAGGGACCAATTTGAACCTTTACTCATTTTATTAATCTAGATTCTAGATGTTAATAAAGAATATTGTTTATTGTTGAATACTTAAACATAAATATTATGTTATGGTTGGACTAGTTTAATGTAAACTTAATATCATGAACTTATGTTAATTGAAGTTAAATATATTGTCATATGATTTGTTTATAAATGTAAACTATTTTATTAATATGTTAGTCTATTGTTTTACTGTTGAATATATTATACAAAATTAAAGATATATTTATCTAAAACCAATTCCGTTGGATAAAAATTGAAACCATGAACCAATACTTTCACCAATTCAATAACCGATCCAATTTTTAAAACATTGACTTCAAGTAAGTTTAAGCATATAAATTGCTACCTAACATAAAATACATTAGTTCTTCGACAATCTCACTCTCCACACCCACACATTTGCTTAATTAGTTCGATAAATGAACAATCATTGCTAAAATAATTAGACATTCTAATTAGAACTGATAATAACGTTGGACTTAAGTAGATTAAACCCAACAATGACAACAAAATATAATTTGGTGAAATTAACTAGTTTAATAAAAAATTATCTTAGAGAAATATAAAATTCAAATAAAAACCTTCCTGAGAATAAATCACTCGCTCCATTCACAATTCTAGAACTGAGATAGAATAAAATTATTTTTTAACAAATGAGAATCTCATGGAATTTACTCTTTGGGTAGAACATGACAGATCTCTAAAAAAAAAAGTTTGGTAGACCATTCATAATTAACATGAAATAAAATTACCTATCCTACATGTCAAACGTAATGTAAATCCAAACTAAACTAGTTCAGCATTCAGGCTAGATGCCAAAGGTCAAGGGAACTTTGTGAAAATTGGAAAGGAAGGAGAAATCAGTGCGAAACAAAAATTGTATTTACATGCGACCTGGTCGACCATTTACAACTACACATTAGAAGACCAATGCCAGTCAAATAATTTCTCCAACCATCAATTACAGAGGGTGGAAGTTGTCCATTCAGGCTTCACCAGATGGCGGTCCACGTCCGCCTCGACCTCGAACAGCTCGACCTCGTACAGCTCGACCACGGGGTGATGGTCTTCCACGACCTCTACCAAGGGTAGAAACCACTCCAGCCTGTCTCAATTGAGCCCTCTCTCGTGCTCGCTCTGATAAATTAATGGTTGTTGAAGTACCACTAATAGGTGATGCCTGCTTTATCTCTTCTGTTTCAGAGGTGATGCTGGTAGTCCCTTGCTTTGGAACAGGTAAGTTCATTTTTGAGGAACTAGTTTCTGCAGCACTGCTTGTCAAAGTACTCTCACTTGCAGCAGGTGCAGGCTCGGCCACCTGGTCACTCTCAACTACTGTTGGGTCGTTAACATCAACTGACTTGTCAGTACCATCAACAGTCTCCTCAACCGCATCACCCTCATCAATCTTATCATCACTTGAAAGCTCAGGAGAATTAATCTCACCAGCCTCTAGAGCTTCATCATCAACTCTAGCCGGGGAAGGTTGGGGGCTAGCAGCATCCCGGGATTCTTGGTTTTCCCCGATGTTAGATAAATCACTACCACCCTCAAGATCTCCAGTCTCTGGCAACAATTCTCCCTCTTCTCTCTCACCACTTAGTGCCAATGTTGACTGTTGGTTGTCTGGCTCGGTGTGATCCTTCTGCATATCATCAGACACCACTTTTGTTTCAGCTGGTTGATCTAGATTCTCTTCTAAAACGCCGGTCTTGTCACCTTGTAATTCCTCTTGACTTGTACTATCTAAGTGTCGTGGATCTTTGGATTCCTCATCCTTCTCAACAGCAGTCTCACCATCTTCATTTTGAACTTCACTGACTTCCTCATTTTGGGCTTGTGGCAACTCACCACTATCAAATGATTCTTCAATGACTGGATGACTTCCAGTAAATTCTGGAGTTGCAGTAGGTTGTTCTTCAGCACTCACTTCTGGGGACTCTGATCCTTTTGACTTCTTCAACACAGGTGCAACTACATCAGAGCTCTTCTCACCAGCTGTGAGTGATTCTTCACGTAATTCAGAAGAGGTAGGTGCAACACGTTTACGAGCTAATGGTTGAGATGATAGAGCAAAATTGCTTTGGGTTTCTGTGTCACTAGAAGGCCCAGGCTTGCCCCCTGGTCCTTCAGCATCAGACATTTCTGTGTCACCTTGTGGCTCATCAGGCTTCACTAAACGAGGCCTGACCAATCTCCTACCTGTTTTCCGGGTTTCCACACTAGCTTTGGACAATGAAAGTTTTTTCTCACTTTCTCCAGTGGCTTTAGGCAGTAAACTGCTTGCTCCAGGGGCCACCAAGGATGTTATGTCAGGGGGTTGAGCATGGACCACAGAACCTGCCATGTGTAGGCATTCCGTTAGTATATACAGAGATAAAGGGTTAGCTTATGTTGAGAACCATTCTTCGTAATTTTTCTGTCTCATATTTTGTCTACCCTTTCTCTTTCCATCTATGCTAGAGTGACTGTGCAAATGTGAATTACCCTAATAGGATTGGCTGAGACAAGCGGTAATGATGTAGTTTTGAGATGGGCACCTAGTATAGTTTCTGTTTGCTCTGTATTATATTTTGGGAGCTGTATATAGTAGGCTCTGTTCATCTTGTGTATAATATTGCTGGACTAGACTATGGACCGTAGCTCACTAAGGTACTGATGCCTGCAACTTTTATGTGATGTATTGTAAGGGAAAATTACACTGATCTCCTTAAGGTTTAACTTAATTAAACCAGACACCCACTTGTTTAACCTCTCGAGGTTTATGTTATCTTTACACTCACCTCCCGTGGAGGGATGATGATTGAATTACACTTGTTGAAAATATGTTTAGGATCCTTGTATTTATTGTATAGGCATATCATATCATGTAATAGGAATAGAATCTCCTATATTTATTTTGTAATTATTTTATTAAGCTTATATAAAAGAAACTCCGCCGTGCAGTTTAGACACGGTTTTAGCATCATATGCCTCTGTTTTCCCTATTTCAACATGGTATCTAGAGCCAGACAGAGATAACCCTAAAATCGTGCATACTTGATACACCCATTGTCCTCCGGTGAGAAATTTTTCTTGGCAAACCGTGTTCCTCCTCCGATTTGCCCCTTATCCACTGCCGTGACCTCTTTCCAACACCTTTACGGTCGTTTTTTGTCCTCTGCCGCCATCCGCCGCCACCTTTTCCAACGAACTTTTCGGCCAACCACCCCACTACCAGAAGTGCACCGTCCTGTCAGGCCCAACCCCTGAGACCCACAGTTAGCCGCCCTGTCACGCGCCCACACACGCATTCAGAAGCTTCAGAGAGCAATTTCGACCACCGGCGCATGGCGGCCCCGTTCCGACCGCTGTTTCCATCGTGATGTTCGCCTCTCTCTGGCGGTTCCAATGCCACCACTCCCAGGCTGATCTGAGCACTTTTGCTATTGACGCACTGTGTGCGCGCCGTTTCGGGATTTAAGG
The DNA here is from genome assembly GCA_039655645.1 of Ammopiptanthus mongolicus. Classification (NCBI taxonomy): domain Eukaryota; kingdom Viridiplantae; phylum Streptophyta; class Magnoliopsida; order Fabales; family Fabaceae; genus Ammopiptanthus; species Ammopiptanthus mongolicus. The sequence goes on along the minus strand of CM077351.1, from coordinate 17,917,283 downwards.
TATCGTGTTGTCGTTTTTTGGACCTTTTGTTAATGATCTATGGCTTCCTCTAGTTCCACAGGTCCTCCTAAGACCATAGATCCTCCTCAAGCCTCTCTGGCTACTTATGAAAATTTTCTCCCGTGGTTTGAGTATCGCCAGACCTCCAGATCTACTGCTTTGGTCACATACACTGGTAATTCATCCGCTTGCATATCTCAGGCACCCTCACTTGGTCCTTAGGTTCTTGATTCTAGTGCGTCTGACTCTGGTAATAAGGCTTTTTTCTCCTCTCTTTCTACATCCGATTATTTACCTATTGTCACTTTGGCTAATGGTTCCCAAACTCAATCCCAAGGAATCAGAACTGCCCATCCATTCTCTTCCCTGTCAATTGATTATGTCCTTTATGTCCCCGGTTGTCCTTTTAATTTACTCTCTATTAGTCGTTTAACTCGTTCTCATGATTGTTTGATTACCATTACTAAAGACACTGTTATCCTGCAGGATCGGAGTAGGGGACGAATGATTGGCACCGGATGTGAGTCTCATGGCCTTTACCAGCTCTCCACCCCATCTCGAGTTTGTTCAGCCACGGATTCCCCTCTCACCATTCATGCTCAGTTAGGTCATTCTAGTCTTCCCAAACTCCGAAGGTTGGTGCCGAGCCTCTCCAAGCTCTCTAGTCTGCCTTGTGAGTCATGTCAATTAGGGAAACACACCTGTAGTTCATTTCCTGATTGAGTCAATACACAGGCTTCATCCCCTTTTGCTTTAGTTCACTCTGATGTTTGGGGTCCTTGTCGTACTGTCTCTACTCTTGGGTTCAAATACTGAGTTTTATTGATGATTTTTCTCTTTGTACGTGGCTATTCTTAATGAAAAACGGGTCGGAATTATTTTCCATTTTTCATAATTTCTATCGAGAAATTAAAACCCAGTTTGGTATTTCAATTAGCACCTTACGTAGTGATAATGCCCGTGAATACTTGTCCCAACAATTTCAAATCTTTATGGCTTCTAATAGCATTCTTCACCAAACGTCTTGTGCTCATACCACTCAAAAAAATGGGGTTGCCGAACGCAAAACTGACATCTCATTGAATTTTGGGGGGTTGCGGTCCTGTCGGCTTGTTATCTTATAAACCGCATGCCCTCATCCGTCTTGGATAATAAAGTCCCTCACTATCTCCTTTTTCCACATCTACCTCTTCATTCCCTTCCGCCTCATGTCTTCGGGTCCACTTGTTTTGTCCAAAATCTCTCTCTTGGTCTTGACAAACTCTCGGCTCGATCTCTTAAGTGCGTCTTCCTTGGCTATCATAGGTCCCAAAAAGGTTATCGTTGTTATTGTCCTACTCTTCAACGCTATCTTATCTCGGTCGATGTTACCTTCTTCGAGTTTGTATCCTACTTTGAGTCGACCCAATGCCTCTTGAGCCGCTTTCTATAGTCACCCATGTTCCTTATGCTATTGTCCCTCTCGAGTCTGCTATTGTCCCTCTCGAAAATGTCCCACCAGAGACTCCGCCTGTGGACCCCCCACCTACTCGGCCATTCCAGACATACCACCGCCGCCCACCACCCTCCTTGGTGAACATCCCTGCCGCTACTCCCTCTGCTGAGGCCATGGACTCTTCCTCGACACCACTTCTGTTACGGGATCCGGCCCGGCCACCTGACACTGACCTTCCAATTGCTCTTCGCAAAGGTATACGTTCTACTCGTAACTCGTCTCCTCATTATATTGCTTTGAGTTATCATCACCTTTCTCCTTTGCATTATGCTTGCCTTTCTTTTTTGTCGTCTGTCTCTATTCCTAAATCTCTAGGTGACGCTTTATCCCATCCTAGGTGGAGGCAGGCAATGATTGATGAGATGTGTGCTCTTCAAAGCAGTGGTACCTGGGAACTGGTCCCTCTTCCTTCTGAGAAGTCTTTGATTGGTTGTTGATGGCTTTACGGTCGAAGTTGGTCCTGATGGTAAAATTGATCGTCTTAAAGCTCGTTTGGTGGCTAAAGGCTACACACAGATATTTGGGCTTGATTATGGTGATACTTTCTCTCCAATGGCCAAAATGGCCTCTGTTAGGGCTCCTCCTCTCCATTGCTGCAATCCGACACTGGCCTCTTCATCAACTTGACATTAAGAATGCATTCCTGCATGGTGATCTTGAAGAGGAAATGTATATGGAGCAACCACCTGGGTTTGTTGCTCAGGGGGAGTCCTCTACCATGGTTTGTCGCCTTCACAGGTCTCTTTATGGTCTCAGATAGTCTCCTTGGGCTTGGTTCAACAGATTCAGCACTATAGTGCAACAATTTGATATGACTCGAAGCGAAGCCGACCACTCTATGTTGTTTCGTCATTCGGCCCAAGGATACATTTATATGATTGTTTATGTGGACAATATTATTATAACTGGTAGTGATCAACAGGGCATACTACTGGTGAAACATCTCTCTCATCAGTTTCAGACCAAAGACCTTGGTAAACTCTGATATTTCTTGGGTATTGAGGTAGCTCAATCTAAGGATGGTCTTGTGATCTCACAGGAAATATGCTATGGACATTCTTGAAGAGACAAGATTATTAAATGCCAAACCAGTTGACACTTCTATAGATCCAAATGTCAAACTTCTACCCGATCAGAGGGAGCCACTTTCTAATCCAGGGAGATACAGGAGATTGGTTGGAAAATTGTACTACCTTACTGTCACCCGTCCAGAGATTTCTTTTGCAGTCAGTGTGGTAAGTCAATTCCTAAATTCTCCTCGTCAGGACCATTGGGATGCTGTGATACGGATCCTAAAATACATTAAAGGTGCTGCAGGAAAAAGTCTCATTTATGAAGATAGAGGGCATACTCAGATAGTCGGTTACTCAGATGCCGATTGGACAGGTTCACCCATTGACAGGCGATCCACTTCTGGGTATTGTGGACTCATTGGACAAAATCTGATATCCTGGAGGAGTAAGAAACAAAATGTAGTTGCAAGATCCAGTGCAGAAGCAGAATACAGGGCCTTGGCATTAGCGACTTGCGAACTCATTTGGTTGAAACAATTACTCAAAGAACTTCAGTTTGAAGAGACTATGCAAATGACGTTAATCTATGTAATCAAGCTGCACTGCATATTGCCTGTAATCCAGTTTTTCATGAGAGGACCAAAAATATTGAGGTAGATTGTCATTTTATCAGGAAGAAGATCCAATCAGGGGACATCACCACTAGCTTCATCAACTCCAATGATCAACTAGCAGATGCTTTCACCAAATCCCTGAAAGACCCTCGAATTAGTTATCTATGTAACAAGCTTGGTGTATATGATTTATATGATCCAGCTTGAGGGGGGAGTGTTGAAAATATGTTTAGGATCCTTGTATTTATTGTATAGGCATATCATATCATGTAAATAGGAATAGAATCTCCTATATTTATTTTGTAATTATTTCATTAAGCCTATATAAAAGAAACTCCGCTGTGTAGTTTAGACACACGATTTCAGCATCATATGCCTCTGTTTTCTCTATTTCAACAACATTGATCTCCCTCAAGGGGAGAAAGGTGTAGCTTTTGAAACAAGGGAGGTGCCTAGTGTAATTAAGTCAAATATTAAAGGAGGTTAGTGTAATTTCTCCCTTACATTATGGACGTGTATGTTGTTATTTCCAGTTGATTGTTGGATTAAATGCTTGTCTCAAATAAAAACTGAATACTTAATAGGAGTTCAAGCTTGAGGAATCTTGGAATTTAGTGGATGTTTCATTATAAAATAAATAGGAATTAGGCACTTAAAGAGGGTTTCGGCCTAGCTCATCATTAGAGCTAAATAACTTACTGATAGGTTAAAGAATCAACGGGAAGAAATTTCATATAACAACTAAGTTAGGCTTGCAAAAGATACAAATCTGAAATACAGTTAACGGATAACTAGCTTTAAAACCAAGCCTACCACTTGAAATATAGAATTGCGATGAAATTTATAGTTCATTCAAGTATAACCCAAGGGTTCATATAGGCTAGGGTGCTGTAAGATACGGGTTGTCAATCAATTCACAGAGAACAATTGTAACTGTTAAGTAATTCAATTAGAGTTAGTTACCGGGTTAAGAATCTATAAATGGAAGTAGAAAAGGGAAATAGAGGAATTTGGTTGTATTTTCTGGTATTGGGAAGGGAGGTTAGAGGGAGAGTCCCAAGTCTCACGAATACTTGGGGAATTATTATGCTATCTATTGTATTTTCTTGTATATCATAATCAGTTTCTATCATCCGGTATCAAAGCACTCGGTACTGGGAGTGATTCATTGAACAAACTCGAAGAATGGAAGCAAGGAATGAGGCACTGGAGCATGGGTTCGAGAATCAGAGACGAACTCTCGAGGAAGATAGGATGGAAAATCGTAGGCAATTTACTGACCACACCACGGGTGTTAGTAACGCCAGTGACGACGACCAACTGAAGTCGGACATGGTTGGGGTCACACAAAAGATCAATGGCGTAAACTCAAAATCCCTATATTTTCGGGTGAAGACGTATATGGATGGGTTAGTCAAGTCGAGAAGTACTTCGATTTGAAGGGAGTAACCGATCAAGAAAGGATTCAAACCGTCAAGATAGTTGTGGAAGGAGAGGCATTGTGGTGGTACAAATGGTGGGAAATGTGCGCCCTGAATCCCACATGGGAGGATTTCCGATCCGCCATGATACGAAGGTTTCGGCCTTCACAGCAGAGCCAAGAAGAAACGACACAAGCGGTGGAGTCAAGAAATGAAGAGAAGGTAGATTGTGATGGACCCAAGAGCCAAAAATTCCAGAATTCCGATCTGGATACAATCGAGAAGCAGGAAGGTCATCAGAAAGAGTTTCATACCAAGAAAGGGCAGCCACCGCAGTTCCAACAAAATCTTGATGACGAAAAGAAGATGAAGGTCGAGAAGCAACATACGTCTACAGCAGCCGGAGTGTCATGCTACAAACAATGGGACCCGAGGGAATTTGTTATTCACCTTGAGGACAAGGTGAAAGTTTAGGAAGCGAGTATTGTCAGATACGGGTTGTGAATCTATTCACTATTGCTGGTGAATCAATTCACAGAGAATAGAGAAGGGGAATAGAGGAATACGGTAGCCGGAATGTCATGCTACAAACAATAGGAAGGGGGGTTAGAGGGAGAGACTCTCAAATACTTGGGGAATTATTGTATTATATTGTATTTTCTTGTATATCATAATCAGTTTCTATCAAGGTGCATCACATTTGGTGCTCTTTTTTTTCAACAATCTTTTATGTGCACGACAAAATGGTTGTGTTTGGCAAGGCACCAAAGTCCACTAGCTTCTTTGACCCAAAAAAACTAGAGCTGCACAATCCCCCCCCCCCCCCCAAGTTTTGCCCCCTTTATATTTCCAAGAATTACAACATTTTACCTCCCTCCCCTAATTAATACCCTTATTTCCAGCCTTAACGTCAAATAGCCCTAAAATAAACCCACATCTTCCTCTCAATAATCATAATGATGATGATAATTTACACACACATATGAATGCCCTTTTACGTCATTTTTCATGTATTAGCTAGCTGTTCAGCTAATTTTACTGAACACTTTCAATTCTATCAGCTATCTTATCAACTTTCAGCTAGCTTTTCAACTAGTTGTGTCAATCAGAGCCAATAAATAAAGAGAAGAAAAAACCTGCAGCAACTGCTGAACTATCTGGTATTGTTGTTGCATCTCCGAGATTGCCACGACCTCCAAGCTCAGAAAATACTGAATGAGCTTCCTTTTCAAAATTTTCAACAGCAGATAAATAAGGAGCAACAAAGTCATCTATATTGGATCCAGAAAGGAGTTGAGCCACATTTGTTCCCTAAGAAAAATATATACAGAAAAAAAATTCAATAGCAGAATCGAAACAGCTTTGCTTAAAAATAAATATGACTAATAAAAGCAAGCAGTAAGGGATCAGAACATGATAAAAAAATATAATCTTTCCATGCTAAAGCATGTTTATCCATCCAACATTAGTTAGTTTGCACAATAAACCACTGTTTTACATCATTACCTCAGGAAGATTGCTTACAACATTCTTAAGCTTTTCAACTTCGTCGGATAACTGTTTCACAGCCTCCTTATGCCTCTCAAGTTCATTAATAAACTTCATTTTCTCCTGAAAGTAAATAAATTAATAAAAGAACAGGATGACAGAAAATCAATATATCAAGCATGGCTAATAAACTGAACTTCTGTATACTCTCTCTGAAGTATAAACAACTAAATTTGAAGTTGATTCCTCACTCAAGCAATTCAGTGAACTTCTGTCTCCTCTCTTTCCCAAGTCTATTTTCATATTTCTCAAGACCATTTTCAATAAACATGGTAGTAGAGCATGTAATTGGTATAAGAAATTGCAAGACATAAGTAACCAAAATATGCAAGACACAATAAGCATTTGAGTAAAGGGGAAAAATACCTGCTCAACATTGTTGTAAGAGTCCTTTATAGCCTTTTCAGTCTTCAGTCGTCTGCTTCTCTCTATACGATTGTCTTCCTTCTCCTTCTTTAATTCATCTCTCAGTCGCTCCACACACTTTTCAAGAATCTAGCAAACAGAAATATCTAAAACTAAGATACAATGGATCACACTTAACCAAAAAGAAAGTGGGAAAAAGTCCAAATAACGGTTTTAAATGAACCTGTATTCTGGTGTCCTTTTCCTCCTTCATTGCTTGTTCACCAGTTGTATCACTAGTTGACCTTTTCACTGATATGCACCATCAAATTTTAAAAGTAAATTACACCAACGATGAGAGAAAAAAGTAGTAAATCTTGGGGAAGAAGGGGGGAGGGGAGAGGAGAGGGGTGATTGGGAGAACAAGATATTACCTTGTTTGATTTCATCCAATTGCCTAGACAGTTGCTGATTCTCTTTCCCTAGGTCTTCCTTTTCCCTTGACAAAACATCCATCTTCTTCTGTAAGGATGGAAAAGGAAACAAATATGAAAAAAAAAAAAAGCGATGTGAATCAAATATAAATCTAGAATACAATTATCAATAGGGAATACAACTTGGGTACACCTTAAACTGAGCCAGCAGTTTCCTATGCCTCTCCACTTCCAGTTTTAGGTTAGCCTGTTCAATTAACCATAATAAGACAAATGTTCATAAAGAAAATATTTTCCAAATTGTTAGGATAGAAAATATGTCTGCACCTCAACATGCAAAATATCGTTAATTCTCTTCTCTCTTTCAGTAAGTTCCAATCTGCAGTTTGAAAGGTCTTGCTCTAGACGGGAAACTGAATCTTGCTTTTCTGAAAGAATTTTACCAATTTCCTCTATCTGCGCATCCCTATCTCTCAGTTTATCCTGTTGGGATAAAGCGCATACAAGTTTTTAAATAGGCAAACCCAGTAAGATAACCAAGCAATCCTGAATTACTAAGAAGCCAACTTTAAAAAGTTCTATATATTATTTCTTTGACCAAAGGACAAGAATGCAGTTTGAATTGGATAGCATCTACACCCTACCTCTGTAACTTAAATTCAAGTAGTGTCCCATAGTTAAGAATAAAAGTAGTTATGAAAAAGAAATCCATGACAAGATAACATAATTTGCACACATGATGTACATAGAGAACTGCAAGAGGAGCATCTAAAGTTTAGAAGATATATGATAGGAAGAATGTAAGATGACAGGCCCGACATTTTCAAGGGAGTAACAGACTTCAACAATAAAAAGTAAAGGAACACGTTAAAGATCAATTGCTAGACAACTGAAATTCTGAAAGAGAGGCGTGAATCTAAATTCATATGAAAAAGTATTATAACCACCTGCAAATCTCTAACAAGTTTCTTCACCCGATCATAATCCTCCACATCAATATTTTTACTCCTTTCAAGCAACTGAAAAAAAAAGGAAAAGGAATAAAGAAGGAACAAGAACACAACAAAACATGGTAATAAATTTTATTCAGTGTCCCAAAAAGCAATACCTCAGAAAACTTGTGATTAATATGGTCTTTTTCAAATTTTAGTGCTTCGATTTCATTCTTCCGACCTTCCAGCTCTATTTCTCTTTGCCTCAGAAGATTCTCAAGAATCTCTATCTCAGCTCTTGCCTTTTGCGCTAGTTCACACGATTTCTAACACGAATTTAAGTTATGTTTATTAGGCGCAAATCTTATATATGGGTTTGAGTATCCCTTGTACTCAATATACTAAATAAACTTTTTCTTTGCTGATCAAAGAAAAAAAATTAGTATCAGAAAAAAACTACAGCAATGCAACAAATGTTATCAAAATATAAAAGCCAACTACCATAAACCACATGATGCTATATTACAAAATCAACACAAATCAGTTGATGGTGAATTGGTGATATGTGCATTAAATTTTGTCAGTAAAGAGGGGCCAGGAAAGATAGGAAAGTACTATGATAAACTACCTTGTTTGTAGCCCATCAGCAAGCAACAATCTTTATGAATTTATTACATTAAAATAACAAAAAAATGGGAACTACCAAAAAGGAAGTATACATAATTGATATATCCGTTACCTGCCACTCCTCAAAATTGTGCTTATTTTCTTCCCTGAGCTGCATGTTGCTCTCACGAAGTAAGTTCATTTCCTGGACCTGCAAATAATTTTCAAAAACCAGCTCATTATTTAATTAATCATAATCATTGTTAACAAACACTTTAAATTGAAACAGATCAGCTTATTGTGTCATCATGATAGATAATAAGGAAAAGTAAATCCTGATAATAATATTCTCAACCTGAAGCTGCAATGCTTTGAACTCTTCTTCAGTAAACAAAAATGATTTTGATTTTGCACGCTCAGCTTCAAGTGATGCATGCGCAGACTCTGCTGCCTTCAGAGCACTATCAAGCTACAGAGAACCAAGAGATCCAAGAACAATATGCAATTAAATACACAAAATGAAAGCTTCTGAGACAGTCACAAGAAACCGAAGACAAAAACCAATTCTATTAGTTTTAGGACCCATCGTATGAGCAGGGACCATTTCTCCAACATATATATGACACAAATGCAGTCCTTATATCCAATTGAGTTTCAAATACATTCGGCATACATACAACATGAAAAAGCAAAAGACTATTGTTAATGCACCCAACAACCTAAATAAAGATTATATTACTCACAGAAGACTAATGTTACATGTCATGTTATAAAAAAGACAACAATGAAGTTAACACCATTGTACCTGTGACTGTAATCGCAGCTTTTCCTGTTTTAATAATGAAACTTCTGTTTCTGCCTGTGAGTAAAAAACAGTATTAGATAACCAAGAGAAGAAAATAAAAATGCAAGAAAGAGAGAGAAAATTAGCCAGACAAAGGTATTTACAATCTCTTTTGATCGTCGGAGATAATTAATCACATTTTGAAGGCTAGCATCACCAAATGCATCTGCACTACTACTTCCAGATGAAACACCAGCAGAGTTACGCTCCTTCTCAGCCCATCGAATATGCAAGGCCTCAAGTTGGCTATGCAGTATTTTATTCTGAAGAATATTGATGATATCGTTCATGTAAATAAAATAATAGCAAATAGCATGTAATGATATAAGATGGGTAGAAAAATCACAGCAAGTAAACATGTGATTACGTAAGTAGTTCTATGCATAAAAAATCCTCAATATACAAATAATCAATGCGTATCAAGCCATGGTATATGGGCCAAAAATTTATACCTAGTTCACTAAAACATAAGCAATTGACAAATGAGAAAAAGTACAATTGAGACAGAGAAGAAACTAACAAGGAAAATGGAGAAAAACTGAATAAGGGATCCTCCATAACAGTTAAAAGGAAAATAAAACAATGAAGAAAAAGAGAAAACATCAAGGGAGCAAAATTTCCCAATCCAAATCAGTTGCTGAGCCAAAGAAACTAGAACAATATCAATAACAGTTACATATTAAAAATTAAAAATAACAAAAAACAGTAATAACCCATTTCCACAGTTAATCAAATTACAAATAAAAATAGGTGAACATAAGGATGCAACCACAAAATGTTCCAAATATTATAATTTCTTGTTATCTTGAAAAAGTTCAGCAAAACCTGATACGTAAGTATATGTTATAATATCAAACAGTTTCCCAAGAAAAAGTTTCCTTTTGTATTGAAGCAAATTAAAAACAATTTGAAGTCATAAAAGATATTCTCAATGACCTGTTCATTGATTTCATTGTATTTTTTCTCAGCATCATCCCTGGACTTCTCCAGTGCTGCCTTCTCCTCTTCCCACTTAGCCTTTAGTTCACTCTGTCAAACACAATAGGTACATGCTATTACTTTTAACTTAAGATTTAAAACTTACTTGATTTCTATTAACTACATGAAAAGCAACTGATAGCAAATGATGCATCATAATGAAACAGTTGGAACAAATCCAAAACTATTATAAATAAAAAGGAAAAACAAAGGTCAAATAGCAAGTACTCATGGTGGAAGAGAACAATAATGAGTGCACAAGCAAACCAGCACATCAATAAATGACATTTCCCTCGGGTTTGGTTTTCATCACTCATATCCAGATGTCCTAAAGCAAGAATAAATTAAAAATTGAGTGAAATTAGCAATATCAAAAAAGGGCCCGGCCCACCAGGCCAGCCAAACATGTCAGGGATAGTTAGGAGTTTAGATTTATAGGCCCATTAACCCCAAACATGTCAGGGTGGAGCGGGTTGGGTCGGATTTTATTTCAAAAGATTTAAAAAGGCAGTTAAATATGAAATTGGATGCTAGGTTTGAAACTTTGAAAATGAACAACCGACCTACAGAAATACACAGGCCACACTTTGTCGGATCCTTTCCCACTCTCATTCCCTAGTCACAGTCATTCATCCTGGCCATGGAATAGGAAAGGGCAGGAAAACTCGGAGACAAGAATGGTTTAAAGGAATAATATATTTGTATGGATTAGCAGTTTATTTGTATGAATTTAAAAAAATTCAGATTTTTTAGGCTTCAACTCAATTAAAAGTTGTATCTGAGATTATTAGTGTTTCTGCTTCCCTTCCTCAACTCTCAAAATTCTCTCTTTTTTCTATCCTCCCAAAAAAGAGCAGAATTCTATCAGTGACATACATGTCAATAATTTCATTAACAAATATCTCATTTCTTTGAACTGAATAAACTTTAGAATCAAAGTTTGAATCATGCACCAATCTAGATCGATGTTTCTAAAGTGTGTGCTTGAATTAGCTTATTTTGTATACAAAAGAGTTTATAATCAAACGCTCCCTGAGAGCGCTTATGAAAAATAAGACCTTATTTCACACAAACAATCTATCCCAAACATGCTGTAATTCAGTTGACTGAGTCATCTAAGATGTGAAGCAGATTTTTCTAAAAATCAATTAACCTTTTTGATGTGGTAATCAAATTAATGATTTTAGATGAATCAGCTTCTGATGATACCATAGTGCAACCAAGCTTTCACAATTGTACAAGTTAGAAAACTTCAGAATTAATGATGAAAATTGCATAATAAAACTCGAACTACTTTTCTGTTCATGCACCTCTAATAGTGATTCAATAGTGCAATTTTTACTTCCACTAATAACTGATGACAAGATTAATGTATCTTTTATTCATATGATCATATGTGTGTCTGAAACCTGAAGTAGCAATTACTCAAACAATTTATGAAGAAAAATCTGAGGGCTTGAATTGTCACTTTTTTAAAAAACCACATGACAGCCAAGAAGCAAAGCAGCAGAAGATATGGTAAATTAATCTGATGACAATTCATCAAAACAGCATAAGGAAAACCGACTAAAATATCGTAAGGGGCTCCAATAAACACCAGAGAATTTGTTAATTAAAAAATATAAACAGGCAGAAACAATAAAATCTACTCATACTAAATTATTGAGAAAGAAACAGATAATAAAACAAGGATTTAATTGGTATGCACTAACAGTGTAAAGGTTTTTTACTCTGTCAACCAATTGAAAATTGCCATATCAGTTCAAATGATTAATTCTTATATTAACTACCTTAAAAGTCACTCATACCATGATTTCTGATTGGTTGACAATGTAAAAAATTTTATACTAACAATGCATAACAATTAAACTCATAAAACAATATGGAAAGAGGAAATTTTACGTTTTCAATTTTCTGAGCATTAGCTAGTTTACGTAATTCAGATGCCTCCTCCTGCAGTAAGGATAGAGCTTCCGATGTTTTTGTCAACTCCTGAATTGTTTCGGATTGGAGAATAACCTGAGCAACAATAAACAACTTCTAAGATTAGAAATAATGAAAAAGGAAGCAAAATTAGCAAGAGTATGCCATCTTTCCAACAGTTGGTAAATATGATCATAAAGCAACAGACCTTCACATCCTCAAAGACTAAATATCTCAAAAACAGAAATCTAATATAAATTTGCTACCAAAGCAGAACACAATATCAGGGGATAACTTGTCCTTCTTAAAACCAATGAAAACAAAAGTAAAAACAACAAAACTAAACTAAACTCAGTAAAAATAGTATAGGACCCGTTTGCTTTGTTTTTAGTTTCTTGTCTTGATTTCCTGTTTTCATTAATAATTGCAAAAATGTCATCTTGTTTTCATTCTATATCTAGTTTTCAAATATTTATATAGGAAACAGTGAATACTACACCAAAATTTAGTTTTCACTGTTTTCAAATTTTACCACAAAAATTGTACTTTCATAAGCACATTAAGCCGAAAAACTTTACTTAGTGATGGCCAATGAAAAGTTTGTATAAAAACAATTGAAATGAACCCTGCTATCCCTGATTGTCCAGCTGCCTGGAAATGAACATTTAAGATAACAAATTGAAAGGCAACATAATTCCAGCTACATGGATCTAAATATTAGTCTCAATTAGATTAAAAAAAAGAAATCAGATAGCTGAGCAAATTCAGCTTCCAATACAAGATTCACGCAACAATGTGATAAAAAAATGAATTTAACTACATAAACAACCATTTTTAACCTGTCTTTCATAATTGGTTTGAGCTGAACGCCATCTCTGATGCTCCTTGTCCAGGTGTTCTTTTAAACCAGAGATCTGAGTTTCCATTGCTGAAATTTGAGAACTACATCCAGAAAATAAGTAAGAGATTTATAAAATCAACTAAATGTAAATTTAACCCTGCAGTACTAAGATACAACATACGATTTGGCTAAAATTTCTTCTTTCAGATTTGTGATTTCAGCCAAGGCAGATGCAAGAGCCTCTTCCTTTCCCGCTGTTGCAGAAGCCACTGCTTCAGATTTCAAACTAGATTCATTTTCAAGCTCTGAAACCTTCTCTTTAAGTGAATGAAGTTCAACTTCTAGGGCTTTCTTTGCATTGTCAGCCTATGTGTATTAATGAAAAAGACAAACAAAATACATTAATATAAATAGAAATTGGTTTGGAAAATAGCTTTGAAGATTCTGACATGCTAGAATACCTCTAACTTATAGTTCTCATGTCCAATTTCAATCTGTTTCAGTGCAGCTTCATTCACCTCGGCAATGCTCTTATACTTCAACGTATAATATAAACAAGCAGTTAGGTTAAAGCAAAAATTTAAATATGATTTGTTTGAAAGAATAAATGATAACCTGAAGCATGTGACCTTTGTTAGCATGTGCTTCCACTTTCAATTTTTCAATCTCCTCCTTTGCAGTTTGCAACTCAGCAACAACCTACATCAAGTTATTGCAAGAACACTCCTATAATTTGCAGAGTAACATAAATATAAAACAGGAAATCAACAGGGTCTCTCATGTACATCTTTTTTTTTTAACGACACATTTGAGCTTGTGAAAGTTCTTTCTTTACTTGATTTAATTCCATTGTTTTTAGATAATTCACTCCCCTCAAGACAACAATATGAGGATAAGTATCGCGCAGAAAGAAGGCATCGAAGTCATTGGATCTGGTATTTTTACCAATCACAAAGAGAGTAAGAGACAAATCTATCTTGCTGGATCTTCCAGTGAGGTGACAAACCAATATTTATTTTTTAAATTTATAAATTGGTGAGAATGATCAATTTGTTCTTCTCTATGTGCAACAGGTGAAATACAGGAGTGGGCAGTGGGATTGGCGATAATTCCAACTGATTATTTCCTAATCAAGTTTGCAACCCACCATCACCGGTTTTATAGGACGTAATACTGCAGTCAAAAGGTATTTTCATTTTCCTGCAAAGTTGTACTTTGGTTATGTCCCCATGTTGGTGCATTTCATTTATTTCAAAACATATAACACAAGCAAATGCAGAGTTTAGATATGAAAATGTATCTAAAATGTACACCCACCTCATCACTAGATAAAGGGGATGGTCTACTCACACCATCCATGTCGACAACCTACATTCAATAATACAAGAAATTAGAACAGACATAATTGAATTGTGATTGCAGGGAAGTAAATATATACAAGAAACCCCCACTCAAACAACAACTAACACAACAGTTCGAGCCATACACTCAACGATATAACAGAACACATGTCATGGATCCATCCAAAATCAACAATATTCTTGACTAGAAGCAGTGGCATGTACATACTCTAGGACGGGATTCCTTTTATGCTAGTGGCTTTTAATCAGCACAAAATTTAATCAGCAGATATATTAGAGAGCTCAGTAGTGATATCTTTTGACAATTTTGTTCGGTGCTCTTCTGCTGTTGTCTTTAAGGATATATTATCCTCCTCCTTCGTCTTTCATAGTTCCATCTAAATAAATTTCTTCTTTCATTAAAAAAAAAGAGATCTAAAAATGTGCAATTTCCCCAAACATTTCACCTCAGACAACATATTCAATAACTAAATTGTACACACTAAACCTTAAGAAGTGCAAAGCCTAAGAGTTCTAAAACGATGACAATCAGCAACATACTTCACAAATTCAACAAAACCAACCAAAGTATTTAAACCTTATCATCAGTGGAACCCAATTTTCTTTGAAGACTGGAGAGTTTTGCCTGTGAATAGGGATCAAAGTTAGTCCTTACAACAAATTGTCAGGAATAAAGCGCACACAAGAGAGCAATCTAAAACAAGTACCTCAGCAGTAGCAGCCCTAGATTCAGCAGATGAAACTGCACGCAATGCATTAGCTAACTCTTTGCTCATATCCTCAACCTGTCTCAGAGAATTTTTCATGCTCTGGTCACGGTCTAGTGTGAGTCTCCGCACATTTTCCCGCTCTTCCTGTAACTCTTTCTTGGCCTCAGCCCATTCCCTCTAAAAAGTGCACCATTAATGATAACCATAATACTAAATCTTCAAAAACAAAGATGCAAAACATGCACTTTACTAAAAAGTTATACAATTAACAAGTTAGTAGGATATTTTCATAAGGAATAAAAGAAAACACACCTCCAACTTCTTTATATATTCTTCTTGTTTTAACCTCTCAGCAGCTCTTGCTTCCTGACATTGTCAAATCAAATGAAACTTCCAAATAGAAATTATTAAACCAAAATGATACTAAGGTGTACATTGATAATCATAACGAACCTCTCGAACTTCCTCAGCACTCTGTATGGTACTCAAACTAGCCTGCAACATTAAGCGTAAGAATATGCAGAATTTAAGGTATATATAAAATAAAAACTGATCCTGACCTGCAGGCGCTGCACCCTTTCAGATAAGCTGTGAACCTCATCAGATGCTCTCTTTTCAGCACTTGACAGGACTTCTTTTTCATGCTTCAAAACAGACAACTGAAAATAAACATAAGGAATGAATAAATAAAATAAACTTCTAAATATAAAACATAATAAAACTTTATAAAGCTCAATAGTTAACTTGAATGAAATCTTAACCTCCATAGAATGTTTCCCACAACGCTCCTCAGCAGCAGTCACAGACTCAGAACTTTCACGCAGTTTTCGTTGGTATTCAACAATTA
Source organism: Ammopiptanthus mongolicus (assembly GCA_039655645.1). Taxonomy (NCBI): domain Eukaryota; kingdom Viridiplantae; phylum Streptophyta; class Magnoliopsida; order Fabales; family Fabaceae; genus Ammopiptanthus; species Ammopiptanthus mongolicus. The sequence goes on along the minus strand of CM077351.1, from coordinate 17,901,371 downwards.
ACTGTGAAAATTCCACATTTCTCGCCAAAACGCCATTCGCTTCAGCTTTCTAAAAATGCCATCCATAAATCCATAAATTAGTACAATAAAAACAAGCAAGGAGAAAAATTTAATATTAAAATCATGTAATTACCTGGTGTTCAAATTCTTTCATAAAGCTTTCAAGTCTCTCTCTAGCAAAATTTGCTTCAAGTGCCATCTTGTCACGTTCTGATCGTAATACAATAATCTCACTCCTGAAGATATAGAAAAGGCCAGATAAAAAACAAATTATGCTATCCAGAAACATGTGGCCATTAGTAAAAAGATAACGCATAATATTTAACTATCTACAGATCATTCATCTAATAATCATTAAGGTTACTAGGTTATAATTGTTTTTAAAATAAAATAGAAATATGTGAATGAAGAGAAAAGGATTTTATCTACAGTTCCTTGTTTTATTAGATGAGAAGAGAAGAAGTTTATCTATAGGTATATGCACATGCAGGAAAGCTCTTGTAACAACCGAAGAGCAAAGATAACCTCAATTTTGGGGGAAAAAACATTATTACAAGTACAACTACTATTCATAACAAAGGATGAGAGTTCCTTGAACTGAATTTAAATTGGTTCTCCTTATTATCCTTAAATTGCTTCTCATAACATTATTTCTTGCACCGCATAACGGATATAACAGAGGCGTAAAAGGGGAATTTCCCATCAAGTCCCCTGTAGCGGCCGCGAGAGGCCGCAATCACCGCGGGCCTGCGGCAGCCGCCAGTGCAAAATGCATCGCACCAGACGATTGCATCACACCAGAGCTCAATTCCGCTATGCGAATCCGCGATCGCGCACGATAGCGCTGTGATTGACAACATTAGCATAAGGGACAAGAGTCCAGAAATATCAAAAACAATTGACAGCATTTAATACAACCAGAAACTAACATAAACAGTAACCAGTGACCGAGAGGCCACAGGTTTAGGTCCTGGATTCAGCCTCTTGCAAAGGAAGGAAAGGCTACGTATTACAGAGTATAATAGACCTACCTAGTTTAGTGGGAGCTTTATAGCACCAGGATGCCGTTTAGTAACAAATGTAATTTTACTGCTTAGTTCAATAGCATATATCTAGGTATCTGTTTATAATAATCTTCTTCTGTCAATCAGTTAGACACACTAAATCATTACATAAGAATAGTTGATCCAAAATGCAGATTAGTAATACTATTTCATTAAAAAACCAGAACTATTAAAAGCAACCATATTTACAAGTTAAAAACATGTAGACTATGTTTATAGATTTTCAAAAATTAAATCTGATGTTCTTTACCCATTACATTTATCATCCAAAAAGGTAATTATCGTAGAAGTTGAGTTAAAAATCAAAAAATTGGAAAAAAACAATAGGTTTATGAAAGTCTTTTGGTTTGAGCAACTTACTAGTATTCCAATTATGCATTACTTCAAACTATGAGATAATAACTAGGCACTATCATACATCAAACACAAATTAAGATGCATCATAAACTATAGGAAGTTAGCAACCTTACCTAGACTTTGCTAAATCATCCTCAAGGCATCTCACACGGTCAGCAGCTTTTTCCAAGGACTTCTTAGCAGCTTCCTGTAATAATGAAAATAACAACATATATTAGAAGGGTCAAATAAAAACCATTCAGGACTCTTTATGACAGAAAAAAAGCAAATGATAGGCGAGAACACAATGTCAGACAGTTATCAATAAATACCTTGTCAAAGGAATAATTATAGGACAAGCAAAACACTAAACTAACCTTAAAAAATTAACACAAGCTGATATTCTTAACAAATTAAAAGATGAATTTCATCATAAGGCAAAGTATCAATAACCATAAATTGCAGTGGCACAGGCCCGACACACCCCGTTGCACATCAAGCTGCTACAACTTTTCCATCATGTCATGTTTTTCTATAGTCATGGTTGGGATCACAACGAATCACAAAAGTCAAGGGCCCTATTTTTGGGTATTCACATAATCTTTTAGGGATTTCCTATCTTCTTTATCAACACAGAGTTCTTAGGGTTAAAAATCCTACTTGCTTCAAAGGAAATGTAGCTCCCCACCTATGTTTCAAACAACGTTATCGAAATTGTACGATTTAGAATTCGACGCGAACAGTTCAATTCGTGAATCACACGATGCACATCGGTGAATGAATTGGGGAGTTGCCACAAATACACCGTGAATCCTCGGGATTGTGCAATACGGTGCGATTTATGAATCACCGTGACTCCTTCTCCTATTTCTTGCTTCCAGTTTCCATCATCATCACCATTTTTCTGTTCTGCTTAATACACTACACGTACATTCGATACAGCCATGGCTCAAAAAAGAAAGTGCAGAAAGGCATTACTTGGGATCATTGTAAGTCCCTTGAGACTAGTTTACATGTTTAATGTGGGGAGGAACATTTAGGATGAAACATCATATTGCTTGAACACACAAAGAAGTTGCTCATTGTGGACAAGTGCCGGAAGAGGTCAGATGTTAGCTCCTACAATTAAGGATGATATGTTCTTGAGTGCTTTGATGATAAAGAACATCATTCACTAAAAAAGGGCTATGGATGCCTTTGTAGTAAAAGGAAAAGGGGAAGTGGCTCTTCCACAACTAATATGAAACAACGAACAATAAATGCTATGGTGAAGGATAGAACTTTGGTGGTTTGGAATATTTGGAGATGAATATATGATAATGCATTGTCATTCAATTTGGTTAAGAGTCCATTGTTTATTAATATGATAGAGGCTTAAAACTGCCAACCTATCATGAAGTGAGGGTCTTAAATTCGAAGAAAGAAGTAGATTTTGTTCATGCTAATTTAGACATGTATAAGCTTGAAAATTTAAGTTAATTGTCAAACACAACAAATTATGCATGAACCAGCTTTTTAGCAAAAAAAAACAACTGAAATAGAAAAAATCAATCTTTTGAAAAACACTCAGAATTGCAGAGAAGAAGAACACAACAGAGAAAGATGAGGGAGAAACAGGCCGGAAAGTCGCTGGAACAAAGAAGGAATGGCGAGAGAGGGAAAGCCAAGAAAGGTCACTGCTGAATGAAGGGTGTCGAGTATGCTGAACAGATGCTCACCTTACTCTTCCAAGTCAAAGTTTGGGGGGCGAAAAGACAAAAGAAGAAAGGGAATGGCTAAATAGTTGGGCCAAAAATAGGATTTCACGAAGCTTTCACAGGTGTGGCCACTATGCCTACGATTGCTTCTGCAACTGGCCGTAAAAGTGGTAGGATTTCCCGCATCGTGAAACCGCACCATGATGCCAGTTCGCATTGCACTCCCTATCCACTCCGCATCAGAACGGTGCAATAGCACTGCATAACCGTGCTATTGACTACATAGATATAAAATCATCTATGAGCCTTCACCTAAAATCTTAAACTTTCAGGAGTGTTTGTCATTGACAAAAAGTATGTATTGAAAGACTTGAGAGAATATAGACAAAAGTGTTTGTGAAATGCTTGAGTGATTTGCACTCAGCTGATCTTCTATTTATATACACTTCTAGGAATAAATACAATTTACATTTACAAGGAGAATAATAATAATACTACTTCCTAGGTGCATGTATGATATTTCCTAGATACATGACTAACTAGGTACATGAATATGAATATAATTGCTACACCTCCCAATACTAATTGCTACTAATTCCAACACTCTCCCTCAAGCTGGAGCATATAAGTCGAATGCTCCAAGCTTGGAACAGATATATTGAATTCTCGGTCCCCTTAGGGATTTTGTGAAGACGTCTGCTAGCTGATCATTAGAGGTAACAGATTCGGTGATAACATCTTTAGAAAGAACTTTCTCACAGACAAGATGACAATCAATCTCAATATGTTTTGTTCTCTCATGGAATACCGGATTGGAAGCTATATGCAGAGCTGCCTGATTATCACAGCATAGTTTCATTTGTTGAGTATCTCCAAACTTCAACTCCCAAAGAAGTTGTTTAATCCAAATGAGTTCACAAATGGCTGTAGTCATAGCTCTATATTCAGCCTCTGCACTGAACCTTGCGACCACATTTTGCTTCTTACTATTCCAAGAGAGAGGATGTCCACCAATAGAAACACAATACCCTGAAGTGGAACGCCTATCAATCGGTGAACCTGCCCAATCTGCATGACAAAAACCAACTATTTGAGTGTCTCCTTTGTCTTCATAGAGTAGTCCTTGTCCTGGGGCCTTTTTAATGTACCTAAGAATTCGAATCGTCGCATCCCAATGATCATTATGAGGAGATTGCATGAATTGACTTACTACCGCCACTGCAAAAGAGATATACGGCCTTGTAATAGTGAGATAGATGAGTTTCCAAACCAATCTCCAATATCTCTCAGGATCAGAATAAGGCTCCCCCTGGGCAGGCAATAATTTTAGATTTGGATCCATAGGGCTATCAACTGGTTTACAGTCCATCATACCGGTTTCTTTAAGTATGTCTAATGCATACTTCCTTTGTGAAATGATAATCCCATTCTTTGATTGTGCAACTTCAATTCCAAGAAAATATTTTAGCTTCCCCAAGTCCTTGGTCTGAAAATGGCGAAATAAATGTTCCTTCAGCTGAGAAATTTTTTCGTGGTCACTTTCCGTGATGACTATATCATCTACATAAACCACCAAGTAAACACATTTATTTGGATAGGTGTGACAATAGAAGACTGAATGATCTGCTTCACTACGTTTCATTCCAAAAGCTTGCACAACTGAACTGAATTTTCCAAACCAAGTTCGTGGAGATTGTTTAAGGCCATAGAGAGATCGTTGTAGCCTGCAAACCAAACCAGACTCCCCCTTAGCAACAAATCCAGGCGGTTGCTCCATATAAATCTCCTCCTCTAATTCTCCATGAAGAAAGGCATTTTTAATATCCAACTGATATAATGGCCAATGATGGATGGCGGCCATGGCAAGAACCAATCAAACAGAAGTGATTTTAGCCACAGGGGAGAATGTATCGCCATAATCAAGACCATAAATCTGAGTATAACCTTTGACTACTAACCGGGCTTTGAGACGATCAATCTGTCCATTGGCTCCAAATAGCATATACCCACCGACAGCCAACAGGTTTCTTGCCCGGAGGAAGGGGAACTAACTCCCAAGTGCCATTATGCTCCAAAGCCTGCATTTCATCAATCATGGCTTGTCGCCATCCTGGATGATCAAGTGCCTCATGAACATGTTTAGGAATGGAAACAGAAGATAAGGATGACACAAAAGAATAATAAGAGGGAGATAGACGATGATAACTTAAAAAGTTATAAATAGGATGAGGATTCCGGGTTGCCAGGGTACCTTTTCGAAGAGCAATGGGTAAATCAAGATTTTCTTCGAGAAGGTCCATGGTAGGGTCATCCACTGGAGCAGGACATGATTCACCTGGTCTTTCAGTGCCTTCCAATTCTGTATTAGCAAGACGTGGATGACGCCGGTATATGATGGGTGATCTTTGAGATTGCTCAAGTGGAGGTTGGTCAAGAATATCTGTAGTCGAAACTGATTCCGTCAAAGCTGAAGCTGATGGACCAAGATAAGGAATCGGAAAAACTTCTTGAATAGTATGAGACTCAACAATGGATGGTGAGAAGTAAAACTTTTCTTCAAAGAACGTTACATCAGCAGACATATAATACCGATTCTGCACAGGGGAGTAACACCTGTAACCCTTCTGTAACCGGGAGTATCCCAGAAAAATACATTTAATGGCTCGGGCAAAAAGCTTATCAAGACCTGGAGACAAGTCACGAACAAAACAAGTGCATCCAAATATCTATGGAGCAACATGAAACAATGGTTCTTTAGGAAACAAGATGGAATGTGGTATTTTATGATCAAGAGAGGACGAAGGCATCCGATTAATTAAAAAACAGGCTATCAAAACTGCATCACCCCAATGTCGGACAGGTACATTCGCATGAAGTAACAAAGTTCGAGCAGTTTCAACAAGATGTCTATTTTTTCTTTCAGCTAGGCCATTCTGTTGAGGGGTATGAGAACAACTGGATTGATGGAGAATGCCCTGTGATGACAAGAAGGAAGAAAGAGCAGAAGAAAAGTACTCTTTTGCATTATCACTTCTAAGGATTTTGATTGTCTTACCAAATTGGGTTTTAACCTCATTCACAAAAATGGTGACAACCGACAAAAGTTCAGATCGTTCTTTCATTAAGAAAACCCAAGTGCATCGAGAGAATTCATCAATAAAAATAACGAAATATCGAAAGCCATTAGAAGACACACGACTTGGTCCCCATATATCTGAATGGATAACTGAAAAGGGAGAATCAACTCGGCTTTCAACTTTGCTGGGAAAGGAAGAGCGAACATGTTTGCCTAGTTTACATGACTCACAGTTCAATGATGACATTTTTGCTAGATTCGGAACCATTTGCTTCAATTTTGACAAACTTGGATGGCCCAATCGTTCATGAAGAAGATTTGGAGACTCAACTGCAGTAAAACTTACAGAAGGAGCTGATTGGAGGTAATAAAGACCATGTGATTCATGTCTTACGCCAATTATCCGACCCGTAGCACGTTCCTGTATACTAAAAGAACCAACATCAAGGTTATTGAGCAGTTTAGAGAGCGAGTAAGTTGACTAAGGGAGATCAAATTAAAAGGGCAACCAAGTATAAACAAAACAGACTTTAAGGTTATAGAAGGAGTGACTGAAACATGACCGATTCCTTTGACGGTGACCTTAGAACCATCCGCAGGAGTTATGAAGTGAGGAAACTTAGGAGAAGATATGGAGGAGAATAAAGAACGATTACCAGCAATATAATCAGAGGCACCTGAATCAATTATCCAAAGATTTTGGTTGTTACCGGATTGAGATATGAAGGCTGCGGAATCATGAACACCAGTGGTAGTAGACCCATGAGATTGATGGGCAGCTTTCAATTGAAGATACTCTTGGTACTCAGCTTCAAAAAAATTTCCCTTGAACATTTCAGCTTTTCTAGGAAAACCATGAAGAGAGTAACAGGTGTTTTGAGTGTGACCCATTCTCTTACAATAGGTGCATTGGGAACAACCTTTTTTTTTTTTAAAAAAAAACAGATAGAGGAGAACTGCTTAACACCTGAGATTGTATAGAGACTACCAAGCACAAACCAGAAATTGCGGCCAGAAAATGGAGATTAAAGGCAAGAGACCCACTTTCTGAAAAACCTCAAAAGTGGATTTTGACCAACTAGACGGATAGAGGAGGCCGCAGTGAGCGTTTCTGGGCGGTCGCGAAGATTTTCCGGTGGCGGGAAGGTGGCGCGTGACTCACACACGCCGAGTGCAATGCTGCGACTGGGCTTCACGCGCCTCCTCTTGACAGCGCGTGGAGGCATGTCAGACGTTTTTCGGCGACTATTTTTCGAAATCTGGCCGGTCGGCGACTTTTGATAAGATTTCCGGCGACGACGGACAGTGGGTGGCCGGTGACAGTGACTTTTGGACTTTGGGCAATGGCTGTTTGGGTGACCAAAGGACAAAGCTTAAGGGTTCTGCTGGACCAGAAGCAGAGACCTTCAAAAGAGAAATGAACCTGCTCTTGATACCATATTGAAAGACTTGAGAGAATATAGACAAGTGTTTGTGAAATGCTTGAGTGATTTGCACTCAGCTGATCTTCTATTTATATACACTTCTAAGAATAAATACAATTTACATTTACAAGGAGAATAATAATAATACTACTTCCTAGGTGCATGTATGATATTTCCTAGATACATGACTAACTAGGTACATGAATATGAATATAATTGCTACACCTCCCAATACTAATTGCTACTAATTCCAACAGTATGAAACTAAAAGTACTTGTTTCTAAAAGTTCCAACATCATCTTTACCTGTGAAATTTCAATGGAAGCATTAAGGTTGTTTCTACCAACTTCTGCAACAGCTGAAAATTTCAGAATCAATAAATGTAAGGTGCTAACAGTCTAAGAAGCACACAATTAACAGACAATAATCAACCGAAAAGCAGTAAAGCTATTTTACACAAGTTTATAGATCAAATATTTCATTAGGATATCTATATATCATGCATTTTTCACAATATACCAAAAATAATGAAGTGCACATACACACAATCTAAAAAGCAAATAATTAAAGGAATCGAATCGCCTAACACATATTCCTCAAACAACAAACAAGCATAACTAACAACTGGGAGGAATCATACACATACAAAGAGAGAAACAAATGGGAGGAATCATACATCTTTGGCCTGTCAATGTTCTCTCTCCTTTGGCAGGAGGTTATATTCATTTGACTTGGTTATGCAGTTTAAAGACCTAATAATCATGGCTATCAGGCTATGACACAGGACATGTACACCACAACACAGACACAATAATATGGCAAAATCTAAATTAAAAAAAGACCCATTTATCCAATTCTTATGCTTTTGTATTTACTTCTATCCTCTATAATAAACTTATTTACATAAATAAAAAAATTCTCACATAAATAGTGTCCATACCATATCAAAGATAAAGGTGAATTGATTACTTCAATTTGATATACTATATCACGCCTATTTATCCTTTGTTTTATACTTAAATTTTGTATACTATATAAACCCGCATTATTAATCACTTATTTGATAGATATAATAATTACGGATATGAATTATAGAAAGGTATGTGAGACGAGGTTAGTCTGTTTCCGCCAAAGAATGTTTTTAGATGAATCTACTATGAAAGGAAGCTTTTTGGTGAAGATAAAAGACCAGCTATTTAGCTGGAACAAAAACAGCAGAAAATACAGAGAGGACAAATACTTATTAGGGATAAGAGATGAAAATATTATTAAAGAAAAAGACAATGCACATTTGGATGTACCGGAAGATATCTTCCTAAACAGCAAAGCAGAATTTAAAAAACCTAACATAGGAAGCTCAAAATTGCATCAAAGCTATCTTATCTCTTTGCACATTAACAAAGTAAGACTCCTTGAATCAGTCATGAGCATAACAACAAAGAGAAGCCAAGAACAGAACTTAGAGCACCAATAGTCTAGTATAATATGCACACAAGATAAGGAAAAGTCAGTAACCCATTTAATTGTTTAAATGACCGGATAGGGTACTGCATCATATTCCACCCTTCCAGATTTTCTTATGAAATAGAACCCAATGCCTATTCTCACAGATACTGTCCGCAGCAGCAAAACAACAACAAATTGGCCTTCTTTATAAAAAAGGAAAAAGAAATATCACTAGAAGAGAAGAGAAAAATAAAAAGGAAGAGGATAAAACATCCACAAAAAACTGACAGGCACGACTAAAACCTAAGAGACAAAGCCATGCAACAAAGCATGTCAATCCCTCTGAATATCTAACAAAGCAACACCACGAAAAAAACCATGGGCGAAGCACCAAAGGGATACCAAAAGGAAACATTGAAAATTTTATACCTTTCCAACCATATATACCAAAATACAACAAAAACATAGCAATGCCACAGAATTTTGGCATCTTTACAAGAGCCAAAAACTGTAAATTTATTATGCAGAAAATGATGCAAATCCGTAGGGCAGATCCAAGACTCTTCAAAGATCCCAAATAACCTAGTCAAAAGAAAATTCGTAGCCAAGCAATGCAAAAAAAGATGAGGCCCGGTTTCCAAATCTAAACCACACATTATGCACATATCACGAGACAAAGTGGCAAGAACAGGAGTCAGAGAAAAGTTTTAACCTTTAAGGGAGCTTTGGGCTTCCAGATGGGTTTATCCAAAGCAAATCTATAAGTATTGTGAAAGTGAGACAAGAACTAAATAAAAAAGATTTACAAGTGAGCACTCTAGAGTAATCAAGGACCCATTTACAAGTGAACACTCTTGAGTAATCAAGGACCCCAGTTCCCCCGGAGACAATTTTATGAACAAATGAAGTTTCAAATAGGAGTTATCCAGAGAGTAGAAATGACAGAGGCATCATGTAAAGAAAACAGACAAAAAAAAACCTTGGAAAAGACTCAGAAAGTGAAACAGTACAAGCCCAAATATCTTATCAAAAATTAATAGGAAAGCCATCACCCAATTTTTACCTAATGACCATGCTTTATAACATTCCCTTTTAACCTAACTTTATCTTGCAAACTTGCGTCCCGCCACTAGGGTTCTTTACCCTTAGGTCCAAAACCTCTTGATTCACCAAGTGTCTCTTTTGCTACCTTCCTAATCCTTTTGACCAAGGTTGTCAGACTCGCGAGTCTAGGTAGACTCGTGGAGCATACGTAAACTCGACACGTAGACTCGACTCGTAGACTCGTAAGAGTCTACCTAATATAAAAAAAACTATAAATGACATATATAAATAACATAAAACCAACAAAACAGCAACATTATAATCCAATAACATCTACCATCATCATAATCATTAAAAAGTATCATAATCCAAATACAAAACATTACCAAAACATGTAAGTATATAACATGAACATCAAAAACAACTCCTAAATGTTTAAAATAGTGGGAAGGAAACAAGGGGTTTGAAGGAAGGATAAAATAGAGGGAAGGAAAATTGCTTGCTGCTGCACCTGCAACAAACCCGAGCAGGGAAGAGCTACAAGGTTTGAGCAGGGGAGATGGTGGCTCGCGGGTTCGAAGAGGCGGACATAGGAGGCAAGGAAGATGGTGGTTGCGGCAGGGAGGGTGGCTGTTCACGGGTTCGAAGTGGCGGCTGTAGGCCGGTGGTTCACGGCAAGGAGGGTGGTCGTTTGCGTCAGTGAGGTGAAGAGGGGTGTTAGGTTTTTTCCGAAGCTCGAAATAGAGAGGGAGAGTCCAAGAGGGTCAAACGAAAATGCACAAAAGAGAGGAAAAGGCAAAAAAATTAACCCAAACGCAGCTTTTTGGGTATTATGTGCATCAATTTGAAAATAAACTCAGACTCGCTAACTCGCCCCAGAATCGCGATTCCACCCCGAGTCTACCGATTCCACCCGAGTCAAGGCGAGTCTACCCCAAAAACGATTCTGAGTCCGATTTCACCCGTTTTGGGTAGGTAGAATCGCAAACTCGTACGAGTCTACGAGTTGACTCGCGAGTTTTACAACCATGCTTTTGACCATTTCGTCCCACATATCATTAGCACTTCCTTGTAACTCCCAAAACCCTCCCTCCAAAACCCTATGCTGAAAGCTCCATTGTGTTTCCCCTTCAATTGCAACCACTTGATCCTTGAAACCTTATCATGGTCTTTTCTATTTACTCTCCTCTTAACTCTTACATCCATAACCAAGACTCTGTGTTGGGTAGTTAGGCTCTCTCCAAGTATGACTTTACAATCCATGCAAAGTTTTCTATCGGATTTCCTAGTAAAAAAGAAATCGGCTTGGGAGCATGACACCCCACTTTTGTAGGTGATAAGATGCTCGTCCCGCTTTCCTAAAACACATGTTGGTTATTGTAAGATCGAAAGCTAAAGAAAAATCTAGGATAGATTTGCCCTCTGCATTTGTTCCCTGTATGCCATATCCCTCATGCAAACCCTCGTATCCTCTAGAGGCAATCCCTACATGACCATTTAGATCCCCTCCCAAGAAAATATTTTCCCCTAATGGTATTTCTTGAACAAAGCCATCTAAATCCTCCCAAAATAATACCTTGTGATCTTTTAACCCTACCTAAGGTGCAGAAGCACTGATCACATTAAAAGTATCTCTTTCCAAGACAAACTTTAGGGTTGTGATCCTATCTCTAATCCTTTTTACATCCACAATATCATTCTTCCAATACTTATCTACGATTATGCCCACCCCATTTATTGTTTTTACTTTCCCGATGTACCAAAGCTTAAAACCCGACGTGTCTAATTCCTTTGCCTTTGCTCCCACCCACTCAGGTTCTTGTAGGCACATAAAATTGATCCTCCTCCTAATCATGGTGTCCACTATTTCCACTGATTTACCTATAAGTGTGCCTACATTCCAAGTTCCAAAGCGAACCCTACTCTTATGGATTACAAATATAAAGAAATAAAAAGAAAAACAGTAAGAGGGAAGAAAAAAAAAACATGACACTCAAAACAACTAAGCCCGCCTTTTAATTGCCGCCAACAAAATGATGTGCAGTATTACTTAAGTTCAATTTCATTCAGACATATGGGGTAAGCCTATGGATAGACCCCAAGAGTTGGAATCTGCAAACAGACAAGGTACGAGAAACCCTATCCTTTCCCTAGCTTCTCCACCCGATTATGTATTTTTCATGAATTCCAGATGTAGATAGCTTCTTCTATTACAGCCCTGTTTATATCTTATTTGACGGTGTAACTTATAATGTGCCCCCTCTCAACCTTTCATGGAACTAAGTTATGATATACAAAAAGACTATTGGTGAATAAACAACAGCATTATCCCAACAACTATAATTAGGTACCAAATTCTTTTCAAGTATGAAGAAAGATCAGCCATCCCATCAACATCTTGTTCACACTCAAAATTGATTACACCAAAAAAGGGGGGAAGATATTAAAGAGAAAAGGGGACAAAAAAATGTTTCTGGAACCTGCAAGAGCTTCTGAAGAATGGGTGTGAGATAAATTATTACTATGCTCCTCCTCATACAACCTCTTGTACATGGCAACCTGCAACAAGTATGAAACACAAGTACAAACTTAGAGGTACGACTAGTAACAAAACACAATCAACAACTCTGCCAAAATTAACATGCAGATCAAACATTTTAAATCAGGGCATTGCCCAATGGTTACAGCCACTGCCATTACAGTTAGGGAAGTGTAGGTCTAAATGCATATTTCCTACTACAATGAAAAAAATACAAAGGAAAAGAAAAGTACAATAATAAAAGCTTACAGCTGTATGAAGAGATTCAATCATGCGCCCTTGCTCTTCGGCTCTCTGCAGAACAGCTGCAACTTTAGAAGCAGCTTCTTCAGTATGTTTTTTGAGTTCCATTTCAAGCTTCTCCTACAATTTAATAGTACAAAATCAATCACCAGATTTTGTGAGAGTCCTTACAGGCTGCAGCATAGGAATGGAAAAAGAATTCTTTTCCAACCAACCTTGAATTCCGCCTCCTGATTTTCAATCTGGCCAGAAAGACTACGTACAAGGCTTCTAAGTTGGACATTCTGCTCAACTAATCCATTAATGTCCTTGAAAGTTATCTGCTTCCCAAAGTTCAATTGAAAAAATTTAACAATGAAACAGACGAGTTTAAGAGACAAAAAATAAAGCCAAAATCATCGTACAAGGTGCTCCGAGATGACTTTTTCAGCTTCAGTCTCTGTACTTGTCATTGAATCAATATTTGCAGTATCATCAACATTATCATACCCAATTGAGCCACATCGAAGCTGTATGTCCTGGCATTCCTTCAAAAGTACTGTCACCTGTAATAAATAAACTATTATTAATTTAATAATTTAAGAAAATTGGGGACTTAACTAAACCATAAACCAGACTATGAAGAAAAAAGTAGCAATGATTACCTTTATGACTATAATATAGTAAAAAATTATGTCCATTCAGAGAGAATTTTTTCAGCACAAGAAAAAAAAACCTCTTAACAAGCTAAAAAACTTAGCTTCTAAAACAAGCAACAGAAATGCTGTTTTCATTACAGCTGTTGATGAAAAGTTACAGTAGGATACCAAAAAAACCTTCCATGTAGTCATTATGGATCTACAAATAGCCTATGGTAGAATGCTGAAGAGGAAAAAAAAAAAAAAAAAAAAAAGAGCCAGTATAGCATACAGTCAAGCTGTCAAGGATAAGCATGATTGGGCAACAAGAAGTTGGCTAACTCATGGGAGTGTACTAAATTCGACTAGTACAGGGAGTGATTCTTATTTTTTCTCCTCATCCTCCTATTCATCAAAACAGTGTTGTTCCTTCCCTTTCCTCGTGTCCTAGTAAATGTGGGTCTTCTCTAGGTGAGTAGGTGGTGACCGTGATGGTCCTAACCTGAGCGTTGGCATTCTTCCCATTCCAGTGCAAACCATATCGTCCTTGCAAGAAATTGGTAAAAAAAATTAGAACACTTAGCTAGTTCGGTGAACTATGATGGTAAGAAAGGTAAGTGGGTAAAGTTTGTTTCTTAATGAAGATTTTAGATGGAATGTGAGAGGGCTAGGTAACCCTAGGAAGGGGAAGAGAGTTACGGAGGTGATTTCTAAAGCATCGCTGGATATTGTCAAGCTTCAGGAGATTAAGCTGGAAAGTTTTGATGTTCTTCTAGTCATAGAAATTGGGACTCCAAATTTAAAGATTGGGTTTATTTGCCTTCGTCAGAAGCCTCTTTGGGTGTATTGTTGTTTGGGATACAAGATGTGCTTTTCTAAAATTGATTCTATTGTTGGCGGTTCTTTGGTCTCTATTTATTTGGATTTTAGAGGGAGAGGTCAATGGTGGTTTACATCGGTTTATGGTCCAAATAATCAGAGCACGCGTTCTATGAGGGGTTTTTGACTGCTTTATTCAAGAATGTGGCTTGAGATTTTACCCCTCTCAAATGCTCTTTTCACTTGGTTGGCTAATAGGCACTACATGGTTTCCTCTCGTTTGGTAGATTTCTTTTCACTCATGACTGGGAGGATGCCGTTCCTGGTCTTATTCAAGAATATTTACAGAAGATTGTTTCTGACCATTTTCCTAGTTTGTGAATCCTGTAAAGTCAAGTCGGGTCCGACACCTTTTAGGTTTGAAAACATGTGGGTTGGTCATCATTCTTTTATTCCGTTCATCAAGGAGGTTTGGAACTCTGAAATTTTTTAGGGCTGGGAAGGTTTTTAACTTATGAAGAATTTTAACCTCCTTGAGGAAAAGTTCAAACTTCAAAGGGTGGAACAAAGATGTTTTGGTGATATTAGGGTTAGGAAAGGAGAAATTCTGCAAGAGATTGATTCTTTGGACAGATTGGAGGCAGAGGGTTCTCTTTCAGGTTCTGAATGTGTAAGAAGGCAGAGTTTGAGGAATGACCTCAATAAGGTTTTGCTTAAGGAGGAAATTGGTTGGAAGCAAAAATTGAGATTCCAATAAGCTAAGGATGGGGATGCTAATTCTAAGTTGTTCCATAGAGTAGCTTCTGAAGGAAGAGTTTTATTAAGGAATTCGAGTTGGAGGATGGGAGTTTTGTTAAGAATATCAGGGTTATTGCTAATGAAATTTCCAGATTTTACAAGGAGTTTTTTTCGGAGGATTGGATTTCTAGACTGTTCATGGAAGGGCTGGATTGGAGCCCTATTTCGTCTGATAAAGCTGGTTGGTTGGAAAGACCCTTTGATGAAGAGGAAATTCGTAGGGCAGTTTTCAATTACGGAAAAGAGAAACCTCAGGGTGGTTACCGGTTTTCCATTCTTTTCTTTCGAAGTAGCTGGGATATCATCAAACAGGAACTGTCCACCTTTGTTCTAGTCGTTTTCACTCTTTCAGACACACAATTTAAATTATCACTCATGTGATTATAACCACAATAATAACAACAAGACAGACTCCAGTCTAAGCTCAAGCATAATTCTTATTTAATAAATGAAATTTAATTTAATAAGATGAAGAGAAAGAATTGCAAAGAGTGAGAAAGATAAGGAATCCTCTTAAATAAAAGAACAATACATAAAAGAAACAAGAAAAAAGAGAAAAACAGTAACAAAACTCCCAATCCCTAAACAAATATGTTAGAAAAATCCCATAAAAAAGGCCATGAGCTTTGCACCAACTAGATGCCGACCACCTAATCCAAAATCAAGTGATTTGGCGAAGAAACATCCTTAAAAATATGAGATCCACTCTAACCAAATAAACCATATTGTAGTACAGATTGCACATTGCCATAATAATTTAGCCGCTTAACTTCTACCAAAACCATGAAAGCTAACCATCAAAAAATTGTCTCGGGGGACCTAGAACACACCCAACATTCATCAGGCACAAATTCTAAGCAAGCACCAAATATTACACACATATCAGTAAAATCAAACAAATAGATGAAATACATAAAATAGGCACAGCAAACTACTGGGGGGATGCTTTTCTCCTTGCCTGCTTTTGAAGGTCGTTAACTTCTTTCTGAGCAAGATTATAATCCCGTTCACGCCTTTTGAGGTCAGCCTGCAAGAAGTAATACTAAGCAAATCTAAATGTAACAAAAAAAAAAGTATCATGAAACTGCATTTTATGTTGTAAACCTTCAGTTCCTGGATGGTTTTCTCTAGGTAAGCGTTTTCAGTGAGGGAGTTCTGCAATTTCTGGTTCATCATGGAGTATGCGTCGGCCATATTTTCATGTTGTGCTGCAAGAACACCAATATATTTATATTAGCAGAAAAGCAATGGCAGTGATAATGAACAATGTAAAGATGACCACGATTGCATAGCTTTTCCTCTACAGTGACATCAGGCATGGATGATTTTTGCTTGAAAATTCATCATAGTGAAATATGTAAACTCCTTACACAGCCAATAAAAAATCCAAAATGAATTATACAACCTTTGAAATTTTTCCCAAGGAGCAGTGCAAATAAAATCATTAGATAGCAAGACTACCACTATCAAAATGACAATATAGAGGTTACAGGAGCAAGCACAACAATAGCAACCAACCACTATTGCTCCATTTAAATCAGATATACAAATAAAAAACAAAGCACTAGAATCGAGATCCACATCTATATTTTCTGTTTTGTCAAGGACAACAATGTTGGGATCAGGATTCTTAATACTTTGTTCATAGTTCACAGCATATTTATTAAACTCCTTTCAATTGAACAACAAGATATACCTCTTTCATCTATAATGGCTTCTGCTTTCTCCTCTAACTCATACAGAACCTGAAAAAGATAATAGAAGATTGCATCAACTTTAACATAATTGACAAGGAGGGGGAAAACATATCATTCAATAAATTATATTAAAAGCAGAAAAAAATGAAATTATTATATTTAACAGAAAACAATAGTATAAACAAGTGCCAAAAAAGAAGTAATATTGGAACAAATACAGCTTGACGTTCATAAAACATAACATCCGAACTTTTGCGGACCAAACATAGTTTACTAGATCGAATCGTCTCCAAATCCAAAAGAGGAAGCATTCAAAAATGTTACATAACTAAAATGAAACTCAAAGATGATATACGCCAAGAAGCTAAATAGATACAAAACAAAAAATACAGAACTAAAACCCATTTTGATAGGAATCGGTATGCTATTACAGAGAAAATAGGAAAAATCCCCTAGATTACAGAACAATATCGCAGATCTTCGAGCGTTTGCACCTCCCAATTCCCAAAGGCCCCAACTCTCTCAAATGACAAGATACCCCTCTCTCTCAATCTCTCCTCTTATTTATAGGCAACATGCCTTATTTCTCCTAATTATCTCCCTAACTCACCCACTAACTAACTAACTAGGGATTACCTATCAATACTGCCCCCCGAAAGATTCGCCCCCCGAAAGATTCACCCTGTCCTTAAGGTGAACAACGAATTTCCTCGGGTCCCACTATTTTGAAGCATGACGACCAAGTTGTCGTAGAAGTATACAAATGTCCAACAGGTTTGCAACGCTAGCTTGACATGTGAATGAGACTAGAAGTAGGCTCTGTGTCTGAGGTCGTGCACTTTCCCATACTGAAACCAGAAATGTCTGACTCGTGAAAAGCTCACTTTTGCCTCCAGTGTGGTTTGCATGGCTAAATCCTTGAAGTTAGCCTAGACTCCCCCCATAGCGTTGGGCTTGACCAAATATATCAAAAAATGAGCTCCAAAGGCGAAATTTTATTTCCGCTACTCCTTCTTCCTGTCCCCAGTTAGAATCAAACTTTCGGGCCTGGCCCATTAGGTCATAAGATTGGCCCAATTTCAGAAATAACACTCCTGCCCAAACTCTCGTTGGTCCTTGTGCGTTGCCACCGTCCTTAGTCGAAAGTGTCCCTTCGACCACCATACGAGGATCAGGGTCTGATGGCTCCGACGGTGGGCTGACCTAATCTCCATATCTCAACGCCTTTGGTCCTATCGTTGCAACAGCGTTAGTGGTTTGGGGTCGCACGTGCGGATTCTAGCCCGAAGGTTCTAGTCATGGCAGCATCATGGTCAACCTTCCCAAACCCCACGGTTTCCTGCCCACGCTTCTTGCCGCAACAGCCTCTGTTTGCAACTTGTCGGTCACCCTTTGCTTGATCGCCATGCATGATATCACCCCAAGGTCTTGTGGTTGTTTGACAGTATTCCTCGCTACCCTCGTCTCCTCCTCCGCCTTGGTCACCACTACCACCTCGCCCTTGTCCTGTGCATGTTGGATGCAGCCTCAATCTTGGCTACTAGTTCATCAGATATCTCCTCCATTGTCTCTCTTTTCTAGTCTTCATCGATTTAACTCAATTTCAGCTTCTACATCTTGAGACATCGTCGTCATTGCCGCCCATAGCTTGCTCGTTGTTGGAGTTCCCTCCACAGGCAAGTTGGGGTCCGACAGTTCAGGTGGCGACGGTGGGTAATCTGCCCGCTCAAGACCAAACCCTCCAAGCATCTCTTCTCCCACATCGCACGTTCTGTGGCCACACCTTTTGCTTCTCTCTCTGCTATTGCCGATTTGTCAGTTCCTCCTTTGGATGTTCTTTGCTGACTTCTTGGACTCGTTCCTTTTTCTTCAAAATTTCCATTTGCTCTTCCTGGATGAGATTAATGCCATCCTCTGAAACTACAAATTCTGGTTTTGCCTCTATTCTCATTGTTCTAGCTATTGTCTTCGTATTTGTTTCTCTTGCTGGTTTCATCTATGTCCCCATGGTTCTTGATCTCCAGAGCTTCATCTTCACTTTGGTTTTTCTCTTCTTGCTCCCCGGATTCTGAATCTTGAAGATAAACCCAAAGCTCTGGTTGGACCCGCTTAAGCATTGCCTTCTCAAAAATCAACCATCTGGTACTTTGATTGTTCTTCTTCCAGGAGAACCACCAACTGAGAGCATCCCCTGTCAAATGCGAACACAGCAACCCATGATAGCTTCTCATCTTCACGTACTCCAATGGCTCTAAAGTACTCATCTAACTTGATCAGCCACCAATAGGCATCACCACTCCCATCAAATCTTGGCATCAATTTCACGAAATAATTCCCCACAGGTCCAAGATCGGAGCTTTGACACCAGTTGATAGGAACCGATATGATATTACAAGGAAAATAAGGGAAATCCCCTTGATTACAAAACAATACCGCAGATCTTCGAGGGTCTGCACCTCCCAATCCCCAAAGGCCCCAATTCTCTCAAATGACAAGATACCCCTCTCTCTCAATCTCTCCTCTTATTTATAGGCAACATGCCATATTTCTCCTAATTATCTCCCTAACTAACTAACTATCTAACTAGGGATTACCTTGCACATTTTTAGGCAAGCAAAGCAAAAAAAAAACTAACCCATTTTTTATCCTTCGAAAAGATAATTGTCATTATTTTGGCCATCCAATGATAAATACATCAAAATGGATCTCCAAAGTCAATATTTGACATCAACTTGTATCTCAAAAACAACAATCAAAGGACAATTTTGGAATTTTCATAACTGGAGGACCAAACTAATGATCTTGAATCTTTGGAGTACCCAAATGGGTGTTTCCTCCAAAATTAATGGTGCAAAGCAATAGACTCCATGGAAATGCTAGTTGCATATAACTTAAGCACCAATTAGGGCCACAAAACCCAACCATGAAACGTAATTCCTCCGAAAGAAGGCAAAACATTACCTAGGAATATTTGGACCATAGAATGAAGTATCCACCACTGAACTCTCCCTATAACATCCAAAAAGACGGACAGAGAGAAGTTCCCCTGAATGGAGTGGACTTTTGAGGCAAACCTAGTATCCCACATCACCACCATTCCTCCCAAATCCCTCAAAGAAGGGAAACACTCCCACAGCCCCACTTCGTAAACTAAGAATAAAGGTCCCAGATAATCAAAGCAACAATGTTCTCAAGTTTAATATCTAGAAGCAAAAACACATCAAGGTTTGCTTTGCAACTCACCTCTCTAACTATCTTTCGCTTCGCCCAACTACATACCTCTCACATTCCAACTAAGTACCTTCGTGAAAGGTATCACCCTCCCGCCTACCACTCTTTCCTACATGATTAATTGCTGAAACCAAACGAACCACCCCTTTCATCAGCTTCTTCTTTCTACGAAAGTAAGTATTTCGAGATTCAACTAAAGATGACACTCCCATACAGTTGATAACCTTAACCCCTAACATCTGAACCGAAGGGTGGGAGATTAAATTGTCTTTAACACTCTCTAAATAACTAGAGGCTTTGGCCATAGAATAGAAAATGTAGTTGGTGTCAGAACGGGTAAAAGACCATCTCCTTGAACACAACCCTCACTCCTATCAATTGAGAAAACAACCCGAAGTGCGATATGGAAAGGGCTAAAAGGATTAGTAAGGGTAAAGGCATCAACTACAGAGGAACATGGAGAAAAGAAAGAGGATATTTTTTGACAAACACTCCCTAATTTGGACATTTCTTGGCTCTTGACAATTTTTATCTTAGAGGGGTTAACACCAACCTCAAGAAAAGGGGTACCCTTAGCTGCCAAGCCTTCTTGTTCAAACAGTTCAAGACCGAGTCAAATCTTGATAAGGTTCAATTGTTGTATTGTCATCATTAGAGACAATTATTCTCAATTACAGCAGAGAATCAATAAACAACCTGCCATCCTCAAATTCTTTGAACCCAAAATCAGAATCCAACTCTTCGCCTAGATCCTACAAGGAGGTTTTTGTTTCACAGTGGGTCTTCAAAGTAGAGATCTCTTCACATCTAAAGCATTCTTATCATAGCCACCATCCACCAATTGAGGTTTTAAGACCAGCAAAGGAGATTTAGCAGTGGCAAGAGAACGCAAACACCTAACCAGCAAGTTCAGCTCCATAGCACTGGCTGGTGGTGATTTATTTTGCTGCATACCTCATCCATGTTGAAGGTTTCGTTAAGTGTGCTATGCATTCTCAATACTCTGGAAAATTCCCCATTTACATGAATCTTTCTAGAAGATGATGTGTGAGAATCTCCCTCTCCTTGTGCAGCTTTGGTTGCCAAAGTGAATACGTAGTTTTTCTTATGTCAAGAAAATATTGTTTTTATGTGAAGATGTCTGAAACTATCGCAAAATTCTCAATTACGTTAAAAATCAACATATGGCCCTTTTTTCTATGTTTCTAGAACCCCAACAATCACTTCAGAAAAGCTAGATGGCAAGCATTATTTAGAGCCTGTTTGTTTAGGCTTTTTTTCAAAAAAAACGCATACTTCTTAAAAAAAATCTCTTATGAAATTTTTTAGCATGTTTGGTTATGCAGGGGGAGTCTCGATTGGTTTGTTGCTCAGGGGTAGTCTCGATTGGTTTGCAAACTACAACGTTCTTTCTATGGGCTTAAACAATACCAAACCAATGATCTTGGTTTCAAAAGTTTAGTTTCTGTTATTCAAGACTTTGGGTTGAAATGTAGTGAAACAAATCATTACGTCTTCTCTTGCCTTACTTCTCTTGAAAAATGAGTTTACTCGATGGATTATATAGATGATAGTCATCATAGGTCAAGATGAAAAAAATTCTAAGTTGAAGGAACACTTGTTCAGCCATTTTCAAACCAAGGATTTGGGAAAATTAAGATATTTCTTTGGTATTGAAGTTGCTCGATCAAGGAATGAATTTACCATCTCACAAGGGAAGTATGCATTAGACATAATCAAAAGAAACCGATATGTTGGATTATAGACCTATTAATAGTCTCATGGATCCAAATCATAAATTATTACCAAATTAGGGGAAGCCCTATTCAGTTACCTGGTTTTAGAATCTTCTTTCTCTCACTCTCTCTTTCCCTCTCTTTGTTTTCTCTTTCTATCATTTTCTCTCAGATTCTCACACTTACTTAGATCCCAAGGTTTCTTAAAAAAATAGTTTTTTATAAATTAGATTATTCAGACAAAGTAAAAATAATTACACAAAACTCCATATGGTTTAGTTGTAGGTATGCTGGCCTCCCACTAAATCCAGGAACGGTTCCTATCTTATCAATATTTGAGCAAAGGAGAAAATAAAACTATGATCAATCTGACCTTAGACCCATGGTTCAGCTCAAGCAAGCTCACTGGCTCAAAAGTCAATTTTAAATATTTCAATTCTTAGAGCTTGACCGGAGCGACTTGTGGATCAATTCCCAGTCAGTCCGATCTGGTTTTCAACACCATGGTTGTCAATTGTCACTTTACCCTTCCTTTGAGAATATGAATATAAAGATGCATCAGGTCAACCATACCCGTTGCAAAATTGCCTCTGACTCCTTCCTGCCCAATTGTTCGTGCCTCAATGCATCAACAGCCTCTTGGTATTTTGCATATATTTTGGCCAACTTCAGAAAATAGAGGAAGACAGTGAGAATATTTATTTGCACAAACCAAATGGAAAAAGGGTGCCAGTATGAAAAATAAGTAAAACTTGGATAACTCACACTCCACCCATCTCGCAGAAGTGAAGCAGCTAATGCTGTTCCGGAAACACCAACAGGAATTTTTGGGACTAGCAAGCTATTATCCTCAACCATGTTATCAACATCCATTGATGTCAACCACCTGTAACAAAAAACAAGGTACTAAGAACTTTTTTCAGGTTAGTTGATATTTGACAGATAAAACAAAAATTCATGAAACTAACCAGGTCAACACAATGTAACTGAAAAATAGCACAACAGATTCACCAATGGCCTATGTGTCATCCCATGATCGTGGCCATGATTAAGTGTGTTTTCATAATTTAATTCATTAATATAGTTAAACCAGAGATTCGATTACATATGCTGATTTTGCACAAAATTTCAAAATGAAAGATAAAATTTTACTTCTCTAATTCTGCCTTCCCAGCTGCATACCCATAAAACGCAAGAATTTCTATCAGTCAAGAATGAAAACAAATCAGGGCAAACATTTTCCCTCAGTTGTATCTCCATTCATCTCCCAAAAATAAAATTTTCATCAAAAAAAGATATAGAAATTAAAGAATTAATCTGATTTTGACTCTGTCAACCAACTTCAGCACCTCAGCGAAAATCACATTCCAAACACCATAAATTAATGACTGAAATCAGTGTTTTCAAAAGAAGACATCGTGGCAGAATGGCATGGTTCCCCCAACACCTCGAAAAAATCACAATTGAACACCATAAACAAATTAATGACCAACATCAGTATTGTCAACAGCAGACACCACAGCAGAATGACATGATTCCCCACCATAAAACCTCCATGGCAAAGTAACTTCCATCTGGTAGAGCTATGGCATCTTCCAGAGGGGAAGTGGCAGATTTTTGCATAGTTCATCCCAATTTTCCTCACAGCTAACCAAGGGCCATAAGATTTTAAAGGGCACGAAGATATTTAGCCTCAACTGAATGAAAATAACACCAAAAAAAAAATATATATATATATATATATATCGCACAGTGCCTCATCTCTGGGGCTTGACACTGTCAATAACTTTTGCTGTCAAAAGGAGCACATGTAGGAACAAGATGGAAAGATGAGCAAATCAAGTCAATCAAAGGAGCAAAAAGGTTATGAATGACATACGGTTCTGCAGTGAAACTCCTGAGTGAAAGATTACTAAGCTCATTCGTCTTTTTCCTTGTCTCAATTTCAGCTTCACACTTTTCAAGCTTTTCTTTCAAATCAGCAGCCTCCTACAAGCACCCAAATAGATGTAAAGCATCATTATTTGTAGATTTGAGCTCAGAACAAATTTTGACTAGATATCTACCCATAAATAAAACGAGAGCATCCCAATGTTGTCCATGTATTCACCATCTTCAGGAATTACCTATAATAACCTAAAATATTTTCCAGCTTACAGACCGACAGTATCTGATTTTTAAGTAGCAAATTTATGTCCAATATCATTTCTTAAAAATAACAACTCATTTCATATTAATCACACAAGACACTGAACATCAACTCGTGACTAAGGAAGAATAAAATACCTTCTCAAACTGTTTTCTAGCAGATAATTCCTTCTCAAGTTTCTCGTTATAGTCATCTTCAACTTGCTTTAGGTGTGACTGTTTAAACACAGGTGAAATTAGAAAAGAAAAAAAACCAAGCATTCTAATTTGACCAATTTCATTCAAACAGAAAAAAGCATAATAACAAACTTCACCTCCAACGCTTTTATCACGCCCTCTAGATCCGCTGCTTTTCTTGACCATTCCTCAGAACTTTCTTTATATAGCTCATTAAGCTTATTAACCTAAAAACATAACACAATCAGATGCATAATAAAACACACAAGAAATTAATGCTCATATCTTGATAATTGTATCATGGTTTGTATCTCGTCAATACAATTTTACTCCCACAAAATATACATTTGTGCCCCCAGACATGAGTTGGGATAGGTTATTTTTTTTCACTTCTCTTTGGTGTTCGGCTCATAGTTGATTCAAGCAAGGGAGTTACTATCTCATATATATGCAAAGGTAATGGGAAGCCTTGTTTCATTTGAAGTTTTTTCTAGCATTTCCTTGTTTTGGATGATCTCTTGTCCTCGTCATAGTTGTACTTCAACTCTCCTCTCATAAAATTTATTTTACTATCACAAACAAAGATATCTAATATTTGGCATTCTTTAAAGAAAATGCCCCAATAAAAATAACTCATACTTTTGTTACATGACAGTTTATTCAATATTAGTAACATGTCTAAGATGAACATTAAGTGATATGTATGAACCCTTTCCTCATACTAGAATTTATAGTGCAAAAGTATGAAGCCGAAGCTTCAGATTCTATACAGTAGACGGTGGCATCATGCATAACTGTGTCCTTGTTATCAACTTTTGGTTTAAGAAGAAGATGGATTTATGGATGCCTCAAATGTCACATTGTCTATGATTGTGAATGGCGAAGCTAGGTCTAGGTTTCATAGACGGGGACATTTTCAAGGGGACCCAACATTCCCTTGTTCACTTTATTGGTTGCAAAGTATTTAACAGCAGAACAGAGCAGCCATCCCATAAAAGAAGTATCAGGGCGGCTACAAATTTTAAAAAAAAAAGACTTCAAAATTTGCAATGGCATATGATTAAGCTTTTGACTTCTCTTCTTTCACTACCCACAACTTACAAAATTTTTATGGTATATGAACACTATTTTAAAGGGACTTCCATCTATATATACATACAGATCGCGAAGCTTGTGCATTTTAAATTTTCTTCATGTTCCTTTGTGTTATTAGTTTTCCGTGCTTTGAAGGAATTGACTCCCTCTTTTCTATTACATAAATTAATCCAAAAAAAAAAAAAATTAGAAAACAACCATAAGATACCACAAGGCATCGATTTTGAAAGTTACCTTCTAGCCACATGTTATAAATCTATTATTTTCCACCCTACTTTATTTCATCATTATTTTCAAGCATAATAAAAACCTATTTTAAATTACAATCAAAGCCTCATGTTTGTACCACATCTCTCCTCACCCCCAAAAGATTCCACTATTATGCCATGAAGCTATCTCTCTGATGCCTAACTATATTACAACATATCTAAAAGATAACCGGGGGGGGGGGGGGGGGGGGGGGAATAAGCATGCCAAAGCTTGTCATAGCACTCACAGTGGAGAGTTCAGCAGATAATCGCTCTTCATTGATGGCGGCAGCATCTTTAGATGAAATTAATTCCTAAAAAGGAAAAAGAAGAAAGATCAACCATGGTTTGAAATAAAACGAATCCATGCATCACATTTCAAGATAATGATTGGAACGTTTTTAACCTCTTGAGTAGATTTAAGCCTAATTTCTAGCTCCCTCACTCTATCCTTATTCCACTGTAGAGATTTAGAGCATTCATTGAATTGTCTTTCTACCTGAAGGTGTTGACAATAAATCAGAAAATTATAAAGCAACAAACAACAAACAAATAAAAAAAAAATTGTAATTTTCTATTAAAATATTGAACTTGCTTACATCTGCAAGCTTGGAAGACATATCAGCATCCAATTCTGTATGTTTTCTGCGCAGCTCAAAGAAACTGTTAACTTTAGCAGTCAACTCATTATTAAGCCAAGCATTCTGCCTCTCAAGAATCTCCTTCTCCTGCTTGCACATGTTGTACGGTTATGGTGAAAGAAAATTGCAAGTGTTCACTTCAGATGAAACAAAAAAATGCGCAGGGTATAACAAGAGCCACAGATGTTCAGATAGAGGCAGTTAGACACATTTTTTGCCATTTCAAACAACAGCAAACTAGAACGGCCCATTTGAAATGTCAGAAGTTGTTTAGCGTTATTGTATGCCTTTCATTTTTCATGATTAGCGTTACTATAAATGCCATTAATATGATTCTGTCAGTCACGGAATTCAGTACCACTAGTATTCTCCACAGGCATAAGTGTCATAAGCGTGTGTCTCGATTAAGCTTATCTTAGACACAAAATAGCTTATAATCAAAATCTTATTGAGAGAGCTTTTAAAAAAAAAAAAAAAACAACTTCCCCCTAAAAATTAAGCAAATCCAAACATGCACTTACTAATGAGAAATCAAAGGAGAGTGCTAATAAAAGAGAAAACCTGCTCAAGCCGAGAACAACCAGCCCGGGATCGCCCCAACTCAGCCTCAACTTCACTCAAACGGGCCTCTTTATGAGCAGCATTTTCAGTCAAATGAAGCTTCAACAACACCACACCGTCATCACAAGCTTTCACTTAAAGAAACAAAACAAAACAAAATCAAACCAACAAAAAAAAAGGAGAGAAACTCACAATCTTATCAAGATAGCTCTTGACGGTTGCATTCTTCTCGCTAAGCTCCAAATCCTTCTGCTCGTTCAACTCAATCAACTGCCTCTTGGACTTGTGCAGTTCTCCAACCTCAGTCCGCAACCTTTCTATCTCCCTATCCTTCTCAACCTAACAACCAAAAAACACCATCAAATCACAAAACAAATATAAAAACAAATCGAAACGAGAAGGAGATGATGATTTTGGTACCAATTGCAAGTGAATTTGGTGGTTCTGAGATTGAGCTTCGGCAAGCTCTCGTTGGCGATGATCGAGGGAAGATTGGAGTTCGGAAACCTGAGACTCGAGCTTGGAGAACTCGGCGATGACGGAGAGGTACTTCTGCTCGATGAGCGAGCAGTTCTGCTCGGCGTTGATGTCAGCCGCGTCGGCCCTGGCGCGGACGGTGTCGAGATCATGGAGGAGACCGCGGATGAAGGCGTCGGCTTTGGCAACGACGGCGGCGACGTCGCCGGAGCACCGAGAGAACTCTTCGTCGGAGAGGAAGAGGGGCATTGGTAAACCCTAATCGGAGAGCTTGGGAAGAAACGGTGAAAGTGTTTTTATTTATGTGAGAAAGGGAAAGGAAAGAAGAAGAAGAAGAAGAAAGAGGGAAGTGAGGATTTGAAGACGAAAAGAAATGAAGCGATTTCGGAGAATATAAGAATTGAGAATCCCGATTGAAAATTGAAAATCGCTAGAAGGGTGGAAGCACTGTCCGGGCTTATTGGATCTTCATGTTGGGTTGGCCACCGGGGGAAGGCCCAATCTAGTTGAAATTTAAATAAAATCCAAATTTTATGTGAATGACCACCGTTTGTGTAGTTTGAAGTAGCTAGAATCACATCGGTGTGGTGAAAACCGGCTCGAACCGTCCGATCTGATCAGTTAACATGATAATTTGTCATATGACCGGTTTGAGCATCTCAATAGATCGGATAGCGTGCGACCCGATAAAAATCAACTCAACTCGATCATTCGTGGAAAAACCAGTGAATCGGAATCGGACGGGGTCATACATTTTTTTTTTTCGTCAACGTTGTTTAAAACGAAAAGGGAAGGGACGAACTTTGAAAGGGGAAGGGAAGAACTCTAAAAAAGAAAGAAACAGATATGGATATGGTCGTCATGCGTTTGTCTCTAATCGTCTCGCATCCGTCTCGCCTCTGTCCCATATCCGTCTCTGCTCGTCCCGCATTCGTCTATGGTCGTCCTATAGTCAGTGGCGGATCCAAACCCCTAAATCAATGGCAGCAATCTATTAAAATAAATAATTAATAACAATTATTATCATACATATGAAGATAAAGACATAAATGTTAAAATCATAAAAAATTTATACATCTAATCATATAAATTACATATCTATAATTGTCCTCTGCATGATTTTATGTTTTGAAATCGTTGAATAATCAGCTCGTTGTCAATATTATTGAACACATCTCTCTCGATATAAGACACTAGACAATCATTCATTCATGCATCTCCCATTCAATTACGCAACCTGTTTTTCACAATTTTCATAGCAGAAAAGGCTCTTTCTATGGTTGTTGTGGCAACGGATAAAATCATTGCTAACTTCAAAAGAAGATAAATTAATGGATAAACAATATGCCATCTAGTTTCAACCAACTTCTCTGAAAGATTATTGATTTCTTTCAATGATGCAAATTCAACATTGTTACGCATATCAATGATGTAAGTCTCAAGTTGATTATCAAGCATCTCTAAACCAGTTGAAGAAAATTCACGTGGATAAAACTTCGTAAATTCAAGCAGTCTTGCCTTATCAAAAGTAGAGAACAAATTGGTTGGATTCAAACAAGTTATACAAATGAGCAAATGAGTATTTGTCTTAGTGAAACGATCATTAAGTTCCTCAAGCTGCATGTCCACAACATTATAAGTAATTCAACACGATAGTGATGCTCTATTGTGATAGTTTGAGCTTTGCCTTGACGTCGTGACCTCCCTATAGAAAAAAAATATATCTTCCATATTAGGAATGTTAATGACATGCATATTGCAAAATAAAATTACCCTGCAATAAAACTCATCCATTATCCCTCATAGTTTGTAACCGTTGCTTAGTGATGTTAATCAAGTTCATAGTATTGATGATGTCTTGATCTTTACTTTGCAATGGCTGTGACAATTCAATTGAAATACTCAAGACATTTTCCATCAAATGCAATGTGAATGCAAAATCAAAATCCTCTAACAAATGTAAAAGACCATCGACTTCAGCTCTTTGATCTAAATTTTATCCATCTACTTTTATAATTCCAAGAACATCAATTATAGCAAAATACATCAATTTCAAATTGTTATATGTTTTGATGTACAAGGAAAGTACATCGATGTAATTAAAAGTGTTTTCAAATACATCGATGTATCTTTGTGTACATTGATATAAAACCTCTTTTTAGCCAAAAATATCTAAATACATCGATGTATATTTAAGTACATCGATGTACTTGGCCCTAAACTCATTTTTAGGAAGAAAATATTTAAATACATTGATATGCTATTTGAGTACATCGATGTACACATGTGAACATTGGTTTTCTACCCGTTTTTGAGCCGTTGTTTGCTCATTAAAACTTGTATAATGTATTTTATCACACTCTTTGTATGGTTTGGCTATAAAACACAATTTTGGGTTCAAGTTTTGGAGAGTCAAACATTTTGAATAAATTATTTTGATTTTTCCAAAACTACTTGAGAGTTCCCCTTTTGACTTCCAGGCAACAAAGTGTGTGTGAGTGTTTGTTGGAGGCTCTTCTCAGTGCATGGAGGACCATATTTCTGGTGAGACTGTTTTATCCTGGGACGACGGGCTATACAATACTGCACATACCAGACAGAGCCGCGAAATCTCTTAAAGAGAGTGACCTAGTCGGCGCCGCGACTTAGCCTTCGTTTCTTGATCATGTTCACCTCTTGCAACAACGATTTTAAGACGACTCTTTTCTGTCATGTCTTCTAAACACGACATGGTGCTACTTGATCTCAACAAGCCATTTCAGTTTGAAGGCAATCACTACAAGAGATGGAAACAGAAGATGTTATTCTTCTTGAGTGTGTGCAAAGTCACAACGGAAGGAACTGGGGAATTGGAAAGAAAATGACTTTAAGTGTAAGTATTTTATTTTAAATGGTTTATTGGATAATCGTTATGATTATTTCAATACAAATACCACTACCAAGGAAGTATAGGAGGCGCTGCATAAAAAGCATGATACTGAAGAGGTTGGAACCAAGAAATATGTTGCCAGCCGTTACCTGAAGTATCAAATGACGGATGACAAATCTGTAGAAGCTCAATCCCACGAACTCGAGAAGATTGCTCATGAAATCATCTTTGAAGGTATGACTTTAGATGAACAATTCCAAGTTTTCTGTAATAATGGATAAGCTACCTCTTAGCTAGAAAGATTTTGAAAACATCCTCAGGTATAAAACCAAAGAGTTCTCACTGGAGAGCTTGATTACCCAATTGCCTATAGAGAAGGAATCCCGGAAAGAATATCAAAAAGAGTATGTTCTTATTGTGGTTAAATCTATTTCTGTTGTCTTGGAATGGAAAGTTTTCATTGTGAAATTTAAAAGTCATAAGCATAACAACAACAAAAAATGGTAATCAAAATCAGAATGGGAAGAAACCCCCAATGGGACAGTTGAGCTGTTATAACTGTGCTAAGCCTGGCCATTTGGCTGGAAACTGTCGCCTTCAGGGCCGTCCTTCCCTGTAGGCGAACCCTAGCCAATAGGGGTAGGAATAGGTCAGGCCAGGCTTTGCATAAATAGGTCTGGCCTATTTAAAAAATTGAAAGCTTGAGTCTGGCCTATTACCTATGAAAGGCTTTATTTTAAGCTCGGCCTGGCCTTTTTAAAAGCATGGCCTGACCTGTTAGCCTATTTAAAAGTCTATTTATATTAAGGCCTTTAAATAGGCCGTTTGGCCTATCTCTAAATAGGTTAATAGGCCATTAAATATGTCAAGTTCTATATCTAGCATATTTAAAATTGGTCCATTAAAAAAAATTGGCTTGTTAAAACAATAAACTATTTGAACAACACCCATCAAAACACCCCTGTAACCAAAATACTGATTTACAAAGTGAAACCAATATTGATATTACAAAAGCTTAAACCAATCAGTCATCTACCCAACAAAACACCAATAATCACCCCTGTAACCAACATCCATACCAAAATTTCCCATATAATAGAACTTGACCAACTATTCCTTTAAACATCACAATCATGCCATAGATATAAACTACCAACCAACATGTAAGTGAGCAGAAACCATATATGACTAGCAACTATACTTCCAGTGGCAACTCCTTGCATTGTTTACACAGTTGCAGAAAATACTTAACCAACAACAGAGCCAAATAGAAGAAACCCAAAGCCTATAATTAGATCTCAATGTCTTGTAGAGACATTTTTTCAGTATAAAAAGAAACCATAACGGAGACTTGCAAATACAAAACCTCATCCTGCGAGTAGACTAGTCATTAAACAAACATAATGTGCCCCCATATAGACCAATATGGTTTATCAAATGAAGCATATAACTCGACATAAACATTAACAATTCAAGTCCAAGGACAATCCATCAAAAACAATTACTGAGTACCAAAAACCAAAAGCACAGGAAGAACTTTGTACTCCAATAGCCGCAGATTTCACAAAATGAAAGGGACCACAAAGTTTACCTATGTTTCTGAATGTCTGGGTCTCTAGGACAATGGGGGCCTGTGTTTGTGAACTTTCTTCTCCGACCACGGTGAGCGGACCATGACGAGCGAGACCGCAGGCGAAATCGGATGGAGCGGCGGAAACGGACGACCCGGACAAAGCGGCGGAGACGAGTTTTTGAAAGTGGGAAACTAGGAATGAATAGAGAATGGAAATCATGGTACCTTTAGGGCTTCACGCTTCTAAAATGAGTGTGAGAAAATGGGATATTGGGAGTCCAAGAGTCAAACAGTAAAAAATTTAAATTTTGTTTTATTTGTTTTCCAAAAAAAATTAATTTATTTTAATATCTTATTATATTTTTACTTTTTATTTAAAATATCATATATATATATATAATCAGGCCGGCCTGACAGGCTAGAAAGGCTTTTTTATAGGTCTAGGCCTGGCCTATTTAAATAAAAAGGCATTTTAGAAAGCCCGAACCTGTCCTTTTTATTAAACAGGCTAGGCCTTAAGCAGGCCAGGCCATAGTCCCCTATCGGGCGGCCTGGCCTATTCTAACCCTTACTTGCCGATGACCAACTCATTGCTATGATTTCTGAGATCAATGTTGTTGGTGGATTCAAGGGGTGGTGGGTAAACACTGGCGCAACGCCCCACGTCTATATGATAAGTCCTTGTATAAGTCCTATTTTGTTGCTGAAATCCAGTAAGTGTTATTAGGTGATTCACACACCATAGTTGTTGCTAGTACATGAGAGGTGGAATTGAAATTTACCTCTGGTAAGACCGTGGTTCTAAAAGATGTTATGCATACCTCATATTTGAGAAAAAACTTAGTTTCAGGTTATCACCTTAACAAAGTTGGGTTTACTCATATCATAGGGGGCTGATTTGGATATTCTTACAAAGAAAAATGTCTTTGTGGGAAAGCGTTATGCTACTCATGGCATGTTTAAGTTAAACATTGACATGAATAAAGTTGTTTCTTCTTATATGTTTGTTCTTCTAATATTTGGCATTCTAGACTTTGCTATGTTAATCAATGAATTATTAAAAATGTGAGTGATATGGAACTATTTCCCAAACTATCTATAAATGATTTTGAAAAATGCGAATTTTGTTGCCAAGCTAAAACTACTAAGACTCCTCATAAGTTAGTAATTAGAGAAACTAAAACTCTTAATTTAATGCATTCTTATATATGTGAATTTGATGGAATGTTAACTAGAAATGAAAAAAGATATTTTATCACCTTTATTGATGATAACTCTAATTTCACACATGAATACCTCATGAAAAATAAGAGTGATGATTTTGATATGTTTAAATCATTTGTTTCTGATGTTGAAAATCAACTAAATAAGAAAATAAAGAGATTTCGAAGTGATAGGGGAACAAAATATGATTCTGAAATTTTTAATGAGTTTTACAATTCCCATGGAATAATTCATAAGAAAACCGCACCTTATTCTCCTGAAATGAATGCTAAAGTTGAAAAAAATTGAACTTTTGTTGAATGTGTAGTTGCTACTTTACTTCGTTCTAGTGCTGCATCTTTTTTGTGGGGTGAAATTTTGCTAAATCTATGTTGTGTTCTTAATAGAGTACCTACATTAGATAGTAAAATTTCTCCTTATATGAAATGTTAAAAATTAAGAAACCAAATTATCCTATCTTAAGACATGGGGTTGTTTGGCTTATGTTAGGATTCCAGATCCTAAAAGGAAAAAATTAGCTAGTAGAGCATACGATTGTGTTTTCGTAGGCTATGCGGTTAATAGCAAAGCTTATATTTTTTTTTATTTAAATGAGAAAATGGTTATTGAGTCAAACTACGCTGATTTTTATGAACATCATTTTCCGTTTAAATTGAAAAATAGTGGGGGCTTGACTTCTGATAATGTACTAATTAGAACAAGTGATTCTAATAAGGCAAAACTAGTTGATTCGTCTCTTAAGTTTATTTATTTTTCGATTTGGTCTCATAAGTTTTTTATTTTGTCAATTAGGTCTCATAAGTTAGGTTTAGGTAACAACGTTTGGCTTTTTTCACCATTCTGTCCAAATTTGTCATCTCCTCTCCTACGTGGCGCTCCCGAACCTAGGTGGCATTTCCCCCTCTCTCCTACGTTTTTGTATTAAATGGAGGGATTTTGCTTCCTTCTTCCCTTTTCAAATCTTGATGCAACTATCATTTTCACTCCTCTTCATCAGCCTTCACAACCTGAAACAAACACCTCCACCATTTTCTTCCATCTCATCTCAAACCCAAAAAGAAACACCATTTCCATCATTTAGAAAGTCTACAAACCAGAATCCAATCTCCAAAAGAAATCCAAAAATCCAACCTTTGAAACAAGACCTCCTGCATGCGTCCAACTCGAAGAATCACGAGCCCCACCGTGATTTGTCGCGCCACCAGTCACCATGTGGCTCCACTCCCACTGCGTCGTCCCAAGTCCTTGGTTGTACCCCTCTGTTGTGCACTTCCACAAAACCACCACATTGGAGTTCAGCGTCGCCGCGTGCGTCAACCAACATACCGTCCAGATCTAAGCTTATCGCGCTCAACCACCACGGCAGAGCAGATCCAACCCACACTGCTAATGTCCTATGCCGCATCGCACATCCACATTGTGAACCAGGCCTCACGACGTCACTCCGGCGCACGAGAGCAGCCGCTCACCTCCTAGACTTCACATTTGACGGACAATACTCCGCACTTGTGGCCTTTGCTTGCATCGTCGTTTTCCTTGCTTGCACAATTATTGGAATGGGTTTAAGTTTAAAGATTTGTTTATCAATTTCTTGGAGCTCAATCATACCATCTACTACAAACCCCATTCCCCATTCACTTGAGGAATTTGGTGAGCAATTTGGAACCCTAGCTTTGCTTGAAAGGGGGAATAAGGAAGCACAAACCATACATTGAATGCAAACACTTAAGAGAGAAGAGAGAAGTGTCACCTAGGCTCGAGAACGCGACATAATCAGATTGGCTGATGGATCAACAAAAATCTTTTCAGAAGTTAGACATGTACCCAAGCTAAAGAGAAATCTTCTTTCTCTTGCAATGTTGGATCACGCTGGCTGCTCCTTTAAGGGAGAAGGTGGTGTCTTGAAGGTGTCAAAAGGATCTTTATAGATCATGAAAGGTACCCTAAAGATTGAGTTGTAGAGATTGCAATTAAAACTTTTCTTAACTCTATTGGCTTAGTCTTTATTTCTAAAGTTAATTCTACAAGACTTTAGCACTATAGACTATGCCATGTAAGTGAAAGAGGGTTAGAAGAGTTGCATCAACAGGGGCTGATTGGTAGTGGAGACTTTTTAAAATAAGACTTCTGTGAGCATTGCATTTATGGGAAACAAAAGAGGGTAAAATTCTCTACTGCTACTCACTCTACAATACCATAATGGACTATGTTCATTCAAATATTTGGGGGCCAGCCAAGGTATCTTCACTGGGAGGGGCCAGATATTCCTTAACATTCATAGATGATTGGTCAAGAAAGGTGTGGGTCTATCTTTTAAAGCATAAGAATCAAGCATTTAAGTCCTTCAAACAATGGAAGTCCCTTGATGAAAACCAAATAGGAAGAGAGGTGAAGGTACTAAGAACCGATAATGGCTTAGAATACCTAGATGGTGAGTTCACTGAATTTTGAAAACATAATGGTATAGCAAGGCACAAAATAGTAAAAGAATGTATCCTCAACAAAATGGCCTTGCTGAAAGGATGAACATGACCATTTTGGAGAGGGTGAAATGCATGATATCCAATGCAAAATTGACCAATAACATGTCAACACAACATGTTATCCGATAAATAGATGCCCCTCTGTAGCTATTGGCTTCAAAACACCAGAGGAGATGTGAACTGGGAAAGCACAAATTACGAAAATCTGAGGATATTTGGCTGCACTGCATACATCCATGTCAGTGAAGGGAAACATGAACCTAGAGCTAAGAAAGGAATTTTCTTAGGTTACCCTGAAGGGGTGAAAGGTTACCAAGTGTGGCTAACAAGAGCCACTGGACTAAATCAATTATTGGCAGAGATGTATTCTTTCAAAAAGAGGTCATGTTAGAGCATGGTGAAGAAAGTCAAGTGTCTTCACAACAACCTGCTTACTCTCAGGAGAAAGTTAAGTCGGAGGTGGAGGAATTAGCTCCAGAAAAATCAGGTTTCACAACTCACTCTGATGTTGTATCAGAAACACTAACTGATACTACAGACGACTCATACAACCTGGTCAGGGATAGGGAGAAAAGGCAGATAAGGGCTCCTCAAAGATTCGGACATGTTGATCTTATAACTTATGCACTAACAATGGAAAACCAGGGACAAGGCTTTGACCCTGTAAACTATAAGGAAGTTGTTTGTGTTGGGGTTTTAAGAGGGATAATTTTCAAAAATAATTTTTAAAACCCTCTTGAGCGGAAAAACCCTTTACAAAAAAGACCACATATTGCACATGAATCACAAGGATATTGTGTTTACCTCATGAAGCGTAGCTTTACCGCGAACATTATGAGCAAGCCAACCACACCGGTTAGCCAAAAACGTTGCTACTTGCGATGCTCATAACTTTCGGTCAGACCTCGTATCGGAGAGCTGAACGGTGAAGATGTAGAACCACATGCCACAAACCTTCTATCCAAATTTCAGCCCAATCCAACGGTTAACGAATCTCGGATCGCGAGATTACGATAACTGTTCAGCCATAACTACCAAAAGGAAAGGTTTCTCTATCACCAGTATTGCAAAGTAGCAATACCTCTACTCAGTCCACGCGAGCAAACCAACATCAGAGAGAGCGTAACGCTAACTATCAGGATTGGGAGAAGCACGGCACATAGAGAGAGAAAAGAGGGCAAGCCTGTGAAGTGTGTACAACAACCGTTATGAGTGCTTAGTGTTGTGTGTCACTTAATTGACGTGCACAGCTTACTAATAGCTGTCACTCACTTAACCTAACCCACTTGGGCTACTGTACGCTACAAGTCCAATGTCTAAATATTAATTAAATCATATTTAATTAATCAATTAAACTAATTCTCTGAACATTTGCTCTATGCATGTGACCCTATAGGTTCTCAATTAATTGGCAATAATGTTAATTATTATTAATCATATTAATAATCAATTAATATTATAAACAATAAGCGGCATCTAGCAATACATCATTGCTACCCAATTAATTAAAATATTGATGATACAATTAAAACCATATTGTAACCATATAATCATATATAATGTGAAGTCAACGTCCTTTCGTCACAATGTCTTAATTGAACACAAGACATAAACGTGTCATCCTTGTTAAGTCCAATTATTTATTTTTTGATCTAGTAATTGACGTACGATCATGTGGGCCCAATATATCATATTGTCCCACCTTAGCATGGCCATACATTTCTACGTCGCATACCATTAAGAGGCTTATAGACATTACTCCTGTTATGTAGGAAGGACGACATATCTACATCATTCACATTCCTCAACATGTTTCATTGCAGGCCTAATAACTACCTTTATAGTTGTCCTGTTATAGACAACGTTTAATAGTATCAAAGCCTACAACTACATATGTTAGGAATCGTAGTGACTTCAAGTCGAAGGACTACTTCACATGGTCTACATGAGAATCGCTCATAACACTTACATAACTATTATGTAGCATTCTCATAGCGGGTCACTCCAGTATAAATATTCCTATAATATTTATACCTATATGAAGACTTGATATCTTATATCTATGACCCGTGAGATGTGGTCATCATTACACTCACATAATAGCCTCAATGTATTATTATTCTCCTTATTAATAATAACACTTGACTATGGATATTTAAGAATAGTGTTCTATAATTTAATGGCATCTCACGGTTAAGTCATACTTGACATTCCATTAAATGAACTAACTATTCTAATGACTTTATTATGCTATAAATATGATCATCAAATATAACATAATAAATAAATGGGCAAAATTACTATTTTGGTCCCTTATCATAATTGCTTTTTTCATTTTGGTCCCTTAACTTTTTTTTGTGACAAATAAGTCCCCAATGTTTACAAAAATTAACAACGTTGGCCTAAACATTATTAAACTTCGCCTCAAACGGTCCTACGTGTCCATTAAGTATCCAACATGACGCTGACGTGTTAATGGCTTAGTGGCTTGACCAAAATCACATCGTTTTGGCGACTTCAGATCGGTGTCCAAGTAAGGTAGATGTAAAACAAGCTTTGTAGCCATGGTTATAGGGAAGAAGATTGGGAACCATGAACTCTAGATCACCATTTAAATGGGAGGAAGATAACTCATACACCTCCAATGGTAACCATCAGGTCACTAGCCACTTAATACGTCCAGTTGTGGATTTAACGGACACGTTTAACAGAGTTGAATGGAGGGTAGCACTTAGGCCAATATTGTCAACATTGGTAAATATTAGGGACTAGTTTGTTACAAAAAAAAAAGTTAAGGGACCAAATTGAACAAAACAATTAACTTAAGGGACCAAAAATGTTATTTTGCCTAAATAAATGCTTTATACATATATCAAATATATGATCAAAGTCATGATAGAAATGATTATCTATTCAAAATAGATTGGCCACTAGGGCTTACCCGAACAATCTCCCACTAGCATTGGAGCCAATCGAGCATCAATATAACACCCATCAGTCTAGTGTGAGTGCCATGCTACCATTGAGCAAGAGACTCTAATAATGGATTGTTCAGTGTTGTCATTCTGCAATCTTCACATCTCCTCTATCGATCATTTATCGAATGAGATGAAAGCACCTAAGTATATATTCGAATCACTGGTGAGATCAAGTTTCCTTAGCTTACACGATTACTCCATCATCATCGCAACAAGATCAATGGAGTTCGCAAAGTTAGGAACTTCGATTAGTTCATAAATGAACTTTCTGATCCAAACGGCCTTTAAATCTGTATTTTAGGCAACTATATACTCGGTCTCAGTTATAAAATCAGCAACTGTCTCACGCTTGGAGCCTTTTCAAGCTCACAGTGCCACCATTAAGGCAAAACACGAAACCAGACTGCGATATAAAGTTATCCTTATCGGTTTGGAAGCTAGCATCAGTGTAACCCATTACAATGTGCTCTTCCTCACCATTTCAGATCAAGAAAGAATCTGTAGTTCTGCCCAAGTACTTAAGGATATTCTTGACTTCGGTTCAGTGACCTTCACTGGGATTGGATTGGTACCTTCTCATCATGCTTGAAGCATACAAGACATCTGTTCGAGTACATATCATAGCATGCATAACAGATTCAATTGTCGAAGCATATAAAATTTTATTCATGCATTCCCTCTACATCTGATGTAACAGGGACTGTCCCTTGGACAGATATACGCCACGTGTCATAGGCAAGATACCCTTATTGGAATCATGCACATTTAAAGTGTCCAAGCACTTTGTCAATTTATGTACCTTTAAATAAGGCCTAACAATTTTAGCGATCTATCTCCATAGATCTTGATGCCTAATACATAGGACGTTTCACCTAAGTTCTTCATTGAAAAATAATTCTTTAACCATGTTTTCACATTTTGTGGTGTAGGAATATTGTTTCCGTAAGTAGTATGTCACACACATACAATACGAGAAAAATAATTATGCTCCCACTAACCTTCTTGTATACACAAGGTTCATCCTCGTTCTTGATGAATCCAAACTGTCTTACAGTTTACATCAAAACGAAGATTCCAACTTCTGGAAGTTTGCTTTAATCCATAAATGGATGTTTGCAACTTGCAAAACCTTTCCAGCATTCTCTGAATAGACAAAACTCTCAAGTTGTGTCATGTACACATCCTCGAGAAGATTCCTGTCAAGGAATGCTATTTTGATATTCATTTGCCAGATCTCATACTCATACTATGAAGCAGTAACAAGTGGGATCAAAATCAATGCAACTGGACAAAAGGTCTCATCATAGTCATACTATGAATTTGCTTGAAACCTTTTGCAATCAGTCACGCCTTGATGGTATTCACCTTCCCATCCATTTTAGTCTTCTTGTTGAAGACCCACTTGCACCTTATGAGTTTTACCCCTTTCAGGTGACTCAACCAAGGTCCATCCATACCTGGTTGGTGTACATGGATTCTACTTCAGATCCTATGGCTCCTAGCCACTTCTCAGAATCTAGGCCAATGACAGCCTCCTGGTAAGTCACAGGCTCATCATGATCCATGAGCGGTTCATCACCTTCTTGATTTAGGAGTATTCCATGTCTCTCAGGTTGATGACATGTCCTATTTGACCTACGCGAGTCTTATGTTACTTGAACTGATGGTTGGACCACAACATCTTGTGGAACCGGTTCTTGTTCCATTGCAGGTGGGTCAGTTCTTTGTGGTGCTTGGATTTATCCAAGTTCTACGTTCCTCCCACTGTCTCCCTTGGAGATGTGTTCCTTCTTAAGAAACACTCCAGTCCTAGCTACAAACATTTGGTCCTCGGAGGTGTTGTAGAAATAGCGTCCGTTTGTTTCCTTAGGACACCCCGCAAAGATACATTTGTCATAGTTGGGTCAAATTTTATCAGAGACTAAACGTTTCAATAAACTTGCCACCTCAAATCTTAATGAAAGACATAATTGGTCGCATACCAATCCATATCTTATATGGTGTCTTTCAGCTGTCTTATATGGAACATGGTTAGGTGTGAAAGCTGTTGTATGTAAACCATACCCCTGAAAGAGTCAGAGAAGTCTGATTGACTCATCATAGATCGTACCATGTCCAACCAGGTGCGATTTCTCCTCTCGGACACACCATTCCATTATAGTGTTCCAGGAGGAGTGAGTTGAGATATAATCTCACACTCCTTCAGATAGTCATCAAACAGCTGGCTTAAGTACTTACCACCACGATCTGATCGCATGAACATTTCAAAGACTTTTTACTTGTGTCATACACAAATCCATCTTTACTGAAGCTATCAATAAACGAGACGATGTACATAAACTTTTCTTCTAGCAAACTTGTTTAGATGCCCTCCTACATCACACTGTATCATGCTAAAAGATTACCAGCCCTTCCACCTTACCAGTGAATGGAGCTTAGTGATCTTTCCAAACAAGTAAAATTTGCAGACCTCAAACAATTCATAATTGGATGAGTCGAAGAGTCCATATTAGTGGAGCTTGGAAATGTGTTTCTTAATTATATGGTCTAAAGATATTGCTAAAGACATAGAGGGTCCAAATCTCTTGGTTTGACCCTATTCGCATTTATGTTATAGATGGGCATATCGAGATCAAGGAAACAATGTCCATATCTCATATGAATACAAGCATAAAAGACATCAGTTGAATGAATGGAACAGCAATTGTCCATTTATTGCAACTTAAAATTCTTTCTTGTCTATACAAGATATAGAAATGATGTTTCTATTATCAACTAGAATAAAATAATAGTTATTTACTTACATTAATGCCCATAAGGCAAATTCAAACTCTTATAGTTAATGTAGCAACTTTTGCTCTATTTCCACTCATAGAGTAGAACTTTACCTAATGGTAAATTCAAACTCCTATAGTCAATGTAGCAACTTTTGCTTCATTTCCAGACATTTACCTAATGGTAAATTCATACTCCTATAGTCAATGTAGCAACTTTTGTTTCATTTCCACTCTTAGGGTAGACCTTTATCTAATAGTCAATGTCCTACTCTCTTTTATCCTTCACATTAATGTGAGATCCATATGCGGTATCCAATACCCATAATGTTGGAGCAGATATGTTGACTTTTAGAACAAATATGCCAGAACAGGAAGTCATACTTCCTTTCCTGTCTTTATACTCTTTCTAGTACCTCTTATGCCTTGCCAGCTCCTGTTACAGCATCATAAGGTGCATGATCATACCACACGTCTCTATGATTGCAAGCATGAGATGTCGTACAACAATGGTATCGACTTGATGCTTCTATTAAGCATCGCTAAAACCCTTATGGCAGTAGCAACAAATTGCTTGAGAACATGCAGTTCTTTTCTCGTACTTGAGGATAATCCTCAAAATATGTACCAATCTAGAAAATTAATTCTAGATAACTCATCCTTCTCAAAGATATATCGCAACAATAAAATAAAAGTTGTGTTTGTAGCCATGGTTATTTAATACAAAAACCTACAGAATATAAGTATCATGATTAAAACATATTTAATAGGTCTTTTATTAAATATGCTCCCACTATTTTACTCAAATCAATAATCCTCATCATTGACTCGAAAAATCTCATTGAAAGATTTTCTAGTAGGATCAAGATCCATATTTCACCTTGTTTTGAGTCAGTTGAGCTTATCGCCCAGAACTCATCTATTTAGGTAGGAAATTTTTTTTCCAATTACATCCAATGTAATTCTTGGACCAGTTAGGTGAATAACTCCTTATTCTAATCAATCATATGGATTAATGTCCAACCCCATGCCTCTAAGCCATTTCAATCCTACTGAATATGCTTAGTTAAGTTCAACCTAATGGTTGGCAGTAGGTTATTTCACCTTTCGCGCCTCACCAAATATATTAAGGTGCTCAGCTGAGCATGACTCACACTTAAATGATTCTGGCATTGACGAGTTCAACACATCGAAGAGGCATTTAATAACTGAATTTATTGAGGGAATTTAATTATTAAATGATCTCACCGGCTTGTTTATCATATAAACGTCTCTCATAGCATACATGACATACTAGCTTACATACATTCAAAACATATTAAGCGTACAATGACATACATGCTATCATGCAATTTAAATTCCAAATTTAAATCATACATCTCATACATTTCATGCATCACATACATAAACATACAAGACATATAAAATGTACTATGATTATGGCCTCCTAATGTACAATAATTAAAAATAATTATTACAATCTTTGACCCTCAAGCAAACTTTCAAAGTTCCACCCACTAGCGTCATGATCTGGTGTTACCTCCATGTCAACCCGAAAAATTTACAAATTTAAAATAAAATAAATAAAGTAAATGTCACGACACGAAGGCCGTATCTATAAAATAAATACAATAAATCACGACATGCATGTCGTATTTACCAAATAAAATAAAACACCAAACTAGGGCCATAACCATATACAACACATTTAATAAACAATTTATAAATATGCAAAAGGGGACAAAATCACATTCTGTCCATTAGCACGGCCGTGGCACACGGCGCATGGCCGTGCTGAAACTCGCTGACGCTGCTCAGCATGTGCACGACCATGCTGAAAGGAGCACGGCGGTGCTCAAAGTTCA
Organism: Ammopiptanthus mongolicus; assembly: GCA_039655645.1. Lineage (NCBI taxonomy): Eukaryota > Viridiplantae > Streptophyta > Magnoliopsida > Fabales > Fabaceae > Ammopiptanthus > Ammopiptanthus mongolicus. The sequence continues at coordinate 17,858,491 of CM077351.1, read as the reverse complement.
TTGATGCTATTTGAAATTGGCACGGTCGTGCCAAACGGTGCACGACCGTGGTAGGCGTTCACTAACGCTGACTCAAACATGCACGGTCATGCTACAGGGAGCACGACCATGCCAAACGGCATAGCAGGATTCCAGAAGTGAATCCTTGTTTATGTCAGGAGCACAACCGAGCACACAAAACATGCTCAAAGAGATTTATATCACATACAAATCATACAAACATGCTTTTAAAGATACAAATCATCCATACATGTTTTTAAACATACAAATCATATTTAAAAGCAATAAACATGTTATCATACAATGGCAAACAATTCTGGGATACATGGAAAACTACGACTAGACGCTCTAATACCACTATAGGAGTTTCAAGAGGGATAATTTTCAAAAACAATTTTCAAAACTCTCTTGAGCGGAAAAACCCCTTTACAAAAAGGACCACGCATTGCAAATGAATCACAAAGATATTGTGTTTACCTATTAAAGGGTGGTTTTACCACAAACATTATGAGCGCGCCAACCACACCGATTAGCCAAAAACGCTGATACTTGTGATACGCATAACTTTTGCTCAGACCTATATACAATAACTGAACGGTGAAGATGTAGAATCACATGTCATAAACCTGCTGTCCAAATTTCAGCCCAATCCAACGGTTAACGAATCTCGGATCCCGAAATTACGATAACTGTCCAGCCATAACCACCATAAGGAAAGGTTTCTCTATCACCAATATTGCAAAGAAGCAATATCTAACACCCCGATCTTTTTAATTAATCAGTAATTAAGTAATTGTATTTTATTGGAGGGTCTAGAAACTTTAATAAATTATTCCGAGGCCATAGTCACACTCTTCGCCATTGTAGGAGACTATGGTTAAGTTTTGGGCCGAAATCTCAAACGGAGCCCGATCTATGTTTTTTTCTTCGGATGATAGTGTTTTTCTACTATCATGACCTCATTTTGACTAACGATCAGAACCATTAGTCTTAAAATTCAATCCTCTACCTTTTTGCTAAAATGTGTCCTGACGTCCAAAAATATAAATAATATTTTATATTCGGACCGAAAATCGATCGGGTAGACGATTCGAGTTGTCTTAGGGTTTTTCGAGAACCTTGAGCCAATGATTTTCATACCAGGGCTATGTTAAATTATTTGGGGACTCCGATCAGTGTCGTGAGGATTTTTCAAAATGTCGGGATATGAATTGACCAAATTGCCCTTGGTTACTTTTTACTAATTACCTTTTACTATTACTTAACTCTTAAGCTTTCTACATAAAATCACAATTTCCTCACACCCTCACCCCAAATTTTCGATCAGACCAGCCCTTCCCCCTCCAAACTTCTTCTTCTTCCTTTTCTCTTCTTTCTCTTCTTTTCTTCTCTTTTCTTTATCACCATTTTTCTTCATTTTTGGAGCTTTAAACCTTGAGATTTCTTGAAGCAATCTTCACCAAACTTGGAGTAGATCATCATAGGAGGTAGAATCTCATCTCTATCTCTCTCAATCTCTGATTTTTATTCTCTAATTTCCATGATCTTAAATGTTAGGGTTTTTACCCCTAAATCTTCAAAAATCCATGAAAAATTGTAGAAAAATCATTTTGATACCAAACCAATTTCTATAGCCTAGGTTCATGACACACTTGCATGATCCAAGAGATTAGAGCCAAGAAATCTCTCTAAGGTATTTAATCATAGAGGGGCCGAAACCCCCTTTAGTGTAGGGTAAGGTTCTTGGTCGGTTTTTTTTTTTTTATGTTTTGACTTGATATCTAGGGTTATCACATTTAGTTAGGGTGCTATCCAAGAAATGAGGATTTTTGGAGCTCCCTAGCTATTTTTCATATTTTTCATTCAATAGGGCCGAACCCTAGGGGTAGTGCAGTAGGAGAAATCTTTGCTTTTTGAACTAATGCCTTCATTGATTATGTTTAGGGATACCTAAGGATCATTGATCCAAAAGTTACGAATTGTTTGACATCCCTAGCCTAATTAATTAAATAGGGGCAGTAACTAATCCGAAGGAATTAGGGAGTTTTTGACTTAACTGTATTGATTTCTGATTGTGTTTTGTTGTATAGAATCGGACAGGATTCGAACATCCGACAGCGCACCCGACTGACAGCTGCGGAGTCGTAGCCGGACCTGATCGAGGAAATCACTAAGGTGGGGAGAAAGAACTAATATCATCGGGAAGGCAAGCTTAGTATAGAGTATATATATGTGTGTAGGGGAACCCTAAAACCCTACTAGAGGTTGAGCCCTGGATAAAGTGCCTAGACCCTAGGTGTAGGTACTTTTGGGCTATCACCGCTAAGTTGATATTATGAATGATGAGACTGATTAAGGTTGATTGTGTTGAATTATTTAATTGATTACCTGTTGATTTTGTTTTGGTAAACTGTCTGTTTGATGAATTATTGCCTGAATTTATGATGATAACTGTACTGGAAAAATCTTCTTTTGCGATGTTTATTGTGATTGGTTGGTTGAGTGTTGATGAGAGTATGGTGAGCGTTGATGTTGTTCGGGTTGATATCGTTGTGGTCCCGACCATGGAGCTGTGGCTCGTAGACGCAAGGCGTCGTGATGCTGATGCTGATGTGATGTTGATGATGATGTGATGTCGATGTGATGTTGATGTTGATGATTGATGTTGATGTGATGCGGTGTGTCGTGGTCGTGGACGAGTGTTTAGACGTGAGGTTCCGATATCAACCTGTGATGGATGTTTGTTGCATTTTCATATCATTTCATACCACAGCATTTGGTCCCAAAGGGGGATGTCCAATTGGGGACATTACTTAAAATCTCGAGGCGGGATATGATGTGATGTGATGTAATCCCGACCGGGATGTCCAATTGGGGACGTGATGTATCGGCCGACATGCATATAGGGAAGACAACATATACATAGGGACTAGTTTCCTTCCTATAGGCTTATTTGAGAAAATGATATTTGAGATGATTGTTATGTGTGACTTAAGAGATGGGTGATGTTGTGTTGTAGATGTTATCTGTGTTGTGTGATGTATATATATATATATATGCTGTACTGATGCCCCTATCCCATATTGATGAATTATGTTTCTTATCTCCCTTTATTTGTCCATATGGGTTACTTTATATAATGGGAAGATCCCGAAGAGGAACCAGCTGCTGAGGAACTAGACAGTATTCCGTACGAGCCTGACGCCAGAGGACGAGCTATGGACCCTAACCTCGAGAGGTTGGGCAGTGATCGTGATTAGCCGGAGAGCTGTCTCTCGGCCCATCTTTCGTACTGTTATTTTGGTCTGTAACAATATACTTTGTATATACTACTTTACTACTGTAGCCCTTCCTACTGACAGGGCAATGATGTATGTGATATTTTCTTTATATTTTAAGCTGTATACTCTGAAGCGTGGCGTGCCGAGTGTATTGTTTTGCTTCCGTGCTTTTTTTCTTCGCTTCGTATTAATAAGGCGCGCTAACGTTTATTATGCGATTAAGATTAGTTAATATCTTAGGTCTTACTGATGGGACGGTGGGTCGTCTCATTTATTGGTATCAGAGCTGTTTGATTCTAATATCAGACTGTGAGGTTTAGTGAGGTTTAGGAAGTATACTAGCATTGACAGTTATATCCACATTGGGTACCAACTGTGTTAGAAAAAGGGTAGTGTGTCCGATGCGCAAGATTATCGAGTGTGATAACTTCATTGTTCGTAAGGCATATATATGTCTGTTGATTGATATGGTGGGTGGTTTCTGTCTGGCTCGCTAGGCGAGAATAGGTTTCGTGCCGCGAGACAGAAAGACTGAACCATACTGATCAGGCTAGCCTTCTTGGATTGCGAGGCGAGTATATGTTCGCGTCACGAGGCAGAGGGGCTGTTCTTCACTGATCAGTCTGCCCTTCTGGCTCGCGTAGCGAGTGAAGCTTCACGTCGCGAGGCCGAGGAGCTGTTCCTTACTGATCAGGCTAGATTTCTGGAGCGCGTTGCCAGTAGAGATTCGCGTCACGAGGCCGAGGGGTTGTTCTTTGCTGATCAGTCTGACCTTCTGGATCGCGAGGCGATCATCGTTTTCGCGTCGCAAATCCGAAGGGCTTTCTGGCTCGAGTGGCGAGCATAGTGTCGCGGGGCGAGAGCCTTCTTCTCTTGCCTTTTCTCTTGTTTTCTTCATTTTCTCTCCTTACTAACAAACTAGATATGACTTATGCATTAAACTAACGCTTCCTTTACCAGGAAAAAATGGCCAGAGGACGCGGTAGAGGAAGGGAAGCACTAGTTGGAACCGGGAGCCCCGACAGTAGTGGGGATACCTCGGGAATTGGAGGTAGCGGAGATCAGAACGAAGCAATGAGGGCCATGAGGGATTTGGTTGCTGCAATGCTGCAACAAACACAGCAAAATGCTCAGTTCATGCAGCGACAGGAAGAAAGGGATGCTAGACAAAAACAGAATCATGTCGGAGGAGGGGAAGTGGTAAACACTGGACTAAATGCCTTCATGAAGGGGAATCCTCCCCAATTCCATGGGGAGTACAATCCGGAAGCTGCTGAGCTATGGCTGCAAGAAACTGAGAAAGTCTTCGTCGCTATCCAATGCAGAGAGGATAGGAAAGTCACTTATGCTGCTTTCATGCTAGTCGGAGCAGCAGAAGCATGGTGGAAGAACAAATAGAGACTACTAGAGGCTGAAGGAAGACTGTTGACCTGGGACGTGTTCCGTGAGAGCTTCTTGGAGAAATATTTTCCAAGGAGTGTTCGCCAGGAGAAAGAGAAAGAATTCCTGAACCTGAAGTAGGAACAGAAGTCGGTGGGAGAATATGCCATGAGGTTCGAGGCACTGCTAAAGTTCTCCCAGTTTTACTAAGTATACCCGGATGAAAACTGGGTGTGCAGAAGGTTCGAAGAAGGACCGAGGCCCGAACTGAAGAGGGCTATGCTGCCATTAAGCGTCTGATCATTCCCTGAGCTAGTGGAAAAGTGCACCGTGCTGGAAGGACACGATCAAGAGAGAGTTGCACAACTCCAGCAACAAGCAGTGGACTGACCAGGAGCTTTGGCCAGAATGGCCGAGGAGGAAAGTTCCAACCGAGGGCGAAGCCTTACAGTCGCCCGAATCAGCAACCAGCAAGCTATGGAAAAGGAAATGCCAGTCAAGGGCAACCAGGATTCTCCAAGTGCTTTAGATGCGGCGGACCGCATCAAGTGAAAGATTGTGCTAAGGCACCAAACGTCACTTGCTTCCGTTGTGGCACGTGGGGCCACTATGCCAACGAGTGTCGAATAGGGGACGCTGGTAAGGGCCAAGTTCAACAACAAGTCAGGAGGGCTCAGAATGTTGGGACTGGACAATAAGTGGCGGGCCAGCAGAACAGGCCGCAGACAACGGGAAGAGTGTTCGCCGTGAGTGGGTCTGAAACCTCTCAATGTCCCGATCTGATACAAGGTAAGTGCCTAGTTGTGGGGGGACTCTTATCTGTTTTATTTGATTCGGGGGCTACACATTCCTTTATTTCTTTGGCGTGTATGGGTCATTTGAATTTGCTTGTTTCAACCCTACCATTTGATTTGACTGTTTCTACACCTACGGGTGATTCCCTGGCAGCTCTATTTGTCTGTTTAAAATGCCTGGTTATGTTAGAGAACCGATCTTTTCTTGTGGACCTAATCTGTCTGCCTATGCAGCAGATTGGTATTATCTTAGGCATGGACTGGCTTTCGGCCAACCATGTAGTACTAGATTGTTTAAATAAAACCCTTTGCTTTTCCAAGCAATCTAGATCATTGCCTGCCAGTGATGGTGTATCGGGAGGTGTACAATCAGGAGAGTGGATGGTGCTGTTTTCTTTGGAAGCCGATGAGACTCCAAGTCTTGATGCTTTGCCAGTGGTGCATGAGTTTCCAGATATCTTCCCGGATGATGTGCCAGGATTGCCACCCAAGAGGGAGGTGGAGTTCGCAATCGATCTTACACCCAGAGCCGGACCGATTTCAATAGCACCTTATCGAATGTCCTTAACAGAGTTGGCAGAGCTGAAGAAGCAATTGGGTGACATGCTGCAGACGCAGTTTCTCAGACCGAGTGTTTCACCATGGGGAGCACCTGTGCTATTCGTCAAGAAGAAAGACGGTAGTTCAAGGTTATGTGTGGACTACCGACAACTTAACAAGGTGACATTCAAGAATAAATACCCGTTGCCAAGGATTGACGATCTTATGGACCAGTTGAGGGGAGCAACGGTATTCTCTAAGATTGATCTGAGATCCGGTTATCATCAGATAAGGGTGAAGGAAGATGATATACCGAAGATGGCTTTCAGGAGTCGGTACGGACACTACGAGTACCTAGTTATGCCTTTTGGTGTGACTAATGCTCCTGCAGTGTTCATGGATTACATGAACAGAATCTTCAGACCGTACCTCGATAAGTTTGTCGTTGTTTTTGTCGATGACATCCTTATCTACTCCTTAGACAAGGAAGAACATCAAGAGCATTTAAGGATTGTACTTCAAGTTCTTAAGGACAGACAACTCTATGCCAAGTTGTCGAAGTGCGAGTTCTGGTTAGAAGAGGTACAATTCCTTGGACATGTGATCGACAAGGATGGTATCGCAGTAGATCCTGCAAAAGTAGAAGCCGTGGTTAATGGGAAAGTCTTAAGACGGTAACCGAGATCAGAAGTTTTCTCGGACTAGCAGGATACTACAGGAGGTTCATCGAGGGATTCTCGAAGATTGCGTTACCTCTGACGCAATTAACGAGGAAAGGAAAAGCGTATGAATCGACAGAAGAGTGTGAGGCTAGTTTCCAAGAGCTGAAAGGGAGGCTAACTACATCTCCGGTACTAGTCTTGCCAAATCTGTCAATGTCGTTCGATGTGTACTGCGATGCATCGTATCAAGGTTAGGGTTGTGTGCTTATGCAAGAAAGGAAAGTGGTAGCTTATGCTTCCAGACAGTTAAAAGTGCATGAACGGAATTACTCGACCCATGACCTAGAGATGGCCGCAATAGTGTTTTCATTGATGATATGGAGACACTATCTTTATGGCGCTAAATTCAGCGTGTTTAGCGACCATAAAAGTTTGAAGTATCTGTTCGACCAAAAGGAGTTGAACATGCGGCAGAGGAGATGGATGGAATTCATAAAGGATTATGAATTCGATCTACAATACCACCATGGAAAGGCCAACATGGTGGCAAATGCATTGAGTCGGAAATCTCTGCATATGTCCGCTATGATGGTGAAAGAACTGGAACTGCTGGAATAGTTCAGGAATCTGAACCTGGACGTAGAGTTATCCAGAGATAAGATAAGTTTAGGAATGATTACTATCACTAGTGATTTTCTGAACTTGATCCGGAAATAGCAAGGAGAAGATCAGTACCTACAGGAAAAGAACCAGATGGTAGAAGAAGGAAGGACTTCAGAGTTCAAGAAGGGTACTGATGGAATCCTGAAGTTTGGAGACAGGATATGTGTGCCTAAGGATAGTGAAGTTAGGAACATGATCTTGGAAGAAGCACACAAGAGCAAACTGAGTTTTCATCCCGGATCTACAAAGGTGTATCAGGACCTAAAGGGAATGTTTTGGTGGCCTGGGATGAAGAAGGAAGTAGCAGAATATGTCCAATCCTGTCTGGTGTGTCAAAAGGCAAAGATTGAACACCAGAAACCAAAAGGGTTATTACAATCACTGGACGTCCCAGAATGGAAATGGAATAGCATTGCAATGGATTTTGTTTCCAAACTACCAAGAACGCAAAAGAGATGCGATGCAGTTTGGGTAATCGTTGACAGGCTTACGAAATGTGCTCATTTCTTGCCGATCAACCAAAGGTATTCTTTGGAAAGATTAACCCAGATTTACATCAAAGAAGTGGTGAGATTACATGAAATAACTTCGAGTATAATTTCGGACAGGGATCTGAGATTTACTTCTAGGTTTTGGCAGAGTCTAAATGGTGCATTGGGAACTAAGCTCAGAATGAGTTCAGCTTATCATCCGCAGACGGATGGTCAGTCTGAGAGGACGATCCCATCGTTGGAAGATCTTTTATGAGCATGTGTTTTGGAAAACACAGGAAGTTGGGACGAATTCCTTCCATTGATTGAGTTCACATACAAAAATAGTTTCCACTCGAGTATCGGCATGGCGCCATACGAGGCACTTTATGGACGAAAGTGCAGACCACCACTCTGTTGGTATGAGACCGGGGAGAATCAGTTGATAGGCCCAGAGATGGTACACCGAGCGACGGAGCAATTTAAGAAAATTCGAGAAAAGATGAAAATCGCACGGGATCGATAAAAGAGCTACAGTGACAAGAGGAGGAGACCTTTGGAGTTCCAGGAAGGCGATCATGTCTTTATGAGAGTCACTCCAACAATTGGAATCGACAGGGCAATCAAATCCAGAAAGCTTACACCTAGATTCATTGGACCATTTCAAATTCTTCGCCGAATTGGTCCAGTTGCCTACCAAATTGCCTTACCTCCCAACCTATCCGATATTCACAATGTATTCCATGTATCCCAACTCAGAAAATACCATCCTGATCCATCACACGTGATAGAGCCCGAATCAATCCAGGTAAGGGAGAACTTAGAATACGAAGCATTGCCTGTACGGAGTGAAGACACGAGGGTGAAGGAACTCCGCGGAAAGCAGATTCCCTTAGTCAAGGTCATATGGGATGCTACAACAGGAGATGCCACCTAGGAACGTGAAGAGGATATGCAGCAGCGATATCCACATCTATTCTAAGGTACGTCGAATTTCGAGGACGAAATTCTTTTTAAGGGGGCAGTAATGTAACACCCCGATCTTTTTAATTAATCAGTAATTAAGTAATTGTATTTTATTGGAGGGTCTAGAAACTTTAATAAATTATTTTGAGGCCATAGTCACACTCTACGCCATCGTAGGAGACTATGGTTAAGTTTTGGGCCGAAAACTCAAACGGAGCCCGATCTATGTTTTTTTCTTCGGATGATAGTGTTTTTCTACTATCATGACCTTATTTTGACTAACGGTCAGAACCATTAGTCTTAAAATTCAATCTTCTACCTTTTTGCTAAAATGTGTCCTGACGTCTAAAAATATAAATAATATTTTATATTCGGACCGAAAATCGATCGGGTAGACGATTCGAGTTGTCTTAGGGTTTTTCGAGAACCTTGAGCCAATGATTTTCATACCAGAGATATGTTAAATTATTTGGGGACTACTATAAATATCGTGAGGATTTTTCAAAATGTCGGGATATGAATTGAACAAATTGTCCTTGGTTAGTTTTTACTAGTTACCTTTTACTATTACTTAACTCTTAAGCTTTCTACATAAAATCACAATTTCCTCATACCCTCACCCTAAATTTTCTATCAGACCAGCCCTTCCCCCTCCAAACTTCTTCTTCTTCCTTTTCTCTTCTTTCTCTTCTTTTCTTCTCTTTTCTTTCTCACCATTTTTCTTCATTTTTGGAGCTTTAAATCTTGAGATTTCTTGAAGCAATCTTCACCAAACTTGGAGTAGATCATCATAGGAGTAGAATCTCATCTCTATCTCTCTCAATCTCTCATTTTTATTCCCTAATTTCCATGATCTTAAATGTTAGGGTTTTTACCCCTAAATCTTCAAAAATCCATGAAAAATTGTAGAAAAATCATTTTGATACCAAACCAATTTCTATGGCCTAGGTTCATGACACACTTGCATGATCCAAGATATTAGAGCCAAGAAATCTCTCTAGGGTATTTAATCATAGAGGGGCCGAAACCCCCTTTAGTGTTGGGTAAGGTTTTTGGTCGGTTTTTTTTATGTTTTGACTTGATATCTAGGGTTATCACATTTAGTTAGGGTGCTATCCAAGAAATGAGGATTTTTGGAGCTCCCTAGCTATTTTTCATATTTTTCATTCAATAGGGCCGAACCCTAGGGGTAGTGCAGTAGGAGAAATCTTTGCTTTTTGAACTGATGCCTTCATTGATTATGTTTAGGGATACCTAAGGATCATTGATCCAAAAGTTAGGAATTGTTCGACATCCCTAGCCTAATTAATTAAATAGGGGCAGTAACTAATCCTAAGGAATTAGGGAGTTTTTGACTTAACTGTATTGAATTCTGATTGTGTTTTGTTGTATAGAATCGGACAGGATTTGAACATCCGACAGCGCACCCGACTAACAGCTGCGGAGTCGTAGCCGGAGCTGCTCGAGGAAATCACTAAGGTGGGGAGAAAGAAGTAATATCGTCGGGAAGGTAAGCTTAGTATAGAGTATATATATGTGTGTAGGGGAACCCTAAAACCCTATTAGAGGTTGAGCCCTGGATAAAGTGCCTAGACCTTAGGTGTAGGTACTTTTGGGCTATCACCGCTAAGTTGATATTATGAATGATGAGACTGATTAAGGTTGATTGTGTTGAATTATTTAATTGATTACCTGTTGATTTTGTTTTGGTAAACTGTCTGTTTGATGAATTATTGCTTGAATTTATGATGATAACTGTACTGAAAAGATCTTTTGTTGCGATGTTTATTGTGATTGGTTGGTTGAGTGTTGATGAGAGTATGGTGAGCGTTGATGTTGTTCGGGTTGATATCGTTGTGGTCCAATGGAGCTGTGGCGCGTAGACGTAAGGCGTCGTGATGTTGATGCTGATGTGATGTTGATGATGATGTGATGTCGATGTGATGTTGATGTTGATGATTGCTGTTGATGTGATGCGGTGTGTCGTGGTCGTGGACGAGCGTTTAGACGTGAGGTTCCGATATCAACCTGCGATGGATGTTTGTTGTATTTTCATTCATTTCATACCACAGCATTTGGTCCCAAAGGGGGATGTCCAGTTGGGGTCGTTACTTAAAATCCCGAGGCGGGATATGATGTGATGTGATGTGATGTGATGTAATCCCGACGGGGATGTCCAATTGGGGATGTGATGTATCGGCCGACATGCATATAGGGAAGACAACATATACATAGGGACTAGTATCCTTCCTAAAGGCTTATTCGAGAAAATGATGTTTGAGATGATTGTGACGTGTGACTTAAGAGATGGGTGATGTTGTGTTGTAGATGTTATCTGTGTTGTGTGATGTGTGTGTGTATATATATATATATATATGTTGTACTGATGCCCCTCTCCCATATTGATGAATTATGTTTCTTATCTCCCTTTATTTGTCTATATGTGTTACTTTATTTAATGGGAAGATCCCGAAGAGGAACCAGCTGCTGAGGAACTGGACGGCATTCCGTACGAGCCTGACGTCGGAGGACGGGCTACGGACCCTAGCCTCGAGAGGTTGGGCAGTGATCGTGATTAGCCGGAGAGCTGTCTCTCGGCCCATCTTTCGTACTATTATTTTGGTTTGTAACAATATACTCTGTATGTACTACTTTATTACTGTAGCCCTACTGATAGGACAATGATGTATGTGATATTTTCTTTATATTTTAAGCTGTGTACTCTGAAGCGTGGCGTGCCGAGTGTATTCTTTTGCTTTCGCACTAAATTTTCAGCTTCGCTTCTTATTAATAAGGCGCGCTAACGTTTATTATGCGATTAAGATTAGTTAATATCTTAGGTCCTACTGATGGGACGGCGGGTCGTGTCACAATACCTCTACTCAGTCCACGAGAGCAAACCAACGTCAGAGATAGCGTAGTGCTAGCTATCAGGATTGGGAGAGGCACGACACATAGAGAAAGAAAAGAGGGCGCGTCTGTCAAGGGTGTACAATGGCCGTTATAAGTGCTCTGTGTTGTGTGTCACTTAAGTGACGTGGACAGCTTACTAATAACTGTCACTCACTTAACCTAACTCACTTGGGCTACTGTAAGTTACAGGCCCAATGTCTAATTATTAATTAAATCATATTTAATTAATCAATTAAACTAATTCTTTGAACATTTGTTCTATTTGTGTGACCCTTTAGATTCTCAATTTATTGGCCATCATATTAATTATTATTAATCATATTAATAATCAATTAATATTATAAATAATTAGCGGCATCTCGCAATACATCATTGCTACCCAATTAATCAGAATATTGGTGATACAATTAATATCATATTATAACCATATATAATGTGAAGTCACGTCCTTTCTTCACAATGTCTTAATTGAACACAAGGCATAAATGTGTCATCCTTGTTTAGTCCAATTATTTATTTGTTGTTCTGGTAATTGACGTATGATCATGTGGGCCCAATATCTCATATTGTCTTACCTTAGCATGGCCAAGCATTTCTTTGTCGTATACCATCAAGAGGCCTATAGACATTAGTCATGTTATGTATGAGTGTCGAATCTATTTACATCACTCACATTCCTCAACATGTTTCATTGCAGGCCCAATAACTACCTTTATAGTTGTCCCGTTACAGACAACGTTTAATAGTATCAAAGCCTACAACTACATATGTTAGGAATCGTAGTGATTTCAAGTCGAAGGACTACTTCACTATGGTTACCATAAGAATCGCTCATGACACTTACATGACTATTATGCAGTGTTCTCATAGCGGGTCACTTTAGTATAAATATTTCACTAATATTTATATTTATGTGAAGACTTGATATCTTATATCTATGACCCGTGAGTTGTGATCATCAGTATACTCACATAATAGCCTCAATGTATTATTATTATCCTTATTAATAATAACACTTGACTATGGATATTTAAGAATAATGTTCTATAATTTAATGGCATCTCACGGTCAAGTCATACTTGACGTTCCATTAAATAAACTACATATTCTAAAGACTTTATTATCCTATAAATATGATCATCAAATATAACATAATAAATAAATGCCATATACATATATCAAATATATGATCAAAGTCATGATACAAATGATTATTTATTCAAAATAGATTGGCTACTAAGGCTTACCCCAACAGTTTGTGGATCTGATATGGACAAATGGAAGACTGCTATGACATAGGAATTCGATTCACTGAGAAAGAACAACACATGGGAATTGGTAGAGAGGGCAACCAATCAAAGAGTAGTAGGATGCAAATCTATTTTTAAGAGAAAACCGAAGCTACCAAGAGTAGAAAAAGAAAGATATAAAACAAGGCTTTTGGCAAAGGGGTTTACACAAAAGGAATGAGTAGATTTCATTGAAATCTTTTCTCCCATGGTAAAGCACATCGGCATAAGGAACATACTTGTCTTAGTTGCAGCTCATGACTTAGAACTTAAACAAATGGATGTAAAAACCGCTTTTTTACATGGACATCTTGAAGAGAAGATTTTCATGAAACAACCCGAAGGATATGAAGAAAAGGCCAAAGAACATATGGTATGCTTGCTGAATAAGTCTTTTTATGGGCTTAAGCCATCACCAAGGCGGTGGTACAAACGGTTTGACTCTTTTGTTGTCTCAAAAGGTTACAATAGAAGTTCTTTTGACAACTGTGTTTATTACAAGAAAACATATTCATGTTATTTCATCTATCTTCTCTTATATGTTGATGATATGTTAATTGCTAGTGCTGATATTAATGCTATTAACCATCTCAAGAAGTTGTTAAATTCAGAATTTGAAATGAAAGATTTAAGGCTGCAAAGAGGAATCTTGGTATGGAAATTATCAGAAAGAGGTCTGAAGACTTGCTGTTCCTGTACCAAATAAATTACATTGAAAAGTTGCTGAAGAAATTTAATATGCTAGAGTCCAAAGCTGTTTCAACTCCTATAACTGGTCACTTCAAACTATCAGTCACTCACTCAGCAAAAACTGATGAAGACTAAAAGTACATGCAAGGCATGCCCTATTCAAATGCTACTGGAAGCATGATGTATGCCATGATGTGTACAAGATCAGATTTAGCTTACTCAGCAATGGTCATCAGATTTATGGCAAACCCATGAAAAGAACATTGGCTTGTTGTGAACTGGATTTTTAGATACTTAAAGGGGTATAAATCAGTCGAACTGATATATGACAGAACCAAGGCAAAAAAAAAAAAAAAAGTGGGTTAGATGAATTTGTTGATGCCGAATTTGCAAGGGATGTGGACAAAAGAAGATCTTTAACCGATTATATCTTCACTCTTTGTGGAAATTTGAATCAACTGGAACTCAAACTTGTAGTCAATAGTAGCTTTGTCTACCACTGAATCTGAGTACATGGCACTTACAGAAGCAGTCAAAAAAGCTATTTGACTGAAAGGGATTGTCAATGAGCTTGAAGGGAAGGCAGAACATGTCACAGTATGGTGTGACAGTCAAAGTGCAATTTGTCTCTCAAAGAATCAAGTGTTTCATGAGAGAACAAAACACATAGATATTAGAATACATTTCATTCGAGACATCATTTCTCAAGGTACAATTGAGGTGAAGAAAGTTGCTAGTGAAGATAACCCAACAGGCATGCTAACCAAGGTGGTTCCAAGTACCAAGTTTGTTCATTGCTTAAACTTTGTTAACATTGGAAGTTGTGGAAATTAAGTCTATGTAAGAGACTGAGGTGAGCTAACTGTATTGAAGATCCAAGGTGGAGATTGTTGAGATCTAGTAGATCATCAATAGGGAATTAGTTAGCATACTCGTTTCTGTTAGCTATGTGGTATCTATTCCTTTGTAGTTAATTACTAAAGTTAGTTAGGTGCACATAACTGAATGTGACTGTAAAGAAGAATAGCATATATAAGTCATAGCTGATAGAGGTTGAGCAGATATATTCATACGACCAGAAAAATAGAGTGCATGCAAGGAAGAGTTTTCTTACCTAAAAGTCTTGTAGACTGTGATCACTGGAATGAGATCAACCGCAATGTGGATGTAGGAGAATTTGCTCTGAAGCATGATAAATTCTTGTATTCTTTTATATTCTTGTTATTTTTCTTTACTTTGAGTTCACGATTTTTGCTTGGGTTAATCTGCATTTGTTTGATCAGAGAGTAAGAGAGGCATTTCTTCAAACACCTAGTCAACATCAATTCAAACACGTCAAAAAATACAATTGATTCTATTATAATCGATTATTGAAATAATCTAATTTTTGCGGCTATTCCAAACACACACTTAATAGTAGACATTCTCTCCGCTACAACTATTCTCACTTTGATTTTTACCATCAAACTCATGCAATTCAATAAGTGTGTAGTTTTCTCTTACATACTCAAACTTTTTTGTAACTCCAGAATATGAACTTATGCTTACCCTGTCAATGATGGAATGGATCCTTATGTGAAATTTGATTGTCATAAGATTATGTGAAAAGAGAGATACTAATAAAGACTTACTTAAGTGAACAAAGAGAAAAGCACAAAGATGTGAGTCACTCAAATTTTGTGAGAGCACGCGTTTGAGATTTTCAGATCTATTTTTCTTTTCTTTTTTCATGACCTTGTCACCTATTAGAGGATTCATTCTTTCC
Organism: Ammopiptanthus mongolicus; assembly: GCA_039655645.1. Lineage (NCBI taxonomy): Eukaryota > Viridiplantae > Streptophyta > Magnoliopsida > Fabales > Fabaceae > Ammopiptanthus > Ammopiptanthus mongolicus. The sequence continues at coordinate 17,843,078 of CM077351.1, read as the reverse complement.
GAAGACTAACAAAATCTTGGTATAGTTCACACTCCTTCCTCATTTTGACCATTCACTATTGTTTCATTTATCGGTAAAATATCAAAAACAATGAGCAATGTGCATCACAAAGTATTCATTCCATTTTTAAAATAGAGGATTTAATTGAGTATCATGGTATCAAAATTTAACCAAAAATACCAAATCAAAGTGCTTTGAATTTTTTTACAAAAAATAAAGCAGAAGTCAATCAGATAAGCAAGCAAAAATGTTTTCTTCTTAAAGAGAAATGCTACCAACACTCTTTTCAACACACTCATTATTGGGTGGATTTCATGCGGGACCTACCAAATAGAGTGGGACCCACATGAAATTCAGCCAATGACAATGAGTGTGTTAGAGAGATTGTTAAAAAAAGAGTGTTAGGAGTGCTAGCAACACTCTCTTTTCAATACTCTCCCGAACACACTCATTGCCATCAGAGAGTTGATCCTTATACCTTGTAGTTAATGGTAAGCTTTTATACCAAATGGGTTAATTTATGTTTGTTGTTGTATAAAACATATAAAAAAGATATTATAAAAAAATATAAAGCGGCCTTTTTTTAAAGAAAAAATTATTTTTTTGAGATGCCTAAAGCAAGGGCTTGGGCCGGACCTGATTGCCATTGGGTGAATTTCATGTGGGCCCCCTCTAAGCAGGTAATTTTATAATTTTCCTGCGCTCCACATCCCTAATTTCCCCCCAAAAAATCATAATACAGACAAATGTTCACGAGGAAAAGAAGCTAATCCAGGAACTCTTTCATCATAGGAGCACACACAACTTAGTTAATCAAATACAACAGGCATACAATAATCAACCTCATTTATTTTATTCATTGATCATCTGATTAAATCAATCATGGGGTTGATAGGAACACTTTTTTGTTTAAATCAACCTAGGAAACAACTTAGTAACATACATTTTTTTTGTTTCAGCTCTAGGCAATTCATTCACCCTGGGGTTGATAGGCAAAATCAAATTAACCTCCATGTTATTTCTGGAAAAAAATTGGGCATCTAACTATAGAGATGAACAACGAGCCACCATCCTCACCTCCCTTAGCAATCCACCACCTCGTTGGAGCCATCATCCTGTGCCGCCTTTCACCACGACCAAAGCGCGATCATTGCCATTTGGCCTATGTGTTGTTACTACTGAGTTGCAAATTTTTAGCCTATAGTGTTGGGAATATATCCTTTTGTGTGAAATATTTGTATGATAAGGTCATGTAAAGAGAGATAGACAACAAAACCCTAAGACGAAATCCCATGCCTTACTACTTAAGATCATTGTGTATATCTCTCTTCAAATAACTTTTGTCTTGCAAATATTTCTTATAACAAGATCCATTTTCTTGTTGTATCTCCTTGAAAAATAGACATGTTAAATATTTCTTTATCTTCTTTATTCTTTATGCGAAAACGTTAAATCTATAGGCATGCATCCTAGAGTACATTTACCACCTAGCCTAGGATCTACATTATGCCAAATTACCTGAATTCTACCTGGATCCATAGCGAGTTCCTGATCTTAAGCATTCTTTAAAATTATGAAATTAGTCACGAACGTCCGCATTCAAAAGCAGTGACCTTTCATGAACGAGGAGTTGATCGTTTACTAATGCGGAATACCTTGACAATCAACACTAACAATGATAATGGATGATTAACGATGGTTCTATGGCTCTTCCTCAACCAAATCTCTTGAGTTCCTTTGTGGGACCTTATGTTGTCTTTAAATGGGGAGAAGAGATGACGACTATCAATTTGGTGTGTTGGGGACCATAACCATTCCTGACGTATTTAACCTATTAGGGTTCCCATTATCTCCTAATGGGTCAATACTTGTATCTACTCATTTTAGCTCATATCATGTCCTTTGGTTGTCTAATGAGTATACTTAATTTGATCACTATTGTTTAGCCCCTTTAAGATAAATAACTAATATAATTATATTTATAATATAAGCCCACATAATTAATTGGAAATATAAATTTTCAAGAATCTCTCGCTTGGACCACATATTATTCCTTAACAATTATATCACAAGTTCTTTACGTCGGCATCTGTATGTTATTTATCTTTAGACTTCCATTATCAATCTGGTCCATCTCATGCATCAATAATCAACGTAGCTTTCGTCAAATCCGAATTCATGAATAAACCACCTTGATCACCATATGAACACACTCAATGACATAGACCAAATATGGATGAGTAGCATGAAAAATACATGTAATGTAATATTTATCATGCCTATTTCCAACTGGTCCAGACTTTAATCTTCAGTGAGATCAGAGTACCCGATGACTTGAGTCAGAGTACCCGATGATCTCCAAACTATCTGACTTTCGATAGGTAAGCATGTAGTCTCGTGTTCTCTTCAAAGAACACTTCACGCGCTTGACCGCTATCCAGTGCTGCAGACCAGGATTACTCAAATACCTTCTTAGGACTCGCACTATAAATGCTATATCGGGACGAGTGCAAACTTGAATATACATAAGGCTCCCTACAACTGATGCATAAGGACCCTTTGCATTTCTTCCTTTTCAAAGTCATTATCGGGGCACTGTTTGAGACTTAACTTGTCTTCTTTAGCAACGAGTGTATCCCCTGGCTTACTACCTTTCATGCCAAATCTATCCAAAACTGTACTGATATAACTCTTTTGTGATAACCCAAGAGTACCTTGAGACAGATCTCTAAGTATTAGTATAACTAAGACAAAAGATGTGCCCCCAAGATCTTTCATCTCAAAAATTTTCTTGAGAAATCTCTTGGTTTCGTGCAATAAGCCTATATCGTTGTTGGCTAACAAGATATCATTGACATATAATAGCAGGAAGATAAAATTACTCCCACTGAACTTTTGATATACACAATCATCAACAACATTAGCCTCAAAACCATCAGAGGTGATAACTTGGTGAAACTTGTGATACCATTGACGGGAAGCCTGTTTAAGGCCATAGATGAATTTCTTTAGTTTGCATACCATAGACTTTGGATCACCTGAAGCAAGGTTTTCTGGTTGCACCATGTAAATTGTCTCATCGATATTACCATTGAGAAACACGGTCTTTACATCCATCAAATGCATATCCAAGTCATAATGAGTTACTAGTGCCATAATGGTCCTAAGAGAGACTTTCGAAGAAACCGGAGAGAAAGTCTCTGTATAATCAATTCCTTTCTTTTGAGTAAAGCCTTTGGTGACTAGACAAACCTTATATCTCTCAATATAACCCTTTGAATCCTTCTTAGTCTTAAATATCCATTTAGAGCCAATGGGTTTCACACCTTTAAGTAATTTGATGAGATCCCAAACGTTATTATCAGCCATAGATTTTATCACATCACTCATGGCATTAGTCCACTTTTGAGACTTAGAACTTTGCATAACTTGACTAAAGTGATTGGGTCATCCTTAGTCAAACCAATGTCATCCTTGTTGGTGTAAGTCCTAATGGTCAATCTATTTATTAAATTTATATTTTGTATCATGACTTGGATTTAAATATATTGGATTTATATATTTATATATAATGCATTCATTTATTATTTTATTGTTATGATCATATATATATATATCTAAAATAAATTCCTTAGAATAAACGATTCGTTTAATGGAACATCAATTGTGACTTGATTTATTCTTAAAGTATCTTTAGTCAAGTATTATTATTAATTGGGACAATAATAATACATCGGGACTATCATGTGAGTGACATGATGACCACATCGCACGGGTCATGGATATGTGATATCATGTCTTCGCATAGGTATAAATATTGGTGGAATATTTATACTGGATTGATCCGCTATGAGAACGCTGCATAATGGTTATGTAAGTGTCATAAGCGTTCCTCATAGTGAGCATGGTGAAGTAGTCCTTCGACTTGAAGTCACTACGATTCCTACATAAGAAGTTGTAGGCTTTAATGCTATCAAACATTATTTGTAACAGGATAATTATAAAGGTAGTAATTAGGACTGCAATGAATCATGTAGAGGGATGCGAGTAATGTAGATAGAATTCGTCCCTCCCACATAACGAGAGTAATGTCTATGGCCACTCGATGGTGTGAGACGTGAAAATGCATGATCATGTTAAGTTGGGACAATATAAGATATTGAGTCCAAATGATTGTACGTCTACTCCTTGATCGAGAAACATATAATTGGACTTAACAAGGATAACACGTTTATGCCTTGTGTTCAATTAAGACTTTATAACGAAGGGGCATTGGCTACACTGTATATATGGTCACAGTTAAGGTTGTATCGTATCACCGATATTCTCATTAATTGGGTAGCAATGATGTATTGCTAGATACCACTCATTGTTTATAATATTAAATGAGATTTAATATTATTGCCAACTTAATGAGAACCTATAGGGTCACACACATAGAGCAAATGATCGGAGAAGTAGTTTAATTGATTAACTAAATGGGATTTAATTAACAATTAAATAATGGGCTATAGCGTATAGGAGCCCATTAAGGATAAGGGTAAGTGAGTGATTGCTTATATAAAGTTATGCACCTCACTTAAGCACACAATATAGAAATAACACAAGTTACGTAGAAGTTGTTAATCCTGGTGGTCGCTCTCCTTGTGTGTGTCGCGCCCTCTCCCCTTTCCTGATAGTTAGCACTTTGCTATCTCTGACGGTAGTTTACTCGCGTGGACTGAGTAGAGGTGCCACTACCTTGCAGCACTTGGTGATAAAGTTCTTCATCTTATTCTTCCTCTCATGATGGGTATATCCGCGAGGTTGATCAAGTTGCTGCAGTGTTTGTGATTGTTCGTGATCAATCAGTGTACCTGCCGCGTTCACAATGTTCGTGATAAAGCTTCGTTTCAATGGTAAACCACTATAGCAATCAATGTTTTGAAAACCGGACCAGTCATTGAACCGGTGAAAGTATTGGTTAACGGTTCACTGATTCAATCGTGGTACAACCAGTTGTAATTAAATACATATTTTTAATTTTATATAATATATTTAATAAAAATATAATTTAATATACTAATAAATTTGTGCATATAGCCAATTAATTAAATCTTTTACCAGCTAAAGTTGCATTATTTTGTTTACAGCCAGCCCTTGTCTAACATTGAAGTAAGACCAAGTGAAGAGTTAAAAGATAAAACTCAGCCACAACAACTTTGTTGCTCAAGTCATACGTATGACCAAACCTCAGTGGTGCTAAAGAGATGGATAAGGGTAGTATACAAAATTAGCGATAGACAAAGGTTGAATAACTCAATTCCAAAGCCAGAAAAGCCTACAACTCCTAGAGAAAAGGTAGTAGACATGGGTTGAATATAACAAGATCAACGGTGCTAAAGATGTAGATGACCAAACCTCATTGTTGCTAAAATGGTAAATAAAGAGCATATGTGTTGGGATTTTGGTTTCATAGATTGGGATGGAGGAATTAAGCATATGGGTGTATAAGAAAATGGTGAATGGTGTCTCGTAATGAACAAGCACACCTGAGTTGATGCCTTGGGGTGGAGTCGCTGTCCAAATGAAGCTGCAGAGTTGCTGCCGCAATGGATGAAAGGATGACTAAAAGTGTGTTTGGAAAAGCTGGAAAAAATAGATTATGCTGATAATCGATTATATTTATAATCGATTATTGTGATAATCGATTATAATCAAAATCTGTTTTTATTTGGGTATGTTTGCTGAAAATCGATTTTAAGATAATCTATTTCGTTTGGGTAGTGCAAAAAAAATCATTTTTACATAGTAAATTACGAAAAGGGTATAAAATTATTTGTATAATTTAATAATATTTATTTGGAAGTTAGTTTTGTAGGGATAAATAGGGAAGAGAGTTTTGAAAATGAAAAATAATCAAATTACAACAATGTTAAGCTAAAACAAATTAGATGACATAAAATAGCTTTTTTCTCCCAAAAAAACTTTTTTTTTATAAATTTAAGCTAATTGTCAAACATGATAGATTATGTATGAAACAATTTTTTAACCAAAAAAAGTTGAAATGAGAAAAATCTATTTTTCCCAAACATGCTCTAAGTGGAACAGTATGAAAACCAAGTCCCACATTGGTGGGATAAGTGGAATAGTATAAAAGGAAGGCTTATAAAAGTAAAAGGGTAACACGAGTTTATATGGAAGAGTTAAAATTTTGAACTGGGTAGAACCGTTGAATTTACAGGTTCTTCATCAAAGACAACATTCCTTATGTTTACTTCCCTTCTAAACTCAACTTCCTCAAGGAATCTTGCATTCCCCGTCTCAATGAAGGATATTGTAGTGGAATTGTGAAACTTGTACCCGTGAGAGCGCTCAGCATAACCAACAAAATAGAAGCTAACCGTTCTTGAGACCAATTTATCTTCATGTGGCCTATAAGGCCTTGCCTCATCTGGACATCCCCAAATGTGCATGTGCTTAATGTTAGGCTTTTTTCCAGTCCACAGCTTATAAGGGGTTTTGGTTACTGCTTTTGTTGGTACTCTGTTAAGGATATAAACTGCGGTCTTTAACGCCTCTCCCCAAAGTAACTCTGGCAAGGAAGAATGGTTAATCATACTTCTCACCATATTCTTAAGAGTCCTGTTTCGTTGCTCTGCAACAGAATTCATGCTGGGCTTGTCCGTCATAGTGTATTGCGGAACAATTCCACACTCATCGAGGGAAAGCACGAAGGGCCCACCTGATGCATCATATCTGCCATAGTATTCACCACCACGGTCATATTTGACAACCTTAATTTTCTTACCAAGTCGAAGTTCAACTTCAGCCTTGAAAGACTTGAAAGCGTGTAGAGATTGAGACTTCTCGTGAATCAAATATAGGCAGTCATACCTAGAGTAATCATCTATGAGCATAGTAAAGTATCATTGTCCTTTCTAAGAACTTGTAGGAAAAGGACCACGAGTATCCGTATGTATTAGTTCTAAGATGTCCTTAGCTCTTTCGACACCTAATTCCCTTAAGTTTGTTTTTTTTACCCTTAATGCAATCAATGCAGACTTTAAAGTCCGCCATATCTAAGGGTCCAAGTATTTCCTCTGACACAAGCCTCTGAATTCTCTGTAAAGAGATATGGCATACTCAATTAATTTTCGCTTTGTACCACATGTAATTGTTTGCAATATCTCGTTATAGTAACTTTCTACATCAAGCATGTAAAGATTATCAATCAAAGGACTGGAACCAACAACATTCGAATTATAAAAGAGACTAACTTTATTATTTCCGAATGAACAAGAGTAACTAAATTTGTCCAAACTAGAAATAGAAATTAAATTCCGCCTAAATGACGGTACAACAAATATCTCAATTAAATCCAAATAAAAACCAGTCTTTAAACATAACCTAAAAGTTCCTATATCTTCAACTGCAACTTTATTTCCATCGCCCACAAAGATGAAATTTTCAGCATCACTTGACGGTCGGCTCCACCGACAACCCCTTCTTACCACGTCAATTGGCATACTTAGGACAAACCTTCTTCATATGTCCTACTTTCTTGCAGAAGAAACAAGCAATTTCCTCATCTTGCTTTTTATGCTTCTTCTTCTTTGGTTGAAAAGAATTTTCTGCAATATCCTTAACTGTTTTCCTCTTCTTATTCTGAGAATTAGTAGTCAAGTGAGCACTTTCAGTCTTTTTCCTCTACAGCCTCTCTTCCTCTTGCACACAGTGAGATATAAGCTCATTTAAGGATCATTTGTCCTTATGAGTGTTATAGCTCACTTTGAATTGTCGATAGTGTGCAGGGAGAAAGATCAAGACCAAATGCACAAGCATATCATCAAACAGCTCTAACTTTAGTGCCTTAAGTCTTGATGCTAGGTTAGACATCTCCATTATGTACTCCCTAATGTTCCTTTTTCCTTTGTACTTCATTGAGATGAGTCTAGCCAAAAGGCTACTCGCCTCAGACTTGTCATTCTTGGCATAATATTCTTTATTGCCTCCAGGTTCTTGGCATTCTCATTCTCATGAATAGAGCCTCGAACGCCTCTAGAATGGAGCGCTTGATGATCATGAGACATATTCGGTTGGAACGATCCCACTTCTCAATTTTCGCCTCAGTAGAGTTATCCGCAACGAGAGTGGGTCGCTCCATCCTAAGTGTCAGATCCAAATCCATACATCCGAGAACAATTTCTACGGATTCCTTCCAGACTTTGAAATTCATCCCATTCAGCATAGGGATTCCATTAACTTGAGTAGTAAAATTGGTAGCGGTGAGAGCAGACATTGAACAAAGAACAAAAGAAAGCATACAACCATATAGGCAAAACATGTCAAAAGAGACATGTAAAGCAATCCATATTGGCAAATCAAAGACCCAAACTAGATGCCTAGCATAACATTAATCCCCAATCTTTGGACTGTGAGGATTAACTGTAAGTGGCCTTCTCAAACAATGATCAAACATTGGTGATAAGTTCTATCAAGTAACAGCTATCTTTGGACACTCCATTATTCACATGAAAATACCTTTATAATCACCACATTTATCATCTCAAGCACTCCATTAGTCGACCAAACTGCTCTTTACCTCTGGGCCAAGAACAATCCTCATAAATAATTTCATGCACATCTTAGTAAATTCAATTAAATCAATCTACATAACAAATGTTACTTTGGCAACGTGTTGGTTCAACTAATTCAACAAAAAATAACAGACAAATTTAATAATAAAATGGGGAAGGGTACGAATTTGTCGGTTTCACGCTAAAACATGGAAGCCTTCATTTCTAGTGAGAAAAGAACCTTTCGAAAATTTTTTTTGGTTGTCGCCACTGTGTGGCTACCAAATGGCCGCTCGGCGGTGTCCTACCAAAAGAAACCGCTAGAGCAGGCCGTCTAGTGGCCACCCAACGGTCTGGAGACAAAGGCCATTCTAGCGGCCTAGTGGCCAGCACCCAAGTGGCCGCTCACCTGTTTTGAAATTTCAAAAATGCAAGAAACAGCGAAAAAGCATACCAAAAACCGTGTGCTATGCAAATTTATATGCAAGAAACATGAACATTCATAACCTTAATTATCTATTATCATTGAACAACAAAAGAACCAATAATTTTAGCACATGTATGAACATCAAAACACACAATTCCCAAATTCAAAATTAGGATTCATACAATTGGGGGGAAACACCCATTCAAGAAAACCCATCCAAGCATCATAAGAATCAAAGAACTTGAATCCTAATAATCTAACATTGATGACCGTTCTGATACCGCTTGTTAGATATTTCTTTATCTTCTTTATTCTTTATGCGGAAACGTTAAATCTATAGACATACATCCTAGAGCACATTTACCACATATCCTAGGATCTACATCATGCCAAATTACTAGGATTCTAGGACTATGAATATACCTGGATCCATAGCGGGTTCCTGATCTTAAGCGTTCTTTAAAATTATGAAATTAGTCACGAACCTTCGCGTACAAAAGCACTGACCTTTCACGAATGAGGAGTTGATCGTCTTCTAATGCGGAATAACTTGACAATCAACACTAACAATGATAATGGGTGATTAGTGGTGGTTCGATGGCTCTTCCTCAACCAAATCTCTTGAATTCCTTCATTGGACCTTTTGCTCTCTTCGGATGGGGAGAAGAGATGATGGCTATCAATATGGTGTGTCGGGGACCATAACCATTCCTGACATATTTAACCTATTAGGATTCTCATTATCCCCTAATGGGTCAATGCCTGTAGCTGTATCTACTCATTTGAGCCTATATCGAGTCATTTGGTAGTCTAATGGGCTTACTTAATTTGATGACTATTGTTTAGCCCCGTTATGATAAATAATAACCAATATAATTGTATTTATAATATAAGCCCCCATAATTAATTGGAAATTTCTAACAAGACAATCTCTAATATAAGATGTTTTCCATTCTCAGGTACAGGGAGCTAGCAGCCCAAATTTCCATACAATCAAAAGTGCTTCATTTGTTCTTTCACCTCAAGGTGGGGATGTCAATTCAGACCCTATCCGTTGGGTACCCGCAAAAAATATTCATGATGGGTAAAGTAAATACCCACTTTATGAGCATGGGTCCGGATAATTACCCATAAATTTGAATGGCCATTGGTGCAGGTATGGGTACGGATACTCTAATATCCACCCTGCTTCGCACTCACATATATATAAAGATATATAAGTGGGGATCCACTTACTCTAAGAGTAAGTTTAAAGTGTTACTCCCCATCTTGACTCTCCATTTTGTTTTAATCACACGGTACAGATTAACCCACTTTATTAAGTCACGTGACATATTTTTCTTCTCCTATCACTTTACCCTTCTTCTCTCATTCCCATCAGCAACGTTTTCTCTCATCCCCCTTCCAGTGTTTTTGCTGAAGCTTCTACTCCCTCCCTTCCTCAGGCAAACTTCGTTGCCGCCGTCCTCCATGCCGCGCCACCACCTTCCGCCAGGTCGCGCTCCAGTAAAGTTGCCGCCTACAGCATCTCCGGTAAAGTTGCGCTCCAACAAACATGGACCGCCAGGTCGTGCCACCATCATCCCCAGGCCGTACCACCGCCGTCCTCGAGGTCACGCCACCGCCGTCCTCCAAGTCACGTAGATGCTATAGTAATTTTAAAACCTCTTTTTGATACTACTGTTAATGCTTTCTAGATCCCCTTTTGAATAATCCCTATTGAATAAAATCAAAAAATTTGCAAACTTGGTAATTTTAAATCCCCATTTTGCTTGTGTATTTGGTTGCTACAAGTGTGGATTTAGAGATGAAGAGATGTAAAGAGTGAATGGATTTTTTTGCCTGTGTGTTTTTATTACCCTAAGGTTTGCACCATATGCATTAGATTTTTTATTACACCATATGCATCAGATTTTTTAGATTATTTGATTTCTATTACTACTTTTGATTCTTATTGCTTATGTTATCTTACACCTGCAGGTTTGTATGGAACAATTCATAGTCTCCCGCCTTGGACTTGACAGATAAACTTCCATATGGAAAAATAAAACAAGAAATGCAACATTACTGATGAAATGCAAGCACAAGATTACTGATGAAATGCAATCCATTCTCTAGCCTTGGACAATGATGAAATGCAAGCACAAGATTACTGAATCATTGTATTTGATGTTTGTATATTGAAACTGTAGAATTAGAATAGGATTGAGATTAGATTGCTGAAATATTGTATCTAATGTAACATTCTGAAAAGTAAATAAAGTTGTCACATTTTCTTTCAACTCTTTGGGTGCCAAAGTATGTTATCTCAGTATCTAGTGGAACACCTTAAAAAGGATCAGAATTACACCACGTCAACAGTATGCCAAAGTATGTTGACTAGCATAACACCAAAAAAACTAACATTTTTAAACTCAACTTGACCATCCAGTACATTTCTTCCATCAACCCAAAAAAACTACATATTTACAAACCCTACTTGACCAACATAAACAAATTCCAGTACATTTCTTCCATGAACAGACAATACTCAGCAACCCAAGATGACCTGCATAAGCAAGATGCAACACTAGTTAGTTGTGATAATGAATAAAATACAGTAGAAAATTTATAGAATGTGAGAATGCTTACATGTATATTAATCAGATTTTTTCTTCTTGCAAGTTCTGCTGTTGTGACCATCTTCTCCACACTCATGGCAAGCTTTCCTTTTCACTAATGATTTATTAAGTGATACTTCAAGTCCACTCTTAAATCTACAATTTTGAGTCACTTTTTCCCTATCCTTCTTTCTCCCCTTTGTTTGTGGTATGTGTGGATCTCCAAGAATCAATTGTGGTGCTTCGCACACTTGCTCTGGTATTGCAAATTGGTTCCCATGAGTGCGACTTGACTCCAAAAGAGGTATGTCATCACCGATATGTAAATTAGTCTTCATTGCAATTGCTGACTTATGAGTGTTGCCCAATTCCAAAATAATGAACTTATATATCTCATCGGACTCTTCAGCAAGATCAACCAATATGCTTGCTTGTTGTTGAACATGCATCTTTCTTAAAATCCTCGGTGTAATAGACTGACCAGCCAAATTATTTTCATTATAAATGACTTCAATACCTTTGTTAGCATCCTTAGTCCAACGTTGCAAAATGAAATGGTTAGGAATTTGAATAATCCCTTTTGCTTGAAAAATTACTAGTATGTGCCTGCACAATATCCCCATAAATTCAAACAGTTGGCAACCACATTTACCAATCTTTGAGTGTAAATTTATATCAACAGTGAATGTATCTCCAGTATCAAAGCAACTAGACACCTGATAGACATATCTAGCAGCTCCAATTGCTAAATCTTGATCACTTATGATAGATATAGGTTTTTTTTCCATCAATTGCTTCAAGCCAAGTATGAAACAACCATATAAAAGATTTCTTTGACTCGTCTTGTAATAAAGCACAACCAAACAAAATTGATTGATGATGATTATTCAATCCAACAAATGGGGCAAAAGGCATACTATACTTATTGGTTTTATATGTGGTGTCGAAAGTTATAACATCTCTAAACTGCTGGTATGCTACTCTTGATCTAGCATCCACCCAAAAAAAATTTACCATCCGAGAATCATCATCGCACTGGATTGCATAGAAAAAATTAGGATTTTCAACCTGTTTTTGTTTACAATAATTGAAAACAGCTTCAGCATCTCCAGCATCTAAGTTCTTTCTTCGAAGATGTCTGATATGATTCCAACAATCTCTGTTAGAAAAAGATGAATCACCATTGTTGAATATTGCAGCAACCTTTCCGGTAGGGAAGCCTTCTTCCTCAAATTTTTCCACAAGACTTTTTAGAGCAACACTCATTTTTTTATGACACCTCATATAGGACACACTTCTGGGGCTAACCATGACATGATTGTGATCATTGTTAAATGATTTTATAACCCAATTGCTTTCTATGGTACCTCTTGAAATAGTAAGCGAAGCCTAACAACCCGTTCGAAAAGTGGAACACTTTCTTTTCCTTTGAGTCATTTCTTCTTCATTCTCACAATTTTTCACTCTGTGTGGACCTTCATTACAACATATCAAAGTTGCTATTTTTGGTTGATCGAACACGTACTCCAAAACCATTCTTCTTAGCAAATAAAGTATAAAATTCTCTAACCTTTTCAATAGACACAAATTCCATCCCAACACAAGGTTGAATATTCAATTCTTGATCAATGTTTGAAGCATCTGGTGTAATCTTTGGAGAGGAAGCGTCCTGCACAGAACAATGTTCAAACTATAATAAGGAAAATAGAGATTCAAACTATAATAAGGAAAATATAGATTTAATGAATGAGAAAGTAACTGCTTGTATGAGTTTATAATCCATGAAGAAAATGTGAACAAGGGTTGTGTGTATCAATTAATAGCATCAAGAATTACTAAATGAGAAACTGTGAACAGGGGCTCCTTGTATATATGAGTTTATATGTATGAACATTAGATGCAAAAAATCAAAATTCTCCATTATTCAATAAGAAGCCATTACCATAGGTTCAGAGCATGAACAGGGGTGATTAGGGGATGAACAAATAAGAAGCCATTACCATAGGTTCAGGAAAAAAAAAATCAAATTTTCGGTTTAAAAAAAATATAAGAAGCCATTACCATTGGTTCAGAGCATGAACAAGGGTGATTAGGGGATGGCGCGTCTGGCTGGGCGGCGACAGTGGGCTGGACGGCGGCGGTGGCCAACATTTGAGAGTTTGTATTAGAGGAATATGTCATTACGTTATTCGGATGAGAAGAGGAAGGGAGATAAAAAGTTTGAGAAGGTAGATGGAGGGACACCCACTTCAAAACCTGAACACTTAGTCGCTTACTCATGTGACTTTCTAAAATTTTTTAAATCTGGACCATTGAAAGTAACTATGAATGGAGGGTCAAGATGGGGAGTAACACTTTAAACTTATTCTTGGAGTAAGTGAATCCCCACTATCTATATATATATATATATATATATATATATATATATATATATATTTATATTTATATTTATATTTATATCACTACATATAATTATAATTATATATAAATTTTTAAGAATATAATTAATCTAAAATTAATACTAAACCTAGATAGTTAAATACTGTTTCGATTTCTGGTCTTCGCTCTTCAGGTGTTTTTATTGTCTCGCATTTGCCGTTCTATAATTATTGGTTTGTTATTCTATAATTAGATTGGTTATTCTAGGGTGGTTATTCTATCTCCAGTTTCAGCGTCCAGATCTTAGGTTGGTTATTCTATAATTATTGTCTCGCATTTGTTGTTCTCTGTTTTGCAATGATGTTTATTGTTTTTCATTATGAATGTGCGGGTAATGAATGCGGATACGAAAATGGGTATTATAGTATCATATCTTGATCCTATTTATTGCCACCCCTACCTCAAAGTTAGAAAAAAAGTCGGAAAGAACAATCAAGATCAGCAATATAGAATGAAACTTTTAAGAATACAGAGAATATGAAGGTCATGTGCACTATCATTTTCTGCAGACTATGCATATTATACATAGCGTAGAAATAATTGAAATTTCTTTAGCACTACCTATCTGGATTTTGGTTGATAAAATAACATGAAATTTTCCTTTTTTCTTTATATATATATATATATATAGAGAGAGAGAGAGAGAGAGAGAGAGAGAGAGAGAGAGAGAGCAAGCAGTCAACTACTTGTTTACTAGTATTTACTATTTATTTAGTTGGTGTTCGATGTTCGTTATCGTTGGCATGGATCACAAGTTGCTTATACCTTGCACCAAGCTAGGGGAGACTTTCTCAATTAATATTTTATTGGATTCTTATTTGTTTTACAGTTTTTGGTATTGTTATCTACCTTTCATTTATTGGCCATATTTATTCTTATAATCACTCTTTTCTATTGGAACCTATACTAGCCTGGATGTTAGGGTCAGTCACTTATTATGCCAGTTACCTCTTATGCATTTACAAGTTGATACCTCTCTGCATGTGTACCATGTTAGATGCTGCTAAGTAATAGTGGTGTGGTAGCCATGAGTTGCACAAAAGTCTTTAATCTTTGAAGTACCAATTAGAAGGGAATGAAAGCAAGAAAGAGAGGAAGACCGTTTCTTTCACAAAGAAAGTGGGCACATGGGAGAAGATACTTATCTATCTGGTTAACATTTTGAAAAGTATATATATTAGTAATCAACTAGTACAGAAGCACATGACAAATGTATTGAAGGCCACTCAAGACATCCACACCACCTCCAAAACATATGGGGGTATAATATCACCCAAGCCAAAAAGTTAGAGAAATACAGTAAAGATAACAATCCCATAAACAAAGCAAGAGAAGGAAAAGGGGGGGAAGGTGGTCCTACACTCCCCTCTACAAGTATCCCACACAGGCTGTTAAAGGGAACCAAATAATGCAAAGTCTGATGGGTCACATGGACTAAAAAGCAAACTGACACCACACATGCCCTTGCCTCCCAATTGCACATGCACATGCTAAATGTTCCCTAAGCTTCCCTCCACTTAGTAACATCACCATAAACCTTTTTCTTCTCTCTAATAATTTTTTTTCCTGAACTAAGCATGGAAAAGCACACCCAAACTATCATTGAAGTTCTCACAACATCCCACAAATCAGAAAATCTTTTTTCCTTCTATCTAATATTATACACAAACGATTAACTGGAAGTAAACTATAGTTAGCACATTACATATGCTCTTCAGCATATACATAACTTTTATGTCTTGAGTTCTTCTGGTCAATCTCTTGTTCCTTATTTCTCAGTTGGAATTGGATCTATAGAGAGGGCTCTATGGTACAATGAGGGCGAGCTGACAATAAGGTGCATTGCAAGTGCCTGTGGCAAGTGATTAAGTGGTCATTGGTGAGGCCAGCTGCCTGCATGAATGAATGAACCACGGTTGGACCAACGAACCTAAAGCCCCTCCTGACCATGTCTTTGCTTATGCTCTCTGATTTGGATGTCTTCACTGGGATCTTGTGGCCAAACTTGTATTGAGTGGAGATGGGTTTATGATTGACAAACCCCCAAATATATTTGTCAAATGAACCAAAGTCCTTCTTAACCTGTAATTGCCCAATTTGCAAAGCAAATATTAGCAAATCCTCAACTAGAGATGTTTGCAGCATGATCTGTATTATCAGCTAAATGAACATAAATTACACCAATCCTCCTCCTTCCCTTCCCCACTACCAGGCAAAATATTTTTTTTTCAGAATTTTTGTTTTTTGATTTCAGTAAAAATTAATTGCTAGCTAGTGTTAAAACAACAGTAGCTAAAATTGTTTAATGTTAAGACGAATGATATGGTTTAAAATTTGGTAGAGAGATCAATCAGCTCATGTGGGGCCAGGCATTAAACCTTCTAACCTACTATTGGAACATGCTTGTCTCTAACTTTCTTGTCAATGGCTGAATTAAATAGAAAATAATAAGATGCAGCTGAAAACAAGTCATCATTAATACTCTTTAACTAATCTGTTCTTTCCAAATGGAATATTCACTTAAAGTTAAACTAATGTTTTGGGGGACATAATATGAAAAGAAGAGAGTCCAAGTAGAAAAGAATAATGAAAAAGGGAACAGTTTTTTAGGCTTAATGCTTGCTTACCTCTAAAATTTTGCTAGCATTATCAACAACTCCTCGAACTTTGCTTATATCAATGCCATATTCCGAACTAATAGCCATCATTTGCTTATCAGTCAAGTTGGCCACAATTTCTGCATCAAATTCTGAAAATGCAGTCCTGCACATGATTTAAAGTTATTAGTTTCCTTCTTTTGAGGGACAAAAAATCATGTATATGCAGGTGCATTATGCATGTGCAATTATGCATATGATGGCCTTTTATCAGAATCCAACCTGAAATCTAGGCGTTTCTTCAAGGTTGAAGTCCAATCAGATCCAACTTGAGCACCACATAAAATTAAAAGTTCAAGCAACATCCTGAATGAATAGAGTTCTTGTCAGTTATCATCATTTGTCTCTGTATATTTGTGTTTGGTGTGACTTGTGTGTGTGACAGAAAGAGAGTAGTAGGAGCTTACTTGTCATCATGAACTGGAACTCCCCATTCTTCATCATGATAAGCAATATAGATAGGATCTATTTATCAAAAGTGACATTGAGATTAGCACATTCTATTTTTAACAATATAGATAGGATCTATTGCACTGAGAATCAAAATTCAAAATGGATATGTTTTTGTATTAAAAGTTTTACTATCAATTACCTGAATTGGCTGTGATAAAGCTGCATCTCTTCTCCTCCTCAGTTGTCTTTGTTGTAAGAGTTGTTGAAGGATCAAGAGGAACAACAAGTCTTTCAAACTTTGCAGACTTTGATCTTCCATAATGTGCAATCTTCATTTTTCTTTGTGCCTGCTGCAGTGCCATCTGCTCCCTCCTCACTGCAGCTATGCTCCCTGGGGAGTCAGTGATCAAAGAGGAAGAGTAACTCAATGATGACTCAATAGAAGCAGAAAGGCCTGCTCCACAGGACCCTTCCTTAAAACTCTTGGACTTCTTCCTCTCTAGAGTTGGAGTTTTTATAGAGTTTCTTGGGGTTACAATCTTTTCAGAACTTGAATTCAGTCCATTATTGTCATTGCCTCGTTTTATTGCTGGAGGCCTTGGGGACTTTGACTTTGGAGAAACAGGAGGTGTCAATGAGGTCTTGCTTGGAAGTGGTGGTGATGGAGGAGAAAGTGATTTTGGTGTCACTTTCTTAATTGAATTTCGCCTTTCGAGGTTTGGAACACGGTTACAAGTTGGTTGAAGGACTGGCCTGCCATTGATTCTGGCCACAGGAGGTGTGGTGGTGGTGGTGGCGGCGGTGGCGGCTTCTATGCCTACACTCACTTTGGCCTTGGAACTGCACATTTTGTTGACCAAATATTATGAAAATGTGTTTTGGAGGAGGGATAGTATTAACAAAGAAAGAGGAAGAGGACTAATGGATAAA
Organism: Ammopiptanthus mongolicus; assembly: GCA_039655645.1. Lineage (NCBI taxonomy): Eukaryota > Viridiplantae > Streptophyta > Magnoliopsida > Fabales > Fabaceae > Ammopiptanthus > Ammopiptanthus mongolicus. The sequence goes on along the minus strand of CM077351.1, from coordinate 17,825,074 downwards.
GGAGTTGTAATAGCAATGGAACAATGATCAAAAGGGTAAGGGAGGAAATGAAGGATATTTGATGAGGGACTTAAGGAGAGGGAAGGGAGGGTTGTGGGGTTTTATAAAATGTAGGGAAGGTAGGGACAGGTAGAGGGGAAGTTGTAACATGGGAAGGTGGGTATCTGCCATACAGCCTCTTGTGAGGGGCATTACTTTTTGAAAACTAAACCACGAGGGGTGAATGTGACACACGCTTCTAACTTTGGCCACTTGGCAATGTCTCAAGCTAATAATAATTGTTATTGTTTCCTGTACTTAATATTGGTATAAATAATGGTATAATTAGAATTATCAGCTTTCAATTAGGAGAGAATCAAGGAAGGTTATTAGAGGATTCGTTGGGTGGGATATTGTGCTGCGATGGAATCATCAATCATGTTTTTTCTTGGGCTAAATTGTTGCATTTAACTTCTCCATTTCAAGTATGCAGTAGATATGTGACTTCTCAAGGATTTTTAGTGTTGAAGTGATGGATAAGATTGGTAAAAATGCAAGAAAAAGACCAATCATTGGTCCATTTCTTTTTATCTGTATGGAATCTCAGTCTCTTTTTCTTTCTCTCTACGTATGTGTATATGACAGGGTGAACTGCAAAGTGCAAACAGTTTGGAGTAGAAAAAGCACATTAGACCCTTTATAAGCACCATTACAAAGTGAGCACTGAGAACAAAGTAAGGTCCTTCTGGGTTGAATTCAACGGTGTTGTAACTAATAAAATAAGAGAATGAGGTCATGTGAGACTTTTTGTGGGGTTTTGATTACACTTAGATCCTTTTTTCTTTTTTTTTGTTCTTATATTTCTGTCCAACTTCTGGTTTATGCATTTTCCAGGTAATTAAACTTAGTGTCATATTATTTTCAGTACTTGTCCTGGTAGTAACTTACACTTCATGAGACTAATGGAAATTGTCTCCAGTTAAAGAAAATTTGATCTTAATCCTTCCAGGTTGGCTGAATGACTTCTTCACTTGGATTCAAGACATGTTATGCCTAAAAGTGTTGGCCGTTCGACTTACACTTTATTCTTTCTTTGCAACAGTATACTATGGGTATACCTTGCAACGCTAGCTAGTTACAATTCTCTCTTGGAGATATGATCTCATCTCACCAAGCCAAGATATCTTGCATTTGCAGCTCCCCTAATTGGAAGGTCTGTTCTAGCGGTGGGAATAGGCTAGGTCAAGCTAGGCTCTACCAGGCCTGAGTCTGGCCTGTGTTCCAATCTCAATGCCTGAACCTAACCTATTAGCCTGACATAGACTAATTCTTAAGGTCTGGCATAAACTACTTCAAAGCCTGACGTGGCCTGGAAGCCTGTTTAAAAGCCTACTTTTCAACAAGACCTTTAAATATGTCTCCACCTATAAATAAATTATAGACATTCACTTGTAAATAAGCTTATAAGCCTCTAATGATAAAAATATTGGTAGGTCTATACTGATAAATAGTTCATTAGGCTTTTAAAAATAAATATGCAAGTAGACCTCTATATTTAAATGGGTCAATAGGCCTTTTTTTTTTCCAAATGTTATAAATATTATAAATAATATATAATATACTATAATATTATATATATATAAAATTATATATTATATATATGTCTTAAGTTAATTAATATGGAACCAAAGCATAAAAAGGAACAAAGACTCAAACAGGTACCTGAAAAAACATATGGGGACACTTTTAGTCCTTAGAAAAAATTAACCATTTAGCACCTGAAATTTACAAATATAGGACACATTTGCCCTTGTGTCATCTTTCTTCCATTTGGCTCTGTATGAGTTAACTTTTTTTTTCCTATCGTGACCCGATTTGGTTCTTGAAAATTTATCGTGACCCATTTTAGTCTGTGGATACATATCGTCTGATCACTTATATCTATGAGAAAACAAATCTGACGATAGGAGTGATCAGACAATAACTATCCAGGGACTAAATCGGGCTACGATAAAATTTTCAGGGACTAAATTGGGTGACGATAGAAAACTCAAATGGATATAAGATTGCAGAAAGACTAATGTGTCATACGTTTGTAAATTTCATGGACTAAATGGTTAGTTTTTCTTTCTAAGGACTAAAAGTTTCCCCATGTTTTTTTTAGGGATTTGTTTAGACCTTATTCTAAAAAGAGGACTAGTGAAGTGGAAAATAAGATAGAAATATAATAAGTCTCAATTTGTTTTGTTAAATAGAAGAAAGTTTGGGGGGAAAGCTTTTATTTACTTTTTTCACTCAATGTTTTCGGTCATTATCATAATATTCCAAAGGATTTAGCTGACTAAAATATTACTTATTTTAAATCTAAGGGATAAGTTGTCATGATTCACATGAAATCAAAGTTTGGATTTGTTCACTTGTTTAGAAAATCTCTCTCCCTCCCTTCCCCTATGTATATATATATATAAAAGGAAGGGGCAGACAATATTCAATTTGCACAAATTTCAATACAAACTACAGTTTCTTTAACGTCTATAGACTTCTAGCCATTCTGTGTTAGGTCTCAAGAATTGGTTGATCTAGTCCAACTCAGACATGGGCCTTGGGTTTGAAAGACATACAACAGAAGGAATAAGAAAGGGCAAGTGTAGGAGGGTGGAATGGGAATTTGGAGTGAGAAATAGCTATCTCGGTTAGTTGTGCATTATTAGGGGCATACATGTGTAATTCTTTTATTTGGGGGAAGGTAGCCGAGGGAAGGAGTCAATTTTCGGATTCTATTAGTAGTGGGCAAGGGGTGTGCCTTATTGGAGCTTTGCTTTATGGGTATTGTATATTTCACCTTCTGTAATACATTTATCTTCATCAATAACTCATTCTTCTATTTTCAATTTTCTGGTCTTCGAAATTTGTCCCGAATAGTTGGATCCATAGCTAGAGCCGTGATGGAGGAATTTATGCCCAGACATCGCGGGGAGTTGAACCAGCCATGGAAGGTCGTGTGAACTCGTTGGAAGTTCCAGTTAAGAGTCTAGTTGAGACGCATGGAAATCCCAATCAGATTTGCAAAATATGATGTTTAAGTTGATGGAATAAATGAAACAAATGAAGGCTCGATTGTTGTGAGGATCTCCTCAAACTCAAACCTCAACATTGGAGACACATACTTCAAAGTGGAGAGCTGAGGACAATCAACAGAGCTAGAAGACTCCGAAGACATCCATGGAGGCACAACCATTGGCTAAATTTCGTATAACTACGAAGAAGGTGGAACTCCTGGGTGTCGACGGTACCGATTCGAGAGCATGGATAAAGAGAGATGAAACTTATCTTGAAGTTTAGTAGACTCTGCCAGAATTGAAGGGGCATCTGGATAACATTTACATGGAGGGACCTACTATCCATCAATTCAATCTCTAGTTGGAGAATGAATTAGAACCTTCATAGGAGAATTTGAAGACTGTGCTGTTTCAGAGATATAGAGGAGCATTAGGTGAAAATGCATTTGAGAGTCTTTTGGAGATACAACAGGATGGAATTTCTAGCTTTCGATATCGAGGAGTTTTAGTACCTAGCCTCTCAAGTCCCTAATATGCCAGAGCAACAGTTCATGGCCTATTTCATGCACAATCTTCGTGTTGAAATACGACGCAAGGTCATGATACATAAGCCCGACAACAAGGTGAGGATAATGGACCTGGCAATGGGAGATTGAGGCTGATTTGCTCGAGGAAACATACATAAAACCATTTTACATAAAGTACTTAGTTAGGGAAGAGAGGAGCCAAACTCGTGCTCTATTTTTGTGCTCTAGAATGAAGCAACCTTCGATGTCAATATCTGGGGCAAAGTTGAGCAGAATGCAGAAAGAGTTTCAAAGGTAGGAAGTAAAGGTTGTAGGTTTGGGTTTAGGCAACATGGGTGTTAGGGAGAAGTGATTTGGAGGTGGAAGATATCGTGGAGTGCGCCACTTGTCTTATGGAGAGTTAATGAAAAGAAAACAGAAGGGCTTGTGTTTTAAATGAGGTCAATTGGAAGGAGGTGAAAATGAAATGTTGGCTTTGGAGAGGATTAACAACTGCTAGGTGAATTTGAATGCTTTGTTATCATTGGTTATAAGGTGGAAAAGAGGGGTGACCTTCATCCCAGAACCATGAAGTTAAGTAGAAAATTAAGAGTATTCTAGTGGTAATTTGAATTGATAGTGAAGCTTCTTATAATTTCATTTCAATGAGTGATGGATCCTTTGGGGCTGGATTATGGGGATACAACAACTTTAGGAGTTAAATTGGGAGATGGTAACAGATAGCTGGGGCACGGAAAGTGTAAAGGGTGCTATTGGAGTTGAAGGAATTTTAGATAACTATGGATTTATTTGTTTTTTATATGGGGAAGTGGATTTGATTTTGGGGATAGATTGGTTGGTCACTTTGAGTGAGGTCCTTACTGACTGGAATAAACATATTATGAAGTTTGACTATGAAGGCATAAGGGTTAAATTGAAGGGTGAGGTTAATTATAGAGGGAAGCAAGACTCTATTCTGTTTCCTCGACCAAAAAATGCAAGAAGTAAATGGGTTGATGTGGCCTAGTAGTATCTAGAAGGCGAACGAGTGTGGGGAAGACGTATTGGCTAGTGAACAGGAGAAAGAATTGCAGCTTGTCTTGCAAAAAAAATTCAAGGGTATTCCTAGAGCTGAAGGACTTACTCCCTAAGAGATCTAAAGAGCGTGCAATCAAACTGAGATAAGGAGAAGCTTAATGAATGTAAGGCATTATCGGTACCCCCATTATCAAAAAGAAGAAATAGAAAAAACAAGTGGATGAATTATTGAAATCAGGGGTAATTAGTCCAAACACAAGTTCCTATTCCAACCCAATAATCTTGGTAAGAAAGAAAGACCTAACTTGGAGGATGTATGTAAATTACATGGCTCTCAATAAGGCTACTATACTTGACAAGTATCCAAGTATCCCATATCGGTTATATAAGAGTTACTTAGATGAATTAAATGTTGCTTCTTATTTTTTCAAGTTTGACTTAGTATGGATACCACCAAATCAGGGTAAAGGGAGAATATATACCTAAAACTGCTTTTATGACACATAATGACCACTATTAGTACCTAGTTATGCCTTTTGATTTAATGAATGCACCTACAATTTTTCAATCTTGAATGAGCGATGTGTTTAGGCATTGTTTGAGGAAGTATGTGTTAGAAAATATGGGGAGCAACAAAGAAGAGACAACAAAGAACAAGCGCATATCTCCAAAGTGTGTGCAAATATTAGGATTTAGGTTCGATTCGCCCTCACTATTCTTTGCCTAAACTAGATGCAAGAGGTGTACCGACTAATTCTTGCCCTTTACAATTTCAAAGCCATTTATCTTTAAAACTCATCTTTCAATTCTCCTTTATTTTCCTATCACATTACATTTATGCACATTTACATTTCTTGCACTTTATCTTTCTGCACATTTGTACTTCTAGACTTTTCTACATATTCATTATCTTTTACAAATCATTTTCATTTCCCTTTAATGTGTTCTTTACTCCCGTTTTTATTTGAAGTTATTTATTTTGTTCGTACTTAATGTCTTATTTGACGATAGTCTTGAAAATCATAACATGAACTTGACTGTCTGTCAAATTTGACTTTATAGAATACATCAGTCAAACTTCATCTGACAGCGAGATTACCACATAACTCAAAATCACACTATCGTTTGATCTTTTCTATTTGTTTCTCGTCGAATTTGGCAATAACCAAAAAATCACGTAAACACCAACAGAAGGCATAATGTGTGACATTCCCCCAATTAAACTTCCTCTCTAAGGAAAATATCAAATAAATTAAATCACACTATTGCCAACTCCACTCAAATCAAAATGAAACGATGTAAGATGTTGTGAACACCTCATTTTGACCGGATCCCTTTTATTTTTTACTTAAATTTACCAAAAAATGGAAAAGAGTCAAGATCATAAAAAAGTCTCTTTTTAATAAAAATCCAAAAAAAATGATAAAAGGAAAAACCACAAAAATATTTTGAGCTTCATTTATTTATTTTTGCTTGCATTTAAAATATAGAAAAAAATCTAAAAAATAAAAGATAAAAATCACAAAAAATATTTTAATTTCTTGTTAATGCAGTTTCTTTTATAGATAAAGAAACAAAAATGGAACATTTTGTTGTTTTTAAGTTATGTCTTGTTTATGATACTAATAAGAAAAAAATAAGAAGAAAAATGTCTTTGGGCCAATAAACCAAGTTTCAGCCCATACCCTTGCTCCAGAAACCCATTTCCCTTCTCCTTGCTCCATAACCCACAACCCGGTTCCCTTTTCCCGTTTAAACCAAAGAACCCTAGCCGCAGGCCGCAACCCTCTCTCTCTTTCCCCCCCATTCTCTCGTTCCTCTCCCTTCCCTCAGCCGAATTTTCCTCTTCCCCTCCATCAATCTCTCCTCATCACCCCTCTTTCCTTTCTCAAACCTAGCCGCACAGCAACTCTCCCCAGCGCCAATCTCGCGCTCGATCTCTCCCTTCCTTTTCCATCCGCGCTCAATCACGCGAGTTATGCATCGTTCTTTTATTTTTTCGTTTCAAATTAAGAACTGATTGCATCCATTTTGATTTGCAGGGAATAAAGGTTCGGGTTCTATAAATAGAGGGGGAGAGAGACCGAACGGGGAGAGGAGACGATAGAGAGGCATACGCATTGAGGGGGGACGGTACCGAGAGAAGCAAAAATTGGAGACAGAACGAGGAGAGAAAGAAAGGCAGAAACGCAGCACCAAAAGGGAGGCAACACGGGCACCAGTTCGAACAGAAGCAAGAGGCAGAAATTGGTATGCACCGATCGTTGTTTCTCATACCCAGATCCGCTTATCATCACAGAAACGCGGAGAGAAGGTGAAGGAGTAATTGTCAAGTGGTGGGTGTGACAGAGATTGGGAGAACAAAGTGCAGGAAGGGTCTTAATCTCCTTCAAGAAGCTTGAGATCGCACACCCATAGGTTTCAGTTCTTTGTTTCTTATTTAATTCGTGAATAGCTTATTTTGAATTTGAATGAATTATATTTGAGAACTCTGTGATAGGACGCTTTGTAACAAATTTCTAGTGAGATGTTGAATTTTCCTCTCTGAGTTCTTTGATGAAATGCCCAAATCAGTTACTCTTTGTTTTTCCTTCTGTTTTGTGTTAATCTGTTCTGGCTCCTGATAATTATGCCTTTGTAAAGGCTGTCAACGCATGAATTGTTCTTGGCTACGAATTTGAGGATGACTGCACTGTTTTATGTTGTCCGATGTGAAGCCCGAATGGCCATAACATGAAGTTTGGTATTCTTTTTTGGGATAATCTGCTTGTGATTCATGTGATCAAGTCAATAGAAAATTGAGTTTATTCTCCTGATATGTTGCTTTAAGAGTATTCACTTTTTTTTTTTTTTGGATATTTTTGGTGATTCATGCGTTGCTTTTATCATTCTGCTAACATGCTTCATTTGTGAGTTGTGTATTGTTCCTTTGGTGATTGAACTCTCCAAGTAAATGATGTAACCTTTGGCTTCGTACATGACTGGTGCATTGGCTGAGTACAAATTAGAGGCATGGGCATAATAGATCAGGTGGTGTTGATTCTTGGGTGTTGATTCTTTTTGTATATAAAACAGCTGTTGTTTGAGGATAAAAATTTTGTTTGATGCTAGGCATGGTTACTGGGGGGAATATAATACTTCCCTACTCAATTGTTATAAATAAATAATAATTTAACCGATGTTACTTAGGGATGCCCTATGGATTAAAATGCCCTGTTCAATCCCCTAGATCCGAGGTTACCCTATGGTTATGTGCCATGTTTAACCTCATTTAGGATTTTCCAACCTTTAACAATTAGAAGTAAAATAAATTCAAAATAAATAAATTCAGAATAAAAAAGGTTACAAAAGAAAATCCAATTTCTTATTTTAGTTCTTGAGTCTTATTAATTAAAACATTTAAATCTGCTTTTTTGGGGATTGCTCTATGAACAGTATCATGCTCAATCCCTTAAATTCGAGGTTGTTCTGTGGATTTATGTATCATGCTTAACCTCGTTATGAACCTGTCCATATAAATTTTAAAATACAAAATCAACCAAAAAACTAAAATAGATAACGTAATGAAATAATTTCCTCCTCAACCCTTTATTTATTTTTTTTTTTATGAAGTTTGATTCATTTTTCATTTTATATTCTCGTAAATTTTTAATTTTTTGGGGTAAAATACGTATGTTAAAGTTCGTCAATTATTTGCACAATTAATTTGGGTAACCGTTACGTCTAACGGGTGTATTAGGGATGCTGTGGGGTTAAGTCCTCACCCTTCCCTATGCGCAATCGACTCCCAAACTCAGCTTGGTTCCAAAGACCAATCTTTCTTAAAAAATAAAGGTTTTCCAATTTTTCCCAAATTTAATAAAGTTGGTGGCGACTCTACATTTATTTTTCATAAAATCTTTTTCTCGCCGTTCCCTTCGCGATTCCGGTCGTGACAGATGTGAATAGGGCGTAACTATCCCCTCTTCATTTTCAAATCATACAACCTTAGAAATGGGTCTTGGAGGAGGAGGTGCGTGTATAGCACGCAGTTGGCATGGCGGAGAGATGAAGGCATGCGGTGGTCGGAGGCTTCGATGACGGTCACGTGGCGGTTAGCGTGGCGGAAGGACAATGGCGCATTCCCATGCTTGGCGGATACTGTGCATGCGTTTCTTTTCTTTCAATTTAGGTTTGTTTTTATTTTTTTTAAAATAAAACTAATGACATGTGGCACCTTCTCGATCGTCGGATTGATCCGATGGCCCAAAAGAAGGAAACTAGAGGCAGAGAATTGCACTCCACCAACTCATAACATTTGGTTCACGTAGCTGGCTTTACTTAATAAAAAAAAACCTTTTGTTGTTGTTGTTTAAAAACCTTGTGAAGTTTTTAAAATCAAATAGAATTAGTTTCTTGTATTCTTTTTTAATATATCAAATAATTACCAATATGTGGTTAGACTGAGTGATAACGAGCTCGGATCCCTTAAGCAAGTGGTCAAGGATACGATTCCTGGCTCTTGCATATGGAGAAAACCTGGTTGGGAGGGGACAACCCTTAAATGTTGTCCAGATCCCCCAACGAAGATTAGTCACTGTTTACGATGATAGATATTTCGTTTCAATAATATGCTTATCCAAAAAAAAATATTAAATAATTGTAAATTTAGTAATATACTCATCTATTATTTTCTTTTCTTTCTATCCTTTTTTGTCGCTGTGGAATTGTGTTTCTAAATTGTAATAATCTCTCAACTGTTTTACATGGAAATTAAGCCTTATGGTATTTGGTTGGATATAAGTTAACTAACGGTGCTGAGCCAAAAAACACAAAATAATACCTATCCTACCCCTATATGTATCCTTATGTCTTGTAGCACAAAACAAGGAAAGGCATCTCACTTTTTAAAATGCCCTGCAGGTTATATTCCCTTTTCTTCTCGTAGTGGGTGATTGATTATTCTTGGACGAATGCTATAACTTTTGTAGTTACACATTACACAAATAATGTATAATGTATTTTGAAAGAATCATTTTTAGTAGAAGATAGGAGTTTGTATGCTTTTGAAAAAATTAATAAAAGCAATTTTGTAAGAATAATTTGGATAGATAATACTAAATAAAATCACATTTTATTTCATCACTACCATAAAAAAGTTGGATTTAATTGGTATACATTATCAGTATAAAGAATTTTTACACTGTCAACCAATCAGAAATTGTCACATAAGCTAAAAAGCTAAAATGTTTGACTCTTACCATAACTACATTAAAAGTAACTCATATCATGATTTCTGATTGGTTGACAGTGTAAAAAACTTTACACCGATAGTGCATAGGAATTAAACTCAAAAAAGTTATTAAAAATGTTCAATTATTTTGCAGGTCTATGAACTATTTGACAATTTTTAAATAGATCTCTATACTTTAAAAACTTATAATTGGATCCTTAAACTTGTGTATGATTTGTAATTGAGTCCCACGTTTATAATCAAGTCCTTGAACTTATAAATAATTTATAATTAGATCCTTGGAATAGGATTTCTGAACCATGAAGTCTGCTGACAGAACCCTACCACTGGGACCTAATTACAAAATATTTACAAGTTCAGTGACTCGATTACAAACGTGGGACTCGCTGACAAATTATTTACAAATTTAAGACCCAATTAAAAAAATTTAAAGTACAGAAACCTCACTATTTAAAAATTCTCAAATAATTTAGAAACCTGCAGAATAATTAAATCTAAAATAAAATATTTATAACATGTTTAGCCTACGAAGAAACGTGGACCTCAAAACCCAAATGCATTTGAGAAATAATAGCATTTTGTTACTTTCGCACAATATACATTCTATTGAATATAATTTTATTTATATGCTTGTCAGAGACATATCTAGCGAGAACATTTTGTATTTTAAGAAATAAAGATAAAATTTTTTGACCATAGAATCATACATAGATGAGGCTGACCCCATTTTATTCATCAAAAAAATACATGGATAGTCATATTAAAAGTTACTTAATGATCACATGAATTATTTAAAAAAGTCAAATGCATGCGACGGCGAACCCAAGTTATCACCTGAAATTGTTAAAAATAAATTAATACCTTATGTTTTTTTTTATTTTGCTCCCATTTGAAATATTTGCATCTATGCCCAGTATGCCACCACCTTCTTTCTTTGATTCTTTCTCTCTTATATGGTACAAAGAGCATTTCTTTCCTCTTCTCAACTCTTAACTCTCATATCCCATTTCTTTCATCTTCGGACCAGTGACATGGAATCGCATAGAGTACAATTATATATGAGATAGAAAAATACTAGCAACACACTTTTTAACACATTCTCTTCAACACACTCTATTATTAGGTAGATTTCATGTGAGACCAATTAAATAAAGAGTAGGTTCATGCGACTTAGTGGGTGCGACATGAAATTCACCCAATAATAAAGAGTGTGTTGAAGATAGTGTGATGCTAGCATTAATTGCTCTTTATTTGACTAGATATAATAAAATTTTATGATTTTAACATTGTCTTTATCTTCATATTTATGATAATAATTATTATTAATTTTTTGGAAATAGATTGTTCTCACTGACTCAGAGTCTTGGATCCGCCACTACATGCATGTATCTTATATCTTTATCATTCAAATAAAATTCAATGATTAAGATTTGTTCTTGAGACAACCCCTTCCTCGGAGGTCCCATTGGTAACCTGAACTCAAATTCTTAACGTTGTAGCGCAGCGTGAGAATATAAAAATGCGGAAATAATAAAACAACCAACACTGATACCACAACTATATATGTCATACATATAAAAGTATGGACTCCATCAGTAGAGCCTACAATAACTGATACCAATTATAAAAGACTTTAGAGTACGCATCAAATAAAAACTGAAAGCATAGTGGCGGAAATAAAAGTACAGACGACTTCCTCTCCTGGCCCCAAAAATACATGTCACTCAATCCATATACTGACCATAACAACTACAACTACTATCCCCCAATACCTAAAGTCCTCCAGCATCGGGATCCAGGGCTCTCCCGCCAGCATCTGGTTTTACGGGTGTGCCATCAATTTCCTTCGGCAAATCCTCAACAGGATCTTCTCTTATAATCGAGAATGATAAAATACGACATAGAAAATATAGGGGATAAGGAACAGCAATTCATCATATTTGGGAAAACGGCTATATAAAATAATCTATATGGATAGCAACACTCATAGCACAACGGTAATAGCCAAACAACTCCCAGATAATTCTCTATTAACTACTGTCTCTTACACTCATGCAACTAACAACTATATGGACGCGATCACGACGCAACATCTCCAACAGATCAAGATATCTCGTTCATCTCTGTGCCACCCCCCGTAATGCAGGGTTCGGTCAAAAGCCCTTAGGCTCAACTCGCGGCTATGATATTCCCCTGCCCGTAGGCTAGGTCGGAACAATCGCCCGCCCACAACATAACTTACGACAACGACATATTCCCCCACCCGCAGACCAGGTCGGAACATTCGCCCGTCCGTTAACAACTCGACTTACGGTAATGACATATCCCCCCGCCCACAGGCCAGGTCAGGACATTCGCCCGTCCATCTATAATTCGACTAATGGGTACGATCATCTCCCCGCAGGCAAGATCGGAATCGCCCCTATGCCAAACTAATCGGTACGATCATCTCCTCGCAGGTAAGATCGGAATCGCCCGTATGCCAACACAGTGATGAACAACAACTATGCAACATGAATCTCACTGACTCATCTCAGGATCAACACTTAGTGTCTCAACCACGACTCATAAACAACCACAACCAACTTTCATCCGACTTAACCGGATATCAACTCATATCATAACATCAATAGATTAACTGTATCTCTAGGTTGAGCAATATGACATATATATAACCTCGACTTTCTCACTACACATTCATCACCCGATTTATCAGAAATCATTGCCTAGTTCTACTCAGGTATTAGCAGTCACAACAGTACATCAACAACAGCCAGAATATATATTCAACAGTAAAATCAACTTACAAATAATAACATTTAATCAATTATAGCATATAATAGACATCATACACATATCACATATAATATACCAAATATCCAATCACAGCACAGACAACCTCAATATGCAGTAAAATCAGCCTAACGGTCAAACGACCTCGATCTAGTAGGGTTTGGATCGCCCTACGCATATCAATATATATTATTTAAAGTTTGCCTCCCCGATGATATTGTGGTTCTTTCCCCCACACGATAGCAAACGTAGCAACGATCATGAACTCACGAGCACTTCTTGCTCCTCTGCACAACCTCACAGCCGCAACCTCGCTCCTCTTGAAGCTTGAAGAAAAGTGAAGAAGGAAGCTTGCACTCGAAGAAAGTGATGAAGGAGATATGTAAAGAAAGATGTGAAGAAAACAAAGGAGGGGGAGGGGTATTTATAGGAGGAGTAGCCGCCCCCTTGGTGGGATTTTTGGCCCATGGCCCATTTGTTTAGATACTTTATGGCAAAAGAGTAATTTCTCTTAGGGACAAAATTGTCATTTCAACAAAAAATCTCATAAATATCGAGATATTTTCAGAAAATATATAGATATTTTCATAAACGTAATGATGACAGTGATGAGTCACAGGCACGTCTTCCTAGGCGATGTGACTTCATGTTCATCCGTTTTTAGTCCCGTTACTTTCACGATTTAGTATTTTGCCTCAAAAAAGTCGTGAAAACTTATTTATTTTAAAATTTTTCAAAATGCTGATAACGTTCGCAATTTCATTTAAAGCCTAATCGTTTCATTCACGAGTCAAAATTAGGTCATCTGAGCAGTAAAATAATACTGTCAGTGTAAAACGCAGACCAGGCTCCGTCTGAGTTTTCGACCAAAATTTAACCATAGCTTCCTACGATGGCGTAGAGCATGACTATGGTCTCGGAGTAATTTATTTCATTTTCTAGACCCTCCAATAATATACAATTACCTAAATACTGATTAATTAAAAGAATAAGAAAATCGGGATGTTACAGTTCTCACCTGATATAGTCCCTATATATAACCTGGAGGGGAAGCCTCAACACAACGACTAGAGTTGTTGCCGTGTGACAGGAAAGTCACAGGTTCAAGTCGTGGAATCAATTACCTCTTGCAAATGTAAGATAAAACAACCTATTATTTAATCTCAAATAGTAGACCCAACCTTTCTGTGAATCCTATCCATAACAGAAGCTTTATAGCACTGGATTGCTATATATATATATATATACCCAACATCAATTTTGTTAAAAATCAGAAACTGGGACTTAAGGAGAAACAAATCCAAGAGAGAAAAATATTGAAGAAGGAATCATTAATTGTTTCATAAATGAGAATGCCTAATATAGGCTTACAACCAATCTGAATATCTCCTAAAATATCTCAACTACTATGAGATTTTATTGGGATAACAATAATAATAGATAACTAAGAAACAGAAAATCAATAAAAACAGAATCTGAAACATAAACATAAATCTAACTAACATTCAAATTTCAAATTTCAAATTTCAAATTTCAAAAGCAAACTCTAATTAATCTAACAAATTTACCCTCACATTTATTCGAGGGCACAAATTTAGAACCAAATTTAGAACTTTGAATAAATTTTTTCTGTTAAACTTAATTATATGAAGTGATGATGTTATCAATATATAGTGTAAGTACCATTCATATTCTTATTCGGTAGATTTGTATTTCTAATAATTTAACCTCCACCGGCTACTATATTTTTTTTCGAGGTATATTTACTGCACGCAACTACATACACTAATCTTATGAGGTACTGGATGACATTGAATAACCAACGTTTTTCAACCAGATTTTCTCCATACATATACAAGAGTCAATGATCAAATCTCTTACCACTTGTTTAAGGAGTTCAAACTCGTTACTACTCGAACCAACTATATATTAGTCTCTATCGGCTACTATATGATTATTTTCCCTCTTCTCCGCGTGAATGATAATTGAGGCAACTCCAGATTAATTGGTTTTCCTTGTAATCATATTATTCTTTTGTTATATATATATATATATATATATATATATATATATATATATATATATATATATATATATATATAGGTTTTCCACATAATTTACTCGCCTTTCCAAAATTAGCCCTCAACTTATGTTGATACTTTTGCCCTGCAAATGAGACATCCCATGTGATTATATGAACCGACCTTTAAATTTAATAATTGTTGATTAATAATGACGGCCAAGATAAAAATGACAAAATTAAAAATGCTAGAATATGCCATGCCAATTTGTGACACGCTCTGCAATTCTTTGTTGTCCATTAATCTTGTTTTTCTTTCTTAGGGTAAAAGGCACATGATTCTCATTTCCTTGAGGCTTCCATTTGAAATATTATTTTCCAAAGTTGAACCAATTAACACAACTTTTTTTCCTTTATCAATTTGAATTGTAAAGTTTACAATCTCATATAAGGATTATTTGTTTTCATTTTCATCGATCAAGGCACATGATGATAGTTTCCCAGAGACTTCCCATTTTGAATTATTTGTTTTTATTTCTTAACTATCTCATAACATTTGTTATTTTTATTTTTGGATTAAAAATTGAGTAAATAATCAATTTGGTCCTTGAAATTGTAGGGTCGTATCAACTTAGTCTCATACATTATCAGTATTCCAAAATGATCTTTGAAATCGCAAAATGTTAATTAGATTCGTCCCTCCATTGATATTTGCATAGACAATGACATTAAATGGGTAATATCTGGGATGCATTTGAAATTAAGTGAATAATTTTAGGGATGCATGTGCTACATTTTGCAATTCCAATGATCATTTTAGAATATTGATAATGTGAGGAATTAAGTTGATACGATCCTATAATTTTAGGAACCAAATTGGATATTTATTCATTAAAAATTCTATGAAGAGTTTCTTGGCCGCCAATGAATACTGTTTTTAGCAAGTTTCTTTACCTTTTACTATTCTTCTTCCCTTATAGCTGCTAGTCATGAAGGCCATAGTGAACAAATGCAGGCTATTTGGGGCGGGCATTGTTGGACGTACAATATGCAAAGTAGCCAAAGCTGGATTATGTTGGGAAGAATATTTATTAGTGGTCTTGCACAAAACAAAAAGGGTGCGTAGGTTACTTTGTTTTTTATGGGGAATTCATGATCCAAGAAAAAATAAATACAATAAGTTCCCTGCTATAGTTGCATTATTTGTACGTTAACTTTGTACGTACAATTATCTCCCCAGTCTTTCTTTATCAAGCAACACATGAGAGCGCACAATCGTTTTGATATATTCTTTGAATATTTTTTTTCATTCTTTTCCTTTTTTCAAATTTTGGTTTTTGATCCTTTTATATTTTCGTTTTGGTGTTTTCTGCGGGGGCAAAACACATGTTTTTGTTGGACAAATTATTGTCATGCATGTTTTTGTTTTGCTACTTCTGGGTAGTAAGGAATAACCAGTAAAGTTTAAAAAACCGTAAAAAGGATCGAGTAGGTTTTCATATATGTAAAACAATCTATTTTTTATCAACAAAAGTATACAAAAACTAGTAATTCAGGATACTCGAACCTATATAAAAAGGATAAGAATGTGTTAGATCATATATAAGTATCATATTATTCCTATCTATACAAAAATTAGTATGACTATTGTCCTGAATCAAACCACAAAGAAACCAAAAAGATTATAAACCCATTGTATCATCCAGTCGAAATCGAAATCCAAAAGAAACACTATGAAACAAATAGAACTGCATGGTGAATTTTAAGTAGCCTGTAATACCTAGTGCGCACTCAAAGCAATTATCATCAAAGCGTAAAACAATCTTAAGAATACTTTTAATTCATTGATATCAATGGCATATGCATTGCTTTTCTTGACATTATTACTTACTTGCCAATTACCTTCTGCAAAAAAATTGATATAATAGCACATTTGATGATTAAAGTTGGTAGTGAATGTAATTAAAGTGGATTTTATTTTATAATTATTATTTTCACATAGCACATTCTAAGATTGGTCACATGTAGTATTGTATATTTTTATCAAGTTTGGAGAGATGAGTGCATTCTGTCATGTAATTTACATTTTTAATTAAATAAATAAACATATGGGTCGTAGATATGATAAAATGTCATTTGGTCACAATTTTTTTGATGATTTTTCTTCTCACACTATAACTAATTTTTTTTCTTCCTATTTATTGTTCTTAATTACTATTAGATATAAGCGTCATTTTGTTATGATAGTTAGAAAGTCAGTTATGACAGTTAGTTATTTACTTAATGTGTAATTATCATAGCTGGTTTCCATATGAGTAGAGGGCACAGTAGTTTGAGGCAGAGAGGGTAGTGTGGTTCAGGTGGATTTGTGTTTGGGGCAGGTATGGGTGGATCGGATAGGGAAATTTGAATCATTGTTTTTGGCATAGGAACACTTGAGGAAGGGTTTTGGGATTTGTATGGGAAGTTGTCCTCATGAAAGATTATGTCTCTTGAAATGTGGAACTGTTTAGTAGCAATGTCATGTACTTTATAGCCTTTGTACCTTGTAGGATAGCCGAGGAAGACACATGGAATAGCTCTATGACAGAACTTAGTCCTCAGAGAAGGAATTGTAGCAATGTAGCATAAGCATCCAAGAACTTTGTGCCTGTTGTAATCTTGCTTTTCCTTATACAACAATTTATAAGTAGTCAGATATTTGAGATTTAGAGGAGTTCTGTTGATCAAGTAGGCTGCAGTGCCTATACATTCCCCCTATAATTCAAGGGGCAAGGCAGCTTGATACAAAAGAGTTCGAGCAACATTCAACAAATGATGATGTTTTCTATCCACCACAGAGTTTTGTTGTGGTCTGTATGGTGAGAAAATTGGTGATGGATCCCAAGATTGTGCAAGAATTTTGTCAAGGCCAATTCTTTTGCATTGTCGGATCTAAAGGCTTTGATGGTTTGATTGAATTGAGTTTGCACAAATGAGACAAATTATTTCAACAGATGAGAAGCCTCAGACTTATGCTTCATTAAGTGGATCCAAGTAAACACGTTGCAGTCATCTACTATAGTAAGGAAATAATACTTCCCATCATGTGTGGCATGATGGAAAAGGTCCCATACATCACAATAGATTAGGTCAAAGGGGTGAGCAACAAAATGATTATGTGCAATGAATGGTAATCGTTTGAACTTCGAAAGTGGACAAACATGACAATCATTATTATTTGAATTGTAGGAAACAGAAACATGCAATTTATTTGTGAGACTTTGCAAGACTGGATGGGTGTATGCATGAAACAAATGCAGAGAATGACAAATGTGTACAGAACCACCTCTCAGAAAATCCACTAGATCCCATAGCACCCCAACTTATCTACAAGACTACTCATGTAGCATTCCTCACCCCATCCAATATCAGCTGACTTATGATGACTTGTCCCCACACTATAAAGACTTTGTCTTCCAAGTGTCAGCATTTTTCGAACCACGATACTTTCAGCAAGAAGTTAAGTACCCGAAATGGAGACTTGCCATGGCTAAAGAACTTGCAACCCTTGAAGCCAATCAGACTTGGCAAGTACAGTCCCTCCCTACAGGCAAGCAACCAATTGGTTGTAGATGGTTGTACAAAGTGAAATACAAAGTCGATGGAAGTGTGGATAAGTTGACATTGACTTCATTGACACCTTCTCCCTTGTGGCCAAACTCGCCACACTCCGAGTATTGTTGTCCACAGCAACACAACAACATTGGAACCTTCTTCAGTTGGACATTAATAATGCATTTCTGAATGCAGAATTGCATGAAGAAGTATATATGAAGTTGCCCTTAGGCTATCCTATCCAGGGGGAGAACATAGTTTGCAAATTGACCAAGTCTCTTTATGGGCTGAGACAAGCATCGCGGTAGTGGGATGCTAAGTTTTCCACAACTTTGCTTATCCAAGGTTTTCAGAAATGTTCAGCAGACACCTCTTTGTTCACCCAAGGCTCGGGTAAAAAGCTGGTTGTCCTACTAGTTTATGTTGACGACATAATCATAGCTAGTCCGAACAATTAATTGATTCATTCCACAAAATGTATGCAGGAAACTAACTTCAAACTGAAAGTAATAGGTCACCTGAAATACTGCTTGGGGGCTTGAAATAGCAACATCCAATGAGGGAATTCATTTGTGTCGGCGCAAATATGCGCTCCAATTACTTACTGACATGGGCTTCACTGGTACAAAACAAAACTTCTGCCCATACCAATGGATCCCAACTTTTCACTAAATGATCACGATGGAGACTTACTCCATGATGTCTCTCAGTATCAAAGGCTCATTAGACTAAGGTACCTCACTATATCTGTCTGACATTGCCTATACTATAAATCGCCTAAGTCAGTTCACGAGCAAGCCTAGGACCCTTCACCTTCAGGCAATTCATCATCTATTGGGCTACATCCAGGCCACTCCTGGTCAAGGGATCCACTTCCTAGCTAAGTCCAATCTCAGACTCTTAGCATATGTCGATGTCGATTGGGGGAGTTGTTCAGTTACATGCAAGTCCACAACAAGTTTTTGTTTGTACATTGGCAATGCATTGATAAACTGGAAATCCAAGAAGCAAGTGACAATTGCTCGAGGCTCTGCTGAAGCTTAATATAGAGCTTTGACATCTGAACTACTATGCCTCAAGCAACTGTTAAGAGCTTTTGAAATCCCAATGCATGGTGTTATGGTTCTTTGTGATAGCAAATCGACAATACAAATGGCTTGCAATCCAACGTGCAATGAGGGATCAAAACATATTGACTTTGACTATCATTTCATACGTCAACATGTTCAATCTAGTTCTCTCAATTTGGTCCATGTTCCTTCTCATGATCAACTGGCAGTCTGGCAGATCCTTTGACAAAGGCTCTTCCAAAACCTTTGTTCCAATTCCTTATCTCCAAGTTGGGACTTCACAATATCTGTCTCCTAACTTGAGGGGCAGTATTAGATAACCGTCATTCTATTATGGTAGTTAGAAAGTCAGTTATGCCAGTTAGTTATTTACCTAATGTGTAATTATCATAGCTGGTTTCTGGTATCTATATATACCAAAGCTTTGTACTTTTGTAAATATGATTTCTGATTCATTGAATATAGATGAAATTCAACACTCTACAATTCTCTCAAATCTCTTTGATTCTCAGTATTGACAATTAAAGATAGTTAACCTTATAAAGCTATGATTGACAATTAATTTAAGCCTAATGCTTTGTAGTACGAATTCCGATTCATACTTTTTGCACAATAGCATTGTCGAGGGTGTTCATCACTGTGATTATTAAATTAAGATCCTTTAGCAGCAGGTAGGGGTGGGAATAGGTCAGGCGGCTCTCAGGGGTCTATGGCCTAACCTATTTAAGGCCTAGTCTGGCCTAGCTTATTTAACAAAAAGACCAAGTCAAGGTTTTTTTAAAAGCCTATATATATAGCTAAAGAGATTGAACTAAGGCTTTTAAAAAAAGCTCATTAGGCCTATAACACACACATATATATAATATATAATTTAATATATAATACTATAATATATTATTTATAATATTTATAACATTTGAAAGTAAAGGCTTATTGGCCCATTTATATGTAGAGGTCTACTTGCGCGCATATTTATTTGTGAAGGCCTAGCGACCTATTTATCAGTATATGCATACCAACCTCTTTATCATTAGAGGCTTACAAACCTATTTACAAGTAAAGACCTATAACTTATTTATAGGTGGAGACAGATTTAAATGTCTTGTTGAAAAGTAGGCATTTAAATAGGCTTTCAGGCCAGGCCAGGTTTTGAAGTAGGCCCGATCTTAAAAACTGGCCTATATCAAGCTAATATGCCAGACTTAGGCCTTGAGATTGGAACACAGGCCATACTCAAGCCTGTCAGAGCCTCGTTCGGCCTAGCCTATTTCCACCACAAACAGAAGATTTAGCCTTATAATTTTTTTAAGATGAAAAACAGTTTAAATTGAGATGAGTTTGTTCTCTTTTTAAGGTTAAAAACACCAATTTTAGTAAGGATTTATAGTTAAAAATTACAGATAATTTACTAATGAAAAATTCTTAGATTTAAACTCACGTTATTTTATAAGTAGAAAAGACTGACCCTAATAAGCTAACTCTGTATATATTCATCCTTGTGATTATATAATGGAATGCCTACTATAGATGGTGAATATATGCAGTCCTGCTCTAATGTCTCCAAGTCTGTCCTCTTTCCATAATGCAACGGAAAATTGACTTCGATTATATTTTTGTGATAGTATACAAATATTTTATGGATCTTACTAATGAGTGTCCTAATGACATTTTTTAAGGAACAAAAAAAAAACATATTTTTATAAAAAAAAACTAAATATATAACATCTTAGAATAATAAATATATCATTTTACTATATAAACTTAATTTTTTTGAAAACTGGAATGTTCATTCTTCATATTTTATAACTAGCTATATGTTTCTTGTAATGAATCCTTGGGTGCTTTCTTGCATAGTTACCAATATATACGAGTGCGTGATTTTCCTTGGACTTAAAGCACATACAAGATCCAAAGCAAAATGAAACGTTTTCTGACACACTCAACCCCACGATATATATCATTCATGCTGGGGAAATATCCATATTGTCCACATCGTGAATCATCTTCCACATAATTATATTGGATCGATAATGTGTGGACATCTCTTGGGTAATCAAAAGATAGAAAATTATGCGCATTTCCAATTATTTGCAATCAACTTCGTAGATACCGTTCTTGGGGGAAGAATGGACAGGGAGTAAACAATTTCTTGTTATGTACGGAATACGGGGATATGCATCATTCTCTTTCATATCCATTGACGTTATTGCTTCCTGGACAAAAATCATGTTAGTAAACATTCAATTTGATTCCTAAAATTGTTGGGTCATATCAATTTAGTCCTTCACATTATTAATATTCCAACATGATTCTTGGAATTCCAAAATGTATCAAATGCATCCCTAACATTATTCACTTAATTTCATATGCATCCCTGTCATTATCGACTTAATGTTATTATAGTCCATGCAAATATTAACGAAGAGACGAATCTGATTAACTTTCTGCAATTCCAGGAATCATTTTGAAATATTGATAATGTGAGGAATTAAGTTGATATGACCCTATAATTTCAGGAACCAAATTGAATATTTATTGAAAGCCATGAATTGTCGGATAAATTAAATGTACACTTTATACACGCTGTATGGAGTGTATTGCGATACACGATAGGTAATAATGCAATATATTTTATAGATTTAATAGATTTATACTTTTATACATAAAAAATAAAATTAAAAGAATTTTCTTAAAAAAAATACTATCATGACATAAAAATGAATAAAAAAGACAATATTGGAATTTATTACAACTGCATTTATAATGAATTTGAGAAATATAAGAAAGAAACAAAGAAAAATCAAAACATATTAATAAACTAAGACACAATATGTATTTCTTAGATATTGTAAAAAATCTTTTTAAATACTACATTCTTTGTTGAATGACATGTTTCCACCTTCATCGCGAATCAAAATTTTCAAACCTTTCCTGCTCACTTCTTGTACTCTGGAAAAAGTTGTTGTGTTGTAAACATACTAAACGGTAGTTTATCATGTCGTAGAAGTAATATAGGACAAAAGTCCAGGTATAGTATCCAAAAGATTAATCATGTGATATGTAAGTGATAATATAAGTACTAAAATAAAGAAATCCTTATTCTATTTAGACTAATAAAATACTACTATAATAATATAATGATGTAAGCAATAATAAGAGATAAACAAAAGAAATAAAGAGTTGAGAAATCAAGAGTAAAAGAGTTTAGAGTCGTGGTTTCACTTGTACTTTCGATACTCCCAAATCCTAGTTCTATTCAATTTCACAATTGCTTTTCGAATATCAATCCATCTACGAATATTAGTAATTGTTTGTTAGGCAATCAATAATTTTTTCCTCTGATGAACCCAATGTTTGTCAAGCAAAGAGTTTAACTGATTAGAAAGCATACAAAGCAAAGAGGTTAAATGACTGAAAGGAGTAAATCATGTTTGATCATGCTATAATTTAAACCCCAACAATCCTATAGATCTACCAATTAGTTGCAGTACGATTGCTGGTCAAGCAATTGATTAAGAGCATACAAAGGGTGCGCAATCCTAGTATGAGATGAAAAACAATAGAATAACACTATTCAAATCCCAACTTTGAAACCAAAAGAATTCGAATTAAAGCTGATATAACAAAAACGGTTTCTACTCATACAAGATCCACCACAACTCAGTGGTGAATTTAGCTACCCATAATAATAGATAAAACCAAAGTCAACAAAGGGAAACGCATCCTGAAGATTTAAAAGAAGAAGTTTCTCCAACTTAACCTCCAGGTGCAAATCCTACTCTAGAAATCTAAACAACTACAAGATATAAACTATAGAAAAGCTATTACAAAAGATGATAGTACAATAGAATATCCAAGCATTCAAAAGATGTCTTCATAGCGGTACAGATGGCCTCTCTATATAGGAAAATATGAGAAGAGGGCCCAAAGTTTAGGTTTTCAGCGCAGCCAGCACGGACGTGCACTTTAATCAACACGATCGAGCTCTTTATTATGTCAGGTCGTGCTCAGTTCTGCACGGGCATACCAACTTCGTAAATCAGCGTCCTAGGGCGGGGGCGTGCTCATCCTTCTACACGGTCGTGCTCTTCAATTGTAAGGTTGTACTTGATTCATTCAGACCTTGGTTCTCTGAGTCGGCCCTTGCTTCACTTTGGCACGAGCATGCTGGTGTTTGGCATGACCGTGCTTCATCTTCAGAGGTCAGCTTTAAGTCCTTTTTGTAAGGCTTTGTTTGGATGGTTGAGCTAGAAGGCTTGCACGGGCATGCTCTTCATATGCACGACCGTGCTCGAGCTTAAAACTTCAATATCTTCCTCATTTTAGCTCAAAAACCTTCATCTTTCATCATATGTTTATCAAACTGCCTCTAAACATCAATTCTGTCACAACTTAAGTAAAAGGGGTGAAATACAACAATAAATATCATGAAATGCATCAAAATTTAACCAAAATACCCCCTATAAAATGCACAGAATTGAGGTTTATCAAAAGCATACATAGTTGACCATGCGAGAAAATTGTTATTGGAAGGTATAGTCCAACATGAAAAGTGACAGTCCTTGATTTTGTTAATTGTCATTGCAAAGCAAAGAAATATATTAGGAATTTTCATCTTTGAAACTTGAATGATAGACCTGAATTTGTAGGAACTAAATCAATCTCAGGAATTATCTCCAAGCTTTCTTCTTGTCTCTACTACCACTTATTATAGTTGCTTGGTCTATGTTTCTTAAAAGCATATTGAAACGTCAATGTTCAAAATCAACGTGAGATTTGGAAATCCAGAACACTTAACATCATATAAAAATTCTATTGTAAACCACCATTCCCCTTGAACTTCTTAATTCTCATCAGATATAGGCAAGTTGAATCTGAACTCAAATGCTCATTGTAGTCACCTAATATTAGTGACAAAATAAATTCAATTACCGCAAGTATTGCTCTCTTTGTAAAAAGAATTTTGTAATATATATCAATTTTTCTAACAAATTAGGATAGACAAAGTTGACTAAATTGCTTAGGGGATTTTCATACTCAAGGATTAGAAGATCTTCTGGTCTCTGATTCTCTGTCTTCATTATTTCCTATAAGTCCATCTCCAATGCCAAGGATATCCAATCTGCAAACTATTTCACTTCATTAAAGTCCTGTTTACCGGAAGTTGTTAAAAGTCTCATAGTAGTTGTCAAATTCAATACTTTGCAATAAGACCATAACTATGAAGAGTTCACAGTACGTTGCTGCAACAATATCCTGCATGCTTCCTTTGAGAATAACAGGAAGAATCCATCTAAAATCTCCCCATAGAACAATAACTTAATCCCCAAATGGTTCATTAAAATTGTTTTGATTTTTAGCCTCATGAGCTCCTTTAAAGTACGATCAAATGCTTCAAAACAATGTTTATTTAACACCGAAGCTTCATCCCAAATGACCATGCTTGTTTTAGAAGTAGAGATCTACTTTAAAATTTCCTTGCTTTTTGTTGCACGTGGAAGAATCATGGATAGCCAGTGGAATCAAAAATCTGGAATGTTGTTCTCTATGAAGGCCGAATACCTAGTGGGACACAGGTATGATACGACACAGATACAAGGATATGAACAATTTTTTCAAGTTTAGGATACGATAAGACCTGGATACGTTAACAAAAACTTATAGAAAAACATATTTTTTATATAGATGCAGAATATTTATAAAGAAAGAGACATTGATCAATTCTCATATATATATATATATATATATATATATATATATATATATATATATATATATATATATAGATGATCGTAATTTGTAATCATAACAAAAAAATATAGTTTCTTCTCCATCATAATATATATTTATTTTTTCCCCTATGTCAGAATGTCAACAAAAGCGTAACTCAAAAAAGTCTTGGCTCTATACAATACCCAACAATTCAAAAACATCCCTAACAAATTATTGCCAAATGTTAACTGATTTGTTCTGTTCTCCCATGTTACCATCATACAGAAAAATCATAACTTCCACGTCCGGTTCATCAGGAGACAACAACTCCGTAAGTATCCCATGAGTATTCAGAAGTATCCTACGAGTATCCAAAAAAAAAAGGGATACTTCTTGGATACGTATCCGGAAGTATCCTACAAATATCGGTATTGGATACAAGTACGACACCAATACTTTTCCATTTTTGGAGTATACGGGCTTCATAGGGACTTGTTGTACCTCCGGGAAGAAGTAAAGATGCAATCCCACTTAAAGCAACATTCAAAACAATTTTTCTTCAGAATGCATATAGAGAATATGAGATGAATGATAATTGCATTAATTTCATTGAGTGTTACAAGTTGATACATATAGGTTACAAGCTGTTGAGAGTTTGTTACAGAGTAATTTGAAATTGAAATACAAGATAAGATAAGAAAAAATAATAACAACTAAGAGATTATAACAGAATTATATTCTCAACTAGAGATAACTCCAACACGCCCCCGCAAGATGGTGAAGGGATTGACTACACCAATCTTGGATTTGAGTGAATGAAACTGAGTAGATGCTAATGGTTTAGTCAAGAGATCTGCTAGCTGATTGCTGGAAGGGATGTGCAAGACTTGGAGATCTTTGTTTGAGACTAAATCTCGAACAAAATGATAATCAATAGCTAGATGCTTCATCCTTGAGTGAAACACAGGATTGGCACAAAGATAGGTTGCTCCAAGATTATCTGAATGTATTAGGGGCTTGCTGCAAACAGGATGATGAAGTTCCTTTAATAATTGTTGAAGCCATAGAAGTTCTATAGCAGTAGTGGCAATTGTCCTATATTCAGCCTCTGTAGAAGACTTTGCAACAATTGATTGCTTCCTACATGACTAGGAAATTGGATTCGAACCAAAATAAATAATGTATGCTCTTGTTGACTTATAATCAGATTTGTCACCCGCCCAAAATGAGTCACAAAATGCTTGGATGGAAGATTAAGCATTACGTTTAAGATGTAATCCATGATCTAATGTGCCCTTGAGATATCGCAACACCCTTTTAGCTGCCTGTATGTGAATGTCAGTTGGCCTATGCATATACTATGACAACCGACTAACCACAAATGAGATATCAGGTAGAGTAAAAGACATATATTGAAATGAGCCTACTAGTCGCCTATAGTCAGTTACATCACAGCTGGTAATGTCTTGAATTGGAATAAGAGATGCCTTTGTGGCCATTGTCTTGAAAAAGGTCAAAGTTTGTTGGTTAGTTTATAATTTTGAATTTGATTGGGAGGTTGAATTTGAGGATAAGGTAGAATAGGAAACAAATATTCTCTAAAAACAGAACATGCCTAGGGGTGTAGAGTTTGTTATGGATTGGATCGAAGCAAAGGTAGGAACTTTGAGAAGAGCTATAACAAAGGAAGACACACGGTTGAGACTTAGGCTGAAGTTTGTTTGAGACATAGGGAGAGAGCCAAAGATAGCAAAGGCAACCAAAAGTTTTTAGTTTGGAGTAGTGTGGATCAGTTTTGAATAACTGTTGGAGTGAGGATTTCATTTTTAGGCTCGGTGTTGGAAGTCTATTGATGAGATACGCTGCTGTTTGAAGGGAATAACACCAAATTTTTGGAGGAAAGGATGCATGATTAAGCAAGCAGCGAGCAATTTCCACAAGATGTCTATGTTTTCGTTAGGAAATGCCATTGTGTTCTAGTGTGTAGGGTGGGGTAGTAAGGTGTGAGATTCGATGAGTTTGGAGGAATTGTTTTAACTTGGTATATTCTCCACCATTATCTGTGTAAAGTGTTTTGATTTTGCATTGAAGTTTATTTTCTACCAAGGATTTAAATGTTGCAAAAATTAATGAAACATCTGATTTTAATTTAATTGGATAAAGCCACACATATCTTGAGTAGTGATCAATGAAAACAACATAGTAAAGGAAACCATTTATTGATTTAACTGGAGCAGGGCCCCAAACATCAGAGAAAACAATTTCAAGAGGACTACTACTAGATAAAATGGACTTATTGAAAGACAATTTGTGACTTTTATTTGCTAGACAATCTAGACACTTGTTACTAGACGAAACAAAGCTAATGTCACTATTCTTTAATGCATGGTGCAGAATTCTTGAATCTGGATGTCCTAGACGATGATGCCAAAGATCAGAAGAGGTGGATTTGAGTGAGTGATGGACTTGTGGAGTAGAAGGAGCAAAGGGAAATTTGTAGAGGTGATCTTAATTTCTTCCTTGCAGCAGAATCCTCCTCGTTGATAAGTCCTTGACCTCAAAATGCCATGGAAATAATTCAAGAGAAACATGACTAGTTTGGCATAATTGAGAAACTGGGACTAAATTTTAAGGTACACTTAGGACATACTAAATATGAGAAAGATGAAATTGCTTATTAGGTGTATTCAAAATAGTAGAACCAGTGGCTTTGATTTTTAGAGGCTCACCATCAGCAACAAATAATTGATCAGAATTAGGGGCATTCTTGGAAAAGTGGAGATGAGCTAGATCATGAGTGACATGATGAGAAGCACTTGAGTCAAGTAACCATTCTAAATCAGGAATGGAAGACAGCTGCACATTGTGTGATTGTGGCCTTTTGGATGGTCGAGCAGGGTAACCTACAATTTGTAACATGTTTTTGCTGTATGACCATCTTTGTCACAAAACTGATAGGTGGGAACAGAATGAGAGGAGTGATAGGATGATCGATGACTGGTATTGTACCTTTTGCTGTGATTGAGCTAAGAAGAGCCTCGATGAGTAAAGTTGGCAGTAATAGGAGCTGAGGCATAATGCTTTTCATCTCGTTGGAGAAAAATTTCAAAGTCAATAAGCTTATCAAACTATTCATCAAATGGAAGAGGATTGTCACGTCTTCTGATTGAAGCACTAAATTCACAAAAAGATGAATCCAAGCCATTGAGCGTTGCAATGACAAGATCAATATCATCAATAGGATGGCCTATAAGAGCAAGTTCATCAGCTATGGTTCTGATAGAACGAAGATAGTCATGGACACTAGATGTGCCCTTGGAAATGGAGACAAGTCTTTCCTTCAATGACATAACTCTAGCTCGAGATTTGTTGGAAAAGGCCTTCTAGAGTTTAGTCCAAGCATCTGCAGAAGAGGTAGTGGAAGACATAAGAACTTGTGCTTCAGGGCTGCAGGAACCAAGGAGAGCAAGAGAAACATGGTTATCTTGGCAACACCAGTGAAGATGAGTTGGATTGGTGACAATAGAGTTACCAGTTTTACATAGCCTTCTAGGTTGTTGGGTTTGAGAAGATGAGTGATTTGTTTGTACCAGGTAGGGTAGTTGGTTGAACAAAGCTTAATGGGAAGGTTAGAGGCAAAGTTGAATTCAATTAGAGGTGTATCAGGGGTGGTTGGAGAAGAAGAATTGGTGGCTGCAGAAGTGGTGGAAGTGGGATCCATAGGATCGAAAAAGAAGCTGTTAGGCAAGGAAGCTCTTTGATACCATATAGAGAATATGAGATGAATGATCATTGCTGTAATTTCATTGAGTGTTACAAGCTGATACATATAGGTTACAAGCTACTGAGAGTTTGTTACAGTGTAATTTGAAATTGAAATACAAGATAAGATAAGAACAAATAATAACAACTAAGAGATTATAACAGAATTATATTCTCAACTAGAGATAACTCGAACAATACAGAGCTGAAGAAAGATTATTCTAAATGAAAGTTTTTCCACTTCCACCATATCCGTATAGGAAAAAGAATCCACTAAAATGGTTCAAAACACGTAATGATCTTATCCCAAACTTTTCTTTGCTCAACTGTCAGTGAAACAACTAATCTGTCGCGTTCTTGCACTAAGTCTACTCTATTTATAACTCAGCTCATCTACTTTTAATATGTATTCGAATAGGTTGATGTCTGACAATTAAAGATAGAGCATACCATCAAATTCTTTCAGAGACCTTCCACTAGAATACAGTATTTTCCCTACCTCAATTAAGCAACGATTCTTCAATTCCTCATCTTCCATGTTAAGGGTTGTTGATATTACATGGAAATGGCGACTTAAAATAATTTTTTAAGCTTCCCATCTCGTTATTTGGGCCACTATTGAAAACGGTCCGTTTATTCCCACCCACATGATCAATGATGCGAGTGAGAAGAAACCTAGAAACAGTTAGATCGAAGATAAAAAAAAAAGTTCAATTCAATTTGAAAGTTAAGAATATCACCACTCCTAATCCAAGCTATAATGAGTTATTTAGGGTCTCAAATTTTAAAACTGCGAAAGTTATCTAGGACACCTTATAGGTGACCTATAAAGGTGCAACTGAGGTCAAAATGGCTATAACGTATACATTATTAACTCATAAAAATGAATTTTTTATTATCAATGTTTTAAAAATCGAACTGGTCATTGAACCGGTGAATGCACTAATTCAAGATTCAATGATTCAAACGTAATTGAACCATGGTCGAACCGGTGATAATTAAATATATATTTTAATATTATACATTATATTAAGTAATAAAAACTCATGTATATGTATTTTTATAACTTGTCATTGGACCTTCATTTGACGAAAAAATTATTTTTATAATTAAAAAAAAATTTTAAAAATTTGAAAAATAAAAAATGATCGGTTCAAACCAGTTCACACCATCAATTTTGGACCTGTTTGGTTCTCACCAATTCTGAAACCAACCGATTTTGTGGGTTGAACGAAGCGGAAACCTGACAGGTTCCTGGCCCAACTGGTTGAACCGACCGGCCCGATTTTCAAAACTATGGATTTTATACTATGTACATTACATAATTTAATAAATGGAATCAATTGTTATACATTGTCAGTGTAAAGACTTTTTTCACGGTCAACCAATCATAAATGATCATATCATTAAAAATATTTGATTCTTATAATAACTATCTTAAAGTCATAATTGTGATTGGTTGACAATGTTAAAAACTTATACACCAATAATATATTAAAATTAAACTCTTCATGAATATGGAGAGTTAAATTGCTGAGTTTTGAACTACTAGAAATTTTGTGAAAGTTACTTATAAATAGATGAAGTTGGTTGCATTTAATTAACTATTTTGGGAGTTTTTCATAATTGTGGTATTATATTGGGAACTCTTTTTTTTTCGCATTAAGATATTCCACGATCGATAGTCAAAGACTAACCCATTTTGAGACATAGAGAACATCGAAATGAGATTTGTCTCTCATACCAAAGTCATTTTCATATACACAACAGAAATCGAATCCCTACATGCTTAAGGAACCCACTTATCTATTAAAGCTCTATTTGGTAAACGTTTTTCTCACCGTAGCTTATAGCGTTTTTTACTAGTTTATAATGTTTTTTCAAGCACTACTTGAAGTAACGTTTGAACTTAACTTATTATTTTCTCTCATTTTTATCCTTAATATTTTAATCAAAATTCCTCATTTATCCTCTTAAATAAAATAAAATAAAATAACTTAATCCTAATATCTCAGTTTTCAAGCAACAACTCACAAAAATTATAAAAATTATACTTAAAAACTATTAATGTGTATTTATAAATAAATTTTCATATAAAAAATTTAAAATTAATTTAATTAAAATATATATTTAAGGACTAATTTCACTAACTAGAAAATAATAGAGAATATATTTGTCTATAAAAATTTATATAAAAAATCATATCATCATGTCCATTTATTTATATTATCTCATTTTATTTAATAAAAATAATTAAAGTTAAAAAAAACTAATTTTAACTTTTAAGATGATAAATAATTTAAAATAAATTAAAATTATTAAAATTGGTAATTATTTAAAAATAAACAATATATATATATATATAAATAGAATTTACATAAAAAAAAATGTAAACATATCTTTTTATGTCATTTTATATTTATCAGCCGCTAATTTACCAAATACTTTTAATTTAAATTTACCAAATACTTCAAATTCAATAAGCTAACTTAACCACTGTCAACTAGTTTATCCGCTGTCAGCTAGCTTTTTACAACAGAATCCAAGTGTAGTGTTGGGGCTTTTTTGTTAGAGTTTAATTTTGTGTTTGAGTGGAACTTCTGGTTTGCGAGATAGCATCACATGAATGACAATCAAAGCATGAAACATATACAATAAATAACTGGATCATGATATTCCTTTTTTGCTCTTTAAGTTATCCAACATTGCTAATCTTCTACATAATTCCTTAGGACTTTTTGTTTGGTTTTCCACAGTATTCTCGCACACAACTGCAGAGACTAATCCCATGAGATACTGAACAAGATTATTGAAGGGTTGACATCTCCCAACCAGATTTTCTCTATACACAAGAGCCGTGGGGATCGAACTCCTGACTATTTATTTAAGGGGCCTAAATCCGTTATCCCTTGGACCTACCAGATGTTGGTTAGGAGTTTAGTTATAGAAAGCGGGTATTTGTGTGTGAAAAAAATTATAGGTACACATTTTTCTCTTTACTATTTAGTATGAAACGAATTAAAATGTAAGCAAAAAATATATATATATTAGAGCATTATAGTTGTACATATCTTGACGTGAATATAAATAAATGGGTATTTGACATTATGTTATTTTTGGTCCATCCTGCATGTGAAATGTGATCACTTCTACTTGCTAAAGATCATTTTCTTGTCAAGGGAGGGGTGGGGTTGTGATTTGTGAAGACAGACCAAGACGCAACTAGGAGCTTCATTTATGACTTTGTGGGGATGAATCCTCTCATTTCAATAATAAATAGACAAACAAACAAGAACTCAAGAAGCAAGCAAGCAAGCAGAAACAAATGCATCTTAGTTGCAATTGGTCATTATGTTTGGCCTGTTTCTCACCAAAATGGTTTCTATAATGCTTGGTCGTTTTAATTTTGCTGTACTGTACTTATTCCGAATGGATACGCTATTTTTCCCATTTTTCTTAAATATTGCTATAGAATTTGGCATATTAAAAAAAAGTTGAAAATCAGGCAAATTCTACTATCCTCCAAGATTTTGTGGGAGATTCATCCTCACATGTTTTCAGTCTTTAATTTATTTATTTTTCAATTTTTTAATCAATGAATCAATGGTTCAGATTTTTAGATGATCAATCCTCAACCTAATGATTGGAAGACCTTATTCTTATATGGAAATTTAGGATAATTTTTTTTTTTCAGAAAAAGAAAAAAAATAAACGAGAGATGCAGTTTTTGTGTTTACTGAGATTTGTACACTTACATATGTTACCTTTTAACCATAAAAAAAAATTGATAGTTACAAAAGTATTACTCTTATGGTGATAAGAAATTTTCTAACCCACACATTTACAAGTATAAACATTTTTATTAAAGTTTAGCAACAATTTTTCTTCGAAGTAGCTGTCCGCTGTGGACAGACGATTCATGACATTACATGTAAAAGGATTCATCCATTAGCCCATGCAAAAGACAATAAAAATGCTAATTAAAAAATATTTATTTACTTGGATTAAATTGATATATGTGTAAAGATTTTTTACACTGTCAACTAATCATAATTTGTCACATCAATTAAAATGGTTGATTTTTATCTTAATTATCTTAAAAATCACTCATATCATGATTTTTGATTGATTGATAATGTAAAAAAATTTACAATAATAATAATAGATAGCAATTAAACTCACCATACATACCATTTCATATATGCATAATTTTTATCTCATTTTCTATATACAACTTCATTTTAGTTCTCCCACGTTATCCAAACGTGAACAGATGTGAGCAGAGCTGATTGGAAGGAAGCTTTATCCAAAAAGGATTCAAGGCTTCGATTTAGGTCTATCATAAGATAGAAACCTAGTCTACAGCCGTCCCAGAAACATGGACCACATTCCTGGGCCACCTTCAAGGGTTTGCTAAATCTAGGACCCGAAATATCTAAGCTATTTATATTTAAAAGTAATGTTATAAAACTCGGATCGGTCATCGATTCGATTAGGATTTTGGATCAATAAGTTATTGATTGAACTGGCTAGTTACTGATTGAACTGCATGAATCAATATATATTAAAAAAATCCAAAAAGTTCGACATGTAAATTGATACTTAAAAAATTCAAAAAAAAATCATCCATACTTTAAAAATCCATAACATACTTCAATAAACATTCACATATTTATTTTTAACTTCATGCTTCTAATATAAAATTTTATTTATTAAGTGTTAGCCATTTTAAGAGAATAATTGACCACTTAACAAAATTAATAAGTATTAATAAACTTTTCTATTTTCATGTATCAAAGATATAAATTCATTTACAATTATATAAAAATGATACAAATTTGAATAAAAATTAAAATATTTAAAAATAATAAAATATAAAATGCAAAAGAAACTTTTGACCGATCGATACATCGGTTTTCTTCAAACCCGTCCGAGTCAGTCCAGGTCTGCCTGAATTGCACGAGTAAATGATCCAATAACCCACTCGAACATGTCATATGATTGGCTTCTGGGTCAATCGACTGCAAGCACGGAGCCAGACTTGGATGATGAGGGACTAACTATAGAAGTTAAAGTTCATCTAGCAAATATATATGCATCCAATTTCACACAAAATATTCACAATTATATATTCCAAAACGTTGATTACATTAGTAATCTATCAAAACACAGAACGACTCTCATACATGGCAGAAAATCATTTATAATTGAATTTACACTAAACTTTTCAACAATTTTATTTTCAATGCATACTAGTAAGCAGCCGGTCAAAAATTTATCTTACATCTTCTTGCGAAGTCTAGTCTTTTTTTTTAATAAGCATGGTGTGCAAAAGCATCACAATAGGAGGAAGCATCCCAACTAGGTTGGCACCCTACCACCTACCCATCATCTGCAGCACCCCATTTATTTTATTAATAGAGAAAAAATAAATAATACAAATAAACATGGAGGAACGTAAACCTAATCCATGTGAAAGAAAAATGTTCATCTAAATCTATGAAAGGGAAGACTTAGCCTATTACGGAAAAAGTCTTCTCTAATGAATAAAGATCGCTCAATAAAGTCTTCTCTATTGCGAAGTCTAGTCTTGACTGTATTCATAGCTGAAAAAGATCGCTTAGTAGTAGCGGTAAAAACAGGAAGTGTGAGAGTAAGAGTTATCACTCTATACACAAGAGGATAGACTGACAAAATTAGGAATTTTCCTCACATGATCAAAGTGCTCAAATTGCATCCTCAATTGTATCATCTCATACTCTAAAAAATCTTGTGGGTAAAATTTCGTTACCAACTGACAAATGTCATTAATTCTGAATGATATCTGCAATTCTCTCGGATCTAAAGCTGAACTAAGAATCAGTAGTTCCACCGTGTCATCATTGAATTTGTCATTCAGTTCCTGCAATTGAGAGTCTATCACAACATTGAGAATATCAACTTTCTAATAATGCTCTATTGCAATGTCATCTTGTTGATGTTGGGCCCTTCCTCATCTTGCAATATAACAAACATTAAAATCTTGTATGGGTATGTTGACTGATTCGCAAAAAAAATGGACATTTGCAACCAATTTATCCCATTCATCATATCTCAACTTTTGAATGAGTAACTTA
The DNA here is from genome assembly GCA_039655645.1 of Ammopiptanthus mongolicus. NCBI lineage: Eukaryota > Viridiplantae > Streptophyta > Magnoliopsida > Fabales > Fabaceae > Ammopiptanthus > Ammopiptanthus mongolicus. The sequence continues at coordinate 17,790,189 of CM077351.1, read as the reverse complement.
GTAGATGAAGCCAAATGCATCTCATTTAAATATCTTGAGATTGTAGTTGCAAAGCTTGACAAAGCGCATTAGAAATTGAAATAGACAGATGCAAATACTAGAAGGAGGTTGAATGGTGTTTGACAAATTTATTCGGAATTTAGAAACTTTTTCGCAAGCACAGACGGGTTATGATAGACGAGTAAACACAGACAGGTCAATCAGACTGATAACAAGTCTGAAGGTTTTCACAGAAAACACACAATCATGCAAGATAAAAAAAGGTTTGATAAACACAATTATAAACCCCTTTAGTTAGATGATAGTTAAGACAAATAATTAAACTAAAGAGTTAAGGGAAAGAGAGATCACTCAGCAGGTTATTCTGGTTCGCCCCTTAACAATGAGGCTACGTCTAGTCCTTGGTAGTACCAAGTTTTCTCACTATAACTGATTTAGGTTACAGGACAGACAAGTATTATTTTCACACCTAGCCTCTTCAGGCTCCAGAAGAGTATTGTTTTCACACCTAGCCTCTCCAGGGTCCAGACAAGTATTGATTTCACACTTAGCCTCTTCAGGCTCAGACCAGTATTGTTTGCACACTTAGCCTCTTCAAGCTCAGACGAGTTTATTTGAGAGAAGTTGTAAAAAGATTACACTTTGCAAGTCTTTCACAAGCACTCAGACGAGTGTATTAAATGTGAAGTTCTAAAAGACTGCGTAATAACTTCAAATGATTGAAGAATAAATAATGAAAGAATGAAGATATAAATGTATAGAGTAATTGCTCTTGATTGCTTTGATCGTTCTCTTGTCTTCTTGAATATTCGAAGTCTTTTTCATTAAATAGGCTTCAAGATTTTAAAGCCGTTAGACACAAAGTTTGAAGGCTTGGCTTCTTGCAGATCTTCAATAAATGCAATAGAGTCGTTCTGATCAGCCATTAAAGCATAGGGAACTTCGTTTGTTCTCTTTCATCAGAGTGATACAGACTTCTGATATACCTTTGGTCTCAGCAGGTCTGTATATGTGCTTTTTGTTTGCAGGGGGAAGACTTTCCCTTTTCGTGTAAGATGCAGTTGTGTTCAGGCAAAACACTTTGTTGAAGTTGCTTATCAGAGTCGAGACAGCTTTCATCCAATGTATTCTTTAACGTTAGTCATTAGATGAATGAGTAGCTTCATTAGACGGGTTGACTCTTTAACAAAGAGATGACGTCAGTTGCAAAGTCTTTTAGACGGGTGAGTCCTCTTTTGATCAGACGGTTGAATACTTCATTAGAGGAGTGAATCTCTCTTAGTTCAGACGAGTGAACCTTAGCTAGTTCAGACGAGTGAACTTATCTCAGTTCAGACGAGTGAACTTTAGTTAGTTCAGACGTGTGAACTTAAGTTAGTTCAGATGAGTGAACTTATCTAAGTTCAGACGAGTGAACAGTTCATATAGACACTTAATGTTTTAATCTGTACATTAAGTAGACAAGTTAAATACCACATACGGGTTCAATTAAATCATTGAATAACTGTTTTAATTTCATCAAAACTAAGGTAAATGCACATCAGACATTTGGAGACTCAACAATCTCCCCCTTTTTGATGATGACAAAACATGTTAAATGATTTAATGAACTTAAGAAAATTCACATAAAGCAGTCATGTATATGACCAGACAGATTAAAAAAAACATTGTTCCATAATTATAACATACTCAGACAGATAAGCATTTAACTTTTTATCTTAGTCTTATCTTAGTATTTTCTCCCCCTTTTGACATTATCAAAAGCAATAGAATATAGATAGAGAGAAAAGAAAAGATACATCATATTTAGATAAACATTTGTTCATATCAGACAGTTGTAACATTAAAACATTTTTCATTTAACTTTCTCCCCCTTTTGTCATAATCAAAAAAGAGAAACAGACGAGGTAATTTGTATTTAACCATCACTGGCTGTGTACAAGATAATTTTAAAAAGAAAATTACAAATAAGGTACTAAGAGAACAAAAAAAGCTAAAAGCAAGTTTGTCCTTTGGTTTTGCCTAAAGGCTTCTTCAACTGCTCCCCCTGAGCAGATGCATCCTCTTTGATGGTTTTAAAAACGAAGAGAAAAAGATTTGAAAACGTAAGAACGAAATATCTTTTAAAAGAAAAAAATTTTCCCTTTTAAAGACCAAAGACGGTTGTAATTTTTTATGAAAGCAACAAAAAAATGGAGGTTTAAAAAAAATTGATTTAAAATAAAAACAGTCATGTACATATTTTGCCTCAGAGAAAGAAATGGCATTAAAGATAATAACCATTTAAAAGAAAATATTTCAAATAAAGAGTATGATTCAAAGAGTCAGACGGTTAAACATAGACGGGTATCATAAACACTCATCAAACAGGTTATTCAGCAAAGCAATGTATATTCAAGTTGTCTCTTATAAACTTAAACCTATCCTCAGCTAAAGGTTTTGTAAAGATATCAGCCCATTGATTTTCAGTTTTAACAAACTTAACATCAAATACACCTTTTTGAACATAATCTCTTTTGAAGTGTGTTTGATATCTATGTGCTTAGCCTTAGAATGTTGTATGGGATTCTTGGTTAAGCAAATATCACTAGAATTATCACACCTGACAGGTATATTATGCTCAAATATAAAGTAATCTTCTAGTTGATGTTTTACCCATAATAGCTGTGAGCAACAACTTGTAGCAGAGACATATTCTGCTTCTGCAGTTGAGAGTGCGATAGTCGTCTGTCTTTTGCTTGACCAGGAGACTAAGTTTGTTCCAATGAAGTGACATCCTCCACTGGTGCTTTTCATTTCAATTCTATCTCCAGCAAAGTCAGCATCACAAAAACCAACTAATCTGTAATCTTGTGTTCTCAAATACATTAAATCAAGATTAGTGGTTCCAGGCAAATATTTAAAGATTCTTTCAACAGCCTTAAGATGAGATTCTTTGGGATCAGATTGGAATCTAGCACACATACAGACGCTAAATTGAATATCAGGTCTGCTAGATGTTAAGTAAAGAAGAGATCCAATCATACCTCTGTAGACAGTTTGGTCTACTTTTTACCTTCCTCATCTTTGTTTAGATTAGCATTAGTTTGCATTGGAGTTTTCATGATCTTTGAGCTATCCATTTTGTACTTCTTTAGAATCTCCTTGATGTACTTTTGTTGATGGATGTAGATTCCATCACACGTCTGATTGATTTGCAGTCCAAGGAAGAACTTCAATTCTCCCATCATGCTCATTTCAAATTTTGCTTGCATCAACTTAGAGAATTCTTTGCACAATTTTTTATCAGTAGCTCCAAAAATAATATCATCAATATATATTTGAACTACTATGAAGTTTATCTTTTGAGCATTTCTTAAACAAAGTTGTATCAAATTTTCCTCTTATAAAACCATTATTCATAAGAAAAGAACTAAGTCTATCATATCATGCTCTAGGCGCTTGTTTTAAACCATATAAAGCTTTTTTAACATAAACTTCTTCTTTAATTATTCCATTTAAAAAAGCACTTTTTACGTCCATTTGAAATAAAGTAATTTGATGTTGTACAACATATGACATGAGTATGCGAATAGCTTCTATTCTAGCTATAGGTGCAAAAGTCTCAGTATAGTCAATACCTTCTTGTTGGTTGTAGCCTTGAGCTACTAACCTTGCTTTGTTTCTGACGACTTTGCCATCTTCATCTAGCTTGTTTCTGAAAACTCATCTTGTTCCAATAACAGACTTGTCTGTTGGTTTGGAGACAAGTTTCCTGATATCATTCCTTTTGAACTGATTAAGTTCCTCTTGCATAGCAAGAATCCAGCTTTCATCTTCAAGAGCTTACTCAATATGCTTTGGTTCAATTTCAGATAAAAAAGCCATATTGTTTGACTCTCTTAAGACAGATCTGGTTCTAACACCTTCAGAGGGACTTCCAATGATAAGATCTTCAGGATGATGTGCTTTGAACTTCCAGTCTCTTCTGAGATCATCATTTTGATGTTGATTTGACTGATGACTCGTCTGCTCCACTTGTCTGACAGATTCCTCAGCAGATTCAATTTTTGATACGTCTGGCTATTGACTCGTCTGCTGGGTAAGATCAAGTCCACCAATTGTACCAACACCAATTACTCTTCCTTTTTGATTGCCACCAAAGGCAACAAATCCACCATTCTTAGACTGGAGGTCTTGGAACATAGACCTTTCTCCTGTCATCTGTCGCGAGCAACCACTGTCCGGGTACCAGCAGAGGTGTCTGCTTTATCCTATTAAGGATGTCTGCAACAGAAATTAATTTATATTTAGGTACCCATATTTTTCTGGGTCCTTTTCTGTTAGTTCTAGGAGTCTGTGAAGACTTCCTCTTCTTCTTGTGAAAACACTTAGACATAACATGTCCAGCTTTTCCATAGAAGTTATAGACGGGTCTAATTCTAGCTGGAATGGGTTTAACATAGACAGTTGAAGATTTTGTTGATACTTTATGATCAGCTTGATGATCATATCCAATGCCTTCTTTGTTAAGAGGGTGTCTCTGACATCCTAGCAGTTTTGTCAGATTATCTCTGCCATTAACAAATCTAGCAAGATCAGAAGTGAGCTCCTTCACTTTCTGTTGAAGTGTGACCACTTCTTCAGAATGTGATGTTTCACTTGAGATCGAAGCTTCATCTGACTTTTCAGTCCTCAGCTGGCTATTCTCTTTGGCCAGCATCTCACACTCTTGAGATTTTTGTTTATGCTCACTGAGGAGTTTAACATAATCTCTCTTGAGGGATTTGAAGGCCTTAGATAAGCCTTTGGATTCCTCTACCAACTCATCATAAGCATCATGCAATTCCTCAAGTTCAGAATGTACCTCAGTTTTAGGTTCTGAATCTATATTGGCCATCAGACAGAGTTTGGCTTCCTCTTCTGTCTCTTCTTCTTCAGAAGATGAGCATTCAAGATCTTCCCATGTGGCCATCATTCCTTTCTTCTTCTTTCTGAAGAACTTCTTTTTGGAAGCTTTCTTCAAAAGAGGGCATTCAAGTTTGATGTGACCAGGCTTCTTGCACTCATAGCAGACAACTGGACTCTTGTCTTTTGATGTGGATTCTTTGTGAGATTTTTTGAAAGGCTTCTCCTTTCTGAACTTCTTCTTTCTCCAGAGCTTTTTCATCTTTATGATCATGAGAGAAGTCTCTTCATCATCATCAGAATCCTTATCATCAGACTCGTCTATGTCACAGTCAGACTCGCCTGCCTTTGAAGCTTTTAAGGCTTTAGCTGCCTTTAGATCAACTTTTAGAGCAATGGCTTGCTCTTTTTGATTGACGCATCTTCATTGAGCTCTTGCTCATGAACATTGAGTGTGCCAAGAAGTTCAGCCATAGTAAAGGAGGTGAGATCCTTAGCTTGAGAAATAGCAGTGACAAGAGGTCTCCACTGCCTTGGAAGACTTCTGAGAATCTTAACAACTTTCTCAGCATTAGTATATGTTTTACCAAGAGATTTTAAACTATTAGTAATAGTTTGGAATCTACCAATCATTTGAGCAACAGATTCACCTTCATCTATGGTGAACAATTCATATTTTCTAACAAGAATAGAAATTTTAGATTCTTTTACCTTTGCAGTTCCTTCATGTGTGACAGATAAGGAGTCCCACATTTCTTTAGCAGAATCACAAACACATATCTTTTCAAATTCTTCTGGACTGAGAGCACAGATTATAGCATACCTGGCTTTATGGTTTAGATCTCATCTTGTCTTTTCTGCAGGTGTCCACTGAGCCTTAGGCTTGTCTGACCCATCATTATTTTGAGGAGTGTACGGACCATCTGTAATGACATCCCATACATCAAAATTTGTTGACAAGATGAACCAGTGAAACCTTTCTTTCCAGTAGTTATAATTTGAACCATTGAAAAAGGGAGGTCTGGTCATAGAGCCTCCTTTAGGTTGGGGGTTCCCACTTGAGCTTGCTCCAGAATATATTGTCTATTCTTCAGGATCTTTTCTCTACACTGTTAGGTGCTTAACCCAGAGGCTGAGCTCTGATACCAACTGAAATAGACAGATGCAAACACTAGAAGGGGGTTGGATAGTGTTTGACAAATTTATGCGGAATTTAGAAACTTTTTCACAAGCACAGATGGGTTATGATAGACGAGTAAACACAGACAGGTCAATCAGACTGATAACTAGTATGAAGGTTTTCACAGAAAACACACAATCATGCAAGATAAAAAAAGGTTTGATAAACACAATTATAAACCCATTTAGTTAGATGATAGTTAAGACAAATAATCAAACTAAAGAGTTAAGGGAAAGAGAGATCACTCAGCAGGTTTTATCCTGGTTCACCCCTTAACAATGAGACTACGTCCAGTCCTTGACAGCACCAAGTTTTCTCACTATAACTGATTTAGGTTACAGGACAGACAAGTATTATTTTCACACCTAGCCTCTTCAGGCTCCAAATGAGTATTGTTTTCACACCTAGCCTCTCCAGGCTCCAAACAAGTATTGTTTGCACACTTAACCTCTTCAGGCTCAGACAAGTATTGTTTACACACTTAGCCTGTTCAGGCTCAGACGGGTTTGTTTGAGAGAAGTTGTAAAAAGATTACACTTTGCAAGTCTTTCACAGGCACTCAAACGAGTGCATTAAATGTGAAGTTCTAAGACTGCGTAATAACTTCAAATGATTGAAGAATAAATAATGAAAGAATGAAGATATAAATGTACAGAGTAATTGCTCTTGATTGCTTTGATCGTTCTCTTGTCTTCTTGAATCTTTAAAGTCTTCTTCATTAAATAGGCTTCAAGATTTTAAATCCGTTAGACACAAAGTCTGAAGGCTTGGCTTCTTATAGATCTTCAATAAATGCAATAGAGTCGTTCTGATCAGCCACTAAATCATAGGGAAGTTCGCTTGTTCTCTTTCATCAGAGTGATACAGGCTTTTGATATACCTTTGGTCTCAGCAGGTCTGTATACGTGCTTTTTGTTTGCAGAGGGAAGACATTCCATTTTGGTGTAAGATGCAGTTGTGTTCAGGCAAAGCACTTTGTTGAAGTTGCTTATCAGAGTCGAGACAGCTTTCAACCAATGTATTCTTTAACGTTAGTCACTAGACGGGTGAGTAGCTTCATTAGACGGGTTGACTCTTTAACAAAGAGATGACGTCAGTTGCAAAGTCTTTTAGACGGGTGAGTCTTCCTATGATCAGACGGTTGAAGACTTCATTAGACGAGTGAACCTCTCTTAGTTCAGACGAGTGAACCTTAGCTAGTTCAGACGAGTGAACTTATCTCAGTTCAGACGAGTGAACTTAAGTTAGTTCAGACGGGTGAACTTATCTAAGTTCAGACGAGTGAACAGTTCATATAGACACTTAATGTTTTAATCTGTACACTAAGTAGACGAGTTAAATACCACAGACGGTTTCAATTAAATCATTGAATAACTGTTTTAATCTCATCAAAACTAAGGTATTTAACATCAGACATTTGGAGACTCAACAGAAATCTCCAAAATATTTCTCATGAGATGCATAATGAAAACAAATTCAAAAAAAAGTTAACATCTCAGAAATTGTATCCACATCACCTCATTGAGCAGTTATAGTTCCATCCTCAACAATATTCAACAAAACCTCACATGATGCACTGAACATGTTCATCAAGCTAGAGATGGATTTCAAGTGAGAACTCCAACAGGTATCACATGCTCTTTGTAAAGAACCAATTTGATTACGCCATTTCCCACTTTCAAGCTCACCATTTTGAAGTAAATGAGCAACATTTGCAACATTGACAACTTTTAATTGGTCATTAATTACGTTTACATGATGCACCAACAATATTGACAATGGAGTTCAGCTTGATAAAAAACTGAAAGACGGGAATAACATTCTTAGATGCAGCAACTAATGGCAATTGCAAAATTGCAAACAATGTGAAAAACAATGAACATAATAAGCATAAGGACATTCACTTGAAATCAAAGCTTTCAAACCATTCCGTTCTCCACGCATGTTATTTGCACCGCCATAACTTTGTCCTCGGATAGATTGAACATTACGATTATGATTGGAAAGGATAGTACCTTTTTCCAATGTTAACGCAGCAGTGTCTTCGACATGAATAAGCCTAAAAAAGCGCTACTGCACATAAAAATCTTTATCAGCAAATCTCAAACCAAGTGAAATTTTCTCTCTTTTAGATTCATCTCGAGCTTCATCAACTATTATGCAATATTTGACATCACCAATTTCTTCACGGGTGGCATTCCTCACTTTATTTGTCAAGACATGTAAAATTTATTTTTGTGTTGTCGGTGATGTATATGAGGCATTATGTGGAGCTTTATCCAAAACTTATGCCACTTTATCATTATAAGAAGCTAAAAGACTCGATAGTTCCAAAAAGTTTCCACGTTTATTTAATGTCTTAGAATCATCGCGACCTCTGAAAGATCATCCTTGAAATGCAAGCCAAAGTATTCAGACGAAATCTATTTTCTGCAATTTCTTGCGATGTGAATTTCTCAAACCTTCTTGTAATGTGTGATGGTTTCTTCATAAAATTTACACGTGCTCTCTCAGCATTTCTGCGAGATGAAGTGAGACCTTTTCCGATATGTACAAAGAATGCATATTTTTTTCCCATCTCTCACTTTTTTTCCATGATCGAAATCCATTAACATTAAATTCATCTAATGCTCGAGGTCCATCTTTGTTATGGAATGGAAAACATGGAATTTAGAGTGCAACATCTGCACTGGGAGAATATTCCAACCAAGGCAAAAATAACTAAAATCATGATGGCTGAAAACTACCAGAATGTTTTTTCGCAGATTTTGGATATGTAAAAAGCATACATTGATACGGACCGACTTTAATATAAGCTCTTCGAACTTCATCACGCTTTTGAATTGGATATTCCCATGTCTTTGGTTGTAACCCCGGATCACGCTCTAATGTGTTGACATCATGTTTTTTCATCTCAACTCTTAAAGATTTTGCAGAACGATCTTTAGAATTCCACTGATCACTCTCCATAGATGGATTTGACGACTCATTAGATGTTTGAATTTCAACATTCTTTCTTTTAAAGAATGCATCGATTGTAGTTGGCTTCTTCATCTAAAAATATCATTAATGTAAATGAGACAAAAATTAAATTAATTAAATTAATAAAAAAAAAAAACAGATATGGAAATCCATCTATTAAGTATGCATATTATATACTATGCATCTATTAAATAGGCATACTATGAATGCGATTTGGTAAGACAATCGGTTATGCATGTTATTATTCCACTAATAGAAAACTGTTATGCATATTATTTCAAGGTTATGCATGTTATGCATATTCCATAGTATGCATATTATGCCTATTATCACTGTAGTATCATCAAAGACACTATACTATCATCGAAAAAGGCAGAGTTGCACAATGAGGTAGAATATGCATAACAATGATAGTACCTTTTTTCAATCATGGAGATTATGACGCGTTTTGATGTTCACAAATATAGTGTTAAGGGCAAAACATGAACCATAATATTTGATATGACATTGTGCTTAATAAAGATATCACAGATAAACACTAAGAATAAAGGTTGAATTGTGTTTATCTAAACTCAAATGAAAAGCGCAAATTTCAAAAACAAAGTTTCAGTATTAAGCAAGAACTTAAAAGATGTTAAACACAACACAAAGATAGTTGTCATGAGCCGTCTGATTGATTAAAGCTAGGAAAACAGTTTGATAAAAACCTTTTTCAAAAGACCATATTTAGATATGCACGCTTTTAATCCCCACTGTTAGTTCCAGAAAGATAAATAAGAAAATATAATGCAAGTTAAAGTTAAAGCTTAGAGAGACAAGTTTTATCCTGATTCACCCTAACCTTGGGTTACGTCTAGTCTTTGACTTAACCAAGTTTTTCACTATAACTGATCAGATTACCAACGAGTATTATTTTCACACCTAGCCTCTCCAGGTTCAAGTATTGTTTGTACACCTAATCTCTCTAGGATCAAACGATCAATGAGTATTATTTGTACATCTAACCTCTCCAGGCTCAAATAATCTAGCCTCTTCGAGTTCTTTTTAGATGAGTGAGTTGATTTGAAGCGGAAGTTTCAGATTCCAGTATGTTAGTCAATCAGGTAACACTTAAATAGTGAATATGATATTCTTGAAGGTATGATAGCAATAAGAAAAACTTCTTCTATGATTATTACAAAGAGTGTAGAAGAAAAGAGATATTGTAGCTAGCTGCTTTTGAATTTTCTCTTTTGTTTTTCTTGTTGTGTTCTGTTTAGATTGTTTGTATTGTTTTTCTTGTGTCTCTTCTGAGTGTGTTCCTTCTTTTTGCAACTTTAGCAAAGTTTCCTTTAAATAGGCTTAAAATTTGAAGTTCCTTTCCATTTCTAATTTTCTAGTAACTCCTAGACATTTCTCATACATTTGCCGTTGCCTCACCTGACCAACACTCCTGTGATCCTGAAACGTGCAACATAGTGTAATGAAAACATTTTAAGACGAAAAAATTATTTTAACACTTGAAATGAGATATTTATATATTTTTATAAATACTATAAATGTAAGTAAATATTAAAAGAGTTTAATTATTATACATTGACAGTAAAAAAAATTTTTTTACACATAAATCCAATTATAAATTGACATGTCACTGAAAAAAATTAACTTTTATCCTAATTACCTCAAAAGTAGTTCATATCATTATTGATGATTGATTGACAGTATAAAAAATGTTACACTGTCAGTATATAGCCATATTAAAATTAAGATATTTAAGATATGGAGTTTCAATTTTATACATTGACAGTGTAAAGTTTTTTTTATGCAGAGGATATGAGATAGTGGATACTTCGTATCTATGTCATGATTACTAAAAAAAATATGGAGATTGATCACACTGATGATGGTGAATACTTCCTAGCTGGGTCATGCTTAAAAAAAAAGAGGAATGCTACAGACAACTTCTCTGACACACTCTTTTAAACACTCACCTAACTATTGGGCCACATCATTTTTTTTAATAAACTCTTCACCTGCTAACCGGCTCAACCGGTGGTTTAAAAACACGGTTCCTTTTTTATTAATTTTATTAATTAATAAAAAAATGCATGTTCTCTGTCTTCTTCACGTTCGGTGGTTTCGAAAACGCAACACATGTTGCTTCTTCATGTATTACATATGGTTTTTTGGCTTTCTCCCCCTCTATTTCTTCACCTCTTATCTCATCAGCAGTGACCCCCACACCCAACCAAGTAACGTGTGCACCTTCGACCCTTACAGAGTTGACTTCTTCTTCGTCCTCGTCTACATAACTTGCAACTTCAGCACCGTAATAATTTTCTGATAATTGGCCACGTGTTGTAACTCGTCTCTGCTGAATATACCCATTCTAGAAATGAAGCAGAGGATCCGACCACTTTTTCGCCGCTTCCTACGATTTTAGTGCATGCTGCTACATCGTGGTGTGTAATCGCCGTCATAACTCGGGGTGGGGAGGGCCTTCATCGGTGGTGGTTGGGAGGGCACTGTTGAAGGCCATGCTTTCTTCGGCATCTCAACTTTTGTCAAATGCGTTTGAGTTTAAAAATTTTTAAACCAACACAACCAGTTGCCAAGAACATATTTTTTAAAAAATGGTGTGCCCAGGCATTTTTAATTGAAAATGGAAAGATTGACATAGACTCATTCACGTATCACAACTTATATTGGGTTTTCTCTTTGAAGAATAAAAAATGAGGTCATCCATAAAAAGAGAAGGGAACCCGACGATGGCCCCTTCCTTCAGTGCTGTCGCACTGTGTGGGAAAACAAAAAAGAGAAGAACTGAATATCAATTTAAGAGGACCAATGGTCTGTAATATTTGAAAGGGTTAAGGGATTGTTAAATTGGAAGGCTGAAATCGAAGTTTCATGAACGTCTATACTCTATCACGTCAGGCTTGTAGAAAATGATGCTTGAAATCCTAAAATATTTTTATAAAAAAATAAAAAAATGTTAAACGTAAACAACCGATAACCAGGGAAGGCTTTGAAAAAATGGATGACGTGGCCCAATGAATAAGAGTGTGTTTGAGAATGTAACCCTAGTATTCCTTTAAAAAAAAAAAAATGTAAACGTGAGTATTATTCGAATGTTCATCACAAGGTTGTTTTAAGGAGAGTGGACTTTATTCATCAAAGAAAAAGAAAAAGAGAGATAGTGGACTTAACCTTTTTCTCGAGACTGTCACAAGATTCTATTAAAATCAGGAAGTTTCAAGAAGCTACTAATATTATTGCACCCTTCTCTTCCATCCACGCACAGCTTATATATGCACACATTCACAAGCCAAAACCCATAAAAACAAGAAGAAACACAGCGCATTAGAAAACTACTTCACTTCAAAATAAATTTCAATCTCTTGGTAACAAGCACAGAACAGAGGAAACAGAGAAACAAAAAATGTCTCTGTTTCAGACCCTGTTGTTGAACCAGAGCGATCCGTTTAATCATTTACGAGCCTTGTTCTTTGGGAATTCAGACTCAGTGGGGTCTGAAGGGAATACCCAAATGGATTGGAAAGAGACACGTGATGCCCACATCTTCGAAATCGATCTTCCAGGGATCACCAAAGAGGATGTGAGGCTTGAAGTGCATGAAGGCAGAGTACTCTGCATCACAGCAGAGAGGAAACAAGAAGAAGATGAGAAAGAAGTGGAGAAGAAGCATCAGTGGCATTGCAGGGAGAGGAACATTAGCGGAGTGTTCTCTAGAAAGTTCAGGTTGCCTGAAAATGCCAAAGTTGATGATGTTAAGGCCTCAATGCGTGATGGGGTGTTGACCATAACAGTGCCCAAGGATGAGACAAAGAAGAAACACAAACACCACAAAAAGGTTCAGATTTCTGAGGAAGGTGATGAAGGGGCTGCTCATAATAAAGGGATTGGGCGTTTTGTCTGTTGCAAAGCTTAGAATGTATCACATCAAAAGGCTGTGTTTTTTTTTGTTGTTGTTTTTGTTAATGTGATTGGTAGTGTTTTGGTGTGTGCAATTATCTGTGCTTTCTATGTAAAATGTAAATATTTATAGTCTGTTGGTTCGAAGTTTTCCTTTCAAATTATCATTTTGGTTGTAAATTGTAATTATACAACTACAAAGTCCAATTGTCATTGGTTCATGTACTCGATTTTCAACATTTGGATTTTGGAATGAAAACAGAGATTTGGTTTGTTATTTGTGGTCACTTGTTGAATCATTTGGAAAGCAAAAAATGTTCAATGATTTGAACTGGGTGGATTGGTATCTGTTCAGCCGAATTTCTAGCCTCAATGAGTTGACTCTCAAGGTTTTGGCACTACCAGCTGTGAACACCCAATTTTGTCCGGGTCAATTTTTTTTTTCCTTTTAATACTAAAAAAAAACCGCAAAAAAATTTAATTAGATCTTAGTTCAATTTTTAGAAGTTAGGCTCATCATGTTTTAATAAATAAAAAAATATAAAAAAAATGATAACAATAAAAATAATAAAAAAGGGAAAATAAAAAATATATGGTGAAGATTTAGTTATGTTTAATAGATAAGAAAAGATAGTGATAGAGAGTAAGTTTATTATCAAATTTCCGTTAAATACTCTCATAATCAATTTGATTTGATATGATTATCACAATCTTATTAGATTAAGATGAGAATTGAGCTTTTGAAGGAGATTCTAGTAGTACATTTTCTATAAATGCAAGCACATGCAAACAAGAGGGGGGCTTCGGAGCCTTGGATAGATTCCTCCCACATTCATCTTCTTCCTCTAGCCCTTCACTCTTCTTCCCACTTCTTCTTCTCCACTCAGCAAACCTTGCTCCACCATTTAGCCGTTCCCCCTCTACACAACAGAACGAGGACAACTGCTATCCAACGTGAGCCCAGCCACGTCCATCGCATTGTGTTCTACCACTGTTCTCACCGCACTGCTATCCTCCACCTGCAGAAGCGCTGAGTTATTCCAGTTCCACCGCGTGCAACTCAGCTCCATAGTCACGAGGTTGCAGCTACCACTAGCTGCTGCAGGACCAGTACTTCACGCTACTGTACCTGGTTGCCACCCACACTGCAGCCCACGCCGTGAAGAAAAGTCGCTGTCGCATCCCGCCATCGTCAAACGCCTGATCATCCCTACAAGTTCTCTGGTGCCACTGTGTTCTGCCCTGGCCACGTTCCTCTCCGCACGCACATCCTGTTCAATTGCCCACAGTCACGTTCCAGTCCATCATCCCTCTGTTTCACGAATAGGTTCAAGAAGGAGGTCTTTTTATTTTCATTAGTTAACAGTTAATTCTTTTATTTTTGTTTCGGGAGTAAATTTGCTTTGAAAAAAATAAGAATTTGTTTCTTTAATTCACGTGACAATTTATGACGTTGATGTATGATTTTTCATCCTCAGGTGTCGTATAATATTGTAAGGGTTTATCGTATAGCTTTGCTATCTTGAACCCTATGCAAAAGTGAATTTTGAAATAAAATCCCTTTTTCTAAAATTATCTCCAAAATAAAATCTTTTCAAAAAATAAAAACAAATCTTTTCCAAAAGAAATTAAAAAACATCTAACCAGTCAAACATTTTCTACAAGAACTACGTGGCTTTGAGTTTCCCATCGCACCAGGGAATACGTAGGAGCGAAATTAATCATTTCGTCAAGCTAAAATTAAATTTTCTTATTTTTGTGTTTGTTTATCCTCTCTTTATTTTGTTTTTTTTGGGTAAAATAAATATTTTCAAAGTTATTAAATTCGCACAATTAACTTGAGGTACCGTTCTTAAAACGGGCGATGTAGGGTGCTAACACCTTCCCTACTCGTAACCGACTCCCGAGCTCGATCTCAATTTTTTTTAAAAAAGACCAGTTTCCTTAAGTTTATAATTTTTTCCAATTTTTTACAAAAGTAAAATTGGTGGCGACTCCTCTTTCTTTTCTTCGCGGCTCCCGGACGGGACGGTCGCGACAGCTGGCGACTCCACTGGGGACTTTTGAGAGTCAGGCCTATCATAGTTATTTGTGCTTTTGTTAATAACTTTTATTTATTTTACCCTTTTTTTATTTATTTATTCTGTAAATATTGTACAATTATAATTTTGATTTAACTATAGGATGGACGACATTTTCGTATTAGCATGATCTCTTTTGCAGATAAATGTGGGTAGTCTTAGGATTTCAGGTTTGCATGCTCCCTCCACACACCTCACCTACACATTATGCATACACTTATGAGTGAGACTCTATACCCGGGTCCTGGTAAACCCTAAGATTAAGAAAGAGGTTGTGTAATGATAGCCACTTTGGATGTACGTCCTGTTTGAGTATCATGAAAACCTCATCTAGAGTGTGACCCTTTTATGATGTCCCACACCTAGTAGATCTCCTACTGTTGTGGCCAACATCATGAATTGGGATCTTAGCTCTAGAGGCCTAAAGAATTATTGGATTTGTAGAGCCACCCTAATGGGAGGTCACGAATTAACATTCCATAGACCATTAGGATAGAATCTAATAAGGTAACCCGATTTAGGGCACAGAGGTGGGCGTACTTTCTCCTTATCTTTTATTTTCTTTTTATCATGCATGTAATTATTTTCTTTTTTATCATGCATGTAATTTAATAATGCTTCTTGTTATAGGAAACCAAGGGTGAACATTTTTGAAATGGGAGATAATATTTTTTTTTAATACCTTTGAACGAGACGTTCTGAGAATGGTTAATAAAAAAATATGTACCATTGAATTATTTCCGTTGAATGAGACGTTCTGGAAATAATTAATATATTCACTAGTAAATTGTTTTATATGAATGAGGCATTCCATACATAATTAATACTCGCTAATTAATCAAAGATACTCACCATTAATTTTTCCTTTAAATGAGACGTTTTGGGAACAATTAATATACACCATTGTTTGAAATATTCGCCAATAACTTCATTCCGCAAATTATTTTCTTTGAACGAGACGTTCTGGAGATAATTGATATTCACCATTAAGTGATATTCGCCATTATACCTTTGAACGAGACGTTCTGGGTATAATATTCACCATTAAAACTAATACCTTTGAGCGACTAGGAATAGTTAATAAAAATATCTGCATGAGTATACAATACATCCTCAAGTAATTAATAGTTGTCATGCGTGATATCAGGAATATTAATCAATATAGCCGGGAAACGAGTACCATTACACCCTTATCGGACCTGATCACAAGTCAGAATCATGGCTGACCTAGAAACAACTCAAGAGATTAGGGATGAAGTGAGTCAACTCAAAGAGCAGATGGCCAAGATGATGGAAATGTTGCAAACAATGCAAAAAGACAAGAATACAGATGAGAATCCTTCAGCCTCAAGCGAAGAACAACCGGCTAATCCTCTTCAGGGCTTCAATCAGCAAGGAATCCTGGTGCCTTTCACCATGTATCCCAATAATCAAGCTCACTCTACATTTGACCCGAACAATCCCCCATATGGGCTTCCCCGAGGGTTTGTGCCACCAGTAACCACTGTTTTGCAAGACAATAACTCAAATCATAACCCTCACATCAATGTTGGCGAAGAACCTCAAGCACAAACCACTAACTTTCCTCATGCTACCACTCCAATAGTGGTACTTGTCGCTAAACAGCACACTCCACCACCATGTACTGTCCACACAGGTACTCAGGGAACCCAGGCGATACATAACTTTGTTTCTCCCGATGGGCTGCAATCTGTTCCTCAAAGAATATACGGGGAGATTCCTGTTGAGAATGCTCAGTCCAAAGAAAAGTTAGAAATTCTGGAAGAAAGGCTGCGAGTTATTGAGGGGGCGAACAGTTATGGTCTTCGGGATGCCTCAGAACTTTGTCTTGTGCCAAACGTTGTGATCCCACCGAAATTCAAAGTGCCTGATTTTGACAAATACAAGGGAACTACCTGCCCAAAGAACCATTTAACCATGTATGTTCGAAAGATGGCGTCGCAAGCTCATGATGAAAAGTTATTAATACACTTCTTCCAGGACAGTTTGACTGGGGCAGCTTCAAGCTGGTACACGCATCTAGAAAGGACTCGTATCCGATCTTTCAAGGATCTAGCAACTGCGTTCTTGAAGCAGTATAAGTACAACATTGACATGGCTCCCGATAGAATGCAGTTGCAAAATATGTCAAAGAAAGACATAGAGACTTTCAAAGAATATGCGCAGAGATGGAGAGAATTGGCTGCTCAAGTAGAGCCCCCACTGTCTGAAAAGGAAATTGTTGCAATGTTCATTGACACGCTCCAATCACCCTTCTATGACAGAATGATTGGAAGTGTGTCATCGAACTTGTCTGATATAGTCGTCATTGGAGAAAGGATTGAGAGCGGGATGAGAAGTGGTAAGATTATTGAAAATTCAATAGGGGCGACTGACACAAAGAAATCTCCATTTGTGAAAAGGAAGGAAGGAGAGACATATGTTGTGGCATCTGGTCAAAAGAAGTCTGATCAATGGGTATCAAACCAAACGCTGGTTAACCCTCAACCATCTTTCCAAGCTACCTACATACCATATAACCCATCACTTCCATATCACCAACCCAACCATCCATATATCGTTGCCACCTCACAATTCCCAAATTTCTAACCCTATCAGCCATCATACTCTACCCAACACCAAGCCTTTTCCACTATGCCACCTCAAACAACTCAACCTTGGAATCAAAACCCAAATGTGAATCAAAGGAGACCGCCTTGTGACCCAGAAAAGAAGCCCATGCAGTTTGACCCGATACCCATGACTTACACTGAATTACTATCCCACCTTATAAAGAACTCCATGCTAGCACCTGTCTCGACAAAACCAGTGGAACCCCCGTACCCCAAGTGGTTTGATCCCAATGCAAATTGTGATTATCATGTGGGAGCAATAGGTCATTCTAATGAGAATTGTAAGGCCTTGAAGGTTAAGGTGCAAGATTTGATCAATGCGAAGGGGTTGAGCTTTCAAGGAAGCGCTCCTAACATAGGTCAGAATCCTTTGCCAAATCATGATGGTTCTGGAGTCAATGCCATAGAAGACACTGTGGAGCATGCTCTCCTAAGTCCGGGTGATCTTCAGAGAGATGCATAAATATGAGCTGGTACAAATCCCAAAAAGGGAGAATGAGATTTTGAGGAAGGGATAAGATCTGACTTCCATGGGAAAGATGGACATTCAATTGAAGCATGTGGCGAGTTCAAGCAAATGCTGCAACAGTTAATGGATATGCAACTCATGCAAGTGAGCTATCAATGCGATACTGGTAGAAAATGGTCAAGAAGTTCATGATTTCTCAAGCACCATCTAAAACAATCGGGAGATTGGCAACTTTCCCAGACCTTTGAATCTTGTTTAGAGTAATTCATTAATGCTAATCCTTTAGCTCTGCCCAAGGCTTTAGGAATCCTTTTGGGATGGGCTTACTTGTTTCCATTTCAGTATGAATTATCAATAAACGAATTCATTGAGTTTTTTTTTCTTTTTTTCCTTTCCATCTTTTCCTTGATAATTACCACAACGCAGATCTGAAAGTGATTCTCTAAATAAAAAAAGTGCTAGCATCTCATCATATGGTTTTGATCACCTTATTTATCATGTTGGATTTGATAACAATTGAAAGCTCCCCATGGATATATAAGATCAACTAAGCCAAAAGCATTAAACGAGCACTCTTTTCACAATTGAAAGTGAATGGGGCAATCAAAAGTAGCCAATAAGAGATATTCAGTGAAGGAGAATTCCTTTCCTTTAAGGGTGCTACTAAAGGAGAATCTTAAAGCCCTCATATTCAAGCTGGATACCCAAAAAAAAAATTTGAAAGGGAGCAAATAAGTAATTATTTTAATGAGCACTATCATTTTGTCTTTAATTTAAACTTTTTGAAAATAAACAATCATGATTTGAAATGAAGATTGGCCATCTTTCTCTATCCTTCACATATTTCCATTATCCCTTGTTGCCCCTTTTGAGCTTGAAACTTTTTCAAAGAACCTTGGACAAGGATCACCCCTACACTTGGGGCTAATATGAGAAATGAGAAATGTAAAAAAATAAAAAAAAAAAAAATTCCTACATGAAAAAAAAGAGATGATTAAATAAGCTCATAACAAGGGTGAATGAAAAAGCAAGAAAAGCGGAGAAGTAACCAAAGAAAAAGCACCATTAATGCGGCGTAAGAATAAAGATCCTTGGCCCATTCAACCCTCAAACACGCATTTGGGCCTTATACCTTTTCTTTCATACCCCTTAACCCCGACCACGTTACAAGCCTAAAAAGTCCATTCTGACCAATGAAAGATTGTTATCATTTTCATCAATTTTAATTTTGAGACAAGAAGTATGTGCTCTTAAAAAAAACATTGCTTTCCCCCCTAAAAAAAAAAAGAAGCAAAAAAAAAAAAAAATGGCTCGCAGGGCTGAAAATCTGATAGAGCGGTCCAGGCAAGTATTAGAGCAATCTGGTCGGAAGATTGACCTACGCAAAAGTTAAAAAAAAAACTCACATCAAAGCAACAAACTGGGGCAGTTTGAATTTGAAAGACAGATCATGAAATGCTCTCAATGCATGAAGACTGGGGCAAGTCATATCCTTGAAAGTTGATTAAAGTGGCGCTTGAGACCATATGCACGAGAGACTAGCACTCATTATCTTAAAGAGCATCACTTGAAGAAATGCGAAATTCATCCCATCATTGTTTGCTTTTAAGGACATCTCAAATTCATATATCATTGTTTTGCCCATCTATTGTTATTGCCTTTTCATTCTCCATCATTTATCTGGTACCCTTCTTGTTGCCACCTACAGAGACTCAAAATACATTTTTTCATGATAAGCATATTCTGAAATGTGAAACATGTGTCAGTAATAAAAGCATTCAGAGTCTTCCTCAAGACTTCAAAGGTCATATAAAGTACAATGATCTCCTGACAAGGGGCAATGTTTGAAAAGAAAGAGCGATCAGGCACTCTCTACCATTGGGTTAGTCATTATGAAACAAGCATATCCTTGGCAAGAAGCAAGGCATCAGTTGAACAAGCAAATGACAAATCAAATCAACGAGCTTTGTTCTAGTTCATCCAAAATCTGGCTGTGATCAAAACTTTAAGGGGTCGATGATAAAAAAAAATGGTTTGCGAAAAAGGATAGGATCACAATTTTCATCAATCACTGAAAGCACATCTTGCATCATACATTAGAAAATAAAAGAAAATAAAAAAAAATAATAATGTTAGAGTAAAAAGCATTGCATACATCATGCATTAAAAAAAAATCACACTCTTTATCAAGCATCTCTTGCATCATGCATTTAAAAAATATCACACTAGTCATCATGCACCATCTCATCATTTCATGCATCGACAAGGTCAATACCATTACTTTTGATGGCTTTAGCAGGCACAAGACCTCATAGGCTTCATTCTGTTCTTTCAAGCTCCGGTAAATAGTGTCATTGTGAGCTTCTCATCATTTCATACATTGACAAGGTCAATACCATTACTTTTGATGGCTTTAGCAAGCACAAGGCCTTATAAGCTTCTTTTCTTTTTAAGCTCCGGCAGATAGTGTCTCCGGAAGCTTCTTTCCATTTAAGCTCCGGCAGATAGTGTCTCCGGAAGCTTCCTCTCTTTTCAAGCTCCGGCAGATATTGTCTCCGGAAGCTTCTTTCCTTTTAAGCTCCGGCAGATAGTGTCTCCGGAAGCTTCCTCTCTTTTCAAGCTCCGGCAGATAGGGTCTCCGTGAGTTCCTTTCATTTTAAGCTCCGACAGATAGTGTCTCCGAAAGTTTCTTTTCTTTTTAAGTTCCGGCAGATAGTGTCTCCGGAAGCTTCTTTCCTTTTAAGCTCCGGCAGATAGTGTCTCCGGAAGCTTCCTCTCTTTTCAAGCTCCGGCAGATAGGGTCTCCGTGAGTTTCTTTCATTTTAAGCTCCGACAGATAGTGTCTCCGAAAGTTTCTTTTCTTTTTAAGTTCTGGCAGATAGTGTCTCCGGAAGCTTCTTTCCTTTTAAGCTCCGGCAGATAGTGTCTCCGGAAGCTTCCTCTCTTTTCAAGCTCCGGCAGATAGTGTCTCCTTGAGTTTCTTTCCTTTTAAGCTCCGGAAGATAGTGTCTCCGAAAGCTCTTTCCTTTTAAGCTCCGACAGATAGTGTCTCCTGAAGTTTTCTTTCTTTTAAGCTCCGACAGATGGTGTCTTCGGGCTTCTTCTCTTTTCAAGCTCCGACAGATAGTGCCTTCGGAAGCTTCCCTTCTTTTAAGCTCCGGCAGATAGTGTCTCCGGAAACTTCTTCTCTTTTAAAGCCCCGACAGATGGTGTCTTCCGTAGCTGTCTTTCTTTTCAAAGCTCCGGCAGAAAGTGTCTTCGGAAGCTTCTTTCCTTTTAAGCTCCGGCAGATAGTGTCTCCGGAAGCTTCCTCTCTTTTCAAGCTCCGGCAGATATTGTCTCCGGAAGCTTCTTTCCTTTTAAGCTCCGACAGATAGTGTCTCCGGAAGCTTCCTCTCTTTTCAAGCTCCGGCAGATAGGGTCTCCGTGAGTTTCTTTCATTTTAAGCTCCGACAGATAGTGTCTCCGAAAGTTTCTTTTCTTTTTAAGTTCCGGCAGATAGTGTCTCCGGAAGCTTCTTTCCTTTTAATCTCCGGCAGATAGTGTCTCCGGAAGCTTCCTCTCTTTTCAAGCTCCGGCAGATAGGGTCTCCGTGAGTTTCTTTCATTTTAAGCTCCGACAGATAGTGTCTCCGAAAGTTTCTTTTCTTTTTAAGTTCCGGCAGATAGTGTCTCCGGAAGCTTCTTTCCTTTTAAGCTCCGGCAGATAGTGTCTCCGGAAGCTTCCTCTCTTTTCAAGCTCCGGCAGATAGTGTCTCCTTGAGTTTCTTTCCTTTTAAGCTCCGGAAGATAGTGTCTCCGAAAGCTCTTTCCTTTTAAGCTCCGACAGATAGTGTCTCCGGAAGTTTTTTTTCTTTTCAAGCTACGACAGATAGTGTCTTCGTGAGCTTCTTTCTTTTGCTACGGCAGATAGTGTCTCCATGAATCTCTTTTATCTTTCCTTTTAAGCCTCGGTAAATAGTGTCTCCGATAGCTTCTTTTCCTTTCAAGCTCCGACAGATAGTGTCTCCGGAAGCTTCTTTTCCTTTCAAGGTCCGGCAGATAGTGTCTCCGGAAGTTTTTTTTGCTTTCAAGCTCCGGCAGACAGTGTCTCTGGAAGCTTCTTTTCTTCTCAAGCTCCAATAGATAGTGTCTTCGGAAGTTTCTTTTCATTAAGATCTGGTAGATAGTGTCTCCGGCAGTTTCTTTTCTTTTTTTGTTCAAACTTCTAACGGGCAATCCAACTTGTAGGAACCTCACATTCCCGGACAAAATGGAAGTTCATGTCTTTACTCGAATCTTATAACAATAAAAGGTTAACTACGGTTACACCTCTTATCTAATAAGAAACAAGTAAAGAGGGGCAGCTGTGAACACCCAATTTTGTCCGGGTCAATTTTCTTTTTCCTTTTAATACTAAAAAAAAACCGCAAAAAAAATTTAATTAGATCTTAGCTCAATTCTTAGAAGTTAGGCTCATCATGTTTTAATAAATAAAAAAAATATAAAAAAAATGATAACAATAAAAATAATAAAAAAGGGAAAATAAAAAATATATGGTGAAGATTTAGTTATGTTTAATAGATAAGAAAAGATAGTGATAGAGAGTGAGTTTGTTATCAAATTTCCGTTAAATACTCTCATAATCAATTTGATTTGATATGATTATCACAATCTTATTAGATCAAAATGAGAATTGAGCTTTTGAAGGAGATTCTGATAGTACATTTTCTATAAATGCAAGCAGATGCAAACAAGAGGGGGGCTTCGGAGCCTTGGATAGATTCCTCCCACATTCATCTTCTTCCTCTAGCCCTTCACTCTTCTTCCCACTTCTTCTTCTCCACTCAGCAAACCTTGCTCCACCATTTAGCCGTTCCCCCTCTACACAACAGAACGAGGACAACTGCTATCCAACGTGAGCCCAGCCACGTCCATCGCATTGTGTTCTACCACTGTTCTCACCGCACTGCTATCCTCCACCTGCAGAAGCGCTGAGTTATTCCAGTTCCACCGCGTGCAACTCAGCTCCATAGTCACGAGGTTGCAGCTACCACTAGCTGCTACAGGACCAGTACTTCATGCTACTGTACCTGGTTGCCACCCACACTGCAGCCCACGCCGTGAAGAAAAGTCGCTGTCGCATCCCGCCATCGTCAAACGCCTGATCATCCCTACAAGTTCTCTGGTGCCACTGTGTTCTGCCCTGGCCACGTTCCTCTCCGCACGCACATCCTGTTCAATTGCCCACAGTCACGTTCCAGTCCATCATCCCTCTGTTTCACGAATAGGTTCAAGAAGGAGGTCTTTTTATTTTCATTAGTTAACAGTTAATTCTTTTATTTTTGTTTCGGGAGTAAATTTGCTTTGAAAAAAATAAGAGTTTGTTTCTTTAATTCACGTGACAATTTATGATGTTGATGTATGATTTTTCATCCTCAGGTGTCGTATAATATTGTAAGGATTTATCGTATAGCTTTGCTATCTTGAACCCTATGCAAAAGTGAATTTTGAAATAAAATCCCTTTTTCTAAAATTATCTCCAAAATAAAATCTTTTCAAAAAATAAAAACAAATCTTTTCCAAAAGAAATTAAAAAACATCCAACCAATCAAACATTTTCTACAAGAACTACGTGGCTTTGAGTTTCCCATCGCACCAGGGAATACGTAAGAGCGAAATTAATCATTTCGTCAAGCTAAAATTAAATTTTCTTATTTTTGTGTTTGTTTATCCTCTCTTTATTTTGTTTTTTTTTGGGTAAAATAAATATTTTCAAAGTTATTAAATTCGCACAATTAACTTGAGGTACCGTTCTTAAAACGGGCGATGTAGGGTGCTAACACCTTCCCTACTCGTAACCGACTCCCGAGCTCGATCTCAATTTTTTTTAAAAAAGACCAGTTTCCTTAAGTTTATAATTTTTTCCAATTTTTTACAAAAATAAAATTGGTGGCGACTCCTCTTTATCTTCTTCGTGGCTCCCGGACGGGACGGTCGCGACACCAGCAATGGGCATGGTTTCAGGGAAGTTAAAGGGATTGCTCCATCAGAATTTTTTTACAAAGTTAATGTAGATGGAAGCTCCTTAGGGAATCCTGGTAGGTCTGGATTTGGTGGTTTGATCAGGAACATACTTGGAGAATGGATTTGCGGTTTCTCTGGTTTCTGTGGTGTAACTACTAATCTTAATGCTGAAGTTTTTGGCAATTTATCATGGCCTTGACACAGCTTGGAAGGCGGGGCATCAAGATGTTAGTTGTGAATCTGATTCACAGATGGCTTTGGATCTCATCAATGAAGGTGTTCACTCTTTCCATCATTATGCTCCTCTTATCAATCATATTAGGGGCTTTCTGTGTCGCCCTTGGATTCTAGTCTTGCAGCATAAACTGCGTGAAGGAAATTTTTGTGATGATTGGTTGGCTAAATTTAATGCATCTATGGATCAAGGCTTTACTACTTTTGGGAGTTTTGTCTAGCGCAGATTCATACAACTATGCTAGTTGATGCTTTAGGCATCATTAGGCTTAGGCCTTAGTGTTTGGGTTTTTATTTTTCTGTCTGATAAAAGAAATCTTAAAAGGTAGCAATATTTTAAAAATCGGATTAGTCGTTGAATCAATAAAGATGTTAGTTCACGATTCATTAATCTAACCGTACTCAAATTATGATTGAACTGATTTTAATTAAATATATATTTTTAATTTTTTAAATATAATATATTCGAACAAAACAATTTACATAATATTTTTCTACCAATTAATCAAGACTTCTTTAAGAACAGACCATTATGTATTGTTTAATGAAATCTTTAAAACAAGGACAATGAATAATATGTGTAATAACTAATTAAACATGTCAATATCTCCAAAACAATATTAATGGAAAGAATTGCAATGCTAATAGTCATAGACACTTTGACTGCATGGTGGTTGTGCAAGTTTGTACAGTAAAGATAGCGGAGGAGAAAGAACAAACCTTGTTTTGCGGAAGAGGAACGAGGAACGATTTCGCGACTGAGATGGCGGAAAAACGAGAAAGACGAAGTCTGCTTCCTTCGTCCGACTAAGAACGAAAAGCGAAGAGGATGAAAGAGATTGAGTCTAAAAGAGCTCAAGTAAAACGACGTCACTTCACGTTTTTAAAAAAAGAATTGAATTTTTGAGCAAATCGTTGGATTGTCGGTTTCACCGATTTGGTAAGTTTTACCTTGGTTTGATCGATTCTCCACCGATATTTAATACAAATGATTCTTAGGGATGTTCGGATCGGTTCTAGGACTGGTTCATCGGTTCACCATTAGTCTACTTCTGACAACCATGAAACTTATAGACCTGGTGATTTATAATTGATTGATAGTATAAAACAATTTATGTCAATAATGTATCAAAATAAAATTCTTATTTATTACCCCATTTAACACTTTTTGTCAATTTTTATTCGTATTGAATAGTACTATTCTTTGCAAAATTAGTTTTTTATTATTAGGTTTTAAAGATATTTTTACACGTTTTAAAAGAAATTCTTTAATTTAATATACGGTAAAAATATTCTGATCTAGGAAAATAAATTCTTTAATTTATATTTATATTTATACCATATATAAATCTGTATAACTTTTCACTATCTACATGTGTCAAGTTATAGAGATTTATATATGTTTTTTTATAACAAAATTAGGTTGTGAAATCATGTGTCATAACAAAAGTGGGGTGGGCTAGCTTAGGTTTTTTTTTCCTTCAAATGGCACATGACTTCAGATATTGGAGTCATAGTTAGTTTGATTCTGTTTTATATCAGTTAGTCAGTTAGTTGGTTAGGTTAGTTATAGTTAGTTAATTAGTTATTAATCTTCTTTATCTCTAAATTTGTAAATGGGTCCTTATACATTTGTATATAAGGATATAAGGATAACCTTCTTTGTAAAGTTCATATTATTCATTCATCAATAATAGAAGCGATCTAGTTTATGAGTTTTTCTCCGATATTATCAGATGTTAAGGAAGTTTCAGGCAAAGCTTATGACTACATTGTAGTTGAGGGAGGCATGTGTGGTTGTCCATTGGTTGCAACCTTGTCGTAGAAATTCTCCGTGCTACGGATAAAAAGAGGTGGTTCACCATATGGGAATCTCTTAGTAATAGATAGGAGATACTATGGTTTTCCATTAATTAAGACAAACAAATATATGTCAGTAGAACAGAGTTTCACCTCATAGTTGTCACTTCGGAAGATGAAGCGTTCTATATTTTTTAATCAATGCTATTGGAGTTCAAATAATTGTATGCATGACATTTGATTTGGGTTATAGTTTATTACTGGAGTAAATAACAAAGGAAGTAACACCCCTTACCGTTAACTCTGGGATAATGGTTGGAAGTTGGAGCAGTACTTATGATAGAAGTGACGTGTGCAATGTCCCATTACCTCTTTATGGATGCACACTTTGGTTCACATTTTTACATTGCAGTTTATCTAGATCTTTTCATCATATTCTTTCTTTTGATTTGTTTTGAGAAAAAAAAATTTATACCAGTTAATAATATTCGTCTGCTCATGATATTGTTTGTTTTCAATTCTTAACCACCATCTCTGTTAGAACCAAACTAGTAATGGCTAATGACCTTTAAAAATTTTTATAATTAACAAAATTATTATATGTTTATGAATATGCTTGAAGTACAGATTACACTAATTCATAAGGTCAAAAAGATCTTGTATATGTTTCTGACTTCAGACGGACTCTCAAAAGGAATATTGTTTCTCAGAGTCCAAAGTTACATCTAGCTCATAAAGGACAAAAAACTCAAAGCAATATCTGCGTCCAAAGAAACATTGTGGTTTGTCCAAAAGACTTTTTGGACTTTAGTGGTAAAAGTCTTACGTACATCATATAGTATTGTGTGTGTCCAAACTTTTTATATAATTTGTGCGTCCAACGCGTCCACTAACTTTATTTTACAGATGACGTGACTCTTTTTCAGAAGTCTTGATTGGTTTTAAAAAGAAAATATCTTTACACATAAACAAAAGAAGGTACAAACGTCGTACACTATAAACCACACAGAGCAAAGAATCACGTAAAGCAAAATACTTGTCGGCCAAAAAGGCAAATCAGTCTGCTACAATTCAAGCTGCTATTCTACCAAAAGCAACCTTGCCTCCTCATTTTGGAAGGACAAATATTGAACAGAGAACAACTAGCAAATGGACTTGTGCCTAACGGATATTTCTCTATGTCTAAACGGAAAAGTTTCCTACCTTTTGAATTCGGAAGGTCAGACAAAGCTATAGGAAGACCCTCTTCTGAAGAAGCAATAAAGAGAGCAAGAAAAAATTCAAGAGAGAATTCATTGTGTAACAAAAAGCTTCAAAGCATTCACTATCTAGAAATTGATCTGTAAACCTTCTTATTCTTTCATTGTAAAGTTACAAACAGATTATTAAGAGCTGTATCGTGTAATATTCTCACTTTTAGTGAGTTTGTAAAAAGCTCGAAAAACCTCAACCAAGTCTTAGGATTTGTTGAGCTTGGAGAGGCTTGTCTGTAAAAGAATACTTGTAGCCTGAAGAGGTGTAGAATACTTGGAGTTGTAGTCGTAGAGTGACTAGGAAACAACTTGTGAAAAAATGTTAAGTGATTTAGTGGAAAAACCTTCTCAGGGAAGGAACTGGACGTAGCTCTTTGATTTGAAAGAGTGAATTAGGATATATCTATGTGTGAATCTCTATATCCCTATCTTGTTAAGTTTATTTATTTACTAACTTGGAGATTGAAAACAAAGTCTCTGAAACATTGGCTATCGTTTTGTTTTATTCTTTCATATTGGTTGTCTAAAACGCTTTTTAGAAAAGGCTTTCGAAAATTGGTTAAGAAACACGATTCAATCCCCCTTCTTGTGTTTCCCTGTTTCACTTTCAACCTCCTGCCCCCAAAAATTTCTAGGAACTTGTGAAGACCAACCATGCACAGCTTCACTATGAGTCAAAATTGTATATATATATATGATCTACTTCGAGGAGTATCCCACCGCCAACTTGAGACGGGGACTAATCTCCCACGGGAGTTTGTTCGGCATCTCGATGGATGACATCCCTCCCAGCTGAGGCTTTTTCCATACCCAAGGTTCGAACCCGAGACGTTGGTTAAGGGTATACACCGTCAAAATTGTATATGCTTCTTCAAAGAGGAAATAAGTTTATTGGCTATTTAATGTTCTTCTTGGCTGAAATGACAAATACACAATCCCTGAGTTTGCAATAGTTTATTAGTCATATTATATTTTCTGTGTTTGTTATTGCAGTCATTTATGTGCCTAGGATTTTCGAGCATGGTCTCATTGATGCTATACCTGATTTTGTTTTAGATGGTTGGAAGACTTCATGAGGGTTTATCTTAGAAAGACAATGGCTAGCTAGAAATACAGTGGTAAGATTGAGTGTCCATTGGGTGGAGACTATGTGCACCAGTTTAATGTTTTTCTAGCTGCCATGAATATTGGTCAACCTATGGTTGTTGTTCAATTTGCTAAGCTTAAAAATATTCAGCGGTATTTTACTAATTACATGTTCTTGTCCTTTTTTGTACCACTGTTTACTATAAAATCATATATATTTCTGTGGACACTGATTTCATTTCATATTGCAGGGAAACCTGTGATTCAAAATGTGTTTCATGCTTCTGGACAAGGGCTAGAAGAGTTCATGAATGAGGTATTGCTGATTTCTAAGCTTCAACATCTCAATGTAGTAAGAGTGTAAGGGTTCTTGGCTTAGGTAGTGAAGCTGATGAAAATATGTTGATCTATGAGTACCTGCCATTGCTTTATGTCCCCCGATTTTTCCAATAATGAGCTATTTTAAGAGAAATCAGTTCTTTAGCTCGGAATGTTTGCTGGTAAATATAATTAATGGAACAAAATTATTTGGCTGTAAGCCCACAATTTGTTGCCTTTCTAATTTATCCAAAAATGCACTTATTATTATTGAATCGATTTAATTTTGTAGTGTGACTTGTCGATTGATCCTTGATAATTTTTTTATAAAATTACTTGACCTGTTTTTGTTAATCTGTAATGAACTTAAATGACACTGTCAACGGTTATCAATCTATTGATGACATCTGATCTAGATTTTTAAAAGTCCAATCAAGATGTGGAGGGTATTGATTTACTATAAGATATTGATACTCATGCAACTATGCTTCTAGATGATGATGAGGAGGAGCTTTTCACTAGCATAATGGATGATTTTGACCTAAGTGATTTTATACACCAATTTGTCGATCAAAATAGTTTGCTATATATTTGTGAATACATTTATGTTGCAGCTTCTTGTATCACCCTACTCTTAACTTTATAAGTTGTAGAGCAGATGTTGGGCTTCATTATTATTTTGGAAAATTAATTGAGTTGTTCGAATGCATTGACAACGAAAAATAAATACATGGAATATAATAAAAAGGGCATAACTCTTGGTATGGAGAGCTAAAGTGAATTTTGAAAAATGAGAAGATTTGTAAAATGATTTTTTTGTCATTGCATCTGTATGTCTACCTATATAGTTTATTCTAAAAAAATTTAATTGATCATATGCTTAAAATATTTTT
This sequence comes from Ammopiptanthus mongolicus, assembly GCA_039655645.1. Taxonomy (NCBI): domain Eukaryota; kingdom Viridiplantae; phylum Streptophyta; class Magnoliopsida; order Fabales; family Fabaceae; genus Ammopiptanthus; species Ammopiptanthus mongolicus. The sequence continues at coordinate 17,760,453 of CM077351.1, read as the reverse complement.
TTAATCTATATGCAATTATGTAATATATAAATATTTTATATTTATATTTGTATTATACGGTGTTGAAAACCTAACGCGAATATGCACAAGGTGTAAGAATGAGTTGTCACAATATGATAAAATATAAAAAAGTTCATCAAACAAACGCCAATCATTAATAAGCAACAAATTTTATATTATATATATGCTAAATAATAAGTTTCAAGTTGCGCTTCCATGATTTTATGCTATGAGAAAGATGTCTAAATACGATAGAGTTGAAGAATCTTACCTGTGCGATGCGTGGGGTATAAGAATGAGTTGTGACAATATAAATAGAATATAAAAAAGTCCACCAAACAAACTTCAATCATTGATAAACAACTTTTATATTATGTATACGCTAAATAATAAGTATCAACTTGAGTGTTAGTGATTTCATCCTATGAGAAAGATGTTTAACGGGAGCGTTGGAGAATCTTACATGGGCAAAAGTTCAAATGCAGAATGAGACAGAGAAGAAGAGATGGCGAAGCCTAGCTCACGGATGAGTGGGGTCATTTTTTTCTAGATTTTATTTATAGGTTGGGATCTATAAGCTATTTTATTTTCAGAATTCATATTTGATTTAACTGTTATATAGCTATAGATTGTCATGTTATATGAAGAATAATTATAGTTAGTTTAAATGTATACAAATTTTATTTTTGTTTTATATAAATTTTATACGAATGATTTTTATATTTAAAACTAGAGTATTGAGTCTTCCTTTTTTAATTATCAAACTGCAAACAATCTTTAAAATATATGTACTTCTAATATTGTCGCCAACTATTGTTGTGCCCCGTGCGTCGCACAGGTAACTTGCTAGTTTTATTTAAACTCAAAAGTATTTTTATTTTGAATAAGTTGACTTATTTATAGTTTTATACCTACAATACACAACACAAATAGTTCGCATCTCCGATTTTGAAAGCTCAATAGCATTGGTCTTGTTAATTGTTATGCCATAACTTTGTAGACATTTTTTTTTTCAAGCGAAGACTAGGGCGAAGCACCTCATGGTATTCTATGGGTACCTGCTATAGCAGGTTATGTTTATTGGGTAGCAGGTCATGTAAAAATATCAGTCATCCTCCCCCTCCAGTCGCATCTAGCGACCACCACCGGACCACTCGTCGGAACGTCGCCCCACCGATCCCTAGCAAAAAAAAAAACTTCAACCCAATTCCTTCTCCCATCACATAGAACAGAAGCAGAACCATGTTGAAACGGTTCTCAACAGATCAAATCAAAACTTTGGAGTGTTACATGGAGATTCATGAGTTTCCTAGTGATTAGCCAAAGACTAGTCGATGAGGGAAATAGTGACCTGAGCAACATTCACTATTCTGGCCCCCTAATGGAAGCCTTGATTTTTCCATTAAGTGCCTTTCCTGCAAACCCATCACGACAAGTGCTTTCATTAGTCACCGAGCTCTGTCGCCCAATTCGGCTAGCCCCGCCACGAGCTGGACAAATCCCTTGTAGAACCACCTCGTGGTGCTTTTCTCTTTGCCACCTTGAGCTGCCTCTAGCCCATACACCAACTGTAGCGGTCCAGCTCCTTCACCACACAAGAAGTCGTCCAACTACCACGAACGCCATCATCCTCGCCGTCATCATCCAGCAAGCCACCACAACAATCCCATCAACCACGCAGAACCGCCGCCACTGCAAGCCCGGGTCCTCGAGATGGCGTCGCCCCTTAGGTCTGCTTAACGCCACCACGTCACGCCTCATTACGTCTTTCGGCAGCGGCATGCCTACTCACCGCACAAGATGAAACATTTATTCAAAAAAATAAAGCCCCTCTCTCCCAACAGGTAACCGGTAAAGAAATCTAGCCGTCCAATAAAATACTAATTAATCTAACGACTTTGGTTGATGATGTACCAGTACAGCACTCATGAGATGCTTCACCCTAGTCTTCACATTTTTTTAAATATTTTTGTTGTTTAAAAAATATATTAACATGATTCCATACTTACAAAATCAAATTTTCTCTTATGCTTGTAAAGAGAGAAAGAAAAATTAGATTATATAGGGTAGGATTTAGTTTAATTACTTTGTTATATTTGAGTTTTTTAAATTTATTTTATTTTTTCCTCCTTTTCTTCTTTTTTCTCCTCCTTTTTCCATAACTCACCATCATTGAACCTTCACCGCCCGCTGACCACTATCCACCACCCTTTTCACCGTCGACAACTTATCGTGAAACGAACCATCACGGGTAACTGCTTCTTCTTTTTCACACCATCAACAATCTCTTCTTTTTTCTTCTTCCTCTCCCCACACGAAACGAATGAGCAGGTTGTCATGGTGAAAGGGGTGGTGGGGGTGGCGGTCATGGCAGACCACCCCTGTCCCTACCACCTATAACCCTTTTTTTTCTGCTGGCAACTTACTATGACCTACTACCCGTGAATCATCTTGCTGCCTACCATCATAGGAGAGAGAGAAGGAAGAAGAGTGGAAGAGGAAGAATAAAGATGAGGGAAATAAGAGATAGGAGAAAGAAAAACGAAAATTTGAAGGAAAAAAAAGAGACCAAAAAGTAAAAAAATAAAATAAAGAAGCATATTTAATTGTCCTATACATTGTCAAAATTCTTTTTTTTGTCAAAGAGGAGGCCTATAAAAGGCATTACATGAGGGAGGTGAAGATGGGAGAAGGAAATGAGAAAGGGGCGAAGCGCATTGTGGTGATTTGTGTTGGAACCAAAGTGGTCATGGTCCAGATGATCCCTTAAGTTTTGATGTTAACAAAGAGCTAATTTAAGATGAACAAAGATTTGTTATGGACTAACGTTTTATATTAAGTGTGCAGGACAAATCTAAATTGAGTCCAAAGACTATCCATAGTCCAAAGACTTTATCTTGTCCAACATAGTCCAAAGACTTTATCTCGTCCAACACTTATTCTTGGTTTACGACTGGACGGTAATTTATAGAACCTTGAGTTCAAAGACTCTTTCGGTTACCTTCTGTAATAGCTAGTCCAATAAATGCTTTTAAATTTCAAGCGCGAATATCCTGTAAAAACATTTGAATTTATTATTCCCTGTAAAAGGCTTATACCCTTGGGACAAAACATTCTTTGTAATATTCGTACAAAAGTAAAGCATAAGCCAGAATGTCTCTGTCACCTAAAGAAGTTGACCTTCTTGTTTTGGATAAACAAAAGGCAACTTTCGTTCTACTCAGAGGATATGTCAGCACCAGTTTTAGCTATCACCCCGATAGTCTATTCTGCTGATCAGAAACTTCAGAAGCTATCAGACTCAACGAATCAAATGCATTCAATGCTCATCAGAACGGATCCTTTTCCATCCGTTGAAGAGTGAAGTCTGCGCAAAGACAAGAGGCTATATATACCTCCATCTTTTGAAAGTGCAAAAGAGGACAAGAAGACTGAACTTGAGCAAAAAATACAAGTGAAGCAACACATAGCATTTCAAAATCCTTCAAGAGATACAAGCAAATATTAGCTCAAGAGATAAAAGAGAAAATCTCAAGCTTGCAAAGCTAGAAAAGCTACTCTGATCCTCACTTTCATATTACTCTCTGTGTAGAGTTGTTTTCAAGAGTCTAAGCTTTAGTTTCGAATTCTCACATTTAGTGAGTCAGTAGAACAAACTCTTTTCAAAACCATAGTTTGGTTGAGCCGGAAGAGGCTTGTCTGTAAAAGAATACTTAGAGAACCTGAAGAGGTTGAGAATACTGCCTGAAGAGGTGTTGAATACTTTGTAACAAAAGGTTTTGTTATAGTGGATAAAGCTCTCAAGTAGAGAGGACTGGACGTAGCTCTTTGGCGAAGAGTGAACCCGGATAACTTCTTTGTGTTCTTTTCTCTCCCTTACTCTTACTTTAGTTTGTTATCCAACTAACTAACTGGGATTGAATTGCCTTTTATTACGCTGTCTTCTTATCTTAGTCAATCTTAATTAGCGTCCAACTTGGTGTTGGAAGAGCTCTCTTTGCTTTTAATTATTTTAGCGTCCAATCTTGCGAAAACCATTATCTGCTTATGAAAAGAATTTAAAATCGCCTAAAACACAATTCAACCCCCCTTCTTGTGTTTCAAACAGGTTCCTTCAATTGGTATTAAAGCTCAGCCTCTGGGTTGAGCACTTTGCCGTGTAGAGGAAAAAGATCCTACTGCAGATATGTCTGGACCAGGTATGCCAAGCGGGAGTCAACCTATTATGGAAGGTACTTCCATGACCAGACGGCCGTTCTTCAACGGTACTCACTACCTGTACTGGAAGGAAAGATTAAAAGGGTTCATCCTCAGTACAAACTCAGTTCTTTGGACCAGAATCACAAAAGGTCCTAACGTTTGTCTCAACTCTGACGGGACAGAAAAAGCAGAGGACGATTGGACTGATGCTGAAAGGGCTAGAATGGAACAGAATCATAAAGCAAGATATGCGTTAATGTGTGCCCTCAGTCCTGACGAATTTTAGAAGATTCACGCATGTGAATCAGCCAAACAAATATGGGACACCTTGTCTAATCTCCATGAAGGGACAACCAAGGTGAAGGACTCTAAAATCATCATGCTGGTTGACCAGTATGAAATGTTCACCATGGCTGAAGGAGAGTCCATCCTTGACATGATGGGTCGCTTTCAGACGATCATCAACAATCTGAAATCCCTTGGAAAGGTCTACACTACGAAGGAGAATGTCACCAAGATTCTTAGGAGTCTGCCTAAGAAATGGAGACCTCTGGTCACTGCAATCACCCAGACCAAAGATCTCTCCACTTTGACTCTGGATGATCTTGTAGGGACGCTTCAAGTTCATGAGCAGGAGCTTGATCTTGACAATCCCTGAAAAAAGAACAAGGGAATTGCCCTGAAAGCTCATAGGTCCAACAACTCAAAAGCCTTAAAAGCTGATGAGTCCAGTGATGAAGCTGATCAGTCTGATGATGATGTATCAGACGATGACGAGCTATCCTTTATCTCCAGAAAGATTCAGAACATGTGGAGAAAGAAAAATGGAATGAAGAGAAGGCCATTCAAAAGAAAAGCTTCAAGGATCATGCTAAACCCAAGGATAAAAGTCAGCTGGTCTGTTTTGAATGTAACAAACCAGGACACTTCAAAGCTGATTGCCCTACGCTAAAGGACAAGAAGAAGTTCTTCAAAAAGAAGAAAAAGAACTTCATGGCAACTTGGGAGGACTTGAACTCTTCTGAAGAAGAAGAAGAAGAAACAAATGAAGAGGCTAATCTATGCCTCTGGTCCAACAAGCAAGATGAAGACTCTTTGGACGATGAACAATTTGTTGTTCCCGGAGAAAGAAGTCAGGAGTCTACCTCTGGAAGAGGATGGAATGTGAATGTTCCACCCATCTTCAAGGGAACAGACTATACTTATTGGAAATCAATTTTTCAACTATACGTCCAAGCTCAAAACTATGAGTTGTGGGACATCTTCACTAACGGAGATTATCGTCCAACGATTACCCTTGAGGACGGTTCAACATCGTCCAAACATGAAACAGACTGGACGAGTGATGATATCAGACGATGTTCTCAAAATGCCTATGCTAACTGGTGTCTTGTCAATGCCCTTGATCGTCCAAGACTCGACATGGTCTCGCAATTCCAAACAGCTAAGGAGAAGCTAGACGCTCTGGAACATCTGTTCAGACCAAGGAGCTCGTCTACCTCAAATCTCTGCCTGATGGCCAAAAGCTCTTCGGACGCTGAATCAGAAGATGACGAGGTATCCGTTTCTGACTCTCTTCAAGAAGCATATGATGAACTACTAAATGATTCTTCTATATTGCATCATCAATACATCGTGCTTAAGAGAAAATTGTCAAAAGTAAATAAGGAGTTGGAAGAATCCAACAAACTAAATAAGCAGCTTGTTGAAGAGAATAATAAGCTTAAAGCTGAGAATGTTAGTCTAACTGACAAACTCACCTCTGAGTCCAGTGAACCTAATGAGGTAACTAGACTAAAACAAGAGGTATCTGATCTCACCAAAAGCGTAACTAAGCTTGTTGGAGGATCAGAGAAGCTAGACCTGATATTGAGGTACACTAGATCACCTCATGATAAGTCTGGCCTAGGCTATGACTCTGAGAAACAAAATGCATCTCAGAAAATATCAGTGTCCAACAAAAATCACAAGGCTTTTCATTCCTATGGAAAGCAAAAAGAAAATAAATTGCATGCATCCAGAACTTACTGTAAGATTTGTGGAAAGAATGGTCACACTTCTTCAAAATGCATTTACAAAAATAAAAACAAAATGCATGGACGAAGACCACCAACTAACCCAAAAGGACCCAAGTCTATCTGGGTACCTAAGAGTATGATAATACCTGTTGCAGATCTGCTTAGCAACACAAAAAAGACCCAGTCCTGCTACTTGGACAGTGGTTGCTCACGTCACATGACGGGAGAAAGGTGTATGTTCCAAGAAATCCGTGAGAAGTCTAGTGGATGGGTCACCTTTGGAGGCAACCAGAAGAGGAAGATAGTAGGAATAGGTAAGATTGGTAAGCATCCTCTTCCCTCTATTGATAATGTTCTTATGGTTGAAGGATTAAAACACAACTTGCTTAACATAAGTCAATTATGTGACAGTGGGTCTGTTGTTTCCTTCAATAAAGGTGAATGTATAGTCAAGAACCCTGATGGGTCCATCTTATTCACTGCCAAAAGGCAAAATAATCTGTACAAGATTAATTTGGGGGAACTTTCAACTCAAAGTGTATCATGTCTAGTGTCTGTTGAAGATGAGCGATGGATCTGGCACAAAAGACTTGGTCATGCTATTATGAGATTAATCTCTAAACTAAACAAGCATAACCTTGTAAGAGGCTTACCAAAGATTGTGTTTAGATCAGACGCTCTCTGTGACGAATGTCAAAAAAAAAACAAGTTAAGAACTCGTTTGAGTCCAAGAACATTGTTAGTACTTCTAGACCACTGGAATTGTTGCATATTGATTTGTTTGGTCCAACAAGGACGGCCTCTGTCAGTGGTAAGAAATATGGACTTGTCATAGTAGATGACTATACTAGATGGACATGGGTTAAGTTCCTTGCTCACAAGGATGAATCTATCAAGGTCTTTTCTATATTCTGTAAGCGAGTTCAGAATGAAAAAGGCATATTCATCAGCTCGATCAGAAGTGATCATGGAGGCGAATTTGAAAATGAGCTTTTTCAAAGGTTCTGTGATGAAAGTGGTATTCATCACAATTTCTCTGCCCCTAGAACTCCACAACAAAACGGTGTTGTTGAGAGGAAGAACCGATCTCTTCAAGAGATGGCTAGGGCAATGCTCAGTGATAATTCTGTCCCTAAGCACTTCTGGGCTGAAGCTGTAAATACTGCCTGCTATATTCAAAACAGAATATACATAAGACCAATCTTGAATAAGACTCCTTATGAATTGTGGAAAGGACGCAAACCCAACATTTCTTATTTCCACCCCTTTGGATGTCAATGTTTTATTTTAAATACTAAGGATCAACTAGGAAAGTTTGATGCCAAAGTAGATAATGGAATATTGTTAGGATTCTCTGAAACGTCCAAAGCTTTTAGAATCTATAACTCTAGAACTTTGATTGTTGAAGAATCCATTCATGTTAAATTTGATGACAAACAGCCTGATAAGAGATTATCAGAGCTAGATGATTCTTTTGCAGATATGAATCTGAATGATTCAGATGCTCGTCCAACAACCAACAAAGACGAGGCATCAGACGCTACGAAGGACGCATCATCGTCTCAGCAAGCTGTAAATACCCCTCGTTCGTGGCAATTCAGAACTTATCATCCCGAGGATCAAATCATTGGCAAACCTAATGATAGCGTCTGGACAAGGTCAACTTTCAGAGAGCAAGCTGACTCAGCCTTCATCTCTGAGATGGAACCAAAGTCTGTGGACGAAGCCTTATTGGACGATTGCTGGATCCTCGCTATGCAAGAGGAGCTCAACCAGTTTCAAAGTAGTGACGTTTGGACGCTGGTCTCCCTGCCTAAGGATAAGTCTGTAATTGGAACCAAGTGGGTCTATCGCAACAAGCTGGACGAGGATGGCAAAGTTGTAAGGAATAAAGCAAGGCTAGTTGCCCAAGGCTACTCACAAGAGAAAGGTATTGATTATACTGAAACCTTTGCTCCAGTAGCTAGATTAGAAGCTATACGCATCTTACTCTCATATGCTGCACATCATAACATCTTGCTTTATCAAATGGATGTAAAAAGTGCATTCCTAAATGGTGTAATTAATGAAGAAGTATATGTTTTTCAACCACCCGGTTTTGAAGATTAGAACCGTCCTGAGCATGTATATAAGATTAAGAAAGTTTTATATGGACTCAAGCAAGCTCCTAAAGCTTGGTATGAGAGACTCAGCTCTTTCCTAATGGAGAATGGCTTCTCGAGAGGAAAAGTGGACACAACTCTTTTTAGAAAAGTAAATAAAAAGGAATTTATTGTTGCTCAAATTTACGTTGATGATATAATATTTGGTGCAACTAATGAATCTCTTTGCCAAGAATTTTCTGAATTAATGCAAAGGGAGTTTGAAATGAGCATGATGGGAGAACTAAAATTCTTCCTCGGACTTCAAGTAAAGCAAACTTCAGACGGAGTGTACATTCATCAGACGAAGTACACTAAGGAGCTTCTAAAACGCTTCAAGTTGGACGATTGTAAACCTATGAATACACCAATGCATCCAACGCCCGTGCTAAACAAAGATGATAAAGATAAAAAGGTAGACCAAAAGGTATATAGAGGTATGATGGGTTCCCTCTTATATCTAACTGCGTCCAGACCTGATATCATGTTTAGTGTTTGCTTATGTGCTCGTTTTCAATCTGATCCAAGAGAGTCTCATCTCTCAGCAATAAAAAGAATCTTTAGATACCTAAAAGGTTCTACTAATCTGGGTCTTTTGTATAAGAAAATTGATGAATACAGATTAGTTGGATTCTGTGATGCTGATTATGTTGGAGACATAATAGAAAGGAAAAGCACAAGTGGAGGGTGTCACTTCATTGGTGCTAATCTTGTCTCATGGTCAAGCAAAAGGCAAAGCACAATTGCTCTATCAACTGCTGAAGCTGAGTACATTGCTGCAGCCAGTTGCTGTTCACAACTGCTTTGGATCAAGCATCAGTTGGAAGACTACGACGTGTTTGTAAGCAACATCCCTATCATGTGTGATAACACTGCTGCTATTAATTTGTCAAAGAACCCCATACTGCATTCTAGAGCAAAGCATATAGAAATAAAACATCATTTTATTAGGGACTATGTGCAAAAAGGAACAATAGATATTCAATTTGTTGATACTGACCATCAATGGGCAGATATCTTCACTAAACCATTAGCCGAAGATAGGTTTATATTTATAAGAAAATATCTGAACATGCATTTCATTGATTGACTGAGAGTCCAATGCATGCGTCCAATATTTGCATTACGTCCAATATATGCTCGTCCAGTGTACTTTCTGAATGCTCGTCTAATGCATTAATGAAACTCAATCTTTGTTGAATGAACTATTATCTTTCATTCCCTTAACTGAGTCAGTTTTTGTTTTCTTTAGTTGCCAAAAATGCTTTTTACGGTTTCAAAGTCTGAACGTGTGTCAGACATTTAATGCACGTCGTTTCGCTCTCTCTCTTTGAAAATACGAAAGGTTTTCGCTCTCTCTTCTCCTTTCTTTGAAACCTAAGTTTTGATAAAAATCAATCCTTTACAAAAAGCTTTAATCTTTCTTCTTGCATCTTCGAAAAGGAAAACCCTTTCTGAAAAACCCTTTTTCTCTAAACATCCTCTCTGAAACTATGGCAACCTCTTCTGCTGCTGGCTCTAAGGGTAAAAGAAAAACCTATAACGCTCAGACTGCTGATGTCATGGTCAAGTACAAGTTTAACCTACAATTCCTGGCTGATAATGGGATTGACATCTTCTCTAACATCCATGCCGCTGGATGGTCAAGCTGCTTTGAAGGTTCTTCGGTAATCTACCCTGCTCTAGTTAGGGAGTTCTGGACAAACCCCATTGTCTCTGCAAGAGAGATTCGCAACAAGGTGCTTGATACTGAAGTAATAGTGTCTGAAGCAACCATCTCTAATGCAACTGGGTGCGCTCAATCAAGTATAACTGTAGAAGATAACTGGGAAGAAGAGATTGGTGATGCTTCCACCATCAGAGATTGTTTGTTGAAAAACTCCGGTGACAAACTCATAGCCTCAAAAATGACTGACAAGGCTAGGGTTCTTCACCAAATCTTGAACAAGGCTATCCTTCATAAGGTTGGGTCAAAGGATAATGTTTCAAAGGCTCATCAATTTTGCCTGGTTCATTTGATTCTTGAAAGGCAAATAAACCTTCCCCACCTTCTCTTTTCCTTCTTCAAATATGCCATTGAAGGCTCTGGGAAGAACACTGCACTCATCTATGGCGCTCTTCTCTCAAAAATATTTGAGAAGCATATGGTCTACGATGACCTAAAGAACTTGGCTCCAGAAAGAAAGTTCAAATACTACGGAGTTCATGGCATTGAACATGTGCATCAGCCTGAGTTTAGTAGGCAAAGTTTGGTAATGATGCAGTTGGACTGCTTCAAAAAGTCCAAACTTGAAGGAAAACAAAAAGGAGCTCAGACGCAAGGCTTAGAAGAAGCGTCTGAACAATGTGTCACTGCTGGACGCTCTGCTGAACGAGCTCGTTCAATAGCTAAGACTCTTTCTTCTCGTCCAAAGCTCACCGTCCAACCATCCAGAAAAAGGAAGCTGGTTCTAGCTCCCACTGATGAGGATGAAGAGGACAATCTACCCATCTTCAGGGTAGTTAAAGGGCCAATATTGGAAACCTCGTCTGCTGCACCTCTGCCTAAACCTTTGTCAACAAGGGCAAGCTCAACTCGAGCAAAGACGAAAGGTAATACTGAACCTATCTCCAGTTCGGTTATTACTTCTCCTATTGTTCAATCGTCTGAGATCGAAGACTTAACCTTTGAACCTTCCCTACCACTCTCACCCACTAACCTACCACAAACTCAAACTCTAACCTCACCAAATGAACCCGAAGACTGGTTCACACCCTAGGGAGATCACCCCTTCCAACCCTATGGTGCTCCCTACCCCAGACAGATCTTTCCCAAAAGCAAATATAGACGCCTCCCTGGAATAGACTACAATAACAAATGCTCAATTTGGGCTGAGGTCAAACGCAAATTTCCTGTTCTATTCCTTAAACACACACCCCCCACTACAGAACCTCACCCCAAAAGCCCTCTACCATTACCCGAGTATGAATTTGAACAACCCTCCACATCATCCACCTCACCACCTAAACTTGGCTACCAACCCATCCCATACACTTCAACTAAACCTCTGCCCTCTGAAACATACACTGCCCATGGACCCTTGGTTACCTACCTTGAGAAAAAGACGTTTCCTCCAAGGAAAGTCTATCCCAACCTCATCAAGGACAAGGCATTCCAATGGTGCCACTACAATATAAAGAGGCATGTTGTTCTTCGTCATGAAGACAAGAGAGGTTACAAGACGGAGTATGAAAGAAGGGCAAGGACGTTTGGCTTAAGCAACTACATTCTTGATCCCTACCTTTCTTTCATTCCAAGCTATCCATCAACTTGGAAGGAGTATTCTGATGTCCGGGACTTTCTTCCTTACTATGCTGTGCGGAGGGAGTGTGACATGACTCGCGAAGCTAAGATCCATCACAACCTTCCAAAGAGATTTTGGTCTCGAGCTTGTCCAAGGCTCCCTATCCTAGATCCTAACAAGGATAAGGACCTTCGCAAAAGGCTTGAGTCATGGACACTGCCTTACAAGAATGCTTTTGATCCCCTGTTTTGGACAAAACATCGAGATGACTCTGGGGCTCTCGAAAGTATATGGAAGAAAGATCCCCGATTCAGATTTGACCTAGATGCTAGGATCTATTGGGAAAACCACATCTGGAGATGCTCCCAAGAAGCATCATCATCTGGATTATCTTTTGAGGAGAAAGCAGAGATTCGCATCTACCCGAGACAATATCGAATCCGTGAAGCAGACTACATGATCATAGACGATATCTTTGGGATACCTCTTTATCCTAGAGATGTTTTGCCTATGCCTGCTATCAGATGGAGGGAAAACAAGTATGATGATGCTGACATCATACTTGAAGTGCTGCCACCTCCACCAAAACCTGTCATTGATCCTAATGTTCCTCCTCCTCTTCCTCCTAAGCCGGTCATTCCTGAAGAGACTGGGGACACCGAAATCATCTATACGGACCCTTCGTCTGAAACTCATCATGAGGAAATGGAACAAGTTGCAGACTCAGCTCAGTCCAAGTCTCAACCGATCCCTCTCTCAATGGTCCATCCCGATGGTCCATCTCCTTCTCAGGCTCTGAGTATAGTTCCTGATCAAAGAGGTGTGGACGCAACCAGGGCCACTGCTGAGAGTTCCGCCTCGGTTATTCCTCCTGAGTTTCAAGAGTTCGTCCAACGAACAATAGAAGCCAACAATGCGGTGCTACTTCAGCAGATTGAGGCCATGTTCAAAGATTTCATTCCAAAACCTCCTCCCTCTTCTTAAAAATTTTGTTTTCTTTGTTTTCAAATAAACTGACTATGATGTGTCTCTCACTCTTTTGTCTGATGACAAAAAGGGGGAGAAAATGGGTTGATTGAATATTTAAAGTTAAATGGGTTGATTGAATCTTTAAATGATACATGTGCTTATATCTGTCGTATATGCCTTAACTGTTTAGATGCTTTAAATGATTAGAATGTTTGTCTTAGGGGGAGCCCTTCAGCTCTCTAGGACTCTTTGTTCAATCAAAATTAGTTTGTTTTGTCATCATCAAAAAGGGGGAGATTGTTGGAACCAAAGTGATCATGGTCCAGATGATCCCTTAAGTTTTGATGTTAACAAAGAACTAATTTAAGATGAACAAAAATTTGTTATGGACTAACGTTTTATATTAAGTGTGCAGGACAAATCTAAATTGAGTCCAAAGACTATCCATAGTCTAAAGACTTTATCTCGTCCAACATAGTCCAAAGACTTTATCTCGTCCAACACTTATTCTTGGTTTACGACTGGACGGTAATTTATAGAACCTTGAGTCCAAAGACTCTTTCGGTTACCTTCTGTAATAGCTAGTCCAATAAATGCTTTTAAATTTCAAGCGCAAATATCCTGTAAAAGCATTTGAATTTATTATTCCCTGTAAAAGGCTTATACCCTTGGGACAAAACATTCTTTGTAATATTCGTACAAAAGTAAAGCATAAGCCAGAATGTCTCTGTCACCTAAAGAAGTTGACCTTCTTGTTTTGGATAAACAAAAGGCAACTTTCGTTCTACTTAGAGGATATGTCAGCACCACTTTTAGCTATCACCCTGATAGTCTATTCTGCTGATCAGAAACTTCAGAAGCTATCAGACTCAACGAATCAAATGCATTCAATGCTCATCAGAATGGATCCTTTTCCATCCGTTGAAGAGTGAAGTCTGCTCAAAGACAAGAGGCTATATATACCTCCATCTTTTGAAAGTGCAAAAGAGGACAAGAAGACTGAACTTGAGCAAAAAATACAAGTGAAGCAACACTTAGCATTTCAAAATCCTTCAAGAGATACAAGCAAATATTAGCTCAAGAGATAAAAGAGAAAATCTCAAGCTTGCAAAGCTAGAAAAGCTACTCTGATCCTCACTTTCATATTACTCTCTGTGTAGAGTTGTTTTCAAGAGTCTAAGCTTTAGTTTCGAATTCTCACATTTAGTGAGTCAGTAGAACAAACTCTTTTCAAAACCATAGTTTGATTGAGCCTGAAGAGGCTTGTCTGTAAAAGAATACTTAGAGAACCTGAAGAGGTTGAGAATACTGCCTGAAGAGGTGTTGAATACTTTGTAACAAAAGGTTTTGTTATAGTGGATAAAGCTCTCAAGTAGAGAGGACTGGACGTAGCTCTTTGGCGAAGAGTGAACCAGGATAACTTCTTTGTGTTCTTTTCTCTCTCTTACTCTTACTTTAGTTTATTATCCAACTAACTAACTGGGATTGAATTGCCTTTTATTACGCTGTCTTCTTATCTTAGTCAAACTTAGTTAGCGTCCAACTTGATGTTGGAAGAGCTCTCTTTGCTTTTAATTGTTTTAGCGTCCAATCTTGCTAAAACCATTATCTGCTTACGAAAAGAATTTAAAATCGCCTAAAACACAATTCAACCCCCCTTCTTGTGTTTCAAACAGGTTCCTTCAATTTGAACTCGCGTACTCATAATTCATGTCCTGCAACTTAACCATGTGAAATGACTCATGAGAATTACATTATCAAAATTCTGTGTGTTTAAAACATTACTCATAAATATATGATTTATAACTAGAAAAACTAGTGATAAATTAAAATAATATACTCATTAAAAAAATTGTAATGTAAGTTTAATGGCTTGATAATTTATTAAATCTTAGATTTCTGAAAGAAGAATAACAATTTATCATACGCAGACATGTTTTCAAAATTTTGTTTTAAATCTAAAAAATAGATTTTTAGGATCACTTTTTACAAATCATCATCACCAAACAATTTTTTTTTGGTTTAATGAATATTTTGATCCTTGTAAATGGGACAAGATTTGGTTTTAGTCCCTCTAAAATTTTTCCATAGGTTTTGGTCCCTGAACGTTTTAAAACTTTGAAATTCTTCCTTGCCGTTAGGGAACCTCCATTAAGTGATCACGTGGCAGACGGAGTGCCGCGTGTACAAAAATATTAATTTTTAATTCCATAAAAAAATTAAATAACTTTTTGGTCTCTGAAAAGTTCACCAATTTTGGTTTTAGTCCCTGTAAAAAAATATTCTTAGGATTTCATCCTTGTAATCTCAATTTTTTTTCTAAATAGTCCTTATCTTGTTGGATGCGTATCTTCCTCTATACTTATTCTAATTGAGTGAAATCATATTAGAATTAAAGCTAATATCCTCATCTAAGTCTGGTAAAATTATTAGAAATTTTGAATGCACGAATTATTCCCAATAATAGCTAGAACACCGCTGGATTTCTGCAAAATTTGGTTGCTAACAACCTGTAAATTTTATCGCATAACTTTCAGTATATATATCCAAATTGAGCGAAACTGTTACAACATCCAATTTTTGGACGTGGCATTGACGTGACATGATTGACGTGGTGTTTCGTTTGCCACGTCAGTAATTAACAGAGAAAAGTGACGGTAGGGACTATTTACAAAAAAATTGAGATTGCTGGGACAAAATTCTAAGAACAAATTTTACAGGGAATAAAAGCAAAATTGATGAACTTTGCAATGACCAAAAGTTAGTTTAAAAAAAATTGTGTAATTAAAAATTAATTTTACACGTGACTCTGATGACATGACACTCCGTCTATCACGTCATCATTTAACGGAGATACCTTAATGATAGGGACGAATTTCAAAGTTTTAAAACGTTTAGGAATCAAAACTTAAGAATTTTTTTTTGAGGGACTAAAACCAAATCTCACTCTATTTACAGGGACCAAAATATTCATTAAACCTTTTTTTTTAAAAACATCGTTTTTGAGATTAGAAATCAAACAACTCATAGTTTGGCAACGTCGGTTGGTCTAAATGGCAAGTAGCTTTGTTCCCCTTAACCAAGGTCTCAGTTTAAGTCATGTGAATGGAAAAAATAGGTGTTGTGAGAGTTTAGTCCTCTTAAATGGATCTTTCGATTCGACTTGGATTAATTGAGTCTAATGTGATTTCTGGATATCAAGGATATAAACAAAAAAAAAAAAACAACTCATAGTTTTGCTTTATAAAACATAAAAAGAAAAAGAGGGGGTGTTAACAACGCACTCTCTAACTCCTTTTTTTTAACACATCCTCCTTATTGATTGAAACTTGAAATTCATGTGGGTCCTACTTGAATTTTATAGGATTCATATGATTTTCAATCAATAAAAAAATGTGTTACTAATATTTTTGAAGGAAAAGTGGTTGTCATACTCGCCCAAATCGAAAGAAATTTCACTTTTTTATTTAACAATTTCTTAAAGAAATTTAACTTTTATAAATTTGTTATTTGTTATATTTGATGTTTTTTTGTTTAAACCTTTTTCTCTCGGGTGAAAGGTAACGACATCGTTTTTCTGATTGGAATTTTCGTTTCCACTGTATTCTAACAAGAAGCATCAGCAGAAGCAGCCTCCACCATCCTCCGCTGCGGGGCCTCCATTTCCGACCGCCATTGAAGCTCCTTCAAGCTTTTTCATCTTTCCTTAAAAAACCAGGTAAAAGGGTTATAGCAGTTTTGCTTCACTCTCTATTGTAATTAGCAGCAGAGAGTCCTTTATCTTTGAGATTCTGAGATTGCTCATATACATTGATTAAGGGGTCACTCAGTTCATGACTTGATTCAGGGAGCAAATGAGTATTTTTTCTATGTCCTTTGGAGAACAAGGTCGAGGCTTTGTGTTTTGATCATCAGGTGTTTGATAAAATGCTCGATTGTTCACGTGCAATGGCTTATTGTTAGTTGGTGGGAAAATGCATCATTCCCTTGATAATTTTTGTTTTTTTATTTTATTTTAAATATTATGGGTGGGGTTTTGTTGATGAATAAAATGTTTAGCTATGATGCTTATATATTGTTTGTTTTATTGCCCAAGTGAGCTGACTGTTTTCCTTGATGCCTTATGATTTGTCTGATTATGTGGATTTTTTGAGTTTATAGTTTGTGTTTCGTGTTAGGGGTTATTGATTTGATTGTTGGGTATTATTTAAGGCTGTATCCCTGTTTTGGGCATTTGAAATTTACACACTTTCTTTGGTTAGGCAGCTTGGATTGTACGCAATTTGGTTTTTTATATTGGGAATTGTAATGGTTTAGTAACCTTGCTCATACAGTGTGATAAACTCCATTCTATAGCAAGGATATATGGCATGATTTTATGATTCCGTTTCTATTAAGCAGAAACTGGTCTTTTTGCTTGAAAGCAGAAGTGATTCTGTTTATTTGATTTGTAGCACATTTTTGTTCTATTTTGGTTGGCTTGTTACCATCTGAAATTGGCACATCCATTTTGTCAGTGAAAGATTTGAGAAGAAGAAAAATGCTTAGAAGAAGGCTCGCTGTTCTCTCAACGTCAGTCATCAGAAGCTCTGTTCGTAGCAATCCCATTCTTACGTTTCCATCTGTCCAATTTCATCCCTTGCAGCTCCCTCAATCATTCAACTCTCATGCAACATTTAACCCCAATGCACTCGTGGATTTTCAAGGTTTTAGAGCTTACAGTCTTTTGAGCTTGAATGATCTGAGAGATAATGTTCCCAGAAAACAGAAGACGAGGAAGGGCCGTGGTATTGGGTCTGGAAAGGGTAAGACTGCTGGGAGGGGTCACAAGGGTCAGTTAGCCAGAAAAGGATCAAAATTGGGGTTTGAAGGAGGCCAGACCCCACTTCGTCGAAGAATGCCCAAACGTGGGTTCAAGAACCCATTTAGCCTCACATTTCAGGTGTATTTTCATGTTTATATTTGTTATTTTATTTTTGTTTAATACCTCAGGACAGGAAAAATCAAATTTGCAGAGTTTCTTTTGGTGTGTGGAAACCATTTCAAGTATTCTCTGCTAGATACCTGAGCATAGGGATTATGATTCTGTTATTAATAAGTGCATAGTGATTACGATTCTGTTATTAATAATTGTCTAACTGATAGTTAACAGAATGCTAACTGTAATTGAGGAAGTAGTTGAATATAAATAAGGAGGGGGGGTCTGTTGAGATGTTATGTGGATTTTCAGGGGAAGTTGGAGAGTGGGAGAGGAGTAGGATCTCTCAAATATCCTACATGTTCTATCTTGTATTTTTAGTCTTGTTATCTTTGTATCTTTGTTCTGTCATCACATTGGTAACAAAACCATTTTTAAATAGAATTCCTATTGTTATACACATTCTTTCATCATTTCATGATCTATTTCTATTAATTGGTATCAGAATGTCTGATCATTCTTTTGGTCATCATTAGTAGTTTCTATTTCTGTATCTCCTCTCATTTTACGAAAATGGAGTACTAAATAGGAAGCATTCCCTGGTACCCTGCTTATGAAGCTAGAATAAAATGGTATGCTTAATGAGTTAATGTAGATACTAAGTTTTTTTTCTATATTTCAAGACATAATTTGTCTGATATGATTTTTCTTTATGAAACTTTGTTTTAGACCCATGGGTGTAAGAAGGGCAGGATTGAGAATGCTCATGCTAGTGGGCTGCACCATAACAGAATGCTGACGACCAGTGAGAGAAAGAGGAGAGCTTGTGGGGTGTTTGGTTAGAGGAGTGGGAATATATATGAGAGGAGGCACAATAGATAGGTAGACAATTAGTGAGTGAGGATATCTGGGAGGGAGATTACAGGTCTCTTGGATGACCCGTGGTATCTTGTCTTTCTTTTTCTGTTTGAGTTTCCTTTTCTTCTGTAATGGCTTCCTGGGTATTGGTCTCTCACTGGGATCAGTAACTAGAATTTCTCTGTGGATATTCTATAAAATCAAACTCTTCAGTACCTGTTTCTTATCACTTTGACATTTCTAATGAAGATAACATGGCTGAGCAGCTTAGTTGGTTTTAATTAATAATAAAGGGCGGCCCAGTGCATGAAACCCATACCTGGTGGTAGAGCTGCCAAAGTGAGCCAAATTGGCTCACCCAGGTTGGCCCCTCACGGGTTGACCAGAAAGTGAGTTAACCCAAACGGACTCACTTTTTTTGGGTGAGTCAATAAATAGTCAACCCAGCTCCACCTATCCTCGATTGGTGGGTTACATAGGTTGGCTCACTTAAAATTAAAAATAAAAAATAAAAAATTTCAGAAAAATAATCAAAAAATGGTTTCTCAACTCAACAAAATGATCTTCAGTTAGAGATTTCTCAAATATGGAGGCTGGTGATCTGTTGATCTTGGACCACCTTCCGCACGATGCCTTACAGGTTTTTTTTCGAAAGATTAAATACAACCTTGCAGAGACTCCATCAACCTCACGATCATGGTTTCCACAAGCTTATGATCGCCCTTGATGAACCTCCCTTTACAGTTAGGAGCAACTCCACAGATTCTTATTCAATGACCAATGAGTATATACAAGGAAATGCTTACGCTTGGCACAAGTAGCTCTGTCATTCATTTGTCACATCAATTGCTTAAGCTAATGCTTCAGAGTTACTTTTTCTTGTTGGCTTTACTTAAACATAAGCCGTAAGTGATGATAGAAGCATTATTAGTTTTGGATGCGTCTCAGCTGGCTCACTGGTCTCAATGGCTGCGTCTTCTGCCGTCTGCAAAGTGCTGAGATGAGAGGGAAGAGAATGGGGGAGACAGATGGAAATGGAACGAGTAGGGTTCACACACACACTTCACTTTTGGATGGGCCTTTTACTTTTGGACTGGTTTAGGCCTTTTTGGTATAAAATAAAAAAAAGGAACAAAAGTGTACCAACCCGGCTCGAATCCGTTTAACTCGCGGTTAAGTGAGCTGGGTCAAAATAACCCGAGATAAAAGTGAGTCAGCTTTTGCCCAACCCAACCCACCAGTAAGCCGGGTTGGGCTGGGTTGGCTCACGAGTCAGAATCCATTTTGACAGCTCTACCTGGTGGTGTATGGGGAGGATAAATGTAAGCAGCCTTACTCCTGCAAGTGGAGAGGCTGTTTCCAGGGTTTAGTAAGAACCGTGGTCATCATTAGAAGAAATAAAAACCTTTTTCCATATGCCAAGCATGATCTGCACTAGAAATATTGTGAATGCTGATAGCCATGAATGTGTATGTCATGGTTTATTGTATCCAAGGGATCATTCCCTAGTGTGTTTTAACTGTTTGTATGTGATTGTTGATATAGTAAGACATCTTGCCATTTTTGGAGTTCACTCTTGCTGATAGACTTCAGCTCTTGGATGTTTGAGAGAAACTTCTTCAAGTAACCTATTAGTCTTGATTCAAGTTTTATCTTAATTTTATTTCTTTGTGCATATTTAATTTTTTAGTATTTGTTATTTTAACCTCTAGATACTTTTATTTGATGGTGAAGCCATGTCCATGGCTTGAGCTCTTACATTCTTAAACTTATTTTCTATCTTTTCTCTCAGCCAGTAGGTTTGGGAAAGATTGCGAGGTTTATCAATGCAGGGAAGATAGATTCTTCTGAACTGATTACAATGAAGACACTCAAGGTTTTGTGACTGTTATCTCACTTAGAATGGAATTGTTCGTTTCATGTGCTCCCTTTCATTCGGGTTACTATTGTTACCATAGGATACAGGGGCAATAGGGAAGCAAATAAAAGATGGAGTGAGATTGATGGGGCGTGGTGCTGAGCAGATCAAATGGCCAATTCATCTAGAGGTAGACCTTGATTCAAAAAGGGTATTAGTGTTTTGAGGATCATAATCATGCTTTCTGGTTATCAAGTCTTAAGTACTTTTTTTAATCTGATTTTTTTTTCTAATGTCGTAAGAGCATTGGTCATTAGACATCATCATTATTGCCTTTGTTAAATAGTTTGTGATTACTAAGATGCTGGCTTGAGAGCCCGGACTGTCTTTTCTCTATTGGCATCATAAAACCATCAAAGGTTGAAGCAGCCAGGTTTTGACCATGGCGCCTAGAATTGTATAGGAAGGTTGTAGGGTGTCTAAAGATTAAAGAACAAACTGTTGACATGAGATTGCATCTAACTTGGAATTTGATAAAAGGATAGTTGGTATTGTCCTTATATCTTCGAAGTTTATATGCTAATTATCTTTAACCTTTGTATTTTTTTGTTGTACTTTCAAATAAGGCATCTGAAAGATGTGCATGTGCCCATTCCCCCTTGTACAAATTACTCTTATAGTTTGAGATTACGTTTCTGTATTATGCAATGACAAAAAAAGAAGAAGTTGTAAACTCTTTAGGCCTAAAACATGAATGTATTTTAACATAGTGAGTTTACAGGTATCAAGGGTCACAGTCAGGGCTAAGGCAGCAGTTGAAGCGGCTGGTGGGTCTGTCAGAAGGGTGTATTACAATAAGTTGGGCTTCCGGGCACTGCTGAAACCTGAGTGGTTTGAGAAGAAGGGCAGGTTGTTGCCCAAAGCAGCTAGACCACCTCCAAAACAAAAGGATAAAGTTGATAGCATTGGTCGGCTGCCTGCCCCAACCAAGCCAATTCCATTTTTAGTTGAAGCAAGTAAGGATCTTCCAGTTCAGCCTCTTAATTAACCAAGGGACATGTTTGGTACCTTTTTTAGGAAATTTTAATTCTTTATGATGAAAACAGTGTCTGATTCAAGTTTTTTTATGCAGTCTCTTGCAATACACGGGTAATTAATTCAGAATAGGACAAATGGAATGAGATTTTTTTCCTTTTTAATATCATTTATTTTAAGAACTGATGTTGGTCAATGAGCTGATCAGAGCTATGTTTTCGTGTGTATTTGCACTGAAAGTAGGGATATGTTTGAGGATGGTATGTGAAGGAGTGGCAAGAAATTTCATGCCTAAATCTAGTAATAGTTTGTTTAGGAGTTATTTTAAAGGAGGGTGAAATGGCAGGGAAAGGTCAAGGAGTCATTCTCTTGCTACCCAAATTAGCCTTCAACTTTTGTCCCCGCAATTTGCAGGGTCAAGGAAAATTACTTGAATATTCCATTTCTTTCTTGAACTTATTAAACTATAAATCAATAGACTGATATGTTTGTCTTCTATAATTGAATATTTCACTTTTCTCCCATATTTAGTGTAAGATGCTTTTCGGTGGTCCTTGCCCGCTGATTAGGTAGAATTGAAAAAAGTGGGGACTATTTTAATCAGATTTTTGTATTTGTATGTATTATTTTCCATTGATTGTATATGTAATCACTTAATACTTGGCTCAGTCAAACGTTTGGAAAGGTGGAATGTTATCGTGAGAGTACTATACTCTTTTTTAGGACTATGAGGATATAAAATAAATATTTATTGAGAATTTTTACTTTTAGAAAAAAAAAAAAAAGGTTATATAATTAATTTTTAAATGGTGGTGTAATGCAGCCATTCTGAGATGACATAGGTATTATAGAGACGTTGTTTGGAATTCTACTACTTTCATACGAGTTTTAATTCAAGGACCAAATTATGGCAAAGCTTAGAAGAACCTATAGTATCTTAGAAACTATACACACTGTTGATCAAAATTACAGATTTGGATTTTTCACGTCAACTTTTCCCCTCACTAGAGGTGAAAATAGGTTAGGTTCTCCATTAGAAGGCTGAGAGTCTAGTTTATTTTCGATCTACATAGGTCCAATACATTTAACAAATAAACTAGACTTATGGATTTTGAAAGATCTATTTAGTCATGCATTCCAAGACAAACTTATTATAAATATTGGATATACCTTGGATATAATAATTTTGTCAAATGTTAAACCTATTTAATATTTAATAATTAGAAAACTTAAGTTTCTTGACATAAAAATAGCTTCATGTAATGTAAGATTCTAAAAAACTTTTGGTTCAGGTCTTTATGTTTTTGTAAACAGATCAGATCAAGCAAAACAAAAAATCTATAGCATAGGTAGTAGCTTTCATACCCTAGACATGATTGTGTCATGTGAAAAAAGAGAGACATAAACATAGCAAAACTAATGGACATAACATCGTGATTTGAAAAATTGACGTAAGGATACAATCATACAAACTAAAAAATTCTAGAAATTTCTTAGTTTCAAATTCTCCTCTTAACCTAAAAGTAAACAAATATTAATTTCTTTTGTTTTTGGCATATTAGAGGAACTAGAAGATTGGTGCTCTCTTATAGAGTTGGTGCTAATTGAGCAAAATGGATTCTCAACAGTCATAATCTCTCTCCATCCTTTCTCTAGTCAAATATCAATCGTTGAACTAATCTAAAAGTTGATAAATCTCTCTCCCTGACCGTTAAATCAATCTAATGACTAATATTTAGCTAGAGAGAAGACGAAGGAAGATTGTGACCACTCAAAATTCGGGTCCCTACTTGAGCTGCCAGTTTGTTGGCCGTAAATATCTATTTATTTTTTTAAAACTTGCAATATATGTTTCTATATTTTAACCACTTATTATATCAATTTATTAGATAGAAAACCTATACATCTATACACGATTGCAGGCCGATCCAGATGCCTTGGTTATTTTTTTATATTCTTTTTCCCGTTTTCTTTTACTTAGCAACATACATACTTGTGTGTAGGGATGACAATGAGTAATGACTTGATGGATACCCGCAAAAATTAATCATTAGGGATAGGGTAATTACTCGCAAAAAGGAATGAGGACGGATGTGGGTACGGAAACGAGTACTTTAGTATCCATCGGCGTCCATACTCGCACTCATATATATATATATATATATATATATATATAATATATTAAATTTTTTTGATACATATAATATATTAAATTTTAAAAATAAAAAACCTAAACCTAGTTATGTTTTAATTTCGATTTGCATCATTGGACCAAAACAATGTTTACACTTGAAAGATAAGTGTTTGTAGTCTTTTGGATACTGTTTCTCGTGAGGTAAAATAACTTAAATTTGTGTTAGTAATTTTAAGTTTACAATTACAACTAATTGGTGTAATTTATCATTTTTTAGCAGATTTTGGAAAGTATCAGCTCAGGACTTCTAAGTTTATGAATTAATTATTCCAGAAGTTTATTGTAATATTTACTTAATGTTTTTGGAGAATATTGGATGTTTAAAGACCTTTGCATTTCAGTTTTAGATATGAGTTTAATTGCTATACACTGGCAGTGTAAAACATTTTTACACAGTCATCCAATCATAAGTTGTCACATTAGTAAAAAAAAATTGACTTTCATCTTAATTACCATAAAAGTCATCCATACCATGATTGGTAATTGGTTGTCGTAAAAATGTTTTACACTGTCAGTATATAGCAATTAAACTCTTTAGATATATCATGATGCATATTTGTAATGTGAGAATATACTAGAATGTCCTAATTTGTATTACGTATATGTCCCCCTTTTAATAGTAAAAATTTCTTATCTTATTTTCAAACCTATACAAATTTCTTATATTTATGTACGGATAATGAGTGCGGGTGGGTACAGGCACCCATGGGTAAGGATACAAATATTAGAATTGTTACCCACACGAGTATGGATCCGGGTATGAGTCTTTTTTTGAGAAAATGGGTTTGAGAACGAGTATTATAGTACCTTATCCATATCCTACCCATTATCATCCCTACTTGTGTGAGTTTAAAGAATAGCTTCCGGACTGTTTTACGTGCTAAATTCCTTGTTCCTGCCGAATAAGTCAGGAATGAAATAACTGTTGTGTGTCAAATGATTTTTGAAAACTTGAAAACACTTTTTATTTATGAGTTAACCAAAATTTAGATTGAAACAAACATATAACTGTGTACATAATTATTAGAGTCGAGATTATAATTATACATTATTATATGCTTGTTTCAATCTACATTTTAGTGACATATTTATACTTTGTCTTGTAGCTAATTACAGGTGTAAATGTAAGAATTATTTGAATTCATTCATCCAACCATTCAACTGGCAGTGGTACATTATCAAATTAGATGTCAATTAAGATGCGCGCAAATTGTACCAGACACCGCCTCATCATAAAAAGGAATTTTTTTGAGACATTAGTTATTTTGTTAATTAGGATGCACGCAAATTTTGTGTAAATTGAAGGCTTATGTATGCACCATGGCAGGATGCATTAGTTGTGAAGTTACTGGGAAAGAACATAGGCTATAAGACTATGCAGGACAGACTGATGAGGATTTGGAAATTGGTTGCCGGCTTTGAGATCATGGATATAGGGATCTAGGGTTGTTTCCCATGCAGTTTTCGTTTAAAGGAACTCTATTTTAAAGTGCCTATTCCTAAAGTCAATGAGCCCTCTAGGCTAAAAAACTTAAGACCTATCAGCTTATGTAATGTTCTTCTAAAGTTGATTTCTAAGATTATTGTTAACAGAATCCGCCCCCATCTGGATGACTTTATTGGTCCTCTACAAAGCAGTTTCATCCCAAATAGAGGTACCGCCAATAATGCACTTATTGCACAAGAAATTGTCCATCACATACACACGAAAAAAGGTTATCTCATGTTTAAGATTGATTTTGAAAAAGCTTATGATCGTATTGATTGAAACTTTCTTAAGCTTACTCTTTCAGAATTTGGCTTTCCTCAACATGTTGTTAATCTTATCATGAGCTGCACAACTTCCTCTTCTCTAACTGTCGGATTTTGACTATACATAACTCTGACTAATATTCTTGAAATACTTTATTTGGAAGGAGTTTCAAACTGTTATAAATCTTTGTCTTCAGAAGTTCAAACCCGACTTCAAGTTTCATTTTCATACATTTTTTATCTCTTTCAAACGTGATTCCTTCTGGATCGTCAAACATCCTCTCATTTGAGTACATGAAAGCAATAATTTTACCTATCATATACGATCTACAATATTAAAACATAAACAATTGGTTATTACAATACTAATAATATTCATAATAACAAAACCAATAATAATTATAACATCAATAAAAATTAAATTAAATAATTAAATAACTCAAATTTATAAAATAAATAAATTATATATCTAAATTAAATACATGCAATAAAAATGGTATATGAAAAATAATTCCTACCAAATAAAAGGGGATAAAAGTTTTAGTGTTTAGGGTGGGGGAAGGGTTTAGGGTTGGGGAATGGGGAAAGGATGGTTGGGTGGTAGGGTTTTAGTGTATGTAGGGAGGAGAGGTGAGATGTGTGGAGTGAAGGGATATAGGGGCGTGGGGGAGACGGCCGGTGCCCAAACCGTCATGTGGCGCGGCGCTACTTACAGTAGCGCCTTTGCCCAGAACGCGCCATGTGGTGCCTCGGGCAGCGGCTGTCCCCTATACTGATTTTTGTTTGGACCAACCAGAAAATGCCACGTGGCATAAACGTTACTCTGACTAGCGTTTTCCAAATATGCTAGTCAAAGTAGCGTCTTGGTGTCAAAAAAAATATTAAAAAATGTCACGCGGACAAAAACTGGATTATTTTGATAAATAGTTTCAAAATAAGGTTATTTTGATAAATAATTTCTAAAATAGGGTCAGTTTGGTCCAAAAAAACCCAAATTGGATATAAGATTGTTACTCAGATTTCCATCCATTAGAACATATATAGAAATTGCAAATTCTGAATTTAATGTCATATTTGGTTGACTTTAATAATGGCAAACTCAAGCCAGTTGTCACATGAGACCTCACATTTCTACTTAGTTCTTCACCAAGTAAAAACCCTTTCTAGACTAAAGAATTTTAGTGATAGCACCAAGAGCCAAATCTACGCGTTGGCATGTCAACCTTAAACCAAGAGAGTGCCTATCACGTTTTGCCAATCCCTTGTTTTAAATACGTGCATGACTCTCACACAATGCATCAAACATAACAACACAGTCTAGCTAGCAGCTAAGGAAACATGAAGCTCCACTACTTTTCATTGTTCTTTCTTTTGGTCATCTTGGAGTTGAGAACCACTTCTGGTGTGTTTGCAAAGTCCTTATTACCTCCTGAAGCCTTGTTGTCCATTGATCACTATCATAGAACATGCCCAGATGCTGAAGGCATTATCTCACAAACGGTTGCTGCTTGGGTTAAGAAGGATCCTACCTTGGCCCCTGCCATCATCCGCTTGCATTTCCATGACTGTGCCATTAGAGTAACCACACAACTCAATCTCTCCCTCTCTTTCTAGATTTGACAATAATGTGTTTTCTTATGTAACTATATTCATATTTTTTCCTACTTCTACTTGGAGAGGGTACACTTAAAATGACAAAACTTAGTTACAGTATTGTATGTTCTTTAGGTGTTATTTTCCAATGAAAATTAGACATGTGTAACAGCTCATCAATGAAAATATAATACGTGTAACGGCCGTTACACATGTCCTCTTCCTTTTGGAAAACAAAACCTAAAGTACCTATGAAATTATACTCAAGTTTTGTCCTACTTAAAATTGTTCAAATGCTTCGATGCATTATTTTGACCTGCTATACGTACCACATGATATATCATGCACAACTAGAACCTTCTGTTTAATTTGAATAAGTTTAGGCTAATGTGGTTAAACTCCAGCATTTAAAACAACTGTTATATATAGGAACTGATCAATTGCAATTTTTCCTTAAAAGATTATAGTAATAGTAATAAGTTTCAGGCTTGTTTGGTTTAGATTCCAACATAAGCAAATGGAAAAAAACGCTTCCTCATGCACTTTTTACCGCTTCAGTCAAAAGTTGGTTGGAAGTGTATTGAAAAACGTTTTTTCCCATTTGCTTCCACCAGCATCTAAACCAAACATGCCTTCAGTAACTTTCTATTAGAAGTGTAGACTTGATGTAGATGTGACATGAATTGGTTTGTTTGATGATGCCATTCAAATTCAATTGATCAATATGCAGGGATGTGATGCATCAATTTTGCTTAACCATCCAGGGAGTGAGAGGAGTGCATTTAATAGCAGAACACTGAGAGGTTTCCAATTGATTGATGATATCAAGGCACAATTAGAGAAGAGGTGTCCAAGAAAAGTCTCTTGTGCTGACATTCTCACTGCTGCTGCAAGAGATGCCACTATTTTAGCTGGAGGACCATTCTGGGAAGTCCCATTTGGCCGTAAAGATGGCAAGATTTCCTTGGCCAGTGAAGCCAATTTGGTTCCACATGGCCATGAAAACGTGACAGCTCTTCTTGAATTTTTTCAGGAACGAGGACTAGACATTCTTGATTTAGTTACTCTCTCAGGTTCACATACAATTGGGAGGAGCACTTGCAACTCTTTTATGGATAGGCTCTACAACTTCAATGGGACTAGAAAGCCTGACCCCTCACTCAACTTCTCATACTTGAAGTTGTTGAGGAAAAGATGTAAAGGGGTGTTGGATTTGGTGTACCTTGATGTCATAACCCCAAGGACTTTTGACACAACCTACTATACAAACCTTATGAGGAAGGTAGGGTTGTTATCAACAGATCAATCACTATTTACAGATGCAAGGACTGCTCCTTTTGTACAAGCATTTGCAACACAACCTTTCCTTTTCACTAGCCAGTTTGCAGTGTCAATGGTGAAGCTTGGGAATGTTCAAGTTCTAACTAGGCCTAATGAAGGTGAAATCAGAGTGAATTGCAACTATGTCAATCGTGTCTAATTGGTGTCCTAATTAATGCGTGGCTAGCGATATTGCTCCAATTTTACATTTGAGATATCAATAAATGGTAGTATATAGCTAGGGTTCGCGTCTCTGGGGATCAAGTACGAGTGATAGTCGTTGGGAGAGTGTCTCTGCTGTAAACTGTTGCGTTGTGAGAAATTACCTTTGGCCTTATTAATTTTGTACACTAGTCATATTGCTTAAATACAGTTACAGACTTAACACGTTACCAAGTTATTAGTCATCGCTTTCAAAACCTACACACCATTATATAATTCATTTAATAACACCTTTGGAAAACACTTTTTGTACCACTTGATTTGGGAAATGAATTCCCTAAAGTTAAAAAAACACGCATTTACGCACTCTCTAAGTGTACACCATTGGATCAATCTTAGACTTTTTCAAACACTTTCAATGATTGATCTAATGATGTACATTTAGTGAATTCGTGAGTACGTACTTTTTCTACTTTAGGGAATCCGGATCCCTTGCTTTGACATTAGGCGGGACACCAATATTATTTGTAAGTGTGATTGAATACTGTAGTATACTATTAGTGTAGAAACCCATGCGACCCGTATGGGTTAAAAAAGACAATGTTGAGTGGAAAAATTCCAATAAGATCAACTTTTCTTATATAAGAATAGATAATATATATGTAGGACTAGAATGGATATGCATCGTGTAAAGATTTCAAGATTGGACTTTTCACTTACAAAAATTCTATATGTCTGAAGTCATTATTACCAAGTTATTAGTAATTAGTTCGGTCAAAAAAATTATTAGTAATTAGTGGTGAAGGCTAGTATGAAGCCTTGAAGTAGTGTAGCACTTTTTTGACTCATAATAATAGGTTTCCCATTTTTTTATTTTTAAATTCCTTTGTTTTAGAAATTCTCATTTTTATCCTCCTCCCTTTCCACCCCATCCCCAACCCTCTGCCCCTTCCCCTTCCCCTTCCTTGTGGAGAAATTGTGGAGCCTGCAGCCACCATCCCCTCTTCCTCTAACAGAAGGTTTGTCTTCCTCGACAAGACCCTCGTCCACTCTAAGGCGAAGCCGCCGTCGGAACACTTCGACTTTGTCGTCCGGTCGGTCATCGATGGTGGGGCCATGAACTTCTACGTGCTGAACCCAAGGTCAACGAGTATTTGGAGTCGCTAGCGGCAAAGTTTGAGGTGGTGGTGTTCACGGCGGCACTGAAGGAGTATGCTTCATTGGCGCTGGAGCGACTCAACCGGAAGCAGTTCATCTCACATCAGCTTTATAGGGACTCGTGGAAGGAGTTATCGTGAATGATAACCTGAACTCGTTCGCGAATCGACCCAAAAACGCGATTCTGATTCGGCCCTTTGTGGATGATGTTGGGGATCGGGAGCTATGGAAGTTGAGAACCTTTTTTTATGGGTCTAATTGCTATGAAGATACGAGGGATGTTGTCCTCACTCCTCTTCACCATAGATGCTTTCTTTTCAGCTCGGGTTGGACGGTGGTGGCTTCATATCTGGTGGTGGGGTGTGGGTGATGGTGGTCATCGCGGAGGAGACGGCGGTGGCTGATGTTGGTGGTCGGGATCTCTGTTGTAATTTGACTGGTGGTGAAGGTGGGCTGTGTGGTGGATGAGGATAGAGGATAGTGTTGTAATTTGAATTCTTTTTTTGTTACTTGTAATATAGGTAGTAAGTCATTTTTGTTTTTTTGGACCAACAAATTTAAACCATCCATTAATTTATTCCTAAATCCTATGGCTAAAACACATAGTACATCCTGCTACACGGGTGTAGACTTTACTTCAGGTCTTTATGCTAGCTGGCACCGTAATTAGTAACTTTCAAAACTCTACCGTCACACCATTATAGATTCATTTAAAAACATGATAGGAAACCAATTTTGTACCACTAGATTTGACATGTTGTGGGATGAGTAAAGATCCTCTCCATTTTTTAACAGAAATGAAGAGTTTTATTACTATGTTTTTGGGAAAATAAATGGATCCTAAATTATAAATGTATCATCTTCATTTTATTTATTTTTACAAAACTATAGTAATAAAGCTCTTCATTTGTCATGAAAAGTGATGGAGATGATCTTTTCCCATGTGAGACACCCATATAATTTGTAAGTGTAATGGAATATTGTAGTATACAATATGTAAGCCTAGAGCTGGAATGGATGTATGTACCGTAAGTAAAGAATTCAGGACTATTCATTTTACTTACAAAAATTTTATATAGGTTTTAAGTGTGATTTTGGATCAGCCGTGAAAAATTAATCATTTCAATAATCGATTATATGCATAATCTATTATTATTATTATAATCGATTATAATAGAATCGATTTTATGTTTGGATGTGTTTTTTGAAAAACGATTTTAAGATAATCTATTTCGTTTGGATTATATAAAAAAATCGCTTTTGTATAGTGAATTACGAAAAAAAATGTAAATGTATGAAGTTATTGTTCTAATTTAATAATATTTGTTTGGTAGTTAATTTTGCAGTGGTGAAATTGGAAGAATGTTATTGTATTCAAAATAATCTAAAGCTTTTTAAATAAAATTCAAACTTCTAACTTATCTACAAATAGTTTTGAAATTTAATCAGTTTACCTAAAAATATTAGTTTTTACTGAAAAACAACTTTTACCATGAAAAATAATTGGTTAGGTAAGATTTAATCATACCCAAACACCATCTAAATCATTATAGACGGAGCTGGATATACGCTGTTACATGGCCTCAACGCATTAAGATCGTACATAATGCTAGACTATTTAAACGTGGGTCTAAGTGATTCGATCTATTACACTTGCAGGTTTAGGTTCTCTTTGGCAAGACTGATCCACTAGCTTATAGCTGATAAGCTTGTAGAGGTGTTTGATAAATGTTTTTTCTAACTAGTTTATAACATTTTTTCATTAATTTATAGTTTTTCCAAACATTACTTAAAGAAGTGCTTGAGCTTATAGCCTATTATTTCTTTCTCTCATTTTTATTCTTACTATTTTAATTAAATTTCTCTTTTATCCTCTCGCAAATAAAATTAATTTCATTGACAAAATATATATTTAAAGAATAATTTCACTAACTAGATATGTCTATATAAAAAATAAAACTTATATAAAAAATCATATTTACATATCATATTATTTATATTATGGCAAAATTACTCTTTTGGTCCCTTATCTTAATTGTTTTTTTTTTCATTTTGGTCCCTTAAAATTTTATTTGTGACAAATAAGTCCCTTATGATTACAAACATTAACAATATTGGCCTAAACATTATTAAACACTGCCTCAAACGGTCCTACATGTCCGTTAAGTATCCAACATGACGTTGACGTGGTGCTGACTTAGATGCTTGGCCACAATGATATCGTTATGGAGACTTCAGATCGGAATCTGAGTAAGGTAGATGTAAACCATTGTAGGGAAGAAGATTGGGAATCATGAACCCTAGGTCACCATTTAATGGGGAGGAAGATAACCTATACAACCCTAATGATAACAACCAGGTCACCAGCCATTTAATACGTCCAGTTGTGGAGTTAACGGACACGTTTAACGGAGTTGAATGTAAAGTATCACTTAGGCCAATATTGTTAACGTTGGTAAGCATAAGGAACTAGTTTGTTACAAAAAAAAAGTTCAGGGACCAAATTGAACAAAATAATTAACTTAAGGGACCAAAAATATAATTTTGTCTTATATTATCTCATTTTATTTAGTAAAAATAAAATTATAAAATTAATATTTTAAATTTTTAGATGATAAATAATTTAAATTAAATTTGAAGTATTAAAAGTGATAATTAATTTAAAATAAATAACATATATATGTATATATAAAATTTATATAAAATAACATATAAAAATGGTCTTTTATGTCATTTTATATATTAGCTAGTTCAACCACTAATTTTATCAAACACTTCAAATCCAATCAACTAGCTTATCTGCTATCAGCTATAAGCTCATCCGTTACCGACTAGTTTTTGCCAAATAGAGCCGTAGTAGATTTGCGGATAAATTGCGACCGACATAAAAAAAAAATTATTTAAGATAAAAAAAACTAATCATATTCTTATCTTATCCCATTATCATTCACTCATCAACCGAGGCACCACCCTTCCAATTACGGTCTTCCATTCTCTCCCTTATTATGAAGTAAAAGACAAAATGATTACTGAATAATTCTCTTGTTATTCACCGATAAGAATACAATGACTTATATAGAATGTAGTTAGTCCAGAACATATTAAAGACTAGGCTTTTTGACCAAACTAGTGTTATTTTAGAAACTATTTACTATAATGGGGTTGTTTTGTAACTATTTACCAAAATAGGGTTGTTTGGAATTTTTTACGTTTAGCGTCGGCCAAGGCCTACGCTAAAGGCCGACGCTAGAGGTATCATCCGTCTGAAGCTGGATCTTCACCCGTCTGATGACTATCAGACGGGTGATTCAAACGAGTCTCAGCGGATAAGTGACCAGCAGACGGGTCACAGCAGACGGGTGACACCTCTAGCGTCGGCCGACGCTAAACGTAAAAAATTCCAAACAACCCTATTTTGGTAAATAGTTACAAAACAACCCCATTTTGGTAAATAGTTTCTAAAATAACACTAGTTTGGTCAAAAAGCCTTAAAGACTATGCCAAGACTAACTAACAAACCTTGATAACCAACTCATAACTTACTCTAGAAATAACTCTTAAAATCAGATTTTGCTAAACTAAATAACAGAATAACAGTTTAACTAATAACTGTTATTTAATTGTATTATCACTCAATACCCCTTAAGGTTATGGTCTTCCATTCTTCCCCTTAAGACTATGTTTGAGAGTTTTGTAGGAGATGGAGTGGAGTGGTTGGTACTGGAATGATTAGGGATGAAGTGGAGTGGAGAGGTAGAAGTATATCACTCCGTTGTTTGGAAGTTTAATGATGGAATTGAGAGAGATTCCAAACCCCCCAATTTGGAGTGTATAGATATTGGAGGGTTTTGGTGGGATAGAGTGGTTTGAGTTACCATCCTAAAATATTGTACTTCATTACTTAATAAACTCCCAAATAATAGATTAATACCTTTTAACCACTCCCCTCCACTCCATCCTCCCAAACATAGCCTAAGTCTTGTTGGCCGACATCATCCTCTCCATTAATGTCGACAACCCACCACCAATACCAAGTCACTAGTGACACACTCCCTCCTCTAGCCTTTGCGTTCTCCTTTTGATCCACGATTAAGAATGAGAACACTAGAAACCCATGACCAGAGGCCATCGACCCACCACCACCAATAGCAACCAACGACCAATGACATCCGGTTATGCAGATTCATTCGTAAACTCACAGACTTAGCGTGTGTTTGGAAACACACTTTGCAAAAGTTGGATGTGCGTCCGACAGAAACTGCTATGAGTAACTTCTATATTTCAAAATCGATTCTAAGCTTGTGGAACGTGGTTCCAAACATACACTTAGTGTGTGTTTGAATTGGCGTTGGATTCAACACCAATGTAAATCCAACAACCAATGTGATTTCCAACACCAATCCAGAGTGTTGTTGACGTTGGATTTGCAATGGCGTTAAACTCAACGTCAATTCAAAAATGACGTTAAACGGTGCATATGTGGACTTGTATAATACAGGCCCATTTATTTGCATGTTTATACAAAATGCTTAATTTAATTAAGAACTTACACAGACCGGTCTGGACCGAGCCTAAGATTTATAAATTTGTGATTTCCAATATCAAATTAATATCAATAGTTATACTTTTTATTTTTAATTTTTCCATTCGAGTTCATAATGTAGTCATTTAACACGTATATTTTATACCACTAGCAAGTTTCCCGTGTATTTTTAAATTTGAAAAAATATAAAAATATATACAAGATAAATATTTAAACTATAAATGACAATATATAATTAATTTAAGTAGAATCTAAAAAGTATAAACTAAAAGATAAAAATTTAAAGGCTAAAATATACTTTTGGTCTTTTATCTTTTGATCAAAATTCATTTTGGTGCTTTATCTTTAAAAAGATTCATTTTGGTCCTTTATCTCTCAAATGTTACACAAACTCATCCTTTCTGTCACTTCTATTATTGATATCATTAACCTATCTCCTATATTGATGTTAACGTCTGATGTGGTTGGGTTTAAGGACACAACCTTTAATCCCTTTTAAGTTTTCACCTTCAATCTCTTGCAAAGTTGAGAATCCATCTTTGGTGTTGGATTTGGGGATGCATTCACTCTATAATTGGTCGAAAATGAAGACGAATCCATGGTGGTTGCTGAGCTATGAAGAACCCTAATTTGGAAATTGGGAGTGAAGGGATCATTCTGAATTTGGTTGCTGATAATAACAACGTTTGTAAAGGGATGACAAAAATAATGAATTTGTGTAACTTTGAAAAGATAAAGAACCAAAATGAATCTTTTTAAAGATAAAAGGCCAAAATGAATTTTGACTAAAAGATAAAGGACCAAAAGTATATTTTAGCCAAATTTAAATTTAAAAAGAAGATATGCATAATTTATTTAAAAATTATATTTAAATAATAAAAAAGAGAAATTAAAAATGACATGTGTTATTATATAAATGAGATTAGCTTAAGAGGTTTACCATTTTTTGCTTAATATACTCTAATTTAATATATAAATATGAATGTGTTATTTTTAAAAAAAATTGTCTTAAAAAGGAAACGAGTTAAATGTAAATAAGTTAATGATAAGTGGATTTGGTAGAATAGTAATGACTATTAATTAGTGGGTTTGAAAATACATCATTCAAAGGAAAAAACTAAATAAAAATAAGTATTTGATGTGCAGATTAAGTAATAATAATAATAATTTATTAAATTTAAAAATTATTAAAAATTAAAATTCTAAAAAAAATATTTTATGTGGATGACCCTAAGTCAATAAGAAGGGGAGATGACATAAAATCACTTGTTCAAGTGCCACTCTAATTCAAATATTCTCTGTTGTAACCAATGTGTGTTGATACAATTGAAAAGGGTTTGCGGGAAGTCCCTTAAGCATGTGGTTTTGGATTCGATCTATTGATTCATGTGTCCAGAAAAACACTATTGGGTGGGTTCCCGCTTAGGCGTGTAAGGGTACCCAGCAAATTAGCTCTCACATATCGGTGGGAGGATATTCCGAAAAACAAACATAGAATATTCTTGGTTGATGGTTGATATTAGTTATATAAAACCCGGCTCGGACCAACCGGTTTGATCGGAAATCGATCACATAACCGGTCAGTGCCACAATTTGGATCTGAAATGCATGTGAACCGATAAAAAACAATTGGACTTGGCGGGTTTAGTGGTCGAGCCGGTGACTCGGTTGGGTCAACCGGCTCAACTTGGCAGGTTTAGTGGTCGAACCCATGGTTGAATCGACAACCATCTTATTTTTTTAATTTTTGTACAAAGTTGTAATATTTTAATATAATTGTAAATGAAGCTTATTTTGACACCCTCAATTCGGTATCACGTTTTGTAACCCAAAACACCAATAAAGACGTAAAATTAAACTTGCTGGTTCTACTTTAGGAAAAATGATTCATTTAATATTTCTTATTAAGTCCTGAAGATCGTGATAATTTTTTTTTTCTTATTTATCAACCATAAATAACCACAACTCAGAGTAATAACAAAGTACTCATATATATATATATATATATATATATATATATATATATACACACACACACACACACACACACACACACACATCAACAACTCATATACAGACAACCTATGGACAATATATCCCTTTTCAAAAGAACTAGGAAAGTAAGCTGCTAAAAAGCAAAAAACTAGGTAGCGATAATCTGGAACCATATCACTAAAATTCATTGCCATCCGTAGCCGCTAACAGACTACCCAAAATCGCTACCTCAAAAGAAAGAGTCTACACCCTACGCTGGTCCGACTAGTGAAAACCGTTGGATAATCCCCAAAGGAGGGTCCAACAAGTCCATCAGGAGAGTGGTCGGGAGAAACTGCATCCCCATTGACCATCCCCACATCCACGACTCCCTCAGCTGGAGCATCCCCATTTTCCAAAGGATGATACTCAAGAGTCGTGATGAGCTCCATCTCTTCAGGATCCTCCTCTGGAACCTCCTCCTCCTCATCATCATCACACCCTACTCCTCCGGCCCCATGGGCACCAAAATAAACGAAGGGGGAGGGGTCACACGCGGCTGCTGCGGTAGAGGCTCGGCTATTGGAATATGGTGCTGAAGTTCCCCCTGGTCAACAGGTACTGCAGTATCATCCAGATGGGTGGTAACGGGATCTGGACAGTCTCGACGGTGTGTATCCTCTCCTGAGGTCCCACCTCAAAGTTCCCTCGTAGAGTGCAAACTGGGCCTGTGTACGCCGCACTGGTAGCCCCGGGATGTATGGTCCAAGCGATAGAGTCCTCACGATGATCAAATGTGAGGGAGCGGACTCCTGTGTGCGCCAATCTTTCGCTCCCCAAGCTCATCTGTACATATAGTATATATATATACAACCTGAAACAGAACAGTCCAGAAAAATATGCAAGGGTGAGAAACCAATAAATGAATCCAAAAACGACAACTATATGTCCAATCACAACAGTAGATTCATACAGTATATCTCACTAAACATTATCATGCATCACATAGTACAACATATATATATATATATATATATATATATATATATATATATATCCATGTACTAACAGTAAAAACACAAGGGTTTCGTACCCCACAATCAACGTTATTCTCTAAACGTATGCATGACACTTCCACATATTTCAACTAGTATTCAATTCTAGATTTCCGGAAATCCCATCAACATTCGCAATGAGTAGATCAGGCTCCAAAATCATTGACCCGCAGGCTCAAATGATTATCACCAATAACTGGCCCAAAATGAGTACTTTGAATCCCATGACACTACGCGATTCTCACATGGGGGCGCAATCAGAAGTACTCAACATAATACGGTCATACTATATTGTCCAACTCAAGGCACAATACGTTCCCAGAACACGTATGACACCATTGTCCATCAAGGCACAATGTCATGACAAATAAGTCATCTCAGGTTCTCCTTGCCTATCAAGGTCCCCCGTTTTCACGGCACGTCTGCCCCACATAAATGCATGAGAAAACTATCTAGTTTTCGATAATTGATCTTTGTCGCATCAATATTTCCTCGTTGTAGCATCAACGCTAACAACCACCATAACGTCTTAGATTCTTTAAACCTCAAAAGCATTTTTCTCAAAGCAGGACATCTAGTCCAAAACAGCTCGAACCTAAACATCTCTAACCGATACACCAGTTTAGAATGTTGGATTCAAGAGCATAAAAAAACATCCTCAAGCTTACAGGACCACAAAAATTATCCCTAAGCCGACAGGACCACAACTAACACGGATCCTTGATCCATGTGTTTCTGCAGAACCCTAGAACCCCGACGTCTCGGTTTCTAGTTTCTAAGCTTAAAAACCACTTTTTCTATAAAAACCTCAAAATCCAAAACCCAAATCTGCGACACTTACACAAAGTCCTCGGATCGATTTTCCATAAAACAAAACTTGGTCTAAAGACCATTTCTTTTCTTTTCGTCGTTTTTCAGTAAAATACAAACCTTAAAATGTAGCTTGTAAAAACCTTTTTTCTTGGATAAAACAAAATAACTTGAAAATCACGTTTCTCAAATCATTTTTGCTCAAACGATTAACTTTATTAATTTAAAACTAATAAAGTTTTCTAAAACACTGTTTATCTTAAAAACATCATTTTTCGTTATTAAAAACACATTTTCACAGTTTCGCCCTTTGAAATTAACCTTTCCTTGCAAGCAACTATTTATTATTATTTTATTCCAAAAGAAAAAATCAATTATTTTCTCTTAAGTTAACTTTGGAAAACAATAAAACATTATTATTTTTCTCCATTTCACATCTTAAGCTTTTAAAGCTTTTATGTTACACGATGTCGGATCATAACCGATATTAGGTCATCTAATGCCTTAAATTCCACAGCAAGACATACGATACGTCCATATATTTATTCAACAGTTATACCATGTATCCACATACATCGGCAGTTATATCATGCATAGGCAAATCAACAGCAGTAATTAAAACACTCCACCAATAATCAGATACAGACATTTATTTACATTACAAACACACTAATGTAGCATATAGCCGTCGGAATTGAAATTCCTCAGGTTTATCCCCTTACCTCTTGAAGTTCCAAGGGTAAGCAGCAATCGCCCGATTGATCCGAAACTTTGCTCGACTATTTGCCGATCACTACATACACACAATCAATCAAGGTATTAACTCAAAGATACAAAGATTTCTCCTATTTCACTACTTCTAGAGTTCGGCCTTAAAAATAGTTAGGGAGCTCCAAAAATTATCATCTCTTGGATAACACCCTAACTAAGTGAGATAACCCTAGATACCAACTCCAAACATAAAAAACCAACCAAAAACTCTACTCTACACTTAAGGGGGGTCTCGGCCTCTCACTAGAAAAATAGCCTAGAGAGATTTCTTGGCTCTAAGCTCTTGGATCATACAAGTATGTCATGAACCTAGGCCATAGAAATTGGCTTGGTATTAACAGGATTTTTCTATGATTTTTCATGGATTTTTGAAGATTTAGGGGTAAAACCCCAACTTCCATGATCATGAAAAATTAAAGGAGAGAAATGAGAGATTGAGAGAGATATAGAAGATTAACTACCTCCTAGGAGATTCTCCTTCAAAAACTAGTGAAGATTGCCTCACAAAATCTCAAGTTTCAAGCTCCAAAAATGGAGTTTTCTTGGTGAAGAGAAAGAGAGAAAGAAGAGAAAAGAGTGAAGAAGAGGTTTGGATGAGGTTGGCCGAGAGTTTGGGTAAGTGGGTGAGGATGAGTGAAATTTTTGTGAGATATTTTCACCTTAAGTAGACTTAGGAGTTAAGAAAAGGTAAAAAAGTAATTAGTAAAAAGAAAGACCAAAGGCAATTTAGTCATTTCGCGTCCTGATATTTTGAAATCATAACGACACTGGTATGAGTCCTCAAATGACTTGACACAGTCTTGACATGAAGATTATCCGTTCGTGGGTCTCGAAAAACCCTTACACGGCTCGAATCGTCTCCCAGATCGATTATCGACCCGAATATAATATATTATTTTTATTTTCGGACGTCAGGACTCATTTTATCAAAAAGATAGAGGATCGAATTCTAAGACTAAGGGTTTCGTCCGTTGGTCAAGATTAGGTCTTGGTACTAGTAAAACGCTATCATCCGTAAAACATAGACCGGGCTCCATTTGAGTTTTCGGCCCAAAACTTAACCGTTGGCTCCTACGATTATATCAAGCATGATTATGATTTTAGTTTTCCCAAAATCATTTTTTAAAGCACAGATAAAAATATAAACTCATTAATTGAGTATATTGTTCTTAGAAAGCACGAAAAATCGGGGTGTTACATTAATATCCCCTTTAAAATAATTTCGTCCTCGAAATTATGTACTTGTGAACAGATAAGGATATTGCTCTCTGATCTTGTCCTCAGTTTCCCAAGTTGCTTCTCCAGTTGTATCATCCCAAATGACCTTGACTAAAGAGATTTGTTTTCCCCTCAGTTGTCTGACTCTCTTGTCCTCGATCCTTACAGGTGCAGTCTCATATGACAGGTTCTCTTTCAAGGGTACTTGATCAGGTTCGATTACATGAGATGGATCAGGAATATACTTCCTTAATTGTGAAACGTGAAAGACATTGTGTAGGTTTGAAAGAAAAGGAGGTAAAGCAATTTGGTACGCTACTGGACCAATACGCCGAAGAATTTGGTATGGTCCAATGAATTTAGGAGTGAGTTTTCTGGATTTCATTACCCTATCTACACCAGTCGTTGGATTGACTCAAAGAAATACATGATCGCCTTCTTGAAATTCGAGAGGTCGTCTCCGCCAATCCGAGTAACTATTCTGCCTGCTCTGAGATGTTTTCATCCTTTCACGAATCTGCCTGACTTTATCGGTCGTCTGCTGCACCACCTCGAGGCCTAGAATTGTACTCTCTCCATCATGATACCAACAAAGAGTAGTTTGACATTTCCTTCCACAAAGTGCCTCCTAGGGTGCCATGCCCATACTCAAGTGATAACTGTTGTTGTACGTGAATTCAATCAGCGGCAACAGTTCATCCCAGCTTCATCGGTTATCCAAGACACAAGCTCTTAGTAAATCTTCTAATGATTGAATCGTCCTTTCGGTTTGTCCATCCGTCTGAGGATGATAGAACTTAGGCATAACTTGGTTCCTAAAGCTTGGTGTAAGCTTTCCCAAAAACGTGAAGTAAACTTCGGGTCTCTGTCCGAAACAATACTTGAGGGTATCCCATGCAGTCTAATCACTTCTTTAATATACACCTCAGTCAACTTCGCTACCGTGTAGTTCGTCTTGACAGATAAGAAATGTGCCGATTTCGTTAGCCTATCAACGATTACCCAAATCGAATCAAAACTCCTTAGTGTTCGGGGTAAACTTACCACGAAATTCATTGAGATGCTCTCCCATTTCCATTCCGGTATATCTAGGGATTGCAGTATCCCTCCAGGTCTCTGATGCTCTACTTTTGCTTTCTGACAAGTCAGACACGATGCAACGTATTCTGCAACTTGCTTTTTCATGTCTGGCCACCAGAATCTTTGCTTCATGTCCTGATACATCTTGGTTGCACCAGGATGAATGCTTAATCCACTCTTGTGGGATTCTTCTAGAATCATCTTTCTCATCTCAGGGTTGTTGGGTACACAGACTCGTCCATTGCACTTTAAAATTTCGTCTATTCCCAAACTAAACTCATCGGCTTTCCCTTGTTCCATCAACTTCTTCTTCTCTTGAAGATGTTCATCAGTAGCTTGTTGTTCACGGATCTCTTCCATTAATCCATTGGAGATCTTACGCATTCCAAAACTTAGCCTCTTCAGACTTATTTCCATTCCTAAATTGAGATCACGAAACTCTTCAATCAACTTTAATTCTCTCACCATCATAGTTGAAATATGAATCGCTTTCCGGCTCAAGGCGTTTGCTACGATGTTCGCCTTTCCTGGATGGTATTGCAATGTAAAGTTGTAATCCTTCAAAAATTCCATCCATCGTCTCTGCCTCATGTTGAGCTCCTTTTGATCAAACAGATACTTTAGACTCTTGTGATCATTAAAGACGTCAAACTTAGCATCATGCAGATGATGTCTCCATATCTTTAGTGCAAAAACCATGACAGCTAACTCCAGGTCGTGTGTGGGATAATTCTTCTCATGAATCTTTAACTGCCTTGATGCATATGCTACCACTTTGCAGTGTTGCATCAGCACACAACCTAAACCTTGATGTTAAGCATCACAATATACTTCCTAAGGTTCGCTCGGTTCCGGAAGTATCAACACCGGTGAAGTCGTCAACAGTTCCTTAATCCTTTGAAAACTTTCTTCACACAAATCGGTCCAAACAAAAGGTTGATCCTTCCTCATCAGTTGAGTCAATGGTGACACAATCTTGGAAAATCCTTCAATGAACCTCCAATAATAACCGGCTAAACCAACAAAACTCCTTATTTCTGTTACGGTCTTTGGTTTTTCCCAAGAAAGCACAGCTTCCACTTTTGCAGGGTCTACAACAATTCCTTCCTTTGTTATGATATGACCTAAAAATCCGACTTCTTCCAACCAAAACTCGCACTTAAGGAGTTTCGCATACAGTGTCTTCTCTCGCAAAACTTGAAGAACTTGTCGCAAATGCTCTTCGTGTTCCTCACGATTCTTAGAATAAATGAGGATATCGTCGATGAACACTACGACGAACTTATCAAGAAACGGACGAAAAATCCGATTCATGTAGTCCATAAAAACAGCAGGTGCGTTCGTTACTCCAAAAGGCATCATGAGATATTCGTAATGTCCGTAACGAGTTCTGAAAGCGGTTTTTGGTATATCTTCCGTCTTTACTCAGATCTGATGGTATCCCGTCCTTAAGTCGATCTTTTAGAAAACAGAAGCTCCTTGCAGTTGATCCATCAGGCCATTAATCCTTGATAACGGATACTTGTTCTTGATCGTTACTTTATTCAGCTGACGAAAGTCCACGCAAAGTCTCGAACCTCAGTCTTTCTTTCTCACCAAAGCACTGGCGCTCCCCACGGCGAAACACTTGGTCTAATGAATTGCTTTGACAACAGGTCCTCGACTTGAGCCTTCAACTCAGCAAGCTCAGCAGGTGACATCCGATATGGAGCAATCGATATTGGTCCGGCTCTTGGAATCGGGTCGATGGAGAATTCCATGTCCCTCACAGGCGGCAAACCTGTAACATCGTCTGGAAACACCTCAGGAAAATGCCTCGCAATTGGCATCTTACTCAGCTCGATCTTCCCCTCGACTTCTAAGTTGGATAAAAGCACGTATTTCGAATCTCCCTCTTTCGAAGAAGTTCTAATGCGGTTAGCGGCTAAAAATCCAGAAATCTCGGTACTAGGAAAAATTAAAGTTTTATGTGCACAATCTAATAGTATATGGTTGGAAGATAACCAATCCATGCCCAAAATTACATCTAATTGTATTAAAGGCAAGCATATAAGATCAATAAGAAAATGTCTATCCTGAATAACAATAGGACAGTTCAGGCATATAGAATTTACAACAACAAGTTCAACAGTTGGTGTAGAAACAATTAAGTCAAAAGGCAAGGAAGAAACAGATAACTCTAAACGTTTCACACAATCCATGGAAATGAATGAATGGGTTGCACCTGAATAAAAAAGAACTGATAAGAGATTACCGTCTATGTCGCACACACCCTATATCAGATCTTCGGAGTTCGAAGCCTCAACACCACTTAGGGTATAAACTCTTCCCTTTGCCGTCGGTCTCTAGGCTCCACCATTCTTGTCCGTAGTTTGGACTGGGTTTTGTGCTCTGCAATTCCTGGCAATATGTCCCGATTCTCCACAACGGAAACAGTTGTCTTTCTTTGCTGGACAGTTATTCGCCAAGTGTGACGGATCTCCGCACTTGAAACACTTTTTCTCTTGGCCTTGACCTCCTTGGCCTCCACTGCCCGATGCACGAGCAACAGGTCGATAAGATTGCTTCTGAAAATTTTCAGGGGGTCGAGAATACGGTTTCTTCTGACTTTGCTTCCCTTTCTGATCTTGATATTGTCCCTTGAATCGGGAAGGTCCTCCGACGCTTCCTCTATTGTTTCTCCCACTCTTCATCAGCTCTATCTGCCTACTCTTCTCAACAAGTGCTTTGAAATTCCTGATTCCTTGCGGCAGCACTGACTCTTTAATCTCATACCTCGGTCCTCTTTCGAAAGCTTCACACTTCCAATCCTCCTCAAGGTTATTCTGGAAGAATAGAAAGTACTTGGCCAACGACTCGAATTTGGCCGCATATTCTCCGACTGACATATCTCGTTGTTGCAATCGCAAGAATTTCTGCTCCTTCTCAGCTCTTGAACTTTGGGGGAAATACTTTTCCAAGAAACGATCCTTGAATAGTGCCCACGAAATCACCTTATGATTGGCTTCCAGTAATTGTTTGGTTCCTGTCCACCAATATTCCGCATCTCCCATCAGTAGGAATGTGGCATATGGTACCTTCACTTCTTCCGGGCTACGTATCAGCTCGAAGATTTTCTCGATTTCATGGATCTATAGATCAGCTTTCTCCGGATCCACGTCACCAGCAAACTTTGGCGGATTCTGACGCCTGAAAGTAGTCAAGCTTCGGCCTTCAGCGGCTTGGTCAGCACGGAGTTGCTTTTGCGCGTTATGGGCATTCATGGTTGCGGTCTGAACAGCAATTGTCGCAGCTATGTTTGCCATTGCTTGAGCAGCAAAATCCATTCCGGTTGCTCCCGCAGCTTCCTCAGCTGAGACACCAGCTCCTCGTCCACGGCCACGGCCACGTCCGCGTCCATGTCCTGCTCCAGCTCCAATTTCTAGTTCCATATCTGACCTATAAGATCCAAATCAGTCAAACAACAACTAGAAATTAAAGCAGATAAGCAGTTATGCACATACATTACTTCCAAGAAGCAAATAAAAAGAAGGAAACAAAGGAACAAGTTACTCGCCTGGCGACCTTATGCTCGCAACGCGAGACAGAGGGCCAGTCCGAACAGTAACATCCTAACTTTCGGCCTCGCGACGCGAGACACATTCTCGCCACGCAATTCAGAGAGTCTGCCTGAGAAGCAAAGTACAGCTTCTTGGCCTTGCGACGTGAAAGCTTATCTCGCCTTGCGATCCA
Source organism: Ammopiptanthus mongolicus (assembly GCA_039655645.1). Classification (NCBI taxonomy): domain Eukaryota; kingdom Viridiplantae; phylum Streptophyta; class Magnoliopsida; order Fabales; family Fabaceae; genus Ammopiptanthus; species Ammopiptanthus mongolicus. The sequence goes on along the minus strand of CM077351.1, from coordinate 17,715,810 downwards.
GAATGCCTGCCTGAGAAGCAAAGCACAACTTCTCGGCCTCGCGACACGAAAGCTTCTCTCGCCTCGCGATACAAAGATTACACAACATCAACACAACAGACCTATTCCCCAAAGATACCCGAAAGACTCGACCAGTGAAAACCGTTGGATAGTCCCCTAAAGGAGGGTCCAACAAGTCCATCAGGAGAGTGGTTGGGGGAAACTGCATCCCTATTGACCATCCCCACATCCCCGGCTCCTTCAGCAGGAGCATTCCCATTTTCCAGAGGATGATACTCAGGAGTCGCGATGAGCTCCTCCTCTTCAAGATCCTCCTCTGGATCCTCCTCCTCCTCATCATCATCATCACCACCCTCCTCCTTCGGCCCCATGGGCACCAAAACAAGCGGAGGGGGAGGGGTCACAGGCGGCTGCTGCGGTAGAGGCTCGGCTACTGGAATATGGTGCTGAAGTTCCCCCTGGCCAACTAGATATTGCAGCATCATCCAGATGGGTGGTAATGGGATCTGGACAGTCTTGACGGTGTGTATCCTCTCCTGAGGTCCCACCTCAAAGTTCCCTCGTAGAGTGCAAACTGGGCCTGTGTACGCCGCACTGGTAGCCCCGTGATGTATGGTCCAAGCGACAGAGTCCTCACGATGATCAAATGTGAGGGAGTGGACTCCCGTGTGCGCCAATCCTTGGCTCCCCAAGCTCATCTGTACATATAGTATATATATATATATATATATATATATATATACAACCAGAAACAGAACAGTCCAGAAAAATATGCAATGGTGAGAAACCAATATATGAATCCAAAAACGACAACTACATGCCCAATCACAACAGCAGATTCATACAGTATATCTCACTAAACATTATCATACATCACATAGTACAACATATATATATATATATATCCATGTACTAACAGTAAAATCACAAGGGTTTCGTACCCCACAATCAACGTTATTCTCTAAACGTATGCATGACACTTCCATATATTTCAACTAGTTTTCAATTCTAGATTTCCGGAAATTCCATCAATATTCGCAATGAGATGATCAGACTCCTAAATCATTGACCCGCAGGCTCAAATGATTATCACCAATAACTGGCCCAAAATGAGTACTTTGAATCCCATGACACTACGCGATTCTCACATGGGGGCGCAATCAGAAGTACTCAACATAATACGGTCATACTATATTGTCCAACTCAAGGCACAATACGTTCCCAGAACACGTATGACACCATTGTCCATCAAGGCACAATGTCATGACAAATAAGTCATCTCAGGTTCTCCTTGCCTATCAAGGTCCCCCGTTTTCACGGCACGTCTGCCCCACGTAAATGCATGAGAAAACTATCTAGTTTTCGATAATTGATCTTTGTCGCATCAATATTTTCTCGTTGTAGCATCAACGCTAACAACCACCATAATGTCTTAGACTCTTTAAGCCTCAAAAACATTTTTCTCAAAACAGGACATCTAGTCCAAAACAGCTCAAACCCAAACATCCCTAACTGATGCACCAGTTTAGAATGTTGGATTCAAGAGCATAAAAAAGCATCCTCAAGCTTACAGGACCACAAAAATCGTCCCTAAGCCGACAAGACCACAACTAACACGGATCCTTGATTCACATGTTTCTACAAAGGTTTCTAGTTTCTAAGCTTAAAGACCCCTTTTTCTAAAAAAAAAAAAAACTCAAAAAAACCAAAACCCAAATCTCCAACACTTACACAAAGTCCTCGGGATCGGTTTTTCATAAAACAAAATTTGGTCTAAAGACCATTTCTTTTCTCTTCGTCGTTTTTCGATAAAACAGAAACCTTGAAATATAGCTTGTAAAAAACCTTTTTCTTGGATAAAATCTAATAACTTGAAAATCACGTTTCTCAAAACGCTTTTGCTCAAACGATTAATTTTAGTAATTTAAAACTAATAAAGTTTTCTAAAACTCTGTTTATCTTAAAAATATCGTTTTTCGTTATTAAAAATACATTTTCACAGTTTCGCCCTTTTAAGTTAACTTTTCTTTAAAAGCAGCTATTTATTATTATTTTATTCCAAAAGAGATAATCAATTATTTTCTCTTATATTAACTTTGGAAAACAATAAAACATTATTATTTTTCTCCATTTCATATCTCAAGCTTTTAAATCTTTTATGTTACATGATGTCGGATCCTAATCGATATTAGGTCATCTAATATCGATTAGGCAAATCAACAGCAGTAATTAAAATACTCCACCAATAATCAGATACAGACATTTATTTACATTACAAACACACTAATGTAGCATTTAGCCGTCAGAATTAGAATTCCTCATGTTTATCCTCTTACCTCTTGAAGTTCCAAGGGTAAGCAGCAATCGCCCGATTGATCCAAAACCCTGCTCGACTATCTACCGATCACTACATACACACAATCAATCAAGATATTAACTCAAAGATACAAAGATTTCTCCTATTTCACTACCCCTAGCGTTCGGCCCTTTGACCTTAAAAATGGCTAGGGAGCTTCAAAAATTCTCATCTCTTGGATAACACCCTAACTAAGTGAGATAACCCTAGGTACCAACTTAAAACATCAAAAACAAACCAAAAACCTTAACCTACACTTTAAGGGGGGTCTCGGCCTCTCACTATAAAAATAGCCTAGAGAGATTTCTTGGCTCTAAGCTATTGAATCATACAAGTATGTCATGAACCTAGGCCATAGAAATTGGTTTGGTATTAACAGGATTTTTCTATGATTTTTCATGGATTTTTGAATATTTAGGGGCAAAACCCCAACTTCCATGATCATGAAAAATTAGAGGAGAGAAATGACAGATTGAGAGAGATAGAGAAAACTACCTCCTAAGAGATTCTCTTTCAAAAACTAATGAAGATTGCCTCACAAAATCTCAAGTTTCAAGCTCCAAAAATGGAGTTTTCTTGGTGAAGACAAAGAGAAAGGAGAGAAAAGAGTGAAGAAGAGGTTTAGATGAAGTTGGCCGAGAGTTTGAGTGAGTGGATGTGGATGAGGATGAGTGAAATTTTTGTGAGATATTTTCACCTTAAGTAGACTTAGGAGTTAAGAAAAGGTAAAAAGGTAATTAGTAAAAAGAAAAGCTAAGGGCAATTTGGTCATTTCGCGTCCCGATATTTTGAAATCATCACGACACTGGTATGAGTCCTCAAATGACTTGACACAGTCTTGACATGAAGATTATCCGTTCGTGGGTCTCGAAAAACCCTTATACGGCTCGGATCGTCTCCCAGATCGATTATCGGTCCGAATATAATATATTATTTTTATTTTTGGACGTCAGGACGCATTGTAGCAAAAAGGTGGAGGATCGAATTCTGAGACTAATGGTCTCGTCCGTTAGTCAAGATTAAGTCTTGATAGTAGTAAAACACTATCATCCGTAAAACATAAATCGGGCTCCGTTTGAGTTTTCGGCTCAAAACTTAACCGTAGGCTCCTACGATTATATCAAGCATGACTATGATTTTAGTTTTCCCAAAATCATTTTCTAAAGCACAGATAAAAATATAAACTCATTAATTGAGTTTATTGTTCTTAGAAAGCACGAAAAATCGAGATGTTACACTTATATTAGATATATGAAATTATAATTTTTATTAGCAATTATTAATGTTGTTAAGTGGTTATTTATTCTCTTAAAATGATTAGCTATTATAAATAATTTTTTATAATAGAACCATGAAGATATATAATTTTTTTTGAATTTAAGTATTAAATTTCTATATTACAAAAAATTTAATTTTTTTAATATATATTGATTTAAGTGATTTAATCAATGACTCGTTAGTTCACCAATGTCCCATGACTCATTAACTGAGTACTCAACTCGATCGAGTCAATGACAAGTCTATAACATTGGATGATATTATTATTATTATTATTTAGAAAACATAGGGCTACTTTTTTTTTGATTAAATATTTAATTTAGTATCTGAAATTATAGAATGATATTAACTTAATCTTCTACATTATCAATATTTTAAAATTTTTCTTAAAATTACATTTAAAATATAAATAATGTGAGAGATCAAGTTGGTAGAACCCTCCTATTTCAGGTATCAAATTGAGATACTCCATATTTTTTCCTCCTCCTCCTCTTGATCCGGCGGTGTAGGGTTTGTTGCTCATCTTCGTTCCAACACATTGGCCGCATTCCCCCGCTGCTGGAACCTTCATCTGCTTTCGATTCTCACGGCGCTACACTTCAAATTGAGAACATGGCTACCAGTAATTTTACGTTCACATCAATCTCCAATTTCCTTTCTTTATTCACACACACACACACACACACACATACACTCACATAACAACACCATTCTCTTTGTTGAGCAGCTATGGCTAAGTCCTTTCTCCAAGTCGCCGCATCCGAAGAAGCTGCACCCCCTCTTAGAGTCGTCCAGATTGAGGGACTGGTAATTTACTTTTTATTTATTTATGATTTTTATACTTTCTCTTATGGTTTCATTGCTTAAGTGCTAAACTAGCTATAATAGTTTCTTCATCAACATGCTTGAGAGTTGAGAATGACTAAAAATATTGCCTTTATTTGTTTTTGCTTCTGGGTATCTAAAATATGTTGCATTTTAACTTCATGTATTTATAGACTCTTTGTTTTCTCCTATTATATAGGATATTGGAAATTCAAACATTTAATTTTGGAGTTGATAGTCAAATTGGACCCTGAAATATGTGAGCGACTTCACATTAGTTTGTAACGCTATGTTTGAGAGTTTTGAACGAGATGAAGTGAAGTGGTTAGTAAAGGAGTGAAGTAGAAAGGTAAAAGTATACTATTCCATTATTTGGGAGTTTAATGAGGGAATACAAGCCCCCCAACTTGGAAGGTATAAAAATTGGGGGTTTGGGTGGGGTGGAGTGGTTTGGGTTACCATCTTAAACCATCCCACTCTATTATTTACTAAACTCTTAAACGATGGGTTAAGTCCTTTTAACCATCCCATTCCATTACTAACCACCCCACTCCATCGGTCCATCCTCCCCAACACAGCCAAGAGAAGAAAAACTTCATTTTAGTATCTGAACGTGTAAAAATCCCTATTCTCACAAGCCGATTTAACCGTTCCACCGGTTTTTGAGATGGAGGAATAATGCAATCTTTTTTATCCTTTTGACCTTATTTTTGAAGGGATATCAGATTGGCCCTTTTGGCAGATAAAAAAGGACCAAAAAGGACTAACTTCACTGGGTTTTTATGTACTTTCAGGGAATAAAATGGGTTTTTTCTTCCCTAAGGAACTAATGTGAAGTCTGTCACATCTTTCAGGGACCAATTTGGCTATTTACTCTTTAATTGTGTAACATTTAACATACTAGTCTATGCTGATGGGCTCTAGTCATAGTCTTGTGGTGTGTGTGTATGTATGCACCTCTTTCCAGTTAAATATTGGACCGTATGAGTTCCTATAAAGTTTTTAAGGCAGGTTCTCAAATTGTAGGATTCAATTAGCTTTTGCACAGTGAAAATGCTTACATCATTCTGGGTGGTATTGTCTTTCGGTTAAAGGGGTTTTATGAATTTCTGTTGAACAGGTTATCCTGAAGATAATTAAGCATTGTAAGGACCACTCACCTTCTTTAGTCACGGGACAACTTCTTGGGCTGGATGTTGGCAGTGTTCTTGAAGTTACTAACTGCTTCCCCTTTCCGGTATGATATCACCTTTTCTTCTGTCTCTTCCTTTTTCTATTCTCTAACATTGCCGTCATGCAATTATCATCATCATTTCTGTTACTAAAATTTGCAGATGAGGGAGGAGGATGAGGAGATTGAAGCGGATGGTGCTAATTACCAGCTCGAAATGATGAGATGCTTGAGGGAGGTTAACGTTGACAATAATACTGTTGGATGGTATGACCACTTTACATTTGACAAGAGAAGAGTATAACTAATAAACTAAGCTATAAACAATTCTATCACACTTTACGTTAAGAACTTTAGCCAAACTGTCCTCGAATACACTTATATGGCCTTTAAGCTTTTCATGAGACATAAGCAATGATGATCTGAATGGGTTATTAGGGTTTGTATTAGTTCTCTTATTGTCATGATATATTTGTTTGCTAGATAATAAAAAATGACCAAGGTATTCATTTTATTTTTAATGAAAGAGCATGTTAATAGAGGTACATAGTTACTATAATGGGGGATTTGGTATACTCCTGCAGAAATAAATTTAAAGAAAGTTAACTATATAACTAAAACCATTAGCTCATCAGGGCCTTTTCATTTATTTGTTCATTTATCAAGGAAGCCTGCACTAAAAATTATTTTTCGATTAAAAACCGAAGGGGACCACTGGCTGAAACTCAAAATGAACAAAGAAAAATTATCCTGTCCTATAACAGTTATGGGTGAGAAGTTTTGATTAAAATTCAAGCATTTTGTTCTAACTAAATACGCAAAACTGTAACCTATGCACGCTTCCATAAAGCCTTACAGTCCTTGTTTCTTCCAAATTTCCAATACTGAGCTGGGAGAAAGTGCTTTGAGGTATCCCAGCTGATCCAACGTTCTTTGAAGTACCAAGGAGCTCATTCTTAAAGCTGCTAAAGCCAAACAAATCTCAATTGTTGATGAAACTGCTCATCTCCAGACTCTTGAATCACATGACACACATGTCAAACCAATATATTGATGATTAAGGGTCATGCTGTACTGGTTTTGTTTCTATTCTCATTCTTGTCCTTTATATAATGAAACTAAATCAGTATTTATCACTTAAGTTTTGGTAGATTGTAGAATTTTGAATCTGAATTAGAATTTACAACTGCTTCATGAAGCCTAGTTAAAATTCTGAATTTGTAGAGGCCCTTAATTCAATTTTTGAAAGTTTCCTTTAACTAAGGATTTTTTTTCAATATCAACAAACATTTAGCTTAGCTTAGCTTAGCTTCCAATGCACATGATGTGACTCCAAAGTTTTATAAGCCTTGTTTATCCAAAATTTCCGAAATGAAGCTTTTCAAGTATCAAGGAAATGCAGTAATTTAGTCAACCAAGTGGATTTTCTTAGGATCTTTTCCTGTTTCCATCTTATTATGTTATTATATAGGAGTACTTTATGGAAGAAGTGCATACATATTGATAAATTTCTAATATATAGTGTAGTATTCATCTATATTTTCCTTGATTGTGACTCATTGAGTCATTGCCTCTTGTAACTTATTTTTACTTTCTCATTCACATCATGGCATTTATGAAAATTATGTTTATCTAAAGGATGGAACTGATATGAACCTTGGGAGAACCACACCGCATAAACCCTACACTAGATCCCATAATACCGATGTGGGACTCAGGTCCCATACTTAGCAACTGGATCCTAACATCCCACCACGATCCCAACCCTAGCGCCCACGCAGGCTGGCTGTGCACTAGCTCTTTGACTGGTCGTGGGCAAAGACTGCAAGGTCGGCGTCACCATGGTTGTTAGAATCGCGAGTTGACTCGCTGACTCGGACGATTCCACGAGTCTGGGTGTGGAAATCGGGTGAACTCGGTGGTAGACTCGCGGGAGGGGTAGACTCGGCCGTGACTCGCTCGGACTCGGCTTGACTCGGTAAACTCGCGAGTCTGAGTTCGAGTCTGCGAGTCTGGTTCTTCATCTCTGAACGCAACGTTTTGGTTCCTTTTCTTCTTTCTTCTTCCCGAAACGCGTTGCTTCTTCTCACCCTGTTCTTCTTTCTCTTCGCGAAAACACTGCAACTCCAACCCTAACAACGTTCTTCCTCCCTGCCGCGCCTCCCTTTGGCCGCGCCGGACTCGGCCGCGCCCCGCCTGCCTTTGGTTGCGCCACCCTTCCCTGCACGCAAGTTCTCCTCCTCCTCCCTTCTCCTCTCTGGTTCGCAACTTCTCCTCTCTGCCATCGGTCGTGCCAGTCGCCACCCTTCTCCTCCCTGCATGCAAGTTTTTCACTTGCTCTCTTCCTCTTCACTTAAATCAATTCAGTTGCTCTCTATTCCTTATAATGTCTGGTTCGGGTGTTGGTACCAACACAGCTTCAACAGCAACGGGCTCTTCCAGAGGTAGAGGGAGGGTTAATATCCCAGGAAATAGGACTGATCCTGGTTGGAAACATGGGACTGATGTTCTAGGAACTGGAAAGAAGGTTAAATGCAACTATTGCTCAAAGACGGTTAGTGGAGGAATTTACAGATTCAAGCATCATCTTGCTGGTAGTAGGGAAGATTCTGAACCATGTGCTTCAGTGCCGGATGAAGTAAAACAGTTGTTTATGAAAGTTGTTGCAGATGCTAAAGAAGCATCAAAGAAGAAAAGAAGATTAATAGATGTGGAGGAAGATGATGATGATCAAGTTGCTGCAAGTGGCTCTAAAAAAAGTGTGTTTTCCTTTGCTAAAGGAGTAAAAGTTGGAGGTGGAGTTCAAACAACATTCAATCAAATATGGAAAAAGGATCTAAAAGAGCAAATTGATGAGCAGGTAGCTAAATATTTTTATACAAGTGCCATTCCTTTCAATTGTATAAAAAATGTAGAGTTTGCAAAAATATTTGACATGGTTGGGAGATATGGAGTTGGCTACAGACCTCCCTCTTATCATGACATAAGAGAAAAACTTTTGAAAAAAGCAGTGGTTCGAACCAATGATATGTTAGAAGAGTTTAAGGAGGAATGGAAGAGAACTGGGTGCACAATCATGTCCGATGGGTGGACGGATAAGAAGAGGCGTTCAATATGTAACTTTTTGGTCAATAGCCCGAAGGGGACGGTCTTTCTCTATTCATTGGATACTTCTGACATCTCAAAAACGACTGATAAAGTTTTTAAGATGTTAGATGATGCAATCAATCAAGTTGGAGTGGAGAATGTGGTTCAAGTGGTTACTGACAATGCTGCAAATTTCAAAGCAGCGGGTGAGATGTTGATGCAAAAACATCCTCACTTGTATTGGACTCCATGTGCTGCCCACTGCATTGACTTGATGTTGGAGGACCTTGAGAAACATCTAAAGGAGCACAAGGTTACTATAATGAAAGGTAGAAAGGTTTGTACCTACATTTATTGTAGAACTTTGTTAATTAGCTTGGTGAAGAAATTTACCAAAGGAAAAGACTTGATTAGGCCTGGCAAGACTAGATTTGCAACTGCCTATTTGACATTAGCTTGCCTTAATGAGAACAAGGCTGCATTGATGAGCATGTTTAGCTCAGAAGACTGGACTGGAAGTAAGTTTGCCAAAACCCAAGAGGGGAAAAAAGTGGAAGATATCATTTGTGATAATCGGTTTTGGAAGAACATAATAGTATGTCTGAAGGCAGCTGCTCCTCTCATTGTTGTCCTTCGTTTGGTAGACTCTGATGAAAAACCCGCCATGGGTTTTATATATGAAGGGATGGATTCAGCAAAGGAGAAGATAAAGAGCAACTTCAATGGAGTTAAGAAATGGTAAATGTGTCTAACTTTATCTCATTTGAAAGTTATTTACCTTATTTGTGAGTGTTAGTGTGTTACTAATATAGCATAATGGGTCTTTGTAGCTATGAACCTGTCTGGAAAATTATTGATGAGCGATGGAATAACCAACTCCATAGGCCCCTACATGCAGCTGCATATTACCTTAATCCAGCATTACACTATGAGCCGACTTTCGATCATGAAGATGCTGAGGTTAAAATAGGGTTGTACACTTGCATTGCAAGGTTGGTAAAGGATGATGCGGAGAGGATCAAGGTTCAAACACAACTTGCCGACTATCGTTATGCTAGAGGGCTCTTCGCTATGGATGCTGCAAAGACTAGCAGGAAGACTATGCTTCCAGCAGAATGGTGGGACTTCTATGGGGATGGAGTGGTAGAATTAAAGAGGTTTGCCATTCGTGTGCTGAGCTTGACATGTAGTTCTTCTGGATGTGAACGCAATTGGAGTTCATTTGAAATGGTAATTGTCTAATTGAAGTTTTAAATCTGTTTCTAGTTATTAATTGTCCTAGTTTAGAAATATTGAGTTTTGGTTTTTATGGTTTATTTTCTAGGTTCATACAAAGAGAAGAAATAGGTTGCATCAAAAAAAGATGAATGACTTGGTGTATGTGATGTACAACCTAAAGTTAAAGAGTAGAGAAAATAGAAAAAGTGTTGCTCTTCCATTTGAGGATATTCACTCTGATGATGAATGGATAACTGAAGATGGGGATGTTCCAATTGTTGAAGAGGATGAGGAGAATGATGAGCAACCTATAAATCTAGATGAGGAGAATGTTGAGGTTGAGCAAGAGCAAGAGCAACCTATTCATATCACTGATTTGACTGATCCACACTTTGATGACAATATTGAAGATGGAGATGGCGATGGCGATAATGGGGAAGAACTTGATTATGATGATTCAGATGATGATGATGGAGATGATGTAGTTGGAGGATTAGATTTAGACATGTGAAGAAATTGATTATGTACTTCACTTATGTTTGTATTCCTAATTTACTACTATTTGGATTTGGATGATGAGTATGTCAGTATGACTACTTAAGTTTTAATGATTATGAATCTATGATAATGTTAATTGACTTTATTCCTATTTTGTTACTTTTGTGTTATGTATATATGTCATTTATAGGTATTTTTTATCATAGGTAGACTCGTAAGGTAGACTCTTACGAGTCTACGAGTCGAGTCTACGGGTCGAGTCTACCCCCTCTCCACGAGTCAACCTAGACTCGCGAGTCTGACAACCTTGGGCGTCACCACCCATGTTGCTCCTTTGCAGTCGAGAGACATCTTGGAAAGCTCTGATACCAATTGATACGAACCTTGGAAGAACCACACCACAAAAGCTAGTCGTTGTGGTTGGAGAGCCCAAGGCCATATAAACCTCACACCGGAATCCCTTTCTTCCGATGCTCGTACCTTGCAATTGGATCCTATCATAAATGTATGCAAGACAAAGCATATATTCCTTAGGCCTTGATGGCACCTTTACTATCAAAATTATGTACATTGTAATCTACTTGTACTCATTATTTCTAGGTCATAATATGTGAACGATCGCTATTAGAGTGTGTGCATGCATTCAGCTAGTATGTCTATTTGTAGTTATGGGGCATAAGATACCTGCACAAGTGTTTCAACAAGTTGATAAATGTGATCGAAATTTGGTCCGATCTATGTTCTCTCTAATGATTTCTCCAACACATGGAATAACTCCCTGAATTCAGGTACCAGTCTACATTGCTTGGCTCCTTTCAGACTGTGGAACTGATTGAAACCTTTATGAATTACCAGGTAATCGCTCACAAATTATTTATTTTTCGCATAAGTTAAACTTAAGTTTCTTCGGCTAACCTTATGTAGTTATTGTGGACCCCAAATGCTCTCATAGTTTGCCATCTAATGTATAAATTTTTGTGATTTTTTTTTTCGTGCTCCTTCAAACCATTCAACTCTTGGTCGAACGAGGTAATTAATGGGAGATGATTTCGACAAGTTACTTAGTAACCTACACAGTTATAAATTTGGAATGCCTAATAGGCCAACACAAGATGTGTGGTTTGCACCACCAAGGATTAGAACATGATTATGGGGACTTCTTACGATACTGAGGCAGTGTCATTCTTGATCAAAGAGTGTCCAGATATTAACATGTTTTGTTGGATGGAAGATTGCCTTTAATACATTTCAATGAGAATTTTATCTGTGCTAAACTATATCTGCAAATGTTGTTGTCAGACTCGCGAGTCTACGTAGACTCGTGTAGCGTACGTAAACTCGACACGTAGACTCGACACGTAGACTCTTACGAGTCTACCTAATATAAAAAAAAACGTATAAATGAAATATATACATAGCATAAAACAGTAACATCATAATCATAAAACAATAATTATTATTATTATAATTATTAGTATTACTATTATAATAATTATTGAAGGACTTAGAAAATAATTTGGACTAAAGGATTTGTGAAATGCTTGAGTGTGTTTGCACTCAGCTGATCTACTATTTATATACACTCGTAGGAGTAAATACAATTTACATTTACAAGGAGATTAATAATATTTCTACTTCCTAGGTGCATGTATAACATTCCCTATATGCATGACTAACTATGTACATGAATTTGAATATAATTGCTACAACTCCCAATATTAATGCTACTAATTCCAACACTCCCCCTCAAGCTGGAGCATACAAATCAAATGCTCCAAGCTTGGAACAAATATATTGAATTCTTGGCCCCCTTAAAGACTTTGTGAAAATGTCTGCTAGTTGGTCATTAGAACTAACAGATTCAGTGATAACTTCCTTAGAAAGAACTTTCTCTCGAACAAAATGACAATCAATCTCAATATGTTTAGTTCTTTCATGAAACACTGGATTAGAAGCTATGTGAAGAGCTGCCTGATTATCACAACATAGTTTCATCTGTTTGGTGTCTCCGAACTTCAACTCCTGAAGAAGTTGTTTAATCCAAATGAGTTCACAAGTGGCTGTGGCCATAGCTCTATATTCCGCTTCTGCGCTCGACCTGCAACAACATTTTGCTTTTTGCTCTTCCAAGAGATAACATTCCCTCCAATAGAAACACAATACCCTGAAGTGGAACGTCTGTCAATTGGTGATCCTGCCCAATCTGCATCACAGTATCCAACTATTTGAGTGTTTCCTTTGTCTTCATAGAGTAGCCCTTGTCCCGGTGATTTTTTAATATACCTCAGAATTCGTATCACTGCATCCCAATGGTCAGTATGAGGAGATTGCATGAACTGACTTACTACTCCAGCTGCAAAGGAAATGTCTGGTCTAGTAATAGTGAGGTAGATAAGTTTTCCAACCAATCTACGATACCTTTCCGGATTTGAATAAGGCTCCCCCTGACTAGGTAGTAATTTTTGATTTGGATCCATAGGGCTATCAATGGGCCTACAAGCCAACATACCAGTTTCTTTAAGTATGTCTAGGGCATACTTTCTTTGTGAGATTGTGATTCCATTACTTGATTGAGCAACTTCAATGCCAAGGAAATATTTTAACTTTCCCAAATCCTTGGTTTGAAAATGGCTAAAGAGATGTTCCTTAAGTTGAGAGATTCTTTCATGATCATCTCCTGTGATGACCATATCATCCTTATAAACCACCAAGTAAACACATTTATTCGAAGAAGTATGACAATAGAAGACTGAATGATCCGCTTCACTCCGTTTTAGTCCAAAAGCCTGTACAACAGAATTGAATTTCCCAAACCAAGCTCGTGGAGATTGTTTAAGTCCATAGAGAGATCGTCGTAGTTTGCAAACCAACCCAGACTCCCCCTGAGCAACAAAACCAGGTGGTTGCTCCATGTAAATCTCTTCTTCGAGTTCTCCATGAAGAAATGCATTTTTGATGTCCAGTTGATATAATGGCCAATGATAGATGGCAGCCATGGCAAGAAACAATCGAACAGAAGTAATTTTTGCCACCGGGGAAAAGGTATCTCCATAGTCAAGACCATAAATCTGTGTATAACCTTTAGCCACGAGACGAGCTTTGAGACGATCAATCTGGCCGTCTGGGCCAACTTTAATAGCATACACCCAACGACAACCAACAGGTTTCTTGCCATACGGAAGTGGAACCAACTCCCAAGTACCACTGTGCTCAAGTGCCTGCATTTCATCAATCATGGCTAGTCGCCATCCTGGATGAGCAAGTGCCTCATGAACATGTGTAGGAATGGAAACAGAAGATAAGGTTGACACAAAAGAATAATAAGAGGGAGAAAGACGATGATAACTTAAAAAGTTATAAATAGGATGAGGATTCCGGGTTGATCGAGTACCTTTTCGAAGAGCAATAGGTAAACCAAGATTTTCTTCGGGAAGGTCCGTGATAGGAGTGGTGGTTGGAGTAGGACATGATTCATCGCGTCTTTCAGGGTCCTCCAATGTTGTATTAGGAGCTCGCGGATGACGCCGATATATGATGAGAGGCGCCTGAGATGGTTCCAGCTGGGAATTACTAGGAGCAACTTCGGTGGAACCCATAGGAGAGATTGGTTCCTCCAGACAAGGAGATAGATCAAGTAAGGGAACTGGAAATACCTCATGAACAGCTTTAGACTCGACCATGGAGGAGGAGAAATATAGAGTGTCCTCAAAGAACGTCACATCTGCTGATACATAGTAACGATTGTGGATTGGAGAGTAACATCGGTATCCTTTTTGCAATCTAGAATATCCCAGGAAAACACATTTGATGGCTCGAGCAGACAACTTGTCTAAACCTGGAGAAAGATCATGAACAAAACAGACACATCCAAAAACACGAGGAGCAACATGAAACAAAGGTTCTTTAGGAAATAAGATTGAGTGAGGAACTTTATTATTAAGGGAGGAAGAAGGCATTCGATTTATCAAAAAACAAGTAGTTAAAACTGCATCACCCCAATGACGGACAGGTACATTTGCATGAAGTAACAATGTCCGAGCAGTGTCAACAAGGTGTCTATTCTTCCTTTCTGTTATTCCATTCTGTTGGGGGGTATGAGGACAAGTTGATTGATGAAGAATATCCGGTGAAGACAAAAAAGAAGAAAGATTGGAAGAAAAGTATTCTTTTGCATTGTCACTTCTAAGAACCTTAATCGTCTTGCCAAATTGAGTTTTAATTTCATTGAGAAAAGAAGTGAAGATGGAAAATAATTCAGATCGTTCTTTCATTAGAAAAACCCAAGTACATCGAGAAAACTCATCAATAAAAGTGACAAAATATCTAAAACCCATTGATGACACACGACTTGGACCCCATATATCAGAATGAATAACAGAAAAAAGTGAATCAATACGACCTTCAATTTGCCTAGGAAAAGAAGAACGAACATGCTTTCCTAATTGACATGACTCACAGGTGAGAGTTTTTATTTTGTCAAGACTTGGAACCATTTGCTTTAATTTAAATAAGCTTGGATGTCCCAAACGTTCATGAAGAAGATTTGGTGAGTCCGCAGCAATACAAGCGAAAGAAGGAGTTAATTGGAGGTAGTAAAGACCACGTGATTCATGTCCTTTGCCAATCATCCGACCCGTACCACGTTCCTGTATAACAAAAGAATCAACATTAAAGGTCACTGAACAATTAAGGGAACGAGTAAGCTGACTAAGAGATATTAAATTAAAAGGACAGCCAGGTATAAACAAAACAGAGTTTAAGGACATGGTAGAAGTAGGTGAGACATGATCGATTCCTTTGGCTGCAACCTTAGAACCATCCGCCAAAGTAATGAAATGAGGGAATTTAGGTGGAGAAATAGAGGAAAATAAAGAACTATTACCAGCAATATGATCAGAGGCACCTGAATCAATTACCCATGAATTTTGATTACCGGATTGAGAGATGCAATCGGTAGAGTTATGAGCACCAGCAGCAGTGGAGGATTGGGATTGCTTGGCTGCTTTCAATTGGAGATATTCTTGATAATCTTCTTCTGAAAATTTTATCTCTGCTTTTTCAGACTTACAGAGATTCACAGATTTTTCCGGGAAATCCATGAAGAGAGTAACAAGTATCTTGAGTATGACTTATTCTTTTGCAATATGAACATTGAGGAAGGCCACCTCTTCCACCACGCCCTCCACGACCCCCTCGTCCTCCCCGGTTAGACACCATTGCAGAAGATTCAATAGTCTCATTTGAATTCCCACTTGTTTTTGGGGAAGGAACTCGAAGGAATCGAGTGACCAAATTCTCCATTGAGGGAATTTCTTGGCCAGTCAGAATCTGATCACGAACATGCTCAAAATCCGGATGCATTCCCCGGAGAACCAGCACCATGTACAAATTATCGAGCTTAGTTTTCATACCTTCAAGAGTGTCGGATTCCAAAGACATTTTTAACGTCTCAACTGCAGCTTGAGCCTTAGAAACATACGAGATCATGTCATGATCGGACTGTTTGAGAGTTGCCAACTTTTGTGCAGCATCATACAACTGTTGAATGTCATTAGCAAAGACATCATGAGCCTTTTTCCAGAAAGTATTACAAGTTTTGAAGGCTCTAAAGTTTGTTAGGATGCTAGGTTCAACAGATTGCCACAACAAAGCACAAAGTTGATAATCAAGTTTCTTCCACTGATCCTTTTTGTCTTCTAGAATCTTATCCAATGATTGCTCCAAATGTTCATGATATCCTTGACCAAGAAACCAAAGTTCCACGGAGGCAGACCATGCTAGATAATTCTTACCATTTAGCTTCTCCGAAGTGATTGTTGGAGTTCCAGAAATAGAGAAAGCCGGACCACCATTTGCTGTCTTCTCAGAGGTCATCTTAACAGCTGAAAAGTAAGGGAACACAAAGCAAACAGCAGTAACTGGACAGTGACAAGAACAAAAAAACAGAGGAGACTAAGAGACCCACTTCTTCCAACAACCAAAAAGGTGGATTTTGACCAGCTAGAACAACAGAGAACAGTGTTGCGAACGGTTCTGGGCGGTCGCGGCGATTTTCCGGCGTGGGGAAGGTGGCGCGTGAGGTACACGCGCCGACAAGGTGAAGCGCGTAAGGAGGCGCGTGAGGGCGCGTGGGCTGTTTTCCGGCGACGAAACTTCGGGATATGGCCGGTCGGTGACTTATGGTAGGCTTTCCGGCGACGGTGGACAGTGGGTAGCCGGCGACAGTGACTTTAGGCTTGAACGGTGGCTGTTTGGGTAAACTAGGCGAGAGAGTTCTGCTGGACCAGAGTCAGAACCTTCAAGAAGAGGATAAACCTGCTCTTGATACCATATTGAAGGACTTAGAAAATAATTTGGACTAAAGGATTTGTGAAATGCTTGAGTGTGTTTGCACTCAGCTGATCTGCTATTTATATACACTCGTAGGAGTAAATACAATTTACATTTACAAGGAGATTAATAATATTTCTACTTCCTAGGTGCATGT
Source organism: Ammopiptanthus mongolicus (assembly GCA_039655645.1). Classification (NCBI taxonomy): domain Eukaryota; kingdom Viridiplantae; phylum Streptophyta; class Magnoliopsida; order Fabales; family Fabaceae; genus Ammopiptanthus; species Ammopiptanthus mongolicus. The sequence continues at coordinate 17,698,890 of CM077351.1, read as the reverse complement.
ATAACATTCCCTAGATGCATGACTAACTATGTACATGAATTTGAATATAATTGCTACAACTCCCAATATTAATGCTACTAATTCCAACAATAATAATAATAATAATAATAATAATTATTATTATTATTATTATTATTATTACTACTACTATTACTATTACTATTAGGGTGTTGCTATGGTATCCTTGGAAAATAAAGGGTTTGGATACCCTATGTCCAATCAGAATATGCCACCTCAATTAATTGAGTCATGTGAATATCATATGGGGCTAAGTTCTCACCATCTGATTGGGCCACATAGGCTAGGGTGTACCATAGAATCTTCTTTATTATTATGATGTAATTGGACCTATGGAGTTTACCAGCCCAAACTATTTGCTGGTGTGTTTTGTTTTTTAATTTTGACTAGATGGGCCTTTAGGGCCCAACACCCACCTTCTTCCCTAACCTAGAGACACTGAGGCAGAAGAATAACCCTAGATTTTCCAACATCATCAGAAACAGCGCCCGACAAGTAGAAAACTAAGGCCACCCCTTCACACAGGCGCGGGACGGCGAACTCACGACAGGTTCGACAGGCTCAGCAGGAAGCAAGACACGGTGACTCGTGGCAAACTCGCAAGGATGGGGAGGAGCAGCTTCGCGGTGGTGATCCGCGGTGGTGGGCCAGTTTGTGGCTCTGTTCGAGGAGGAGATTCAGCCGATTGTCCAGTCGCGTTGCAAACTCGGTGACTCGCACCTAGACTTGCGATTTTGAGCGAGTTTGACCGATTTACACCGAGTTTGACCGAGTCTGCTCAGAAACCGATTCTATCTGCGAGTTAACCAGTTTTGCCTACCTAGAAACGTAGACTCGGACGATTCTACGAGTCAAATCGCGAGTTTGACAACCATACTTCTAACTATATTGCTTTGAAGTGGAAATGTGTTAGTAAAATAGGGAAGTTGAGTACAATGAGTAGACTAGGTAGTAAGTGGGAACAGACTTAAAGTTGTGTATAACCAGATGATGATAATGCCATGCCACCCTCGTTGTCTAGGTTTTATGTTGCCTAAATTTACTATAAATGACGATGTTTTCTCATGTTCTAAGCCGAAAGGTTAAGTCTCTTATCAGGTAAATGACTGTTTCAAACTTACCAATGTTTTTCAGGAGAATATTAGACGCTGTGTTTGCATAATATATGATCCATCAAGGTCTGATCAAGGTGTCCTAGCTCTGAAGGCCTTGAAGCTTTCTGACTCGTTCATGGAACTCTATCGCAGCAATAATTTTACTGGAGAAAAGTATAAATTTTCTTCTAGAGGTCAATCTCTCTTTAAGTTGAAGTTGAACCATTTGATTTCTTATTTTTATTTCTTCTGGTAAAATAGATTGAGGGAGAAGAACTTATCATGGGTGGATATCTTTGAGGAAATACCTGTAAGCGTTTTTGAACTTTGCTATATAGCCTTTGAGTATTTGACCAAGTAGACTTTCATGGTGATTTGGATGAATAATTATTTTGTATTTGAAAAAATTGTTTATACCAACTTTTAGTAGATTCTCCTCCTCTGCTTTTTTCATTTGCTTGTTACACTTGGTCAGTTTTTAATGCAACAAATAAGATTGAACTAGCCATGTGACCTCTGCATCAAAATCAATTATTTTTGGTACATATTCCATGGTATGGAAGTGTATTAATTAGTTTGGGATTAATTTTCTGTTAATAGGCTGCTATTTCTTGCTGATCATATTTCTTATTTATTTATATCAGATCAAAGTTTCAAATTCTGCTCTTATCAGTGCTTTTATGACGGAGCTAGAGCCTGATACTCCAGTCACCCAGGTGAACGATGATCTGTACAAGTGGTTCTTTTGGCCATTTTAAATTTAGTTTATGTTTTCATCTGCTATTTTGCCATTGCAGTGTGATTATGATCGTCTGCAATTGTCAACCAGTTCATTAATGGAGAGGAATACGGAATTTTTGATCGAATGCATGGACGACTTGTCACTAGAACAACAAAAGGTTATTTTAGGTTCTCATTTAGTGGTTTATTCTTTCTTTTAAGTTTAAAATATACTTGACTGGTGTTTCTTTCATTTCAGTTCCAATTCTACTATAGGAGCTTGTCCCGACAGCAGGCTCAGCAGCAAGCATGGCTTCAGAAGAGAAGGTATGATTTAGTTTGTAATTGAATCAGTGCTTGTTCTAACTAGTACATGCATTCTGTTTTCGTTTGTTTTAAGATTCCACATATTGGCAATTAGTCTTCTGTGATTTGAAAATATGATATAGAATATTTGAAGGGATACTTTTGCTAACTAATAGTTTTGTACATTAACTTGTGACGTTATGAGGCATATGCATACACCTATAATCAATTAAAATAATGTAATCAAAGTAAGTCATTGACTTTTCCAAACAATAATAAACTAGCACCCTGAGGATGGGAACTTAGTAAAGTTTATGGTATTTTACAAATGAGGCTTTTATATTTTGCACTAGGATATTTTATGGTTTTTTATTATAATTAAAATGGGATTTCTTTGAAAATAAGGGTCTGTTTGGTTTGCATTTTCGTTTCCTGTTTCTATTTTCTGAAAATTGTTTTCATTTTCAAATTTTAAAAACACGTTTGGTTTGCATTCTTGTTTTCTATTTCTAGATTTTGAAAATATTGAAAATGTGTTTGGTTTAACCTTTTTTATTTCCATAATTATATTTATTTTTTATTAATGAACCATTTATGAATACAAAATTTATAATATATATTCTTAATAATGTTAAATTGATCGAATTACCTATTTACTAAATAAAAAATAAAAAAATACAAAGATTGCTATTGTTAATTATAACCATCATAACAAAAGTAAATATAAATGTATCAATATCATAGGTAAAATACAGCCATTACTACGTCTTTAAGTCTAAAAAATACCAAAAATATAGTGTAAATGTTATCACTCCCATTTTTCTTAAAAAAACATCAATTATAAATTCTCTCAAGATCTACGGTAACTTTCCCACATTTGATTTGCAATAGTATGTCGAACTTGTGCCATTTCAGCGGCTTCATTAGCATTAACATTGAAACCATGTTGGTCCACCCTTAAAAGCCTTGCTCATCCATAATCAAATATCTCACCAAATGATATTATAGCCATGCTCAAATTCATGTTTCTTAAATTGTTTGTAGAACCTTCCTTTCTGCAAATGAAAAATATAAAACATTAATACTATGTATATACATACATTAAGATAATATTATAAGGATAATAATATTATTTAAATAATATACAGACATTAATACTATGTCTATTCCATGATTTCTCCTTTCTCACTTTTTCCTCCCATTTATGCTAATTAACTTCATACAAAGAAGGTATATCAAAAATAATACTCATTAAAATGGAACTAACATCTTGGCAGAGAAAAGAACAAGAAAATTGATGCTTATTGGTGCTCAATCTGTGAAACAGTAACCTTCAACTAGAATTTCTACCACATATAAACATAAACATTCATTGACTAGATCAAAGCCTGCCCCACTTAATTAGTCTAGACTAGTGATTGGCAAACTTTTGGTACAATATAGTTCTGAACTTATCTAGCTTCAGGTTTATGGTTTTCAGGGTTAATGATAGGTTCTCGACCACAGACCCAAATGCACAAGGCCCACTTAGAATCACTTTAGGTGGGAAATAGGGAAGGGGGGAAGAGTTAGTTACAGGAGAGAGAAAAAGAGAATAACGTATGTTATATAGGTAAGGAGGGGAGGAGGAAAGGATGTTGGGTTTGTATTTTCAATTTGGAAGTCAGAGTGGGCAGAGAGGAATATTTTCTTCTCTGAGGAGCTTTTGCTCTGGAATTACAAGGGGTTTTCCTTTGTAATAGTTCTTCTCTTTTCTTTCAGTCTAGAATACAGTATTTTCATTTCTCTTGAATTGGGTTCCTATCAATTGGTCCGACCTGCCGGATACTCGAGGGAGTGCCAGTGATTTCGAAGATGGAGAATCCAGTGTTTGATGAAGGGGAAGGCGCTTACTGGTGGGTGATCTGCATTGATAAATACTTTGATGCAAGGGGAACACCAGAGGAGGAGAAGATGAGGGAAGCTGTGAAGGCAATGAGAGGTCCTTCTCCCAAATGGTGGCTTTGGTGGGATCAACGTCATCCACAGGTGAGTTGGGAAACATTCTCACTTGCATTTCTTTGGCGTTTTAAGTCGGAATACCGGGACATTTTGCCGATATCCGAAGAGGAAGAGGAGCCAAATTTGGAATCGGAACCCTTGACGACTCAAGGTTCATTCGATTTCCAACAATCAGGTTCCAATGGAGATAGTAGAAGAGGAGCGAGAGTACAAAGGGAAAGAAGAAAGGCTGAAGACCAAGAATCAGTGTGTCAAAGTTGAAGTGGAAATGAAGAACACATATTCAGTGAAGAAAGCCATAGCACAGGAATGAGTATTTCGTCAGAGGGTAGTGCTAGTGTTGGCGACCAGCCGCCATCACCACTGTCGTCGCGCCGGAGAAATTTTGCGGTAGAGAAATTTAAGAAGTTGGGGTTCATAGACGGAAGGACTGAGTGGCCACTGCCAGGACGGCCGAACGACCCGTCGCCGTTGCCCAAACCGCCGGACACGAGAAGGATTCCAGCAATGAGCAAGCGGTGGACATCACCGATGGGACCGTCGATCCCGAGTTCTTCCTCCATCGTGTTTATATGTTTCTATCACTGGAGCACCAACGGTCGCTATGTGGGTGGTGGCCGAAGTGTTTTGTTGGAGACTATCGTCGGTGGTGAGCGTGTGCTGCCGCTGGAACTGCCGGATCGAGGCAAGTGCAGGGAGGAGGATGGGTCATTTGCGGAAGGGCGGCTGGGGACTTCACACGTGGCATGTTGCCCAGCCATGTCTCCACCGCCACCGGAGCCGCCCGACGTCAACCACTGTGAGGGAGGGAGTCGACCCACATCCCGTAATCCATCAGGTGGGTCCACCATAGAGTTTCATATCACTGTGTACACCATTGTCGTTGGAAGGGCCTTGGGGATAGAGCAAGGTGGGATAAAATGGGTATTATGTGATATTGGTCTGATTCTTGACCTAATGGGCCAGGCCCATATTAAGTTTAGTTTGTTGACGGAGGTGTTTAGGATTTGGGCTGCAATAATGTGCTTCCTGCGTAAACGGTTCTTTTCAGGAGCTGATGGTACAAGGCTATTTTCACGTTGTACAAGAAGGGATGAGGAGTCTTATATTGTTGAGACCGGTTTTGAAGGCATTATTTTTTGATTTGGGCTATTCAAAAGAAATGATTGAGAAGGGGGTGGAACTGTGGCAAACAAGAGTTGAAAATTACTGGAGTCTCTTGAGTCCAAAATTTATATCAGATACACTGAGGAATGTGATGGATATAAAAGCAAACATGGATTCTTTCGCAGCTGCTCTTAGAGGCAAGAATGTTTGGGTGATGAATGTTGCACCTCCAGAGGGACCAAACACACTGAAGATAATATATGACAGAGGCCTCTTATGGACTACCCATGACTGGTGTGAAGCATTTTCAACATACCCCCGTACTTATCATTTACTCCATGCATGGGCTGTCTTTTTTGAGCTAGAAAAGAAAGAGTGCAGTCCAGACGATCTATTGATTGAGATGGACCACATGCTTAGGCCTACTGGTTTCATAATCATTCGGGATAAGAAATATGAAGAAGTTACCTTCGTGAAAACACAAAGTATACTTTTTGATAGGAGCATGAAGTTTGAGGAAGGGTTTTATGCAGCAGCAACAAGCCTGGGAATTGATTTGCAGATCTTCTTTTATGCACAGGAGTTGACAAATGAAGTTTTGATAAGCTGCATTAAGAGGGTAACTCTAGTAGTGTCATTTCCTATGCAATTTTCTGGAACAAATCCTTCAAGGGCACACTCTCTTGATTCTAATCAGATGACAGCAAGATCCATTGCGAAGCCTAATGAAGTAGTACTTGCATGCAGAGAGAGAGAGAGAGAATGTAATGACAGAACAGTGATTGAATGGCTCATTCCTTGGAATGCTCAAACAACAGAAGAAATTACTTGGGATGAAACAAATTTCATCAAGCAGCTGCACCCTTGGGAAGTGGCAGCAGGCCAGCAGCTATTAGAGAATTGTTTTCTTTTCTCTTGAGGACAAGGTAGAATTTAAAGGGGGCGGTATTGATAGGTTCTCGACCACATACCCAAATGCACAAGGCCCACTTAGAATCACTTTAGGTGGGAAATAGGGAAGGGGGGAAGAGTTAGTTACAGGAGAGAGAAAAAGAGAATGACGTATGTTATATAGGTAAGGAGGGGAGGAGGAAAGGATGTTGAGTTTGTATTTTCAATTTGGAAGTCGGAGTGGGCAGAGAGGAATCTTTTCTTCTCTGAGGAGCTTTTGCTCTGGAATTACAAGGGGTTTTCCTTTGTAATAGTTCTTCTCTTTTCTTTCAGTCTATAATACAGTATTTTCATTTCTCTTGAATTGGGTTCCTATCAGTTAACTCCTTCATATATCAGTCCGTAGTAAACTTGAAAAGCTAGGGAACAAATGAAAGAAGGAACCTTAATCAAACCAACTATATTCAGACCGTAGAAATCATGGATTAATGAACAAAGATTGGTGAATGACATTGCTATTTTTTATCATAATATCTAATAGTGAATAGAATAAGCAGATAGCACCCCTTTCTCAAAAATGACAACCCCATATCCAAAAATCCACCACAAAAAAGGGCATGCCATGAATCCATCAAAATTTGAAGATATACCAAAACCCATCACTAAACCCACCCAAACAAAGTTTCCTCCATATATTAGTCAGGCCATAAAACCACCCATTCTCTCCTTAAACAAGAAAACCACAAATTTGATGGAACCAAACCCTAACCCCAAAAATCAACACAGCAAACATCACATTGTTCAACACTAGGCCAGAACTAAGTAAATGCCAAGCAAATAAAATACTTACAGTTGAAAAGAACAAGAGGAAGGAATATACCGAGTAGAGGGAGAGAGACCGCAGAAGATTCCTCTGAGAGACAACGTGTGAGAAGAGAAAGAGCGTAAGAGAAGATCAACTATGTAGGTGAGAAGAGAAGAGGTATGGGTGAGAGCAAAGAGAAAGAAACCATGCTATGGCAGAGAGAGAGAGAGAGGTACGAAATGAAGAAGAAATGCGATATTGTCTTGCAGAGAGGAACGCAGAAGATGAACGAAATGAGGCCACCGCGTTTTTTCATCTTTCTCATATTTACAATACTGCCACCGCGTTTTCAACATTTTCAACTTTCATTTTCGAAATTTGAAATGAAAATGTCCTTCTCTTTTTTCAGATTTGGGCCCAATCAAGAAAAGTTTTTAGTGAAAACGTTTTCATTAAACTCAATCAAACACATTTTCAAGTCCATTTTTTATTTTCACTGAAAATGAAAAAACAGGAAATGGCCAAACCAAACAGGCCCTAAATCTTTAAAGAAAGATTTAAATAATGGAAATAGTTCCAAAATTGGTACCAGTTCAATAATGACAAGCTCCTCTGCATGGTGTTGAAGCACTCTTCTTACATGCGGTGAAGAGATGCTTGATTTTCTTTAACCCTTTTCTGGTCAAACATGTGGCTAGACAATTGGAATTGTACCTTGGCTGAATTATAGAATAAATGTCCAGTTGTCCACACAAACCAACCATTTCACCTGGATTGGATGAGTACCGTTATGTGGTTCCTGGTTGGTGTTAATGGACAACCTGTGACCACCCAATAGGTAAAGGAATTCAAGTTGAATCCCATTTAATGGAACACTAAACCCATCTTGGTGGATGGGGTGTAATCACAGATTCATGGTGCACGGGTTACAATTCTACCCCTACTCTGACTTTTGCTTTCGTAGGTTACAATGTGTGAATGGTTGGATAATATATTTCTTATGTAATGTTAAACACATTGTGGCCAACCCCAACTAGTGGCAAAAGGAATTTGTTGTCTTATTATAGACGCATTAGGTTCATTGATTCAATCATTTGTCTAGTTTGTGGTGATACTTTTATGATGGAGTGTTTGTAATTTTCTGTTTGGGCATTAAGTTTGTTGTATGTATTTGGCATCGATTGGGCAATTGAGTAACTAAAGCTACTGTAGCAAGACTGTTGGAAATTAAGAGTTTACTTCAGGTTGAGGATGAATATTTACCTGACAATTTGAACTTTTTCTATTGGTTTAAATGAATGAGAGGGATAGTGAGATTGAAGTGGATGTGTTTATATGGTAAGAGCTGGATGGATGAACCTATGTAGTTAATTGCGCGCAATAACACCGCTATGGCGTGGTCACGGCCAGGGGGCATGACCCGAACATGCGTTGCAGTGCGGTTTTCCGACACGGTGCTACCGTGAACAGGATGCGGAAACCCTCTCTTACCCCACTATTTTATGCGGCATCTCCCCCTTTTTCCTGCTGTTCCCTTCACAGAGCCCTTCGACAAAGCTTTCCCCACCGCATCCAACCATCACCTTCACCATCAATTCCTCTCATGATGTGCTGATTCTTCCTCTCCCCCGGTGGTGCTGTGTTTCTTCTCCATCAGATGTTGATGGAACTGTTTTTTTCGTGAAGCAAAGGTGCCTAACCCTAAGCCTAAAGAAAGAAAAATAACCTTGTCTTTCAAAAAACCTTACCAGTAATAGTTTACATAATAGAAAACATAATGAATTGGATACCTGAAAAAACATAAATTATTCTAAAGCTATATATATATATATGAGAGGGGATCCACTTACTCCAAGAGTAATTTTAAGAGAGTTACTCTCAATCTCATCCATCCATTTATTCTAATCCAACAAAGGTCATGTGGCTTTTATTGAATTAATATAGATCCATTGGATTAGAATAAATGGATGGATGAGATTGGGAGTAACTCTCTTAAAGTTACTCTTGGAGTAAGTGGATCCTCTCTCAATATATATATGTATACATATATAAACACACACACAACCAACTCCACAGGACCACGAATCACCTCAGTGTAGCGGCCATCCCGTTATAGCGTTTTTGGGGCAGCCACTACGCGCCGCAATCCGCGATTGACTACTATGGTATGAATCAAAATGCAGTAGTGCACCAAATGTGGTGCAATTGAGTTTTATTGAGGAATGTGAGGTAATGTTTTACAGGTGTTGCATGTCCTGTTATGTTTTCATTTATGGTGTATAATGTTACATTTTTATGTATCCCATAAATGAGTGTTAGGATGGATGCACGGTAACACAATTTTAACTCAAGGTTTCTAGTTTCAAGTTTCAACTGTACATTAAGGTAACCCTGAGACTTGAATATTCACAATATCTGCTTTTGTGGATCTGTTACAACGACCATGGCTGTTTGCTCAGATATACAACTGGAATGTCGTTTTTTGTTGGCATGCTTTTTGATGTTTTAAGCAAATATGGAGAATTGTAGATTGACAGTTGCAGTAGTTAGCTTTACCCTTGTTTTCAATTGTTTGTTTCATTATATTATTTATTTTGGTTTTTGTAATAATAGGGCGGAGAACATGGCACGTAAATCCGCCGGAGAGGAACCTTTGCCTGAGGAAGATCCTTCAAACCCTCTTTTCAAGCCACTTCCCGAGCCATCGCGGTTGGAGAGCTTCCTCATAACAAATCAAATTTCCAACTACTGCAACCAAATCAATGGGTATGTGACTAGGTTTTGACAGTGGCCACTGTTACTAGGTTCTTTTTTTCATATGTGAAAAGCAAGGATACTCTAGTATTTGCTGTTTCCTTTATCATGGTTATGTTTTCAGCCAATGTTTAATCACAGTATTTTGGGTTGCATGTTTTGCAGGGTGTCAGGACAGTCCTTTAACAGACTATATTTGATGAAGGCTTTGCATGAGGATTGAAAGGCAATTTTTGTTAGTTTATTCTGATGTATGCTTTGGTCCAAATATTTTTTTTCCATATAGGATGAGAATTTTACGGCTAGTTTGGTAGTATATTAGAGTGGATCATGCTTTTAAGTTGATGTAATTTTTGTTTATTTATGAACCCATTTAATTGTAAGCAGTATAGGTTCTTCATTGGAGATTACATGCGGTGATACTTATTGCTCGTTAAATATTTTGTTTTGGATCTATGATCTATATTTTTTGGGTTTCATTACAATTGCCTCACGAAGGCAGAAACCGAAAAATACTCGTCAATTTCAATCGGTAGTGATTAGATTGGGGTATCCAATGGAGCAACTCATTAAAATTGCTTAATTCTTCTTTCTTTTTCTTTTTAGTCTAATCATGTCACATCATTTTGTGTGTGAAAACATGACCTTTTATTTATATTATTAGTTTAATAATTTTTCACTTCAATTGTGTAACTTTTTTTTACGAGTTATCATATCTTTATTTATATTTATTATGTTTTAATTTGAAATTGAAATATTATTAGGTGCTTTTATAAGAATTGATTATTTATGGAAATAATTTTTTTTTATAACGGAATGCCATGTCATTGTGTTTCAATCATAATAAGAATCAATTCTTAAAATTAATCAATTCTTATTAAAGTTGCTCTCAGAAACAGTCATAAAAAAAATAGATGAAAGGAAAAAGCTTCCTTAAGAATGGAAGACACAATTGAATGAATTAATGATAGCATGCTTCCAATATCTTCAAAATATTGAATATTAATTATAGTATTCCTTTTTTTTTTGGTGCAAAATATTGTAGTATTCTAAAAATATCTGAAAATTTTAAAATTGGAGGAAAGCTAGATCATTAAGAAAATGACTTTTCAAAGAACTACCTCTAAATTATATATATGTATTATAAATTGTAGATTATATTATTTTATTTTATTTAGGTTTAATTAAGTTTTTAGTCTCTGAAAAGTGAGTCATTTTTGGTTTTGGTCCTTGCATTTTTTTCATTGGTGCTGGTCCCTGTAAGTTCTAAAACTTTGGTTTTGGTCCTTGTCGTCACTATCCATCGGTTAAGTTTTGACATGACTAACAGGTCGTCACGTCAGCACTGTTATGTAGACTAATTTTATAATATTTAATGTCACATAAAATTAAATATTAATTCTTTACACATTTTTTTATAATATTTAATGACGCTGAGGTATTCAGGAACCCTATAAATGTTCAAGAATGTTACTATTTCAACCTTTCATTCAATTAATAAAAGTATAAAAACAAAAAATGACATTATAATAAATATAAAAATATTATAATAGCATACAACATGATAGTGCTGACGTGATGATTTGTTAGCCACATCAGCACTTAACGGATGGATAGTGAAGTAGGGATCAAAACCAAAGTTTTAGAACTTGTAAAGATCAAAACCAACACAGGAATTAATACCAAAACTAAATCACTTTTGAGGTACTAAAAATTTAATTAAACATTCTTTTTAATATGTTTCTTGTACCTCGAGGGTGATATGCTGGTAGGACCTAAAAGACAAGTAGTACTAGTGTGCTATGTGCACCTACAGAAGATTACATTTTATTATGATTTAAAGCTAAGAAAAAACAAGTAGTGACGTTCAATATGTTCCTCAAAAAATTATTCGTGCAGATTCTTTCCTTGATTAACTAAACGATTTGAATAAGTTAAAGATAATTTATTTTTTCAAACTTTTTAATAAGTTTATTGAAATAAGATAAAAAGAGTTTACAAAAATATTATAAATTATTTTTATATATTATTTATATAAATTTATTTTCATAAGCTATTCTTATAACCTTGATATAAACTTATCCAAAAGTTTCCTTTAACAAAAGGGGGAAAGTGCAAAACAATGTGGAGAAAAAGTGAAGGCAGAAATAGATGAAAGAGTCACGTGATGGATGGTTAAACTCAGTTGCATCCATTGCCCACACATCGCATCACTGTGAAGCTTCAGGAGCTTTCTTATAGTGGAGGTTTTGTTTTAGCAAGCACTGAAAAATAGTAGCATCAAAGATATATTGTTGAGTGGAAATTAATTACACATGCATTAAGTCGTTATCATCATGTCGCCTGAGTCCGCCGTGATGTGAAGGCGTAGCCAGACTCCGCCGTGGTGTGGCAGTGTCGACTTTGAGATGCTGGAACGCTGGATTACGTTTAGGAATTATAATAATTCCAATTAATTTTTTTATTTTTTATTTTATTTCAATAAAGATGATACATGTTATTAGAACTCTAACGTGTGTTGATTCAAATAAAATAAGCTTGAATCTTTTAATCATGTGGTACTGAGTTCGATCCTTGTATTCATGGTAATATGAAAAAAATATTGTTAATTTGGGGGGTCGCAAGCAACTATATCCAAAAAAATTAGTCTCTCACATATCACATAAGAGGATAGTGTGACAAATAAAAAACAAAAATCTAATAAACCCTTACACATTTGGTTCATTTTCATGTATTAATATTATTAATTATCATGCAAAATAAAATATAAGCTACCCGTTGGACAATTAATGCAAACTAAACTTCCTAAGATGAATTTTAAGATCATCATATCCAAAACATTACTTAACTGTCACATAAGCTATAGTTAATTATGTTAGTAACGGATATGATGAAAAGAACCATTTTGTATAATGTTTGATAGTTAGAGGACCAAAACGAAACCTGTTAAAAATAAAGAACCAAATCGAAATTAAAAAATAAAATAAATGAGCAAAAGTATATATTTTTTTTCCAAAGCAAAAGTATATTTTAATCTTCTCTATATATGCGTAAGAATATATGGAATCTGTATAAATTCATATGTGAAGTTATTTATACTATTATATAGAGAGAATTTCTAGTTTTGGTCTCTAACTTATTTCTTTATAGATTATAATTATTAATTTCTCTTACAAGAATTTTAAAATAAATTTTAAAATATAAATTTATAAATACACATCTATTACTTATTTAATAATTTAAAGATAAATAAAAATAATATTATTACTTTTCACTCTCAAATGTAAATATAATATGCATATCAGTTTCTTATTATATAATTATAATTTATTTTAAGTACTCTTGATTATTATATATTTTTATCGTAATATAAATTAAAATATAAATTAACAGACATTTAATGTAATATAAAATTTGGCAATGATGAATCCTTGGTTATAGTGGTGTGTTGGATTATTTGGAAAGCCAGAAATGCTGTAACCTTTGCCGATAACAAGTGGAATGACTGGTATCTACTGAACCAAATTCACACTCTTCATAATTTGATTAATCAGTCTCTAGGAAAGAAGCAAATGTTCCTAGGGAAATTTCTTGGATCCCTCCTGCTGAAAATTGGGTTAAAGTCAATGTTGATGGGAGTTCTCTCGAAAATCCTGGCAAATCCGGTATTGGTGGCCTAATCTGTAATAGGTTAGGGGAGTGGATCACAGGTTTTTCTGGTTTTTGCAGAATAACATCCATTCTCAATGCTGAACTACTCGCTATTTATCATGGTCTTAACTTAGCTTGGACAATTGGACAAAGATTGGTTGTGTGTGAATCTGATTCCCAATTGGCTCTTGATTTAATCTCTATAGGGGTTGATGTTTTCCATCCCTATGCTTCTGTTATTAATCAGATTAGAGCCTTTAAGGGTTATTCATGGACCTTAATTTTTCAACACACTCTTAGACAAGGGAATGAATGTGCAGATTAGTTGGCAAAGCATGGAGCATTTATGGATCATTATCTCCTTCTCTGGGAGCATTGCCTTGCCCAACTTCATTTAGTTCTTCTAGCTGATGTTGTTGGCTTTTCTAGGCTAAGGCCCTAGTTTGTTTTGCTTGTTGTTTGTTATTTCTTACTGATCCAAAAAAATTTGATTTAGGAAGCAAATAAATTTATAGCTTGATATAAAAGATTTCATATAAAAAACAATACTGATTTCAGATATTAAATAGCATTATATACCTTCCATTTCCTCCAATACCCTGCCATATATGTAATATACATTCTCCACCACTTAAATAGTGTTCCTTAAAAAGGAATTAAATGTTATGTATCGTAAAGGACTAATAGATTTCTTAATAATACTATATTGATTCTTATTCAATATATCAAGCTTTACAAAGGGCTCCTATATTTATAGCATAATGACTAACAGATCCTAACAGAAAAACGATAACGGAATAACAACCACCCCAACTGTCTAACTGATACAAAAACTGATACAACTACATATAACAAATACCTAATACAACTAATAAACAGTTAGACAATTGGCTAATATGTAATTCAGAATTCATTACTCCCCCTCAAGATCAAGTGTGAATATGATGAACACCAATCTTGCCAGTTAACTCTTGAAACATTTTAGCCCCTAAGGCTTTAGTAAAGATGTCTGCTTGCTGTAACTTAGTAGGAACATAGTCGATTTTGACAACCCCTGCTTGTGGGCGTTCTCGAATGAAGTGACAATCCATTTCAATATGCTTTGTCCTTTCATGGAATACCGGATTTGCAGCCAGATGTAGAGCAGCCTTGTTATCACAAACTGTTGTTGGCAAGTCACAGTTAACTTGAAGACTTTTAAGTAAACTTCTCAGCCATATGATTTCACTTGTTGTATGTACCATGGCTCTATACTCGGCTTCACTAGATGATCTAGAGATTGTGGTTTGCTTCTTGGTTTTCCAAGAAATAGGTGCTGTCCCCAGCTTCATTAGGTATCTTGTGATAGATCTTCAAGTTAATGGGCAGGAAGCCCAATCCGAATCACAGTAAGCTGTGAGTTGTAAATCATTGTCCTTTGGTAGAATAATCCCTTGTCGTGCAGTGGCTTTAAGATATCTAAGGACCTTTAAGGTAGCATCCCAATGACTTTGTCGAGGTGCCTGCATAAACTGACTTAACACATGAACTGAAAAAGTTAGATCTGGTCTAGTAATTGTAAGATAAATGAGGCGACCAATGAGTCTCTTGTATTGTGATGAATCCGAATAGAGATCTACTTGATCTAGAGCTAATTTTTTATTCTGTTCTAGAGGAAAGGAAGCAGGTTTACATGCCAACATGCCACATTCATTTAGGATATCTAAAGTATACTTCCTTTGGCACAAGAACAGACCAACTTTTCCTTGGGCTAACTCTATACCAAGAAAGTATTCAAGGGTTCCTAGATCCTTCATGTGGAACCATTCACTTAAGTGTCCTTTAAAATTATTACAAGTTGAACTATCATTTCCAGCAATAACTAAATCATCTACATACACTAGAACTGCTAAAAAAATATTGTCATGTGTGTAGGTGAACAAGCTGTGATCAGCTTGTGATTCTATGAACCTATATGCAAGTAGGGATTGAGACAATTTGGAATACCAATTTCTTGACGCTTGTCTTAGGCCATAGAGAGATTTTTTAAGCCTGCATACCATACCTTCCTTAGGAAGTTGATAACCTTGTGGAGGTTCCATGTATACCTCTTCATCTAACTCCCCATGAAGAAAAGCACTACTTACATCCATTTGATGAAGTTCCCATCCTTTTGCCACTGCCACTGAAATTAAGCACCTAACTGTGGTCATTTTTTCCATAGATACAAAAGTCTCATTAAAATCACTTACATCCTACTGCCTTTTTATCTTTAGGTAGAAACATAAGCTCCTAAGTCTTATTTTCTTCTAAAGCTTGTAGCTCATGTTTCATGGCTTCCCTCCACTCCTTTTTTTGTATAGCTTGTATGTAGGATTTTGGTTCCTCTTGTTGAGCAATGGCAGCTAGGTATGCTTAGTGTTTTTCGGAGAATTGAGCATAGTCTAGATAGCTTGAGATAGGATAGGTTATACCTGACTTAGGTGAGGGATCTAGAGACCTGTATGTGGGATTCTTGACAGCGGAGTGACAGTAATAACCTTTCAAATAAGAGGGTGGTTGCCTTGTTCTAGGTTCAGTAATGACAGTTTCTTGAGGTAAAGTTTCACTCTCCCCCTGATTTTGTGCATAGTTTTCTACCCTTGCATCTTGGGCTTCTTCTGGCTGTCTTGAAGAACTTCTATATAGTTCTTCTTGATCATCTTCTAATGGAGGATCCTCTCCTTCTTGGAAGTAAGACATTTGATAAGAAGAGTTTATATTCCTAGGGTGGTTCTCTGTTGTATTTCCTGCACTTGTAACATAAGGAAACACATCTTCATAGAAAATCACATCTCTATAGACATAAAATTCCTTTGTCCTTAAGTTGAACACTTTCCATCCTTTCTGTCCAATAGGATATCCAACAAATATACGGTCCTTTGCCCTAGGATCAAATTTATCTCTACTTTTAGAAGCATTTCGCACATAACACAAACAACCAAAGACTCTCAAGTTATCATATGATGGGGGCTTATCAAACAACATCTCATAAGGTGTAATGCCTTTATTTGCCATAGTGGGTGTTCTATTGATGATATAAGTGGTTGCAAGGACACATTCTCCCCAAAATCTTATGGGGAGATTCCCTTGGAACCTTAGTGCTCTTGCCACATTAAGTATATGTCTATGTTTGCTTTCTACCCTTCCGTTTTGTTGAGGTGTAGCCACATAAGAAGTCTCATGAGCAATTCCTTCTTGTTGAAAGTACCCTCTATAGATAGAATTAACAAATTCTGTACCATTGTCACTTCTAACCCTTTTTATTCTTTTACTGAACTGGGTTTTTACCATGCTGGGAAAGCTCATGATGATATTACTGGTTTCTACTTTGTCTTTCATTAAGTATACCCATGTTCCACTAGTGTATTCATCAACTTTAGTGAGAAAGAAGTGAGATCCATTGTGTGATGCAGTATGATACTTACCCTAAATATCACAATGAATGAGACCAAAAGGTTCTTCCGCTTTATTATTACTTTGGCTAAAAGTAAGCCTACATTGCTTTGACTTATGACAAATGTCACAACAAGACACTTTATTGATATCAAAATTACTTCTAAGTAAAGGAGAAATACTTTGTAAAGATTGGTTGGAAGGATGTCCCATTCTTGCATGCCACAAGGTGGTGAGATCCTTTCCTAACACAGCCAAAGAAGACCCTGATGCATCTACCTTGATCACATAGATTCCATCTTGAATTTCACCTGATCCAATCGGCTTCCTTGAGACCTGGTCTTGTATTTCACAAGAATTCACACTATAAGACATTATGTAATTTGATGTTCTGGTTAAGATGGATGGTTCCCATCTTTTCCACCAAAACAGTGTCTCCAGTAGGCACAACAATGCGAAAAGGTTTATCAATGCATTTTACTTCCTCTAAGAGAGCAAGTAAATGGGTCATGTGGTGCGAAGCACCACTATCAAGGACCCAATATTGACCTTTAAGCCAGCCTACATTACCCGCCATATTCTCATGAGTCACATAGGTTCCATGCAGTGCATGTCCTGATATATTGTGTTCTGCTTCTTGCTTCGGACCCTCATCAGCACAAGCAAAATTGACTGTGTTTTGCCCTGCTGGTTTGTTGTAGGTGCGTTGCACTCTGCGCATATCCCAGCTTGGGGGGTATCCAACTATTTCGAAACATTTGGACTTGAGGTGACCAGGTTTGCCACAATGATCACATTTGGGCTTTGGTCCATCACGCCCTTTTTGTTTGTTGCTATTTGAGTAAAAGGCTGAAGCTGATTTAGTCTTGCAGATCCTTTCTTTTTCTGCCAAGAATCGCGATTCCTACCTCAAGACATGATTAAAGGTGGTTCGTAGATAAGGAAGAGGATCTGAGTTAAGGATGGTAGCCTTGATATGTGCAAATTGCTCACTATCTATGCCACCAAGAAAAAGATGAACTCGGTTCTCTTCCTCCCTTTTCATCAATGCTTTGGATGCTCCACATGAGCACTCTGGCAAAGGTTGTAGCTCACTGAGTTCATCAAAATTGCTCTTGAAATGAGTGTAGAAGTCCTTCACACTCACACCCGATTCTTGCTGGATGAGACAGAGATTACGCCACAATTGATGAACTCTAGGTGCATTGGTTTGGGCGAATCTTTCTTCAAGATCCTCCCAAATCTCCTTTGCGGTGGCCGCATGTGAGATGCTCGCGTGCAACTTTAGATCCATCGAATTTAATATCCAGGCCAGAACCATCGAATCCGCCTTATCCAAGTTGTGGTGATCTGTTGCCTCTGGCGATGGTTTCCTGATGCTACCATCAATGAACCCTAGCTTGGTCTTTGCCCGTAATGCTGTTTTCATTGATCGTGCCCAGGTTCGGTAATTATCACCATTGAGGGTCGCAGCCACAAGAGGGATTCCTGGATTATTAGAGGAACTTAGGAAGTATGCTGGATTTTGTGAAAGGTTAATGGAAGGCTTGCCATCACCAAAGGTATGTTCTTCGTTCTCTGGGTGCTTCTTCACACAGATCAACTGATCTGCTGGCCAACTCTGGGCATGGGTTTGGTAGAATGATTGTTTTTAGCTTTTCATAAATCTTAATTTGGATATCCAAAATTTTGATGTTTGATATGCTTTTTAAAAAAACACATTTTAAGGAACCAAAAACATTTCCATGGGAGGGGGTGAGAAATCTAATTTCCCATGGACATGAGAAAGTTTTTATTTTTTTTTTAAAAGACTATTATACCCCAATTTTTCATAAACAATATTAATATTATGTTAAAATATATTTTTGTTTGAGAGAAAAGAACTTTGGTATAAAATCAAGACATGAACAAATACTGGTATGCACTACTTCTTTAAATTAATTTAATTTTTAACATTTTGATAATATATTTTAATTTTAATTTTTTATTTTCAATTAATCTATATATTCAATGGTGTTTTTGAAAATAATAGGCAAAATAGGTTGATAGTTCCTATATTTTTTTTTTTTACTTTTCACATTGGTTCTATAAGTTTTATTTTTTTTAAATTAGTCGTACACGTTATGTTCTGTTTTCATGTTAGTTATTTTCATCAATTTTGACGTAATGCTGTCAGTTTTGACCTGACGTGGCTATCACATTATAATCTGACACGTGGCTTTTGATCTGATGCCATGAGGTCGAAATTGACAAAAAAGACTAACGTGAATATAAACATAACCTGTAGAACCAATTTGAAAAAATTAAAACTTACATGATCGATGTGAAAAGTAAAAAAAAAACGTATAGGACCAATCAATCTATTTTCCCAAAATAATACTAACATTTCAAGGAAGATGTCTTTAAACCAAACATGAGAATCAAAGATTTTCAAATAACATTCTTGAGAATGTTTAAGGCCTACCAAATATATTTTTAACATTTTCATGAATCATGATTATTCTCAGGAACAAAAAAAAAAAATTGTGTACCGAACACCCCCTTATTGTTTGGGTTTGGAGCACCCGCCTCTGGGTTGACTTGGTTTGCTATGGGAAGATACCAATGGTGCCACTATTTCATGTAGGTTCTATGTTTTATTCATAGAAAAGACTCTTCTAAAATGAATTTGTCTTTAAAAAAGCAATTAAGGTTTATTTATCTTAGATTATTCAATGAGTTGAGCTCTCTATATTTTATCAAATCAAATTTGAATTCACCTTACTTACTTCAGATGAAACTTATCTGTTTTTCTTCGTTGTTTGTGACTCATTTAGTAATAATAAAAATAAAAAGAAAACAATAATAATAAATAAATAAATTTTCTTTTTATGCCATATGATATATTTTTCTGGTGAATGAACATATGCCATATGATATTTACCATGTATAACTAATCTAAGTTTGTAAACACATTAAATTTCATTAAATTTTATATTAAAAGAGTTTTATACAAATGAGATAACTCTAATTAATTATTTTTGGTTGATCATATGACACAGCATCAATAAATCTAGCCTATCCATTTCCTCCTTTAATTTCCCTTCATCATATTACAAAGAGAAACGAAAGTGATATATTTTGAAGCCGATTGATTCAAATAAAGAGTAATAAAGCAGCTCCATGCAATGGCGAAGAAGGCAGTATTGATAGGATGCAACTACCCAGGAACAAAGGCTGAGTTGAAAGGGTGTATAAATGATGTGTGGAGGATGTACAACTGCCTCATCAACCGCTATGATTTTTCTGAGGAAGACATTACAGTCCTCATTGATACTGACCCTTCTTACACTCAACCCACCGGCAAGAACATACGATTCGCACTCTCTACGCTGATCCGATCCGCCAAACCCGATGATGTGTTGTTCGTACATTACAGTGGCCATGGCACGCGCCTCCCTGCTGAGACGGGGGAGGAGGATGACACCGGCTATGATGAATGCATTGTTCCTACCGATATGAATCTCATCACTGGTTAACTTTTGAACTTTCTCTTCACTATATCATTTTCCTCCCATCTTTTTTTAGTAAACCATCATTTTAATCCTTCTATCTAAGTGTGATATACTGACAGTTCAGTTCTTAAAAACAGTTAAATTATGAAAAACTTCCTCAATGTTAATTTTGTTAGTCAAGTTGGTCCCTGACTGAGTTGACGATAGGAACTAACCTGACTAACAGAATTAACATTGATGAACTTTTTCATAATTTAATTGTTTTTAGAGATTGAACTATCAAAATGATCGTTTACTCCATTTTTTTTTTGTTTTTGTAATTTTTTTGTATTTGACCCCCAAAGCTTGACATCTATTTGGTTTACAAATAAAATGGAGAAAGAAAAGCTTCAAATGTTAGGTCATATATGTGATTTACCTATAAGTTTTGGAAAATGTTTAAATATGACACGTTCATTCTTTACTCAATGTACAAAAAGAAAATAAATTCTTTGATAAAACTCATATGCCAAAAGAAAATCTTAATTTGAATGTGACATATATTTATATGGATTTGGATCCTCTACTTTTTTGGAAGAATTGAATATGATTGAAGGTAAGATACATATTTTTTAAATGTAATCGGTGGACTCTATAATCATACATGATGGGTTTTTATATGAAAAAACTTTATCTTTCTCTCTCCGACATGACAATATCATGTTCTTCCATCCAATTTCTATTCGTATAATAATCTTTTGGAAAAAAAATAACTTCTCTTATATACGTTGGCTTGTCCCCTTTTATGAGCGGATTTATATCACTTACAATTTTACAGTTAAAAAAGTTGACTTTTACACTCTAAATAACTTTTGTGTAAGAAATTGCTTACGCAATTTTGATTGGAGGATGATAGGTAGATCCCTCGTATGCAAAATGATGATTCCTTAACAAAATTTCAATAAAATCACTAAGCGAATTATTGGAAGGGAAGCAATGCAACGGTGGGAATTGTTGAGAATTTGGGATACAATACAACATCATGCAAGGATTCGCAAATGGATCTTTTAAACATTTTTCAAAATAACAAAATTTAGTAAAATATTTTAGGTGCTTATCAATGAAAGCTTAAAAATAATGACATATTATGTTTTTTTTATTAAAGAATAGCATCGTAAACATTCCAAAAAACTTTACCTAAAGTCCGTCCTATTCAAAATTTAGGAAGTAAATCCTCACAACCCAATGTATGAGACTCCGAGTGACTTTTTTCCCACCATTTTATTCATTGTAAAATGAATATCTATTTGAAAGAATTGTTTTTTCGTATTTAGTAAAGAATGAACGCTTCTTTTGATTATTTTCAAAACTAGGGTAAATCACACATAACCTAAATTTGGAGGGTTTTTTTGCATAATAACCTTTTGATTTTATGGGCTAAAACTGTTTTTTTTAAAAAGAAGTTGTAGCCATTCATTCATTTATTAGTTCTCTATTATTTTAATTCAGCAAATTATTTGTATATTTGGTTTTTGTAAAACTCACTAAATCATTAATTAATTAACTAAATCATAATTCTTTTCCTCTATCTTTCTGTTTTGAGGTAAAGACTAGTCAGAACTTTTTCAAGAAGCTAGACATTATTTTAGAGAGCAATTCGTATATTCATTTGATATGTAAGCATGAGATGTTGAAGCTAAATTATAAGGAAACTGTTGATATAATGCTGATATTTTTATTTATAACGGTTAAAAAAGGTTGTGGTTTATTTGAAAAAATTCAACATTTGGAGACTGTCAATATACTGCTGATATAATTTTTATTCTGTATTTTTTTTTTTTTTTTGTGCTTCATTTTTATTCTGTATTTATTCTCTAGTAATTGTGACGTTTATTAGCTACTAAATATATGCTCTTTCTTACGATAAATTTTGCTACAAAAAGTTGAACAAAAATATATAATGCAGTACTTCTATTTGTGAGAAAAAAAAAAAAAAAACTTTGTTCATTCGTCGTGTGAGATTTTGTTTGGTTATATTCCAAAATAGTGTGCTTTTGTTAAATGATGTTCCATTGGCATGATTCTGTGGGAAGTAATGTTGTTACTTTTGTTTGTACGCAAACAGATGATGATTTCAGGGAATTTGTAGCCAGAGTTCCTAGAGGTTGTAGGATCACAATCATATCAGATTCCTGCCACAGTGGTGGTCTGATTCAGGCTGCTAAGGAGCAAATAGGAGAGAGCACAAAGGAAGGAGGACAAAATTCAAGCTCTAGCTTTGAATTCACAAATTTTCTGCACATATCCGTAAAAGATGCCAGTGAGTCTAGAGGTATCCACATTCCTTCAGGATTGCACCAAAGACACAAGGATGATGTTGATAAAAGAAATGATCAAGAACTTTCTCATGGGGAGTACAGCTACGTGAAGAATCGATCTTTGTCTCTTTCAACACTGATTGACATACTCAGGCAAAAAACTGGAAGAGATGATATAGATGTCGGGAAACTAAGACCTACACTTTTCGATATCTTTGGCGAAGATGCTAGTCCTAAAGTGAAAAAGTTCATGAACTTTGTCTTGAACAAACTCGAACATCTAGGTGGTGAAACTGGAGGACATGGTGGTGGTATTTTGGGAATAGTGGGCAATCTTGCCCAAGAATTTCTCAAACAAAACCTGGATGAGGGGTACACAAAACCTGCCATGGAGACACATGTGGGAAGTAAGCAAGAGGTATATGCTGGATCAACTAAGCGCACCCTTCTAGATTGTGGAATTCTGTTAAGTGGATGCCAAACTAACCAAACATCTGCAGATGCAAGCCCTTATGGAGATTCTGACAATGCTTATGGGGCTTTTAGCAATGCCATACAGACAATAATTGAGGACACTGATGGTGCAATTACAAACAGGGAGCTTATTTTGAAGGCTAGGAAGAAACTCAAGAGGCAGGGTTTCACACAAAAACCTGGACTCTATTGCAGTGACAAACATGTTGATACTCCTTTCGTGTGCTGATCTGATCGATTTAGAAAATTTCTATTGGGTTTGCTCATACTTCTTTGACTAAAGACCCAAATTGGTCATCGACAAAAAACAACGGTGACATTTTAATCCTTGAGAAATGAAAAATACCAATTTAGTCCTAAAAAGGACCAATTTGACCCGCATTTTACATTTTTGAGGACCAAATTTGTATTTTCATTTCTCAGAAATCAAAATGTCACCGTGTTTTTTGTCAAGGACCAATTTGGACCTTTACTCTATCTTTTTTCTGGCAGACAATTGAAGTCGCACTCAGAAATATTCACTTCATCTATAATTTTGATAATAATGTGTGGCATCTGATACAAACTAGGTCATATAGAAATATTTCATTGTCAGTAGGGGTGGGAATAGGCCAGGCCGCTCGTCGGGGGGTTATGGCCTAGCCTATTTAAGGCCTACCTAGGCCTAGCCTATTTAACAAAAAGGCCAGATTAAGGCTTTTTAAAAAGCCTATATAGCTAAAGAGGTCAGGCCAAGGCTTTAAAAAAAGCCTATTAAGCCTATCAGGCTGGCCTATTTAACACACACATATATAATATATATAATTTAATATATAATACTATAATATATTATTTATAATATTTATAACATTTGAAAGTAAAGGCCTATTGACCCATTTAAATTTAGAGTTCTACTTGCATATTTTTATTTGTGAAGGCCTAACGACCTACTTATCAGTATAGAATTACCAACCTGTTTATCATTAGAGGCTTATAAGCCTATTCACAAGTAAAGACCTATGACCTATTTATATGTGGAGGCATATTTAAAGGTCTTGTTGAAAAGTAGGCTTTTAAATAGGCTTCTAGATCAAGCCAGGCTTTCAAGTAGGCCAGCCCAAACTTTAAAATTTGGCCTATATCAGGTTAATAGGTCAGACTTAGGCCTTGAGATTGGAACACAGGCCAGGCTCAGGCTTGTCAGGGCCTAGCTCGTCCTAGCTTATTCCCACCCATAATTGTCTGTGGTCACCTTTCACAATTGTGTTGCATCATGCAGAGGATGAGTCTTTCTCTCTCCAAAATATTCAGCAACAAGGTTGGGCCTTTTAAAAAAAACAAATACTGCTTGTTTACACTTCCAAACCCAACAGATATTAGGAACAGCAAGCAACTTTCAAAAGGCAGCACTTAGTTGCCACTTTGCAAGAATACAAAAAGTGAGCTAAGTCTAGTTCTCAGGTCAATCATCGATATCTTGAACTCATACTAAACCTACCAATGATGTCAAAAGAAAAATGAATCAGATCAAAATGCAGACAGAATAGTTTCTGATCTACGTTGTAGCAGCTACAATAACCTTTTAAAGATGGCAAATTCAAAAAGTAAAGGGTTTAAGTCACTCCCTGAGGTAAAATGTTTGGGTAATTTGCAAGAGGACATAGGTTCAAATCTTTGTGCCGCCATTTTAACTAAACCAAAAAAGAATTTAAAGGTTTTACTGATTAAGTCTTTGATTGAAATTTGGAACAAAAGTTAAACCGATTTATTCCAAACACTACATAGATAAGTCCAGCAAATAAAAGTAATAAGGTATACATCATGAATACACTGTACGTACAACTATATCTTTCATGTAAGCAAATCATGAATTCATGTTTACATTTATGCAGGTGTACTTGAAAGAAGACAGAGAGAGAGAGAGAGAGAGTGAGAAACCTCGAAGCACAGTGTAAGGTATGGGCCCTAATGGGCCTGTACTAGGCCTTGTTAATAATAAAGCGGTTAGTTAGAGTTAGTTAGTTAGTTAGTTGCTTATAAATAAGAGGAGAGATTGAGAGAATGGGGCATCTTGTGAATTGAGTGGAAGGGGGCCTTTAGGCATTTGGGTGGTGCAGACCCTCGAAGTCTGTAAGATTGTTCTGTAATTCAAGGGATTTTCCCTATTTTCATAGTGAGAGCATATTCAGTTTCTATCACACAGTTTCAACTGCTTCATTAGGAACATGAAGCCCAACTATATGTTGGTTAGCCGAAGTAGTTTCTATGCGAACAACACATAGCATCCTATGGCTTAGGCGGGCCTGTACACATTTTTATTTGAAGTTGAGTAGTTATTTACATGAGAAATATATGTAGATTTTTTGAGAATAATTTATGAAAGCACAGGCAATAAGAAAGACATCATCATATCATTGACTGGTAATGTCGGGCAAAGTATAATGCTCCAATGATGAAACAAGCGACAGGACACCCACAGAATCAAAAGCTATTAAGTTAAAGAAGGAACTTCTAATGTTACATCACAATCAAAATCAAAGCCATCCGTTACAATTATCGTACTGCAAAACTCAACTCAAATCACCAGAACTAAATGGTAGCAAAAAGTGTCAAATAAATGCATGAATTAATAATTTTTGCATCAGCAAAACATTAATTATTTCCTGCTATAATAATTTGATTTCAGGCATATATTATACGCTGGTGAAATACCTGCTTAGAAATTAAGGGATGCTTCTATGTTTCCCCAAAGAGGAAGAATGAGGCCACCCAAGACATTTACTTCCTGTAGTCTTTGGCCATCTGTACAGAAGTTGTGAATCTTACATTTGGGACCATGCATGCACTGCCAACAAAGGTAAAATGTCAAAATGTAAGATATCATAGACTCAACAAATACTACATATTTTGTCACCTTATGTCTAAATGTGTATGTTGGCACTAACATGCATGCATTCCAGCATAGCTATGTGCTGATAGATGAGGTATTAAACAATCCAAATAAATACAGCAAGGGAGCTGATACAAAATTTCATAGTCAATGGTTCAGTTTTGCGTAAGCCAATTGGGTCACAAGTTCACAACAATATAAAAGCAAAAGATGTTCCCTAAAACTGAATCCAAGATGTATTTTGTTTAGTGACTTTCAAACCACAAAAGGTCATTTACAATTTCTTTGCTAGTTCCTATACTCGAAAACAAAAAAACTCAATCCAACAAAAAAGTTCATTCACAATTGTGCTTGCTTAAGTGAGATGGGGAAGAGAATACCTTATTGTTCTAAATATTAAGATATTAGGATAAACAGCTGTTTTAAAAAAGAATCTATGCAACACTAGAAAACTTGATACTTTATTTTGATTCTTTTTGATCAAAACAATTAACAGTCTTCAATATTGCAAAAGTAATTGCTAAATGTCTTTTACATGACACATCACAGATTACCAAAATCACTCTCTAATATGGTGGCTCTGTGAACATACTTGGAATTCTTTTAGAACTAATAAAGCCAGCAGTGTACAAAAATTAACAAGCAATTATACTGTTAATCATAATTAATGAACTGATATTGAAACTTTAACTATGCCAGATGATGACATCATTCGAGCAATGATTCTTGTCTAGCTCAGGCATTATCCAGAAGAAACTGATCCAGCACAAAATGAGAACATTTTAAAAGTCAATCTATAAACAGGATAGTTATTAGTGGCAAGCATTCTTTTCTTTTTCTTTTATTAGAAAAACTAGAAAACATTCTTCTAATTAGACGGGACTATAGCATATCAGTACCTTGTGAATAGTGAAAAAGGAAAACAATGAAGAAAGAAAGGAATGATGTTATTATTTTTATTTCATATGATCATTAGCTGCAATAAAAAAAACCCACCATTTAATACTTTTTTAACAAGAATCAAAGCAGAAGTGAAACACTGCTAACACAGTAACAAGCAATACTCGTCTTTTGTCTCAATCCTAAAGAATCTAAGATTTCATTTACATTGGTTTCCTTGCAAAGTCACGAATACAAGAAATAACCTACTAAGGATATAAACCTGTTTACAAGCAACTTCATATTCGTTTGCCAACCAGTTTGAGCATTTTATGGAGATGAAAGTATTCTATATTTATTTTTTGATTCTGCCAGAGGCATCTCCCTATAATTGGAGGAAATTAACAGGTAGACAAAAGAAGTAGACAATTAAACTGAAATGCTCAGCAAGGGCTACTAACCATCAAATACAGATTGAAGTGATTCTCCAACAGTGGGACGAACAATATTATACATACCTGAAGCAGAACTGCAACAGAATAAAGAATAAAAACAATGACATCAGTAAATGGAAAAGGAGAGCCTGTGTGTGTTTTGGAGGGGGGAGGTGCATCCTGCCAGTATATATAGATGCATCATGATAAACTATGTCTAACATATAACAAGAAACTAAAACAGTGGAATCCAGAAAGTACATCCACAATCACAACTTAGGTGAGGATCCGTTCACACTTTGTAATAATTAGCACACTTACACCATCTAATAAAGTTGTATAACATTTTACAGCCCAATGACCATTTAATTATACATAGCTATGATGGTGAATTAAAATCAAAACAAGAAGGGGTCAAGTGGTTAATGTTTTCATTTGTTGGATAGCATTTTATATGTTAGTTTTAATATAAACTGATGGAGTCAAAAAAAAATGGATGAATAACAAATTTTACGAGCATGGTGTGCATGACACATGCTTTCAATATAGAACTGCAGAATTTGAAAAATATCCTAACCTATAAAAAGTGGAGGCAGATTCCCTCCTGCAGTCCATCTCCACCTCTCTCTACTTGTATATATTTTTTCTATTTTTTTGAACAAAACAAATCAAGCGTTGAGAGTGTGAGAAAAGCAAATCTAATGGTAGTAAATTGCATAACCACGACAAATGCGTGAATTTAGTCAATTTACTACTGCAGGCAATCTGGATCCATAAAAAGTGGAGTTTAATTTTAATATAATGTCATGGTTAACCAATCACAAATTATCCTAACTTTTAAGTAGTTATGATAAGGATAAAACATTTTTAATGATGTAATAATTTATGATTGATAGATTGTTACATACTAATTAAATCCTAAAAAGTTTTCCATGGGTGCAATGCTGATTTTAAATTAGACCAATGTCAGCAGATCCTAACCAATGCATATAATAACATAAAAGAATATAATAGAGAAAAGAGAGGATTCAAGGGTAACTACCAAGACAGAGAAAAGATCTCCAAGAAGTAAAGCTGAACATGGCTAAAACATCAAAGACCTTGAGCTCATCCCAAAAACTCGTCCTACAAATCACTTGACGCCATCCATACATCCTGGTTGCTGTTGGATATTTTGAGATATTTCAAAAGTCAAATATTTCATTTTGATAGGGTTATTATCACACAATAAGTGTAAAATAATGTCGTTAGTTTTTATTATTTTATCCAATTATTTTTGTGAAAATAATTTTATAATTGAGAAAGCTTATCAGATTTTCTGACTTGGTCTTGGTTTAATTTAAACTTGCAACGTGCATAATAGTTTTGTTCTCTTATCTATTAACAACAGATTTATCCAGTTTGACGTGATACACCTTTCAACAATATTTGTAACATATTTTAAAAGTTCTGAAACTACCTCCACTAATAGACCACGTTTCTATTAGGTGGTTTGTTTCAACAAATTCAACCTTATCCTTTGGATATTAAAAGAAAATTTAAAAACTAAAAGGTTGATGGCTTTAACCTTTTTGTACCGGAAGTTTTTAATATACCTTCTGAACTTTCTTTCAAAAGATAGGAAGGCTTATGCTTTCTTTCCTTTAAAATAAATACAAAAAGAATGTTGTCGAATGTTGTATATAGAAGTAGCTCACAATTCTTCTTCTAAAAATTCTCGCTTCTCCATCATTGTGTTCCTGGGTTCTACATTGCCTGTTAATATATTTTTTCTTGTTGTTCTGTAACCTCAGTTTCTAGATCAGGAGGAGCCTGTTGTATCCTGGGGGCTTTGTACACCACACGGATAAACCTTTGAGGGCAGTGTGATTCCACACGCCTCAAGCTACTGTGATTTGTTTGTGACTTTCAGAATTGTTGCTGTATTCGTGCTGCGTTGAAGATCATTTTTTTTACAACAATCTCAAGGGTTTAACATGTCTAACAACGCATCACCAAAACGACAACCGAACAACAATGTCGTACCTCCTGTTCCTCCACCCACGGCACCGCCAGTCAATTATGCTAAACCATTTCCTAACATCTCAATGATTGAAGTCTTTGGTGGACAAAACTTTCGAAGGTGGCAGGAACGTGTCTCTACTGTACTTGACATCTACGGCGTCGTATCTGCTCTCACCGATCCTAAGCCAGCATCATCAGCCAATCCCAAACAGCTTGAGGATTGGACTTATGCTAATAAGGTATGTCGTCACACTATCATAAGTACATTATCTAACGATCTGTTTGATGTGTATTGTTCGTATAAGGGTGCAAAGGAGATATGGGACTCAATGGTCGTGAAGTATACAGCTGAGGACGCAAGAAAGCAAAAGTTTGTCATCGGGAATTTCTACTATTGGGAAATGACCAAGGATAAGGATATCAAGGACCAGATCAACCAGTACCATAAGCTCTTAGATGATCTCAAAGCCGAAAACATCACTCTGCAAGATGAGTTCATTGCTGGCATTCTTATTGAAAAGCTCCCTCCATCATGGAAGGACTATAAACAACAGCTGAAGCACAAACAAAAGCAACTCCCACTCTCGGATCTAATCACTCACATAATCATCGAGGACACCAACCGCAAAGAGTGTCAGGTGGCAAGGACAAAGGCATTGGCGGCACGAGCAAATATGATTCAAAGTAAGTATCAGAAAAAGAGGTACGATCATAAGCCTGATCACAATAAATTTAAAAAGGATAATTTCCCTCATGTTTCTATCCCCAATTTCAAAAGGAAAGGCATGTGTTATGTTTGTGGTAAACCAAGCCATCACGCACCTCAGTGTAGACATAGAGCGAGAAACGATGATCCTCTCAAGCCAAAGGCCAATTTGGTAGAGGTCGAAGGTGATGACATAATAGCAGCGATCGTTTCTCAAGTCAATATGGTGACCAATGTGGACAAGTGGGTGGTAGACTCTGGGATACCAGGCATATTTGTACGAGCAAAGATGCTTTTACCTCCTACACTACTATGGGGGATGGAGAAGAACTCGTATATCTTGGTGATTCTTGAACTGCTGCAGTTTCGGGAAAAGGGAAAGTTCTTCTCAAGCTCACTTCGGAAAAGACATTGGCTTTAAGTGATGTACTGCATGTGCCAAGTATTAGAGCAAATTTAATTTCTGAGGCTCTATTGGGAAAAGTTAGGGTTAAAGTGTCATTTGAATCCGGCAAAATTGTAATGACGAAAAACAATGTTTTTGTGGGAAAAGGATATTGTGATCATGGACTTTTTGTACTTAATGTTTCTGAAGTTATGAATAAGAATGAATCTTCTTCTGCTTATATGATTGAATTGTATGCTAGATTAGGACATATTAATTCCTCATATCTTAGTAAATTACAACACCTTGTTATTATTAATTTAAGTAATAAAAAGCATGATAAATGCGATGTATGTGTTGAATCCAAATTAATAAAGAAAAATTGCCCTCCCGTGCAACAATGTGAAACTGAACTGCTTAATTTAATTCATACTGACCTAGGAGATTTGAAACAAACAATGACAAGAGGAGGTAAAAATTATTATATAACCTTCATAGATGATTTTTCGAGATATACTAAGGTTTACTTAATAAGATATAAAGATGACGCATTTGAAATGTTCCTCTCTTACAAAGCTGAAGTTGAAAATCAATTGAATAAGAAAATTTAAAGAGTTAGATCAGATAGAGATGGCGAGTACTTCCTTTTTAATGATTTTTGTGAAAAAGAAGGTATAATACACGAAGTAACTCCCCCTTATTCACCCGAATCTAACGGTGTGGCTGAAAGAAAAATAGAAGCTTAAAAGAAATGATGAATGCAATGTTAATCACCAGATATTTTGAGATATTTCAAAAGTCAAATATTTTATTTTGATAATGTTATTATCACACAAGTGTAAAATAATGTGGTTAGTTTTTATTATTTTATCCAATTATTTTTGTGAAAATAATTTTATAATTGAGAAAGCTTATCATATTTTTTGACTTGGTCTTGGTTTAATTTAAACTTACAACATGCATAATAGTTTTGTTCTCTTATCTATTAACAACAGATTTATTCGGTTTGACGTGATCCACCTTTCAACAATATTTGTAACATATTTTAAAAGTTCCGAAACTACCTCCACTAATTGACCACGTTTCTACTAGGTGATTTGTTTCAACAAACTCAACCTTATCCTTTGGATATTAAAAGAAAATTTAAAAACTAAAAGGTTGATGGCTTTAACCTTTGTGTATTGGAAGTTTTTAATATACTTTTAGAACTTTCTTTCAAAAGATAGGAAGGCTTATGCTTTCTTTCCTTTAAAATAAATACAAAAATAATGTTGTCGAATGTTGTATATAGAAGTAGCTCACAATTTTTCTTCTAAAAATTCTCGCTTCTCCATCGTTGTATTCCTGGGTTCTACATTGCCTGTTAATATATTTTTTCTTGTTGTTCTGTAATCTCGGTTTCTAGATCGGGAGGAGCCTGTT
Source organism: Ammopiptanthus mongolicus (assembly GCA_039655645.1). NCBI lineage: Eukaryota > Viridiplantae > Streptophyta > Magnoliopsida > Fabales > Fabaceae > Ammopiptanthus > Ammopiptanthus mongolicus. The sequence continues at coordinate 17,667,165 of CM077351.1, read as the reverse complement.
GTATCCTAAGGAGTTTGCGCACAACGCGGATAAACCCTTGAGGGCGTGTGATTCCACACGCCTCAGATTACTGTGATTTGTTCGTGACTTTCAGAATTGTTGATGGGTTCATGCTACGTTGAAGACCATTTTTTTTTTTTACAACAGTTGCTTCCACCAACCACAAACACCCACCATCCATTGTCCACGCCAAAACACCGTGTCGTCGACGACCCACCGCTATTCACATCTAATCACCAACCATCCACGTCTTCCTCGCACTACTACAGAAAAGGGATTTACCAGCGTTTATTTTAGGCCTTCAGCAGCGCTTTCGGGCGCTGACTATTTATCCGCTAGCAAAAGGGGGGAAAGTTCGCCAGCGCTTATTGAAGCGCTGGTAAAAGTAACAAAATTGCTAGCATTTCCTTTAATAAGCGCTGGTAAAGGTTATACAATTGCCAGCGCTTTCTTTAAGAAGTGCTGGTAAAGGTTTTAAACCTTTACCAGCGCTTCTTCAAGGAAACGCTGGCAATTGTATAACCTTTACCAGCGCTTATTAAAGGAAACGCTGGCAATTTTGTTACCTTTACCAGCGCTTCTTCAATTAATCATTTAATTCCTCAAATTTACAAATGCGGAACACTTTAGTCCCTCAGTCCAGTTCCAACGTCCGTTTACTTACCTACGTATCGCTTTAACCATCCTACCTGACTCGCTAGTAGTCTTGCGTGACCTATGACGAATTTTCTATGTAAAAAACGAATAAAAAGTAAAAAAACGTGCACAATTTTAAACCCAAATACCTGAAAATTATGCATTTTTTCACTTTTCATTATTTTTTCACGGCGTCCGGAAATTTATCATAGCCCATACATGACCATTAACGGGCCAAATAAGATGGTTAGTGGGACAAGTAGGCAAATGAATGAAAATAAAAAAAATCTAGGGACTAATTTATCCCACATTTTTAAATTTGAGGGACTAAATATTTAATTTATTTTTTAGGGATTAAAAGTAGATCCCTGAAATTTTTTGGGACCAATTTGGATCGTCACTCAACTTTATTGCTAGAAACTAAAGTGGACTATGTGGGTATGGAAAGTGAAATAAATCGATTAAAGATTATGCTGACATTTTTGTATTTTTGAAGAATACTACTATTGATGCTAATTAAGGTCATAGGAATAATGCTCAACCTTGAAGATGGAATAACAAACAGCTAAAACATAGACATATTGCATTTTCGGAAATAATTATTTTCTAGAAATAATTTTTTAAAACTTAAACTAAATATAGAAACATTTTGTTTCCATCTTCATATTCTTAAAGTAGTTTAATTGGTATATACTATCAGTATAAAGTTTTTTATATAGTCAATCAATCAAAAATCATGATTTAAATTACTTTTAGGATAATTAAAATAAGAGTAAATCTTTATTACTTATGTGATAATTTCTAATTGATTGATACTGAATTCATAACAATTAAATCTTTCTTATAAATAACTTAAAGATTCCTTGTATTAAAGGTGTTATTCGTTCAGGAAAAAAGAAGAAGGTGTTATTCGGGTAGGGACAGTTCTTCCACCCGAGCAAATGGGACCAACTTACCTGTGTGTAGCCTTTTTTCTATCGTGTCATCTTGTTGCAATTAATTGGCTATGGGCTAATCTCGGAGTTTTATCCTTTTATTACGCGTCTCACCCTCTTACACCCAAAGCCAATATAAAGCTTATACTCCTGCTTAAAGGTCACTCTTGTTTTGGCATTTGGTTCTTCAGCCTCTTGATTAAGCCAAGAATACAATTCGTACAAAGCTAGCAAGGCAAAAATAAAGCAGAAAGAATCTGATCCCACTTGTGATTATTTTTCCTTATTCCTTTCAATTTCATCACCCTTTTGTTTTCAGTGATTAATTTCTAGCAACCACACTGCACCTTCCTTTGTGTTCCATTTTTACATCACATAATATATAATTTTTTGTTTTGTTTTTTAGAATGTCCTCCCATCCGATAGGTGAGAGACTAATCTCCCGGGATACGATCAGATGCAACGTGTTCCATATTGTATTTTTCCACATGACATAATATATAATTTTATACCCTATTATAAGTTGTAACATCATATAAATATATGATATCTCTTTAAATTTTAGGAACCTAATAGAAGAAGATGCGATGGGCAACCTCTTGGCAAAAAATAAAAGGCGTGACCCTCAAATTTCTAGAAATACCAAAGGAGGAGGTGGAAAAATCCCCTCCACCATAAGCACCAGAGATGTGTCATCCCATTTTCCACCACAGCTACGTCTGCCACCGCAACCACCACCGTCACAACCACCACCACCTCCACCAAGAGCACAATCTTTGTCTAAGAAACCAAGTTTTGGGGCACATAATTCAGGACAGAGCTCAGCAGTCATGAACAAAAAGCAATCTGCCAAGAAGTATGCTTTGATTCCTGATAACTTCACAACACTTGAACAGGTTTGCTTCGCTTCCTCCCAGTAACAGATAAAGAATATGTTTGAGTTTCTGTCTTCAACCTTCCTTCCGTTTGGTTCATTATCCTTGAGATTTCTTTACAATCTGTGGATAGTGTTAGAAAACTAAGGCTATGATGGGGAGTAAGGAAATGAAGTGGAGTGGAGTGCTATCAATCTATTGTTTAGTAGTCAGTTTTCCATTTTAATAATTATTTGGGAGTACAATGGAGTGAAGCGAATTATAATGGTTGTGAAGTGATTTATACTCCACTCTATCTCAAATATAGTGGAGGCATAAAAATTTGAGGGTTCGAGTGGTAAGAAGTGATTTGGATTCTCATCCTTGACCTTTCCACTTTAATACTTCCTCCGGACATATATATATATATATAAGCAAAAAAGTACCTAAATTTTTTGGATTCAAATATAAGCAAAAGTCAATCAAATCAACCTTATTTAATGTTCGTGTTTCAAAAATATCTTTTGCTTAATTATTTTTTTATTTTTCTAAGAGCATTATACCCTTTCAAGACACAACTTCCAAGAGCACTATACACTCCCAAGAAAGGATAGTTTAGTAATTATAACTTATTTTTTTATACCAATCAAGACAATTAAACTAATATAACTAACTTTCTATCAACATTATGTTGGGCCGAGTAGAACTAGACTTAGATCCCTTAAGCAAGGTCTCAAGTTAGAACCTTCTGGATGGAAAAAATGTGGTCGGGAGGGGAGATCCCACTAAAGGTAGCCAGCTAGGCTCCCGGAAAGAGGTTAGTAATCGGCAAAGTCGGTGGATACTTCACACCTATGTCATGATAACAAAAAAAAATTTAGCTAACTTTTTTAATATGTATAAAGTTAATTTTTTTTTTTTTTTGCTTTTATATATATATATATATATATATATATATGGAGTGGTACATTAAAACTCTTAAACAACTAATGAAGTCTTTTTAAAAGTCCACTCTATTCATCCCCTTCAGTCAACTGGTCTGTATATAATGGGTTTTACATATATTTAAATATTTTTTTCTAACATGGGTAACTCTTTTTTCATTTCAATCGTATGATTTTTGAAATGTGACTGGTAATATACTATTTAAAATTTCTCTACAAGTTTGATAAGAAAATTTGTTTTATAAGCTAAGCAGTTATGAAAACGAAACAGAAAAATTAAAGAATTGATCATCTCACCTGCAATTTTTTATCATTTGATTATGTAAATATAAAAAAAAAATACAAAGTTTATAAAAAAAATTACAAACTAAATTTATTAACAAATTTTTTATGTTTAGCTATCTACATTATCTCAACAATCTCAACAATAAAAAACGTACAAGAAGATCCATTTGACAAAAACTTACCATGCAAGTCACGACTTTTGAGGATAATGACCAGGTCAAGCTGCATTGGGTCAAGAGTAGGGAACAAGTTATGGCCACTAGTCATTTTCCACTTTAAATGTCTTCTTGGAATTTGTTTATAGAATAAATATGGAAGCCTAGGTGGACGCCTTCATGAGAACAAGGGTGGTTGGAAAATGTTAAAATATTTCAAAGTGTATCATAATTAATATCTTTACTATATTCTCATATTTTTTAAACATTTTAATCGATTCTTAAAATATATTGTTGAATTAATTAGTCATTTAGTATGTGAAGTAATTAATTTTAGAAATTATTTCTTAATTTCATGATAATTTCTAATTTACTATTTGGCTAAAATATATTTTTGGTCCTTTAACTTATTTTTTAATTTCAATTTGGTCTCTTAATTTTTAAAAGTTTTAATTTGATCCCTTAACTTGTCTATGTTAACATAAGTTAGTCATATCTGTTAATGTCATAAACAAAAGTGACGAAAGTGTCATACGTGTTAACAATTTAAAGGACTAATTTGAAACTTAAAAGTTAAGAGACCAATTTGAAACTTGTTAACAATTTAAAGGATCAATTTGAAACTCATTTGCTTATGTCATTGACAGAAAGGACTAACTTATATTAATATATATGATTTAAATTATGATACTAAAAAATAAGTTAATGGACCAAAAAAATATTTTAGCCCTTTTTTTACTGCAGACATAATGTAGTATAACTAACAAGACTTAACACAGTTGGTAGATAGTTGTGTTTTTTAAACATGCTGTAAGAGGTTTGATTCCTGCCGTATATATGGAGAATTCTTTGTTAGGAAAGTCAAAATTCATTTCGATAATCTCTACGTCTCGAAAGGATTAGTCTATGACTATCGATTGGGGAAACCCTTGTGCACACAGAAAAAAAAAAAAGAATATTTTATAAATAAAAAGCTATTGTTTTGTCTTTTGGATCACATCACTCACATTAGATCATTCAATAATATTTTCAGTTTATAATCATCTTTTTTTTATATTGTTCCATGGTACTAAACATAATTCTACAACATGACATCAGAGTCATGTTGTCCCCGTTGGGGAGAGTTTTTTTCCTTTTACTATCTAAAGGTCACGAAACTTGTTATATGGTTATTCACCCTTTTAAATCCAGATTAGTTTTGTATTTTTCTCATTTTGTTTTCTCCCAACTTCTCCCTTTTTAATGTTATAAGTTCTCTTATGGTCTCGAGTTATGAATAAATCCCCATCTTGTAGTCATCTAATTCGGTATCTCCAACCAACTCTGTCTGATTCAGCGTTTCAAATCATTTTTGTTGGAAGTAACGTCTCCGATGTCATATTCCACCAGTTCCAACTATTACTTCTATCTTTCTAACGTTAAAGATTGATTTCATAGTTATGTCCCAAATATAGTCTAGTTTCATTTTTGATGCAATTTGACCTTGCTTGCGCGCGGTGCCTTGAATTGTCTTTTTTCTACCATTTCTATTGTGCATCTCCAAAATATTGAACTTCTCTTTTCACATTATTTTTCTTTTGTGTGTTTAATTGTGGCAAAATAAAATTTAGTAAACTTTAATTTTAGAGAGAATATACTTAAAAAATATCTCATAATATTTTTTTTTGTACCTTACGATATTCCAAAATATCTTAGTTTATTCTTAAAAAATATATGATGGAATCAATTAATCATCTAATTGAGGAAGCAATCTTAAGAGTTATTTTTTGATCTCATTACATTTCCTGGTTTATTTATTTATTAGATTAGGGATAAATCTAGTACATATAAGGGTATTGTTTTGTCTTTTGTATCACATCAATAAGACTATATGACACCCTCAAATCCGATGTCACTTTTTGTAACCTAAAACACCAATTAAACGATAAATAAAACTTACGAGTTTTACTTTCGGACAACGGTTCATTTAATATATCTTACTAAGTCCTGAAAATCGTGATAAAATTTTTTCTTGTTTAGCGACTATAAAAAAAAACACAACTCAAAATATAAACATAGTACTCATATATCAGTATATATATACAATCATATATATATATATATATATATATATATATATATATATATATATATATATCAGCTAAGAACTATGGATAACATGTCCTTTTCCAAAAGAACAATAAAAGATAAACTGCTAAAAAGCTAGAAATTAGGTAGCAATAGTCTGGAACCATATCTCTAAAATTCATGGCCATCAGTAACCGTTAACAAACTACTCAAAAATCGCTGCTTCAAAAGAAAGGTCTACACCCTAAGCTGATCAACCTAGTGGAAGCCATTGGACAGTCCCCCAAAGGAGGGTCCAACTGGTCCGTCAGAAGAGTGGTCGGGGGAAACTACATCCCCGTTAACCATCCCTGCATCTCCGGCTCCCTCAGCTGGAGCATCCCCGTGTTCCAGAGGATGGTACTCAGGAGTCGCAATGAGCTCCTCCTCCTAGGGATCCTCCTCAGAATCCTCATCCTCTTCCTCATCCTCCTACCCCTCTGGCCCCATGGGCACCAAGACAAACGGAGGTGGAGGGGATAAGGGAGGCTGCAGCTGGGGCTATTAGGCGACTAGGATAAGGTGTTGCAACTCCCCATGATCCATCAAGTACTGCAGCATCAGCCAGACCGATGGCAACGGGATCTGGACAGTCTCAACCGTGTGTACCCTCTCCTGAGGTCCTACCTCAAGGTTCCCTCTCAGGGTGCAAACTGGGCCCGTGTATGCCGCACAGGTAGCCTCGGAATGTATGACCCAGGCGGCGGGGTCCTCTCTATGCTCGAAGGTGAGGGAGCGGACTCCTGTGTGCGCTAATCCCTCACTCCCCAGGCTCATCTGTACATAATAGATATATATACCAGAATAAAACAGTCTAGAAAATATGTAAGGATGAGAAACCAATATATGAATCCAAAAACGACAACTATATGCCCAATCCAAACAACAAATTCATACAATACATCTCATCAAATATCATCATACATCACATAGTACAACATATATAGTCAAGTACTAACAGTAGTAAATACACAAGGGCTTTGTACCCCACAATCAACGTTATACTCTAAACGTATGCATGACACTTCCATATATCTCAACGAATATTCGATCTAGATTTCCGTAAACCCCATCACCATAAACAACGAGTTGATCAGACTCAAAGTCATTGCCTCGCAGGCAACAATGACAAACGCCATAATTAAAATCTGGCAAAACGTGAGCACGTAACCTCCCAGGAAATAATACATGGGCGCGCATGTTAGCGGTACTCACGATGTATAAGTCATACTATATTCTCCTTTTCACTAGGCACAATACGCTCTCACATGGCACGTATGACATCATTGTCCATCAAGGCACAATGTTACATAATGACAATAAGTCATCTCAGGTTCCCCTTGCCTATCAAGGTCCCCCGTTTCACGGCATGTCTGCCCAACACACAAATGCATGAGAAACTATTTAGTTTTACGATAATTGATCTTTGTCTTATCAATATTTCTCTGTTGTAGCATCAGCGCTAACAACCACCATATTGTCATAGACTCTTTAAGCCTCAAAAACATTTTCTCAAAACAGGACATTTAGTTCAAAATAACTCAAATCCAAACATCCCTAACCGATGCACCAGTTTAGAATTTTGGATTCAAGGTCACAAAAACATCCTCAACCTTACAGGACCACAACGATCGTCCCTAAGTCGACAGGATCACAATTAACACGGATCCTCGATCCACGTGTTTCTGTATAACCCTAGAACCCCGACGTCTCGGTTTCTAGTTTCTAAGCTTTAAAACCACTTTTCTTGAAAACTCAAAAACCAAAATCACAAATCTCTGACACTTGCACAAAGTCCTCGGGATCGATTTTTCATAAAACAAAACGTAGTCCAAAGACTATTTCTGCAACACCCTTTCCCGAGTGTCACATTCCCGAACGTTTATAAGGTCGAAAATATTCATTAATGCGGAAAATACGATTTTCTTTTTTTTTTTTTTACTTTTCACAAGATGTCGTGGGATTTAGTAAAGGTAAATAATACCAATAACGTACTTAGGTTCGCCATGCATTTCTAGAACATAATGCATAATAAATACAAGGACATAAACAGAAAAAGAAACGTCAACATTACTATATACAGACATAGGTCTAATGTATAACTGACATAAGAAATACAATAAGTACTAGGAGTCGTAGCTCCCAAAAGGTACTACAAAACTGACGTAGTCTGGCCGACAACAAAACTAAACCACAAAAAGAAGGTCCGCTTCAGGGCTTAAGGAAACTACTGGACCGAACCATCGTCATGTCCACCTATTCAAAAAGCAACAGCAAGTACCAACAGAAAATATACAAATATGGGTGAGATTCCCGTTCATCAACACAACAAAACAGCAGTAGTAAAAACGGGACGACTCATCGGGTAACAGCATACCCAACATGCTTACAAGAATTCTCAATGTCAAACATATTAAGCAGTTGACAGCATAATATCATGTTAAGTAGTTAACAGCATAAAATAAGGTACTCTTAAACAGTATAACGATGTATAACAGTAAATGTAAACACCAATAGCCATGCAATGCAATGCAATGTATATGACTCAATGTCAATGTCACTGGGTACTACTCTGACCCCTACTCCATGGAGCTAACAAAACGTCGGAGAGAGTGAATGGGAGGACATGTTCCAGTTTCTGCCAGTCATGAGCAAGATGCTACAACATTCGTAACGTGCACGTATCTGGCTTTACGGAAACATTCTCGACCAAACATGAAAAGTACGACATCTAGTAGAGGATATCAGTGTATTGCACGGATTCGCTACGACATAGAAGAGCTACCAACTGATCACATGTAAGCCCTTCCAACCCTGATACCTCCAAAAAGACCATTGAAGATCGTCACCGTAAGATTCGCACCCACATCAAGGTGTAAGCTCAACTCCTAGGCTCAAGGCCTTACAACTATGCAAATGAAATGCCAATGCTTACACAAAGCAGATGCGATCAAGCAATGTTTATCCCCCGGATAAACCTCGAAGTCTACTAAGGTTCTCTTCCTTAGGAACTATACGCGTCTTTTGAAAACAAAGCCTTTATCCACCGAATAAATCTCGTGATTCCTCCGGAATCGAGTTATCACAAGACTGAAACAATTGAACGACTGATCGGGGTCTGAATCACTGATCCGTCATCGAACTACTGTTTCAAAACCCAAAACGTTTCATGTTTGTGTTTATGTCTTATGAAGTCATTGATGTATTAAGTCATCATTGGTATAGTATATGGTCTTGTTTCACCACATATTACACTTAATTATCCCTTGTCTTCAACTCTAAATCAATTACTTAACTTAGGTTTTTAAAGCGTAAAACTTTACAGTTTGAGTTAAAAACTCCTTTGTAAACCAAAACATCTTCTCAATTGAAAACTAATTTGATTTGAAACAACTTTTGCATCACTTACTTACTCTATTTTTAGCATTTTTTGAAACATTAAATTCGCTTAGCGAAATTATATTCGCTTAGCGAAATTGAAGCAATAATGCCTCCTTTGGAACTCCTCTGGATCGCTCGGCGAAACATAAATCGTGTAGCGAAATTCCACTTTATTCACTTAGCGAGTATCATTTCGCTTAGTGAAATTGAGGCGGTTATACCTCTTTTGAGACTCCTCTGGATCGCTCAATGAGACATAATTCGCGTAGCGAAATTCGCTTGGTTCGCTTAGCGAATATTAATTCGCTTAGCGAAAGTGAGGCAGTGATGACCAACTTGGAATTCCTCTGTTTTCGCTTAGCGAAAGTAAATTCGCTTAGTGAAAAGTTGCCTTAAAACAAGACATTAACCTTATGGAACCATTTTGATTCTCTTCATGAAACCACTTCTTTTCTCATTTTGAGTCACTTGATTAACTAGATGGACTAAGGATAAGGTATAAAACATGTTTCACTTTGGTGAAAACACTTTGAGATTTAATTCCATTCAAAGTCACTTAGGGTTTTTCTTTGAAAAACATAAGTTATTGAAAACACTTTCTTTACATCAAAACTTGACTTGACCAAGAACTACCCATATTCTTCCTTTGCTCAAGGTCATGGCTAATAGCCAAATAGGAACCAATGTGAAGTTTTACTTCATCAACTAATCAAAGTATGGCTCACAAAACTTACACAATCATGATAAACCATAACCCACAACATTGCATCATAATTAAGCACATAAACACAAAAGTCTATACTTGATCTAATAATCAAAGTAGGTTTTTCATCATGCAAAAAGTCATTTTCTCACCTAGACAACATCATCATAAAACACATGATAAGGCATAAAACACATGATAAGGCATAACTACAAATATCACACATTATTCTCTTGGAGAACTTAACACAACTTAACCATTAAAAGTGAACCCAAACTAAAGGGTTTTACCCTCACATAACTTAAACAACCATCTTCACCACCACCATCTTGGTGTGATGAGGTTCATCTCCCCATACTTGTTGATGAGCAGATTCCAGGATCAAAGTCGGTTGATCGGTTTGTAAACCTCCTGGCAATCGTCAACAACTACACCAACACAATAATCTAACATTAAACAACAATCAAAGCCAATCTCAACTATTCTAACAAAGAGGATTTCGGCCACCCTAGGTTAAAAAGTTTAGGAATTGGTTTTGGTTTTCCATTTCATGGATTCAAAGGCATTAGGAAAGCTAAGGATGAAATCAAGTGTTAAAAATCAAAAATTGATGAAAACACTATTCATCATCATCAAATAGGATTCGGCCAAAAAGTGCTTTTTGAGCTATGAGGAGAGTTGAATCATAAGCTCTTGGATTTAGGTAGAGATTGATGATGTGAGTTCAAAGAACTTGGTCTTACCTCAAAAGGATTTTTCTACAATTTCCTATGGATTTTCAAAGTTTTGGATCTAAGAATTTCTTTTCATAAAAATGAAGATTGATCTTGAAATAAAGAAAGATTCAAGAAGCTAAGAGATCATAGAAGTGATCTTACCTTGAAATGAGGGAAGATTGCTCAAGGAATCAAGTGATTCCAACAAGAACTCAAGGAGCTTCAAGACCAACAATGGTGTTTTCTCTCAAGATCAACTATGGAGCTTTAGAGGGCAGGGGGCTGTGCGTGAAAGTGAGAGAGTGAGGGGCTGAGTTCAGCCTCTTAAAAGCTCACTTAAGGGTAAAAAGGTCATTTGCCAAAAGGGTATAATGGTAAAAGTGTAAAAGACTAAGGTTAGGGGCATTTTGGTCATTTTACATCCAGATATTTCCGAAATTCATGACGACTCTGGCATACTCTCCCAAGTGTCCTGGGATGATATGATATCAAGATTATCCATTGGCGAGTCCCGATAAATCCATATGTGGCTCCGTTCGTCACCCGATTGAGGATTCCGCCCGAACGAAGGTCAGGAAGTGATTTTTCTGAAGTTTTTGTGAAATTTAATCAAAACGTAGATAATCGAATTCTAAGACTTACTATCTCGTTCACGGGTCCATCTGAGGTCTTTTGAGCAGTAAAATCATACTGTCAGTGTAAAAACGCAGATCGGACTCCGTTTGAGTTTTCGACTCAAAACTTAATCGTAGCTTCCTACGATATCGTCGAGCATGACTATGGTCTCGGAATACTTTATTTCTATTCCTAAGACCTCGAATAAAATAAGGACATTAACATACTGAAGAAATAGAAAACGTGAAAATCAGGGCGTTACAATTTCTTTTTCTATCGTTGTTTTTCGGGAAAAACACAAACCTTAAAAATAAAGCTTGTAAAAACCATTTTCCTTGGATAAAACCAATTTATTTGAAAATCACGTATTAACTTTATTAATCTAAAAACTAATAAAGGTTTCTAGCGCCCCTATTTAATTTAAAAACATCGCTTTTCATTATTAAAACCACATTTTCACAATTTTGCTCTTTTAAGTTAATTTTCCCTAAAAGCAGCTGTTCATTATATTTTATTTTAAAAGAGATAATTTATTTATTTTCTCTTAAAGTAAATTGAGAAACAATAAAACATTATTTATTTCCTCAATTCTATAGTTCAAACTTTTAAAGCTTTTAAGTTACACGATGTCGGATCCTAATCGAAATTAGGTCCTCTAATGCCTTAAATCCCACAGCAGGGCACACGATGCATCCATACAATTATTTAACAGTTATAGCATGTATCCAAATATGTCAGCAATTATGTCATGCATAGTCAAATCAACAGCAGTAAATAAAACAATCACCCAATAATCAAATACAGAACATTTAATTACAACACAAACACCGATGCAGTACATAGCTGTCGGAAATGGAATTCCTCAGGTTTGTCCCCTTACCTCTTGTAGTCCCAAGGTAACCTATAGACACCCGATCAATCTGACAACTGGCTCAGCTAGTTGCCGATCACTACATACACGCAATCCATAAAGACATTAACTCAAAAAAACAAAGATTTCTCCTATTGTACCACCCCTAGGGTTCGGCCCTATTAAACTAAAAATAGCTAGGGAACTCCAAAAATTCTCATTTCTTGGTTAACACCCTAACTAAGTGTAATAACCTTAGATATCAACTCAAAACATCAAAAACCAATCAAAAACCCTACCCTACTCAATAGGGCGTTTCGGCCCCTCTATGGTTAAATACCCTAGAGAGATTTCTTGGCTCTAAGCTCTTGGATCATATAAGTATGTCATGAACCTAGGCCATAGAAATTGGTTTGGTATTGAAATAATTTTTCTACAATTTTTCATAGATTTTTGAAGATTTAGGGATAAAAACCCTAACTCCTCTACTCATGAAATTTTGGGGAGATAAATGGGAGATTGAGAGAGATAGAGATGAGATTCTACCTCCTATGATGATCTACTCCAAGTTTGGTGAAGATTGCTTCAAGAAATTTCAAAGATTTAGTCTCCAAAAATGGAGTTTCAAAGGAGAGAAAATGAAGAAATGAGAAAAGAGTGAATATGGGGGTTTGGGAGAGGGAAGGCTGCCGAGAAAGTGAGAGTGAGGATAAGAGTGAATTAGATACTTACTTAGGTTTTTGTTAAGAGTTAAGTAATAGAAAAATGTAATTAGTAACAAAATTTAACCAAGGGCAATTTGGTCAATTCACTTCCCGACATTTTGAAATCATCACGACACTGGTATGAGTCCTCAAATAACTTGACACAGTTCTGGCATGAAAATTATCCGTTCGTGGGTCTCGAAAAACCCTAAGACAGCTCGAAACATCTCCCTGATTGATTATCGGTCCGAATATAATATATTATTTTTATTTTCGGGCTTTAGGACGCATTTTAGCAAAAAGATAGAGGATCATATTCTAAGACTAATGGTCTCGTCCGTTAGTCAAGATTAGGTCTTGATAGTAGTAAAACACTATCATCCATAAGATGTAGATCGGGTTCTGTTTGAATTTTCGACCCAAAACTTAACCATAGGCTCCTACGATTATATTAAGCATGACTATGATTTTAGTTTTCCCAAAATCGTTTTCTAAAGCATAGATAAAAATATAAACTCATTAATTGAGTTTATCATTCTTAGAAAACACAAAAAAATCGAGGTGTTACAGACTACATTCATCACTAATATTTTCATTTTATAAATATTTTTTTTCTACATTCCGTAACTTCAAATTTTCTTCTCCTTTTAACTTTTTAATTTTTTTGTTTGTATAAGAAATGCTTTAACTTTATTTAAGGGAAATAGTTTTGTTTTTTTTGGATAAATGTTTTTTTTTTTAAATGAGTTATATTGTACTCAACAACTAAAGAAATCCTTGGTAAAATTGAAGTTGAAGTTGGGTCTTTGGTTTGCATCTTTCTTTTTTAACTCTACTATTCCTATAATTAAAATCTAAAATGATTTTTGAACATCCAAATAGGATAACATGCGGTGTCTTTTTGTTTTTTGATATATTTTTGAAATGTGTATATACAAAGAAGATAAAAAGTAAGTGAGAGATTGAGATAGATAGATATGATATCACATACAATGTCCAAATTCTGATGTCAAATAACACAACTGATTTAAAATTGATATGCAGGTGAAACCTACATACGGTGTCTATACAAGTATTCAATTTTTTCCTTTTTTTTAAATCACCATCGAGGAATATAAAAGTCTTATTATGCCATTTGATTTATCATAGAAAGGAAAAAAGAAAAAGAAAAGTAAGGTATTTTTATAACTCTACCATTTCTATAAATTGATATTCAGGGTGACACCTATACATTCAGACTAGTTTTTGGTCTCTGTACAAGTGTTCAATTTGTTTTCTCTCCTTATTTTTAAATCACCACCTAGGAATATAAAAATGTTATTGTGCCATTTTTTGGTGTGCACGAGGTATCCACCAACCAATAATTGGAGATTAATCTCTTTCGAGATGTAAAAATTAACGAAATGAGTTTTGTCTCTCCCAACAAAATTTTTTTCAAACACACGACAAGAGTCGAATCCTTGAAGCCAACTATCTATCAACTGTGTTTGAACTTGTTTGGTATTGTGCCATTTGATTTATCATAAAAAAAAGTAAAAAAGAAAAAGAAAAGTAAGTTGCCTTGCTTTGTGTTTATTGATGACACCTGACTTCTTTGTTAAAGCATGCGAGGAATTAGTAAGAGCTAACACTCATAATATACAGAGGTGTTGCAAAATCTTTGAAGAATTATATAATTAAAACAATCCACCAAACTATCAGAATCTTCCACCTCAATGGTCTCGATCCATAAATGGAGGATTCTGACATGGAGCAATTAGGGGTGGTGTTCATTGATTGCTGAAAGATGTTGTCATTGGATATCAATTATCAACAATGTCACAATGGGGTTGAAGGAGGGAGCCAGAAAATCGGTGGCACTATTGTTTAACAGACACTCCACCTATATCTAGACAACTAATAACTAATAATTTATATATATTCTCAATAATAAAATTGTGCAGCAATGTGTTCTCTGTTTGCAGATACCAATAACTTGAAGTAAAATGTTGAATCAGTTTTTTTTCTGGTTTGTAACTTCAGAGATATGGTGTTTTTATAGTAAGGATAGGATTAATGTTAACTGATTGGGGTTATTTTTAATGTTCTTGTATATGTGTTAGGGTACTCATTATACTCTCATCAATATATTCTCTTTGCTTATAAAATAAAATAAAATTGTGGATACTATTTTCAAAAAACAAAAATACTTCTGGCACAACTAGTAGGAAAATCATATGTGGATGTTAGTTGGGGAGATATCAAAATATATCGTAATCCAGATGTATCATATGTCAATATGAGAAAGTATAGTTGAGTATCATATTATGATGTTATAATAACAAAATTATTTCAAAAGAAGATTAATAAGGAGAAAGTGTTCACATGTTTCCTACTAATCTTGGTTGAATTATATTTTAAAAGTGTTGTATATAGGAAGAATTCTGGCTAGAAATAGTAGCTATAATTGAATTGTAAGCTAGCTACCTGCTATTGGCAATGTGCATCGTGCAGTGTATTTCTTGAAATTCTAATTGACCTTTTTACTTGTACAGGTTACAATGGCCTTGAGGAAAGAAGGTTTAGAATCATCTAATCTAATCCTTGGAATTGATTTCACCAAGAGCAATGAATGGACTGGTAAGTGGTAGTGCATGAACAAAATTTAAGGAGTGATTTCATGGTCCATTGTGACCAATATAGGATGACATGAAGACATGATTGAGAGCTGAAGTTTTGCAAAAAAAAAAAAAAAAAAAAGTTTTTTGTTTCACATTAAAATACGGGTATTGTTTATAATTTCATTTTGAAATGATTTCTTTCTGATCACTTTTCACCTATGAAGCAAATCCATCCATGTTTATATTGAAGGCAGAATCTCATTCAATAATAGAAGCCTACATGCTATTGGAGATACACCTAACCCCTATGAGAAGGCCATCTCTATTATTGGCAAGACATTGGCTCCCTTTGACGATGACAACTTGATTCCATGCTTTGGCTTTGGTGATGGTAAGGCCTAATCCTTAAAGCAGAACATGTATAAAAGTAAAGTTATAGTTTTCCCAATTTAACAGCTGGTTCAACTTTAATCATTATACAGCTACCACTCATGATCAAGAAGTGTTTAGTTTTCATAGTGATCATTCACCTTGCCATGGTTTTGAGGAAGTTCTGGCTTGCTACCAAAAAATAGTTCCAAACTTGAAACTTTCAGGTCATTGTCATCTTTATTTTTTATTTAGTGTTATTCAGATTGCAATCATTTAGTTCAAAAGTCTCTAATTGCAAGATGAAGACTGCTTTTGTGTTGAAAAACATCTATGTATGCCTGTAGTCTTTTGCTTAAGAGTCAATGGCTGAAGGAAAAATTGCATTTTGTTTGAAGGACCAACTTCTTATGCTCCAGTGATTGAGGCTGCAATAGACATAGTTGAGAAAAGCCGTGGCCAATTCCATGTGTTGGTTATCATTGCAGATGGCCAGGTAGGTATATCGTGTTACCTACTTAATTACATGTGTGTGTGCATGTTTTTCAAATCTTGTTTGGATATGTACATTGGTTTAATTTGAAGGTTACAAGAAGTGTTAACACTGAAGATGGAGAACTCAGTCCTCAAGAAGAGAAGACAATCAAAGCAATTGTTGATGCAAGGTAGATATAGCTAATTTATAATTGAAAAATGCTAAATGGTACAAGTCTTTTTTTAAGTAAAATGTTTTCATGTCTTGTTATTTACTCTACTTTTCAAGCTTACCTTTTTCTCTATCCAACCATGTTCGATTACTAGTCATAATAAAATTGTTTCTTAACATTAAAATAGAGATATCATACAATATTTTTTTACTTTCTTGATGTATTTTTGAAATGCAAAATACAAAAAAGATAAAAAACAAGGGAGAGATAAGAATAGATATATATGATATCAAATATGACGTTCAGAACTTGGTATTCAAATAACAAATATCCAGATTTTTTTAATAGAATGACTGAAAACTTTCTCTGTAACAAGGAATTATATAAACAAGGAATTATTAACAGAGATGGAAGATAGCCTCAGCTACAACAGAACTACCATTATCTTGTTTCCAATTTTCATTAATTTTTGTAAAAACGAACACGGAGCTGCTTCATTACATTGATATCTGTTTTCTACTTCACAATTTGTGATACCAGTGCATATCCCCTTGCTATTGTTCTGGTTGGAGTTGGTGATGGACCTTGGGAAGACATGAAAAAGTTCGATGACAAGATACCAGCACGTGATTTTGATAATTTTCAGGTATAGTAATAGTAGCTGAAAATTTTGAGTGGCATAACCTGTTTTGCATTCTTTTCTTTCCATCACTTGGTCACATTGAAGCATATTTCCCCCGTTTATGCAGTTTGTTAACTTTACCGGCATTATGTCTAGAAATATAAGCCCCTCTGAGAAAGAAACAGCTTTTGCTCTGGCTGCTCTCATGGAGATCCCCTTCCAATATAAAGCAACCATTGAATTTGGAATTCTTGGGTATGATCCTTTTACATTAACTTTTGTGTTTTGTTTGTGCAACGTTTTCTTCATTTTTAGAAATTTATTTTTATTTTCAATTTTTCATGAATTTAAAAACATGTACGTTATTAGTATAGATTTCAGTTTAAAGATTTTTTACACAGTCAACCGATCATAAACTGACACATCAGATATAATATTTAACTCTTATCCTAACTACCTGAAAAGTCACTCATAGCATGATTTCTGATTGAAAAATGCTAGCAACGTACTCTCTAACACTCTCTTTCCAACACATTCTCTCCTATTGGTTGAAATTCATGTGGGTCCTATAAAATTTAAGTAAGACCCATATGAATGAGTGAGACCCACACTAATTTCAACCAACAGAAGAGAGTGTGTTGAAAAGAGAGTATGTTGCTAGCACTCTCTTTCTGATTTGTTGATAGTGTAAAAAACTTTACACTGACAGTGCATAATAATTAAACTTTATTAGTACTAACTAAGAAAGAAAAGTTAAAATGTGTTTAACATTACAAAAATGTCACCATACATTTTTAAAAGTTACTTTTTCTTGTTTTTAGATTTTAGCTCATTTGAAGAAATATTTTTAAAGAAAATGTTTGCTTAAATCCAACCAAATATGTTATCAAATTTATTTTCTATTTTTATTAAAAATAAAAATAAAAAATGGGTAATCCAAGGTGAAAAGTGAAAACAGCTATAATATACCTCAGATTCATTCTGGTGATAATTTTCTTAATCAATGGAATTTACTTTCAAGTGAATATTTGATTGAATTTTCTGGTTGATGATTGACCCTTTCTTCTTTTTGTCTTGGGACAACAGACGTGTAACAGGAAGAGCAAAGAGAATAGTTCCAAAACCTCCTCCAGTTCCTTATTCTCGACGTGCACCACCAGCTCGTGTACCAAGCAATACACCATCATCCACGGCAGATGATCAAAACCAAATGGTATATATAAATGAAACCTTGAGTGCTTCACTATATTTTCTATTAGATTTTGGCCTAACTCAACTCTAAAAGTTAGTTTAAGAGGTGATGATTGCTCAAACCTTATAAGCTCTTATTAGACATTATCTCTAATCAATATGAGACTTAAATTTTTCTCTATCTTAGTATGTTAAACACGTTTACAAGAGAACACGTAAGTTTGTTCTTTTGGGTGCAAGTAGAACAGAAACAACTTAACAAGTACTAATCCATTATTTGTGCACCCAATTTAGAAACCTAATATGAAACATCTGTTTTTTTTTTTTTTTTTGTATATTTATGTAAATAGGTGGTGAATTGAATTATCTAGACCGTAAATAAATTATTCATTCCCTAACTTATAACATCTTCAATGGGAGTTACTTAAGAAATAAGAACCAATTTTTAAACAATAGCTCCATTGGAGCACCAGTTACACGACATCTAGCTATAAAAATTGTTGCTTATAAAAGCACTCTAACTTTTCTGAATTACAACATTAGAGCGGAGAATTACTTAAAATAGTATAAATCAAAAGTAGTGATATGACATGATGGAGCCCATTAAAATAAGTTCAGCAACACAAACATAGAAATCAACACTTAATTTATCCGCTTTCTAAACTTAATTTGCGAGCTTCCACAAGTACTTTTTTTTTTAAACAAAACAAATAAGTGGTGATACTTGTTCAAATAAGTGGCAAATAAGATTATGTTGGTAGTGAATTACTCCTTTCGTCTCATTTTATTTGTTTTCATTTGGCTATGCATACCTTTTAAGAAAATGATTAAATTTACTAATTTTTATAATAAGATGACATTTTTTGACGAAAATATCTCTATTTAAATTGTGCGGTTGGATAATTGTAATTACTTATCAATCACTACACTCTTTGATTAAAAAAACTCATTAATATAGATTGATTGAGATGGAAGGGGTATTTTTGAAAAAAAAATAATTAATATTTTTTTATTTTCTAAAAAGACAAGTAATTTAATATAATATAATATTTCAAATGGAAGAAATAAAATGAGACTAGTGACTAGTTAACTTGGTAAAGTGCCGAATTTAGTAGTAGTAAAAAGATATATTTTCCTCACAAGAGTTACTGATGGAGCAGGATTTGATTTTCTGTCAACTTTGAAGTCGATATGTGTGGTGTTAATTGTCATAACCAATGAAATTATGTAGGTCTGCCCTATTTGTCTGACCAACGGAAGGGATTTGGCCTTTGGATGTGGGCACATGGTGAGCCTCATTAAATTCATCCTCTCCTTACTCTTTAGTAATTTGTTTTAATTAGATATTGTGATTAATTTTTAACTTTAAACAATGTTTAATTGGAACGCAGACTTGCAGAGATTGTGGGTCCAGGTTAACTAATTGTCCCATATGCCGAGAGAGGATCACTAGTCGTCTCAGGGTGTTCTCTGGGTGAATGTAGAATGAAAATCATGTACATTATCATTGCATAGTTTGCATAACATACCTTTCTATGTGTAAGAGTCTAAACAAATGGACATGGATTCGTCGTTAAAAAAATGTATAGCTTGTCTATGTAGAGATGGTTTAAGGATGCAGAGTGGACATGGATTTGGTGCAAGGTTCTATTTGGTTCATGTCGTTTATGCCTTTGAAGTTGTTTATTTCAATATCAGTATCTGTACAAACTGCTTCTATTGGGTTTGTCTTCAATCCTCCTTGAAATATTTGGAGGACAGATCCACTCTCATCTAAGCCACTGATTTATTATTAAAATAAATCAGCCGTTGAGATTGATTACTTGTAATCGGAAATAAGGGTAAAAGAATCATTTCTTTCTCTCTCTTCCGTCTTTGTATAGAATGTAACTAAAGATTCAACTCAACCCATTTTTATTCTTCAGGGTTGTCGGAAAGCCGAGTGGATGAAGAAGGCAAAAATTTGTTCTTTGTATAGACTTTCAAAGCAAATCATTCCGGCATGTCACTATAGGATAATTGATTTTTAGATGGAGTCATATTTCGAATGTTTCATAATTTTTTTTTTAAAAAACAAATATTATTGACTAGTGTAAGCCTATCTTTGATTACACAATTGTTGGATAAATGTCAGATAATTTTCGAACAAGTCTAGTTTTACTATGCATTTTCATTTCTATTTCATCTCTCTCTACCTCACTAGTTTCGACCCATTTCAAAAATTTGCATGGTTTGGATGTGGGAATCTCATATGAGGATGAGATGAAAGAAGAAGCTCATGAGACAAGTAAGATGGCTGGACTTCATTTGGGAAGCCTTGGCAGGTTTTGGATTAGCTCAATCCCTAATCCATCCCTGCATAAACCAAATCCATTTGGGGGTATCAATAATGTAGCAACAAGTTTATCAAGCTCGTCAATTTCATTATCAGTTCCCGGTGAAGAGTTGTTTTGACCAATATCTTTTATCTTCCCAACCCTCAGGAGGAACTAAAAAAAGATTTTTTTGAAAATAAGAGATTAAAAACGAATTTTTACTATTTTACAGGAATCACAATCATCTGTTACGGCCTAGTCAACAAATTCAAGCGCATTCTCTGGTTCTAGAAAAAAATGAGTTATAGGCATATTCTTTGCTGTAAAAAAAATATAATTTTTTTTAAAAAAAATAGCAACTGGTTGTAACTTGGTATAACAAGTAAAAAGTGAAGAGGACCACACTCAACTTTGAGGTTGGAGTATTAAAGAATTGTCCGCATTTGCTGCGGGGAAGGTTAAGCTCGTCAAAACCAATAAGGTGAGGATTGGTTCTCTAACAATTTGGATTATTGATTAAAAAGTTAAAAGATTATAAAAATAAATAAATCAATGACAGAAGATAATTTGGAGGTTTGATCCTCCACAAAACTATGGATTTTGTCATGATTCCAATTTGGCATTCATGATCATAAAGTGTTTCAATTTTTTGTTTTTATGATGTGATAGGATGAGATGCAAAAATATAACAATAGCTTTAAAGTTTAATTGTTATATATTGACAGTGTAAATCCCCTTTACACAGACATCCGATCATAAATTATTATATCATTAAAAATATTTGACTTTTATCCTAATTACCTAAAAAGTCACAAATATCATAATTAATGATTAGTTAACAATATAAAAACTTTATATTATCAATACATAGTAATTAAACTTATAATTTTATTTAGTAGGGGAGAGCATTTGATGAAAGCATACTATAGGGATGCATAGTGCACCACGTGCACAGATGCATCAAAATTCGTAGAAATCAGGGAAAGAGAAAAAAGTGAGATTGCTTAAGCGAGATTTTGTGTTTAGTTAATGGTTTATATAGAGAATATGAAAATAATTAACTACTAACTAATTTTTATTTAAATAACAATTAATTATCAACTAACTATCTAATACATACAGATCTAATAATGAGATAAAGAGATGAGCTTTTAAAAATTAAAAACTTGCAAATAGAAACGTCAACTTTAATAATCAATGGTTCGTATTTTTTGTACTTTTTAGTCAGCGATAAATTTAGTACAAAATATAAATAAGTGTGTTGAAGTATAAAAATACAATGTTGATATTTAAAAATGTTATTCACATGATACAAGTAATCAATCTCAACGGCTGAAATTGATAGTTAGACATTTTTACTTGTCCCCATAATATGCAAACGAAAAAATGTCTTCATATAAAAAAGAGTAATGATGCTTGGTACGAAATCCAATGTTTTTTAGGTATTTTTTTTGTAACATAGAAATACACTCACCTGTGATTTTCGCCCTACCAAAATTTTGATTGTTTAAATTTTTTCATGGTGATTCGTAGTCATACGTATCATTTTCGAACTAAATAGCGTTGCTGTATAAAAAGAGGGATTTTAAGTTGGTATAATTTTATTTTGAGATTATTTATATTTATGAAAAGTAAGAGTTATTTTTATATATACAGCTTGCTGGGGATGATTAAAATCGCAATCATCGTGTTGCTAGTATAAGTGGATCTTACGTAAAGGATAAAAAGTATTTATGTACATCGTATAATATCTTAATATATAAAAATAAGATAGTGTAGGATAAATTAGGAATAATTTTGTTGATTGTCTTATTGGTAATTAGGTAAATTTAATAATAATTATTATTAAAGAATTTTAAAAATCTTAAAGTAGATAGATAAAATCAATATAAAAATAAGGTAGTCTAGATTAATTAGGGGTAATTTTATAGATTGTCTTGGAAACAATTGGATAAATATAATAATAATTATTATTAATCTTTTTAAAAAATATTAAAGTCAGTAAATAAAACCAATATAAAAGTAAGATACTTATATATATATATATATATATATATATATATATATAGAGGTAGTCCAGAGTTAATTAAGGGTATTTTGTAGATTGTTTTAAGGACAATTTGATAAATTCAATAATAATAATTATTAACTTTTTTTAAAAATCTTAAAGTAGATAAAAAAAAATCAATATAAAAGTAAAGTATCTTTATATATAAAGTAAGTTAATCTAGGATTAATTAAGGGTAATTTTATAGATTATTTTAAAAATAATTTGATAAATTCAATAATAATTATTATTAATCTTTTTTTTAAAAATTTTAAAGTAGATAAATAAATTCAATATATATTTTTTTTTGATAGATACCAAGAAAAAACCCAAAGCTAAAACGTAGAAAAAGCTAAGGACAAAGAATCAACAAGTAACACATGACATGAGAGAGTTACTCGGCCGGGTTCTCCACTTGAAACCAAGGCAACTACCCCAAAATTTCCTTTTACTGGCAATTATTTAGTAGCCATACAGTAATTGCCACTAATTCATTCATTAAACTAAATTTTTTATGACTAATCAATATTAGCCGGTAATAAATTATCTTATCCATCTAAAACTGCCCATCCCTTCTCTTTGTTGTCGACATTTCTCTGTTCTCCAACTCTGAAACTTTCACTTTCTTCCACCACCTCAAAAATTAACATCACCTACTTCTCGATTAGCAGCTCGTTCCCCCTGTCAAAATCATCGAGTGCCAGAAGATTCACGCCGCTGATCCCAACCATTACACCGAGTGTAAGAACCTTTAATTTTTCTTCTTCATTTTTCTTTCTTTCTTAATTTGAATTAATGAATAGTTAGGGTTTTGGTTGTGACGTTGAAATTTGATTTATTTTTCATGATTTTGTGATCATGGTTCATTGTTTAACTGGTTCATATCATGCTTTTTAATTGTTTTGGTTGGAAATGTTGGATTGTTTTCACTCAATGATTTTTGTTTTGTTTTATTTATGATGATTTGAAGAGATTAATATAAAGTTTTTGGTGTTCTCAATAGTTTATGTGTGTTTCACCTTTGCACACTAGATGTTTGATAAAAAACCAAAGTAAGAGATGATGTTGTTGCTTTCTATGTATTTGGTATAATGCTTGATAAAGTTGCTTGCATCTAAGCATGGAACTTAGTTTTAAAACTTGTTTCTTTTAAAACTACACTTCAGGCTTCTGTATCCAGATTCTGACTATTTAGAAAGCATTGCAGTTAATTGCTGCACCAAAATATGCTTTTGTATTCTAGCTATATACTTCATTATTATCTATCTATCTATATATATATATATATATATATATATATATATGTAGTTAAACTTTATAAATGATTTATTTTTATTAATCCCTTTTTGGGGAATGAAGAATGCTAGTTATGACTGTAGGGAGAATATTGTGCTTAATATGGGAAGCTATATATGTTTCCAAAGCTTCTTTAATATTATCCATCCATTTGGTTGACATTCAAATTCTAAAATTATGTCTTACAAGTTACAGGTACATATAGTTGATGAAATCATTACTGAATATAGACTTCTCTAATACATATAGATAAATTTGTAGTCAAATGATGTAGAAAAGGTGAAATCAAGTATAAAAGAAAACAGAAATTTGGTTTTGGAGAATTTGAAACTGATGTTTGCTTTTTTTTTTTTTGTGCCAGATTCCTTTTGAGACAAGCAAATCAAATGGAAACAAATTACTCGTGGATGATAAACAAAAATACAGATCAATGTGGATCCGTGCATGCTCATCTCTGTGGATGCTAGCGAGTGTCTCAGCTATAATATATCTGGGTCATCTTTACATCTGGGCCATGGTTGTTATTATCCAAATATTTATGGCAAGTGAGCTCTTCAATCTACTTAGAATAGCTAATCAAGATAAATGTCTCCCTAGGTTTAAGCTCTTGAACTGGTAAGCTTTCATGCTATTATACGATTTCAAAATGATCATGTGCATATATAAACACGAAGATAAGATTCTGAATACAATGTTCAGGCATTTTTTCTTCACAGCAATGCTATTCGTGTATGGCCGTATTCTCAGTCAACAACTTGTTAATACAGACCTCAGAAAAATTCTTCTATAGACTTGTGAGCAACCTGATCAAGTATCAGATGGTTATATGCTACTTCTTATATATTGCAGGTAATTAGTACTTTCAAATGTTTCACTCATAGTAATATTGATGTATGATTATCCCACCCCAATTATTACTAATAAATAATTATTTATATATATGTTCATGAAGATTCCTATAGGTTTATTTTTGATGGATACATTCCTCAGTAATCTGAGTCAATTCTGTTGAATAACTTAATTTTGTTATCTGATAGTATTATTCTGGTCTGCTGCTGGTTCAAGTGTCTCTTGCCCTGTAATTTAAAATTTTCATTTCTGAATAAGTTGTTTCATCTGTAATTTCAGGTTTTGTATGGTTTATTCTTTCATTAAAGAAGAGATTTTACAAGCATCAATTTGGCCAGTATGCATGGACACATATGATACTAATTGTTGTGTTTACCCAGTCTTCATTCACTGTAGCCAATATATTTCAAGGGATATTCTGGTAACAAGACTTCTGATATATTACTTGGTGATGAAATCTATGTTTTTATTCCTTCTTTTAATTGCTTCTTCATGTATTTTATGTGAATAAGTATACTTAATACAGATTATTTCATGCCATATAGCTTCATTTATGTGAATTTAGTTAACTTAACACATCATTTTAGTTATTTTTTATTGCAATCTAACATGTTAATATTATGTTATGAAGGTTTCTTTTCCCAGCATCCCTTATTGCTATGAATGATGTTGCTGCATATTTCTTCGGTTTCTTTTTTGGGAGAACACCTCTAATCAAGCTATCTCCAAAGATAACATGGCTATCTCCAAAGAGAACACCTTTAATTTCTTGATTGCATCGAATTTGAAAGCACAGAAGCAGAGACTGACTGCGATTTCTTGAGTAATCAAAGGGCCTGCTGACAAATTTGAATATTCAATAAAATGGTAATTTTGCATTTGAGGATGGAGGTTGAGAACTGTTATATTCTGCACATATAGATTCTGGAAACTACACACCGTGTGGGATAGCATATCATAAATCTGGGAAATATAGATTATATTGTCAAGAAGCTTACTCTTCTGGTTTTAAAATGCATGTTTACTACTCCTTTAATAAAAAGTCCAACTCAATTCTTGCTAGTTTACCTTCTTCTTCTTCCATCATTATCCATTGATGATACTTGGACACATTGTGCGACAATTTTTGATGAATGATGAAGAAATTATATTAATTGAAGATGAAGGGAAAAAGATCAAACGGTGCAAGCTATTAATAACCATTCAAAGAAAAACAGAATTTTACATCGGTGGCGATGAATGGTATGCATTTTGTAAGGCTAATCAACTGAGTAAGGGTGATACTCTGAAGTTCACAGTGATTGATGACCTTCAAAAAGTTTTGGTGGAAATAGGAAGGGTGTAGGTGATTAATGGTGGGATTAGCAGTAGAAACTTCCTCATTACAATGTTTGTTATGTATTATTGTTTGAAGTGGATTTGTAGCATACTTTTTGTTCGACCTTTAGGCTTTTTGGCTATAACAATGGTTTTCTTCTTATGACTTGTCCCTGACAAATCTGATTTGGATGCAATGTTGGGGATTTCTTTTAAATTTGAAATGAAGTGTGTTAGCTTTAAAAAAAAAAAAAACTTATATACATTATTTGGCATTGCTTATAATGATGCAATTGTTCTATTTAAGTTGTTATTTGAAACTTCATTCATGAATGTCTTGTATTTTTGTAATGATTTACTTGATTGATGTGTGGAGGTTTTGCTTTCATGTATAACAAAGGGAGCAAATATCCAAGTTTTGGTTTCTTTGAGTGTGTTTGCCACTCTGCTGCAAACCAAAGGTTGTGTGACTAAATTTCTGTTTGATTTACAATTTCATCCTTTTCTGTTTACTTAATATATCTTGTTTTGTAGAACTTCATGAATCAGAGCTAGATGGGCTTGGAATTCTTCCACTATGCAAACAACACAAGAAACTCTTATTGGTATGTCACATTCTTCCATTTTGACCATTTTCAATATTTAATCATTTGTAAATTGGCTTTTGCACACCTCCCTTTGTCAATATGGTAAATTGTTTTGGGGCTGGTTTGAAGGGAGGCCTACTGCTCATGTGTGGAACCTAGTCAATGGATTCAATTTGTGCCCTTGGGAGATGCCTAGTGGGAGGAAGTGGGTGCTTCTATCATTCTGTTTTTCATTCTTTATCATTTTAGTATGCTGCTCTACATTCTCTTTCTCCTTCTTTGCTATGAAGTGCCTATGCTTCTATTAACCATTGGGGCCGTAAATTACCAATCTATTGTTGTGAAGATCCACTCAATCTGTTTCACAATTTTAAAGGTGCTTCTATGCTTTCTATCTAAAACATCATGCTTATGTGCTTCTTTTCACCGCAGATGGTATGTCGGTGTTTTTTTCTCTATGTATTGAGGCGCTGGAGGATAATTTCTTTCACTACAGGTGAATCTTTAATTATATCAGATAACTCAACAAATTTTTTATCATTGAAGACTTTAAAGCACACTTTTACTCTGCCAACAATATATTAACTTTACATGGTATACCTTTTTCCCTTTTTTTAAAGGACAAATTCTTAATTATTTTTTAATTATTATATTTTTACTCACCCATGTACTTCTCCTTAGCTAGTCACCATGGAGTCTGTTCGTGGAATAGATGATCCAATGTACACCACGCTTAGGATGACCATTGTGGTACTTACAATGCTTGTTGAGTTTATTTTGGTTGTACAGAGGCACACACCTTGTCATTTTCAGGTAAATTTCTTTTCTCTACTGCATGATTGCCCTTTAGTATACACTATATTTTGTTCAAATTTGGTGGCATATTTAAAACGTGTTCAAATTTGCCTAATCTTAATATGATGGTGCATTTAGTAAATTCATGATAGGGTGCTTACCTCTGTTTTGGGCAGGAATTCAGAAACTCAATTTGATCTTGGGAACAAAAGAAATAGAATTTGTTTTGACCCGTGATTGAAGATTTAATAAGGACAACAACATATTGTTGAGTTCTGGGAATAACTTAAATTACAGCAGCAGCAACAGTAGTGGGATAACCTCATCAAATAATTTCTTGGTTTCTTTTTGCCATTGCCCTTCTTTTCTTGTGTACTGTCTTATTGTAAACTTTCTTTTAGGATGCTTGGCTTTTTTTGTTTAAATATGTACACCCTTAAGTCCTGTGTTGTAGCTTATTGAACTAAGATTGTGGTTTAGAAGATGTTTTAATTCTGGACCACTATCTTTGCAGGTGCAAATTTGAAAAAATGGAAGATGGAAAGGGCATCATTGCACGATTTGTTATTGAAAGGTTTAGTTTCTTACATTTAGATTTGTTGAGGGCGGGGGTGGGATTCAGTGGGAACCATTTCTTATGAATTACATGTTATTTTGCGGTGGAAATCGCGGGGGACAGTCTGAATAAGGACATCCTCATGAGAATAGGCTGACTAATGACTTCTTAATTCTTGTATGTTTAACTAGGTTATTGATTTATTTTTGTTCATATGCTTACAAACTTTCTACTTTATTATAACTCTAGCAATTGATGATTAAGAGTTGTCATTATTTTGTTGTTGTTATTTCTAATTTACATTGATGAACTTTATTTAAATGACTTTTTTTTATTATATCATTCCAGGTCAAGTACTATGATTTTCAGAAATTTGACTGCAGAAGATTTCATTATTATTAAGAGTTGAAGAAATGTTTATGAATTGCCTATTGTTTTGTACCTTGGCGATGTGATTATATTAGTTATTAGACTTAAAACGACAGTAGTTATTAGATTCAAATAATGTACTTTTTATCTTTTGCTGATGACACTTCTCTAGTTAATTAACACTTGATAGTTGTTACTTTTTGTTGTGAATTTAATGAAATATATTTTGTTTTTATAGAATGAATTTTAGTATGGTTTATTTGAAATGTTTGTATATTATTTAAGTGTTTTATGAGCAAATATTATTGTCGTTAGAACTTTTGTTAATCAAATCATATCCGCTTTGAGTACGTGGCAAATAATCTTAATATTATGTGGCAATAGTAATTGTTGGAAAAAGTCAATTGGAAATTTTAGCGGCAATAAAAAAAGCTGGTAAATGAGCTTATAAGGCAATTCTAAAATCATATTTAGTGGCCATTAAAATCATCGCTAAATGCCATGATAATTGTCGCTATAACTTTTGACTTTTAGCGGTAAATATTTAGGTCTTTACCAGCTTTTCCTACAATTGTCAGCAAAGTTTTTAGCGATACTGGATACGCCGGCTAATTAATAATTGTCGGTAAAGGTCTCGGCGGCCATTATTATTGCTACTAAAAACCATAATAATTGTCGCTAAAAATGTATTTTGTCAAATTTCCCCTCGCACCAAACTTAGCTAAAAAGTCAGCCACCTGATTAGCTTTTCGAAGCACCTGTCTGATTTCCACATCCCAGTCTTGGTTCAAAAGTGTCATGACCCGAATTTCGTAGCCATGATCGTACGAAAGGGAAACACTGTCATTTCCCCTTCACAACCTCACAACCAT
Source organism: Ammopiptanthus mongolicus (assembly GCA_039655645.1). NCBI lineage: Eukaryota > Viridiplantae > Streptophyta > Magnoliopsida > Fabales > Fabaceae > Ammopiptanthus > Ammopiptanthus mongolicus. The sequence goes on along the minus strand of CM077351.1, from coordinate 17,637,849 downwards.
ACATAAATCTGTTTCATCCAAAGTAAAAGAATGCATTATATTATAACATCAATATAATCAATATAATAAATACAATACATCAGAGTAACAAAACAAAACATAAATTACAAAGTCCTGCTAAAAGCTAGATACACTTAAACTATATGTATCAACCCATTAAAAGTTGTCTACATGGCATCCAAAGCTTCCGATGACTTCGTAGATACCTACATCTGAAAAGTTAAACGTGTGGTGAGTCCACTGACTCAGTGAGGGAGAATCCCCCAAACACATGCAAACATGCAAAATAAGAGTGAAACAAAATCACACAATCATGTAATCACTTGATAATACCAACACATAATGCATTTCCAATCAAAACAGCAAACCATCAATAAAGATACACATACACATTTATATAGCAATCAAAGTCTCAAGTGGACATCTTGTCCCTCAATTGAGTACTTGTGGAATGACTTTCACGTAACTATTTTCTCATGATCCAATTCCCACTTATAAGGGGAAACATAATACATATAAATAATCGAGTCTTTGGGTCCTATTTGGGGTTGTTCACTCAAGGTCCCCCATCCCGGCGGTTTTAGTTTCGTACCCCGAAGATACTGCACCCTCCGGTTAACATCAACATCCCTCCTCAACTCCCGGGTGACTCACGGGATCCCTCTTCCCGACGGTGTTATTTAATTATATATTGTAGCCTCCTGCTCCCCCATCGAACACCCAAAGATTCATATCAAACCTTAACAATCCATTCCACCAAGTACGGTCCATACATTTTTCATGTCATAAACATACACATTGCAAATTCAACAATCACAAATAGCCATAGGCAACAATATAATCCTGCCATTCACACATTCATCACTTTATCAATCCATTCCAAAATTTATATCCGAAACATATAGATATATATCGCTAACTCGATACTCACACCAATGTTCTCAAGAAAAACCTAATAAAGGCATACCATCCAAGCTCATAAACATAACATTACCTATGATACTTCTTCAAACATTATATGTATCAATCTCAACCTACATATACCAATATACCAATATATCCATAAATCGTTAAATATACCCATAATTATCTATTACACCTTTAAAAATCATTAACATGTACCCCAAATTCATATATATATATATATATATATATATATATATATATATATATATATATATATCAATAAAAACACCATTACACGACATAAATTAACATGGACTACAATTTGATTAAAAATGTTAAAGTGATACCCTGAAAGTATCCATGAATAGCTATAGAAGATTGGTAAAATGAATATCTTATAACTTAAATGCAAGCTAATAATCATAGTGACTTTGAAGTCATGCTTGTAATTAATCTATTATTCAAATGAGAAAGAAAATATTTTCTTGAGTGATCTGTCCAATGAATTTCTTAGAAATAGAATTGCTTGACAATATTAGTTCATTCATGATCTTAAAAAAGAATTGAACCGTTTGGTATTTTAGTAATGGTATCTACTATTGCTAGTGGATATTTTTCTCTTATTCTAAAACAATATGATTAGGCAACACTACAAGTTAAGGATAATTAATTTAAATCATAAAGATAATATCTAAAATTAAAGAAAACAGAGCAATGCAGTGAATAGCGGGAAGTGGACTGATTCATACAAAATAACATTTCCACTTAAACTTCTAGTATTTTCTAAGCCAACTTAATCTCATTCAAGCTTTGGGGAAGCTTCCAAAATGTTCCTAATAGATACTTATCAAGCATTTAACAACCAAAAGCATCATCAACATAAGACTAATAACAGATACTACTTTGATTTCTTACTAAACAGATTCACAACTCTCATACTAATATCTCTGAAGTACATTATTCAATCATAGGGGAGATTTAAGAACTATCCCCAACAATTCTAAACAGTAAAAAATAAATAAATTCCTGAACCAAAGGACAAATATTGTATATTAATCCAATTTCATTCTTTTCCAGCAGTTGCGTCAAACAAAGATTAAAACAAAAAAAAAAATATGAGCAGCATTCCTGCTGCCGTTCACGCCAGAAAATGGAAAAATTCTTCCCTTGTTACAAATGCATCAACGCCAAAAAGAAGAAGAAAAAATGAGCATTAATTTTATGTTGCTGTTCACGCAAATGGGGAATCCTTCCCCCATTACAAATACACTCAACTTTCTCAATTTAAATGTATTCCCATCTACTGCTCGTCAATCTAAAAAAAATTAATTAAATTTCAACTTTCAAAAGCTCTCACGATTTTAATCCGAAACAGATATCCAAAATGGATCAATATATATTAATTCCAAAAGCTCCCTTTACAGCGGTGCAATCAAAGATTATACAGGAAAAAAAATCATATAAACACAAACAATTATACACTCAACAAAATACTAACAACATAATTTAGAAACATTCATACCCATTAGCGTTGTTGCAAAAGAAACATACTTTTACACAAGGTTTGCATTAACTAACCCAAAACCAACCATGATCTACTAACACAAACAATCCCTCACCTTGGGTGGATGTTATTGAGCTCCAAGAGCCAAAAAAAAGAAAATGAGAACACCAAGATTCAAGCTTTCTCCGAAGGCTTCCTCTTCCCAAGCTCTCCTCTCTCTCTCTCTCTCTCTCTCTCACTCAGGCTTTCTAACTTTTATGACAAATGGCAAAAGGAGTAAGGGTTTCCCCCTTTTAAACTAAAACCCTAAAATTTCTAACTTTCGTTCTAAAATGGAATGTAGATGGCTCAGCAAAAGGAAAATCGAGGGTCAAAGGTATAGGGGGTGTACTAAAAGATGACTCAGGTAGCGTCTTAGGGTTGTTCTCGGCCTCGGTAGGTATTAGGGACTCTAATGAAGCGAAATTCATGGCTATAGTTTTTTACGCTGGAAATGTCAATTCAAAAGGCTTGGATTATGGAAAAAGATATAATAGTAGAGTCGGACTCTAGGAATGCTCTAGCTTGGGTCAAGAAAATTGAAACATGTCCATGGAACTTGTGCTTTTTTTGGTAATAAATTGAGAAATATACTTGTGCTTTTAAAAGGGGTCACATTTGTGCATAGATATAGGGAGGCAAATAGCTTTGGCAACTCATTGGCAAAGGAAGGGACTCAAAGGGAAGGAATGTGGATATCATGGACTTAAAAAAAAATCCCAATAGAAAGATACCAGACTAAATAGGGTTTTTAGTGCTGCTAACATATGCTTTATACTTATGATTTTCAAGTGTGTTGTGCAGCTCAGTGTTTATACAGGTTGCAATGGATAAATGGATAAATTGGTGGAATCGCTGCATAGGTGGTATCGCTATCTCACAGACATATGCAAAAGTGAGGAATAAGAATTGCAAACACTAAGGGGTTTTTTTTTCTAAAGAATGGAGCTACTCAAAAAGAAAGCTGGATGTTACAAACTGGATAGGACTCGTACAAAGGATGAAACGCTGCACTCCATATGAAAACGTTGCAGCAAATATGAATGTGATTATAAGGGGTTTATGTACTTCTGCATTTAGGTATTGTTTTTATGGCCTAAATTGGCAAAGGGGGTTGCTGTAAGTAAGGGGTCTTGGCTTTACAATGAGGACTTGTAAGTTGTACTTTGCTCTGTTTTTCTGGAGGTGTTCTGCCTATGAGCACATGATTGTGCGCTTGCTTTCTAACCCTGCCTAGAAGGTGGGGGAGTTTTTGGCGCTATGATGCTTTGGCTGAACGTGATCAATAAAACATTTTAATTATCGGAAAAAAAAAAACTAAAACCCTAAAGCATTGGATAATAATGTTCTTCACTAAAAGAGCATTATGGACAAGATCCACAAACTAACATTAACTTACTAGTTAAATTGTAATTAACTTGCTAAGGGTATGTCAAGTTATGCACACTATCCTATTGATATCTTAATATCATAAATTAATAACTAGTGATCATAAAATAAATTAATGATTACCTAATGTATCAAATGTTGGCATAATTATAATTATTAAAATATGCGGATATGACAGTTATGCACTATCTTCTATTTTTTTATGCCTTAAAAATCACTATCTAATTCTTTAAAGAAAAACTAATAGCATGTTTAGAATATAGTGTACTTTATTAATTAAAAGCGTATTTGTAACTTAAAAAAAAATCACGTAGCCTTTATACGAGGAAAAAGAAGTTAAATTATTGATCATAACATCATTTAAATCTTCTAATTAAATTATTAAAATTATCGGGTATTACAAAAAGGTAGCAAAAATATCATTAAGCACAGAAGCATATGCTTGGAAATAAATAAAACCAATATAAAAGTAAGGTATCTTTATGTATAAAAGTAAGGTAGTTTAGGGTTAACTAGGTGTAATTTTTTAAATTGTCTTAGGGACAATTATTAATCTTTTTTTTAAAAATCTTAAAATAGTTAAATAAAAATAATATAAAAATAAGGTATCTTTATATATAAATGTAAGACAATGTGGGAAATCTTTTCTGGTTTGAACATTGCTGGGGATTTGAACCTGAGGAAAGTCAAAGTGGAGTCAGAGAGGTCATGTTAGGAATCCAGCCCTTCAATTCATTCTTGAAGGAATCACAACACTCATTCGCAAATCTGATTGGGAAGTGGTTGTTCATCATATACTTAGATCAGCAAACAAATGAGCTGATTCGTTAGCTAGTAGAGGCTATTCTGGGTCCTTTTTAGTATCGTTGGTAGACAGACCTTGGGCTGCCTTAACTCTTTTATTAGAGGATGATGTTCTGTAAACTAGCTTTCCTAGTTTGGCTTTGAATTAATAAATTCCTTTTCTCATAAAAAAAAAAAAGCAAGATAAGTATAGGGTTAACTATGCGTAATATTGTGGATTGTCTTAGGGGCAATTTGATAATTTCAATTATAATTATTATTAAACTTTTTTTAAAATCTTAAAGTAGGTAAATAAAATCAATATAAAAGTAAAGTATCTTTTTATATAAAATAAGGTAGTCTAGAGTTAAGTAGGGGTAATTTTGTATATAATTCTCTTCGGGACAATTATTAATCTTTTTTTAAAAAAATCTTAAAATCGGCAAATTAAACTAATATGAAAGTAAGATATCTTTTTTTAGGAATTCATGTGGGTTTTCGCAATTGAATTTATTGATGTTTTAAATTAAATTTTGAAAATGTTTCTTTATGTTACAGGAATGGTTAATTATCTTAACGTTTTCCATTATAAAAAAAATATTAAATTGTCAATATTTTTTTATTTTGGCATTATTTTAAATTTACAAAAATAATTTGACTTTCCAAATAATATATATCATATTCTTCAAATATTATTTATCCGTACATCTCACTATCTATTGTTTAGTGATTTACTGATTTTTAATGATAACTTGTAGTATAAATAAACCGTGGCTATTAGGAGCAGTCATTTTACAGTTTTGTTTAAACTTGAATCGACAATTCGGTCCATTTTTTTTTTTTGTTGATATTCGATCCATTTAACCTACAATAGTCTGCGAACCTGTTTATGGCATGTCCGTCATGAACAGAGCCAGGCCTAGTTAGCTCTTTTATAAGATTAATTTTTGTCTGTAAAATCACTTTATACTGACATCCAATTATATTTTGACACCTCACATGTCATTTTATGATTTAATTTTTTAATTCAATTAAAAATTAAAAAAGAAATGGAATCCCACGTTTTTCTCCGGTTTCTATCCCCATTCCTTCTACCCCTTCCCATATGCAGAAACTAATGGCTGCTATCACCATTTCTTTTTAACTGTCTCTTTTCCAGATAAACCAAGGAAAATAGAGACAGCATAGCCAAGAGAGTAGGGGCCAATTACAGTGCCAATGAATTGGCCACCAGTGCGAGAAACTACATTGATTCCGTTGATGCAGGCGACACCAACAGGAGCTCGTAAGAGAAGCACTTTGGAAGCTCCAGCGTGCGAGAAGGCCACGCGCCACGGAGGCGAGAGTGGGGGAGAATCTGGTAGTGGGTTTGGAAAGGATGAGGCGGTTGGATTAGAGTAATATAAAGTGATGCTGAAACGAGAAGCGCCCATATGCAATTTCACAACAACATTGAAGTGGTTGTGTGGGATTGGGTTGAAGTAAGATTCCCATGGAGACGCCAATGGGAGTGGGGTTGTGGAGGCGCCAATGGTGGGTGTGGAACGTGGGGGTGGGGAAGGAAGAGGGATTCAGTTTTTTCAAAAAGGAAATAAATTAATTGAATTAAAAAAATTAAATCATAAAGTGACATGTGAGGTGTCAAAATATAATTGAATGTCAATGTAAAATGATTTTACACTGACAATGCATAGAAATTAATCTCTATTTTTATAACCAATTCACTTTTCTAACCAATTCCCTATATTTTTTTAGAATCTGTATTTAATTTATACTTTTGAAAATATAAAATTTTGGAGATTTTTTATGGTGAATTGGAATAGGAGAATTATTTCGAAGGCACTATGTATTTAATTCACGATGTTAATTAAGAAAACGAGTAACCTCATGTTTTGTATCCCACACTCATGAAAAAGAAAGTGACAATTTCATTGAAAGTTATGGTTAGCACCAAATTTTCCATAAAATGCCTTTTTTAATATACACTAATGTCGATTTCGTAGAGCTTCCAAAGTCTTGTCATACGGGAAGAACAACAAGGAAGGGGATTATTGGAATTGAAAGATTGACCATACCAACGGCGGAATGGAGTAAATATACTTATATGTTCTACACAACACTGATGCGGTTGAGCCATATATTGAAAAACACCATGACATTTTTAAGAGTTCGAACCCAAATAAGAATGAAAGTTGAAAAATAAGAGAACACGATCGGTGTTTTATAACATGATTAAGAGATCATATTTTTGAAGAATTGACTATAAATATTGATTCAGTTTCAGAAAGATTGAGATGGTTAGCAAAAGGTCCAATTGTACATGCATTCTCTCACACCTGTTATCTAATTAATGGGTACACATTCTATACAAGAGAATATGATGATCAAAGAACAATGCAAAATAATGGTGACTCTTGTAAGCTATGCATGCCTCAAGTGCCAAAGACAAAAACTCCATATATGCAAATTTGTCATTCTTCGTGGTCATTGACCGTATATGGAAGTTGGATTACACAAGGTTTTGAGGTGCATGTATTCGGTAGTAAGTGGGTTGACAACAATAATGGTGTTCAGATTGATGAGTTAGGGTTCATGCAAGTGGATCTTAATAGGGTGTGATATAAAGATCATCTTTTCATTTTGCAACTCAAGCTCAACAAATGTTCTATGTAACTGATCCAACTGATAAGAAGTGGTCCATCGTTATTTTCACTAACAAAATAAATGTCAATAACATTAATGATCAAGACCATGAAGCTACTGATATCGAGGATGATCCTTTCTGCAGGACATCACAACCACCCGAGACTGATCCGGATGGAGATGATGGTTTGTACATGAAAGATGATCTGGATGGGGGGATTTAGTCAATCCATCATTTCGTACAAATAACGGACCAACAAGTTTCACACCAATGAGAAAAAGGAAAAAGAAAAGAATGACTTAAACATGTATGTTTTTTAATTAATTTTATATTTAGGCTTTTTATTTATTTCGTTTGTAAATCCTTTCCTATATATGTCAACTGATGTTTTACTTGTGTGTTCTAGTTTTGTTGCAGGTAAATGGAAACACCCAGCAAGTTAGGAGATTCTAGTTGTTAGTGCTGAAAAGGACTCGGGTAGTGCATGCAACCAAAATCATGCAAGGTATAAGAAAAATTCAAATCCTGGACCTTGTCAAATTCTAATATATTCATTGGAGTATCTGTTTTTGTTGCATTATCATTTCAGGGTCAATTCTGTTGATTAGTGTTTGATTGCATGAGGGTATTGATTGATATTTGATTGCATGAGGGGTATTAATTTAAGAATCCGTTCAGTTTAATAGGGAAATGTAAGATATATGTTGTATTCTGTTTAGAATGCTGAATGTAGGGGAATGTGGATAATGAAACAAAAATATATTTAAAAAGAAGAAGAGGAAAATAGATAGCCTTTCTTTGAAAAAGCGTTATCTTATGACCAAAGATATAACGTTTCCTTTATGAAGCATTATCTTATCTACTACTGAAGAAAAAAAGTTATGGGAATAGATAACGCTTCTTCGGAGAAGTGTTATCTTAGGACAAACCATATGACAACGTTTTCCATGGTAAGCACTATCTTATCTTCAACTTAAGACAATATTTCCGCGCAGAAGCAATATCATGGGTTTATCTACGATAACGCTTCCAAAGCGCTATCTATCGTTTCCCCCTACAATATCGCCAAGATAGATAGCGTTCGAAAGCACTATTAAATGTAAAAAATAAACACTATTGAAGGTCGAATTTGGCATAGTGTCAGAATCAATTTTCATTGCAACATTGATAAACTATTTGTCCAAAAATGGTGGTGCACTAGAAGGGTTTTGTTTTTTAATATGGGGGGAAGATGATGCTTCTGCAATTAAAGACTATTAAAGATATATCTTTAATAGCGCTTCCTCGAGGAAGCATTATTAAATGTATTAGCTTTAATTTAATAGCGTTTTCTTGAGAAAGCGTTGTTAAAGGTTACCCACATAAATATAATAGTCTTTCCTCGAGGAAACGCTATTAAAGATAGCCCTATTATCTTTTGTTAGGGTGATTATTTTTCCACCTGATCATTAAATTTTATTTGACTATTTATTATGAAGGTTAAAGAATCTTCTATTTTAGCTCTATAAATATTAAAAACTTTGAATAGGTAAAGCTTTGAAATATTACACAATCCTATATAATATAATCTTTTTCAAAAATGTACCTTTTAATATGAATTAGTAAAGATTTGAATTTGATGCTTATTGGTTTGTTCTTTCTCAAACTAAATATTGTAGAAACCCAAAATTTCTTTTCATTGAAACAAAATAGGTATTGCAGTCAAAGTAGACAATGCAAAATGTGCAAGACCAATTGGTATTGCATTATTATGATTTTGAGATTTACAATCGGAGTTACAACTCGAAAATGAAGTAGATATGAGGCGAAAGTTCTTTCATTATTGACGAAAAGAGTTACAACGGAAACATAGTGAATACATAGTTCTTTCATACAACTCGAAAAAAAAATTGATGTGAAGCTAGCAAAAGGTCGTTCATCATTGAGGTTTCTTGAGAAAAGATCTTGTTGAAGTTTTCTAATCGACATTGTTCTCTCTCTTCCTTATTGATTTCAACCTTACAAAACCAAAAGTGCACGAACTCACCCATGTTGTAGAGGAGGGGGAGAGAGGATGGAGTCCATTTGGTTGGAGAAATAGAGCCAAATTTCCACCTCTTTCCCAAGAGAGAGAAGTCCATTTGGGAGCAATCTCGTCGACATCTCTTCTAGTTCCTTTTCTGATGAGGATGAAGCACAAAGCCACATTCTGGAATTTATTGTGCCTCACATCCTCTCTTCTAGATTTTATTATGCCTCACATTTTGGATTTTTTGAGCCAGATTTCTTCCATCTTTCTCAGACAAGAAAAGGAACTCCAAAAATGAAGAACATGACAGATTGAGAAATATTTAGAGTTGATAAAATTTGGAGTATGAAGGATAAGAACACATAGGAAAAGAATTTATAGGAGAGTTCAGAAAGTAAAACTAACGTTTTCAATAGTATTGAGTTACAAAGCAACACAATTGATGAATTCAGCAAATCGGACGTTGAATATCGCATTTTCGATGCTAAGATTATTGTTCATTTAATTTCATAGACTATTTCAACCAATTAACGTGCAGAGAGTTTGTCACTAAAGGACCTTGTTTTAATACGAGAGAACGATGGCGTTTCCCCAATCAAGCGCTATTATAGTTTCACCTTTGATAGTGCTTGTTTGAGAAAACGTCATTAAATGGTTAACTTGCATAGCGCTTCTCCGAAGAAAAGCTATTAAAGGTGGAATATATTTTTTTTTTTTAAAAAATCTACGTGGTAAAGATGACGTTTCTTTGGGGATACACTATTAAAAGTAAATCGTTTATTAGCGTTTCCTAAACAAAGCGTTACTGAAAAATTCCACACGTTTTTTTATAACGTTTTCTCCTGAAACCGCTATTTTTTTATAAGCCAAAAAATATATTGATGTGAGTACAAGGGGCACCCAAACCCATATACAAGAACCTACCAAAAGAGTTGAAGTTTAAAATACATAACCTACACACCTATAATACAAAACATACTTCTTGGCAAACTATGATATATAGTTCCACCATGAATGCAAATAAAACACTACTGTACAACCAAAGTATACACCTAAAAGCGACCACAGAACGGATTTAGGCCACAAATTGCCATAAAAACCACACAACAGAGTTAACTCCCCAGCCATACTTTGTAAAATAAATAAGAAACACATCCTAACATCTTGCATTCAACAATAGGGGACATTGATAAGCTATCCATAAGTCCCACAATCTGCACTTTCTGCTATAAGCAGGACTTTTGCCTTTTTGTTTTTAACCATCAAAATTTAAACCAATAATGATGGGGTAAAACAAAAGAGAAAGGTTATAGCATTTTTACCCAAATAGCATTTCTATCTAACAGAGAAGGATCCTCTGCCAATATGACTCAACCTTGACCCAACAGCCCTTGTAATGTGGTTTACTTGTCCAAAAAGAGAAAAGATCACAAAGAAGACCAATGTAATTACCCTGGCTAGCAACTAACATCATACTCTACCACTAACATAATACACCAATGTAGTTAGCAACACTCAATACCTATATAATGAAAGAACCAGCCTGCCCCCCATTTTATTGACCAGCCACCCACACAGAACTACTTGTTTAACTAAAGTGTGACCTTAACCATTTTCTGAGTACAACTTCCTCACATTTGCCCCCACGACCTCTGCCAACAACCTTGATAAGAAACTGGCACTAACATAAAATAGTTTGATCATTGCAAACATAACCAAAACATCAATCCTCTTCCTGGACATCTAGAAACAAACATGATTTCCGCACAAACCCCACCACTTGATGTTACAATTTACAAAGAAGTAGCCACCACCCGAGAAAAACAAATTTTCAGAACGAAGACCGAAAAGATGAAACTACTAGCGACAGAGTTTAAGCACTCACAAAACCCGTCCAGTGTTTCACTCCTTCACTGATATTTTCTCCCTCAGTAGTGTTTCACTCTCTCGCCTTAACTCATCCCTCACAATGTTTCACTCCCGCTCTCACCCACATTGAGTACTCCATCAAGTTGACTGTCTCATAAGCTCTAGTGCATGACCCTACAGAAACAGAACATCAAATAAAATGTACCCGGAAACAGGCCAAATATGAGTAAACACGGTAACAAAACCTGATTACATGCAAAACAAGGCGACGTCTTCTCAAGTGTTTCCCACACACGCACTCACAGACACAGGTGTTTCCCTCACACTCAAACCCCACCACATGATGTTACAATTTACAAAGAAGTAGCCACCACTAGGGGTAACAAATTTTCAGGACCAAGACCAAAGAGATGAAACTTCCAGCAATAGTGTTTAAGCACTCACATAACCCCTCAAGTGTTTCACTCCTTCACTGATATTTTCTCCCTCAGCAATGTTTCACTCTCTTGCCTTAACACATCCTCACAGTGATTCACTCCCACTCTCACGCACAATGAGAACGCCATTAAGTTGACTGTCCAATAAGCTCCAGTGCATGACCCTGTAGAAACAGAACAGTAAGAAAAAGAACCCTAAAACAGGCCACAGATGGGTAGAACCTAAAACAGAACCAGATTACAAGCAAAACAAGGAGCATCCTCACAAGTGTTTCCCTCACACTCACACACAGACACAGGTGTTTGACACTCTGACAAGTGTTTTCTTCACTCTCAATTGTTTGACACTCTAACGACCATCAAACACCAACCAGCCAGTCAATTTTGCAGTCCAAAGGCTTAATTCCACCCTACAACCAGAGATAACTTAGAAGCAACCTGCAACCAAAACCAACTTCCATAACAACAGAAAATGTTGGGTCAAGGCAACTATAAACAGATATAGAAAGCAAACAGATCCAGATAACATACCAACACTAAAAAACCTCCTGACCACCTGTATATACCCAACCAAAATGAGGCATCAATTTTCCAAACAACAAAGAGGGTTTAGGCACCAATCTACAAATGTAAAACCTGATGGCTTTTTAACCATTGAGCACCAAGACCAAGCCCTTATCTTTGCTAACTCGAGTAACCTCTCCAAATCCCACTTACTTTGTTTGAAAAGTATCTCATTTCGAAGCAACCAAATAGACCATACACATGAGAACCATAAAACTTGCCAACAACTCCTAGGTACTTTCCTAATTAAAAGACCTGAATGATGAAGAAAATGGGCCTTCATGTCACTTGGTAGCACCATATCAATACCGACCCAGTTACAAATATGCATCCACAAGCAATGTGAGAACTTACATGTAAAAAAAGATGGAACACATCATCAGTAGCAGAGTTACAAAAGGTACATCCAGCATTTGTGGACTGCACCATGATCCCTTTTTTTCTTAGATTCACAACCATCAGGATCCTATCCAAAAATAACTTCTAGCTAAAAGCCGCTACTTTGAGTGGTGTACTCTTTGCCCATAACAATTTGAAGAAACTTTTGTCTTGTTGTTCTCCCCCATCAACAATCATCTTGTATGCTGATTTTACCGTGTATAAGGTTGATTTTTCACCGACCCACGCCCAGCCGTCCGTTTCCCCTTGCTACAACACGCATTCTTCCAGTGCAGCAAGTAACTGATCACATAAAACCTTTTCCCAGACAAATAGTTGACTTCGCCATGGTAAACTCCAACCCCAAACCCCTTCCTTCCATTCTCGCATATCTGCCGCTTTTGCCTTTTTAGCATTGATACTTGGAATAATATATAAAAATTGTTTCTCAAAGCTCCAGAACCCAGCCAGTTCTCATACCAAAAGGAAGTATCTCCACCCCCTCTAACCCTTCTAGTTATTCCCGAGGACAGCTAGCCTACACTATTATGTACTGAACCTTCTATAGTTCCAAGGTCTCATCACCAAATTGATCCTTTTCTAAACATTTCACTTAGCCCACCCACACATGCATTGCTGCCCATATCTCGCATGAACCACCTTACACCACAACCCTCGCTTTTAAGTTAGTAATCTCCATCTCCACTTTCCCAACAACACCAAGTTAAAACTCCCTATGTCCTCTACTCCAACCCCCCATCCTCCCTAGACTTGCACAAAACCTCGTACTTAACCCAAGCGATTTTCCTAAAACCCTCACCCCCCCAATGGAAACAAAGCTGAATTTTAGTTAGGGCATTTATTACCTTTTTCAGTGCTTTTATAGAACGAGAGATAATAGACCAGAGGCATGAGAGAACCACATTGATCAAAACAATTTTTCCCCCAAACGAAAGATTCTTGTTACTCCAACTCATTAACTTCCTTTAGAAAGATTTAATCACAGGATTCCAAGTCGATGATCTCCTTAGATTTTCCCCAACCGGTATTCTGAGAAACCTAAATTGAGAGTCCCCCACCTTTCAATTCAACATTTGTGCTACCTGTCCAAGAATAGCATTCAATGCCTTAATCCGTATAACTTTGCTCTTAGAGAAATTAACCTTTAGACTTGATGCCAACTCAAAAATCCTTAAAGTTCATTTGATGGCGAACACATTTTTTGTGGACAGTTCTCCTACCATAATTGTGTCATTCGCATACTGTATATGAGACAAAGGCACCTCCTCATTTCTACCTCTTATAACATACTCCTGGAAAAAACCCTTTTCAATTGCTGCAAGGATAAGTCCGGACAAGCCCTTTGCCACTATCAGGAACAAGAAAGGTCCCATAGGGTCCCCGTATCTTATACTTTTGGTGACATTTGTGACACCCGCTACCCCGCATACGATAAATATAAAATATATCATATATCATATATAATAAAAGAAGTTATAAATTAAAACCAAAGGGGTAACAAGTACTGCATGATCCAAAACGTTTAAACATAAACAAAAACGGCGGAAAACATAAACATAAAACAAAACCGAAATCCCGATGTCACATATCAGAGCTGGTAACCACTACTGATAATATATCGGAAAAATCAACTAAACATAAACTAAAACTAAGAGCAAACGATCTCCTCGGGATCATTCATCGACTGACTGCTCACCATCCTCTGCATAACCAAAGGTACATGCAAAACAACAACAATAGTAATAAGGAGTAACGAACTGTACATATAAACATAAATGGTAATAGAGCAGTTAGCAAGATGATCATGCAGCATGCAAAACATCATAATACAACACAAAACATAATCATACTTCATCGTATCACATTATAACATGCTATGCAATGCAAAAACTACTCCGCTACTCCATATGCAATGTGGATCCAATAGCTAACTCAGGAAGACGATTTCGGAGTTACATATCCACATTGGCCAATAAGTACCAACATCGACAGTTCACCAAACTCACGGGTGAACCCCTTGGATAGCCGATCCACCATACTCTCGCATGGACCACCGCGGATGCGCTTGATTAACCTAACTCTAGGATGAATCCCTGCGGACAGCTAGTTCGTCATACTCGGACGAACTCCCCAATCATCGTAACTTCCCCCAAACTAACAACACCATGTCATGATGCATGCAATGCTAACATACAAATAACATGGCAACCACCTCCATCAACACCTTTAACACAGGATATCAACTTTGACCAACAAGCATCAAAGTGATTTATTAACATCAATATTGACCATTAAGCATCAAGAATGATATAACCAACAACATCGGTAACAGTACGTTGTTATCGATAACATCATCTTCTCATTAATTAATCTATTTATTAAGTCCCCATTATTACTTTTTACCATATCATTATGCTAGTTCATAAACTATCCTCAAGGTTACGTTTTATAATCTCTTATGTCATATTTTTACTTCAAAAGGTTATGAAATCTCTTTTTATTTAAAACAGTGAAGTTTTATTAATTCTGGCAATGGCACGGCCTGAGCACGGGCGTGTTGGCCAACTGGCACCGGCGTGGTAAGCGAGAGCACGGCCGAGCTAAACAGCATCACTTTTCTCGTTTTTCCGACACGGATGTGCTACTGAGAGCACAGTTGTGTTGGCTTTTTCTGGGCGTAGAGCATGGATGTGCTGATATTGAGCACGAGCGTGCTTAACACTGTTACAACGTTTCAATTCTGGGAACTTCACGATTTTTCTAGATTTTAACACTCCAAATCAATCTTAAGGTTCTTGATTAATCCATTGGCATCAATCTCACCCCTCATCAACATCTTTTATGTTTTATGCACATCAATTGGACTAATCCTAGTTTTAGGCTTAGCGCTAACATCCCTATGTCTTTTATTAAAATAGTTTTAACAGCAGCTTCCAACATACCAACTCACATAATTATGGCATACCAACAAACATCATCATCAACATCTTGTCATTCATGCCAGAGTCACATAAATCAATAAAACGATTAATATCATGTATAAACAACTATAACAGATTCATACATCAATTAAGGCATATCGCACACAAATAGGGCCGTGGATTAACCTTCATCTTACGCTACCCTAGAATCTATATGTTATATTTATCCCTTCTTCCCATACCTGACATAACGATTCCAACTTATGAGCCCACAAGAGCGAAGTCCACACTTGACTCCTCCAACGGGTTCAACAGGTTCAACGAGCTTTTGACCAAGAACACCAAGGCAAAAAGATAAGTTAATTCCCCAAACAAGAAAAGGAAAGGGAATTAACGCAAGGGTTATACACATACCTCCATTAGATCCCTGGGGAACTAATCTTCTAGTTGCCGTTCACAACACTGTCACACGAACAACGAAGTCTGGTTTGACAGGGAGAAAACGGTTCAATACTAACCCAAAGGATTCAAATAAAGGGATGAACGATGTTGGTTACCTTACCTCAGAGTAACACTAAGCTAGTAGTTTATCCCTAAACGCAACGAAGAACACCACAGGGATGTGTTCTTGACGAAGAACACCCAAACAAGGATCGGGAACACTCAAGGATTCAATGGAAACCCAAGAGAAAGGTTAATGAAGGCTGTTTCTAACTCTAGGAATGACGACTATGAGTTTTAGGTCGATCAAAAGAGTTATAAAAAGGATTGGGACGAAACGGATCGACTTAAGGCCCAAAACGGGTTTCTGGTGCCCGTGTAGAGCACGGGCGTGCTGACCATGAGCACAGGCGTGCTAACCAATTGGCACGGGCGTGCTGCACGGGAGAACGGGCGTGCTGTCCTGCCAGGATCACTGATATGGCTCGTTCTAAGTTTAACTACCCCAAAATACATCCCTAAACATCTAATGTAAGCATAACAACACATAACATATATATAACAACAAGGATAACATATATAACAACACTTTACAACAAGCAAGCGAAAACTGGGATGTTACAACATTGAACTCTTTTGTTGGACTTCCGTTTATGAGCACAGATACAGTATCGGAATTCAAGCATACTCTTATCCACCCAAGCCATATCCCGTTAAACCCCATCCTTCAAGCATATAATCCAGGAATTCCCAACAAACCAAATCATAGGCCTTTTCAAAATCCACCTTGAACATCATACACCCTAGCCTCTCCCTTTTGGCAAAATCAATTGCCTCATTGACCACCATAACACCATCAAGAATAATTCTACCCTTCCAAAAGCCGACTGGTTGACCGATATAATAGAATCCATAACACTGCTCAATCTCTTGGGAAGTAGCTTTGCCAATATTTTGTAAAGGCGACCCACTAAAGAAATCGATCTATAATCATCCAGTTTGGAAGGGCATTCATTTTTAGGAATAAGGGCTATGAACTATGCATTACTTCCTTTTGCCAACTTCCCATTCTTTTGGAATTCTTGAATCATTCTACAAATATCACCTTTCAACAAAGACCAATTTCTTTATGAAAGCAAAATTAAACCCATCTGGACTTGGACTTTTATCACTATCACAATTCCAAACTGCCTCTTCTATCTCTTTCAAGTTGAATTCAATAGTGAGCAACCTACTTTCTTCCATGGAGATTTTTTTGAATGGCACCCCATCTAACCGTGGTCGCAGCCCATGGGTTTAGTAAAACCGTTTCTTGAAGTGTACCATTATCTCCTCCTTCACCCTATCAGCAATTTCAATCCAATGCACCATCAACCCGAATACCATGAATTGTATTATCCCTCCTTCTCCTATTGATGCACGAGTGGAAGTAATGGGAGTTTGAGTCCCCGAACTTCAACCATTTTGCCTTTGCCCCGGAAACCTCTATTAAATATATATTATTAAAGGTCGAATCTAACATAGTGCTAATTAGTGAAAAGTTTTAACGTGCCATTTTACTACATCTTTTAGATGAGGATACAACTTAGAAGGAGTAAACCCTTACAGTAAATATAAAATATATACTGGCTTTCTCCTTACCTAATCGCTTAACTCATGGTATATGGACGATTTTGATCAATTGATGAAATAAGCCAAATGACAATCAGATTTTTGGCAATTTAGGTAAGTAGTACTTCACGAATTCTATAGGATTCCATGCTAACAGCAACTAGCTGTCGGTCATTCTCTACTTTTTGTCTTTAAAGGAAAGTATCCCGAGCACTACGGTTTACGTTCAACACTTCAGGTGAAAAATGGTCCAACTTGCCGTCATGCCAATGATAAGTCAAAAAAAGAAGCTTGAACACACATTTTATTAGAACTTATCACAAGTTTCCTTCTGTTGTAGCCTCAAGTAAGTATCTCTGCCCTGTGGAAACTGCAGAGATAAAATCCCCAGAAACCCACATGAAAGTTACTGAAATGGAGAAAGAAGAATCTGACCAATTTGTCTTTTGTGCACAAACTAATATGCATGGCAACACACCAAGACAACTTTTGGGAATCTAATTCTCCCCATACTTAGATATATCTTATATATAATTCCAACCTATCCACCGTTCTACAGACTAAACCGCATTCTTGTATCTGCCACACCCTTTATTTTGCTTTCATGCATTTGCGCCCTTTAGCATCCCAACAACTAAGATCGTGTGAAAGGTTGCATGGCTTTAGGTGCCATTTAACGAACACGTTCTGATCTCTCCCCCCACCACCCAAATGAATGAAAATAATTATATTATTTGAATATTAATATAACAATTAGACAATAAAATCACAAATACATGATATATTCATTCTAGTTTTATACACAAACTATAATAACATTCTACCCAGGGACGGATGTATATATAATAAGGTGTGGCCCCCACAAGGCAAATTTTTATCAACTAATATATTTAGTACTTTTTTTTCCATAAAAAATTTAGATGTTACTTTCACATGCCAAATCATCACCACATATCTTTTTTTTTTTTATAAGCAAAAGCTGTATTGATTAAGGTTATGTTTGGTTCAAAGAAGGGGAGAGATTTTAATGGAGGAGATGAGAGGTGAAGGAAGGGAAGAGATTTTAATTAGTTATTATATTTGGTTGAGAGGAGGAGACGAGAAAAATTTTAATGGAGGGAAAGAAAAGTAATACTTTTAATGTTTCGTTTAGGAGGGGATGAATTTTAAAAATAATTAATTTACTTTTTATATCGTTATATATAATTATTTAATTCAAAATACATAAATGAGGTTATTTTAGTCAATGCATGTAAAATGTTTTAAAATATCTCTTCTCCCCTCTTCATATCCCCAATATTGGAGGGGAGCCAAAATTGAGTGAGGAGGGATTTTGCTCCCTCCCATTCCGCCCCTTCCAAAAAGTTGAACCAAACATGAAAGATTTAAAAAAAATTCCTCTCCTCTCCTCCCCTTCATTTTTCTCCAACCAAACACTATATGTAAGACTACTAGAGATACTCTAACCCATATATAGGAAGGAGATCAAAAGAAGCAGACCCTATGTGAATAAAATACTACTTCTAACTAGCGAAACCAGTATTACTTTTACAAATTGTTAGATGTACTCCACACATTTTGTTAGATGTACTGCACCAACTAAGTTTTTTTAAAAATTGAATTTAAGAATTACTTCAAATATAAATTGAAAAGAAATACTAAAAGTCAAAGAGAAATGAATATAGAAAGTCATAAAAGATAAAAGAGATGGAATAAATTTGTATTATTTTTTTTAAAATCCTTAGCACTGTTTTTACGAAAATAAAACACAAGAGCTTTTTAAAATTTTGTGAAGAATGAAACGCACAATCGTGTGGGAGATGAACAAGTGATTGTTTGGTTACATACATAGAGAGATATTTTTTATAGTATTGAAAATGAAAAAATCGTACAACATATTCAAAATATGAAAATGCATAGAGAGCAATTGTAATTTGTAAAAGCTTAGGTATCTTTTTGTCTTTTTATCATGAGATTGTGTATTTTGTGTGAGAGACATTGAGTGTAATTGGGGATTAATTTGGTGTTGAGAGCTGCAACAATCTCTTTTGTAATCTTCCATCTTTTGCTTAATGGATTTTTCTCATTTCTTACTCGTGGACATAGATATCACATTGAAACCGAACCATGTTATATTTAGTGTATTTTATATTATTTTATAAATTATTTTCTTGCATACATTAACCAAAATTTCTAGATTCGTGACTAATTCTACCTCGCCTAATAGTATAGGTGTTTGAGAGGGTGTCAAATTTCATAGTACAAAAAATATTATTGAATGAAAGCCCATGTGAATGATAGAGCTTTATAAATGGGGTAAAGTTATGTGTACATTAACTGGATCAGAATCTTGTATGATGGTTTGGATAGTGCTCTAGGACTACAATATAGGTTGCTTTATTTAGGAGCGTATGGTGTTTACTATTTCATTGGGGATAATGAATAAGTTTGGAATCTTTGTGCAAATCAAAAGCTATTCCTCTAAAAATTTCACACATAAGGTAAAGGAAAATGTTCTAAGGGAAGAATGGAAATTGTGAAGGAAGGATTTTTAAGAATAGAAAAGGTCTTTCGGCAAAAGACTCTAAACCCTTTCTCTCTTACTCTCTCAATGTAATTGGTTTTATACAACTCAATCCACGTCACATATGAAGTGTTAAAACTAAAAAGCTACTTAAGCAAAGATTCAAATGGATAAAAGGTGGTAACCAACAAGAGAGTTGAATAGCCGTTTTACTTGAATGTGGTAAGTTCTCAGCAAAAATATGGGACAAAAGGATTTGACCTCAGCTCTTTTAATTGTCCCACCACATATAAATCCTAGTTAATTAGTTCTTCTATTTTTTCTTTTTGGTTCAACAAACACCCAAGCTTTCGGGTTATATATTACTTAAAGACACAAACATGAAACTTGTAGCACCCAAAACCCTCTCAAGAGACAAAGACCACGCCTATATAATGCTCACTACTACATATTTTTAGTCAACATTGCCAAATCAAAAATTTACTCTTAATTTAATATTGATCAGTGGACGATCACTACACTGTAGCTGTGTGTGAGTGAAGGAGAGAGCCGGTCAAAGATTTTGTGTAGTAATCATTAAAGTGGTTAGTGTGTCTTTACCCATATGAAAATGATATTTTAAGGAAAGGGCAATAAATAAACAAGGAACAAAGGAAACAGTAAAGAAAAAGTAAGGTCGGATGGCAGGAAAAAGAATTAAAGAGCAAAAAATATAAAAAAGAAAAGAAGACTGTGACAGTGTGCCAGGTAGATTTGTTCAGATGCTCGATGGGCCCCTCTTCAAGTCAGGAGCTGATGTATGATAAAAGGGTTCTTTTCCCCTTAGGCTAAAATTAAAGGGAAGAGAATTATCTCATGGACCCACATATGTGGCCCCGGCAAACTCTTCTACATTGTACTTGAATGAATCCCTTAGACTCAACTATGATCGTATTTTCACGAAGAACCATGCTTTGAGAAATATTTTCACAAAAAGGGCTTATCTCTATTCTTGTATAACATGAAAATAACATAATTCTTAGCCCGAATCAAGCGAGAAACATACGATTAGCATACATCGCCATCGGCTACTAAGAGTAAATAACTAAATATAAGATATGGAATTATGTCTTTTCTGGTATTCCCAATAATTTTGAGGTAAAAGTTATTCTGTTCAATCAGAATGTACCACCTCAATTAAATGAGTCATGTTAATGAGTCAAGTCATATCATTCTCACCTCTGATTGGGCCACTTAGGATGGATAAAATTACTCTTGGGATACCTGAGGATTCATCATAAAGAATACCAACTTAGGTTGGTGAAATTGATAAGGGCTTGGACCCTTTAAGCAAGTGATCAGGAGTTCGAATCAGTGACGGATCTAGACCCAGAACTAGTGGGGGCAATTTATTTCCAAAAATTTAATAAAAAACACTATCATACATATGTAGATAAATACATAAATATTAAAGGCATACAATTTTAATATACCTAATCAAATAAATTACATACCTCATAATTGTCCTTTACATGATCTTATGTTTTGAAATCGTTGAATAATCAGATAGCTCATTGTCAATGTTATTGAACGGATCTCTCTCAATATAAGTCACCAGAAAATTATTCATCCATATATTTCTCATTCGATTACGCAACATATTTTACACAATCTTCATAGCAGAAAAGGCTATTTCCACGGTTGTTGTGGCCACAGACAAAATTATTACTAACTTCAAAAGAAGTTAAACTAATGGATAAACAATATGTCTTCTAGTTTCAACCAATTTCTCTGAAAGATCATTAATTCCTTTCAAAGATGGAAATTCAATAGTTCTACACATATCTCGATGTAAGTCTCAAGTTGATTCTCAAACATCACTAAATTAGTTGAAGAAAAATCATGTGGATAAAAGTTTGCAAATTCAATGAGCCTTGCTTTATCAAAAAAGTAACTGAGTATTTGTCTCAGTGAAACGATCATAAAGTTCATGAAGCTGCATGTCCACATATGTTGATTGTTGAGTTAATGAGTGATATGGGTGCAATTTTGTCAATTATGGGGGCAAAAAAATGTATACATAATAGTTATATTTTTTTAAAAAAAATTGAGGATGTGCAGCATACCCTCACCCCAACGTGGCTCTTCCACCGGTACGAATACTAACTCTTGTCAATGAAAATAATTTGGTTGGGAAGGGACTATCCACCTTGTGTCTCTTTAGGTTTCCCGACGGAGATTACTCACTGTTAACGACTTCACACCTATCATATGTATACCAAAAAAATAAATATAAGATATGGAATTTTGCTAAAATCAACAGTAGCTTTTACTGTTTCTGATAAGAGTTTATTTTAATTATAATATCTACCTCGGAATTTCGCTAAGGTCAATTATATTTTATACATTTTATGATTAGAGTTTATTTTGATTGGATATTACATTGATTTTTCATTTATTACTAATATCAAATTGATCATTAAATAATAATTAATACCATGTGTTTAATTGTATGTAATCAATTTTTTTGGTAACCATGTTATAGGTAAGAAGTATCCACAACTGTTAGCAGCGATTAATCTCCGTCAGGAAACCTGTTGGGCACATAAGGTGGATTTTCTTTCCCAACCAGGTTTTCTCTATACACAAGAGTCAAGATTCGAACCGATGATCATTTCCTTAAGGTGTCCAAATCTCTGGACTAATCACATGTTGGTTTTCGGTAATCAATTTAATTTCATTTAAGACTAATTTACTGATAAAAATTTAATATTAAATAATTAATTTGATGTCATGGATAACCAAATTTCCATTTTTATAAATAAAGGACCCAACGTAAAATTTCGTATATGTTTGGGCAATCAAATGGATATTTAATCCTATTACCATAAGAGATTTCTATTGTAAGACATATCTATTTGTAGGGTATGCCTCGGGTTCTCAAAATTTCATTGTGATTATATATGTTCCACAAGATCCAGTATCAATTCTTTAGCCAAATTTGCTATTTGACGAGGTCAGAAATTTGGCTGGAGGTGTCTCTGATTTTATTTTTTGTATCATGTTTAGCTGCTAATTTTGAATAAAGTTTCTTTGCACATAAAAAAGATCCTATTTTGATAAGATGCGGTGTTTCATTTAAATTGTCTTTTCTAGCTTTTTTATGTATGTGTTTATGTGCTTTCCTAATTAAGCAAAACATATATACATAGTATTTCCTTTTTTATATATAGTAACAAAACAAAATATGATTATATATTTCAAAAGCCATGCACAATTTTTTTTTGTTGCTCAAAGCCATGCATAATTTTATTAACACATGACTATATTAATATGCACTATTTTTTTCAAAGGATGAAACGCAAGATTGCTTTTGTACACACTAATAAAGCTAAAACAAGATTTAGCTGTAGTCATTTTTCTGTTTCAAAACTATTTTGGGTAAGAATTTCTTGAGGCTAGAGCTAGTCATTGTTTCAAATCTCGTTAAGCGTTGCCTTACTTTTTATTGTTTATGTTGCTAAGTGGTGTTGATCAACTTCCATTGGTTTGATTAGATGCAATGATGACTAGTCTTCTAATCAATATATTGATTATAGATAACTGTACCGATGATCCCCTGTGTCCAACATCCAATTAGATTAAAAGACACCGCGTATATGCCACCGCGTATTAGAAAAGCGAAACCAAAATACCATAGTATAATATTTGTATTATTTAAATGTGGGTGTTGTTAACCAGTTTTCTAAGTTGACGTTTGATTCATATAATGTTTTATTATCAGGAAAACTACATTCTTGGGAATCTCATTCTCATGAATGGTTCTTTGTCATCTCCATATTTGGGAATAGAGTTTTCTACTTTTATTCACTAATTGTATTCTTATATATCTTATATGTCTGAGAATAGTTTATTTTTAAAACTTGTACCAAATATGAGAAACTTGTATTCCCTTGATCACATTCTCGGGAATATTAAAATAAAACTTGTACCAAACGCTACCTAAGTGCATTGGTTAAAGAATCAATAAGAGATAAATTTTCATTGGAAAGATGAGTGTAAATTTTTTTAATATATTAAATACATCACTTTCCCATATAAAATTTCTTTGTTTGATTCCCTAATCAATACTTTTAAGCCTCTAAATATTCAAAATACGATATTTATACTGGGATATATGATATATTTATTCTAGTTTTATGTAAAGTATTCAATAATTACTATTGAATCTCATTCATATAAATATATAAAAGAAATATAAATATACACTATCCCATGTATTATGTATATCAAATTAGCGTCGTTAAAATATTACCTAGTCGTATATTATACTAAAAGCATGTGGGCATTCTTGCAATAACCAGCTTTGGGAATAAATTATTAACAATGTTGCAGCATGTCACTGATTGTAACATGCTTAAGATACTTTACTCTGCCGCTTTTATTTTCTGTGCATGATCTTAATTTAATACATCTGCTTCACTTATACGTACACATGATTTAGAGACGGTTAATCTTTAGAGATTAATTTTGATATATTATTTAGTATAAAGTTTTTTACATTATCAATTAATCACAAATCATTTTATATGTGACTTTTAAATTAGTTATGATAAGAGTCAAATATTTTTAATGATCTGACAACTTATGATTGATTGATAATGTCAAACATGTTAACAATGATAATGCTTTCCAATTAAATCTCAATCTTTATTCTAATAAAGGTGATATTTCATCTAGTCTGAAACCCAAACTCCTCTCTCTCACCTCCAAAGAAGTAAAGCAATATTTTTTTTAGTTGAGTAATGCTTTACTAATAATTTTTTCATCTATTATTGTGGATTACATAATGAGAGCTAATTTAGGAAGTATTTATATTTCAAAATAGTTATTCTACCAATATCTATGTATCGTATCAAATACTTTTCGAACATTTTTAGATGTTTTTTAATTAATTAGTTTAAGAATTTTTGTTTTGGTACAAATGTGATACGATAATAGTAAATAAATGATATCTGTTTATTGTGTCTACATCAACTAAAATTTATTTTCGAATTATTGTTGTCTTTATTTTTATTTCAAATTAGTGTTTTTACATTATGGTACTGACTTTGATGGGTCTTTGTTCTATGGAGGGAAGAGAAAGTAATGGAATGATATGTTGATGTCAAAGAGAGATTTTAGTAATGGATTGTGGTGTTTGGCGATTTTAATTCACTATGCTGCCCGGGTGAAAGAGTACGTAGGGGTTTGCTCTCAAGAGGGGCGTTTATTTATAAATGATTGAGTTTTGTGATTTTATTTATGAAATGGAGTTGGTAGACCTATCTCTCTTAGGCAAAAGATATACTTGGTACCGGTCTGATGGCCTCTATTATCTGAAGATTGGTCGGCTAGGTGGAATCTCACTATCAAAAAATTCACTGTAATAGATTCAGGATTTAATAGAGCGTGATTAACAGCGGTTTCACAATGCAGATGCTTTAAAAAAATTCGCGGGAGTGTTTAACGGCACACAATCGAGGAAACACAATTAAAATACACACCTTTTTATAGTGTCTGACTTTCCAAACGTTATCTTTACTCGTTCCCATTTATGAAAAACATGCGTCCATAATTTAATAATGTGTTCTCGAAGAAGCGTTATTAAAGTGTTCCTATTTAATGACATTTCTTTATACAGACGTTGTTAGAAGCGTTCATATTATAGCGATTGCTTGTGGAAATTCTATCTTACCACCATATTACATGAACACAATTTAGTTAACCGACTCTCTGCAGGTTAGTTGACACAATTCATGAACGTTAATAAACCTCTGCACAAAAAACGCGATATTCAACCTTCAATGCATAGAAAACTGTCTATAATCAATTCTCCCTTAATATCTATTGAATTATCCAATGCTCAGAATACAGATCGATTGAACCAAACTCCCCTATAAATAACTCTTATCTATGTTCTTATCCTTCACACACAGTTTAGAAAATCTCTATATTCTTCATATCTGCATCTCCGTTATGATCTGTGAGCATAGAAGAGGCCGACAGTCCCACATCTTTTTTTTGTCTATCAAGACTAATGTCCAGAATAAGAGTCCCACCTCCTAAAACACTGCTTGTGCAAAGTATAAAAGCATCCCAACGCTTCCAACTGATAGCTTCTGACGACCACTGATAAGGCTAAATAGAAGATTGTTGTACTGCTTGTGTTTATTTCGTTTTTAGTATAAAATGCAAATTAGCATCCTAACGTTTTCTGGATCTCTCTTATGAGCTCAATCAATGAGTATCAATAAGTTAATAACAAATTGGAGGAGATTAAGGGCTTAAATGATCTGCAGCAAAAGAATTTCAATGGTGAAGTTCAAACGGTAACATTTGGTTTTCTTTAAACACTTTAAATATTCTCATGATGCTTGTTTAACATTGTTTTGTGTTGTTTATTTCGTTTTCAGTATAAAATGCGAATTAACAGTCTTGAGATTTGGAAGATTGTTGAAGACTGCAACTTGATATACGAAAAAAAGATGTACCGACTCATCAATCACTTGACAAGAGTGCCATTGATGAGTTGAGGGCTGAGAAACCAAGGATTAGGTGGAACTCAATGGATCCATATTGATCATTAAACACATGACACAGAAGAGTGGAACTTGCTTCTTGTCACTAGATTGGGTGGAACTCAATCAGAAATGTTCCAAAAATGCACGCAACAACCTTAAGTAAAGAAATGTTCCTTGTTTTTCTTTTCTTTTGGTTAGCAGATATCAGACCAATACTTGATCCTTGTAAGAAGGTTCTGATTCGGTTAGCAACTATGGCTCTTAGCTATACTATCATCAGCGAAGACAAGATGTAATTGGAGTCAAAGAGAAGTTAATATACTGAACCACTGATGTTTTTGTTCCTTTGCATAACAAGGGGCCTTTCATTCCTTGGCACAAGTGTGTCTGTATAACAATGTATTCAATTTTTTGATTGTCTCTATAAAAATGTATTCAATTTTTAATTGTCATTGTATTCAAGTATGTATGAATTTGAAACATATGAAATAAAATAGAAATTATGTTCTTTGAATTCTCTTTTATGTAATGTTGTAAATGGATTTTCAAACTTAATCTACGCAATATAAACTAATAATGAAATATAGAAAAAAGGTATCTGCTTGTAAAAATTATAAGTTTTTAGTGAAAAGAATGTTCTGCTTGCATTAGAAATTCAAAGCAAGACAAAATATAATATTATATTAAAAAAAAAGAATTTTGATAGCGAATATTCAAGAACACGCTATTAAAGTACACAATTTTTCTCAATACTTCTTTAAAAATTATAGTGTAAATATATAATAACGTTTTATTTGACAAGCGTTGTTAAAGATATTAGATATAATAATGTTTTAGTATGTAAATGCTATCAATGATACAAGATACAACGACGCTACTTAAATAAAACGCTATCGTTTTCCCGGTTTTAAAATTAAAACACTCTCTCTTCCCACTCTCTCATTCACCGCGAAAACCACAGTTCACCACAAAAATCTCTCTCACGAGGTTACTCCATCTCCAACTCTTTGAATGTGTTCAACACCACAAGAGCGTTAAAGGAACTACACTTCAAATATTTCTCTTACTTTCATTCCTTATAGTTTAGGGTTTACGGTGACTGTCATGTGTTGAGATGAAGCTCTGTCAGGTGTTCTAACTCTTTGAATGTGTTCCAAGTTCAACACCACGAGAGTGTGAAAGGAACTACACTTCAGGTATTTCTTGTACTTTCATTCTTTAGTTTAGGGTTTATGGTGACTGTCATGTGTTGAGATGAAGCTCTGTTAGGTATTCAAGTTCTCCTACTTTCATCCTTTAGTTGCTGTTCAAGTTTTCAAAGCTCTTTGGACATTCTAAGCACCCTAGGCTTTCACGTATTTCTTTCTTTTTTCCATCTAGTTTTAGTTTAGGCTTTCATACATGATACATACTTGTTTTAATCTGTAGATTGGGAAAGTATGGGTCGGAAATGGATGGTTGCAAGTCGTATGTCGAGGGAATATGAGGAGGGAGTCGATGAGTTTATTAGGGTTGCAGTGGAGCAAGCAGGAAATCATAGTAGAATCATATGCCCTTGTTTAAAATGATGTTATTCAAGGCGAATTAGTGCAGATGATTGGAAAGATCATTTAGTCTGTCATGGAATTGATCAAAGTTATACATGTTGGACAATGCATGGCGAGTTAAGAGTTGAGTCTAGTGATATGAGGAGTAGTTCGAGATACGCATGAAATGATGTCGACACAAATACAAATGGGGGTGACCGTTTTGAAGACATGGCAGATGCGGTTGAAGAGGATCTTCATGATTATCCTCAAATGTTTGAGAGGTTGGTAAGTGATACAGAGAAACCGTTGTATCTTGGTTGTACTAAATTCAAATGATTGTCAATGGTGTTAAGGTCGTACAAACTGAAATCGGGCAATGGATGGACTGAAAAGAGCATTACAGAGTTGCACTACAGAGTTACTTACACTCCTAAAAGAAATGTTTCCAGAGGATAATGTGCTTCCTAGTCGAACATATGATGCTAAATGAATGTTATGCTCTACTGGCATGACCTACGAGATGATGCATGCTTGTCCTAACGATTGTATTTTATTTCGGCATGGATATGAATCATTAAGAGAGTGTCCAAAATATCATGCCCCACGATATAAGCAAATGAAAAAAATCGAGTCCAGAGAAGGTTGTATGGTATTTTCACATTATACCCAGATTTAGGCGCTTGTATTGTAGTGCAGAACTTGTAAATCAGTTAAGATGGCATAAGGATGAAAGGATTGTAGATGGCAAGCTTCGACACCTGGCATATTCTTCTCGGTGGTCGAAATTTGATCACAAATTACCGACGGTCAGAATCCGTCAGTAATGAGCAAAAACCATCGGTAACGTACGATTGTCGACAGGTTATTGATGGCCAAAAATCCGTTGATAATTAACTTGTCATTAAATTTTACCGACGGATTTATTCATTCGTCGGTAATTACCGACGGACCAACCGTCGCTATAAACATTGCGTAAACGAATGATTTACCGACGGGTTTAGTCTATGGATTTACCGACGGTGCTATCCGTCGAAAATACCTGAACATTATTACTGACAGATACATCCGTCGGTGAATCCATAGACCACTTACCAATAGATTATCTGTCGGTATCAAGTTTATTTTTTAATTAAAATTAATTATAAAATTATTATAATTTAGATTAAACTAAATTAAATTAAAGATAAATAAATTAAAAATAAAAATTATATAAAAGTAAACAATATATGTTCTCAACAAAAAGTTAAATCAAACATAATTCTGTAACTACTACAAAAATCCTAATCCTAATAATCTGAATAGTCTCCATCAAAGGCATCATATGTGCCTCTCGCTATTGGCCATCCTGCTGCTACTAGTCGCTGAGATGTTGTTGCTGAGCAGGGGTCGCCTGAACATCCGATGGGAGCTGCTGCTGCAAATCAGTACATGTCTCAGGTAGGAGTACTTAGAGGACAACCTGCAAGATCTGCTTCCCAGGATGCACTGACTGGACTCTCCCCCTCAATTGCTGGTTGTGCTCTTTATAAGCTGACGGGCAGTATCCTCTGTAGCAGCCAGACGCTGTCTCAGCGTGACCAGCTCTTCTGAATCCTGGGAGTGGCCGGAGGATGAATGTGACGACTGTGTGAGGCTGGGCTCCCCTCGTTGGAAACCACGAGCGAGGTCTCCAACCCCATAAATCTGCCCCTTCTTCATACCCCGACCACATCCAACCAACGTCGGGTCCGAAGTCTCTGCTCCACGATAGGGTCGAGAGGGATGGATATGGAGTCAGCGGTGCAAGATGCAACATCGTCCATAGTATGAGATAACTTGGCGTCAAACTCTCCCGATAATTCATAAACATAAATATCATGTCATAAATATATATTAAAACAATACCAGAATTAAAAATGAACTAAAGATAATTCAAGAAAAGGACTCACCACTGTCCTCCTAGACCTCTCATCGACGAACTCATTGGTATCCCTCCGTGTATGAGTCTGCTCAAAGAGCTCGTCGATATGTACGGGACGACCAATATCCGCTGACTGCAGACAGAAGCGCAAGTAATAGTCAATAAATAAATATATAAGTATTACATTTAAAACAAATACTTAACAAAAATATATTTTTAATATAAATACCATCCACTTGGCTTGATCATGCTGGGGGATGGAGCCAACAATGTCCAGGCTTCTGCCTTTTTCAGCCGCTCGATTTTTCTTTGCCTGTGCACACTTAGCTTTATAAGCAGTTGTACTCCAATGCTCGTTCAAGCAAGCCCAAACATGCTCCTCGATCCAGTCGGGACGCTAACGGGAGTCCCGAGCATTCTTGAGCAACTCTGAGAGTCCGTGAGAGGCTCTCGAGTGAAAGTTTTTCTCAATCGTTGCCTCATGCTCAGGGAGCCACTGCACCTTTTTCTAGTATTAAGAGAAAAAATAGTTAGTAAAATAATACTAAACAAATATATAAACTTAAATTACCAATATGCATTTCAAGACATTAAGTACTTACCCCAAAACAATGGAAAAACACCCGTTTTTCATTATCATTAAGGCATCCCCACGAAAGCCATGGAAGGCGAAACTGCTTTTTAATAGTTTCTGTAATGGCATAAGACGTAACCCTGGATGGATCAAACCTATATAGAAAAAAAAAAAACAATTGAATTTTAAAATACAACTAATTAATAGTTTATTGTAATAAAAATGAATGTAATGCTAATTATTTCTTACCCTCCCTGAATAGGATGCATGGTAGGGTGAGTAGCGGGCGCGATCTCCTCCTTCTCATCCACCTCCTCCTCCAAGGCAGGACCACCTCCAGGGCAGGCTGGCGCTGCACAGGCTAACGAGTAGGACCAGCTGATGATGATGGAATATCACGGGTAGTAAGACTTAGAGTCGGCATAAACACGAGATCTGGAGGGGATGGCATCGGTCTAGCATTTGGGGATGACGATGGTGCAGTAGGTGGGAACCTGTTGGAAACACAAGAATGGGGGTTGAATTATGTTTCTTAAGTTTTTGAAAGATTTTTTTCACTACCAGATATCTTTTTGTAAACGTTTGGACGCAAAGATACTTAATGGACGTTGAAGGCGTACACTAGAAACCTTGGACGCACGCTAAAAACGTTTTCTTGAAAGACGATCGTTAAGAAAACAATTTCGATCCCCAGTGTTAGTTATAAATAAATTCAAACCAGAGAAAAGATAAAGAAGATAACACAAGGATGTATAACACACTATGAAATCTAACTCACTATGTGTGAGGATGTAAAACTTAAGTGCAAACTCTGAAAAACAACTCTACGTAGAGAGTGATATGAAAATTAAGATCAGAGATAACTTGTGAGCTTTTTGTTTTCTTTGCTTTTTTGATTGCTTGTAACTTTTATGAATTCAGTTCAAGTGGCTAACTTTGCTTCTTTAAGGTTGAAGGTATTTATAGCCATCAGTCTTGAGCAATCTTGTTTCTTCAACGTTTGACAAGAGAGTCGTTCTGATGAGCATTAAATGTTTATTCCTGTTGAGTCTGATAGCTTGTGAAGAGCTTCTAAAACGTAGAGTAGACTATAAAAGAGGGAGAGAGAGAGAGAGAGAGAGAGAGAGCTGAAAGTAGCACTAATATATTTTCCTTGTACTCGAAAGTTGTCTTTTGTCTTTCCTTATTGAGATAGTCAACTTCATTGTGTCAGGAACATATTGGCTTTATGCATTTGAGAGTACTAAGTTACAGAGAAGTTTCGTCTAAGAGATATTACCATTTTATGTGATAGACAATAAATTTGAAACCACTCTATTTTACATTGGCGTACTTTGAACATCGGTCCAGTAAAGTAAAACTAATTTATTACATTGGACTTTCAATTTAAAACAAGTACACTTTACTTTGATGAGTCTTTGGACTCGGTAATACTTCTGATAAGATCATAGTCCAAGAAGAACTTCGTCCAATTATCGTTTACAACAAAACGATGGTCTATGCAATCGGACTCAAGTTCTGATAAGTGATTGGACTTTGTATACCTGCATACTTAGGATAAACACGTTAGACCAAAACAGATCTTTGTTCACCTAATTTAGTCATTTGTTAACATCAAAATCTTAAGGAATTATGGACCATAATCACTTTGGTTCCAACAGTGGGGATGACATCAGTCTAGCGGGAGGCTATAGCATCAATGTAGCAGCTGGTGATGCCGTCGGTCCAGCTGGTGGGAATGTCGTTGGTGTATCAGCCGGTGATGTCATGGGTCTCAACAAACGAAGTCAAAGCTGGTAACGAGGCTTCTTACCCTTCCCTATATCAACACCTGATGGCGAGGGTCGGGGCAGGTTACCTCCTCCACATATATATATATATATATATATATATATATATATATATATATATATATATATATATAATAAAAACATAATATTAAAAATCATGGTGATTAACATATATATGAAATTCTGCCTCTTCATTTTGTTCTGAAAATTCCCCCCATTCGACATCTTCATCTCCATCTATGAGGTCCTGCTGGATGGACGACAAATTACGAATGTCCACTTCTTCGGCATTAGCTTCTAAGTCTTGCAAGCCATTTATACGCTCAACTTCAATAACTCCATTCACATGTGAAGGTTCGTCCACTTGGTAAGGTACTTCATCCTCTGGTTTGTCGGATTCTATAAGACTCTTGGTTTCGTTTTGATAGAAACACACCAAGCACATTTGTCCATTCGCATTGTTGGATAAGGACATAATACACTTGCCTTACATTTTGTGCAATGATAAATAGATCAAACAATTGATATATTTTATCCATATAAATGTCCACGACATTATACTTGGGATCCACTCTTGTACCTAATCGTGATGGATCAAACCAGTGACAATAAAACACCACAACTATCATAGGATAGGACGAGGTATTGTACTCTAACTCATATATGTGTTGAATAACTCCGTAGAAATCGTCTTCCCCTCCTTCTGTAAGACCCCTTACGTTAACGCTACTGTTTATTGTTTTTTTCCTTCGCTTCGTGCATGTGTGTGAAATTCATACCTGTTAACAAAGAATGTGTGCCATTCTTTTACACAAGTCATAGGACCAAGTGCTAAATCCCTTAAGCGTTGGTTACGATCATTCAATTCCTTTTGTTCAACCTACATATGTAAGTCATTTGATAAATAATATATTACTATTAACATGAAAGAATTGATCAATAAATGTAAGGACATATTATGAAGATAATGCAATCTATGATAATAATAGGAAAAGTGTTCTGAAATATATACTCAAGATATGGCTTAACTTTTATGCAATTGGTCAATGAGCTAGCCCCTCCTTGGAGGTCCCATTAGTAACCCGAACTCGTCTTCTTAATGTTGCAGCGTAGCGTAATTAAATAAAAAAAATGCGGAAATATTAAAACAATCAATACTGATATCACAACTATATATATAACATAACATACGTATAAAAGTATTGGCTCTATCAATAGAGCCTACAATAACTGATACCAACTTCAAATCTTCGGAACTGAAAACATGGTAGGAAAATAAAATACATACGACTTCCTCTCCTGGCCCCAAAAATACATTTCACTCAAACTCATGTACTGGCCATAACAAAACTAAGACTGTCTACCCAACCACGACTCCAACATATACGGTAGTCGAGCCTGTATACATTACTCTTCGCTGAGAGTAGTCAGTCTCCCAGAGACGATCGTTCTCTGCATAAAGCAGCTCAATGTCTCCCAGCACCGGGATCCGAGGCTCCCTGCCAGCATCAGGTTCAACAGGTATGCCATCAATCTCCTCTGGCAACTCCTCAACAGGATCTTCTCGTGCGATCGAGAATAAATAAAATACGACATAGAGAAATATGGGGATAAGAAACAACAATACATCATAAATAGGGAAACAACTATAAAATAAGCTCTATAGGTAGCAACATACAACCGCACAATAGTATCAAGCAATTATCTCCCCAAGTTCTTTTCTCTTAGCTACTATCTCTCACACTCATGCAACTAACGACTATATGGACGAGATCACGACGCGACATCCCCAATAGATCAAGATGTCTTGTTCATCTCTGTGCCACCCCCTGTAATGCAAGGTTCGGCCAACAGCCCGCAGGCTCAACTCGTCTGATTGGTACGACAGATTCCCCCTCCCCCCCGCAGGCCAGGTCGGAATATTTGCTCATCAACAACGCAACTTACAGTAGCGACATATCCTCCCACCCGCAGGCCAGGTCGGGACATTCACCCCTTCGCAACTAATGGGTAAGATCATCTCCCCGCAGGCAAGATCGATCGCCCGTACGCCAACACAGTGATGAACAACAACAATGCAACATGAACCTCACCGACTCATCTCGGGATCAACAACTTAGTGTCTCAACCACAACTCATACACAACTACGACCAACTTTCTCCGACTTTATCGGGTATCAGCTTTATAACTCAACATCAACATATAGGTTGAGCACTACAACATAAATATACTCAAAATCCTCACCACATATTCATCTCCCAACTTATCAGAAATTATTGCCTATCTCTATTCATACAATAGTAATCACTACATCATATCATCAACAACCATAATCAGGCTCAATAATCATATTCATTATATTAAATACTCATGCAAGCATATCAACTCATCAACTCATAGGTAAATATTCAAGTAATCTTAAGCATGTTACTAGGCACAACATACATATCATATATCTCATACTAAGCATACTAACACACAACATACAACCTCGACATAACATATAATCAACCTATCGGCCATTCGACCACTAGTAGGGTTTAGGTTGCCCTACGCATATCAATATAAATTATTTTAATCTTGCCTCCCCAACGATATCGTGGTTCTTTCCCCCACCTGAATAGTGTTCCCGTGCAACTCCGACTGCGTCTCTGCAACTGTCAATCGTACGCGCTTTTGAACGTTCGAATACCGTTAGATCCTTCACAACAGATCATAACCAGAAATTAATACTGTTCAATCAAAATTCCTATAGTCCATATGACTAGGTTTCGGCCTCTATTTATTTAAATAGGCTAGAAGTGTTTAAATTCTACCAACTCTTGGATTAATGATCCTTAAGCATGATTAAGACATAATCTATGATTACTTGTCAAAAATTTGAACCAAAACCCATCCAACCAATCAAGGTAGGGTTCGGACATCGTGGATAAAATAGGAAAGAATTTGATTTTCTAATCACTAGGATTCCATGATCATAGAATGAAAGAGGTGAAATCAAGAATCATTTCACAAAAATTGAAGCAAACTAATTTTTCCCCCAAAAATCATAGGTTCGGCCTCTCCATACCCATATGGGTTAGAGATCTCTTTTGGTTACAAGCTCTTGGATTGGGAGAGAAGAGGATGAAACTAGATCATAGAAATTGGTTTGACATTAAAAGGATTTTTCTACAATTTCCTATGAATTTATGAAGTTTATGCATCAACTTGAACAAAAGCTTGAAAACCTAGAATTTTAATGGAGAAAGAAGGAGATTAAGATCTCAAGAACGAATTCCATACCTCCTAGATGATGAAGATGGATGAGGTGATCAACTTTGCTTCTCAAAAGTTCATGAAAATCTTTAAGGAAGTGAGTGAAAATGGAGGAAGAAATGAAGTTGAAGAAGAAGAAATGAAGTGTGTTTATGATGAAGGAGGAGGCGTGGGATTGATGAAGGGAGGGATAAGGAAGTCACAAATTTCTCACTTAAGGGCAAAATTTTCTTTTCACCTTAGGACCTAAGTGTAATTTCCATAAAAGTCAGGGGTATTTTGGTCTTTTCGCGTCCAGATATTTTCTAACGTCATAATGACACTGAAACGCTTTCCTGGGTGATGTGACTTGATGTGATTTCAAGATTATCCATTAGCTGGTCCCGGTAAATTCCTATTCGGCTCCGTTCGTCACCCGATTTGAGATTTCGCCCGAATAAAGCGTAGGAACCTATTTTTTTCAAATTTATTGAAAATTTTGGAAATTCAATTCTAAGCCTAACTGTTTCGTTCACGAGTCAAAATTAGGTCTTCTGAGCATTAAAATCATACTGTCAGTGAAAAACGCAGACCGAGCTCCGTCTGAGTTTTTAACTCAAAATTTAACCAGAACTCCCTA
The DNA here is from genome assembly GCA_039655645.1 of Ammopiptanthus mongolicus. Classification (NCBI taxonomy): domain Eukaryota; kingdom Viridiplantae; phylum Streptophyta; class Magnoliopsida; order Fabales; family Fabaceae; genus Ammopiptanthus; species Ammopiptanthus mongolicus. The sequence continues at coordinate 17,601,597 of CM077351.1, read as the reverse complement.
TGATAGCGTAGAGCGTGAACGTGGTCTTAGTTTATTTAATTTCATTCTCTAAACATCAGATAAAAATATAAACTCATTTATATAATTTACTGATATTAGAAAGCATGAAAATCTGGTTGTTATAGTCAATACATGACAATGGGTAGAGCTCCATTCTACGCCGGTTAACCAGGGAACTGTCTTATTCCCAACTTTACGACCAGGATGGTGAAATAATGATAGGGATGATGTAAGTCTTCCACTTTCGGTTTCCACGTCGTTCCTAATGTTTCTCGTTCCCAACATGTAGTGTTGAAATAATGGGAACTAAAATGAGAAGTCTCACGATGTAAGTAAGACACACATATTGATCCTTCAACCCTAGCCTTATTTTTCTTTGATCGTTTAGCCTCGCCCATGAATTTATAAAATAACAACTTGATTAATTAATAAATAAATAATGGAATTGAAATAATTACTATGATATATAAATTAAATTACCTTTCAAATGGATACATCCATCTATATTGAACCGGTCCACCAAGCCTTGCTTCATATGTAAGATGAACATATAGATGCTCCATTGAATCAAAGAAACCCAGGGGAAACATCCTTTCCAACTTGCATAGAATGATTGGAAAGTTTTGCTTCATCCTTATCAGGTCATCCTCCATCAACGTAGCAGGGCGCAGGTCTTTGAAGAAATGACTGATTTCGGGGAGCGAATTCAAAACATGCATTGACAACGAACTGAATGCAATAGGAAATAAACACTCTATAAATACATGACAGTCATGACTTTTCATCCCATTCATTCTTCCCTTGTTGACATCAGCACATCTTGCCAAGTTGGATGAATAATCGTCAGGCATCCTAAGTTCTTTTATCCACTTGCAAACTGATTTTGCCTTCTCAACAGTTAAAGTGTAATTTTCTTTGGTTTAAACAACTTCAAATTAGCTTGCGGCTTCAACTCCAAGTCTTTTCTCTTACAATACAGAGCTAAATCAATCCTTGCCTTCTCATTATCTTTAGTTTTTTCCACTCACATTCATGACAGTGTTGAATATGTTATCAAAGAAGTTTTTCTCTATGTGCATAACATCAAGGTTGTGTCTCAGCAGATTATCTTTCCAGTAAGGAAGACCCCAAAATATACTTCTTATTGTCTAGTTATGCCAATCTCCGTATCCCTGTATTCTAGACACCCCATCTTCTGTGACTTTTGGCAAATCCTTTAATCTACGCCAAATTTGTCTAGGTGTCAACCTCGGTGGCGGCCCGTCTGTTTCAACTTCATTCTTTTTGAAGGTGTTCTTGTTCCTTCTAAATGCATGATCATGTGGTAAGAACCTACGATGTGAGTCAAACCAACTACTTTTGCTCCCATACTTTAAGATAAAGGCCTTTCCATGCTCCATACAATGCGGACAAGCCAACTTTCCATAAGTCCCCCAACCAGACAGCATTCGATAAGCAGAAAAATCATTAATAGTCCATATCAAAGCTGCCCTCATTAAAAAAAATTGCTTCCTTGAAATATCGTATGTAGTCACCCCAGCCCACAACTTCTTCAGGTCGTCAATCAAAGGTTGTAAATTAACATCAAGACTTGCCTCCGGATTAGATGGGCTCGATATGAGACAAGCAAAAACATATAAGGTTTTGTTATACACATTTCAAGGGGAAGATTGTATGGAGTAACAATCACTAGCCAACAAGAATAAGGCGAAGCTGACGCTTGAATATACGAGACAAAACTATTAGAGCATAACCCAAGCCGTACATTTCTTGGATCGGCGGCAAAATCACATTGTTTCCGATCAAAGTGCTTCCAAGCTTTGCCATCGGACGGATGACGTAACACGCCTGAACTTATTTTGTACTCATTGTGCCATGCCATTTTACCTGTAGTTAGTATTTATACAAACATTCTCTGTAATCTTGGAATTATTGGCAAATAGAACATCGCCTTCACTGGAACTGGTTTGTGGTTACTAGTCCGATTGTTGCGGTCAAGATACCACGTCGCATGAAAAAATTTGCATTCAACCAACGCCCCATCATTTATGTCGTATTCACTATCGTAATACAGCATGCACCCGTTCACACAACAGTCAATCCTCTTAGCCTCTAACCCCAACTTTGACATTAACCTCTTTGCATCATAATATTTTCTCGTAAATCCCCTTTAGTAGGTGATACGTCCAAAAGAATTTTCGTAAAATAATCCAAACACTGGTCGGTAACATTCCAATTGGACTTGAAAGCTAAAAGCCTCACGCACATTGATAATCTAGAGTCCCTATCCCCTTCAAACAATAACTTATTTGTCGCTACCAACAAATTATAAAATCTTTGAGCATCATCATTTGGAGGCTCTTCCATGTTATCTGACTCATGTGCTTCAAATGTATCCTGTTGCATGAGAGCATCACACACCAGCTCCTGCATTGGGGCAAAATGTTCACCAATGCCAACGTCTACACCACTGCTAGAATCACACACACAATTATCGTCAACCGCTAAATCAAAATCTGGTATCTCTTCACCCTGATCAGTCCAAATCTAGTAATCAGGCTTGAAACCAACTTTATATAGGTGGACCTTCACAACTTCATCCTTCAAAATCTTTGTACAATCGCATTTAACGCACAGATATCTAATCCCCCTTACTGATATACCAGTCCTGCTGACGAGCTTTGGTAACAAATTCTTCAATCCCATCTACAAAAGATTGTTTCAGACCCCTTCTACCCTTATAACACCTATCATATACCTAACCACGATTCGAAGGACCACGATCCATATTCTGCATGTCCAAACAATGAAGAAACTTTATACATGCAACAGTGGCAACACGACGTCTTAAATAATATGACATGCTCCACCTTCATTAATTGGTATGGCCCTATCCCATTCGAGAAGAAACTTTTCTGACACTCGTATAATAGTTATTTGTTACTTCTCGTGTCTTATACTTCACGAAATTTCGGCAACATTTCCCATTGATCTCTAAGTACCTACTTGACAGCAGTCAAGCATGCACCAAGAGAACAAGTGGCTACGTGTCAAACCGAAATTTCATCAAGTTTAAGGCATGAGAAGTAACGAATAACTATTATATGAGTGACGAAAAAATATCTTCCCAAACTGTCCGACTTGGACAATTCAAGATTCAATACACTGAGTGGTATCTTGAAAAAGTACACGTCTCAATAATATTGAACCTAAAACAGGAAAGTAAGGTTTTGCTCAAGTACTAACTCTAGAAGAAAATAAAATGCATAGGGACTGGTGAAACCCTTTCACTTTAGCAACATAAAGTGCACAAGGACTGATAAAATTGACAAACAAATACAAAAGTAATTCTATTCATCTAAAGAAACTACTTATCTAATCAAGACTTATATAATTTTAAATTTTTATTGATTATTTGATTTTTGTTAAGTTTTATTAGGCTTATATCAAGGCTTTACAATGATTTTAAATTTTTAAATGCTAAATATAATTGATATTATGAGGCTTATGGTTTAATTATTTATTTTTTTAATTTTAATTATTTTATCAGTTTATTTAACTATTTAAATATTAATTATCTATATATTAATTATTTTTCTCACCTAGTATTGATATTATTGTTCTTGGTGGTTGTTAGGGTGTTCTACCTTTAATGGCGTGAGATTTCAGATCTTGGTGGTCTCATCTGTCTTGTCGGTCATCCTATAGTGGCTTTGGTCTATCGAGCACTTGGATATTTTAATTTTATCCTACAGTGGTCCATCGAACACATCGCAAGTTGGAAAATTTTTTTATTTAATTTTAATTATTTAATCAATTTATTTAACTATTTAAATATTATTTATGTATATATTAATTATTTTCCCACCTAGTATTGATATTATTGCGGTTGTTGGGATCTTCCATCTGTCTTGTTGGTCATCCTAGAGTGGCTTCTCTTCTTATTTGCTATATATGTAATGTATGTAATTTTTAATTTTAAATGTATTTAATTATTATTTTTTAATTTTATTTGTTATTTAGTTAATTTTAGCTGTTAAGTGTTAATTATTAATTATTTTATTAACTAATATTTAATTTAATTATTTAGTTGTCTTATTGGCATACAATCACGGGTTTGAATGCCTATTAAATCTTTATATAGATATTAATTTAATTTATGTAAATAATATAAAATAAATTTTAAAAAAATAGCTAATCAATACAATGGTCAATTAAAATCTTAGAAAAATGCATGCATTGCAAAGAAATAATAACACTAAAACTAACAATAATTAACACTAACACTAATGCTAATAAACAATGGGCAACAAGAATCAATACTAACAATTTGCACCAAGAATCAACACAAACATTTTGCAACTAGAACAGTACTAAGACTGACACTAAACACTAATAAATTTCAGAAACAACGAGCAACATACCTCAATGAGCTACAATTTTTGATGTGCAAGTGCAAAATGTTACCTGCTCACAGAGAGCTCCAACTCTTCCCAATGCCAATCACTGCTGAGTAACCACAGCTGTTCCAACCTTCAAGAATCAACACTAGCAATGATTAACAAATCCATAACACACTAACAGATCCAGATCTATACACTATGTGAGTGAAGAATAAAAATTAGTAATAAAAAATAAAGAATAGTAATGAAAAATCAAAAACGAAAATAAAAAATAAAAAAATTAGAGGATAAAAAAAATTGTGCTGTGGAAGAGATGAGTGTGGTCGGAAGAGGAACGGAGGCGCGCGGCGGAAATAAGGAGCGGCTGATAGGAAAATAGTGAGGGAGAGGAGGTGTGGTGGTTTTAGAGGGGAGGGAGGAAGCGCGGTGGAAGAAGACAGGGAAAAGGGGGAGAGGGAAAGTTTATCCGATCTCGTGCGGAATGCAGTACTGCCAATGGTCGTTTAAGCCTTTCAATTTTGGTAATAGGGGGCTGTAGTTTCTATTTTAAAATTTTAAAATATGCGGATGATACTATTATCGTTGGTGAAGCTTGTTGGGAGAATCTTTGCATGATTAAGGTTACTTTGAGATACTTTCAGTTGGCCTTTGGGATTAAAGTAAATTTCCAAAAGAGGGTACCCTTGGTGTGAAGAACTTTGAGTGGTTTAACATTTATGTTCTTTCTAAGTGGCGTTGGTGGCTGTTGATGAAAGATATTCATTTGTGGAAATGTGTGTGTTACACCCTTGTTTTCTGTATCTGTTTTGGATCACTTTGAGAATGTGATTTCTTTTCTAATTATGAGTAATGTATGACTTCATCAAGTTTTATGAATGATTCTCTATTGGTATGAAACCTATGTTGATCGTTTTTAAAAGTTTTCTTTTCTCATATTGAGACGAAATCGGTAAAAGTTTTATTTTTACCGGTAACGAATAAATTTCTTGTTTTGCATGCCAAGGGTCGAGAATCGGGAAATGGTGTAAAATTTAATATTGAATTACATTTCTCCATTACCTTATTGATTATTTCTATTGAAGATAAATAGTTTCCATAAATTAAAAAAAAAAACCAAAAGTAGTAAAAATCAATTATCCATTTTTGTGTAAAACTCCAAGTACATAGTTCCTAACCAAATGAGAAATGTAACTAGCCTTTTTCCTTTGGGGAGTTCAGCCATTGCATGGGGGAAGGGCCAAAGTCTTGATATTCCATGATTTGTAGAATTGTGCTGGAAGATCCTACCATAAGTAGAAAAAGTGCATTTATCATTTTTGATAAATCTTATACTAGCTTACCAAAACTTGACAACACATGTACTTGTGTAAAACTTGACCCTCCATCCTCCATGACAATTTTCAAACACATTTTAATTAAATTTTGGCTCCTTTTACTATAGGGTATTCGGCCATATAGTGTAAAGAAGGCACAAAACACTTCATATTCTCTTATATTTTTACACTTAGCACAAAAAACCTAAAGGTCCAAATTTCCCTCTTCTCTTTCTTCTTCCCCTCCATTTGGCCATAATTGGTGAGCATGCTTACTCATTTTATTTCATTCTTATAGCTTCATTTACATGTTCATCTCCATCTTCTAAACAACTTTCATCTTTTGAATTTCTTCATGACTTGTTTCCTTTAGATTCTTACTCGTTAACCTATTTTTGTTCTACCTTTATAATGTTGATGAGAAATCAAACTTTTTGGTCTTGTTTCCTTCCTTTAGGGCCACAGTTTCTCACTTGTTTTTGGAAACCAAACTTTCTTCTATTCTCTTAGAAGGAACTTCAAGAGGTAACGAGGGAGTAAACCACGCCACACCTTAATGGTGGTGATAAAGGCCTCGTAGTTTGGTTGTGGAAAACCCTATATCTAGGGTTTTCTTAAAAAGTTGTTTCCTTTGTTGTTGTGGTTTGTATATCATGGTGTTGATGTGTTATCTTTGTGTTTGTGTTGTTGATAAAATCATTAAACTATTCTTAGATTTGAGATCTAAGAATAGGATTTTTGGTTGATGAACTTGTTTATGCTTTAAATGCTTTGATGAAGTGCTTATGTGTTGGTATGATATTCTAGTTATTTGGACGTTGTTGGATGGCATATACCTTGTTGATATTTCTATGTATGGTTCGTCCATGTCAGTATAATTTGGGAATCAAAGCTTTTATGTTCAAGTAATGGGTCAATGGACTTAAATGGTTCCAAAAAGAGAAAACAAAATAAAAAGACCTACCTTACTTACATGGGGCATTTAGCCATTTTTTTGGTAAGTTAGGAACTTAAAATGTTGATGTTAAGGGGTTTAATGCATCTATAATAAGGAATAGAAATTATAAAGTTTTTCTAAAGAAATCAAGTTTTGGTCCCAAAGGACTACGTTTTGGAAATTAAGCATTTTGGATTCATATGAGAAAAGTTCTATGAGTAGAAAATTTAAGGGTAACCATTCACCTATTCTAACTTGTTGTTTTAACAAAAAGGTTTTCCAAGGACAAGGAGTTTTCTAGATGGTTCCTATGGTTTTTCAAAGATTATGGTTAGTAAACCTATTTTAAAGAAAATGGGAATTTGTGTAGGTATTCTTTTAAACATAAAGTTTTACACTACCCTTAATAGTATATATGGAATCTTGTAAAATCAATGAGATATAGTTTTATAGAATTAACAAAAAGAAGTTAAAGTAATATACATTTACCTTTTTACGCTAAAGAAAAGAAATAAGAATTATTTCAAAAGAAGTTTTACGCTAAATAAATAAAAGCAAGTTTGACAAAAGGAATTGTATAAGCTATTTTACCTCGAAGGGACGGATTCTAAGGATTTTACTAAAGTAGCGTATACACATATATTTTCTAAGGAAACTAAAGGAATCCTATAATGGACTCACATAGAGTAAACTAAAAGATATGTACCCTTAATTGGGGTCATGGGAAAACCATGGTTCACACCTTGATGATCTAGGTCATCTAGGAATCCATAATGCTTAATCATGAAGAATTACTTATACAAAATAAGTAATAACTCCCTTGATAGATAAGTGAGAAGACATGATGTAGGAATCCATGTAGATTATTAAATTTCATAATACAGTTAGGACATGGAATAATATCATAAAACTTGAACATCGTTTTCAACGACGAGGTGGCGCGACGAGGCAAGGAACAGAACCAAAGACGAGCGACTGATGGCAAGGTGTGTGAAAGTGAGTCCCGTGGGGAAGCCCTGTGGTTTATCCAAAGGATAAACATGGTGATATAGTAATGATGTTATTACTATTGTTGTTGTTAATTGTTTGACATCCATACACATCCGTGCATGAGTCGGGTGTTGTGCCGGGAGTTGGGCTTACACCTTGTGCGGGTGAGATTGTTGGAAGTGACGATCTTGGAGATCTTCAGGACGTCGGGGTTAGGATGACCACATGTGGCCAGAGAGTAGCTTCTCTGTGTCATGGGTACCAGTCGAGAAAGCATCTGTTGGGCTGAAATAATGGACAAATTATGATTTAGGTAAAGAATGTTTGGCATGAGCCGTAAAAGCGAATTCGCAATCTTGTTGAGAAAGCATTTGTTGGGTTGAAATAACATGGACAATGTTCTCCCAATAACTCACTCCGGTTATGTTTAGCTCCATGGAGTAGGGATCTGAGTCATATAGCATATTGTGTCACTGCATACTTGGAATGATGAATGACCCATATTATTGTTGATGTTATATTAACTATGATGTGATAACCTGAAGCTTATATGATGATTTCCTATGTACAACATGTTGTTTGATTGTGTGTGTCTTCTATCATTGCTATTCTGGTTATGCGATGTGTGGGATCTAACCCCATTATCTTGTTTGTTACGCTGCTTGCTTGTTCCGCCTTGTTCACACAGGTACTCATGGTGAGCAACCCATCTTCCTCTCTAATCATGGACCTAGTGTTGTACGACGGGGACGACGCGTGGACGATCCATCCAAACGGGCATCACACGTATATCGGAGCCTTGAGTTTCATTAGTCGGAGGGAGTCACCCCACTCGGTTATGTCCTTGACGGAGACAACCTGTACTTTACATATCAGCGGAGGGGGCAGCCTTGAAGCGACTCAACCACCACCCCTCTGCTGACCAGCCCCGTGTGAAAGTAGCCCAGCCTATAGCGCATCCAGAGGAGCCCAAAGATTTCTAAGTGGTTCCTACTTCTCTGCCACCACCATCCACTGCACCGTCTACTTCCGCTTTACAACCTTTCTTTGTCGAACCATCGGTTCCCACGGTCCCACTCCTGGGTCTTGCTTTCGTGCCTTTCGAGTTACACCCCTATGTTCCTTGCCGACAGGTAGATATGTGGTTTACTGCTCGTAAGAGCACACTGGCCTATACTAGGGTATTCTTTTCCACTCCACTTATTTGTCTCTCATCGGATGATGAGGAGATGGAGGAAGAGGAGGAGGAGGTCCCCGAGTATGTACCGGAAGTTGCACCTGAGGCAGCTCCCTCTAGCGCGAGTGACGATGCGTGGTGGATGAGGACCAATGACGAGATGCTGCGGTATGTGGAGCATATTATGAGTGGTTACGATATGCAGCCTTTGGAGTCTGCTGAGGAGTCTCAGGAGGAGGCTATGGAAGAGGATGGGGAGGAGAACCCAGAGGAGTACAACTCCGACGAGTAGTGTGTTGTGTTCCTATGACCAGTCTCTTGTGTCTCCCTAGTGTCTATATTTTATGTTTACACCTCTTTTCCCTTTTCTTTTGTGGAGTTGCGTCTTCTGTAGCTATGGTTGGTTGTTTTACCATGCTATTGTATTTTCTTTCAGTTGTAGTTGGTTGTATTGGAAACTATGCTTATGTAATGAAAAGGTTTTGTTACTCTGTCACCACCCCCTGCTAGATGAACCATCATGTTAAAGAATGAAGGTGGGAAATACATCTCAATCTCATACAAAGTCACAACAATTCCACTTTGTAATGCCGGCAACATCATAGGGTCAATCACTTTGCTTCAAATCGCCTTGAAGAAGTTACATAGTTTAGTTATGGAAAATAACACTTTTTTGGGCAAAATGCAGCGTATCCCGATTGGTACCAAATTCTCCATGAGAACATGAAAATCATGAGACTTTAGAACCTTTAACTTATATTACATTGATACAAGGTTCCTAATGTTTGAAGAGCACCTCTCTGGAACTTTAACTCCATGAAGATAGGTACAAAAAGCAATTTTCTCCTATCTAGATAGAGTATGAGCCCCCAAAGGTAGATATGTACACTTTTCCTTCTTTACCGGTCCCAATTCTGTTCTTATTCCCATACTAACCAATCCTTGCATTGATGTTATCTTTTTAGACTTTCCTGGCACATTGAGTAACGTACCGATGATACTATCACAAATATTTTTTCAACATGCATCACATCAAGAAATGTCTAACATATAATGACTTCCAATATGAAAACTCAAAGAAAATAGACATTTTTTTCCACCCTCTTGTGACAATCTCTCCCGCAAAAGGTTTACCAAAATTAGTACACAAATCAGTGGAGGTAGGTCTAACATAATGACTTCCAATATGGCAACATCATATGCTTATGCTTCATGCATAGCCATGGAGGTAGGTTATAAATCACCAAAATCATCGTTGTGAGTGCTACTTTGAAAACCATATGGGTTAAATCCGTTAGTAGACAACACAAGGCATATATTTCTGGCATCTTGACCAAAATCAGGATAATCGTTATCAATTATCGACCATTGAGGAGAATCTGCCGAGTGTTGAAGCTTGCCATCTTAAATCCTTTCATCCTCATGTCGTGTCAAGCGCTTTGCAACTTCTGCACTCCGGTACATGTGCCTAAATATGGGTATAATGGAAAAATAATGTACAACCTTCTCTGGACTCGATTCTTTCATTTGCTTATATCGTGGAGCATTACATTTTGAACACTCTCTTAACGATGCATATTCATTCCGAAATAAAATTCAATCCTTACGACAATCATGTATCATCTCATAGGTCATGCTAATAGAGCATAACATTCGTTTAATATCATATGTTCGACTAGGAAGCACATTATCCTCTGGAAACATTTCTTTCAGAAGTGTAAGTATCTGTAAAGCTCTTGTCAGACCATCCATTGCGCGATTTCAGGTTGTACAACCTTAACACTTCTGAATTTAGTACAACCAGGATACAATGGTCTCTCTTCATCACTTATCAACCTCCCAAACATTTGAGGACAATCATGAAGATCTTCTTCAACCGCATTTGCCATATCTTCAAAACGGTTACCCCCATATGTATTTCTTTCAGTATCATTTGATTCATATCTTGCACTATTCTCAAACTCATCTCTTGTCTCACCATGCATTGTCCAACATGTATAACTTTGATCAATTCCATGATAGACTAAATGATCTCCCAACTCGTCTGCACTAATTTGCTTTGAATAACAGCACTCTAAACAAGGGCATATACTAAGGTTGCCTGCATGCTCTACTCCAACCCTAATAAACTCATTGACTCTGTTCTCATATTCCTTCGACAAATGACTTGAAGCCATCCATTTCAGATCCATACTTTCCCAATCTACAGATTAAATGCATGTCTAGAGATTTAAACAAGCATGTTTGAAAGTAAAGGATGAAAAAAATACTTGAAAGTCTTACGCTTATGAACACCAGAGTACTCAGAAGGTCCAAAGAGCGTGCAACCAGTTGTCTGTTTAAGAGATATTCAGCAAAAAAATAAAAAAATGTCTAGTGCTTATGAACTAAAGGATGGAAGTGAGAAAATTACCTGAAAATGACTTCATTTCACGCTCTCGCGGTGCTGAACATATTCAAAGAGTTAGAACACCTGACAGTCACCATAAATTCTAAACTAAAGAATGAAAGTAAGAGAAATACCCAAGAATGAGTTCCTTTCACGCTCCCGTGGTGTTGAAAACATGCAAATAATTAGAGATGAGATTCTTCGTGAGAGAGGCTTTTGTGGTGAACTGTGGTTTTCACGGTGAACGAGAGAAGGATATCAGAGAAATGTTTTAATTTTAAAAATAGGGAAGAGATAATGTTTCCTTCACTATTTAATATAACCTTCAATAGCGTTTTGTCAGGAAAACAGTATTATATTGAATATCTTTAATAGTGCATGTACCAAAAAACGGTATTATATATTTACATCGTATATTTTAAAGAAATCATGAGGAAAAATATATCATTTAATAGCGCATTCTTGAATAAGTGCTATTGAAACTCTTTTTTCAAAAATATTTTGTTTTGCTTTAAATTTCTAATGCAAGCGGAACATTTTGTTCACTACAAAGTAATAATTTTTCCAAGTGGGTACTTTTTTGTGTGTTTCATTATCAGATTATAGTGCGTTGATTAAGTTTGGAAATCCATTTACAACGTTAAATAAAAGAGAATTAATAGAACATAATTTCTATTTTATTGGTTATATTTCAAATTCATACATACATAGTGTTTGAGTTTACACAGACAATAAAAAATTGAATATATTGTTACAGAGACGATAAAAAATTGAATACGTTGTTATAGAGACACTGATTTGCTCAAAGTTCTTTTCTGCAACGTGTTGACGCAACATATGCTGAGACCGCAGAAATTTTCAGAAACAAAAGGCCGTTTATTGATTCTTTCTTCAAAAACATCAGTGGATCAGAGACGAATATCCATTTTATTCATTTTCTTTAGACTCCACTAATGCCACCAGCCTTCGTTTCTCATCCAACATTATAGTGTTCTCAGCCAAAATTAGCTATGAGCTTGAAGTATTGGGTGAACAACGAACGTTGGGAGAAGATATCAGAAACAAAAGACGAAGTAGTGTTTGTGCTTTCACCTTCATTTATGGGGCGTCTTCCTATCCATTGAGAGATGACAACATTCCGATATCTTTTTCTCGTATGTCATGACATTTAGAGGGATTCTCCTCTTCTGGACATTGTAGCACCCCGATTTTCTTAATCTTTTAATTAATTAGTAATTAACCAGTAATTAAGGAATTGTATTTTATTTGAGGGTTTAGAAACTTAAATAAATTATTCCGAGGCCATAGTCACGCTCTACGCTATCGTAGGAAGCTATAGTTAAATTTTGGTCGAAAACTCAAACGGAGCCCGGTCTGCGTTTTACACTGACTGTATGATTTTACTGCTCGGATGACCTAATTTTGACTCGTGAACGAAACAATTAGGCTTTAAATAAAATTGCGAACGATATCGGCAATTTTGAAAAAGTTCTAAATAAATAGGTTATCACGACTTTCTTAGGCGAAATATTAAATCGAGTAAGAAACGGAGCTGCGTAGGGATTTAACGGGACCCGTTAACGGATAAACATGAAGTCACCTCACCTAGGAGTGACTCACCAGTGTCATCATTACTTTTCTGGAAAAATATCTAGATATTTATGAAATTATAAAATATCTAAACGCGAAAAGACCAAAATGCCCCTGGTCTTTTTCCTAAAGGACGTTTACGTCCCTAAAATATCTAAGATTTTGATGACTTCACCCCCTCTCTCTCTCTCTCTCTTATTTTCGTGCCTCTCTCTCTCTTCTCTCCCTTCACTTTCTTCTTCTTCTTCCTTTCTTTCTTCTTCTCCATTTTTCTCCATTTTTCTTTCCTTCCTTCACCTCCATTTTTCTCAAGCTTCTACAAGGATTTTCAAGCAAGTTTGTGAAGCAAAGTTGATCCTATCATCCTCCTCTATCACCTAGGAGGTATAGATTTCACTCTTGAGCTCTCAATCTTTATTTTCTCCATTTATTTTCATGAATATCAATTTCTAGATCTAAAATTCAAAAAGCTCTAGAAAATTGTAGAAAAATCATTTTGAGACCAAACCAATTCCTATGATCTAGTATCATCCCCTACTATCATAATCCAAGAGCTTGTGATGAAATAAAATCTCTAGCCTATTTATCTTTTAAGGGCCGAATGGATGAGTTTTTGGGGGGAAAATGGGTTTTTGTTCTTTGTTCTTGATTTCACCTATTTCATTCCTTAATCATGTAATCCAAGTGATTAGGAAGCTAAATCCATCTTCCACCTTTTTTTTTTTGGGTGGTGGCCGAAACCCCAAATTTTTGATTTGATGGAGTTTTGGTTCAAATCTTTGATAATTGATCATGGATTATGTCTTAGGTATGCCTAAGGATCATTGATCCAAGAGTTGGTAGAATTTCAACATCCCTAGCCTAATTAATTAAATAGGGGCAGCAGCCTAGTCCTATGGTTAGGGGAGTTTTTGATTTAACCGTACTGACTTTCGATTGTGTTTTGTTGTATAGAATCGGACAGGACTCAAACATCCGACAGCGCACCTGACTGACAGCTGCGGAGTCATAGCCGAAGCTACACGAGGAAATCACTAAGGTGGGGAGAAAGAACTAATATCGTCGGGAAGGCAAGCTTAGTATAGAGTATATATATCTGTGTAGGGGAACCCTTAAACCCTACTAGAGGTTGAGCCTGGATAAAGTGCCTGAACCCTGGGTGTAGGTACTTTTGGGCTATCACCGCTAAGTTGATATTATGAATGATGAGACTGATTGAGGTTGATTGTGTTGAATTACTTAATTGATTACCTGTTGATTTTGTTTTGGTAAACTGTTTGTTTGATGAATTATTGCCTGAATTTATGATGATAACTGTATTGGAAAGACCTTCTGTTGCGATGTTTATTGTGATTGGTTGGTTGAGTGTTGATGAGAGTATGGTGAGCGTTGATGTTGTTCGGGTTGATATCGTTGTGGTCCCGACCGTGGAGCTGTGGCTCGTAGACGCAAGGCGTCGTGATGCTGATGATGATGTGATGTTGATGTTGATGATTGATGTTGACGTTGATGTGATGCGATGTGTCATGGTCGTGGACGAGTGTTTAGGCGTGAGGTTCCGATATCAACCTACGATGGATGTTTGTTGCATTTTCATAACATTTCATACCACAGCATTTGGTCCCAAAGGGGGATGTCCAATTGGGGACGTTACGTACAATCCCGAGGCGGGATATGGTGTGATGTGATGTGATGTAATCCCGACGGGGATGTCCAACTAGGGACGTGATGTATCGGCCGACATGCATATAGGAAAGACAACATATCAAGAGGGACTAGTATCCCTCCTATAGGCTTATCTGAGAGCATGATGTTTGAGATGATTGTGATGGGTGACTTAAGAGATGGGTGATGTTGTGTTGTATATGTTATCTGTGTTGTGTGATGTATATATATATATATATATATATATATATATATATATATATATATATATATATGCTGTACTGATGCCCCTCTCCCATATTGATGATATATGTTTCTTATCTCCCGCTATTTTTCTGTATGTGTTGCTCTTATTTTATGGGAAGACCCCGAGGAGGAACCAGTTGCTGAAGAGCTGGACGACATTCCTTACGAGCCTGACGCTGGAGGACGTGCCACGGACGCTAGCCTCGAGAGGTTGGGCAATGATCGTGGCTAGCCGGAGAGCTGTCTCTTGGCTTAGTTATGTATTTTGTTTTCAGTCTGTACTGATATACACTATGTAGTACTTTATTACTATAGCCCTACTGATGGGGCAATGCTGTATGTGATATATTTCTTTATATTTAAAGCTGTGTACTCTGAAGCGTAGCGTGCCGTTTATTGTTTTGCTTCCGCGCTAAATTTTCAGTTTCGCTTCGTTTTAATAAGGCGTGCTTATGCGATTAAGATTAGTTAATATCTTAGGTTCTACTGATGGGACGGCGGGTCGTCTCAGACATTAGTTATGACATACAGGAAAAAAATACGGGACAACCGGCCTCTTGTGTGCTCCAGAAATGTGGCTCATAAAATATAAGAGAGCTCCAGAAATGAAGATTACAGAAAAAGAGAAGAGTTTATAAAATTTGTAGTGTGAAGTTTAAGAACACAGATGAGAGTTATTTATATGAGAGTTTGGTTTAATATATCAGTGTGTTGGTTCAATAAATATTAAGACGGAATTGATTATGAATTGTTTTCTATGCGTTGAATGTTGACTATCGAGTTATTTTTGCGGAGTTTTATTGTATGTTCATACTGTGTCAACTAACATGCATATAGTTGGTCACCTAGATCGGTTTTGTTTTTAATAAGGGGTGAAAGATGGCGTTTCCTCAAGCAGACGCTAGGAAACGCTATCACAGTGACACTTTTTATATCGCTGGTCCGAATAAGCGATTTAAAGGTGGTGTGCTTTTTTCAAAGAACAAGATATGAAGCAAATATATATATATATATATATACACACACACACACACACATATATTTATTTATATGGCTTAGACCTATATTATTGTTGTTATGGAACCAAAGGAAGGCAATCATATCAGAATAATGAAAATTATGTTATCACGCTTCTTTTCTAAAGTCTCTTTCCGCTCCTCCCAACCTTCTTCTTCTTCTCTTCAGGAATCTGAGATTCCTACCAATCCAAGCAGCATCTTCCAAGAGGAGATCTGTTTTGAAAACATCAATCAAGATATCGATAACTGGGTAATCCCAAAGATACCCACAAAAGAACTCTACAAACTAGAAAGCAAATTCTTTTTACATTCTGACTACGTCATAAAGACGGTAGAGAAAAACATTCCAATCAATCCAGAGAGTGAAGAATTTCATCTTCTCTCAATGGACACAATATAAAATTGCAAACAAAAATACAGATGCCTACACATAGGGTGTATTCAGTTAGTTGTAAAACCTTTAAATCTGCGAGGGATTAAATGCGTTCATCTTAATGTGCTTCAGGGATATTAGGCATAACCAATTTAAGGATTCATCTTAGGAACGGTGGAAACCAACCTAAGTAAGGGTCTGATTTATTTTAATTGTTACCTAAACAGAACCTTGGGTTTGCAGGATAGAAATATCTTGGATTCTTTGTTCTTAAATATCAAGATTTGTGGTTTAGATATGTAAAGAAGGAATGATTTGGTAGAATAAATGTATATTCAAAATGTTGTACAGGAACAAGACTAAATAGAATTACACGAGAGGAAATAAAGGTTAAAAGGGAGCTAAGGATTGTACAGCAAAGGAAACAACAACGGAAAGAATCAAATCCTAATAAATAGAATTATATCCTATTAATAACAAAATCAGTAACAGCAGCAAATTGATTTGTGATGATTTGGTGCCGATAACACTCCCCCTCAAGATGGGATGTGTAAGTTGGATAAGCCCATCTTGCTCTTTAGGCGGATGAATTGATCTTTGCCCAAGGACTTGGTAAGCAAATCAACAATTTGATTTGCAGAACTGACTTTCATGGTAGTAATGAGGCTGGAAGAAATTTTTTCACGAACAACATGACAATCGATTTTTATGTGTTTAGTCCATTTGTGATACACCGAATTTAAGGCAATATGAAGTGCAGATTGATTATCACAAAACAGTGGTATTGGTGTAGAAGGAGATAGGCCAAAGTCTTTCAAAAGATAAGAGAGCCAAGTGATTTCACAAGTTGCATTGGCCATTGCTCTATATTTCACTTCGGCAGAAGAACGAGAGACCACACTTTGTTTTTTTGTCTTCCAAGAAATTATACTAGGACCCCAAAAAATAGAATAACCGGTAGTAAAGCGCCGAGTGGTGGGGCAACTAGCCCAATCTGAATCACAGTAGCCTTGAAGAGAGAGTTTTGAATCATAAGGAAAGAAAAGGCCTTGGCCAGGTGTGGTCTTTAGATAGCGAAGAAGACGAATAGCAGCACTCATGTGTGGTTGACGAGGAGTATGAATGAATTGACTTAAAATGTTGACTGGGTAAGCAATATCAAGGTGAGTTACTGTGAGATAAAGAAGACGACCCACAAGATGGAGATAAGGTGCAGGATCAGTTAAAATAGTACCATTAGAAGAAGATAATTTCATATTCTGTTCCATGGGAAAGTCTGCAAGTTTGGTAGCAGTGAGACCACTATCCGATATGATATCAAGAGCATATTGTCGTTGTGATAAAAAAAAGACCCTGCTTTAATCTGGCAACTTCAATACCCAAAAAATATTTCAAGCGGCCCAAGTCTTTAATTTTGAAATGGTTGTGTAAAAGATCCTTAACCAAGCTCATAAGATAGGAATATGAACCTGTGAGAACAATGTCATCTTCATAAAGGAGAAGAAAAACAGAACCAGATTCACGATGCAGGCAAAAAAGAGATGGATCAGGTGTACTATGTTTGAAACCAAATTCAATAAGAACTTCTGAAAATTTGGAATACCAGCTTCGCGATGCTTGTTTAAGACCATATAAGGATTTATGTAACTTACAAACAAGGGGCTCCCCTTGACGTCTAAAACCTGGTGGCAAATGCATATAGGCATCTTCGTGCAAATCAACGTGTAAGAATGCATTATTGACGTCAAGTTGATGAAGAGGCCAATGTTTAGCTGCAACAATAGAGAGAAGAACTTGAACTGTAACAAGTTTGGCAACAGGAGCAAAAGTATCAAAATAATCAACCCCTGCAATTTGGGTATGGCCTTTAGCACCTAATCGCGCTTTATATCGTTCAATGCTTCCATCAGATTTGCGCTAAATTTTGAAAGCCCAACGACAACCAATCGGTTTCTTCCCGGGTGGTGGTGAAACTAAAGACCATGTTCTGTTTTCACACAAGGCATCAATCTCGGATTGCATTGCATTGCGCCACTCTGGAAAGTTCTTAGCTTCAGAGTTTGATTTTGGCTCAGAATCAATAGCAATTGAGGAAAGAAAGGAACAATGTGAAGAGGAAAAACGATGAGAAAATAAGAAATTGCAAAGAGGGTAAAGAGTACCAGGAATAGGGGCAAAAGAAGACGCCCGTGATGAGGTGAGACAGCAAATGTAATCATTGAGGTAGCTTGGTGGATGTCGTTGTCAGGTGGAGCGATGGGTCACTGTGGAGGGAGGTAGAGATTGCGCTGGTTCTAAGGATGGGGATGGAAGTATTAGTTTGAGGTTAGAGGTTGATGGCTCGATTTGTAGATTTGGAGAAGGCAGGTCAATTTGTAGAGTGGAGGTGTTGGCAATGGGTAGGATTGAGGGAGGTGGTGTGGTGGGTGTGTTAGAGGATGGTGCCACATGTGGTAAGGTTGAAGGTGGCGGGTCTTCGGGAGGAGAAAGGGTATAGAATGGGAGAAGAAGGTTGTTCACTGGGTGGCAGTGGTAAAACTAAGGCAGGCTGTTGAGCATTAAGCATCTTATATGGAAACATATGTTCATGAAAAATAGCATCTCTAGTTACATAAATTTTTTTTGAAGATAAGTCAAGTATTTTGTAACCTTTTTGACCATGGGGATAGCCTAAGAAAATTCCTGGTGAAGCATGGTTATCAAATTTGTGAGAGATTTGTGTGTTACGACCATATAACAAGCAACCAAAGACCCGAAGGTGAGAAAGATTTGGTTTTTTGTTAATAATATCTCATGAGGTGTATGGCCTTTGAGAACAATGGTAGGTAAACGATTGATTAAATAAGTAGTTGTTAATACAAAATCACCCCAAAAATCCAAAGGCAAGTTGGATTGAAAATGTAATTAAAACACGTGCAACGTTTAGTAAATGTCTATGTTTACGCTCCACAACACCATTTTGTTGTGGAGTATAAGCACAACTTGATTGTTGTAATACGCCAAGTCTTTGAAAAAAATATTAGTTACAGGGATTAGATACATAATCTAGAATCCCAAGACCAATTTATTAGACAGAAGATGATCAAAGATCAATTCAGTCTCCATTATATTCCTTTCTTAATGAATCTTATAATGATTTGTAAGTTCATTATTGATAAGGAATCCCTTAGAAAGAGCTTTTACTCCGAGGAATGAAAACCTCAAAGGGAGTGGTTCTTAAAAATTTACCAGGGAATAGACAAACAAAATATTCAAGATGAATATTACAACTTTCTTAAGAACATTAAGGAAAACATCCAATTCTTTGACTGGTTTCATGTTTACACAGTCAAGAACAAAATCAATTATCCTTGGCAAATAACTTTGATTGAGGATAAATCCACCAATGTTATTACAGTATGGCATTTGAAGAATGGTGAGTTGGTAAAAGCCGAATTATCACCAAATAGCTTCTTCCAACTCCCAGGAATTAAAGATCCAAATGACAATCAAAAACCAATCATGGCCTCTCCATTTAAAACAAAAAATGTAGAGGAGCTAAATTCTGCCCAAGACATCCAGAAGTTGATGGAGCAGTCCAATTATATGAACAAGTACCTTCAAGTCTTAGGTACTAAGCTAAAAAAAGAAGAAGTCTCTACTTCAGCATCCTCTTCAGGGACAAAGAAGGAAATAGATAAGCATTTGGAAAAGCCTTTATTCAAACCCTTCATGGTTACGAAGAAGTTTAAGGAAACTCTGAAACTTCTTCACAACCCAGAAGTCAAAACAGAATCAAAAGAAGATATCATCAATAAAACTGATGAGAAACTACAAAATCTTGTGGTCCAAGAAACACTGCAAGTATGAGGCCAATCCCAAGCTCCTTATAACCTGAGGGGCAGAGGGCCAACAATCAATGCCATAAATGAAAGTAGCTCGGAAACAGAATCTATGGCTACTACCTCCGAACATAAAGGGGTGGTGAAGCCTCCTCTTAACCTCAATCCAGTTTTTAGCCAACCATGGAAAAAATCTTCAAAACTTTACTACCCTAGAGCAATTGCCCCAAATTAGCTCTTAGAAGAAAAAGCCCCAACTTTCAAAAGCTTCAACGCAAACAACATCTATAAGTGGAACATAGATGGCCAAGCGGAGTACCAAATCTTGACCACATTACAGCACATGACAATGATGGCAACCGCTTACCAAGCGGCATGATGCTTCTGAAGAAACAATCTGTAATATCCTAACGGTAGGATTTACTAGTCAATTGAAAGGATGGTGGGATCATTCTTTCTCATACGAGCAGAAAGAAAGAATCTTTACTACTGTAAAGACGGAAGCTGACAGGACGCCAATCACAAGTGATGGTGAATCAGTCTCAGATGCAGTTAACACCCTAATCTTTTCAATAGCAGGACATTTCATCAGAAATGCATCTGCCTGGAAGGATAGGTTAGCTGAGTTATTATCCAATCTTAAATGTAGATCCTTATCAAACTTTAGGTGGTATAGAGATACCTTCCTAAAAAGGGTTTACACCAGAGAAGATTGTCAAAATCGTTTCTGGAAAGAAAAATTCATAACTGGTCTTCCAACAGTGTTAGGGGACATAGTTAGGGATGAGCTCAAAGCTCATGCCCCAGATGGAAATATTTCTTATGACCAATTAAGTTATGGGCAACTCATTGTAGTCATCCAGAAATATGGTACGAGACTTTGTCAAGAAGATAGAGTATGTGATCAATTCAAAAAAGAAAAGGCGGCAAGGAAAGATCTAGGATATTTTTGTCAACAATTTGGCATGCCTCCTTGTCCTAAAGACAAACCCAAATCTTCACACAAACATCATGAAAACAAAGCCCAAAAGTCGAAGTATACTAAGCGTACTCGACACAAATGGAACACTCCACCTAGAAAGCTCAAACAGGAGTTTAAATCCAAACTAGCGATTGACATCGCAATCCCCAAAAGGGCAACAATCTGTCATAGCTATGGCAAGCCCGTCCATATCAGCAAATATTGTAGGCTGAAAAAGAAGATTAAAGCCTTAAACCTTGAACCATCATTTGAGGAGCAAATAAACAATCTTTTGGTAGAAACAGATGTCTCAGATGTTTCAGATAGAGAATCATCTAAGGAAATAAACAAAATTTAAGAAGATGATATCGGAAACCAAGATTTTGATTCATCCCCAGAAATTAATGTCTTCACAAAGGAGCAAAATCTCCTTTTTGAAGTCATTAACTCAATTCCTGATCACGAAGATAGGAAAAGATACTTTGACAGACTTCGAGCTCCTATGACTCAGGAGCCTAAAGCAAAAGGAAAAGCCATAGTCAAAGAACAATTTGTCTTTAAAGCTATCCTCAAACGGCTAGAAGCCCAACAGAAAAAACTAGTGACGATTCAAGATCTCCAACTGGAAATCAAGAATCTGAAGCAGGAAATCAAAGAGATAAAACAAGAACAATCTGTTCACAAAATGATTATATCTCAGCTTGAAAGTCAATCAACTGAATCTACATCGGATTCTGAGATTCAATCTAAGACTAGTATGAACAAAGAGGTTGAAGCTAGTAGTCAAGCTCAAGATAATGATGTTGACCAAGCATTCTTGAACTTTTTCAATCAATTAAGAATCCAAAAGTTCTATGTCAAGATTGGAATTATCATTAATGATTTTATTCTTGAAACAACAACGTTTTTTTATACAGGTGCTGATTCAAACTGTATTTTGGAGGGTCTAATCCCTACAAAATACTTCTAGAAAAAATCTGAAAGATTGAGTACAGCGAATGGCTCAAAGCTTAGGATAAACTTCAAACTTTCAAAAGCCATCATAGAAAACCAAGGTCTTAAGGTAGAAACCCCATTTCTACGAGTTAAAGATCTCAAAAACGAAGTGATCCTTGGAACGCGATTCATAAGGTCACTTTTTCCTTTGAGCATTACCAATGGAGGAATTACCATCCATCATCTAGGAAATACCATTGTATTCTCCTTCATTAGAAAACCAATGGTAAGGAACTTGAACTTCCTTCACCATGAACAAAAGCAAATCAACTTCTTGAAGGAAGAAATTTCTTTTAAGAATATTGATTTAAAACTTGAGCAACCAAATATCAAAAAGAGGATCCAAGATCTTCTCGATGATATTCACAAAACAATCTGTTCCGATTTACCGAATGCATTTTGGAATCGGAAGAAAGATGTAGTTGATTTACCTTATGAACAAGGTTTCACTGATAGGCAAATCCCTACCAAAGCCCAACCAATCCAGATGAATCACGAATTACTCCAATACTGTCAAAACGAGATTAGTGATCTCTTACAGAAAGGATTAATTTGCAAGAGTAAATCTCCTTGGTTCTGTTTTGCTTTTTATGTCAACAAGCAAGCAGAAATTGACCGAGGAATCCCTCGCTTGGTTATCAATTACAAACCTCTTAATAAAGCGCTTAAGTTGATAAGATATCCAATTCCTAACAAAAAGGATTTGCTTAACCGCTTAAACAATGCCAAAATCTTTTCAAAATTTGACATGAAATCAGGATACTGGCAAATTGAGATTAAAGATAGTGATCGCTACAAGACAGCTTTCACTGTCCCATTTGGGCAATACGAATGGAACGTGATGTCCTTTGGTCTAAAAAACGCGCCATCTGAATTTCAAAAAATCATGAATGACATTTTCAATCCTTATTCAAACTTCACCATTGTCTACATTGATGATGTGTTAATTTTCTTCCAATCTATAGGCCAGAACTTCAACCACCTTAGGATCTTTGTAGGGATCGTTAAGAAAAATGGTTTAGTTGTATCTAAGTCAACAGTTAATCTTTTCCAAACAAAGATTAGGTTTCTTGGTCATAACATATATCAAGGAACCGTAACTTCGATCAAAAGAGCAATCGAATTCGGGGATAAATTCCCGAATCAAATAATAGAAAATACTCAGTTACAGAAATTCTTAGGATGTCTCAATTATGTGGCTGATTTTATTCCAAACTTAAACAATCTTATTAAGCCTTTACATGATAGGCTTAAGAAAGAACCTCCTCCTTGGACAGATGAACATACTCATGTTGTCCAAACAATCAAAGTTCGAGTAAAGGATCTTCCATGCCTTTATCTTCCAAATCCCGCCGCCTTCAAAATTGATGCCTCAGACATTGGTTATGGTGGAATTTTAAAACAAAGAATTTCAGAAAAAGAGCATATCATAGCATGTACTTCAAAACACTAGAATTCTGCACAATAAAACTATTCTACTGTCAAAAAGGAAATTTTGGCAATAGTTTTATGCAATTCAAAGTTTCAATCCGATTTACTTAATCAAATTTTTTTGGTTAGAGTTGATTGCAAATCATCAAAAGACATTTTACAAAAAGATGTCAAAAATCTTACATCAAAACAATTTTTTGCTAGATTGTAAGCAATTCTAAGTGCTTTTGATTTTCAAATTGAATTTCTCAAAGGCTTTTCAAATTCTCTTCCTGATTATTTTACCCGTGAATATTTATAGGGAAAGTGAACAAGTCCTGACGGCAGATATGCCGAAATCGTCTTCATCCTTGGCAACAGGTAAAAATAGAGGTAAATCCAAACTTGTCCTTGTAGGGCTTCAATCGCGCCAAGATGCGCCAAAAGAATCTGGGTCTTCTACCCAATCTGAGTCATCAGCTCAGACAAAAATCAAACAGTGGGTCTTCTACCCATAAAACTACCAAACCTGGGTCTTCCACCTAGCCAACCCAAACAACCAAACAATCCACAAAGGATTATGGTATCCTAATCCAAACTTTGTTGGCCTTCCAAGAGCAGGGGTTAGCAAAGCTACCAAAAGGCACCTGGAGAGAACGGGTAGATTTGGAACCTAACTCTCCACCCCCGCTCAAAGCCATTATCAAGGAACTAGCAAAAACCGCTATTCCTATCCAAACAGTCAAGCCTGATATGCGATTATCATCCAAGACTAACCAACAGGCAACATCTCACTATGTTGCTAAAAACCAGTTCCAATCGCTAATCCAAATGGAACCTAGTTTTTGGGATAATAATCGTAACAGAGTTCCAGAAAAGATTTTTCCAAACAGCTTTCTTTATAAGCCAACTCAAATAAACAAAAATCGCAATTTTTACAAGTTTATATTGATTGATATTGACTCTGTCTCGATCAAGCATTATTGGGATCCAAAAGATCAATCAAAATACACTCATTCAACTTTCCAGATTCTAAAGGTTCTAACACTTGAACAATTTGGAAAAAATTTAAACAATTTTAAGAAATTTTTCCAAAATTTTGGGCATTGTGGTTTCACTTATTTGGATTATCAAACAGCTTGGTACAACATGTTTTGGTACCAGAATGACCAATTCAAACATTCGTGGTTGATATACTTCAAGAAAGGAATCAACTACAAGTTTCCTCATTGGTTCATCCATTGGTGGCAGTTCTTCGGACCAAGCACATAGATCCTTCCTCCAGATGTGGTAGAGGGATATGAAACATTTGAAAAATACTTTGAGGCAACGACAAGTCCGTTCCCAGCAAACTTGGTACTTTTCTCAAAATTCTCGCTAGCATGGGTGTTCAGCAGGCTGTACAAATTCCAGAAGCATGACTACCCTGGGATTTTACCGCTCCTCCAAAGAGCATCCTATGTCAAATGGTGGCCGCAATTTAATCATGCAGTAGCCACAGTTGAGAATGTTAAAATCTAGTTCCAGCAAAATCCCAAGTGGATGAAGGCAGCCAATCCAGAATCTTACGAGTTTCTGAACCAAAGATCACAGATCATAGCTGCCCTAGCAGGATCCAAGTCCAAGGATAGCCTTATCAGGAACAAGGAAACAATTACGAGACTGGCCAAGGCAGAAGAAGCCCAAACCTCCTCATCCAAACAAGAACTTCCACAGTCAGAAGGCGAAGACGAAGGAAGCCTCTCCCAAAGTTCAGATCCGTTCTACCAGAACGAAGACGACTGTTATGGCATAGACACAACAGTCAACCTGAGTGATGACGACTAGCCGAACCTCCATCGGCACAAATCAAAATCGGCCCGACTCTGTACTGCCGACACTAATCAGCATTATTGAAGCAATTCTTGTCAAATTATCGGCACTGTTCATCAATTATTGTAATAGTATAGGTCATGATACCGATACTATTGTAATAGTGCATTTGTAACTCCTATAAATAGGACAGCTGAGCCACTGGCTAAGCATTCGAAAATTTAGAGAGATATTTTAGAGAGAGAGGCTCCGAAATATTGTGAGCTCCTTCTCCCTCTTCTTCATCTCCTCCTAAGTTTTCGATTCAATCTTGTATTCTGCAATTGTTTCTGCTTTCAATAAAATATCAATCTTGTTCTTTTTTGCATGAATTAACTTCATTCTCCCTTCTCCCTTCTCCCTTCGTCGGTCCTAGTGAGGTTTTGCCTCTGCTCCGGTTTCTTTTTTCTTATTTTTGCATGTTTTAATTTGTTGTTTTGCATATTTTAAGTATGTAATTTATATATATATATATATTAAAGGTGTATATTTTAGTAGTGTTTTCATAGGGAAGCGCTATTAAACACCTTCGCACATTTTTTTTTTGCTGATATCCCAAATTTATTTTCATTGAAACAAAAACAAGTAGCAGTATTATATTTTTGACAATTACAGCTTGAAAAAAATCGATACGAAGCAAAATTATTTCTTTCATCATTAACGACAAGAGTTACAATTAACGACACAATTTGTGAAAAGACATGAAAAACCAGAAATTGAAAGAGAAATTATAGATACTCCAAGTGAATATAGAGTTACAAAATAAAGTTACAAAGCTGAATCTTTCAATACAAAATTACATAATCTCATTTCTAGTTAAAGATCTTGTTGAATCTTTCAAGAGTTGTTGAAAGTGAGGGAGCTGTGAAATCTTATGATTCATTTGAGAGATGGACAAGTAATTCAAAATCTTCCCGCCCTCCAAACTTTCGCTGAAGACCGAAAGAGAAGCAATTTGACTTCTCTGGTGAGGATGGAGCACAAACCAACGTTGGATTTTATTACGAGTCACATCCTCTCTTCTGGGTTTTATTCTGTATTTTATTGAGTCGGATGTCTTCCATATTTCCCACACGATAAAGGGAACTCCCTCAATGAAGAACATGATGGACTGAGAACCAGAGTTGATAAAATTTGGAGTGTGAAGGATAAGAACACAAAGAGCAATTATTTATAGGAGAGATTATTGAGTTTATACAAAACAACATAATTGATAAATTGAGAAAACTGTGAGTCGAATATCTCGTTTTGTGTGCACAGATATTATTGCTCATTAATTTTTTGGACTGTTTCAACTCAAGCAAGTGTTATTATAGTTATTCCTTTAATAGTGTTTGCTTGATAAAATGTTATTAAAGGTATAACATATAATAACGCGTCTTCGATCGAACATCAAATATGGGAATGCTAATAATATCTATTTCTCATGATCCAAGAAATTAAAAACTAAAGTCTATCATCACAAAAAACGCAAAATCACTGCGAGGTAACCTTACTGCTGTTGGCAGTCTAAATTTTTACAACACAAAATTGTATTTTTTTTTTGTCCTTTTTCCCACATGATTGTACTATTATAAAAGAAAACCAGCGACAACTTTTGGTACAATAGCTTACTTGCAATGATGTTATAATACGTATAAGATTCCATACCTGGTTCTCGATCCTTTGCATGGAATGCTAAGAATCTAATTATGATATCCTGAAAACACCATAAAACACATGCTTGTATGCAAATCTCCTTAAACAAGTAGTACATACATCAATTATATATATTATCTCTGAAATACGTAACAGTAAATATAAGGTATACGAATGTGGCAGTGATTATTTAATTTAATTAAAATACGCATAGTATTGCGTGTTGTAGGGTATGGACGGTTTGGCGTGGCCCACACAGCCTTTTGAGGGGGTCTCTGTTTTTTGTTAGTATGTTATTAGAAGACAAAAGCAGAGAAGCTTCTTATCCTCTCCCTCTAGGTTTTCACACAAGACCTCACAACGTAGAATCTCTTCAAAAGCTAAAGGCCTTCCCTTTGAGACTTTAGCCCCTCAATTCCCATCATAATTACCAACCTATAGCACTTCTCTAACTGCTTTATTTTTTCGTGCTTGCCATGAACTCAACACTTTGTAATATACTTGAAATTTCAAGGGCAAATTCCCTATACTTGGATCTAAACAGTGGTCTATTTAGTTCAATGTCGTACAAGCCAGTTTGGTTCATATCCTGCGCTACCCCATTTCCAAACTCTCTCTCTCTCTCTCTCTCTCTAACATTGATCTAACTTTGCAATGGCTCCAATGAGTCTTCCTCCAGGATTTAGGTTCCACCCTACAGATGAAGAGCTTGTTGCTTACTACTTAGAAAGAAAAATAACAGGTCGCTCAATAGAGCTTGACATCATTGCAGAAGTTGATCTATACAAATGTGAACCATGGGATTTGCCAGGTACATATGATACATATATTTATAATTAATTCAGTACTTATATGATATATATAATTGTTAAGTTCTTTTTTACCTATCTATGTTCATGGTTAAACTAAACTAACATAGCTACAAATCCAAATATTGTTTTTTCATTGTATATAAAAACAGATAAGTCAGTCCTCCCTAGCAAAGACATGGAGTGGTATTTTTACAGTCCGAGAGATAGAAAGTACCCAAATGGGTCAAGAACTAACAGGGCAACAAGAGCTGGTTACTGGAAAGCTACTGGGAAAGATAGGCCAGTGCACTCTCAAAAGCGACAGGTTGGAATGAAGAAGACATTGGTATATTACAGAGGTAGAGCACCCCATGGGGTTAGAACCAACTGGGTTATGCATGAGTACCGTTTAATTGAATCACTGCCTTCTACTGCTCACTCATCTTTGAAGGTAAATATGTTTGAACACTATTATTTCAAAAATTGTTTGGATAACTTCTCATGAATCTTTGATAGTTTTGTGCACCAAGTATGTTTATTTTACTCAAAATCTATCTAATATCATAAGAAATGGTTGGAATCAATTGTTTAAATTACATTTTCAATATATTTTATTGTAACATATTTGGTATTCATTCTCTTCTTCTTTTTTGTTTGAAAACTATTTATCTCACCACTTTTTTATTAATTACACCTTTTTTTTACACTTAAATCCTAACAGTATATCGTTTATCCATTATTGTTTCCAAAACAAAAGTCTTTTCAAGTAAATAGTGTAAAAATATGATATTGTTTTTGTTTAGTAGGCATTGTTTCTGGGGGTATTAGCTTGATAATTTTGAGGCTTTACGAATATAAGTATCTTTTATAAAACAAGTAAATTAAAACTAGGGTTTTGGAGAATAACAAAAAAAGGAGAGAAACAGTACATCGTCACTGCGTGTTATCAGGTTATTGCATACAATAGAAGGGAAATGAAACTTTATTTTTTGTTTCTTTAAAGTCTAGCTGATAATAATTGAATGAGTTATTCATATATTTAGAAGAAACCCTAAAAAGCCACAAAAGTCTCCATGAAATGAGACCAATGACCAAATCCTCGTTTAGTGCTTGCTTTAATAAACCTCTTTCCAAATTGGTCTATCACTGGTATAGTGTTTTAGGTACACTTCTTTTAAGATCGATCTGCATCTATATATATGGTCATTATCTAGTCATAGAGTCAAGTTCACTAGACCAGACCCATTTTCTATCTTCAGCTTGAATATTTTTTTTATAAGCAAAAAATTAACCTTCAACTTGAATATATAGTAGCAAAACCCCATCTACGTTTTGAACCTTGTTATACAAGGATGCACATGCCGGCAATATATATTCCTTTATTTCCTTTTTCTTTATATAATTTGCAAACTTTAATTTTTCTCCTCTTCAAAAAGAATATATAGCGCATACGATCGAAACATAATGATGGAGAATTCAGATCCATGTTACTATATATTGCATCAGACCCTTTTCTTTTTCTAACTCTTTCTAAATTTGCTTTTTTATTTCTTACTCTTTTCTTGCCTTCATTGTGTTCAAGGTTTTAAATTGTGATCGCATTTGCGGTTGAGGTCGCGTTATGTTTTTCGTTATTGCGAAAAAATGAGGTCGATGCGGCCGCAATTGCGGTCGCGATGCGGTTTCAGAGACTGTCAAAATCAAAACTTCGCGGTTCCAATTGCGGTTTCGGACCTAGATTTAAAACCTTGATTGTGTTTAAACCAAAAGATTGAAAAATTGATCATGAAAAACTATGTAATATACACTGTTTGAATCACAGGATTCCTATTCATTGTGTCGCATTTTCAAGAAGACAATTCAAATTCCAGCCAGACCTAAAGAAGATGAACAAGCCGAGGATGCAAAGAAGGAATTGATGTGGGTCTCAGGAGAACAAATATTAAGGGAAGACTCAAGTGGCATTGAGGTTTCCAGAGAAATGGAAACCATGGATGAGAAAGTTCTCAATCATGAACATCCTAAATTTCCTTGTGATGCTTCTTCTTCTGATCTCACTCAAGGAACATGTACACCCACCGATACCGGTATAGGAGATGATTTTCAAGCACAATTTGCTTGTGATGAAGCAAACAGTGTAGCCAATTCATACTCAATGGGAATAGGTTACCCCTCAAATCTATTTCAGGTAGCATTTCAAGATTTAAATTTCATAGATTCGCTTTGGTAAACTTCATGATTGTTTAAATTTGTATTGTAGTACTAGTCACGTAGACGTGGCATGAATGAATATATGGATTTATAGGAGACATATGAAAAGCAAGCTGGGCCATAGCATGATCATTATTATATATATTGATCTGTGCTAAGTATTTTAACTTTTCCTTTTTCTCCATGTCCATGGTATTTATGTTCATGATGACTTCCTTTGCCAAACCTGCATTTCCAGCGATATTCTGCTTTATATTGCTGCTTTATCAATTTAAGGCTTCATTATCACACTTCAAAATAATGCATAAATGTATATAAATTACTACCCGTGGTTCTTAATTTCGTTTTTTACACACACACACACACATATACATACAATTTTACTGTTGATTTATGTGTTGTAATTAGTGGCCCACATAGCATATCTTTGAGCTCTCTTTTGATCTTAAAGTGACAAAAGTTGGAAGTATGATGAAGTTCCTATCTTTTCATAAAGCTCACTTCTAAAATTCACTTGGACTGACTCCAATTTGGCTTTTCTTCACCATCCCCTATAACTTCTTTTGACTGACTACTCAAAACGTTTTCCAAAGTAAAGATATCTTTCCTCCCCATTTTCCTCATGAGTTTGATACGTTCTAAAACTAAAGCACATACATATCAAACATCTCTCAGACACATCTTTATCTTTAATCACATTCTTTTAATTTTTATCAGTAATGTCTGGATCATTTCCTATTTTAGCAAAAGCTAGTAGTAATTTGAGAAGCCGCTTCTGTGTCCCTCCAACAGCATTCAACTAGCTTTACAATGTTCATGCCAGCAATATTTGCATCTGATTGGGGACTTCAACAAGTTCAACTTACCTCTTTTATTCTTTACCTTTTTTAAACTTAAAACTTCTACTCTTACCCCACTCTTCCCTTGCCACTTGCACCATTCCCAAGTGGTGCTTTAGTTCCAATTAAGCATGAGGTATACAGGTGTTTCATAGTTCATGGTGTCAATACAAAAAAAAAGAGTTGTTTAGAGATCAATATTAGAGATCAGTTTTGGCCAAATTGATCTCTAAAATGATTGCCAAAACTGATCTCTAATATTGATCAGCGACTGATCTGGGGATCGATCTGGCCAGAATTAATCTCTAAAATCGGTCTCTAAATGACTTTTTTTTGTAGTATGTATCAATTTATACCCCTACTTTATTACATTGGCATTTGGTAATTAATTAATATTATTAATACATTATTTACCTATGGTGCAGGATATAGAATTACCTATCTATGCAGGCATGCATTATCAACTCCCACATACACCTTTGATGCTGGAAGATTTCCCACAAATAAATTTAGCAGAGACAAAGTCAATGAAGCCAGAAATGACTGATGATTGCATGTTATATGACAGATACAGGGACTGTATGACTGGAACACTAGAAGAGATCATCTCTTTGTGTTCCACTCATGATAATTCTGTCGCTTTGCCCATGCTAGAATGATTATATACTAACCCAAATGAACAAACTATAGCATCACAATATTCATTGACGACACAGAGAAACTTGTGTTGGCTAAAATAACCACGCAAATGGGGATTGCTTTACTTGACAGAAAGAAAGAAGAAGCTACTTATTATATGATGTACTAAATATATAATAGAGAGTGCTGATGAGCCAAGGAGGCCGGCACACAATTGGTTTTTCCTTTTCCGGTTCTTTTTTTTTTTTTTTTTTTTTTGTGTTCTTCCTCTTTGAAGGCGGTTCATTAATTTCTATTTATTGTATAATCTTATATGTTGGTGTTCAAATCTCTTGTCTATTTCGAAAAGCAAATGGGTGAGGCAAATTTACAATTTTCATGTTTTATGTGCGTCAATGTCTCACTTGTGCTTTAGTTAATATCCATTTTCAAACAAATGTTACATCTTCTTCGGATATCTAAGATATCTTTGGTGTCTATTTATCCGGACATTTTAGATGCCAGAATTATACTTTATTTGAAACAGTTATATCTAAGTTTATCAGAGGTATTTTCTCTTCGTACCTTCAATAATTTCGGGGTAAAAGTTATTCTGTCCAATCAGAATGCGCCACCTCAATTAAATGGGTCATGTTAGTAAGTCAAGTCAAATAATTCTCACCATCTGATTGAACTACCTAGGCAGGATAAAGTTGTTGGGTATCTACCACACACACAAAGGATCGTGAGAACACACACAAAGTACACTACAAAAGAAATAATAGAGAACACAAGAACTTAACGTGATTCGGCACCTCTTGCCTACGTACGTCCACGGAAACACTCAGTAAAATATTCACAAACACAAATATGATTACATTAATTGTATCCCACCCCAAATTGTGTATCACTTTACAAACCCGAATACCCATCACTCAAGAGTTAGAAGAAATAATAACACACTCTCACAAGAGATCTTCTCTTTATTTTTCTCTCACTCTCAGAAGCTCTTCGTGCTTCAGCTCTTTTCTTGCATTTCATCGAATGCAAATTGCCTCTATTTATAGAGGCCATCTTCAATGTGAACATATTGTAAAAACTTCCGCCACAATGATTTGCTGCATCGGCCTATGTATAGGCCTCCTACATATGCCCATACCATTGCTCCAATTTTTCTTCACGCTACCTCTGCAAATCCGCAAAGCATTAATTCTTCCATTCCTTTGACATTTCAAATGCTTGCTTTTCTGTTGTTCACATTTAATGGCTGGCTATTCATAAAAAAAAAAAAAAAAAAACATTTAATGGTTGCACCTCCAAAAGTTACCCTTGAGATATCTTCACCTTATCAAATAAACCAAAGTAAAAATAAATAGTAGTTATTATATCTACATAGAAATTGTATTGACCAGGCTCAGACTTCCAACTTGGCCTGCACCGTTAATGGCAAGTTACCTTCTGGGTCCTCCTTCCTCAAAGACGAAATGGTGGGATGGTACCTGTAAAGGTACTCTGACACTCCAGGAGAAAAATAAGTAGAGTGTACTTAAGAGTAGGGATGGCAACGGGGCGGGGCGGGCACGGGTAGCACTTCCCCCGCCCCGGCGGGGAGAAATCTGTGCCCGTCCCCGCCCGTTATCCGCGCGGGTATTTTGCGGGCGGGTATCCAGCGGATTTCGCGGGTTTGCGGATATCCGCGGACTATTTTCTCCAGAAAAAATTCCTCTTTTTGCTTGAAAAATCACTGAAATATGCGTAATTTAAATTAAAATAACCATATTCATACAAATAGATGTTACGAAACTACACAAGCATTATCCAATTACAAAAATTAATGTCAAGAGTAATCAAATACATTTATTCTCCAAAAATAAAAGTTACAAAAACTAAGATCCACTTGAAACAAAGTTGGATTCTTCAACAATGTCAGCATCCATATCTTCCAATACCGTAATATATTCCATGTCATGAGCTTCTAATTTTGAAGAACCTGAAAAAGAAAAATAAGTTAAGTAAAAAATTTATAATAATGTACCAATATAGATAGATAAATTAAAAGTAATAAATTTTGTTACCTTTCAAATCAGTCCATAACCAATCTTGGACACATATCAATGCTTCTAAAGTATCAGGACGTAATCTACTACGATGGGGAGTAAGAAAACGGCCACCAGTGCTAAAAGAAGACTCTGAAGCAACAGTTGAGATGGGAATTGCGAGAAAATCTCTTGCAATCATTTGCATAAGTGGATACTTTAACCCATTAGCATTCCACCAATTCAAGATGTCAAATGTCTCACCTGAACAAGGCAACACTGATTCCTCCAAATATCGGTCAAATTCTGACTTATGACTTGTTGTGGCAGATTTTTTTGCACTTATATGCTTTGAATAATCTGACATCCAATCTTTTTCATTTGTAACCCCACTCACATCTTCATTTTGACTTAAACTTAAAGATGAACAAAGAGTCTCCTTACCCTTGATTTTGATACTATACTCTCTTACCATGTCTGGACAAACAGATTTCACCTTTTCAATTTCATTATCAGATTCCTCCCCATAAATTTTAGGGAAAAAATAATCTAACAAATCAACTTTATACCTGGGATCCAACACAGTGCCTACAGCCATCACCCCATGGATCACACTCTAATACTTGTCAAATTTAGCCATCATGCTTGTAGCCATTTGGTGTATGGCAAGATTAGAACTGTCAGCCCACTTAATCAATGCCAATTTAATTGCACACACTTTTGGAAAATAAACATTTGCAGTTGGATATGAAGTACCAGAAAATAACTTTGTAACATCATAAAACAATTGCAGCCTTAGGGAAATTTCTTTGGCCATCTCCCAATCATCTTCACTAGGCAAGGATTTATATAGATTCTCCCTTTGTGCCAATCGATCAAACACATTTTTATATTGTATGGCAACTTGAAGCATTAAAAATGTAGAATTCCACCTAGTTTAATTTTGCAATCAAGAACAACTTTTCTACCATATGTAATGCCCACTTGACCACATGTCTCTATAAATTTCTCCTCTCTTTTAGGTGTAGATGTCCAAAAACTCACACTTCTCTAATCTTTTCAATAGCATTAGAGATTATGGACAAACCATCTTTCACAATTAAGTTCAAAATATGAGCGCAACAACGCATATGAAACAGTTGACCACCCAAAATAAGTGACCTAGGTAAAATCTTATGTAACATCCGGTCAATCATAGCATCATTTGTGGAGCAATTATCAACAGTCAAAGTGGATAACTTCATATTAAGATTCCAATCCATCAAGCATTCAAGTAAAACATCAGCAAGATTTTTTCCAGTATGGGGAGCAGACACATAAATGAACCTAACATAGTAACATTTGAATGAAAGACTCAATAATCAAAATTATCACAATATCATTAAAGTTTAGACATATTGATATTACCTTACGAGTCGACTTTGTAGGGTCCATGAATCATCAATAAAATGAGCTGTGACAGTCATATAGCCTTTGTTTTGATGACTTGCAGTCCACATATCAGTTGTAATTGCAACTCGGCTTTGAATTCTTAACGGTAACTTCATCATATTCTCTTTTTCAACATTATAGAGCTTCATGATGTCACTCTTGATGGTGTTTCAAGAAATCCCCTTAAACAAAGGTTGCAAAGCAGCACAAAATTCTTTAAAACCTATGTGATCAACCATGGACATTGGATACTCATGCAGAATTATCATCTTACACAATGCGAGCCTTGCTGTTTCTTAATTAAATGCATAGGAACCAACAAGAATTGTCTCACTCCCTACTTTCTCAGTTTTGAGAAATGCTTGCCTTATATCTCGAGTTGTTCAAAGTTTGCAACACTTGAAGTGACTACGCAAGTGTGATGTACCTTGCCTTCGATCTCCTAACAATTTTGCATCACAATACTTGCATATGGCTTTCATCTTTCCATCTATTATTTTCTGACTGAAATGGTTCCACACATCTGAAGTAAGCTTTCTCTTAGTAATGTTAGATCCACTTCCCATTGAGTTTTGAGTTTCATCTGGAGTTGTATCTAAATTCATAGGAGACTCCATTGATGCAGCCACATTTGATTCAGCCACATTAGTTGACGTGTGGTGTTGTTGCTCTTGCTCTTGCTCTTGTCCATCATTTGATTCATTCATAGGTACATATGTTTGCAATTGCCCTTGTGAAGCAGACATTTGTGTAATATTTCTGCATTAGTGTTGGAATGGTGGTAAATGACTTTTATTTTACTGCAATAAATCAAATAATCTCAATCCAATCTGACTTTTTATTCAGCAAAGATCAACAAAACAATTTCCTCAAGCCCTAAAATCATAAACCCAGATAAACAATAAACCAATGAATTGAAAAATCACAAGACACTAGTTGCCACAAATATCCTCATAACAAAATATCAGTACCAATCTACCAGATCCCCTTTAAAACATTAGTAAAAACAAGAAATTCCAATATACATGAACAAATTTCTCTGCTAATAAGTCACAGCATCCGTGAAAAGCATTATCTAAGACAAAAGTGCCCTATAAACAATTAAGCCATCCTCAGTGCCAACAATGAAATGAACGACGGTTCATGGTGGTTTCTTACCTGAGATGAAGGGTGGAGGAGAGCATTAGGGAGGAGCGGCCGCTCGTTGTCTTCTGGACGGCACAAGCTCGCGGTGGCGATCTTCTGGACGGCGCAGGGAAGGGAGTGGTCGCGATCTTCTGGAGTCGCATGGCCGACGGAGACGACGGCAGTAGAAGGGACGACGAACGGCAGCAGAGACGACTGCAGCAGAGACGAACGGCAGAGACGACGGCCGCAGATGGAAGGGAGGGACGACGGCAACACACGATGGCACACGGCAGGTTGCAGCCACTGCTTTGATTTGGTGAGGAAGTGAGATCTGATCTGAGGGTTTGCAATTTGGTTGGATGAGGAAATGTGGTCTGAGGCTGAGCGGGAGACTGAGCGAGGGTCAGTGTGATAAGTGAGTTAGGTTTAGGAAATTAAGGGTATTCTAGTAAATTCACACACGGGTACGGATACCCGCGGGCACAGATACCTTAACCCCTGCCCTCGCCCTATAAGCAAATTGATATTTAAATACCCGTTTATTTTTATCCACGGGTACGCATTAAAGCCCCCGCCCCATACCCGTTGCGGATTTTATCCGCGGGTATCCGCAGGTGTGGATATAATTGCCATCCCTACTTAAGAGAGTCAATATATAGTAATGAATAT
The DNA here is from genome assembly GCA_039655645.1 of Ammopiptanthus mongolicus. Classification (NCBI taxonomy): domain Eukaryota; kingdom Viridiplantae; phylum Streptophyta; class Magnoliopsida; order Fabales; family Fabaceae; genus Ammopiptanthus; species Ammopiptanthus mongolicus. The sequence continues at coordinate 17,565,095 of CM077351.1, read as the reverse complement.
CGATTGATATATACTTTTTGGAATGCTTATATTTATAGATGCGGGGTGTGGGTGTCTACATGTATTAGATGAAGTTACTGATATTACTTAGTATCTGATTAGTTAGTGATATCTACCTAGTTATATCAGTTATTTGTTATAGCTTCTTTAGCTTTTCTTGATTAGTTAGTTATTTTCTTTCTTTAGCTGCTCTAGAAGCTGCAGACTCTATACATCTATATATAGATGGATTATGTTCATTCTGATAAATTGAATCATTCAATAATATTCTTTGATGTTATTCAGTAAATACTTCTCTGTAATTATGATATTATGGTATCAGAATAGGCTTCCGCAATTATTCTTTCTTCTTCTCTTCTTTCTTTTCTCCCATGGCTGATGATTCTTCCGGATCTCATTCTGATGTTACTCCACCCGATGACCGCCCTCCGCAACCACCACAAGCTCCTCCCATTGATCCTTCCCAAAACCCTACTAGTCCTTATTATCTGCATCCAAGTGAAAATCCTGCTGCAGTTCTTATTTCTCCACCTTTGAATGGTGACAACTACCATTCTTGGAGCAGAGCCATGAAGCGAGCGCTTTTGTCCAAAAACAAGCTCAAATTTGTTGATGGTACAATCCTTCAACCAGCCAAATCTGATTCGCTTCATGAATCTTGGGAACGATGCAACAACATTGTTATTTCTTGGATCATTCGCACCTTGGCATCGCAAATAGCACAATCTGCTATTTACATTGATAGTGCAAAGGATCTTTGGTTCGACCTCAAGAAGCGTTTCTCAAAGGGTAACCATTTTCGCATTTCAGATATCTTGTAAGAACTAAATTCTATTTGCCAAGGTGATCGATCTATTTCTTCCTTTTATACTGATTTGAAAATTTTATGGGAAGAATTAGAGTCTTTGAGGTCTGCTCCTGCTTGCTCTTGTTCTTCCCCTTGTCCTTGTAATCATACCAATTCTATGAAATAGTACATGGACAATGAATATGTTATATGCTTTTTAAAGGGTTTAAATGATAGCTTTCATACTGTCAAAACACAAATCTTGCTTCTTGAGCCTCTCCCTTCCATTACCAAAGTTTTCTCTCTTGTTACTCAACAAGAAAGAAACTTGTCTAGCTTGATTCTTGGTGACCCTACAACCTTGGCTACAACTACTGATTCCAACTCCTGGAGGACTTCCAATAGATCTTTCACACCTAAAGACCTTGTTTGTGATTGTTGTCATATGGCAAAGCAATCAAGATTATCTTTTCCTTCCAGCACAACTAAGAGTATTCATCCTTTTGCCTTACTTCATATGGATATTAGGGAAACCATTAAGGTTCCTTCTTTTCAAGGTTTTCAATACTTTCTTACTATTGTGGATGACTTTAGTAGATATACTTGGATTTATTTGAAGCATTCTAAATCAGAAACTAGGCCAAACATCATCAAGTTCAACACCTTTGTATCTAATCAATTTCAAGCCACTATTAAAGTAATCAGAACAAATAATGGGACAGAACTAATATGCCTCACTTTTATGAAACACATGGCATTTCTCATCAGACTTTTTGTGTGGCAACTCCACAACAACATTCTAAGGTAGAACGGAAACATAGACATATTCTGAATGTTACCCGTGCTTTATTATTTCAGTCTCATTTACCTCCTATTTTTTCGTCTTATGTTGTCTCTCATGCCATCTTTCTTATCAACAGATTACCTTCTGCTACTATTCAACATAGTTGTCCTTATGCTTTGATGCATAATGAACACCAACCTATCTTAACTTACAAGTCTTTGGTTGTTTGGCCTATGCATCAACCCTGACACAGCATAGGAAAAACTTGACCCCCGTGCAAGAAAATCTGTTTTTCTTAGCTATCAATAAGGCACTAAAGGGTATCTATTGCTGATTCTATTGATTTTCACAACCTACCATTGATACATCAGATTTCTTGTTTGATTACTCTGCACAACAACTTTCTTCTCCTAACATAACTTTATAGGATCACGCAGTTCCTGACTCTCCTACTTCTGCTATTGATTTGCCTAATTCTTCTACTTCTTTACCTGCTGAGCCAACAAGAAAATCCACCAGTGTCAAGAGACCACCAACTTACTTGACTGATTTTCACTGCAACACTACATCTTCCACAACTCTTTACCCCTTATCCTCATATTTGAACTATTATCAATTATCTGCTTCTCATAAACATTATACCCTAACTATCTCTTCTCTTGATGAACCAAAGTCTTACAAGCAGGAAATTAAACATCCCCATAGGATAGAGGCCATGAACTCAGAATTGCATGCTCTACATCACAATGACACTTGGGAATTCACCACTTTTCCACCTGACAAAACTCCAATCGGGTGCAAGTGGGTTTATAAAGTTAAACTCCAAGCTGACGGCACTTTAGAGAGATATAAAGCAAGGCTGGTGGCCCAAGGGTACAACCAAGTTGAAGGCATTGATTACTTCGATACCTATTCTCCTGTTGCAAAATTGACTACAATCCGGATGCTCCTGGCTGTTGCTGCTTCTCAGAAGTGGCATCTTCATCAACTGGATGTCCATAATGCTTTTCTACATGGCCATCTTGATGAAGAGGTGTACATGGAACCTCCCCCTGTTCTTGTTCCGCCAAAGCCACATCAAGTTTGTCACCTCAAGAAATCTTTATATGGTTTAAAGCAATCTAGTCGTCAACTGTTTGCTAGACTTTCTACCTCTTTACTATCCCAGTGCTTTTCTCAAGCATCTTCAGATCATTAAATTTTTATTAAACATTCACCTACTACTTTTACTGTTTTGCTAGTGTATGTTGATGTGATCTTATTCTTGCAGGAAATAATATAATTGATATTGAACATGCTATGGATTTTCTTCATAACACTTTCAAGGTTAAGGATTTAGGCAACTTGAAGTACTTTCTTGGTCTTGAAGTGGCACGTTCCAAGACTGGCATCCACCTTTGTCAACAGAAATATGCATTGGATATTCTTTCTGATATGGGATTGTTGGCTGGTAAATCGGCTTCTACCCCAATGACCAAAGACACCAAGCTTTCTAAGTATGCTGGAATTCCTTTGCTTGATCCTGCAGCCTATAGGCGTTTGATTGGCCACTTGCTTAACTTGACCACAACAAGGTCTGATCTTAGTTTCTCTGTCAATTACTTAAGCTAGTTCATGAGTTGTCCCACTGATCAACATCATCAGGCTGCTATCCGGGTGCTTAAATATCTAAAGTCTACTCCAGCACATGGACTTTTCTACTCGGCTTCCTCTGCTCTCCAACTGAAGGCCTTCTCTAATTCAGATTGAGCTAGTTGCTTAGATACAAGGAAGTCCACCACTGGGTACTGCAATTTTTTTTGGGAAACTCTCTCATTTCCTGGTGATCAAAGAAACAAACCACAGTTTCTTGACCATCTTCGGAGGTTGAATATAGGGCATTGGCTTCTACAGTTTGTGAGTTGCAGTGGCTCACATATCTTGTTAAAGATCTTCATGTTCCCTTTACATCTCCTTCTCTATTGTACTATAATAATCAATCTGCCCAGTATATTGCTGCAAATCCAACGTTTCATGAACGCACCAAACACAGCGAAATTGATTTTCATATTGTCCGGGAAAAGCTACAATCTAAACTTTTTCATCTACTTCCAATTTCTGCTAGACACAAGAAAAGCTACAATCTAAACACAAGCCCAATACAAAGAAAGCCCTAATTGTCCAGGAAAAGCTACAATCTAAACACAAGGCCAATACAAAGAAAGCCCAAAATACAAGAAAAATCTCGTCCACAATTTCGTCCTAGTCTTGTAGCCCGATTTTCACAATGATAGAAGCCGAATACGATGTTGACGTTAGAAATACGACTTTGTAGATAATTCTCTTAGCTTTTCAACGCCACCAAGAACGCCTCATCCAATAATCACAACTCAAGTTATAGCCGAAACTAGGAAGAAAGGTCATCACCAATGAAAATGAGTGCTTCAACAAATTCTAAATTGGTTCTTCTTATTCTATAATTGGATTGGTTCTTCTTGTCAAAGGTGGTCATCCTGGGTTTGCATCATCATGACAGGCATCCTTTAGTGCTGGTGCTAGTGCAAATAAGGTTGGATTGTGTTGACTTATGGCTGGTTGGATTGGGCTAAAATGGGCCAGCCTCTTAGGCCAGGCCCAAGGACTAGTTCAAAAAAGTTGTTTCTAGGCCTGTGCGTTGTCGCAAATTGTGTCGAGCTCCTTAATGAGGCTGGCCTAATTCTTCCTGAGTCTTTGGGAATGATTCCGCCTTTCCCCTAGATGGTCGTCCTTGGTACGTCCTATTCTTTGTCGAGTTTTGTATGATTATTTGTGCTGGTGAGTTTCTTTTGTTCTTCTATGTTGTGGTAAGTTTAGCCTCCAACGTCCATGCGACGTTGTGCCGCTCGTCCTGGCACATTGCGCCTCTTCGTTTCCCGAGTGCGGGAAGGCACCTACTCCCGGCTATCCATTCGCCATATGGTTCTTCTAGGATGAGGAGTTTCAAATCGAGTTTCATGCTCTCATTATTGCACAATAAATGCGCCCACTGATTTTCAAGCGAAACTGCCATAATGCCCCCATGTCATTCTATAAAAAGGGGGATTGGGCCTTAAATATACAGTTTCTTGATTCTTCACACTTGTCTCTCTCTCCCCCCATCTCCTTTATTGTTTACCTTCTGACGGTTTTCTCCGCAACTTGCGATGGTTCTAGCCTCCAAGCTTCTTTTTTTTTCCTCGAAGATCAAGGTACTTACTTGCCTCCTTTTAGTTCTATATATCTTTTTGTTTTTAAACTAGTATTTTTAACCTTTGCGTCTTTTCAAAATAAAATAATTGCAATCGTTAATTTAACTAAAAATAATAATTGCAATTTTCATTTTGAAGTTAAATTACATTATATTTTATTTATTGAAAAATAAATATCAAAACTAATGATACTATAAGAATACTATGCTAAGGTGGAGTCTATGGTGCACCCTCTCAAAAGTGGTGCACAATGCACCTTAAAAATTGATGTATCTTGTAACGGCCCGGACTGCTTTAAGGATTGCCGACTGTCCCCACAAACCAACACGAGTCTCTTCATCGTGCTTTGTCCTCACTCACACGCTTCCTAGGAAAACTTCCCAGGAGGTCACCCATCCCAGAATTACTCCAAGTCAAGCACGCTTAACTTTGGAGTTCTTAAGTGATGGGCTAACGAAAAGAAGATGCATCTTGTTGATATAGGCAGTACAAATCAATTCTTATAAGCGTTCCTTCAACTGTACAGTCCCATACCTGCACAGTCTCAGGATCCCTCTCATTCCGATGTGAATCGGTTCATTCATGTATCCCTCCACCTAGAAGCCTGCCAGGAGCCGCTCCTTGTCCATGTCTCATGCACCGGCGATCACTACCCGCCCTCGTCAGCCCCGGGTGTTACATGCCCACCAGCTTCCGCTTGGTTCGTCCCCGAACCACACCGTATTGGGAGAGGTCCACTCTGATACCATTTGTAACGGCCCGGACTGCTTTAAGGATTGCCGATTGTCCCCACAAACCAACACGAGTCTCTTCAGCGTGCTTTGTCCTCACTCACACGCTTCCTAGGAAAACTTCCCAGGAGGTCATCCATCCCAGAATTACTCCAAGTCAAGCACGCTTAACTTTGGAGTTCTTAAGTGATGGGCTACCGAAAAGAAGATGCATCTTGTTGATATAAGTAGTACAAATCAATTCTTGTAGGCCTTCCTTCAACTGTACAGTCCTATACCTGTATAGCCTCAAGATCCCTCTCATTCCGGTGTGAATCGGTTCATTCATGTATCCCTCCGCCTAGAAGTCTGCCAGGAGCCGCTCCTTGCCCATGCCTCATGCACCAACGATCACTCCCCGCCCTCGTCAGCCCCGAGTGTTACATATCTGAACCCTTAAAATTGCCACAATGGATGGGTGTTTTTTTTTCTAAATTTTGTTTTGGTCAAAATTAGTCAAAATTTGTTAAAGTATTTGTATTTGCCCATAGGGTGTTGAGGTAATAGAATTTCTTCCTCACCCTCAACAACTCCTCCATCTTTCACCACCAATCTGACTAGCTGCCACTGCCGCTGACCATCATCACCGACCACCACCTAATGCGCTCACTGATACCTCTTCAAAAACAAACTTGCTGGCAGATTGGGGACAGTGGCCAACCACTCCCATTTTCCTCAATCCCCTCTCAACGTCCTCTCTTCCAATCTTCAGCTCCCTCTCCAAACCACTGCCACCCCGATTCGCCTCAACCCCGAGAACGGGATGGGAGGATTCCTCAACCCCGATTTGCACCCAACGAATCCCGTAAGGGCACCGAAATCCTCGTCGAAGCTCTCGAACGCAAGGCGCCACCGAGTTGTTCGTCTAGCCCGACAGCGCCTTCATGGTGTCTGGTTGCTGCCGATGTGGATCTGCACTTCTGGTGGTCCGTGGGTTCTGGGCGTAGTGGTGTTGTTGTGACACGGACTGCTGTGCTGTGGAAGATGATGGCGGTGATGTGAAGCGAAGGGTTATGGTGAAGGTGGAGGTGAGGGCGGCGGTCATCGGAGAAGGGGGTGACGAAGTGCCGGGGTGGTGCTAGTGGGATGGGTGGGCAAACGAGGAGAAAATTTTAAGAGATAGAGCACCTGTATGCAAATGCCAATACTTTCAGGTCCAGATATATCAATTTTTAAGCTGCAGATACAAAAATGAAAAATTTTATACATGCAAATACAACCAACAAAGGACCTTCCAAGCAAATACAACATGTTATTATACAATTGCCCCATATAAAGTGGTTTGACCAGGTCAAATTTCAACAAAAAAAAAAAAACAAATAAAGACATGTGGACAAATGGATGATCTAGATTTATCCAAAAAAGAATGGTGCATGGTTGCACCACTTTTGTGGTGGTGCAACTTAGATAACACCCTATGCTAATTAAGACATAAAACAAAAAATTCAACATATTAATTTCTAAACCTGAACCTATCCTCAAAATCAATACCTACAAAAATTTATCACAGTACACTAATAGTATAAAAAAGTTTACATCAACAACAAATAATTTTTACACCAACAACAAATGATATGGTACCCAGTTTATCAATATTGGAGTTATAAGCATAGAAGACATTTTTCTAATAATATAATTACTCATGATTACATAAAAATATATAAATCTTTACATCTTTAAATTGCCAACATATTCCAAATAAATTCAAACATTTTTAATATAAATAGTATTATTATAAAATATAGTCTAAAAATATTCTATAATGACAATATAGTCCCCTTTGTATGAGACTTATTTTTATATAAGAAAGTTTTAACAGCATTTTCCCTTAGTTCTCCAAACAGACGACATAATTTAGGTGGTATTATCACCCAGATTAAGTATGTATACTTAAAGAACAATGAGAAATACGAACAAGTGGACATACAATAATCTACTAAATATGAATTTATAATCTTAAACTTTCCACTTTTGGACAATTCAAGAACTTTTATATTGTGCCAAAAACAATATATAGATCATTCTTGAATAAGAAACTAAGATAAATGTATGTCTAGAGATATTAAAATAAGCATGTCTGGAAGTAAAGGATAAAAAAAAAAAAATACCTGAAAGCCTAGCACGAGGAACGGACATCAGAATGGTTGCAAGGTCCAAAGAGCGTGCAACGAGTTGTCTGTTCAAGATATTTTCAGCTGAAAAAAGGGAAAAACATGTCTAATGCTTATGAACTGAAGGATGAAAGTAGAGGTGGCAAAAAGGGCTACCCAGCCCGCTTCGGGCCGGCCCAAACCGGGCACGAGCTTTATCAGAACCAAAAAGCCCAGATTTAATTTGGGCTCTCAAAAAGGTCCTATGCGGACAACGAGCTTATTCGGACTGGCCTGACATATATTATTTTTTGTTAAAAATTCCTGTTTTCAATCAAAAATTGAGCACCATATTTCACTTCCATTTTTATATATAGTTGAAAGCCCCTTGATCAATATTTGGTGACAAAGGTCTAGAAATTCTGGATGCAGATTTTTTAACGAGCTGCTAAGAGGAAGCATTTACGACCATTAACAACATTAACCCCACCCATCTCCATAGACGCATTGAATCCAACTTTAGTGAATGGCTTCTCATGGCCTCCGGAGGCATCTTCTGGTGATGCCAAAGAAGTTGTTGGAATAGATTTTTCTACACCTGCAACAATAATTAAAACCTAGAGACATGAAATGATAAAATATCAAACAACTATAAGACATGAACAAACATACACGAAAACCATTTACAAGCATTATTCAAATACTTACCATCAGATAAAATTTCTGGCTCAATTGTTGGTACATTATCAGGAATAGCACTACCCGAATCAACTCCAGTTGCCAATTCTACTCTGGATGCAGATTTCTACAACTTCTGTGCGTTATTTCTTTCGTTTAGGAGAAGAAACAGAGAAAGAAATGGTGTCTCTTTCGTTTAGGAGTGGCTTTGTGCGTTCCTATTTCCTATTAGGCATATAGTCCCTTTTTTATTTTTTTTTATTTTGTATTTCTCTGTTTTTTAGTTTTTTTTTATAGAGAAAAAATAACAAATTTTAAAATATATAGTGTTATGCGGGCTGCCTGAGTTCGGTTGGGCTAGCCCGACCCGAGCCCACATTTGAAATGGGGTTCATCATGTCGGACCAAAAAGCTTAGAATTAGTTTGGGCTCAAATTTTGCAGCCCAAGCCCTATAATTTATTGGGTCGGACCTGTCCATTTTGCCAACTCTAGATGAAAGCAAGAGAAATACCTGAAAATGAGTTCCTTTCACGCTCTCGTGGTGTTGAACATCTGACACGAATCGCCGTAACACATTCAAAGAATTAAAACCTAACAAAGAGAGTTACAGAGTGACTCACAGAGGTACGTAAGAAACACCTTCGAATGATGGAGTTCCTTCCTCCATTGAAAGTGACTAGAAAATGATTTTCTTCCACCCTCTCGTTAGCGTGAGTTGTGGTTTTGGCGGTGAGAGAGGGTTTCGCAGTGAGTTGCGGTTTTCACAGTGAGTGAGAGAATGATCACAAAGAAAGGGTTTTAATTTTAAAACGAGGGAAAAATATATAGCGCTTCCAAAATGAAGCGCTAATAAATATAACCTTTCATAACTCTTCTTCAAGGAAATGCTATTATATCTAAATTCCTTTAATAATGTTTCCTTGAGGAAGCATTATTAAGGATAGGCCCTTTAATAGCTCTTCCTAAAGGAAAGACAATTATATCTATATTCCGTTTTTTAAAAATAAATAACTAGGAAAGATAGACCATTTAGCAACACTTATTTGAAGAAACGCTATCTAAATCCATTTTATTTTATTTTTTAATATTATTTATTTCTTTCATTTTCTAAAGCAAGCAGATCATTCTATTTACTACATTTTTCATGAACAATGGTCAAAGCTATAGTTTTTCCAGATGGGTAATTCTTTTCTATGTTTCATTATCATATTATAGTACGTTGATTAAGTTTGGAAATTTGGAAATCCATTTACCACGTTAAATAAAAGAAAATTCAAAGAATGTAATTTCTATTTTATTTCTTATGCTTGAAATTTCTAAGTGACTACTTATTTTCTATGTTTCATTATCAAATTGTAGTACGTTGATTAGGTTTGGAAATATGGACATCCATTTACAATGTTAAATAAAGATAAAAGAATATAATTTCTATATTATTTCTTAGGTTTCAAAATCACATACACGGTGTTTGAGTTTAGAATGACAATAAAAAATTGGCACTTTAATATATTATTGAAGCTCTTAAAGAGGGTAATGCAACTCTTAAAGAGGATTATGGACGAAACTATTTTCATACTGCCGGAGGATTTGAAAATAGAGGCTCATATGTTCAATCGTGTATATATCTATCTTCTTGATAATCCTTAGAGGATTAGCGTAGTAAAACAGTGTTTGAGCCCTTCCCTCTCATTTCTTGAGTGGCTTCGTCTCATATAGTCACCAGTGAGAGAGCAGACACCAGTGCAGCCTTTGGGATCATTGAGAGCATTGGGAGAACTCTATGACACCTGCTTCTCAATAACCCATCAGTGAGAGCCCTCTCCGGTTACTACTTATCAATAACCCAAGAGTAACTAGAGAAGGTGCATTACGAGCATTCTCTCGTACTGCTCTCGTGAGAGATAAGAGATGTCATTGTTCCCATATCTTATTATCTTCTATCATGACACTTAGGAGGGACTTCACTCTTCTGAGCATTAATCATGACATAAAACAGGAAGATATGGGATTGCCGACCTCTTCTATATTATATTGTGGTTCATAAGTCATAAGAGAGCTCTAGAAATGAAGAATACAGAGAAGATGATGAGTTTATAAATTTTGTAGTATGAATGATAATAACATAGAGGAGATTTATTTATAGGAGAGCTTGGTTAAGTAGAGTTAATGCAGAATTGATTATGGATAATTTTCTATGTGTTGAAGGTTGAATATCGGGTTTCCATGCAGAAGTTTATTGTACGTTCATGAACTGTGTCAACTACCGTGCAGAGAGTTGGTCAGCTAGAGAGTTTTGTTTTAATACAAGGGAAAATAACATTTCCTCAAGCAAACGTTATTATAGTTACCACTTTAATAGCGCTTGTTTGAGGAAACACTATTAAAGATATATATTTTAATAACAATTCTCCGAAAAAACGTTATTAAAGTTGGAGCGCATTTTTTTAAAAAAAGACATGAAGTAAAGATAGCGTTTTCGAGGGGAAACACTATTAAAAATATATATTTTAAGAGTTTAATTGCTATGCATTGACAATTTAAAGCATTTGTACACAGACAACCAATCACCAATCATGGTACGAATGACTTTTAAGGTAGTTAGGATAAAAATCAATTTTTTTACTGATGTGACAACTTATAATTGGATGTCTGTATAAAAATACTTTACACTGTCAGTATATAATTATTAAACTCATATTTTAATAACGTTTCATTTGGAAAACATTATTAAATATAGGTTATATTAAAAATTGTTTCTGACATAGTAATTGTTATCATTGTCATGAGCTATCATATTGTGACTTATCTCTGCTTGTGACTAGGATCATGAAATCAGGTCCTCATCTTTCAGATATGGGCAGAGAACCATTTACATTAGGGGTTTAGAACCATCGTAAATAAGCATGCAATGATGGTACACCATAGAGGTCATCCAATTAGGCTGACGTATAAATTATGTTTATAGCAAAACTGAGTCATTCCGATCCTTCTGATAGGCTTAAGTTTGGAGAGTCGGGGACTAATTAATTATCTATTATATCTTCCTTAGCCTTTCATCTGTTTCTAATTCTTCGACGTTTATCGTTGGTAGATAATTTCAAATTTCTCATTTATCCTTCTATTAATTATTTTGGTCCCCATTTTATAGTTGTCATTCTCTTGTTTTAATTGCTCATGCCATACACTACAAGAAATGTTGAATAGCGATCAATATTAGCCACCGATGATATCCGGTCTCTAATTGGGAATGCTCTAACAACCAATGACATGATTTTCAAAATTGGTTGTTGAAATTCTGATAGTGTTTATTTTAAATTTAGCGTTCAATAAAATCAATTATAAGTTATATAGAATTGACTTTAAGAGAAGTAAGAATTTTTAGCATTTTCGTTGAGTAGAATTGATTTTAGGTATGAGACCCATAATATTCTTTATATCTACTATTGAGAATATCTTCTATCATGATATCTACTTATCTTATCTAAGAGTCTTAGTGATAAATAGATAAGTGATAAATGATAAATTATCTTTTGAGATAATTAGTTTTGTTATCTTATCTTTTGAGATAATTAGTTTGTTATTAGTTATCCCTAAATTAGGGAGTTTGTTATTTTGTAGAGCTATAAATAATAGCTACATCTTTTCTGTAAATGTACAATTGAAATATCAATAATATACCTTTATTCAAAGCTTCCGCGTCTTCTCTTGCATTTCTTTCTACTCTCAGTTTCTTTATTGCATCAGAGAAGGACGAGCCTGGGAAGGACAACAAGCATGGGAAAGGTGAGCCAAAGGAGTTCACCGTCATGAACTCCTCGCCTTACCATCTTAGGCCATCGGACAATCCAGAAACACCAATTGTAGCTGTGCCTCTGATTGGAGAAAATTATCGCACCTGGCCAAGGTCAATTAGGACCGCTTTGCGTGCGAAAACGAAGTTAGGGTTCATCGACGAAACCATCAAGAAACCCTCAGAAGCTTCACCGGAATTCTTTGCTTGGGAGAAGGCTGATTCCATGGTCACAGCGTGGATCATCAATTCAATTGACTCCACACTACATGGAACAATTTCTCATGCGGCGACGGCGAGGGATGTTTGGGTTGATTTGGAAGAGCGATTTGCCCAAACTAATGCACCTCGCATGCATCAGATTTGGCGAAATCTCTGCTTGATTCAACAAGATCCGGACATGAATGTCACCCAGTATTACAACAAGTTCAAGGGCCTCATGGATGAGCTCAGCGAAAACTCACCTCTTCCAGAAATGTTCCTGTGAAGCATTAAAACAGCTTCTGCAAAGGGAGGAAGATAATCATGTTCATATTTTTCTTGGAGGTCTTGATGGGGATCGCTTCAACAACATCAAAGGAACAATTCTCAACACTGATCCTTTGCCATCTCTCAGAAAGGTTTTCAGCCACATCTTGAGAGAGGAGGCGCGGCTTGTTGCAGACAGAGGCAGGGAGTTCAAGCCAGACATGGGTGCAGCCTTTTATTCTCAAAAATCGAGGAATAAAGATGAGGCAAGACCAAAATGTGAACATTGTGGAAAGCTGGGACATCTGAAATCCAAGTGTTTTGAGATAGTAGGATATCCTTCTCACTGGGATCTCAGCAAAATCAGTAAGAAGAACAAGAAATTTGTCTCAAATCAAGGAGGAGGGGCAAGATTTGCTTGGGCTGATGGCAATCAAAATCCTGTAACAGGGCAGGATCAGAACAACCATGCTCTTCATGGTTCTTAGGGCAAAAAGAGTAATGAACAACATGATGGTAACACTGGTAATTCTGGATGGGTTTTGGATAGTGGTGCTTCTTATCACATGACACCTCTACACACAATTCTTCAAGATATTCACAATCTTGATAATCCCATAGGTGTTACTTTGCCAACAGGAAACATTGTTAATGTTTCTAAGGCTGGAACACTAATTTTGAGTGATGATATTAAGCTACATAATGTTTTACTCATTCCTGAATTTAGATGCAATCTTATTTCAATTCATAAAATGATTCATGATTTGAATTGCAAAGTAACATATTCTCTTAATGGCTGTATTATTCAGGACAAAACCATGAAGAGGACGATTGGATTCGGTGATGTACACGAAGGGGTTATTTCCTTAAGGTCAACACACAAGGTTATTCTTCAGCAGCTATTTCAAGGGATGAAAGTCAGTTTTGGCATGCTAGAATGGGTCATCCTTCAAATCAGAGTTTGCAAACCCTTTCTAAGATTCTAAATTTCTGTTTTAATGACAATAGAATAGATTGTTGTGATGTATGTCATCGTGCCAAACAAACTAGAAGTTCTTTTTCTTTGAGTCTTCATAAAGCTGAGAAAATTTTTGACTTGATTCATTGTGATTTATGGGGTAAATATGCCATTGCTTCCCACAATAGTTCTCATTATTTTCTCACTATAGTGGATGATTATTCAAGGGCAGTTTGGATTTATCTACTATATGAAAAATCTAAAACCATTACACATCTTATTAATTTTTGCACGATGGTTCAAAATCAATTTGACACCAAAGTAAAAATTCTTAGAAGTGATAATGGAACAGAGTTTGTTAACTCAAAAATGCGAATGTTCCTTCAACAGGAAGGGATTATTCATGAAACATCCTGTGTCAGAACCCCTCAACAAAATGGTCCAGTAGAGAGAAAGCATAGGCATATTCTTAATGTAGCAAGGGTTCTTAGGTTTCAATCCAATTTACCATTATCTTTTTGGGGGGAATGTGTTCAAACTGCCACATATCTAATAAATAGAACTCCAACAATGGCAAATGATGGAATTACTCCTTATGAAATGGTTTATGGAAAAATGCCTTCATATAAACATATTAGAATATTTGGGTGTCGTTGTTATGTTAAAATCATAAAACCAGGAGATAAGTTTGCCTCAAGAGCTAGAAAGTGTGTTTTTATTGGCTATCCACAAGGTCAAAAGGGGTGGCCTGTATATGATTTAGAGACTCATGAGTTTCTAACATCAAGGGATGTAGTATTTTATGAAAACAATTTTCCATATGTTGTTGAAAGTGGTAATTTTAGGGAACAATTGCCAAAATCAATTCAGGAACATAATGTTTGTGTTGAAGAAATTGAAGATTATGCAGCATCAAATGAAGACCCTGCAGAAACTAAGGAAATTCATGAAAATTCCCTTAATAATAACATTGAAACGTCTCCTGAAGAGTTAGACACATATCAGATTCAGGGGGAGCCTAACATCAATGCACCAGCAGCAGTGCCAATTCATGAACAAAGAGCTAGGCGCCCTCCAGAATACCTTAAGAATTATGTTTGTCATGCCTCACATAAACCCTCTCGTACATCTCAAAATCAATCAACCTCTTCAGGTAACCCTTTTCATATGTCCAATTATGTAGCTTATAATAATTTCTCTGAAACACATCGAGCTTTCCTTGTCGCTATCATGACTCACAGTGAACCTAAGAACTTCTTGCAAGCTGTTCAGCATCGAGAATGGCGCACAGCCATGGAACAGGAAATAAAAGCTCTTGAAGATAATTCTACATGGACATTGGAACCTTTACCCGAAGGGAAGAAATTAGTAGATTGTAGATGGGTCTACAAAATCAAACATAAAGTTAATGGAGAAATAGACAAATACAAGGCTAGATTAGTAGCAAAGGGTTTTACCCAAGTAGAAGGAGAAGATTTCAGAGAAACTTTTGCTCCAGTAGCAAAAATGACCACTGTGAGATGTCTTTTAACAGTGGCAATAGCAAAAGGTTGGGAATTGCATCAAATGGATGTCAGCAATGCGTTTCTTCATGGAGATTTAAAAGAGGAGGTATATATGGTAGTCCCACCTGGATATGCTGTTCCAGCCCAAAATCTTGTGTGCAGATTACAAAAATCCATTTATGGTCTTCGGCAGGCATCACGCAATTGGTATGCAAAACTCTCAGAAAGTCTTTCTTCTTATGGTTTTCTTCAATCTCCTGCCGATCATAGTTTATTCACATATGCTTCTGGTGAAGTCTTTATTGCCGTATTGATATATGTGGATGACTTAGTCATTGCTGGAAACAACACAGAAGCATGCTATAGTTTTAAAAATTACTTGCATAATTGTTTTCGCATGAAAGGCTTAGGTGGTCTCAAATATTTTCTTGGTCTTGAATTATCCTGTGGATCAGAAGGTTATTTCCTTGGTCAAAGGAAATATATTCTTGATATTTTGGAGGAATGTGGCATGACTAATTGCAAACCTTGTAATTTTCCTATGGAGCAAAATCACAAGTTGTCTTCTGATACTAGCAATTTGTACAAGGATTCTTCTCAATATAGGCGTCTCATTGGACGCTTAATTTACCTGACCATCACAAGACCAGAGATCACTTACTCAGTTCATATTCTGAGTCAATATATGCAAAATCCAAGGCAAAATCATTGGGATGCAGCTTTACGAGTTCTTCGTTACTTAAATTCTTCCCCAGGACAAGGCATTTTTCTTCCTAAGAATAATAATTTGCAGCTTGTAGGTTATTGTGATTCCGATTGGGCAGCTTGCCCTATCACACGACGTTCAGTTTCTGGTTATCTTATGAAACTTGGCTCCACACCAATATCTTGGAAAACCAAGAAACAAACCACAGTGTCTCGCTCATCCAGCGAAGCAGAGTATCGGGCAATGGCTCATGCAACAAGTGAAATCATTTGGTTGTGCACTCTTCTTTCCTCCTTAACAATTTCATGTGATGGACCAACTCTGCTTCATTGTGACAATCAAGCAGCTATACATATTGCTGCAAATCCAGTTTTTCACGAAACAACGAAACATATCGAAATCGATTACCATTTTGTTCGAGATCAACTTCAATCAGGCATTATTGATATTGTCTTTGTTCCCACACAACAGCAGCAAGCTAATATTTTTACAAAAGCCTTAGGAAACAAATCCTTTCATGACTTGTTGTGCAAGCTGGGAGTTCGTGATCCTCACTCTCCGCCTTGAGGGGGAGTATTGAGAATATCTTCTATCATGATATCTACTTATCTTATCTAAGAGTCTTAGTGATAAATAGATAAGTGATAAATGATAAATTATCTTTTGAGATAATTAGTTTGTTATCAGTTATCCCTAAATTAGGGAGTTTGTTATTTTGTAGAGCTATAAATAATAGCTACATCTTTTCTGTAAATGTACAATTGAAATATCAATAATATACCTTTATTCAAAGCTTTCGCGTCTTCTATTGCATTTCTTTCTACTCTCAGTTTCTTTATCTACACCTCTAAAATGATTTTACTTTATCATCCAAACAAAACCAATTCTTCTACACTTATTTTTAAAATATCATTACCAAACATAAATCAATTTTTTTAAAATAAATTCCTTCAAAATTAATTCTATCAAAATCTAAATGAAACGGAGCAAATCCGGTGCAAAATCGATGGCCAACTTGTAAAGTATAAAGTGTCAAACTCGTCCACCATTATGTAACAAATTTTTGCGACTGAAATTTGGTCCATCTGTCACTAATCCTTGATTTTTGAATGATCGGTGGTAGACCGGTAGCGGTAGCTAGATGGCGACCAAATTAGCCACCAATCCCTAATTCAGCGCGCGGGGAATTTCCCTCTCATTTCTGACCCTCACTCTCAGAATCTCCCCATTTCTGAATCCCAAACCTCTGGTGCCACAACCTTCCTCTCTCCTCTCCCTCATCACCGCCGCACGCCGCCGTTCTCCTCCGCGCCATTTTTCTCCAGGTACTCCCACCACGGTCTCACTCTGCACACACGCACAGTAAGTTACTATTCTCTTAGAACACATTTGTTTGGGTTTAGCATCTTAGGTTATTAATCATTTCCTCTCCTCTCTGCTCTCTCCGTGTCAGGTATGTCATTGTTGCAATCTTTCTAATTTCTTTGCTATTTAACTGCAGATAGCATAAATTACAAAATAGTAACCAAAATATAAAAAAGAAAGCTCAAATCAAATGCTTAGTAGAGTTATATGATTTGTTATCTGGATATGGTGCTTTTGATTCATTAAGTGTAGCTACTGATACCCAATTTAAGAGTTAGAAAATCTAATTTTTCCCAATTTCTTCTTGAAATTTGGATTTTTAAAATACCTAATTTTTCCCAATTTCCCCTGCCTTATTGTTTAGTTGCCTTGTCTGTCTGTGGCATGGTTTGAACCTATGAGTCTTTGATAACTTCTGATTCTGCCAGTATCTAGTCATAAGTGGTGCTCTATTGTATGATTGTCTTTAAGATATACCATTGTTTCATCAAAAAAAGTTTAGGTGAGTTGGGTCCGGGATCTCACCAAGGTCAGATATACTATTGTTAATCTTTAGCAGAATCTCTCCAAAAATATATAAATCTTTATTGTGCACATCTAGTAGTATTTATCTTTTCTCGTCTTTTAAGTTGAGCCAACAACTTTTCTTATTTTGTGAGTTTTATAAATCTACGAAGTTCATGCCCCCTCACCTTTCTTTTTCCTATGCATCATTAAATGCAGAGAGATATTTGAATCACTAATCTCTACAGTGCTGCCGAAGTAGTAAGTTCTTCCACTTCAAAAGCTTCATTACTTCAGTAGATATTTGTTCTTTAAACGAAGTTGCCTCTGAAAAATTATTTCACTTGACTTGATATGTTTTTATTTGTATATTAAGCCTACTTCAGATTACATTGTTCTTCTGTCGGAGCATGTTCGTGATTTTTCTTTTGGTATGTCTTGAAATATTTTTACTTTTTAATTGTTTCTTTTTTGGCGTTCTGTAGCAGGAAGTACAACCTTTTCCCTGAATTTTTTTGCAACTCAGCCTCCGAATTTGTTTTCATTATACCTCTGACACCAAAAACTTGTTTTCATTTTTCACTTCGAAAGGCTTTGAAATGAATATGTAGAAAGTGCTCTAAATCCAGAGCAGATATCCACATCTTGCCAAAATTTTAAAAATGCTATTTTACAATGATAAAGGGATTTACTTAAAGGGAATACTTTGAAAGATAAGTTGTAGTAAAATTTCTTTAAGGTAGCTTTACTAGTAGGTAAGTAGGGAAAATTTGTCTAAGGTAGCTCAAATAGTATGTAGTCCCAGAGTGACGAAATCTAATAATCTGATAAGGATTATTGGCATGTAGACTAGATTGCACTAAATGTTGAAAGGAAGTTTCTATAAAGGATTCAAATAATTTTTTATGAAGGATGTGATAGCTGATCCAATTATTTGATAATGCTAGTTCTCCTGTTACTACTAAAACCAACATTTTCTTACATTTGTTAATTTTATGTATTGGTTCAGATAGATAACTGTTATAAGTTTATTGTATGCCAAACGAAACTGTAATTCCAAACATGTTACGAGAAGATGACTCACATGTTTTGGTCTAGAAAACCACATGTTGGGATCCAACAAATAGTTGTGTCAATTATTGATTTATAGATAATTGATAACCATGGCCTTCATTTTTTTTTTGCAAATAGATGGCGGATCACGCAAGTCGAGGTCGAGACTCTCGTGGAGGTCGTGCCACTCATGGCGGTCGTGGCAGGGGTCGTGGTGGGAGACAGACTTCCACCCACCTCTTATCACCTTCCGATCAGGTCCAAGCAAGTGTTGTTGGCTCTCGTGCTCTGCAGCCCGGTGACAATCCTTCCTCATCTATTGCATCAACATCATCGTCTACCGTGGAGGGCACTCGAGCCTCACCGTCTACCGTGGCGGCCACAACAGCCACAAAGGTATCCTTTGCACAACATAACGACGCGGTGCCTGGTGAGCCGGGGACGAGAGATCCCACAAATGGAAGGATATGGCTTCGCCCTGGAGCCAAGTTAGAGTAAGTTATTTATTAATTATGGTTGTTTTTTTATATTTATAATTACGATTATTTATTAATTATGTTTATTTATTAAGTTATATATTGTTTTTTGTCCATAGCTTTAACCCTCCAGATGGGCCTCAAAAGCAAATTTCAAAGTGTATCAAGGGCAAGTATAATGAGCCATGGCCCACATGGAAGAAAATTGATAAGACTGTTCGGGATATCTGGTTTAAGGAGGACTTCGGGGTAAGTTTTAATTTTACTTTTCGTTTTCATTTTGTCGAATTTATTTTTGTTGCCTAATATTTTGTATTCTTGCAGGCACACTATAAGTGGTTGTCTGCAGACGAGAATGAGATACGTCGAGCCTTTGAGTCTAGAGGCTCTAAGATGGTTAAGAATGCATTCAATAAGATCCGAGAAGGCAAAGATAACGGGCATTGGCTCCGCCCTGATGTGCTGCAAAGCTTGCAGGAATATTGGGCCAGGGATGAGGAGTTCCAGAAGAGGAGCACAATCGGCAAGCAAAACCGGGCTGCGGATGTTGGAGCTTGTCTGTACACCGGTGGATCCGTCTCCATCCCAGAGCATTTTAATAGGATGGTAAGTAAAATTCTATTTAAATTTGTGTTCAAGTTTGTTGCGCTCTTTTTTATTATTAAAAATTTTAAGTGCTACTTTTATGTATGCAGAAGAAAGAGAAGCAGAGAGAACCCACAGCATATGAGGTTGTGGAGAGGACCAAGAAGACCAAGCATGGGGAATGGGTAAGCCCGAAGGCTAGGGACTTTGCTGTAAGTAATCTTTAATTATGTTTTATTATTCTTTAATTATTATGTTTTATTATTTTTAATAATTGCAAATGCTAATGTTTGACATATTATGCAGGACGAGTTCCATCGCCTCCGAGATGAAGCCACTAGTCAGGGGCAGGAGCACGTTGTTGCCTCTGACAACGCCCTTTTCTTGGAGGTGGTTGGAGGAAAGAACAAGAAGGGCCATGTCTATGGGTTGGGCCAGCTGGGGGATGAGTTCGTGGCATCGTCAACGCCATGTGGACAGTCTGGCCCTGACCCTACCCCGAACGTACGAGAGGTCATCGCCAACCTGACTGTCGAGTTAGCGAAGAAGGACAACGATATCCGAGAATTGCGGCATCAGGTGCAACAACAAGATAGCCGCATGCAGGAGCAGGATAGCCGCTTGCAAGAGCTTTACAGGTACTTGGGATTCCAGCCCAGCGGTTCCAGTGCCAGCCGCCAGGAGCATGCAGATGGCACCCTCCGACTCAGCGATGATGCGGCTGCTGATGATGATGTGGATAGTCCGCTCC
This sequence comes from Ammopiptanthus mongolicus, assembly GCA_039655645.1. Lineage (NCBI taxonomy): Eukaryota > Viridiplantae > Streptophyta > Magnoliopsida > Fabales > Fabaceae > Ammopiptanthus > Ammopiptanthus mongolicus. The sequence goes on along the minus strand of CM077351.1, from coordinate 17,544,617 downwards.
CCTCACCTCCTCGACACATTGATTAGGAGATATATTTGTTATATTACACTTTTTTCGGATTAAATGATGCATTAAATTCTTGGAAATGATGAGTTAATTTATTTTGTTCGATATTCTATTATTTGATTTTATGATATTTTTATTTATACAATTTATTTAATTTTTTATATATTTTATTTTAATTGTAATTTAGTAAAAAACTAAATGTAATTTTTTTTTAAAAAATGAAATAGTTTAGTTTCGATGCTAAGAGGACCATAGTAAATTAGTGGCGGAATATATTTGGTAGCTAAATTCTAATATCGGGTCGTAGCTAAATTCAAATATCCGATCGTTGATCTGGTCATCTGATTACATGGTGGTGACCTAATTAGCGACCAAATTTATTTTATTTAGCGACCGAACATAAAATTGGTCGCTAAAATGGTTAGCAACAAGGTTTTGGCAATCGATTGCAGGTGGACGCTAATTCAGTTGTTTACCATTTTAGCGATCGAATTTGTCGGTCGCTAAACCCCTGTGTTTTTCTATAGCAATAATGATTAATAAACTAAATGGTCGTAAGCTACTCTTTACTTAAAACAATAATATTATTTGCATAGGTCAACAAAATGAAGATTGAAATACTAAATTAATGATGTACCATAAAAAGAAGAAATACTAAATTAATGATATGGCAATTAACAAATAATGATATGGCAATCAACAAAAAATGATCAATACATTCTAACTCAAGATCACTAAAATAGTTTTCAAATGTGGAGGTAAGGCAAGCCCTTGATTGTCCTCAAGCTATCCTTCTATTGATGTAGCACATTACTTTGATTAACAAATCCATAGTTATATATAATAGGCTTAATTCCACTTTTGGTCCCTCAAGTGTACGTTATGTGTAATGTTTGACCCTTGATTTTTTTCTTCATCCTTTTCGTCCCCCAATTTTCTAACATTGTGATGTTAGTCCTTCCGTCATCCCAATGCCATAATTCTGTTAGTTTTATCCCATGTGGCAAACAGTTTAACGCATAGCATGTTAAATGCCATTTTTATTAATAAAATATAATTTAAATAATTAAACAAATTATTTTATTTAATAAAAAAATAAAAATAAAATACTTCTCATTAGTTTTACCCTTCACCCTCCTTGTTTTTTGTTCTTAGTTAGGGTTCTTTCTGCATCTTCAATTCCTTCACTCTACATTTTCAATCTCCATTGGCCATTCTTCCCATCCACTTATCTCCTCCGCCATGTCTTTCCTCAACACCCCACATATCACCTCGAACAAATCCTCCGACTTCTCTCTCTCTCTCTCTCTCGAATCCTACTAAACATTGACCAGATCTGTTGCTTCTACTCGCCAGAAGTTGGTGCTCTTGAATTTTGGACCGATCCTTAGTCAACTCGAGTTCTCCTCTGAAATTTTCTATACTCAGACACAATTGTGGTTGGTGGGGAAGGTAAATGATCAGAATACTCAAACATTTCACAATATATTGCTATGAGACTTTAGCAAAGATTTCGAGACATGTGATATTCATCAAGCAACCAAGGAAAGGATGAAGTACTGATATCAAAATAGAAACAATCAGAAAAGTTGCAAAAAACTTATCAAAACAGGTACCTATACCAAGGGCGCGTTTGGAAGAGCTCTTTTTACCTTATTTCAATAAGCTCGTTAGAGAAGGTTATGAAAATAAACTGCTTTAGTTTATTTGAAAAAAAAACTTATTGAATAAGCGCTTAATTAAGCTTTTTACCCAAACGCGCCTTTACAAACACACCGCATTTGTTTATTACTAAATTTAGAAACAACTATTTTTGTTTTCTTTATTATAATTTTTTGTTTTCGTTTCCGAGTTATCTCTCAAATCCTCAACTCCCACTTTCTCCCCCAATTCCGATTTCGCTTCTCTTCAATCGTTCTAGGGTTAGAGTTTCGATCCCTTTCTACTCCGATTCCATCCCTCTCTCTGTGGAGTATGAGACTTGATCCGCCTCTCGTGCTTTTGATGGAAAGATACCATGGGAGGTTACAGTGCCAATAAGGGTGCTGACAACAAGAAAAATCGCTATTACCCACAGCCAAAAGCCGTCAGAACAACATGAAAGCCGTGGAAAATGGCACCTTTCCCACGGCCAACCCATGACTTCAGTTTTGTCGGAAAAACAGGTGTTGGAAACATTTTTCGACGGGCACCATAAAAAAGCTGTGGGAAATTGCTCACAGCCTAGCCCCTGGGAAATTGTGCACGGCTTAGCTCCTGGGTAAGGTACTAAGAGCATTACCCACAACCTTGGCCCTTGGTACAGTCCAAATGCATTACCCATGGCCTTGGCCATTGAAACTAGGAATTTATTTTTTAAAAAAATAATAATTATATTGTAATAATTATAATTAAATAATTAAATAAACAAAATTTGATAGTTTATACACATACCAGAATGAAAAAAACTTGAATCTACAAACTTAACACTTCATGTGTAGTCAATATACACAAACCAGAATCAACAGAACTTGAATACCCAAGGTTAAATATAGAAACAAAAAACAAAGCAATTTATTAAACAAACCATCTATATGAACATATAAACAAACACAACATCAAACAAATCATTTTATTTTTAATCATTTCGTTATAGTCAAACCAAATCAGACATACCAGAAAAAGCATCTAATGCAAAATCTGAACCAAAAACCAAATTGCTACTATTCCATTTAATACAAATACTAAACAAAACTAAGTTTCGATTTCAATTTGGTTTTCTACTGATATGTCAGGTTATAAAGCAAAAGCGAAGAAGGTGCATGAAATACTTGTTGTGGAGGAGAAAGGAGGGCGGTGGCGGCTCAGTTCGGTGGCTTGACGGTAGAGAGCGGTCGGAGTTCCTGTGAGCAAAGGGGGGGGAATGGGTAAAATAACAAAATATGGGCAGAAAATGGAAAGAGCGGAAGAGGGACTTACAGATGATGGTGGCTCGGTAATATGGAGGGCGATGGCGAGGAGCGACCGACCAGAGTTTCTGTGATCAGAGAGGGTAAGAGAGGGAAAGATGGGAAGAGGAAAAGATGGACTTACAACGGTGGTGGTGGTCTGGTTCAGTGGTGCTGTCGTGGTGGAGCCAAGGAGGAGCAATCGTTCTGATTGGAAGAGAAGGGAGAAACCGAGAGGAGGAGAAGGGAGAGTGTTTGTAACACCCGATTTTCATGTTTTTGTAATTAAACAGTATTTACGTATTCATATTTTATTGGAGGGTTTAGAGAGCGAAATAAAATAAACTAAGACCATAGTTAAGCTCTACGATATCGTAGGAAGCTATGGTTAAATTTTGGGTCGAAAAATCAGACGGAGCCCGATCTACGTTTTTCATTGACATTAGTGGTTTACTACTATCAAGACCTAATTTGGACTCATGAACGATACAGATAGTCTTAGAATCATGTTTCCTACATTTTTGCTAAACTGGGTCTTGACTTTCAAAAATGAAAATAATATAAACTATTCGGGCAAAAACTCGAATCGGGAGTCAAACGGAGCCGAATAGGGGTTTATCAGGACCCGCTAACAGAGAAACTTGAGGTCACATCAGGTCACATCACCTCGAAAAGCGTGCCTGATTCGCCACTGTCATGCTGACGTTAGAAAATATCCGAACGCGTTCACACTGCAAAAAGACCAAGAAAGGACATTTGTGTCCCTAAAATATCTAAAAAGTTGGATGACTCACACTCTCTCTCTCTCCTTAACTTCGGCCACCCTCTCTCTCTCTCTTCCCCTCCATCTTCTTCTTCTTTCTCCATTTTCACCATTTCTCTTCATCACTTTACCTCCATTTTTCTTAAGCTTCCACAAGGATTTTCAAGAAACTTTGTGAAGCAAAGTTGATCACCTCATCCTCCTCTATCATCTAAGATGTATAGATTTTACTCTTGAGCTCTCAATCTTCATTTTTCTTCATTGAAAGTTCATGACTTCAAGTTTGAGTTTCAAACTTCAAAAATCTCTAGAAAATTGTAGAAAAATCCTTTTAATGCCAAACCAATGTCTATAATCTAGTTTCATCCTCTAATATCATAATCCAAGAGCATGAAATCAAATAATCTTCCTAGCCTATTTATTTTAGAGAGGCCAAACCTATGCTATTTAGGGGAAATGGGTTTATTTCAATTTTTGTTAAATGATTCTTGATTTCACCTATTTCATTCCCTAATCATGTAATCCAAGTGATTAGGAAGCCAAATCAAACTCTCACCTATTTTTAGAGGTGATGGACAAAACCCTATATTTTTGGTTGAAGGGGTTTTGGTTCAAATCTTTGACAATTGATCATGGATTATGTCTTAGGTATGCTTAAGGATCATTGATCCAAGAGTTGGTAGAATTTCAACATCCCTAGCCTATTTAATTAAATAGGGGTAGAACCTTGGTCATTTGGACTAAAGGGTTTTTGATTTAACTGTATTGATTTCTGGTTGTGGTTTGTTGTAGAGAATCCGACGGTATTCGAACGTTCGACAGCGCACCCGATTGACAGTTGTAGAGCCGCATCCGGAGTTGCATGAGAACATCACTAAGGTGGGGGAAAGAACCACGATATCGTCGGGGAGGCAAGATTTAAAATAATATATATTGATATACGTAGGGCGAACCAAATCCTATTAGAGGTCGTTTGATCGTTAGTTTGAGTTTACTGTATATCAAGGTTGTATGATCTGTGATTGGATGTTTAATATGATATTTATGTTATGCCTATTATATACTTATGATTGATTAAATGTTATTTATTTGTGAGTTGATATTATCATTGAATCTATTTCTGGTTGTTATTGATGTGCTGTTGTGACTGCTGATGTCCGAGTAGAGATAGGCAGTAAATTCTGATAAGTTGGGAGATTAATATGTGGTGAGAAAGTTGAGGGTATATATATGTTATAGTGTTCAACCTAGAGATCCAGTTGATCTGTTTGTGTTGTGATTTAAAGTTGATACCCGGTTAAGCCGGAGAAAGTCGATCGTGGTTGTTATAAGTCGTGGTTGAGACATTAAGTTGTTGATCCGAGATGAGTCGGTGAGATTCATGTTGCATTGTTGTTGTTCATCACTGTGTTGGCGTACGGACGATTCCGATTTTCCTGCGGAGAGATGATCGTACCGATTAGTTGTTAACGGACGGACAAATATCCCGACCTGGCCTGCGGGCGGGGGGATATGTCGCTACCGGAAGTTGCGTTGTTGACGGACGAATATTCCGACCTGGCTTACGGGCGAAGGAATATGTTGTACCCATGAGACGAGTTGAGCCTGCGGGCTGTTGGCCGAACCTTGCTTTACGGGGGGTGGCACAGAGATGAACGAGACATCTTGATCTGTTGGGGATGTCGCGTCGTGATCGCGCCCATATAGTCGTTAGTTGCATGAATGTGAGGAACTGCCGGAGGAAATTGATGGCATACCCGTAGAACCAGACGCTGGCAGGAGAGCCCCGAATCCCAGTGCTGGAGGACTTTAGGTATTGGGGGTTAGTAGTTGTAGTTGTTATGGCCAGTATATGGGTTGAGTGACATGTACTTTGGGGCCAGGAGAGGAAGTCGTGTATATTTTATTTTGCTACCATGCTTTCATTTCAATTTTCATTGCGTACTCTGAGACTTGTATATTTGGTGTCAGCTGCTGTAGGCTCTACTAATGGAGCCACTACTCTTATGTCTGTAATAATTATTATGGTATCAGTATGTGTTATTTCTTTTAATATTTCCGCATTTTTATATTACTACGGTGCACTGCAACTTTAAGAATTTGAATTCGGGTTACCAATGGGACCTCCGAGGAAGGGGTTGTCTTATTTTATGGTATCAAAGCAGTTTGATTCTTAATCAAGGATTGCTTGGGTTAGGTTGTAATTTCTGACCATGTCTAGTTAAACCTGCATAGGGTATTGACTATGCTTAGAAGTTGGGTAGAGTGTCCAATGCACGAGTTATCGTAAGAGGTAACTGTTTGAATATTTGTGAGGCATATGATGCATGCATATGATAATATGGTCTTGTATGTTTTACAAATGTGAGCTGATAATTTCTTCCACAGGGAATTAAATGGCTCGCGGACGACCTAGAGGACGTGGCAGGAGGGTCACAACGAGTGCCACTGAACTCAGGAATGGTTACGAAGGAAATTCCCACGTTGGTGATGGGATAGAATCAACTGAAGCCCTGAGGACAGTTAGGGAACTGGCAACGGCAATGCTGCATCAGACACAGCAGAACGCTTAACTACTACAGTTGACCATGCAGCAACAACAGAGACAGAATTAGCGAGGTGAAGTCATAATGGAAGACACCGGACTGAACATTTTTTTTTGAAAGGGAAGCCGCCGCAGTTCAATGGCGACTTCAATCCAGAAGGAGCTGAACTCTGGATACAAGAGCTGGAAAAAATCTTTGCGGCAATGCATTGCCGTGAGGATAGAAAAGTAACTTCTGCATCCTTTACGCTGATGGGAGGTGCAGAACTGTGGTGGAGAGGCAAGCAGAGGATGCTTGAAGTAGAAGACAGAGTCATCAACTGGGGGCTGTTTCGGGAATGCTTCTTCAATAATTATTTCCCTATGATGATGAGACGGGAAAAAGAGAAAGAGTTTATGGGTCTGAAGCAAGGGACCATGTCTATTGGGGAGTACGCTGCAAGATTCGAGGCGCTGCTCAAATTTTCTGAATTTTACTAGAGGTTCCCTGACGAAGAGTGGGTTTGCAGGCGTTTTGAGGACGGCCTGAAATATGATTTGCAGAGGGTGATCGCACCACTGAATATCACCCAATTGCCTGAGATGCTGGAGAGATGTTCAGTCATTGAGAACATCGACAAGAAGCGAGAGCTGCAGCAAGGCAGGACTGGAGGACCTACCCGGAGATTCGATCAGAGAGGTCGAGGAGGAAAGGGAAGATTTCAGATGGGACGGAGGCCTTATGACCGTCAAACAACAAGACCAGCTGAAGGACAACTCCAACCAAGTGGCTGCTTTAGTTTCCGTAAGGTACCAAAATTTGGTTACCTTACGAAATCTATAGTTTCCGTAAGGTACCAACTATCGATTCCGTAAGGTAACCAAATTTTGATACCCTACGGAGTCTATAGTTTCCGTAGGGTATTTAAATAAAGAATCCTCATGGCGCACTTAAACTGAGAAAACTTACCTTTCTTTCACTCAGAACTTTGGTCACAATGATAAACTGATTATTTGCTCCACTCAACACAACTCTCCAACGAAGGGAGAGTCACAATTGGGATGAGACTGATTTGGAAAATATGGCAATTTAGAAGAACAAAAGCAAAAAAAATACAGAAAGAGATAGGAGAAGAAGTTTGAGAAGAGGTAAAAAAATTATGAAAAGGGGGTTAATAAAAAACAGGAGTTAGAGTAAGAATAGGAAATTGAAAAGGATAATTATGGGATTTAAGTGGATAAATTTGAGAAAGGGGAGTAAGAAAAGATAAAAATGGGATATTAAAAGAAAATCCCAAAACATTGGTTCTCATGAACAATAGAAGTTTCAGCCCATAAAGTATCACTCTAAGAGTTTTATATATATATATATATATATATATATATATATATATATATATATATATATATATATATATATATATATATATATTTTTTTTATATAATTTACTTGTTAGCAATAAAAAATAATTATTCCTTCAAGTGTATTCATGATTATTGAAATATATTTTAGTTTTAAATTAAGAGTTTAATTGTTATACACTGACAGTGTAAAACAATTTTACATAGACATCCAATCATAAGTTACCACATCAGTAAAAAAATTGACTATCATCCTAACTACCTTAAAAGTCATCTATATTATGATTGGTGATTGGTTGTTTGTGTAAAAATGTTTTACACTGTCAGTGTATAGCAATTAAACTCTTAAATTAATACACCTAAATAGCTGCACTCCTAATTGATTTAAACATACTTTCTTTCTCTCTTTTTTTCTTCTTGGTGACTCTTTGTCTCTCAATGACTCAATCCCTAAGTACTTGGAAAAGTATCGAGAATCTGGATTTATAAATGGTATTATTAGTGTTGAAAAAATTGCTAATGAAATGAAGATTGAACGTGTGTTTATTAAAAAACGTCAAATTCGTAGGCAAAAATATTATGATGAAAATCCCTCTGAATACACACAACCAAACCTTGAGTCTACCAAGGAGTCATTTAGGATCCATTATTTTATATATATTATAGATCAAGCAATTGGCTCACTTAATAGAAGATTTGAGCAGTATAGCACATATGAGGAGATTTTTCGATTTTTGTTTAGTATTGAAAAACTTAGGTCATTTTCTGATAAGGACTTAATATTATGTTGCAAACATCTTGAAACTTATCTAAAACATGATAATTCTTATGATCTTAATGGTGATATTCTATTTGAAAAACTAAAGTCATTTGAGAGGTTTTAATAGTTGAATTAAAATCAAGCTTTATGATATTGAGTTCTTTGAAAACATTTAATTGTTTTCCTAATGCATGCATAGCTTATAGAATAATATTAATTATTCCTGTTACTGTTGCATTTGCTACGGGGAGTTTTCTAAATTGAAATTATTAAAATCTTATTTTCGATATACTGTGTCACAAGGTAGATTAAATAATCTTGCTTTAATTTCTATCGAAAATGATTTTTTAAATAACCTTGATTATGAATAGTTTATTAATGATTTTGCAACCAAAAATAAAAGGAGGACAATGTTTAAATAATTATAAGGACACCAACTTCACATTTTACACTGGACACCCAAAATCTCAGTGTCTATTGTAGTAGGTTTACGTGAGAAACTACACACAATGTCACCAAAAGGTTCTTCAACCAATTTGATCTCAAAGATTCCCCATTGATATCTACTTTCATGACACAATTGATTGGATCTTGAACTTTAGTTCTAATGAGAATTTTGGCTGCATCTAATCTTTATCGATTTATTGTGGCCTCATCGACGTGAATGTAATGACCAAAACAGGTAACAATAAAATTAAAAAAAAATTCTCAGGCCATGCATGCACAGGGGTTCCAAAACATTTAATCAACACCAGACGTTCATTATCAATCACCCTTTTACTCCATGGCCGAATCTCGTCAAACCATGTTGATATCCAATCCTTCGCATCATTGATAAGTGTTGTGATCTCTCCATCATCATCTGATTCCAAGAGTACAAAATTTGCACCCATAGGCGTCATTTTTACTGCAAAGTAATCATGCACATCGTTAAAATATATGCTCTTATCATATCTTAAAGTACATCTTATCTTATGATAAGAGTATCTTGAATTATCTCATAGGATTAGGTTTTTATCACGTAGTTATTATCATAATTAATTTCCTTATTCAATTAGGATTAGGAGTCTTGTAATCCTATAAGTGCTTAAGTTTTTAGAACAACCACATCATAATCAATGATCAATATATATAATCATATTTTTGGAGTCTTCGTTCTTTTTCTTCTTTCTGTATCTAAACTCATAACTTCAGCACACATGGAATCTCTCTTGAATGTAATTTGTATCTCTCCTGGAGGTGCAACCTGTAAAGATAACAAGATGATTCTAAACAAATTGGAGAATGAATAATATTATTGATTGAAAGCAAAGCCTTTAAATAGGCATCATAACTATAACAGAAAGATAATGCAAAGCTTAATGATAACTAATACTTAAAGATAACTAATACTAACTTAAAGATAAAGGTAACTTAAGAAGCTTATCACATAGCAATCTAAACTAACTAACTAACTGAATTAAAAGATAACAATCTAATCTCAACAAACCCTCCCTTAAACTAATTAGAGTCATGTAATTTGTTTAATTTTGGAACCTCACACACTCCAAGTTGCATTCGAAGCTTCTTGAAAGAATCCAGCTTTAAAGGCTTGGTCATCACATCAGCAACTTGATCTTGAGTTCCACAAAACTAACTCAATTACTCCATTTCTAGTAAGATCCCTGAGAAAATGAAACCTCACATCTATGTGCTTACTCCTTCCATGCCTAACAGGATTTTTAGATAGCTTTATAGTAAAACAATTATCACACATTATCATTGTACTCCCTTTGTGATCGTAGCCCAACTCCTTCAGAATTCTTCTAATCCATACTACCTGACAAGCACACCCTACTGCTGCAATGAACTCAGCTTCTGTTGTGGAGAGTGTGACAATTGGTTGCTTTCGAGAAGACCAAGCAACAGAGCCCCCACTCATCAGAAACACATATCTTGATGTAACTCTTCCTATCTTCCACGCCCTCAGCATAGTCACTATCAGTGAAAGCAAGTAACTCCTCAGTTCCTCCTCTCTTGTACAGAATTCCATAGTTCTCAGTACCTTTCATATATCTAAGTATTCTCTTAGCCATTTAAGCATGCATTTCTGTTGGCTGTGACATGTATCTACTGATCAAGCTAACCACAAACATCAAATTTGGCCGTGTAGTAGTGATATACATCAGGCTGCCTACCATTTGTTTGAACTGAGTCTCATTTACCTTGACTCCTTCTTCATCTTTGCATAACTTGTGATCAGGAACAATAGGATTGCATACTGGGTTTCTGTCTTCCATGCCAAATCTCCTTAGAACCTCCAATGCATATTTCTTTTGACATATAAAAATCCCATCTGAACACTGCAACACTTCAATTCCCAAGAAGAACCTCATCTTTCCTAAATCTGTCATGTCAAACTCCCTTTGCATTGATTTCTTAAATTCATTCATCATAAGTTCATCATTTCCAGTGTATATAAGATCATCAACATAAACACTTTTAATGAGAATTTTACCTTCCTTACTCCATTTGATGAAAAGTGTCTGCTCATTTTGACTTTTGTGAAATCCTTCACTGACAAAGTAAGACTCAATACGGCTAAACCAAGCTCTTGGAGCTTGTTTTAGTCCATACAAAGCCTTGTGGAGTTCATAAACCATATGCTCACTTCCTTTCTTCACATATCCCTTCGATTGTTCAACGTACACATCCTCACTCAAGGTTCCATGAAGGAAAGCAGATTTTACATCAAGTTGAAAGATCTTCCAACCACTTTGTGCAGCAAGAGCTATCACCATTCTGACTATATCCATTCTTGCAACAAGTGCAAATACCTCATTGTAGTCAATTCCATGTTCTTGTGAATACCCCTTGGCCACCAGCCGTGCCTTGAATTTGTCCACTTCACCATGCTCATTCAACTTGGTTTTGTATATCCATTTAACCCCAATCTTCTTTGCACCCTCGGGTAACTCTACTAATTTCCAGGTTTGATTCTTCTCTATAGCTGAGATCTCAACCTCCATAGCATGCCTCCATTTAGCACTTTTTACTATCGCTTCAAAACATATTGGATCTGCAGATTCTATTAAAACCATGTTAATAACACCTTCTTCTTCTGACAGTCCTTCCCCTGACACATAATGTTCCATCCATCCTGGAGCATGTCTTATTCTGCCCTCTGTAGTATTCTGTGTTGACACTTGCTGGTCTTCATTCTGATCAGTTTCACCTTGTTCCACTTCCTCATTTGTGTTTGTATCAATTTGTTCATTGTTGCCATCATCAAACTCACTGTCTCCCTATTCTAAGTCTCTCTGCATATCTTCCTTGTTGCTAGTCTCCTAGCTCCACTGTTTTTCCTCTTCAAAGATCACATCTCGACTTATCAAGACTTTCTTTGAGGCCGGATCATACAGCTTGTATCCCTTGGATTCATCACTGACACCAAGAAGAACACATGTAACACTTTTGTTCTCTAGCTTTGTCCTTCTAGCATCTGGAATATGTGCATGCCCCACACATCCAAATACTCTAAAATGCTCAACTGAAGGCTTCACACCACTCCAAACCTCCTCTGGTGTCATCCCTTTCACCGCTAATGTGGGAGATCAATTTAGAACATAAACTGTCCACTTCACAGCTTCAGGCCAGAAAGTCTTTGGAACTTTCTTTTCTGACAACAATGATCCGATCAGGTTCATTACAGTTCTGTTCTTGCGCTCGACCACTCCATTTTGTTGTGGAGTATAGGCTGTAGTCAATTGTCTTTTTATCCCATTCAACTTGTAAAATTCATTGAACTCCAATGAGTTGAATTCTCCTCCCCTATCTGTACGTAGGCATTTAACAGACAATCTACTTTCTTTCTTAACAAGCATTTTGAAGCACTTGAAGTGATAGAAACCTTCTGATTTTTCCAATAGAAAATATACCCATGCTTTTCTAGAATAATCATCTATAAAGCATAAGATGTACCTCTTTTGGCTGTTAGATGCTGGAGTAATTGGACCACAGATGTCTGCATGAACTAGCTGCAATTTCTAGCTTGCTCTCCACTGACTTTTCTTTGACATTGGCTCACGATGTTGCTTTCCTTTGACACAATTAGTACATACAATGGTAGAGGCTGGCAACTGAGGCAAACCGCGAACCATGTTCCAAGTTTGAAGCAATTTCAAAACTTTGTGACTAAGGTGAGCATACCTGCAGTGCCACAGATGAGGAAGATCCTGTGTGGTGGTGCTGAAGCATGTTCTTTCTTATATGGAGTCCTAGCAGACAATATAAACATTCTATTTGAAGTCATATTGGTCTGCAAGAGCAACCCTTTGTGAGGATGATAAATACTGCACATTCCTGACTTGATCATGATTGTTAGCCTCTTCTCTTGTAACTGACCTATACTCAAGAGATTATTCTTGAGTTCAGGTACATAAAAAACATCATGTATTACATGAGTGACTCCACTGATATCTAGTTTCACAGTTCCTTTGCCAAGAACATTCATCTTTGTGTTGTTTCCAAGCTTTACTATATGCCTGAAAACTTCATCCATCTCACTGAACTTTGATTTCTCCCCACACATATGATTTGAGCATCCCGAATCTAGAAACTAGGCTTCATCATTCTTTGCACTATGTTGAGGCATCTCAACATGGGACATAAGCAGTATTTCTTCTCCTTCATCGAACTCTGCATAATTGACCTCCTCCTTGTCCCATAGTGGACACTCATTCTTGTAATGGCCCATCTTATGACATTTGAAGCATTCAATTGTAGCACGATTGATGCTTTGCCTTCCTCTCCCTCTTTCTCGACCTCTACCTCTGCCTCTTCCCCTTGTGCCATAAGAGTTGTCTGCACTCACTGAGAGTGCATGCTCTTCTCCACTTGTCTTGGTGAACTTTTGTTCATGAACGACTAGGGAACTTTGTAGTTCATCAACAGAAAGCTCATCAATGTCCTTAGATTCTTCAATTGAGACAACAGCATGATTGAATTTCTCAGTTAAAGTCCTAAGGACTTTCTCCACGATGGTGACTTCCTTCACGTCCTCTCCATTGCTCCGCATCTTGTTGGCTATGCCCATAACCCAACCAAAGTACTCAGTTATGGTTTCACCAACCTTCATCTCCATAACTTCGAATTCTCTCCTTAGTGCCTGTAGGGTTGAACGCTTCACTCTTGCATTCCCCTCGAACTTCTTCTTCATTGAGTCCCATATTTGCTTCGATGTGCGCTTCGCCAGGATTTGTTCAAGAATTGTTCTGTCTCCACGATGGTGACTTCCTTCACGTCCTCTTCATTGCTCCTCATCTTGTTGGCTATGCCCATAACCCGAGCAAAGTACTCAGTTATGGTTTCACCAACCTTCATCTCTAGAACTTCGAGTTCTCTCCTTAGTGCCTGTAGGGTTGAACGCTTCACTCTTGCATTCCCCTCAAACTCCTTCTTCATTGAGTCCCATACTTGCTTCGATGTGCGCTTCTCCAGGATTTGTTCAAGAATTGTTCTGTCAATGGCTTGAAACAGATAATTCTTGACCTTGAGATCCTTCAACCTCAGATCCTCCAGCTCCTTTTACTGCGCCTCAGTCGACTCCACTCCCTTAACTGGTTCTGTATAACCAGTTTCCACCAAATTCCAATACCCCTTTGATCTTAGAATATTTTCCATAAGCAAGCTCCAATGGTCATAGTGACCATCGAAACGTGGTATGGCGGGTTGCATGAAATTCTTATCCTCACTCATTTTTGTGAATCACTCAAAGTCTGCTGCTTTTTTTTTAATCACGCCCCGGTTTGGAGCTCTGATACCAATTTGTATAGATGACAAGATGATTCTAAACAAATTGGAGAATGAATAATATTATTGATTGAAAGCAATGCCTTTAAATAGGCATCATAACTATAACAGAAAGATAATGCAAAGCTTAAAGATAACTAATACTAACTTAAAGATAAAGGTAACTTAAGAAGCTTATCAGATAGCAATCTAAACTAACTAACTGAATTAATAGATAACAATCTAATCTCAACACAACCTTCCCTATGTAACATGAACTCAACTTATTAAGTACCTCCTGTTCCACATGAAAACACAAATTAGCAAGGTTGAACTTCCCCTGATTTTCGGCTGTTGATTCCTTCCTGTTCCTAGTATGCTTTTGCCTTTCAGAATTCACTACCTGGGCAAAAGAGACACCTTCACTCCTCCTATAACTTCCTTGCTTCTCTTTCGCCTTGTGTTCATTATGTGTATTAGTAGTTTTCTTTTTCCCCCAAACATGACAATGGAACCTTGGTAAATTGACATACAATTTCTGATTTCCGATGAAGATCTTGTCTAATCGACGTGCAAACATCTAAAATCATCAACCTCCTAGAACCGCGCAAAACCAAAACGCTGGCCTCTCTCGTTCAGCTTACTAGGAATAAAAACCTCAATGACTCTCCCCCATTTACGAAACACATTCCACATCTCCTTAGATCGAAAATTAGCAGGAAAGTTTGTGAAATAATATGTGTGGCGACCCTCCCGTCCGAGCGCTGTGAAAAGAGATATATGATTTAGAGGAGTCGCAACAAATTTTTTTTTTGGGAAAATATTGGAAAACTCATTAATTGAAGGAAAACTGGTCCTTTAATTAAAAAAAAAAATAGAGATTGAGTTCGGAAGTCGGTTACGAGTAGGAAATGTATTAAAATCCTACATCGTCCGTTCTAAGAACGATACCCTAAGTTAATTGTGCAAATTCTTTAATAATTTTGAAAATATTAATTTTACCCGTTTTGTAAATAGAAAATAAAATAAACACAAAAATTATGAAAAAAATTAATTTTGACATGACAGAATGATTGATTCTGCTCCTACGTATTCCCAGATGCGATGAAAATTCAAAGCCACGTAGTTCTTAAAAAAATAGTTTGTTGCGTTGGTTGATTTTAATTATTTTTGGATTAAAATTTGATTGAGAAATTCTAGGATTACCAAATTGTCACAACTCAGGTGTCCTAAAACCTAAGGGTTAACAAGATGTCACATCTCAGTTTACCCATTTTATTTAAATGAAGTTAATTTAGTTTTTTTATTTTTAAAAAGTTTAGGATCATCAAACTGTCACAACTCACGTGTCATAAAATAAAGGGTTAAAAATATGACACATCGCTGTTTACCCTTTTATTTAAAAGAAGTTTATTTAGTTTTTTATTATCCTTTTCTTAGCCTAGGATCATCAAGTTGTCATAATTCAGGTGCCTTAAAACCAAAAGTTAACAAGATGTCGCATCTCAGTTTACCCTTTTATTTAAAATTATTAAATAATATTTAATTTATTAATGCTAAGAATGTATTTAATTTAATAAAACATATTCTAATTAAGTTGGTATATTGTTGTAAACAAATGTTTGTATTTAGAAAATAAACACATGTGATCAAATAATAATAAAGACTTTAGTGTTTTTTGAAAGAATAAAGACTTTTTTTTTTTTTTTTTATGAATAAAGAATAAAGACTTTAGTTTTAACAAATCACTTTCATATGCATATATTTAGACTAATGCATTTAATTTTTGAAGATTTTCTTGAAAAAAACAATAAACAGTATATCACTCAAACGGTGCTCTAAAAACCTAAAGTTCATATGGGACCCAAACTCACAACGGGCCCAAACAACATTAAATCCAAACAAACCAAAAAAAAATTTAAAAAAATAAAATAAAAGTAAAAATAAAAAAAAGGAAAATTAAAACCTAAAAAAGACAGAAGCAAAATGCTTTTGCTGCGCACTCGCGAGAGAGACGTGGAACCAGACGGCGACGCTGCGAATGGGCAGTTGGCTGGTGGCTCGCGCAGGATGCGGCGGGGCTGGGACGCGTGCAGGTAGGCGACGGTTCTGCGGGGTTCTGTTATGGTGAACTGGACTGGCGGTGCATGTGGTTTCAACCTTGTATGGCAGCTCTGCTATGCGTGGTGGTTGTCGGCGTGACGGGGGAGTGCGACAATCCGATTTGAACGTGGGACAACGCTTTCTGGTCCGCTCAAGGCTCTTGGTGGTGGACTTGACGGCGTGATGAGACGGCACAATTCCGCTGCGCGTGGAGGGTGAGGGGCTCTGTGATGTGTGATTTCTTCTCAAAATTCAGGCCATTGATGTTGAAGGAGCCAAGGGAAAGAAGGTTTGGTGGCAAGAAGAAAAAGAACTCTGGTTGTATCGAACCAAATGGGAACTTTTTCCTCTCCTACGTTCTCTCTCTATATGCTTTCCCTTTTTGAATTTTTCTATTCTCCTATTTATAATCACGAATCTGGTTTTCTACTTAGGGAATTATATTTCAATTTCAAATCACAACCAATTTATTAGAATCAAATCAATTTGATTGGGTCAATTAATCATCCCTTTTTTATTTGAAAACTTACCTTTTTAGATTTTTTCAATTATGAAATCAATCTCAATTAAATCAATTTATTCAAATAAAAATTGAAAAAATCCAACTTATCTCAATTTGTTGAGAATCAGCTTTTCGAAAACTTACCATTTTTTGAGCAAATAATATTTTATTTATTATTTTATTATTGTAAATACTATTGCTACTTCATTTATTTTAGCCTAAGGTCTAATGGGCATACTCATGATGTTCTTTAATCCAATTTCAAAACTTATTATTGTATTTTAGCCGGACAAAATTAGGTGTTCATAGTATGAAACATTATCAACTCCAAAAGACTTAGTACATGTTAGGATTTGCAGTTTGCACTTGACAAACGTGAGTTAGTGACTCCAAACTTACTTTTACAATTTTTTTTATGATGTTTGGTTTCTAGTTGGAAGAATTAATTCTAGGGTTAAATATGGATTTGGGTAGAAACAAGAATTTTTTGCTTTTGAGTTTGCCAAAACTCAGTTTGAGTTTTTCAATTACAACTTTTATTATACTATCCTTAAAAATTAATCACTTTTCATACTCATTTAAAAGTTGAAAAACATTTTGGTAACTAAACATTCAAAAGTCAGTTTGAATGATACAATCCAAATAATATTCATTCTATCAAAACTACTTTTAACAATAAAATATCCAAACATAAATCAATTACTACCAACTCGCTTTTAATCAAAACTCAGTTTACAAAACTCAGTTCATCAAAACCAAATACATTCTTATCTCTCCCCTTCAGTTTTACCTCACGCCACCCTCGTTCCATACCCTTAGCCTCACATTAGCTAATATTTGTTTGAGGTGGCAAAACAAACTTGTAGGTATATAGAAAATGAAGTAGGATAGGTTGTAATTAGATGACAAAAACTGTGCAAATATGATATAATATGTGGGCAACTGTACGTATGTTTAGCATTTTGTTTTCTTAGTTGTTATTCATATTACAAAGCAAAATATTTTTTCGTACACCATAAATACTACAACCCACGTCTGCGACCCAGATACGCAATAAGAAGTGAACATGCTCGCAGTTTCTTCCGAGCAGATTTATTTTAACAAGTAACCTCAAAAAACACCAAGGTTCAAGTATTAGTTTGGCTAAAATAGATCCTATCCTCTACCAGCTCGAAACCAAGTTCACAATTCATGCCATGCAAATTTTCATTTCTTTCTTCCAACCAGTTTTTGTCAAGGCAACATTACAATATAAGAGTCTATTGGGTTTGGACATTTTCTGTCATTTTCTATTTTATTTTCTATTTTTATTTTCAATAAAAATAGAAAATAAGCTTGACAATATATTTGATTGAGTTTAATGAAAATATTTTTACGGAAAATATATCTTGAAACCCAAATCTAGAAATAAAAAAAATTATTTTCAGTGTTTCTTTCTCAAAATTTTTAAAATAGAAAATGAAAATAGAAAATAGAAAATAGCAGATCAAAATAAATATGTTTTAGAGTTTTAAAAATTTAAAAATGAAAATAATTTAAAAAAAAATAAAAAAACAGTAAATGAAAATAGAATACGAAAATGAAAACCAAACATACACTAATATTTTAAACATTTCGTGGCTGCAGCAAAATATGACTTTTATCATGTAATTTTCGAAGGATATTTATATATACACATCTTATTTTGTCTCCGAAACTTTCTGATATGCATATACATACACGATCGATGGCTAGCTAAAGCATGGTCTAAAAGTTCCATGCAAGTTCATCCATATAGTTTAGTTCATGAGATATAAATTCAGAGTTAAGTATACTCTCCAACAACCCAAAATCAAAGTTAGAGCTCTCGAAAGAAGCATTTGTTTCAAGATTGCCCTTATCAGCTTCTCTGATTTCATCAATTCCCTTCTCACAAGTCTTGTCCTTCTCCATCTGCATCTGTGCTTGTAGTCCTTCTTCCAATGTTTGAACTCTAAAATCTTGAGCATCAACACTAGAAACCCAGATGCTATTCTCATTGTTAGACAATCTAACCGCAGATGGGTTCATACGAGAAGAAGAACAAATGTTGGAGGCGTTCTCAGTTGATGGTTCATAAGGCAAATCTGAGAATTTATAATTGGATGTTTGATATTCAGAGGAAACAATGCTAGAGGGAATTTGAACAATACTTGGTTGAGCTTTTTGTAGTGAAGAAAAAGTGTGACTAGTTTCAATGGGAGCATTTGGTATCTGTGCACTCATAATGAAAATGGAATTGGAATTTTGATGGGTATTAGAGATAGTACTGGACCCTGAGTTTCTCCTATGAGAAGAGAGTAGATTGTGGGTTTGTGGGTCTAACCCTTGAGAGATGAGCTTCTTTTTAATGCAGGAGTTCCAGAAATTCTTGACCTCGTTGTCTGTTCTTCCTGGGAGGTGCTTGGCTATTTGGGCCCATCTGCAGAAGACAAATAAGGCATGAATTGAAGTCCTTCTACCAAGAGAAAACTTAGGCGTTGTTATTTGGACTCTTGTGATGATGTTTTTTAATGAGAATAAGACATGTATAACATTTGTTACATATGTTATATTTGTATTGTTGAACTATTGTATGTGTATTCTTTTCATAGGAAAACAACACCATAAATATTTAAAGAATTGTAATTTTTTCTGTCTCATTTTCTGTGTTTGTAATTACCCCTTACCTGTTTCCAAGAATTCTATGAACGTCAATTATGATCTGCTCTTCTTCTTCAGTGAAGGAACCCCTCTTCAGATCTGGCCTCAGATAATTTATCCATCTCAATCTGCAACTCTTTCCACATCTTTGCAAGCCTGCACATAATAAACCACAACATCATCTTTAATTTGTTATAGTGATGGTTTTAAAATAGGTCCGCATCGGATGCAATTGAAGCCGAAACGATATGGTTTTGATAATTTTCATAATCTTAATTGCGACAACTGCAATTTTTCCGCAATTAAACGCAATATAACCGCAATTTAAAACATCGTTATAGTTCTCTCTTTCTCACACACACAGATAAAGAAGAGAGAAATGCATGCCTGCAAACTTTGGGACAGTACTCCAACTTTTATGGCCATGAGTGGTGATATATCTGATAAGCCTCTCATCTTCTTCAGGAGACCACAGTCCTCTTTTGATCTTCTGTTTGCTGCAGCAACGATGGCCCATCTCTCAATTCTCCTCAAACACTCTGAGAGAATTGTGCATTTGAGTTTTAATTAAGCACCTCATTTATAAATGAAGACCTTTAAGTTACATAATATTATAAGGGTCCTACTATCTCTCATGGTACCCAAACTCACTGTTCAAATGTACACCTGCGGTCACGTGAGGGAGAAGGTTAGTAGAGTGACTGATAGGTGAAAGGATTCATTCTATGACCAATGAGAAACAATTTGAACATCATAATAGCGATACCATATAGTGTCCTTTTGTTTTTTGTGATATATTTTGGAGATACGTGTATACAAAAAATATGAAAAGTAAGTGAGAGATAAAAATAAACACATACGATATTAGATATGGTGTCAAAATTTTATTATTCAAATATCATAGCTCATGATCAATTGCCCAAATGACAACAAATAAATGCATGTGCTAAGACTTTACAAAGAGGACCGACTGTGATCTGATCGTCATTTCAACATCCCTCATAGTCAGTTAGAATTTGCTATATACTACATATTTTATTTTAAGTTTATATATAGTATAGATAATATTTAAAATTTTCTCAAATAAAAAACAAATATCTTATGAATTTCAAACCAAATGATAAAAAAAAAATACGAATGATTATCTAATTTGTTTGGACATTTAATCAAAGAACTGGTAACTCTTGTTCACAAAAATAGAGAAAAAAAGGTTTTTGTCTCACTAGTTTTAGAAAGAATTATGTTTTTTAACGATCAAAATAGCTAGGGATATCATATGATTGATGTTGCTTTATTTTTTTTTTATATATTTTTAAAATATATGTATATAAAAAAGATAAAAAGTAAATGAGAAATAGATGTCAAATATGATGTACAAAATTTAATATTAGCAAAACTCTTTTAGAAAGTAAACTATCATTATTCAATGCACAACATACAAAATTTCGGTTTACTTCGGGAGTAAATGCAGCAAAACCTCAATCGGTTGATTTATTTCTTTTATAAACAAAAATTACTAAAAGAAGTATATGGGTATTCAACTCATATAAGTCACAGACTTTCCATATATTTTACATTGATCATCCAACTAACAACACCGTTTAATTTATGCAATTTATAGTACTACTACACCAAAATGCTAACTAGAATGTTTTGCATAAATTAAAATATATATTTAATATTGTTATTTGAATATTCAGGATATGACATGTAACTATCGTTTTTACATCCACATACGATGTATTTATTTTGAGAAATGTTCCTTGAACATTAAAATATGAATAATAACATGATGTCCTTTGTTTTTGGATGCATTTTTAAAATGTGTGTATATAAAGAAGATAAAAAAGTAAGTGAGAGATAAAAACAAAGAAATAGGATTTCACATACGTTGTCTAAAATCTGATATTCAAATAACACAACTGCTTTTATTTATTTTCTTTTGACAGCTGCTTTTGTCAATATGTTTTGTTCTGTTCATCCCATAATTAGTCAAATTTGACATGCCAATTCAAGAATCAGACAATCAATTAATAAATTAAAGAAAGGGAAAGAGGATAGAATTATCAAACAGCTCCATTGGTTTCCGAAGCAAAACAGATTTTGAAAAATGAGCTGGACTTGAAACTTCAGGTTCACTCATGAATTAGTGTCCTTCAATAGTCTAATTGAGTGTCAGTGTAGCCATGTCATTAGCTGGTACTAATGAAATTCATTATCAAATACCATTGGTTTCACCCCGACAATGCACAAAACGTACGCTTTTAGAAGCCATACACATGAATTTGCCAACATAAATATTGAGTCACAAATACGCACAGAAGAGTATTTGAACAAAAGGGAGAGACATGAGAATGAATAATCTAATTTATGTATACTCAGACTTGCACGTTAGACTTTGAAAAATTATTGTGTCCTAATAAGCCCACTTCCATGGGCTACCAGTTCTTCAAGAAACTATATGATCTCCATCCAAGAATCATTTCGTGGCAATTTTGTTTTTATCTAGTTGGATCTCTAAGCTTAACATCAACGTACTCGTTGTACATGAGCATACATGTAACTATGTTTTTTTATCAGCAACACAAAAATAGTATTATATTATAACAGAATATAAGGGTACTCTAATCCTAGAATGCAAAAGATAGTACATATATAATGTTGAATAAATTAGGTTGGAGACAAGTGAATAAGGAAAAAAGAGATAAGAAGAATAATATTGATTTAAAGCAATGTGATAGTATTATGGTTTGATGCTCTGTGATAAGACAAACCCAAGAGCCCTATTTATACTAATAACATAATCTTAGCCCTAATTAAATGATGAAATAAATCAGGAAATAATAAATATGAAATAACTTCTAAGAGATCTTCTAAGATATCCTAAAATATTTTAAGATACCCTAAAATATTATGAGATATGTTATAGATATTTTAACATTCCCCCTCAAACTAAAGTTTCCCACACTTTATGTTGTCCAATTAACCTTAACAAAAATAAAATAAACTAAAATAACTTTGAGGTCTTGGTAAAACGCAACAGAAGAAGCGGCGGTGTTGCAAGAACGCACAGCGGAAGAACCAAGTTGCATCCAGGATGGAGCCATACTGCATTTGGGACAAGCACAACGAAAGAGCCAAAATGCATCTGGGATGAAACCATATTACATTTGGGACGGAACTACGGAGCCAATCTTTCAGGTTGGATCACGCGGAGCTGATTGGAGGTGCGAGATTAGATGGAACTGATCGGAGACGCGAATCATGACGAAAAAAGGGGGCCAAAGTGCATCTGGGATGAAATCATACATTTGGGACGGAATAATAGAGCCAATCTTTCAGGCTGGATCAGGAGGAATTGATCAGAGACACGAGATTAGGAAAAACTGATCAGAGGCACAGGATCAAGCGGAACTGATCGAAGACGTGAGATCAGGCGAAACTGATCTTAGACGTGGGATCAGATAGAACTGATCAAAGATGCATATTAAAGGCAAAACTAAATGGAGATGAGGAAAACAATAAATTAGAATTGGGTTTATGGCACTGAATAAAGAATGGAACTCTACACGACGTAAAGGTAAAAGTCTCCTCAAGATAGATACCATGGTTCTGATACCATATTGAATAAATTAGGTTGGAGACAAATGAATAAGGAAAAGAGAGATAAGAAGAATAATATTAATATAAAGTAATGTGATAGTATTATGGTTTGATATTCTGTGATAAGAGAAACCCAAGAGCCCTATTTATACTAATAACATAATCATAGTCCTTATTAATTAAACGATGAAACAAATCAGAAAATAATAAATAAGAAATAACTCGTAAGAGATCTTCTAAGATATCCTAAAATATTTTAAGATACACTAAAATATTATGAGATATGTTATAGATATTTTAACATATAACATGCTACCCAAAAACATAAACAAACCAATTTCTTTTCTTTCCCAAATAACTCTCTAACTTTATTCCTCATCATCCCTTATACTTTTCTTGGATTACTAATATTCTCATGAGTTTTTAAGATAATTTGAAATAATACATAACAAAAGATGCAGTTGATCACATTTAAAGGAAAATCAACGTCATTTAAGCACAACTGATCATAAGGTGGATTGAAATTTAAATATAGGTAATATTTATTCAACTTCCAGTAATTATTCTTTCGTATATATATACCAATAAAAAGATGATCACGATATTGATGACAATGAGGCAAAAAAAAAGATACGGTAGGGAGGGAGGGTGTGAGGTCCCCTATCTAAACTTCATTAGAACGGTGGTCATTTAAGAGGGGACGATGGCAGAGGAGGTTGACTCGCGGTGGTTGGGAGGGGGGGATCAACGGTTTGCGAGATTTGTGCTGGTGAGGGAGAGGAGAGCTCAAGGGTTTAAGAGAGAGAGAGTCGTTGCTATAACGCGTAAGTATAAAATGAAATTCATAACATTCTACATCGGCTGCTATAGAACCGATGTAGAAACTACACTTTTAACATCAATTGTAGCTCAACTGATGTAGAAAGAGTAGTTTCTACATCGGCTCTATAGCGACCAATGTAAAAACAACATTTTCTAAATCGGTTATAGCCCAACCGATGATAGAAGTGTAGTTTCTACATCGGTTGCTATAGAACCGATGTAGAAACTTAAAAACAAAGCCTTTTATTTACAAAAAAATGTCAACGCCTTTTTTTTAAATTGGTTAGAATGCAATCAATGTAAAAATTTATTCTAGAATCCATAATTGCACAAGTGAATGCATTACACCTAGCCAGTGGATCCTGATGGACAAGGATGATAAATTTGTAAATGAAATAATTTCAATGAGAACTGAAGTTTTAGGATTCCTCCATAAATAACATAAAGTTACAGCATGAGGAAAATATGCTGTAATTAGTGTTGGGGATAAAATTATTGTCCTGCCAACTGCCATTATGGTGGTGATCACAATAGGAACACTAATGATAGCTACTGAGAAAGGTCTCTCCCGGTGGAAATTGTCCATGTATATGGTCCTGTAACTTTCTCCATATCATCATTGCCACATTTGAGTAACTATTTGCGAAAGACAATATTTTCATCCTAAAAAGGAAACCTTTTCTTCTTTTTGAAGAAGAAATCTCGTCTTCCATAATCATTATCACAATTTTTTTCGAGTTGTCGAAACTTTCACCCGGACTTATTAATTAATTCAATTGCGATGTCGTTTATTACAAAACATTAGTCACATTATTATTCCTCTAATTCTTTTTTATAACCAAACAACATTTAAAGGGTACAAGATATACTCCAACTCATATACATCACAAACATTCCATAAATTTTCAATGACCAACCTACTAGCAACACTGCTCTATGCATTCTATAGAACTATTACACCAATCAAAGAACAAAATATAAGAATCAAATTTAGTGGAAACCAATTCCATAATCTAACTTTAATAAGATCTAACAGACACTATGTTAAAAATGACCTTTAATAACGTTTTTTTTTTTCTTTTTTTTTTTTTTTTGCATTTAATAGCTCTTTTGAGTGCTATCTATTTTGGCTCTATTAAAGGGGTAACTAAAGATAACATTTTCGGAGTACTATTGTGGGGGTGCAATAGCGCTTCATCAAAGAAGCGCTAGCGCATTCTTGAAAAACCGCTATCTTTTCCCCAATTTAAAAAAACAATAACATATTTTTCTGTATTTAATGCTCAAACCTGCAGATTCAAAATGAAATTTAAATTAAGGAAATGATATTAAACACAGAACACGGTCATTTCTTTGGGCAAGATTGTGATTCGAAAACTAAAAAGGAAGGGATTCATAGTTACCTTCTTCAATCGGAGACATAGGAATGGAAAGGAATCGTGATACATTCCCTCTTAGAATGCCTAGACTTTGTGTATTTGGATTTGCAAACTAAAAAGGAAATTTCATCAGTATCACGATTTAGAAACTAAAAAGAAAAGGATTCCTTCTTCAAACGGAGAAATAAGAATGGAAAGGAATCGTGACATTCTCTCTTAATTGGAAACCCCAGACTTTGCATCTTTCGATTGGGATACTAAAAAGGTAATTCTATCTGTTGAGTCTCCAAATGGCTGATGTGCATTTACCTTAGTTTTGATGAGATTAAAACAGTTATTCAATGATTTAATTGAACCCGTCTGTGGTATTTAACTCGTCTACTTAGTGTGCAGATTATAACATTAAGTGTCTATATGAACTGTTCACTCGTCTGAACTTAGATAAGTTCACCCGTCTGAACTAACTTAAGTTCACACGTCTGAACTAACTAAAGTTCACTCGTCTGAACTGAGATAAGTTCACACGTCTGAACTAGCTAAGGTTCACTCGTCTGAACTAAGAGAAGTTCACTCGTCTAATGAAGTCTTCAACCGTCTGATCAAAGGAAGACTCACCCGCCTAAAAGACTTTGCAACTGACGTCATCTCTTTGTTAAAGAGGCAACCCGTCTAATGAAGCTACTCATCCGTCTAGTGACTAACGTTAAAGAATACATTGGATGAAAGCTGTCTCGACTCTGATAAGGAACTTCAACAAAGTGCTTTGCCTGAACACAACTGCATCTTACACCAAAAGGGAAAGTCTTCCCTCTGCAAACAAAAAGCACGTATACAGACCTGCTGAGACCAAAGGTATATCAGAAGTCAGTATCACTCTGATGAGAGAGAACAAGCGAAGTTCCCTATGCTTTAATGGCTGATCAGAACGACTCTATTGCATTTATTGAAGATCTGCAAGAAGCCAAGCCTTCAGACTTTGTGTCTAACGACTTTAAAATTTTGAAGCCTATTTAATGAAGAAGACTTCGAAGATCCAAGTAGACAAGAGAACGATTAAAGCAATCAAGAGCAATTACTCTATGCATTTATATCTTCATTCTTTCATTATTTATTCTTCAATCATTTGAAGTTATTACACAGTCTTTTAGATCTTCACATTTAATACACTCGTCTGAGTGCTTGTGAAAGACTTGCAAATTGTAATCTTTTTACAACTTCTCTCAAACAAACCCGTCTGAGCCTGAAGAAGCTAAGTGTGCAAACAATACTTATCTGGAGCCTGGAGAGGCTAGGTGTGAAAACAATACTCGTCTGGAGCCTGAAGAGGCTAGGTGTGAAAATAATACTTGTCTGTCCTATAACCTAAATCAGTTATAGTGAGAAAACTTGATGCTGCCAAGGATTGGACGTAGCCTCATTGTTAAGGGGTGAACCAGGATAAAACCTGCTGAGTGATCTCTCTTTCCCTTAACTCTTTAGTTTGATTATTTGTCTTAACTATCATCTAACTAAAGGGGTTTATAATTGTGTTTATCAAACCTTTTTTTATTTTGCATGATTGTGTGTTTTCTGTGAAAACCTTCAGACTAGATATCAGTCTGATTGACCTGTCTGTGTTACTCGTCTATCATAAACCGTCTGTACTTTCGAAAAAGCTTCTAAATTCCGCATAAATTTGTCAAACACCATTCAACCCCCTTCTAGTGTTTGCATCTGTCTATTTCAGTTGGTATCAGAGCTTAGCCTCTGGGTTGAGTACCTAACAGTGTAGAGAAAAGATCCTGAAAAATAGACAATGTATTCTGGAGCAAGCTCAAGTGGGAACCCCCAACCTGAAGGAGGCTCTATGACCAGACCTCCCTTTTTCAATGGTTCAAATTATAACTACTGGAAAGAAAGGTTTCACTGGTTCATCTTGTCAACAAATTCTGATGTATGAAATGTCATTACTGATGGTCCTTACACTCCTCAAAATAATGATGGCTCAAACAAGCCTAAGGCTCAGTGGACACCTCCAGAAAAGACAAGATGGGATCTAAACCATAAAGCCAGATATGCTATAATCTGTGCTCTCAGTCCAGAAGAGTTTGAAAAGGTATGTGCTTGTGATTCTGCTAAAGAAATGTAGGACTCCTTATCTGTCACACATGAAGGAACTGCAAAGGTAAAAGAATCTAAAATTTCTATTCTTGTTAGAAAATATGAATTGTTCACCATGGATGAAGGTGAATCTGTTGCTCATATGATTGGTAGATTCCAAACTATTACTAATGGTTTGAAATCTCTTGGTAAAACATATACAAATGCTAAGAAAGTTGCTAAGATTCTCAGAAGTCTTCCAAGGCAGTGGAGACCTCTTGTCACTGCTATTTCTCAAGCTAAGGATCTCACCTCCTTTACTATGGATGAGCTTCTTGGCACACTCACTGTTCAAGAGCAAGAGCTCAATGAAGATGTGTCAATCAAAAAGAGCAAAGCCATTGCTCTAAAAGTTGATCTAAAGGCAGCTAAAGCCTTAAAAGCTTCAAAGGCAGACGAGTCTGACTGTGAAATAGACGAGTCTGATGATGAGGATTCTGATGATGATGAAGAGATTTCTCTCATGACCAGAAAGATGAAAAAGCTCTGGAGAAAGAAGAAGCTCGGAAAGGAGAAGCCTTTCAGAAAATCCCACAAAGAATCCACATCAACAGACAAGAGTCCAGTTGTCTGCTATGAGTGTAAGAAGCCTAGTCACATCAAACCTGAACGCCCTCTTTTGAAGAAAGCTTCCAAAAAGAAGTTCTTCAGAAAGAAGAAGAAAGGAATGATGGCCACATGGAAAGATCTTGAATGCTCATCTTCTAAAGGAGAAGAGACAGAAGAGGAAGCCAATCTCTGTCTGATGGCCAATATAGATTCAAAACCTGAAGCTGAGGTACATTCTGAACTTGAGGAATTGCATGATATTTATGATGAGCTGGTAGAGGAATCCAAAGGCTTATCTAAGGCCTTCAAATCCCTCAAGAGAGATTATGTTAAACTCCTCGGTGAGCATAAAGAAAAATCTCAAGAGTGTGAGATGCTGTCCAAAGAGAATAGCCAGCTGAGGACTGAAAAGTCTGATGAAGCTTCGATCTCAAGTGAAACATCACATTCTGAAGAAGTGGTCACACTTCAACAGAAAGTGAAGGAGCTCACTTCTGATCTTGCTAGATTTGTTAATGGCAGAGATAATCTGACAAAACTGCTAGGATGTCAGAGACACTCTCATAACAAAGAAGGCATTGGATATGATAATCAAGCTGATCATAAAGTATCAACAAAATCATCAACTGTCTATGTTAAACCCATTCTAGTTAGACTTAGACCCGTCTGTAACTTCTGTGGAAAAGCTGGACATGTTATGTCTAAGTGTTTTCACAAGAAGAAGAGGAAGTCTTCACAGACTCCTAGAACTAACAGAAAAAGACCCAGAAAAATATGGGTACTTAAAGATAAAATAATTTATGTTGCAGACATCCTTAATAGGACAAAGTAGACGCCTCTGCTGGTACCTGGACAGTGGCTGCTCGCGACATATGACAGAAGAAAGGTCTATGATCCAAGACCTCCAGTCTAAGAATGGTGGATTTGTTGCCTTTGGAGGCAATCAAAAAGGAAGAGTAATTGGTGTTGGTACAATTGGTGGTAAACCCCCTCTTCCCTCTATCTCAAATGTACTTATGGTTGAAGGACTAAGACACGATTTACTTAGCATAAGTCAATTATGTGATAGTGGATTTGATGTCTCCTTCACTAAGAATGAATCCATAGTCAAAGACAAGAGTGGCAAGACCCTCTTTTCAGCTAACAAACAGCAAAATCTTTATAAGATTGAGCTAACTGAACTCTCAGATCAAAGTGTAACCTGTCTGATGTCTAAAGAGGATGAAAGATGGTTATGGCATAAGAAACTAGGACATGCTAGTATGAAACTTATTTCGAAATTGAAAAAGGATAACCTTGTGAGAGGATTGCCTGATATTAGTTTCAAGAAAGATGTTTTATGTGATGCATGTCAGAGAGGTAAACAAGTAAAATCAAGTTTCAAATCAAAAAACCTTGTATCAACCTCTAGACCTCTTCAGTTGTTACACATGGATCTGTTTGGACCAGTTAGTGTTGCCAGTTTAGCTGGAAGGAAATATGGATTTGTCATTGTTGATGACTATTCTAGATTTACTTGGGTACTTTTCTTAACCCACAAGGATGAGTCTTTTAAGGCCTTCTCTGTATTCTGTAAGAAAGTACAAAATGAGCAAGGTTTCTGTATTTCTACCCTTAGAAGTGATCATGGGGGAGAATTTAAAAATGAGCAATTTAAACTGTTCTGTGAAGAGAATGAAATCTCTCATAACTTCTCTGCACCAAGAACTCCACAGCAAAATGGAGTGGTTGAGAGAAAGAATAGATCTCTGCAAGAGATGGCTAGATCAATGCTCAATGAAAATAATCTCCCTAAGTACTTCTGGGCTGAAGCAGTAAACACTGCATGTTATGTGCAAAATAGAATACTTATAAGGTCTATCCTAAAGAAGACTCCTTATGAATTGTGGAAAGGTAGAAAACCCAACATATCTTATTTCCATGCATTTGGATGTGAATGCTTCATCTTAAATACCAAGGATCAACTTGGAAAGTTTGATTCCAAGGTAGACAAAAGTATCTTCATTGGATATTCTGAAGTGTCCAAAGTATATAGAGTTTTTAACTCTAGAACCTCTGTTGTTGAGGAATCCATTCATGTAAAATTCAATGACAATCTAAAGACAGATAGGGAACAATCAGATCTAGAAGATGATCTTGCAGGACTTGATCTTACCCAGCAGACGAGTCAACAGCCAGACATATCAAAAACCAAGTCTGCTGAGGAATCTGTCAGACAAGTGGAGCAGACGAGTCATCAGTCAGATCAACATCAAAATGATGATCTCAGAAGAGACTGGAAGTTCAAAGCTCATCATCCTGAAGATCTTATCATTGGAAGTCCCTCTGAAGGTGTTAGAACCAGATCTGTCTTAAGAGAGTCAAGCAATATGGCTTTTTTATCTGAAATTGAACCAAATCATATTGAGGAAGCTCTTGAAGATGAAAGCTGGATTCTTGCTATGCAAGAGGAACTTAATCAGTTCAAAAGGAATGATGTCTGGAAACATGTCTCCAAACCAACAGACAAGTCTGTTATTAGAACAAGATGGGTTTTCAGAAACAAGCTAGATGAAAATGGCAAAGTTGTCAGAAACAAAGCAAGGTTAGTAGCTCAAGGCTATAACCAACAAGAAGGTATTGACTATACTGAGACTTTTGCAACTGTAGCTAGAATAGAAGCCATTCGTATACTCATGTCATATGCTGCACAACATCAAATTACTTTATTTCAAATGGATGTAAAAAGTGCTTTTTTAAATTGAATAATTGAAGAAGAAGTTTATGTTAAACAACCTCCTGGTTTTGAAGATAATGAAAAACCAGATTATGTTTTCAAACTTAAAAAGGCTTTATATGGTTTAAAACAAGCGCCTAGAGCATGGTATGATAGACTTAGTTCTTTTCTTATGAATAATGGTTTTATAAGAGGAAAAGTTGATACAACTTTGTTTAAGAAATGCTCAAAAGATAACTTCATAGTAGTTCAAATATATGTTGATGATATTATTTTTGGAGCTACTAATGAAAAATTGTGCAAAGAATTCTCTAAGTTGATGCAAGCAGAATTTGAAATGAGCATGATGGGAGAATTGAAGTTCTTCCTTGGACTGCAAATCAAGCAGACGTGTGATGGAATCTACATCCATCAACAAAAG
This sequence comes from Ammopiptanthus mongolicus, assembly GCA_039655645.1. Lineage (NCBI taxonomy): Eukaryota > Viridiplantae > Streptophyta > Magnoliopsida > Fabales > Fabaceae > Ammopiptanthus > Ammopiptanthus mongolicus. Next base: position 17,513,611 of record CM077351.1, on the reverse strand, counting down.
TACATCAAGGAGATTCTAAAGAAGTACAAAATGGATAGCTCAAAGATCATGAAAACTCCAATGCAAACTAATGCTAATCTAAGCAAAGATGATGAAGGTAAAAAGGTAGACCAAACTGTCTACAAAGTTATGATTGGATCTCTTCTTTACTTAACATCTAGCAGACCTGATATTCAATTTAGTGTTTGTATGTGTGCTAGATTCCAATCTGATCCCAAAGAATCTCATCTTAAGGATGTTAAAAGAATCTTTAGATATTTGCTTGGAACCACTAATCTTGGTTTAATGTATTTGAGAATACAAGATTACAGATTAGTTGGTTTTTGTGATGCTGACTTTGCTGAAGATAGAATTGAAAGGAAAAGCACCAGTGGAGGATGTCACTTCATTGGAGCAAACTTAGTCTCTTGGTCAAGCAAAAGATAGACGACTATTGCACTCTCAACTGCAGAAGCAGAATATGTCTCTACTGCAAGTTGCTGCTCACAGCTATTATGGGTAAAACATCAACTAGAAGATTACTCTATATTTGAGCATAATATACCTGTTTGGTGTGATAATTCTAGTGCTATTTGCTTAACCAAGAATCCCATACAACATTCTAAGGCTAAGCACATAGAAATCAAACATCACTTCATAAGAGATTATGTTCAAAAATGTGTATTTGATGTTAAGTTTGTTAAAACTGAAAATCAATGGGCTGATATCTTTACAAAACCTTTAGCTGAAGATAGGTTTAAGTTTATAAGAGACAACTTGAATTTACATTGCTTTGCTGAATAACCTGTCTGATGAGTGTTTACGTTACCCGTCTATGTTTAACCGCCTGACTCTTTGAATCATACTCTTTATTTGAAATTTTTTCTTTTAAATGGTTATTATCTTTAATGCCATTTCTTTCTCTGAGGCAAAATGTGTACCTGGCTGTTTTTATTTTAAATCAATTTTTTTAAAAAACCTCCATCTTTTTGTTGTTTTCATTTAAAATTACAACTGTCTTTGGTCTTTAAAAGGGAAAACTTTCTTTTATTTTAAAAGGTATTTCGTTCTTACGTTTTCAAATCTCTTTTTCTTCGTTTTTAAAACTATCAAAGAGGATGCATCTGCTCAGGGGGAGCAGTTGAAGAAGCCTTTAGGCAAAACCAAATGACAAACTTGCTTTTAACTCTTTTTGATCTTTTTAACACTTATTTGTAATTTTCTTTTTAAAAATTACCTTGTACACAGCCAATGATGGTCAAATACAAATTACTTCCTCTGTTTCTCTTTTTTTTTGTTATGACAAAAGGGGGAGAAAGTTAAATGAAAAATGTCCTAGTATTGCAACTGTCTGATATGAATAAATGTTTATTCTTAAATATGATGTATCTTTTCTTTTCTCTCCGTCTATATTCTATTGCTTTTGATAATGTCAAAAGGGGGAGAAAATACTAAGATAAGACTAAGATAAAATGTTAAATGCATATCTGTCTGAGTATGTTATAATTATGGAACAATGTTTTAATCTGACTGATCATATATATGACTGATTTATGTGAATTTTCTTAAGTTCATTAAATCATTTAACATGTTTTGTCATCATCAAAAAGGGGGAGATTGTTGAGTCTCCAAATGTCTGATGTGCATTTACCTTAGTTTTGATGAGATTAAAATAGTTATTCAATGATTTAATTGAACCCGTCTGTGGTATTTAACTCGTCTACTTAGTGTGCAGATTATAACATTAAGTGTCTATATTAACTGTTCACTCATCTGAACTTAGATAAGTTCACCCGTCTGAACTAAATTAAGTTCACACGTCTGAACTAACTAAAGTTCACTCGTCTGAACTGAGATAAGTTCGTCTGAATTAAGAGAAGTTCACTCGTCTAATGAAGTCTTCAACCGTCTGATCAAAGGAAGACTCACCCGCCTAAAAGACTTTGCAACTGACGTCATCTCTTTGTTAAAGAGGCAACCCGTCTAATGAAGCTACTCATCCGTCTAGTGACTAACGTTAAAGAATACATTGGATGAAAGCTGTCTCGACTCTGATAAGGAACTTCAACAAAGTGCTTTGCCTGAACACAACTGCATCTTACACCAAAAGGGAAAGTCTTCCCTCTACAAACAAAAAGCACGTATACAGACTTGCTGAGACCAAAGGTATATCAGAAGTCTGTATCACTCTGATGAGAGAGAACAAGCAAAGTTCCCTATGCTTTAATGGCTGATCAGAACGACTCTATTGCATTTATTAAAGATCTGCAAGAAGCCAAGCCTTCAGACTTTGTGTCTAACGGCTTTAAAATCTTGAAGCCTATTTAATGAAGAAGCTATTACACAGTCTTTTAGATCTTCACATTTAATACACTCGTTTGAGTGCTTGTGAAAGACTTACAAATTGTAATCTTTTTACAACTTCTCTCAAACAAACCCTTCTGAGCTTGAAGAGGCTAAGTGTGCAAACAATACTTGTCTGGAGCCTGGAGAGGCTAGGTGTGAAAACAATACTCGTCTGGAGCCTGAAGAGGCTAGGTGTGAAAATAATACTTGTCTGTCCTGTAACCTAAATCAGTTATAGTGAGAAAACTTGGTGCTGCCAAGGACTGGACGTAGCCTCATTGTTAAGGGGTGAACCAGGATAAAACCTGCTGAGTGATCTCTTTTTCCCTTAACTCTTTAGTTTGATTATTTGTCTTAACTATCATCTAACTAAAGGGGTTTATAATTGTGTTTATCAAACCTTTTTTTATTTTGCATGATTTTGTGTTTTCTGTGAAAACCTTCAGACTAGTTATCAATCTGATTGACCTGTCTGTGTTTACTCGTCTATCATAACCCGTCTGTGCTTTCGAAAAAGCTTCTAAATTCCGCATAAATTTGTCAAATACCATTCAACCCCCTTCTAATATTTGCATCTGTCTATTTCACTATCAGTATCATGATTTGAAAACTAAAAAGGAAAGAACTCATACTGACCTTCTTCAAACAGAGACATAGAAATGAAAAGGAATCGTGATATTCCTCTTAGAAACCCTAGACTTTGTGTCTCTAGATTTGAAAATTAAAAAGAAAATTCCACTAGTATTACGATTTTGAAACTAAAAAGGAAAGAACTCATTCTTACCTTATTCAAAAAGAGATATAGTAATGGAAATAAATCGTAACATTTCTCTTAGAAACCCTAAACTTCGCGTCTCTGGATTTGGATACTAAAAATGAAAATTCCTAGTATCACGATTTGGAAACCAAAATGGAAAGATTTGTACTTACCTTCTTCAAATGGAGACATAAGAATGGAAATGAATCATGACATTCCTCTTAGAAAGGAGGCAAAGAATGCAATTGAGTCCCAACAAAACCTTGGACGAAAATGCAGCAGGTGACTGCGAACATAAATGGATACATGATCCAGGTGGAGCACATTTTTTTTTCATTAAAAGGCGAAAAGTTAGCGCTTGGAGAAGCACTATTAAAGGTGGAGTGTATTTTTTTAAAAAGAAAATGGGCAAAAGATATTGCCTTTGAGGAAACACTATTAAAGGTATCCTCTTTAATAGCGCTTAAGGAATTGAGGAAGCATTATTAAAGGTTGAATACTTTTTTCTTTGTAAAAGAGAGAGAGGAAAAGATAGCGCAATCTTAAGGAAACACTATTAAAGTTATCCCCTTTAAAGATATTCCCTATGCAAGCGCTATCACCTTTGCGTATTTTTTATAGCGTTTCCTACCTAAAACGCTATTAAATAGGCATTATTAAAGGTCATTTCTGGCATAATAAGACTAGAAAAATCTACATGCTTATTATAATAGATAGACTTATTTCTAGCTAACCAGGGGGACCATATCAGTGTATGCCAAACAAGACAGCCGGCTTGTTTAACTTCTTGCCCTTGAAAAAACCTTTGTGCTAGATGTAGTGCTCGGCAATTGTTGAAGACATAACTGAGTTATATCCTAACCATGCTTAAACCTTCTTCCAAACCAGTTGAGAAAAATTATAAGAGATCAACAAATGAGAAGTGTTCTCTTGCGAAGAAGAACAAAATACACAAATATATTGTTGTTGATCCACCATATCTTTCTTTTCTTTAAATTTAATTTTGATGAAATTCTATCTTTAATAGCCAACAAACAGAAAGCCAAAAGCATTGAAGGAGCAGGACATTTCCAAAAAGTGCTAAAAATATGGATCTCATACCTAGGACTAATATTGATGGAATTTAGCTAGATAATTTTGCAACTACATATAACCAGATCGAACCGAGTAGATACCAGAATATTTCGTAAACCATGTCCAATCATCTTCCTTATCTTTACTTAGTAGAACTTATCCCGTTAAGTTATTAAGTTCGACCAATAAGCACTTTTCCCATTCAAAGAAAGAATGTCTCCAATTAAAATACCCTAACCATCCACTATGAGACCAATACCCCATATCTTGAATAAATGTGTTTTATCTTCAGAAATAAGAAGCAACCTTGGAAAAAGTTCTTTAAGGCTTTGATTATCAATCCACATATCTTTTCAAAATTTCACCAAATTACCTTTGCCAATATTTTTCTTTAAAGCACATGGAGCCAATATTTTGCAAAAGGGACCTAATTCACTCTACAAATTCCCTTCCACAAAGGCGAGGATTGAGATAAATCCTTTCCGCTAATACCCAACACCAAAACTGAATATATTTCTCCATATCTAGACTGTAATACTATACTCCAGAAAGAATCTCACTCTTTAATAAACCTTCATCTCCATTTTGCAAAAAGTGATAAATTCAATCAACGAAGGTTTTTAACACCTAAGCCTCCTTCAAATTTTGGCCTGCAAACCACATCCCAACTTACCCAAGCAACTTTTGGAATTTCTTCATTCCTTCCCTAAAGAAAATCTCTTTGAATACAAGTTAACACCTTATAAACCTTCGATGGAAGTTTGAAAAAGATAAGTAGTGGATGGATAAGTTATTTAAAACTGAATTAATAAGGATTATTCGACCCCCTAAGGATAAGCTTCCCTTCCACATAGCTAACTTTTTCTACATTGCTTCAACAACGTCCTTCCAAGTGCTCCTTTTCTGTAGATTTGATCCAATAGGAAGACTAAGTTATTTAAAAGGAATACTTCCACACTTACAATTTAAAAACCTAGGTGCATTCGAGAAAAAAAATAGAATCATCCACATTCACACCAAGCACACTAATTATGGAAATTTACCTTCAGCCGCGACACCAACTCAAAACACCATAAGATAGGTTTAATGATCCACAAATTATCCCAACAAGCCTCACAAACTATTAAGGTATCATCTGCATATTGTAAAATGGAAATTTCAACACCCTCTGTCCCACATTTAAATGGTTTAAATTTACCATGATGTATGGCAGGTTTCACCATTCTTCACAAACCCTTTGCCGCCATAAGGAACAAGAAAGGTGTCAGGGGATCCCCTGTTTGAGCCCTCTTTGAATAAGAAACTCCACCGTGAGACTCCTAATTACAAGAACAAATAGATTTCCACACACACACACACACACACACACACACACTCTAATCCACCTTTTCCATTTTTTAGGTATACTAAAACGACACATCATGTAATTAAGAAAAATCCAATTAACAGAATCACGCTCCTTCTCAAAATCTACTTGAAGTATTAAGCAATCTTTCGCACTTTTTTTGCATAATAATTTCTCTATGAGTAATGAAGGCAGACTAACAACATTAAATCAATTTACCATAACCCCTTTAAGTCTCGATACCAGTAATTTTGAAATTATTATATACAAACATTCAAAAAGAGACATAGGTTTACACTCACATAGTTTTTGTGCAGTTGAAACCTTCGGAATTAGCCACAGAAAATATGACTTGAGGCCTCTTGGAAACTTGGTTGTACCATGAAAGTCCTCCACCATGCCCTACGCGTCTTCTTTAAGAAGATCCCAATTATTTTTTAAGAAATTGAAAATAAATCCATATAGTCCTTGGATTTTGTTTCCATCGCAAGTAAAAACAGCTTCATGTAACTCTTCCTTCATGTAACTCTTTTATAAATTCGCAAGCTTGTTTCTTCTGAAAATTATTTCAAACTTTGAAAGCACGTCTAGTTTAGCTTTCTCATCTAATTTGTTAACATCATCTTGAATGATTGGATATTATTTGTTAGACTAATTATTTTAATTAATCAATTATGTGGATTGACATTAATCAATTATTAGGAATTATTGTTAGTATATTAATTATGGTCAATTGTTGATATTAAAGCACTTGACTAATATGATGAAATAATATTGGGCTTTTGTTGTGAGTGGCCCGTGATGGGTTGAGCTATTCATTTGGTAGTTTGTTGAGAAGTCCCTGCTCTCATCTGGAGTATATACATACTGCCTCCCCATTAATTAGCAGTTATGATGTTGCTCATACGTTTCAGGTAGAGAGTAGTTCGCTCTCACACAAGGTCTCTCTCTTATGTTATTGAACAATAGTGGATTCCGGAATCACGTCCAGTACATGTTCTTGATCTATTTCTTGAATGCAACGTGATAATATGTTATAATCTTGTACCTATGAATGATTCTAGGTTTATAGGATTTAGATAAAATTCTTCATTATTATCTAATTGGCCAAAAACCTCCTTATTCCATCTTTTTAACTCCTCTTTGAGCAATTTCAGCTTTTCTTTTATTATGTATGCCTTCACCCCTCAAATTTAGATTGATCCAACAATCCTGAACCACTTTTGGATATCCTTTTGCACAATGATATCACACATCATAGGAAAGGACCCACTGTACAAGAGAACCCTACTAAAGTAAGCAATCTTCCGAAATAAAAAAACCTGTCTAATCTACTCATTGTTGTACCATCAGGCTTGTATCAAGTAACTTTCATCCCAAATAATGGAGGACCTATCAACCCAAATCATCGATAAATTTTTTAGATTCATACATTTCTACAGGATTTCTCTGTTTGTGAATACCTTTTCTTTCTCGTCGCCTACTAATAGAATCAAAGCCTTATAAAGCATCATAAACTTTTGCCAAGTCTTCTCTTTATCCTCCTAAATTCATCTCGAAACCTCCTCTTTTCTTCCAAAACACAAGACCAATAAGCATTAATAACAAAACAGTCCAATTTCTTTGTCTCTAATCTAAACATACCCTAGCATAGCCATTACCAGAAAACTGAAATTTTAATGACAGGACGACAATGTTCCATAGATTTTGCAACCCCATGCTTTACTGACAGCTGGAACGAAAGACCAACCACAATTTTCATTAACCCATAGCGAATGGTACAAACTATCTTCTACATTTTTGAGCTAAGTTTCTTGTATAGCAAGAAAATCCAATATTTGTGATGCAATAAGGGAATGGATTTTAGTTTTCTTGATCCTTCCCCTAAGCCTCTTTATATTAAAAGATCCTAGCTTACATCACCCCCTTTTGGAGATATCCATTTGATCCCTAATCTCCATATTCATAATCTTGGCAATTATATTGGGTTCATTACCTTTTATAGATACCCCAATTTGTTTCTCTAGCTCCAAAATTTTCACAGAGTTATGATGCTTTATGTTCAAATTGTTAGATTTAAACTCAATAATCATCTACAAGGCATGCTATCACAAACTTTATTGCGGAAACATAATAACCATATATAGCATGCATCTTTATTATCAAGAACAACTTAAAACTTGATACCTTTAGGATCTACAACATGCTAATTTATCAAAGATATAGGAATACCTGAATCCATTGTATGTTCCTAACCTCAAGCGTTCTTCAGAGGATGAACTTGATCACCAACCTTCACGAACGGAGGGCAGTAATCCTGAAACGCAGAGAGGGGGAAGAGAAAAGAGAGACGGGTAATGAACACCCGTTGGCTTGTGGTTCTTCCTCAACTAGGACTCTTTATGCCTTAGTGGCTCTTCAGATGGGGAGAAGAGGCGGCATGCGATATTGTCCGGTGTATTGGGGACCATAGCCTATATATAGGGTGATGGCCAATTAGGGTTCCCATTATTCCGAAATGGGCCATCAATGACATCCACTCATATTTAGCCCATATCAATTAATTAATTTATTATCAAATTAGAAATTTAATTAGCCTTATCACTTAATTTGATCACATATCAATTAAGGCTCCTAATTGATAAATAGCTAATATAATTAATTGACGATATTTGCCCACATTATGACATTGAAATATAATTAAATACAGAATATTCCAACAATCTCCCACTTGGGCAATATATCGTAATAATTATATCAGAATTCTTTAGGCGCTCATCCGAATGTTATTTATCTTTAAATTTCCCCTTTACAATCTGGTCCACCTCATACATTAACAATGGGACCACCGCGGCTGTCGTCACTAACGTCTATTGTGACTAAACCTCGACGACCACCACATCAATGCACTTGATGACATAGATCGATATGGATGAGTGGCATGGAAATTTCATGCAATGTGATCTCTGAATCATGCTTGTTTCCAACTGGTCTAACTTAAGTCTTTAGTGAGATCAATTTTGCAATTTTGTAAACCAAAGTCCTTAAAGTGTAAATAAATTTTACACACAACAAGATACAAACAAGTTCATAATGAACTCATAAACATAACTTTATTTCTGCAAAAAATCCGAAATAACAAAAGATTTGTATCTCAAACATAAAACACAAATAGAGACTCCCACTAAACCAAGGCATCTTTTGTGACAACACCCATATGAGCAACATGCTCGTGAAAAACCTTAGGTGTCAAGCCTTTAATTAGTGGATCTGCTAGCATTGAATTTGTCCCTATGTGCTCCATAGAAAACTATTTTTCTTGAACTTTTTTCTTAACTACAAGATACTTGATGTCGATGAACTTCAACTTTGTAGAACCCATTTGTTGTTGAAGTACAATATGACTTGACTTATTTGTCACAACCTAACTTGAGTGGTATTACTAAATGCATCCAAGTGACAAAAAAATTACTCCAGTCATATCCCGTAGTCGGATGCCTACTATCTTGGCATCCTGTAAAAATGGAGTCATAATTCATCATGATCTCTAAACTATTAGATCTCCGATATGTGAGCATATGCCCTTTTGTTCTCTTTAAGTATCTCACATTCCTTATGGTTGCTTTTCCAATAATCCTTGAATTGTTCAAGTATCTGCCTAATAATCCTACTATGTACTCTATTTCTGGATGCGCACAAAATTGAGCATACATTAGACTTCCCACAGCCGAAGCATAGGGAATCTTATACATTTCCTAAATTTCCAGATTTTCAAAGGGGCATTTAATTGAGACTAAAATGTCTCCCTTGGTGACCGAGGTATCTCCTGGTTTACTATCTTTCATGTCGAACTTATCCAAAACTATATCGATATAGCTCTTTTGTGATAACCCAAAAATACCTCGACAATGATCTCTAAGTATCGAATTCCTAAGACAAAAGAAGCGTCCCCAAGATCTTTCACCACAAAATTCTTTGTCAGAAATTTCTTGGTTTCACGCTATAAACCTATATCGTTCTTGGCTAGCATAATATCAACATATAATACCAGAAAAATGAACTTACTCCCACTGAACTTGTAATACCCACAGTTGTCCTCGATATTCATCTCGAAACCAAATGAGACAATCTCTTGATGGGACTTGTGGTATCACTAACGAGACGTCTTCTTTAGCCCATAGATGGATTCCGTCAATTTTCAAACCATCTTCTCTCTGTCTTTCGACGCAGAGTTTCCCGGTTTGCATTATATACATTTTTTTCATCAATGTTGTCATTGAGAAACACCGTCTTGACATCCATCTCGTGAAGCTCCAAATTATAATAAGCAACATGAGCCATGATTGTCCTTAAAGAGTCATTCAATGATACTGAAGAGAATGTCTCTTTACAAGCAATCCTTTTTTTTGAGTATAGCCTTCTGCCACTAGACAAAACTTTATAACTCTCCATATTACCCTTTGACACCTTCAAGTAACAGGATAAGTTTCAAACCTTATTGTCTAGCTTGAGCTTGTACTCATACCTTCAATCCACTTTTCCGAATAGAAACGTTATATGGTTTGATGGGAGTTGATAGAATCTTCTTCCATTATACCATTTACCTTATGTTCCTAGATAAATACTATATAATTATCCAAAGTAGTATTCACTATTTCTTTAGTGGATCATGGCAAAAGGCATCGGCTCTTGATGCTCTAGTTCTTGAGGGTGTTGAGTTTGACCTTCAGGAATAATTTCCTTATGTTGAATGGGAAGAATAACAACAATATCTTCACAAGGATCCAAATTTGCTACACCAATAGCAACTGTATGAATTGGTTCAGGGATTAGAACCAATTCTTCCTCAAAGATATTATCTCTAATCTTATCTCCCCCAAACTCAATATCCTCAAAGAACTAGTCAGTTCCTGTCTCAAGGTTTCTTTAATTTGGGATTATCAAATTCATTTACCCCTTTGACCTTTCAGAGTATCAATAAGGTTGCCGCTCACTATTTGGGGGGGCTCCAATCTCCTTCGCAAGAATTATAAGGTCTTGCCTTAGTTGGATGTTCCCATACTTGAAAGTGATTGAGCAGTAACTTTAGTTGGTACTCTGTCAAGCATTTAAGTTGCAATCTTTACTGTTACTCTCGTAGTGACTCTGGTAAGGTAGAATGACTAATCATACTCCTTACCATACCTTTAAGCATCCTTACTTGGACTTAACTGCATTCTTGATAGCCATATTCTGATATATTTAACTTTTAATGCATTTAATACAAACAATAAAATGTATAAGGCCAATGGAATCTAGGATTCCCTCATACAAGTTGCTCAACTCTATTCGTAGAGATGTGCTCTAAATGTTTGTGTCATAGTGCTCCTTAATTTTACTATCAACATTACGCTTAGTGTCGTACGATTCCTCACTCAATGTTTTTTCACAAGAGATCTCAATACCAAACAATTATAGTTTGTCCAGCCCATAGCTTAACTGGTTCCTACAATATTTGAATTTAAAAGGCAAATTAAATCCATCGTTTCTAAATGAACAAAATTATCCTGATTTGTTCAATAAGAAACCAAAACCAAATTTCATCTAAATGATGACTAAACCAAAATGTCTTTTAATTTCAAATATTAGCCAGTAACAACAATCTAAAATGTCAATAGCCTTATCCTTTACTGACTTGGTCAAATCCAATATAGATGAATCTTTCAGCATCACTTGGCCTTCATCAGTTCAGACAATCCTTTATAGGCATGCCAAACATGATATTTGGGACATTTCTTCTTTAAATACCCGATGTCCTTATAAAATAAATAATCGTGACCCTAAATATTTCTTTTGAGACAGGCCCTTGGCAGGTTTGTCCTTAGTTTTCTTTTGTTAGCCCTTATCCTTAGAGGTATTTATCAAATGAGCATTATTTGTCGTCTCTTGCTTCATTGTTTCCTTTCTTGCACACCTTATGAAATGAATCCATTCAGATATCATTTCTCTTTATAGCAGCTATAAGGTGACTTAAACTGACTGAATTGTGCATGAAGGAATACCAAATGCTAAATGCATGGGTAAGTCGTTAGACAACCCACGTTTTAGCGCCTTAAGTTTATGAGCAACATTGGACATTTCCATAATGTGCTCCTTATATTTCCTTTGTCTTTATACTTAATGAAAAACTAGCTCTCCAATGAGTGCTTGTTTTCGTCTTTATTGCTTTCAGAAAACATTTTTAATTTCAGCAAGGAAATCTCTAGCATTAATTATGTCATCCAAAATAATACCCCTAAAGGTTTCTGGAATATCGACCTTTATGATCAAAAGACCCATGCAATGGGAGCGGTCCCACTTGCTATACTTGATCCTCTCTTCAGAGAAACTGGATTGTGAGAGAAGGTGGTTTTCTCCATCCTTATGCAAGGTCAAGATCCAAGAACAATATTAATGTTCTCCTTTCAATCCCAAAAATTAGTCAGAACTTTTTTAGAATCGAAATTGAATTAAATCAGCAGATACATAAGTAATATTAGCTTAAATAGAACATAAGTACCGTAAAGATACTCACCAAAATACCTTGTGCACCATTAATATTAAGTCTTTGGACAATAACGTTAATTGCTAGTGGTATTTTATTGTAATGATCAAACATTAGTGATAATTTCTGTCAAACAACAGCTATCTTTGGACACTGTTATTCACATGAAAAAAAAAAAACTTTATAATCACTATGTGTTTACCATTACAGGTGTGAATGTAACCCTGCCAAATATTAACCTTCCTTTGGGCCGATTAATATCCGCATGGATGTACAGCCACATAACCTTTAACATTTCTTTTGAGTGATTTCCATAAGAGATGTCACCTTGGCGACTTCACACTTTAATTGACTCACTCGAAATTCAAATTGACAAATTGAAAACCCAGACAAGATACCAAGCGCACCATCAATTCCCAATCATCGGATTGTAAGAATTAACTACTAGTGGTACTCTCAACGCAATGATCAAATATTGGTGATAAGTCCTGTCAAATAATGGTCACCTTCGTGTATCCACATGGAAAATACTTTATAATCACCACACATTTACCATCACAGGTATGTAATTATCCGGCCAAATTGTGCCTTCCTTCGGGCCGACAACAACTCGCATGAATAATTTCATATTACATCTTTTGTAAATCCAATTGAATCAAATTTACGCAACAGAGGTTACTTTGGCAACGTGTTGTTTCAACCAACTCAACCAAAAATACCAGACAATTTTAATAAAATGGGGGTCCCGAATTTGCTCTTTTCACACTAAAAACATGAAAACTTGAATGCTTAGTGTGAAAAAAGAACCTTTAAAAAAAAGATTCTTCTAATATGTGAACTTTCCGAATAGGTGGTTCTATAATTCTAACTTTGGTCCTTGGAGTCTGGACCGCTTTCGAAATATTGCCCATAACCATGGGTAAACTATTAGAAGTAGCAATACACTCGAAAGGAATCACTCTAAGTTAGGCCTTCGTGATAACCAAACAGGATGTACATCCAGAAGGCTACCACTACTCAACCTCTTTCCTATCTCAAGTTGCACTCAGGCCCGGGTATAGGGTCTCACTCATGAGTGTGTGAGAAAAGATGTAGGTGTAGTATAACCATAAATTACACTAATAGAGCCAATGCAATCATACAATATAATATAATGCAATCATTATATCAATTGAGAGCCATTGATATAATCATATCTTTGAATCAATGCAATCCTAATATTGTAAGGTTTCTGGAAACATATATTACGAAACCTTAGCAAACCTTACACAATTTTTATCATTCATTGCTACAGATTCAATATTTATATCTAAAAAAAACAACAACAAAAAAAGGGCAATATGCAGCCATGGAGGTGCTTCAATATTATCGTATGAAACCCGCATAAAGCCAAATACCACGTATACTCGAAATTGCAAATTGCACATATGCAATTGACGTTAAAGCCACCAGTCCAGGATAGAAAGAAAAAAAAAACCACCGAAAAAGAACATATAGTAACAATATATCATAACTGAAAAGACTCACATGCCCGGAAAAAAGAAAAAATCCTCAACATTTATTCGTTCATAAATCCTAATTTTTAAAATAATAGGATTCATAAAATAATCCCAATAAACCAAACATGAAGACCTGCTCTGATACCACTTGTTAGATTTAAACTCAATAATCATCTACAAGGCATGCTATCACAAACTTTATTGCGGAAACATAATAACCATATATAGCATGCATCTTTATTATCAAGAACAACGTAAAACTTGATACCTTTAGGATCTACAACATGCTGATTTATCAAAGATATAGGAATACCTGAATCCATTGTATGTTCCTAACCTCAAGCGTTCTTCAGAGGATGAACTTGATCACCAACCTTCACGAACGGAGGGCAGTAATCCTGAAACGTAGAGAGGGGGAAGAGAAAAGAGAGGCGGGTAATGAACACCCGTTGGCTTGTGGTTCTTCCTCAACCGGACTCCTTATGCCTTAATCGCTCTTCAGATGGGGACAAGAGGCGGTATGCGATATTGTCCGGTGTATTGGGTACCATAGCCTATATATAGGGTGATGGCCAATTAGGGTTCCCATTATTCCGAAATGGGCCATCAATGACATCCACTCATATTTAGCCCATATCAATTAACTAATTTATTATCAAATTAGAAATTTAATTAGCCTTATCACTTAATTTGATCACATATCAATTAAGGCTCTTAATTGATAAATAGCTAATATAATTAATTGACGATATCTGCCCACATTATGACATTGGAATATAATTAAATACAGAATATTCCAACACAAATATGATGAAGATAAACCTGATAATGTTGAATCAGAGCTGGGACCTTGCAGCAAGACTTTGCCACTCCCACAACCATCACTTTTTTGTTTGAGTCAATCTGAAAACGTGTTTCAGCCTTTCCTCAATCTCACTACCTTGGTCTTGTTTTTTGAAATCTTGCAACTTGAAAAATTAGATTTCCTCGAATTGTCGATATATGCTTAAACAAAGAACCCATGGAAATCTTTCTCAGACCCCAACAATACACACCTCTCTCTTTTGTGACAAAACAACTTTCTGTAGGAAAGTTAGAAAAGGAAATTTGTTATTAGATCAAATGAGTTACTAAGACATACAATAATATGGATTGAATGCGAAGTTTACAATCTTAGACTGTCCACTTTGGACAATTCAAGAACAACTTGTATATTGTTCCAAAAATAATATACAAATCGTTCTTGAACAGGAAACTAAGGTTACTGCATGTGTATACCGATAAAAATAAACATGCCTAATGCTACGACTAAAGGATTAAATACAACATAGGGGAATAGCAAGTACCAGAGTGAAGCTGAGCTGCATGAAAAGCGGAGAGTTGATTGACAGAGGTGCACGAGAGAATCCAAAATCGTTAGTTTCTTTCTTTCTTCCTAAAACAAATATCAAAAGGAAGTACCAATAGCTAGTCAAGTAAGCTACCTGAGAGAGGAAGCAACCGAGCACACCAACAAGTTTTCTCAAATCAAGCAAACACCAACAATGGAACTAAAACTAAAATCAAGCAAACATGAGCACAATTCAATGCATGTATAACGATAAAAATGAGAGCAAGTATTTAGCAAATGTTTCTTAATCTATCATAAAAGCAAATGTTTTTTTATGAGAAATACCCTAGACTTAAACTCCAGAACTTATTTAGCCTTTGGTTAATTTGAGACAGTCACTTTTAATGAACATTACACACTAATCAAGTCTATGAGTTTGCAAAACCTCTCAAAACTAGGGCCATTAAATCAGCAAGAGTGGGGAAAGAGGAGACTTCCCATTCCCTGCACTGCAGCCTCTCAGCCGAGCAGTATGAACTCTAAGCAAATGTTCCAAATCAAATATTGGAGTCCCTCACTTTTCCAGCTTGGGACTTGTCAAATTTGGGGTCTGAGTTTTGTTCCTCTTCCTTCCATTTTAAGTCATACCCCACAATCCATGCATAGTAAGAAAGGTGGTAAAAGGATCACTTGCTCAACCAAATTACGCAAAACAATAAAGCTCAACCTCAACAACGTAAGATTTACTACTCCATTGTGATTTTGAGATCAACTATTAGGATTCAAGAAGTGCAAATAAAAACAGGCCGCAATTTTTTTATGCCCCATGCTTTTCCCTAGTCATTTTTACATATTTAAATGTTAATACAGTACACAAACAAGAAAGAAATATCAGCGGTAATTAACATGTCAGAAAATAGCAAACAATGTATATTACCTATAAAACATGAGAGCCAAGTTATGGCTTCATTTACAGCCAATGTCTATGAAAAGAAGGTTGCCCCTATTATTGATTCCTGTCACCACAATTGACCAAATAAATTCAGCAGCATGATATGCACAATTATGTTGAAGACTTTGGCACAACATAGAAGCATTGAGAACCCAAAACCACCACCGTAAAGAATGACAACCCAAATGACAATAGAAGGAAGAGAGAGGTGTTACCTGGGAGCTTGCAGGGAAGAGGAGGGCTTGCAAGGCACAGAGCAGTGTCCTCGCAATGGGTGAAGAGACGGTTGCGCGAACAATGCAGGTGAGCTTAGGGTTTGAGAGGATTGCGGTGGTCCTCTAGGTGGTTCAGGTGTTGGGACGGTGGCGGTGGCGAGTGAGAGTGGTGTTTGGGGGAGGAAGGAACTTAGGTCACGGAGGAGAGAAGGAACAATACTGTTTGATATGTGAGAGCTTGTGAGGGGAGTTACTGGGAGAGGGGTACATAATACTTACGAAAGGAGAATAGACACTTTCTTGAGGAAGCGCTAGCTATTCTCCCCATAAGCTAGCGCTTCCTCAAGGACGCGCTAACTCTTCCTACCTGTCAACTTTTACTAGCATTTCCTTGAAGAAGAGCTAACTTACACTATAATAAATTTGTCATATACCTACGGACACTTTTAGTGACAGTCGTTAAAACTGTAGATATAAATATTAGTGTCGGTCAAACCGTAGGTAAAGGTAGATGGACCGTAGGTAAAGCTTATTGATAGTCAAATACAAATGTCGGTAAATGTATGTGGATTGTAGGTAAAACTTATAGTGACAGTCATTTCCTGTTGTTATTCGTCGCTCATAATGGATGGTTGGACTGGCCGTAGGTGAATGTAAATTTTACATATACCTACGAATTTTAAACATCTAGTGACAGACTTTGCCTGTCACTTAAAGGCAAATTTCTTATAGTGTTAGGGCGAGAGAGGAAGCACTAGTAAAAGTTAGCGCCTCATTTTTAGTAAACGGAAACGCTATTAAAGGTACGCAAAATAAGCGCGTTTCTGTTGTAGTGAAATAACTACAAGAAAAACAGCAATTAGCGTCGGCCAAAAGCCCACGCTACAAGCCCAAAGCCGACGCTAATTGCCACTTTAGCGTCGGCTTTGCGTCGGTGTCGTGGCCTACGCTTTTTGGCTCGTCGCTACGTTTAGCGGAGGAAGTCGGCCTAACCGACCCAAACTGGCAGCTAAATCACACAGGAAAAGGCCGACGCTAAGTTAGCGTCGATCGAAGCCTACGCTGAAGCAACGCTATGCGACAACTATTTAGCGTCGGCTCTAAACCTAGCGAAGGCTAGGCCGACGCTAATCAGTGTACCATAGCGTTGCTTTAGCGTGGGCTTTGGCCGACACTATTTTTTTTGTTTTTTTTTTTTTTTTTACAGATTTTGTAAATTAGTAGCGGTTGAATTACAAAACCTGGAAATGTAAAATAAAAATACAAAACTCAACAAAGACATTAAATATCAAAATCAACATAAAATTTAACTTTAATAGTATTTCAGAGAAAAGTACACATTAAAGTAAATTGTGCTTAATACAAAGCACTGAAAAGTACACATCAACGTCAATATTAAGTGAAAACAAAATCAGCGACGTCGACCATGTGACGATGCGTCATCCACCGTACGGTCGTCAAGATCATCATCATAATCGAGATGTTGACGACCATTACCGCGCTCCAAAGCTGCTAGGTGTTCCATCACAATTCGAAACTGGCCCTCCAAATTGGCATTGTGCTCCCTAGCTCTCCCGGCCTCCTCCTTAGCTCTCCCGGCCTCCTCCGTAGCTCTGGCGGCAGCCTCCGTAGCTCTGGCAACTGCCTCCCTAGCTCTAACGACCTCATCGCCCTGAGACCCGCCACTGCGACTAGAAGGTGCTCGAGACTCCTGAGTCAGTGAAGATATACCACGACGAACGTTCAAAGACAAGTCCGCAGTGCCATAACAGCCCAAGACAAGTAACTTCCACTACTACAAACTTGAAGGAGTTAAATATTACATGAGCACATAATTATATATATTCTTTGAACAGCTAACAACATAATTTGCTAACTATGCATCCACATTGAACTATACACAAAGTAAAACCAATCACTATTATCATTTAACCTACATTGAACTAGATTAATTTACCTCTGCAACATCGTATATCAGAGTAAAAGATCAACATATTAAGCCTATAGCATACTAAAAAAACACTTTTTATTCGTCCTCGTTTAGCATGATGAAGAAATTACCAAATCATCTAAAACTCACCCTGCCAGAACCCAAGTAAATACCCTATAATCAATAAAAATACCCTGTAGGTTGCATCATCTTACTAGTGACTACAAAATAACCTGTAGTAGGCTAGTAGCCTGAAAACAGATCCACCCCCTGCAAAATGGCCTCAACAAGTGGCTAAAAAAATTACACACAATCATTATTTGTTGTTTGAACTTTGAACCGACAACTTATAGGTGGCTAAAAAAAGTGATATTTCAAAGTTCACAGTGAAGTCAAGTTCCAGAACAATTTTAAGTAACTATAAATAGAAATACCAATAATATATGTTATTTAACATAGTAGATGGATATCATCTACTTAGTCCACATTAGCCAGTGAAGAATTTGTGCATAATAAGCGGCAAGGGAACAAATTATAGGAAAACCAATATCAAGCATCATACCCTATATTTATATACAAATCATCAATTGTAGAAACAGAACATAATGATTTTTTTGGTAGAGAGAGCACAATGATTATAATGAACCTATGTGACAATACCAAGGATTTAAGGAAATTTGATCCAATTCTATGAAGGATCAGAGAGCAGGTCATCAAAATAAGCATTTTTAAGGCACTTAATGGTTCTTTGGATCAGCTTGTTGGTAAAGAAAAAAAACAAAATACACAAACATAAAGAGGAGTGTTATGTGGTTTATGGTAGGCTTTATTCTGTTTTGCTTTTTCTGAATACATATTATCCATCAATGAAAAGTAATAGTTCTCAATGTTTTTATGTCATTCCTTATTACCTTAGATTTGAATAACAACACACAAAACCAACACCGCTCCAAATTAGAATTCCATCAATGAAAGAGATGAATGCCGCTGCTATGCTACCTAAGGCTTGTATCAGAAATTTAGTTTTTCAAAAATAACAAGAAACAGTTTCAGTTTCTCCCTTCTCTCATTCAATCTCTCTTCTCTTATCTCATTCTCAAGATCATATAACAAAGAAATGTAAGCACTTTCTAATCATGAACAAAGCACTCTCAATAAGAATCTAGACATTAAGAAATGCAAATATCTCCTTATGCTATTCTAATCATGAACAATGGGATTTATGTAAGAAAGAATAAAAGGGTCAAAGTTGGGCAACTCTCTTATTACTACTTTACTAGATTTTTTTTATAATAGCTTTTTTTGCCAGTAATGCTACACTAAAACTTGATTTTGAAGGGTCAAATCCCAATTATTTTACGTCATCCACAACCTTCCATAAATCAGTAGAGAAAAGTATAGAAGGCCTTATACGAAACAAATGGTGAATGTTTGATTTATGAAGGCAAGCGATGATAAAAGGCAAAAGAACTAAAAGGACTCCTACTTTCTTGAACATTGTTGTGGAATCTAACTATATGTTGCAGTATCAATATTTAGAAGATGGTATTAAAAGGGATTGAATGCTTTGGCTGAAATTTTCTACACTGTGATATCTAAAATCATTGAGATTAAGTTGGGTTGACTGGGTTGTGAAGTAAAAAAGACTTTGCTTCAAAAATTGTTGCATCAATTATTGAACACCAGTAGTATTTATAGGCTATAGTATTTTTCTTTGGTAACTTTGCTTTACAATAAAGGGAGGATTAGCTAGGGCACAAAATGACAGCATCCACCAACTCATCTTTTGCTTTATTTATTGCAGTTGATCTGTTTCATAAGCAAAATTGGTTGTAGGTAGGTTGCCTGAGTTGTTCCATTTCCATTGATATGGTTATTGCTTAAAGAAAACCTATCTAAAAGAGACTGAACACTATCCATTCATTTGATCAAATAATAGAAACTCCAATGCTCCAAATTGAGAGAAAAATGGTTTCATAATATTTGAAATTAAGGGGAGAATAGATGTTTACTTGGAAAAGAAAAGGTGAAACAATTGAGATTTTCAAATAATCACTCCATACTCAAGCAACAACTTGACATTGAGTTACACACGAGCATCAAAAATTGAACCTCCACAGGGCAAGCAATGGCTTTGAGACAGAGAATGATCAGCCCAGAACCTCCCCGCCAACCCACCACACACCACCGTACCGTGTGCGGTCGTTAAGCACCGCCGAAACCCAAACCCAAACCCACAACACCTGAAAACCCAATAGATCCACAACCGCGAATAGAAAGAAAAGAGAGACAGAGATTGAAAAGAAACAGTGTGTGCTCTAATAATCATAGTGTGCCCTTGTTACTTTAGGCCACTGCTGTTTCTTGTTTGAGCTCAAACTACAAGCCAAAAAAATTTGTTTTTTTTACACTATTATCACTTAAACTGAATGTAACACCACTAACATTTTCCTCTGTTGAGAGCAAAAAAAAATCGCAGAAGTTATATTTCTTCAGCATCCCTAATCCCTAAATCCCCAAATCATTCTTAAATTACAATAGCCAAATTTTAGGGTTCATTACAATTTTTCTTTAGCATCCCTAATCCCCTAATCCCCAAATTCAATAGCACAACCCAACCCTTCAAGTGGATAATCGAGCATCATGACTAAATAAAATCAATGGTATAACATACCTGAATGCGAACTCGGCTGGAGTTGATGGCGGTATTGTCCTCGGAGGTGTCCTACGGATGACGATGCGCGCAGGGAAGGGGAATTTGACCGAGAAGGTGCGGCGAAAGAGGACGACGACGACGGGCGCGTAGCGGATGGTGGTAGAATGGCGGAGCGGCGGCGTCAGTATGGTGGTGAGGCGGCAGCAAATAGGTCACGTGGAGGCTGTAAGGGGTGGTGCGGCTGTAAGGGGTGGGAGCTTTGTCCAGACGAAAGAAAAGAAAAGGGTTGCAAAGTTATTTATTTCAAACATAGCGTCGGCCAGCCGACGCTACATAATAAAAAAAATAAAAAAAAATTATTTTTCTCAAACATACCGTCGGTTGGCCGACGCTAAATCTGAAAATAAGCCTAGTGTCGGCCTTTAGCGTCGGCCTGACCGACGCAAAAGAAATAAAAAAATTAAAAAAATATATTTGTGTTCTAGCGACAGCCTAGCGTCCACACGGCCGACGCTAATTCAAGAAAATAGCGTCGGAGTCGTGGCCGACGCTAAAAGTTTGCAGCTACGCGGCCAGTTTGTTGTAGTGATATAATTAATTTCCTGACGCTTTTTGGTGAAGTTAAGGGCATACTTGCTATAGATTAAAAAAAATATTTTTCACATTAAATAATTTAGAAATTATTTTTTAGAGAGTTTTAAATTTTAAGTAAAGCACAAACTAATTTGTGTTCGTTTACAATCATGAAAATGATTTCAATGAGATTTTGATGAGAAGTTAAAAAAACTAGCTTTAGATTTTTTCCAAATTAATCAATTTTTTCAGATTCTCATTAATTTTAAAACCTGAAACAAATATTTTGTTTCACAAAAATGATTATTTTTTAAAAAAGTTGATTTTTTCACCAAAAAAAAAAGGCTGGGTTCTAAATGTCAACACCGCTTTTTACAACATATTACTTTAGCTATACCCATTTCATTTTTAAAAAAAAGTAATGTCAAATTTTTTTATTTCAATCAATAAAAACTTTATATGTAGTAATTTTGTATCCTTTATATAAGGGTTGGAATACCTATTGTACTCCTATAATATTTTTGGCTAATTAAAAAAATAATCTGTGTCACATGAGATGATATATATTATTTGAATTCTACATGTGGTTTCTAAATGGATGTAAGTAGTTCCTACACAGGATTTAGTGTATATAATGGTTGAGTATTTGTTTGGTAATGAAGGAAGTATTGTATATATAGTATATATTTACTGCTCTGAGCATGCCGCCATCCCTTGCTGATTGTTTTTTTTTTTTTTTTTTTTGACGAAGTCGATGATATATCTTGTTATAGGGTCACAATTCTACAATAAACTATAGCGGGGTCCTGGTTATATTAATTAATTATATGTAATTAAGAAACCTTAATTATTCTTGTGGTTCAATTACTAATTAGTTTATCAAGTTTTAGGTAACCCAAGCTTGACATAAACCCTTTCCCAATACCATATTGTACTTCTTATATAACTGCATGGTGACATCCTTGGATGTTTTCTTGTCTGGATGGATATTTTTTTCTTGTGACAATCATTATCAAATATACTAAAGTAATTCGGCTTTTGAAACCCGTTCTTTAATTCTTGTGCTATTTAATGCAATTTCTTGTTCAATAAAATATGCCTTGGTGTCTTAATTGATGTAACTAAAGTCCAGATGTTGAAATAACATACATAATCTATAATTCAATGAAATCAACGGGCAAGTTATCCAGTATTATTATCATAGTAGTTGAAAGCTTCACATATACTAGATAAGTGAATGGCTACAGATTCAAAAAGCAGGAAAATAACAGTTTTTCAACCCTTTGAAAGAAAAAAGGCCCCATGGATAAAGCTATGCTGCCGCAGGTGAAGTACCCTAGTGAACAATCTATCTTGCACTTCAAAATTAGTGATATTATTCTGATTGGAGTACTATATAATTCTTCTGAAACTTGACTCAAAGAAAAAACTCTAACTAGTCCCTCTGTATATTCAATTCTTCATGTCACGAGCTATATACTTTCAACAATGTTATCCTCCCCCCTTCTCTCTCTAGTCCTCTACCTCGTCTTAACACACTCCATTATATATATATATATATATATATATATATATATATATATATATATATTACTCGGGGGGAAATTAAGTAGCTTTAGTGATCAGTGATCACCTAAAGTAATCCATCATGGAACGTAATTGAAGACAAAGATAAAAGTGAGCAACGTTATGTTTAGTCCGCAAAAAAAGTTTTAGGGTTCACTCCACCAATTTTTTTTAGTTATAAGCTTAAGCCATGACTGCATGAGTAAAATTACAAAATTCAACCTGTTAATTATAGCGAGGGTAAATTTATAGTACAAGCGCATATGCACAAGAATTCTATTATTTAAACAATACTTTTTTGGAGTTAGGTTAGCAACACACTCTTTTTAACACACTCATTATTATTGGATGAATTTCATGTGGGACGTACTCAATAGAGAGTGGTCTCATGTGATATAGTGAGTCTCATGAAATCCCTACCCAATAATAAAGAGTGTATTAAAAAGTGTGTATTAAAAAGTGTGTTGCTGACATTTCCCTATTTTTTAACATCAAGATTATATTTTTATAGTTTACCATGTCACAAAGCAAAAAAGGGGGACACGGGGCTATTACGGTATCCTGAGAAATCTAAGGGTTTTGGTATCATTATTCTTTGAACCAATTACTGAATGAGTTTGCTTTTATTTAAGCTATGTCATCTGATTTATTATTTAGTACTTCAACTTTCACCTTTTACAATTTAATCGTTGACAGTAATTTTTTTCACTGCTGATAATTTAAAATAATGATTATCTGAAATTAAAAAATTATGAATCATAAAAAATTAAAATAATATTATAATATCAAATATCAAATTCAACCGGCAACATTTTAAATCCAAAAGCTTGTTTTAGAAAACTATGAACCCTAACAGCTTTTCTCTGGAACCTTTATGCTCATTGTGATGTAATCCAATATCATATTTAATTTAATCATAATTTAAAATGTAAAATTAAAAAATATATGTAATTAGTCCGGGGCTAAGTTGCAATAAGTGAAAGTTTTCATGCTAAATAATTAAAGTATGATGCCTTCATTAAATGTAAACCCATACAAATATATTGCTAAAAAATAACAGTACCAAAACCCTTAAATTTGTAAGAGTACCATAGAAATTCTCTTGAAGTAATGACCAAGAATAATAAAAAAAAAAAAAAAACATACTCATTCATATGCATCCATGTAGAATCCTTGCGGCATCCTTACATATAAAGTTAAGGATAGGAAAATTATTCACGAGCTCATTATCCATCCAGCCCAACTACACAAACCCAACCCAATCTGTTTATTGTACATTGGTTTCTAATGGATTGGATTTTACTAAAACCCATTCATGTACATGATCCATCAAGATCCACCACCTAGAAACTTCCTGTATCAGTCTAACCAATGTCAATATGTCATTGTGAATTTGTGAATTACGGATCTTGAACCAAAAATTTGAGGAAGTTGGAATAAATTTTAATGCATAATTTAAAAATATAATATTATATTATATTTTTAAATTTTAAGTTGTAATGTAAACACAGTTAATCAAAAAAACAATATTAAAGTAAATAACTAGGAATAGTGGCAGACCTACATAGTGGTGAGGGTATGCATATGCACACCCTCAATTTAAAAAAAAAATATATAATTAACCTATATTCATTTGCCCCCTCATTCATTGTGTTTGTATATATTGATAGTTATGATTTGTAATTTATTTGATTAGATATATTAAAATTTATTCCTTTAACATTTATGACTTTATCTTCTTATGTACGATAATAATTTTTATTAAGTTTTTTGAAAAAAATTGTCCCCACTGGCTTGGGGTCCTAGACCCACCATTGACTAGGAATTACCTTAAAGTGTTGCTATGCGCTATTTGAGTGATTTGAAATCATCAATAATTGAATCACAATTAAAACTTTCACAATCTCCCTTTCATTTACTTGTAGGTAAACAATATTTAAAAATATTTTAAAATTGTAGGAATCTCCCTTTCATTTAGTCTTTTTAACATGTAGATAAAAAATATTTTAAATTTTTTTGATGAGTCAAGGCTCCCCTGTCATATATAAGATCCGCCAGTGGTCATTGTAGTGATCTCGAGGTTTTGTCATTGCTTCCCACATGTGTCACGCTTGCTCTGTTGGGCGACAATATCGTAGGCTCCGAAAGCTTCTTCTTTGTGGTTGAAGGTGCCGAGTGGCGAGTCACAAGTGCTGGTGTTTCTCATAAATCCGTGTGCCCGTTCACAACTGTCATCAGTAAACTTAACTAACCAATGCGGTAACAATCGGATACAAGAAATATTTTTATCACAGAAAAAGCATAACATTTACGCTTTGTTTAGGTAATGGCAGAAGTAGGAAGGAGAGCAAAAAACAGAGAAGAAAGAATGAGTAAATGTTTTAATTTTTTGGATTGTGAGAAGTAAAAGAGAAATAAAAAAGAAAGAAAAGTTAATTTTTTTTATAAAGACATATGTGTCCATATTAACATATTTGCATAGTCTAAAACAAAAAGATAGAATTGTCAAATCTTTTTTTCTTCTTTTTCACTCATTCTCTTGATTAAGGAGGAGAGAAATTTTTTTGATGTGTGTCCCACAGTATATTTTCTTTCTTCCCTATTTTCTATCCTTTGTCAAACAAATAAAAACTCACTTTTCTTATTTATTTTTCTCTTTCCAAAATCTTCTCAACCAAATAATGGCTTACGATGATTTACCATTTAAACACGCGCCCTCTATAATCCACTCAAAAGTACGTAAGAAACACGTAAGGGCACCATCTCGAAATCAACTAAGCAATCATTCCAAATCAATTGAATTTGCTGAATAAATCTTAATAAGGAAAGGTCAGGTTACAAGTGAATCATTCACTAGCTTTTATAAACCATAACTTGACAGAGTAAAAATGAAACTTAAAAGATATATATATATATATAGATATATATATATATATATATCAGCAACTTATAACTAAAAAATTTTAAAATACACCTGAAAGTGTAGCCTGCTAATGTACTCTTGGGATTGCTAACATACACCAACTCATTTTTTTAGAAGAAATACGTTAGTAAATTATAACTAGAAATTTGTCAAATATACTCGAAGATGTAACTTGCTAACGTATTCCTTCTAAAAAATGAGTAAGTGTATACTAACAAATCAATATATACATATAGGGATAAGATCAAATGACAATATAGTATCAAATTAAACTATGACACCAAATTCTATCTCTTAATTATAGTTTAATCCTAAGGTTAAAATTAACTTGCTTAAAAGGTCATCAGAATAATCAACATGTGGTTGGTCCGAATATTAAGGGACTTAAACACCTTAAACAAGTGGTGAAGAGTTCGAATCTTGATTTTTATATACGGAGAAAACTTGATTGGGAGGGGAAAATCCACTTTGTGTGTCCAACAAATTTCTTGAGGAAGATTAATCATTGCTAATTAGCTAATTCTGAGTATAACATAAAAACAACACATTACAGGGAGCTTCCGAACAGCCTTCTGAAGCTTCTCCTCCCTCCCTCCCATTTTTTTCTCAAAACAAAAGCCTTGGGAACAGAGACCTGAAACCTTCGTCCCCCAGTCACCGCCGCCATCCAGTTCGCGTCGCCGTCGCCCATAGGTTGTTCATCCTTTGCAATTTGACACCTACTGGTAGCGCTTTCTAAATCCCCTTTTGAATTGGCAATTGAACAAAATCAACAAAGTTGCAAACCTGGTAATTTTAAATCCCCTTTTGGTTGTTAATTTTATCGCTAATTTTATTGAATTAATTATGTAATTTGTAACTCCAAAAGAATTATGCTTCTTCTTTTTAATGATTTAATGTGAGGAAGAAAAATGACCACCTCACAAGGTTCAAGTTCTGTGATAAGCCATGAAGATAGGCACTGTTGGGACCTACTGGAATTTCACTGGCTCGGTCTCTTCCTTTAAAGGAATCCCTAACACAACTAGCAAGTATAGAGAGGTAAAGATGAGGTGAGATTTTAAGAAAAATGAAGCATTATTATGTGAGAGTAAAATCTGATTTGGATTGAATTGCTTGTGCAGGATAAGAGAGTGAATTGGTATTCAACCCCCTGAAGATGATAGAGTGTGATGTTTACTTTTTTTGTTGTGATTTGTACTTGGATTAATTTGATCATGTGTTTTAACTATATATCATGTCTCCTTGAATGATTTTATCCGCCTAGGGTAATTGCAAGTGAACCTGATAATTATTTGTACTACTTTCAATTGGTGTTGAGGTTGCTTATATGCTGGAAAAACACCATGTTAAGAAGTAAGAAACTGCTTAATTGGTGTTGAGGTTAACCTCCTGACACTATCTCATTTTTGTTCTAATAATTAAGGTTGAACTTTCTCAAAAGTGCCTTTGTAAAAAGTATGATCATACTCTAGCTGTTTTGGTTTATCAAAATTTCTGATTGGACTTATTCTTACTCTCATCCATACAGGTACTGTTGTTTGAACGCTTGAAGCTGTTCTTGATGTTGTTTCGGTTGATAAGCTTGCTGTCCACTTTGGTGGAAATTAGAGAATCTGAAAGTAAAGCTCGTTCTCAAGCAGAAATACTGAAAAATGCTCTACATCAACATAGTCTAGAGTTGAGAGTAAAAGCTGGTAATGAAGCTGAAGCTGCCTGTGAACAAAGGCTTTCTGCTGTGGAAGCTGAACTAGAGGACCTAAGGGCCAAGCTGGATGCATCTGAGAGTTGAAGGATTGTATTTTTTGGCCAATATATAGTGTTGCTGTATGTACATGTCTAAAAGGACAGAACTAGATTTGTTATATGTAAATGGTAGCCATTTTGATTTTGTAAAAAACTATGCACACTTAGCAGATGTAGTGTGACAAAATTGTAGATTTTAAAATTATGGATTGATACCAAGATCTTATAACAACCTGAATTGTAGCAATGCCAATGTACTTTTTGAATTACACATCTTGTTTTTAGATGTATTTATTGGTTCATCTTAGATTCTTTTTTTATAAGCAAATGTATTATTTATAACAAGTTGCAATTACAATATTCAGTTGCAATCCTATAATTTAGATGTAGCCACCATAGCTACGTATGCCCAAACCCATATACAAAAAAATCAAAAGAAATAAAAAAAACTAAAACTAAAAAACCTATACATATCTATCCCACCCATTCCTAAGATAAGAAAAAAAACCACCCCTGCAATTTAACATAACAGAACCATGTACTAAAGTGGTTCAATTTGCAAACTGGAGCTCGACCACCTGCTGTATCAATAGATGCAGTCCAACATATCTGAAAACAGCCAACCCAAAGACTTGTAAACAGTAGAAAACAGTCCATACATGTTGCTGCCATCAAACTTAAGTTAATCAGCCAATAACAGTGAAGTAAACCTGTTGCAGCTTTTGCATTCTTTGAAACGAAAGTCCATCATTTCACCTGCTAAAAAATGCACCTCCCTGTGATACTGTTATATACTTATATCTCCACTAGCAAAAATAAAATTTTACAGGAAGAGCCAGCAAATCACAGAGAACTCATTGTAAAAATCAGAGCCACTATAGTCTTTGCCTTCAAGTTTTGCAAACTTTGAAATAAAAATTCCAGCAGTTTGCCTGAGAAAAAAGACTCCTCCTTATGATGTTGTTATATCTCCAACAGGTGAGTACTGTGATCCTCATAAATTCAAATGATGAGTATCAACACAATGATAATAAGCCATAAAATCAATACTCCTAAAATCAAAATAATGGAAAAAAAATCCAATCAATATACTAGTTTATAATAATAGCTCCCAAAATCAAAATCAACATAATGTAAAAAAAAAATCCGCCATGTATCACAGATAATCAACCTGTGACTGCAGCAACTCCAAGTACGCATCCTTAGTTGTTTACAGAAAGTTACCTGTAATTCAAAATTTACCAACCACATAAGTATACGTAGAAAATAATTTGAAACATGTACCAAAAGCACTTTAAAGCTCTTAACTCCAATTTAAGCAGGCGGATTAGTTCTTTCATCGCTTACTTTTTGCTTGCAACTACTCCTTCGATTATGACCATGTTCTCCACATATTTGACATGATCTTCTTTTTGATGAGAGACGATTCATTGGCAACTCTAGACTACTTTTGATTCTTCCAGGTTGGGACACTTTAACACCATCCTTTTACCTTTCTTTAGTTTGTGACATTATTGGATCTCTAATATTCAATTCAACATCTTCGTTTACTTGCTCATACATGTTCGAATCTTGACAACTTGTATCTGAAATAAGTATGTGCTTACTACTTTTCATTTCAGAATCCATCATTGTGACCTTTTTGTAGGTTTGTTCTACATCTGATGATATAAACTCGCATAATTTTTCATATTTTGAAACAAGATCAGATAATGAGCTCAACTGATTATTCACATGCATACTTTGCAGAGTTGCTGAATTACTATTCTCACATACGGAATTTGTTTCTCTAACACCAAATCCAATGCCCTTATTAGGATCTTTTGTCCAACGTTGTAAAATATAGTTATTTTGAATTTCAACAATATTTTTTGCTTGAAAAATCACCAAGATGTGTCTACATAGTATCCCCATAAATTCATATAGTTGACAATCACATTTGGCAGTCCTTGTAGTAAGATCCACGAAAACAATAAATGAGTCTCAGGAATCATAAGAATTAGTTACCTCATATGTATATTGAGACCCACTTTTCTCAATTTTATCCTTTATGAATTTACTAAACTTTGCGAGCTCATCTTGAAACTTATTAAAAATGTTTCTTGTGTAAACAGTTGCAGCATGCTCTTCAAGTTTTGACCCAACACTTAAGAGACATGATCGATGTCTTGATTTAAAATCTTTTTTTCTTTCTTTCTCGTAGCGGCTATCCACTACTTTGTCAAACTTTGCTACAAAATCTCGTAGTGTTGTTGAAAAATCAACAAAAGAATAAAAAAAAGCATTAATGCTTTCACTCCTCTGCGTAGTATTCATTCCAATAAAAAAGGTATTCCTATTATAAACAGGAATCCATGGCTCTCTTATATTATATAAACCTTGAAGCCATTCATTTTTCTCCAAATCATACTTAACCATTATATGGTGCCAATTTTCTTCAAAATCTTTTATGCAAGATGAATCACGAATACACCTTTTTAGCTCACGCTGGATGCCGAGTATGTGGAAACACCTTGGTTATTGTAGTTCCAATTGTCAAATCTTGACCTGTACACCCATTGCCTTGAGTCAATTTTCAAACAACCATGTAAAAGACCTCTCTGTTTCATCTTGCAACAAAGCACAACCGAATAAAATGGATTAGTAATGATGATTCAACCCTGTAAAAGGCGCAAATGGCATACTGTACTTATTGGTTTTATATGTTGTATCAAATGTAACATATCCGAAAACTTTATATAGGCTAACCTTGATCTTGCATCAACCCAAAAAAAGTTAATCATTCGAGCATCATTATCACATTGTATTGCATAAAAGATGACAAAAGTTAAAAACATCTTGACCATCACCGACCTCTAAATTTCTAGATCGAAGATCTTTAAGATGATTCCAACAATTTCTGCTAGAAAAGGATGAGCCTTCATTGTTAAACATCGCAGTAACTTTTCCAGTAGGCAAGCCCTCTTGATCAAACTTTTCAACAAGGTTCTTTGCTGCCACACTTATTTTTTTATGACACCTAAGATAGTTCACACTCTTAGGGCTGACCATAACATGATTATGAACATTGTTAAAACTAATGATAGCCCATTTTTGTCTCCCTCGTGCTTTTGAATCAACAAGTGATGCCTTACAATCAGTTCTTGAACTTGAGCACCTTTTCTTACCTTTTCTCGTGATTGTATTACTTTCTTCGTTACCGATTCTATTAACTACACGTTGGCCAGCATTAGAGCACACAAGTATGCATAAATTTGGCTTAGTTGAACAAGTACGAATTCCAATTCCTTCTTCCTTGGCAAATGCTTTGTAGAAGTTTTTAACATCTAGATAGGTTATGATGAGAAAGGTTATGATGCTCATGGACATTAGCATCATGTTCTGAAGCATTCTTTGAGCTTCTTTCTTCATTGCTATGAGAACTCTCAATGTACTATATGGAAAAAAAATAAAAAATAAAAGGCATATTATACAAGTCTTCAAAGCCAGAATTTTATAAAATAGTAGCAGAATTTTATTAGAACTATATCAAAGACATAAGACAAATAAAATAAAAGAATTAATAAATCTTACCTCTATGTTATAATTCTCTTCTTCAACAATTGGTCTTGTATTCTCCATCACACTGTAACCCTTTAAATAAGAAAATATATTTGTGACAATTCAACTTACAGCAACAGAGAGGCAAAGTTCTGTTGAAGGAAGCCAAAAGCTTCTTGTTAGAAGAAGTTGTCGTCCTCCCAAGTTGAAGACCGACCAACGCAGACTTGGCTCCAAAGTTGAGATGTGCTCTTGTTTCTGCTTTGATGGAAGACAGCGAGGATTTTTAGTGGTGAGGCTTGGCTCCAACGCAGAGTAACTCTGCTGTGATGGAAGATGGCGAGGATTTTCCTTGTTGGATTTGGGCGATCTGAGGTGAAACGTGAGTGGGAGAGGTGCAGGAGAGCAAGCACGGAAGCAAAAATAAGGATTAGAAGAAAGAACACGGGGAAGGAATACCAATGCCAGAGCAAAACCGAGAAACAGTAGCACAAGTGAGAGAGCGAAAACGAGAAATATATGCTCCCGTGAGGATTTAAGTGAGTAAATATATACTTTCAGATTAAATACAGATAAATGAATAGAATTTGGTGTCAAATATTTAGTTTGATACCATGATCTGATTTGATCCTATTATATATATATATATATATATATATATATATATAGAGAGGGAATTAATTTATCTCAAGAGTAACTTTAAGAGAATTACTCCCAATCTCATCCATCCATTTATTTTAATCCAATAAATCTATATTAATTCATTAAAAAAGTCATTCCAACTTTATTAAATTTTTTTTTTTTTTTTTTTTTGAAATTGCTACAATTTACTATGTAAAGCACAAATGTCAAGAAAGTCTCCGTGGTTTCTATCCACCATGGAGAATGGGTTTATTGGTTCTCTGGAGCTATAACTTTTTCACCTATTCCAAATTCCAATGTCTCGGCATATGAAAGGTCATACAAATTACAAAAGTTGTAGATTTATGCATTTCCTCTTCCTTAGCAGCAACCCTATATCTTCTCTTCTCTATTATATTATAATTTTTAACAATTAACAATTCCACAAAAAAAGTAGAACTCGCAGAGAATGAGAATAGGTTGCCAGGAGTGGACATGTTTGTATGAATAGCAGATCTAGAGATTGAACCACCCATGATGGTGATTAATACAGTGATATCTGTTATGGCTTATGATTATCCAGCTGAGAAGATCAGTGTGTGTCACTCCCGGATGATGGTTGGTTAGAAATTACGTTCTATGCTCTGCTAAGCATTGGGTCCCTTTCTGCAAGAGGTTCAAGGTGGAACCCACCCAGGTCACCTGTTGCTCTAACGGAGCTCACGGTGGTGGGCGGCGAATCTGCTTGGTTCGTGGCTTGGCTTACGGCGGTTCTTCTGTGATGAGTGCGGATGGAGCGGTGGCTGCGTCGCGGAACTCGCGGTGGTGTGCGGTCGTCCGAGGGGAACTGCATGCGGTGGTGCGGAGGTGGGTCTTCTGCCTTGCTTATGTGTTTACGGTTAGGTTATGTTTTTTTTTTCGGATGAAATATGAAACAATCCCTGCTGCAGCTTCTTCATGAGCTGCTTTAACTCCTCCAATATTGCAATTTCCAGATCAATAATCTTCTGCACATCAGTAATCTTCTCTCTGAGTTTGTCTTCACTCATGCTTTTTTGGGTTAAATTATGGATAAAGTTTGTTACTTTATGGATTTACTCTATTATTTTTGTTGTTCTGTCTTCACTCATGCTATATGATATTGAGCCTGTATCTTTTATTCTGTTTTAAGATGTTGACAAAGACAGAGGATAAAAAAAGAGTAAACTGTGTTGGGGGTTAATGGCATATGTTTGGAGGATCTTATGATGAATGAGTTTGTAGGTTCCTATATCTAATCGTTTATGACACTATGGGTCTGCTTGGTAAGGCACTTCAACGAGCTTATAGTGGATAGCTTATAACGGATGAGAAAGTAGTCCCGTTTGGTAAGCGCATCTGTCACGAGCTTATAGCTTTTTTTCACGAGCTTATAGTGTTTTTTCCAGACGCTACTTGAAGTTGCGTTTGAACTTATAGCTTATAGCGTTTCATTTTTCTTTCCACTCTTATACTTATTATCTTCATTTAATTCTATCTTTATTTTTTTCTCTCTCTTTTATGTAAAATCATTAATGAAGATATCCTTTTATGTAATTTTATATTTTTCAGCTAGTTCAACCGTTAGTTTTACCAAACACTTTCACAGAAAATAAGCTAGCTCATCCGCTATCCGCTATCAGCTAGCTTATCCGCTAACAGCTAATTTTACCAAACAGGCTCTATATGTTGTTTTTAATAGTGATTTTCTAATTGCAGGTGTTCATCTTTAGATTAACTTTTTCAATCTTTATCACTTCACCTTGGTATTTTAAGGTTTTGATCATTTAAATTTATGGGCTTGAATTCTCTTTCACTTTTGGGTTTACTTTGCATTGATTTGTGTTTTTTCGGCAGATTATTTTCGTTTTTTTAGAGTTAATCCGCACATTGGTAAGTAAAGAGAGATTAATTGTTCTTTTAACTTTTACTGATTAAAGGGTTTGCTCATTTGGCATTTTTGTTTTGGATGGATTTGGGTTTCCATCGTTTTCAAGTATTAGACTTTATTTGGTTTCTGTCATTTCGGAGGTGTTTATTCCTTTTTAATAACATTGAGTTCTTTTTATATATGGAAATACATGACAGCATAAATTTCCCAGGTTTCTGTTGTAGTTTACCTACAGTGTTTCTTTTGCTCTCACAGTAAAGTTGATTGCTAATTCAGGTGGTGGTAGATGTAGATGATATTTTTCGGAGTTGATTGTTAAAGTTTCTGATTTCAATATGGTTGCTTGTTATTAGAGGTGGTGGCCAAGGTTAGTATTAGATGTAGTTGATATCTTGCACATTGCTCTCTTCCTGGATTTTCTCTTTCTCTTTTTTCTTTAAATTAATGAATCATTTTAAGCATTCCAAATTTCATGCGCTGGTGAATAATGTAGGAATTAGTGGCTTCAACAAAGATGAAATAGTTAGTTGACATGTTTTCGCTACTCTATTTGGGGTAATATTGGTCTATCTACATATAAAGCCCTCTTAAAAAGATTTGGGTTTCGTGTACATGAATAGAGATGAAGTTCATTGTGTGCAACAAAGAGAAGAAGACCAGTAAAAGTTGAAAGGATAAAAGATCTTCCATACAAAATAAAACAAAAATTAAAAATAATACTATTATTATCATCATCTAATCAGATTTTGTCCGCTAGACAAAACTAAAGCATTATTAATTATCATGCCCTATGACAATGGTTTGACAGATAGCTGAGGTTGTTAATATTGTGAAACTTCTGATGAGTTTCAGCAGGGAGCACAAAATTGGTGCAATTGATAACTCGGCCTTTTTCACTTTATTACTTACATTGTGTTGGGTTGTAATATTATTATCTTTGTCATGTATTGAACATAGGGATATAGGCCCCAAATTGTTTCTTCTATTTTGTAAGTCGGCGACTGTTACTGATATCCCTAGATTTTGATTTCATGTGTAGTAGGGCTGAGTAATAAATCATATAGTTGGGCTATACCTTTGTTTGGTTTAATGCTTGATTTTTTTTCAAATATATCCATACTAAATTTTGGTGGGTGTGATTTATTCGTCAAAGGGATGGTAGGAAAGTTAGTTTAGGCAAGTGTCTTATTCAAATCCATTAATCAATCAACCGTATAATAAAAAGAGAATCCTAATTTATGAAATTCTGTTATAATATTCTGTTAAGTAGCAACTTTGTATTGTAACATCTATGCTTTAACAAAATTATGACAAATGACATGCCAATCATTCATATATTTTTGTTTTGTGATTGCCTTCAAAAAGATTATAGTTATTAAACTTTATTTGCATTCTGTCTAAGGAAGTATAATTGTTTAGTTGTGACTATTTGGTTATGACTTTTGGTGAGATGATGGAATGGGAAGAAGATTTGTGATGATATAGTATTCTGGAGACTTGAGTAGTGGTCCGAGAAGGACATTGAGATTTGAGGCGCATAGTGGTGTGATTATTATGAAGTCTTACCTGAGCATTCCTCTAAATAGATAGGTGGTATCTTATGTAGTTCTATATTTTTTGTAAGCATTGTGACTGGCACTGTAGGTTTCATTTGATTTCGGAACTCAAAATGCAAATGTAAACATATGGTGTAGCATCTCATTAAGTATAACGGGCTTACAAAATGTGACTGTACTATATCTGTTTATACTTTGTTGAGTCGATATGATTGGTGCTATCTGCCATTCTGTCATGTCTACGACATTATGTTGAAATGGAAGCAATGGGGCGTGCCAGCTTGTTTTTTTTTTTTTTTTTTTTTTTTTGCATTTGTCTTTTCATGTTATGCTTCTTATAAGTTATTTCATACCCCTTATTTATCTATTTTTAGTTTTTCGTGATGAATCAAACACATGTTACATTTTACATAACATTTTAAAATTATTTTTGGCTCAAAAGTTTAAAATTAGTGTTTTCTATGTTCAATACATACTATGACAACTTAGTTAAATCATTCTTAATATAATCCCGAGCAATACATGGGCATATTTATTTTGGACATTTTTTTTCTTATATCTTATTATTTGTAATTGAAGAACTTAATTGCTTCCAAATAAATGAATAATACATAATTATACCTCCTATGCATTACTTATCTGTGCATTGTATAGGTCCATCGTCTAGAATTCTTATATATATATATAAAAGATAACTTTTTATGTAAGAGTGAAGGGTTTATTTTTATCCTTTGGATCACATATGCATGATTAATATTAAAACATAAAATCGTTAGACATTTTTAAGTGATCATATGATCAATAACTAATTTTTAATCTTGATAATCAATGTATGTACGTAGGAGCGGCAAGACGGACCAACTTGACCTGCCATTGATCGTCAAGAAAGGTCGAGCGGGTTGGGCCACCTAGACAAAATGGGTTGAAACTCCCGACCATCCCGATTAGTGATAGGTTTGGTGGGTTGGCAGGTGGGTCTGTCAAGAACAAAAAACTAGAGAATGGGTTGGCGACCCACTAAAAAATAATAAACTATTAAAAAACAATTATAAAATAGAAAAATAGTCATATAATTAAGCAGAAAATGAGTTGATGGGTTGACCCGCTAAAAAATAATGAAAAAAATTGAAAAACAATTATAATATATAATTTTTGTTTAATACAGACGGGTTGGCTCGCCAACCCGCCTCGCTCACATCTAACCCGCTTTCTTTGTGGGTTAAGCAGGACGGATCAAAATGGGTTTGTGGGTTGAGAACCCCAGTCCAACCCACCAAAATAGGCAGGTTAAACAGGTTGACCCGTAGGACCCAATCCATTTTGCCACCCTTATATATATGGTTTTAATGGTCAAAATTTGCACCTCTCACTCTCATATAAAAAAACCTTTTTCACTAGATATGCGCTATATATATATATATATATATATATAAGAGTTTAATTGCTATAACTATCAGTGTAAAGTTTTTTGCAATATCAACCAGTCAGAAATCATGATATGAGTGACATCTAAAGTAGTTTGGATAAGTGTCAAACATTTTAGCTGTTTTGATAAGTTATGATTGATTGATATTGTAAAAAGTATTTGCACAGTTAGTGCATACCAATTATATATATGTATAACACGATATCATCTTACATCGTCGCCTTCCTGTCATATGGACTCATAGATTTCACAAGGATAAAAAACTGGAACTAGACTGTGATAACCGGGTTTGAGGACCGTCCACAAATGCTATCCACATCTAAATCTTATTCAAGACTTGGTAACCTAAGTTCTGAAACCAACTTTGTTATGACCCAAATTCAGTAGTCATGACTGGCCGAAAAGGAAAGCAGGAACTTTACTCCTTGTAGCCTATCAAGCATACACAATATGTGTCATCCAAAGTATAAAGAGTTCCATTCATTAATACATCAAAATAATGAATTTAATCCATCACATAAGCAAAAGGAATACGTAGTCCTGAATTAACCTAACGTTTACAACTCAATAAGAAAAAAAGCACAAATCCACAAACAAAACAAATGACACTCTCTCCACATGACACACAACATTTACAGGCGGCTTCCGCTCAAAAGGAGCATGAGATGATCCGGAGAATATAGACCTAGCCCTACATGTAACATCCCAGTTTCTGAAACCTTAATTGAGATAGATGGCCTAGATCAAGTATTTATATGTTTGTTAATAATTGCTATCATTTCTAGAATATGCGCTTAGGGAACCTGTTAAGAGTAGGAATGAAATGGATAAGAAAAGGATGAGGGACAAAGGATCAGGAGCATAACGCTTAAGCGAGGACTAGTGGAACCCTCAAGCGTGTTAACGTTCTAGCGTGGAGAGTTTGGACGCTCAAGCATAGACCCTCTGACTAGTTGACTGGCAGTGATGGGACGTAAAGTGACACATGTCGGTTACGTGTCGCAGCCGACACGTGATAGGTGGTGAGGAAATGTCAACGCTCAAGCGTTGAGGAAGCCAACGCTCAAGTGTTGGAACACTAACGCGTGGAGATCCGGAACACTACAGCGTTGTTAGCAGAGTTTTACCTCTATAAATAGTTCTTCATTTTCACTTGGCACGAAATTTTGGCAAAACTTACAGAGGCCAGAGAACGAAGGAGAGGTCAAGGAGCAGCTGAAAGTTGAGATTCAAGTTTGTGATCCGTTCGTTGATCCGATTACAGTTCCGATCGAGTTTTCGTGATCAGCGCGACTCCTATTCCAATTCTATCGATTTTCTTTTGTGATTTGACAAGGTTAAGCCGAGGTTCCATATCAACCTACATTGTACCTACACAATGTTCTCTTTTGGTTTATGCTTCTTTTCACGGTTTTTACTTCGTATTAGGGTTAATGCTATAGTCTACGTGTTATTTCCGTGATTAGGGCAAGTTTGGAAGTTGCGCGCGGAACCTGTTGGAGCAAGTAGGCCACGGCTGTGAGGAGCTGGTGGGAAGCTCAGAGTGCTCGTTGTGCTCACGATTATCACCACGTTTGTTATCAGGTGGGGAGAAAGAGTTACACACATCGGGGGGGCAAGAGTAGTCCATATAGTTGTATTATATGTTTTCTGTGTGTAGGGGAACCCTAAACCCTACGTGAGGTTGAGCCCTGACAAAGTACCTAAACCCTAGGTTTAGTTTACTTTGAGCTATCACCGTTATATTTGATACCCTCGGCTAGTAGATTTGTGATGCATGATAAAATGTCCTATGTGTTGATATATGCGTACCTGCCACTTATGATATTAGATATATGCAAGATATGCATGATGTGTTGATGATAATGGCATGTTGGTATGCATGTTGTTTACTGCTTTATGGAGCATGTTGATAAATGATGAATTGTTGCATTATATCTGGAAATGCTTGTATGTATGAAATATGGAGGTTTAGCATGATTAAGGATTTCACCCCATTGTGTACGTTTGATCTGATAATTGAAATATGAGGATATAGTTGGAGCTTGGAGCTCGTAAGGTTATGATGGGAGCTTAGCTCATATGGTTACATGTGGAGCTGGGAGCTCGCATGGTTACAATGGACTTTGGAGCTCATATGGTTACCATTGGAGCTTGAAGCTCATGTTGCTAAGAGCAAGTTTGCATGTGCTGTGATATCAGCTCAAGAGAGATGGATGACATGCATAGCATATGCGTATGATGCCAAGTGGCTCACAGCATACGAGGTTGGTGCACCGAGTGCGGGTGCGAAAAATGGAAGGGTAGGTCTGTGAGATCTTGGGGATATATTGGACACAAGTGTACCCACATGAGACCGGTATGGTAGCGCCTATTGGGTCGTGGCAGTCCTGGGCACGTCCTACTATCTCGATTGGACCCTGAGTCTTTCCAGTTGCCGGGGGATCTTTCGGGGAGGCCCAGTTAACCCTCTTTGTCGGGAACAGTTGAGCGGTGATGTACTCTTATGGGTCACGGTAAGTGGAACGGATTACCGGAACGAACCAACTTGTTGTCCGATGTGCGGACGTGATGTTGCCTTTAGTAGGGTGTTTAGTACCGGCCGTCATGCATAGAAAGAGTATGTGTACATTTATCTAGGGAACGACCGTAGTGTCGTGGTATTAAGAGATGGTTGTGTTTGCTATATGTTCTGCATTGCATCATCCCTGTCATAGATGTGCTGTATATCTTATCACTCTATATTTTCTTATATGTTATGCTTTCGATCTGCGAGCAGACGACGAGTTAGTTGGAGCTGACTATGGACCTGAGGATGCATCCCTTCCTCCAGGCAGCATCGGGGGTCTCGATGTTGGGAGAGCTTGAGATCATCTATCACGACGAGCAGGGGTGGCAGGTGGACCCCTCTACATTCTTGACCGTGTACACCGGACCAGTGAGCATGCGGTTTCGGGGCGGAATTCCACCACGAGCAGACATCATGCGATTGTACAGAGTGATCCAGTTTCTTCTGTTTCCCCAGATATGGCACCCATCCAGGCCACGTGAGCCGGATTTTATGTGGGCTGCCCCAGCATCATCTCACGTGACTAGTCGCAGAGGCTTCGTGTAGAGAGGACAGCGCAGGAGGTCAGAGCCTATTTGAGAGCCGCTAGGCGTAGACGGATTATTATGTCTAGTTCTTCCTCGAATTATGTGCCTTTGCAGGTTTATGGGTGCACGTATGGGGAAGGACAAGGTAGCTCAGGACTTTTACGTCGTTGAGGATGTGACATCGCTAGTGCGTCTGTCGTAGGATGTGAGGTGAGACTATTTTTGATGTATTTTGAGAGGGAAAGGGGAGAGCTTGTGAGTTCGAGCGTTGGAGTCCTTTTTTTATGCTCATGTTGTATTTTCACTTTCATTTGTATTTCCGCTTGTATATGTACTTAGCCCTACTGATGGGGCCACCATATATATATCTGCACTATGTGTGTTTTCGTTTATCTTGTTGTGTTTACTTTGATATCGTGCGCTTTTATATTGAATGCTTGTTATCGTTTGTTTTAATAAGTGCGAAATCGCT
The DNA here is from genome assembly GCA_039655645.1 of Ammopiptanthus mongolicus. NCBI lineage: Eukaryota > Viridiplantae > Streptophyta > Magnoliopsida > Fabales > Fabaceae > Ammopiptanthus > Ammopiptanthus mongolicus. The sequence goes on along the minus strand of CM077351.1, from coordinate 17,473,577 downwards.
GAGTTACAGTTAATAGTATAAGTCAATTGTAAAATAATGGGACTTTCTCGAGTGGAACTTGGGGACGTCACATTAAGGTGGTATCAGATCAGTTTGGTCCTATCCGGACTAAGGAAGTCAGGGACCAAGACTGTGAGGTATTACGAAGTTGAACTGGCAAAGTTTGTCATCTCTGCAAGAGAGTACGACTGTGTCTAACAGGATATAAGGAGCGCGATCGATTGTTGTAATGATTGTATGAATGATAAGTAGATGTATGTATTTATGCTACTTATCATGTTTGAACTTTGAGCTAACGGTTACTTGAATCAGGAACCAATGGCTCGAGGTAGAGGTAAAGGCAGAGGTAGGACTGGACTCAATGGAGGTCAGGAGGCTGAAGCATTACATATCAGGAATGGAGCTGAGTCGCTGGAAACCCTCAGGACTATAAGGGATATGGCTACTGCAATGGTACAGCAAACTCAACAGAATTCCCAACTCATTCAGTTAACCCGTGAAAGTCAACAGCAACAAAAACAACAGAGGAATGTTAAGACTGAGGATGCTGGTTTAGATGCCTTCATGAGGCGACAACCTCCTCAGTTCAATGGGGATTACAATCCCGAGGGGGCAGAGCTATGGATTCAAGAGTTGGAGAAGATCTTCGCAGCGACACATTGTGATGAGGCTCAAAAGGTTTCTAATGCTTCTTTCATGTTGGTGGGAGGAGCAAAGATGTGGTGGAAGGAAAAGCAGAGGTTATTTGAGGATGAAGGAAGAGCCGTGACTTAGGGGCTGTTTCGGGAATGTTTCTTGGAAAAATATTTTCCTAGGATGACCAGGAGGGCAAAGGACAAAGAGTTCCAGAGTTTGAAACAAGGCAATATGACAATCGGGGAATATAAAACAAGATTTGAAGCGCTGCTTAAGTTCTCAGAGTTCTATCAGCGATATCCGGATGAGGTGTGGATGTGCCGTAGGTTTGAGGACTGTTTAAAGTATGAGATTCAGAAGGCTATAGTGCTGTTGGGGATTACTGTATTCCCTGACATGCTGGATCGGTGTTTGGCAATTGAGAACATTGAAAAAAGAAAAGAGATGGCAACAAGAAGCGGAGGACCTATCCGCAGTAACCAAAGGGGTAGGGGTGGAATGTTTTAGAGTGTTAGAGGAACTTACCAGGGACCAATTCAAAATACGAGAGATGCTGGAAATCAGAGGCCAAGTGCAACTCAGGAGTTGCAAGGTTGTTTCAAGTGTAGGGGACCACACATGGCTCGAGATTGCAGAAGCCAAGTGCTGGGAGGACCATGACTTGTTATGCATGTGGGAAGCAAGGACACATGGTCAAAGACTACAGGCAAGGAAATGCACAACCAAATGGTGCGACTGGACAGGCTGCGAGACCACAAGCCACAGGGAAAGTGTTTGCCGTGAGGGGAGCTGAATCCTCTCGATGCCTAAATCTGATTCAAGGTAAGTGTTTAGTTTCAGGCAAGCTCTTATCTGTGTTGTTTGATTCAGAGGCTACTCATTCGTTTATTTCTATGGAGTGCATGGATCATTTAGGGATACCAATTTCATCTTTACCATATGACCATACTGTTTCCACACCCACGGATGATTCATTGACTACCCTGTTTGTATATTCGAAAGGCCCTATTACAATAGAGAACCGATATTTCATTGTTGACCTAGTCTGTCTGCCTATGCAACAGATTGATGTTATTTTAGGCATGGATTGACTTTCGGCTAACCATGTGATATTGGACTATTCAAATAAGACCCTTTGTTTTTCTGAGCAATCTGGATTGATGACTGCTAATGAAGGTATTCCAACGGGTGTACGATCTGGAGAGTGCGTGGTGCTGTTCTCCTTAAAAGCGAAGGAAACTTCGAGTGTGGAAGCGCTGTCAATTGTGCGGGAATTTTCGGAGGTATTTCCGGATGATGTTCCTGGGTTACCACCGGAGAGAGAGATCGAGTTCGCCATAGATCTTGTACTAGGAACTGGACCTATTTCGATAACACCTTATCGAATGTCTCTCGCGGAATTGGTGGAGTTGAAGAAACAATTGGATGAAATGCTAGGCAAGGAATTCATCAGACCTAGTGCATTGCCATCGGGAGCTCCGATACTGTTCGTCAAGAAGAAGGGCAAGAGTTTGAGGTTATGTGTGGACTATCGTCAGTTGAACAAAGTGACGATAAAGAACAAGTACCCGTTGTCGAGGATAGATGATTTGATGGATTAGTTGAGGGGAGCAACTGTATTCTCCAAGATCGATATGCGATCAGGTTATCATCAAATCAGAGTGAGGAAGGAGGATATACCAAAGACTGCTTTTCGAAGTCGGTATGGGCATTACGAGTATTTGGTTATGCCGTTTGGTATGACTAATGCGCTGATCGTGTTCATGGACTATATGAACAGGATATTCTGACCGTTCCTAGGTAAGTTTGTTGTCGTATTTATCGATGACATTCTTATTTACTCTTCGAGTAAGGAGGAACACCAAGAGCATCTTAGAGTAGTGTTGTAGGTGCTGAAAGATAGGCAGTTGTATACAAAGTTATCCAAGTGTGAATTCTGTCTAGAGGAAGTACAGTTCTTAGGACATGTGATCAACAAGGATGGAATCACAGTGGATCCTGCTAAGGTTGAAGCAGTGGTTAAGTGGGAAAGCCTAAAGTCTGTGAGTGAGGTTCACAGTTTTCTTGGTTTAGTGGGCTATTATAGATGGTTCATTAAAAGATTCTCTAAGATTATGTTGCCTATGACGTAATTGACGAGAAAGGGGAAGACGTTCGTGTGGTCAGAAGCTTGTGAACAAAGTTTCTTAGAGCTGAAGCGGAGGTTGACTACGTCACTGTTGTTGGTTTTGTCAGATCCGTCAGGACGTTTTGACATATACTGTAATGCGTCGTATCAATGATTGGGCTGTGTCCTCATGCAAGAAGGAAGAGTGGTGGCATATGCCTCCAAGCAGTCGAGAGTGCATGAACATAACTACCCTACTCACGATTTGGAGCTAGCTGCGATAGTGTTTGCATTGAAGATATGGAGACACTATCTGTATGGTGCTAAGTTCAGTATATTTAGCGAACATAAGAGCCTAAAGTATTTGTTTGACCGGAACATGAGGCAGAGGAGGTGGAGGGAATTCATAAAGGATATGAATTCGACCTGCAATACCATGCAGGCAAGGCTAATGTTGTAGCGGATGTGCTTAGTAGGAAGTCCCTACATCTATCTGCAATGATGGTACGAGAGCTTGAGTTGTTAGAGCAGTTTAGAGATTTGAATCCTGATGTGGAAATCGTCGAGGATAAGATGAATAGGTGGATGGAATTCATAAAGGACTATGAATTCGACCTGCAATACCATCCAGGCAAGGCGAATGTTGTAGCGGATGTGCTTAGTAAGAAGTCCCTACACGTATCTGCAATGATGGTACGAGAGCTTGAGTTGTTAAAGCAGTTTAGAGATTTGAATCCTGATGTAGAAATCGTTGAGGATAAGATGAATCTTGGGATGATTGAGGTAAATAGCGATTTCCTGAATTTGCTTTGGAGAAGGCAAGCTGAAGATGAGTACCTTAAGAATGTTAATCGGCTGATCGAGGAAGGTGAGACGTTTGAGTTCAAGAGAGGTTCGGATGGCCTCATCAGGTTTGGCGGCAAAGTTTGTGTGCGTGAGGATAGTGAAGTTAGAATATGATTTTAGAGGAAGCACACAAGAGCAAGTTGAGTTTTCACCCAAGAGCTACTAAGATGTATCAGGATCTGAAGAAGTTATTCTGGTGGCCAGGGATGAAGAAGGAAGTTGCAGCTTATGTCCTATCCTGTTTGGTGTGTCAAAAGGTGAAGGTTGAACACCGAAGCCAGCAGGATTGTCGCAATCAAAGGATATTCCGGAATGGAAATGGGACAATATTGCAATGGACTTTGTTTCTAGGTTACCAAGGACTCAGAAGAGATGTGATGCGATTTGGATCATCATAGATAGGTTGACGAAATGTGCTTATTTCTTGCCTATCAACCAGAACTATTCTCTGGAGAGATTGACTCAGATTTACATCAGGGAGGTGGTGAAACCACATGGTGTACCTTCGAGTATCATCTCGGATTGAGACCCGAGGTTTACTTCGAGGTTTTGGGAAGTCTAAACGGAGCATTGGGAACCAAGTTAAGGTTAAGTTCTGCTTATCATCCCCAAACAGATGGTCAGTCAGAACGGACGATTCGATCGTGGGAAGATTTGCTGAAAGCATGTGTGTTGGAACACACGGGAAGCTGGGACAAGTTTCCTCCTTTGATTGAGTTTACTTACAACAACAGTTATCATTAAAGTCTTGGGATGGCACCGTATAAAGCGTTGTATGGAAGGAAGTGTAGGACTCCATTGTATTGGTTTGAAACCATAGAGAATCAGTTGTTAGGGCCTGAGTTGGTGCAACAAATGACGGAACAGGTTAAGTTAATCCGGGAAAAGATGAAGGCCGCAAGGCATAGGCAGAAGAGCTATGCTGATAAGCGGAGGAGGCCTTTAGAATTCCAGGAGGGCGATCATGTATTTATAAGAGTTATCCCAAGGACGAGTATTGGCAGGGCAATTCAATCTAGGAAGCTTACACCCAGATTCATAGGATCAGTTCAAATTCTTCGCCGAATTGGCCCAGTAGCTTACCAAATAGCCTTACCACCTAAATTGTCAAGACTTCATGACGTTTTTCATGTATCCCAGCTTAGAAAATATTATCCTGATCCATCGCCTGTGTTAGAGCCCGAACCTTGAATACGAGGCTTTACCTGCTCGGATAGTGGATAAAAGGATCAAGGAGCTTCGCAGTAAGCAGATTCCCTTGGTAAGAGTGGAATGGGACCCAATAACCGGAGATTCAACATAGGAAAGAGAGGCTCAGATGCGCCAACAGTACCCGTCGTTGTTTACAAGGTATGAACGAGGAATTTCGGGGACAAAATTCTTTTTAAGGGGGGTGGTAATGTGACATCCCAGTTTCTGAAACCTTAATTGAGATAGATTTCCTCGATCAAACATTTATATGTTTCTTAATAATTGCTATCATAGCTGGAATGTGCGCTTAGAGAACCTGTTAAGAGTAGGAATGAATTGGATAAGAAAAGGATGAAGGACAAAGGATAAGGAGCATAAAGCTCAAACGTGGACCAGTGGAACGCTCAAGCGTGCTAACGCTCTAGCGTGGAGAGTTTGGACGCTCAAGCGTTGACCCTCTGACCAGTTGACTAGCAGTGATGGGCTGTAAAGTGATACTTGTCGGTTACGCGTCGCAGCCGGCACGTGGTGGGCACTGCCTTGGTGGTGAGGAAACGTCAACACTCAAGCGTGGAGATCTGGAATGCTAAAGTGTTGTCAACAGAGTTTTACCTCTATAAATAGTTCTTCATTTTCACTTGGCACGAAATTTTGGCAGAACTTACAGAGGCCAGAGAACGAAGGAGAGGTCTAGGAGCAGCTGAAAGTTGAGATTCAAGTTCGTGATCCGTTCGTTGATCTGCTTCAAGATCCTATCGTGTTTTCATGATCAGCGCGACTCCTATACCAATTCTATTGGTTTGCTTTTGTGATTCGACAAGGGTAAGTCAAGGTTCCATATCAACCTACATTGTACCTATACAATGTTCTCTGTTGGTTTAAGTTTCTTTTCACGGTTTTAACTTCGTATTAGGGTTTATGTTATAGTCTACGTGTTATTTTCGTGACTAGGGCAAGTTTGGAAGTTGTTTGCGGAACCCGCTGGAGCAAGTAGGCCGCGGCTATGAGGAGCTGGTGGGAAGCTCAGAGTGCTCGTTTTGTTCGCGATTATCACCACGTTTGCTATCAGGTGGGGAGAAAGAGTTACACACGTCGGGGGGGCAAGAGTAGTCTATATAGTTGTATTGTATGTTTTCTGTGTGTAGTGGAACCCTAAACCCTACGTGAGGTTGAGCCCTATCAAAGTAACTAACCTTAGGTTTAGTTTACTTTGGGATATCACCGTTATATTTGATACCCTAGGCTAGTAGATTTGTGATGCATGAAAAAATGTGATGTGTGTTGATATATGCGTACCTGCTACTTATGATATTTGATATGTGCAAGATATGCATGATGTGTTGATGATAATGACATGTTGGTATGTATGTTGTTTACTGCTTTATGGAACATGTTGATAAATGATGAATTGTTGCATTATATCTGGAAATGCATGTATGTATGAAATATGGAGGTTTAGCATGATTAAGGCTTTAACCTCGTTGTGGACATTTGGGCTGATAATTGAAATATGAGGATATAGTTGGAGCTTGGAAATCATATGGTTATGATGGGAGCTTGGATCTCTTATGGTTACAAGTGGAGCTAGGAGTTCGTATAGTTATATTGGAGCTTGGAGCTCATATGGTTACCTTTGGAGCTTGGAGCTCATGTTGCTAAGAGCAAGTTTGCATGTGTTGTGATATCAGCTCAAGAGAGATGGATGACATGCATAGCATATGCATATGATGCCAAGTGGCGAGCCGTATGTTGTGAGGCATACGAGATTGGTGCACCGATTACGAGTGCGAAAAACGGAAAGGTAGGTTTGTGAGATCTTGGGGATATACTGGACACAGGCGTACCCACATGAGACCGGTATGGTAGCTCCTATCATGTCGTGGCGGTCCTGGGCACGTCCTACTATCCCGACTGGACCCTAATTCTTTCCAGTTGCCGGTAGATCTTCCAAGAAGGCCCAGTTAACCCTCTTTGTCGGGGACAGTTGAGCGGTGATGCACTCTTATGGGTCACGGCGAGCGGAATGGATTATCGGAATGAACCAACTTGTTGTCAGATGTGCGGACGTGATGGTGCCCTTAGTATGGTGTTTAGTACCGGCCGGCATGCCTAAAAAGAGTTTGTCTACATTTAGCTAGGGAATGACCGTAGTGTCGTGGTATTGAGATTTGTGTTTGCTATATGCTCTGCATTGCATCATCCCTGTCATAGATGTGCTGTATATCTTATCTTACTATATTTTCTTTTATGTTATGCTTTAAATCTGCATCACTGGGGATCTCGATGTTGGGCGAGCTTGAGATCGTCTATCACAGCGAGTAGGGGTGGCAGGTGGATCCCTCTACATTCTTGACCGTGTACACCAGACCAATGAGCTTGATGTTTCGGGGCGGTACTCCACCACGAGCAGACATCATGGGACCGTGGACCGTACAGAGTGATCTAGTTTCTTCCATTTCTCCAGATATGGCACCCACCCAGGCCACGTGAGCAGGAGTTTATGTAGGCTACCCCAGCATCATCTCATGTGACTAGTCGCGAAGGCTTCGTGTTGAGAGGACAGCGTAGGAGGTCAGAGAGGTATTTGAGAGCCACCAGGCATAGGCGGATTGTTATGTCTAGTTCTTCCTCGGATTGTTCGCCCTTGTAGGTTTATAGGCGCACGTATGGGGAAGGACAGGGTAGCTCATGACTTTCACGTCGTTGAGGACGTGACTTCACCAGTGCACCTGTCGTAAGATGCGAGGTGAGACTATTTTTGATGTATTTTGAGAGGGGATGGGGAGAGCTTATGAGTTCAAGTGTTGAAGTCCCTTTTTATGCTCATGTTGTTTTTTCACGTTCATTTGTATTTCCACTTGTATATGTACTTAGCCCTACTGATGGATCCACCATGTATATATCTGTAATGTGTGTGTTTTCGTTTATGCTGTTGCGTTTACTCTGATGTCGTTCGCTTTTATATTGAATGCATATTATCGTTTGTTTTAATAAGCGTGAAATCGCTGAGTTACAGTTAATACTATAAGTCCATTCCAAAATAATGGGACTTCCTCGAGTGGAACTTGGGGACGTCACAGTACACATACAATAAACGTGTGGTGAGTATAAAACTCAATGATATATATATATATATATATATATATAGTCTTTGTGCCCCCTTTGTGGTTGTTCTCTCAAGGTTCTCCGTCCCGACGTTTTTAGTTTTGTTCTATAGAGATATCGCACCCTCCGACCAACATCACCCCTCCTCAACTTTGGGGTTTATCATAAACGTCCACAACCCCGACGATATTCATTGATATCCTGAAGCTATCATTCCCTCGGGGCGGACTATCCAAAGATTCATATCATTGCTCATTGCCAATCCATTCCACCGAGTACCTTCCCAAGGGTCACAACATAGATGTACGCATAGTTTGATCAATAGTCAATATAATGGATTATTCTCAAAGTAAACATAATGAACATTTACCATCAGCAGGCAATAAAGTAAAACAACAACAAGGTCCATCACTATATACATATACCATTCAGGAAATATTTTTCCAACATCCAAGTCCAACAGACAGCAGTCTCTTCAAAAGTTTTTGCATCATGTTTATTGACTGCTTTATCCATTACCCATCCAAAAAAAAGTTTTTGTTCTGAGAGGGTAAATTGTTTTTTTTACGATGGGTAATAGATAAAGCAGATGTTAAACATGATGCACAAATTTTTGAAGATTTTTTTTTTTGTTTTTTGTTTGTTTTTTCCTTCTACTTACTTATCCTCTATTAGGCCAAAAGCCAATCCCATTACCCACTTTCTGGACCCAAATCCATATCCTTATCTTTTCAAATGCTTTTAAAAATCCTTCTTCAGATGATAGAAGATAATGTTTTTCATTTTGAAAAACTCATTTTCTTCATCTCATCTTGATTCTCTGCTTTAATTCTTTCTACACTTTTGAGCCATAATATTTTATCCTTTGATTATCGTATGTTTACTATTGGAATTTATTTGCACATTTGAGGTGCATTATTTTTGTTCTTCAATTTGTGTAACTGCACGTTGAAAGTGTAATTTCTGGTTAGAGTCTTTGGTGTCACCTTATTTGTTTCATCATTTTAGGGTTTAATCCCTAATTTGGAAAGGGGTAGCCCCTAGGGTGTAATCCCTGTGTGGTGGGTAGAATCCCATTTGATCCAGGGTGGTGTCCCTTGAGTGTTGTTGTTGAGGCTCTTGCATAAAGGGAATGGTTATCTTGTTGGTGAAGAGCGCTTTGTATTGTGAATGTTGCAAGCACTTGTGAAGCTAAAGGTTTCAAACACCTGATTATGGCATGTTGATTTAGTGAAAAAGTCTTTGGTGTTTGCCTGGGAGACTAGACATAGACCACAAGTGGTTGGTGGTTGTACCAAGATAAAATATTTATGTCAGAGCTTTTCTTCCTTATACTTTTAACATTGCTTTAATAACTGTTTTTCAGTTGTTCATTATGATTATATTTTGAAAAGCAATTTAATTAACCAAAAAGTTTTAACTTTACATGTTCACCCAATTCACCCCATCTTTGTAATGGTTGTCGGGGTCAACAAGTGATAGGGGTGGACGGGTAGACCCACGAACCCGGACCAAACCGAAAAATTAGGTTCAGTTTGGGTAGATGGTTAGTTCAGTTTTTTGTAGCTAGAAACCCGAAGGCCTCGGTTCGAGTATCAGGTTTGGAGTTTATCGAACCGATGAACCCGACCCGGCCCAAAGATACTCATGTGTGCATCTTGTTCTAGGTTTTGTTCCTCCCTAGTTACCCCTACGTGTTCAGCGGCAGCGGCTCGTCCTTGGAAGTAGAACCAAAAGCAAATTGACTATGGAGATCGAAAAGATGATTGAAAAGAAGATCATGTTTTGAACCCTACCAAATCTAATCTGAATCGGGAGATTGGACAAATGACGACGGAGGTTGTGTCGAATGAGAAGGAAAGTCGTTGTGGGTGGTGTTCATTCGCCACCGAACTTTATTATTAGAAGGAGGTGGAGGAGGATGGCAGTTGTGTCAATGAGGAGGAAAGTCGCTGGCTCGCTGCGAGATGTAGGAGTTTCGTTCGCGGCCGGTGGCCCCATTCCCTTACCCCCAGCCGTCGCCACTATTCTCTAATAGTGACTGTGAAGGAGAGAAAGAAGATGGCTTAGGGATCTTGATTCTTTGACCTAGGGTTATTTTTTATATTTCAAAATTTTTTTTGTTTTTTGCTGATGGGCCCACTTTGGTCCACTTTCAATTTTTTTTCGTTTTTTTTTTTGTCAAAACTGATGAACTGACCCGACCCAATCGGAATGTATTCGGGTTGGGTAGGGTCGGGTTACATGAAATTTTTAGACAAACCCAAACCGACCAAATTTGATTGGTTCGAGTTCAAATTAACCCTTAACCCGACCCGATTCCACCCCTAATAAGTGGTATCAAAGCTTCGTGCTCTGGTTATTTTTCACTAAGAGAAAATGGTAGATATCTAGAGGAACATGAGGTGAGGGTCCTAGAATTCTTACCTTTCTACTCATAGTTGTAAAGTTCCGCTTGATGTCGTCAGGCCTAAGCTTATGTCCTCCACGTCGTTCTTCCTCCTCCCATACTTCATCAAAAATTTTCCTCTTCAAGCCATATGTATTTACCTTCAGTGCAGGTCTACTAGATTTCTATCTCCTTACTCTGAGTCTGTTGAGTCTCCAAATGTCTGATGTGCATTTACCTTAGTTTTGATGAGATTAAAACAATTATTCAATGATTTAATTGAACTCATCTGTAGTATTTAACTGTCTACTTAGTGTGCAGATTATAACATTAAGTGTCTATATGAACTGTTCACTCGTCTGAACTTAGATAAGTTCACCCGTCTGAACTAACTTAAGTTCACCCGTCTGAACTAACTAAAGTTCACTCGTCTGAACTAGCTAAGGTTCACTCGTCTGAACTAAGAGAAGTTCACTCGTCTAATGAAGTCTTCAACCGTCTGATCAAAGGAAGACTCACCCGTCTAAAAGACTTTGCAATTGACGTCATCTCTTTGTTAAAAAGTCAACCCGTCTAATGAAGCTACTCATCCGTCTAATGACTAACATTAAAGAATACATTGGACGAAATCTGTCTCGACTCTGATAAGGAACTTCAACAAAGTGCTTTGCCTGAACACAACTGCATCTTACACCAAAAGGGAAAGTCTTCCCTCTGCAAACAAAAAACATGTATACAGACCTGCTGAGACCAAAGGTATATCAGAAGTCTGCATCACTCTGATGAAAGACAACAAGCGAAGTTCCCTATGCTTTATTGGCTGATCAGAACGACTCTATTGCATTTATTGAAGATCTGCAAGAAGCCAAGCCTTCAGACTTTGTATCTAACGGCTTTAAAATCTTGAAGCCTATTTAATGAAGAAGACTTCAAAGATTCAAGTAGAAGAGAACGATCAAAGCAATCAAGAGCAATTACTCTGTACATTTATATCTTCATTATTTATTCTTCAATCATTTGAAGTTATTACGCAGTCTCTAAGAACTTCACATTTAATACTGTTGTCTGAGTGCTTGTGAAAGACTTGCAAAGCATAATCTTTTTACAACTTCTCTCAAACAAACCCGTCTGAGCCTGAAGAGGCTAAGTGTGCAAGTAATACTTGTCTGGAGCCTGAAGAGGCTAGGTGTGAAAATAATACTTGTCTGGAGCCTGGAGAGGCTAGGTGTGAAAACAATACTCGTCTGGAGCCTGAAGAGGCTAGGTGTGAAAATAATACTTGTCTGTCCTGTAACCTAAATCATTTATAGTCAGAAAACTTGGTGCTGCTAAGGACTGGACGTAGCCTCATTGTTAAGGGGTGAACCAAGATAAAACCTGCTGAGTGATCTCTCTCTTTTCCTTAACTCTTTAGTTTGATTATTTGTCTTAACTATCATCTAACTAAAGGGGTTTATAATTGTGTTTATCAAACCTTTTTTATCTTGCATGATTGTGTGTTTTCTGTGAAAACCTTCAGACGAGTTATCAGTCTGATTGATCTGTCTGTGTTTACTCGTCTATTATAACCTGTCTGTGCTTGTGAAAAAGTTTCTAAATTCCGCATAAATTTGTCAAACACCATTCAACCCCCCTTCTAGTGTTTGCATCTGTCTATTTCAGAGTCCTCAATTTTACTCCTCCAATTATCACAAAAAACTTAGCTTTATCGGTTGGTTCGAGAAGTGAGGAATCTTGAACTGATTTGGAGACAGTTGCACTTGTCTCTTCTTCAAAGTCTTTATCTTGGTAAACAATAGCTTCATTATTGGGCTTTTGTCCCTTGTCAACGCCTTTAATCTTAAGCTTAATTTAGGATGCCCAGGTTCTTTGAACTAAGAACTTGATTCTCTCTTTGTCTTATAAGACTGCAGATTGTTGTTGTGCAACTTTTGGGATTAAAGATTGGTCCTCCCCCTCAAAGATAGCTTTCCTCTTTTGTGAGGTTTCCATTGGTTTTCCACTCTTTTGTTTCTTCTTCTTCCTTAAGCTTTCATCTCCGCATGTCTTAGCAATTGACTCCTCAGAGCTAGAGGATATGACATGACGCCTTTTCCTCTTGTCCATCTTGCTAAAGACTTTGACCTTTGCTTCTGTTGGTGTAAGCCCTAGTGGCCAATCTATTTTGAACAGATCATCATTTGCATCATGACTTTGATCATATATTTGATATATGAATAAGGCATTAATTTATTATGTTATTAGTTTTTAACATAATAAAGTCCTTAAAATAGGCAGTTCAATTAATGGAACATCAAATGTGACTTGATCGTGAGATCCCATTAAACTATAGAACACTATTCTTAAAATGTCCGTTGTCGAGTATTATTGTTAATTAGGACAACAATAATACATAGAAACTATTGTGTGAGTAGACTGATGACCACATCTCATGGGTCATGGATATGTAATATCAAGTCAACACACTGGTGTAAATATTAGGAGTAATATTTGTACTGGATTGACCTATTATGAGAACGCTACATAATAGTTATTTAAGTGTCATAAGCGTTTCTAATGGCGACCATATTGAAGTAGTCCTTCGATTTGAAGTCACTACGATTCCTACATGTGGAGTTGTAGGCTTTAATGCTATCAAACATCATCCGTAACAGGATGATCATAAAGGTAATTATTGGGCCTGCAATGAAACATGTTGAGGGATGTGAGTGATGTAGATAGGATTCGTCCCTCCTACATAACAGGAGTAATGTCATGGGCCTCTTGATAGAGCAAGATGTGAAATATGCGTGGCCAAGCGGAAATGGACCACTATGTGATATTGGGCCCGTTTGTGATTACATGTCTACTCGGAGAATAAGGAATATGTAATTGGACTTAACAAGGGTGATACCTTTATGCCTTGTGTTCAATTATGACATATGGACGAAGGGCCTTGTGTTCAATTATGACATATGGACGAAGGGACATTTACTACATGGTTATTTGGTCGCAATAAGGTTATGTCAAATCACTGGCATTCTCATTACTTGGGTAGCAGTGATGTGTTGCTAGATACCGCTCACTGCTTGTAATATTAAATAGGATTTAATATTACTGCCAATGTTATGGGAAATGACAGGGTCACACACATAAGAGTAGATTAAAAGGAGCATTGAAAAGAGAGTTGGACTCTCATTTTTCTATTGGGCCTAGTGCATCGTGCATGGCGCTTAGGTCAAATGCAGCTCACTAACTCACTTAAGAAGGTGCTACTATAAGTAGACCGCTTAAGGATTTGTGCCGTCATGCGTGACATCACCCTAGCCGCACATCAGAGTGAATAGTGAGTTACAGGTCTCGTTTTTCGTAGCTAGCACTATGAGACGGAGGCCGCTTCTTGTTCGTGATGTTGGACGCTCACGAAGTCTGCTCGTGTGGATACCGTAGAGGCATCATTCTTGCGGTGCTCGTGATAGACAAAGTTTTATCAATGGTCTGCGCTACAAGAGGTAAACACTACAATCATGAGTCATGACCATTCGCTTGGATCTTTTGGTGGGAATTTTTCCGCTGTGTTTTTGGTTTTGAAATACACAAATTCCTAACAGCTTCATCAATCTTAATATTGGTTTCTTATTTAGATGCGGGAAGGGTGATTTGCACCATCCACTACAAAAAAAGTGTCATTTAGCAACTGAATCGATCGATCGCAATTAATAACAATTCGGTCACTATGTAAGTTGAGACAGCCCCTCCTCGGAGGTCCCATTTAGTAACCCGAACTCAATTTCTTAACGTTACAGTGTAGCGTGACTAGATAAAAATGCAAAATAATTAATACAATCAACAACACTGATACCACAACCATACATAGGTATATATACATGAAAGTGTTGGCTCTGTCAGTAGAGCCTACAACCATATCAACTATCTCAGAGTACGCAACTAGTAACATATATAAACTGAAAGCATGGTAGCAAAAGATACAAAAATAAAAGTACATCAGACTTCCTTTCCTGTCCCCAAAATACATTTCACTCAAATCCATATATTGGTCTTGACAACACTAAGACTGGCTACCCAAACAAGACTCTAACGAGGATAGCGAGAGCTCCCAACCGAAGCTCTAACGTATACGTTAGTCGGGCCCATATACACTACTCGTCGCTGGGAGTAATCAGTCTCCCAAAAACGGTCGTCCTTCTCGTAGAGTAACTCAAAATCTCCCAACACTGGGATCCGGGGCTCTCCCGCCAGCATCAGGCTCCGTAGGTGTGTCATTTCTCTCCTCAGACAACTCCTCAATAGGGTCTTTTCGTGTGATCGAGAATAAAATACAACATAGAAGAATACGGGAGATAAGAAACAGCAATACATCATAGATAGGGAAACAACTATAAAATAAGATATACAGATAACAACGTACAACAGTAAAATAGTGTCAAGCAATCATCTCTCAAGTCCTTCTCTCTTATTTACTATCTCTCACACTCATACAGCTAACGATTATATAGACGCGATCACGACGCGACATTCCCAACAGATCAAGATGTCTCATTCATCACTGCGCCGCCCCCTGTAATGCAGGATTCGGCCAACAACCCTCTAGGCTCAACTCATGGGCACGACATATCCCCTCGCCTGCAGGCCAAGTCAAAATATTCGCCCGTCAACAACTCAACTTACGGCAACGACATATCCCCCCGCCCGCAAGCCAGGTCGGGACATTTGCCTGTTAGCAACTCAACTAATGGGTACGATCATCTCCCCCCAGGTAAGATCGATTGCCCGTAAGCCAACACAGTGATGAACAACAACGATGCAATGTAACACCCCGATTTTCTTAATCTTTTTGTTTAACTAGTACTTAAGTAATTTTATTTTATTAGAGGGTCTAGAAAATTAAATAAATTATTCCGAGGCCATAGTCACGCTCTATGCTATCGTAGGAAGCTATGGTTAAGTTTTGGGTCGAAAACTCAGACGGAGCCCGGTCTGCGTTTTTGCTTGACAGTAGTGCTTTAATGCTATCGAGACCTAATTTGGACCCGTGAATGAGACAGTTAGTCTTAGAATCATGTTTCCTATATTTTCGAAAAAGTTGGTCCTGACGTTCGAAAATGAAAATAATATTTTTCTATTCGGGCAGAAAATCGATCGGGTAGACGATTCGAGTTGTCTTAGGGTTTTTCGAGAACCTTTAGCCAATGATTTTCATACCAGAGTTATGATAAATCATTTGGGGACTCCTACAAGTGTCGTGAGGATTTTCAAAATATCGGGACACGAAATGGCCAAATTGCCCTTGGTCTTTTTACTAAATTACCTTTTTACCCTTTTCTTATAAGTTACCTCAAATGAAAATATCTAAATTTGCATGACTCACCTCACTCTCTCTCCATAATTTCGAGCTCTCTCTCTCTCCTCTCTCACCTTCATCTTCTTCTTCTTCTTCTTCCTTCTTTCTTCTTCTCCTCCATTTCTCTTTTCTTCCTCCATTTTCAACTTCATTTTTCTCAAGCTTCCTCAAGCTTTTTCAAGAAGGTTTGTGAAGCAAAGTTGCTCCTCTCATCCTCCTCTATCACCTAGAAGGTATAGATTTCATCCTTGAGCTCTCAATCTTTATTTTCTCCATTTATTTTCATGAATTTCAATTTCTAGATCTAAACTTCAAAAATCTCTAGAAAATTATAGAAAAATCATTTTGAGACCAAACCAATTCCTATGAGCTAGTATCATCCCCTACTATCATAATCCAAGAGCTTGTAATGAAATAAAATCTCTAGTATATTTTTCTAGGGAAGGCCGAATGTATGGGTTTTTGGGGGAAAATGGGTTTTTGTTCTTTGTTCTTGATTTCACCTATTTCATCCCTTAATCATGTAATCCAAGGGATTAGGAGGCCAAATCAAACTCTCACCTATTTTTCATGGTGATGGCCAAAACCCTACTTTGTTGGTTTAAGGGGTTTTGGTTCAAATCTTTGATAATTGATCATTGATTATGCATTAGGTATGCTTAAGGGTCATTGATCCAAGAGTTGGTCGAATTTCAATATCCCTAGCCTATTTAATTGATTAAGGGTAGTAGCTAATCCTAGAGATTAGGTAGTCTATGGTTTCATTATTTTAATTTCTGATTGTGTTTTACTGTATAGAATCTGACAGGACTCGAACGCTCGATCGCGCACTCGATTGACTGCTGCGGAGCCGCATTCGGAATCTCCCGGGAAAAATCACAAAGGTGGGGGAAAGAACCACAATATCGTCGGGGAGGCAAGCTTTAAATAATATATATTGATATGCGTAGGGCGACCCAAACCCTACTAGAGGTCGTTTGACCGTTAGGTTGATTTCATCGTATATTGAGGATGTATGCTCTGTGATTGGTAGTCAATGTGATATATGTGATATATGTTATACTTACTATATGCTCTTGATTGATTAAACATGATTTATCTGCAAGTTGATTTTAATGTTGTGTATATACTGTTGGGACTGCTGATGTCTGAGTAGAACTAGGCAATGATTTCTGATAAATCAGGTGATGAATGTGTAGTGAGAAAGTCGAGGCTATATATATGTTGTAGTGCTCAACCGAGTGATATAGATGATCTGTCGATGTCGTGATGTGAGTTGATACCCGGTTGAACCGGATGAAAGTTGGTCGTGGTTGAGACACTAAGTGTTGATCCTGAGATGAGTCGGTGAGATTCATATTGCATAGTTGTTATTCATCACTGTGTTGGCATACGGGCAATTTCGATCTTACCTGCGGGGAGATGGTCGTACCTATTAGTTTGGCATAGGGACGATTTCGATCTTCCCTGCGGGGAGGTGGTCGTACCCGTTAGTCGAATTGTAGATGGACGGGCGCATATCTCGACCTAGCCTGCGGGCGGGGGGATATGTCGTTACCAAAAGTTGAGTTGTTAACGAACGGACGAATGCTCCGACCTAGCCTGCGGGCGGGGGAACATGTTACCGTAAATTGCGGTGTTGACGGGAGAATATTCCGACCTGGCCTGCGGGGGGGGAATATGTCGTATCCATGAGACGATTTGGGCCTGCGGGCTTTAGACCGCACCCTACCTTTATGGGGGTGGCATAGTGATGATTGGGACACCTTGATCCGTTGGGGATGTCGCGTCGTGATCGCGTCCATATAGTCGTTAGTTGCATGAGTGTGAGGGACAGTAGTTAAGGGAAAAATTGTTTGGAAGTCGTTTGTTTGTAACTGTCGTGTTTGTGAGTGTGCTATCTATATAGATGATATGATCCAAGTTAGAATCACCGAAATTGAGGATCTATCCAAGAGCTTGATCTTAGAAATTATGCAAAATGATGAGAAGAATTGGGGGAAGAAGAAGATGTTCTTGGACACCCGAATGCATATGAAGGATATAGACTAGGAATTGAAAATAAACAACTAAAAGATGAACAAAATAAGTAAAGAACAATAAAAGAGGGAAGAACTGAAATGAAATGTGCAGAAATTAAATGACATAAATATAAATTAAGAAGAACATAAGCAAAATAGAAAATGGAAGAGGAAGAAGATGAAGGGGAAAGGCGCCACAATCATCCATAGAATTGGAAGATTGATAAGCCAAAGAGGATTCGCCACAAAGAGATAGAACTCTTTGATAAGAATCAAGCAAGTTCTAATCCAAGAACTTGAAGAGGAGGAGCCAATGCTCAACTCACAAAAATACCCAAATAGGATAAATTCTAATTTCATTCAAAGTTATCAAAATGAGGCAATACAAGTCCTATTTATAGAAGCTAAGGAACATTCTTGGTTAAGGAGGTGAGCATTTTCGTGGACCATGAAGCCCATTATACAATTAAAACCAAAACCCAATTACAAAATTGCTAAATGAGACCAAATCCGTCCAGAACAGCGTCCCTAATTTCTATCCCTGTTTTGATCATGATAGAGTACGAATCAGGTCTTGAGCTTCAAATAAAAATTGTATATAATTCTCTTATCTTTCCAACGAATTAAGAATCACTTCAATCGGACATCTATAACTCAAGATATAGCCAAAATAAAATCACTGATCACTTGGACTTGAATGGTTTTTCTTGGACTTGAATGGATTGATCTTCTTTTGTTGCAAAATTGACTTGCCCCTCCTTTGCCTCCATCATTCCCCCTTCTTAGAGAAAATTCGACCTCGAATTTATTATCTCCATACCTACATCAAGAGAAAGAACTAGTTTATGGAAATTGAAAGTAAATCAAACATTGGATTTCCTTGAGTAGGAATCTTTTTATTTTTCTTATGTACAACACCCAATCCTCCAGGGTCAAACACAAATTTAAAGAACTCACCACATGTGGCAAAGATGTTAGGAAATTTTTCATTATGCTCATACAACACCTTAAGATTGGTGAAGTCTAGAAATTGAAGTTCAACGCGAGTAGGAAGGTTATACCTTTGAGAATTTGCATTGACGACCATATTTACCTCTCTATGCTTGGGCATGATGACATTTGAGAGTATTGCATCCTTTTTGGAATGCATCAAGTTATTCTCATAGGTGGAATACTCAAGTTTGAACCCATTGTACTTTTCACCCCAAATAAACAATCGGTGGTCCTTTTTGAAGTAAAACAGCCCCCATGTTCACATTAGATGCATCACATTCAATTCGAAAGGACTTTGCAAGAATAGGTAAAGCAAGAATGAATGCATTAGTGAGCCTATCAAACGAGTCCACATGCAATTCTTGAGAACTTACATTAAACCCATGAAGGCTAATATGATTTGTGCAAGATGAATTTTTATCAAAATTAGCATAAAAATTCCATACCCTCATATCATGATACCCACTTTTCAAATCAAACTTAGAAAGATGGCAATAGTCATGCAATTCATTAAGCAAGTAATCAAACCTATTTAATGTACGAAAGTAGCAAGACCCATGTAATTTACCAAGCATGTTATCAAATATAGGGATAGAATGTTCATGGTTTTGGGGAGCCATGCAAGTAAGCAAAACGTGGGGTGTTTCCTTTGGACACACTTCTTCAAGTGCATTGGTTGTCTTTTAAGCTTCCTTTGAAGGCACATACTCAATTCTCTCATTTTCTTTTGCCTCTTTTTCTTTAGCATCACTCTCTTTTGCTTTCACCTCCCTCTCAAGTTTTCTCTCAACATGGACCTCACTCTCTTGTTCTAATTTCTCTCCCTCTTTCTTTTCTTCATCTCTTTTCAATCTCAAATTTGTCTCTTGAATTTTGTCTTGAGACATTTTCTTCCAATATGCTTCAAAATTATCAATCTTTCTTTTCAATTTCTCCTCTTTTCTCTCAATATTTTTTTTCACTCTTTTCCTTCCCATTTGGGCATTGATAATCCAAATGCCCCCATCAAAAACACACTAGGCACCTCATATCTCTACTTCTAATTTTAAGAGTTGGAGTAGAAGGAACACTGCAATATCTTTTGTACCTCTTTCTTTTGAGTTGTTGCTCGACCTTCAGGGATTGGTGCACTAAGTCATCAAGCTCTACATAGTGTTGGAGCCCAACAATGTCTTGGATGTCTTGGTTTAGGCCATGGAGAAACCGAGCCATTTTTGCCTTTCTTCCTTCATTAATATTGGCTCTAATCAAGGCCATCTCCATTTCTTTGTAATACTCATCCACACTCTTAGTGCCTTGGGTTAACCTTTGCAATTGGTTGCGAAGATCCATTTGATAGTGGGGTGAAACATGTCTCTTCCTCATCATGGCTTTCATCTCACTCCAAGTATCAATAGGTTGCTCCCCAAACCACCTTCTATCTTTTTGCACTCGGTCCCACCAATTTCGTGCATAAGCCAAACTCTTGGGCTACCACCTTCATCTTCTTTTGTTCACTATAGTGGTGACAAGAGAAGATTTGTTCTATTTTTATCTCCCAATCTAAATACAACTCCGGATCATTCTTTCCTTGGAAACTTGGCACTTTTGTCATTTTCCTCACTAAGTGTTTCACTCAAATTGGCTTTTTCCACACAATTAGCTTATTTTGCGCTCGTGCCTTTTTCCACTCAAAGTCCCCTTTCAATATTCTTGGAAAAGAACTATACCAATTCAAGTAATGAGAAAAAGTATCAAAACTTTGTGAAAAATCCACACAAGCTATCAATCAAGAGGTTCAAGGAAGAAAACTACTAAGACAAACTTAGAAATTTAAAGACAAGCAAGAAAAGCTAAAAAGAGAAAGCACACTCTAAAGGAAAATTAAGAAGACAAAGACTCCAAGATAATATTTAGGAAAAGAATTTGAGCCATATGTCCAAAACATCAAGTAATACCAATTTTAAGGCTAGAAACACTTAGAATAGGGGTTTTGTGGCCTAATTTGAATTCTGCCAATTTTTTTTTTTTTACTTTTTTATAATTGCAGATTGGTCCCTTTGTATTTTTCTGAATCCATATTTTTTTTTTTTTTACTTTTTGGGATCCTTACTTTTGCAAAATAACTTTGGCCACAAAAATTTTCTGAAAATTACAGAAAAGAACGCCCCAAACAGAATTGAAGTGAATCACAAAGATCAAATAGCCTTTTGAAACATGAACATGATGAACAAGGGGCTGTTCTTGGGAAGTGTGCCCAGAAATTAAATTCCCCCAAATTGATATCTAGTTCATGCTTTAAGCTTAAAATTGATTGGTATACTTGATTTCACTTGTAAAGACCTTTCAATCAAGGTGTAGATTAACACTCAAACACCAATTCTTGAAATTCATAAAGATCAAAGTGGCTCAAACTCCAAGAACAAGATGAAGAATTCAAAAAAATTCAAAAATCTAAAACATGGAATATGAGGAAAGGAAGCAACTTGAGCTATGAAACATCTTTTGGATGCTATGAATTACAAACCCCAATGGTCTAACAACTCATTACAACACCACAAATGATCAAAATTGATGATCAAAATATGGGGTTGGGCATGGGTTTCAAGGTTAAAAAAAATAGCTCAAAAATTGCAAAAATTTCAACACAATCCAACTAGCAAAACCCAAACTAAAAAAGAAATTAAGCTCAAGGAAGCTAGCTCTAGATACCACATGATATGATCCAAGTTAGAATCACCGAAATTGAGGATCTATCCAAAAGCTTGATCTTAGAAATTATGCAAAATGATGAGAAGAATTGGGGGAAGAAGAAGATGTTCTTGGACACCCGAATGCATATGAAGGATATAGACTAGGAATTGAAAATAAACAACTAAAAGATGAACAAAATAAGTAAAGAACAATAAAAGAAGGAAGAACTGAAATGAAATGTGCAGAAATTAAATGACATAAATATAAATTAAGAAGAACATAAGCAAAATAGAAAATGGAAGAGGAAGAAGATGAAGGGGAAAGGCGCCACAATCATCCATAGAATTGGAAGATTGATAAGCCAAAGAGGATTCGCCACAAAGAGATAGAACTCTTTGATAAGAATCAAGCAAGTTCTAATCCAAGAACTTGAAGAGGAGGAGCCAATGCTCAACTCACAAAAATACCCAAATAGGATAAATTCTAATTTCATTCAAAGTTATCAAAATGAGGCAATACAAGTCCTATTTATAGAAGCTAAGGAACATTCTAGGTTAAGGAGGTGAGCATTTTCGTGGACCATGAAGCCCATTATACAATTAAAACCAAAACCCAATTACAAAATTGCTAAATGAGACCAAATCCGTCTAGAACAGCGTCCCTAACTTCTATCCCTGTTTTGATTATGATAGAGTATGAATCAGTCTTGAGCTTCAAATAAAAATTGTAGATAATTCTCTTATCGTTCCAACGAATTAAGAATCACTTCAATCGGACATCTATAACTCAAGATATAGCCAAAATAAGATCACTGATCACTTGGACTTGAATGGTTTTTCTTGGACTTGAATGGATTGATCTTCTTTTGTTGCAAAATTGACTTGCCCCTCCTTTGCCTCCATTAATAGATTATTTACACCGCTGTTTTTCCCATGTATGACATATTACTGTTTCTTATCCCCTATACTTTTCTATGTTGTATTTCTTTGTTCTCGACTGTACGAGAAGACCTTGATGAGGAGTTTCCAGAGGAGATTGATGGAATACCTGTTGAGCCTGATGCTGGCGGGAGAGCCTCGGATCCCAATGCTGGGGGACCTTGAGCGCCAAGAGATGAAGTCGGAGTGCATTTTTGTTCTGATGCTATGTTTTTAGTTTTTATTTATTTCGTACTCTGAAGTATTTTATATTTGGTATCAGTGTTATAGGCTCTACTGATTGAGCCAATACTATTATGTATATATACTTTTATTATGGTATCAGTATGTATTGTATATTTTAATATTTCCGCAAATTTTATACTACTACGCTATGCTATAACTCTAATAATTATAAGTGGGGTCACTAATGGGACCTCCTAGGAAGGGGTTGTCTCATGCAACATGAACCTCACCGACTCATCTCGGGATCAACAACTTAGTGTCTCAACCGCAACTTGTACACAACCACGACCAACTTTCTCCGGCTTAATTGGGTATCAACTTTATATCTCAACATAAATATATCAACAGGATCTCTAAGTTGAGCACTATAACATATATATCCTTAAATTCCTCACCACATGTTCATCTTCCAAATTATCAGGAATTACTGCTTATCTCTATTCATAAAATAATGATCACAATTATCATATCATAAGCAATCATAATCATGTTCAATAATCATGTTCATCATATCTACTCGTAGGCATATATTCAAGTAATCCTAAGCATGTTACTAGGCACACAAACATAGCAACATATATCATATTAAGCGTTCCGACACACAAGCATACAACCTCGACATATCATGAAATCAACTTATCGGCGATAAACCTACAATGCCTAAAACAACATTGGTACCAGCAACATGTAGTGGCCAATGTGAGTTAGGTGTTGTTGGTTACTCAGCCACTAGTAGGGTTTAGGTCGCCCTTCCATATCAATATATATTATTTTATTCTTGCCTCATCGATGATATTGTGGTTCTTTCTCCCACCTGAACAGTTTCCTGCGTGCTTTCCCGTGCAGCACTGACTGCGGCTCCGCAACCGGCAACCATACACGTTTAGAACAATCAAACACAGTTTGATCCTTCACAACAAATAACAACCAAAAATTAACAAAATCCAACAAAACTCATCTAGTTCATGTGAACTATGGTTCGGCCTTCACTAATTAACTAGGCTAAGGATGGTAAATTTTACTAACTCTTGGATTAATGATCCTCAAGTATGATGAAGACATAATCAATAATCATTTGTCAAAGATTTGAATCAAAACTCATCCAACCAACAAGGTTAGGGTTTCGTCCTTCAATGGAGAAATAAGGAGGAAATTTCTTTTGGTTTCATGCTTCTAGATGATCAATATATGCATCATGATGAGTTCATAGAAATTGGTTTCATGTCAAATGGATTTTTCTACAATTTTTTAGAGATTTTTGAAGAAAGTTTCATGAAAATGGATGATGATGATTAATGGCTTAATCTTACAAAATGAATGAAGAAGAGTTCATGATTGATCATGGAGAGAAGAGATTACTTCTTGAATGATGGAAAGTTGCAAGAAATCAAGCAAGTTCTTCACAATTTTTGCTTATGGTTTACTTGAGAAAAAGAGAGAAAATGAAGAGGATGATGAAGGTAAGAAGAAAATGAATGAAATGGCCTTGATGGGTACTTTTTAGGCGTGAGTTATCAAGAGACAAGGAGGGCCAAGTTTAGTTCATTTAGGGACAAAAAAGTAAAATCACTTAGGGACAAAATTGACATTTAACAAAAGGCTAAGGACATAAACGTCATCCAATCTCTAACGCCTTCATGACACCGGTGAGTCATATGGCAAAAATGTATTTTCATTAATTTCAAGGGCCAAAATGGTATTTTATCGCCCTAAATAACTTAGATATTTTTAGAAAGTATGTAGGGGCAAAATGGTCTTTTATTACCATAAATATCTTAGATATTTTTAGAAAGTAATGATGACTTGTGGTGAGTCATGGTGGTGACTCATCCTCTGACTCACCACACTCAGGTGATCTGTATCCCTCGTCCGGTGTCCGGTTTTGTCTCTGCACGTCCGTTCTCGACTCCGTTGATTTCCCGATTAAGGTTCTACGCCCGAATAAAGTATAATAATTTATTTATTTTGAAAATTTTCAAAATAACTAATATCGTTGGAATGAGATATAAAATCTAGCCATTTTGTTCTCGAGTCAAAATTAGATTTTCTGATCAGTAAAATCTTACTGTAAGTGAAAACGTAAACCAGGTTCCGTTTGAATTTTCAACCTTAAATTTAACCGTAACTTTCTAAGATAATGGAGAGTATAAATATGATATTGGTTTATTCAATATCATTTTCTAAATTTTGGGTAAAATATAAACTTATTTATATAAATTACGGATCTTAAAAAGTAGTGAAAATCGGGGTATTACATAAGTTTGCGACCGAATTTGCGACCGCCTTAAAACAGTCCCAAAAAGCCCAGTCGCTGATTCAATTGCGACCGAATTTGGGTACCAATCGCAAAAATGAGACTGAATAAAACGATTGCAACCACAAAAACAACGGTCATTATTTATGGGATCGCCCTGTTCTTGGGACCAATAATGTCACTAACATACTGGTGGCAAATTCGGTCCTTATCATAGGTTTAGTGATATGATTTAAAAAGTTTAGCGACCGATTCTTCGGTCTTAATTTCGGTCGCTATTTAATTTCAATTATTTTTTAAAGAAATAAATTATTAAATATTCAATTTAATATTTATTATATTTAAAATTCTATTTTCATTATTAAATATATTGTTATAAAAAAAATTTATTTGATTTATTATCACCAATAATCAACTATTGCATATATATAAAATTGCATTCCAAAAGAAAGAGAAACAAAACAAACATTGTATATATAAAATTGTAATAAAACAAACAGTGTATCAAAACAAAACAAAACAAACAGTGTATCTAAAATACAAAGAAAATAAAATCATGGAGGTGGGATGTGGTCCTGTTGGGTCTTGGTGTCGTCCCCGTCGTCCTCTGCAACAGGCAGTGGTGGAGGAGGTGGTGGCACAGCAGGCGCAACTGCAAGTGGCTGAAGCCCAAAGTACTCGAAGATGTATTGAATTAAGTTGTGCGACAGTCTGTGTGGCGAGCTCGACATTAAGTCGTGTGATAGTCTCCCGCATTTCTTGTATTTCCTCTGGAGGAACGGTAGGCGGGTCCTCATGTTTAACCTGACAGGACGACAAGGCTATATAATAATCACCTAGCTGCCCAAGTCCATATACGTGTCCTTTCTTATTTTTACCTCTAATAACATCAAAATATATGGCATTATCATCGACGAAGTCTGAAGGCTCCTGACTAGAAGAAGCACCATTGTGTGAGACACGTGCATAAGCCTCATCTAAGACCTCACAATATGTATACTACAAAATAAAATTGAATATCATATTATTAACAATTAATAAGGTACAAAAATTAAAGTAATATTAACAATTAAACTTACATGAATCTCATGGGACCTATCGTTGGCCCACTCACCGGACTTCAGTTTTTTTTTTATATTTGTTAGCATCTCGATAGCAGTCGGTGGTCGGTCCTCCTGCTTAGACTGCATATATTAAAATAATCATTAAATGCGAGTAATAACAAATAATGAATTAAACTGATAGAAAAACAAATAATTATATGGAAAATAAATTAAAATAAACTTACCATCCTATCAAAATGCTCTCTAGCAGAGATTGAGTCTCCTGTGTAGGCTGATGCGCCACTGTTTACAGCCCGATTCTTTGGCTGATGGCACTCTTCTTCTGGAACTCCTCAGAGGCAAAATAAATCTCTAATTGCTATCTAATATGGGCTACAATCCACGACCCCTTCAACTTGTCCGCTCGCAGCTTGTTCATTGCATTTTTTGTAATGCACATACCTATGTGGTCAAAGTTCTTGTGTTCCGCCTCGTGTCAGGGCTCCCATGTAAACCTTTTTTGTATGGAAGACATATTAGGCAACAAAAATATATGATACATACAAAATATAAATTAAAACTAAATGTGGGCATGAAACAAAACTTAATTTATCTGAAACTCTCTCCATTGCAACTTCTTTACGTCGCCACATGTGGCCCCAGGATACTCGAACTTCTTTTTGATGATTTTTGAAATCTCATCAGCGGTAGCCTTCGGTGGATACAACTTGTTATTAATTAAAAAACAATCATGCAGCTGCGTATTTAAATAATGCTATAAAATTTAACTATTAAAGATAAAATAACTTACTCTAGTATGTCGAGGCCTGGCCTGATCACTATCCTCGGTAAAGCCGAATCTCTGGCCTCTGCCTGCGACGATGACGGTCCAACTGATGGTTGTGATGGTAATGGTGTAGATGATCATGGTGCAGCTGAAGATGGTGATGGCAATGGGGTGGCAACCAAATGCTGGTCAGAAGTAGGTGAGTCGGCCATGGGAGCACCTCTCCCACCATGACCTTTGCCACGATCACCACGATTTGGCACCCAACCTGCACAAACACCTCTACCGCTATTTGCGTCTGCCATCTGTATGAAAGAAATTGTTACATATCACAATTAACTAACTTTAAACAATCAAAATAAACTTGCAGATTTAAAAAAACAAACAACATAGTTTACCTAATTAGGCATATCTGTATTAATAAATTCACCCTCACTATCACTTGATATATATGTATCCTTGTCCGATTCGTCCAAGTTAGTCTGATTCAGTAACGTTATATGAACTTCTTCCTCACCGCCCCAACATCCATAAGAAGATCATCAATGATATCTGACTCAATATGTTGTAACACATTAAGCCCTTCAATGATATCGTCTTGGTATGGAGCCTCCATCTCAGTTTGACTGACTGTAGTATCCGTGATTGTATTGTGAGCCTTTGTCTTGATGACACCCAACTAACCTTGATGACCCTCAGGAAATGGAGTGTAATAAACTTGCTCCGCTTGTTGTGCAAGTATAAATGGGTCGTAAGCCTTATAATATCTCCCCAATTTCTTAACTTCGACAATTCCATATTTATTATCTACTTTTGTCCCTATATTAAGAGTATTATCAAACCAATCACACTTGAAGATTACTGTCATCATCACAGGCTCCCCAATATACTCCATTTCAACAATTTCAGTTAGCACTCCGTAAAAATCATCTTCTAATTGACCATTTGTGCGACGTACACACACACACACACCATAGTTATATGATAACATGCCTTCACTACATCCTTGTGTATGAATTTATATTCATTCACAATGTAAGCGGAAAATGAGGTAACTTTTCTCTTGGGCCCCCACACCAGATTCATCAACAGAGGATCTTCAATATTATTTTCTGAATTTTTACATAAGAAGTTTAGCAATTGATGTTATACACCATGTTACTGCAAAAAAAAAAAAAAAAAAAAAAAAAACAAGTATTATAATAACTTACAGGGTGCTAACCTACATACTCTTTGAACCACATAGGAAACCCTGTGGCAATCTTCTTGTCAATTCGAGCATCTGAAAAGTTTTTCAAACTTCCAATTCTTCATAAAGCTTTTTATCTTGTTACATATAAAAATCTAAAATGTCCTTCAATAGAACCCAATAGAAATATTTTATAACCCGTACATATAATTGATTATATCCTTGTATTTCATTTCCTGCTCTCCAATTTGTCTATGACCAAAATCCATAATTTGGAGAGAAGCAAATATATAGTAGGTAGACCTCACACCATCTCCTATAATGATACCATCAAAACTGCAAGTACTATGCATTTTCACATTTCTTCAAATATCTGGCACACATCATTTCAAGAAATAAAATTTAGATATTTTCTCATAGAAACTTCTATATGACTTCTCTGGTCGGGTGTTCAATCCCTCCATATTTTGTTCATCACTCATACAAATAAAATATAACACTAATCCATCTCTATCAACTACTCAATGGTTGTCCATATTAACTTGAAAGCAAATCTGATCAAAAACAACTGCAGATGATCAAATACCAATAACCAAAGGAGTCAACAAGAGAGTGAATTACCGGAGAAGAGAGGCAATGTTCAGCAGAGAACTCCTTTGTTCCTCATTCCTTCAAGAGACAATGAGAGATCAGTGAATCAGAGAGAGTGAAGCTGGAAGAGAGAAATGAGTGAGGCAGGGTAGGGAGAGAAAGAGAAATATAGAAAGGGGGAAGGGGGTTACCAGTTGCAGTGGCCAGACGGTGGCCAGATGGCTGTAGAGAAGGAGGGTGCATGGTGGTTGCAAAGGAGATGGAGGCAGAGGGGGACGCCCGTGATGGTTGCAAAGGAGAGGGATGTTCGCGGTGGCAAACGGTGATGCGATGGCAAATAGTGGTGCACGCGGTGGCAAACAGTGGTTGCAGAGAGAGGGAAGTTCGAGAAAGAGAAGGGAAGAGAGAACTGAGAAGAAAGGAAGAATGAGGAAGAAAAAGGTTGGTCGCGTGTTAGTGATTTAATAATTAGCGACCGAACTAACTTCGGTCGCCACGGTCATCGCAAAAACTAAATACCTTCAGTCTCTCATTGTTTCGGTCGCTAAATGGCTCCCATTAAGTTTTCATTAACGCCATTTAGCGACCAATTTTTAATGTGGTCACTAATTGGCTTCCTATGCCTTCTATCCGCATGTTATAGCGACCGAAGTCCACTTCGATCCCTAAATATAGCTGTTACAGAGAAAAACAATCGCTATTTTTGGTCACTATGGGATTAACCACATTGACTTTTAAATATGACACTTTAGCGACTGATACAACGACCGAATGTGTTGTGACCACACATTTCGGTCACAGCAGTGGTTGCTATTGTCAAATAAACAATGGTTTCTTAAACCAACCTGATCAGTTGCTAATTCGGTCGCAAAGTGAAACAATACCGACCTCCTTGTTTCGAATGATGATTTTCGGTCGCTAAATGGTTGTTTTTTTTTTTGTAGTGATCCTCAAATTTTCATGTTAAAAGGTGTGGGTGGAGAGTGGTTCTAAATTGATGCTAAGTTTATCCTACAAAGTTCAAATACCCTAGTAAGAAGCATACCATATGGTAGACTTCCTGATTTCTTATCTCATTGGATTTTTTTCGTGTAGGTCACGATAAGATAAGGAAGATTTACCTTGTTAAGAGACAAGAGATGGTAAAGTGCAAATCTATCACTCTTAGGTCCATTTGATTTGCTAAGCAATGAATGACAACACAATACAAAACAATTTGTTCCATGTTTGATTTTAAAATTGGTTGTGGGATAGCACAAAAAATGAGGTAAAGGACAACAAAAAAACATGAAAAAATGTTACCCACTTAACCTAGTGACTCCTGGAAAAAATGTTAAGTTAGCAAATCCTTAGCAACATTTAATAGAAATCGTTTTCATAAATTAAGTTTAAAAAAAGTGACTCATCCTACGTTGAGAATTGCCAGAAGTAGCCTATCTTTCTGCCCCTAAATTCGTAGGAGAACCTCACATGTATATTGGGATCCCTCCTTATTCCCCATATTGAGCGCAGTAGTTTTGTGCACTGGGTACAAGAACGAGAATCTGTACGTCTTTTTAGACGAGACCATCACTTCATGCCATAAGTACCTTAAATGAAAAAATACTAATGGATCACAAAAAAACATGAATGTTTAAATAAAAAGACTTAAAAAACATTGTTCACTTAAAGGGGTTTGAAGAAGTACGTACCTTATGTATGTGAGAATGGGATTTTGCTATACCTCTTTGTTCATAAAAAAATCAATGATTTCAGCTCCACAAAGCCATCCCAGAAACTCCCAATGGACACCAAATACTTCATCATTATCATCAAAACTAGTTTTCAAATTTGTCTTAGCCAAACCAACTAAGTTCAAATGTGACCTAAGAGCTTCCCAGCGGGGGAAGGCTGAGAATTCTTCACTGGGGACGTACATGATAGCTTTGTGTTCCCCGACTTTTTGGGGATTGTCTTCCTTTTGGATTTTGCCGATTGTTGAATTTATTGCAATTAAGTGAAACAATTAACGATCAACTAATGAAATAAATATGCACTACATTATAAGGAACCCTATCTATTGACATATAATAGCATTGTCTACTTAAATTGGCCATTCCACAAAAGTACCTATTGCATTTCTTACTATCATCACCTTAATGTTATCAATAGGTACCGGCAATGGTGCATCCCCCTTCAACGCAATTTCAACCACAACTCTAACATGGTTGGTGGGTAGTGGTATGTTGTATAGTGCTTGACCAGGATGGTTATGCACTTCTCCTTTACTAACCACGTGACAAGTAGGGGTTGTTAAATAAAGTTCGCATGCAGAAATGTCCTAAACCAATGATATGTCAACAAACTAAAGTGATGCTCGAAGCCAATTAAATGTAAATGTAGTATTACAAAATAGGTTTAATGAAGTTTTTAATCCCTAAAAAGTGAGTCAATTTTGGTTTTGGTCCCTATACTTTTTTTTGTTGGTTTTGGTCCCTATAAGTTCCAAAACTTTGGTTTTGGTCCCTGCCGTCACTATTCATCCGTTAAGTGTTGACGTGGCTAGCGTACTGCCACATTAGCACTGCTATGTAGGCTATTATAATATCTTTATTTTTATTATAATGTTATTATTTGTTTTTTATACTTTTATTAAATGAATGAAAGCCTGAAATGACAACATTCAGGAACATTTATAGGGTTTCCGAATACCTCTGTGACATTAAATATTATAAAAGAATGTAAAAAATTTAATATTTAATCATACGTGACATTAAATATTATAAAATTAGCCTACATAACAGTACTGACGTGATGGTCTGTTAGTCACGTCAACGTTTAACAGATGGACAGTGATAGCAGGGACCAAAACCAAAGTTTTGGAACTTGCAGGGATCAAAACCAACAAAAAAAAAGTACAGGGACCAAAACCAAAACTGATTCACTTTTCAGGGACTAAAAACTTAATTAAACCTACAAAATAAAACAATTAGCTCATGAAGGTTCTGAGATGCAAGCGTGCAACTATGCTTGACACTAGAGCATGCTAAATCAGGTTGTCTCTCGTTCGCTTCCTTCTCAGCTGCTTCCTTCTTAGAAAGCTGTTGTTGCACTTGTGCCATTTGGGACTTTAGTTATAACACCATCGCTTTAAGATTGTCCATATCAGAGACATCTGAATGCTTTGGGCATTTTCGACGTGGGAAGAAGGTTTTTTGAGTGACCCCAAATCCAACACCCCTGATACGACTAGGGTTTTCTAGTTTTTTTAATGCTTGGGCAAGTAAATCCTCTCGGTTAAAGTCTTGTATCTCCCCTGCACCAGTCTGTGATAGGGCATCCTGACACAGATAAACGTGAAAAAATGTTAGCCATCATCATTATCATAAGACAATAACAAATGAAAATCACAAAATAAAATGTTATCCTACTTACTAATTAGTCAACTACTTGCCGGACGTTTTCATTGTCAATCTCACCCGCCGCATTCACGAGGGTTGCCATCCACAACTTATGGTGCAGTGCTTAGAGATGGCAATGGGTAGGGTTTAGGTAGGATACTATAGTACCTGTCCCCATACAAGCGTTTTAAAAAAATACTCGTACCTGGACGCATATTCGCATGGGTAGCAACTTCAATACCCACATCTTTACCCGCTGGGTGCCAAGTGCCCATACCTATACTTATTATCCACACTTTAATTAACTATGAAAAATCAATAAATAAAAACATTGATTAAAAATACAACCGTAACTCAATTGAAAAACTATTCAGAGCTCATTCAAACCTAATACTATTCAAAAACATCTGATATGTCATTTAGGTTTAAATCCTTGTTAATAGTTCCACTTCAAAAAAAATTTGGTTTGCGTCTTTCTCTAATTATGGGACCATCACCCGTCTGAACAACTTTTCTAAGTGTGAATTCTATTTATCTTCTTCTCGCATACCTAAAATTATCTTAAGCACCATTCTAATTTTTTCCCCCAAAAGTTGTAGACTTATTCTCCTCTAGTACATTAATTCATGATCTTATTTTTTATTGTATATCTACTCATTCAATGTGACATGTTCATATCTACTATATGTATCTTATGCTCTTGCTGGTATTTTATTGTCCAACATTTAGTATCATAAAGCCCGCTGGTCATATTAGCTATGCGATAAAATTTTCCTTTCAATTTAGTAGGTACTTTTTTTTTTTTTTTTTTTGAAGAAAGTAGGTACCTTTTTTATCACACATGATATTTAAAACATTATTTCATTTTATTAATGTAGTTTGGATATTATGATTTATATATCTTTATTTCTCCATTATTTTATATGATAGATCTAAAGCACCTGAATAGTTTGACTTGTGATATAATTTAATTTCTAATTTTCACTAGTACCTAGTACTAATACGGGTTTTTTTGAACTTAGATTTCATACATTTTGAATTTACTTCCACTTACACAGAAACCATGTAATTACAAAGATTCTTTTCTTAATTAACTCTAATTTACAATTTGTACTTTTTTGAAACACTCTCCCTCAGATTATATCATTTGGATGTTTGTGGGGTGGTAATTTGTAAAATAACCAGATTTGATGAAATTGCAGACTCTCTTCCCAAACTTGTATATAGAACTTCTTCTATATAGGATTCCAAACAGAATCCCTCTTGATTATGTGCATCAAGGTAACAGACGTTATAAGTAAATAAATTTAACGAGAAGCAAATGTTTTACTAATTTTCTTTGTTGGGAATACTATAATATATATATATATATAGATATAAACAAATAAATAAATAAATAAATATGTGTGTACGGGTATGGGACGGGGTGGGTACGAGTACCTGTACTTGCATCCATCCCCATTAAATTTTGCGGGTAATTACCCATGCTCAAACCCCACTTGTGAAAAATATGCTTTTAATGACAAGATTTAATGTCTATTAATTTAAAACAGAAGTTAAAAAAAACGCGGTGGCACTACCGTAATTATTTTGTTCACTAAAAGCACTTTTAACGTCGGTTATTAAAATAACAGACGTTAAAAGTCATTTAAAAAAAATACGGTGGCAGTATCGTAATTATTTTGTTCACTACGACTTTTAACGTCAGTTATTCGGTTATTAGAATAACAGACGTTAAAAGTTGTTTCTAAAATTTTTAGAAACGTTAAGTCCCGCGTGCCTCCTCTCTTCATTTCACTCCGCCAACATCTCTCTCTCTCTCTCAGAACCTTCACTCTAACCTTCTCTGCCACTAAGACCACCGTGAGAACACTGCCACCACTGTCGCATGATAGTCGCGCCTCAAGCAAAGGCAAGGCTGCTTCTCTTTTCTCCCTCTCTCTTTTCTCTTTTCTCTTCCCTCATTCTCTTCCCCATTTAGGTCACTTTCGCGTGCGCCTCAAGCAAAGGCAAGACTACAATCCTCACTGTCGTCACTCTTTCGACCACCGTCTCCTCTTCCATTCGGTTCAGCTTCTAAAGGTAAGCTTCCATTTAAACCTCTTGATTAGGTTTTGCTTAGGTTTGCTTCTGGTTTGCTTTTGTTTTGCTTATGATTGCTCTGGTTTGATGGTTTGCTTCTGTTTTATTTGCTTGCTTCTGGTTGTCTTTTGAATTCTCATTTAGGTTTTGCTTTTGTTTGAAATGGTTTTCATTTAGAGTAAAAGGAGTTAAATAGGTTTAAAATGGTTTTCCTTTTGTTTCTGAAATGGTTTTGCTTCTAAAAGTAGTGTAGAACATTGTTTTGCTTCTGTTTTAGAAATGTTTAAATCGGTTTGAAATGATTTTGCTTCTAAAAGTAGTTGTTAATATACAATCTAATGATTACAAAACTTTCTTCACAAGTAAGTGTAAGTGAGGAGATGACTTAGGTTTACACTTTGCTTTTGTTTTGCTTAGGTTAATTTGCTTCTAGTTTTTGCTTCTGTTTAAAGGTTAGGGTATTAAAGGTTAGGTTTACAACAATGCCATGAAATTATCTTCATTTATAGGGTATATATGGTTGTTAGGTTTTCAAATACTAGTGCTTTTCCAATATCCCATATTGTGCTTATATATATATATATTGGATATATGTGTCTATATTTACAGAACCTATCTAGTTATTGATCATAATTGGATGGTTAGTAAACGCACAAGTGACGAGTATCAAAGGGAGTGGAAAAGTACGTTTATAGAATTTGCTCAAAGAAATGTTCCAGATAATAATAGAAAGATTTGTTGTCCTTGTGTCAAATGTTTGAATATAAGCATAGTGTAAGTTTTGTTTAAATTAAAGTATGCATAGTGTAAGTTTTGCTTAAATTAAAGTATGCATAGTATAATTTTTGTTTAAATTAAAGTATGCATAGTGTAAGTTTTGTTTGAATTAAAGTATGCATACTATAAGTTTTGTTTTTTATCCATGTTAAGGTAGGCTTATATTTTTATTTTTCCATGTTAAAGTATCCATTTTTATTTATCCATGTCATTAATCCTAATTTATTATTTTTTTGTCTAAACATGCATACATATGGCTGATTCAGCAGACATCTCTCATTCACATAGCGGGTCTATTAGTCTGCCTTCCAAAAAAAGGGGGTAGATCAGCCACAACTTTGAAAAGGTTGACCCTAGCTAGGATTAATGACCAGAGGCTTCAGATCCAGTCTGATGAACTTGGGTAGCCCATGGGAGATAATGCTAAGAGTTTCACCAATTATGTGGCTGTGCAAGCTAAAAGACATGCTAGCATTCTGATCAATGATTGGGAGTCAGTACCTCAGACCGTGAAGGATCAGACTTGGGAGTCAATCACGCTATTTTACTTTTAACCTCTTTGTTTGTATCTACATTATTTAAGCATATTATCA
This sequence comes from Ammopiptanthus mongolicus, assembly GCA_039655645.1. Taxonomy (NCBI): domain Eukaryota; kingdom Viridiplantae; phylum Streptophyta; class Magnoliopsida; order Fabales; family Fabaceae; genus Ammopiptanthus; species Ammopiptanthus mongolicus. The sequence goes on along the minus strand of CM077351.1, from coordinate 17,438,416 downwards.
TCCACTAATTCCTTATTTTTTGTTCTATAATTAATGTAGCCCACGTGGGACTTGCCGAATGCTCTCGCAAATAAGAAGAAATGGCTTTCTCTTATGGCTAAGCGTTGGACGAGGTTTAAGTCTTTTTTGGGTAAAAAGTAAATATTTGGAGAGAAGGCCGGCGAATATCCTCTTGAAACTTACTCATTCCTTGATCAGGAGACATGAGATTTGTTTATTGCGAGCCGAAGCGATCCTGACTATCTGGTTAGTGGAAGTTAATTTTTTTTATTAATAGGCCAACCTAATTAATTTCTTTATTTAACCAAATTGAGTATGTGTTATTTGTAACAGGCGAAAAGGGAAAAGGCTAAGGCAGTCTAGAAAAAGAATGTCCACCCCCATAACATGTCTCAAGGTGGGTATAGATTGTTTCAGAAGAAGATGATGGAGGAGAAGTTGAGAATGAGGTAGGAGAAGGTGAAAGAGCGGGAAAAAGCAGGAGAAGCAGGAGAGGAAACAGTTGTTGTTCCTCCATCTCCACCCCAATACGAGGACACATGGGTGGAAGGCCGAAAGACTAAATCTAGAGTTTTTAAAGTTGAAGCCACACGCGTTGTTGCCGAAAAGATTGTAAGTAATGAACTAACTGTCTTTCTACTTGTAATTGTAACAAACTTATTAAGTACACATTGTCTTACACATTTTTTTTGAATTTCGTCCTTGTAGGTTTCGCTGAAGGAACAAAGCTCGCAAGGATCCTTCATTCCACATGGATGTTCAGATATCTTGGCTCTTTCCCTAGGCAAAGACGACCACCCTGACCGTGTCCGTGGTGTTCCAGGGACAATGGGCATTAAGAAATTCCATGGATCACGCGGGTCACATGGGCGAGGCGATCGAGCAGGCGATGATCAGTAAGGAGGAGATTAAAGAGGAGCTTTTCAGTTAGATTTTAAAGGACCCCAAGTCTTATGCGATCGCTTTTTAAGGAGTTTTCATCTATGCAATCCCAAGAAACCCCAATTGTCCAACCTTCACATGTGAGCACAAAAGGGAGTTGTCCAAAGACACGTGTGGAGGTTGATGATGAGGAGCGGGAGTTGTCCAAAGACACATTGTCCAAGGTATTCATATTCATTCTATTAATTAATTATGTTTTTCTCTATTTACAATTGAAATGACTTGACATTATTTACTAAAGTTTTATGTTTGGTAATTGTTTAGGATATTGACAAAGTTAGTCCATCGAAGCCATCGCAGTAGGGAGGGTAGTCTCCTTCTTTACCCCAGGTATTCATAATCATTCAATTACTTATGTTTTCTTTATTTACAATTGAAATAACTTAACCGCGTTTAATGCTTTATCTTTGCTGTTTAGGACAACGTAGCTACATTAAAGCCGAAACCGAGAAGGCGTCAGTCTTTGGTAGCTCATTTGGCTGCATTTGGTGTGGATTATAAAACTGATTATATTATTATGCCGTTGGAACACGATGGTGCTGCGAACACCCCTATTTTTACCTTCCCTGGTGAGGATATGGGACACATATGCATTGATGGTCAATGGATAGCCAATACGGTTCTAAGTATCTGGTGCACGTAAGTACTTTTTGTCACCTTATATTACATCTTAGGTATTTCAATATTATAATTCATTTCATTATATTACGTAATTAATATCAATTTATTTCATATCTTAGGTATCTGCATCGCCCAACTCTTGAAAGGGGAAACGATACTGTTTATGGATTCTTAGATCCAGGCATCACTCTGGGTGATTTCTGCACTAATCACCAAGCGGTTAGTGGATACATGCAGAACCTACTTGACTTCAACCGGAAATATATATATATATATATATATATATATATATATATATATATGGCACCATTCATAAGGATACGTACGTAAACTTTAATTTAATTTAATTTAATTTGTAACATTTGATTTTATTTTATTACATGAACATATAATTGACATGAATATTTTTTTTTATCATAGAGCTATGATTGCATGTAGCCCGGCTTGCGCGAATGGAAAAGCAGGACTGCCTGGTAAAAAAAAAAAACTCTTATTGGATTGTCCCAAAGGTAAGTAGTTTATTAAATAGTAATTATTATTATTACTATATTTATACATTTACTACTTGATATTCAATTTCATATTCCTTTGTAGTCTCCTCATCAAGAAGGCGGTTGGGAGTGTGCATACTATGTGATGAGCTATATGTTGACCATTGTCTTCGCGGGTATTACTAACGGATGGAAGAAGGTAATTAATAGAATTTTAACAAGTTAATTAATTATATTTTGTTTTTGTTGATGACTTAATTTAATGTTGAGTTTATTTGAACTTGTGCAGACTTTCAACAATCAGTCTAGCCTCACTGCTCAGGAATTCACAGACTTGAGGGAGTGCATTGCAACCTTCTTTTTTAAGTATGTTGCAGAGAAACATGCAGATGTAGATCATGAGTACTTATAAAATATTAATCAGTAATTTGTGTATATTGAATTATGGACTTAGTAAATTGATGTATATATGTTTGTAGAATTCTGCATATATGTGTGCGTGTGTATGATGAGTGTGTGGAGTATGTTGAATTCTGGATTCTGGACTTCTTTGAGTAATGTTGAAAATTCTGGATTTATTAGATAGTGCGTGTTCGTAGAATTCTACAGGGAGCTAGGAAAAGGAGTATGAATAAACCAGAAATTTTAAAAAAACACTTTTAACGTCGGTTAAATAAACCAATAGACGTTAAAAGATACTTTTAACGTCGATTGAATAAAGCAACCATCGTTAAATGTATGACTTTTAACGCCTATTGTTGTATTAAACCGATATTAAAAGTCACACTTTTAACGTCTGTTGTATCAACGTCACCTCTATAACCGACGTTAAAAGTGTATCCTACTCAACATAGTTAATTTTTGCGGGCACCCATCGGGTCCATTACCCATTATCATCCCTAGTAGTGCTTGTGTTACCACTGATTGTGAGGCAGGGTGCTCCTCCTCCTGGTGTTGCTGCTCCTGCTCGTGGTGTTGCTGCGTAATCTGCTCGAGCTAGAGGTGTACATTGAGAAGTTAATTAACTAAACTGATTAAAAATCTATCTTACCATCTATTTGTACATTATGATATTTTTAGCTCTTTCCCCATTTTCGTTGCTTACTTTTTGTATAGACATAGTAATTAGATCAGGACATAGTTATTGTCATATATATAAAATATAATGACAACTGTGAAATTGTACACATAAGTGATATTACCTAAAATTCGCTATCTTCTGTACGTGGAACTACAAAAACTCTCCAGTCATCTTCAGGTATGTTATATGGCGTTGGAGGTTCCAAAATGGGATTCCTTTGTGTATCTTTTAAATACCTTGTGAGGGTTAGCTCTGAATACTTTGTGCAGCTTGCCAGCTTCTTGTAATACAAATTCTTCCGTTGATCATCAACAATAAAAGCCCGTCTACAAAACAACATAATCAAATAATTGATGTGTGACACCCCCTTCTGGAGCACCACATTGTTACCCGTTACGAAAAATAAACTTTAATTAATTGTGCTGGTTTAATTTCCGAAAATAAGATTTTCTAAGTATTTAACTTATTGTGAAAATCCGTGATAAAAATTTTCTCGTAACTTAGCTTACCATACATCATTACGTAACGTAAACACGCATCTAAATAACGTCAAGCAGAGTATACAAAATAAGGTATCATAATATAATACTTAGGCCTTATGCAGACGGCCATACACAACATGTCATGCGTTTAGTAGCCAGAGCAATTAACTAACCATTGTTCAAATTAAAATTGGACATATCCTATAGCTGGGCTTACTACTAAACCACTGTGACCCCTCGTACGTCACCCTCCTTCCTTGCCCTCAAGCATCAGGAAAAGGATCCCCAAATGTTCCGGTGGCATCTTGGAACTCATCTAAAGATGTAGGTTGAGATACCAATATATGGATTCATACACGATAACAACAAGTATATCACATCAATAACACATCAGCATAGATAATTATCATGTGTAAGGTCCTACTGATAAACTAGTATATCATAGGGTATCATACCCGACAGCCATTGTTATTTTCAAAAGAGATGCATGACACTTCAATGTTCATCATCTAATACTTTACCTAATCTCCGGAGATACCACCATCATTTTATAGAAATTGAGTTGATCAAGCTTGATTGCCAAAAAGGCACACCGTTGTTAAAACCATTGCGCACTGTTCAACACAAGGCACAGGCGATCACAGTTTATGGTTTTTCATTGTCCATCAAGGCACAATGATATATACACCGTTTGAATATCCTAACCACTAAGATATCCAGAATAACACCGTTGGCACGTCTGCCAAATTTTAATGCATGGAAAAAGGTTTCAAGTCTTGCCACTTTTCTTTGTGTTCGTTCTTTTGTTGTCGTAGCTCAAGGCTCCCGACTATTCATCGTTTACACCGTTTTAAAACCTTTCACCATTAACACAGGACGAAACGTCCGAGTGCTCAATCGCGGAGCCCTAAACCAATGCACCAGCCCAAGGTCCGTGGTAATAGAAAACATCATTCACCTTTAATCATGTTTCCTCATAATAAGAGGAGGACACATAGTCCATAGGACACGCAGTCCATAACACCATTGCACGGCTTCTCGTGCTATTTTTACAGAACACTAGCATCCCAACGTCTCGTATGCTAGGTTCACATTTTCAACGTTTTACTCCGTTTTTCGTTCTGTAAAACACAAATCCAAAACGAAAACTCCGCAACTCATCCAAGTTGCCGGATATTACACCGTTGGGAAAACTCGTTTTACAGAAAAGCTTTTATGTTTGAAAATGGTTTGAAAACCAACGCATTATGATAAAACTTAACTTTTATTGAAAGTCCCTTTCCCACCAACCAATTTTTGAAAGGAAACAGCTGAGACCAAAACTTCGTCCCAGAACAGCATTTCTGTTTTCGAAAACGTTTTTCGCAAATATTTTCGGAATTAAAACATCATTTTTAGAGTAAAAAACATCCTAAGTTAAAAACTTGACTTTTACCTCTTAATGTTACTTTTTCTACATAAATATTAATTTATTCATAAAAACCAACTTTTCCTATTAACTTCATAAATTACTTTTGGTTCCTCTTTTTCTTTAGAAAAACAGCGTCGTTAAATATATCCAACGTTTTCCCCAAATAAATCTTTATTATTTAATACAAAGCTTTTTAAAGCTTTTATCCCCATTAATTAATTGAGCACTGACCACTATCAGACTTCCCAATCAACAATCAATATCATAATATGTTTATAGCAGATAATACAGTAAAAACACATATTCAACTACTATAACACATATTAACAAACAATTATCAACAATCAAATAATTGCCGAAAGTAAATAAATCAATTACCACACAACTTAATTACATATATACAGATCAAATATGATGACATGCAGTCATTAGGAGAATCCCTCAGGCATTTCCCCTTACCTCTTGTAGTTTCCCGGTGAGCGAAAAGTCGTCCGATCGATCCGGTTCCTCGTCCGATTATTCGTCGACAACTACACACACACAATCAATCAATACATCAACTTTAAATCACAAAAAAAACTCTACTATTCACACCCTCCTAGGTTCGGCCATGGCTAGATAAAATAGCTAGGGATGTCCAAAAATTCTAATCTCTTGGATTCCAACCTTACTAGGTGAGGTGAGGCTAGATCAAAGTCTATTACACCAAAACTTAAACCAAAACTCTACCCACCCATACATAGGGGTTTCGGACAAAAATACCCACATTGCTAGGAAGCCCCTATGGTTTCCAACTCTTGGATTTAGGTAGACAACCATGAACAAGGTTCATAGAAAGTGGTTTGGTATTAAAAGGATTTTTCTACAATTCCATATGAATTTTTGAAGTTCTAGATCCAAAACTAAACCGTCATAAATCATGGAGATTAAAGAGAGATTAAGAGATGAAAGTTGAGGGCAATACCTCCTAGATGATGAAACTAGAGAAGGAATCAACAAAAACCACTCAAAACTTGAAGATTTATGAAGAAAAGTTTGAAGAAAAGCTTGAAGAAATGAAAAACGGTGAGAAATGGGTGTTTAGGGGAGAAAGAGAGAGCTGGCCGTGAGGCCTTGTGGGAGGGGGTGAAATAGAAAAATTTTCACCTCAATGGCAAACTTGTAATTAAGTGAAAGGGTAGTTTGGTCATTTCCTTAAAAGACTAGGGGTATTTTGGTCATTTCGCGTCCAGATATTTTCCGAAACCATCATGACACTAGCACGCATCCCTGATGTGACCTCAAGATTGTCCGTTAGCGGGTCCCGGTAGATCCATCAACAGCTCCAAAAGTCTCCCGGTTTGAGTATTGGCCCGAATATAATATAATATTTTTATTTTCGAAGGTCAAGACACATTTTTTCGAAATGTGGAGAGTCGAATTCTAAGACTAATGGTTCTGACCGTTAGTGAAAATAATGTCTTTATAGAAGTAAAACACTACTATCCGTGAAAATGTAGACCGGGCTCCGTTTGAGTTTTCGGCCCAAAATTTAACCGTAGGCTCCCACGATAGCCTGGAGCATGAATGTGATTTTAGTTTTCCCAAAATCATTTTGTAACACACAGATAAAAATATAAACTCGATTATCGAGTTTATATGTCCAAATTTGCTCTTTGACAACGTTCAAAGCATGATTTTTTCATGTAGGCAAGTAATGAGGACAAGTCTCCAAGCAACGCTCCCAATGTAATTCATCAATTTTGCACCATTCTTCTTAATTGGTTGATCCTTTGCATTCCATTCAACCTAATAAAAATGATAAAGTATATCTTTTTTTATCATTCCATTCTAAATGATAAAAATGCTAAAAATAACACTTACCATTAATCTTTCTCCTTTACTTCGTGAACAGATGATCTCCTTAAGAACGGTCGGCCCACGCTTGGACCTCGTTTTCTGGGAGGTGGATGCACTACCAAATGGTGTGGAAGCACTAGCGTGATCGGGAGAAGCCATATTACTGCAACAAAATGAAGAGAAGTAACCTGAAGTTGCCCTAAAAGAATCAAAATGACTTTCCATCTGAAGAAAACCTAAGTGGCCCTAACTGCAACAAAATGACATACCAGTTGGTGTGGAAGATAGAGACAGTGAGTTGCTCGGTGGTGGTGGTGAAGGGACTGAAGAGATTGAGAGAGGGCTCATATAGAGGGTCACGGAAAGGTGGTGAGAGTCTGAGCGCGCACTAGCTTGAAAGAGTGGGAGAGAATGGTGGTTACTTGAGTCTTTTGTTTTTTAAAATTGGAAAACGATAGCGTTTACTCATAAAAGCGCTATTAAAATCGGAACTTTTAACTACGCTTATATAAAGAAACGTTGTTATATCATTAAACAATGTTGACACCAAAGGTGATACATTTAACAACGCATGTTTCGATAAGCTCTACTATATCATTAAACAATAATATACAAAAGAGTGATTTTATTTTGTATTTGTAAAGCATTAAAAAACCTTATATAATATAATCTTTTTTTAAGAAAGCATCACCATTATTGGTTTGTTCTTTCTTAAACTAATTAATATTGTAGAAACCCCAAGTTTCTTTTCATTGAATTAGAAACGACATAGTGAATATATAGTGAATACAACGTTACAAAGTTAGATTCAAAGTGAACACACAATTACAAAATTGTTCAATGCTAAAACATTCATCATTGACAACAAGAGTTGCAACAGAAACCACATAGTGAATACAAAACACAATTTGATAATTGGGATGGAAAACCATAAACTTAAAGAGAATCTTTTGATCTCTCCACCCAAACAATGAGCATCAGCAAAGAGGTTGAAAACCAACAATTTCTCTTTCAGTTCCTCGTCTAATACTCTCTTCCATTTTGGACTTTATCATGCCTCATCAACAATTTTTCTTATAGCCAACTCTTTTGCTTCCGTTTGTTCTCATATTTTTAGGGAAGGTAACACTTGTACAGATAAACTTGCTTCTTATAGTACTGTTGTTCAAGGGTACCATTGGTGGGATTTAGTTCCTTCATTTATTTGGAATGACTTTAAACATAATAGGTTGAGTCTTTCTAGTTATAGATTGAGATAATTCTTTCATGGGTTTGGTTTATGTCCCCCCATGTTTTCTTGTATTCTTTTGATTTTTTTAATAAAATAATGAAGTGCTGCAGATGATTGATAAAGGTTGGGTGCCAACCTAATTGGGATGTCAGTCTTTATGGTGATGCTTTTGCACTTCATTTTGCTTGATTGAAGAAAAAAAAATAGTAACATATTTTGCTTTTGGCATCCTTATGGGATATTCTCTTCCAATTTTGGACTTCATTATGCCTCTCATCCTCTAATCATGTCTTTTCAAAGGAGCAGAGCCATCGGCAAATACTTATCTTATGCTTCATCATGATCCTTTCTTCAATTCTTTTCAAAGAGTACAGTCATCGGCCTCCACGCAAGAGCTGAAAATCTTCTGCTAGTAACATCTTCCGCTCTTGGCGTCCTTATAGAATACTCTCTTCCAGTTCATTATGCCTCACATCTTCATCATCAGATACTCATCTTTTGCTTCATCATGATGTGAGGTTGGATGGAATGAAAGGAGTAGAATTATCGACCTCAATCAAGAAGTAAAGGAATAAAAAAGCGAACCACTCAGGTGAGGATGATAAGAAAGGGATCCCTTTCTATGAACAAAGCCACATTTTGGACTTTATTGTTCCTTACATCATCTCTTTTGACTTTATTATGCCTCACATTTTGCACTTTATTAAGTCAGATTTCTTCCATCTTTCTTATACAAGAAAGGGAACTTCGAAAATGAAGAACATGATGCATTGAAAATAATTGGAGTTGGTAAAATTTTGAGTGTGAGGGATAAGAATATGGATGAGAGTTATTTAAAGGAGAGTTTGGTTCAATAGATTTGTGCGTTGGTTCAATGAATAATAAGACAGAATTGATTATAGGAGAGTTTGGTTCAATAGATTTGTGCGTTAGTTTAATGGATATTACGGCAGAATTGATTATAGACAATTTTCTATGCGATGGAGGTTGAATATTAGGTTGAATTGTATCAACTAACATGCAGAGAGTTGGTTACGTAGATCATTTTGTTTTTAATATGGGGCAAATGTAGTGTTTCCTCAAGCAGACGCTATCATAGGGACACATTTAATAGCACTTCTTCGAAGAAGCGCTGTAAAAGTTAGAGCATTTTTTTAAAGAACTCTTATGAGGTAAAGATAACGTTTCTTTGGGAACACGCTATTAAAGGTGTATATTTTAATAGTGTTGCCTTGGGGAAGCGTTATTAAACACCTTTGCACATTTTTTTTTTTGTAGATACCCCAAATTTGTTTTCATTGAAACTGAAACAAGTAGCAATATTTTATTTTTGAGAATTACAGCTTGAAAAAAATAGATATGAAGCAAACTTTCTTTCATCATTGACAACAATAGTTACAATTTGTTACACAATTTAGTAATCGATATGGAAAACCAGAAACTCAAAGAGAAATTATAGATATTCCAAGTGAATACAGAGTTACAAAATTTATTGACAACAATATTCAGAGTTACAAAGCTGAATCTTTCAACACAAAATTACAGAATCCCATTTCTAATTGTCCTATAAATGAAAAATTGAAACTACAAAATTGAAATTGAAAAATTTCCAAGTCCATTCCCTTGACATTCAACTCCAAGTCGTCAAACTTTGGATTGAGATGGACATCCGATCGTCCTTTGGGCGATGGACAAGTAATGCGAAATCTCATTTCTAGTTGTCCTTTAATTCCTTCTCCAAGTGCTGTGGACTCTTCTTGCTCCCGATTGGATGGAGATCAAAAGAGAAACAATTTGACTTCTATAGTGAGGATGGAGCACAAACTCACATTGAGTTTTATTATAACTCACATCCTCTCTTCTGAGTTTTATTATGGCTCACATTATGGATTTTATTGAGCCACATTTCTTCCATATTTCCCACACAAGAAAGGGAACTCTCTCAATGAAGAATATGACGGATTGAGAACCAAAATTGATAAAATTTTGAGTGCAAAAGATAAGAACACAAAAGACAATTATTTATAGGAGAGTTTGGTCAAACAATTCAACCTAACGTTTTCAATAGTGTTGAATTACAAAGCAACAAAATTAATGAATTAAGAAAATTGTGCGTTGAATATCCTATTTTGTGTGCAGAGATATTGTTGATCATTAATTTCATGTATTGTTTCAACTAACGTGCAGAGAGGTCACCTAAGGGATTTTGTTTTGAATCGGTTGAAAGATAGCGTTTCTTTAAGCAATTGCTATTATAGTAATTCCTTTAACAACGTTTGCTGGATAAAACGTTATTAACGGTATAGCAGATAATAATGCCTTTTTAACCCAGCGCTGTAAGAGGTGGAACACGTTTTTTTAAAAAGGTATTGGGTAAATATGGTGTTATTTTGAGGAAACGCTATTTATTATAGGTTTATATGTTAATAGTGTTTCCTCCCGAACCCACTATTAAATATGCGTTATTAAATCTTGAATCTGGCGTAATGCATGGTTACTTGGTTCTTAGCAACCTTGCTGACGAGCCTCTCTGTGTCGGTGAAAGCAACATAGGAGGGGATGGTTCGGTTGCCTCCGCCGTCTCGTGAGCATGACTTCCCTTCTGTAACGAATCAGTTCTTCTGCGTAAAAAAGAGAGTGAAGGAATTAGGAAGGTTCAAGACATGTTGTTGCTTGATGTCATGCGCCCTCAGTCTTGGGTGCCATGCCACCCACCATGTCAAGACCACTTGGATACTTAACAGACGGGTAGGATCGTTAGTAATGATGTTGGATGAAGACTAATATTTAGGCCAATTTCGTTAACATTTGTAAATATAGAGGATTTATTTGTCACAAAAAAATGAAGAACCCAAATTGAAAAAAAAAACCATTTAAGATAAAGACCAAAATACAAATTTGGATGTCATGTCACGCACCACATCATGATCACTTAAGCATTTAACAGACAAGTATAATCGTTATTGGACGGAGACTAACGTTGAGACCAACATTATAATTAATGTTTATAAATATAGAGAACTTATTTGTCACAAAAAAATAAATAAGATATCAAATTGAAAAAAAAAATTAAAATAAGGGATAAAAGATTGATATTACCTTCAAAAATTAAAATGCGTGTGACTGTGCATTTTATGATTCATCCATCAAATGCCTTTTTTTTTTTTTTTTGGTTAAACTAATCATTTGGTCCCTATACGTGACATTAATTTTGAATTTGGTATTTATACGTAAATTTTTTTGAAATCGGTCCCTATATGTACATTTATTTTTAATTTGGTCCTCACCGTTTATTAGTGTCATAATGCCGTTTGTTGAAGTTTAAGTATAAGGACCAAATTGAAAATAATTATCACATGTAGGGACCAAATTCAAATTTTTATTTTGAATTCGATCCCTGCATGTAACAATCATTTTCAATTTGATCCCTACATGTGATAATCATTTTGAATTTGGTCCCTATCACGTGACGGTGTTACAACACCAATAAACGGAGAGGACCAAATTAAAAATAATTGTACATGTAGGGACCAATTTCAAAATTTTTTACGTATAGGGACCAAATTCAAAATCAGTGTCACGTATAGGGACCAAATCATTAGTTTAACCTTTTTCTTTTAACGTGTTGAATGCATTGATTTTTTTACTTTACATTTTTTTATTTAATAATAGAAAAATTAGTGAGAAAATGTTGAGCGTGTTTGGCACGCCATTTCTACGAGTTTATAACGGATGAGAAAGTTGCCCCATTTGGTAAGCGCCTCTGTCACGAGCTTATAACGCTTTTTCACGAGCTTATAGCGTTTTTTAGGGACGTTACTTGAAGTAGCGTTTGAGCTTATAGCTTATAGCGTTTCATTTTTCTTTCCACTTTTATCCTTATTATCTTCATTTAATTCTACCTTTATCTTCTTCTCTCTCTTTTATGTAAAATCATTAATGAAGATGTCCTTTTATGTTATTTTATATTTTTCAGCTAGTTCAACCGCTTGTTTTACGAAACACTTCCACAGAAAATAAGCTAGCTTATCCGCTATCCGCTATCATCTACCTCATCCGCTATCCGCTATCAGCTAGCTTATCCGCTAACAGGCTCGTTGTAGAAAAATGGATTAGGCTCCTATGCTCCTATAAATTAAGTGAGCAAAAATATAAAGTGAGAAAGTAGGAGTGTTTCCACCATGATCAATCCACTTTAACTAATCAATGGTGAATACACCTTTATTTTCTCACTTTATATTTTTATCTCTGTAAAAGGTGGCTCACTATTTTTATCTTTATTATTTATAGGGCAAGCCATTTGTTGAATTCCCTAGCAACAACCAACAATGCCTCATACAATGACTCTGTAAATCGAATCACTAATTGATGTATAGCGAATAGCTTATAATAAATAAGTTTAGTTGATTAAAGTAGATATGTTTGGTAAACGACCTTAATTATCTCTGTTTAGCAAGTCCAATAAGATAGCTTATAGCTTATTTGATTAACTTGGTTGACCAATGTAACGGCCCGGACTGCTTTCAGGATTGTCGATTGTCCTCACAGACCAACACTTGTCTTTTCAGCGTGCTTTGTCCTCACTCACACGCTTTCTGAGAAACTTCCCAGAAGGTCACCCATCCCAGAATTACTCCAAGTCAAGCACGCTTAACTTTCGAGTTCTTAAGTGATGGGCTACCGAAAAGAAAATGCATCTTATTTTCGGTAGCCCATCACTTAAGAACTCCAAAGTTAAGCGTGCTTGACTTGGAGTAATTCTGGGATGGGTGACCTCCTGGGAAGTTTTCCTAGGAAGCGTGTGAGTGAGGACAAAGCACGCTGAAGAGACTCATGTTGGTTTGTGGGGACAGTCGGCAATCCTTAAAAAGCAGTCTGGGCCGTTATAAATGGTATCAGAGCGGACCTCTCCCAGTACGGTGTGGTTCGGGGACGAACCAAGCGGAAGCTGGTGGGCATGTATCACCCGGGGCTGACGAGGGCGGGGAGTGATCGCCGGTGCATGAGGCACGGACAAGGAGCGGCTCCTAGCAGGCTTTTAGGCGGAGGGATACATGAATGAACCGAATTCACATCGGAATGAGAGGGATCCTGAGACTGTGCAGGTATGGGACTGTACAGTTGAAGGAAGGCTAATAAGAATTGATTTGTACTACCTATACCAACAAGATGCATCTTCTTTTCGGTAGCCCATCACTTAAGAACTCCAAAATTAAGCGTGCTTGACTTGGAGTAATTCTGGGATGGGTTCCCTCCTGGGAAGTTTTCCTAGGAAGCGTGTGAGTGAGGACAAAGCACGCTGAAGAGACTCGTGTTGGTTTGTGGGGACAGTCGGCAATCCTCAAAAAGCAGTCCGGGCCGTTACAACCAAAATATACGTAGTTGGTAAACAAATTTATCTCATTAACTTATAGTTTTTCTTCATAAACTAATTTATTTAGATTATATTTTATTAACTATTCTATCATTTTTATCTTTATTATTTTAATGAAATTTTTACTTTACTTGGCCACGCATAAAAAAAAATTTATATAAAAATATCATATAACATGGCATTTCATTTATATTTAAATTTGTCAAAAAAATTATATTATTTAAAAATAATATTAAAAAATTATTATTCTAATTATAAAGCTTTAATTAGAATTTAAAAAGAAATTATTTAAAATCGTATGTCCATGTCTTTTATGTCATTTTATATTTATCACCTAGTTCAACAACTAATTTTACCAAACGTTTTTAATTCAATCAACTATTTTTTCAGGTATAAGCTTTCATCTAAAAATTAACTTATAAGGTATAAGCTATATCAGTTATTTTTACTAAACAAAGCCATATAAATGTTTAGGTGATGTCCCATTTATATTTGCATATATTATGGTGAACACAAGGGAGTGATTAAAGGCCTCTCGCCCCTTAACCAAGGTCTCGGGTTCGAGTCTTGGGTATGAAAAAAACCTCAGCTGGGAGGGATGCCATCCATCGAGGTGCCGAACAAACTTCCGCGGGAGATTAGTTCCCGTCTCAGGTTAGCGGTGGAATACTCCTCGAATTAGATCGAAAAATATTAAGGTGAGCACTAAAAAATATATAAGAAATAACAGGTTAATTTTAGCATGACATTCTTTTCCTAGAGAGCATAGTTTATTTTCTTGTTCTGTTTTGTTTGCTTTTCTACCTTCTACCAAAAAAAGGAAAAAAAAAAATTAGCATGACATACGTCATATTATAAAATAAATTTATTCAAATAAAGTTTATCTAATTGTCTTCCCTACCAAAAAAGATAAAATTTGGTCTAACTCCATTGGTATGTAATCAAATAGTAACGTAAAAAATCTGTTAATAATAAAAAAAATACTAAACCATTATATAAATATTTGTCAATAAATTGGAACTACATAGTATTTTTTAAATCAATTTTGGTAAAGAACATAAGATACTTTATAATTTATTATTGTTATTATTTCCAACTACATTGATTCCAAAGTCGCGAAAAGGTATTACTTACGAAAATGTTAATAATATAATCTTTATTTTATTTTATTTTTCAATAATTTCTTTTTCAAATTTTAATTATATTCATTTAATTATTTTACATATGCCAAGAATAACTTAATCAATTCATTGATTGGCATCGTTGAAAACCAAAAAAAATACAATATGTATACAGAAAATCTAACCACGATCCTTATGGAAAATTAATTTTATGGGAAGCCGATTTATTTATCATTTATCATATAAAAAAATATTACACTTAATTTCTAAATATAAATTTTCCTTTTATTTTCTTCCGTATCAAGACCGTAAGTATATTTCTAAAAAACACAAGGGAGGATTCCCTCTATTGACCATTGAAATTAATGCTAAAACTTTACAACTTCTGATTTTAGACAAAAATATAAATTTTCCTTTTATTTATTCCGAGTCAAGAGGGTAAATATATTTCGAAAAAACACAAGGGGCGATATCCTTCTATATATGACCGTTAAAGTTAATGCTATAACTTTACAACTTCTGATTTTTGAGAAAAATTATGTCTTAAGAATAAACCAACCGATAGCACCCTACTATATATATAATACATCATTTTGCCAATGCAAACACAACAACTTTAGATCAAGATGGAAGTAGTTTCCAAGGCCTATTTGGTCTGTGTTTTCTCTTTCTTGTTCCTGTCTCTTGCTCTCAGTGATCGTCTCACAAGTTATGATATGAAAAGACTAGTCCCTTCGGGTCCAAATCATGAAGGGTCACCTGATCCTCCAACTGTTCATGTCACAAATTATTACATGAAAAGACTAGTCCCTTCGGGTCCAAATCATGAAGGATCGCCTGATCCTCCAACAATTTTTGAAATGAAAAGACTAGTTCCTTCGGGTCCAAATCACGAAGGGTCACCTGATCCTCCAACTACTCGTCTCACAAGTTTTGACATGAAAAGACTAGTTCCTTCGGGTCCAAATCACGAAGGGTCGCCTGATCCTCCAACTGCTCGTCTCACAAGTTTTGACATGAAAAGATTAGTTCCTTCTGGTCCAAGTCATGAAGGGTCACCTGATGCTCCAACTGCTCATCCAAGTTTTGACATCAAAAGATTAGTTCCTACAGGTCCAAATCATGAAGGGTCGCCCGATCCTCCGACTGCTCGTGCTACAAGTTATGACATGAAAAGATTCGTTCCTTCTGGTCCAAATCATGAAGGGTCGCCCGATCCTCCGACTGCTCGTGCCACAAGTTATGACATGAAAAGACTAGTTCCTTCGGGTCCAAATCACGAAGGGTCGCCTGATCCTCCAACTGCTGTGATACGTGATTTTTTTAATTTCTAGCTTTGGTAGTTCATAAGCAACACTTAAGATTGGAATTTCTGGGAAAGTAAATTTATCTACCATTTGATTAGTGTTTTGGGTGTTTTGTCAGTTTATTTAATTTTCTTTAACTACAAAGCCTAGAAAGTGATGGGCAAACACATGATACATGGTGTAGAACTAGAAAACTTCTTCATCTTTCTTTTTAACATAATCAACTTAACCTAAAACCGTTGCAGTCGGGACTAGGACCTCGTGGTCGTATAACTTGGTAATTAGTAGGTTTTCTTCCGTTTTTTCAAGTTTGAAACTAAAATTCAAAACGAAGAAAAAAACCACTGTTAAGATTTGTTATATTATTTAAATATTTTTTATGATAATATAATATTTAATTTTGAATCATTAATCAATGTCGTCTTTTAAAGCCGTTCAATAAATAGTAAATTGTGTTTATTCAACATTTAACCTAAAGTATCATTATTATTGTCCACCTATTCATATTCGTTGATTTCAAAATTTTCGGAAATATATTACTTTATTAGAAGGATATGTATTTTCTTTTTGTCCTGGAGTTGGCTTGCTGAAGTCCTTGATGTCACTTGGTGTTGCAAGATGGTTTACCTCAAAGCTTTGTTTCCTCTCTTGTTTGTGACACCATGTCATGACAGGTTGCAAGATTCGATTTTGACAGTAAGGAGGAATGTTATATGGAGTGAGTTGGTGCTTCTGAATAAAAAATAAGGTGGAACAGTCACATTGCAGATTCAGGAGGCTATCTTTGAAGCAATTTTGTGGAATGGAGGTTATTGATTTAATGAACATGCATATCATAAAATGTTTAGCAGCTGGTTCAAAGTTGCTACTTCCTTTTCTTGGTGGATACATCCATGTTCATATTCTGTTCTTCAATTGTGTTATTTTGGATATGAATGTTAGGTTCTCGAAATTTTGCTTGACGTTGATGAAGCTAAGATGTGTTGGCTATGATCGCTGGCCAGTTTTATGCGAAATCAACGATGGAGACATAGGACACCACCCATACATCCCATTTGAAGGGCATCACTATAAAACTGGCCATGATCGCTAGTCTTTGGTATGCCTAGTCCTATTGTCTTTGCTTACAAAAGTTTACCTAATTAATGGGTGAGGAGATTGCAAGAAGTCGTGATACTGAAGTTTGAAATTTGGAGTTTGCCTTGAATGAGGAATTTATCTACAAATAATGGTTATTTGGTGCAAGACCTTTGGGAACTTACTGTGGAGTAGTACACTAAATTTGCAAAACACTCTTTTGACCGAGTGGAATGCAGGATCTATGGTGGACTACAGTTATTTTGGGATGTTTTGTTCTTGTTTTGCTCAGCTTTTTCTTTTGAATGAGTAGCACATTAGAAGAATTTCTTACGGTATTCAATGGTTATAGCTTTTGTTTTTTTTTTTTTTTTTTTTTCTGGTTATGTTCTTTAAAGGGTTTCAACTTTTGTAATACTTATATTGTCTTTGTTTGAAGCACTATCTTAGTTACATTAGGTCATCCTCTTTTCTCTTGTTTCATGTATATGGGTTGGAGTATCTCGTACTCCTATCAATATATTTCTGCTTATAAAAAAATAAGATATGTATTTTATCAAAAAAAATTATTGGCCAAAAAGTTAGTATTTTTAAAAGTAAATTTTTACGTAAAAATGTAGTAGGTCAATATTTATTATATATTTTAATAATATTTATTAAATATAAATATAAAATTACACAATACCTAATAATGTTTATTGTACACTAATTCTTTTACCATAGTATCAATGTGTCATATACAAAATTATTGCATAATACGTTTTTTTAACTTAAAATATAAAATATTTATTAAATAAATGAATTATAATTTAATTAAAAATCAAGATACTTAGTATCTCATTTAATTAAATAAATTTTATTTTTCTCTCCTTATTTAAGTTACTTTTAATTATTCTCTTTTTAATAAAAATAATAAGCTTAAGCCATTAGAATAAATTAAAATCAATTGACAGAATTGGTCTAAGAATAAAATTTGACATATGATGTCCATGGATCCTCTGTCAACTTACAAATATAGTTAGATAAATTAATAAAATTAAATGATAAAATTAATTGGAAATAGTTCTTAATTAATGAAATCTTTATTTTATGGCATCAAATTAGTAATATTGATTGATTGGCACATCCTTAAAATAACATAAGTAGATTTTGAAAAAGAATAAAAACCATGGGTGGAAATGGGATACACAAGGTTATATTTACCTAAATAAGCCTATTTTTTTAATATATTGATTTAAGGATTGTTTATAAATTAGAGTGAGGTTTTGTCTCTTAATAAGAGCATGTTTGGTAAAACTAGCAGATAGCGGATAAACTAGTTTATTGGTGTGGAAATGTTTGGTAAAATTAGGGGTTGAACTAGATGATAAATATAAAATTTCATAAAAAGACATGTGTACCTTTTTATATAAATGTTGTTTATATATAAATTTTTTTTATATATATGTTACTATTGTAAATATTGAATGTTACTATATATCATATAAGAAAATGTTGATACATTATTATATCTAAAAAAAATCATATGAATGGTAATCTTACCAGTTTATAATATACACTAATAGAAATTCATGAATTATTTGTGGATTTTCCTGCGGATTTTTTTTTACAGGAATTTCCTGCTAATTTTTCTATAATTTTTTTAAAAAAAAGGTTTTTTTTTTTGTAGATTCAAATTTGTAGGAAATTTTGGCATTTCCTACAAATTTTTCTACGAATTCAAATTTTTCTCAAGAAAATTTTGCATGAAATTTCCTGCGGATTTTAAAATGCACAAGAAAAATTTACCTACGAAGGTATTACTTATGGACAAAAATTTATAGGAAAAACTGTAGGAAACCTGTTTCTTGCGAATTTTTGTGTAAAATTTACAGAAAAATTTGTTGGTAATCAGAAAATTTCTAGTAGTGATATGTTATATTATCATATAAAATTATATTATTATACATATGTTATAGGGTGCGTTTGGGTATACAGCTTATTTAAGCGCTTATGCAATAAGCTCTTTTTTAAATAAGCTAAAAACAGCTTATTTTCATAAGCTTCTCTGACAAGCTTATGGAAATAAGCTAAAAACAGCTTATGGAAAGATCATAAACTATTTTCATAAACTATTTGTATAAGTTTAATTCCATAAGCTATTCTCATAAGCTCTCCATAAGCTCTTCCAAACGCACCCATATTATCAAATAAATGTTGTAATAAAATAGTACGTTGTATTTTATAATAATACGTTATAATAAAATGTTTATAAATTGAAGATGGTAAAGGTGGAAGAAGCACAAAGCAACGTTGAGTTTTATTATAACTCACATCCTCTCTTTTGGGTTTTATTATGGTTCAAATTCTGGATTTTATTATGCCACATTTCTTCCATCTTCCTCATACAAGAAAGGGAACTCTTTCAATGAAGAACATGACGGATTGAGAACGAGAATTGATAAAATTTGGAGTGCGAAAGATAAGAACACAAAAGACAATTATTTATAGAATAGTAATCAATTAGTAACGTAAAAATTCTGTTAATAATAAAAACAATACTAAACCATTCATATAAATATTTTGTCAATAAATTGTAACTAGATAGTATTTTTTAAATCAATTAACATGAGATACTTTATAATTTATTATTCTTATTATTTCCAAGTACATTGATTTCAAAGTTTCGAAAAGGTATTACTTTACGGAAAAGTTATTAATGTAATGTTAATTTTATTTTATTTTTCAATAATATAATTTCATTTTCAACTTTTATTCATTCATTTAGTTATTTTACATGTGCCAAGAATAACTTAATCAATTCAATGAATGACATCGTTGAAAAGAAAAAAAGATATAATAGTATACAGAGAATCTAACCATGATCCTTATGGAAAATTTATTTTTATGGGAAACTGATTTATTTATCATATCAAAAAATGTTACACGTAATTTCTAAATTTAAATTTTCCATTTATTAAGCACCCAAAAAGAGTTTTCCTTTTATTTATTCTGTGTCAAGACCGTAAGTATATTTTATATATTTTATATTATATTTTATTTCTAAAAGACACAAGGGAGGATTCCTTCTATTGACCATTGAAATTAATGCTAAGACTTTACAACTTCTGATTTTAGATAAAAATATAAATTTTCCATTTATTATTATTTATTCCGAGTCAAGAGCGTAAATATATTTCGAAAGAACACAAGGGGCTATTCCTTCCATGACCGTTGAAGTTAATGCTATAACTGTACAACTTTTGATTTTAGAGAAAAATTATATCTTAACAATAAACAAACCGATAGCGCCCTACTATAAATAATACATCATTTTGCCAATGCAAACACAACTACTTTAGATCAAGATGGAAATAGTTTCAAAGGCGTATTTGGCCTGTCTTTTCTCTTTGTTGTTCGTTTCTTCTTCTTTGGGTGTTCATCTAAGAAGTTATGACATAAAAAGGTTAGTCCCTTCGGGTCCAAATCATGAAGGGTCGCCTGATCCTCCAACAAGTTATGACATGAAAAGATTAGTCCCTTCGGGTCCAAATCATGAAGGGTCACCTGATCCTCCTACTGCTCGTGTCACAAACTATGACATGAAAAGATTAGTTCCTTCCGGTTCAAATCATGAAGAGTCGTCAGATTCTCCAACAAGTTATGACATGAAAAGACTAGTCTCTTCGAGTCCAAATCATGAAGGGTCACCTGATCCTCCAATTGCTCGTGTCACAAACTACGACATGAAAAGATTAGTTCCTTCGGGTCCAAATCATGAAGGGTCGCCTGATCCTCCAACAAGTTATGACATAGAAAGACTAGTCCCTTCAGGTCCAAATCATGAAGGTTCACCTGATCCTCTAACTGCTCGTGTCACAAATTATGGCATGAAAATACTAGTTCCTTCGGGTCCAAATCAGGAAGGATCGCTTGATCCTCCAATTGCTCGTCTCATAAGTTTTGACATGAAAAGACTAGTTCCTTCAGGTCCAAATCACGAAGGATCACCTGATCCTCCAACTGCTCATTTCACAAACTTTGACATTAAAAGACTAGTTCCTTCAGGTCCAAATCATGAAGGGTCGCCTGATCCTCCAACTGCTAGGCTCACAAGTTTTGATATGAAAAGATTAGTTCCTTCGGATCCAAATCATGAAGGATCGCCCCATCCTCCAACTGCTGTGATACATGGTTTTGTTAATTTCGAGCTTCAGTAGTTCTTTATGTGGAGACTTGATCATTTAAGTGTTAATCGTGATGACTGTCTCCATCAAATCTGAAGTAAATTACACTTATATCTCTAATAAAAATTATTGTCTTAAGATTGGAATTTATGGGGGAGAGTAATTTATATCTACCATTTGATTAGAGTTTTGTGTGTTTCGTCAATTTATTGAGTTTTCTTTAACTACAAAGCCTAGAAAGCGATGAGTAAACACATAATACAAGGCGTAGAACTAGAAAACTTTAACTTGTTCATCTTGCTTTTTAACATGTTTAACTTAGCCTACAACCATTGCAGTCGGGACTGGGACCTCGTGGCCGAAAACAAAGAAAAAAAACCACTGTTAAGATTTGTTACTATAAGTTGTTGTACCACAGCCAAGTCCAACACATCATAATATGCAACAAAGTTGTTTTTTTCAAAAATATATCGCTTTTAAAGCTATTGTTCAAATAGAATTGTCCATCCTTTGCACTGTAGTGTTCTGTTGGGTGGAAGAGAAGCCGGTTGAATTGAAGTAGTTTTGTAGGGATAAATAGGGAAGAGAGTTTTGAAAATGAAAAATAATCAAATCACAACAATTTTAAGTTAAAACAAATTAGATGACATAAAATAGCTTTTTTTTTTCCCCAAAAGTAGTTTTTTTTTATAAATTTAAGCTAATTGCCAAACATGATAAATTATACATGAAACAACTTTTTAGCCAAAAACAATTGAAATAGGGAAAATCAATCTTTCCCAATCACACTCTTAATAAAAATACAAAAATCTTATTTGACTTGAAAGTCTATCTGAAAGCTTAAGTCTATATTATATGGAAGTCTCCACTTAGTGCTTGTTTGGGAATGCTGGATTTTTTTCATTTCAGCTTTTTTGGCTAAAAAGTTGTTTCATACATAATCTATCATGTTTGGCAATTAGCTTAAATTTATAAAAAAGCTTTTTTTGGGGGAAAAAAGCTGTTTTATGTCATCTAATTTGTTTTAGCTTAAGATTGTTATGATTTGATTATTTCTTATTCTCAAAACTCTCTTCCCTATTTACTCCTACAAAACTAACTTCCAAATAAATATTATTAAATTATACAAATAACTTCATACCCTTTTTCATAATTTACTATGTAAAAAGCGATTTTTTTAGACCATCCAAACGAAAAAGATTATCTTGAAATCGCTTTTCAGCAAACAGACCCAAACAAAAATAGATTCTGATTATAATCGATTATCACAATAATCGATTATTCATAAATTGATTATCAGCATAATCTTTTTTTTCCAGCTTTCCCAAACACACCCTTATAGGTCAAGAAACTTGAACATTTTTTAATTTTTTTACCAAAAATTTTTTAATTTTAAAATAGATATAGTCTGTAATAAAATTATTATATTATAAGAAAAATAAATATATTATACCTCCTCGGTTAAATAGATTTTGTTTTTAAAATTTCAATAGCTTGTAATTTAATAAACTTTTTAAAAAGTCTAAACCTAACAATTCAAACTTTTTTTTTTTTGTCTTTGACTAGGTAGTCCCATAGACATAGCTATGAGACTAACCCTCCGATGGGATGGCAGATAGGTAAAGCCCTTCTCAAAGTGGCGACTCTAAGAATCAAACCCCTGATCTTGCAGGTAAAGTTTGTCTGGGGGTGCAACCCACTTCCACTGTGACCAACCACTCTTGGGTACGTGTTAAACTTCTTTAAACCAAACATATATAGGTTAAGTTGTAGGATTTAATTGTTATAAATCGTCAGTCTAAATATTTTTATATACTATCAACCAATTATAAGTTGTTGTAACTAACCTAACATAAAGGATGATTTGTGATTGGCTGATAGTATAAAAAACTTTTGAAAATATATCAAAAATAAACTCTATGTTGTAGGCCAATTACCTGATTTATTCTCACTCGTAATTCCTTTCATTATCGTTGAAATTATTGCTATGACTTTATATCTTTTTTATATCTTCTTTAACAAAAAAAATCTCCCTAACAATATAGAAATTCATATATGGCCTACTATATAATAACATCATTTTGCGAAAAACATATTGTTATGGTGCAGTTAAGAGATTTCATCCTTTATGCTTAATTTGTCGGGTATGAGAAAGAAAAAGAAGACAGAAAGAAAGAATATGTGGATCTTAAGAGTTGTTTGGTATGAGAGAAACATAAAAGAAAGTGAAAAGAAAGAAATGTCAAATTCTCTCTCCGCGTGTTTGGTTGGATAAAAAGTGAAAAAAAAAAATGAATTTTCTTGAATAGACAATTATGTAGAAATATGGTTGCCCCGGTATCGCTGATCATGACTTAATCATATCCAAAGCGTTCCAATCAATCTCATCCTCATAGAATAGGTCTTGATAATAAATCAAATCATTAACACATTTTATCAAGCCTTAATTTATGAACAGACAAAGAGTGAATATCCCAATGATAAAACACTAAAATCTAAGATTAATATCATATGCAAATTTTAAGAATGGATGTTAGGATAAAAATATAGGGGGAGTTTGTAATAAAATTAACTTATCTATGTTTTTATATGCATAAACAAATCACTCAAGCTATATCCTGAATATTAAATGTTGATTTGTTCTATCGAAGTCTTAAACATGAATCTATGCGCAAACTTTTGCATATCCTAAAGATAGATGTTTAATTCAAAAACACAAGGGCTTTATTAAGTTATTTTTTTGTTAATTTTGTGTAAATCTCTATATTTTAACTCATTTACATTTTGATATCTTAATAAGTAAAAGTTATAATAATTAATCCTTCATAAAAAATAAGGACCAATATCTTAATAACTTGAAGTTATAGGGACTAAAATTCAACTAAGTGGAAATGTAGGGATTTATACTTTAACGGAAGAGACTGAAAAAGTAAAAATCGTAATGAATGAAAATTTTAGGGATCAAAATTTTATTTAAAAATATGGATTTCATTAATCATACTCTGTCTCAAAACATTAAGAACATCAATTTTGATGTACCACAGCCAAGTCCAACACATCATAATATGCAACAAAGTTGTTGTTTTTAAAAGATATCGCTATTAAAGCTATTGTTCAAATAGAGTTGTTTGTCCTTTGCACTTTAGTGTTCTGTTGGGTAGAAGAGAAGCCGGTTGAAGTAGTGTTCCTCTTGTTGCCAGACTTCTCTACTTTTGTTGGATGATCAGCTTCAAGATATAGATCTTGTATCTTGAACTCGAAGCATTAGCACCAACTTGAAGATATGTAAGTTAGAAACTGTATGAACCTCTCAAAAGCCGATGGTGGACTTCATAATATTTGTAGTCCACTTTGTCAATTGGTTTAGGGCCGCAGAGTGCAAGACCAAAAAAGCATCTTGTTGCTTTTGGGCTACTATCGTGCCTTGGCAAGATCCAAGTAGAGTTTGAGTAAGAACAAATCATGGCACTTGCTGATGGACTTAATAAGGATGAATTGCATTATTTGCAGCAGGGATATTTTGATATTTATGAAATATATTCCTAGGAATATATCATGGATTAAACAAACTTTCAAATTATTCTCAGAAATTTGAAGAAAGATTCTTAGGAATTTTAATTGCTAACCAAACATGTTTTACAAAATATCCATCAATGACATTCTTGGTAATAGCATTATCAAGTATGTGATTCCCGAAAATATAATTCTAAACCTTGAAACAAACGACCCCTCAACTTATATAAAGATGTCAATAATGCTTTATTGGCAGACTCATAACTTAAGCTATACAAGCCAGATAGAGGCTATCTACCCTACTCCAAGGAGTGAAAAAGAAGCGCGGATCTCCCCTTCAATTCATGCATTGATGAAACTTGGTTATTAGTTTCTTTGTCTCCATTAAAAGACAATCTTAGAATGATGCTTCTTTACCATCTTCATCAAGTGTCTCGTTGTTGGCTTCGATCTTAGTCCAATTCCAACTCTTTCATTTTTATTTGAAGGGATTTCAACCTAGATTGCCCAAAATAGATGGTAAAACATTCGTCCATGGTATGCCACCAACCACCATGGTGGTGAAAACACTAGCTAAGGCTAAAAATATTTATATCCCTAAATCTCTATGGGAATGTCAATTTTTCTAGTGTTTCAGTTAGAGAATGTACTTGAAGAAACTTATGCTTACTTTGCCAAATACACATATTTATAAATTGACAAAATTAAAATTTCATTTTAAAATTAATTATGTAGTTAAAATTATAATAAGCTTATATTAGGAAAATATTGCAAATTATACTACAAGGTTAGGGAGTTAGGTGCTCAAATAAAAGATCAAAAGGGATGTTTCATTTATTAAACTAATTCATTGGTTTAGTTGGTGGAAAGAAGCTTAAACAAATTTGGGTTATTTCTTAGTTTGCAATCATTTGGTATATTTGGATTCAACACAATGATGATATCTTTAGTCAAGAGAAGTTTGATTTAGCGAACCTCGTGGAACTTGTCAAATTTCAATCTTGGTCTTGGTTTTATTCTAGACTAGGAGGTGTCATTTCTTCCTATGATTGGTATACTTGTCCATTGTTATGCATGAAATACCTCTGCAACTAGAATACAATTGTTGCATCTGTTTTGAAAACAGGGCATGGATGCTGTTTCTGCTTTATTTGAAAGCTCTTCTGCGGCTGTTTAAATGGAGGTGTGCAGGTTGCTGACAGCAAAGCAATTGGATGGACTATGTATTCTGTTATGGCTTTGTTTCAATATAGATTTCAATTTGGCTTCATAAGCTCATGTTAGGGGTTTGGGTCCTGTTTTGTTTTTAGGGTGGGTATTGCATCTGTGGTTATGTTGTTCAGTTTGTATAGCTTGGTTTAATGACTTGATGTATATGAGTTGGATTACCCTTTTCTTAATACATTTTGTTTTATAAAAAAACTAATTTTTTATTTTTTATTGCCAAAAATATCCTTGTCCAAGGTTGGACATTTATCCTCATTATTTCTGTACCTGTCGATTGCATATTAAACCAAAGAGAAATCTAGCAAATGATGATATTGCTGAAAATTGATTCGTACTATTATTAGACCATAAAGATAAGTTTGCAAGAGTTGATATAACTTGAGAGAGTGATGGACTAGCAAACATATTCCAAAGTTGTGCTGATAAAATACCCTCAAAGCAAATGTGACAAACACACACAGGACTGTCCTGAGATTTTGGATGTCCTATGCGAATTGAAAAATTGGTATCCTAATTTTTTTTATAAGCCGAATATATATATTGATTATTAGAAGCGCACAAAGAGGTGCATAAAGCTAGCTATTAATTGTTTTAATACAACCTCAAGTGAAACAAAATATTACCGAATAAAAGGAAAAGAATACAGTAGCAAAGTACAATAATACTTATATCTATCAACCCGAACATATTGCAACAGCATCCTCACACCAGCTGACCAATAGTATCCTCTACTAATAGTAAATGAATTACAAGGGCTCAAGAAAGAAATTGACGCCCTCTTAATGTTTGAATATTGTCCTCCTTGCATTTTTTTCTGCAAAATCATTAATAATTTGTTCATAGTCAAGGTTCTTTAAAAAATAATTTTCAATAGAAATCACAGCAAGACTGTTTAATCTATCTTGTGACATAGTAGATCGCAAATAAGATTTTAACAATTTTAATTTAGAAAAACTTCTTTCAGCAGATACAATAGTAACAGGGATAGTTAATATTATTCTATAAGTTATGCATGCATTAGAAAAACAATTAAATGTCTTCAAAGAGCTCAATATCATTAAATCTTGATTTCGATTCAATTGTTAAAACCTCTCTAGTGACTTTTATTTCTTCAAATAGAATTTCACCATCAAGATCATAAGAATCACCATGTTTTAGATAAGTTTCAAGATTTTTGCAACATAATTTCAAGTTCTTATCAGAGAATGACCTAAACCTTTCAATACTAAACAAAAACCCAAAAATCTCCTCATATGTGTTATATTGCTCAAATCTTCTATTAAATTAGCCAATATTGTTTAATCTATAATATATAAAGAATAGTAAAATCTAAAAGACTCCTCAAGAGACTCAACGTTTGATTGTGAACGAAGCAATGCACCATTGCCAATAGAGATACGTGAAGCGCAGGGACTGACCGACTGAGGTCTGAGGTCAGAGCGTCAGACAGAGGGAAAGACACAGGCGTGAGTCAATAAGTGAGGGAGAGTGAGTCTTTTAGCTTTTTTTTTTAATAAAAAATTGTTAAAGTAAATGAGAGAAAAACAGATAGATACATGAGTGAGGAAAGAGTCTTTTAAGTGGCTATTAATTTTTAAAATTTTTTTTTTTATTAAAATAAGTAGTTAAAGGATTGGACCCAAAAAACAATTGGACCCTCAAGTTTCAAATATAAATTTTTTAACTATATAAATTTGTATTATATAATTTTTTTATTTAAATATATATATACTAAATAAAAAAAAAATTGGTGCCTTTTAAAAAATAGAGCCATGTGCGATCGCACCACCAAATCATGTTGAGGGCCACCACTGCACACACATGTGGGTTGTATAGTTATATATGTGGACTCCTCAACCAAATGAAAGTGCCCTTTCATCCATTATAGCTGTGAGCTTAGCTTTCAAGATCAAGATCACCCACCATTACTTCTCCATTATATGTTAGTTGCTCCACCACCTCTCACCAATTACCACCCCACTTGACCGGACCCATCACCACCATCTGAATTTCCACCCGGGTGAAACTGTGCCAAACAATGACCCTCGTTCATAGCATGTACTGATCATAGAACTCATTAGAAAACTGTTAATTACTGTACTAAAATCTAATGTATTGAGGTTACAATATTGTTATTGATACATTTTTGTTTTATACAACTATCCCTTATTTTATTTTTTTGGAGAAAAGGTAGAATTCTCTTTTCACGTATCCATTCTCTCTTTTTTATCTCACATCACATGCATTTTGGGACCTTAGTGCTTGTTTGTGGTTAGCGTTCGAGACCGTTATTCCATATCTAGGCCCAATGACGAGCAGCCTATATAGGCAAGCTCAAATTGCATCTCCAAGGTTGTCAGACCCTCACAGATAATCACTTACATAATAGAAAACTATCATACCTTAATGATACCACTCTTTGATGAGAATATTTGGGGATCAAATTATTGTCAAATAGTAGGTGAGCAGCGTCTGGATCCTCTCCGGTGCATAAGGAAATTGACATTTCCAGTCCATGGAATCTGGGTCTTACAAGTGGACAACAAGAATATGGATGACTGAGATTCAATCATTTAAAATCAATATTTTTTTTAAACCCCCCCATTCGAAGACAAAACCCAGTCCCTTGGACTACACTCCCCCTTCCCGCCATAAGCCATCACCCACGCCCACCCCTGCTCTGCCGTCGGCCACCACACCCACACCCGCCCCTGTTCACGCCTCTCTGTTCCGTCCGCAACCCGCCTCTATGCACAGCAACTCCGCCCCACCACCGTGTCATGCCGGAGAACTTCCCTGACGCCCCCCACCGCAGCACCGCAACTCTTCTGGTCCAACTTCACTCACCACCGCCTTCAAGCATTGCTAGTTCCGTTGAAGGTTCGCAACTTTTCTGGCCCATTGAAGCACTACAACTATTTCTTTACTTTCTGTCATGGAGGAAATTATTTTCTTTTCTTCTTTTTATTCTTAACTATATATATTTAAATGTTTTTCACTGATAGTCATCAGACGAGTTATCATTTCTTCACTCATCTGATGACTACCAGTGAAGAAATGATCACCCGTCTGATGACTATCACAGTGAAGAAATGTTCTTCACTGACAGTCATCAGACAGGTGATTATTTCTTCAATGATAGTCATCAGACGGGTGATCAAATGGGTGAAGAAATGATTAGACGGGTGAAGAAATGATCACCCGTCTGATGACTATCACAGTGAAGATCATTTCTTCACTGTGATAGTCATCAGAGAAATGTTCTTCAGTGATAGTTATCAGACGGGTGAACATTTCTTCAGTGATAGTCATCTAACGGGTGATCAGACGGGTGAAGATATGATCACCCGTCTGATGACTATCACTAAAGAAATGTTCACCCGTCTGACCATCACAGGTCTAGAATCCTCTTGACAGCTACTACTCTTTGAGCAAACCCAGCCGGAGGTAATCCATAACCAGCACACATTGAAAAGGAAAGCACAAATTTAAGAGTCTAAACTCTAAGATAAGGCCGAGGTGTTCCCCACGGCGGTGTTGCGACGGCGACGAGGTTGCGACGGCGGCGAGGTCAAGATTGTTGTCTTGATGACAAGGAGAATGGGGGTTGCGGGTGCAGTACCTGTCTTGATGACGAGGAGGCGAGCCCACGGCGGCGCGATAGCGAGGTGGCGATCCCGTCAGTGATGCAGTAGCAAGGAGGCGAGGCGGCGACGAAGCCTTTAGGTGGTGGTGGTGGTTAAAGGTTTGGTGTATTGGAATGGGGGGCTGGTTTTCAGGGATTTTTTTTAAAAAAATATTGATTTTAAATGACTGAATCTCAACCATCTATATTCTTGTTGTCCACTTGTAAGGCCCATATTCCATGGACTGGAAATGTTCATTTCCTTATGCACTGGAGAGGATCCGGACGCAGGTGAGCAACCCAGCAAGTATGGACCTGTGTAAAAGAGCAGCAACCCAAAAGCTTGAGACGTATGGAATCACACTATTCTCAAGGATTTATTCGCATAAGACGAAAATCCCCTAAGATTTAACAAACCCTTTCTCATTGAACCGAGGTATCAGAACAACAAAAGAAAATGACTTTTAATCCAGAAAAGACAAGATAATTGAGAGAAATGTCACTTGGATTTTTCTATTGATCATACCTCTCAATAAGATATTCCTTTCATATATATATTAAACCTATGGCTTTTCTATTTAAGGTCACAACGGGCCACAACGCCCGTTGGGTTGAATATTCTGTTTGATGGTTTTTTTAAAAAGGAACGTAAAAGTCGACCATGATGGCCATTCACTCCATTTAAAAACTTAAAAGGCGTGTTGCTAATTTCATTCAAAAACAATAATGGCCTATAAATTTTAATACGAGGACATTACGATAAGGAGAAAGAAATAATAGACAAAGTTTTAAAATAATATAAAGAGAAATCCCCCTTATTTCAATTCAACTTAGGAAGGAAGAATAGGTAAAACCAAAACAATTTGTACCGTCCAACCCATTGCACATGAAAATAGAGAAGGTAAAAAGACAAAATAATTAAAGCCATAAAAAACAATCAAATTGGAATTAAAACATTAAAGTCAATGTAAAAAAATAAATTGTAATAAAAGAGAATTTAAAACACTTAATTTTAAATTCAAAATAACAATTTAATTTTTTTTGAAATATAAATAAATATACAATAGTCCATCACTTATTTAAAAAAATTTAAATAAAATTTTGAAAACAAAATCCTTCCTGCGTTAACATTGTAACATCCTTAGTTTCATAACCTTAAGTGATAAATGGACATGCATGAAAAAGGATTAATGTATGTGTTTATGTGCTTGATAGGAGTTAGGTTGAATTGGAGAAAAGAAGAATGAAGAACAAATGAGCCTGGGCAGCACGCTCCAGCGTGGTCAGAACAAATGCTCCAACATGCTAACGCTTTGACGTGGAGAATTGGAACGCTCAAGCATGGCCTCTTTGACCAAACGACTGGCAGTGATGAGACATAAAGGGACATGTGTCAGTCACACGTTGCAGCTGGCACGTGAGGGGTAGTGCTTTTGCGGTGAGGAAAGGTCAACGCTCAAACGTTAAGAAACCCAATACTCAAGCGTTGGAACGCTAAAACGTGAAGAAACCCAACGCTAAAGCGTTGGTAGCAGAGTTTCACCTCTATAAATAGTTCATCATTTTCACCATGAAGGAGTTTTCTGCAATTCTTTTACAGAGAGTTCGAGGGTGAGAAGTCCATAGGCAAGACTCTAAGGTTTGTGATCCGGTTGTGCTTAGTTTGTGCATCCGATTGAAGTACCGATTGTGTTTTCGTGATCAGCGCAACTTCGTCTTTGATTCTACCGGTTTGTTTCTTCGATACGTCGAGGGTAAGCCAAGGTTTTGTACCTATCTACATCGTGGTGATACAGTGTTCTTCTATCGTTTCTAGCTTCTAGGCTCGTTTTCGATTCGCCCTAGTGTTAATGCTATAGCCTACATGTTGTTTTCGTGATTAGGGCTAGTTTCAGAGTTGTGTACGTGATCCCTTTTGGCGAAGGGATTGCTGCTATAGGGAGCATTTGGGAGAGCTCGTTGTGTTCGTGTGTTTGTGACAGTTGCTACATTTGTTATCTGGTGGGAGAAAGAACCACAACTCGTCGGGGAAGCAAGAGTAAAATAATATATATTGATATGCGTAGGCGACCTAAACCCTACTAGTGGTCGAGTAACCGAAAACACCTAAATCATATTTAAGACTATTAGATTATGATACCAATGTAGTTTTAGGCATTGTAGGTTCATCGTTAATAGGTTGATCTGTGATAAATTGAGGTTGCATGCTTGTTATGCTAATGTGCTTGCCATGAGATATATGATGATATGTGCGATGATGTTAGTAACATGCTTTAGGGTTTATATGACTATGTGCCTATATATTTTGAACATTTTAATATAAATATTTATCATGTTACTGTTGCTATTGCTACTGCCTGTTTGTTATGAATATCTTCGTATGGTTAGAAGTAGCATTGATCTTTATAATTCAGGCGATGTAAATGTGGTGAGGAATTTGAGGAAACGAATGCTATAGTGCTCAACCTAATAATTCTACTAATGTGACTGAGATGAGATGAGAAATGAGTGCCCTGATCTGTTGGGTTTTTGGTTCTAGTTGATTACAGGTTGTGGTTGAGACACTAAGCAGTTGATCCCGAGATGAGTTGGTGAGATTCAAGTTGCATTGTCGTTGTTGTTGTTGTTCATCACTGCATTGGCGGACGGCGATTATCTTAATCTCTTTGGGGATGTCGTGGTCGTGTTCTTGACGGGCGATTCATCATACCTTATGGTAGATGTGTCATGGTCGCGAATTGAATTGATGACGGGCGAATATCCCGGCCTAACCTGTAGCGAGGGGGGATATGTCGTGGCCGCAAGTTGAGATAAGCCAAGACGGCTGGCCTAACACCTTGCATTACGGGGGGTGGCATAGTGATGAATGTGACATCCTGTTCTGTTAGAGATGTATCGTCGAGGCCGCATTCATATAGCAGTTAAATGCGTGAGTGTGAGGAATATTAGTTAAGGAAAGAATGACCTGGAAGATGATTGCTTGATCTGTTATGCTTGTATGTGTGTGGGTATCTCTATATGTTATTTTATTGCCTCCTCCCTATTTTATGATGTGTTGTTGTTTCTTATCTCTTGTTTCTCTATGTCATGTTGTGTTACTATTACCACCGTATGAGAAGACTCTGTCGAGAATCTGCCCGAGGAGATAGATGACACACCTTCTGAGCCTGATGCTTGAAGGAGAACCATGGATCCCGGTCTTGGGCTATTTTGAACTCCCAAATGAAGATGGCGAGCGCTACTGGGAGATTGACTTCTCATGGTATCATGTTGTGTATGCTGGACCTACTATCTTATACTTCAGAGCATGGGGTTCATCGAGGAGCTACGTGGTTGGCGATTTTCGCATTGCATAGAGGATGCCATTAGAGAGGTTGTGGCATAGGCCATGGGACTATCTCCATGACTCCGGTACTGCTTGGAGATCCCACGCTTCTTCACGCAGAGGCTTTGTGGTCCGAGGCAGACATCGACGTTCGCAACAGAGGATGAGAGAGTACCACCAATTGAGGGTGGTTATGTCAGAGAGCTATACCAAGTACGAGGCGCTGCAAGTATACCATCGAAGGCAACGAGCTTCATTAGAGAGTTCCCGTTATCCCTGTTAGAGTCTGTGTCTGGTGGGTTGTCTAGTTTTGTTATGGTCAGTATGTGTTTGAACGAAACGTATTTTTGGGGGCCAGGAGAGGAAGCCTATTGTATCTTTTGTTTACCAAGCTTTTGTTACATATGTTTGTACTAGTTTGCGTACTCTGATACTGTGTTATGTATGACGGCTCTATTGATGGAGCTAGTATGATGTTTATGTTGTATATATATGCGTGTTTGGTATCAGTGTTTCATGTTTAAGTTTTAAATTCTTTCTCATGTTTATAAACACGTTAACACTAATAACGTTTAAGGATGTTAGTTCGGGTTACTAAAGGAACCTCCGAGGAGGGGTTGTCTAAAACACTATAGGTGTAAGTGCATTAAATTTAGTGCCTTCTGGACTATGAACCAAATCTAGACTGATAATCTTATCATACAAGTGGGTTGGTGAAGTAAACTTATATGAACCAAAACATTTTGTTGTATGATAAAAGTCTATCAATCACACTACACTCCACGATTCTCGTCATTGACATTGTTTTGCGCTAATAGGCCATGCACGCCTCTGGTAATTTATGAGTGCTAGAGGTTATGTCACAATCTCATACAAGCGGCCTCACTTGATACTCATATAAGTGATTTTATCAAGTATATGCTGCAATTCGTACACCACCCATAGGGGATACGAAAAATCATTAAAAGCTTTAAAGCGTATCTTCTCAATAATGCAGTCTAGCACTTCTCACACCATAGGTAGGGACAAAAATATTAATGCTAGAAGAACTAACAAGTGACTTGTTTTTACCCATATGAACCTTCTTCATGGGATCTCCAATCACAAAGGTTAGCTTATTACCATCACTGTTAATTTCAAATTGGCCTAAATATCATTTATTTCCTCCAAGAGGCTTTGTCAGATGATCGGCCAACTTCATCACTTCTGACTTCACATAATCAATGTATATCGTTCCATCTTTTAGCAGCTCCTTTACCACGTTATGTCTCAATTTTAAGTGTTTATTTTTAAAATTGAAAGTTTTATTCTTTGCAATAGTTATTGTCGATTGGTAATCACAATGCATTGACACTGATGATTTTTATCCCTAAAGGAATATTCACTAAGATGTTTTTCAGCCACTCAGCCTCGTTAACAACCAATTCCAGAGCTAAAAACTCTGACTCCATAGTGGATCTGGCTATTATTGTTTCTTTGACTTATCTCCAAGCAACCACACAAACACTAAGTGTGAATCATAACCACTAATGGATTTTGTCTCATCTAAATCTGATATCCAATTAGCACCACACGACCCTTCTACTACAAAAGGAAATCCACTATACATAATCCATAGTTCATGGTACCTCTCAAATATTTCATGAGTCTAACAAGTGCAGCCCAATGATCCACATAGGCACTCTTTGTATATCTATTCAATTTACCCACAACATATGTTGTGTCACGGCCAAAAAAATTCATTATATGCAATAAATCCCAATAATATGGGCATACTCAGATTGAACCACAGGATCACCTCTATTTTTATTTAATTGAGAGTTAGAATTATAAGGAGTATTCATTGGCTTTGAGTTCAAATGACCAAACTTCCTAAGAAATTTCTCAGCATAATCTTCTTGGGATAGCATTATACTATCACCATTCCTTATGATTTTAACACCCAATATTACACTTGCCACACCCATATCTTTCATATCAAATTTAGATGCAAGAAAATATTTTGTACTAATCACTATATCATTACATGTACCAAAAATAAGCATATAATCCACATATAAACAAATAATTTCACATTTACCATTCACTAATTTGGTATGCACACATTTATCAACTTCAACAGAAGAAAAGCTTTCATCAATCAACGTTTGATTAATATTTTCATGTCATTGTTTTAATTAGTGCTTGTTTTAAAACCATATAAGGATTTCAGTAGTTTACGCACTTAATTTGTTTTCTTGACCAGGAATTACATACTTTTCAGGTTGTGCCATATAAATTTCTTCTTCCAAATCATCATTTTAAAAATCAATTTTTACATTCATTTTATTAATAACAAGTTTGTAAATAGAAGTCAAGGCTATTAAAACTCGAATTCAAACAATTCTTGTTACAGGAGCAAATGTATCAAAATAATCAATATTTTTTTTTTTGTGTAAAGTCTTTTGCTATCAATCTAACTTTATATTTTTCAATTGACCAATCAGGATTATATTTTCTTTTTAAAAAATCCATTTACAATCAATAGGTTTTTCTCCACAAGGTAAATCAACTAAAAAATCAAGTGTTGCATTTTGAAAAATAACCAATTTCGATTTTAATAATTTCTTTCCAAAAACGAGCATCAAAAAATGAAATAGCTTCATAAAACGTCATCAGATCATTTTCAATAAGATAAGTAACAAAATCATTTTTGAAAGATTTTTTCTTTCTTTGTCTGTTACTTCTCCTTAAATCTTTATGTAAGTTTTCATTATTAATTTCTAAAGGTTCTTTACAAATATTTTCAGATTGCATATTTTTAGGTTCTATATTTTCAGATTTCAAAGGAAATATATTTTCAAAAAATACAACATTTTTACTCTATACAATTGTATTACAATCAAGTACATCACTTTTCAAACAAAGAACTTATAGACAACACTATGTTCAACAAAACAAAAAAACATGCATATGGAATTTTCAGATCCTATTTTGTTTCCTTAGATTCGAGTAACATTGCCTTAAGTAGAAACCCTCACTTTAAATATTTTAAATTAGGCATATAACCTTGCCATAATTCATAGGGTGATATACCAGTTTTCTTATGAGGAATTCTATGTTGCAAAAAACAAGCAGTAAATATGGCTTCTCCCTAATTAAAGGTTGTCAAGTATAGAGGAACTAATTAACATAGCATTCATCATTTCCTTTAAGGTTCTATTTTTCTTTCTGTTACTTCATTAGATTCAGGTGAATAAGGGGGTGTTACTTCATATATAATGCCTTCTTTTTCAAAAAATCATAAAATAAAATATATGAAGGGAACATTTCAAAGGCTTCATCTTTATTTCTAATTAAATAAACCTTAGTGTATCTAGAAAAATCATTTATAAAGTTTACATGCTATCTTTTACCTCCTCTAGTCATCATTTGTTTTAAATATCCTAGATCAGTGAGACAACCCCTCCTCGGAGGTCGCACTTAGTAACCCGAACTAACATCCTTAACGTTATTAGCGTAGCGTGCTTATAAAAACATGCCGAAGAATTTAAATAGCTTAAACATACTGATACCAAAAGCACACAAATATATAATGTAACTGAAGTATTGGATCTCTAAGTAGAGCCTACAGACAACATAACCATCAAACATCTGAGTACTCAACTACAACAAATATACAACTGAAGCATGATAAACAAAAAGACACATAAGACTTCCTCTCCTGGCCCCCAAAATACATTCCACTTAACCCCATACTGGCCATAACAAAAGCTAGGACAATCTACCCGACTGAGACTCTAACAGGGATAACGAGAACTCCCCACAGACGCTCGTTGCCTCTGGCGATAGACCTGCAGCGCCTCGTACTCTGTCGATCTCTCAGACATGATCATCCAGCGTCAGTGATACTCTCTCATCGTTCGTTCGGCGCGAAGATGCATGAGATCTCCACGTAGTATCGAAGTCATGATGATAGTCCCATGGCCTGCTCTACAGCCTCTCCAGTGGTAGCCGCTGAGCGATACAGAAGTCTCCAACTAGGTAGCTCCTCGATGAAACCCATGCTCTGAAGTATACGATAGTCAGTCCTGTATATACAACCCATCGCTGAGAGTAGTCAGTCTCTTAGTAGCAATCGTCATCCTCAAAGAGTAGCGCAAAATCCCCTAGCACCGGGATCCATGGCTCTCCCACCAGCATCAGTTTCAAGAGGTGTGCCATCGATCTCCTATTGCAAATCCTCAACAGAGTCTTCTCGTGCGGTCGTAAAATAACAGAACACGACTCAGAAGAATACGGGAGATAAGAAATAGCAATTCATCATAAAATAGGGAAGCAACCATAAAACAAAATATATAGATGGCTACACTCAGACAACATATAATGTCAAGCATTCATCTCTCAAATTATTCTTTCTTAGTTAGTGTCTCTTGCACTCATGCATCTAACTGTTGTATGAACGCAGCCACGACTCAACATCCCTGACAGATCAAGATGTCACATTCATCACTATACCACCCCCCGTAATGCAAGGTGTTCGACCAACCCTCTTGGCTCAACTCAACTCACGGCTACGACATATTTCCCCACATGTCAGGTCAGGATATTCGTCTATCAACAACTCAACTCGAGGTCACGACCATCTACCCGCAAGTACGATCTATCGCTGGTCCGCCAACACAGTGATGAATAACAAAAATGCAAAATGAATCTTACCGACTCATCTCAAGATCAATTACTTAGTGTCTCAACCACAACCTGTACACAACTACAACCAACACCCCTGACAGATCAGGGTGCCAATTCCTCGTCTCATCATGGTCACATTAATAGGATCTCTAGGTTGAACACTACAACATATATGTCCTCAAATTTCCTCACCACATGTTCATCACCCAATTTATCAAGATTGTTGCCTATCTCTACTCATGCAACAGTGATCACAACAGTTATACAACAAGCAACAGTAATCATGATAAATAAGCATATTCATAATTTCCATAGAATCAACTTATAGGCATGTACTCAAGTAACCCTAAAGCATGTTACTACGCACAATATTCATATCAACATATATATATCATGGTAAGCATATCAACATAGTAAGCATGCAACCTCGATTTATCATAAATCAACCTATGAGCAATAAACCTACAATGCCTAAAACTACATTGGTACCGCCAACAAGTAGTCGCCAATGTGAGTTAGGTGTTGTCGGTTACTCAACCACTAGTAGGGTTTAGGTCGCCCTACGCATATCAATATATATTATTTTATTCTTGCCTCCCTGACGAATTGTGGTTATTTCTCCCACCTGATAGTGAATTTAGCAACAATTACGAACTCACGAGCGTCCAAGCTCTCCTCTACATATGTAGTTTAGATTTCCCAATGGGTCCGAAACACAACTTTGAAACTTACCCTAATCACGGAAACAACACGTAGACTATAACATTAACCCTAGAATGAAGCTAAAACATGAATAGAAGCTAGAAACGATAAAAGAACATTGTAAAACTACAATGTAGGTAGGTACGGAACTTCGGCTTACCCCTGGCAAAGCAAAGAAATAAACCGGTAGAATTGAAGTAGAAGTCGATCTAATCACGTATACACGGTCAAAATAGAAATCGGATGAACGAATGGATCACAACTTTGAATCTCAACTCTCAGCTGTTTCTGCACTTTCCCTCGAGCTCTCTGTGAAATGTTGAAGAAGGTAAAAGTTTCGTTCAAGTGAAAGTGAAAAGAATTTATAGGATAAAGGTTCTGCTGACAATGCTTTAGCGTTCTGAATCTCCACGCTTTAGCGTTCCAACGTTTGAGCGTTAGCTTCTCCCACGCTTGAGTGTTGATGTTTCCTCAGCGCGAAGGCATCGTCCCTCATGTGCCAGCTGCAACGTGTGACTGACACGTGTCATTTTATGTCCCATCACAGTCGGTTGCCTGGTCAAAGTGGCCACGTTTTAGCGTCCACAAATTCCACACTAGAGTGTTAGCACGCTAGAGCGTTGGATCTGGCCACGCTTGAACGTGCAGCCCAGATCTACGTGCTCCTCACTCTTTTCTTCTCCAAATTAAATCTTACTCTCCATATGCCTTCTAAGCATACTTCCAAACATAACAACACTTACCAAAATTAAGCACATGTATGATCATAGATTACTCAAGTTTATGAAAATAAGGATGTTACAATCGGTATGAATTAAACTTAGTAATTCAGTTTCACGTTGTATTGGGAGACATAATTTTTCGGTTAATTTAGATTCAATACAAACATCACATTTATTAGTATCTTTTTAT
Organism: Ammopiptanthus mongolicus; assembly: GCA_039655645.1. Taxonomy (NCBI): domain Eukaryota; kingdom Viridiplantae; phylum Streptophyta; class Magnoliopsida; order Fabales; family Fabaceae; genus Ammopiptanthus; species Ammopiptanthus mongolicus. The sequence continues at coordinate 17,399,298 of CM077351.1, read as the reverse complement.
CTTCTTCTAGAAATCATACCAAGATATTGCAATTTTTTAACATAAGAAAAATTATGTCCTAATCTAACATGCCACATATATATCCTAAGAATCAATCAAGTAAGCAGAAGAAGATGCATTCTTATTAATAATAATTTCTGAAACATTAGGTACAAACACTCCCCGATCACAATAATATTTTCCCACAAAAACATTGTTCTTTGTAAACAATCTTATCAGATTAAAATGACTCTTTGTCCCCAACCTTTTCCAATAGTGCTACCGAAATCAAATTTGCCCTAATACTAGGCACATGGAGCACATCACTTAGAGCCAACATCCTCCCTGATGTGAGATAAGAACTTTCACTTTTCCCAAAACTGTAGAAGTTCGAGAATCTCCAAGATAAACATGTTCTTCTCCATCCTCTATAGAAGTTTAGGAGGTAAAGGCATATCTGTTTGCACAAATATGCCTGGTAGCCCCACAGTCTACCTCCCACTTGTTCACATTGGTCATAATGTTGACTTGAGAAATGACTACAACAATTATATCATCTCCTTCAGTCAAGTTAGCTAGCCCTTGGCTTAGGAGGATTGTCATTTCTCGCTCTATGTATGCACTGAGGTACATGATGACCTGACTTCACACAAAACAGAACAAGTAACTTTCTTTTTGAAATTGGGGTTAGAAACTTTAGGCAAGTGATCAAGTTTATTATTGTACCTCTATTTATGACACTTGGTTTGGACCAAATTTGTCCAGAAAGCTAAAGTATTTGCCTTTGTAGCCTTTTACTCTTTTCTGTTGGTGTCTTAAATGATGATATGTGTGATCAACTCCTGAAGTGATAGTTGCTTGTGCTTATGCTTGAGTTGTTCCTTGTAGTCCTTCCAAAGTTTCAGGCAATTTTTCAATGAGAAGACCAACTACAAACTCGTCTTGTAGGTTGATGTTCTTAGTCTTAAGATCTTCCAACAACCTGTGATACTCGTTGGTCTGAACCTTGATTTATTTGTCATCTGTCATCTCCCACCTATAGGAATTTCCAATCACGAACTTCTGTTTTCCAGCATCCTCGGCAGTGTACTTGATGATCATGGACCCCCCATATCTCATTGGCATCTCTATAGGAGGAGTAGACATCGAACAAATCATTAGAAAGAGTGTTAATAATAGTATGATGACATACCTTGTTAGCGTAGGTTCAATCGTCCATCTTTTATGGATCTGCATAGGACGACAGTTTAGGATCAGTGAGGAGCCATGCAACTCCATGCATGTCAAGAATTGAATTGACTCGTCCCTGCCATCTCCCAAAGTTTTGGTCACCAAAAACTTCAATCTTCGAAATGTCGGGAAAAGGCTTTGCATAGGCAACTGATGGAGGGACAACAATTGGGACGACAAGAGGCACACCATTGTTCGGAGGACGAACATCGTTCGCAGCGTTGTTGGCCGTTTAAATCCTTGAGATTGTTGTTAAACTGTAGGCAAGCAACGCAGCAATTACGAAATTGTGTAAACAAGCAACAACCCAAAAGCCTGAGACATATGGAATCACACTGTCCTTAACTATTTATTCGCCCAGGACAAAAATTTCCCAATATTTAACAAATCATTCCCGGTTGAAATCAGATATCAGAACAGAAGGATAAGAACAAAGTGCTTAACCCAGAAAGGAGAAGAAAATTGAGAGAAATGACACTTGGATATTTTTTATTAGTCATACACAGTAAGATATTCCTTTCATACATATAAAACCTACAACTTTTTTTTTTATTGAAGGTTACAACAACCATTGGGTTGAATATTTCTGTTTGATGGTTTTTTAAAAAGCCACATAAAAGCTAGCCATGATGGCCATTTACTCCATTCAAAAACGAAAAAGGCAAGTTGTAATTTTAGTAAAAAAAACAATAATGGCCAATAAAAATTAATATGAGACATTACGATCACGAGAAAGAAGTATGAGACACAGATTGAAAACAAAATAAGTGCCCATATGGTTATGATTCTGGACAGCCTAGAATCAATTCTAGAAGCAAAAACAAAGTCAATAGAATTGAAAGTTACTGTTCTTGTGTTTGAGTGACAAAATCGTCGTGGATAAAATTGATTCTGGGGTAGGTAGAATTAATTCTGATGGAAGCAAGAATTCCTAGCTTTTGCGTTGAATAAAATCAATTATGGGTGTGGGACCTACAAAATTCTTTATATTTACACATCAAAAGTTATTCTACTTTTATCATCCAAACGAAATTTATTTTTCTGAACCCACTTTTAAAATATCATTACCAAACACAACTCAATTTTTTTAAAAATCAATTCTTTTAACATCAATTCTTCATAATCAATTCCAGGGTTTTAAATAAAGGTCCGCGACCGCAATTTGGACGAAAACGTTTTGGTTTTAGATGTCTCCGAAATCGAAACGCAATAGCAATTGCAGCCGTATCGGCCGTATTTACCGGCAATTGTTCGCAATTTGCGGTAAACGTAAAGCAAAAAAACCGCGATCGCAATTTAAAATCTTGATCAATTCTATCAAAATCTAAAATAAGCGAACCCTAAATGTCCCTTATTGCAATTCACGTTAGAAAGGAAGAATAGGAACAACCAAAACAATTTGTACCGTTCATTAACCCATTGCACGTGAAAATAGAGAAGGTAAGAAGACAACAATTAAAGCCTTAAAAAGCAATCAAATTAGAATTAAAGCATTATAGTGAATGTTGAAAAATAAATGGTAATAAAAAAAATTAAAACATTTAATTTTCAATTCAAAATAAAAATTTAACTTTTTTGAAATATAATTAACTATATAATACAAATCTCATTGAAAACTACTAATCTTAATTACATCTAAATTGTATATCTTCGAACACAATTTAACTTGAAAGTAAAAATACAGGGATAAGGCACATAGGTGTATATCTCTTCCGTACACACTTTCTCTCCTAGAACATATATCTCTGACTTGAGCGTTAGAGTGCTTTGTAGTTACATCATCCCTTCTCCACCACTATCGGTATTGCACAAGGTGGAAACTATGTACCTTCAACCACGATCTGAAGACATGTTCAAGTACACCATCTTGATTCTAAGTTTGAGCCTTGGTGTCGTATGTGGGACACTTAAATTGCTACCACCAGTATGATTAACATGAAAAAATTAATGGCTAATCACTAAAACCAATCTACTGCCAACCTAGAGTTGAGGCGGGATGCTAAGGAGGCTTCTAGCTCCAACTTGAACCTCCCTCGCCTACCGTTACAAAATCTAGGAAGTAGGTTATGCTTTGAAGTATGGGTTCCACCACAACAAAGGTCTCACCCTCACGAAGAGTACTCTCTCCCCTTTGGAAGAATTTTGGATCTAAATAGCAAGGAAAGTGAAAAATATAAAGTGGATAAAAATTGAGTGTGAAGAAAACTTTTAGCATCAACCTAACAAGCCCAGATACTTAATATGACATGGGTATGATACGATACGGACATAGGGATATAATATTTTTTTTTTGAAATTCAAGATACTATACAGTCTAGATATGTTAACACAAATTTATAAAAAAAAATTATTTTATATAGATGCAGAATATTTGTAAGGAGACATTGATCATTTCACATTAATACATAACCATGATAACCACAATTTACAAAAAGATACTTGTGATTATAACAAAAAAAAGCAGAGTTTCTGCTCATATCACATTATTTTTCCCAGTGTCAGAATCTCAACAAAAACATCCTAGTACAATTCAAAAGAAGTCTTGGCTCTATATAAACGCCGCCGACATCTTTTGACCATTTTTTCACAAAAAATCCAACTCCAAAGCTTATTGCCACCCTCATATGCTATCTGCCAATCATTTTCTTTATGGTAACAAATACCCATGGCGGAGCATGCATGATCATCTTGAAGTTCTAAAAAAGCAAATTTATTGGTAACACTTGAATTAGACCCAACACTTGAACCTTCTTCCACAATCATTCTAACATTTTTTTTTTAAATAGTGCATGCAATAACAGGGGGATGCGAGAGAGAGAGAACCAGACTCAGAAATAGAGAGATGTAGGGAAAAGAGAACTAGGCTCACAGCAGGTGCAGGTTAAACAGAGGGCTGCAACAACTGGATGCGCGATAGGGAATCAAGAATGCAGGTTTAATAGATGGTTGCAACCGTTGAAGAGTACTGAAGAGATAACACTATGAGCAAAGCACCCAAGCTATCCACGCGAGAGAGAAGAGAAACCAAGTAGGTGCAAGTTTGCCAGTCAGCCACACTGTAGGGGTCTGGGTTGGGGATAAAGGCAAAAGGTAGTAAGCAAAGGCTTCTTTAGAGGGAAGCAACCTCCTAAAACAAAACAAAATTTTCTGAATATTCTTCTCTGCCATTCCATTCATTTGTTTGTACATATATAGTGCTCATAGCGAATCTATGGCAGATATTCTTGCGTAAGGTAAATAACAGAATTGTGCAATAAAGCAAATGACAGAAATGCATAACAACTTCATGACTCGGCATAACAGAAAGCTTCTAGCCTTCTCACTCATCCCGATGGCATCTTTCAAGGCAGCACATAATCCCTAAGCCATTTGGGGTTGACCTTATTCCTTTTGGCTCGAGTTTGAGCTACTAAGTCCATTTCTTCTCCTTGGGCTGGTTTTTCCTCTTGATATGATGGATCTTCCTCCATATCAGTAGTTTGGCCCATTACATCCCTTGCCCCTTGGAGAAATGCCTTGTCCTCTAGGTGGAGATCCAGGTAAGCTTTAAGGGTATCAGGAAGGGATTCCCATGTAGCATCTTCCGGGTACAGGCTAGCCCATTGAATAAGTACCTTGGGTGGGTCAGAGGAGGTACTATCTTGCCAGTCCAGAACTGCCAAAGGCTAGATTCTTGGCTCATTCTCAACAGCAACGGTTGATACGTCTAAAGGGGCGATGATGGCGCCGTGGCACGGTTTCAATTGAGAAACGTGGAACATTGGGTGAATTTTGCATCTCGTAGGCAACTCTAATTCAAAAGCCACTGATCCTATTTGCAGAAGAATTTTGAAGGCTCCATAATAGCACTTGGCTAGCTTTTATATTCGATGGCCCGCAACTGAGGTCTACCTATAAGGCCGGAGCTTAACAAAGACCCTATCACCAGGATTGAAGGAATGAGGCTTTCGGTGTTGGTCAGCATATAGTTTCATGTGCTCCTGAGCCTTGAGTAGCTTCTTTTTTCAGCAATTGCAGAATGTACTCTCGGGTAGAAAGTTCAGAATTAATGGCTTCCAGATGGTTGGATCCCGTGATGTATTGCGGAAGAGAAGGTGGCGGCTTACCGTGGACCACTTGGAAGGGGGATAACCCAGTAGAGGAGTGTACCCATGTGTTGTAATGCCACTCTGCCCAGTGCAAAAATTGGCCCCATCGATACGACTGAGAGAGAACAAAGCATCGGAGATACGGCGGGAGGACTTTGTTAACATTTTCAGTATGGCCATCACTCTGGGGATGGTAAGCAATGGACATTCTGAGCTTGGTGCCACACAAGCGAAAGAGCTCTTGCCATAATTTACTGAGGAAGATGGGATCCCGGTCGGACACAATGCTTTTAGGCATGCCATGGAGTTTAGAGACCATTTTTGTGAATAAGTCAATGACCTTGACTGCATTAAAATGAGTTGGTAGCATTCCAAAGTGAGCAGCCTTTGACAAGCAATCAACCACCACCAATATCACAGTGTTGCTTTGAAAAGAAGGAAGCCCAATTATGAAATCAAGTGATATATCCTCCCAGATCCCTTCAGGAATAGGCAGGGGTTGTAGGAGAATAGGGAGCATGAGTCGGGTTCTTGACCTATTAGCAGGTGAGGCAGGAATTGACCTTGTCTATGACATCTTGCTTCATGCCATGCCAGGATACTTTCTCCTTGAGGCGGCCAAAAGTCTTGTGAATTCCACTGTGACCTCCAATTGGTGAGGCATGGAACTCATCAAGAAGTACATGTTTGAGAAGGGAATCAAAAGGAATAAATAATGTGCCTTTAAGGAAGAGAAAATTCCTCAGAATTTTAAAATGTGCAAAAGCTGAGGGATCTTTTTGTACCTGAGAAAAGAGGCTCTGGAGTTCAGTGTCAGTCTGATAATGAGCTTGAAGCTTCTGCAGGAAATCCCACTGTGGAATTGTAAAAGCCAAGCACTGGACCTGATTCTATTGGACCCGAGACAGAGCATCGGCTACGCGGTTTTTGTGCTCCCAGTTTGTACACAATATTATAGGAGTATCTGAGCAACTTAGCCTGATAGAATTGTTTCTCAGTGGTTTGGATCACTTGGGTCATGAGTTCCTGCAGGCTCCGTTGGTTAGTGTAGATGGTGAGTTTTCAACCCAGCAAGTAAGTTCGCCATTTCTTAACCGCGGAGGTGATTGTACACAGCTCTCGGACATATGTAGAAGCAGTGAACATTTTTGGACAAAACTTCATACTGTAGTAGCAAATAGGGTGTCCCTGTTGAGAAATGACTGCACCCATGCCAAGGCTTGATGCATTGATTTCCAAAACAAAGTCCTCATCAAAATTTGGTAGAGCCAGAACTAGTGCCTCTGTCATGGCACATTTTAACTGATCAATTGTAGAATGGGCTTGGCCGGACCACAAGAAGGAATCCTTCTTGAGGAGATCAGTGAGGGGCGCCGCAATGGATCCATAGTTGCATACAAACTTCCAATAAAACCCGGTGAGGCCTAAGAAGCTGCGAATCTACTTGGTGTTCTTGGGAGGACGCCACACGGCCATGGCCAGGATTTTATCCGGGTCAAGGCCCACTCCATCGGATGAAACAATATGACCCATGTAAGAGATGGAGGATTGTACAAAAGTACATTTGGACATTTTTACAAACAGCTGGTTATCCAGCAGGCATTGGAACAGAAGAGCTAGATGTTGAAGGTGGTCTTTGAGACAACCCCTTCCTAGGAGGTCCCATTGGTGATCCCACTTATAATTATTAGCGTTATAGTGTAGCGTAGTATTATAAAATTTGCGGAAATATTAAAATATACAATACATACTGATACCATAATAAAAGTATATATACATAATAGTATTGGCTCCATCAGTAGAGCCTACAACACTGATACCAAATATAAAATACTTCAGAGTACGAAATAAATAAAAACTAAAAACATAATATCAGAACAAAATGCACTCCGACTTCATCTCTTGGCGCTCAAGGTCCCCCAGCATTAGGATCCGAGGCTCTCTCGCCGGCATCAGGCTCAACAGGTATTCCGTCAATCTCTTCTGGAAACTCCTCATCAGAGCCTTCTCGTACAGTCGAGAACAAGGAAATACAACATAGAAAAGTATAGGGGATAAGAAACAGTAATATGCCATACATGGGAAAAACAGCGATATAAATAATCTATATAGATAGCACACTCACAAACACGACAGTTACAACCAAACGACTTCCGAATAATTTTTCCCTTAACTATTGTCCCTCACACTCATGCAACTAACGACTATATGGACGCGATCACGACGCGACATCCCCAACGGATCAAGGTGTCCCAATCATCACTATGCCACCCCCATAAAGGTAGGGTTCGATCTAAAGCCCCCAGGCCCAAATCGTCTCATGGATACGACATATTCCCCCGCCCGCAGGCCAGGTCGGAATATTCGCCAGTCAACAACTCAACTTACGGTAACGACATGTTCCCCCGCCCGCAGGCTAGGTCGGAGCATTCGCCCGTTCGTTAACAACTCAACTTTCGGTAATGACATATCCCCCCGCCCGCAGGCTAGGTCGGAGCATTCGCCCGTTCGTTAACAACTAAACTTTCGGTAATGACATATCCCCCCGCCCGCAGGCTAGGTCGAGATATGCGCCCGTCCGTCTACAATTCGACTAACGGGTACGACCACCTCCCCGCAGGTAAGATCGACATCGCCCCTACGCCAAACTAATCGGTAGGACCATCTCCCCGCAGGTAAGATCGAAATCGCCCGTATGCCAACACAGTGATGAATAACAACTATGCAACATGAATCTCACCGACTCATCTCAGGATCAACACTTAGTGCCTCAACCACGACTTCTATACAACCACGACCAACTTTCATCCGGCTTAACCGGGTATCGACTCACATCACAACAACAAACTGATCAACTATATCACTAGGTTGAGCACTACGACATATATATATAACCTCGACTTTCTCACCACACATTCATCACCCGATTTATCAGAAATCAATGCCTAGTTCTACTCAGACATCAGCAGTCACAACAGACATCAACAACAGTCGGAATATATATTCAACAATAAAATCAACTTCCAAATAAATAACATTTAATCAACTATAGCATATAATAGACATCATACACATATCACATATAATATACCAAATATCCAACCACAGCACAGACAACCTCAATATGCAGTAAAATCAACCTAACGGTCAAACGACCTCTAGTAAGGTTTGTCGCCCTACGCATATCAATATATATATTATTTAAAGCTTGCCTCCCCGACGATATTGTGGTTCTTTCCCCCACCTTTGTTATTTTCCCGAGAGATTCCGAATGTGGCTCCGCAGCAGTCAATCGAGTGAGCGATCGAGCGTTCGAGTCCTGTCAGATTCTATACAGTAAAACACAACCACAAATTAAAATAATGAAACCATAAACTACCTAATCTCTAGGATTAGCTACTGCCCTTAATTAATTAAATAGGCTAGGGATATTGAATTTCTACCAACTCTTGGATCAATGACCCTTAAGCATACCTAATGCATAATCAATGATCAATTATCAAAGATTTGAACCAAAACCCCTTTTCCCCCTAAAATAACCCATTCGGCCTTCCCTAGAAAAATAGGCTAGAGATTTTATTTCATTACAAGCTCTTGGATTATGATAGTAGGGGATGATACTAGCTCATAGGAATTGGTTTGGTCTCAAAATGATTTTTCTACAATTTTCTAGAGATTTTTGAAGTTTAGATCTAGAAATTGAAATTCATGAAAATAAATGGAGAAAATAAAGATTGAGAGCTCAAGGATGAAATCTATACCTTCTAGGTGATAGAGGAGGATGAGAGGAGCAACTTTGCTTTACAAACCTTCTTGAAAAAGCTTGAGGAAGATTGAGAAAAATGGAGATGAAGAAAAATGGAAGAAAATGGAGGAGGAAGAAGAAAGGAAGGAAGAAGAATAAGTTGGAGGGGATGAGAGAGAGAGGGCTGCACGAAATTATGGAGAGAGAGTGAGGTGAGTCATGAAAATTTAGATATTTTCATTTAAGGTAACTTAAGAGTTAAGAAAAGGGTCAAAAGGTAATTTAGTAAAAAGACCAAGGGCAATTTGGTCATTTCGCGTCCCCATATTTTGAAAATCCTCATGACACTAGTAGGAGTTCCCAAATAATTCATCATAGCCCTGGTATGAAAATTCTTGGCTCAAGGTTCTCGAAAAACCCTAAGATAGCTCGAATCGTCTGCTAGAACGATTATCGGCCTGAATATAATATATTATTTTCATTTTCGAACGTCAGGACGAACTTTTTCGAAAATATAGGAAACGTGATTCTAAGACTAACTGTCTCGTTCACGGGTCCAAATTAGGTCTCGATAGTAGTAAAGCACTAATTTCAAGGAAAAACGCAGACCAGGATCCGTCTGAGTTTTCTGGTCTGCGTTTTCGACCCAAAACTTAACCATAGCTTCCTACGATAACGTAGAGCGTGACTATGGCCTCGGAATAATTTATTTAATTTTCTAGACCCTCTAATAAAATACAATTACTTAAAATACTAGTTAAATAAAAAGATTAAGAAAATCGGGGTGTTACATTACTACCCCCTTAAAAAGAATTTCGTCCCAATTTCGACATACCTTTTTAAAATAGGCACGGATATTGCTGTTGCATGTCCTCTTCGCGTTCCCAGGTAGCATCTCCGGTAGCTTCATCCCATATGATCTTGACCAACGGAATGTTTTTACCTTGGAGTTCCTTTATCCTTCTATCCGCGATCCTTACATGTAGAGCTTCATACTCAAGGTTATCTCTTAATTGTATTGACTCTGGTTCTAAGATGTGTGATGGATCAGGGTAGTACTTTCTCAACTGAGAGACATAAAAGACGTCATGAAGGTTGGATAAGTTTGGGGGTAAAGCGATGTGATAGGCCATAGGACCAATTCGGCGAAGAATTTGAAAAGGTCCAATGAACCTAGGAGTAAGCTTTCTAGATTTTATTGCCCTGCCGATTCCAGTTCTCGGAGTCACTCTCAAAAAAACATGGTCTCCTTCCTGGAATTCTAACGGTCTTCTTCTCTTATCGCTGTAACTCTTCTGCCTGTCCTGTGCGATTTTCATCTTTTCCCGTATCCTCTTGATTTGTTCCGTCATTTGCTGCACTACCTCTGATCCTAGAACTTGACTTTCTCCATTCTCATACCAACACAAAGGTGTTCTACATTTTCTGCCATACAACTCTATGTAAGGTGCCATACCTATACTCGAATGAAAATTATTGTTATAGGTGAACTCAATCAATGGTAAGAACTCCTCCCAACTTCCCATGTGTTCCAAAACACAAGCTCTTAAGAGATCTTCCAGCGATTGAATCGTTCATTCCGACTGACCATCCGTCTGAGGATGATAAGCAGAACTCAACCTTAACTTAGTTCCCAAAGCCTCATGTAATTGCTTCCAGAATCTAGATGTAAATCTAGGGTCTCTGTCAGAAACGATACTAGAAGGCACTCCGTGCAACCTTACTACTTCCTTTGACGTAGATTTGGGTTAACCTCTCCAACGTATAACTTTCGCCCATAGGTAGGAAGTGAGCACACTTCGTTAACCTATCCACGATTACCCAAATGGCATCATGCCTCTTGTTAGTCCTCGGCAAACCAACCACGAAATCCATAGATATTCCATCCCATTTCCATTCTGGGATATCTAAAGATTGTAGCAGTCCTGCTGGCTTTTGCTGTTCTATCTTCGCCTTTTGACACACCAAGTAAGCCAACACATACTCGGCTACCTCCTTCTTCATTCCAGGCCACCAAAACATTTTCTTTAAGTCTTGGTACATCTTGGTAGCTCCTGGATGAAAACTCAACCTACTTTTGTACACTTCCTCTAAGATCAGTCTTCTTAGTTCTATATCCATCGGCACACAAATCCTATCACCATACCTCAAGACTCCATCTTGATTCATCCTAAACTCAGAAGTTCTGCCTTCCGTCACTTGTTCCTTTACTTTCTGAAGATACTGATCAACCTCCTGCTTCTCCTTGATTGTCTTCAAAAATTCGCTGGTTACTGTGACCATTCCTAGGTGTATCTTATGCTTAGATAATTCCATGCCTAGATTCAAATCTCTAAACTGTTCAACCAGTTCCAGTTCTTTCACCATCATAGCAGATACGTGTAAGGATTTCGTACTTAACGCATCCGCTACTACATTCGCTTTTCCTGGATGGTATTGTAGATCGAATTCATAATCCTTTATGAATTCCATCCATCTCCTTTGCCTCATATTTAACTCTTTCTGATCAAATAGATACCTTAAGCTCTTATGGTCACTGTACACTATAAACTTAGCTCCATATAAATAGTGTCGCCATATCTTTAAAGCAAACACTATGGCTGCTAGCTCCAAATCATGAGTCGGATAATTCCTCTCATGATTTCTTAACTGCCGCGAAGCATATGCTACCACTCTCCGGTCTTGCATTAAAACACAACCCAATCCTTGGTATGACGCATCACAGTACACGTCAAACTGTCCTGAAGAATCTGGTAACGTCAATACTGGTGACGTAATCAGCCTCCTTTTCAGATCCCGAAAACTCTTCTCACATTCATCCATCCAATCAAAGGGCATTCCCTTCCTTGTTAACTGCGTCATTGGCAACGCGATTTTCGAGAATCCTTCGATGAGCCTTCGGTAATAACCAGCTAAGCCCAGAAAACTCCGTATTTCACTCACCGACTTAGGGCTTTCCCATTGCACTACAACTTCAACCTTTCTGGGTCTACAGCTATCCCATCACGGTTAATCACATGACCTAAGAATTGTACTTCTTCTAACCAGAATTCACACTTGGACAACTTTGCATAAAGTTGTCGGTCCTTTAACACTTGAAGCACAATCCTAAGATGTTCCTAATGTTCTTCCCGATCAAAGGAATAAATAAGAATGTCGTCGATAAACACAACAACAAACTTATCTAAGAACGGTCAGAAAATCTGGTTCATGTAATCCATGAACACTGCTGGAGCATTAGTTACGCCAAAAGGCATAACCAGGTACTCATAGTGTCCATACCAGCTCCTAAACGCCATCTTCGGTATATCCTCCCTCTTGACTCGAATCTGGTGATAACCAGATCTTAAGTCAATCTTCGAAAATATTACCGCTCCTTTTAACTGGTCCATCAAATTTTCAATCCTAGGCAATGGACACTTATTCTTAATTGTCGCCTTGTTCAGCTGTCGATAATCCATGCACAGCCTCGAACTTCCATCCTTCTTTTTGACGAACAGCATCGGTGCTCCCCAAGGTGAGGCACTCAGTCTTATAAACTCCTTATCCAACATGTCATCCAATTGCTTTTTCAGCTCCACTAACTCCGATGGAGCCATTCGATAAGGTGCTATCGAAATCGGTCCAGTTTCCGGTACCATAGCGAACTCTATTTCTCTCTCTGGTGGTAAGCCCGGAACGTCATCAGGGAAAATTTCTGGAAACTCCCGCACTACAGGCAACGAATCCAACGTAGGAGATTCCTTAGCTTCCACTGAGAGTAGCAACACGTGTTTCTGAGATTTACTACCTATCTTACTATCCTTGGCAGGCATTAATCTAGATTGCTCAGGAAAAGATAAGGCCTTTTTAGAATAGTCTAACACTACATGGTTAGCCGAAAGCCAATCCATGCCTAAAATTATATCGAGTTGATGCATAGGTAAGCAAATGAGATCAATAGAAAAAGTTTGATTTTCAATGACAATCAGACAATTTAAACAGACAATTATGGTTGTCAAGGAATTACTGGTAGGGGTAGAAACAGTTAAGTCATGGGGAAGTAAAAAGATAGGCAACTGCAAATGATCCACACACTCTTGGGATATGAAAGAATGAGTAGCTCGCGAGTCAAACAATACAGATAAGAGTTTACCTGACACTAGGCACATACCTTGTATCAGATCAGGGGATTGAGAGGATTCAGCTCCTCGTATGGTAAACACCCTTCCAGTGGCTTGTGGTCTTGCTGCTTGCTGTCCAGTTCCTTGAGTCCTGGTCACTGGGCCCTGCCCGCCTGTATTGTACCTCGCTCCTTGTGTTCATTCTGGCGCTATGTGACCCACTTGGCCACATCGGAAACACTAGATAGTCTCCTTTATCGGACAGTCGCGAATTGTATGTGTTCCTCCACACCTGAAGTAGCCACTTGGTTGGAGTTGTCCTTCAGTCTGTCTTGCGGCCTAACGGTCATAAGGCCTCCATCCCGTCTGGAATCTTCCCTTTCCGCCTCGACCTCTCTGGTCCAACCTCCGAGTAGGTCCTCCAGCTCTGCCTTGCTGCAGCTCTCGCTTCTTGTCAATGTTCTCGATGACAGAACACCTCTCCAGCATCTCAGGCAGTCGGGTGATGTTCAGTGGTGCAATCACCCATTGCAATTCATATTTCAGGCTGTCCTCAAAGCGCCTGCAAACCCATTCTTCATCAGGGAACCTCTGGTAGAATTCAGAAAATTTGAGCAGCGCCTCAAATCTTGCAGAGTACTCGCCAACAGACATGGTCCCTTGCTTCAGACCCATAAACTCTTTCTCTTTTTCTCTCGTCATCATCCTGGGGAAATACTTCTCCAGAAAGCATTCCCGAAATAGTTCCCAGTTGATGAATCTGTCTTCAGCTTCAAGCATCCTCTGCTTGCCTTTCCACCACAGTTTTGCACCTCCTATTAGCATGAAGGATGCATATGTTACCTTTCTGTCCTCACGGCAGTGAATCGCCACAAATATTTTCTCCAGCTCTTGTATCCAGAGCTTAGCTCCCTCCGGGTTGAAGTCGCCATTGAACTGCGGCGGCTTCCCCTTCAGAAAAGTATTCAGCCCGGTGTCTTCCCTCACAACTTCACCTTGCTGATTTTGTCGCTGCTGTTGTTGCATGGTCAATTGTAACAGTTGAGCGTTCTGCTGCGTTTGGTGCAGCATTGCCGTTGCCAGTTCCCTAACTGTCCTCAGGGTTTCAGTTGATTCTATCCCATTGACAACGTGGGAACTTGCTTCATAACCAATTCCGAGTTCAGCGGCACTCACTGTGGCCGTTCCGCCACGTCCGCTAGGTCGTCCGCGAACCATTCTTTCCTGGTGAAGAAAAATATTAGCTTTGGTTCATAAGCCTTTTTTTTTTTGGCAGAAAAGGCTAGAAAAGGAGAAAACAAGGGAAAACACACTCGCCCAGCGACACGATGATCGCCTAGCGAGCAAGAGGATCAGTCCCAACAGAAAAATATAATCCCTCGGCCTCGCGACTCGAAACAATGCTCGCCTCGCAATCCAGAGGATCAGACCGAGTAGTAAATACAGTCCCTCGGCCTCGCGACACGACAAAAATCTCATCACGCGAGACAGAAGGCTAGACTAATCAATAAGGTACAGCCTCTCGGCCTCGCGATGCGAACAAGCTCTTGCCTCGCGAGCCAGAAGGTCTGTCCGCGGAATAAAATATAGCATTTCTACCTCACCTCGCGAAACCAAATCTGGCCTCGCGAGACAGAAAGCCAGGCATATACATCATATGTCTTACAGCAGTTATCACACTCGATAACCTGCACATCGGACGATCTACCCACTTCTAATCATAGTCAATACCCAATGCGGATTCAACTAGACACGGCCAGAAATCACAACCTACCCAAGCAGTCCTTGATTAAGAATCAAACTGCTCTGATACCATAAAATGAGACAACCCCTTCCTAGGAGGTCCCATTGGTGACCCCACTTATAATTATTAGCGTTATAGCGTAGCGTAGTAGTATAAAATTTGCGGAAATATTAAAATATACAGTACATACTGATACCATAATAAAAGTATATATACATAATAGTATTGGCTCCATCAGTAGAGCATACAACACTGATACCAAATATAAAATACTTCAGAATACGAAATAAATAAAAACTAAAAACATAACATCAGAACAAAATGCACTCCGACTTCCTTTGTTGGCACTCAAGCTCCCCTTCAGCAATTGCAGAATGGACTCTCGGGTAGAAAGTTCAGAATTAATGGCTTCCAGATGGTTGGATCCCGCGATGTATTGCGGAAGAGAAGGTGGCGGCTTGCCGTAGACCACTTGGAAGGGGGATAACCCAGTAGAGGAATGTACCCATGTGTTGTAATGCCACTCTGCCCAGTGCAAAAATTGGCCCCATCGGTGCGACTGAGAGAGAACAAAGCATCGGAGATACGGCTGGAGGACTTTGTTAACATTTTCAGTATGGCCATCTCTGGGGATGGTAAGCAATGGACATTCTGAGCTTGGTGCCACACAAGCGAAAGAGCTCTTGCCATAATTTACTGAGGAAGATGGGATCCCGGTCGGACACAATGCTTTTAGGCATGCCATGGAGTTTAGAGACCATTTTTGTGAATAAGTCAACGACCTTGACTGCATTAAAATGAGTTGGTAGCATTCCAAAGTGAGCAGCCTTTGACAAGCAATCAACCACCACCAATATCACAGTGTTGCTTTGAAAAGAAGGAAGCCCAATTATGAAATCAAGTGAAATATCCTCCCAGATCCCTTCAGGAATAAGCAGGGGTTGTAGGAGAATAGGGTGCATGAGTCGGGTTCTTGACCTATTAGCAGGTGAGGCAGGAATTGACCTTGTCTATGACATCTTGCTTCATGCCATGCCAGGATACTTTCTCCTTGAGGCGGCCAAAAGTCTTGTGAATTCCACTGTGACCTCCAATTGGTGAGGCATGGAACTCATCAAGAAGTACATGTTTGAGAGGGGAATCAAAAGGAATAAATAACGTGCCTTTAAGGAAGAGAAAATTCCTCAGAATTTTAAAATGTGCAAAAGCTGAGGGATCTTTTTGTACCTGAGAAAAGAGGCTCTGGAGTTCAGTGTCAGTCTGATAATGAGCTTGAAGCTTCTGCAGGAAATCCCACTGTGGAATTGTAAAAGCCAAGCACTGGACCTGATTCTATTGGACCCGAGACAGAGCATCGGCTACGCGGTTTTTGTGCTCCCAGTTTGTACACAATATTATAGGAGTATCTGAGCCACTTAGCCTGATAGAATTGTTTCTCAGTGGTTTGGATCACTTGGGTCATGAGTTCCTGCAGGCTCCGTTGGTTAGTGTAGATGGTGAGTTTTCAACCCAGCAAGTAAGTTCGCCATTTCTTAACCGCGGAGGTGATTGTACACAGCTCTCGGACATATGTAGAAGCAGTGAACATTTTTGGACAAAACTTCATACTGTAGTAGCACATAGGGTGTCCCTGTTGAGAAATGACTACACCCATGCCAAGGCTTGATGCATTGATTTCCAAAACAAAGTCCTCATCAAAATTTGGTAGAGCCAGAACTAGTGCCTCTGTCATGGCACATTTTAACTGATCAAATGTAGAATGGGCTTGGCCGGACCACAAGAAGGAATCCTTCTTGAGGAGATCAGTGAGGGGCGCCGCAATGGATCCATAGTTGCATACAAACTTCCAATATAACTCGGTGAGGCCTAAGAAGCTGCGAATCTACTTGGTGTTCTTGGGAGGACGCCACACGGCCATGGCCAGGATTTTATCCGGGTCAGGGCCCACTCCATCGGATGAAACAATATGACCCATGTAAGAGATGGAGGATTGTACAAAAGTACACTTGGACATTTTTACAAACAGCTGGTTATCCAGCAGGCATTGGAACAGAAGAGCTAGATGTTGAAGGTGGTCTTTGAGACAACCCCTTCCTAGGAGGTCCCATTGGTGATCCCACTTATAATTATTAGCGTTATAGTGTAGCGTAGTATTATAAAATTTGCGGAAATATTAAAATATACAATACATACTGATACCATAATAAAAGTATATATACATAATAGTATTGGCTCCATCAGTAGAGTCTACAACACTGATAACAAATATAAAATACTTCAGAGTACGAAATAAATAAAAACTAAAAACATAAGATCAGAACAAAATGCACTCCGACTTCATCTCTTGGCGCTCAAGGTCCCCCAGCATTGGGATCCGAGGCTCTCTCGCCGGCATCAGGCTCAACAGGTATTCCGTCAATCTCTTCTGGAAACTCCTCATCAGAGCCTTCTCGTACAGTCGAGAACAAGGAAATACAACATAGAAAAGTATAGGGGATAAGAAACAGTAATATGCCATACATGGGAAAAACAGCGATATAAATAATCTATATAGATAGCACACTCACAAACACGACAGTTACAACCAAACGACTTCCGAATAATTTTTCCCTTAACTATTGTCCCTCACACTCATGCAACTAACGACTATATGGACGCGATCACGACGCGACATCCCCAACGGATCAAGGTGTCCCAATCATCACTATGCCACCCCCATAAAGGTAGGGTTCGATCTAAAGCCCCCAGGCCCAAATCGTCTCATGGATACGACATATTCCCCCGCCCGCAGGCCAGGTCGGAATATTCGCCAGTCAACAACTCAACTTACGGTAACGACATGTTCCCCCGCCCGCAGGCTAGGTCGGAGCATTCGCCCGTTCGTTAACAACTCAACTTTCGATAATGACATATCCCCCCGCCCGCAGGCTAGGTCGGAGCATTCGCCCGTTCGTTAACAACTAAACTTTCGGTAATGACATATCCCCCCGCCCGCAGGCTAGGTCGAGATATGCGCCCGTCCGTCTACAATTCGACTAACGGGTACGACCACCTCCCCGCAGGTAAGATCGACATCGCCCCTACGCCAAACTAATCGGCAGGACCATCTCCCCGCAGGTAAGATCGAAATCGCCCGTATGCCAACACAGTGATGAATAACAACTATGCAACATGAATCTCACCGACTCATCTCAGGATCAACACTTAGTGCCTCAACCACGACTTCTATACAACCACGACCAACTTTCATCCGGCTTAACCGGGTATCGACTCACATCACAACAACAAACTGATCAACTATATCACTAGGTTGAGCACTACGACATATATATATAACCTCGACTTTCTCACCACACATTCATCACCCGATTTATCAGAAATCAATGCCTAGTTCTACTCAGACATCAGCAGTCACAACAGACATCAACAACAGTCGGAATATATATTCAACAATAAAATCAACTTCCAAATAAATAACATTTAATCAACTATAGCATATAATACACATCATACACATATCACATATAATATATCAAATATCCAACCATAGCACAGACAACCTCAATATGCAGTAAAATCAACCTAACGGTCAAACGACCTCTAGTAAGGTTTGTCGCCCTACGCATATCAATATATATATATTATTTAAAGCTTGCCTCCCCGACGATATTGTGGTTCTTTCCCCCACCTTTGTGATTTTCCCGAGAGATTCCGAATGTGGCTCCGCAGCAGTCAATCGAGTGCGCGATCGAGCGTTCGAGTCCTGTCAGATTCTATACAGTAAAACACAACCACAAATTAAAATAATGAAACCATAAACTACCTAATCTCTAGGATTAGCTACTGCCCTTAATTAATTAAATAGGCTAGGGATATTGAATTTCTACCAACTCTTGGATCAATGACCCTTAAGCATACCTAATGCATAATCATTGATCAATTATCAAAGATTTGAACCAAAACCCCTTTTCCCCCTAAAATAACCCATTCGGCCTCCCTTGAAAAATAGGCTAGAGATTTTATTTCATTACAAGCTCTTGGATTATGATAGTAGGGGATGATACTAGCTCATAGGAATTGGTTTGGTCTCAAAATGATTTTTCTACAATTTTCTAGAGATTTTTGAAGTTTAGATCTAGAAATTGAAATTCATGAAAATAAATGGAGAAAATAAAGATTGTGAGCTCAAGGATGAAATCTATACCTTCTAGGTGATAGAGGAGGATGAGAGGAGCAACTTTGCTTCACAAACCTTCTTGAAAAAGCTTGAGAAAAATGGAGATGAAGAAAAATGGAAGAAAATGGAGGAGGAAGAAGAAAGGAAGGAAGAAGAAGAAGTTGGAGGGGATGAGAGAGAGAGGGCTGCACGAAATTATGGAGAGAGAGTGAGGAGAGTCATGAAAATTTAGATATTTTCATTTAAGGTAACTTAAGAGTTAAGAAAAGGGTCAAAAGGTAATTTAGTAAAAAGATCAAGGGCAATTTGGTCATTTCGCGTCCCCATATTTTGAAAATTCTCACGACACTAATAGGAGTTCCCAAATAATTTATCATAGCCCTGGTATGAAAATTCTTGGCTCAAGATTCTCGAAAAACCCTACGATGGCTCTAATCGTCTGCTAGAACGATTATCGACCCGAATATAATATATTATTTTCATTTTCGAACGTCAGGACGAACTTTTTCGAAAATATAGGAAACGTGATTCTAAGACTAACTGTCTCGTTCACAGGTCCAAATTAGGTCTCGATAGTAGTAAAGCACTACTGTCAAGGAAAAACGCAGACCAGGCTACGTCTGAGTTTTCAACCCAAAACTTAACCATAGCTTCCTATGATAACGTAGAGCGTGACTATGGCCTCGGAATAATTTATTTAATTTTCTAGACCCTCTAATAAAATACAATTACTTAAAATACTAGTTAAATAAAAAGATTAAAAAAATCGGAGTGTTACATTCTTCGAGGGAGTAACTATAGACCAAAATATCGTCGAAGAAGATGATTACAAACTTCTGGAGGTAGGGCTGAAAAATTAGGTTCATTGTAGCTTGAAAGGGGACGGAGTATTGCAGAGGCCGAATGGCATGACCAAGAACTCGTAGTGGTCGTGGTGGGTTTGGAAGGTCGTCTTAGAGATGTCAGCTGGGTTCATCTGTATCTGATGGTACCCAGAACAGAGGTCAAGTTTGGAGAACCAGCGGGTGCCATATAGTTCATCAATGGCTGGAATCGAGAAGCGATCTTTAATGGTGATGGCGTTAAGTGCTCTATAGTCGACACAGAAATGCCACGTGCCATCTTTTTTTTAGGACCACGAGCACGAGAGAGGAGCAGGCACTAGAGCTGTGTTGAATAATTCCTTGGGCAAGCATTTCGTGAATCTGGGATTCAGTTTCCTGCTTTTGGAAGTAGGGGTAGCGGTAGGGCCGTACATTGACCGGATTGGCTTTGTCCAAAAGACGGGTGTGGTGGTCGGTGGTTCGCTGGGGTGGGAGGTTGGTGGGGGTGGATATGAAGGAGGCATACTTAGTGAGGAGGGGTTCAAGGCTCGGGTTGGGTATAGGTGTGGAGGAAGAGGGTGAGGGGGAGGGAATGAGTTGTAGTTCCAGTAAGGTATCAATGGCTTGAGTAACACCATGTGGCAAAATTGATGGAAGGGAGCCTCGTCCGGAATTGGTTTGGGCTCACCCAATAGTTGAACTACCTGGCCTTCATTAACAAAGTGTAGAGTGAGATTATTGTAATCGGTGAGGACAGGGCCGAGAGTCTTAAGCCACTGGACACCCAATACTAGCTCAGCTCCACTAAGGGGTAAGACATATAAATCCACCGAAAATTCATGAGGGCCCAGCATAAGGGATACCTGAGGACAAAAAGAAGAGCATTGAAGTTCCTTTCCATTTCCAACCAAGACTTGGAATGAATGGGCCGGTTGTAAGGGTAGGCCCAACTGTTTGGCAACTCGATCCTAGATGAAATTGTCTGTACTGCCACTATCCACAAGAGTAGCAACTAGGCATTTTCAAATATGGCCCGAAACTTGTAAAGTCTGGGGAATGGCATGACCCATCAGGGCATGGAGGCTTATCTGGGCTGGGTCAGGTGAGGGTGTGGAGGAGGATGCGGGAAGGTCGGTGGGGTTAGAGGTGAGTACTAGTTGTTGCTGGACATCGTGGGAGGTATTAGGAAGATCTGGTTCAGCAATCAAGATGCGGAAGTGGTGCTTGCAGCGGTGGCTGGGATGGAATCGCTCGTCGCAGTTGTAACACAACTTTTTTTCCCGACGGGCTTGAAGTTTGACCTAGGAGAGGCGTTTGATATGGGGGTGGTTTTGGTTGGGGTGGGGGATGATGGGTAAGTAGTAAGGGATGGGCGAGGGGCTACGGCTAGTGGGTACTGGGAGTTGGATGGTTGCGAGATAGGAGAGGAATCAAATTGGCGGGTCATATGTGTGGTGGGGCGGTCATTGAGTTTCTCTTCCTAGAGTTTGGCTAGGCTAATGGCTTGGGACAAAGAAAGAGGTTGGAAAGCTTGGACCTCACGGCGGATGTCGGGTTTAAGGCCGGAGATGAAGCAGTTGAGGTAGAAGGGTGGAGGAAGTCCGACAATTTGGTTGGCCAGGGTCTCAAATGCGCGCGACTTGATATTCCTTGACAGAGGTGGTCTGGCATAACTTGAAGAGGGCACCTTTGGGATCTTCATAGAGGGATGGAGCAAAACGCATTTCAAGAGCAAGCATGAACAGGGGCCGAGATAGGAGTTGGCCATTGGAGTGCATCCATTCGAACCAAGTCAACCTTCCATGTAAAAAGAAGCGATCCGGAATCTTTGATCTTTCGGGGTACTGTGGAAGTCAAAAAAACTGGGTGATCTTGAAGATCCACCCTATCGGGTCCGTGCGATCAAAACGAGGGATATCCAATTTGATTGATGTAGTGGAGAAAGGGTGGCTTTGTGGTGTGTCAGTGGAGGTGGTGGAAAAGCCTGGTGGGGGAAGGCAAGCTTTGATGTTGGCTAGTTCGGAGGTGAGGGAAGTGAGGTGTTGTTGGAAGTTTTGCTGGTTTTGGAGGATGGCATGGAGTGCAGTGGTAAGGTCGTTTGGGGGAGGGGAAGTCATGGCAACGAGATCACTAATGTAAGGGTCTGGGCTGGGGATAAAGGCAAAAGGTAGCAAGAGAAGGCTTCTTTAGAAGGAAGCAACCTCTTAAAACAAAACATAGTTTTCTGAATATTCTTCTCTGCCATTCCATTCATTTGTTCCTACATATATAGTGCTCATAGAGAATCTATGGCAGATATTCTTGCGTAAAGTAAATAACAGAATTGTGCAATAAAGCAAATAACAGAAATGCATAACAACTTCATGACTCAGCATAACAAAATGCTTCTAGACTTCTCACTCTTCCTGATGGCATCTTTCAAGGCAGCACATAATCCCTAAGCCATCTGGGCTTGACCTTATTCCTTTTGGCCCCAGCTTGAGGTATTGAGTCCATTTCTTCTCCTTGGGCTGGTTCTTCCTCTTGATCTTATGGCTCTTCCTCTATATCAGCAGTTTGGCCCATTACACACACTAGAGAGGAGAGCACCCATTGTGAGAGTGAAGTATAACAAATGAGTGATTTGGGTCAATTAAAAAAGGGATAAGAACTGAAGCTAGCATTTATATTTAATAAGACAAAATGAGTGAGAAATGAAAGTCTGAAAACTATGTGTTAAGTCAAATTTATCATGTCTATGGTTTGAGCATTATCTCATCAATTTTAGTCGTATCCAATCCACATTTGAAACGTGTCGGATAAAAAATATTTAAAAAAAAAAAATAAGAGATACTTATTTAATACGTATCTAGACGTATATGACACTCATATTTTCCCATTTTTGAAATATCTAAACTTTATAGGTGTCTATTCCTTGATCATTATTGTTTGTTCTAGTAGAGTAAAGGACCATACATGATCCAATTCTGTTTATGTGAAAATATCTTGCGGTAGAACCGGAACGTACGATTTAAAAAAGGAAGTTTTAGGGGGCTCAAGAGAATTATAGAGTGGCTATCAAAGCCGTATGCAACCACCAGTAAAAAAAGGAAAAGATGAAAAATCATCTTCAACCCACCTATATTATGCCATAGGAGAAGAGGTCAAAATTATATGCTTGCAAGGAAAAGAAGTTATATTTCATTTAATCTATCCACACATTTTCCATATAGAATATGAGTTTAATTGTTGTGCACTGTCAGTGTAAAATTTTTTTACACTGATAACCAATCAGAAATCATGGTGTGTGTGATTTTTAAGACAGTTAGGATAAGAGTCAAATATTTTAGCTTATATGACAATTTCTAATTAGTTGTCTGTGTAAAAAATGTTTACATTGACTGTATATACCAATTAAATCCATAGAATATACATACAAGGAAAAGGATATCCAATCGATTATTTTGACAAAATTATTATTTATCGTTTTATTCAAAGAAATTCTTTTATGGAAAACATCTGTAAAACAAATTTGTTATAATTGAAAAATTAAATTAAAATGCACTTTTAGTCCTTCAAGTTTTCACTCTGATAAAATAGTCCCTCCATTTTCTTTTGCGCGATTTTAGTCCTCATAATTTTCAAACGTTACAACAATCATTCCTCTATCAAGTTGTCGTTTAAAAACTAACGGAAGGTGCCTACATGACAAATGTTATGCCACATGGCATGCACTGTTGGAATAAAAAATATTAAAATATTTTAAATAATATTTAACATTTTATAATACTAATTTATTTTAATATAAATATTGACAACAACCACTTTAGCAGCTCTCTCCATCCTTGAAAACCTTCTTCGGCATCGATGATTCCAACGAATGAAAGTCAATCTGGTTTCTATTTTTGGATTTGCTTCTTACACCTACGTTTCTCAATCTCTGCCTCTCTCTCAATCTCCTTCTCCGGAAACGGTCGTTGTCCATCCCACAATGCAGCGTTCTCCCCTCACACGATCCAACCTTTAGACGAGAATACCATCGCATAACCATCGCATCGCTACCCATCCATCAACTAGCATCAGCGCCGCGCATCACTGCTTTTGCTTCCGTTTTGCACAGATTTGCATTGAAGGCAGAGGTAGAGCAAGTGTCGTCTCGTCTTCCCCTCCCTCCTCCGCCTCCCTGTTGTTCTCCTTTATCTTTCCATCTCTCTTTGTTTCTGGGTTGAGGTTGTAGAGCTGGTTAGTTGGCTGGTGGTTTATTTTTGGGTTTGGTTTCTGGGTTTCTGGGTTTCCATCTCTCTTTGTTTCAGGTGTTTGTTTGTGGCCTTGCTGGTTGAAAGTTGATTTTTTTTTTTTTTTTGGGTTTTGTTAAAACCACGTGAACCCAATCGTCGACCCGTCGTCCCACCACCTGCCTAATCCGATGGCATGAACAAGCGCGAATGGGTTAGATTTTCTCCTTTTTGGTTTGGTTCGGATTAGGCCATTTGGGCCCGAATCCAACCAAACCTGATCGTTATCCAACCCTTGGGTATCATACCCTTGTCTATGTGGACCAATCAGATGTGAGAACTTAGTCCATATGACAATGACATGACTTAATTAATTGAGATGGCTCATTCTGGTTAGATATAAGTTACCCAAACCCTCTATTTTCCAATGGTGCCATAGCAACGCCCATGATAATATGTTAAATTTTATTAAAATATTTTATTATTTTAATATTTTTTATTCCAACTGTTTATGCCACGTGGCAAAACCTTTGTCACGTAGGTACCTTCCGTTAGTTTTTAAACAGCAACTTGATGGAGGGACGATTGTTGCAACGTTTGAAAACTATGAGGACTAAAATCGCGCACAAAAAATGGGGGGACGATTTTCACCAAAGTGAAAAATTTGAGAGACTAAAAGTGTATTTTAACCTAAAAATTAAGAAAGAAATGCATACAATCTAGTCACTATAGATGTTTTGAATAGAAAGATCGACACAAGTGTGAGGCTAGTCATAATATTATTATGTAGACAAAGTTGTTACAAAAGATAAGATAACAATAACATAAAACATAACGGAAGATAAAATAAGATAAATTCAAACTAAATCTATCTGACTAAATTCTAAGATAAGATTTTGCTCTATCACTCTTTCAAATTAGATGTCGTTAAACAAAGGCCAAATTTGGATGAATATTTGGAGGCACAAAAGGTCAAAGGCATTTGGAGTGTCAGCCGATCCTTGTTTCAGGTTTTTTTTATGTACATCTACGATCAGGTTGATGAGATCTTCAAGAAGATGACTGGATATGTGCAAGGTATGTCTATGATTAGATTGACCAGATCTTGAAGAAGATGACTAGATTTGTGCCAAGGTTGAAATAGACACTTATAATACTTAACCAATGTGAGACTTTAACACTTAGCACATTCCCCTTTTGCACCTAGGCCATAAAATTATTAAATAGACAAAATTGCTAGAAAACGTAATTAAGATAAAGATAAGATAAAACATAACTGAAAATAAAATGAGATAAATTCAAACTAAATTTAACTAATAAATCCTACTAAAGGATTTTGCTTTATCACTTGAAGAATATGGGCTTGCTTGTTTTAGATTATTTTGTGAAAAAACACTTTTTTTTTAAAAAAAAAAAAATCACTTTTAAGGGTTTTCTATTTGTTTGTTTTATCTTTTGAAAATAATCAAATTTTAAAAAAGGTCTGAAATCAGATTAAGTGTGAGAAGCTAATTTGGGCACGTTTGTTTAAGATTAAAAAAAGTGATTTTTATATAAAATAATCACTAGATTATTTTAGAGATTTTTAAGCAAGCAGAAGCTAATTTGTGTTTGTTTACAATCATAGAAATCACTTAAAATCAGCTTTTTATGAGAAGCTATTGAAAATAGTTGATTCCAGATTTCAGATTTCATTTTCCAGATGCTGGTTATCTTTAAAAGCTGAAACAAATAGATAGAAAATCCTTAAAAGTGGTTTTTTTTTTAAAAAAATATTTTTTCACAAAATGATATAAAATAAAAATAATCAAACCCTATGATTAGTTTCTCATAAAAAGCTAGGAAAAAAAGTTATTTTTATCATTTTAAACAAACACAAATTAACTTCCGCTTTACTTAAAAATTTCTAAAAAATAATCGCTAAATTATTTTTTCTGTACAGAACTTTTATTCATCCCTCCATATCATATGTACATTTTAAAAGTTTAAAAATTGAAATGAACGATATATGTAATTGAGGGGGGGTTTTGTACTTTTTCTTTATTGTAACTAAACCGTGAACGGATAAATAATGTTTGAAGAATATAATTATGTATTAATTGGAAAGCCAACAAAATAAAAATTTATTGACAAATTAATATTTTATAATAATAGAAAAATTTAAGAAAATTAACCATTCCTGTGATATAAAGAATCATTTTCAAAATTTAACTTAAAACATGAATAAATTTTATTGCAAAAAACCTGCATCAATTCCTAAAAAAGGATACATTACTCTTATATTGGTTTTATTTGCCTATTTTAAGATTTTTAAAAAAAAAGATTAATAATTGCCCTCCAAGACAATCTACAAAATTACCCCTAGTTAACTTTAGACTACCTTACTTTTATATATAAAGATTTATCCTTATTAGTGATTTCATGAATTTTCTTTCTAGATTTATGTTTATGTGTAACACCCCGATTTTTCACACTCTCGACACTCTAATACGAATTAAATAGTATTTTTGTATTTGTATTTTTTTGGAGCGTCTAGAGAGTGAAATAAAATAATCTGAGACCATAGTCACACTCTACGTTATCGTAGGAACCTATGGTTAAATTATGGGTCAAAAACTCAGATGGGGTCTGGTTTGCGTTTTACACTGATAGTATGATTTTACTGCTCAGACGACCTAATTTTGACTCGTAAACGAAACATTAGGTTTTATATTTTATTTCCAACGATATTGGTTATTTTGAAAGTTTTCAAAATAAATAAGTCGTTATACCGAAATCAGTTGAAAACGGAACCGAATACGGATTTACCGGGACCCGTTAACGGATAAATCCTAAGTCACTATCATGACACCTCACTAGGGTGAGTCACCTAGTGACTCACCATAGTTATCATGACTTAGAGGACCAAATGACCTTAATGCCCCTAAAACTTCCCAAAATGACCATCTTACCCTTTTAACAAATTACCTTTCTACTCTTCCTTATTCATTAAGATTAAAACATCAATTTTTTTTTACCCATTTCTCTCCCTCCTTCACGCAGCCCCTCCCCCACCTTCTCCTTCTTCTCTTTTCATTTTCTCTCCATAAACTCTCCATAAAACTCTTCAAACTTTCTCATTCAAGAAGGAAATTCAATCAAGGTGGTTAGGAGAAACTTCAATCTTTGCAAATCCTTACTAATCAAGAGGTAAGCTTCACTCTTCGTCTCTAGAGACCATGAATGTTTATGATGTAGGTGAAGGTTAGGGCTTTAGCTCCAAAAACCCATAACTAGGTGTAGAAAAATCCTATACTCTTGAAATTAATTTCTATGAACTCATTAAGACTTCTATAATTATCATCCAAGAACATCACAAGGCTGCCCTGTTTTTATCTCATAGGGCCAAAAGCCTAGTGTTATGACTAGATGAGATTTTGTTTCAATTATGAGAAAATAACCATAGATTTCATCTTTCTATAGCTTATTATATGTCTTGAATCCAAGAGTTTAGAGCAAAATAAAATCCCTAGCCTATGGTACTAAATGGAACCGAATTCATACCCTAGAGGAGGAGGATGATGTTGTTTCAAGTTTCAATTTATGACAATTTCCCTTAATACTAGAATACTCTATGATCATAAATCTAAAAGTATGTAAAATTTTGAGAATTCTAGCCAAAGGGACTAGCTATAACCGAACCTATATCCTAGGTTATCTCAACAAGCTAATTTTATTTTATGTCTTGGTGATGAAGGATTAGAGAATAACCGTAGCCTGATGAATCGGAAAGACAATTTGGACCGTTGAACAGACAACTTAGAGACCGAAAGGCTTAAATTGGAGTAGGCTACGAGCAGACTACAAGAGGTAAGGGGAGTTTACCTGAGGGATTCATGATAACTACATGTTCTGTTGTTGATGAATTTACTGAATGAAGTGCTTTGATGATGAGTTGATGTTGTTATATGTTGTTATGTGAATGTTGATGTGGTTGAATGTGTTGATGGAATTTACTATGTTGACAATAATGTGATTGGCCACGTTGATGTGAATAGGTGTGGAATTGATTATGTTGTGATATGATGACTGTATGGTTGTGGTTTGCTGCATTGAAACCTATAAATAAAGATAAAAGCTTTTAAAAGCCTTGCAGAAAAATCATAGATTGATTTGAGAAAATAGTGGAAAATATTTATGATGAAATTTTTTTAAAAGTGTACATGATGTTATGATAAGGGGAAAACGTCAAAATTTTGGATTTGAATGATTTTCATGTGAAAAATGTGAATTTTCCAAGAAATTTACAAAAAACTGTTTCACTATTTTAAAAACAGTGTTTTATGCTAAGGTGGTATTTTTGATTTCAACCATCCTTGCGTAAATGGATTTTTGGGGAAGGGATTTATTTATGAAAGGTGAAGTTTTATTACAATTACGTTTGTTTTGTTTTAAAACGTATTTGAATAGAAAACATTTTGTCTGTAAACGATTTTATAACAATGTTGACAATCCGACAACGTATAAGAGTTGCGGAGATTTGATTTGATTTTTTTATTTCACAGAACGAAAACGATGGAAATGTTGAAACGTGAACCTAGTAAACGAGACGTCGGGTTACTAGTGTTCTGTGATAAAGACACATAGATAAACGGTTTTGTGGACTGTATGTCCTACGATGTATTGTGGACTGTGTGTCCTATGATGTGTTATGGACTGTGTGTCCTACGATGTGTTGTGGACTGTGTGTCCTATAATTTATGTGTCTTTTTCACATCAATGATGGATATGAATAAAGGTAAATGCTGTTTTCTATTACCACGAATATCGTATTGGTGCACCGGTGCGAGAATTCGTGATTAAGCACTCGGACGTTTCGTCCTGTGTTGATGGCTAATGTTTCAAAACGATGAAAGACTTAGACGGGTCGTAAGCCTTGGTGCTACGACAAGGAAAGAAAGAACACAAAGAAAAGTGACAAAAATATAAAACGTTTTTACATGCATATAAAATGGCAGACGTGCCAACGATGTTTTTTGGAATCTGGATATCTTGGTGGTTAGGATATTCAAGACGATGTATATATCATTGTGCCCTAGTGGACAATGAGAAACGATTAAATGGTGTTTTCCTGTGCCTTGTGTTGGACAGGTTTCAATGGTTTCATTACGGTGTGCCTTTTTAGGCAATTGAGCCTGATCAGCTCAATTTTTATAAAAAACGATGTTACGGTGTTGGGATCTCCGGAGATTAGGCATTAGACGTTGAATATTGAAGTGTCATATTTTAATGACTGTCGGGTATGAAACCCTGTGATATATTATGTGTGTACACATTATGATTTTTACGTACGGTGATTATTATGATATAAACGGTGATGATTATGATGGTTATGAACGGTGATTTTATATGGACGATGATTTTATATGTATGGTGATTTCAACGTTATGATGTCTTACATGTAGTTATCATATTTTAAATCCATACATTGGTATCTCACCCTTGCCTGTACATGTGGATGCCTATTGTGTTTTTGAACACATGTACAGATATAATTCAGCAAATCTCTTGCTCATTTCGGGACCTCGATGTTAAAGTCTCTTTACGTCGACAGTAAAGATGTGTGGGCTGGCGACGACAGGTCGTAGTCTCATGGGTTTGAAGTATACTAGGTAGTATACTCTATCATCTTTAGATGTCTCTAAGACCAGCTCTTAGGGTTTTGATGTACATATGGTGTACTAAAAGATTTAGAAAATGATGTGTCCTTATGACGAAATTGAATTATTATTCTTAAGGATGAATAATAAATTGTTTTACATGATTGCCCTGTTTTGCTTGTGGTATAAAAAAAAGGGGGGGTTTTGGTTTTTTGCAACGAGTTACCACGTGATGTTCTAGAAGGGGGTGTCACATTATGTAATTAGAGGAAAAAATAATAATGATGTATGAATAACACTTAAAAGTATAGAAAAAACCTATAAATATGATAAGTCATTGGATTGCTGATAATTTGTGTAAAAAAGTATATTCAGAATTATTGCTTAAGTATTCTTGTAAAGTATTATTTATTATATATGTTATTTTCATTTAAGTGAACCAATGTTGTTGGTCCAAGTGGCAAGGAGTTTGGTTTCCCTTAAGTAAGGTATCGGGTTCGAGTATTATAAATGACAAAAACATGCACTGTGAGAGTTTTGTCCCTTAAATGGATCTTCCCGACTTAACTCAGATTAGTTTGAGTCTTATGTGATTTTCGCAAACCGAGGGTCTTAGACCAAAAAAAGTGAACTTCTTTTGACTATCCAATAGTTATAAGGGTTATGCTAATGAGTGCCCTAAGGGCACTCTTCAAGAAAACCAAAAAAAGTAATTTTGCATTGAAAAACTAAGTATTCCACTACTTCAAATATTAAATACTCGTTAGCATTCTCCTAGTTATAATATATAGAAGTAATAAGTACCAGTGTCTCTTCGTCCAAGTGTCAAAGAGCTTGGTTCCTTTACTTTGTTTGGATGTGGGATGAAGTAGGGAGGAAATAAGTATGATAGAAAAAAGTAGGAGAAAAGTAAATATGATTAGAAAATGAAGAGATTTTTATTGTTTGGATTGAAAGAAAAAGGAAAGAAGTATAAGAAAAAGAAATATGGAGTTGTTTTCGCTTGTTTGGTTGGATAGAAAAGTAAGAAGAAAAGAAATGTGTATAATATATAATGATATTTTTACCCTTTAAATAAAATATTTATTCAAACTTTATATTGAGAGATAAGGGTAGTGTTGGAAAAATGAAAAATAGTATCGGGAGGCGTGTAATCGCTCCACTAGGGTAGAAATTTTATTTTTGCAGGGCCCATCACAAAACTTTTCTCTCGTCCCTATTTTTCTTCCCTCAACCAAACACAAAAATTCCTACTTGTATCACCCACTTTCATCCTCCCCACTTCCCTCTTCCTATTTTCTATAGAAACAAACAATGAATTTGAGTCTTGTGAATTAAAAAAATAGCCGTTGAAAGAACTTTATCCCCTAAAATGAATCTTTCTGACTCGACTCGAATTAATAAAAATCCAATATAAGTTTCGAATAACAAAGGTCATAGCTTCTTCTATTATTCGCAAAACTCGGAAGAGATTGACTCTTATTTGAAAATAAAATCCATAAACATATCATTGCTAAAATGAGAAAATGTGTTATACTTCCTCCATCCCAATATATATGTCACATTTATAAAAAAAATCATCCTAAAATATATGTCATTCTCTATTTTTAATGTAATATTAAATGCTTTCTATTAATTGTATCCTTAAATACTCCACTTTGCATTTATGACAATAATTAATATATCAATAATTAATAAAATTAATTGGATAAAATTATCTTTCTCTTTCTTTCATTTATTATTTTTACTTAAATTATGTGATTTAATAAAATATGATATATATATTTTGAAACCGAAGGAGTAATAAATTAGATAGAAACGAGGGCCCACTTTAAGAAGAAACATGATCAAAGGAAGATGCCATGATGATTAGCTAGGGATGATCATTGGGATTTGATAATCTGTGTTAACCAAAATCTTTGTTGGATTTGATCACAGATTACCTCAAAAAGTAGATTTGTCCTACGTACTTTGAATCGGGTGCAGGCGTGCAGACTTGCAGCACCTATAGCTCCTCTCTGTCTACCCGACCCTTATCTCTCTCTGCACCAAATGGGGACCTGCTGCAGCCATACTTTAACAATAATATACTTAATAATAACTAATGATCATATACGACCTTTAAGATGATGAGCTTCTTTTACACATTGATACTTGGTTTTTAATCATGGTATTTTTTAGAATATATCTTTAATTCCTAAAATTATAATGTGATATCAAAATTTAGTCATTGACATTTTCGAAATTTCAAAAACATTATTAAAATTGTCAAGCGTTAATCAAGCCACTCACTTCATTAGGGATCAAATTGATATAACCTTATAATTTTAGAGCTCAAATTCATACAACCTTATAACGATCAAATCGATGATTTAGTCTATTTTTCCTTTTCGATGAGAGTAATAGTATGTGTCATTTAGAGCCTGTTTGAATTGGCTTATAAGGAGTTTATTTAGGTTTATCTACTGACATAAGCGCTTGTCAGAGTGTTTGGGAGAGCTTATGGAAATAACTTATAACATGTCCATAAGTTGTTTTCCGCTTATTTTAATAAACTCTCCGGGATAGCTTATGAAAACAGCTTATAACTTATATGAAAGTAGTTTGACTATATTTTCTCTTTGATTATAGATATGAATTATACATAAGCGCTTATATGATAAACGCTTATCGTATAAGCACTTAATTAAGTCGTTTATCGAAACAGACCCTTAATAGAGCTAAGATGATTTTTTCATAAAAAATACACACCTTTTGTCAAAAAAAAAAAAAAATTACATACCAACGCATATAAGCAAGAAGTGCATGTGTTTTGAGCAAACAAAAATCTCCAGTTCCAAAAAATGCTATTTTGGTGTTATACACCCGAATGGGTCCCGCAGGCAGGGCTTTTTTCCCTCGCGGGGACGAGGAAGAAAATCTCCCCGAAGGCACTGTGGGGATGGGAATGAGGAATATGCTCCTCGACCTGTGAGGATCCCGACTTCGAAAAAATTACTGAAATATCCTTAGAAATATGTGTATATATATATTTTATTAATTTTAAATATATGTTATTTTATTAAATAAATAAAATATTAAAAACATTTCAACCCTTAATTCCAAATGCTTCATCAATTCCTTCTTCATATTATATTATGACTATTTATATGTACGATATTATTTTCATATTACCATTATTTTCTTCTTTTTTAACAAGATTACAAGAATAACAAATTTAAACTCTCTTCCTGAAGTAGATCAATTCCAATATTTATTCGGATATGTAGATTAAGTAATTCTCCCTTTTAGATATGTATCAAAAAAATAGAATTTACTTATATATAATTATATTTTAGTAATTTTATTAAATTGAAAAGGTTTGAACCCTAAATTCTATTCTTATTCCTTTCATAAAGACGCCTTTCATGTTGAACATGACAAGAAGAACTGAACTTGATGTTGTAGTCTTTGACCTTATCATAATTTTATTGAATCTTTATTTGTACTATTTAAGGTTGAACTTGTTGCAATGTCTTGGAAAGTGCTTTAACTTTAAATATTTAAGATTTTTAGTGTTTTTATATTTGATTGGATTATAGTTAATTACTTGTTTGTTTGTTTTCTTTTTTGAATTTTTATGTCCTCGAACTCTGCGCTGGATTCGTGGGGAATGGGGACGGGGGTGAAAAACTCCCCCGTGGCGAGAAACAGGGACGAGGATAGGTAAAATAGGAGGCGGGGACGGAGAGCGGGGGACTACTCCCCACTCCTGCTTTGCCCCTAGGGATGGCAATTTGTATTTGTATGGGGATCCCCACGGGAACCGCCCAGAATGGGACCTTGCGGGCAGGGATTTTGTTCTCGTGGGGATGGGGACGGGGGAGAAAATCCCCAGAAGGCACTTTGGGGACGGGGACAAGAACGAGGAACATGCTCCCCGTCCCGTGAGGTCCCTAAACCTGAAAACATTACTATAATATCCTTATAAATATAATTTATTAATTTTGAATATATATTATTTTATTAAATAAATAAAATATTAAAAACATTTCAACAAAATTAATTCCAAATGCTTCATCAATTCCTCCTTCACATTAAAATTATGACAAATTATATGTATGATATTATTTAAATAATATCATTTTTTTTTCTTTTTTAACAAGATTACAAGAATAGCAAATTTAAATTCTTTGACCTTACATGTTGGACATGACAAGAAAAACTGAACTTGATGTTGTAGTCTTTGACCTTGTCATAATTTTATTAAATATTTGTTTATGCTATTTAAGGTTTAACATATTGCAATGTCTTAGAAAGTGCATTAACTTTAAATATTAAA
Source organism: Ammopiptanthus mongolicus (assembly GCA_039655645.1). NCBI lineage: Eukaryota > Viridiplantae > Streptophyta > Magnoliopsida > Fabales > Fabaceae > Ammopiptanthus > Ammopiptanthus mongolicus. Next base: position 17,365,234 of record CM077351.1, on the reverse strand, counting down.
GATTTTTACTACTTTTTATATTTTTTTGGATTTTAGTTAATTATCTAGTTTTTTCTTCTTCGAATTTTCAGGTCTCCGAACTCTCCGAACTCCGTATGTGAATCCGCGGGATCTGTGGGGGAATGGAGACAGGGGAGAAAAACCCCCCGTAACGGGGGGTGGGGACGGGGACAGGAGTAAAATGGGGCGTGGGGACGGGGAGCGGGTGAGTACTCCCCGTCCCTACTCTGTCCCGCCTCATTGCCATCCCTAAACAGAGGTGTTACTGAGTTGTCATTTTGTTTTCTTAAATGAAAAATTATTATTGATAGGAAACAGAAAATGTAACAACAAAATGAGACAAAGAAATCTTCATTCGTTTTGAGGAAGCAATTATTTTCTCTTATTTATTACTCTGTAACTTTGGTAATAGTACGAATTGTTACCAAAGGAGCATCCTTCTTCCCTACTAATTAATTACTAATACTTTTCCATCTTATCAAGACATGATCACATGACTAATTTTTTTTTTTTCAGGATGATTACGGTTTAATCCATAAAATTCTCAATTTCAAAAGAAGGATAACAAAGTATATTAATTTCTTTCTGTAATGTTTTTGTTCCTTTTTAAGTTACCCATAAGTCTACTCTTAAAATGTTGTACTAAAATAATATATACAATGGACATATATAATGAGAACAATTCTCATTTTAAAAATGTGATAACAAGGAATTTTGATCAATCATATATGGATGGTTCATATTAAAGGTTGTTTAGTAGTCACATGACCACATAAAAAGGTCATGTGCAGTAATTTTCTAATTTTAACCATTTAAATAAAACTCAATGGTTAAGATTCATTGTTCTCATTTTCCATAATAAAATTTGGAATAAATTATCATTTTGGTCCTTGAAAATGTGAGGTGCTGTCAGTTCAGTCCCTGTAAGCAGTTAAATTACGAAAAAGTCCTTGAATGTTAATTTCGTTAGTAAAGTTAGTCCCTGATAGGGACTAATTTGATTGACGAAATTAACATTGAAGGACTAACTTGACTGACAAAATTAACAATGAAGGACTTTTTTATAATTTAACTGCTTCCAGGAACTAAACTGATAGGTCTCTATAACACCTCTCTCCTTCGGGTGTCACTTTCGTAACCCAAATTATCCCTTTACCCTTGTTAACAAAAAGACTTTTTCGAAAAAAATAACTGTATAGAGTGTTCGCGGAAATCTGATACCAAAAGAAAAGTTTTAACAATCAGAGGAAACAAAATGAAACTCATCATATATGACAACAATTTAAGTTCTGCGATTAGGCATACATACTTCAAATCTCTTAATACACAACACTCATAGTCACAGTCGGAAGTCTGGACTTACAAATTTATAAATCTTAAGAGCTGGTCTGACAAAAGAATTCTAAGGACAATAAAGCGTACTACCCAACATAAGTCGTACCAATGAGACTGGGTCTCGTCGTCAAAAATCCATACCTCTTCGTCGTCAACCTCAAGCACTTAAGCTATAGGATCCCAGAGTGACTTAAAGGGCTGGTGATAAACATCTGTACATGTATCCAAAAATACAACAGGGTGTCCAACATGTACAGGCAAGGGTGAGAAACCAATATATGAATCCAAAAACGACAATTACATACCCAAACACAAACAGCAGATTCATATAAGCATATCTCACAAAATATCATCATGCATAACATAGTACAATATATCAGAGTACTAACAGTAAAAACACAAGGGCCTTGTGCCCCACAGTCAACGTTATTTTCAAAACGTACGCATGAACACTTCCACATAAGTCAACTAATATTCAATCCTTAATTTCCGGAAATCCCATCACCATTCAAAAACAACGAGTTGATCAGACTCGAACGTCATTGACCCGTAGGCAACAATGACTAACACCAAAATAAATTGGTAAAACGTAAGCCCTTAACCTCCCAGGAAATAATACATGGGCACGCATGTCAGTGATACTTACGATGTATAAGTCATACTATATTGTCCTCTCACCGGGCACAATACGAACACACATGGCTCGTATAACATCATTGTCCATCAAGGCACAATGTTACCTGATGACAAAATCATCCCCCAGGTTTCCTTTCCCATGAAGGTCCCCTCATTTCACGGCACGTCTGCCAAAAACATGAATGCATGAGAAAATCATTTTATTTTCGATCGTTTATCTTTGTCGTATCAATATTTCCTTGTTGAAGCATCAACGCTATCAACCACCACAATCTCTTAGACTCTTTAAGCCTTTACAACATCTTTCTCAAAACAGGACATCTAGTCCAAAACAGCTCGAATCCCAAAAATCCCTAATCGATGCACCAGTCTAGGATTTTGGATTCCAAAGCATAAAAGCGTCCACAAGCTTACAGGATCACAAAGATTGTCCGCAAGCTGACAGGACCAACATAGTAACACAGATCCTCGATCCACGTGTTTTTGTAGAACCCTAGAACCACGACGTCTCGGTTTCTAGTTTCTAAGTTGAAAACCACTTTTCCTTGAAAACTCAAAATTTAAAACGCAAATCGCCGACACTTACACAAAGTCCTCGGGATCGGTTTTCCATAAAACAAAACTTGGTCTAAATACCATTTATTTTCTTTTAGTCCTTTTTTAGGTAAAACACAAACCGTAAAATACAGTTTATAAAAACTTTTTTTCTTGGATAAGACCAAATAAATCGAAATCACGTTTCTCAAAAACGCTTTTGCTCAAAGTTTAACTTTATTATTTCAAAAACCAATAAAGTTTTCCAAAAATATTATTCATCCTAAAAACTTCATTTTTCTTTATTAACGACAATTTTTCTCTGTTTTGCCCTTTCAGACAACTTACCCTTAAAAAACAAACATTTATTATTATTTCATTTCCAAAAAGCTAATTTATTTCTTTTCTTTTAAAATTAATTGAAAAACAATAAAATATTATTATTCTTCTCCAATTCACATATCAAGCTTTTTAAAGCTTTTATGTTAAACAATGTCGGATCCTAATCAATATTAGGTCCTTTGATGTAATAATCCCCTCAACAGGACACACGATACATCCATGCATTTATTCCAATAATATACCATACATCCACACATAAGCAGGTATATCATGCATAGGCTACTATCAGCAGTAAAATAATTCACACCTCAAATAATCAAACACCGATAAATATTTACATCCCAAATACACAAACACAGCATATAGCTGTCGGAATTGGAATTCCGTAGGTTTGTCCCCTTACCTTAAATGAAGTCTCTTTGATGAGCAACTCCAAGCATCAAATCCAAGAGGTGACTGAAGGCGGCATTGACGTCTCGGGTTCCTTTGGCGCTTCCCAACACATGCAAGCAACTCCACCAGAGCTCCAAGAAAGCATATCCAGCTCCCCCCGGTAAGCATAGCCACAAGCAAAAACCAAGAGATAACATCCAAGCACATTCAGCATCCAAACAACATTTCAATTAATTAATCATCATTAAAAACATAACCTAATGGATTTAAATATTTTATTTAAGAAAAACAGAATTACTTTTCCAATTTAATCAATTTGGGAAAATAGGGTTCATTAACAAAATTTGGGAAAAACCAATTTGGTCATGGAAATATGAAATTAGCTTAGGGAATCATTAATTAACTACCCTAATTGCACTAAAACAGAATTAATTTCATGATTAGAGTAAAATAAAAATCTGAATTTAAAGGGGATTTGAACAATTGACATAGGGAACTTGAAATTGATATACCCAATTGCATAAAAACATAATCAATTTAATATTTAAAGCATGAAATTAAGATGCTAGGGTTTCAAATTGGGGATTTAGTGTTAGGGTTCCTCATGAAATCAAAAGCCAAGAGATAGGAATGAAGTAAATGAAGGATTCTTACCAATGAGGAAGAAAGGGCATGAACGGCGGTCCCGGCAGTGGCCCACGGTGGCGGCGCACAGCGGTTCCGATGGTGGCAGTGGCGGTGCTCTGTCCAGAACGTGGAGAAAGATGCGGCCTTCCATGTGGTTGGTTCATTTCTGGAAGGGGAGACCAACCGGTGGCCGGAAAAGCCAATAACAGTGGCGGCTCTATGGTGGCTCCGCCGTCAACGTCGTTCGTTTCCAAAAATGTTTGGCTAGAAATGTAGAGGAAGGTGAGGAGAGCAAAGTTATAAGGTTGGTTTGGTGAAAGGCGGTCGGACGGTGGCCGAAAAACGCCCGAACAGTGGCGATGGCCCCGTCATCAACCTTCTCCGTTTGGAAAAATGTTCGGTTAGAATTGTAGAGGAGAAGGTAGGGAGTATTTCTATGATTTCGGTTTTTGTGAGAGGTGGCCGGAGTTGGCCGGAAATTAAGAAAGAAGGAGGAGAAAGTTAGAGAGAGAGAGAGAGAAGAGAGGGCGCGGGGAAGAAGGGGTCCGGGAAGAAGAAAGAAAAGAAAAAGAGAAAGAGAAGGAAAAAGAGAAGGGTGGGCCGTGTTGCTGGTGTGCGAGGGAATTTGGGGAGTTTTCCCCCTTTTTTTTTGTTCTTTTAACTGTGGTAGGTGGGAAAAATCTAAAATTTCAAATTTTGAAATAGAATAGAGATTGATGATTGAATTTATCAATTTAGGGAGTTAATGATCCAAAATAAATTTTTGATTAAATCCAAACCATTTTATTTTCAAATCTAAAATCAAATAGATTAAATTTAGAAAATAGTTTCTTTCAACCATATTACTTAAATAATATTTTTCAAAACAAATAATAATAATAACAATAACATCATATTTTTGTCTTGCAAGAGTGTATAAACTATGATAACGCACCCAATAAAATAAATAAAATAATTTAAGCAAATCAAATTAATTATTAACATAGATAAGATTTTCGGGGTGTTACAATACTACCCCACTAAAAAAAATTCGTCCTCGAAATTTCGTGACTCAAAACTAGACAGGATCTCTTCATCCCTAGGTTCCCCAATGTACCCACCATACGTACTTCTTCCTTAGGTAACACTTATAACCTAATAACAAACTTCATACCTATTATCCATTCGATTTACCGTTAAAAAATTAAATCGCTTCTCCTCAATCCATACTCCTTCTCCTCAATACCTTACCTTAATCTCTCACATGTGAAATGCATAATTAAACTTAACAACTTCTCTTTCACTGTTAATTCATTTAGGAAGTCTTCCTTCCACATTTTTAACAATTGTTATTTACATCTAGTTTAAATTACGGTACACCTTTTTATCACAACACATCCATCAGTTCCTATCCAAGATATCCAATCCTAGTCTAAGTTTTCTTTTGAACATAGTACATCTCTTCAATTTACACCACGATCATGCATCTCAACCTTACAAAACATGATTGCACCTCTTAATGCAACTACAACCAAAAGAATTCACATAGGGTAGAATTTTTCACAATCATAAATCTTAAACTTCTCTAACAGTTAGTTTCACTCAAGGATTCCTCTTTTCTATAAATCTCCAGCTTAGGTAAAACTACCAAGGACACTTTCCTACAATTCTCCAAACTCTTACAATCAATCTTAACTATAAACATCGATAATTACCCTTGATCTCCTAACTACTATTCTGTCCCGATCAATACTTGACTTATGATAATTATCTCACTTACTGAGATTGATCTTAAAGGTTCACATCTTATCAGTCATAACTATACCCCAACCAAACTCTCATCACTTCGTATCTATCCTATTAAAGGAATTATCGCAGTAGATACTACACTTACTCTCAACCAACCTTCCAAAGATTATATCGTTTTCCCTGCTCGTCACTCGAGTTGAAAGTGATCCGTTGAACTCGGTCTCTACTTGATCCTTGAGGATCAAGGAAAGAAATTTCCAACAAGGAAATTTTCTTGGTCTTACTCTTATAAGAAGGTATAGGGAAGAATTTTACCACTCTGAAAAGAATAGAGGAATATCCAGTATGTAAAAGATTCTTCAGTAGGTTCGTGAGTGTAAAAATGCATAGCTAATACATGTTTACAACCATGACTCTAATAAAGTCCCTTCTTTCACAAGAATCAAAAGATGAATAGTCTGGCCAAGAATCAAACTAGATCACATTTACCAAAAGTAAAGGTGATTAGACATCAAGAAACTTCCACTTAAGAAATAGTCATAACAAATCTTTCAATGAAATGATGTGAAAATGTTTAGATCAATGGACACTATTAAAACAATTCAGTCAAATGTCTAATACATTGAGGATCATGTAGGAGTGTGAGTACAAATACTCGTTTGGGATCGCATGCCCTAAGAGTTTTCACTACCATCGAGTCAACACTTGCACTTAAGCAACTTCACGACAGCTTTTCTCGCATAGGGTCCGCAATACGTGCCACAAGGTTTCCTCATGTTCCTCGTGGCTCCTAGAAAAACCAGAACCTCTCCGATGATGACGATTTTATTAAGAAATGGACGAATACTCCATTTCATGTAGTCTAACCCGGTTAGCTTTGTAGACGATATTCTACACAAAGCGATGAAGATCTGACTGAATCTAAAAACTAGATCAATCGAAAACTCCACATCCTTCGCAACACAAACCTGGAACATTCTTAGAAAATTCTCCCGAAAATCTTACACGATAGGCACCTCGTTCAAATGTCTGACACAATCACAAAAGGATAAACGATATGTTACATGTATAAAAGTACCATTTACTGACCATGAGTTCTTACAAGGCCTCAACCCGATTAGAACCCAACAAAACACGCATACACGTGTGTCAACACATTTTTCGACAAGGAAACAATTCAACAAGGTCATACTCTCCGGGAGAAATAAAATTAACTTTAGAAACTTATCATCAACTTTTTGCTAATCCAACAACTATTGGGAAGAGTCATTCCCTCTTTTATTCACATGCTAGTCCATTGTTCTCTACTACTAATTCGTCACTAAAGACTTACTTCCATTCTTTCTTCCACTCAGTCTCTAATCAATCGTCACCTTCAAAAAAATATACTTAGGTATCATACATACCCTTTACCATCATCAGCATGGATCACAAGTTTACCCATGAGGTGTAACCTTCAATTGGTCCTAATGAAGACAAATGTCCTAACCATCAAATCCAAAAACAGCGGAGACACTAATCATTAAAAAAATAATTACTATCAGAATTCACGCGATACCACACTTCGAGGGACATCATTGCCGAAATATTTTCGGGCTCCTAAGTTTTCTCTCTTTCAACATTGTAGGGTTGTCTATCCTTTCACACAAGGACTCTCATCAGGGGTATCGGCTAACTTAAAACAATATGATTAAATCTACATCGAATCATCATAACACAGTTATACAAATTTTCATTTTGTTCTAATCATCAAGCCTTAATCCTTACTACACTTCCATTGCTCCACCTGGATTCCATTCCAGTCTCTCAACTCTAATAGCAAACATGCCGTTATCTTGCCGTCCCTTTGGTCGCTTACTAGCCACCGATGCATCTACTTCAGAAACTTTTGGTATTCCTCTACCTGTCTAAGGTCCACTCATTCCATCGGGAGACTTTCTCAACCACTGAACTTCCTTTACCTATAAGTGAGTCTTTACTTACTTGATAGCTAAGAGTCTAATATTCTTGACTCATAACGTAAAGGTCATTTTTAAGCCTATTTGCTAGAACTGACAAAGAAATTTTCTCAACGCTTACCTTAGAAGTCACCTCTTAATAACTCAGATATCTCTTCTATAAGAGTGTTAACACATCTTAACCATCGGATCCTTTCAATCCAATTGGTTGGATTCCAAAAGGAACAAGTCATCACAGATTGTTCTTACACCTACTGGCCTCTATCCAATCAAAACACAGAGCAAACACAGCAAAAACACAATGAATCCATAACCTAGATCCCAAAAGACATCGACCAGCTCTGATACCACTTGTAATACCCCTCTCCTTCGGGTGTCACTTTCGTAACCCAAATTATCCATTTACCCTTGTTAACAAAAAGACTTTTTCGAAAAAATAACTCTATAGAGTGTTAGCGGAAATCTGATACCAAAAGAAAAGTTTTAACAATCAGAGGAAACAAAATGAAACTCATCATATATGACAATAATTCAAGTTCTACCATTAGGCATATAGACTTCAAATCTCTTAATACACAACACTCATAGTCACAGTCGGAAGACTGGACTTACACATTTATAAATCTTAATAGCTGGTCTGACAAAAGAATTCTAAGAACAATAAAGCGTACTACCCAACATAAGTCGTACCAATGAGACTGGGTCTTGTCGTCAACAATCCATACCTTTTCGTCGTCAACCTCAAGCACTCAAGCTATAGGATCCCGGAGTGACTTAGAGGACTGTTGATAAACATCTGTACATGTATCCAAAAACACAACAGGGTGTCCAACATGTACAGGCAAGGGTGAGAAACCAATATATGAATCTAAAAATGTCAACTACATACCCAAACACAAATAGCAGATTCATATAAGCATATCTCACAAAATATCATCATGCATAACATAGTACAATATATCAGAGTACTAACAGTAAAAACACAAGGGCCTCGTGCCCCACAATCAACGTTATTTTCAAAACGTACGCATGAACACTTCCACATAAGTCAACTAATATTCAGTCCTTACTTTACGGAAATCCCATCACCATTCAAAAACAACGAGTTGATCCGACTCGAACGTCATTGACCCGCAAGCAACAATGACTAACACCAAAATAAATTGGTAAAACATAAGCACTTAACCTCCCAGGAAATAATACATGGGCGCGCATGTCAGTGGTACTTACGATGTATAAGTCATACTATATTATCCTCTCACCGGGCACAATACGCACACACATGGCTCGTATGACATCATTGTCCATCACGGCACAATGTTACATGATGACAAAGTCATCCCCCAGGTTTCCTTTCCTATGAAGGTCCCCTCATTGCACGGCACGTCTGCCAAAAACATGAATGCATGAGAAAATCATTTTGTTTTCGACAGTTTATCTTTGTCGTATCAATATTTCCTTGTTGAAGCATCAACGCTATCAACCACCACAATGTCTTAGACTCTTTAAGCCTTTACAACATCTTTCTCAAAACAGGACATCTGGTCCAAAACAGCTCGAATCCCAAAAATCCCTAACCGGTGCACCAGTCTAGGATTTTGGATTCCAAAGCATAAAAGCGTCCACAAGCTTACAGGACCACAAAGATTGTCCGCAAGCTGACTGGACCAACATACTAACACGGATCCTCGATCCAAGTGTTTTTGCAGAACCCTAGAACCCCGACGTCTCGGTTTCTAGTTTCTAAGTTGAAAACCACTTTTCCTTGAAAACTCAAAAACTAAAACCCAAATCGCCGACACTTACACAAAGTCCTCGGGATCGGTTTTATATAAAACAAAACTTGATCTAAATACCATTTCTTTTCTTTTCTTCCTTTTTTTGACAAAACACAAACCTTGAAATACAGTTTGTAAAAACATTTTTTCTTGGATACGACCAAATAAATCGAAATCACGTTTCTCGAAAACGCTTTTGTTCAAAGGTTAACTTTATTATTATTACTTTATTTCCAAAAAGCTAATTTATTTATTTTCTTTTAAAATTAATTGAAAAACAATAAAATATTATTATTCTTCTACAATTCACATATCAAGCTTTTTAAAGCTTTTATGTTAAACAATGTCGAATCCTAATCAATATTAGGTCCTTTAATGAAATAATCCCCTCAACAGGGCACACGATACATCCATGCATTTATTCCAATAATATACCATACATCCACACATAAGCAGGTATATCATGCATAGGCAACTATCAGCAGTAAAATAATTCACACCACAAATAATCAAACACAGATAAATATTTACATCCCAAATACACAAACACAGCACATAGCTGTCGGAATTGGAATTCCACAGGTTTGTCCCCTTACCTTAAATGAAGTCTCTTTGATGAGCAACTCCTAGCATCAAATCCAAGAGGTGATTGAAGGCGGCATTGACGTCTCGGGTTCCTTTGGCGCTTTCCAACACGTGCAAGCAACTCCACCAGAGCTCCAAGAATGCATATCGAGCTCCCCCAGGTAAGCATAGCCACAACCAAAAACCATGAGATAACATCCAAGCACATTCAGCATCCAAACAACATATCAATTAATTAATCATCATTAACAACATAACCTAATGGATTTAAATATTTTATTTAAGAAAAACAGAATTACTTTTCCAATCTAATTAATTTGGGAAAATAGGGTTCATTAACAAAATTTGGGAAAAACCAATTTGGTCATGGAAATATGAAATTAGCTTAGGAAATCATTAATTAACTACCCTAATTGCACTAAAACAGAATTAATTTCATGATTAGAGTAAGATAAAAATTTAGGGATTTCTTGAAGTTGGGGAAATCCGAATTTAAAGGGGGATTTGAACAATTAACATAGGAAACTTGAAATTGATATATCCAATTGCATAAAAACATAATCAATTTCACATTTAAAGCATGAAATTAAAATGCTAGGGTTTCAAATTGGGGATTTAGGGTTAGGGTTCCTCATGAAATCAAAAGCCAAGAGATAGGAATGAAGTACATGAAGGATTCTTACCAATAAGGAAGATAGGGCATGGACGGCGGTCCCGACAGTGGCGCACGGTGGCGGCGCACGGCGGTTCCGATGGTGGCAGTGGCGGTGCTCTGTCCAAAACGTGGAGGAAGATGCGGCCTTCCACGTGGTTGGTTCTTTTCTGGAAGGGGAGATCAACCGGTGGCCGAAAAAGCCAATAACAGTGGCGGCTCTATGGTGGCTCCGTCGTCAACATCGTTCGTTTGCAAAAAAGTTTGGCTAGAAATGTAGAGGAATGTGAAGAGAGCAAAGTTATAAGGTTGGTTTGGTGAAAGGTGGCCAGACGGTGGCTGAAAAACACCTGAACAGTGGCGGTGGCCCCGTCGTCAAACCTCTCCATTTGGAAAAATGTTCGGTTAGAATTGTAGAGGAGAAGGTAGGGATTATTTCTATGATTTTCGGTTTTTGTGAGAGGTGGCTGGAGTTGGCTGGAAATTAAGAGAGAAGGAGGAGAAAGTTGGAGAGAGAGAGAGAGAGAAGAAAGTAAGTATGTGAATCCTTAGTTTCCAAATTGTGATACTGATGTAATTTCCATATTAGTTTCCAAATCGCAATCTTACCCAAAGATTTGAATGTGTTTTGTGTTCAATATAATTTTCTTGCTTTGAATATCCTTTTGAATCTGCAGGTTTGAGTATTTAATACAGGAAATTATGATTTTTTTTAAAAGAAATGGGGAGAAGATAACGCTTCCTCGTAGGTACCATATATAAGCGCTTCAAAAATGTTATCTTTGGTTGTCCCCTTTGATAGGGCTAAGATAGATAGCGCTTAAAAGCGCTATTAAATGCAAAAAATAAGCGTTGTTGAAGGTCTTTTTTGTTGTAGTGCATCCAACTGTAAGAATAGTTTCTTATATAAGCAATTGGTTCTTATAGAATCACACAATAAAAATTTGAGTTGAAAAATAAATGTAAATAAATATATGAGGTAACTCGTGGAACCCATTTAATTTTGTGAACTTTTTAGAGTTGCATCATTATAGTGGAGAACTGTTTAAGGTAGTATAAAGTACAAAGTGATGATGAGACATGGGGGGACCCATAAAAATAAGAAGTTAATTAAGTAATTCCAGTGAGTTGCATTAACTCTTTAATATATTAAATACACCGTTTCAATTTCATTTTCTAGTAAAAACTAGGAGAATGCCAACAACCAGTGCCGTTGAGGAATTAAGAAAGAACAATTTTTTTTATTGAGAAGTGATGTACTTAAATTAATAGAAGTTATATACTTAGCTTTCCAATAAAAACTTATTTTTTTATGAATTTCTTACAAACACTGGTTAGTAAGATCCTGAAAACTATGGATTTGCCTTATCTAAAATGACTTTATCTTTAAAGTGAAAAAATAAAAATTTATTTGTTTTTGATTTAATAAAATACATAAAAATATCAATTTACTAAATAATTTAAAAGATAAATACATTGTTACTTTTTTATTTTAGAAACAAGTTCACCCAATCCTATCGATGGATCCACATAGGAATTGATCAAAGGTGGTAGGCCAATCCCCATGGGACCTATGGTGTAGCATCGGGAATAGGTAGCTCGAGAGAATAAATGAAGGATTTAATTGATATATATTCTCAGTATAAAGATTTTTTACACAGACAACCAATCAAAAATTGATAGATAAGCTAAAATGTTTTACTCTTATCCTAACTACCTTAAAAGCCACATACACCATGATTATTAATTGATTGTCAATATAAAAAATTTTACACTGATAATACATATCAATTAAACTTATAAAAGAAATAGAAATAGCATAAAAATGTAACGACAAGGTGAGTCCCAAAGCAAGTGGAATAAAGCAATAGACAACCCAACATGCGAGTGTGTATTATTATAATGTCATTCCCCTGCCGTTGAACAGATAATCTGTCGCTTTTGTCTCTTCCCACACAAATTTTTGGTAACTCTCACTCACTCTCTTTTAAACTCACAAACCGCATCCACTTTCTGATACCTCTTCTTTTCCTTCTTGTTCCATTCTCACTATCTTCATTCTTCACCTGCATTCAATTCCTTCCTCTTAATTATCCTGAGCCTCTTAATTACCACAAATATGGGTTCTAGAGCACGTTGGCGCCAAAGTTGGGCTCCACAGCCATTGACACCCTTAATGGAAGGCCCTGACCCTGAAATGCAAGAAGAAGGAACCAAAAAAGAGAGCTCATGGGAAGTCATAAGGGAATGGTTCAGGACTCAGAAGATCTCCCCTGGAGGCAGCTTTTCACACTCATTCTATGGAACCATTCATGCCAAAACCCAAGATTTGAGGTTATTGCTTGGTGTCTTAGGATGTCCCTTGGCTCCAATTCCCTCGGCCCATGATCCTACTCTTAGCATTCACATCAAAGATACCCCATTTGTAAGCTCTCTCTACACATCAAAATATGTTACCTTTTTCTTTTTGTGCTCTTTCTCAATGTACTTGTCAAGGTTTTAAAATAAGATTCGTAACCGTAATTGAAATCATACTGTTGTGGTTTTGCTAATCTTTGTAATCGCATCGCGATAATAATTATGATTGCATTTTTTCACGATTACCTATAATGACGATAAACATAATGTAACAGTAATTGTGACTGCGACCGCAATTTAATTAAAACCTTGTTACATGTACTACCATTAATTACTCCATTTTTGTATGATATGGTGGGGTAAATCTTTTCAATTAATGTTACTTTAAACAGGAAACTTCAACTGCTAAGTACATTATACAACAGTATTTGGCTGCCACTGGGTGCCTAAAGCAGCAAAAGGGCACAAAAAATATGTATGCCACTGGAATGGTGAAGATGATATGTTGTGAAACAGAGATTTCATCTGGGAAGAATGTCAAGTGTTTAGGGACCAGAAGCAGTGAAAATGGTTGCTTTGTACTTTGGCAGCTGATGCCAGGAATGTGGTCTCTTGAATTGGTGGTTGGTGGCCACAAGGTGGTTGCTGGCAGCAATGGCAAGATAGTGTGGCGGCACACACCTTGGCTAGGTACAAACGCAGCCAAAGGCCCCCAGCGCCCACTGCGTCGCATTATTCAGGTATGGAAAACCTTTTTTTTTTAATACTTGAGTTTGGACACATTTATAATTATGATATGGATTTGATTGATATGAACCTTTAGTGTAATTTTTTTTTACACAATTAATCAATTATAATTTATTACATTAATAAAAATATTAGACTCTTATCCTAATTAACTTGAAAGTTATTCATATCATGATTTCTGATTATTTGACAACAGTATAAATTAAGATTTTAAATTGACACTACATACCATTAAACTCATATGATAATATATATGTTATGACTTTAAATAGATATCCAAATATTTTATGTTTCAAAATAGAATAAATGTAGTCTTATGTAAATTTTAATTGTATGAAATTTATTTGAATGTCGATTTTATTTATATAAATAGTAGAATTAATTCAGTTATAATAACACAAATAACTAATGATATGCACTATATATGTATATCTCATTAATTAACTAGCTCACGAATTTCCATATTGTTATAGACTTTTTTTTTTTTACTAAAATATTGTTATAGACTTATAGCACAATAGAATGAATGTGTTTCATTTCTTAGAGGGAACACTGAAAATGACACCCATTTTGCTATATATGTTAAAACTTGACTTAGTACATAGAGAAATTTGAAAATAACCCTTTCGTTATCTATTTTCTTAGGTACCAAACATTAATATGAACTAGTTTTGTACTTGTTTTTTTTTTTTTTTGGGAGGCGTTTGGTTGGTGGGTAGGCTTTATCTGTCGGAATTGAGGCTTGGGGGGACAAAGCCGTAGGGTTCATAGCAAGTTGTACCAAACAAAGATAAAGAGTGAGAAACAAATTGAATTGAAATCCCAATAAAATGAAGGGTATATTTCGAGCTGACAATGATGGATAAACTGTCCCGTGCTTTACCCTACAATGTGGCTTGTTTCTTTAAGAATTACGATACTTACATGCCACGTGATTGTCAATCTGACGTCATCTACGATTATTGTATTGCTCATGAGTCATGATCTTGGGATTGCCACTTATTGCAGGTACCTAAGGGTACCCTGTGTCATCCTTTTACTTTAACTTTTCCTTTTTGCAACTTTAATGAATAGTCCTTGCTCCACTGCATTATTGTCTCTGCTTTCATGCTTCAATATTCCCTTTTCCATTTGTACCTGTTCTCTCTTTAAAAATGTCGACTAGCTTAGGATAACATATCACGCCTTTTCCTCGTTTATGAACAGCCCCTTTGATGTTTTTTCAAGTGCATAAATAGAACGTGAAATAATAAAATAAACTCTAAAAAAAAATGTATAAGTTTATATTAAAACTTATATATCTTGCTGTATAGGATCAAATGTTACATAAATCATGTCCTTGTGTTTGGTTGCGGCACATTACAGGGCTTGGATCCAAAGATCACAGCAAGCTTATTCACCAACGCGCAATGCTTGGGCGAGAACCGAATCGGGACCGTTGATTGCTTTGTTTTAAAGGTTTGCGCAGATCGTGCGGCTGTGATCGAAAGAAGCGAGGGCCCTGCAGAGGTGATAAGGCACATACTATATGGATACTTTTGCCAAAAGAGTGGACTCCTCATATACTTAGAGGACTCTCACCTTACAAGGGTCCAAACCCAAGATGAGAATGATACGGTGTATTGGGAGACCACCATAGGCAGCAGCATCGGCGACTATAGAGACGTTGATGGGGTCATGATCGCGCATCAAGGGCGATCCATCGCGACGGTGTTCCGGTTCGGTGAGATCTCAATGCAGCATAGCAGAACCCGGATGGAAGAGATATGGACCATTGATGATGTTATGTTTAATGTACCGGGACTCTCCATGGATCATTTCATTCCTCCTGCTGATATCTTTGATAATATAAATTCTCCATGATAAACTAACTTCATTAGGGGCTCTTTTTTTTTAATTTTGCATTTCATGTTAATGTCAATTGTAATTTTACCTTGGGGGGGGTATAATCAAAGTATTGGTGGGATGGTGTAATTTTTCTTATCTTTGTTCCTTGTTCATTAATGTAAGTTTGTAGTGAGTAGTTGTGTGGCAAGTCATCAAGCTCAAATGACAAACTCGAGAGGGGGATGGAATAAGCTACCCAACTGGTAAGATAACGATGTCATATCTTTTATGTACCTCATTTGGAGAAAGTATGGGATGAATGATGTCATTTTAACAAATTCTTGTTTTATGTTTGCCCATATTGAAAAATTACACAATTTAACATATGGTTTTCTGAATTGATATGTTTCACAATTTAACATATGGTTTTCTTAATTGACATGATGAGTTTTTGGGGGAAATTATATAGAAGTTTTTTTTTTTTTTTTTTTTTTTTTTTAATTTCTCAACCAATTGTATAAAGAGTGGTGAGATGGATATTTCTCTTTCTCAACAAAAGTTATTTCTCTATTTGAAAGATTAAAAAAATATTGAGAATAAAATGAAAAACGAAAAAGTTAGGGTAGGTTGGATCCTAAGTTAAAGTGGTAACAATAAATGTTTTATATATATATATTAATTGGACAATGAGAAACATTTTATTATGATCATAATAAATCTCACCTAAAAAGATATTACATGAAATTGTATAGTCATATTATTTTTGTTCAGATTAGTATTTCAGTGGTTAAAATTTTAGGTTAAATTTCGATAAAAACAATCATTGAAAATGAATAACAAGTCATTCACTTGATTTTCTCATAATTTTTACTTTATAAGTATATCCTGTACGGTTTGCTTCTGATAACTGTGAAAATGTATCATTTGATAATAAACACCCACTCACTCACTCACTTTCATAAAGCTTCTGATTTTATGCTGTGTGGTGTAATCTTTGTTGCAGTTCTTGTAATTTTGGCAGTTTAGAAGTTATTTTGATGTATAGGCTTTGGAGGGAAATTGCTTTTTGTAAAGAGCATACTGATTTTGCTTAGAGGTGAGCTATTAGAGATAGTATGGGTTTTACATCTAGCTTTCATTTTTTTCCTTTTATATCTTTTTTGTATATGGATTTGAGTACCTCTTGTACTTTTATCAATATAATTTTCGCTTATAAAAAAAAGAAAGATTTTCTTGTATTAAGAAGTCACTCGTTTAATTGTATAACATCCAAATAAAAAGGGGAAAAGATCTTTTCAGGTATATTTTCTTCTTTATTTTTTCTCATTTTGTTTCAAAATAATAAGAAAATTGCTTACACGAGATATTCGGTTTCATTTATTGGGCAATTTGATTATTAATTAAAATGTTTTTTTATTGGACTATGTTTTTACCAGGGATCACTTGGTGCATCATAAGGTTTGGTGGCTTTTCTATTAGGAGTGCTTGTGGTTTTTTTTATCATACTAAAGATTTTGTACAGGAATGTTATACAAGTGCTTATATATAAAAATGGAAAATGCGATTTTGTAAGAAGATGCTGATAATGAAGCAGTTGTCAGGATCACGGTGTTTGAACTATCATGGCTATTGTGCTAGGACTATGTGTAACACCCGTGACTGACGAAGGTGGGAAGTGATCGTCGGTGCATGAGGCACGGACAAGGAGCGGCTCCTGGCAGGCTTCTAGGCGGAGGGATGCATGAATGAACTAAATTCACACCGGAATGAGAGAGATCCTGAGGCTGTGCAGGTATGGGACTGTACAGTTGAAAGAAGGCTTATAAGAATTGAATTGTACTACCTATACGAACAAGATGCATCTTCTTTTCGGGAGCTCAGAACATAAGAACTCCATAGTTAAACGTGCTTGACTTGGAGTAATTGTGGGATGGGTAGAAAGCGTGCAAGTGAGGACAAAGCACGCTGAAAAGACCCGTGCTGGTTTGTGGGGACAGTCGGCAATCCTGAAAGCAGTCCGGGCCGTTACAAATGGTATCAGAGTGGACCTCTACCAGTACGGTGTGGTTCGGGGACGAATCAAGCGGAAGCTGATGGGCATGTAACACCCGGGGTTGACGAGGGCAGGGAGTGATCGCCGGTGCATGAGGCACAGACAAGGAGCGGCTCCTGGTAGGCTTCTAGGCGGAGGGATGAATGAATGAACCGAATTTACACCGAAATGAGAAGAATCTTGAGGCTATGCATGTATGGGACTGTACAGTTGAAGGAAGGCTTATAAGAATTGAATTGTACTACTTATACCAACAAGATACATCTTCTTTTCGGGAACCCAGAACATAACAACTCCATAGTTAAACGTGCTTGACGTGGAGTAATTGTGGGATGGGTGACCTTCTGGGTAGTTTTCCAGAAAGCGTGTGAGTGAGGACAAAGCACGCTGAAAAGATCCGTGTTGATTTGTGGGGACAGTCGGCAATCCTGAAAGCAGTCTAGGCCATTACACTATGCTGCTGTTTTTTGAACTATGAATTTATGGTACTTTGTTAGATTAATTATTTTAATTAATCAAAATTATGGATTAGCATTAATTAATTATCTGGAATTATAATGAATATGTTAATTATGATTAATAGCATTTTATCAATATAATGAATTGTATTGGGCTTATGTTCTGAATAGCCTGTGATGGGTTGGGCTATTCAATTGATGTCCAATAAGAGGTCCCTGCCCTTATACGATAAGTTACTTAATCGTTATCTCATTAGACGGTTTATGCTAAGCCTGATGAACCATTCGCGATTGAGGGGTGTTTACTCTCATTCCATTGCTCAACTCCTAAGAAAGATAAATCCTTATTTGGTGTCAGGTACACATTATTGATCTATCTCTTATATGTAATGGTGAAAGTTCAATAATATACGATAATCTTATCTATTTTGATCTGGGTTCATAGAATTGTTTCACAATTGCTTCAATTGATATCAGAGCCAAATAGATACAGATTATGACTATTATTATTTGTTCTATTTCCATAAGTAAATCACATTTTTGCAACCTATGAACCCTAATGTCTTGGAATTCGATTTCTTAGAAATAGTTCAATGATTTGAGAAATTGATTGAGGGCTTTTCTTAATCTGATCATTCCGATCAAAACCCCTCAAGTCTCACACGTTTTAGTTGAGAAAATTAAGAGAAATTTCCAGTTTTTCATCTCTGGTCTTTTGAGCCAAGAATGGGTTTTTTGTTCGATTTCTCCCATTTGATGATTGTTATCGAAAATTGATTTGGGGGTATCCTTTTTCTATACTTGCGATCAAAACCCACCAAACAACACAGGAAATAGTTGCAAATTCTGGACGAATTCGCTGCATATGTATCACGACCTTTGTGCGCAAACCCCAGTTACTTTTGCTTCAGTTTTCACCCGATTAATGTTAGGATTATCAGAATTGTATTGGGGCTTCCATAGATCGATGGTATCCGAACAACATAGTACAAAATCGCGTTGTTTGGTGGCCTGAATCAGGAGATCAAAACGGGTCTCAATCCGGGTCGAGAAAACCCGTTTACCAGCCATCCTGGCAAAGGGGACGAACTCCCCAGCGAAGGCCACTCTAGGGCCCAGGCGCGTGGGCCCACCTACAAGGCCCGAATTTTTTTTAAAATACTTATTAATTATTTCTGGTTTTTTGGTATTTTTTTGGAAATTTTTTGGATACCCTAAATATTTTATATTGTTAAATCCAAAAATAATCTACTATTTTCAATATCATACTCTCGGAATTGGGCCTAATATATATTTTTTTAGATTATTCCCTATTCTTGCGGTGACATTTTGGTATATATATATATATATATTATACTCTCAGTTATTTGGCCTGAAATTTTTTGTATTTATTTCTTACTTTGTCACTGATACTTTGGTATATTATACTCTTCTAGTCAATGTGTCATTATTATGAAAGTATCTTTTTTAGGCTTTTATATAAATTGTTTATTTTATGTTTATGCATGATATGAAATTATCATATTCTTTGAAGCATAATTATTCTTAATTTTGTATGACTTTAATCTCATCTATCGTGGGTACAATTATGCAAATTTTGTATTTGTTGAATGATTAAGTTTAATCCTTAATTATTATAATTTGTATTGCGTTAATAATAATTATACCCTATTGGTGTGTTGTTATTGATGTAATTTGTGATTATACAATATACCTTTTGTTTTATACTTATATCAATTATTTTTCGAGTACCCTATCGATATTAGAATTTTGCTGATATAAGTTGTACATTGTAGATTTTTTGTGAAAATTCCTTTTGCGTCAATGACACTTTTCTGTACGGCACTCTCGTAACAAAAGTGTTATGATTATATAATTAATCTTAAAGAGTCAAATATGATTATTCTTTTGGCATAATTTAATATTTTATATATATATATATATATATATATATATATATATATATATATATATATATATATTGCATTTTTACTACTTTGCTTTTAGTGTATTTGAATCCAAAAATTTTCTAGTTTCCTATTCTTTTGTGACAAAAATATACTTTAGACATTCTTTAATGATTAGTTTTAGTCACAAAATTTTGGGTCATTATGAGTTACGCTTATTCTTTTTTCATTATATTAACGTATGTAGTGAATTATTTGTTATTAAAATGTATATTATTTTGTCATTTATGTATACTAAATTGATTTAAATTGGCAAAAATTAAATATTTTGTATTATTCTAATATATTATGTTTTTTTTTTTCACTACTATACTCTTTGAATTTAGACCCATAATTTTTTTTATTCTTAATTTTGTGACAGATGTATACTAAGTATTTTATCTAATTTTGTGTCTTGATCACAAAATAAATTTTGGATCATAACAAAATTATTATTATTATTATTATTATTATTATTATTATTATTATTATTATTATTATTATTTCTTTTTGGACAATGCAATTGTGTATTATTTTATGCCAAATCATATGATTATGTTGCCTCATTGTTGTTAATATGCTCACTTGTAAAATATCATCAAGATAATGTTGTTGAGCAATGCTTGAGGGAATTGGAAATGATGTCATCCTTGTAATCTATATGAATCGTATTGATTTATAATTAGAGTTTTTTCTTTTGAGCTGACAATCTGCAAGGTTTTATGATACTCTCAGTATATAAGTCATCAAAGCTCATAAACTCTACACACAAGGATGAATGACACTCTCTGAGGTTAGTTGCAAAATCTTTATTTTTGACTTATTATATAATTGCATATAAGGAGAAATTTGTTTATAAAATATTATTCTCCTTTTGTGGTTATTTTCATTCTGAAACTATGCAATTATATATGAATGTGCATGTTTCCCAAAATATTATGAAATTATAGAACTCAACAATCAACTCATTGATTGTTTGTTATAATACTCCCTTTTGAAATTATATTCTTATTTATAGTGGGAGTATAATGTAAAGGTGTGATAACACATTTTGTTATTTTTTTAGAGTTCTATTTTGGGATACATATAAAATTGCTTTATGCACTTTTATATGCTTGACTCAGTCAAATAATAAAGAATAACTTTGTTATTGTACTCTTTTATATTAAAATGTTGAGATCATGAAATTAATGTCATGGTCATTATGTGGATAAAGTCACGTTTATTTCATACTTATACTAGTGTACATGTCTTGAATTTATTTGAACATGACTGCTTGTTGAATATCCTTTTAAATGAGAATTTTGGTTAATACAATGTAAAACATTTCTTACTTATTATGATTCGAGACACTTAGGCGGGATTATGGTAAGTAAGAAATTTTTTGTGAAGGGCGTGTTTGACTTTGTATATGGAATCATTTAAACCTCTACTTATACGATAAATGTTTCCTTGTTATTAGCTTATCGTTTACATTGTATTATTACATTTCTTATTTATTGTAATTTGGGACCCTTAGGCGGGATTGCAATAGATAAGAAATTCTCTTTAAATGACATAGTTGGCTATAAATGGGGATAATTTGATTCTCTTTTTTGTGCATATTAAGTGTTTCCCTTGTTGTCTTTGATATCAGCCATCTTGCCTAACTTTGTCAAAACTATAAATGCAACTTGTATATTATTATGTGAAACTTGACATTTGAGTTAATTGGGCATAATTCTTTTGTAATTCAATATTATGTTGAACCTTTTTTTGTCTATCGCAATGCAAATTTGTGTTAAATGAAACCTTTTTTCTTACTTGAATGCATTGCAATTATTATTGGATTAATCTTCTCATTATATGATACAGAAAAATAGTTGAATATTCTTTTAAACCTTTTTTGAATATTAATTCTTTTATTATTAGTTCAACTATTTTCTCTATCAAGTGGGAGAGTCTTCGATGTTGTAATTAATCCAATAAGTGAGATTGTAGTGATACAGTGACTTTGCCTAAATTTATTACCCAATTAACTAGCATGTTTTCCTCTTCACATATTGTTTGTTATTGCTTTGTTGTGTGAATTTATATATTAAGGATATTATAATCTTTTCGAGAATATTATAATACATCCAGCTCCCTACTCTTGTTATGACAATATAATTAAATCTCAAATTAGTTTGCATTGTTTCTTAAGAATAATTTCGTTATGCTAATCATTGTTCTATATCATTATAAATGATGTATTTGGGATATACAGTGAGAAATATCATTCTTATTGTTATTCTTTGAGATACAATATAATATTGCCTTATATATTAATGTTTGTGGGAGTTACAGACTATTTGTTTTTATATCCTCAATTATAGTTAAATATAGGTCCCATGTACTTCCGCTGCTGGTAACCTAATCTTGTGCTCAAATGCGTGTGATAATTAATTAACACTTGAGATTTGAGTGTATTGTTGAAAACTTGAAGTGAATTCTGATTAAAATATCAGGGATTTTGATCTCACTCATGTGATGAAGGTTACCTTATTTATAAAATTATTTTAGAATTTATGTTTACTAATGACTCGAGGAGATTCTATGTTATGAAGTGTCAAACGAATTAACACTTATAATCTCCTTAATTCTATATGCAGAATATGTGGTTAACTAATGAAACCCAAATTTTGTAAAGATCTGTCATTGATAAATTATATGTTGGGTTTCATATTATTATCATGTAACTACTTTTCGTGATAATTCTGCGCTAATTTATTTCTCCCTAATATATAAACACACTCTTAAAGAGAGAAAGATGATAAGTCTTGGAGTCACTTTGGATATTATACTACAAAGATCCCACTGTTAAATATTATACTATTAGAGTATTTTAATACTAGTGGGATCTAATGGAAATCCTAATTTTGTTTAGGTATATTGGATTAGTGGGAGTGTGTACATAATGTTGTTGTGTCTCGAGACTTATTAGTCTTATATTGCCATATATTTGTGCGCGCATTTTGTGATCATATGACATATTCTAAAAGGACATTGTTATTTAGTCTTGTCCTATTAACATGTATGATTTGCTTCCCTATCGGATACCATTTCTACAGCGTTGAAGCTTATGTTTCTTAGACTATTGATTGATACGTGCTTTAACCATAATTGAAATTCCAGTCATAAAATTCTTGTTCTGATAGTTGACTAATGCTATTTAAGTGGGAGAATATTAGATTAATTATTTTAATTAATCAAAATTATGGATTAGTATTAATTAATTATCTGAAATTATAATTAATATGTTAATTACGGTTAATAGCATTTTATCAATATAATGAATTGTATTGGGTTTATGTTCTTAATAACCCGTGATGGGTTGGCTATTCAATTGATGCCCAATGAGAGGTCTCTGCCCTCATACGATATGTTACTTAATCGTTATCCCATTAGACGGTTAATGCAAAGCCTGATGAACCATTCGTGATTGAGGGGAGTCTACTCTCATTCCAGTGCTCAACTCCTAAGAAAGATGAATCTTTATTTGGTGTCAGATACACTTTCTTGATCTATCTCTTATATGTAATGGTGAAAGTTCAATAATATGCGATAATCTTGTATCTATTATTCATCTGGGTTCATAGAATTGTTTCACAATTCCTTCATACTTATCTTATATGTTTGGTGTCCTGTTATAAGTGCATGTAAATGCAGTGATATAATGTCTTAGGTTGTGTAAAAAGAAAGAGCTATCTTAATATGCAAGAGGAGTCCGCTGTTATGAAAGCAAGATGGTGTATAGAATGGGAGTTGCTAAGGTGTGGAGACGAGCAGGTGCTTATTAAATTGTCGGATAAATTGTGCCTAATAATTATTATCAGGACCTGGTTGCTCATCTGTTGCCTATGGAGCTGCAAGAGAGCTTGGTTCTTTTATTGTTAAAGACAAAGAAGGCCTCACACTTAACAAATTCTCTTGGAACCGAGTTGCAATGTCAAATGATCACGCAATAGAAGAGCTTTTACTGCAATAAAGATTTATGCCTCAGGATTTTTGAAGCTAAATTTACTCTGCATAAACCCAGGGCAAGGTGTTGACTATATTGTTCTTGAGAGATATATTATCTATTGTATTTTTAGTTAATCTGAATAAAGTGGGTGTGTTGGGGTATATTTAGATTATGTAATTTCAATTGAATAGAGAGAAATATTGAGAGGAAGGAGAAAGAGATAGAAGAAAAATACTCTAAAAAAATCTTATTAACTTCATTATGATTATACTTTCTCTATATCACATTGATTACACATAAACACCTATTTATAGTGCTATACATACATAATTTCCACATAACCAGAATATTTATCACTTATTAGTTACAACTAATTAACTAACTAACAAACCCTTAACTAAAACTAATTGAATTACCTAATCTGAATTATATTTCGACACATCCCCTTAATTCAGATTAGCTAAAAATCATAATAGCTAGTATATCTGTCAACATCAATTTTTCAGGATCCTATATTTTGAAGCATAGTGACCCAACTAATATTATTTGTTCAGAAGATGCCTTTGTTTTCTCAAAACTACCGTCTTCCATCATATGAGCATGTACTAGAACATACCTTCCCAATTCCATACACCAACGCTTTAGAGTAGAATTCCAGTGGTTCTTTTCATTAGCATTCCCCATCACATTTTCAGCATGCTGCTTTTCTTGCACATGATTTGGATCAAATGTTTTCTTCATTGCAGGTGGTTTTGCAGCTCCATCCTCAAGCGAACACATCTTTACAACAAATTCACCTGTGGGAATAGGAGCAACCATCATTCCGGATGGCACCTTAGCATCTTTCCCTTTTCTTGAGCCGTCAGCATCTAAGAAAAGTTGTTGCTTGAGTGCAGACTGCTTCAATTTATGTCTTTTGGCAGCTAGTGA
Source organism: Ammopiptanthus mongolicus (assembly GCA_039655645.1). Lineage (NCBI taxonomy): Eukaryota > Viridiplantae > Streptophyta > Magnoliopsida > Fabales > Fabaceae > Ammopiptanthus > Ammopiptanthus mongolicus. The sequence continues at coordinate 17,340,365 of CM077351.1, read as the reverse complement.
TGGTGCTGACTTGTCTCCATCTTGGATTTGTCTTCTACTTGGTCTAAATGTACATGTACCAATATCTCCCAGACGGACCCTCAAATTTGACCTCACAACTTTGTTCATCCTGATCTTGGCCTCCTCACAATTGGAGAGCTGGAGGTATTGGTACTATTGTCTTCCTAGGCATGGAATTTGCAAGCACAGCTGGAGGTATTGTTCTGCATCAGGAGAATTATGTTGTGGATGTGTTGAAGAGGTTCAACATGACTGATTGCAACTCAGCAAATACACCAGTTGAGGTTACTAAGTTGGAAGGAAATGATGAAGAAGAGGTAGCTGATAGTACTTTGTTCAAACAACTGGTTGGTTCTTTGAGATATATATGTAACAGCAGGCTTGATATATGCTTTGGAGTAGGAATGATCAGCCGATTCATGAACAAACCAAGCCGGTCGCATCTGCTGGCAGCCAAAAGGATACTCAGGTACCTAAAAGTAACTATGGACTATGGTGTGTTATTTCCTAGCAAGAACTGGGAAAAATGGTGCACGCAAATGAAGGTTATCTTTGAATATCAAGATGTGTTTGATGTTGTGAAGAGCGGGTATCAAGAACTGAGTGAAAATTCTACCGATGCTCAGTGTGCATCTTTCAAAGATGCAAAGAAAAAAGACTGCAAGACAATGTTTCTCATGCATCAATGTGTTGATGCAGCTCATTTTGATATGTTGATGCAGCTCATTTTGATAAAATTGCCGCAACAAAGACATCCAGAGAAGCTTGGGATATCTTGAACAAAGCCAATGAAGGTGCTTAGAAAGTGAAGAAGATATAGAAGTCTTATAATCAATAAGTAGGTTCGCAAGAGTTGGAAAAGGGAGCAATTGGTGTTGCAGAGGAAATTGGTGCTAAAAGCAGTTCAAGAATTTTCAAAACTGGGTTTGAAGAGTGTAAGTTGAAGAAAGAAGATGTGTGCTGTGGAAGTGGAGATTTGGCGTTTCTCTTCTCTGAGAAAGTTGGGTATGATGGAAAGGTCATTGGTCTTGACTTGCCTTTTGACTATGTGTGTTTTTCTATGGCGATTGGATTATTATGCTTCAAAATATGGGATCCTGAAAAATTGTTCTTGAGAGATATATTAGCTATTGTATTTTTAGTTAATCTGAATTAAGTGGTGTGTTGGAGTATAATTCAGATTATTTAATTCAATTAGTGTTAGTTAGTGTTAGTTAAGGATATGTTAGTTAGTTAAGTTGTTGTAACTAATAAGTGATCAATAGTTCATGTGAGAATTAAGTGTTTAGAGCAATAAAAATAGGTGCTTATGTGTAATCAATGAGATATAAAGAAAGTATAATAGTAGTGAAGTGAATAAAAAGTTTTTTCAATAGTATTTTCTTCTATTTCTTTCTTCTTCTTCTTCTCAATATTCTCTCTAGTGTGTGTTTGTGTTTCAACTGACTATAGAGGTCTTCTGCTAGTGTTTGTGCAAAAGGAGGGACTTTTTTAAGATCTAGCTTAGAGTACGGGATTGAGTGTGTTCTCTTCAACCCTTCTTAGAAGATAGAGAGAGTAATCACTATAATGATAAAAATAGATCATATTAATAAAAATTTTACTTATGGAACTTGCAGTTGATTCGTGTTTTCCGAATCTAAACTACGGAAATGTGTACAATCAGTTTATCGTAACAAGGGAATCAATCTTTTTAGTTGGGTGTCGTAGTTAAAAAAAAAAAAGTTAAAGTGATGAAGAGTGCAACTAAAGTTGTTGAGATGAGGGAAAGTTATGCAGAGCGCAGACACAAAGCTAGGAATACACAGGGTTAAACTTAACTAAGTAGTGTTAAATCAAAATCCTATTCGAAAGCATAGTATTTGATTAAAAGATTGTCGGCAAAAACATAGAATCTAAAAAAAAAAAAAAAAGGACTCATACATTTAGTTTAGGCAAAGTGCATCTAGATTTAAAAAGAATTAATTAAAAGTAGGTATGTTCTTGGAAATTCAAATATCATTGAAGCTTTTTTTATTGGGAGAGACAGCATAATATTCGTGCCAACGTAGTTGAATGGAGATTAGTTCCATGAGCATATTAAATGAGTCAAACCGGTAGAGATACCTAGTTATCTCACCAAAAAATTGGTTTAAAGTAGGTATGCAAGGGCCCATTAAGCATGAACAAGAAAAAAATAAAGAGGATGAAAATAAAGTTAGAGAAGAAGCAAGAAAAGAAAAAGAAGAAGAAAAAGAAAAAACAATTAGCTTCTAGCAAAGGAAAGGAAAGAAAGGAATGATTGAAGAATAAATAGTAGGTTTTTGAAAAATTTGTGAAAAAGTGTTAATTGCACTTTATGCTCTTTTATGTTTCAAGAGGATATTGTTTTGTGTTTATTGATTTAGCCCTTTGAATATCCATTTTTTTTTCTCTATCACACCTAACATCAAAGCCTTGGCCACGTTACAACCGATGAAAGACCCTTTCCTTCTTCTGCATGCATGTGAATCATATTGTGGAGATTTGGTCAATGGACAAGCTTATGGTAATGTATTTACTTTGAGAATCTTAAGTGCTTTAATATCTTTGCCCAATACACTGAAAGATTGTGAGTGGAGTGACCTATGGTCTTTTGGAAAGTTTGATTTCAAGGAATTTAAAGTTTCTAATTGGGTAATCTTTTGACATTCTTTTGAAAAATATACTTGTTTGACTATCCTCGCAATTCTGAAAATCCTGTTTGTTTTGGGTTTCCATGATTTAAGTTTGAAAATTATTCTGAAAATTATTCTAAGCCAGATAATTGCTTGAGGACAAGCAACACTCAAGTGTAGGAAATTTGATAAACCTCAATTCTGTGCATTTTATAGGGGGTATTTGGGTTGAATTTTGATGCATTTCATGATGATTATTGTTATATTTCACCATTTTAGTTAAGTTTTGATAGAATTGATGTTTAGTGGCAGTTTGATGAACATATGATGAAAGAAGAAGGTTTTAGAGCTAAAATGAGGAAGATATTGAAGTTCTGAGCTCGAGCACGGCCGTGCACATGAAGGGCACGCCCGTGCAAGTCTTCCAGCTCAACCATCCAAACAAAGCCTTATAAGAATGACTTAAAGTTGACCTTTGAAGATGAAGTACGACCGTTCCAGACACCAGCACGCCCGTGCCAAAGTGAAGCAAGGCCTGACTCAGAGAAACAAGGCCTGACTGAAGCAAGCACGACTTTACAAATGAAGAACACGACCGTGCAGAAGGCTGAACACACCCGTGCTCAATCCTGTGCACTATTTGATGATATTTTATGAACTCTGTACGACCCTACTGAATCAAGTACGACCGCGTATGAAGGGAGCACGACCGTGCTCAATTATGCACGGCCGTGCTGGCGGCGCTGACAACAAATTTTAGGATTTTTTCCCCTATTTTCCCTATAAATAGAGGTCCTCAGTACCACTCTCATCATCAGTTATCAGTTGTAGACTTAGTTTAGTAGTTTTTAGTAGTTTGTTATCTTTCTGATTTAGATTTCTAGAGTAGGATTTGCGCTTGAGGGTTAAGTTGGAGATACTTCTTCTCTTAACTCTTCAGGATGTGTTTCCCTTTGTTGACTTTGATTTTATCTATTATTATGGGTAGCTAAATTCGCCACTAGAGTTGTGGTGGATCTTGTATTATAGTAGAAACTTTTGTTGTTATGTCTTAGCTTTAATTCGGATTCTATTTGGTTTCAAAGTTGCGATTTGAATGGTGTTATTCTATTGTTCTTCATCCCATACTAGGATTGCGCACCCTTTGTATGCTCTTAATCAATTGGTTGACCAGCGATCGTACTGCAATTAATTGGTAGATTTATAGGATAACCAGGGTTTAAATTATAACATGATCAAACGTGGTTTACTTTTTTTAGTCATTCAACCTCTTTGCTCTTTATGCTTTCTAATCATTTAAACTCTGCCTGACAAACCTTGGGTTCATCTGGGGTAAAGAATATTGATTGCTTGACAAACAATTAATAGTATTCGTTGAGGGATTGATATTCGAAAAGAGACTGAGAAATTGAATAGAACTAGGATTTGGGGGTATCGAAAGTACAAGTGAAACCACGACTCTAGACTCCTTTACTCTTGATTTCTCAAACTCTTTATTTCTTTTGTCCATCTATTGTTACTTCTTACTTTATATTATTATTATTATTATTATTATTATTATTATTATTATTATCGTTAGTCTAAATAGCACAATGATTTCTCTATTCCAGTACTTACTTTGTCACTTGCATATCATATAATTAATCTCTTGGGGTAAGATATCTGGACTTCCGTCCTATATTACTTTTGCGACAGGGTACACCGCCCTTAAGTGTGTTCACAATGCAACATGTAGGAACAATGGCGGTACTTCGAAGGGGTAGAGGGGAGTAGCGGCTACCCTAAATTAAATCAGATTTTTTTTTAATATACTAATTTTTTTAAAAGCACCCCCAAAACGACGTCATTTTGGGGTGTATAGTTTCAAGCCCTAAATTTTCGAAATGCTTCTCACATTCCCGTAAAACATCTCAGCAGCTGATACAGTGGTACTGCTCCCACTACCACCAAACACTGCTTGCCGCTCTCCTCCTCCACTCGCCGCTCGCCGATCTAGTTCCTTCCATTTGTGAGTCTAGTTCCATCTATTCCACCGCTCTCTTCTCCTAGCTCCTATTCTGCCACTCGCCCACTCCGACGCTCGCCTACTCAGCTTTGAGAGTCTCAGACGACCGTCGCGCCGCTCCTTCCATTCACGAGGCTTCCTCTCTGCTTTTAGTTCCTTCTCGGTCTAAGTAAAGAATCTCATTCCTCCATTTTAGCTGCTTCTAGTTTATGCATTTTGATTATTGGTTGTTGATTCCTCCATTTTAGTTGCTACTACCACTGCATTTCGATTATTGTTGCTCCACTGATAATAAGCACTGTTAGTCTGTAACTAAAAAATCGATTTTGATTTCTTAGTTTTATGCATTTTGATTATTGGTTGTTGATTTATACATTATTTAGGAGTGATACAATGGTTAAGCTTAAGAGAATTAATGCATTTTTCAAGAGGAAAACTTCCGCCGAGGATGAAAATTGTATAGCTTCACCATCTTCACTTCAAAAGCATCCTTCTAATGATCAAATGGTTCCAGATGAGCAACCTTGCAAGATTCAAAAAGTCATCATCGATGAATTTGATGTTAATTCTTTAGAACGTGACCCCGAAAAGCATCCCCAAATTTGGGAATATCCAATGAATCAAGAAGTTGAAGTTCGGAGGGCTTATCTAAATTGGGGTCCGTATCAATGTCAAGTTGAAAAGTATCCCCTCAATGGAGATAAGCATCCAAGGTGATTTCAATCTACTTGGTTCAAAATATTCCCTTATTGGCTAGAGTACTCTCCGACTAATGATGTTACTTATTGTTTGCTTTGTTACTTGTTCAGCAAAAATCCAAGTGGGCATCTTGGAGCAGACATCTTTACTAGAAAAGGATTTAGAACATGGAGAAAGGTCAACGCTGAGAAGAATTGTGCATTTCTTAGTCATATTGGAAAGAGCCATTGCTCATCGCACAATAATGCATTGAAAGCATCTCAAGACTTGTTAGATCAATCTAAGCACATCAAAAATATCATTAATATGCAGAGTTCAGATCTACTTGGCAAGAATCGACTACGTTTCAAGAGCTCTATTGATTCAATTCATTGACTCACGTTTCAAGCTTGTGCTTTTAGAGGTCATGACGAGTCACTAGAATAAAAAAATAGAGGTAATTTTCTTGAAATGATCAAAGTCTTAGCATCATACAATGATGAACTTGCAAAAGTAGTGCTAGACAATGCTCCCTATAATTCAAAGTATACTTCTCATCTAATTCAAAAGGAAATCTTGCATATCATGTCTAGTAAAGTGAGAAGCTATATCCGTAAAGAGATTAGAGATTCTTGGTTTTGCATAATTGTTGATGAATCACATGATGAATCTCAAAGGGAGCAAATGGCTATTGTTTTGAGGTTGTAGATAAAAATGGTTGTATAGAAGAACGATTTTTTTTATCTTGTGCATCTTAAGGATACTAAGGCTATCACTCTTAAAAAAGAATTGTGTGATGTTCTTTCTCGATATGATCTTGATGTTTCAAAGATTCGTGGCCAAGGATATGATGGTGCTAGTAATATGAGAGGGGAGTGGAATGGATTGCAAGCATTTTTTCTCAAAGATTGTCCTTATGCTTATTACATACATTGTTTTGCACATAGATTACAACTTGCTTTGGTTGCTGCTTCTAGAGAAGTTATTATAGTCCATCAGTTTTGTTCAAACTTGACTTTTGTTGTCAATATTGTATGTTCCTCTGGTAAGCGTCATGATGAATAACAAGCTATCAAATTAGATGAGATAACACTTTGCTAGAGATTGGTAAACTTGATAGTGGTAAAGAAAAAAAATCAGATTGGCACTTTGAAACGGGTTGGAGATACTCGTTGGAGCTCACACTTTTCTTCTATTTGTAGTATGATAAATATGTATGATGCAACTTGTGTGGTTCTTCAAAAAACTATAGTTGACGGATCAACTTATTCTCAACGTGGGGATGTTGATGCAGCTTATCATATTATGGCTTCATTTGAGTTCATATTGATTTTACACTTGATGAAAGAGATTATGGGAATTATAGATTGTCTTTGTCAAGCTTTACAATAAAAATCCCAGGATATACTTAATGTTATACGTCTAGTCCGCACTACAAAAGTATTAATTCAGAAGTTGAGAGATGATGGTTTGTAAGATTTATTGAAAACTGTGACATTGTTTTGTGGACAACATGACATCGATATTCCTGATTTTAATGCTACTTATATAGCGCGTCAAGGGCGTGCTCGTCATCAGAAGGATCATATAACAGTGGAACATCATTTTAAAGTGAACATCTTTATAGTTGCAATTGATAACCAAATGCAAGAATTGAATGGCAGGTTCAATGAGTAAGCAATGGAGCTTTTAAATCTAAGCACTAGTTTGGTTCCTAAGGATGATTACAGAGCATTTAATATGGATGATATATGTTCTCTTGTAAACATATTCTATCCTTTGGATTTCAATGAGTAAGAAAAGACTAATTTGAGATATCAACTTCAACATTTATGGTTGATGTTGTTAGCCATTAGGATTTGAATAATCTGTCAACTATGTCTGACCTGTGTGAAGCTTTGGCAAAAACAGGGAAGGCAAATACATTCTACTTGATTGATCGAGTAATTGCCTTATCTTAACTTTTCCAGTTTCTACAGCTACTACAGAAAAATCATTTTCAGCAATGAAGATAATCAAGACAAGATTGCGTAATAAGATGGAGGATGAATTTCTTGCAGATAATATGATAATTTATATTGAAAAAGAAATAGCTGGCAATTTTAGTTTTGATTCACTGGTTGATGATTTCAAGTCTTTAAAAGAACGAAAAACAACTCTTCAAAAAGAGGTACATTTTTTCTTTTATATATTTTATTGTTATTTTGTGTTGATGTTATTTTGAAACTTTGATAAATATATGATTCATATGAATTTTAATTACATTATTTTAGTTAGTAGTTGGTGGCTCCCCTGAAAATTGTAGTAAAGATCCCTCACTACGTAGGAAGAAAAGAAGAGAGAGAGTGAGGAAAAGGCTGAGTTGGCTAGTTAGTTGCAAACATGCACGTATAGGGAGGGGAATGTGGGGTAGAAGGTATAATTATATTCTCTGTTATTTTGGTTAAGCAGAGAAAGGAATATCCTTCTATGAGGAGCTACTGCTCTGGGACTCCATTGTAAGGGTTTGGTTTCTGCTTCTATCTTAAATATCTCATCTAATACACACTCTGTTTTTCTCCTTTCTATTCTCTATTTCTATCATAACGCTACTTATTTTAGGTAATATTCTTGTATTAATGTTTTTGGGTTTTATTTTTATTAATCGTGCTAGCTTTTCTTCCTTAGACTTGATCTATTTTAATTTTGCTTCCTTGGATCATGGACCTGGTATTTCTAGTTTGAAGTTAATATTTGAAGGAATTTGATTTAGTGGCCTTCTTGGGTGGGTGGTAAGGGACACACTATACAAATACATATTAATTTATCGACGGTGAGTTTAGACAGTTTTAAGATTTGAATTAGGGTAGTTTTGCGGCATGATACTTCACTGTTTTGGTTATGATGCTAACGTTCTGTAAAGCCACATCAAGCAAGTTTGATGACTTGTAAATCATATGAACATGAAATATGACTTGTAAACAAGATTATCTTAAGTCGTAGAATGCAAATTAACTACCATCTTCTTCTGACTAAAAGCATATAGAAATGTTATTACCGTGTTGCATTTTTGACGTTTGGTTGAGCAGAAGGGCCTTTTCTGCATTGAAATGAAAGATTTTGTCATCTGACTTTTATTTGGCTTATGTGACATACATCATCAGGTCCTATATAAGAAATAAAAATATTTTTTTTTTGGTCTTATTTATAAGAAACATTGACACATTTTTAAATGTATTTAATATTAAATTTCAATTGTACCTTTATTTATTATGAGAGAGAATATTAGAAGTAATTAAATTAGTGAATTAGGAGTAATTACTATAAAGACATTTATAGAATAAAATTTAAATTTATAGGAGTATTAAATGAAATCAACACATTCCAATGTATTTCCTGATCTTGATGATTTTGTCAAATGTTTCTTATATACAGGGACGGAGCCAGACTTATATTATGGGGAGGGCCAACTATAAAAACCAAAGTTCGTCCAAAAAATAAATGTATCAAATTTCATATAAAATATTCAAAATTATATGTTTCATAACATTAATTACATGAGTAATTTATCAAAACACAGAACGTCTTTCCTGCATGTCACGAAAATCATCTATAATTGACCCTACACTATTAATGAATATGTGCGCGAACGAGAAAAAAGTAACCAGGATTTGTGCTACAGTTTTATGACGCAAGTAACTTTTTTTTGGTTCAAGTGTTACTATTATTATCATTACCAAATTACCTATAAAGTTAACTATATATATATTAGGGCGGGCCCGGGCCCTCCTTACCATAGGAGTGGCTCCGTCCCTGCTTATATATTGGACCTGACGGTGTACTCATTAAAATGAGTTTTCTCTCATTGATAGCTTGGTGTATATTTGGCATTGTTCCCTTGAGGAATGTGACATGGTAGTTTCTATTTTTTATGGTGCAGGTAGTTGGTTCCACTAATGCAATTTAGACTTTCTACATCGATTAAAAAAGGCTTTTTACATTAGTTGTTTGGACGTTATAGAATCAGGCGATTTAGAATGTGGGAACGTTTTACATCGGTTAATGACAGATGTAAAAAGTCACCTTTTGCATCGGTTTTGCTCATAACCGATGTAAAAAGTCATTTTTTACATCGGTTGTGACCATAACCGATGTAAAAAACACTCTTTTTATGTATACAACAGAATCCCAACAATCAGGGATCTTAAATCTGCAGTACAATATCCTGGTAAATTGCTCTGCTAGGGTTTTGCTATACATAAAGCTCTAGGGTTTGCATGCCTTCCATGGCCGACCTTCCAATCTGTCCGTGGGGTTTTCTTGCCCTCTCTTCGTCTCCCTCAACCTCTTCATCCTTATATACGAGTGTCCCCTCTTCCATGCAAAGGAAAATGTTCGCACAAGCCCTAAACAACTTTTTCGATATCCTTTTGAGTCAATTGCCAAGGCCATGCTTGAAGGGAGATGTTTTGGCAATCAAAATCTCTGAAGTTGAATACCAGGCTGGAGTTCCGGATTGCAAGAACATCCTTCATGGTAGGCTTTTTCTTTCGAAAGGAAATTCTCCTATCAAAGTCAATGACTTGCGATCGAAGTTATCTAAGTTATGGAAACCGATCGGCTCTTGGTCTGTCTTGTCTCTTGGAAAGGGCTTCTATGAATTCAATTTCCCATCCTCTAATGATCAACGGAGCGTATGATCAATTGGTTCATGGAACCTTAACCCTGGTATTCTGCGATTATCTGCCTGGATCCCTGAATTTAACCCTAATGCTTTGAGGCACACTAATGTGCAGTGTTGGGTGCGTATTTATGGTCTTTCCCATGAGTATTGGCACCCAAAAATTCTGTTCGAAATTGGTGGAGGTATTGGGGTTCCAATTGCTTTGGATGAAAAAGCCACCATGAAAAGGACCTTTGGCCACTTTGCTCGCATTCTAATTGATATTGACCTCACATGGAAATTGGATGATCAAATCTTGGTTGAAAGAGAAGGCAATGCTTTCTTTGTGGGAGTGGAGTGTGAAAAGTTGTCTGCCTTTTGTACTTCATGTCAAACCATTGGTCACTCTATAACAAATTTAAAAAAGAATCCAAATTATGTTCCCAATTCAGATAAAGACAGTGTTGTGCTGAAGGGAATTTGCAAGCAAAATGTCCATTATATTCCCAAACCTAGGAAAGAAGGGGTAAGTTCTAAAGTTGTTGATGTAAAAAATGCTACAATTGGAAATGCTACAGTTAATGCAGCGGATAAGGCAAGGGAAATATAGATGATGATTTCAATGTTGAGAATGTTGAGATCAACAAGGTCATGGAACCTCGTAACACAGATAAGGGATCAAATAGAGGTCAAGTGGACTTTCTTTTGGAGGAGCAGGCAAATGATAAAGCAAATTTTATTGGAGTTAATAATGTGCCTCTGTCGCATCAGGAGGTGCAGTTGAATATTAATCCTTTGCTGGGATTTATCAATGTTCAGAATGATAAGGGTGTTGGTAGCAGCTCGAATGTAGTTGAGGAAAATCTTCATGATTTGTCTCAGGTTTTAGGCTCTCCTAATCAATAAATTCTAAAGAATCAGGATGATGTTGGAATTTCTCAGGCTCTTAGGGATGATGATCATGTGTATAATTGTTTTTCTCATGTACCTCAATCCTTTTCCAAAATGGTAGTTCCTTCTTCCACTAATAGGAGCTTGGTCAATCAACCAATTGATTTGGATTCTACATCAGAAGACTTCTCTAATGTCAAAATGGATTCCTCTGCTGCGAAGGATTCATTCATGGCTAATTCTGGTGCTATTTTCGATTCTCACTCTCATAGAGATCCAGTGACCCCTCCCCTTATTGCTCAAAACACCATATCTTAGGTCAATGATATAGATCCTCAGGATAATTTTGGTGCTGCAATGGAATCTCACTCATCTAGAGATCCAGTCACTCCTCCCCCATTGTTCAAAGCACTATGTCTCATGTAAATGCAATTTTTGCTCAGAATTTGAGAACAATGGGAAGGTTTTTGAGTGATGTTGTTGAAGAAGAAGAATATGATCCTGTGATTGTTGAAGCAGGAAATTCAGCAGCCCAAAGATGAAAGTTTTAAGGTTGCTCTTTCTAAATCTCAGAAAAAGAAGTTGGTAAAGAAAAAGAAACAAGTTCAAAGAGCATAATTCTACAATACCCGATAGAGGGCAGGTTCCAATTCCATTTCTTTTTAAAATGACACTTATCTATTGGAATGTGAGAGGGTTAGCAAACCTAGAAACTCTATCGATCCTTAAAAATTTATGTGTCAAACATAGTCCTAGATTTTAATCTGAGACTGCTCCAAAAAGAGTTAGGAGCAGTCTCAGATTAAAATCTTTTGTTGTAAATGATAGAGGGGGTCTCAGTTGCCTAATCTTTGGGGATTCTAAGCTGATTACCTTGATATGATAATAATTTCAATTTCTAGATAGCAAGTCTCTTTTTCTCTTATCTAGGATCAGCAATTGGTTCATATAGCTGCAATTTATGCCTCATCTAATCATCTTGTTAGGAGGGATCTTTGGAGTGACTCTCTTCTGCTCTATATAATAATCCTGGTCCCTGGTTACTTGTTGGTGATTAATCTCATGAGCAAAGAGGGGGTGTTATTCCTTTACCTACATCTTGCGATGCCTTTACAAAATGGTCTGATGCTTTTTTGTTGACTCATCTTCCTACAAGAGATGCTGAATTCACCTGGTCTAGTAGGAGAACAGCCTACCCATACTGAAAGAAGATTGGATAGGGCTTTATGCAATGATGATTTTTTCCTGTTGGTCTTCCACTTCTTGCTACACTCTTACCAGAATCCATTACGATCACTATCCTTTGCTCATCATTATGCAAAGAGGTATTCTTCTCTTCCATCTCCATTCAAATTTCTTAATATGTGGACTCAACACCTGAATTGTAGAAGGCTCGTTCAGGAAACTTAGTGTTACCACAACAAAAAAAAGATTACATAGCGTTTTTTTTTCCTACAAAAGCGCTTATAGGTAAAGGTAGCGTTTCAGAAATGCTGTCTAAAAGGGCCTTAGACAACGCTTCCTTGAGTAAGCGCTGTCTTTGGGGGTAACTAAGACAACGTTTCCTTAAGGAAGCGTTGTCTATAGCTCCTCTCCAATGATTACTTTAGACAGCGCTTCCTCAAGGAAGCGTTATCTATGCCCATATTATTTTTTTAAAAGTTTACCTTGCTTTCTCAATTATCCCCCTGCACTCAGCAAAACCAATACACATAAAACAACTACCAGCTATAATTTCTTAGCAAAACCAGTACATATATACCAAAATAACCATTTAAATACAATTTATTGCTTACTAACAGTATACACAAAAGTAAGGTTGCAAACTTGTATATACAAAAAGAAGTTTGCTCTTACAATTTCTACTACACTCAATACAAATTAAAGAACAAGCTTCCAACAATTACACTACATGCTATAGCTTCAGTAGTACACTATACACTATACTAGCTAGTTGCAGGTTATGCACTTCACATATCCAAGCTTCAACTTAAATTTACAACACATAATACACATTGTAGAATTTAGTACAACTTAAATTTACATTAAAATGACCAATACCTTTAATTGATAAAGTTCATAACAACATAAGGATACTCTTCTTGAGTTCAGTCAGTTGATCATCAGATTATGTGTCACATATATATTTAGGAAAATACTGTGAAAAGAAAATTAAATCAAGTTAGAATTAAAGTTACATTCGAATGTACTTTTGTAAGAGTAATTAAATTATATATATAAACTAGAACTAAAATTACATACCGCCGTTGGAATTCGCATTTGGTTATGAACGACGATTTCCTTCATAAATTTCATAATATAGTACCCACAGTCGATGTAGTTATCTTGACGAAGGGCACTATAATTAAAAACAAAAATAATAAATTAATTGTTTTAATTTTTTAATTTAAATAATTTCATAAGAATTTTTATAAATATACCTTTATAGATATCCATTTAGTTCTGGATTTAGATCAGGGCTTGCTTCCTCCACTACAGGCACGGTAAATTTGCAAAGCCCTAAGTGCAAAAATCAAACAACTTCGTTATAGTACATATTTTGAATCATTTACATATATGAAGATGAATATAAATGCATATACTTATTGATTGTATGTATTCCTCATTCTGTCGCGAAAGTTATAATCGGTCTGCAAAGGATCTAAATAATACACAGTATCTTCATTGGGATTGATTGCTAACAATAACCAATGTTCCCTACAACAATGTTGAGTTAGCAAATAAGCAGCAGGTAATCCCATTTCATAAGCAGATAATTCTTATATATAGGATTAAATGACTCACCCGACGTTGCAAGGTGACAAAAACAGGGTCTCATACTGTGGCTTTACTAATGCCAAGCGATCAGCTATATATTGAGATTATCCAATTACAAATGAAAACATAGCTGTTCGCAATGGTCATAAGAACACAAAGCTCTGAGTCTGTCCTTCTGGGAGAAGTATCTCATGATACAAATAACTTAAATTAAAACATGTATCCAAATTAATGGATTAACACACTAACATCAATAATTAAGTACATGAAAGAATAAAAAACGTTGTATAATTTAAAGTTTGATGTAGTACCTCTATATATATATATATATATATATATATATATATATATACAGAAACACCTAATTTGTCATGGTGAAGAACTTCCTTGAGAGAATCTTCACCGAGCAGAAGTGCCATCTCTGAAACCAGAATTTCCGGCTCAAATGGTACCTCAATTACGCTCATAGCTGTCTTTAACATAAAGACTCCAAGAAAGGCTACAAAATCTGCTTGATGAGCTCTAGAAGGCTGGGAGGGTTGAGATTTGCTCCCGTTCTTTATTGGGAATGTAATTGACTCCTTTGTTTGCTCCTTGCCAATTAAAGGTCGGGATTTGCCCACATTCTTGCCAGATGATATGTGCTCCAACACTGCTTTGCCCTTGTCCTTGGCTTTGGATTTTGCGGGCCTGGGTACCTATGTATTTTGCATTACAATACATTAGTTAGTGACCACCAAATTTAATAAATATAAGCAGTATATAATGATAATTAATCATATTTATTAACAATATCATGTCACTTACATTTATTAGGTTGATGGGCCATGCCACATAAGTACCTATTGCCTCTCCCACTGTCATCACATCTGCCTACTTTAGCATCGCCGACAATCTTGTGAATTTAGTACAACCCTCATACAACGGTTTCTCGGCATCACTTATCAATTTCTCAAACATTTGAGGACAATCATGGATATCTTCTTGAACCGCGTGTGCCATCTCCTCAAAACAGTCGCCCTCAAATGTATTTGTAGTGGTATCATCTGACACGTATCTCCCACTATGCCCCATATAACTAGAGTCACCTCTCCTCTCACCATGCTTTGTCCAACAGATATAGCTTTGATCAATTCCATAGCACATTAAATGTCCTTCCAACTCAGCTACACTAAATCGTCTTGTCACTACAAGAAAATTCGTTGTTTCCCACGGCCATAATCCCTGGGAAAACACAAAAATCCGTGAGAACACACACTTTTCCCACGAATTAGCCACGGCTCCTCAGCTATCAGGAAAATAGGCGTTGGAATTATTTTCCCACGATCATTTTTCAAAAGCCCTGGGAAATTTCCCACGGCCTAAACCCTAGGTAATTTACTGAGAGCCTTTCCCACAGCCAAGCCCCTGGGAAATTACACACGGTCAAGCTTAGGGAAATTTCCCACGGCTATGCCCCAGGGTACGATGTCAAAGCATTTCCCATGGCTTTAGCCCTGGGAAATATTAATTTATTTTTTTAAAAAGATTATCAATAATATAATAAATAAAATTAATTAATTAGTTAAATAATTATATTTTTTTATAATTTTTTTCATTTGGTCAAAGATTATATTTTTTTAATTATTTTAAAATAATAAGTAAATAAATATGACAAAATAAATAAAATACAAATTACATAAATTCACATCATAATTTAAACCATAAGTAATGTATGATTTTTTTACAATCAATAAAAACTAAAATTCATACAAAACCTAACAACATAATCTAATAATTTTCATCTCTATGAGGATCCTCAATAAGCTGGTCAAAAGAGTCATCCTCCTCCTCTGAGGTGCCCTGGGTAGGCTGACCAGGCTGCAGAGGCTGCGGAGGCTGTGGGGGCTGCTGTGTGGACTGATGCTGCTCTAATCGCTGGATCGTCTCCATCATCCGCTGCATCATCTCATCCCTCTGTCGCTCACGCTCCTCGGAAGCGGCCAATCTCTGCCTCAGCTCAGCAATCTCTACGGACTCCCGAGGACGACTATCGCGACCAATGGACGCCTTAGTACGGACGTCCAAGATGCACGAAGACCCTTTCCGGTAGTTGCGAGCAAGATCTCCAACACCGTATAAGTGACCCTTATACTTACCGCCAACAATCTCTGCCCAAATACGCAATGCAAGCCGGTCCTCCTCCTCGGGGTCAGCTGAAGTGGATAAAGACGACCTAGCCTGAGACATCCTCGCCTCAAACTCCTCCTGATATTCATGACCAAACACATTAATTAGCTCATATATGATACAAATTATTAAATTAAGAATAAAGGGCATATAAAGGGTATATTTATTACCTGAGTGCGCCTCGAGCGCTCATCTACATACTCACATGTACCCTTCCTAGTATGGGTATGGCGGTGGAGCTCGTTAACTTTCACCCTTCGCTTATACTTCATAGCCTGTAACACAAGCATGGATAATAAATTAAAAATAATTAATAAACTATTGATGTTGAAATAAATATATTTAGTGCATAAAAAATGAGAGTATAAACGTACCATACGTTCTGCGTACTGCGCCTGGCTGATGGAACCACCTGTGTGCAGGCTCCCCCCTTTTCTGATGCCCTATTTTTCTTAGTTTCGTCTGACATTTTTTTAAACGTATTAGAAGCCTAGTGACGACACAAGTCCTCCCAAATTCCATCTCCAATCCAGTCTGGCTATGAGCCCAAATTGCGGGACTCCCTACGCATGTCGGAGAGGCGGCGAGAGGCTTTCATGTGAAAGATCCTCTTAATCTTCGACTCATGGTCAATCTTCCACACGACTTGACCCTGTATTAGAAGAACATAAATAATATTTGTTATACTAATTATTTACGAAGTAATAAAAACCACATTAAATAAATTGAATTTTTGCAACTTCCTCTAAAAGCCTCAAACAAAATATTCCGCTCCCCATCATTAAGCGCTCCCCATGATGGACATGCCCTACGATACCTCAGATGAATAACATACGAGATGGCAGACGCAGCTCTCTTCGAAGGAAGGAACCTTAACAATAAAAGAGTATGAATCAATCAAACACATGGTAATAAATTATAATAAAAATTGAATAAATGTTTCTTTATTAATTCTTACCCAGTACCATCTGGCCCGATAATAGGTCGACCATCGGGCATGAACTCAATCTCCTCTACCTCCACTGACTCATCCTCGCGCACCCCTGCCCCTAAAAGTGAGCATGAATAACCAGGACTATACTGCTCCTCCTCGGCCTGATGATGAGCAGGTGACATCTCAGCCACACCCGCTAAAATACAAGTGCACTGGTGTGCATGTGTCATGAATCTAGGAGTGGGAATCGTATCGATCTCAGGTGCAATCGGTGGAGGTGGTGTAGCTGCTCGCGATGGTGGAGGTGGTGTAGCTATAGGTCGACGCGATGTAGGTGTGGGTGGGCGCGGTGTAGGTGCGAATGGATGTGGTGTAGGTGTGGATGGGCGTGGTGCGAGTGCTGGCACTGACTGGGTAGATGTAGAAGGCATAGGCGAGTATCCATCTACAAACTCACGAATCACTATATGGCGAGAGGGCTTGTTCCGACGACGAGTCGGACGGGGTCAGCATCGGAGACCACACCCTTACCCTTATCACCAGTGGGTGGTCTGGGTGGAGGTGGGTTACATCCTCCTCCTGATGCCATGTCTATAGAGCATTTTAATGTTAAAATAAAATTCATGAAATATAACTCATCGGATAAAGCAATAATATAAGTTATCTAGGCCATAAATTAACAAATGTAACTCACTAATAATCCAAGATAAAGCAATATCTAAGTCATATATAAAGTCAAACAATATAATTCACTAATACAAATAAAACTTAAACAAATGATCTAAGTTTTATTCAGAATTTGAGATATCATCTTCAGATCTTGCTAAGTCATTATCTTCATCATGTTCAGATCTTACTGAGTCATTATCTTTCGTGGAACCATCGTTTTCTTCATCCAAAATGCTCCTGGATGGACGACAAATTAATGATATCCACTTCTTCACCAGGGACTTGCAAGTCACGTAAGTAATCAATCGGCTCAACTTCAATGACTTCATTTATATGTGAAATTTCATCCAGTTGATAAGGCACCTCTACCTCTGAATCATCCGCTTCGATGCGACCCCTTGGTTTGGTCTTGATGGCAACACACCAACCTCGTTTGTCTTTTCGAGTTGCTGGATAAGGGACATAATACACCTGTCTAACATTCTGTGCCAAGATAAACTGATCAAACCTTTGATATTTTCTACTCATTCGGATGTCCATAGTATTACATTTTGGATTAAATTTTGTGCCCTTAATGGATGGATCAAACCAATTACAATAAAACAAAAATATTTTTTTAGTATAGTCTAAATAAGTGTACTCCAATTCATATATGTGTTGGACCACGCCGTAGAAGTCATCTTCGCCTCCTTCTGTGAGGCCCTTTACGTAAACCGTGCTGTTTATTGTTTTTTTTTTTTTGCCCTCCGTCCATGATTGGGTATGAAATTTGTACCCATTCACAAAGAACATATGCCATTCTTTGATAGCTGAATTTGGACCGTCGGTTAAGTTCCTTAAGTGTCAGTTGACGGCAGTCAGTGCCTCATTGTAAACCTACGTATGTTAAATGCAAAAAAGTTATGTCTAGATTTTACAGGAAGTTGATTGTTCAAAGAATTTTAAGATACTTACTTGTTGCGTAAACCACTTTGCAAAATCTGCATGTATACTAGCAGACTGCTCTTGCTCACTTATGTTTTCAGATAACAAGAATATGTTGTATAAATTGGACAATACACACATTTTTAGCACAAATTAAAGTATTTATTATTACATAATTGAAAGAAAAGGATATGCAATACATACTCAAGGTATGGCTTAACTTCGGTGGAATTGATTAACACATGAACATGGGTCGACTTCCTCTCTGCATCTGTTAACCAGTGAGTCAACTCCTTTCCGGAATGACGACCAGACAGACAAAAGACTGATAAGGCTAGCAGATGTCTTTCACTTTCATTTTCCATTTCATTTCTATTATTTCTTGGTGACAACATGAAGTTGTTGAAATAATGGGAACAAAAATGGGTTGTCTCACGGTGTAAGTAAGACACACATATTGATCCTTCAATCCTAGCCTTATTTTTCACGGATTGTTTTGAATCACCCATGAATCTACAAAATAACAAGTTCATAGAAATATTTGTTACCTTTCATTTCAAATGGAAAAAAATCTAATATCTAATTCTAGGATAGTTACCTTTCAAATGGATACATCCACCTATATTGTACTGGTCCACCAAGTCTTGCTTCATATGCGAGATGAACTGGGAGATGCTCCATGGGATCAAAGAAACTAGGAGGAAATATTCTCTCCAACTTGCATAGAATGATTGAATGTTCTGCTCCATCTTAATCAGTTCCTCTTCCCTCAACGTTGCAGAGCACAAATCTCTAAAGAATTAACTCAATTCAGTAAGCGGATTCAAGACATGGACTAACAAGGAACTAATAGCAATAGGAAGTAAACATTTCATGAATACATGGCAGTCATGGCTTTTCATCCCATGCATCCTTCCCTTGCTGACATCGACACATCTTGCCAAATTGGAAGAATAACTGTTTGGCATCCGTAGTTCTGTTATCCACTGACAAACCGACTTTGCTTCCTCAACAGTTAAACTATAATTGGCTTTCGGTTTTAACATCTTCCCATTAACATGCCGCTTCAACTCCAAGTCTGGTCGCCTACAGTACAAAGCTAGGTCTATTCTTGCACTCTCATTGTCTTTAGTCTTGCCACTGACATTCATGACCGTGTTGAATATGTTATCAAAAAAATTCTTCTCTATGTGCATAACATCGAGAGATTGTGTCTCAATAGATTATCTTTCCAGTACGAGAGATCCCAAAAAAGACTTCTTTTTGTCTAGTTGTGAAACTCCCCGTATCCTGGTAATCTGGACACACCACCATTGTTAGTGACTTTGGGCAGTTCTCTTATTCTACTCCAAATCTCATCTGGTGAGAACCTAGGCGGCGGCTCATCCTTTTCAACTTCCTCCTTTTTGAAGGTGTTTCTATTTCGTCTAAATGCATGATCTATCGGTAAAAACCTATGATGCGAGTCAAACCAGGAACTTTCCCCCCCGTATTTCAAGGTAAAGGCCTTTGTATACTCCATGCAATGCGGACATGCCAATTTACCATGACTACCCCAACCAAACATCATACCATAAGCTGGGAAGTCATTAATGGTCCACATCAAAGCTGCCTTCATAAAAAAATTTTGCTTTCTTGCGATATCGTACGTCAACACTCCATTCCACAACCTCTTCAAATCATCAATCAAAGGCTGCAAATAAACATCAATACCAGACTTTGGATCGGATAGGGCTGGTATGAGGCACATAAAAAACATATAAGGTTTAGACATGCACATTTCAGGAGGAAGATTGTACGGGGTTACAATTACGGGCCAACATGAATAAGGCGAAGCTGAAGCTTGGAATACGGGGTAAAACCATCAGAGCATAACCTAAGTCGTACATTGAGTGGATCCAAGGCAAATTCGGGATGTACCCGATCAAAATGCTTCCATGCTTCGCCATCAAATGGATGACGTAACACGCCTGAACTTCTTCTATTCTCATAGTGCCACGTCATTTTTCCTGCAGTTTGCATTGATGCAAACATTTTTTGTAGCCTTGGAATTATTGGCAAATAGAACATTGCCTTTACTGGAACAGGTTTGTTCTTACTTGTCCCAGTCTTGTGATGACAATACATTGGCGCTTGACAAATTATGCATTCGACCAACACGCCATCACTTATGCCAAATTCATTGTTGTAATACAACATACACCCGTTCATGCAATAATCAATTCTCTTGGCTTTCAATCCCAGCTTCGGCACTAACCTTTTCGTACCATAATAATTCTCTGTTAAAACCCTTTTTATAGATGTCACGTCCAAAAGCATTTTGGAAAAATTTTGCAAATACGAGTCAGAAGCGTTAAAATTGGCTTTGCAAGCTAAAAGTCTCACGCACATCGATAATTTAGAGTCTGAGGCCCCTTCATAAAACGGCTTATTTGTCTCAACCAAAAGATTATAAAATCTTTGTGCTTCCTCATTCGGAAGTTGTCCCGTATTATTATAATCGTGTGCCTCATTCACCCCGAGAGCGTCACACACCATCTCCTGCATTGACACAAACTGTTCACCATATCCCATATCTGCACAACTACTTGAAGCACCCGTGCAATTCTTGTCAAACCTTAAATCAATATGCAGCACTTCTTCACCATGATTGGTCCAAACCAGTAATTGTTCTGGAACTTATTTTTATACAAGTCTGTCTTCACAAGGTCTTCGCTCTTAATCTTTCGACATTGGCATTTAGTGCATGAACATCTAATTCGATATCCATCATCCATGAAACACTTATGTTGCTTTGCTTGAGTAACAAACTCTTCAACCCCATCTATAAAAGATCGTTTCAGACCCCCTCTTTTCGGATATAACTTATCATACATCCAAGTACGATTCGAAGGATAACAATCCATCTTCTGCATGTTCATAAAAAATCCAGATAAATTTAAACATTAAATTTTGACATCATGCCAACTTAGAGATTTATCCACCAAATGCTTCACAATCCAAAATCGCACTCTCTTTCGTTAATTGGTATGACCCTATCCCATTCGAGAAGAAACGTTTTTAACACTCGATCCTAGCATTAATAGTTATTGCTTAATTCACATACCTTATATTTGACAAAATTTCGGCAGCATTTCCCATTGGTCTTTAAGTACACGACTTGACTGAGGTCAAGTTTGCACCTAGAGAACGAAAAGAAATGTAAGAGACTGCAGTTTTATCAAATATACGGCATGAAAAGTACACAATAACTATTATACGAGTGAAAAAAAAAGTTTTTTCCCAAACTGTCCTCCTTGGACAATTCAAGGTTCAATACAAAGAGCGGTATCTTGAAATAGTACATGTGCTCAATGATATTGAACCTCAAACGGGAAGTTAAGGTTTTGCTCAAGTATTATATAAAATAAAATTTGACCCTATAAGACACCCTTTGTACTTGAAATTCAAGTTCATAGGGTACGTAAAAGCAGTAATTGCTCAAATCCTTTTACTTTTGCAACATAGATAAAATGCATAAAGGAGTCATAAAATTGACAAACAAAGTCATAATTAAATATTCTAAAAAAAACTATGCATCTAAATACTTTAATCAAGGCTTATTAATTTTTAAAAATTTATTTATATTTTTTACGTATTATGAGGCTTAACACCTGTCTTAAGTGCTAAGAGAAATTGGTATAATTTGTTATTAATTATTCATGTATTTCAGTTTCAATATTAACTATTTATTTATATAAATATTAATTATTTAGTTATTAAATATTATTATTTAGTTATATAAACAATTATTTAATTATTTAACTTATTAAGTATTATTATTTAGTTACTTTTGTTTAAGCTAGTTTTGCCGCGTTCCACCAGACTGCTGCCGTACGAAACTTCTACGTCGAAGCAGATACATTTCTCTCCAGTGTCAACACGCATATCAACAATGATTTTTATTGATAATTTTGAAATTTACTTTCGCCTCTCCCGTCGAGTCGCATGAGCTACAACCACACCATCTCCAAAATATCGTCACATCGCCACCACAGCACGAGTCATTTTTAATTTATCATTTTATTATTTAATTTATTATATCATTTATAATTTTATAAATAATTTTGTAGCAGATATGTAAGTAATAACTTCATCCTGAACACAATAAAATGCAAAAGGAAGTTGAAACATTAAATCATCTAGATCAGGTTAAAACCTACAATTTATAGAGAATTGTGTTTTCTTCAATTTGTTAATTTTCTTCAATAGGTTTGAAGCTGCATACCTCTTTTAGCACAATATTTATATCAGACAATCTTAAGCACAGGGTCGTAGAAGCTTTCGAGTCTCCGTCAACCACTTATGCTGGTGTTGCTTGAGAAGATGACAAAAGAGGGGATGTCAAGCAAATGAGGAAAATCTAGAGAAGTTAAAAAATTCAAACCCTTAAAAAATTCAGCTCTCATACCAGTGCCGCATACCAGTTCAGCTCTCAATAAATTCCTCTTCCCTTCTCTTAAAGATTCAAACCCTCCTAGAAATCTAAATTTGATAACCTGTAATAAACAAATCTAATTTTTCATGAATAAATAAAAAATCACATTCTAATTTTCATGAATAAAACACTTTCATTTCAAATCAAAACCATACCACTGTGGGATTACAACCCGTATGATCAAGCATGGACTTGACTAACATTTTTTTGGTTTAGGGTAGGGGGGACAATTTTAAAAAAAAAAAATCAAAGCAACCATGTAATAATCATCGCAACAGCAGAAAATTCAAAGGGAGAAAAAAATTAAAAAAACATAGGGCTTTGAGGTAGATCCTTCCAACAGTCTCAATTAACAGTCAGGCAGGCAACATTAAGCTTAGAACATAGTAGATAAAATGACAGTGCACCAAAATTTAGAATATAATAGATAAAAACTTGTAGCAAAATCTATATTATAGCCAGAAATAAAAAATTCAACAAAATCCAGCTTGTCTTGTAGTTATAACAGTGTGATGGGCACAATGAAAAAGGGTTACTGCAGATTTGAAATGGTTTCCCTTAAAAAAAGAAGAAACCCTATAAACACCATTAGTACCAAAATCAACCAAACATTCATCAGCAATGCAGACACCACTAGCCTTGTGTACAATGTCATAAACCAATAATGAAAATGTGCAGTAACCTTGAAGAAAGAAAGAGACTTACGCAGGAATGGAATAAAAGGTAGGAATAGTACCTTGAAGGCAGGAGAAGGACGGTGGAGGCGCAGCTGGAACCGTTGACAGTAGAGATGCGGCCGAGCGAGGCAGAGGGAGCGGTGGCCGCAAAGCTTGACGTTGAGAGGGAAAGAGGGAGGCGAATGAGAACAGTGAGAGGGGTGGTGGGGCTTTTCGAAGTGAGGTGCGAGAGGTCACAAACAAAGACGGTGGAGACGCGGCCGAGCAAGGCAGAGGGAGCGGTGGCCGCAGAGCTTGAAGTTGAGAAGGAAAGAGGGAGGCGAATAGGAACGGTGAGAGGGGATGAGGGGCTTTTCGAAGTGAGGTGGAGGCGAGGTGGGGCCTAGCCTGCAGAGCAATGGAGGGGAGGGGCTTTACCGGCAGAGCAATGGAGGGGAGCTGAGGTTTCAGCTTCACAGTAGAGAGCATGAGCCGAGGGGTTTTAGTTTTTGAAAATCCTTATAGCACCCTTTCCCACGGCATAACCATGGGAAACCAAGAAACCCTTACCTGCGGTTATAGCCGTGGGAAATAATAAACCATTACCCACGGCTTAGCCGTGGGAAAACACAAAAAACAGGTACCCGCAGTCCAGGCCGTGGGAAACTTGAGAGTCTAAACTGGAAACTACACACGATAAAGGCCGTGAGAAAATTAAAACCATAACCTATGGCTAGACCATGAGAAATCCGAGGGAAACGTGGCGAGTAGAATTGGCGCCACTTTGCACTATCCTTTACCCACAGCTTAACAGTGGGAAAATTTGCTTTTTTCTTTTGCGAGGGTTTAAGCCGTCGGAAAGTGAGGGAAACAAACTACCTACCGTGGGAAATTTCAAAATTACCTACGGCTATTAGGCCGTGGGAAAAAAGCTGTGGGAAATAGCGTGTTTTCTTGTAGTGTGTATAACAACAACTTAAACAAGGACATGCGATTCTACTAGAGTTTTCTGCATGCCCAATTGCAAACCTAATAAAATCTTGCACCCTGTCCTTATATTCCTTCGACATATGATAGGCAGACATCCACTTCTGATCCATATTTTCCTGATCTACCACAATTATTGAGTTTAGAGATGTTGACGTCTACATTCAATGAGTACTGCATACATGCATGATGCATATGTCTACTTCATACTATAGGGTAGGGTTCCTATCCTATCCAAGATTGTAAACTTCGCATTATATTATTATATGCTTTAATTACTTCTTGTTCTAAGAAAATTTTGGCAGCATTTCCTCTTAATTCTCCAAGCACACAATTTAATTCAGGTGGTATTATGACCCAAATTAGGTATGTAATACCCCCAATGTACATTAGGATAATACTTACCGTTAACTAGACAAGATAAATATAACACCCAAACAACCAATAGGATTTTACTTAAAATCATTTACAAAACATGGTACAAGGTTTGACATGGAATATATCTCATTTTAAAAAAACACACTAGACATTATACACTAATTGTAAACATAAAAAAAAAGAGACTCAAGACTTCGATCCGGCAACAACCTCGAGGACCCCAGCTAACATTGGGATAGCTGCTAAAGCATTTCCGGACATACTTTACAGCCCCTAACATAGAAGCGGTCAATTTGAAACAAAGGGGTGAGGGGTGAGATATAATAATCCTAGTGAAGTCTTGCAAACAAACACTCAATTCAATATATATAAGTATAATAAACATCTATACATAATCAATGAAAGTAAACTTCACACACTTGGACATCCCTTTAGTTTTATCAGTGAAAAACGTCTTTGTCCCCGCGCATCAAGGTACTTAACAGGGACTAGCTCTATGATGTAAGGCAGATCATACGTCTATGACCACAAGCGGCGTCCCACTTGCTTTGCACTTACCTTCTTGCCTTCCCAACGGAAAGGACTCTGTGATTGCCTTCCAAATGGAAAGAACTCTGATTGACATCTGAAATGTCCTTGATAACCATTTTAATTCGAATCATGTCGGGCATAAGATGGTTACCGTTGTTGGATGCCAAGTGGTGATTTACATTTATCTATCATTCTACATAATTGCATTAACTCAGCCAAAGCAGCCCTTAAACAAGTAATTAACAAGAAATTGCATCAGCAACATATGCAAAATTCCTGCAGTTTTTAGCCAACTTCTATGATTTTATCAAAATACAAAATGAAGTCAGATTTAGTCAAAAGACCCCTCTATGGAAAGCTTAACAAGTCTAGTTTATAAATAAAATTTTACCTTTGATAAAAAGCTTCCCAAAAAGTACAGTTTTAACTGACAAGCTACTGCAATCGAAAAATAGGACAGCAACTGTCCTCTGACTTGTAACAAGTTTTTCTTCATCAATACTCATTGAAAAACAGAGAAATCAATGCCTAAACTGTATCAAATCGAGTCTAGTTTCCAATAAAATAAAGTTCACTCCAAACTGGGTTCTATGGAATTAGTTATAAGCAAAATACTGAACCTATGTCTATACGGGTTTATGGAAAGCAACATCATCTATTCATGAAATGTATAGGAAACTTTGTCTTAGGGTGGGATTTACAGTTACCCACTTCTCTAATGCAATCCTACTTCAAACATTCATCTAGGACTTTTCACAAACAGTTCACATGCAATCAATAAAACAGATTTTAACATATCAAATCCTACTTTAAACATTCATCTAGGACATTTCACAAACAGTTCACATGCAATCAATAGAAACAGATTATAACATACCAACAAGTAGATCCTATGCTTGGATTTATGATTACCAAGCTATATGATTAAGGAAACTCACCTCAACCAAGATTAGGAGTGTAGGAACACAAGGAATGGAGCGGATCAATGATCTTAAGCTTCACCTTGCTTTATTTCCTCTCTACTCCAAAATCCTAGCTCTCTCTCTTGACTTCAATCTCTCTAAAAGCAATCTTCCACTCTTCTCTTCATCATTCTCCATGGTTGAAAACCTAGCTTTTCATCTCCTTGCTCCATTGAAGTCTCATTCCTTTCCTTCTCCTCTTCTTCTCCCATGGAGCTTCCCCTTCTTCCCTTTTTCTTTCTCTCTTTCTCTCTTCCTTTCTCCCTTTCTTTCTTTTCTTCTTTTCTGTTTTTTCTTCCCTCTCTCACGTCTCCCCATCTTCTTATCCCTTTCTATTCTTCTTTTTTTTCTTTTTAATAATAAAACCCAACTTACTCTTTACACCCCCTTCAACTACTTAATATACTGTTGCCCTTAATTCTAAACATTTCTTCCTTCATAAATCAAAAACATTTATTCTTAAACACCATTAAAACACTTCTACCTCAAAGATAGTCTCCTTCTATTTATTGGGTAATGTTATTTATCCAATTAGGAAATTTGGGATATTACAAGGTATGTACCTAGAGAACAATGAGAAAATACAAACCAATGACATTCTTAGATCAAGAAGTAATTAAGACATACAATAATATGGATTGAATGCGAATTTATAATCTTAGTCCGTCCACTTTGGACAATTCAATAATAACTTGAATATTGTATCAAAAACAATATACAAATAGTTCTTGAACAGGAAACTAAGGTTAATGATTGTATATACCGATAAAGATAAACATGTTTATTCAAATCAAACAAAAATAACAAGGAATAAGAGATCGAGACTATTAGACTTACCTCACAGAAGCTCCAAACAACGAAGAAAACTCAAATTTTGGAATAGTATCCAACCTAGAGGAGAGGAAAGCAAGATTATAAACAAGGGAGGGATATGGAACAAGATGAACCATAAGCAAGAAGCCACCAAGAAAGAAACAACTCACCAGGCGAATCTTCGCGTCCAAAGAAGGGAAACCCTCCCTTGTTTTTGACCAGACCCTGGTTCACTGAACAAATGTACAAAAACCAAGAAAACACACTTGTAACACCAAAATCCATTTTTAAAATACATTCCCAATATTAAAAGTATAATTTATACATTACAAATATTAACAATATAATTTAATGTGAACTGCAGGAGTCTTCTTTCTGGTTGTATGGTGCAAGATATGCCTAAATGGTTACTCACAGGGCTTTTGCTTTTTCCAAGCTACTATTTAAAAATCTCCTAGTTTGAAGTCTAGTGACTACTCACTATATATCAGTATACCACTCTATCAGTGACTACAAACTATATATAAGGTAAAAAGGTATGCTCTCAAGCCAGAACACTCTTCTTAATAGTTCCATACAACTCTACTAAACTTCCAATTATGCACACACAACATTGTCCACTAATTATGTACAAGTTCCAACTAAAGTACTGCAAAAGAAACTGATTACCAAATGTACAAAGCTAATACCTATTCAAGAATGGTTTACAGGATCAAAAATTTTGATACAAGTTCATAGTAGCAGACCCTTAATTTCTAAATTATGACAAACTCATCGCATCATTGCATTTTATCAACATTTGCATTTCTATTAACAGTAGCAAACTCAAGCTTCTTGTTCTCGGAATTCAGTCCCAAAATCAAACAATATGGCACTTCGATTAACAAAGAGAGATAGAGAAAAAAGGCATACATATTTCTAGCAGTGGTGAGATAGCGTTAGGGCACTGGTGGCTAAGGCAATGGAGAAGAGGGTCGCGCGCAGTGAAAGTGTTTTTTGAAAGAGCTCGCGAGGTTGTGGAGTAGCTTGTGAACGGCAATGGAGCTCACGAGAGAGAGGGTCGCGCACAGGAAAAACAATGCAGGTCAGCGGTGGTCCTTGTGGGGACGGTGACGGTGTTTCTGAACTTAGGTTCCTAAACTTCAGGGGAGGAGGGAAAGAACATAGTAGAGTGTTTGTGTGAGAGCACGCGAGGGAAGTTACTGGGAGAGGGGAATAATAATTAGGAAAAGGAGACAATGCTTCCGTAAGAAAGTGATGTCTATTCTTATACCTTAGATAGCACTTCCTTGAGGAAGTTTTGCCTATTCTCATACCTTAGACAGCGCTTCCTTGAGGAAGCGCGCTGCGTTTGCTCACCCTAAGACTTTTAGTAGCACTTCTTCAAGGATGCGTTGTAGCGTTTCAGTGAAAAACGCTATTGATGATGCGTCATGTAATGTATAATCTGGCGTAGTGTGCAAGGAAGTTGTAGGCTGCCTTTTGTTTGTTCTATACCAAAAATTAAAAGCAATGAAGGCTGCTCTTAAGGTCTAGAATAAAGAAGTTTTTGGGGATGTCCATAGAATGGTTGATTCTGCCCAAGCTAATTTAGATGCAAATCAATAGCAAATTGCAATTCTGGGTTTCTCAAATGACTTAAATGATCAAGGATTGGAAGCTTGAAATAATTTTCAAAAAGCCTTAGCATTCCAAGAGGAGTTTTGGAGAGAAAAATCTAAAATAGACTGGTTTACTATGGGATATAGGAACACATCTCACTTCCATAGGGTGGTTAAGATAAGGCATGTTGCCAAGAAAATGTCAATCCTTAAAGTTGATGGCAATGTCTTGGATAATCAAGCTGACATTGAACAACATGTTTTAGCCTATTACAATAATCTTTATGCCTCTCAAAAATTATGTTCTAATTCAGGATTCATCAATAAAGTTATTCCTAGTCTTGTCTCCAATTAGGATAATGCCATATTAACTAATCTTCCCACTTTAGATGAAGACAAGACTGCTGTTTTTTCCATGAATGGTTTGGGTGCTTCTGGACCTTATGGTTTTGGTGGTTTCTTCTTCCAAACATTTTGGGACATTGTTAGGAATGACGTGTTCAAGTCTATTCTTCAGTTCTTCACTAATGGTTGGATCCTTCCAAATTTGAATTACAATATGGTTACATTGATTCCAAAGTTTGTTGGTGCTGAAAAGATTGAAGATTATAGACCAATTGTTTTGGCTAACTTCCAATTGAAAATTATCACTAAGGTGATTGCTGATAGATTGGCCATGATTGCACCTAAGATCATAACAGAACAACAGAGTGGATTCTTAAAAGGAAGGCAAATCTCAGGTATCACACCAGAAACTGTAAACATGCTAGACTTCAGATCTTTTGGAGGCAATATTGCTCTGAAGTTTGACATTAGAAAAGCATTTGATATAATTGACTTGACTTTTCTGCTTAATGTTTTCGAGGCTTTTGAATTTCACTCTACTTTCTGCAATTGGGTTAAGGTAATTCTTCAATCAGCTAAACTTTCCATTTCTGTTAATGGACATCTAATTAGCTTTTTCTCTTGCAAAAGAGGGGTTGGGCTGGGGGTCCTCTCTCCCCCTCTTCTGTTATGCCTCGCTGAAGATGCTTTGAGCAGAGGCATATCTCTTTTAGTCATTACTGGTTTGTTAAAGCCAATGACAAGTCCTAGATCATGCACCACTCCTACTCATGTTTTCTATGCTGATGATATATTGTTATTCTGTAAAGGACAAAGAAGAGTTTAGCTGCTCTAATGTCTTTTTTCATGAATATGGTGCTGCTTATGGTCAACACCTTAGTTTGGGGGAATGCAATTTTTTTGTAGGTTATATGTCCCCTGCTAGGAAGCTTAATATTGGTAACTTCTTGGGTTTCAAAGCTGGAGTTTTGCCATTCACTTATTTAGGAGTTCCTACTTTCATGGAAAGCCAAAATCTGTTCACTTGCAACCCATTGCTGACAAAATAAAATCAAAGATAGCTTCGTGGAAAGGTTCCTTGCTCTCTATTATGGGGAGAGTCCACTTGGTGAAGTCTATCATCCATGGTATGTTAATCTACAGTTTTCGTGTATACTCTTGGCCTATTGCTCTTCTCAAATCTTTAGACAAATGCATTAGGAACTTCATTTGGTTTGGTAACACTTGCAAAAGGAAGTTAGTAATTGTTGCTTGACACAAATTGTATACTCTAGTTGAGGATGGTGGTCTAGGTTTGAGATCCCTTAGATCAATCAATGAAGCTTCAATGCTGAAATTAAGTTAGGATATGTTTTCTTCTCAAAACCAATGGGTTGTGCTCTTAAAGGCAAGATTCATGAGACATAACAAACCTGTTGGACATTATGCTAAGTCATCGGTGTGGCTAGGTGTGAGTCAATTCATCCATATAGTTCTTGATGGCAATTGTTGGCTTTTAGTTGATGGGAGTAAAATCAGCTTTTGGACGGATAAAAGGATTTCTAAGCCTTTGACAGAATTGTTGCAAATTCCTGAAACAAGTCATTCTTCTCTTAAAGCAACAGTTCAATATTTTATTCACAACAATTCTTGGTCCATTCCTCTTTTATTTGCCTCTAAGTTTCCTGTAGTGACTAATGAAATTCAGCAAATCATCATTCCTATTGATTTTGCTGAGGATCAACTTAATCGGCCAAGCTCTCATGATGGTTGTTTAAGCTTTAAAGCAGCTTTTCCTCATTTAAAATCATACAGGCAGCAAGTGAACTGGGGAAAACAAATTCGGAGCTCAGCAATACGTCCCTCAAAGTCTTTCTTACTCTGGAGGCAACTTCAAAATAAGGTTCTAACTGATGATAATTTACAGCTAAGAGGTTGCATGATAGCTTCGGTTTGCAGTCTCTGTGAATCTGAAATTGAGTCCTCTAAGCATTCGTTTCTATCTTGTAAATTTGCTACTAATATTTGGTCTTGGTTAAGTAGCATCTTGCAGCATCAAATCGATTTATCCAATTTTCTCTCCAATCTAGCCATATGTGATAATAATTGTGAGTGGCCAATTTAAAGACATTATTCTTTTAGCAATCATTCATGTAATCTGGATTATTGGGTACACCTGTAATCAGGCAAGGTTCAACAATAAGTTGATCTCTTTCAATAGGGCCATTCATATGATCTCTGCGAGTATCTCTTTGTCTGGTAACTTCTCAAAAGGCAAAGGTACGTCCTCTGTTGATGAGTTCAGGATCACCAAACAATTCTCAACTATTGTTCATCCTCCTAAAGCTCCATCCATCATCCAAGTTAATTGGCCCAAACCTCAGTGTGGTTGGATCAAAGGCAATTTTGATGGTGCTTCTAGAGGGAACCCGTGTCAGGCAGCTTGTGGAGGGATTTTTAGAGACTCAAGTTGGGCAATCCTTGGTTGTTTTGCTGATTTCATTGGTGTGGCATCTTCTTTTCATGCTGAGCTGCCATGAAAGCAATTGAGCTTGCCTTCCAAAAGGGATGGTTTAAGTTTTGGCTTGAATGTGACTCCATGCTTGTTGCTGCTTTCAAGTCAGTAGATTTGGTGCCCTGGATGCTTAAAAACAGATGGAGAAATTGTTTGTCCTTAACAAAGCAAATGCAGTTCGCTATCTCATAATTTTAGGGAAGATAATACATGTATTGATAAGTTGGCAGGCTTTGGTATTAATAATCATTGTTTTAGTTGGGGAAATTTGCCACCAAATTTTATTTTGGAAGACTTTAATCGCAATAGATTAGATCTGCCTTATTTCAAATTTAGATGATTCTTTTTATTTCTCTCATGGGTTTTGGTTTGGTTCCCCCATGATTTTGTATTTCTTCTATTCTTTTTTAATAAATTTTTTGTGTGCTGCAAATAATAGGTAAAGATTGAGGTGCCAACTTAGTTGAGATCTCTTTCTTACAGTGATGCCTTTGCATACCAAGTTTGTTTAAAAAGAATCCTAGCAATCAACAGAATCTAAACAAATATACTTAGAAATCATTATAAGATCACTATATTCAATAATCTATATACATATAAATATGAAGTATATATATTCAAGATTATTATTCAGTAATCTATATTCAGGGCTCAAGGCTGCACTATATAGATATTCAATAATCTATATTGAAGGCTATATTCAGTAATTAATAAACATATAAATATGATGTATATATACATATGATGTCACAATTTTTCACCAATCTCAAGAAAGAAGGTTGCCCGATACTCCTGGATGTCCTTAATTTCCTCTTCAGTTCAGAGAGTGGATCCGGATTGTTGAAACTCTGCAAGTTCAAAAAACATAAGATAAATTAAAATTATCTCATCAACTAAAACAAAACATAATCAATCTAACTTGTTAAAAATTCTATTAATTACCTCCTTCCATGAATCAATAATACTCATGGAGACAACGTGAACATATATCTCCTGACATAATATCCACACTAATAGTTCCCACGTTGCATTTGAGATTACAAATGAATATCGAATTTGAATATAATGAGTAAACATATATAATAGTAACTATTATAAACTGCAATTGAATCTTGGGTTCTAATAAACTACTTACAATGAGGTAAATTTACATAGGCTTCTTTCTACTTGAGTTTTGCCTACTTATACCCTCCAACATATTACATGCCTCCCTAGATCTATGATAAAAAAATATTCATGTAAATTATGTTATAAATTTCAGAGTAATAATACATATATATCACAAAGCAATTGTGTTCCAAATTAAATAAAACCTTACATATCAAACTATAAACCTGATATCTTTCGTCGAATTCCTTCCTAACAACATAAGAAGACAACAACATTCTGACGAGAACAAAGGATCAACAATTGCCAATGTTTCCCGCATTTGGGAACAATTAATGACAAGTCACACATAATTTGAAATCACTTGTAAACTTTTACTTACAAACAGAGGTAAAGTGCTAGATAACACTCTTTTCTGCCTTCAACAAGCATTTTCTGCATGTAGGCCTGAATCTCTTCTGCCCTTAAGTGTTTAAGGCGATGCAGATACCTAAGATATTGAAATAAATGTTAATTGTAACATTTTGATACTTAATTAGTTAACTGATTTACAAATAAAATCCACTTACATGCACCATAATTATAGAATCGACATGCAAAGCATTTCACCATCCATACATATCTCCATAACATCCTTCTGGTAGATCCAAAATGGCATAGAAGTGGGCATGCCTTCGTGTTCCAAATTTATCTCTAAAGGCTCCCTCCCAAGTTTCATAGCCACTAGACACAAACGTGTCAGCGTATCAACTTGATGTTCCGACCTTTTGGGTGGAACATCTTTGTCAATATCCTAAACAACAAAGACAAAACATTAGTAAACACGGTTAAGTTATTTCAATTGTACATAGAGAAAGACATGAGTAATTGAATGATTATGAATACCTCTGCTAAAATAGGCTTCACAAGTCTTCTCGACCGTAGAATTAAATTATTAGGGGCCTGGCCCACTGTTTGAACCTCCTCAGTTGGCATAGGGACTCGAGTATCAACATCTCGAACCCGTTCAACCACCACCCTCATCTTATCATCCCCTATTCTCTTGTGGTGTAAGGTTTGTCCCAAATTGTGTACCTTGCCAATAACCATTAAACAAAGATCAATATGGTCATCAACATACAGCTCACATGTACACTGTAAATACACACACACACACACTAAGATTAAGTTAATGGGCTAAAATAAGATGGACTATAAACAGGCATGAAAAACTATCATTAGCATAGTAATTGACTACCAAACACTTTTGACAATAAAAAAGCCTACCAGGTCCTTCCATTACTGCTAACTACAACAACAAATCTTAGTCCAAGATCTACAACTTCTTATGATAGGGTATGACTCTACCATTCGAGAAGAAACTTTTTCAACACTCAGTTAACAGTTAGTCCTTAACTCTCATACCGATACTTGACGAAATGTCGACAGCATATCCCATTGATCTTCGACGTACACGACTTGAACGCAATGATATCCACCGCAATAAAGTATTCACCTGGAGAACAAAAGAAAATGCATCGGACCGAAATTTTATCAAATATAACATATGAGGATTAAGGAATACCTATTAACTAAATGAAGAAAAAGTTTTTTCCCAAACTGTCCAACTTGGACAATTCAAGATTCAATACAATGAGTGGTACCTTGAAAAAGTACACATATGCTCATTAATATTGAATCTCAAATAAGGAACTAAGGCTTGCTAATTTATTAACACTTAAAGATAATACAAAGCTTCAAAACTGAACATCCAGGTTATAGACTATAATCCATAGTCCAGAACTTAACAAATGCTCAAATTAATCAAACCAATCCAGGATAGTTCAACAGAAGAATATGTCCAACATAGAAGTGTTAATTATTAGAAGCCCAAAGCATAATACAGTACAAGCATTGAAGAACAGAGTGCATATAACCAAAGGATAAGGATAGAACAAAGTGCATATAGTAGCATGTGCAGAATAGAATAGCACCAATATAATCAATCTTGCGTATATCAGAACTACCATTACTAACTAAATAACATCCCAAAAGATCAGAAGCAACAAACTGAGCATAGTAATATGTTCAAAATAGTCTAGTGCATAGTAAAGTGATTCATCCAACAACAACAACAACATTGAATAATAAAAAAGATGAAATCAGCAATCAAGCATGAAACTAGGCTCTGAGAAACCAAACGTGAGATTGAGAGAAGGGAGCTTACCTTTCGTGTTGACGACTGAGATTGAGGGAGCAGATTGTGAGAGAGAGAAGGGACGAACACCTGAAATGGCAATGAGCATGACGACATTGTAAATCAAACAAACAAAAAGGGATGCGGAAGAACGAATCCCTAATCATCAACCCCAAGCCTGAAGAACGAATCCCTAATCCCCAAATTCAAGAGCACAACCCCCAAATTCAAGCGTGAACCAGAAAAAGGGTGTGTCGTGAAGAAAGAGAGACAGGGTTACCTGAAGCAGAACAACATTGGGGCGAAGATAGAGTGACGCGCGGTGGAGGGAGACTCACGAACGACGCACAATGGTGACGAAATGACGGTGGAGGGAGGCTCGCGCGGTGTTTCGCAATGGGGCAGAGGAGATGCGTTCTGAGATGACTGTGTTTTGTAAAGGATTTGAAAAGATAAAGCAAAGGCGCGTCAACATTTTACATCGGTTGGATAGTTAACAGATCTAAAAATCATATTTCTACATCGGTTCCAAAAGATATTGATTTATAAAACCTCTATTTAATTTCAAAAATGTCACCACTTTTTTTTTTAAAATTAGTTAAAAACAATCTAAAAATCTCTTTTAGAATTCATATTTTACACTAGTGTTCTAGTTTCTGGTTATGATTTATCCTTCTCTTTAGTTTATGCTTTATGGTTTGCTGGTTTTGGTTCATTATCTAGTTGTAGTTTTGTTGTTTTATCCTTGGGGTTAATTATCAAAATGTGCTTTTGCTGATTTATCCTTGGTTTTTTATTCATTTATCCTTGTGCTTAGTGTAACATCCCGATTTTCGCTATTTTTTAAGATCGAAAATTTATATAAACAAACTTATATTTTATCCGAGATTTAGAAAATAATTTTGAATAAATCGAAGTCATATTCATAATCTACATCATCGTAGAAAGTTACGGTTAAATTTTGGGTTGAAAGTTCTGACGGAACCCGATTTGCATTTTCACTGACAGAAAAATTTTACTGATCAGAAAACCTAATTTTGACTCGTGAATGAAACAGTTAGGTTTTAAATCGAATTTCCAATGACTTTGGTTATTTTGAAAATTTTCACTAAAAAGTGAAATAATATAGATTATTTGGGCAAAATCTTGAATCGGATGAACAACGGAGCTGAATACGGGATTTTCGGGAACCGCTAACAGATAAAATTGAAGTCACTTCAAGCCAACTCACCTAGGTGAGTCATGCAAGTGACTCACCAAGGTCATGATGATGAGAAGGTGAAAGGACCATTATATCCTTAACCATTTGTTTTAATTTCAATTTTGTCCCTTGATGAAATGACTCTTTTACCCCTAAAATAAACAATTTTGGACATGCAAATTCCTCCTCTTCCATGCCTAAAATCAACTCACCCAAGGCCATTCACCCATTTTTCTTCACAAACTTCATGAACTCTCACATTTTCTCAAGTGAGACTTAGGCCAAAATTTCTGAAGAAAGTGTTTGGATTCTTGGACATTTTCATCATCCAAGAGATATATCTTACTCTCCTTGATCCATGAACCTTACGTTCTTCATTCATTTTCTTGATTCAAAGCCATAATCCATAGGTTTCAATTCTAAAGTTTTATGTTCAAAAATCTCTAGAACAATCCTTTTAATGTGAAATCAATTTCTATGATCTAGTCTTATCATCCTCTATCACTATCCAAAAGCATGTAATCAAATAACATGACTAGCCATTTATTTCTAGGTGTGGCCTAAACCACCCTTCTTGAAAAACCAAAAGTTTTGCTTCAATTTTTGTATAATGTAACTTGTTCTAGTGTTGTGTATACTTGAGGATCATTCATCCAAGAGTTAGAAATTTTTAGACATCTCTAGCCTTTTTAAGTCACCATGGCCAAACATAGACCTTATGAGGCAAGGAAATGTAGTTTGTTAATGTTAAAGTTTTGAATTGATTGTGCGAAGGTGGTTGTGGTTGAGTGGTTCGGGTGATTAACCGGAGGATTAACGGATTGAATCGGACAATGTTCATCCATAGAATTACCTTCGAGAGGTAAGAGGAGATGACCTAAGGAACTTAATTTCCGACACCTACGTACTGTCCTTATGTGTAAACTGTAAAATTTAAGAAAAGTAAGTTTTAAAAAGAAAAGTTTTTTTAGAAATCATCAACAGAGTTAAAATAATAAAACGAGGTATTTCGAGTAAAAGTATTTTCAAGAGTTAAGTTTTAGAAATAAGTTGGTTGTTAATTAAAGAAAAAGAGTTTTCATGAACGGTATTTCAAAAGTTATTTTCCCTTGGAGAAAGATTTAGAAAATTTGAAGGAAGTAGAATTTCAAAGTTTTGATGGTTTACTAAAGTATTTCAAAAGAAAAGTGGTTTTGATAAAGAGTTTTACCTTATGGAAAATCGATCCGAATGACTTTGTGTATAAGCTTCGAAGATGTGGGTTTTGTTTTGTATTTCAAAAAGACTAGTTGATTTGAAAGTGAGCCTAGAAATCGAGACGTCAGGGTTCTAGTGTTCTGCAGAACACGTGGATCGATGATCCATGTTAGTAAAGTGGTCCTGTAAACTTGTGGACAATTTGTATGATCTAGAATCCAAAACCCGAGACTGGTGCATCAGTTTATGATTTTGTGTTTGAGCCGTTGGACGGTGTGTTTGAGCTGTTGGACTGTGTGCCCTTTTTGGATACGTGTACAAATATTTTCCAACGATCCACTGGGTCACTTCGAAACCCTGTAGCTTGAGCTTCTTGATATTAACGACGAGGATGTTGTGGACGTTTGACGACGAGGTCAGGTCTCATTGGTACGGTGTATGCTAGGTAGAACGCTCTATTGTCCCTAAAGTTCTTTTATTAGACCAACTCTTAGGATTTATAATGTTTAAGTCAAGTCTTTCGACTGTGGTTGAGAATCTTGTGTATTAAGATATTAAAAAGGATATACGTCTAATGGTGAAGTGGAGTTCTTTTTGTAGATGATGAGCTTAAATTTATTTTCCTCTGGTTGTTAAAATTTTCCTTTGCTATCAGATTTCCACAATTACTCTATTAAGTTATCTTCGAAAAAGTTTTTATTTAACAAGAAAAAAGATAATTTGGGTTACGAAATGTGACACCGGGAGGGAGTGTTACACTTACGGTTTGCAATGAAGTAAGATTGAAGAAGTAGTATTGGACGGGCTTCTGAATTTGGGGGTTTAAGGTTTGTAGTGGACTGAGGTTGAAGATGACCTTTCTTCTCACTTTACATAAACGGCGTCATTTCTGGTCTTCAACTTATGTTTTTTATTGACAATTTTCCATACTTAAAAATGTCTTGGTCGACATCAGCAAGATAATGACACATTTTTTAACTCAAACGAAGCCTCGTTAACAAAAGGATTAACGTATCCTATGGGTTGACATTTTCAAAGACTAACTAGTTCATTTTTAACGAACCATTTTGGGCACCACGTTTTTTAGGGATCATTATGGGAGCATAGACTAATGATTTTTTTTTTTTTATGTTCACTTGGACTAGTGAGTTTTTTTTATGTCATTCACTTAAAAATAAATTAATACTATTACTTTTTTAATTTGGATAATAGTTATGTGTTATAATTAATTTTTTTAAATAAAAATAGCTAAAATTTAATAATGAATATACCTAGATTTTTAATAAAATCTATATTATGAAATTTACAAAAGTGAAACAAATAAAAACTAAAAACTAGAAATATATCATCAAATTAAGGTGATGAGCTAGTGAGTTATAAGTAAAATAAAGGATGAAATAATAGTGGGGTGTGAAGGCATATGGATGTATAGGGTGACAAAATTACGTGTACCTACCAATACCCGTGGTTAAAACCCGCTATGTGTTTGGTTCGAGTAGCTTAACAGGAACCCGCAGGTAAAATAAAAGGATTTTTTCCTCTACCTGATTATTAATGAGCGGAGGCAGGTATTAAGGTACCTATGCCCATGAGTACCCAATATATGAAATTACTTAAATATCCTGTAACTTATATATATGGTATCCACGAAAATGTCACGACTAGTCGGACTATTGAAAAAATATATGTTTATTATGTGATAAGAAAATATTTTCTTTTGTTTTGAGATTTTTTTGATATTTTTAAAATTTTCATAGTTTAATATATATCCATTAATTTACATGAAATCCATTTAAAACCCTACTAACGAATATTCATGTAGGTAAGGGGTTCGTACGAAACAAATTTTCATCCGGTGAGACGGGTGGCGAGGATTACTAACCGTGTATGAAAGGTTAATTACAGAACATGCATGTTAGTATATTTGGGCAAAGAAAAAAGCGAGCCACTCATTATTTATAAATTAAAAGCACAAATTTTTTATAGATGTTGAGATTATTTCTGAATAAAATCCTTATAAAGCAAAGAAAGATTTTTTTGTTGCTAAATTATTAAATGTGGTATTTAATTTATTTCCAATTTCTTTCTAATATATGAAAATTTCTTTTCCTCATATAGAAAAAAACAAGAGAATCTCCCCTTTTTCTAACTCTTAAAATATATTTTTGTGTTTTGTTTTCGGAAGATGCAAATCTTAAGTTTTTAAAATCGATTCAATCATGTTACCAAAAAAAAAAAAATCGATTCAATCTTAAAGATCATTTAATAGATTACGATTTTCATCAATTTTATCAACTCACAAGTAAATACATTCTTACTCATTTTATAGACAACTTCAAGAGTCTTAATCATCTAATGTATATACAGTGTCTTATCTCATGTGTTACCAAAATTTTTTTGGCTAAAGTATACTTTTGATCCTTCTCTTTATTTTAGGTTTCAATTTGGTCCCCCTTTTATTTTTTGTTCCGAAATGATCCTTTATTTTTATTTAAGGTTTCAGTGTGGTCTTTTTCGTTTAAATTATGGTATGAAGATGACCACATTGGTATAACTTTTGTGAAATAACGGACCATTTCTGTAAAAGAAATAAAAGAGGGACTATGTCGAAACAAAAAATGGGACCACATGCATTTAACTTTTGCAAAATAAGGGACCATTTAAAAAAAAAAAAAGAAGGGACCACGTTGGTATAACTTTTCAAAATAAGGGACCATTTCAGAACAAAAAATAAAATAGGAATCAAATCGAATCTTAAAATAAAGATAAGGGGTCATTTCAAAACAAAATAAGAGACCATTTCAGAAGAAAAAAAATCCCAAAAAACGTTAAAAGTAGGTCGACATTATCCTTTAATCGCCATTGCGCGGAAGCAGACACACACACACACACTCTCTCTCTCTCTCTCTCTCTCATAAAAGCAGCATGTCACCCCAAATTCAATTACTCCTTCTAACTTTCCGTTTCTCTTTTCTTTCTCTTTAGATTCTTTTTTCTCTCTCTGCAACAACAATGGCAGACGAAGAAGAATCGTCCAAGATTATATTGTTGAAGGCCGTCGAGGGAGACATCTTCGAGGTATCGCCGTCAATCGTCAAAGAGATGCAAACTGTTCAGTCCTTCATCGATGATGATTCCAACATTACCTCCTCAATCATTCCCCTTCTCAATGTCCACACCTTCGAGCTCTCTAAGATCATAGACTACTATGAGTACCACCTCCGCTTCCGCAAAGGCAAGGTCGTCACAACCACCATCGTGGATGACGAGGCAAAGGAGTTCAACACACAGTTCGTGAAGCAGCTGAGTCATGATGAGTTGAAGAAGCTAATGTTGGCATGTAACTACCTGAATGCGAAGGAGCTACTCGATTTCTTGAGCCAAAGCCTCGCGAATCTCATAGAGAACAAGAGCGTTGAGTTTGTGAGGAATATCTTCGGCATTGTTAGTGATTTCACGCCTGAGGAAGAGGCACAAATCCGCGAAGACAATGCATGGGCTTTTCGAGACGTCGATGAAGATTGAATCCAATTGAATCATTAAGAGAAAACCACAATTTCAGTCCTATAACATCAATTACATTAGTCTTTGGTCATAGGTTATTATTATTTGAATAAATACCAAAGTTCGAAAATGCGGCTTTTAATTCAGTTTTTAAAGAAATGAAATTTTTGAATTTAATCTTCAAAAAAATTAATCGAGGTTCAAAATAGTCTTTGATGTGGATTAATATGTTCCTTATATTTGTCTTAAAACATACTAATTTGATTGTCATTTGAGATTCTTGAGAAAAATTGGGATTTTTCATGTTATTCATTTTTCAAGAATTGAATTGGGGAACACATTTTCTTTGAGCAATGAATTTGGGTATTTATTATTATTATTATTATTATTATTATTATTATTATTATTATTATTATTATTATTATTTTAGTTTTTAATTTTATAATTACTAATCATATTAACTCATGAAAATAAATATTTATTTAACCGTTAGATTATTGTAATATCCCAAATTTCCTGATTGGATAAATAATATTACCCAATAAATAGAAGGAAACTATCTTTGAGGGAGAAGTATTTTAACGGTGTTTAAGAATAAATTTTTGATTTATGGAGCAAGAAATGTTTAGAATTAAGACAGGGGTGTATTAAGTAGTTGAAGGGGGTGTAAAGAGTAAGTTGAGCTTTATTATTAAAAAGAAAACAAAAAATAAAAAAATAGAAAGGGATAAGAGGAAGGGGGATACGTGAGAGAGGGAAGAAAAAACAGAAAAGAAAGAGAAGAAGAAAGAAAGAGAGAAAAAGGAGAAGGGGAAGAAGAGAAAGCTCAATGGGAGAAGAAGAGAAGAAGGAAAGGAATGAGACTTCAATGGAGCAAGGAGACGAAGAGCTAGGTTTTCAACCATGGAGAATGATGAAGAGAAGAGTGGAAGATTGCCTTTCGAGAGAATGAAGTCAAGAGAGAGAGCTAAGATTTTGGAGTAGAGAGGGAATAGAGCAAGGTGAGGTTTAGGATCCAAGCTTGTTTGAGGTGAGTTTCCTTAGTTTAGTGCTTGGTAATCATAAATTCAAGCTTAGGAATTATGATTTTTGCTTTTATTGTTTGATTTCATACTTGCATGTTGATTATATGAATTAAAATGATTGAAGATTGATGTTGTAAATTATTTAAATTTCATGCATGTGTTTTGTTTGGGAAAAGTCCCAAATGAAGTTGCTGGCTAGAAACCCGTATAGACATATGTGCAGTATCTTACTTATAACTATTTCTATGAGGATTTTTTTAGTATGATTCTTGTTTTTTTGGAAACTGCACTCGATTTTCTACAGTTTAGGCATTGATTTTGTTGTTTTTCATTGAGTATTGATAAAGAAAAACCTGTTATAAGTCAGAGGACAATTGCTGTCCTATTTTTTGAATGCAGTAACTTTTTGGTTAAAACTGTACTTTTTGGACAGTTTTTTCTCAAAAGTAAAATTTTATTTATAAAGTAGACATGTTAATCTTTCCATAGAGGGGTCGTTTTACTAAATCCGACATCGTTTGGTATTTTAATAAAATCGTAGAAGTTGGCTAAAAACTGCAGGATTTCTGGATATATTGCTGATGCAATTTCTTGTGAATTACTTGTTTGAGGGCTGCTTTGGCTGAGTTAATTTAATTATGCAGTAGCATGATAGATATGTAAATCACCACTTGACATCCAATAGTGGTAACATGACTACATCCGACAAATGATTTTGATTAGGCAAGTTATCGAGGGCATTTCATATGTCAATCATAGAGTCCTTCCCTTTTGGAAGGCAATCACTGAGTCCTTCCCGTTTGGAAGGCAAGAAGGTAAGTGCAAAGCAAGTGGGACGCCGCTTGTGGTCATAGACGCATGATCTGCCTTACATCATAGAGCTTACCTTGGTGCGCGGGGGACATCGACGTTTTTCA
This sequence comes from Ammopiptanthus mongolicus, assembly GCA_039655645.1. Classification (NCBI taxonomy): domain Eukaryota; kingdom Viridiplantae; phylum Streptophyta; class Magnoliopsida; order Fabales; family Fabaceae; genus Ammopiptanthus; species Ammopiptanthus mongolicus. The sequence continues at coordinate 17,297,668 of CM077351.1, read as the reverse complement.
CTGATAAAAGTACAAGGGATGTCCAAGTGTGTGATTTATATATATGATGCACTATGTACAAGTTTTTATATTATATATATGTATATATTGAACTAAGTGCCTTGTTTGCAGGGAACTCACTGAGATTTCATATCTCACCCTTTCATCCTTTTGTTCTAGGTTGTTCCTTTCCTATGTTGGGAACTGTGAAGTATCTCCGGAAATACTTGGCAGTTATCCCAATGTAAGCTGAGGTTCTTGAGGTCGTTGCCGGATCGAAGTCTAGAATCTTTTTTTTTTTTATGTTTACAATTAGTGTATAATGTCTATTGTGGATACTTTTTTTCCTTTAAAAATGAGATGTATTCCAAATCAAACCTTGTACCATGTTTTTGTAAATGATTGTAAAATCCTATTGATTGTTGGGGTGCTATATTTATCTTGTGTAGTTAATGGTAAGTAGTATCCTAATGTACATTGGAGTATTACATTATGGTATCAGAGCAGTTCGATCCCATCGGACTGTGAGTTATGTGTCTAGTATGATCCGGCTTAGTATGTCTGTCAAATAAGTTATGTGGGTTGATATTGTTCTAATTTTTTCATGTGAGTTAATGAGGTAGGCCACCTCAGGTATTCGCGTAAAGAATGATGAAGAGTATCACCCTGTTAGAACAAGTCTTTTGCAAAAGTCCATCTTTTCGTGAATGTTTCTGGTCGTACACCCTTTTTGGAAACAGATTTTCAAACCTTTAAAACGGTTGAAGCTTGTGAACATATTAGTTGTTTATAAATCGAGTTGAGTCGTAATTGCCTGTGAAGTGTTGGATTAGTAAAGGTTATAACTGGAATGAAGGTACAATATATCCGTGAATTGGTTGAAAAACTTTCCCGGATATCAATGTCCCATGATGCTCTTTATTTGTCCATTTCGGATTTCATCTTCAAAATAGTTTGCTTCTTTTGTGACTTCTTTATTACATGTTTGCTATATGATAAAATGATTGAATCACTGCTTTCTCCAAAATTTACTTCTGATGTTGCTTAAACTTCTTTGGGTAGTTTGATCCTGTGTGCAGAGAGTGGAATTAAAAGCACAATTGGTGTCTTTTGATCTTACCTTAACACAATAAGTATGCCTAAAACACTGTTGGCTTAAATGCTTGGGGTTTGGCTATCTTTTGGATACTGAACTGAAAATTGGATAAGGATATAGAGGAGTCAATGGGAAGGTAGTCAGGGTATGAGAAATCGCTATAGTTTTGTATTTGATAGTGTGGTTGTTGATTGGTAAGTTGTTCTAGTGATTTATTAAGTTTCTTGCCATGTCCTTCTTGCAATTACTGCCTATTCACATGATGTTGATTGCCTATAGATTGATAGGTATAGATTAGTTGATATGACGAGTCTCAATACGTTGTTTGAATGCTGCCTTGCCTTCCCTTATTTGGTGAACTGTTGGAGTCATTCTTAGTAAGTTGTAATGTTTGAATTGTTGTTGATTTTGGCTAGTTGACCTATATATGAAATCATAGTGCTGATTTTTTTTATTTGGAATGCTCGAGTATGAAACTGAACGCTAATATTAATAATACAACTTTGCATGCTACGTGGTACTATTATGTTTATTGCAACTTGGGGGAGTATCCGGTATGATTGTTAATCCCCTTCACCAATCTAGTACTCTTGGATATTACAAGTCTCGAATGCATACATGGGGTGGATACTTGTGTCTACTCCTAAGTTTCATCTATTACGCCTAGGCAACCTGAAGTTGCCAGGATAACCGCATGTTCGAGTTATGTTTAATTATGTGTTTTCAATTCTAAAATATAAGGAAAATAGATATATGTCAAAAGTTGAAAACTTTTACAAACAAAGAACCAGATTATGGAATGAATTGTTCTTCCTCTTTTCTCCTTCCTTGCTGTTTTCCCCAAATCAATTTGAAACCCTAAAACCCCAACTCCTCACCAGTTTGACAATATACATGGAAGACCTTGGACAACACATCCGTCTCCAAATTATATTGACAGAAGTACATGCTATAAGTCCCCAATACTATGTAGCGATGGGTCTGAGAATCATATCTCCAGAACCCTGGCCAGCAGTGGCCACTCACAGACTAGCCAAAAGGCACTACCTCAAAAGAAAATCCTAAGTTGGTCTAGTACTAACAAAGGACACACTACCTAACATACGCGGTATTCCGGAGACTGAGTCTTGTCTTCAACCATCTGCACCTCTTCGTCGTCAGCATCGAGCAGATCAAGTTGCTGAGTCCCTAAATGACCCAGAGAACTGTTCCCAGACATCTGAACATGTATCCAAAAACACAATAGGGTGTCCAACATGTGCAGGTAAGGGTGAGAAACCAATATATGAATCCAAAAACACAACATGTATATACCCAACCACATACAGCAAATTCATATAATCATGTCTCACAAAATATCATCATGCATAACATAGTACAATATATATCAAGGTACTAGCAGTAAAACACAAGGGTCTCGTGCTCCATAGTCAACGTTATTTTCAAAATGTACGCATGAACACTTCCACATAAGTCAACTAATATTCAATCCTAAAATTTCCGGATATCCCATCACCAAATGAATGAGTTGATCAAGTCCGGGGTACATTGGCCATCAGGCAACAATATCTAGAACCAGCGTGCCGTAATAACTAGCACCAACGTGCCATAATAACTACATTATCCAACTCTGGGTACAATAAGAACACACAGCACATATGACATCAGTGTCCATCAAGGCACAATGTCACATGATGACACAAGTCATCCCCCAGGTTTCCTTTCCCATGAAAGTCCCCTCATTTCACGGCACGTCTGTCAAAAACATGAATGCATGAGAAAATCATTTTGTTTTCGACAGTTTATTTTTGTCATAGCAATATTTTCATGTTGAAGCATCAACGCTATTAACCACCATAATGTCTTAGACTCTTTAAGCCTTTACAACATCTTTCTCAAAACAGGACATATAGTCCAAAACAGCTCGAACCCTAAAAATCCCTAACCGATGCACCAGTCCAGGACTTTGGATTCAAAAGCATAAAAGCGTTCGCAAGCTTACAAGACCCCAACGATTGTCCGCAAGTTGACAGGACCAACACACTGACATGGATCCTTGATCCACATGTTTTTGCATAACCCTAGAATCTTGACGTCTTGGTTTCTAGTTTCTAAGTCAAAATCCACATTTTCCTTGAAAACCCAAAAACTACAACCTAAATCGCCGATACTTACACAAAGTCCTCGAGATCGGTTTTTCCATAAAACAAAACTTGGTCTAAAGACCATTTCTTTTCTTTATGTCGTTTTTCGATAAAACACAAACCTTGAAAAGCAGTTTGTAAAAACCCTTTTTCTTGGATAAAACCAAATAATTTGAAATCACGTTTCTCGAAAACGTTTTTGCTCAAAAGGTTAATTTTATTATTTCAAAACCCAATAAAGTTTTCCAAAAATACTATTCATTCTAAAAACTTCATTTTTCTTTAATAAAACCAAACTTTCACTATTTTGCCATTTAAGTTAACTTACCCTTAAAAAGCAAACATTTATTATTATTTTATTCCAAAAAGCTAATTAATTTATTTTTCTCTTAAAATTAATTGAAAAACAATAAAATATTATTATTTTTCTCCATTTCACCTCTCAAGCTTCTTAAAGCTTTTACGTTACATAATATTGGATCCTAATCGGTATTAGGTCCTTTAATGCAATGACCCCCACAAAAGGGCATGCAATACATCCATACATTTATTTCAAATGCTATGCCATACATTCACACATAAGCAGATATATCATGCATAAGCAATTATCAGTAGTAAAATAATTCACATCACAAATAATCAAACTCAGATAAATATTTACATCCCAAATACACAAACATAGTATATAGCTGTCGGAATTGGAATTCTTCAGGTTTATCCCCTTACCTCTTGGAGTTCCCAGGGTAAGTGCAACCTCCCGGTCGATCTGAACTTCGCTCGATACTCCGCCGATTACTACACACATACAATAAATCAATGTATTAACACAGAATACAAAGATTTCTCGTATTTCCCTCCCTCTAGGGTTTGCCCCTTTGATTTTAAAAATAGCTAGGGAGCTCCAAAAATTCTCATCTCTTGGATACTATCCTAACTAAGTGAGATAACCCTAGATACAAGCTTAAAATACCAAAAACCTACAAAATCCTACCCTCCCACCAAAGGGGTAGGTTCGGCCCTTCTTCTCCATAAGAGCTAGAGAGCTCTTTTGGTTTCCAACTCTTGGATTATGAAAGGATACCATAAACCTAGATCAAAGAAATTGGTTTGGTATTAAAAGGATTTTTCTACAATTTTTCATGCATTTTTGAAGTTTATGGGTTAAAAACCCTAGCTCCATGAAAATCAGATTTTGAAGGAGAGAAAGGGGTGATTGAGAGAGACGGGAGAGAGTTACTACCTCCTAGATGAATTTCTTTAAGAGAAACAAGCTTGAATCACCAAAACTTCAAGTTTTTCAAGCTTCACAAATGGAGAAAATGAAGAACTTAAGAGACAAAGAAGAAACAAAAGTGAGAGTGGGGGAGAAGGGAAGTTGGCCATATGGCCTTAGAGAGGTGAGTGGGTGAAATAGATACTTTCACATAATGGCAAATTTGTAAATTAAGTGAAGGGTATTTTGGTAATTTTGCATAAAGACCAAGGGCAATTTGATCATTTCGCATCCAGATATTTTGAAAATCATCATGACATTGACACCAGTCCCTAGGTGACTTGACACTGACTTGACATAAGATTATCCGCTCGTGGGCCCCGTGAAGCCCTTATACGGTTCCAATCGTCACCTAGTTCGATTCTTGGCCCGAATATAATATATTATTTTCATTGTCAGGACGGATTTTAACAAAAATATAGAGGGTCGAATTCTATGACTAATGGTTCTAACCGTTAGTAAAAATTAGGTCTTTATAGTAATAAAACTCTACTACCCGTGAAACATAAACCGAGCTTCGTTTGAGTTTTTGGCCCAAAATTTAATCGTAGGCTCCTACAATTATATGGAGCATGAATATGATTTTAGTTTTTCCAAAATCATTTTCTAAAGTACAGATAAAAATATAAACTCATTTATATAGTTTATTGTTATTAGAAAGCGTGAAAATTGGGATGTTACAGGTGGGAAGTAATCTCTTTTGAAGTTCATGCATCAACTTCTCTTTCAGTTCCGCTTGTTATATCCAACCCTTTGCATCAGCTACCTTACATATTTTTTTCGGCTATCATGAATGAAGTGTTTTCCTCCGTTGTTGTGTTTGCGAACATAGCACGCCGTTCTAATTTGCAGTTGGAGGTGTGTGGGTTTCTCAAGGAAGAAGGAAGGATCCCTAATTTCCACCATTAGTATGATGGAAAACAGAAATGAGGGGTCCCTTTCTTGAGGGAGAAGGTTGTAAAAAAGAAACGAGAGACATCCCTTTCAATCAACAAGGGAACATAGAGAAAGCGATCCCTTTCTATCATCAGGTGTAGGGCTAGCAATGAACTAAATCAACTTGAACATAGTTCGAAACTCGACTCAATAAATAGCTCGCTGAACTTGGTTCATGAACCAAATGAGCTAAACTTGAGCTAAAAATTGAGCTTCTTAAATAAATGAGTTGAACTTGAGCCAGATATAGTTCTACTCGTTTAATTCATGAACCAACTCGATAATTATATATATATATATATATATATATATATATATATATATATATATATATATATATATATATATATATATATATTTAAATACATTATTTAAATATTAAAATTTATTTAAATAATATATTTTGTATAAAATTTTTTGACAATATTTTGTATTAACTTTTAAAACTATTCAAATTTTTTTTTAGTGAGTGAGGAGGGTCGGATACTTATTTTGACTTTTGATTGATACAAGTCGAGCTAACGACCTGAACCGAGCTGCTCGCGAGCTTGAATCGATTCGGGTTCGAGCTAAAAAAAAGGTTCATGTTGAACTCGAGTCGAGCTATGAGCTGAACAAATTTTTATCTAGTCGATTTGAGCTGAACCAAGTTCGACTCGGTTCGACTCATTTTCAGCCCTAATCAGGTGTAACATCCCAAGAAATAAATAAAATTATAAATAGGCATTAACATTAGCAAATAAAATTAATAGAGTTTTAGGGGATTAGAATTGATTATTCCGATGGAAGAAGTAAAGAGGTGGCGGCAGCAATGTGCTCCGTGTAACATCCCAAAATTTGGACCTCCTTTTATCCGAAATTCTACGTAAATTGTATTTCTCAATTTCATAAAGATATCGTTTGTACTTGATGCATTCATATGAATTGTAGCTCTATCTCTTAGCTTTCCATAGATACAAAATTCTTCCAAATTGGATTCTTGTAGCTCAAGTTATATCCAAATTCGTACACATTTGTCAGGTTCTAGCGCTGACACCATTTTCCCAACTTATATCCCATTTTTTAACCCTCTAAAATTTCTATTCAAATTTTGTAGCTTTCATAAAAGTTGTAGATATTTCTTTTATCTTTCCAACGATATAAAGATCGTAACTTTTAGATGTCTTTAACTCAAGATATGTGCGAAATACTGAACTGGACACTAGGTAAGTGGGCCATAATGCATTTTTACGCGTTGTGGGTTATTGGGCCTCTATAAATAGACATTTTAACACCCTTAGTGTGTGGTTTTGAACCCTAATTATACCCAAAAACTCGTAAGCGGCTAAGACGAGAAGAAATAAAAGGATTTGGGGAGAAGAAGAGACCTTAGACGTGAGGTAGGGAGATCAAAGGAGTAGCCCTAAAAGAATGAGGAGATTTCTTAGAGTTTTCTTGGCTTGTTCGTGGGAAACGCTTGGAGATTCTTGGAGGTTTTCAAGAGGTGAGTAAAAACGAATTTTTCTCACCCTTCTATGGTGCAATCGATTTTGGGGAAAGGGGTTTGTTTTATCTATAGATTTATGGTAAAATTTCAATGAAATAATGCATATTTGGTCAAATCCTATTTTCTGAATTTGGGGGTTTTGTGCAAAAACGAAATTGATGTTTAAAATAGAGATTTTTGTGATATGAATCTCATGAATGATTGTTATTCTATGTGAATGTATGAATTACCCGATGTTTGAGTTGGCATGCTTTTTATGTGATGTAATTGTCATGAGATATAAAAGAGTTTTGGTATGCCTATGTGTTTTTATGGCATGATAATGTGATTGTTGATTATTGATTGTTTGATATGCACTTAATACTACCACAGTAGGAGTATTAAGGGTTGAGGAAATACCACCATTTTAGCGGTATTGACCTTGTGAAAAACATCACCAATATAGGGATGTTGACAATACCACCATTGTATAGGGGTATTGGAATTGAGAAATATCCTATGGTAGGGGTTTTGAAATGAGAAACATCACCACAGCAGGAATCAATGTCGAAAAATACCACCATTGTAGGGGTATTGAAATGAGAAACATCACCACAGCAAGGATGTCGAAAAATACCACCATTGTAGGTGTATTGAAATGAGAAACATCACCACAGCAGGGTGTCGAAAAATACCATCATTGCAGAGGTATTGACTTGGTAACTTCATCACTACAGGTGAGGTCGAAATACTCCTCATGAGTAGGGGTGTGCTATGAGACACCATTGTTGTGTGCTTATGATTAGTCGAATAAGTGCATGAGTTAAATGTTAATTGTTGATAATTGAATTATGTGATGTGTTGGTCTGAATATTTACATTCTTGATATTAACTACAACAGAAAAGGGATTAGACAGCATTTATTTTTTGCCTACAACAGCGCTTACAAGCGCTGTTCATGTAACTGTTGTGGTAAGTTGGAAAGAAAAGGCAGCGATTCTGAAGCGCTGTCTAAAAGATAATTAGACAGCGCTTCCTCAAGGAAGCGCTGATTGGTGTGACTAAAACAGCGCTTCCTCAAGGAAGCGCTGTCTATATACCATACACAAACATAGCGCTTCCTCAAGGCAGCGCTGTGTAATTATCTTTTAGACAGCGCTTCCTTGAGGAAGCGCTGTGTTTTGTGAATTTTAGACAGCGCTTTCTTAAGGAAGCGCTGTCTATACCCTTATTTTTTTAAAAAAAATTTACATTCTTTTTTCAATTATCCATCCCCCTGCACTCAACAAAACCAATACATACCAGCTGCAATTTCTCATCAAAACCAGTACATATATACCAAAATAACCATTCAAGTATAATTTCTATACCTTAATTACTAACACAGTATACAAAAGTAAGGTTAACTTAGTTGTATATACAAAAAGAAGTCTGCTCTTAAAATTTGTAATACACTAACAGTACTAACAGACGTTCACTAACAACACTTATACACTATGTACACTATAACAATACTTTACACTGCATACTATAGCTTCACTACTTAATACTAGCTAGCTGCATGTAGGTGCACTTTATATATATCCAAGCTTGTTGCTGCCCCTGCAGACAAGATACACACAACTTAAATTTACAACACATCAACAAATTAGATATACACACACACAATCACTTGGACAATGCACACAAACCTAATAGGAGTGGCACTACTCTAACTTATAACATCATAGCATATGTGTACTCTACCTTTATTTTTGGATAAAATTTGTAACAACATAGCGACACCACTCTTCCCTGAGTTCAATAAGTTGATCGTCATAATGTCTATCACATTTATACTCAGGAAAGTACTGCGAAATGAAAATTAAATCAATTAGAATTAAAGTACATTTAATTAATGATAAAATGTGTGTAATTTAATTATTAAACTAGAGCTAAAATTACATACCATCGTTGGGATTTGCGTTTGGTTTTGAACGATGATATCCTTGATAAACTTCAGGACATAGTAGCCACAATCATCGCTATTCGGTTGGCGGGGGCACTATAAAACCGAAAATAATAAATTAAAAGTTTCAAAAGAAAACAATATCGCTAACTATGTGATATACTATATGATTTAATGACTCACCCTACGTTGCATGGTGACAAAAACAAGGTCATATAATCTGGATTTTCTAATGACAAGCGATCAGTTATATATTGTTGATGCCCAGATCCTACTTGCATAGCTGTTCGTAAAGGGCATAGAAATCTGAACCTCTGAGTCCTTTGGCAGCATTTCCCCTTGGTTCTCCAAGCACACAACTTAATTCAGTTGATTATGACCCAAATTAGGTATATATCCAGAGAACAAAGAGAAAATACAAACCAATGACATTCTTAGATCAAAAACGAAATAAGACATACAATAATATGGATTGAATGCGAAGTTAAAATCTCAGACTGTCCACTTTGGACAATTCAAGAACAACTTGTATGTTGTGCCCAAAACAATATACAAATCGTTCTTGAACAGGAAACTAAGGTTAATGCATGTGTATACCGATGCTAAAATAAACATGTCTAATGTTACAACTAAATGATTAAAAAAAGTCAGGGGAATAACAAGTACCGTAGTGAAGCCGAGCAGCTTGAACAGCAGAGAGTTGATTGACAGAGGTGCCTGAGAGAAACAACGTTTTATTAGTTTCTTTATTTCTTCCAAAATCAAATACCAAATTTTAAAGGAAGTACCAAGAGCTAGTCAAGTAAGCTACCTGAGAGAGGAGGCAACCGAGCACACCAACAAGTTTGCTCCAATCGAGCAAACACCAACAATGAAACTAAAACTGAAATCAAGCAAACACAAGCACACACACATACACATATCAAAACTCATAATTGATCACTAACCTATCAACTAAGAAGCAATGTATAACAAAGTAGACCAAATCAAACCATACTTACCTTTTCAAGAAGATGCTGTTTAGGAGGTGCAAGCAAGTAGTTCGGAATGCAACCCAACTGGCCCAAGATTTCAAATCTCTGCATTGCAAATAACATACAACTACATCAGAAACATAAATCCAACCTGAGATAAGTTGAGACATAGGTCTTAGGTTCAATGCTCTTGTAAAGCATAAAAGTACTAACCATTTTATATACATTATGGTTAGGAAAAAAAAAAGTTGAATTCGAACATGAAACAAAAGTCATTGTGTATGCACATTACTCAACAGTACAACCAACACCACAAGGGCCAAATTCATGATTATCAACTCCAGGGAAATGACAGTGTCTGCTTCTTGGCAAATGTAAGAGATGATGGATTAAAAAAACTCAAGAACTATCCCTATGACAGTATTGAAAATGTGTCACGAGTGAGCTATGATGGATTAGACATTCCATAACAAAAAATATTTCTACACATTGCATTTTTTTTCACTGCATTACCAATTCTCTGTTCTTTACCAATGTCATTCGCTAACAAAACCAAATCAGAGCAGGGATGTTGTCCTCATTCTTATCATTTAATTCAAATATATAAGCTGAAAATGTAAAATACAAGAATTTAACAGCCTAATAAGATAATCTATATTACTATTTTAAAAATTCAAATTTTACAGTATATAGGGAATGAAGGGGTTATAGGGAAGAGGAGGGTTTGCAGTGAAGACGGGGTTGCAGGGAATGATGGGTTACCTGAGAGCTTGTAGTGAAGAAGAGGGCTTTCAGAGAGAAGGTGGTTGTCGCGTTGGGTGAAGAGGTGGTTCTCGCGGCGGTTCTCGCGTTGGGAAGAGAGCAGGCCGCACGAACAATGCACTTGATGAGAGGTGGTTCTCGCGGTGGTTTGAGAATTAATGGTGTTTGCGGTGGTTCTAGCGGAGGTTAAGGTTCGAGAATGGTGGCAATGATGAGGATGAGTGGTGTCTGAACTTAGGTCGTGGAGGAGGCAATGAACAGTGCGTGAGTGTTTTGTGTGAGCGCGCGAGGAGGAAGTATACGTTATGAAAATTTAATGCAAGGGTGAAGGAGAATAGACAGCGCTTACTCAAGGAAGCGTTGTCTTAGTGTGACCTTAGACAGCACTTCCTTGAAAAAGCGCTGTCTATTCCCATACATTAGACAACGCTTCCTTAAGAAAGCGCTGTCTATTCTCTTATCAACCTTTTAACAGCGCTTCCTTCATCAAGCGCTGTCTATTCTCATTCATCTAACAGCGCTTGCTAGGAGAAACGCTATTGCACATTCTCTGCATCATTAAACACAGCGTTTCACTAGAAAACGTTATTGAAGGTGCGCTTCAAAGGCATAATCTGGCGTAGTGATTATAGAAATTTTTTATTATTTTTGGAAATAGAAGATGTCATGGTTGTTTTTCCGATTACTGCGCCAGCTGAGAATAACATTGTTTGCGAACTTATTTTAGAACTGTTTTTATTCACTGGGATTCCCATTTCATTAATAGTTTTATTTTCAGAGCATAAGGACGTCATTCTTGAGACCGAGGAGGCTTAAAGACTAGAATTTCTCCTTAGCATTATCATTGTTTGGTTAGTATTATGATGTATTGGAGTTGTTTGGTGGCTAAGACCATAGTTATGTTATTTTATTCTTTTGGATTTTTAGTACACGCCCGGTTTTGGGGTTTTTGAACTAATTTGTTATTTCAGTATTCCAAGATTTATCGATGTAAAGACTATTTTGGAGGTTATCATTATTAATGAAGTATTATATTATGAAAAATTTTATTTCTCTAAATTTTATTCATATAATTTTATCTTAGGTTACTAATATAACAAAGGATGTTACATCAGGCACAATTTATCAATAAAGTCACATTTTGGACATTAATGTACCTTACATCATCTTTTTTGGACTTCATAGTGAATTACATTTTGGATTTTATTGAGTAAGTTTTCTTTCATCTTTCCCATACAAGAAAGGGAACTCGAGAAATGAAAAAGATGATGGATTAAGAAATATTTGGAATTTGGAATTTGGAAATGTTAAAATTTGGAGTGTGAATGATAATAACACAAAGGTGAGTTATTTTTAGGAGAGTTTGGTTCAATTGATCTGTATTTTGAGATTTTTTTAAAAATTTTTAAAATTTTCATAGTTTAATATATGGTGAACTCTTCGATACCACAAGGGTAACTTTACCCTGCCTATGTGGTCCAATTAGATGGTGAGAACCATTTGACTTGACTCACTAACATGACCCATTTAATTGAGGTGTCACATTCTAGTTGGACATGATAACTTTTACCCCAAAATTATCAGGGGTACCGAAGAAGGCACCTTAATATATATCCATTAATCTTCATAAAATCCCTTTAAAACCTGAGTACAAATATTCATGTGAGTACGGAACTCGTACGAAACAAATTTTCATCCGATGGGGTCGATAGCGAGGATCACTACGAGTGTATGAAAGGTTAATTACAAAACATGCATGCTAGTATATTTGGGCTATGAAAAAACGAGTCACGCATTAATCATTTGTAAATTATAAGCACAATATTTTTTTATAGATGTTGAGATTATTTCTGAATAAATCCTTATAATGCAAAGAAAGATTTTTTTTGTTGCTAAATTATTAAATGTGGTATTTATTTATGTACGATTTCTTTCTAATATGTGAAATTTTCCTTTTCCTCATACAGAAAAAACAAGAGAATCTCCTCTTTTTTTAACTCTATCTATTTTTGTGTTTTGTTTTTAGAAGATGCAAATCTTTAAGTTTTTAAAATCGGTTCAATCTTAAAGATCTAATTGATTACCATTTTTATAAATTTTATCATGTCACATGTAAATACGTTCTTACTCATTTTATAGACAACTTCAAGAGTCTTAATCATCTAATGTATATACATTGTCTTATCTGTTGTGTTCCCAATTTTTTTTTGGCTAAACTATACTTTTGATCTTTATCTTTATTTTAAATTTTAATTTAGTCCCTCTTTTATTTTTTGTTCCGAAATGGTTCTTTGTTTTTATTTTAGGTTTCAATGAAATCTTTTTCGTTTAAATTATGGTATGAAGATGACCATATTGGTATAAATTTTGTTAAATATTTTCAGAGTTTCACATGAAATCCATTTTTCGATATAACTTTACAAAATTTTCGAAATGGTCAAATTGAAGATGACCTTTTATTTACTTGGTATAAACATTATTTTTAACATATAAAAGGCACGAATATTCAAAACAATGGCATAGAATCGTCCAAGATGGTATTGTTGAAGGCCGTCGAGGGAGACATCTACGAGGTATCATTATCAATCGTCAAAGAGATGTGAACTGTTCAGTCCTTCATCGATGACGATTCCTCCATTACCTCCTCAGTCATTCCCCTTCTCAACGTCCACACCTTCGAGCTCTCCAAGATCATAGACTACTATGAGTACCACCTCTGCTACCGCAAAGGCAAGGTCGTCGCAACCACCATTGTGGACGGCAAGGCAAAGGAGTTCAACACACGGTTTGTGAAGCAGCTGAGTCATGACAAGTTGAAGAAGCTAATGTTGGCATGTAACTACCTAAATGCGAAGGAGCTACTCGATTTCTTGTGCCAGAGCCTCGCGAATCTCATAGAGAAAAAGAGCGTTGAGTTTGTGAGGAATATCTTCCACACTGTTAGTGATTTCACGCCTGAGGAAGAGCCACAAATCTGCGAAGACAATGCATAGGCTTTCCGAGGCGTCGATGAAGATTGAATCCAATTGAATCATTAACAGAAAACAGCAACTTCAATCCTATAATATCCGTTACATTAGTCTTTGGTCATAGGACATTATTATTTTGAATAAATACCAAAGTTCGTGTTTTAAAACAAATGCGTCTTTTAACTCGGTTTTTAAAGAAATGAAATTTTTTAATTTAGTCTTAAAAAAATTAATCGAGGTTCAAAATAGTCTTTGATGTGAATTAATATGTTCCTTATATTTGTCCTAAAACGTACTAATTTGATTGTCATTTGAGATTCTTGAGAATACTTGGGATTTTTCATGTTCATTTTTCAAGAATTGAATTAGGGAACACATTTTCTTTGAGAAACGAATTTGGGTATTTATTATTATTATTATTATTATTATTATTATTACTATTTATTAATTTTATAAGTATGAATCATATTAATTCATGAAAATAATTATTTATTTAACCGTTAGATTATTTAAAGAGTAATATAATTAATATTTATAAATTTAAGAATTAAAATAATATTTTTAAAATTTATTAATTAATATATCTTGTACTTACTAATTCAACTAATAAAACAATAATTGAGTGTTAATTTAATGGATAAATTTCCAAAATTAAATACCTCGGGTATTTATTTTGGGGTTGCTTTGGTTTTTAAAAGTTCACCATGAGAGCTTTGCTAGGGTTTCTCCTACGTAAACTTTTAGGGTTCTGCATGCTTCTATAATGGTTGATCCAATTGTTCCATGGCGTTTCCGGCGTTTTGACCAAACTGGTGTTATTTTAAAAACTATTTATCAAAATGGGATTGTTTTGGAATATTTTACCAAAATAGGGTTGTTTCTGTCAGCGTGAATTTTTTTATTTTATTATTTGCAGACGTGGAAGACGTCAGTCCAAGTGACGTCCTTAAGGGCGCCAATTGGACTGGCGCCTTCCCTGCACACGCCACATGTCGCGACGCTGTGGAAGGTGCCACTCCGTCTGGCGCCTTTAAAGGGTGTGGTCAGTTGGATCCTGGAATCTTGAACCTGGGATCTTGAGGCTCTTTTCCTAATCTTGTTAAACAAACTAACACTCAATGTTGGATTAGGATTCATGGCCTCCCGCAAGAATATTGGAGGCCAAAGATTATTTTTGCAATTGCAAGATGGATTGGCATACCTCTCTCATTAGATGATGGTACCATAAACAAAACCCTTGGACATTTTGCTAGAGTTTTAGTGGATGTTGATCTTGCTTGTGAACTTCCGGATCAAATTTTGGTGGAAAGGGAAGACTATGTTTTCTTCATGGGCATTGAATATGAAAAACTTCTTGCTTTATGCGCTGCAATTGGTCATTCATTAGCAGATTGTAGAAAAAATTCTGATGTAGCTGTTAATCGGAAAGAAAATTAGGGTGCCTTAATGAGCAAGAAATTTGTTGCTAGATATTTTCCAAAGAAGGATGTGGATAGAGTTGTTGTAAAGGAAAAGGAAGTTATTAATCCGGGTTCTCAAATTCTTAATGATGATGTTCCTCTTCAAAATCCATCTATGAATAAAGACGAAGAGATTGTTGTTGATCAAAGTCCTCTGCCTGAGACAGAATTTGTTCATGTGGAATTCAGTAAATCTCATTTAAAGGATGGCATTGGCATAGTGATTGATAAGGATGATATTAATCTTGATGATAATCAAGAATGTCTTATTATTGATCCTCTTCATATAGATGTTCCTAATCAGGCACCAGTTTCTAATCTAGTTCTTGATAAAGGAAAGGATGTGGTTGTTCTAGGTAATGGAGAAGAGAATAATTCAGGTTCTGCCCAGCAAGATCCAGCAATTCAAAATCCTCTTCTTGAGGTTGTTCCAGATAGGGGAGATAAAGTGTTTGTGATTCCAAGGATTTCTGATATGGATCAATATGTAAACAATGCCAGGGACTCAGGCAATGCAGATGATACTGACTCGGTCGAAACTATTTTTGATGAAGCTCGACATTTGGATGATAATTTATCTGTCCCTATTGTGGCAGGGGCAACCTCTGAACTGCAACCTAACTTGGGGAATCTAGTGGATAATGACAGTAATCATATTCCACCAACTCAGAATATTGTGCCTAATTACCTGAACTCAAGTGGTTATTTGAATGCTGCTGATAGTGGTCATGATTTAAACACTCCAGAATTTATGTCAAAGCGAATGTCTCCTAGTTTTAGAAAGGTCCTGAGAATAGTTTCTATACTATGGGAAGATGAGGAGGAGGATGAAATTAAAGAAGATCACACTCCTTTGGGTGCTAGACCTCAAGATAAAGAGGGCAATAATTCAAAGTTCTTTGTAGTTCTGACTAAATCTCAAATAAAAAACTCATCCAAAAGAAAAATAAGGCTACAAAGTCTGAGTTGTATAATACCCATTTGAGGGCTGGTCCAAGAAATTATGCTTGATGAAAATTTTCTATCGGAATGCAAGAGGCCTCTGAAACTAGGCAGGTATTGAAAAAAATTCTGTTTATCACACAGGCCAGATATGGTTTTATTATCAGAGCCTTGGATAGATTTTGATCAAATTCATGGTTCTTTTTGGAAGAGTGTGGGGTTAAAGCCTTTTGCCTTTAATTCTAGAGGTTCTAGGCTCCCTAACCTTTGGTGTTTGTATATTAATTCTTTGTCTCCAGGCATCCTTTTTGTTTCCGCTCAGCTATGTGCCTTTAAAATCACATTGGGTGATCAGAGTTTGTTTGTCTCGGCTATTTATGCTTCTACTTCATACTTGGTCAGAAAGGATCTCTGGAGGGATTTTTCCATCCTTGAGAAAAAAGATTGGATAAAGCTATTGTTAATGATGCTTGGTTATCTTATTGGAGCAACATGTCTTGCTGCACTCTCAACAGTTCTCAAGCAGATCACTTTCCTATTTTGTTATTGCTACAGAAAGGTGTGAAGTCATATCCTTCTTCCTTTATGTGTTTCAATATGCGAGCATACCATCATGATTGGCTTAGGTTAGTATAAGAAGTTTGGTACATTCCTATTAGTGGCTGTCCTATGTTTGTCCTGTCACAAAAGCTGAAGAACCTCAAGTCTGAGTTTAAAATATGTAACAAAAATGTCTTTGGTGATGTCAAGCAAAGAGTGGATAATGCTATGGAGGTAGTGGATCAGATTCAATAGCAGATTTCTATTGCAGGTTTTTCTAACTTGCTGCATGCTCAAGAGGTTAAGGCACAAAGGGATCTGCAGGAGGCACTTTCTTATGAAGAATCTTTCTGGAAACAGAAAACAAATCTGAATTGGTTGTGCATTGGGGATATAAATACTGCCTTCTTTCACAGAACTGGTAAGATTAGGAATGCAACTAAGCAGATGTTAATTCTGGGAAAAGGTGATGATATTCTAGAGTCTTATTCTGAAATTGAACATGTACTTGCTTACTATTCATCTCTTTATGCAACTAATAACTCTTTTATGGACAATGGTCTCATTGAGAAGGTTATTCATAAATCGGTTACTGCAGAAGATAATGCAACATTAACCAATATTCCATCCTTTGAGGAGGTTAAATCTGCAGTCTTCTCAATGAATGGAGCAGGAGCCCTAGGTCCTGATGGTTTTGGGGGACCATTTTATCATACCTTTTGGGATATAGTTGGTGAAGATGTTTATAAGTCTGTTCTACAGTTTTTCACTCAAAATTGGATTCTTTCTGGCATGAATTCTAATTTGGTAGCCTTAATCCCCAAATTTCCTGAGGCATAGAGAATTGAAGATTTTAGACCAATTGTTCTAGCTAATTTTCAATTTAAAATTATATCTAAGGTCCTAGCACACAGGCTGTCTTTGATTGCATCAAAGATCTTTTCTCCTCAACAAAGAGGTTTTATAAAAGGGAGGCAAATATCTGATTGCATATATGTTGCATCAAAGGCGATTAATATGCTAGATAATAATGCTTTTGGAGGTAACTTGGCTCTTAAATTTGACATTAAAAAGGCTTTTGATACTCTTGATTAGAATTTTTTACTGAAGGTGCTTTCAGCATTTGGTTTTCATAGTCAGTTTTGTAATTGGGTGCAGACCATTCTCACTTATGCTAAGCTCTCTTTCTTAGTTAATGGATATTCTGCAGGTTACTTTTCGTGCAAGAGAGGAGTGAGGCAGGGAGATCCTTTATCCCCACTTCTTTTTTGTCTAGCAGAAGATGTCCTAAGCAGAAGTATTTCCCTTTTACTTGAAAATAGTCAGTTGCAACCTATGGCAGGACCCAGAAGCTTTACAACTCCTTCTCATATCCTATATGCTGATGACATTATGGTTTTTTGTAAGGGAACCAAGAGAAATATCAATAATTTACTGTTTCTTTTCAAGTCTTATGGTGAAATTTCAGGTCAACTCTTAAGTATTGACAAATGCAAATTCTTTGCAGGTTGTGTGTCTAATAGAAGGTTGAGTGAAATTCGACAGCTTCTTGGATTTTCTCATGGTCAACTTCCCTCTAACTATCTTGGAGTGCCTATCTTTAAAGGGCAACCACTAACCTATCTTCAGCCAATTGCTGACAGAATTAAGACTAAATTAACAACTTGAAACTTGGAAGGGCTCTCTTTTATCTATTATGGGGAGATTGGGGCTGGTAAATACTATTATAAATGGTATGCTCCTTTATAGCTTCCACATTTATGTTTGCCTGATTCTCTTCTCAAATCTATAGATAGATGGATTAGAAACTGTGTTTGGTCAGGGGACATTCATGTAAAGAAGGTTGGGACAATGGCTTGGAAAAAGTTGTGCAGTCCAGTAGAGGAGGGAGGCCTTGGACTTAGGTCTGTTAGATCTCTGAATTCAAGTGCAATGCTAAAACTCAGTTGGGATTTTACAGCCTCTAATGAACTCTGGGCTGGTCTGATGAGAGCCATATTTTTTAGAAATGGCATGCCTACTGCATCTTTTGTTAGTTCTTCTATCTGGTCTGGTATTAAAGGTTATATGCAAACAGTTTCTGAGAATTCAGCTTGGATTACTGGTAATGGATCTCAAATTAACTTTTGGAGAGATAAATGGCTCTCTAACTCGAAATATGTTGTAGAGCTGCTTAATATTCCAACCTTAGTTCGTCATTCCTTAACTGCCACTGTTAAGGACTTCATATGTGACAAATCTCGGTACTTGCCCGAAGTCATGCAGTCTAATTTTCCTTCATTATTTGCTGAGATTAGTAAAGTTTCTATTCCTTTGGAACCCTATACTGATATTGTTGTTTGGAGTGGTTCTAACTCTGGCCAATTGACTTTCAAGGAATCTTATAATTTCTCTAGACCAAGAGCAGGCTCTTTTAGTTGGGGTAAACTCATCTGTAAATCTTTTATCCCTCCTTCTAAATCATTTTTGGTCTGGAGGTTGATTCACAGAAAAATGCCAACAGATGAAAATCTAAAATCAAGGGGTTGTACTATAGTCCCTATTTGTTCTTTGTGTGGAGAAATAGATGAAACAGCTGATCACTTATTCCTTTCTTGCAAGTTTGCTCATTATTTTTAGCTTTGGTTCGAAGGTATTATGAAAGTTTCAGTTGACTTGTCATTTGTCCATTCAATTCTATCCATTCATGATAGAAGATGGTGTAGTAAGATAAAAGATTTGGTTCTTGCAGCTGTGATCAATGTTTTCTCTGCAATCTGGTTTTGCCACAATCAGTGTAGATTTAAAAACAAAATTATATCCAAGGAGCATGTCATTTCTTTGATAATTGCTAACACTCATCTTTCAGCTTCTTAGTGTAACACCCCAAAATTTTCAACGTGTGATTGAATGTATTAATATTTGCTAGAGGTGTTAAACTATGATTATGAATGTGATTCCAAGTGTTTAAGGGGTTGTACAAGATGAGATAGCCTTTGGAAAGCTAGTCAATTCTTAGGAAGGTGGAAAGCTCGTTCTTAAAACAGGAACCCATAATCGATTATGGTGTATGCTGAAAAGTTAATTCTGGAACAGAGGCATCATAATCGATTACCAAATCGATAATCTATTACCATAATCGATTATGTTGCACGTTGTAAATTTAGAGCATAAACAGAGACATCATAATCGAGTAGCATAATTGATTATGTCGTGCGATGAGTTTCAAGAATGTGGAACAACGTTTTCCATAATCGATTATTCTCGGTCAGGGTTTCATAATCGATTATCCATCGAGGCATAATCGATTATGGTGTGTTTTCTACAGAATTTCGCAGGCCTTCTATTTTTGGCCCATTTCATCCTAATACATTTTTAACCTCATAAGACATGACCTAAACCCTATTTATTCACTATCTTAGACTCAAAAAGTGACCTCTTTTCATCTCTTATGAATTCTCTTTGATCTCCTCCAAAATCACCATACAGAAATCCTTGTTTTGGTTGTTTTACATCAAGAATGCTTTTGAACGTGTAATCCTCTTCTTACTGCGTAGATCGTGATCAAGCGCTGGACCGTGAGGAGTAATCAAGAACGAATCTTTGTTTCTCTTAACCATAGGTTGTGCGTTTTGTCATACCAGGTATGGGGGGAAAGGACGATCATATCATATGGGAATGTTGGAATGGGATTGAGATGATTGGGGATTCTCATGATCCCCTTGTGCTTTAAGTGATTTGTTGATACCATTGTTGGAGCAATGACTTGAATGATTATTGTACTACATATATTGTATTGAATTCATTGTATGAGTAATGAATATAATACCATAAATAGGATATATGTTGCTATAAAAATGACATAAATATGTATGTTTTACTATAAGTAATATAGTGTTTGTAAATGTCATTGTGATAATGTTTGATGAGTTTTAATCATGGATAATATGTTATGTGATGTATTGTATATGTGTGAGACTCAGCTCTAAGGAGCCTGTTTATGGGTATTTATTTGTGAATGTTTGTGTGAGACCCAGCTCTGCAAGGCCTATTTATGGGACTCAGCTCGGAAGGGTCTGTTTATGGATCCAGCCATGGAATGACTTGTTTATGGGATCCAGATGCTAAGAGCCTGTTTATGGGGCCCATCCCTAGAGAGCCTGTTTGTGGGTACCTAGTTATGCGTGTTATGTGGGTTCATGGGGACATTGTCTGCTTGTGATTGTAATGTGACATGTATACAAGAGATAGTAAGATGATACAATGTATGTCAAACTATTATGAGATGATTTGACTTGATTTGAGATGATAATTACCTTATGTATGTGAGCGCATTATGATAATTATGATTTGATTTGACTTGATTTGAGATGATAATTACCTTATGTTTGCAAACGCAACATGTCGTTCTGATTTGCAGGTGGAGGTGTGTGGGTTTCTCAAGAAAGAAGGAAAGGATCCTCCACCATTAGGATGATGGAAAAAAGGAAAGAGGGATCCCTTTCCTGAGGGAGAAGGATGTAAAAAAGAAACGAGAGACATCCCTTTAAATCGACAAGGGAACAGAGAGAAAGGGATCCCTTTCCATCAGAAAATAGGGATCCCTTTCTATCATCAGGCACAATTTATCAATACAGTCACATGTTGGACTTTATTGTACTTTACATCCTTTCTTTTGGACTTTATTGGCCCTTACACTTTTTATTTTATTAAGATTTCTTCCATCATTTCCATACAAGAAAGAGAACTCGAGAAATGAAAAACATGATGGATTGAGAAATATTTGGAATTTGGAAGTTGTAAGATTTGGAGTGTAAAGAATAAGAACATAAAGGAGAGTTATTTATATGAGAGTTTGGTTCAATTGATCTGTATTTTGATCATTGGATAATTCAATCCAGAATTGACTATAGGAGAGTTTGGTTCATAGATTTGTGCGTTATTCCATAGCTTTTAAAGAAAGAATTGATTACGGACAGTTTTCTATGTGTTGCAGGTTGAACTGTGTCAACTAAAGTGCAGAGAGTTGGCCACCTATATCTAAATTCTTTTAATTAATACCGGAATACAATAGTGTTTCCTAAAGCAACCGCTATCACATTTACACGTTGGTAAAAGGGTAAAATACGATTTCTACTATTCTTTCAAAAAATAGATAAATTGGACAAGTATAACGGTTATTTGTAAAAGCGCTATTGAAGGAGGAGCGCGTTTTTTTAAAAAGAGGGTAAAGAGTCGTGTAGTGAAAATTAAATTCTAGCTAGTTGTGAAGTAATATATGTGAAGTGAACACCAAAAATAAAACAAAAATAGATGTGAAGTGAAAATTCTTTCATCATTGACAATAAGAGTTACAATTTGCTACATAATGTGGGATACAAAGTCTCATTTATAGTTGAAATTACAAATAACAGAATCTCATTTCTAGTTGAAATTACAGAATCCCTTAACATTCAACTCCAACTCCAATTCATCCTCTGAGCTGTCGACAGCAAGGGCAAGCTGTTTGGTTGGAGAAATATAAGAGAGAGGAGTCCATTTTATAGAAGACATGTTGGCATGTCTCTTCTGGTTCCTCCTCTAATGAGGATGGAGCACAAACCCACGTTTTGGGTTTTATCATAGCTCACATCCTTTGTTCTGGGTTTTATTATAGCTCACATTCTGAATTTATATGAGATGAATTTCTTCCATCTTTCCCATGTTGAGTCTCCAAGCATCTTATATAGCTTTTAAACCTTATGTTTTGATGAACTCAAACATTTATAGAATGATTAAAATGAACTTTGTGAAATGTCATAATGAATCTGTGCAAGTGTACAGTCGTCTGATTAATAAGACGGGACTACAGTTCAAGATCAAGCGTCTGATCACTTACAACCTCTTATTCAATATCCGCTTATTCAAGCTTCTCAACCAGATAAAGCAAAAGTCCAAGCGTAAGCGTCTTATGCCAAGATAAACGAATCTTCTCAAAGATAAAAGCGCTATGACAAGCGTATGATAGTCAAGCTGTGTAAACTCGCGTTGCAATCGCGTCTTGACTCTTCTCTTCATGGAACTGATCTGAACATATTAAATATTTTGGGAACATATTTAATAAGGCTACATAAAGACTTCAAGTTATACGAGGATCTTCTCTCAGAAAAGTCCAATGGAATAAGGCATCTTCTATGCATCGTACCTGACACCATTTTCTTTAGTATGCACACTACCTATTCTGATTGATTGAACTAAAGAAGTAATCTGCGCTTCAAAAACCTCTGATGCTACCCTGAACACCTTGCTACTATGCTAAAAGAGTGTACTTTAGTACAAGAATACCCTTAACGTCTTCAAAACATTTAATGCTTCATCAAAACGACTCTATTGCATTAATGGTTTCTCTGAAGACTTGAATTAAAACAAATTTTGAAAATAGAATGTCTCACAACGGATTTATTGTCGTGAAGACTATAAATAGAAGACCCTGAAGATTTGAAGACAACAACAACGGTATCAATCAAAGCTGAACAATTCTCATTTATTGCTAGAGCTTCAAATTCTTCATTCTTTTATTTACTTCTCAATCATTTATAAATCCTAAGAGAAGTTATTGCACAGTCATATCCTTCATACTTCATATTCACTCTTGGAGTGTAATCCGGTTGACTTTCCCTTACAAATCAAAGTTGCTGCTTCAAAACAAATCGTTTCATTTGTAAAGCCTGAAAAAGCTAACTAAAGAATATTTGTTGAGCCTGGAGAGGCTAGGTGTGCAAACAATACTCTTGTTGTTGAGCCTGGAGAGGTCAGGTCTGCAAAGAATAATTATGTCTGTAACCTGATCAATTATAGTAAGGTTATTGGTTTAGCCAAGGACTGCACGTTCAAGTTTAGGGTGAACCAGTATAAATCGCAGAGTGTGATTCCCTCTTCCCTTTAACTCTTGTTTATTGATTATAAGTTTTATTAATTACATCTAACGAGGGGTTAAATCTGATTCTTTAAAACAAAGTCTTTTGTTTTTATCTTCATATTTTTGCACATCCTCAGACGCATTCAAGCGTCTTACATCTGCTTTATATCGTCTTATCCCTATGCTTTTTGAAAAGAGTTTCTGTTTATAAAAAAGATTTAGGTAAACACTATTCAACCCCCTTTCTTGAATTTATTGTGGTTATTTCAGTTGGTATCAGAGCTCAGCCTCTTGGTTGAGCACCTTAACAAGTGTTAAGGAAAAAGTTCCGGAACGAACAGAAACATCATGGAAAGGCAAGTTGTTGGATACATGGGAGAAACACCCATAGCTGAAGGAACCTGCATGACCAAATCTCCTTCTTTAATGGAACCAATTACCTTTTTTGGAAAGAAAGGTTCCATTGGTTCATAATGAATACAAACTCCAGATGTTGGCCTTTGATCTTAAATAGTCCTTACATTCCTCTTCTTGAAAATGGTCAAGCTAAGCCTGAAGATGGTTGGACTGATGTTGAAAAAACTAAGTGGGACTTGAACCACAAAGCTCGTTACTCACTTATGTGTGCTCTAAGTCAAGTGAATTTGACAAAGTTCATGCTTGTGACTCAGAAAAACAAATTTGGGACACCTTAGCAAATCTCCATGAGGGGACCAGCAAGGTGAAAGAAACCAAAATAAGTATCCTAGTCAGGGAATACGAATTGTTACTATGGTTGAAAGGACAATCTATCCTTCAGATGGTTGGTAGGTTTCAAACCATCACCAATAATCTCAAGTCTCTTGGAAAAACTTACACTACCCGGGAAAATGTTACTAAAGTTCTTAGAAGTCTTCCAAAACCATGGAGTCCTTTTGTTACTGTCGTTACCCAGGCAAAAGATCTATCTGTTTTGACCATGGATGAACTGATTAAAACATTACAGGTTCATGAGTAAGAATTAATTCAAGATAATCCCAATAAAAGGGAAAGTCCATTGTTCTCAAAGCTGAAAAGAAAAGCAACAAAGAAACATAAAAAGCTCTAAAAGCTGATGAGCTGTTTGATGACTTTGATGAGGATTCTGTTGATGAAAATATATTTGTTCTCACCAGAAAAATGCAGAAACTATGGAAAAAGAAAAGTTTCTAAATTTACAATGGGATCTAAAAATAACTTCATTGAAGTACAAATATATGTTGACATTATCTTCAGTGCTACTAATGAAAAGCTCTGTAAAGAGTTCTTTGAGATGATGCAGAACGAATCTGAGATGAGTTTGATGGGTGAATTGAAGTTCTTCCTTGAATTGCAAATAAAGCAAACTGATGATGATCTACATTCACCAACAAAAATACACCAGGAACTTCCAAAGAAATATAAGATGGATGGATCAAAATTGATCAAAACATCTATGCATCCAACTGTTATCCTCAACAAAGATGTGGAAGGTAAAAAGGTAGACCAAATTGTCTACAATGATATGATTGGATCTCTTTTTTACTTAACCTCCAGTAAACCTGATATTCAATTTAGTGTCTGCTTATGTGCAAGATTTCAATCTAATCCTAGAGAATCTCATCTCAAAGCTATTAAAAGGATATTCAGATATCTTATCGGAACCCCTAATCTTGGTTTGTTGTATATGAGATCTAACGATTTCATATTAGCTGGTTACTGTGATGCTGACTTTGCTGGAGACAGAATTGAAAGAAAAAGCACCAGTGGAGGATGTCATTTCATTGGAGAAAACATGGTCTCTTGGTCAAGTAAAAGACAAGGAACAATTGCACTGTCAACTGCTGAAGCAGAATACATCTCTATTGCAAGTTGTTGTTCACACTCTTATGGATAAAGCATCAACTTGAAGACTATTCTATATTTGAGCACAATATACCTGTCTAGTGTGATAATCAAAGTGATCAAAGTGCTATCAGTTTATCTAAAAATCCCATTCAGCATTCTAAAGCAAAGAATATTGAAATCAAACATCATTTCATAAGAGATTATGTTCAAAAAGAAGTTTTTGAATTAACATTTGTTAAAACTGATGAAAAATGGGCTGATATCTTCACAAAAACCTTAGTTGATGGTAGGTTTAAACATATCAGATATAATCTTAACATGCATTTTATTTTTGAATAAAGCGTCTTATAATTTTTAATTAACTCGTCTGATGCATATTTTATATTCATGAATATAACAGGTTTTGAACTCGTCTGATCGAGTCATGCGTCTAGCACATATCTGAGACATCTGGTGTTAGCTGTCATCAATTTGTTTTATAAAACAAAATTCTTTTTGTTTTCAAAAATATTGTTTTATCCTCAGTAGACGCAGTAATGCGTAGACTACCCTGCAAGTTCCCCATAACGTTTCATGATTTCAACTCCTTCTCTCTCTTAAAGAGCAATTGCCCTATTTATGAAAACCTCTTCACATTTCAAATCACTTCGTTTCAAAGTTATCCTTGCGAAAGTCTCCTCTTTGAAAAAACTTTCCCTCTACTCTCTTTTCTGAACCCTAACCTCTCTTCAATGGCACCAAAAACCTCCAAGGGAAAAGGCACTCTAATGGCTCCTTCTGAGTTTGTAGTCAGAACTAGTAAGTGGCTCAACTTAAATGAATTTGTGATCCTCAAGGTTGTTCCTGGATGAGTGGTGGAACTAGAAAAGATAAGAGCCGGTGGCATGGATGTTTCTGAGGAACTAAACCATGCGAGTTGGACCAATTTCTTCTCGCTTAATGAGAAAGTGTTTCCAAGGCCTCTTTCTACCTTCTGGAATAATGTGAGGGTGGTTGAACGAGATGTGGGAACGGATATTAAGGGCACTGTGCTGACCCATCTCCTCACCATTTGTCTCAAAACAATTGCTCGTGCAACTAAATGACCATGTGAAGGTGCGACCTTCTTTGAGAATTGGACAAATGATGTTGGTACCGATAATGTCAACATCGCTCTGTATGGAAACCTTAGCCCTCCAACTCTCAAATCTTCCAACCTTATTCCAAAAGGAAGATTTCTGCATGTGCTTCTCATCTATTGTGTAATGCCTACTAGGGGTGTTCAGATCCAAACCAGACCGCTAAAAAACCTCAAACCAATCCAAATTAACCGAAAACCGACAAAAATCGACTCATTTTGGATTTTTTTGGATGACATTTGATGAAAACCGATTGGTTAGGTCCGGTTTGCAGTTTGCTTTCCTAAAACCAAACCGCAACTGAACCGATTCATGTAATATAACGTTGCGTTTTGCATTTTACTACCCACGCACACAACAAACCACTGGTCACTCACTATAGTCTGGAACTTTCTTTTTGGACCATCTTTACTCTTCAGGCTTAACTTAGTAACTTTCATTTTCAAAAGAATCAAATATATAGAAGTCAGTTTTTTCGGAATATTTATTGCTTGACATAGAATGTTTTTGTATGTACAAATATTTGTCTAAGTAGTAAGATTATTGTCTTCAACAAAGGACACATTGTTTGCTTGATTTGTGGCTTTGTGCCTTAGTAATATGAAATAAATTAGAAGAGTGGAAAGAGGGCAAACCAAATTTAATTGACCATATTTATTTTTACCAAACCGAACTAACCGAACCGATCCAAACCGCATTTAATTGGATCGGATTGGTTCTGATTTTTTTAAAAAAGCAAACCGAACCGAACCGAACCGCATGATATTTTACTCTTTGGATCGGATGGTTTTTATGCTCAAAATCGAACCGAACCGAACCGCATGATGTTTTAATCTTTGGATCGGATGGTTTTTATGCTCAAAATCGAACCGAACCGATCCGCGAACACCCCTACTGCCTAGGCATGGGGTCGTGATAACGTGAACAAGATGGATAGGTTTGCATTCCATCACTTGATTCACAAGATTAAGGTGGATTTGAATGACTTGATTCTTAAGTATACGGTCAAGAATGACAAGGCCACAACTCAGAAAAGAACCTTTTTGTATGGTATGTCGTTGACCAAGATCTTTACTAATTTGGTGTTAGTCTGACTGCTGGTGGAGTGACTATGGCAACTCCTATCAACATTAAGACTTTGGCCCAGATGGTTCTAAAGAAAACTGACGGGGGGATGCCTCTGGAAGGACAAGAAGACGAGGCACAACAACCCCAACCTCAGGGACCTACCTATCCACCTGATATGCCTTGGGCCTCTGAGATTAAAGTATCAGAAGACACCGTGAGACAACCCGCTGTCTCATTAAAGAACCTAAGATATTAACTAATCTTAGTCATATTTTAAACATTAGTGCGCTTTTTACAAGAAATGAAGCGAAGCGGAAAAGGTAAAGCGGAAGCAAAACTAAACTAAAGCATGCATGCATCAGAGTAACGTAGTTAAGAAACATAAAGATATATACATGCATTAGTTGCCCCATCAGTAGGGCTAGAGTAAAATATACATACGGAGTACATCAGAACGTGATCATAAACCAAAATACATCAAAAGCAAGGGAAAAGCTCTCAAACTACCAGCACTCACCACCCGACTCAAAATACATCAAAATCCTCACATCACACTCCTAACACAGACGCACTGGCGGGATCGCACCGTCATCGACACGAATGCCCTGAGCTACCCTGTTCTTTACTACAGGTGCACCTATAAACCCGCAAGGCACATACTCCAATGAGGAACTAGATACGACGACCCTCCGTCGTCTATAAGTCCTACGGTACTGCTCCGTCCTCCGCCTACGTCCGTGTACCACAAAACCTCATCAACTAGTGACGGGAGAAGATGCTGGCTCCGCTCACATATTCTCCCACATTGGTGGTCTCGGCGGATACCACATCTCTGTGAAGGGTAGGTGCTACACGACTCGATAAGGCTCGATCATGTCTCCTAAGGGTGTAGAACAGTTCCTAAACCGTATACTGATGGGACTGGTATAGACAATCAGAAACGTGGCAAGTTCAACCTGCCATCCTCGATCATCATGGTAGATGATCTCTATGTCTCCCAGCACCTGCGTCCTCGCTGTCATCGTCACAAACGGGTGTAGTCTCTAGTCCATCACCCTCCAGCTGCTCGTCATCTGCTCAGTGAAGAGCGATAAACATACACAGAAAGAGATATAGGGAGATAAGAAACATGTACATCATCAAGTATGGGTGAGGAGCAATAGTATAACATATACACATGTAGCATACAACACATAAAAAACATGCAACACTCGAACAACCATCTCTCGAGTCACACGTCTCATCCATCTCAAAAGTTATTCTCTCATATCAAACCTCTATGAGGGATACTAATCTCTATATGCATGTCGGCCAATTTTCATCATGTCTCTAATTGGACATCCCCATCGGGACAAATACATCACATCACATCGTCCTCGATTGGACATCCCGCTTTGGGACACGTGGTACACGTCTCGTTCCCATTTGGACATCCCCCATTGGGATAGGTGGAACTCATCACATCACATTTCACATGCCGTCCACATTGGACATCCCTCTTTAGGACAGGTAGTGTAATACCCTGCTTTTTAACCCTATGTTTATATGTGTTAATCCTTGCTTATATATGTTGTTTATGATTGTTATTGATGTCGAAGTTCATAGTTGGGGTAGTTCAACCTTAAGGAATGGTCAATGCATTCGAGTCCAAGAAACCTGTTTTACGGTTTTGTCCATATCTTGAGTTCTAAACGTCCGATTGAGCCGATCTTGGATGCGTTGGAAAGCTTAGAGAATTTATATGCAAGTCTTATTTCAGGTGTCACAGCCAAATTCATCTTCTATATTTTTGCCTCGCGAAGGCAACGTCGCCTCGTGAATATGGCAGATAGATTCTTGCAGTTCTCTGGTTCACCTTGCGAAAAGAGATCGCCTCGTGAATCGGCGCGCAGCAGAAACGTGTTTTTGGGCTTCTAATCAACCCATAATGACCCTAACTCATATTTATACCATAAGACTCGACCTAAACAATTTTTCTACCTCGAAATACTCTTAGAAACTGCCTCTTTCTCTCCAAACAAGGATTCCTAAACCCTTTTCAAGGATTCTTGCAGGAGATTGCACCTTTGTTCATCGTTTTTCGTCGCCTTCACTTGAAGAGCATCGCTGCCATCACAAGCCCTCTTCCTCGTTGCTGCTCTTGAACCTTTTGGGGCTGTGATCATGAGATCAAGCGTCGTGAGATGCAACCTTTTCCCTTCCTTTGTTCATTATGATCGTCATACCAGGCATGGGGGGAAGAAATAGATCATGAGTATGTGGGTTTTGGGATAGGTTAAGATGAAGGGGCTAACCTATGACCCCTATATGTATGTCTATATGCGTTGTAAATGCCTATGTATATGCTATGAGTGTATTTATGCGTATCTTATGTATATGCTAAGAATATGCTTATGTGAATATATATATATATATATATATATATATATATATATATATATATATATATATATATATATATATATATATATATATATATATATATATATAATATATGGTTCTATGATTATGATTGTTGGTTTTATCTTGCTGATATGATTGAAATATTATGATATGCGAATGAATGGTAGGTACATACATACAATATGTATTGATGAGGTTGTATGATGTGCATTGATAATGATGACTTGATGATGATGTGCGTTACGATGACGAAAATAGGATTAGTGAAAGAATATAGTTTTAGGACATTTGGCACCCCATAATGAATGAGTTGTTATGAGAGGTGAGATTGATAATATTGGATTAGTTTTGGAAACCCCAAGGAATGATTCTTGAGAGATGGGATGATAGGCATAGAGATAACTTAGATAAATTCTTAAGATTCCCACATCTGTCATGATTCGACTGGCGAATAGCAATTTGCGAGGCAAGACAGAGAGACCATTCGTGGTCTGACGTGATTCGCCTTGCGGATTGTAATCCGCGAGGCGAATGAGAGAACCAGATATTGGGGCTCTCTGGCTCGCCTCGCGAGCCAGCTTTCGCCTAGCGAATCTAAAAACCTGTTTAGGAGCTCTCGGGCTCGCCTTGCGAGCCACGATTCACCTAGCGAATCTGGGTTTCTCACCCAGATTATGTTGTGAAGAAGTAACTGAATAAGGTAATGAGGAAAGGAATGTGAGATCATAATTTAAGTTGATAATCTAGACAAGAACGTTAATACTAATAATGACGATGTGATGATATTAGCAATGTTGATAAAGGCATAACGATTGTTAACGCCTAGTTGTTTGATGATCATCATTGATGATCATTGTTAGTAATCAATGTGATTGATTATGATGGTGGATGGTTGGACATGTATTTGCATGTTGCTGAGCATAGCATGCATCATACGTTGACCTTGATATGTTGGGAGGAAAGCAAACGATGAATCGCGATAGTGGAGGCCACGATGGGTGTTATCCCGGCCTTGCGGGTACATTGGGTATGGAAGTTCCAGGTGACATGGTCTAGCTACCTATTGTTGGAATGACCTAAAGGATAAGCTTGAGTACCCTGACTAGCCACTATACGTTATCAGGATTAGTGAGAATGTTCGAGGATGGCCCAAGGTTTGGCATATCATCCACGTTGATAACCGGACATGTACTCCTAATCGTCTTTCCAGAGTTAGAGTTTTTGGCCACACGCATACGGAGTAGTGATGTTGCATTCGCATTGACATGCATCTTTGATATATATTGATTATATCTATGTTGATTGATGTATGTTGTATGCCATCTTAATTACTATTCAATTCCGTTTACATATATTCATGATTGTGTTTCTTACCCCTCTCTTTGTTATTCTTGTGCATATAATGTGGTATATGCAGAGGAGGGTGAGCATGCTGACGAGGAGTGATCCCGAGGAGATATCTCTCAGTAGTTAGGATTTACGTTTTATGTTATCCGGTTTTATTCCGATGTATGTTTAGGGATACCAGCTCTGATCATGTGACATCGGGATTTGGGTTATTTATTATGTTTTCCGCAGTTTGTTATATGTTAAAGGATTTCGATTTATTCAGATTCTCATGTTATGTTTTTGGATGATGTGATACAATTTACCTTTGAGATTTATATTATACTGATATTATTTTAAAAAACATGTATGATTTTCTTATGTATTATCGTACGCGGGGTAAAGGGTGTCACAGGTGGTACATGTCACGTCACCATTTGGACATCCCCGATTAGGACAAGATAGAGCATCATGCTATGATATGCAGCAAACATCCATCACATCACAGGTTGATACCGGACCTCATGCCTAAGCACTCGGCCACAGCCACAATGCATTGCATCCACATCAACATCAACACGACACCTCGCGTTCACAAGCCACAGCTCCATAGTCAAAACCACAACGGTATCAACCCGAACAACACATCAACCTCACCATACTCTCATCAACATTCATCCAACCAATCACAAGATAACAACATCATAGAAAAAAGCATGCCAACATATATCATCATATAGACATATAAGCAAATAGTCATATAAGCAGTTTATCATGCACATCACACCTACCTCAACAACAACATCATCTAGCCTAGGGTATCGTTTTAGCGGTAATAGCCCAAAAAGATACCTATACCTAGGGTTTAGGTACTTTGCCACGGGCTCAACCTCTAATAGGGTTTAAGGTTTCCCTATACATGTATGCATTCTACACTATGTTTGTCTTCCCAATGGTAATAGTTCTTTCTCCCCACCTGACAAATTATGCAACCCTGACCATGAACACGATCACAACACCACCGCAGCCAACACCATGCAATTGTCCTCACCACCACCACACAATCACAACTGCCCCTCCACCACGAGCACTGTCGTGACCTCGAACTTTGCCCTAACCACAGGAACAACGTGTAAGCAACATCGCTAACCCTAGGGCAATTCCAAAACCAAGAGATTCAAGGGAAAAGCTCAAAGAACACAAAGAACACTCAGGTCGATGTGTTAGAGATTCGAGCTTACCTTCGAGAAATCGAGAAATCAATCGGTGGAACTCGTAGTACTTGAATCCCTAATCTCAGTACTGAAGTCGGAATCACGATCCGACGCCTTGATCTTCCTCAAACTTAAGTTTTTCTCTCTAGGAACCTCAAACTCTCACTCTCTAAGCTCTCTGTACTGAGAAGAACACAAGTATTTCTTGAAAAATGGAAGAAAATAAAACTTGAGTGTTTTGCTGATCTGCTGTCTACGCTAGAGCGTGGCGCGCTAATCGCCACGGCTCTGCCACGTGTCTGATGCGCGCTGACACGTGCACCCCCACGCGTACCCCCTTCCACTCTCTAACATGCAACTTCTCCACGTTCTAACATCAACGGTCAACCTTTGAGCGTGGGGTTTCTCCATGTCTAAACGTTGGGTGCTGATCTAACTCATTCTTTCACGATTTTCCACTTTTTAAGCTCGTTCCAAGGCCAAATTGTCCCAAATTTAAACCATGGCTTCCTCAACACATAAGGAACCTAATTAATCCCTTAAACATGCTTAATTAATATCCCACACATTAAACAACAAAACGGGGTGTTACACACCGCAAAAGCACAAGGGCGTCTAAACTGCCAATCAGACGCAAACAAATGATCTCTGATGTGTCTGAGGAACCTCTTGCTAAGGTTCAAAGGAGAGAAGCATATGTTGAGGGGAGCCTAGTATTGCAGAGACTATCTCCAGAGAGAAAAAGTAGAAAACACTCAAGAGAAAGGCATTTGAAGTTGCCCCTCCTCCTCTAAGGCGATTGTTGCGTTGTGAACACACTTAAGGGCAGTGTACCCTGTCGCAAAAGTAATATAGGACAGAAGTCCAGATATCGTACCCAAGAGATTAATTGTGATATGCAAGTGAAAAATTAAGTACTAGAATAGAGAAATCCTTATGCTATCTAGACTAATGAAATACTAATGGTAATAGTAACAATAATAGTATGATGTAACAAAAGAAATAAAGAGTTGAGAAATCAAGAGTGAAAGAGCCTAGAGTCATGGTTTCACTTGTACTTTCAATACCCTCAAATCTTAGTTCTATTCAATTTCGCAGTTGCTTTTCGAATATCAATCCCTCTACGAAAACTATTAATTGTTTGTCAGGCAATCAATAATCTTTTTCCCAGATGAACCCAATGTTTTTCAGGCAAAGAGTTTAAATGATTAGAAAGCATAAAGAGCAAAGAGGTTGAATGACTAAAAGGAGTAAATCACGTTTGATCATGCTATAATTTAAACATCGGTTATCCTATAGATCTACCAATTTAATTGGGCTTAATAGCCAAGATATCGATCAATTGATTATGAGCATACAAAGGATGCGACATCCTAGTATGGGATGAAGAACAATAGAATAACATTATTCAAATCGCAACTTTGAAACCAAATAGAATTCGAATTAAAGCTAAGACATAGCAAAAAGGGTTTCTACTAATACAAGGTCTACCATAACTCTAGTGGTGAATTTAGCTACCCATAATAATAGATAAAACCAAAATCAACAAAGGGAAATGCATCCGGAAGAGTTAGAAGAAAAAGTGTCTCCAATTTAACCCCCAGGTGCTGATCCTACTCTAGAAATCTAAACTAATAAAAGCGATAAACTATAAGAAAGCTATTACAAAAGATAATAGTATGATAGAATATCCAAGCATAAGAGATTAAGAGATGTTTTAGAATGGTACAAAGGGCCTCTATTTATAGGAAAATATGAGAACATGGCCCAAAATTAGGTCTTCTGCGCAGCCAGCACGGCCGTGCTCTTTATTATGTCAGACCGTGCTTAATTCTGCACGGGCGTACCAACTTCGTAAATCAACGTTCTAGTGCACGGGCATCAACATGGGCCTGCTAATCCATCTGCATGGCCATGCTCTTCATTTGTAAGGTCATGCCTGCTTCAGTCAGGTCTTGCTTCTCTAAGTCAAGCCTTGCTTCACTTTGGCATGGGCGTGCTGGTGTTTGGCACGGTCATGCTTCATTTTCAAATATTAGCTTTAAGTCATTCTTGTAAGGCTTTGTTTTGGATGGTTGAGCTGGAGGGCTTATACGGGCGTGCTCTTCATGTGCACGGCCGTGCTCGAGCTCAAAACTTCAATTTCTTCTTCATTTTAGCTCAAAAACCTTTAATTCATCAAACTACCTCTAAACATCAATTCTGTCAAAACCCAAGAAAAATGGGTGAAATACAATAATATCATCATGAAATGCATCAAAATTCAACCCAAATACCCCTTATAAAATGCACAGAATTGAGGTTTATCAGCGATCTAAAAGGATCAAGCCCACTCTCAGTTCTCAATCTCATGAAACAACAACCACATCCTTTCCTCCTAAGGTATCCTCATCCTCACCTTTTCAAAATTTACAAATCCATTCCCCTGCACATTCATCCTCGCATCCACTCTCACCCAAAATACCCTCACCAAGACTACCATCACCTCCACCTTCACCAAAATTGCCTTCCCCTCCCTCTACATTACCACAGGAAGTGGAACCAACTGTTTCTTCTTCTCTTCTGCCTCAACCCGTTAAATGGTGGAATTGGAAAGTTTCTCCAGACTTTCTGAAGAAACCTCACTCTAACATTCCCAAGTCTGATTTTCCTCCATATCAACCCCGGTCTTACAAGCCTATACCAAAAGACCTTCTTGACCCTTCTGGACAAAGAGGCGTCCTAACACCAAAATGCTACACGTCCTGGCTCGGGGTGACCAGATTGTGCATGCCAGCAACCAGATAAAACATGTCTCTACTCTTTCACCCTTAGGCTGCGACTGGGGACCTCTGAATAGCAAGCCACATCAGGTGGTTGTGTTACGATATGAACTCTTATCTTCAATATTTGTTTCATCTAGAATAATACCATGCATGATCAACACCACGAAGGCTCATACAAACTTATACAACATGTATTCAATGTCCTGTTGATATAGTAACGAACCACAAACCAAAATGGTCAAACAATCTGGCTGATTCGAAAACTAGGTCGCTCTCTTTAAGACATTGTACGGCTCTGCCCAAGGTGTGCATCAGTGAATAACCCCAACGCCCCCAAGATAAAACTGAAATAAACAAAGTAAACGCTAGAAGAGGGGTTGAATAGTGTTTACCTAAAGCTTTTCGCAAAGATGAAGGAATATACGCTTAAAAGAGCTTACAGATGCTTGAGATGCATCTGAGGAATTTTCACAACTTGTTCAAGA
The DNA here is from genome assembly GCA_039655645.1 of Ammopiptanthus mongolicus. NCBI lineage: Eukaryota > Viridiplantae > Streptophyta > Magnoliopsida > Fabales > Fabaceae > Ammopiptanthus > Ammopiptanthus mongolicus. Next base: position 17,262,079 of record CM077351.1, on the reverse strand, counting down.
CAACTATCCAAAATACGGAGTTTAAAAACAACTTTGAATAAAACAAAGACTTGTTAGATAAACAGATTAACCCCTTGTTAGATAACATTAAGAAAATAAAGCAATGTTAAAATATTAGGGAAGAGATAATCACATAGAGCAATTATATTGGTTCATCTTCAACCTTGGGCTACGTCTAGTCCTTGGCTTAACCAAGAATTTCACTATAACTGATCAGGTTACAGACTCAAGTATTCTTTGCACACCTAGCCTCTCTAGGATCAACAACGCAAGTATTGTTTGCACGTCTAACCTCTCCAGGCTCAACAAGTATTCTTGTCTCACCTAAGCTCTTCATAGTCTAACACTCAACAAGTAGTGTATGAAAATGTTTGTATTACAGATTGCAAGTCAACTAGATAAACACTTAGAAAGTCAATAAATATGAAGAATGGTATGACGGCATAATAACTTCTCTAAATAAATACAAATGATTGAGAAGTAAATAACAGAATGGAGAATTAGAATCAGTTTAGCTTTGAATTCAAAAAATGTTTGTTGTTATTGTTCACAATTCTTTAGGGTCTTACTTAAGTAGTTCTCAGCCATAAATCCGTTAGGAGACATTCTTTCTTCAATAGTTGCTTTTCTTCAGATGTTCTAAGCAACCATTAATGCAATAGAGTAGTTCTGTTGCTGCATTAAATGGTGAAGAACGTTAGAAGTACTCTTTGTCAAAGTAGCAACTAGTTAGAGCAGCAACAGAGTACTATCAGGGTCTTGAGCAGCGCGGATAACTTCTTTTCTACAATCAGTTAGAGAGTCCAAAGGAAATGTGACTTTTGTTGCATAGCGCAATTAAAAGTGTTTGAGACAAGTACTATGAAGCAAGGATGTTTCTTTATTCTTTTTTACTTCAAGAGAACAATTATCATACTTTTGTAGTCAACTCATTAACTATTTTCCAAATAATCTTTAATGAATCTTCTTATCAGTTTCTTCTTGAGCTTTGGATAACAAGCTTTCCGTATTCTCAGAAGGAGGTCTTCATTAAACACTTGGAGATACGTTTGTGCTGCGTGAGATTTATACTTGAGTAGATGCTTGAATAAAGATAGGTCTTCATTATCAGACCGATGCTTGGTCTTTATATGATGCTCTACATTGAGTCACCTTGACGTTTTCTTTTATTTATCTCTCAACCAGACACGTGCTTCGAGTAGAAGCTTTCCTGCATCTTTCCATATGCATTTTTATCCTTAGCACAAGATAATTGTACACTAAACAAAATCATTAGTATATTTCTTATGGTTCATTTAAATCTTTCTACAAATGTTTGGGTCCATCAAAACTTAGGGTAGCAATCTATTCCAGATGCTTGGAAACTCAACAATCCCCCCCTTTTTATGATGACAAACATTTTTATGATTTCATGAACTTGATCAAAATCATACATCATGTAAGTCTGCTTAAGCGTATATATACTTAAAAACAGAGATATCAAAGTAGATATATATTATAATGTGGTTGATAAAGGCTCAGACGCCTAACTTAGCACAGGACAAATGAAATCACTTACATCTATAAGTTTTTAAGTTCATTTACTCATTACTTTTTACTTAGTTTTACTCCCCTTTCTGGAATCAACAAAAAGGAGTAAGGTCTTAACAAGATATATTTAAAGCATAAAATGAAAAAATACTCAAAAAAACAAAACCACAACATCGAAAAGCTTTTCATTAAACCATCAATAACTGTACACTGTTATGTAAAAAGAAGGCTAAATTTCTCTTATGATCTCATTTGTTTTAATTTATTTATTCAACTTGATCCTTTACTTACCAAATATCAAGCAAATTTGATCTTTTCCATTAAGCTTTACCATTAAGTTTTCCTCTCATTGGAAAACTACGTGAGATTCTGAAAATTTCGATGGAATCTAAATTTTCGCTAAAATCCTCCTCTCTTTTCCCTTCTCTCTCTTCCATTTTCTTCTTCTCCCGCTTCTCTCTCTTCCTTCATCTCCAACAACCACAGCTGAACACCACAAACAACTGACCTCCACAGATAACTTCGTTAAATTCGTCTCCATCTTTTATTTTTGTACGTTCTCTCCAATTTTTGATGTGTGATTTGAGAGCTCATGGATTTGGTAGCCATTTTTCTTCTTTTGTGCAGTGTTCAGGTTTTATACAACTTGTGTTTTCAATTTTTGGGGGGCTTTTCAATTTTTGGCATCCACCTCCCCAGATTAAACCGAGAGAGAGGGGGAGAGAGAGAGAGAGGAAGGGAGGGGAAGAAAACGGAAGAGAGAGATGGAGGCCTTGTTTCAATTTGATTGTTATACATCATATTCAACTCCTGAGATCTAACGTCGGTGTCTTGTTAGCCAAACTCGCAAATCAACAACGTATGTAAAGTGTAATTTCTAGAGTTGGTCTCACTCTCACTACCCACGAAAATCAAGATCAGCAACCCTGAAGAGATGTGAATACGACTCCAAATTGTGTATAACTATCATTATTTACCAAACATTGTATGCTTTTTTGCTCCTTTCCTTCCACTTCATTAATGATACCTCTCCTCTGCTTTCAGATTTGATTTTTGCCTCTTTTTAAACCCTTTTCTTCGATAATCCTTTTGTGCTAGAGAATTTGTCCTTTTTAAGTAAATCCTGAAATATACTAATTTACTCCCTCTTCTTACTCCTTTTCTTTAGTGATGCTTTATCAGCTAATGCTTCCACCTCTTCGGCAAATTCTTTGTTTCTTTTCCTTTGTTTACTTCTTTTCTTTAACAATCCTTTCTCTGATAGCATTTTCAGTTTCTGTTTTTTCCGTTCTTTTGCTTTCTCCTCAAAGCCATCATCCAACATCCTCATTTGTGCCACATTCTTAGCACTGAAAACCTACAATACAACAAAGTAAATAAGCCAATTGGAAACTGAAAACAGAAAGAAAAAAAAGCTTTACATAGCTCATAATTGAAAAAAGCCACAAATATGAAGGGGAAAAAATATGAAATTCAAATCACTACCAAAAAGTCATTCCCATAAAAGCGTACCTTTTTCATGAGAGAGAGCACCTCATTTTCATTGTATTCAATCAGTTCAAGTTGCCTTTCAATGAGAGCTTCTATCTCACGAATGAGATCAACATCATTCTGCAAATGCCAAATTTAAATCGTGACTTAATATTGAAAGGAATGAAATACAAATACTAGATCCTAAAATGCTCTCTAATTATTATATGAAACAATTGAAATAACCCTAGACACTGACTGCCTTTGCAAACGGGAAGACTGCATGAATGTACATGGATGCCTTTAAGTTACTGATATGAACCTTGAAAGAATCACACCACAAAAGCTGGGGAGAGCCTAAGGCATATAAATCCCACACCGAATCCATGCTTCCGATGTGAGATTCAAGTCTCATACCTTGCAATTGGATCCTAACATTCCTCCATGCTTCGCAGTGCAAGTGCCCATGTGAGCTAGCTATGCACAAGCCCCTTTGACTAGTTTTGGGTGAACACTGCAATGCCAACGTCATCACCCGTGCCGCTTGTTTGCAGCTGAGAGGCATGGTGAAAAGCTTTGATACTAATTGACATGAACCTGGGAGAATAGCACCGCAAAAGGTAGCCATTGTAATTTGATAGCCCAAGCCATATAAACCCCATGCCCAAATCCCATACATCCGATGTGGGACTCAAGTCCCATACCATGCAATTGGATCCTAAAATTCCACCATGCTTTGTAGCCTTGGCGCCGATGCAGGTTGGCTATGGGCTCCGAAAGAACACTATAATGCTGTCGGTGTCACCACTCCGCCGCTTGTTTGCAGCTGAGGCATGGTGGAAAGCTTCGGTACCAATTGATACGAACCTTGGAAGAACTACACAATAGGTAGCCATTATGATTGGATAAACCAAGGCCATATAAACCCCATGCCGAAATCTCATACATCCGATGTGGGACTCAAGTCTCATACCATACAATTGGATCCTAAAATTCCACCATGCTTTGTAGCCTTGGCGCCCATGCAGACTAGTTGTGCACTAGCCCCAGGCAAACACTACAATGTCGGTGTCACCACTTCTGCTGGGGGAAAGCTTTGATACTAATAGATACAAACCTTAGGAGAACTGTTGGGAAAATACACAAATTTTCTTATAATCAGATTTATGGAAGCGAAATAAATGCTAATAATAGCACACAAAATTGATAACGGAGTTTGGCCAATTATGCCTATGTCTCCGGGCTGCTGCAGATATTTTACTGAAAAGATAAATATACAAGTGTATAAAACACTTACAACCTCTCACAACCCACAACCCAATTACACCCAGAAACTAAAGCTTTTCTCACTAAGCTTTTCTGTCTCTCGCTGGTGTTTCTCTCTTGTTGGGATTAATTTTCCTTCTTACTGAGGCTTGTATTTATAGGAGGATTTTTCAACGCGTTACGTAGCTGGGTGCCAAGGTGTTTCCACAGATTGTGGAAAACTAATTACTATTAATTACTCCTAACAAATAGCACAAACAACTTAATGTTAGCAATTCTCTTCTGGACACCTCCAACAATAGCCACCTCCAACAATCTCCCAGTTGAAGACTGATTTCAATCTGTTTTCACAACTCGATCAATGCAGCAGCCTTCTCTGGTTTGTTATTCTAGTAGGCCAGATGTATCGCACTCTGACTATCACTGTGCAAAACACTTTTATCCTGGATGAATATCAGCTCTGTCAACAATCCTTGAAGCCATATCAATTCTTTACTGGCTTCTGTTACCGCTACATACTCAGTTTCTGTAGTGGATAAAGCAACAATCTTCTGTACCTGCGACATCCAACTAACAGTTGTAGTTCCAACAGTGAATATGTACCCGGTGGTACTTCTTCGGTGATCGACTTCACCTCCAAAGTCTGCATCTACATACCCTTGTACTTTTAATTCTCCTTTACCGAAGTACAAACACTTCTTTGTGGTGCCTCGTAGATACCTCAAAATCCACTTAACTGCTTCCCAATGAGCTTTACCTGGATTTGACATAAACTTGCTAACAACTCCCACTGCTTGGCTAATGTCTGGCCTTGTGCAGACCATTGCGTACATCAAACTTCCAATGGCTGAAGCATACGGAATCTTAGCCATGAATTCACTTTCTTCCTCTGTCTGAGAAGACTGGTCCTTGGATAGGCGATAATAACTAGCCAAAGGTGTGCTTACCGATTTGGCATCGCCCATGTTGAATCTTTGCAAAACACGATTGATGTACTCTGCCTGAGATAACTGCAAAATTCCTCTTTGCTTATCTCTCGTGATTTGCATTCCAAGGATCTTCTTTGCTGGACCCAAATCCTTCATGTCAAACTCTTTTGACAATTGCATCTTCAAGTTTTTGATTTCGTCCATATCTGAACCAGCTACTAACATATCATCGACATAAAGTAGCAGAATGATATAACTAGACTTATATCTCTTGAAGTAGCAACAGTGGTCGGCATTGCACTTCTGAAAACCTTCCTTGTGCATAAAGCCGTCAAAATTTCTGTACCACTGTCTTGGGGCTTGTTTCAGGCCATACAAGCTCTTCTTCAATCTACACACCATATTCTCCTTCCCGTTCTCTGAGAAACCTTCAGGTTGGTACATGTATATCTCCTCATCTAAGTCTCCGTGAAGAAATGCGGTCTTCACGTCCAACTGCTCAAGATAGAGCTCTTCACTGGCAACAATACTTAACACAGACCTCATAGTATTGAGCTTCACAACTGGAGCAAAAATTTCAGTGTAGTCAACTCCTTCCTTTTGCTGGAATCCTTTGACAACTGGTCGGGCTTTGTATCTCTTGGAGCCATCATGCCCCTCCTTTACCCGATACACCTATTTGTTGTGAAGTGCCTTCTTTGCCATGGGCAACTCAGCTAGTTCCCATGTCTGATTGGAGATCAAAGACTTCATCTCGTCTTTCATGGCAAGCTCCCACTTGCTGGCATCTGAGGTCTGACTTGCTTCCTCATAGTTTTCAGGCTCCTCTCCATCAGTCAACAACATATAATTCATGTATCTCCTGTTAGGCACATGAGGCTAAGAAGACCTTCTCAATACAGGAGCTTGACTAAGAGGTGTTGGTGTGTCGAACTGCTATTCGCTATTCTGTTCAGTTGATTCTTCTGACTAAGGACTCTCAACTATAGGACTTTCTGGAACATCGTCCACCTCTGCATACACTGGCCCACTCTGTTCTGAGTTGCTGGTGTCTGTGTTATGCTTGTCCTTGTACATCACTCTTTCATTGAAGATCACATCTCTACTGCGGATCATCTTTTTATTTTCGTCATCCCAAAGGCAGTAGCCAAACTCATCTTCGCCATAACCGATGAGAGTGCACTACTTCGATTTGGGATCAAGTTTATTCCTACCTTGATAACTGATGTGCACATATGCTACACAACCGAAAACTCTAAGATGTGAGAGTTTTGCCTCTTTTCCGCTCCAGACCTCTTCTGGTATTTTGTGCTCCAATGGTACCGATGGACCTCGATTGATCAAGTAAGCTGCTGTGTTAACTGCTTCTGCCCAGAAATGCTTCGGTAAGCCTGACTGCACACGCAAGCTTCTGGCTCTTTCAGTCAACGTTCGGTTCATACGCTCAACTACACCATTGTGTTGAGGCGTACCTGGCACGAATCTCTCCATTCTGATCTCATGCTCATAGCAGAACTTCTTAAATCTGGTGTGCACATATTCACCACCATTGTCGATTCTGAGCTTTTTGATCTTCAATCCAGTCTCATTTTCTACCATGGCTTTCCATATCTTGAAAGCCTCAAATACTTCAGACTTATGTTTCAGAAAGTATACCCATACCTTCCTCGAGTGATCATCGATAAAAGTCACGAAGTATTGTTTCCCACCAATGGATGAGACGGTCGTTGGTCCCCAAACATCGGAATGAACAAGCTCAAGTCTTTCATTCTTTGGAGTTCTTCTACTTGTCTGAAAGCTGACTCTTTTCTGCTTTCCAAGTATGCAGTCTTCACATATGTCAATTTCCACTGACTGAAGACCTGGTAATTTACCTTTGGCTTAATTGCACTTTTGGCCCCCCAGGTATCATGATTTTGCAAATTTGGTCCCCCGAGTTTTAATTACGCCAATTGGGTCCTCCAAGTATCATGATTGTGTAATTTTGGTCTCCCAAGTTTCAATTGCGCCAATTGGGTCCCCCACGTATCATAATCGTGCAATTTTGGTCCCTCAATTATCACGATTGTGCAATTTTTAACGTCAGTAGCCTACATAGGACACGTGAGACTGATTTGACACTTAGTGAAATCAACTTGACAGTTTACGAGACATTCTTATAAGACATCATTGACATCTCACACAATTTAATGATCAAATGCACATCATTCAGTGTGCTGTCAAACTAGTCTCATTAAGTGCCAAATCAGTCGCACATGTGCTTCGTAGGCTACTGATGTTAAAAATTGCACAATCGTGATACTTGGAGGACCAAAATTGCACAATCGTGATACTTGGGGGATCAAAATTGCACAATCATGATACGTGGGGGACCCAATTGGCGCAATTGAAACTTGGGGGACCAAAATTGCACAATCGTGATACTTGGAAGACCCAATTGGCGCAATTAAAACCCGAGAAATCAAAATTGCACAATCGTGATACCTGAGGGACCAAAAGTGTAATTAAGCCTTTACCTTAATCTTCATCCCTTTCTCACTCATATGGCCAATTCTCTTGTGCCATAGATTGGGATTTTCATTGTTTGCTGCAACTGCAATCAAATGACTTGCCCCTGCTGTCTTGTAGAGAGTACCACTCTTACTACCACGAGCAACTATGATTGCACCCTTTGAAATCTTCCATTTATCGCCGTGGAAGACTGTTGTGTAGCCGTCACCGGCCAACTGGCCTACCGAGATTAAGTTCTTTCTCAAGTCGGGAATATGTCTGACATTCTTCAATTCCCAGACAAACTTGTTGAGCTTAATCTTCACTACACCTTTGCCAACAATATCACAAGATTGTTCATTGCCAAGGTAAACTTTACCAAGATATCCGAGAACATAATTCTCGAAGAATTCTCTGTGCGAAGTGGCATGAAAGGATGCTCCAGAATCTAACACCCAAGATTCTTCCTTGCTCTCTAAAGAGCATATTAAAGCATCATCTTCTACTGACGTGGAGGTAACATTTGCCTCTGCCTTCGCCTCATGATTCTTCGGTGCACTCTTGCACTGATTTTTGTAGTGCCCGGTCTTTCCACAATTCCAACACTCGATAGTCTTCGAGCTTTGGGAACTATGATGATTTCTGGTCTTGGACCTTCTGTCCTTTGATTTACCACGTCAATTTCCTCTGGTTGAACTCCTTCCTCTTGACTCTGTATGCAATACGGAAGAGGTTGAGGATTCACCCGACTCTCTACGTCAGATCTCTTCACTAAGAACCAGATCACGAACATCATTAAACTTCAACTTGTTGCTTCCTGATGAGCTACTCACAGACGTGACGGTAGCACTCCAACTTTCTGGTAAGGAAGACAAAAGTATCAATGCTCGTACTTCTTCATCAAATTCGATTCCAACTGAACTCAACTGGGTTGTGACAGTATTGAACTCATTGAGATGTTGCGCCATCGAAGCGCCTTCTATCATCCGTAAATTGAACAACCGCCTCATCAAATGAACTTTGTTTGAGGCTGACGGCTTTTCATACATACTGGAAAGAGCCACCATAAGACTTGCTGTGGTCTTTTCTTTTGCAATGTTAAAAGCAACATTGCGGGACAACGTCAATCGGATGACTCCAAGGGCTTGTCTGTCAAGAAGAGTCCGATCTTCATCCTTCATGCCCTCTGGTTTCTTTTCTTGGAGACGTTGGGACAGCTTTTTCTGATACAGATAATCTTCAATCTGCATTTTCCAAAAGCCAAAGTCCGCACCATCGAACTTCTCAATTTTCACCTTTCCTTCATCTGCAGCCATCGCTGCCACTGAAATCTGACTTTCTCAGGATCGTTTCTGACAATTTTTTCGAACCACCGTGTTTTTGGAACACCTCTATGGATGGTTTGGTGTCGCCGACCAAATTTCACTCATTCACAAAATTTACTATTTATGTGAATAATACCTTCGTAAAAATTTGACAAAAATAATCACCAAAGCTCTTGATACCAATTGTTGGGGAAATACGCTAATTTTCTTATAATCAGATTTATGGAAGCGAAATAAATGCTAATAATAGCACACAAAATTGATAACAGAGTTCGACCAATTATGCCTACGTCTCCGGGCTGCTGCAAATATTTTACTGAAAAGGGAAATATACAAGTGTATAAAACACTTACAACCTCTCACAACCCATAACCCAATTACACCCAGAACTAAAGCTTTTATCACTAAGCTTTTCTGTCTCTCGCTGGTGTTTCTCTCTTGTTGGGATTAATTTTCCTTCTTACTGAGGCTTGTATTTATAGGAGGATTTTTCAATGCGTTATGTAGTTGGGTGCCAAGGTGTTTCCACAGATTGTGGAAAACTAATTACTATTAATTACTCCTAACAAATAGCACAAACAACTTAATGTTAGCAATTCTCTTCTAGACAACTCCAACAATAGCCACCTCCAACATGAACTATACCACAAAAGCTAGGTAATGCAGTTGGAAAGACCAAGGTCATATAAAGCCCACACCAGAGTCTCATACTTCCGATATGGAACTCAAGTCCCGTAACTTGCAACTAGATTGTAACAGTTACGACACATTTAGGTGTGAATAAAATAGGAAAGATGACAAGCAACTAGGAACAGGCTAGTTCGAAGTCATAGGTTCAAATCCCCCTGCCATCATTGTACCCTAGAAATAACAAAAAAAAAAATAGATGTCTGAATAGATGTGCAAGTGCACATGCTATGTTCATCTCCATGACATATGCCCTATTTTTTGAAACGGTCAATATCAGAAGCATCCAATTCAACAACAAAATAATATGATGAGCAAAGGACAAGGCCAAGCCAAATGTTGGAGCATTATATAACTTTAGAGTAAAATCTTGCTTTCATTTTACAAAGATGCTTCAATAAATAATTTGGTCCCCCACAGTTCAAACCAAAGATCTTGGTTGATTACGGTACTTTCTTGGGATTGAAGTAGCCCAATCAAGAATGGGTGTTGCTATTTCCCAAAGGAAATATGTTCTTGACATTCTGGAAGAAACAAGGATGCTAGATTATAAACTTGCTGATACTCGTATGGACCCAGATCTTGATAAGCTTTCTGCCCGAGCCATCAAATGTGTTTTTCTGGGATCCTCCAGGTTACAAAAAGGTTACAAGTGTTACTCACCTGTGTAAAATCGTTAGGTTTAATTACTCTGTTGGTCCCCGAACTATTTGAAAATTTTTAAATAGGTTCCTAAACTAAAAAAAATTTGTAATCGGGTCCCTGCACTTTAAACGTTTGTAATTGGGTTCCTCAACTTGTAATAATTTGTAATTAGGTCCCTGGGGTAAGAGAAGTACCTTGTAATTAGAGCACCGTATAAATTTCTTTCGAGGTTTCTTGTCGATCTTGGAGGTTAAGAGAACCATTGGATCACCACAATAGCAAAGATTTTGAAAATGTCTAATATCCCAGGGACCTAATTACAAACTATTAACAAGTTCAGGGACCTGATTATAAACGTTTAAAGTGCAGGGACCTAATTACAAAGTATATCAAAGTTCGAGGACCCAATTACAAATTTTTAATTCATGGATCTATTTAAAAATTCCCAAATAGTTCAGGGACCTACGGAATAATTAAACCAAATCGTTATTACATTTCTTCATATGTAACTTTCTTCGAAGAACAGTTTTACTTCTCACCATCCATAATTGAGTCTCATACTATTCAAGCAGTTTTTCCAATTCCTTATCTTGGTCCATCACCTTCCCCTTTGTCGGCATCAGTTTCGACTACAGATATTCCTCTCGAGCAATCTCAAAGATCACCCATCATATAACGACGTCATCCACATGTTGCGAATACAGAATTGGAAGGCACTAAAAGGCCAGTTGAATCATGTCCTGCTTCAGCAGCTTCAGCAGATGACCCTACTACGGACCTACCTAAAGGAAACCCTGATTTGCCCATTACTCTTAGGAAAGGTACCTAGTTTACTTGAAATCCTCATCATAGTTATAACTTCTTAAGTTACCATCGGCTCTCTCCTTATTATTCTTTTGTGTCATCTATATCTTCCGTTTCCATTCCTAAAAATATTTGTGAGGCACTTGATCATTTAGGATAGCGACAAGCCATGATTGATGAAATGCAAGCTTTGGAGCATAATGGTACTTCGGACTTAACTCCTCTTACTCCGGGAAAGAAACTCGTTGGCTGTCGATGGGTATATCAGTATATGCTATTAAAGTTAGGCCCAATGGACAGATTGATCGTCTCAAAGCCCGACTTGTAGCCAAAGGTTATTACCAGATTTATGGACTTGATTATGGAGATACTTTTTCCCGGTGGCCAGCCATGGCTACCATTCGCTGTTGGCCATTATATCAGATGGATATTAAAAATGTGTTTCTTCATGGAGAGTTAGAAGAGGAGATTTATATGTAGCAACCTCCTGGATTTGTTGCTCACGGGGAGTCTGGTTTTGTTTGCAGGCTACGACGATCTCTATATGGGTTGAAACAGTCTAGCTTGGTTTGGGAAATTCAGTTCAATTATTCAAGCTTTTGGAATGAAACGTGGTGAAGCAAATCATTCGGTCTTCTATTGCCATACCTCTCCAAATAGATGTGTTTACTCGATGGCCTATATAGATGATATAGTCATCACAGGAAATGACCACGAGAAAATTTCTTAGCTGAAGGAACATTTATGTAGCCATTTTCATACCAAGGACTTGGGGACGCTGAAATATTTTCTTGGAATTGAAGTTGCTCAGTCAAAGATTGAGATTATCATCTCACAGAGGAAGTATGCATTAGACATACTTAAAGAAACTAGTATGTTGGACTGTAAACCAGTTGATAGCCCCATGGATGCGAATCTAAAATTACTTCCTAATCAAGGGAAGCCTTATTCGGATCCTGAAAGATGTCGGAGATTGGATGGAAAACTCATCTATCTCACTATTACAAGACCAGATATTTCCTTTGCGGTTAGAGTAGTAAGTTAATTCATGCAGTCTCCTCATAATGATCATCGGGATGCAGTGATTCGAATTTTGAAATACATTAAAAAGGCTCCAGAACAAGGACTACCCTATGAAGACAAAGGAGACACTCAAATAGCTGGTTTTTGTGATGCAGATTGGGCAAGTTCGCCTATTGGTAGGCGTTCCACTTCAAGGTATTGTATTTCTATTGGTGGAAATCTTGTCTCTTGGAAGAGTAAAAAGCAAAACGTGATCGCAAGGTCCAGTGCAGAAACTGAATATAGAGCTATGCCTACAGCCACTTGTGAACTCATTTGGATTAAACAACTTCTTTAGGAGTTAAAGTTTGGAGATACTCAACAAACGAAACTATGTTGTGAAAATTAGGCAGCTCTGCATATAGCTTCCAATTCGGTAAATCATTGAATTTGTTACCTCCAATAATCAGCTAGCAGACGTCTTCACAAAATCTCTATGGGGACCAAGAATTCAATACATTTATTCCAAGCTTGGAGCATTTGACTTATATGCTCCAGTTTGAGGGGAAGTGTTGGAATTAACACAGTGTATGGGTAGTTGTACCAATAAATCATAATTATTAATGTACCTAATAAGTCACATATTCATGTATCTAGGAAATCACATGCATGTACATAGGAACTAGAACTTCATTAATGTTCTAGTAAGTTACACATTGTATCTACTTCCTAAGTGCATATAAATATAGATCAGTTGAGTGGCTTCTATACTCAAGCATTTCACAAATCTTTAGTCTACTCAATAGGTACAATACAACTTTTCATGCATCCACTGTACTACACCATTTAGATAATGTATGGACGACCTCCTCCTACCATTATTCAATTTATGGAAGGTGAAACAAAAGTGGAGACCGGCAAGAGAGTTGCAAGAACGCGATGAAGCACTCAACCAGATCAAGTATAATCTGACCAAGGCCAAAGATCAAATGAAGCAATATGCTGATAAAAAGACGAAGGATCAACAATTCCCTATCGGTGACTGGGTTTTCTTGAAATTACGGCCACATAGACTGCACTTTGTGGCTAATCATATTAACCATAAGAAAGCTCCTCGCTTCTATGGACCATTTCAAATTATAGAGAAGTATGGAGAAGTTTCTTACAAGCTGCAGCTTCCTCCTACTTCTACGATACATCCAGTTTTTCATGTGTCTCAATTAAAGAAGGCAGTTGAATACTCTTTTGACGCACCAGAATTGCCTCCTTAATTGGAGATTCTTCCAACAGAAGCAGTTCAGCCAGACAAAGTTTTAGACAACAGAGAAGTGATGGAAAAAGGGAAGAAAATCAAGCAATATTTAGTACAATGGAAAGGTTTGGCAGTGGAAAATGCAACTTGGGAAAATCAATCTGTTTTGTAGCAGCAGTTCCCAACTTTTTGCCTTGAGGACAAGGCAAGTGTTCCGGCAGAGGGTGATGATAAGGCTTCAGATCCAAGCCCATAGAGACCCATTATCTGGAAAGTCTACTCTAGGAACCTAGGAATTAATATTAGTAACTGCTATGTGGCAGTTTATGGAACAGTTATTTATTTTCTTTATTTTCGTTTTATTGGTGTGGTAGGAAAGAGGACAGTTAGTTTTCATGTTGGGTGGTTTTTCTGAACAGGGATAACCTCTGTAGGAGTTTCTAAACTCTGGGACAGCAAGAAAATGCTGTAGTTTCTGTAATTTGGTGTGATTTGATCATATTTTCTTCTATTTAAATTAGTGTTCTATCAAATCCTTACAGTATTGTCTGCTTTGGCATGTTAAATACCTAGTTGTCAATGTTAATGTTGATGTGGGAGCTGCACTGGACACAAGAAGTTGCGATGGATAGTGACAGCAAGGCATTTAATGTGCCAAGCCAAAATCTTCTATTTTTCATCATTTTATATCAGTATATTTTTTATGTATTAGTAAACATTTGAAAGTTTATTGTGTATGTATCATTCTTGCCACCACTACCTAAGATTTCTAGATCCATCATTGCCCTCTAGAATACATGCCTAAAAAAAGAAAGAAAATAAAATAAAAGAAAGAAAAGGAAATTAAGCTCCATAAAATCCAAATTTCTTGACTTTTGATTTCCACTACCTATGGTTGAAATACAAGCAAAGTTCCAGATATGCAGTAAGCAGGGTAGCCATTCAATGTATGAATTACAAGAAAAAGAATCAATATATTTACCAAATTCTTTCAACTTCAATGCAGGAAAACTTGGCTTCAAAGTTCAAACAACAGAAAGAAATCTGAAAATCTAATTTAATTTCTATAATGTGTTTATTGTTTACCTGGGTGACAAGGCTCAAGGCCAGTCCTCCTCTACCAGCTCTTGCAGTACGACCAACTCGATGAATATAATCTCGTGGGAACCTGCAGATGAATAGTTGAAATCCATTTCATCAAATGCTTCAAAAGTCAACTAAAAAAATAAAGATCACTGGTGAAGAAAAGTAACCTTGGAACATCATAATTGATAACAAGGTCAACTGTAGGGATATCCAAACCACGGCTGGCAACATCAGTTGCTAGCAGTATAGAAACCTTTCCTGATTTAAATTGATGTAGTGACTCAAGCCTCTGAGACTGCGATTTGAATGAATATAGAGCTGCAGCTTCTTGATCAAGCACTTCCAGCATTAAACTTAAACGATGGCAATCTCTGTAATTTGGGAACAAAAGATACAAATAATCAATTACTATCAATCTTTGATACTGGGATACAAAAACAAAATAACCTTCCTAGCGAAACCAGCATAGCCAGCGAAGTCCATGAACACATATCGATTAGTGTAAGCCCAGACCTCACAAAATAATAATAGCAAAACAGTGGTTCATTGAAATTGCACAAACAAAAGTTCTAAGATTCAGTCACAATCATTAATAGGTTCCAAAAAATGCCTCTTAGGGCAGCAGTCCATTGAGTACCTAGGCCATATCACCTCCTCTAATGGGGTGGCAATGTATTAAGTAACTGATAGAGGGGAGAGAGAGAATCTACAGAAAGAGAATCTGAAACTGATTTCTATTATTGTTGAAGAGTTGGTTACAATAAACCTACTTACACTAGCTGAGTTAGCATGCTGTAGAAGCATCACTAACTAGAGATCTAACTAACTCCTGCTGAGTCATCAGGAGATCTAATCAGCTATAAACCAAACTACACGAGTGTACATTGCACTCACATACTCTAACACACCCCCTTATAAACCGAGGGTGGTTTTACAAAGGACAAGATGTCTACAACTCCAAGATTGCCTCTGAGGGCTAGAAACCAGCTTTGAGTGAGAGGCTTCGTAAGAAAATCAGCAACTTGATATAATCCAGGTATACTGAAAGGGTTTTGCCAATGACCTTTTCCCTCACAAAGAACAGGTCCAGTTCCATATGCTTGGTTCTCGAGTGTAGAACTGGCTTGTTGGACAAGCATACCGTTGACAAGTTGTCACAGTAAATGACAGGATGCTCAGTGCTGATCTGGAGTTCTTGACTAAGGACTGTATGTCTGTATCCACATAACTTCAGATGTAGTTGCAGCAAGGCTTCTATATCAGCCTCCGTACTGGATTTAGCAACCAAAGGCTGCTTTCTGAAGCACCATGAAACCAAATTTGGCCCAAAGTAAACACAAGATCCTGAGGTAGACCTTCTGTCATCAAGGTCAGCACCCCGGTCAGCATCACTAAAAGATTGCAGGGTGTAGGACAGTCGTGGTGTGGCAAGCTTGAGCATCAAGCCATGAGAAATAGTGCCGCTGAGGCACCTCAATATTCTTTTGACTGCTTTCCAGTGTTCCTCAAGAGGTTGTGACAAGAATTGACAAACCTTATTTGACACTTCAGCTGATTCCGGGTCATGTGATGGTGGCATATTGTAATGCCCCAACCACTGACCTGTAAAGAGTGGAATCATCCATGTAATTAGCTCCATATTTTGTGAGCTTCAAGTTGCTGACCATAGGTGTGGGCAGACCCTTGGCATCAGCCATGTTGGCCTTAGCCAGCAAATCCTTGATGTATTTGGACTGTGATAGAGCTAGAGAACCATTAGGCAGCTTCTTGATCTCAATGCCGAGGAAATAGTCAAGTTCCCCAAGTTGTTTGAGGGCAAATTCTGTGTTTAGCTTTGTGATCAGATTTGTTATGTTTTGAGACGAGGAACCAGTGACTATGATGTCATCAATGTAGACAAGCACATAGGTAGTGTGTCTCGATCTGGTGTGAGTGAAAAGAGAAGGGCCATACTTGCTTGTCTTAAACCCAAACTGCACAAGTGCTCGAGTCAACCTCCCAAACCAGGCCCTAGGAGCCTGTTTTAGACCATATATAGCTTGTTGAGCTTGAAAACTTGAGTGGGCTTGGCACTTTCAAAACCAAATGGTTGTTTCATGTACACCTCTTCCTGAAAGAGCCCATTAAGGAAGGCATTATTTACATCTAGCTGTTGAATAGCCCATCCATTGGTGATAGCCAAACTGAGAATGATTCGGATAGTAACAGGCTTTACTACTGGAGAAAAGGCTTTTGTATGGTCCTGGCCCCACTGCTGATGAAAGCCCTTAGCAACTAGCCTAGCTTGAGCTATCAGGGTTTTCTTTTATCCTGAATACCCTTTTGCATCCAATAGCCTGCCGATCAAAGGGCAAATCAACAAGAGTCCAAGTCCATTTACTGATTAAGGCATCAAATTCACTTTGCATGGCCTGGTGCCACTGAAAAATGGCCAAGGCTTGCTGAGGAGTTGCAAGCTCAACCTGAGTTAATAGAGCAGTTGGATTAGCAGTGGAGAGCAACTTAGACTTTAACCTTGTTGTCATAGGATGGTGATTGAGGGGATAATGAGGCTGAGACTGACTAGATAGAGAGGAAGTTGGAGATTCAGAAGAAGACTGAGACTGAGACACAAGGGAGATGTAATTTGGTGTGAGGCCAGAGTATAAAGAAGGTATGGACGTATGGTAGAGGTTTTAGAAGGGATAAAAGTGTGAGTAGGAGATGGAGCAGGACTGAGAAGGTGAGACACTACGATCAGTGTGTGGGACAGAACCAGGAAGGACAGTAGTTGAGTTTGGAGGTGGCACAGGACTAAGAACAGGAGAGTTTTGTGATGGACTAGATGATCCAGCATGGGCAGGTGAAGGTGGGACAGGACCAGAAGCGAACTCAGGAAGGACACTTAATGGCATGGGATAGTTAGGGATGTTGTTGAGCTGCTGTGAATTAGATTTTTGTGTGTTAGTTAAGTTTTGAGCAAAAAGAAACTTGGTTTCATCAAATTGGACATCTTTAGATATGTAAATTCTCCCATCCTTTAATAAACACTTATACCCTTTATGAGAAGAGGAATACCCAAGGAATGTGCACTCACGATCTAAACTCTA
This sequence comes from Ammopiptanthus mongolicus, assembly GCA_039655645.1. Classification (NCBI taxonomy): domain Eukaryota; kingdom Viridiplantae; phylum Streptophyta; class Magnoliopsida; order Fabales; family Fabaceae; genus Ammopiptanthus; species Ammopiptanthus mongolicus. The sequence goes on along the minus strand of CM077351.1, from coordinate 17,244,504 downwards.
GCTTGTTCTTGTTGTAGGGTCTAAGGCATGAATAGCATGCACAACCACAAACTCTTAGTATGGAATAATCAGGATTCGTTTTATAGAGAATGGAGTAGGGAGATTGATTTTGAAAGGTAGGAGTGGGAGGTTTGTTTATAAGGAGACTGCGGTATTGAAAGCATGTTCCTAGTACTGCATAGGCAAGGATGCTTGTGCAAGCAAGGTAAGACCAGTCTCAACTATATGTGTTAGGACCCCAAATGACGATATGAGCCTAAATGGCCAGATTATACATCAGCATCAGAGACCCACAGTTGGAGAGTCTATGTTAGGAGAAATAAAATGAAGTTAGGAAAGAATGATGAGCTAGCACTGAGAGAGAGAGAGAGGGACACGTTGTATAATGGAATTTTCTGTTATATGGACCGTGTGAGGGGAGAGAAGGGTCATCATGAGAGAATCAATTTTCTATTAAGGATAGGGAACCTTCCATTCTCTGTAGGAGCTAAGCTCTGTGGACAGTAGGGATATTCATACCACTGTATTTCCTATTTCTACCTAAAATAATAACAGACTTGTTCACCTTTTGAGCTATTTTCTCTTATTTGTTATTCTGTAATTTTGGTTTCTATCAAACTGATCCGACCTGCCGGATACGAAGGAGGATCGGCACACAGAGGAGACAGAGAAGTGAATGCCACTGAAGAAAAAAACTATTCAAGGAGGTGCGATGGAGGCAAGGGTAGCGGCAATGGAAAACGAGTTGGCAAAGGTAGCGGTCCTGGAAAACGAGATGGCAAACCTCAAAGTGACTCTCACAGAGATACAGTTGAAGGCAAAGGAGAACCACGAAAGGTTAATTGCCTTGCTCACTCAAGACAAGGAGGCGGATAGTTCAGGGAAGTCACTTGAGAAATTCACCAAGGGTGCAGGATCCAGCCATGTTGAAACATCAGGTATCAAGAAGCTATAAGGAGATTTGCTGGATGAGTACCGGCAATATCGGTGAAGAAAATCGAGCTACCCACTTTCACCGACGAGGATCCAACTGGGTGGATCGCGCACGCCAAAGTGTACTTCCAAGTACAAGAGATGAATCCAAAAGTATGAGTAAGCTTGGCACAATTATGTATGGAAGGACCCACCATTCACTTTTTCAAATCCCTTCTCGATGAAGAAGTGGAACTAACCTAAGACCAATTTTAGGGCAAGCTGCTGGAACAATACAGTGGAATCGGAGATGGTAACGTTTTTGAGCAACTCTTGACGCTGCAACAAGAGGGTAGCGTCGACGAGTATATCCAAGAGTTTGAGCACTTGATTGTGCAGGTGACACGGCTTCCGGATGAGCAATACTTCGGGTATTTCATCCATGGATTGAAGAAGGGAACCAGAGGAAAGTTTCGAAGCATGCGTACTCTTGGACCTCCGTCTAGTTCGCGTCTGATGAACTTGACAAGATTTCTGGAGTGTGAATCGCAACAACAGAAAGGGAGTTGGGTTGGGCAGCGTCAGTCTGGGGGAAGAAATCAATTTGGAGGAGGCCCAAACTATCGATCTAGCCCAAATCGGGGGCTTGGTACCATTAATACAGGTCGACCCAGTGGAGCGGATTGGGTTTATGTATGTCAAGGGCAGTAAAGAAATGAATGAGAGGAACTCGGGTGGGCAAAACCTTAAACCCGACTCAAGAATCGAGCACACGGGGGGGAATTTTTGTGACAGAGGTGTGTGACACCTCTCCTCTCAAGAGATCGGCGATCGGCGACAAAAAGGCCTGTCTTTCAAATGTGGAGATCCTTTTCAGCCCCGCCATCAATGTCCAGACCGCCAGTTGAGAATCATGGTGATGGATGATGAAGATGACAAAGAGGGTGAGGCAAACATGTCGGTTGCGGAAGTAAGCGCAGAGGTGAAGGTAGATGGGGAATGTAGTGTGATGCATTTGGGTAGTTTAATCGCAGAGAAAGGGTGGAAACCTCAAACATTGAAGCTAAAAGAAGTTGCACAGGGAGTTCCTATCCTCATTTTGGTTGACAGTAAAACAACACATAATTTTATTTCAAGGAAGCTGGTAACAGCAATGGGGTGGTCAGTAGAAGAAACAAAACCGCTGAGGATAAAATTTGGGTTATGGTCACAAAGTCACTACTCAGTGATTGTGTAAGAACGTAGTTCTTGAATTGGGAGAAATGGAGATGGTTGTAGACGCATTACTGTTTGACTTGGAAGGGATAGATGTTGTGATTGGCATTGCTTAGTTAGCATCCATTGGAGGAATGTGAGTTGACTGAAAACAACAAAGTATGCAATTCCAATTCAACAACAAATGGGTAAAACTCAAGGGAGAGGGCGGTGAGTGTACACACCAAGCTGCTTTGCCTAGTATTTGGGGAAGCCAACACGTCTGATTGAAGGGTTATTCCTATCCACTGAGATGCACCTCATGAGTGGTCTGAAAGAACAGGTAATCGCAGGGGGAATGAACAAGGTACAGGAAGAAAAGCTAACAAGGTTGCTGGACTGCTATAAAAAAGTGTTGAGGGAGCCTCGAGGATTGCCTCCCAGAAGAGAAAAAGAGCATGCCATACACCTGATTGAAGGTCAAGGACCCGTTAATGTGAGACCATGTCGTTAACCGCACCATCACAAGAATGAAATTGAGCAACAAGTGAAAGAGATGCTAGCATCTAGGGTGATCAGGCATAGGAGCCAAAGTGCTTTTTCCAGCCCTGTTATTTTGGTGAAAAAGAAGTACGGGACATGGACAATGTGTGTCGATTACTGGGCTCTAACGAAGGTAACTATTTCGGACCAATTTCCAATCCCTGTGATAGATGAATTATTGGATGAATTGTATGGAGCTCAATTTTTTACTAAGCTAGACCTTAAATCCGGATATCATCAAGTGAGGGTTAAAAGCGAAGATATATACAAGACTGCTTTCAGGACCCATGAAGGGCATTACGAATACTTGGTAATGTCATTCGGGTTAATGAATGCGCCCTCCACTCTTCAGGCTCTCATGAATAGATTTTTAGAGACATGTTGAGAAAGTTTGTGTTGGTTTTCTTTGACGACATCCTTGTGTACAGCTGCATCTGGGACATGCATATGCAACATTTGGCAGCTGTTCTGGAGGTTTTACAGCACCATCAATTAGTAGCAAATATGAAGAAATGTTCATTTGCTCAATCATCAGTGGAGTACTTGGGCCATATTATTTCTCAGGAAGGGGTAGCCAAGGATCCTAATAAAGTCAAGAGTGTGTTACAGTGGCCCGTACCTAAGCATGTAAAAGGAGTCCTAGGGTTTTTGCAGTGCTATCAAAAAGCGGCCATGGCACTTTATTACATTGATCTGCTGAAACAGGGTTCTAGGGACAGACTTGTCAGTAATTACATTTTGGGGAATAGGACTAGGTACAGCAATGCTAGCAACAATATTATTACATATTGAAACACTAAGACAGTTGGGTGAAGAGCTGGATGAGAAGCCATAGCTTGAGTTGACTGAAAAATTGGAGAAGATGTATAGGCCATCAGAGTTGATTGAACCTTCCAAGACAACTCTTCTATCAACCTGAGATTTGACAAAGAAACAACTAGGAAGAATAACAAAAAACAGTGTTGTCCAGTGAGAATTTACTAACACTAATAAGGTTCTTTGTGATAGCTGGAACATATAGAAGGTGATTAAGTTGAAGTGTAACACTGCTAACCAAGGGTGAATTAGCAAAGGCTGAACCAACAGAAACAATGTTTAAGCCAAAGCCATTACCCATGAAGATATGATCTGGACACCACTATGTTCGGTCTGATGAGTGATGTTGGCGTGATTGGAAGTGACATGGTGAGTGGCACCACAGTAGGGGTGCCACAGATTGCTTGAGTCAGTGCCCAAATTGGATGTACCATTGCCATCGGGCCAGTTGAGGTCTGAGAGGGGCCATGATCACTAGTAGGGGAATGCCATGGAAGTTGGAGGAGAGGCGGTGGTGCAGGCAAGGGAGCAGGCTGTTGTGATGAAGGTGCTGAAGTAGTTTGAGAGTGAGAGTGATAACCATAGCCTGGAGCTTGATTAGGATAACCTTGATTCTGCTGAAGATAGGCTTGATGGTGCACCTCATAGCCTGAACTCTGAGAAGGAAAACCTTGTTGAGGATAGCCTTGGCCTCTACTAGAGCCATCATAAGACTGGTCATAGCGATACCAACAATTGAGATTGAGAGCCCCCTCATGACCATAGCGGTTACAGATCTGACAGTATGGGTGAGGGCCAGATCTACCACCGTGACCACGCCCTCTATATCTAGAGCGGCCACCACAACCTCCTCGAAAAGTAGTGCCAAAATTGGCATTAGAAGCTTGATAACCTTTTTGAAAGTTGCCTTGTGGAGAAGATTGAGAAGAGTTACGAGATTGTTAGGGTTAGGTTGAGAGGCGGATTGCACGAGATTCACCGAAAAGGCAACGGTGCTAAGTTGATTCTTGGCTTTATTTCTTTCCAACTGCGATTCTCTAGACAGTATAAGGGACTCAACCTCAGCAATCGAGCATGAATCAGCATGAGTCTCAATTGTCGGAAAAAGAATGTGATATTCCTAAGGGCAAGCCTTCTAAGATAGCATCAAGGTGTTCTAAGATAGCTTGGGGCCTTAGGAGTTATTCCTTGGCTGGGGAGCTCTGCTTATACTTACTGTAACTTCATTACTCAATATTACACTAATACAATCTCCCTATAGTTTTGTTTCTATCAAATCACATCTTCAAATGCAATTGAATGGTGTATGGTTCATTGATTCTTGAAAGATGCCAGTGTATGTTATTCTCAGGGAAAAACATGACAGCAAATGCCCAATAACTAACTCCTCAAGTTGAAAAAATTGACTAATGATCACTTTCAAACTTCACACCCACACAGCACTATGCACTATCATTCATTTATTACTACTCACAAACCTATCACTTCACTAACAACCATCCTCAGAAAAATCCTACCTAGTAGCTGCAACCACTGTTGCATTGCAAACTCAAACACAAGCAAAACTACAACATCAATAGGGGTCTGAGGGAAGGACACTAAAGAAAGAAGAACAGAAGATTTAAGCAACAGAGAGAGACAGAAATCAATCACGAAATCACAGTATATTGAAATCATAACAAATCAATATTGGATTATAAGCAGTAGTAAACTACTATTAATTAAATATCATAATAGTAATAATAAAATAGCACAATGTCAGAGCAAGTAGCAATTCTCCGAATTGTAGAGTCACCTTTCATTTTATTTGGGATCACAACTCACAATAAAACACCTCACTAGCATTTACAGTCAAACAAAAATTTCTGTAATCATAACTTCCACCATTAACCTCCATGTGATGTTACACACGAAATGGCATTTCCATAAGTTTAACCATCCCTAAAGACCGTCAAGATGAAAGTTAAACTACACAGTCACACAGCACGTTTGATCTTTGAAGCTCCTAAATAATGCTATGCGCAAATTTTCTAAATAAATTAAAGTAAGCCAGGAAACTGTAGCAAAAATCCCTACACAAGTAAGAACCCAGGGCTGCAGGTATAGACTAAGACATAAAGACACCAGAGACTAATTAAGCATGACCCAAAACACCTCTCCTGCTCTACTATTGGTAATGCCTTTTCCAATCTACAAGATGCTAAGTCACCAATTCAGTTGTTGATGCCAAGGAAAACAGTGAAAAGGACAGGTAATCCTGGATAAGCAAATAGCCTCTAATTTCCAAAATATAACATTCCAGTTTCAATGATTTTGGCTTAACCATTGCACTTTTACTTTTTAAAATGAGTCTAAAACATTCTTAAAATACAAGCAAATGCACTTTTTCTCTTTAATTGATTCCAACTTATCTGTAAGAGATAAACAAGAGTACAAATATTGATTCTACAAATTTCTCCATTATAATATGCTCCAAGCATTTCTAGTAGAAGAAGCAACGGAGCAAGCAGAAAAGCCTCTAAGAAATTAGCTATGGATCAGCCATCAACTAAAATAATAACTTCATTCCAAATATCAATGCTAATCCATGGCCTCCATCTTTGGCTGATAGGTGTGCATTCCATATTTTAAGTGAGAAATCCTATACGCACTCAATGTATCCTAACGAGAAGGGAGTCAGGGACACCCTGAAAAAATCTCAGGTCCTAACCATCTACCAACTAACAAGATATAATTCCAAATTTCCAATGTCACATTTTTTTCCTTTTTTTGTTTGGGGGGAGGGGGGTAGTGGGGTGCATTACAAATGGGTTTTCTTTGCTGAGGGAATCTCATCCACAAAACCATTGGCCACTGGCCCACCACACAGAACTATGCCAACAGAGCACAAACACATTCAATTAAAATAAAGGGTCCACAACTTGAACCTCCAATAACTGTTTCTTCTCCTTCAGAATCAAAGAGATAGAGAAAGCTTATAAAATCCATTATGAACTAGCAACAAAAAAGAAGGAAAAAACGAAATAACTAATCCAATTAAATTTATCAACCAGTATTAGAATGAGATTTTTTTTTCTTCACCTGTCGGCAGGGAAGGGGGAAGTTAAAACAAAAACATAACAGCCTACCCATTAGTTAAAGAAAAGTGATCAGAGTTAAAAGTTGTCTGATAATAGCTACCAGTTGCCCATAGATAAACCAAGGAAAGCTAACCAGAGTATTAGACAAACAAGTAGCCAGGGTTGTTAAATATATTAGCTGAAAGCCTGAAAGTGGCAACTTATCCTATAGCACCAAAATAAAATTATGGACCTAGAAAAATGAATTACAAACCATAATACAGAAAACGCAAATTGGTTATGAAAAATTCAAACATGTCATCTAGAAATATACCTGCATGTCGAGATAAATACAATGGCAGACCGAATGCTCATATCTTCCATTTTAGACAAAATGTGCAGCAAATATACCTCCTTCACCTTTTTAGGGATGAATATAACCTGTTGCTTAAGTGTTTCAACTGTTTTCAAGCCTTCATATGCCTCGTGGACGAACATCTTATCTTGGTAACGTTCACACAACTTTTGCAGATTACTTGTCTTTGTTGCTGAAAAGAACAGGTTTTGCCGACTTTCTGGTAAGCACCGAAAGAGAAATTTCAACTCCTCCTGAAAACTAACATCTAGGACTCTATCTGCTTCATCCAAGACAAGGAACTGCAGAAGCATAGGTCAAATATGAAACCATAGAACTATTAAGACAAATCATGCATGATTTTAAGCATACAGCAAGCTGTTTTGCTTAATGGTATCAATAGCTTTGTTGCATCTTTTAGCCACTTCAGCTTGCCGTTTTCTTTATATTATTTTAATTTGGAGGATTTCTTATGTAGGGGAGCCTTGGCACAACTGTTGGTGTTGTCGCAGTATGACCAGGAGGTCACACTCACAAGTTCAAGTCAAATAATTAGTCTCTTACACAAATGAGAGGTAAGGTTGCCTACTATAGACACACATAGTGAGAACAAGCTTTCCCTGAACCCCCACATGGTGGGAGTTTTATAGCACCTGCTGCCCTTTTAATTTGGAGGAGTTCCTACCCTTGGAGGAGTTCCTATCCAAAGTCCCATAAAGATTGGAATAATTAGATACCTTGTTGCATTTTTTAGCCTCTGGTTTCCATGCCATTTTCATTTTCATAATTTTATTTAGGATGATTCCTATTCTTTGGACCCCATGTACTTTCTCTCTTTTCTTTCAATTAATACATTATTCTTACATTAAAACGGGTTAGCTGTACAGCAAGAAATCTGTGTTTCCCTTTACTAGCGAAAGGGGTAAGCTTCAAAAAGCTTGTAATTAACTACAAACTAATTTTACCAAAAAAACTGCAAACTAATCCTTCCAAATTTGAAAAAGAAGAATTGCAAACCCTTAAATTTTTATAGTTCACTTAAGCTTGCTAGTCAACCTTTCAGCTGCCATACTTGAAAAACAAGAAAAAGGGTTGCAAGAAATCTGTGTTTCCCTTTACTAGCAAAAGGGATAAGCCTCAAAACGCTTGTAATTAAACTACAAACTAATTTTCCCAAAAAAACTGCAAACTAATTCCTTCCAAATTTGAAAAAGAAGGATTGCAAACCCTTAAATTTTTATACTTCACTTAAGCTTGCTAGTCAACCTTTCAGCTGCCATACTTGAAAAACAAGAAAAAGGGAAGATGACAGTTTAGAACCTACAAAATAGTTACCATCACTCACCAAGTTATCTTATACAAACTTCAGTTGAGGCTGCATAAGTCTTTTCAGTATTCAAGATAATACAGGATGTCATAAAACCACACCAAAATAATTTCGGAAGGCCAATAAAAAGATTATCATGAAATAGAACATAATAAATATGCATCCTCCTTCACTTTGACTCGTAACCCTTTCACTTTGGCTCATAAGCCTTTCATCACTGCTCTAGCCAGTCTTTTATTTTTCTTCGTTTTAAAAAACATTTAAAAAGATTAATATAAATAAGTTATGCCAGCCATAACAGAGGTAAAAAATGCCAAGTGCAAGGCATGAAACATCGAACTCTATGAATGCTTTGTTAGTACTATTTGAGTCCATGCATCCATGAGAAAACTCTAGGATACCCTCAAAGCAAGAAAAAGTTCTTATTTTGTACCGTTCATTGTGTACCACCTTCGCTATGTAGATCATCACCGTTTGTCACTTTAACAACATTTTTAATGTTACAGCAAATCAGGTGGTACATACTGTAATACACAGAGCACCAGGAGCACCTAAGAATTTGATTCATTCTGTTAATTTACTACCTAACTGATAAAAACTTATGGAATCAACCTGCAACGTTTCCAAATGATTATCAAATATCTAATTCACATTTTCCACACACTCCTTTCACACAATTCTAGCATAAGTTCTACATTTTATTCATAGAAGAATACAAATCAGTGCCCTTACCCTTGCCCTTACCTGTTACTGGTTAAGGAATCAAGAATCGAAAGTTTCCACTGAGAATCGATGTATTTAACATTTGAAAAAATAATATATTTAGTTTTCAATAAAAAAAATTATTCCTTAACTGGTAAGTTTGAACACTGGTTAGCATGACCCGCATTCATAATTACCTCCAATTAAAACATCAAAACAATAACTACAACATGATAAACAAAAAACTTAAAACCATCATCATCATCACCATCACCTTAGTCCTAGAGAAAACAGGAGGCATATCAGGATTATTCTCAAGCAACGCCTTGATCCTCCCTGGCGTGGCGATCACGACATGGGGCCTGGCAATCAACTCCTTGGTCTGCTTGAGCATGTCCATGCCGCCGACCACCACGGCTATACGAAGGTGGAGGCAGGAGCCGAGGGCCCTGAACTGCTCTGCCAGCTGGAAAGCGAGCTCCCGCGTCGGCGTCACGACGAGAGCGAAGACGCCGAAGGGGTGCTCGGCGAGGCGGTGGAGGATAGGGAGGGCGAAGGCTGCGGTCTTGCCGCTTCCGGTCTCGTCGATGCCGAGGACGTGGCGACCCTCCAGGACCCTCGGGATGCATTCGGACTGGACGAGACGGGGCTTCCGCATCCCGAGCTCCTTGCACGTCTTCACAGCCCATTCCGCGAGTCCGAGACCGGCGAATGTGGAATCGGGATTGGTGTTTTCGTGGGGTTCGGGTTTAGAGTTAGGGTTTTTGGAAGCGGCGGAGATGGTGGTGGTGGTGGAGGGAGGTGGGGGCTTTTTAGAGGGTTTGAAGAGTGGAAAGTTGTGTTCAAGCTCGTCCATTGTGCTTTGTTTTCGAGAAAGCAGCGAACAGCACAATGAAGAAAGATCGTCGTCGGTTGGTAATTTGCAAAAAGCGCAGTGGTCCGCCGACTGTCGAGCACTCACGTACCTGTTCGAGTGTTTAGGTACTAAAGTGTTAAGGCATTATTTTTTTTATTTTTTTTAAGTAAATACTCACTTTCGTCCCTAAAATTATAGGATTGCAATAACTTAATTCTCATATTATTAATATTTTAAAATAATTCCTGAAATTGCAGAAAGTTAATCAGATTCGTCCCTCCGTTAATATTTACATGGACTATAATGATACTAAGTTGGTAATGTCAGGAATGCATTTGCTACATTTTGTAATTTCAAATATCATTTTGAAATATTGATAATGTGGGGGACTAAGTTGATACGACCCTACAATTTTAGGAACCAAATTAGTTATTTACCCTTTTTTTTAAGTAAATTCCCAATTTGATCTCTCAAAGTTGTAAGATTGTATCAACTTAGTTTCTGATATTTTCGAACTTTCAAAAACATTTTTGAAATTGTCAAAAGTTAATCAATCAAGTCCCTCTACCAGGGACTAAGTTGATACGAACATTATAATTTCAGGGGTCAAATTGCACAAAATTGACGCAGGGATCAAATTGATACGACCTTATAATTTTAATGACCAAATTAAAGATTTACTTATATTTTTTCCCGTAACAAGCATCTTTTATTTATTAAAATTAAAAACATAACTAACACGTAATTGTCCGAGTGTTAAGATACTTGAATCCTAATTTTTTATGTATGAAAAAAATCTGTTTAGTAAGAGAAAACTTACTTTATATGTCCAATAGGTTTTTCGATGAAGATTAATTATTACTAACGATAGTAGATATTTCATACCTATAACATGATGGTTATTATAAAAATAAAAATGTAAATAACAGTAAAAAACTTCCCAACAAATTAACAAAATAAAATACCTCAAACAATATAAGAGATAAAAATTAAATCTTATCTTAAATTATAAAAATGTAGGTCTGAGAGCGATAATCTTCAAAGAAAAGAGAACAAATCTTGCTCTCCTGCGGGCACGTGGTAAATGATGGGGGATTTATTTATATGTTGGACTGGAATGTATTGAAAAATATAAAATTGTAATTTTTAATTGTTGAGATGACAGAAATATTTGAAAAAAATTGTTATCTAAAATATAAAAGATAAAAATGTTCTTGTAATTTTAAATTATACACTTTATTAATAGATAAACTTTTTGCAAGCATCTACTGAAAATTTTCTAAGTTTTTTTTTTTTGTGTTATTATCTAAGTTTTTTTAATGGACTATATTGAAGTACATATAAAAGAAATGAAATGTAAGAGAGTTAAATAAAATAGAAAATATAAAACTCCTTACAAGTTAGTTTATAAGATTTTTTGTATACTTGGAATTTAAATTCATAACTACAAATGAAAAAACAATTTATTAAAATAGAATTTTGAATATATTTTTTTTTAAATTTGAAATATTAATTTTGAAATTTTCAAAAATAAAATTCATTGGCCGAATGAATCAAGTGAAATTAATATAGTGTAGTTTTCAATATAGATTATAGTTCTGATAAATTTAAATTCATCTTTTAGTATAGAATATATTTAAGTACTCGGTTGTTATGAATCCTTTAAATGTTGTTCTTGTTATCCTTTGAATAATGTAATTGTTGTCTTAGATGATGGAGCCTCATCAATATCAACATTTTGACTTTGTGTTTTCATATGGAGAATTTGTATTCCGAAAATTCTATTTTGTACAAAAAAGATTTATTTTTCTTTATTTCTATTCTTACTATCTACCTTTTTATTTAATTAAAATTTCTCTCTTTTCTATAGTCGCGCAAGACGACCTCACCCCAGAATAAAGGCCTACCCTTCTTTCCCCTTTTAATGGTAAGCATATCCAATGAGTTTGGTAATGATTGCTCACTGTTAACAAATATGAACATAGTTTAGAATACATCAAAAAGAAAATAACAATTGTACCAGATACTTTTAAGATATAAAATCAAAAGTTAATCCTACTACTTAATGCTTATTGTAGGATTCTTAATTACATTGGAACAATTCACTTAATTTCTCCAATTTACTTAATGCTCTCCCAACCCCGAGTTATGTCATTTTCATTTCCTATCTTTATTTTTCAGCTTTTTTCAATGTATTGAAATAATATTCTAATTCCATACCTCAATCATTTGACCTTCAATTACATGACTTCATTGAATATTTCCATTTTTGAAAATTCATTTAAGAATATTGTGGTAGAAGGATTGAACATGGTGGTGACACTTGTTAAAAGGTTAAGCACATTCATGAAATTCGACCCTATATAATATAAATATGAATAAAAAATATTTAAATATTACATAATTGTATATAGATAAAAAATAGTTTAAGTATGTGACCAATTAATTTTTTTATAATAAATTATATAGGTAGACATAAACATGCAATGACCGTAAAACCATTTTACAAATTTTTTCATTTTCTCAATTTCACTTAATGTTCTCCCAACCAAAATTTGTGTCTTTTCCATTCTGTGTCTTCATTTTTATACTTTTTTCAATGCATTAGGACAATATTTTAATTTAATACTTAAGCCTTCTTTCTTTATATTTCCTGTCTTCATTAAATATTTTTGCTTTTAAAAAATCATCTAAGACAATTATTGTAAAATGATTGAACCTGGTGATGACAAATGTTAAAAGTTTAAGTATATTCATGTAAGTTTTTTTTACTTTGTAAAATATAATATAGACATAAATATAAAATATTCAAATATTACAAAATTTTATATAGATAAAAAATTATTTTAAGTATATGATCAATTAATTTTTTTACAATAAATTATATACACTACATGAAAATCTGTAACTTGCGGCAAACACTTTGCGGCGATTTCAATACAACCGCCTCCGGTAATAACGGTGTCGCAAACAGTTAAAGATTGTAGCGGTTCAAGATATGTTAACGACGCTTGTGAAAAAAAAAAAAAGAACACTGATTATTCACTTGCTTCTTTTTCCACATTCCCTCCTTTGTTTTTTCACATTCCCTTTTTTTTCACCTAAGTTTCTCTCATCCAGCGCTGACAAAGGTACGACCTCCTCCTCCTCCTCCTCCTCCTCCTCTTGTTCTTCTTCTTCTTCTTCTTGTTTTCGCTCTCTATTTACTTCTTCTGTCTTCCTCCTCTTCTATTTGATTCAGATATTAATTTGCATTCACGGTGTCGGACACCTCTGCATTCCTTCGCCGTGAGTAACTTTTCCTTCCTAGGTACCCTTCCCTTCTTCATTTGTTCCCTGATTCAATTCTTCATTTTAGAAATTTAGTTAGTGAATAATCATAGCTTAATTATATATGATGGTTAGGTTATTTTTGAATCTTTGTAACTTCTTGTCAATTGCACACCATGTGTTCGATGAAACCCACAGCAGAAGTTCCCTTTTATAATGTAATGATATAAACCTAGGTCAGCTTTTGTAACAATGTTTGTTCCTTTGACTAAGTTCAAATGCTCCTTTGACTAATCAATGTTTGTTTCTGAAGAACCCAAACAAGCAAAAGAATAGGGCGGAGCGCTAAACAAATGGTAATCATCATAAATTGCAATCTTTCTTCAACTATTATTTACACCCTTCATGATGTTATTAATGCAGGAGATAGCTGACCAAAATGCAGCAAATCGTGAAAAGTTAGCAATACACCATACATTAGGCCCCAAAACGATTGCGAGGACAAATGATGAATTGGTATGGTTCACTCATTTTTTGGGTGTTTGAAAATTTAACAAGATAATTTATTTGTACTAGTAATTATTGTATGGTGCTTAATTTTAGGAATTGCTAATAGGATGAGAATATAGCCAAGGAGATATGTATCCAATTTCTCATAAAAGGAAGGAGGATACTTTGTTATCGAAGATGCTAGGGGAAAAAATGTAAGTACAATATATTATTTGTAACTTTTTATTGCCATTTGTATTTCATTGCTATTTGTATATTTGGTTAATAGGTTCTATGATGATAAGCTATATGGTACACATTTAGTTACTAGAACCCTTCATTTTCAATTTTCATTTGCTAGAAATAGACCCATTATTTGTTGGCTTGAATGTGGGATCTATATAAATCAGATGCTGATGTATTTTGCTGCTAACAGGTGTTAATCTCTTTAACTATGAATGCTCTACATGATGTGCCGGAAGCTTTAGTTTTGTATACCACCCCATAAGTTTTGTGCTTGTTGTTTGGGATTTATATTAATATCAAATCTTGTGTGTGCTTGCTGTTTGGGATCTATATTAATATCCAATTTTGTTGTTTGGATGTTGAAAAGTGGTTTGTAGGAGTTTCTATACTTTTGTTTTTGTATCAGATGTCAGGGCTTTGATGTATGGTTCGGTTGCAGGGGTTGTGGGGGTGGTCTTTCATTGTTATTTGCATTTCTTTGTTATTGGTGGTCTTTAAATGATTATGTATGTCTTCAATATTGTATGTAGGAACAACTGCAAAATGAAATTCATGAAGGTTCATCTAAGAATGACGCCTTTTTGAAAGTTTTTGGAAAGGATCACCCTGGATATGCCAAAGGAATTGACTTGGTGTAACACCATCTCAGGTCACTGGAGTTAAGTCTCACTCTACAGGATCGGTATCTTCCAATAAGAAGATAGAAAAACTGGAAGCTGAAATCGATGCACTTAAGGCTCAAGTTGTGACCTGTAAAGTCTTGAAGGAACAGATTGCTTTCCTTATGTAGAATGTTAGGAGAAATCAGGTAAAATAATTGCTTTTAAATTGAATTTTTAAATTTTGATAATTCACTCATTCTATTAGTGGTTATTATCTAATTTATGATTTTTTTTAATTACAGCCAGTTGACTTAGAGTCGCCAAGAGATATGAGACGTTCCTTCGAGTCTAGTCATATGCCTAAAGACCACGGAGCATCATCCCATAGGACCATTTAGATAGTTTTAGTTTTCATTTTATGAAGTTGAGGATTTTACTTGTATTTCTTTTTATTTGTGTGCTGTTGAATTCTATATTTGGAATTTTTTTTTTATCGTACTGGGTAAATGATCATTTTATTTATGAAAGAGTTTTAATTTATTTACATTTATTTTTTTCATAAAAAAATTATTTAATAATCAGATTTTGTAAAATCAAAAAATGATAGACCCTATGCGGTTTTACAAATATTAACATGTAAATTTTGCGGCGGTTGGTCAACCGCAGCTAACATTTTTCCAAAATTTTAAAATAATAGCGACGGTTTGATAACTGTCGCGACATTGTTATGTCAATTTCATATTTGTGCTTTACGTCGGTTCTGTAACCGCCGTTATAATTTTTATATCTTGCGGCGGTTTATATGACGGTTTTTGAAACCGCCGCTAAAACTACTCCCAACGGTCTGTAACACCCCGATTTTTCGTGTTTTCTAAGAACGATAAACTCAATTAATGAGTTTATATTTTTATCTATGCTTTAGAAAATGATTTTGGGAAAACTAAAATCATATTCATGCTTCATATAATCGTAGGAACCTACGGTTAAAGTTTGGGCTGAAAACTCAAACGGTGCCCGATCGATGTTTTTCGGATGAGTGTTTTTCTACTATCAAGACCTCATTTTGACTATCGATCAGAACCATTAGTCTTAGAATTCAACCCTTTATCTTTTTGCAAAAATGTGTCTTGACGTCCAAAAATATAAATAATATTTTATATTCGGACCGATAATCGATCGGGGAGGCGATTCGAGCTGTCTTAGGGTTTTTCGAGAACTTTGAGCCGATAATTTTCATACTAGGGATATATTAAATCATTTGGGGACTCATATCAGTGTCATGAGGATTTTCAAAATGTCGAAACGTGAGTTGACCAATTTGCCCTTGGTTAGTTTTTACTAATTACATTTTTTTACTTTTACCTATTCTTAGCTCGTAAGTCTTCTTAATAAATATCTAATATTTCCTTACTCTCCTTCCCCAAAATTTCGAGCAACACACAGCAGCCCAACCTCTTCTTCTTCTTTCTCTTATTTATCTTTTTCTCCTCACCATTTTCTCCATTTTAAGAGACTTTAAGCTTAAATTTCTTGAAGCAACCTTCGTTAACTTTGAAGGAGATCATCATAGGAGGTAGCTTGTCTTCTCTATCTATCTCAATCTCTCATTTTTCTCCTCTAATTTCCATGATCATAGAAGTTAGGATTTTTATCCCTAAATCTTCAAAGATCCATGAAAATCGTAGAAAAATCATTTTAATACCAAACCAATTTCTATAGCCTAGGTTCATGACATACTTGCATGATCCAAGAGATTAGAATCAAGAAATCTCTCTAGCTATTTGTTTGAGGGAGAGGCCGAAACCCCCTTAGTGTATAGGGTAGGATTTTTTTTATTGGTTTTTGATGTTTTGAGTTGATATCAAGGATTATCACCCTTAGTTAGGGTGTTATCCAAGAAATGAGAATTTTTGGAGCTCCCTACTATTTTTCATTCAATAGGGCCAAACCCTAGGGGTGGTGCAATAGGAGAAATCTTTGTTTTTTTTTAGTTAATATCTTTATTGATTGTGTGTATGTAGTGATCAGCAGTTAGTTAAGTCAGTTTTCAGTTCGATCGGGTGTTCGCTACTTACTTTGGAACTTCAAGAGGTAAGGATACAAATCTAGAAATTCCAATTCCGACAGCTATGTGCTGCATCGGTGTTTATATTATAAATAAATGTCTGTATTTGATTATTGGGTGATTGTTTTATTCACTGCTGTTGATTTGACTATGCATGACATAACTGCTGATATATGTGGATACATGATATAATTGTTGAATAATTGTATGAATGTATCGTGTGCCCTACTGTGGAATTTAATACGTTAGAGGACCTAATATCGATTAGAAACCGAAATCGTGTAACATAAAAGCTTTAAAAACTTGAAATGTGGAATTGAGAAAATAAATATGTTTTATATTTTCCCAATTTAATTTAAGAGAAAATAATTAGTTATCTCTTTGACATTGACATCTAAGTCTTGATTGAATCTATAATGGATCTGCCAATCTGAACCAAACGAATACCGCAACAAGACGGGAAACCAAACAACACCGCACCAAGATGACGAACAAAACAATGCCGCACTCAGACGACGAAATCACGAAAAAAACGAAAGAAAAACTAGATCTATGTGGAAAAACCACTTATTTAGATAAAAAGAAGAGAAAAACGATGTAGAGGAGTAATTTCAGGCCAAAAAATGGTCCAAAACCACCCCTCCGATGGATGAGGAAGAAGGAAGAGAGGAGTAGAGGGAAGGTTGAGAGAGAGGCGGTTAGGTTATATTCACTTAATGTTTTCCCAACCAATAGTTGTGTCCTTTGCATTTTGTATCTTTATTTTTCTGTTGTTTTAATGCATTGAAAAAATTATCTAATTTAATACTTAAGTCTTTTTACTTTCCATTTTCTATCATGATTGAATATTTTTGTTTTTAGAAACTCAATTATGAAGATTCTTGATGAATGACTAAACCTGGTGATGACACCTATTAAAAATTTAAGCATATTCTTGTAAGATTTTTGATCTCATATAATATAATATAAATATAAAATATTTAAATATTATATAATTCTACACAGATAAAAAACATTTTAAGTATATGATCAATTATTTATTACAATAAATTATATAGGTAGATATGTACATGCAATGAATGAAAAAGAAAAGGAAACTTCATTACCTTTGGGGTGTAAGAAATTTTAGGAATACGAAATTTGTAAAATTATATCATAGTATTTACTTATTACGTCTTATATATTTGTAATGTGAAAATAAAAACACCTATATTTTTCTCTTTTGCTAAGAAAATAGGAATATCACATATTATCTGTCATAGAATGCACCTGATATCAATAACTTTTATCAAACTAAAATTCAAAAAATAGATTACGATAAAAATGTTTTCTCAAGGAAAACAACGAGAAAAATTAAGAAGCCTGACTTCTAAGTTTCTAATTAAACCCTCATCATAACCACTATATTTTTATTTGTTCAACTTCAAAGTTGATTGAATTCAATAAAAAAAATACATAAGATACTCCCAATCAAGTTGCTCTTGATTTTGAGATCCTTTGAGTTTTCTCAGTCTCACCCCATGATCAATACTTGTTGTAGTTGCCAATTACATTTTTTTCCCTTTACATAAATGATGTGTGTCTTTACAAAATTTACATAAAAACATTGACCATCACTCTAATTACTGCACTAGCTATTGATATGGATCGACCCAACATTCCTCCTCCCCACATTTTTTTTCTCTATGAAACTATTTATGGTGGTTTTGGACTTAGCCAAATTTCGACAAAAAATAAGTAAAATCAATCGAATGTGGGGTCAGAGCTATATGGTAATCTCATTGGTCAGATGAACTTGGATGTAAAACAAAAAGGTTAACTTGATTTCGAGTCAATGAAAGCAACAATAAAGTAAGAAACGTAAATGACAATGAAAGATAAATTGTAAGGAAGCAAAATGACTGCAAATAAAGTACTAGAATTGAAATAAAACAAAGAAAGTAGAGTGAATTTAAAGACTTTGCACTCAAACGTAAATGACTGAAATGAAATGGGAAGGCATACTTCGCCTCCAATCCGTGGATCTGCTTCAGGTGATATGCTTAGGATTTTCAGTACAAAATTGCCAACCCTTTACTAAGATGTTGGTCCTAGTATTTATAGGCAACGCTAAAATTCTAACCTATTTCTAATGTTACAAGACATGTAAGGCAGTTTTCTCCCACTTCTTATAATTGTCTCACCAATTACCCACGTTCCTGATTTTGGAACTTCTTTTTTCCCTCTCAAAACTTTTAAGAACCAACCCTGTTGTATGTCGGCTACCCTCTACTTGTTAGCTTCATGGACTTCTTTCAAAATCTACCATCGAGCCTATTTGATCTATTTGAACTTTCTTTATGCACTTGCTAAGAGTCATCTGTGAGTTAATTGTCTTTTACTCACCATTGTCGAAGATACCTCGTCGGATAGCTCTTTATCCTCTTCGTCGAGCATAATTTATTTTCAGACTCCTAATAGATGCCCCCAAGATGTTGCTTCTGACAGGCGATAGAGGGTGAAAATTTTTATGTTTAGTCGCATTCTTCTTCTCCATTTCTTGGCGTCCTCCATACCCAAAAAGTATCCATCGATTTTCTTTCAATGAAATGACATCAAATTGTTCAAGATACTTCAAAGGTCACATCAATAGTTTGCTTGAGCTCCGCATTTGATAATGTGATTATTGCTACCTTCATTCAACCACATCATAGGGACTAGGGTGATATCATTATCTCTTATAAATTGAAATGACATTTCAAATTGCGAACCTTTGGGAAAGTATAACGTTTCATTTCGCTTCACTTCATCTTTCATCTTTTCTCTTTTATTTATTGTTCCTTCAACACTTGTTCACGCCAATTCGCGGCATTTTCTCATGGCTTCTGCTTCCAGATCTTCATCTGATGCTTCCCAAGATGCTCCTTCTACAAAACAACCAATTGTTGCTAATCTTTTCTTGGGGAGTAGAGAACTATGGGAACAATCTCAGGTACTCATTCCCATTTCATCTCTCATACCTTCAAAACTTCCTCCGTATGCTTTCTTGGGTCCAATCTTACCCAAAGAGGAGGTGACTGAGGAGATATAACCTAGTTCTTCCCTAGTAAACTAGGTCAAGATTTCCTTTGACAAAATTCCCATTAGCTATTTTGTTAAGTCCGATAGGTTATTTAGAACCCCTCCTTCCCAACCAATCCTTGGGTATGTTGCATGGTTGAATAGGATTCAGGGTGAAAAAGGGGACCTCTGGAAACAAATCGGCATTTTTTATTTTATTCAACGCTCTAAGTATTCTTTGCACTTAGAGGTTACAATGGTTGATGCATCATTCTTTTTCTAGAATAGGACCACCAACAATTTTCACTTAGCTTATGGTATGATGGAGCCAACTTTGTATGATGTGGCTGCCATAACTGGCCTCAGCCCAGATGGGGAAGTATTCACACCAGCTCTATGTCCTGAAACTGTTATCAACGCAGTTTCAGGTGTCCCCACCTCCTTTGGTAATTTCATAACTCATCAAAACAGGCTGCAAGGACCTATCGCCGACACTGGGCATGTGGCTCTGTTGACTTATTGGTTGAGTGCATATGTTTATGGAACTAAATCAGTTCAAGCGTCGAATACCTAGCAACCTCTTGCAAACTTACTCCATGAAGGTAAAAAATTAGCCTTAAGTCAATCTATCTTGGCCAATCTTTTTGACTCCATCGGGAGTGTTGTTGTTGACCATATGTCAGGACCCAACCTAGGCGCCCCTGACCGGCCAGAATGGAACTCCGTTGTTTCATTCTCAAGGCCTTTCAAGAACGTATAAGTCACATCATATCAGGATATGTAACATATCAGCAGTAATTATCAGAGTAAACGATTATACAAAACATAAGCCATGGCGGCCCGGAGTTAAAATACCGAAGTTTTAAAAAAAAAACAAACCAAAAGAGTTTACAAATCATAAGGAGATTGAAAACTCAAAAACAAAGAGATTTTCCATATGACAAAACCAATCAAAAGGAACCAACAATAGCTATCCAAGCACTACACACATGCGAGGATTTCCTGAGATGACTTCCTTCATGAAGTACGTGAATCTGGACCAAAAAGGGCGGGGGTGAGTCCCAGAACTCAGTGAGGGATAAACAAAACATAACATCAAATAGTATAACATATAAACATATATTTAAGCATATGCCAATATGTAAATTACAACGTACGAAACCATACATGGCTGATCATTTCTTGCCTTGATGTCAATTTATCATTGGGCAAGATGCTTGTGTATCCCCTTGAAGTTGTTCACTAGAGTCTCCCTCTCTGAAGGTCGCAATTCTATCCTGGTCAAAACCGGTAACCGGCAAGGGACCTCAGTCACTACACAACATCCCTCCAAACTCCGGAGTTTTTCACTAGAGTCCCCTTCTCCAGCGGTCACATTTATACCCTGGTCGTGTCCGCTAACCGGTCGGATACACCAAGTCTTGCTCAATGTCCAAAACCAAACCCCTATTCATATGCATGGCATTTTCATGCAAATCAACTCATAATATCACATCTTCACTATGTGCCTCAACATAGCTTATATAACCATTACAACGGTAATCAATAAATTTCATAAAGATCTCAATCATAAATACATGTAGACAACATTATGGCCATTTCATTCACAAATTAGAAGCATTTTACCAATTAGTTTCAACACTTGCTTCATACGCAAATACATAGTTGAGTCAACAGACCTTACCTTGACATTTGTCAATAATTTCATGGCAAACTTTGTTCACCATAATAAGCATTTGTTTCGCTTTCGAAGCTCAAAAATCAATATACAAAAAGTACAATAACTTCATAACTCAATAAACACGTGAATAAAAGGTCATTGCCCATAAACCATCATAAACATAGAACACAACAATAATTCACATATACATCTACTTCATTTTCACTTAATTACTTTCTTCATAAGACTTGTGTATATTGACCATCTTAACTAACGTTTCTTATCGTATTTAGCACAATTACTCAGTAACGCTCGCAACTATACTCTCTTCTTTTCATAAGAACCAACTTAATCATAAGGAGGAACAATTTTTAGATTCAACAAGAATATAAACATTGACTATCCCACTTTAAACAAACACTTGTACCACATAACAACCCTACCACTACATTTTGTCTAATTCACCATCATATAGCTTCATTCCAGTTTTCATACATTCCTCTTCATCCCTTTATGTTTCGTAATCTCACATCCTATAAATATAGTTCGTAATTATGTTTCTCTCCTTTGATATTATTACTTCACATCCTATAAACATAGTCCGTAATTATGTTCACGACCCTCAACCACATTCTCACACTAATCAATCATACTCAAGATTATAAGACAACATCAGCTATACTTCTCTTAATTAAACATGTCTGAACCCTACTTATAATAACATTAAAGCAGTATTATCATGTTATCTCTCAAATCTCTTATTTTATTGGCACATCATAACTGTCCCATCATATGTATATGTTCGATATTTCATCAACTTATTTGCTATCCCACACTATGCCACAAAGAAGTTTAACGTATAATTCATCAATTTTTATAATTCAAATCATCCATGTTCATACATCTACATACATGTCACTTCATGACAATTTTCCTTTTATCACCAATTTCACCATAATCTTTTCTAACATGTTTTTAATAAACCTCCATTGATATCATAGTACTTTACATTTAATTTACTTTGTTCACACTCATTGTAATTCCTTACCTCTTCAAGAGCAAGAGTGGAGAAACACAAAATTCTAAATAATTATTTTGTTGTCTGGTACTGGCGCTCAGCACAGATAAAGTGGCGCTCAGCGCAGGGATCGAATTTTCAGGTCTTGCTCTCGGGTGCTCCAGCGCTCAGCGCTGGTTTTTGGGCACCCAGTGCTGGATATCAGCCCTTCTCTGCCATCCTAGCGCTCAACACTGGGTTCCTGGCGCCCAATGCTAAAGCGATTTCTGCAGAATCGCAGAAACGCGAGTTCTGCAGAAATCCAATCATTTCAATGCACAAAAATAACTCGAATACATGAAGAAAAGCTCAAAACTCTCTATATATCATCATACTTGACTAGCCAAACAACATTACTCACATATATCAACAACATCAAACCGATTTAACACAAATTTCATGCCAAAAACACACAATATCATAACCAAAAATCCCAAATTATCATACTTCCAAATTTCCCCCAAAATACATCATCAATCAAACCTTAAATGTAAACCCCTCATCTTGTTTGACGCTCTTGAGTCTCTATTTTATTTCTTCTTATGCCGTTGTTACTCTTTCATCTTCTCCTTCTCTTTTCCCCTTTATTCTTCTGTTCTTGTTCTTGTTCTTCTTCTCCTCTTCTCTCCATCATTTGTTCTCTTATGCTAGGGTTGCCAACGGCTGCCCATCCTCTTTTATCTAACTATTTATACCATGTTACATTTACTGAAAAGCCCATGATGTTAAATTAATTCATAACTTAACACTTGGATAGAAAGGGAAATATGTCTCTATCTTTATCATGAAAACCACCTTATTTTATTTGTATTTCTTATGTACATTAATATTAATTTTTTTTATTTACACTATTCTAATATTCTCATATTATAAATATATAATTAACAACATGCCAAACAAATTTTAAAACTTTTCTCTATATTTATTTATTTATTTATTTTTAATTAAACCTTATGCCATTTTTGGCGGATTTTACACCATATCAGAGATCGTGAAAGAAAGACTAACGTGGGAGGTCCATATGGTTCCTCCAATTTTGGTTGAATGCAGTCTTGCAAAGACATTTAGTTGATGAATCCCCTGTTGATGTGTTGAAGAATATTGCTGGTATTCGACTGACTTATCTGCATTACAGTCATCCTTCAAAAAGCATTCTCACGGATCTCTTCAATCATTTTTTTTTCAATTTTTCATTCCATCTCCCCAAATTCTAAAGACATCATTTTTGAGCCCTTCTTCAGTCGGTTCGATTGTCCTGAATGGTTTACCCGTCCAGTTAGAGTTCGTGCACTTTTTGCTGACTGTTGTTTTTTTATGAGACAATCCTATTTTAAAATCATGTCTCAAGGTGGACGAAAACCATATACCTATGGATCGCACGTTATAAACTATGAATCACATAACGCTATTGTGTTTACCTCTTGGAACGTGCTTTCAAAACAATCCTTAAGACATGCTCTGAATCATCAGTGTCGCGACAGGGGCAGCATCTCTACTCAGTCCACGCGAGCAACATTTATTGGAGGAATGCGTCTTGTGCTAGCTGACGACTACAAGGGTCGGCGCGTTGTTACTCATATGAAATGGTGAGGGAGGCGCTTACTACTTAAGATGTAGTGCTCCATAACCCTTCCTATGTCGTAACCCGAATGAGCTTGTACACTACAGGCCCAAATTGGATTTAATTAAATCATATTTAATATAATTAATTCTTATCCAACTATTTGCTCTATGGGTGTGACCATATAAGTTCTCACAAAATTGACAATAATATTAAATATTAAATATTATAATAATATCAAATATTAATTATAATACTGAATATTATAAACAATGAGCGGCATTTAGCAATACATCATTGCTACCCAATTTATGAGAAACGGTGATTCGATTTTAACCTTACTGCAACACCAAGTAGTATATGTCCCTTCGTCCATATGTCATAATTGAACACAAGGCATAAATGTGTCATCCTTGTTAAGTCCAATTATATGTTTCTCGATCTCCGAGTAGATGTCTAATCACAAATGGCCCCAATATTTCATATGTCCATTTTCGTGTGGCTACGCATATTTCACATCTCACTCTATCGAGAGGTGCATGACATTACTCCTGTTATGTAGGAGGGACGAATCCTATCTACAACACTCACGTTCTTCAACATGATTCATTGCAGGCCCAATAACTACCTTTATGATCATCATGTTATGGATGAAGTTTGATAGCATTAAAGCCTACAACTCCACATGTAGGAATCATAATGACTTAAAGTCGAAGAACTACTTCACAATGGTCGCCAAGAGAAGCGTTTATTACACTTACATAACTATTTTGAAACATTCTCATAGTTGACCAATCCAGTATAAATATTACTCTAATATTTATACCTATGTGAATACTTGATATCTAATATCCATAACTCATGAGATGTGGTTATCAGTCTACTCACATAATAGTCTCTATGTATTTTTATTGTCCTAAATAATAATAATACTTGACTGCAGATGTTTTAAGAATAACGCTCTATAGTTTAATGGGGTCTCACAAGTCAGACTTGATGTTCCTTTAAACAAACTGTCTATTCTACGGACTTTATTATGCACAAAAGGATGACATAATACACAGAATGCCTTATAAATATATCAAATATATGATCAAATTTATGATACAAATGATGATCTATTCAAAATAGATAGGTCACTAAGGCTTATTATATATGCTACCGAATCTTATCTGCAGCCTCCCTGGTCAAAACGATTACCTTCGGCTGGCATATCGTTTGCCTAATTTGGTGGCTCGAAAAATGGACCTTTGTCAAACTATTACTGCTCCTTTCTCTAACACCTCCCCGTACCATTTTATTCTAGGGAAAATCAGTAGCTCTAAAAGCTACAATAAATTCTTCAACAAAAACGAGAGGATAATGCCTCGTTTCCACTTTGTAGCTTTTACCCCTTACTCAACAATGACTCAGGATTTCATTGAGTGGTGGCGAAAGTATTACACTCCCTACCATGTTGGCATGAAGGTTTGCATGACAATAATCACTTATGAACTTACTCATGTGCAGGCACAAGATCCATCATCGAAAACCCTAAGTACTCACATCCAAGAGATTCAAGCCTTTGAGAAGTATTATTAAGAGAAATGGGATCACAGACATGGTCAATGGATTATTAGACAGGCTGCGGAAGTGTTGGCCAAACAGAAACAAGCACATTAGGAAAAATGCTCTTCCAAATCTTTAAAAGCTTGGCTAAACAATATGTTTGCTTCATCGGCAACTTGCAAAACCCCTTTTAAATCAAGTCGTTTCCTTGCGGTCGTTTCGGTTTCGTTGATATCTTTCCTAGAAAATCCGTCAAGGCAGGCAAATTTCTATTTCTCGACAGATTCTATTCCAAAAGTAACCGTATTTTCTAAGGAAACCCTGAGGTGGAATTTGCTTGTCGCTTTTCCTGCCTTTCGAACTATTTCACAAGGGTCATTACTATATTGTTCATTTCATTATGAAACCCCCAAGGGTTTTGAGCTCCTACATCTACGTCTCCTTGGCTTGAGAATAGAGGCCAAATTATGGCACAATATTTAAAATGCACATAATGGAGAAGCTTCCTTCTTCATTTAATTCACGAATTGGGGGGATTAGCGATGGACATTTTCTCCTTCAAACCATTTCTGGGTATGTTTGGTTTATACTTTTGGGTATCTTTCTTTGGGGTTTCTTCCTATCTTTCTTCTTTTAATTGTTTTCTTATGAAAAATAATATGTATATGTTGGATTGTCTTTTTTTAGGTTCATTTTTTAAGCTTCCTTCTTTGTTTAATTCTCGGCCTGAGGGTAAATCATCGCATCTAGCTCCTTATTTGGGTAGGATCTATGAAGAAAAGAGAAGTCAAGAATATGAGGAGACTCAATATTTTTGAATATGCTTCATTAGCTTTCCACTCAGTTGAGTAACTTAATTTATACACTAAGAGAATCACAAGATAATAAATCCAAAGACAATTTAAAAGAAAGAATTAGAGCAATCACTATTTACTAAGATGAATTGAGCCTACTCTAATTAAAATACAAAGAATATGGCCTATTTGGGAAAGTGAAGCGTTAATAAGTTCCTATTTCCAACACTACCCCTCAAGCTGGAGAACAGGTGTTTACTATTCCCAGCTTGCATACAATTTTTTCAAAGTATGCACTGCGCAATCCTATGATAAGAATATCTGCAAGTTGACCTTGTGAAGGTACAAATGGTGTATAAATCAGACCATAATCAAGCTTCTTCTTGATAAAATGCCTATTCACCTCAATGTGTTTTGTTCGATTATGCTAAACAGAATTATGAGCGATGTTGATTGCCGACTTATTATCACAGTAGAGTTTCATAGGGCCATCCTATTTCATCATCAAGTCTTCTAAAATTATTTTCAGCCAGAGTAGCTCACAAATACCTTGTGTCATCGCTCGGAACTCAGCTTCAACACTAGAACGGACCACAACATTCTGTTTTTTACTTCAGGGGTTTTCTTCTCTGTTTTGATTTCTGCAGAGTTGAAAATTTATTTGATGCTTCTCTTAGTTTTTTTATTTATGTATTTGTCATTTAAAATCCATTGCTTGTCTAATCAATTATCTTTGCATGCACTTTTCTGAAGTTGTTATGAGCCCCAACTAGGGGTGACAAGGAAATAGAATGTTCTCCAATATGAAACATTGATTTGGGTTGTGTTCCACTCGAAAGACTAAGGTCAGTTCCCTCTGCCTTTGACAGATTTCCATGTCACCCTTATCTTTTGTAATTTTTCCTTAAAAAAAGCCTCTCTATTATACTTCAGCATGGTTTTTAAGTTGTTGGATATGCATGATAAGTGTTGGTTAAACTTGGTATGTCGTGCCAAAGAGTTTAATTTTTGCAAGCCACCCTAATTATTGTTATAAGACTGCTAGAATAAATATACATCATACAACTGTACAAGATAGAACCTGTCTTTGAAGAAAGGGTGATGATATGTCTGGTGGAGAAAAGGGTGTTTCATCAGCTTTGGCTGTCAAATGCATTCACACACCTTGCTGGTATGCTATCCTCTAGCTTATTTTCTCCTTCATAAAAGACAACATTCTTTCTATACTGCTTGAATTATGAATATTGTGATGTTCCTTAATTTTCAGGAGAGCTTGATAGAAGAAATATTTTCAATATACATTGTACATGCTACATGATTAAGGAAAGAATTGTCCTTCAAATATTTGAATTTTTCTTCCTACACAATGGTGCACAAGTATTGCAATCATAGTGAATAAGAATTTTTTTTGCTACATCAACAATGCACTTATCCTCATAAATTATCATATTAGCAATTGTGTGTATGCACTTATGCGTGGTAATTAGTATTTATGGTTGAATAGAAATAAACAAGAATAGATTCAGGAAGATTTACCATATTCACTTCAACGCCAACCTCAATGTTACACATCAAATGTTAACAGACTCTACAATGCCTAACTCTTTGGAGAAAGTTAAAAGCACAAAAGCATTTTTTCTCAGGTTATGTGCTAAGTTATATTCAAAAGTTGATGACTATGAAGTAGACAACTGATACATGCACAAGCAAGAAGGTTTTGTGCAGGATCATAAAGATTGCGTGAATAAAGTACTTCAAGCAGTTATGGCCATAAATGCTCAAACTGAGGAGTTGGCAAAGCAATCAGAAGGAAATTCTGAGAAGAAGCTGCAAAAAAGGAGATCTGAGACCACTTTGTTGATGAATGAGTTGCATCAGACAGCCAATGCAGTAAGGGAATTGAAGGAGCAGATAAAGGGTAAAATGCAAAAGGAGATGAAATTTGTTGTTGAGAGACTAAAGAGAAGCTGCAGGGAATTGGAGGGTGAGCTTGAGATTATTGAGGAAAAATTAAAGGATATGTATAAAAGTTTGATTGATGTTAGGATGGCTTTATTGGGAATTCTATACCAGGCCTACAGTTTTTAAGATCATATAATTAAAAATAGCTAGGAAGCTTGGTTAGAAAACTCACTATAGGAATGATGATATTTTGTTGACAGTTACTGATGTATAGATTTTATCTGAGATATATTAGCAACGTAATTATTCCCCACACTTTGTTGTTCCTGTATTTCAATGCATTATTGAATGATGCACTTAGTTCACATAATGCTTATACATAGTTGTTAAATTTATTTCACATATTTTTATAAGTGACTCAATTTAAATTTGTCATATGGGTTTTATTTTTCCCATTTGAGTTTATGATTGGAGATGTAAACTTTTTAACTTTTGGAGCTTGGATTAATGGGCCAATGCACTTCTTTTTTATGTGGGTTTTTGGCTCTGCTATGATAGTAATTTAGCTTTGAAGGAGGAATTATATAAATGCATGGCTCGTAATTCTCAATCAGTCATGAAAGAGTCTATTGTAATGATTTTCCTGTAAACTTTTGTTATGTATTAAAATAGTCACATTGATTTGTTAATGTAACTTAGGTATTTGTCGAGAATATGTAATGTTTTTATAATACAACATACATATTGATGAGCATTGACATTGTTATTATTGTATATTGGTCCAACAATTATAACATTAATTAGTTTATTAGACTTAATATGACCTTTTCAAAATTAGAATTTCATCTACTTTATCTATATATTGGTCATACATACTTCGAATTGATACTTTTATGACTCTTCCAAGGTGCTGGTTAAGCTGCACCCATATGTAGGGCTGCACCACCCAAGTGGGCAAATCTGGACCATCTAGATTGCCACTTGGGTTAGTCAAAGTGTCAGAAGAGGCCATACTTTGACCAGATGAAAATTTATTGAAAATTCAAACATCTCAAGTGATAATTTGGATGGTCTAGATTTGTCCATTTGGTTGGTGCACCCCTGCACCACTCTGGTGGGTGGTGCACCATAGCCTTCATCCTCTTCCAAATACTAAATTGAATATGTGTTATGTTGTTTTGTCGGTCTTATAACATTCGTAAAAACGAAGTGATTAATGAGTAGTGACCAAGAAATGATTAGTGATAGGGGCGTGTTGATTCTGACTTGAGAAAGTTTATATCATTATCGAGTAAATAGCCAATTTGATCCCTGAAAATGTCAGGCGGTATCAACTTAGTCCTTGAATTTAACTAAATAGCAAAACGTCCCTGAAGTTCTAAAAAGTTAATCAACTTGGTGCCTCCGTCAACCCCAGTTAGCTGACGCCGTTAACGGCGCTGATGTGGCACGTTAAGTACCATTGTCACTGGTTAGGTGGTGTCCACGTGATCAATGATCTATAGACGGGTGGTTAGAGAGAGAGCGCGAGACAAAGGAAGCAAAGAGAGAGAGCAGAGAGAAAGGGGAAATATAAAGAAGAAGATGAAGAAGAGAGTTGCGAGTATCAATTTAGTCCCTGGTTCAGAGTTTCAAATTGGTTCCTGACCACGTGGACACTACTTAACTAGTGACAACGGTGCCAACAAGGCACTTAATATGCTACATTAGCGCCGTTAACGGCGTCAGCTAACTGGGGTTGACGGAAGGACCAAGTTGATTAACGTTTTACAATTTCGGGGACGTTTTTGCTATTTCATTAAATTCAGGGACTAAGTTGATACCACCTTACACTTTCAAGGACCAAATTAACTATTTACTCTATCTTTATCTCATGATTCCCTTTGATGGCAACATAACATGATAGACAAAGTTTTGCAAAGCTAATGACTTCAAAGGAGATAACGCTAATGAATTAGCTATTATCTATGCCAAAAAAGTTCCAAAGTACTGAACTTTATCGATTTTAATCCTTTTGATGTATATATAACTCATGAAAAAATAGAGCAAATTTTTTATAATATTGATTTAAAATCAAATATCAGTAAACTTATTACTTTTTTAATCTATTTTATTTTGTTTCATTTACTACACGAATACTTATTTATTCTTATTTTAATTTGTTATTTTTTAGATTTAAGTATGAATATTTTTTCAAAATACGGTGAAATATTACTCTTCACACATAATTCATCTCGTGCTTCGCACGGATCCAATATCTAGTTTTAATATATATATATATATATATATACACGGTTCCTACTTCCTACTAAAATGAAATTAAACTAATGAGATGGCATTAATTTGTACGTGATGTATATTACAGCAGATGCAAATTTAACGTAATTTAATATTGCATATTACAATTTCAGTCAGCAGATTCACATAAAAAAATATTTGGTCAAAGAAAATGAGGCATTAATAGATGGGCATTAGGAGGAAATAAAAAGTTGGCAAAAGGGCCAAACTCAAGAGCTTCTTGGTTTTTGGATGATTGTAGAATCTGGTGAATTTGGCCAACCAGTAGTGTAGTTTAAGACCAATATAAAGAGTATAGCTATCTGATAACTTTTCAATGTGGGACTTAACGAATGGCAAAGTATCGAGCTATTTTGCTTTGATGCAAAATGCACAACTGAAAGTAAGTAAGACATAAATTCCACTATCTAAGTAAGCTCTCCATAGGATATCATCGTCTTATCAACTTGAACAAAAATTCATCAACTTGCAGATAGAATCATGCAAAACACTGCAAGTAAAAGTTACCAAATTTCTCAAACTTTTAAATGCAAATAACCAGTACCGTTTTTTCTCTTCACGGAGTTTACCTTCAAATGGTAATAAATAGCTTTTTGTATGCACTTACCGGCTATCTATGATGATTGGGTACTCACCAAGCAATGGTGGCATAAATCAAGATAAAGCAAGGGATGACACTTAAACATAGAGCTACCCCAATTGGGGGTTCTGGTTGAATATATAGAGGGAACAAGAGAATTGCCAAGAGCAGATGCATGATAAGTAACACTAGCGCCAATGTCTTGTTACCTCGTAGGCACATTTCCTCTAAAGAGAAACCTCTATAGGGGCTTGGCACGCTGCTGATTATGATCTTATTAAGTTGTTAGATAATTATGAAGGTAAAGAGAGTAATGAGGATATATAGCACCAGTTGAGGAAGTTGCTTCTATGCTTTTCTCCATCTGCTCTTTAATGTTGTTGCAATGCATTTCCATGTTTGGATGTCCTCTCTTCATTCTTCTTCACAACAAGATTCCTCTAAAACAAGTAACTAGCAGCAAGGCTTGTGGACTCTCCAGCCAAAGGGGCTGAGAGTTATGTTCATATTGCTTTTTGGTGTACGCTCCTCTTGCCATGTCAGCATGTTGCAACAAACTTCCATGGTTGAGTATGGTTTTTTAATTCTCGTGCGCATTATGGTTTGTCTAAACAAGTAATCTTTTTTATGGCTTCTATTCTGCTTCATGTGGGTTTCCGCTCTCTCAATTGTTGTTGGTTATTGTTGGAAACAGACTCGTGCGTATATTGTCTTCTGTTATGGGTTCCGTCAGTGTTGCACCAGCATTTTTGCTCATCTCTTTTATTCAACCAATAACATGGTTTCATTCTGACACATGTGTGTTATGAGTTTAAGTGTTGAATATTTGATCGGTTGATGTAAAATTTTGTATTCTTACTATATAATACATGTATTTGCTATTATGTCCCTTATTTTTATGTATTAATTTTTTTTTATTTTTGTTCTTTGAATTTTTTTTTATTTCCCTTATTCATTTGTCCCTTATTTATAATTATGACTTATAATGTTTAATTTAAAAATTATTCATGCATACAATTTATGTGAAATTCAATATTTTATATAATTAGTAATCCAACATGTTATTTATATTTTGTTATTTTTATTTATATTATTAATATTCTCGTTATCAATATTAAAATATTAATTATATTGTTATTATTATTATTATTATTGATATAAAATATTATTTAAAGGACATAACAATATTGAATTCGTATTCCTCAATGCTTAATATAAATATAATTAATACGCATTATGTTAAAAAGTCATAAGCTTTTTCACTCACCAAAAAAAGAAGAAGTCATAATCGTTTTTAAATTGAAAATTATGGTATCTCCTTATAAATAATTACCGTATCCCCTTATTATAAATATTTTATTATTTGGTTAAAGTAATAATTTGGTTCCTATACATGATACAGATTCTTCATTTAGTCCCTATAACTAAAAATTTTGGAAATGAGTCCCTACATGTGTAAATGTTAGCAAATTTGGTCCTTACATGTGCAAGCGCTAGCAAATTTGTCCCTGCCGTCAGTAAATTAGTCCTTATATGTGACACAAATTTTTGATTTGGTCCCTAAATCTGAAAAATAATATTAAATTGGTCTCTGTGTGTGCAATTGATAATAATTTTGTCCCTATCGTATGTCATGGAGCTCGGACCCAACCAAAAATTCTTTTCGTATGGATTATTTTTCATATATTATATCAATTTATTTCTTCTATTGAGAGTCAACTTGGATAATTTTTTAATATAAAACCATTTACGGACCAAATTATACAACTTTTACTCTTGATAAAAGAAATAGATTGATATAATATATAGAAAATATTCAACACGAAAAGAATCTTTAGTTGGGTCCGAGCTCCTGGATAGAGGGCAGAGACAAAATTATTATCGATTGCACATATAAGGACTGATTTAATATTTTTGTGAGGTTTAGGGACTAAACCAAAAGGTTGTGTCACGTATAAGGATCAATTTGTTGATGGTAGGGACGAATTTGCTAATATTTGCACATATATGGACCAAATTTGCTAACATTGACACATGTAGGGACTTATTTTCAATTTTTTTACGTATAAGGACTAAATGAAGAATCTGTGTCACGTATAGGGACCAAATTATTACTTTAACCTTATTATTTTATTGTATGATGTCTATTTATTTAAAGTTTCATAGTCAGTATTGTTTATAAGTCGTGTTATTTGAATATGAAAAATCTAGACATCGTATATGACATCGTATATGTTTATTTCTATTTCTCACTTATTTTTTATCTAGTTAGATATATATTTACTAAACTGACCATCTTGCCTGATTAGACATCTGCTCAATGCAGAAATATGAAGGCTCAAATTTCAGTATCACAGATAAAATAAAAAAAAAGAGACCATCAAACCAGAGGCATCAGTTGTGGAGAGATCTGAGCTACAGACAATGGAGGCTCAAGAAGAATGCAAATGGTTCTATATAGATTTTCATCATTTTCTCCACCCTCTGCCTCGCCATAAGCAAGAGCTTCGGCTGCAATTCCCGCAAAAAGTACCTAAAGCAGCAGTTACATAAAAGCATCATATTAGATTTTGAAAGGATGAATTGGAAAGTGTGCACCTCTGTTGAATTGAATTAATTATGTAAGGAAGCATCCAAAGAGCATCTCAAGATAAAGGTCAAGAATGATGTCAATATCTAAAACTGATATTGCTAACTACCTAAACAGCTAAGCTAAACTGTATCTGAATATAACTAAGATAACAAACTGGACCCTGTCAGTTAAGCTAATGATATAGCTAATACACCGTAACCAGTGCACCATTCAATCATTAGAACTAACTCTTTACTCAGTGCTTGATTGAACATATATCTCTGTAACTACAACGTTATCATTAGGAATGGTAATGGGTATTGGACCTAATGGATATCCGTAAAAATTATCCATCACGGATAGGATAATTATCCGCTTAATGGGTATGGATGCGGGTGCGGATAATTACCCGCAAAAATTAATGGGGATGGATACGGATACGGATACTTTAGTACCCACCCCGCCTTATACCCGTACTATATATATTTATTTTTTTATATATTTATTTTCTATATACATAATTATAATATATCTATTACATTAAAAAATTTTAAAAAAAAACTAGAGCTTCATTGTCAATTCCAAAGCTTCATCGTCAATTCCACTTAGCTAGTTTTATCGTCGTCTATATTTTGTATGTTACTCCATCATGCCTTAATTATAATATATCACATTAAAAAAATTAAAAAAATACTATTGCTTCATCGTCAGTTTCACTTGGCTAACTTCATTGTCGCCTATACTTTGTATGTTACTTCTTGATTAATATGATCAAATCATCTCCTATGGAAATGCATGGGTTGCTATGTTTTCCTTCTCTATTTAGTATCTTAATATTTACAATAATCTCGATGTGTTTTTCCCTGTCTTGTGAACAAATCTGACAATAATGATAATCATCAAGTGTTGGCAAATGAAATAAAAAGAAGGCATTAGTATTATTTTTTTCTGCAATTCAATAGCATTCCTTTATTTGTTTACTAACACTTAGTGTAATATATCATTTGTTATTGTAATATTTAATTAATATTTTGAAGATTGATTATTTGTCGTTTTGTATTTGAACCTTTGCATTTCATACAGTTCATGTTCACAAATTAATTATTAAATCTACGGGTTGCATATTTAGTTTGGTATGCAAGACATTTATTATGTGGAACGTAACTTTAATTTATGTAAGTACAAAAATAAGTTATTTTATTGTTTAAGGTGAATAATATGAAAATTATATCAATCGAAAATCTTTGGGTATACCATATTTACTTATCTTATTTTCAAAATCCACAAATTTTTTATATAAAGTGCGGGTAATGGATGCGGGTACGGATACTTATGTACCCAACGAGTGAGGGTACGGATATCAAGGTTGCTACTCACGCGGATATGGGGACGGGGACGGATATTTTTTTAAAACGCGGATATAGGAACGAATACTATAATACCCTACCCATATCTTACCCATTGTCATCCCTAATTATATATTGTGCCCACCTGTCAAACGATGTGCCATCAAGTCGTCCTTCTGCAAGGTCATTGGCAACTTTCTCATCCCAAAATTGAGTCCCTGCCTAAAAAAATAACAATTTACTGCAACTAATTAGAACGACGTTAAATACATGGAAAAACAATATTATTGAAAATAAGGAAGCATGTTGTGTAAAAAAATAAAGGACCTACGTACCTTTAAAAAGTAAAGGGTTTGATATTTTATAATCTATGTGCAATCAGAATGTGTTACTTCAATTAATTGAGTCGTATTAATATCACATAAAACTAAGTTCTCATTATTTGATTGGTCCACATGGGTAAGGATATGGAATCCAAGGGATACCATAAAATCTTCCAAAAATAAAATAAAAGAGAACGAACGAGAAAAAAATTCACACTTGAAAGTGCCGTCTATGTTACACCAGCATTTTTGCTAATGCAACTTGCACCTCATTTTGAAGGCCAATAACATTAAATCATTTTGACACAGTGCCTGTTCACTTTTAGAGTTGAATACTTGACTGGTCAAACTAAATTGTTGTATTCAAACTTCAGACAACATGTATTTGCGATTTAGTCTCGTATTCTGATGTATTAATTTTTTTTTGTCTTTTTGTGACCAGAATTTTTTTTTAGCCCGATGCATTTCTACACTCTGTTATTTCTAAATGTTAAATTGAAGAATAACTTAAGTTTGGTCTCATTGTCTGATCACAAGTTTGTGTTATATATGGCCATATATATTGATTTGTTCAGATTGTCAGTGGCAGAGAAGTTCCATCAGCATGATTTTACTCTGGTGGTTTGTGTAATCATCGTGTGACTTCTTATACATTACACAATACTCTGTTGTAGTGCAAAGGTCATTTTTAGGCGACGATACTGATAGTTTGATTCGGGTTTTGAAGATGATATTATGGGTCCTGGTTGGGCAAAATTTTGAAAAAAATTATTATTCCCCTATTTCGGCCATATTGTTTTTGGCCGTTATTATATATGGTGGCCCATTTGGCAATTTAATTATTTTTGAATATTTATTTTATTTAATGTGATGTAGACATAAATTGTCAATTATTTTCGCTGGGTTAGTGGGCTTTGGTGCCTTGTTCGTACAAGGAACGGCCTAAATTGTTAGTTGATTGACTTTGTTGGACTCACGACTGATTTGAATGGATCTTATTATGATGGCTTAAGCTATGTTTGTTTTAACGTTTGCACCAACAAACGTAAGTTATCAGTGGCAGAAATGTAATATAAATTACATTCAATGTGAAAACAATATTTTGATTCAATTGAAGAACGTGCGCACACGTAAACACACACTTAATGGATAGAGGTCCATTTGAAAAGGATGAAATGGATAGTGGCCTTTTTTAGAAGATAATTTAAATTTTAAATTATTAAAATTCAAGGAAACATTATAAATTTAGAATTGATTGATTATAAAGTTTTAAAAATCGAAACTTAGAATGTTTTTAAGATTATTTAATAATTCGATAGATAAACTATTAAAGATGAAATATAGAATTAGCAACAAAATAGATGGTTAAATTTTTCATATTACTGACCCATCTATATCGGTGTGGTTATATTGGTAGAAGTAATAATAGTTATTATTATTATAAGACAAATGGCACTCTACCATTGAAGTAATTAGTAAAAGGTGGACTAACATCTTATTGTGCCTTAGAAGAAACCTTATGGGATTATTTATTAATTTTTTAATTTTAATTTTAGTCGAGTTTGTTCCCATCCGAAACACTTCTTACTTGGTGTGAGACTTGTACTAGTGCTTTCGAGGAAATCTCATCGGATTATCAATTTTTTTATTTTTATTGTAATTTTTCACTGATTTGTTCCCATTAGAAGCACTTCCTGCTTGCTATGAGACTTCTACTAGTGCTTTCGAATAAACCTCATACGATTATTAATTTTTTATTTTAATTTTAATTTTTCACAGGTTTGTTCCCATCCGAAACACTTCTTGCTTGGTATGTGACTTGTATCAGTGCTTCCGAAGAAGCCTTATCAGATTAGTGATTTTTTATTTTTATTTTAATTTTCCAAGGGTTTTTTCCCACCTAAAGCACTTCATCTTTGGTGTGAGACTTGTACTAATGCTTTCAAATAAACCTCATCGGATTATTAATTATTTCTTTTAATTTTAATTTTCAACGGGTTTATTCCCACCCAAAGCACTTCATGCTTGATGTGAGACTTCTACTAGTACTTTCAAAGAAGCGTCATCGGATTAGTCAATTTTTATTTTAATTTTAATTTTTTACGGTTTGTTCCCACCCGAAGCACTTCATCCTTGGTATGAGATTTGAAGCAGTGCTTTCGAATAAACCTCATCCGATTATTAATTTTTTATTTTAATTTAAATTTTCCACGGGTTTGTTCCCACCCGAAGCACTTCTTGCTTGGTGTGAGACTTGTACTAGTGCTTTCGAAAAAGCCTCATCGGATTAGTTTTTTTTTTTATTTTAATTTTCCAGGGATTTGTTCCCACCCGAAGCATTTCATCCTTGGTGTCAAACTTGTAGTTGTGCTTTCGAATAAACCTCATCGGATTATTAATTTTTTGGTTTAATTTTAATTTTCCACGGGTTTTTCCCACCCGAAGCACTTCATCCTTGGTGTGAGACTTGTACTACTGCTTTCGAATAAACCTTATCAGATTATGAATTTTTTGTTTTAATTTAAATTTTCCACAGGTTTGTTCTTGCCTGGTGTGAGACTTCTACTCGTGCTTTCGAAGAAGCCTCATCGGATTAGTCATTTTTTATTTTAATTTTCCAGGGGTTTGTTCCCACCCGAAACATTTCATCCTTGGTGTGAGACTTATAGTAGTGCTTTCGAAGAAACCTCATTGGATTATCAATTTTTTGAGTTTTATTTTAATTTTTCATGGGTTTGTTCCCATCCGAAGCACTTCTTACTTGCTGTGAGACTTTTACTAGTGCTTTCGAATAAACCTTCTCGGATTATTAATTTTTTATTTTAATTTTAATCTTCCATGGGTTTGTTCCCATCCGAAGCACTTCATCCTTAGCGTGAGACTTGTAGTAGTGCTTTAGAATAAACCTCATCAGATTAGTCATTTTTTATTTTAGTCTTAACTTTGCAAGGGTTTGCTCTCATCCGAAGCACTTCATGTTTGGTGTGAGACATGTAGTACTGCTTTCGAATAAACCTCATCGGATTATTAATTTTTTATTTTTATTTTAATTTTTCACGGGTTTGTTTCCATCCGAAGCACTTCTTGCTTGGTGTGAGACTTGTACTAGTGCTTTCGAAGAAGCCTAATCGGATTAGTCATTTTTTTATTTTTATTTTAATTTTCCACGAGTTTGTTCCCACACGAAGCACTTCATCCGTGATGTGAGACTTGTACTAGTGCTTTTGAATAAACCTTATTGGATTAGTCATTTTTTATTTTAGTTTTAATTTTCCACGGGTTTGTTCCCACCTGAAGGACTTCATCCTTGGTGTAAGACTTGTACTAGTGTTTTCGAATAAACCTCATCGGATTATTAATTTTTTATTGTAATTTTAATTTTCCACGGGTTTGTTCCCACCAGAAACACT
Organism: Ammopiptanthus mongolicus; assembly: GCA_039655645.1. Lineage (NCBI taxonomy): Eukaryota > Viridiplantae > Streptophyta > Magnoliopsida > Fabales > Fabaceae > Ammopiptanthus > Ammopiptanthus mongolicus. The sequence continues at coordinate 17,205,978 of CM077351.1, read as the reverse complement.
TCATGCTTGGTGTGAGACTTCTACTGGGGCTTTCAAATAAACCTCATCGGATTATTCATTTTTTATCCTACTTTTAATTTTCCACGGGTTTGTTCTCGTCCGAAGCACTTCATGCTTGGTATGAGACTAGTAGTAGTGCTTTCAAAGAAGCCTCATCGGATTATTAATGTTTTATTTTAACTTTAATTTTTGCGTTTGTTCCTATCCGAAGCACTTCTTGCTTGGTGTGAGACTTCTACTAGTGCTTTCGAATAAACCTCATCGAATTATTAATTTTTTTATTTTAATTTTAATTTTCCATGGGTTTGTTCCCACCCGAAGCACTTCATGCTTGGTGTGAGACTTGTAGTAGTGCTTTAGAATAAACCTCATCGGGTTAGTCATTTTTTATTTTAATCTTAATTTTCCATAGGTTTGTTCTCATCCGAAGCACTTCATGCTAGGTCTGAGATTTGTAGTAGTGCTTTCGAATAAACCTCCTCAGATTATTAATTTTTTATTTTTATTTTAATTTTCCACGGGTTTGTTCCCACCCGAAGCACTTCATCCTTGGTGGAAGACTTGTAGTAGTGCTTTCGAATAAACCTCATCGGATTATTAATTTTTTATTTTAGTTTTAATTTTTCACGGGATTGTTCTCATCCGAGCACTTCATGCTTGGTGTGAGACTTGTAGTAGTGTTTTAGAAGAAACCTTATGGGATTAGTCATTTTTTATTTTAGATTTAATTTTCCACGTGTTTGTTCTCATCCGAAGCACTTCATGTTTGGTGTGAGACTTCTACTAGTGCTTCCGAATAAACCTTACCAGATTATTAAATTTTTATTTTAACTTTAATTTTTCACGGGTTTGTTCCCACCCGAAGCACTTCATCTTTGGTGTGAGACTTGTAGTAGTGCTTCTGAATAAACCTCATCAGATTATTAATTTTTTATTTTACTTTTAATTTTGCACGGGTTTGTTCTCATCCTAAGCACTTCATGCTTGGTGTGAGACTTCTACTAGTGCTTTCGAAGAAGCATCATCGGATTAGTCATTTTATATTTTAAATTTCCACGGGTTTGTTCCCATCCGAAGCACGTCTTGCTTGGTGTGAGACTTGTACTAGTGCTTTCGAATAAGCCTCATCGGATTATTAATTTTTTATTTTTATTTTTATATTCCACGGGTTTGTTCTCATTCGAAATGAGACGACTCTCCGCCCATTAAAGAACCTAAGATATATATATATATATATACCCCCCTTCAGTAGGGCTATAGTTGTAATGTATACATACGAAGTACATCGGTATAAAATATAAGCAAAATACATCGAAAGGCCAAGAGAAAACTCTCTGGCTAACAAAACTCACTTTCCAACCTCTTGAGGCTAGGGTTCGTGGCTCGTCCACCGGCATCGGGCTCTTAAAGAGTATTATCCAACTCCTCAGCAACTGGTTTCTCCATAGGGTCTTCCCATAAAATAAAATAAATACATTGAGCAAAGACAGGGAAATAAGAAACATGCATCATCAAACATGGGAGAGGGGCAATAGTACAACATATAAACATGTAGCACACAACACATAGAAAATATATAATGCACCAATAGCCATCTCTCGAGTTGTAACACCCCACCCTCGGGTGTCACTTTTGTCATCCCAAGCACTATAAAGTAGGAAAAAGGATTTGCTGGTTTGCTTTCGGAAAAAGCTTTTCTTTACTTATATCTTACTTACCATGAAAAATCATGATAGAATTTTTTCTTTTTATAGTATTAAAGAACACATACTCACGGTAACATTAGCATAACTCACAAATATACATATGTATACTCATATATATATAGGTAAACATCATCAATTAAAATCCATCAGTCTACCCCACGACCATCAGGAGCCTCTAACAGACAAATCCAAAAGTAATTACCGCAAAATAAACCTAAGCTGGTCTGACAAAAGAAAACTACAGATGACAAAATGTACTACCCCGACACCAGTCGTACCTAAAGGACAGGGTCTCGTCGTCACCAATCCACACCTTTTTGTCGTCAATCTCTAGCACTTGAGCTATAGGTTCCCAGAACGATCCGGAGGACTGCTAACAAACATCTGTACGTGTATCCAAAAACACAACAGGGTGTCCAACACGTACAGGCAAGGGTGAGACACCAATATATGAACTCAAAATACAACAACTGCATACTCAAAGCGCAAACAGTAGATGCATATAGGTATATCAAACACAGTTATTAAACATGATAGACATAGCATAGGATATCATAACAACACAGATAAATCCAAGGTTTTATACCCAACAGTTAGCGCCATTTTTAAAACATATGCATGACACTTCCAATATACCATCTAGCATTCGATCCTTAATTTCTGGAAATCTCATCACCAAAGAATGAGTTGATCAAGCTCGGGGTACATTGACCGTCAAGCAGCAATGTCTAGCACCAACGTGCCATAATAACTAGCACCAACGTGCCATCACTACATTGTCCAACTCAGGGTACAATACGAACACACGGCACGTGTGACATCATTGTCCATCAAGACACAATGTTACATAATGACAATAAGTCATCTCAGGTTTTTCCTGCCATCAAGGTCCCCCGTTTCACGACACGTCTGCCCAACACATAAATGCATGAGAAAATCTTGACTTCGTATGTTTTTCTGTATCGTATAATTATTTCCTCGTTGAAGCTCAAAGCTATCAACCACCATATCTTTTAGACTTTCAAGTTTTGTCAACATTTTCTCAAAAGCCGGACACTCAGTCCAAAACTCAAAAAGGACATGCAGTCCACACGGCTTTAACCCAAAATCCCTAACCGATGCACCAGTTTCGGATTTTGGATTCAAAAGCATAAAAACACGTCCACAAGCCCACAGAATCACAAAGAATATCCACCAGCTTATAGGACGAACATACTAACACGGATCCTTGATCCTCGTGTTTTACAGAATCCTAGAACCCCGACGTCTCGGTTTCTAATTTCTAAACCAAAACTACATTTCTTTTTTGAAAACTCAAAACCAAAACCCAAATCTCCGAAGCTTATACACAAGGCCTTCGGGATCGGTTTTCCAAAACAAAACGCCACATGATTAAAAACCACCTTTTTTCTTATCGAAGGATTTCGGTAAAACACAAAACCTTGAAATATGATTCATAAAACTCTTTTCTTTGGATAAAACAATTTATTTTGAAATGATGTTTCCACAAGCTTTTTTGCTTGAAATGGTTCCCTTTTTCACTTTAAAAATTACTTGTGTCTCTAAAACACACTCTTCACCAAATAAGTATTTTAAAATACTTACATGTTTTTGAAATTTATTTTCAATTGTTGATTAGCTCAAAGTAAAAAATTGTCATTTAGGAAGAAAAGGTTGTAAAAACTTATTTGTTTTATTTTTATTTTTGATCTGGGTAGTTTAAAATTCGATTTTCCCTTTGAAAAATTTGCTAACTCATCATCTGACTTGATTTTATCATGTTTCAGGGTGTGTTTGATACGCATTACAACACAGGACAAGTAAGATAGTACAATACAATACAAACCCTTAGGTCACATGACAACTCTTTGTTTTATACATTATTTGGTAAATAATGGACAACATAAACAAAATAATATTAAATTCATTGTGATACTCTTGTAATATATATTAATATTATTTAATATATATAAATTTTACACAATATAACATATTTTATAATATATAGTATATATAATAATATATATTATTAATAAATTAATAAAAAATAATATTATATATTATTAATATGTATTATAATATTATAATAAATAAATAATATATATATATATATATATATATCAATATAGAAAGAGAGCAATTATTAAATAGTGAAGGGTGTTTTTATCTCTTAGGTAGTTTGATCATGATACAACAATTGTCCCAATTTAGGGTGTGTTTGGATATACAGCTTATTTAAGTGCTTATGCAATAAACTCTTTTTTAAATAAGCTAAAAACAACTTATTTTCATAAGTTTCTCTAACAAGCTTATGGAAATAAGCTAAAAAGAGCATATGGAAAGATTATAAATTATTTTAATAAACTATTTGTTTAGGTTTATTATCATAAGATATTTTCATAAGCTCTCTATAAGCTCTTCCAAACTCACCCTTTGTGAGTAACAGGAATTTGAGTTTTTGTGCTGTCATTTATTCCCTTTTGTCTTGTCCTCTAAGCACTTTTTAAATCAAACATGGAACAACTAATTTTGTACGGTCCATTCCCTTACTTTTTTTTTTCCAAATCAAAGGCACCTTAAAAGGTTTAAAAGTTTAAATGGGTATTTGGGTTTTCCTTTTTTATTTACGTTGAATTATTTTTATTTTTTATTTGAAATTATTTTTAAAATTTAATTTTTTTCCTTTTTAAGCTATTTGAAATATGTTTACTTATTAACTTATTAATATGAAAATATCCATCATTATAAGGCAATAATAGTTAGATCAATGTATTTTTATTAGTTTATTTTGTGTGTAAAATAGTTTATAAGTAAATTTTTCTGAAAGGCTTTTAAAAATGTATTTTCCCCATCTAAAGAATGTTATATATAACTTCCACAAGGAATGATGTTGTTTTTCTTCTTTTTTTGGTACTTAGAATCTTTTGGTTTATGATAAGATAAGATAAGTAACATATCTTTTTACCTAACACATCAACACTTCTTTTACAAATATATTTTCTTAAAAGGACTCACAAAAAGATAATAGTGGTGCTATATCGTAAAAGTAATTTCGTACATGATTTTTCGAAAAAGATGGACATATTGAAGTCTTGTAACTAACTGAAATTAAGGGTGGGAATTTACAAAGATAAAATTACGTTTGAAAATCATGTTGGAAGAAAGCTTCTCTCACATAGCTTCCAAAATAATTGTCTCGGAAAGTGTTATTTTCACGTTTGCGTTGAGAATAATCTCAACCAAACAGGCACGTAATAGTTAGAATGAAGTTCATTTCTACGCCGATTTACAAAATTATTTTTTGTAGAATTTAGTTTTAATGTTGACTTAATGAATTTTTTGGTCCTTCAAATAGGGAGTGTTTTGGTTTTAGTTCCTGTAATTTTTTTTTTTCATATGATTTGATTCTTGTACGGTTTAAAACTTTGGAAATAGTCCATGTCGTTAGTTGATCACTGTTAAGTGATGATGGGGCTGACGATGCGTCACATCATCCACAACATGTGCAAATAAATAATTTCTAATTCCCTTTTTGGGCCTTCCTATTTTGCTTTTAATCCCTACAATTTTTCATATGATTGGCTCCTTTTATGTTTTAAAACTTTGGGAATAGCCTCTGTTGTTAGTTGATCATCGTTAAGTGATGACGTGACTGAGAGTGCGTCACATCATCCACGCCACGTGCGTAAATAAATAATTTGTAATTAACGTGGAATAATTAAATATTATTTTATTAATTAATTTTATTTTCATTAGTTAAAAATATTATAAAAATATTATTTTAATTTTTAACATTATTTGTATTATTATTTAATATTTAAACAAATTTAAATAATTTTTAATTATTATAAAAATGTTTTTAATTATTCGAATTTTGCTTTAACTTTGTAAAATCACTCCAGCCTACTAAAATGATTTCATATTCGAGACTTAGGGTTCTTCATTCGTCCCTACCTCTGCTATCACCTTCTAATTTCCTTCCTTAAGTCCGATTTCTCAGTTCTCATTTTAGCGAGTTTAGGTTTTCAATATGATAGCGACTTTGCTTCCCTATTGGTGGACAACCTAGAAGGTCGCAACGAGGCTTGTACGTGGTAGTGCTTTCTACTACGCAAATTCAGTTAACTTCCAATTCGAGCAAGTCCAAAATTCTCTTTTAGGGTTCTTCTTGCTCCTTGATGTCATCACCTGTTCAACTTATCTCCACAACGACAAACCTTTTTTCAGATATTGGAGCTTGAACCAAAGGACTTGTTGCTGACACCCATGTCAAGTAATGTGATCTTCTAATTGATGGGTTAGCTCATGGTTTGGATGATGGGAAGAAGAGAAAGACATGTTTGGTACTGATCGATGGCCAGCTGTTGCAGAACAATGGTTGCTGGTAGAAGAAGAAATAAAGATCTCGAGGAAGATAGATAGGAAGATGATCAGCAGAATACCCTAATTTCTAATAATATAACCATATTTTAATTATTATAATAATTAAAAAATTAATTTAGTTTTTTAAATAAACATTAATAACAGTTATTATAAATAATAATAAAATAATATTTAAAAAATTCAGGTGGAACTAGAAATTATTTATTTACACACATGACTTGGATGACGTGATGCACCGTCAAACACGTCAATACTTAACAATGGTCAACTAACGACAATGACTATTTTCAAAGTTCTAAACCGTAAAAGTATAAAATCATATGAAAGAAAATTTCATGGACTAAAACCTAAAGATGCCCACCAAAACCCTGTAAGTTTATCTCTTTATATAGTACATCAACACTGGCGGTATTCAAAAGAGAAGGCCATGCATGGTTAATTCTCAAATAATTAAAGCATCCATAGTAAAGAAATCCGTTACATGACTTTGTGAAGTTTTAGAATTATAATAGTACTAACTAGTAGCAAGAAAACTAAAACACAAACATAGAGCCAATGGTTTATTGATAGTGATAGGCCACTAACCCCTTTATTTTTCACTTGACCACCAATCCACCCCCCTGCATATCTAATTGAGTCAATTTTTCTGGCACCCTATTTAAGTTTTTCTATCTGTACCGCATCACTCAGTTCTCCTACTAATCTCTGTTTGGAGGTGAACGGTGCAAACATGCAAGGTGTGTGGTGTACCAAAGTCCAAAGCCATCTTTCAATACTAAAACGTTTGTAGAAATAGTAATCTCCAAATGCATGCTCAATATGCACAAAATGGATTTGTCCACGGAGAAGTGAATTAGTATTCCAAACCACACAAGAAAAGAGAGGTGAAGTTAAGGATGCAAGCATAATCAACATGCCATTCATCTACATGATGCTTGTAATGTAATTATAGTCCCATTACACTCTTAAGCTTCCTCTTAGACTCTAGGAGTGTAGAAAGGTGGACTTTCTTCCTTTGGACTTCTTTCAGCTCCTCCTCTAAGTCCTCAACCTATCTGTCAGCAACAGGAACAAAATTAAAACACTGACTATTGTAGTCATAGCAATCAAACTTTGTTATCTATCTACTACTTGCAGAAAAGGGTTTCAGTGGGATTATATTCAACGAAAATGAGGCATTAATAAATAACATTGGAAGGAAAAATGTTATTTTGAATATAGAACCGGGTGGACCCGAGCAAGCCCGCTGACTCAATCGGTAGTAATTAAACTTTTTTTAACAGGGACTATAATAAATATATAAACTTAGCAAAATGGCCAAACTCAGGAGTTTCTGAGAGTTTGATGATTGTAGAATCTGGTGAATTTGGCCAACCAGTGATGTAGTTTAGACCAATATAAAGAGTATAGCTATCTGATGGCTTTTCAATGTGGGACTTAACGGCTTTGATGCAAAATGCACAACTGAAAGTAAGTAAGGCATAAATTCCACTATCTAAGTAAGCTCTCCACAGGATATCATCGTATTATCAACTTGAACAAAAATACATCATCTTGCAGATAGAATCATGCAAAACACTGCAAGTAAAAGTCACCAAATTTCTCAAACTTTTAAATTCAAAGCACCAGTAGCATTGTTTCTCTTCACGGTGTTTACCTTCAAATGGTAATAAATAGCTTTTTGGAGTTTCTCTATGATGATTGGGTACTCACCAAGCAATGGTGGCATAAAGCAAGGGATGACACTTACACATAGAGCTACCCCAATTGGGGGTTCTGGTTGAATAAATAGAGGGAACAAGAGAACTGCCAAGAGCAGATGCATGATAAGCAACACTAGCGCCAATGTCTTGTTACCTCTTAGGCACATTTCCTCTAAAGAGTAAAAGAAAGAAACCTCTATAGGGGCTTCGCACGCTGCTGATTATGATCTTAATAGGTTGTTAGATAATTATGAAGGTAAAGAGAGTAAAGAGGATATATAGCACCAGTTGAGGAAGTTGCTTTTATGCTTTTCTCTGATCTGCTCTTTAATGTTGTTGCAAGGCATTTCCATGTTTGGATGTCCTCTCTTCATTCTTCTTCACAACAAGATTCCTCTAAAACAAGTAACTAGCAGCAAGGCTTGTGGACTCTCCAGCCAAAGGGGCTGAGAGTTATGTTCATATTGCTTTTTGGTGTACGCTCCTCTTGCCATGTCAGCATGTTGCAACAAACTTCCATGTTTGAGTATGGTTTTTTAATTCTCGTGCGCATTATGGTTTGTCTAAACAAGTAATCTTTTTTATGGCTTCTATTCTGCTTCATGTGGGTTTCCGCTAGGGGTGTTCGCGGATTGGATTGGATCGGTTTTGAGCCAAAAAACCATTCGATCCAAAGATGAAAACAACTTGCGGTTTGGATTGGATCGGTTTGCTTACTTAAAAAAATCCGATCCAATCCAATCCAATCAAATGCGGTTTGGATTGGATTGGATAATTCAGTTTTTACCAATACATCGTTATATAGTTATATTAAGTCGAAAACCAACATTAAACCTATATATACTAAAATTAATGTAGTTCTAGTTCCTAAGTACATGCATAAAATCTTCTAGTAAATGAATAACTATTGATTTATAGGTATATGAATAACTATACACATTCCAATACATCTAGTATTTGACAATTCCAACAAAAATATTAAAGAGAATGAGAGTGTTCGTTCATAAAAGTATAAAAAACAATGCTTAAGTATGAGTAGTACTATAATTTAAAAAATAATAGTATATGTATATAGTAGGTCGGTTTGGATTGGATTGGATTGGTTTTCACTAGGGGATCCGAAATCCGATCCAATCCAATGAAAAAAAAGCGGTTTTTTCGGTTTTCGGTTTATTCGGTTTTCGGTTTTTCGGTTCGATTTTTGCGATTTAAACTGGTTTGGATCGGTTGATGAACACCCCTAGTTTCCGCTCTCTCAATTGTTGTTGGTTATAGTTGGAAACAGACTCGTGCGTATATTGTCTTCTATTATGGGTTCGGCCAATGTTGCATCAACTCAACCAATAACATGGTTTCATTCTGACACATGTGTGTTATGAGTTTAAGTGTTGAATATTTGACCGGTTGGTGTAAAATTTTGTATTCTTACTATATAATACATGTATTTGCTATTATGTCCCTTATTCTTATGTATTAATTTTTTTTTTATTTTCGTTCTTTGAATTTTTTTTATTTCCCTTATTCATTTGTCCCTTATTTATAATTATGACTTATAATGTTTAATTTAATAATTATTCATGCATACAGTTTATGTGAAATTCAATATTTTATATAATTAGTAATCCAACATATTATTGATATTTTGTTATTTTTATTTATATTATTAATATTCTCGTTATCAATATTAAAATATTAATTATATTATTATTATTATTATTATTATTATTATTATTATTATTGATATAAAATATTATTTAAAGGACATAACAATATTGAATTCGTATTTCTCAATACTTAATATAAATACAATTAATACGCATTATGTTAAAACGTCATAAGCTTTTTTACTCACCAAAAAAAAAGAAGTCATATACACGGTTCCTACTTCCTACTAATATGAAATTAAACTAATGAGATGGCATTAATTTGTACGTAATGTATATTACAGCAGATGCAAATTTAACGTAATTTTTTTTTTTGATCAAGAAATTTAACGTAATTTAATATTGCATATTACAATTTCAGTTCAGTAGATTCACATAAAAAAATATTTGGTCAACGAAAATGAGACATTAATAGATGGCATTAATTAGGAGGAAATAAAAAGTTGGCAAAAAGGCCAAACTCAAGAATTTCTTGGTTTTTGGATGATTGTAGAATCTGGTGAATTTGGCCAGCCGGTAGTGTAGTTTAAGACCAATATAAAGAGTATAGCTATCTGATAAATTTTCAATGTGGGACTTAACGAATGGCAAAGTATCGAGCTATTTTGCTTTGATGCAAAATGCACAACTGAAAGTAAGTAAGACATAAATTCCACTATCTAAGTAAGCTCTCCATAGGATATCATCGTCTTATCAACTTGAACAAAAATTCATCAACTTGCAGATAGAATCATGCAAAACACTGCAAGTAAAAGTTACCAAATTTCTCAAACTTTTAAATGCAAATAACCAGTACCGTTTTTTCTCTTCACGGAGTTTACCTTCAAATGGTAATAAATAGCTTTTTGTATGCACTTACCGGCTATCTATGATGATTGGGTACTCACCAAGCAATGGTGGCATAAATCAAGATAAAGCAAGGGATGACACTTAAACATAGAGCTACCCCAATTGGGGGTTCTGGTTGAATATATAGAGGGAACAAGAGAATTGCCAAGAGCAGATGCATGATAAGTAACACTAGCGCCAATGTTTTGTTACCTCGTAGGCACATTTCCTCTAAAGAGAAACCTCTATAGGGGCTTGGCACGCTGCTGATTATGATCTTATTAAGTTGTTAGATAATTATGAAGGTAAAGAGAGTAATGAGGATATATAGCACCAGTTGAGGAAGTTGCTTCTATCCTTTTCTCTATCTGCTCTTTAATGTTGTTGCAATGCATTTCCATGTTTGGATGTCCTCTCTTCATTCTTCTTCACAACAAGATTCCTCTAAAACAAGTAACTAGCAGCAAGGCTTGTGGACTCTCCAGCCAAAGGGGCTGAGAGTTATGTTCATATTGCTTTTTGGTGTACGCTCCTCTTGCCATGTCAGCATGTTGCAACAAATTTCCATGTTTGAGTATGGTTTTTTAATTCTCGTGCACAATATGGTTTGTCTAAACAAGTAATCTTTTTTATGGCTTATATTCTGTTTCATGTGCGTTTCGGCTCTCTCAATTGCTTGCTATAGTTGGATACAGACTCGTGCGTATATTGTCTTCTGTTATGTACTTTATGCTCTCTTTATTTTTGGTAGAATGTATTTTATGCTGTTTGATAGTTAACTATGTACCGATTAAGAGTTCAAGACCTTGTATGAATAAAATTAAAAGAACTGTTTTACTTAACACTGAGTAAATTAAGAAAAAGGAAGGCTTTTACTATCGTCTTTGGTAGGATTGAGAAAGAGAACCTATGGTCAGAGGAGGGGGGCGAAGTATTGTGCTAGTGTGATTGTGTTATCACTTATTACTACAAGAATAAATAAAATCAGCTAGAGAAACCTGACGAATCCTTAAATCCAAACTCAATTTACTGGGTATATCGAATTAATTCTCACATTATGAATAAATAATCATAGATAGAGAGACCTTAAAACCACCAAAGATCGAAAAGAAAACCTCAACTCAAAGACGTTTTCAATAGTGTATAATAATAATTGTATCAAAAGAAAAGAAATTACTCACTCCTAGTTAGCCAGCACACTTTTATTTTTCAACGAGTCATCATAGTATAGTTGACTTAGGTAAAGAATTTTAAAATAATAAATAATAGTAATAATAATAATAAGCCAGATGGCTATGGATTACGGAATAGAAAATAAAAAATTGTTATCCAAATGTGACACTTTCGAGTTTTTTTTTTTTTTTATGGTCTTATCAACCGGTATGTTAAGAACATTGATTAAGGAATAAAAAAAAAGGTAAGCTGATGTTAAAAAACTAAATTAAACACTTATCATTATATTAAATGCACCATTTCAAATAAAAATCTACTTCTTTGGATTGGTTAGCATTATCCTTTTTTTTTTTTTATTAAATAAGATATTTGGTGATGACAAAGTACACACACAACGTCCACAATATTGTGAAAAATCAAAACATAAATATTTATCCATAAACCATTTTCCAAACTCATGATTGATTTCAACCATGGCTTGGTCTCCATTGGTATTAAATATTAATGAAATAATGATGTGGAGTGCATCTTGAGACCAGCTCCTTGAAGAAAGAAAACTTTTCTTTTATATAAACTTCTCAGGCTCACTTTTTGAAATACAAAGTCTCCTCGATGCTCCTAATTACAACACTCAGACTGCCACCACTTTCCAATGCTTTAACAGCAGCTCGGTGTGCAGCTCTATGCCACTTGAGCAAATTATAAGATTGCAAAACTGACCATCTTGCCTGATTAGACATCTGCTCAATGCAGAAACATGAAGGCTCAAATTTCAGTATCACAGATCAAACAAAAAAAAGAGACCATCAAACCAGAGGCATCAGTTGTGGAGAGACCTGAGCTACAGACAATGGAGGCTCAAGAAGAAGACAGATGCTTCTGAATAGATTTTCATCATTTTCTCCACCCTCTGCCTCGCCATAAACAAGAGCTTCGGCTGCAATTCCCGCAAAAAGTACCATGCAGTACCTAAAGCAGCAGTTACATATAGCATCATATCACTTGAAAGGCTTTGACAAAAAAAAAAAACTTAAAACAAAACGGGCAAGGGGGGATGGGGACTCAGACCAAAACTTCCAGGCAATAAGTTGTTTCTGTAAGTATCTCCGTCAAAGCAGAGTCAGAGACAGCAGGGTGAGAAGGCAAGTTTGTATGTGAAAACAGAGACACCGACTAGAATCGAAGTCATCAGCATAAACATTTAAACATTCTAACATATAAAGTTGAAGAAATGCATTGATAAATGAAGCTAGATCTAGGAGTAAAATCATTTAACTTCACTTCTACAGTTCTACTAAGGTAGGGTAGAGGATATATAGGCAATGACCACATCTTTACTTAAGCCCAGGCCATCATCCCTCTCTATCTCTCTCTCTGGCTACAGGGGATATTAGATTTTGAAAGGATGAATTGGAAAGTGTGCTTTCTAAATTCTAAGGCAAGAGAACTGTACTTCTGAAGTGTCAAGGGAATTGAGCTCAATTTGTTTGACTAATGTCATCTAAACATCGATCAAAAAGTAAATCCACCGTAACCAGTGCACCATTCAATCATAGAAATAACTCTTTACTCAGTGCTTAATTGAACATATATCTCTGTAACAACAATGTTATACTTATAAGTTATACCCACCTATCAAAAGATGTGCCATCAAGTCGTCCTTCGGCAAGGTCATTGGCAACTTTCTCATCCCAAAATTGAGTCCCTGCCTAAAAAATAACAATTTACTGCAACTAAAACGACGTTAAATACTTAATGGAAAAACAATATTATTAAAAATAAGGAAGCATGTTGTGTAAAAAAATAAAATAAAAGAGAACGAACGAGAAATAAAATCTACACTTGAAACTTGTATGTATATAAGTGTACAAAAATAGAAATAGTCCATTAATAATGACATTACTGCTTAAGCATTGAACTCATCCATAATCACTCAATCTTTAAAAGACTGATTGTCAAAGTGATCTGAAGCATTAATTTTCTTCTAGTGGTTGATGTTCACTCCTCTCATCTCTCGTAATAACACACCCCTCACCTAATATGCCGAGAGCTAGTAGTGGAGCAGTAAACAAACCTTGCTTGGAAGTATTTTTTGCATAGCTTAAAGTGTTTTACTAGGTGTTTCATTATATCTTGAAGTACATTTAAAGTAGATGAGATATTTATCATCAAACTGATGTAAGACGAACAGAAAAAAAAAGTAGAGGGAAGGACGAAGAGAAAAGGATGAAAGAAAGGGAAAAACCTAGAGATAGAAAGGGAGAGAGGGGAGGAGTAGGGAGAAAAGAGATGACAATCAATAGCTTGATAATATTATCAAGTATTTTACTTGAAATGACAAACACATCAAGTGGAAAGAATATACTATGATACAACCTATAGGAACCATTGAACCAATAAAATGTCATATCAAGAACAAAAGAGGGCAAAAATACCTGTCCTTGAATGCCCATTTGCATTGCAACTATTGGGTCTAAAATCACCCCCCGAATTGGGCAACCCATCAGGTAAGCTGAAATTTCATCAGAATGGTCCTTGTAACATGTTATAAATGGCAGCATGCAATGATGGGGAATCAAACATGATCCATAAAGATTATCCCTAAGACGTGACCTCTAAAGTCCATAAAAACAATAGGACTTACCTGTTAGGAGATGTCCTGCTTCATGAACGAGGATCCGACGCCTATACGGTGGCCAGTAACTGGAGATTTGAGCCAAACAGGTACCACCAAGGAATATAGAATCTATAGTGGCTAGACCTAATATAATTGCAAGTTTAGGCCTGAGGTCAATTCCTTTCGAAATAAGAAAGGACAGCCCGCCAAGAAAAGCAACCAAGGCAGCGCTTGAACTATTAGAAAGACCCCACTTCTTTGGAGCCAGTTTAGTCACTGCACAAAAGACAAAAGGAAATACCAATAACCATTTTGCAGCAGCAAAGAATTAGATTTATAAATTGCTCTAACATGACTTAAACTGGGACTTCAAGCAATTGACAATGGGGGGGGGGGGGGGTATTCTGTCAGAAAGACGTATGTGCACCTTCCAAACCAGTTGAGGAGGCCAGAACATTTGGTGTTACATTCCTCGGTCCCTCCAAAACTACAGAAGATTGACATAAAATAAAATAAAAAGAGAAAGGAAGAAATACCAGTTATTGTAAGTAAAAGCTTCATTAGAGTTTACACTATATACACCATAACAAATAATTATTGTGGGAAACAAACAACTAACAAAGAACGAAGCCTACCAATAAACATCAATTTGGTAAAATTCAAAACACATGTAGCCAAAAAAGATTGCTTTGATTTATACATAGAACCAAAAATACAATCCTATTAGATGCTGAGAAAAGAAACTCTCATTTCTCTCAATACTTCATATATGTGAAAGACAGCTAGAATACTAAAAATATAACTCAACGGAGCCAGCCCATGAACCCTACAAAAACAAACAAAGGACAACTTCTGAATGACAATTCATAATACAACAATCAAAGCCTACTAGGTGTGACCGACTACATGGATCAAATGATATCTTCCGTAGGCCATTTAAGTATAAATTTTCTCAAACGGTTTTACCGAGAGTTTTTCTTGGTCTTCCTCTCCATCTAATTGTGGGACTAGCCTCCATCAATGTTGTCAAAAAACGGTTATGGTGGCGCCATGGCGGATATCGGTGGCGGGATTTGGACAAACCACCACAGGGAGGGTGTGGCATGGTGAGATTTTTGGTTTTCGCCATGGACCGCCATCCGCCATTGATAACACTGGCCTCCATCTCTTCAACTCTGTTAACTGGGGCTTTATTGGTCTTTTTTTCACATGCCCTAACCATCTTAAGTGCATTCTAATTTCTATCATCTTTTCCACATTCCTGATCTTAACTCTTCTTGTATCTCTTCTAAGTTTAATTACTCTCGGTCCTTGAACTTTTTGGAAAAAATTCAAATAAGTCCCTGAAGTTGTCATTGAGTCCATAAACTTATAAAAAAATTATAATTGAATCCTTTATACATATTTCCGTTAGGGTTCCTATTTGAATTATCCTAAGTATAGAGACCTATTTGAATTTTCCAAAAAAGTTTAGAACCCACAAATATACGAGTGAATGGATCACTTAACGGAACCCTATGGGAAATATTTATGAGGGACTCCATTACAAACTTTTATAAGTTTCGGCAACTAATTACAAATTTTTAAAGTTCAGGGATCTAATTGAATTTCATAAAAAGTTTAGGACCAAACGAGTAATTTAACCAACAAATTACAGTATTGAATTCTTTCTAGGTAAAAAAAATGGGCTTCATCTATGTGCCTGTTTATTTTGAACAACCCAAATGACAAAAAAAAACAACTAGAATTTTATTTTTCCTGCTGAAAAGAAGAAGAAGAAGAAGAAAACATTAAAACTCACCCATGTTCCTGCATTTACCAAAACTGGGCAAAAAACCCCGAGCCTTAAGGAACTTGTAAGCATTAGCAACGAGCTTCATGTCATCAGCATTCAAGCACGTGTCGAGAATCTCCCAATCCCTCTGCGGCCCGAACATCTCCAACTCGCGAAACCGGGACTGAGTCAACTCGGCGATCGAAGAATCGTCCCTGAATGGCTCAACTGGTTGTTCGGTTTGGAAGGATTTGAGGAACCTGAGAGCTTCCGCTAGGTCTTTCCGCTTCACGGCCTCCTCGTATTCTCGCCATTCTCGTCGGAAGGCTCTGGGAGGAGGAGGAGGTAAATGTTTTCGAGGGAAAGTGCGGAGAGAAAATGGAGGGAAAGTGAGAAAGTTGGGGGAAACAGCCATCAGAGAATGAAAAACCATAACTTGTGTTATTGTATTGAATGATTAAACTCAAATGCTGCTGAGGAGGGTTTTTGTTTTTGTGTGTAGCAGGGGCAGGGGTTGGTGGGGTGTTGATGCCACGCCTCTAATGGCCCATTCATATTCCACGTAACATTATTTTTTGTAACATGATATTCCATGTAAACGGTAGCTAATTTCAGTTGACAAACCTGAACTATATTTAAGGATCGTTTCTTCTGATCAAACTTTTTTTATATAAGAGTTAATAATCGAATCTCTAACCGACTGACCACTTATTTAAGAAATTCGAACCGGTTATCATTCGACCGACAACATGTTGGTCCACGACATGTTGATCCACGAAAAATTAATTTAAAATAATTATATTGTATAAATTTAAATATTATATATAATTAATCATACAAATTTTAAGGAATAAAAAGTTAAAATTAATGATATATTTTACCTTATATATTTTAAAAAAATAATATCAATGTAGATAAATTATTACATTAAATAAAAGGATATTGATTTAAGTTAACAAGTCTTGTTATTTATATCAAATTTTAAAAGTTAAATTTTTTTAATATAATTTGAACTCAATCAGAAAAATATATGAGTCTTATTTTAAAACCTAAACCTATTTTAATTAACTTTGAGTCAAGATGAATACGTGGGATGGAAAAAATCTTAAAATGATGCATTTTTTCTCGATGTGACCTATGTTTTTTTAGGAATTAACATTCAAGCATGCGTCACAAAAACTCATATTTTCTATTTTAGTAAAATGTAACACCCAATTTTGGTACATCAAATCATAGAGATAACTTCGGAGTTAAAACTCAAACAAAAATGATAATATATTCAATGCATAAAATCTATTTATTAAAAGTTTTCTTAAATGTGTTTCTCAAACCTATGATCAACAAGTCAATATAAGTTCTCACCTTGTTTTCCATTATTATGGAACACAATTTTCTCCATTTATGATTCTATCGATTAGTTACCCATATAATACATTTTTTGTACATATGAGAAAAAACAAAAACAAAAGAAAGAAAAACCGAAAAGGAAAGCTAGATCTCATAAAGACAACTCTCGTTGCGTCCGCAAAAGCTCCAACCTTGAATGTGGAGATAGGAGAATCTCCTCCGCTCTGTTCCCACAAGCACCGAGCTTGGCTGAGAAGTCTGCACATTGGTTCCACTTCCAGAGAACATGGCCAAGGACTACCGTCCACTCTCTACGAAGTAGAAGTCGAATCCCCCACAAAAGAGTTGCATATTTGTGAAATCTTGGCTTGTTCCATCCAGAAAACTCAAAGCTTCCATGGAATACGAGAAGAAGAACGCCTTACGCACCCCGAAGTCCCTAGGAAGTTGCAGTCCATGGAAGGACCCACACAGTTCCACTTGAAGATTGTCAGAAACCCCAACCGAGCCTGCTACACCCCTCATCCAGGGACCATCACTCCCTCAGAAATTGCCCCAAATCCTGCCCTTCACAGGTTCCCAAATGAGCTACCATTAAAATTTACAATATAATGGAACCCTAATGGGGTATTCTGATGTGTGTGAATCCACATCATATTTAGTATCTTGTTTGCATGGATTTCATGTTCTTTAAAGCATATTTGTTTATGTAATTGGTTGTTTTTCATTTAGTTCAGATAACTGCAATATATTGTGTGTTGTGGTGCAAGAAAGAAGCAATTTGAGGCTTGGAAAGGCTGGAATGGAGCCATGTTGGAGCTAACATGAAGTTAGGAGCTGAGTGCACCAAAAAAGGCCAAGTAAGTGTCAACCACGGCCAGGAGGCGATCTCAATCACGACCATGGTATGTGGGAATCAGAAAATTGAAGGCAGAAGAAACAATTCCAACCACGGCTTGGCCGTGGAAGTCACCACGATCGTGGTCTGGAACAAGACCTAGAAAACTCCCAAAATAGAGTGCATCATTGCCTGGTTGTGGAACATGTCACGATGGCACACTTTTAAGTTGCGGTTTTTGTATTTTTAAATTAAATTTTTAGTGGGATTTGGTCTCTTTTTAACCCTAATATATAAATAGGCTATTAGGATTCGAAATTGGAGGTTCCACACTTTGGTTTTGGAGGCTTGCTTGGAGACTAGGATATATTGGTCTCTTCCCTCATCTCTTCTCTCTTAGATCATTGGTGTTTTCTACAACTATGATTTATTTAATTTTTGACATGCTTGAGTAGTACTCTTAGTTTCTAGCATTGGACTATGCCCTTTGACTTGACTATGTTCACAATTTGATCTTTCAGCTGTTTATTAATGTTAATCTCTTTGATTAGGTTCCTATGGTGCTTAATGCTTGTGAATTTGGTGGTCACATATTTGTATGTCATAGATATTTAGGGTAGAACAAAGAGGTGATCCTACGTATTGGATCTATAGGAATTAAACTTAAGACATAAATCACGAGAGTTAGATTTGGTCTTTCGAGGATTCCATTGAATTGTCATAAATCTTAATGCGTTCAATCCAAATAAAATTACCATGAGAGTAGGAATTGATTGGATTTGGCACCATTCTTGTATCTCGAGAGAGAACATTAACTAAGTTAGGATAATTCACCTTCAATAGAGTTTAATATTAATAAAAGGGTAGTAAATTTGGATTCGTAATTGGTCATTGTGGTAACCTCAATCCTAGAAACCTCTTTGAAATTTGGAAAACACTTAATTGATTTTCTAGCTATTTTATTCTTTCTTCTAATTAACGGCTATTTCTATTTTAGAACTGTTACAATCCTTCTCTTCACCAATATATTCACTCTTGTTTAATTAATCAAATTACTAATTAATTGGTAGTCATAATCACGATCCCTATGGATTCCATCTTTTTATTACTTGACAATGAAATCATACACTTGGGGATTTCACGCATCACGTTTTTGGTGTCGTTGTCGAGCACTGTGTTTAAATTGGTTTTCTAAACATTTTTGGTTCTCTACTTTTTTTTTCTTTTTTTTTTATTTTTCTCTATGCAGATGACTTCTCTCTTTTATTCGAAGAACCATAAATCTTGGAACAGTTGTTGAAGCGGATTTGGAGATTGAAAGAACTTTCTATAGACGAAGAAGACAACAAAGGCAAAGGGCGAGATAAATTTTGATACCTATACCAATCATGGTTGAACAAGTGAACAATAGACCATTGAAGGACTACGCAATCCCAAATTCTAGGGATTTGCGATCTGGGATTGCTAGGCCAGCCATAGAGGCAGAGCACTTCACCATACCTCCTGCCTTACTCGCCATGATAACGCAAAACCGTTTTGGAAGCTTACCCTCGGAGGACTCGAACGATCATGTGGAGATGTTCTTGGAATTCTGTGAGATTTTCATAATCGAAGACGCTTCTGTCAATGCTATACGCCTTTGGTTATTCACGTCCTTTTTGAGAGATAGAGTCAGAGCTTTGTTAAAGTCGACGCCTGCTAATTCAGTGACAACTTGGGATCAATTAGAGCAAGCATTCATGAACAAATTCGTCCCTCCTTCCAAGACTGCTCACCTCCGAACTCAACTCACAAGCTTCATCCAATGTGGAGGGTGAAACATTATTGAAAACTTGGTATCGTTACAAATGACTACTAGAGGCTTGCCCACATCATAGGCTAGAGAAGTGGTTGGTTGTCCACATTATTGAAAACTTGGTATCGTTACAAATGACTACTAGAGGCTTGTCCACATCCCTTGAAGGTGTCTGGCTCAGCAGCTGGGGGATCATTGATGAATAGAGGAAACACTGACGCATTCAACATTATTGAGAGCGTAGTCGCAAACCATCACCAATGGACCAATGAAAGAGGTAACAACCCGAGAAAACTTGCAGGAGGTAAGTTTGAGGTAGATGGTGTTGATCTAATTATGACAAAGTTTGAAACTTGGAATAAGAGTTTTGATAAGCTTGAAAATGATAGTGTGAATGCAAAAGGTGCTTCTAACATATTATGTGAGATTTGTGGAGCATAGGGACACCAGGGTGTGGAATGCCAAGGTGCACCAGTGGAGCAAGTCGACTCATGCCACAACTTCTATAACACCAACCAAAAGGGCAGAATGATCCATATTCACAAACGTACAACCTCGTATGAAGGTCTCATCCTAACTTCTCCTGTTGGAACACCCACCACCAAGATAGCCAAGGTAGCATTAAACTCTCTTCGGGATTCCCTCAAGTAGAAAAGTATAAACTTGAGTCTCTTTTGGAAAATTTTGTTGAAACACAAACAAAGAAAAATGAAGAGTTTAGGCAACAAGGTAGAGCTATGAGTGAGGCTATTAAG
This sequence comes from Ammopiptanthus mongolicus, assembly GCA_039655645.1. Lineage (NCBI taxonomy): Eukaryota > Viridiplantae > Streptophyta > Magnoliopsida > Fabales > Fabaceae > Ammopiptanthus > Ammopiptanthus mongolicus. The sequence continues at coordinate 17,185,395 of CM077351.1, read as the reverse complement.
GAGTTAACATCTAAGGTAGATAACTTAGCTATTCATAATAAGATGTTAGAAACTCGAATTGCCTAACAAGCTAGTTCTTCAACTAGATCCCATGATAGGTTCCCGGGACAGCCCGAGGTAAATCCTAATGAGTGTCTAAGTTTAATCAAGGACTTTATCATATTAGTTAAATAATTAAATAATTCATATTACAAATAAAATGATAAGTTATTTTATCAAAATAAAATAATTACAATGTAAAAAAAAAAATACATAATAGATTGTATCTAGGGGATACCAATTATTCCCTAAAAGTCTCTCACTTACACTAGAGTCAATCTTTCATGTGTTTCATTCCCAATTCCCACTTGTTCTTGTCAAACACCTTTAGACCAAGTGCTTTGGTGAATGGGTCTGAAACATTTTCTTTTGCATCAACCTTTTGAATCTGCACGTTGAATAATTTCTTTACTTAAGTGATATTTCTGCAAAACATGTTTAGACTTTTGATGCGATCTCGGTTGTTTTGCTTGATCATTGCTCCATTATTGTCACTCAACAATGGAACTGATTCTTCTATAGAAGCAACCACACCAAGTTCTGTTATGAACTTCTTCATCCAAATCGCTTCTTTAGCAGCCTTACTTTTTGCTATATATTATGCTTCAGTTGTTGAATCAGCTACTGTAGTTTGTTTGGAACTTTTCCAACTCATTGCACCACCATTTAAGGTGAAAGCATAATCATAAATTGGTTTTTTAGTTCTTCTCAAGTACTTCATAATGTTTTTCATAACTTTCAAATGTTCCTAACTAGGGTCTGCCTGATATCGGCTTGCTAAACCCAATGCATAAGCAACATCAAGATGCTTACAAGTCATGACATACATGATAGCTCCCACTGCACTTGCATATGGTATTCTATCCATGCTCTCTCTCCCCAAGGGTTTTAGCACTATCATCCTTACTGTGAGAGATTCCAGTGCTTATTGGCAGATAGACTCTTTTAGAATTTTCCATGTTATACCTTTTTAGGATGGTATCAATGTATATAGATTGTAAGAGACCAAACAATCTTAGCCTCTCTGATACTCCACAGGATAACATTGACACGTCTGTGGGAAAAGACAAACTTCTAATCCTATCCACCATGGTTACTACAAGAAAGCAAGTAGCCTTAAAAGTTCACAGAGAAAAGGTTGACAGAGCACCGACAACATTCTTCTCCACGAAGAAGAAACTGTGACACAAAGGCCTTCTCAACCTTCTAACCCGAAGGAGGATGGAGCTCCTAGGGAGGATCACCAGGCAGGTGCACGCCATAGCCGCCCAAGCCAGACAACTTAGGCATTCCTGCGACCAGAACGAGACTCCACCTTTCCAATCCCAAGGCCTTTCAATTACACCTAAGTCATCTACTTGGGGGAAATTCACTGGCTGAGTTGGTGAACTCACCTCACATTTAATATTTCAGTTGCAGTAATATATGAAACCATCTCATACACCTCACGTGTAGAAGCCGTTTGAAAGTCATGGATGTCATGTGCAGGATTCTTTGGTTATTTTTTAACTCTGATGGATCTTATCCATTCATATGATGTATTAATGAATATTATTTTTATACTTTGAATGAGGGAAATTTAGTATGCTTGAAAGACTGGGAAGGGGGAAAGGAGAGTCTTTCCTTTTCAACCACTCATAACTACAAGATTCGGGTCATGACAAGACACCTAACTCGAGTACGAATTGAACTTACCCATCTCATTGACTAACATTCTTTTTCTACTGTGCTACTTTTTCATGGGCCTTGGTCTTATCAAGAAGCCTCCATAAACCCCAATGGCAGCATGTTATATAATAAAAGTTACAAGATTTGGAGAACATCAATACTTAGAACATTGTTTATTGAGAATAGATCATCCCATGTTAAATTAAATTCTCACATAACCTTGTCATGTGAAAAGATAAAGAGGCACAAAGATTTTAAATAGTAGGACCCTTTTGATAAAGAAATTCCCTAGTGCACAAAATCGATCAACTAATGAAATAGGGAATAAGATATTTTTCCCATGACTTACTAACTACCAAAATAATATTAATATATTGTTATTTACAATGTCGAAAGAAACTTTGATTGAATTAAAAGGAAAGAAAATCCAAAGCTAACAAATTAAATTCAAATAAGGCAGTAACTAGCAAGAGCCAATAGCAATATCAATTAAACTATGGTATTTTGATTTCAATTGAATAAATCCTATTTAACTCAATTGATTTATAATATAATTTGAATCATCTCATGCACAGGGCAATAATCCTAATTTATTTAATATTTTCTCTTAAGTCATATTAAACATATTTAAAAAAAAAAAAACACACATCTATTTTCCAATAACAATAACAATTAATCATCAATCAACTGTATTTTTTGGTTCAAGGGAGACTCATAGGAAGCCTTACATGGAGGAGGGGAAGAAGTAGAAGGGAATGAGGAAAGGGCGGAACATATTGCAGGGATTTGAGCACGTGCATTCATAATTCATGTCCCACAACTTAACCAATCAAGCTGACATAAAAGGACCATCAATCAACTTATTAAACTACAATTATGTAACTTAATTCCTACTGCACAAATCTTGATTCTCGTTCCAATTATATACTTATAAAGTATATTAATTATATCAAATTGTGAAATTCTTCTTCCATAATGATTCTCATAAAAACATTGTGTTATTTGGACAACCAAACGTCCAAACACCCTATAAAATCGTATCTACATTTTTTTAAGTTGAAGTTATTTTTGAGCCCTCTTTGTTTCTCCCCTTTGTTTATCAATTTCCTTTGGTTTGCCTATTTCTGCCGCTCTACTTAGAATACTTGATTCCAAAGTCTCAAACCTCTTGTGCAAACAAGGAAACTAAACGAAAATACCTCTTCCTCTTTCTGGTCAGATTACCTTACTTTCTAAAAGTGTACTAGTGTTGCGTTAATAAGCGAGAATCTGCAGTAAGCGAGAATCTTTGTAGAAATCTATCAAAATAAAATTCAAAATAGGAAAAATTAGAAAGAAAGAAGACGCGGTAGGTTGAAAAAATGCAAAATAAAATTCCTGAAATCTATCAATTCAGTAGAAGATAAAAATAGGAAATGAATTCAGTGACTTTGAGATTTGGTACCTTTGGTGTCTTTGTCTCTTTCTCTCTCATTTGATACATTTTCTCTTATCATATCTCATTTTTCTCTCTCCAAAAAATGCCTAAAGGCTCCAAAGTCACCACATATGAAAGTTACTGAATCCATATCCATAAAAATGTTGGAGAAGACTTCTTAATTTTTGTCATAATCATGTCTCTAAGGTAAGGATGGAGAATAGGTGGGACCATCGTCTGAATGGAGACAGTAGTGGTGGGGGCATATTGGTTATTGGCGAGATTGTGGAGCTAAACATAGTTTATCAGTTGTGTTCTTTGAACATCAAAATATGGATATCGTATGTGGCACCGTATGTGTTTATCTCTATCTCTCACTTACTTTTCATCTTCTTAGATATACATGCATTTAAAAAATATACCCAAAAGCAAAGGAATATCGTATGGTATCCCCTTTTCTGATGTTCAAAAAACTTTTCTCATAGTTTATATGGAGTGATCATCGTTTACTTTTGCTGTCATCTTGCCAACGACTCTACGGAGCTGCAATGAAGTGATACTTCTACATCTGAAGGACGAGGATCCCGTTGAGCCTGCAGTGATGGATGGCGACGAAGAGAGAGTTGTCATCGGAGGCACCAAGGTGAGCGTCGATGATGGCATTGGTGGGAGCGGAGGGGAGTGGATGGGTGGGTGGAGATGGTGTGGGAGTGACAGCCGCCATGGGCATAATAATACGGTAAAGGTGGTTGAATTGATGCAAGATATGTGGAGCAATACGGTATATTGGTTCTTGTTCCATTACAGTAAGTTCTTTCTTCACACCGCATGTTTATCGAGCACACGGTGGTAGGCTATTATTACAAAACATTCCAATTCTTAAATATGCAGGAGCATGTGCGAGGATGACAAGAGAGGGGGAGTGGGAGGTGGGAAGAGAGGGGATGCAGATCCTCTAAATTCACCCATTTCTATCTCTCTTTACTTACATTTTTTGCTATTTTTTAGGACAAAATAAATCAAGGGTTAAGAGTGTGTGAGAAACAAATCCAATGGTGGTAGAGTGTCTGACTGTGTGAATGTGGGATTTGTTGGAACCAAAGGGGTTATGGTCCAAATAATCCCTTAAGTTTTGATGTTAACAAAGGGCTAATTTAAGAAGAACAAAGATTTCTTATGGACTAACGTTTTATATTAAGTGTGCAGGATAAAACTTAATTGAGTCCAAAGACTATCCAAAGTCCAAAGACTTTATCTCGTCCAACCTTTGAACGTGGTTTACGTCCCTCTCAGACTGAACGGTAATAAATAGAACCATGAGTCCAAAGACTCTTTCGGTTACTTTTGTAATAGCTAGTCCAATAGTGCTTTTATATTTTAAGCGCGAATACCTTGTAAAAATATTTGAATTTATTATTCCCTGTAAAAGGCTTATATCCTTGGGACAAAACATTCTTTGTAATATTCGTTCAAACGTAAAAGCATAAGCCAGAATGTCTCTGACACTTAAAGAAGTTGATCTTCTTCTTTTGGAAAAACAAAAGGCAACTTTCGTTCTACACAGAGGATATGTCAGCACCACTTTGAGCTATCATCCTGATAGTCTATCCTGCTGATCAGAAACTTCAGAAGCTATCAGACTCAACGGATCAAATGCATTCAATGCTCATCAGAACGGATCCTTTTCCATCCGTTGAAGACTGAAGTCTGTTCAAAGACAAAAGGCTATATATACCTCCATCCCTTGAAGATGCAAGGTTACCGAACTTGAGCAAAAATACAAGTGAAGCAATACTCAGCGATTCAAAATCTTTCAAGAGAAACAAAGAAACATCTGCTCAAGCAATCAAAGAGAAAATCTCAAGCTTGCAAAGCTAGCAAAGCTACTCTGATCCTCATTTTCATATCACTCTCTGTGTAGAGTTTTTAAGAGTCTAAGCTTTAGTTTCGAATTCTCACATTTAGTGAGTTAGTAGAACAAACTCTTTTCAAAACCTTAATTTGGTTGAGCCTGAAGAGGCTTGTCTGTAAATGAATACTTAGAGAACCTGAGGAGGTTGAGAATACTGCCTGAAGAGGTGTTGAATACTTTGTAACAAAGGGTTTTTGTTATAGTGGATAAAGCTCTTAAGTAGAGAGGACTGGACGTAGCTCTTTGGTGAAGAGTGAACCAGGATAATATCTCGGTGTTCTTTTCTCTCCCTTACCCTTACTTTGGTTTATTATCTAACTAACTAACTAACTGGGATTGAATTGTTTTTTCCTACGCTATTTTCTTATCTTAATCAAACTAAGTTAGCGTCCAACTTAGTGTTTGGAAGAGCTCTCTTTGCTTTTAATCGTTTTAGCGTCCAACCTTGCGAAAATTATTATCTGCTTATGAAAAGATTTTAAAATCTTCATAAACACAATTTAACCCCCTTCTTGTGTTTCAAATAGATTCCTTCAATTGGTATCAGAGCTCAGCCTCTGGGTTGAGCACTTTGCCGTGTAGAGGAAAAGATCCTACTGCAGATATGTTTGGACCAGGTATGCCAAACGGGAGTCAACCAGTTATGGAAGGTACTTCCATGACCAGACCGCCGTTCTTCAACGGTACTCACTACCTGTACTGGAAGGAGAGATTCAAAGGTTTCATCCTCAGTACAAACTCAGCTCTCTGGGCCAGAATCACAAACGTTCCTAATGTTTTTCTCAACTCTGACGGGACAGACAAAGCAGAGGACGCCTGGACTGATGTTGAACGGGCTAGTATGGAACAGAATCATAAAGCAAGATATGCTTTAATGTGTGCTTTCAGCCCTGACGAATTCCAGAAGATTCACGCATGTGAATCAACCAAACAAATATGGGACACCTTGTCTAATCTCCATGAAGGGACAACCAAGGTGAAGGACTCTAAAATCATCATGCTGGTTGGCCAGTATGAAATATTCACCATGGCTGAAGGAGAGTCCATCCTAGACATGATGGGTCACTTTCAGACGATCATCAACGATCTGAAATCCCTTGGCAAGGTCTACACTACCAAGGAGAATGTCACCAAGATTCTTAGGAGCCTGCCTAAGAAGTGGAGACCTCTTGTCACTACAATCACCCAGGCCAAAGATCTTTTTACTTTGGCTCTGGATGATCTTGTTGGGACGCTTCAAGTTCATGAGCAGGAACTTCATCTTGACAATCCTGGAAAGAAGAACAAAGGGATTGTCTTGAAAGCTCATAAGTCCAACAACTCAAAAGCTTTAAAAGATGATGAGTCCAGTGATGAAGGTAATCAGTCTGATGATGATGTATCAGACGATGACGATCTATCCTTTATCTCCAGAAAGATTCAGAATATGTGGAGAAAGAAAAATGGAATGAAAAGGAGGCCATTCCAAAAGAAAAGCTTCAAGGATCATGCTGAACCCAAGGATAAAAGTCAGCTGGTCTGTTTTGAATGCAACAAACCAGGACACTTCAAAGCCGATTGCCCTGCGCTAAAGGACAAGAAGAAGTTATTCAAAAAAAAGAAAAAGAACTTCATGGCAACTTGGGAGGACTTAAACTCTTCTAAAGAAGAAGAAGAAGAAGAAACAAATGAAGAGGCAAACTTATGCCTTTGGTCCAATGAACAAGATGAAGACTCTTCGGACGATGAACAACTTGTTGTTCCTGGAGAAAGAAGTCAGGAGTCTACCTCTGAAGGAGGATGGAATGTTCCACCCATCTTCAAGGGAACATACTATCCTCATTGGAAATCAATTTTCCAAATATACGTCCAAGCTCAAGACTATGAGTTGTGGAATGTCTTCACTAATGGAGATTATCGTCCAACGATTACATTTGAGGACGGATCAACATCGTCCAAACATGAAGCAGACTGGACAAGTGAGGATATCAAACGATGTTCACAAAATGCTCATGCTAACTGGTGTCTTGTCAATGCCCTTGATCGTCCAAGACTGGACATGGTCTCGCGGTTCCAAACAGCTAAGGAGAAGCTGGACGCTTTGGAACATCGGTTCAGACCAAGGAGCCCGTCTACCTCAAATCTCTGTCTAATGGTCAAAAGCTCTTCGGACGCTGAATCAGAAGATGACGAGGTATTTGTTTCTGACTCTCTTCAAGAAGCATATGATGAACTGCTAAATGATTCTTCTCTATTGCATCATAAATACATCATGCTTAAAAGAAAACTGTCAAAAGTGAATAAAGAGTTGGAAGAGTCCACCAAACTAAATGAGCAGCTTGTTGAAGAGAATAATAAGCTTAAAGCTGAGAATGTCAGTCTCACTGACAAACTCACCTCTGAGTCCAGTGAACCCCACGAGGTAACTAGACTGAAACAATAGGTGTCTGATCTCACCAAAAGCGTATCTAAGCTTGTTGGAGGATCAGAGAAGCTAGAGCTGATATTGAGGTACTCTAGATCACCTCATGGTAAGTCTGGCCTAGGCTATGACTCTGAGAAACAAAGTGCGTCTCAGAAAATATTAGGGTCCAACAAACATCACAAGGCTTTTCATTCCTATGGAAAGCAAAAAGAAAATAAATTGCATGCATCCAGAACTTACTGTAAGATTTGTGGAAAGAGTGGTCACAACTCTTCAAAATGCATTTACAAGAATAAAAACAAAATGCATAGACGAAGACCACCAACTAACCTAAAAGGACCCAAGTCTATCTGGGTACCTAAGAATATGATAATACCTGTTGTAGATCTACTTAGCAACACAAAAAAGACCCCAGTCTTGGTACTTGGACAGTGGTTGCTCACGTCACATGACGGGAGAAAGGTGTATTTTCCAAGAAATCCGTGAGAAGACTGGTGGATGGGTCACCTTTGGAGGCAACCATAAGGGAAAGATAGTAGGAATAGGAAAGATTGATAAGCATCCTCTTCCCTCTATTGATAATGTTCTTCTGGTTGAAGGATTAAAACACAACTTGCTTAGCATAAGTCAATTATGTGACAGTGGGTCGGATGTTTCCTTCAATAAAGGTGAATGTATGGTCAAGAACCCTGATGGGTCCATCTTATTCACTGCCAAAAGACAAAATAATCTGTATAAGATTAACTTGGGGGAACTCTCAACACAAAGTGTATCATGTCTAGTGTCTGTTGAAGATGAACGATGGATCTGGCACAAAAGACTTGGTCATGCAAGTCGGAGATTAATCTCAAGACTAAACAAGCATAACCTCATAAGTAGTTTACCAAAGAATGTGTTTAGATCAGACGCTCTCTGTGACCCATGTCAAAAAGGAAAACAAGTTAAGAACTTTTTTGAGTCCAAGAACATTGTTAGTACTTCTAGACCACTAGAATTGTTGCATCTTGATTTGTTTGGACCAACAAGGACTGCTTCTGTCAGTGGTAAGAAATATGGACTTGTCATAGTAGATGACTATTCTAGATGGACATGGGTTAAGTTCCTTGCTCACAAGGATGAGTCTATCAAGGTCTTTTCTATATTCTGTAAGCGAGTTCAGAATGAAAAAGGCATATTCATCAGCTCGATCAGAAGTGATCATGGAGGCGAATTTGAAAATGAGCTTTTCCAAATGTTCTGTGATGAAAGTGGTATTCATCACAATTTCTCTACCCCTAGAACATCACAACAGAATGGTGTTGTTGAGAGAAAGAATCGATCTCTTCAAGAGATGGCTAGGGCGATGCTCAGTGATAATTCCGTCCCTAAGCACTTTTGGGCTGAAGCTGTAAATACTGCCTGCTACATTCAAAACAGAATATACATAAGACCAATCTTGAATAAGACTCCTTATGAATTTTGGAAAGGATGCAAACCCAACATTTCTTATTTCCACCCCTTCGGATGTCAATGCTTTATTTTAAATACTAAGGATCAACTAGGAAAGTTTGATGCCAAATTAGATAATGGAATATTGTTAGGATACTCTGAAACGTCCAAAGCTTTTAGAGTCTATAACTCTAGAACTTTGATTGTTGAAGAATCCATCCATGTTAAGTTTGATGACAAACAGCCTGATAAGAGATTGTCAGAGCTAGATGATTCTTTTACAGATATCAATCTGAATGATTCAGATGCTCGTCCAACAACCAACAAAGACGAGGCATCAGACGCAACGCAGGACGCATCATCGTCTCAACAAGATGTAAACACCCCTCGTTCATGGCAATTCAGGACTTATCATCCTGAGGATCAAATCATTGGCAAACCTAATGATAGCGTCCGAACAAGGTCAACCTTCAGAGAGCAAGCTGACTCAGCTTTCATCTCTGAGATGGAACCAAAGTCTGTGGACGAAGCCTTACTGGACGAGTGCTGGATCCTCGCTATGCAAGAGGAGCTCAACCAGTTTCAACGAAGTGACGTTTGGACGTTGGTCTCCTTGCCTAAGGATAAGTCTGTCATTGGAACCAAGTGGGTCTATCGCAACAAGCTGGACGAAGATGGCAAAGTTGTAAGGAATAAAGCAAGGTTAGTTGCTCAAGGCTACTCACAAGAGGAAGGTATTGATTATACTGAAACCTTTGCTCCAGTAGCTAGATTAGAAGCTATACGAATCTTGCTCTCATATGCTACACATCATAACATCATGCTTTATCAAATGGATGTAAAAAGTGCATTCCTAAATGGTGTAATTAATGAAGAAGTATATGTTATTCAACCACCTGGTTTTGAAGATCAAAACCGTCCTGAGCATGTATATAAGCTTAAGAAAGCTTTGTATGGACTCAAACAAGCTCCTAGAGCTTGGTATGAGAGACTCAGCACTTTCCTAATGGAGAATGGTTTCTCAAGAGGAAAAGTGGACACAACTCTGTTTAGAAAAATAAATAAAAAGGATTTTATTGTTGCTCAAATTTACGTTGATGATATTATATTTGGTGCAACTGATGAATCTCTTTGCCAAGAGTTTTCTGACTTAATGCAAAGGGAATTTGAAATGAGCATGATGGGAGAACTAAAATTCTTCCTCGGACTTCAAGTAAAGCAAACTTCAGACGGAGTGTACATTCATCAGACGAAGTACACAAAGGAGCTTCTGAAACGCTTCAAGTTGGACGATTGTAAACCTATGAATACACCAATCCATCCAACGTCCGTGCTAAACAAAGATGATAAAGATAAAAAGGTAGACCAAAAGGTATATAGAGGTATGATTGGTTCCCTCTTATATCTAACTGCGTCCAGACCTGATATCATGTTAGTGTTTGCTTATGTGCTTGTTGTCAATCCGATCCAAGAGAGTCTCATCTCTCAGCAGTAAAAAGAATCTTTAGATATCTAAAAGGTTCTACTAATCTGGGTCTTTTGTATAAGAAATTTGATGAATACAGATTAGTTGGATTCTGTGATGCTGACTATGCTGGAGACAGAATAGAAAGAAAAAGCACAAGTGGAGGGTGTCACTTCATTGGTGCTAATCTTGTCTCATGGTCAAGCAAAAGGCAAAGCACAATTGCTCTATCAACTGCTAAAGCTGAGTACCTTGCTGCTTCCTGTTGCTGTTCACAACTGCTTTGGATCAAACATCAGTTGGAAGACTACAACGTGTTTGTAAGTAACATCCCTATCATATGTGATAGCACTGTTGCAATTAACTTGTCAAAGAACCCCATACTGTATTCTAGAGCAAAGCATATAGAAATAAAGCACCATTTTATTGGAGACTATGTGCAAAAAAGGACAATAGATATTCAATTTGTTGATACTGACCATCAATGGGCAGATATCTTCACTAAACCATTAGCCGAAGTTAGGTTCACATTTATAAGAAAATATCTGAATATGCATTTCATTGATTGACTAAGAGTCCAATGCATGCGTCCAATATTTGCATTACGTCCAATATATGCTCGTCCATTGTACATTCTGCTTGCTCGTCTAATGCATTAATGGAACTCAATCTTTGTCGAATGATCTATTATCTCTCATTCCCTTAACTGAGTCAGTTTTTATTTTCATTGTTTGCCAAAAATGCTTTTTACGGTTTCAAAGTCTGAACGTGTGTCAGGCATTTAATGCACGTCGTTTCTCTCTCTCTCTCTCTTTGAAAATACGAAAGGTTTTCGTTCTCTCTTCTCTTCTCTTTAAAACCTAAGTCTTGTTAAAAATCAAACCTTTACAAAAGCTTTCATCTTTCTTCTTTCATCTTCAAAAAGGAAAACTCTTTCTGAAAAACCCTTCTTCTCAAAGACCTCTTATCTGAATCTATGGCAACCTCTTCTGCTGCTGCTTCTAAGAGTAAAGGAAAAACCTTTAATGCTCAGACTGCTAATGTCTTGGTCGAGTTCAAATTTAATCTACAATTCCTGGCTGATAATGGGATTGATATTTTCTCAAACATTCATGTTGCTGGTTGGTCAAGCTTCTTTGAAGGTTCTCCAATAATCTACCCTGCGCTAGTTAGGGAGTTCTGGACAAACCCTACTATCTCTACAAGGGAGATTCGCAACAAAGTGCTTGATACTGAAGTAATAGTATTTGAAGCAACCATTTCAAATGCGATTGGGTGCACTCAATATGGAATAATTGTTGAGGATAAATGGGAGGAAGAAATTGGTGATGCTACCACCATCAGAGACTGTCTCTTGAAGAACTCGGATGACAAACTCATAGCCTCAAAGATGACTGACAAGGCTAGGTAGGGTTCTTCACCAAATACTGAACAAGTCAATCCTTCACAAGGCTGGGTCGAAGGATAATGTATCAAAGGCTCACCAATTCTGCCTGGTTCATTTGATACTGGAGAGGCAGATAAACCTTCCCCACCTTCTCTTTTCTTTCTTCAAGTATGCCATTGAAGGCTCTGGGAAGACTACTTCAATCATCTATGCTGCTCTTCTTTCAAAAATCTTCGAGAAGCATATGGTCTACAATGACCTCAAGAACTTGGCTCCATAAAGAAAAGTCAAATATTACGGTGTTCATGGTATTGAACGATCGCATTAGCCTAAGTTTAGTAGGTAAAGCTTGGTGATGATGCAGTTGGACTGCCTCAAAAAGTCCAAACCTGAAGGGAAACAAAAAGGAGCTCAGACGCAAGGCTCAGAAGAAGCGTCTGAACAACGAGTCACTGCTGGACGCTCAACTGAACTAGCTCGTCCAACAGCTAGGACTTCTCCTTCTCGGCCAAAGCTCACCATCCAACCATCCAGAAAAAGGAAGCTGATTCTAGCTCCCATTGATGAGGACGGAAAGGACGATTTGGCCATCTCCAGGATAGTCAAAGGTCCAAGATTGGAGACCTCGTCTGTTGCACCCCTGCCTAATCCTATTTCAACAAGGGCAAGGACTGCTCGAGCGAAGGCAAAAGGTAATACTGAACCCATCTCTAGTTCAGTTATTACTTCTTCTGTTGTCCAATCTTCTGAGATTGAGGACTTGACCATTGAACCTTCCTTACCACCCTCACTCACTGCCCTACCACAAACACAAACCCTAACCTCACCAAATGAACCCGAAGACTGGTTCACACCATGGGGAGATCACCCCTTCCAACCTTATGGTGCTCTCTACCCCAGAAGGATTTTTCGCAAAAGAAAATATAGACGCATCCCAGGAATGAACCACAGTAACAAATGCTCAATTTGGACTGAGGTCAAACGCAGCTTTCCTGTTCTATTTCTTGAACACTCACCCCCTACTATTGAACCTCAGCCCAAAAGCCCTCTTCCACTACCTGAATATGAATATGAACAACCACCCACACCACCCACCTCTGAACCACCCCCTGAACATGGCTACTACCCCATCCCTCACACTTCAATTGAACGTCTGGCCACTGAGATGTACACAGCTCTTAGACCCTTAGTTGTCTGCCTTGAGAAGAGGACGTTTCCTCCAAGGAAAGTCTATCCCAACCTCATCAAGGACAAGGCATTCCAATGGTGTCACTACAATGTAAAAAGGCACGTAGCCCTTCGTAATGAAGACAAGAAAGGCTGCAAAACTGAGTACGAAAGGAGAGCAAGGACGTTTGGTCTAACCAACTACATCCTTGATCCTGATTTGACGTTCATTCCAAGCTATCCAAAAGCATGGAAGGAGTACTCTGATGTTCGTGACTTTCTTCCTTATTATGCCGTGCACAAGGAGTGTGACATGTCTCAGGAAGCTAAGATTCATCACAACCTTCCAATGAAGTTTTGGTCAAGGAATTCCGGCACAAGAGTAGGAGTTGTTCCTCCTCGAGCTTGTCCAAGGATTCCTATTCTGGATCCCAACAAGAATAAGGACCTTCGCAAAAAGCTTGAGACGTGGATGCTGCCTTACAGAAATTCCTTTGATCCCTTGTTTTGGAAGAAACCTCGAGATGACTTTGTGGCTCTAGCAAACATTTGGAAGAAGGACCCCAGATTCAGATATGACCCAGATGCTAAGGTCTACTGGGAAACCACATCTGGAGATGCTCTCAAGAAGCATCATCATCTGGACTATCAATTGAGGAGAAAGAAGAGATTCGTGTCTACCCAAGACAGTATCGAATCTATGAGGCTGACTTCATGATCATAGACGATATCTTTGAGATACCTCTTTATCCTAGAGATGTGTTGCCTTCACCTGCTCCCAGATGGAGAGAAAACAAGTATGATGATGCTGAGATCATACTTGAAGTGCTGTCACCTCCACCCAAACCTATCATTGATCCTGATGCTCCTCCTCCTGCCCCTCCTAAGCCGGTTATTCCTGAAGAAACTGGGGACACCGAAATCGTTTATGAGGACCCCTCTTCTGAAACTCATGCTGAGGAAGTGGAACAAGTTGCAGACTCAGCCCCGTCTAAGTCTCAACCTATCCCTCTCTCAGTGATCCATCCTGTTGATCCATCTCCTTCTCAGGCTCTCAGTGTAGTTCTTGATCAAAGAGATACGGACGCAACCAGGGCCACGGCTGAGAGCTCCGCCTCTGTTATTCCTCCTGAGTTTCAAGAGTTCGTCCAATGGTCCATAGAAGCCAACAATGCGGTGCTTCTTCAGCAAATTGCGGCAATGTTTAAAAATTACCTTCCCAAACCTCCTCCTCCTCCTTCTTAAAATTGTTTTATTTGTTTGTTTTCAAATATGCTGACTATGATGTGTTTCTCACTCTTTTGTCTGATGACAAAAAAGGGGAGAAAATGGATTGATTGATTGAATATATCTTGCTTTTATAACATGTCTGGTTATCCATGATTAAATGCTTATATCTGTCTTATATGCTTTAAATGTTTAGAATGTTTGTCTTAGGGGGAGCTTTTCAGCTCTCTAGGACTCTTTGTTCAATCAAATTAGTATGTTTTGTCATCATCAAAAAGGGGGAGATTGTTGGAACCGAAGTGGTTATGATCCAAATAATCCCTTAAGTTTTGATGTTAACAAAGAGCTAATTTAAGAAGAACAAAGATTTCTTATGGACTAACGTTTTATATTAAGTGTGCAGGATAAAACTTAATTGAGTCCAAAGACTATCCAAAGTCCAAAGACTTTATCTCGTCCAACCTTTGAACGTGGTTTACGTCCCTCTCAGACTGGACGGTAATAAATAGAACCATGAGTCCAAAGACTCTTTCGGTTACTTTTGTAATAGCTAGTCCAATAGTGCTTTTATATTTTAAGCGCGAATACCTTGTAAAAGTATTTGAATTTATTATTCCCTGTAAAAGGCTTATATCCTTGGGACAAAACATTCTTTGTAATATTCGTTCAAACGTAAAAGCATAAGCCAGAATGTCTCTGACACTTAAAGAAGTTGACCTTCTTCTTTTGGAAAAACAAAAGGCAACTTTCATTCTACACAGAGGATATGTCAGCACCACTTTGAGATATCATCCTGATAGTCTATCCTGCTGATCAGAAACTTCAGAAGCTATCAGACTCAACGGATCAAATGCATTCAATGCTCATCAGAACGGATCCTTTGCCATCCGTTGAAGACTGAAGTCTGTTCAAAGACAAAAGGCTATATATACCTCCATCCCTTGAAGATGCAAGGTTACCGAACTTGAGCAAAAACACAAGTGAAGCAATACTCAGCGATTCAAAATCATTCAAGAGAAACAAGCAAACATCTGCTCAAGCAATCAAAGATAAAATCTCAAGCTTGCAAAGATAGCAAAGCTACTCTGATCCTCATTTTCATATCATTCTCTGTGTGGAGTTTTTAAGAGTCTAAGCTTTAGTTTCGAATTCTCACATTTAGTGAGTTAGTAGAACAAACTCTTTTCAAAACCTTAGTTTGGTTGAGCCTGAAGAGGCTTGCGTGTAAAAGAATACTTAGAGAACCTGAAGAGGTTGAGAATACTGCCTGAAGAGGTGTTGAATACTTTGTAACAAAAAGTTTTTTGTTATAGTGGATAAAGCTCTCAAGTAGAGAGAACTGGACGTAGCTCTTTGGTGAAGAGTGAACCAGGATAATCTCTCGGTGTTCTTTTCTCTCCCTTACCCTTACTTTGGCTTATTATCTAACTAACTAACTGGGATTGAATTGTTTTTTCCTACAGTGTTTTCTTATCTTAATCAAACTAAGTTAGCGTCCAACTTGGTGTTTGGAAGAGCTCTCTTTGCTTTTAATTGTTTTAGCGTCCAACCTTGCGAAAATTATTATCTGCTTACGAAAAGATTTTAAAATCTTCAGAAACACAATTTAACCCTCTTCTTGTTTTTCAAACAGGTTCCTTCAGGATTCCCTTAACTGCAGGGGATCTTGGTCCTCTCTTCGGGGGAAGGAGGAGGAGGAATCAGGAAAAAAGAGAAAAAGTAGAGGAATGGAAAATTAGAAATAATGAGAGGTCTTTTGGTCCCTCATTTGTTTTAATTTATTTAATTTGGTCACTCTATTTTTAAAATGTTCAAGTTGGTCTCTTATTTGTGAAACGTCAAGCAATTTGGTTCTTTCCGTTAAGTTTCACCGTTAAGTTGAATAAATTAAAACAAATGAGAGACCAAGCTGAATAAAATATAAGGACCTAGTTAAACAAATTAAAATAAATGAGAGACCAAAAGAGTAATATAGCCATAACTTAACAGCGAAACTTAATGGAAAGGACCAAATTGTTTAACGTTTGGCAAATAAGGGATCAACTTGAATATTTTTAAAATAAAGGGACCAAATTGAATAAATTAAAACAAATGTGGGACCAAAAAAATGAAATAAAAATCGTACATAATACCGTCTATACGGTGTCATATGGTGTTAAAATCGGTTGTCAAAATAACATTTTCGCTAATAAGAAGGACAAAAATTAATAGTAATAATAATAATAAACTTTTATATGGATAAAAATTTAGTTATATCAAAGTTCTTAAAAAACTTAATGTACGATAAATGGTGCGTTTAAAAGAGTTTATAGAGAGTTTATGAGAATAACTTATAAAAACAAACTCATACAAATTATTTATGATCTTTCTATAAATTTTTTTTATTGTATCTTTATAAACTTCCTAAAACTTTATGAAAATAAATTATTTTTAATTATTTAAAAAAAATTATAAAATAAACGAACGCACCCAAATTCAATTATACTCCTCATAAAATATAAAGCCTAAATTTGACTTTGTTGGCCAGCCCCTCTTTTTATTCTCTCTCCTCGTTTTCCACTTCTTCAGTGCCCTCTGCCGCATAAACACTTTTTTCTTTTTTTTTCTTGAATTCAATTTTTGTTTTTTTTCCCATAAATGACAATTTCAAGTAAATATCTAATTTGGTCCCCAAAATTATAGGATCGTATCAACTTAATCTCTATATTATCAATATTTCAAAATGATCCTTGGAATTGCAAAATGTTAATCAGGTTCGTTCCTCCATTGATATTTGCATGAACTATAATGACATTAAGTTGGTAATGTCAGGGATGAATTTGAAACAAAGTGAATAATGTCAGGGATACATTTGCCAAAGGTTCCAAATGGAGGGATGAACCTGATTAACATTTTGCAATTCCAAGGATCATTTTGGAATATTGATAATGTGGGGAACTAAGTTGATACGACCCTACAATTTCAGAGACCGAATTGAGTATTTACTCTGACAATTTCTTTTTTTCAAATTTCAACATCGCATAATTTCAACACCGCATGATTAACAAATGGTGTCTCAGTGTCCCTCACGAATCAAAGTTGAGAATGGGCACAAATGTTAATGAGTTGTAATTTTATTTCCTTAAGTGTAAAATTGTTATTAGTGGGGGGATAGAGAATGTGACAAGAAATTGGGACAAAATATCTCCACCGTTTTTCTTTAGGCTATGTTTGGGAGTTTTGAAGGGATGAAGTGGAGTGGAAACTTAAATATATATCACTCAGTTAAAAGTATAATAAGAGAATGAAAGCAGATCTGGAACCTCCCAAATTGGAAGATATAAAAATTAAGTGTTTGAATGGAATTAAATGGTTTGCAGTACCATCCTTAATCATTCCTCATTATTTAGGAACTCCCAAATAATGGTTTAATATCTTTTTATGACTGCACTATGTTTTTTTTTTATGTAACCATGAGTACTGCATGCGCGGCTGCGCCACCTTACTATAAACAATTAAACATAGCCAATGAAAGTATGATTACAGAATAATAATTGCATTTGGTATGTAGAGCTGTAACAATTCGTTTACCAAAAAAAAAAAAAGGTGTAACAATTGAATATGTGTCTCGGAAGTCTAACAATTCAATTTATATAGTTCCAAACATTATATTATACCATTCATATATTGCTATATTGGAAGCACTCTATGCTGTTCTGCAGCTCCGGGCTCCCACTTCCACTGTGATAAATTTGTATTGGTAACAAATTAAATGGAAGTCGTAGCTACTATTAGAGTAGTGAAACTTTATGCCTTGCTTATTTTTGCATGGTTGTGTCTTCAGAAAATCACACATGCAGTAGTAGTAAGGGAAAGTTTGAAGCCAGGTGATGTGCTTGATCACTCAAGTATTCTAATGTCTTCACAGAAAAAGTTCAGTCTAAAATTTACCACAATTGGATCTGACAACAGCCTCACCTACTTGGTTATAGAACGTACAAACACTTCCACTGGTTATGTGGATTGGATTGCCAACAGAAACGACCCTATTGCCAACAATTCTGGGGTTCTAACTCTAAACCATTCTGGTGCTTTGATAATCACACGTCAAAATGGGAACCCTATCATCTTGTATTCTCCTATTCAAGTCACCAACAGAACCATTGCAACCCTATTGGATTCTAGAAACCTAGTCCTGCAAGAAATTGATGCCAATGGTTCTATAAAACGTGTGTTATGGCAGAGCTTTGAGCACCCTTCAGATATGCTGCTACCAGGAATGAAAATAGGTGTCAACAAAAAAACTGGTATGTCTTGGTCTGTTAGGGCATCCATTTCTAGAGCTGATCCAGCTTCAGGTTCATTTACTCTTGAATGGGAACCAAGAAAAAGGCAATTGATCATAAAGAGGCAAGGGCAAGTATATTGGGCAAGTGGGGTACTGATCAGAAATAAGAGATTTGAGCACATTCCTGAAGAAGCTCAGCTCATGTATGAATACCATATTGTTTCCAATGTGGATGAAGAGTCCTTTAGTTACACTAGTCAAGATGATGAATCACAGTGGGTGCTGTATCATAATGGTCAGCTAAAGGATACAACAAGAGGACATGATGAGATTGCTAGAGCTGATACCTGTTATGGCTACAACACTGAGGGAGGTTGTCAGAGATGGGAACAA
This sequence comes from Ammopiptanthus mongolicus, assembly GCA_039655645.1. Classification (NCBI taxonomy): domain Eukaryota; kingdom Viridiplantae; phylum Streptophyta; class Magnoliopsida; order Fabales; family Fabaceae; genus Ammopiptanthus; species Ammopiptanthus mongolicus. The sequence continues at coordinate 17,166,621 of CM077351.1, read as the reverse complement.
CCCACATGTAGACACCCTGGTGACATATTTGACATTAGGTCTGGATATTTTGATCATTCATCAGTCAGTGGTGCTTCTGTTGCAAGAGACAATAATGCTACTCTAAGTGCAAGTGATTGTAAAGCTGCTTGCTGGACCAACTGTACCTGTGTTGGGTTCACAACAATTTTCACTAATGGGACAGGATGTCGATATTACTATGGGACTTGGGAGCCTGCTTCTGTGTTCTCTGCTGATGTAAGTGTCTACATTCTAGCACGGAAGAATTCAAATCGCAGAGGTATGGCAACAACTCAAGCATAGTTTCAATATATAAAGCACGAACACACTATTTTGGTTGTGTCTTTGTGTTGGTCACGAGTCCGTTTTTAACACGGATCCGGATCTTCTACAGCCAAAAGTTGTCTTCATTCTAGATAGAAAAAGAGGAGAAATTATAATTGCATTTCATATTTAATCAGTGTGTACATGAGTGGTATATAGATACAGTAGCTGTAACAACCTTCCTAGAATAATGATGATTCAAACTATAGATAAGCTCCTAATGATCAGAACAGAATTTATCTAAAGTACAGTAACTGAAAAATTCTAAATACAACTCTGATCATATCAGAAACATAATCTCTTATCCTTTAACTCCCCCCCTCAAACGAGTAGGTGTAGGAAGAACTCCGAGTTTGTCTCTAAGTTGACTGAACTGAGTGTGAGTGAGAGCTTTAGTGAGGCAGTGTGCAATCTGATCCATGGATGGAACATAAGCTACTGTGATTTGATTCTGCAGCACTTGATCTCGTACGAAGTGAATATCAACTTCAATATGTTTTGATCTGGTATGCATGACTGGATTAGAGGCCAGTGCTTTAGCACTCATTTTATCACCCCATGAGACCAGGAGATAAGAGTTTCACCTAGAAAAACACAGTGACCTGCCACTGATTTTCTATCAACAATACTTGATGCTCAATCAGCATCAGAAAAACCAGTAATGTCCAGATCAGTTGAAGGCTTGATGTGTAGTCTGTAGACTCAATGTCTTTGTTCCTTGGAGATACCTGAGAATTCTTTTCACTCCTTGCCAATGAATAACAGTTGGACAACTCATATATTGACTCAGCTTATTTACTAGATAAGCCAAATCTGGCCTTGTATTTGTCAAATACTGAAGTGCTCCTATTGCCCTGCGAAATAGAGTAGGATTTTTCATAGGTTCTCCTTCTGCTGTAAATGCTTTGCCCGTGACCATTGAAGTTGGACAGGAAGAGGAATTCTCCATGTTGAACTTCTTTAATAAGTCAACTATGTATTTTGTTTGTTTGAGATACATTCCACCTGAATCTCTTTGAACTTCAATTCCCAAAAAATAATGCAGTGCTCCAAGATCCTTTAGTGCAAAGGTTGCATTTAGTTGCTTGATGAAAGCCTTTAAGAAATTAGAATCATTTCCCGTTATGATGATGTCATCAACATATATCAAGAGGAAGGTAATATGATTTTTCTCTAAGTATCACTCTTGGTATTCTAAAATCCCCATTCAAGTAAAGCATTTTTTTAGCCTATCAAACCAGGCCCTGAGAGCCTGTTTTAAACCATAGATTGCTTTTGTCAACTTGCAAACATGATTAGGCTTTGATGAATCCTCAAAACCCTCCGGTTGATGCATAAAAACAGTTTCCTTGAGGTAGCCATTTAGGAAAGCATTATTAATATCCATTTGTCGTACCTCCCAGTTGTAGTGGACAGCAATTGTTAGTATGATTCTCACTGTTCTGGCTTTGATCACTGGACTGAATGTTTCATCAAAGTCTAAGCATGCTGATTGCTGGTTCTCCTTTCAATGTTTCCATCAGCCTTGTACTTGGCTTTGAAAACCCACTTCAAATCTATTACACCAGAGTTGTTCCTGTCACCTTGTCCTTAACAAAACAATGATTTGCACGAAATGTCATTGTCAGCCGCAAGCTTTGAAATACTCAGGAGATTTTTAGTAATATTAGGAACATAAAGTATTTCATTCAGATTTAGTGGCTTCTTATTAGTATTAAGGGTTGTGAAACCTGAAGCAATTATTTTCAGCTTTTCCCCATTACCAACAGTTAGAGCACTCTTACCATCATTTTCTGTCGTCTCCCGGAACCGATTTGAATCATGAGTCACATGATTGATAGCACCACTGTCAAAATACCATTTTGGATCCTGAATTGTGTGTGGAGAAGCAATATAAGCACTGTGACTCTGATTCCCAAGCCTGTTCTGGTTGTTTTCTTCTGGAGTCTGCCCCATATATGCTTTGTCAAAGCGATAAAAGCAATGCAATGCTACACGGCCTGCCTTACCACAGACTTGGCAAACAGGTTTGTCTCTAGAGGTTCTGCCTCTACCTCTTCCTTCTCTAAAGCCTCTTGGGTTTGTTCCTCTCCAGCCTCCTTTTGAAAAGGGTTTGCTACCCTTGTAGTCTAATCTTGTGGCAACATTTGCAGAAGGATTGATTGCTAAATTAGAAAAATTATTCAGTTGCTCAAGCCTATTCTCAAAGGCCAGCAGCTGAGCCTGCAAGTCAACCCATGTTAGATTAATCTTATCAGATAGTAGTACAACAATGGCATTGTACTCACTATCAAGTCCAGTAAGGGTTTGAATAATAAGATCAGCGGTTGAAATTGGACTGCCTGCAAGCTTGAGGTTGTTTGATAGGTTTTTCATCTTGATTAGATAATCTTCCATCTTCATTGATGTTTTCTGAGTGCTAGGAAATTCTGACCTGAGAAGAGTAATCCGAGATCTTGTATGTGCACCAGCTAGACTTTGAGCAGCATCCCAAAGTTCCTTGGAGGTTGCACAATGCAGAAGCTGAGTTGCAATGTCTTCAGTCATTGAGTTGAATAACCATCCTAATAGTTTTTGGTCACTCACTGTGGTGTATTATTCTGGACACTTCTTTGTCCCAAAAATATAGCCATCGAGCCTGCTTCCTTTTATCAAAGGCAGCACAAGGGATTTCCATAGCATATAGTTGTTTCTGTCCAACTTGACAGAACACAGGGTAGGAAGAGTGTTTTTAGAAGTGGACTCCATGGGTGCTGGATCGAATTGATTTCTTTCAAAGCTTCTGCTACCAAGATAGAAAAAGAGGACAAATTATAATTGCATTTCATATTTAATCAGTGTCCATGAGTGTTATATATAGTAGATACAGTAGATGTAACAACCTTCGTAGAACAATGATGATTCAAACTATAGACAAGCTCCTAATGATCAGAACAGAGTTTATCTGAAGTACAGTAACTGAAAAATTCTAAATACAACTCTGATCATATCAGAAACATAATCTCTTATCAATTGTAACTGCATAATCTTTTGTCCTTTAACTATTCTCTCTCCAGTTAAATGTCAGCCGTTGAATTAATCTAACAGTCAGGGAGAAAACCTGGTTGGGAGGGGACAACCCTTAAATGTCGTCCAGATCCCCCGACGGATATTAGTCATTGTTTTTGACGATGGATATTTCATACCAATAACATGGTTACCCAAAATCAGATGCCTAAGGGCACAACATAGGCATGCCAAGGACACATTTAACCCATTGTAATTGATTGGTTAGTAGGGTTGTACATGACACTTTTCAGTATATAAAATTAAAATTTTTTTGTATTACCATTTTTCAGTTTCTAGTCAGACATAAGAATCTTGTTGAACAATAGTGATTTGGTATTTATCTGATTATCTCACTCCCTCACTTTTCAAATCTACATACATGTCTACCTATGCAACCCCAAGTTGGAATATAGTAGATCCAACAAATTTGATAGATTTGAATGGAGCCGTAAATGCTTACAAATCTTATTCTGAAAGTTCTTTTTGTGTGTGTTTGACTTAGAGCAAATTTCACAAGTAGCGTAATACCTTTAAACACATTTTATGGTACATTAGAACTGATGCTTAGGTAACCTGTTGTGATGGTATTAAAAACGCAAAACATTCTCTGGAACTTTAGACAAGTGATTGGAAATTCTGGTTTATACAAACAAAATTCAAACAACAGGCAGAATAATGCAGGTATGAAGAAGTGGATTGGTGTTCTTACAGCAATAGCACTACTAACAATAATCTGCCTTGGCATTCTCTACATAATATTGAGGAGAAGAAAGGGTGCACTTGAAGGTAAACGCTTCACTATGTTTTATGGGGCAATATCTTAAAATTAAGTGCCACTGACTTTATTGTTCTTCAAAGATAAGACCTCATTTTATTTTCATATTATATTATAAATAGAGAAGAAAACCAAAACTGAAAATAAAATGCTTGAAATAGTGGCTTCAGATAGATATGATGCTGTTGGTAAACTTCAAAGTGAAGTAAAGAGAGGGAATGATTTAAGAGTCTTCAGTTATGCATCAATCATGGCTATGACAAACAGGTTCTCAATAGAAAACAAGTTAGGAGAAGGGGGATTTGGACCTGTGTACAAGGTGCTTGCTTAAAACTCTTGTGAAACTTTTCCTTTTGACTAGTATCTGACAAGAAACTGATAAGTGATAACTATTGGATTGTCATTCCAGGGGAACTTACCAAATGGAGAAGAAGTGGCAATTAAAAGACTATCAAGAGGTTCAATGCAAGGGGTTATCGAGTTTAAAAATGAGTTAACCCTCATATCTGAACTCCAACACATGAATCTTGTTCAGCTATTGGGTTGCTGCATCCATGGCGAAGAGAAGATGTTAATCTATGAGTACATGGCTAACAAAAGCTTGGACTTCTTTATATTTGGTAAGGAGGGAAATAGTTTTCACTTAAAAAAAAAAAGCATAAATCACATCTTCCCAAGATTATATTTTCCTTTTAATTGCTAATGTTTGCATTTGCAGATTGCACTAGAAGCATGCTACTAGATTGGAAGAGACGTTTCAACATAATTGAGGGAATTGCTCAAGGATTGCTCTATCTCCATAAATATTCAAGATTGAAAATAGTTCACAGAGATATGAAAGCTAGTAACATACTTCTTGATGACAATATGAATCCTAAAATTTCAGATTTTGGCATGGCAAGAATTTTCAGCCCACAAGAACCCCAAGTAAATACAGCACGAATTGTTGGCACATAGTGAGTACCATTTTACAACCAATTATTTCTTTCAGATGATTTTTCATGCAGACCTGTGCTATAAGATATTATGTTAATTCTGATGTTATGCAGTGGTTACATGTCACCTGAGTATGCTATGGAGGGAATTTTCTCTACCAAATCAGATGTCTATAGCTTTGGAGTCTTACTGCTTGAAATTGTTAGTGGTAGAAGAAACAACAGCTTCTACAATGCCGAGCGCCAATGCAATCTAATAGGACATGTATGTTCTTTTGTGGCAGTTTGGTAACTAATTTTAGCCAAATTAAAACATATATGCTAATTTAAAAAGAGGTGACTAACAGAGAAGAACATATATGGTTGTTAATAAGCATCTAAGATCACATGTGGTTAAAATGGATTGCATCAAACTACAAGTGGATAAACTGGAATTTCCCCTTATTCTTTTCTTTTAACATGTATCATTTTTTCTGCTGATCTATCAGGCTTGGGAACTATGGCAACAAGGTCAGGGACTAGAATTAGTGGATCCAACATTGAGAGATTCATGCATTCAAGACCAAGCATTAAAGTGCATTCATGTTGGTCTTTTATGTGTAGAAGAAACTGCAGTTGATCGGCCAACCATGTCAGACATTATACACATGTTGACAAATGAATATGCATCACTTCCTTTGCCTAGAAGACCAGCATTTTACAGTGGAAGGAAGCCTAATGAGGAATACAAATCTCCCACTAGCTCTGAATCTTGTTCAGTGAATGGCTTGTCCATTTCTAACATAAGAGAAAGATAAAGCTAGAAATTTACAGTAGTAGAAGGTGATTAACCATTTTGTTAGGACCAATGAATGTTTATCATGTCATGTGCAATGAAGCTAGATCTTTCAGGTAAGGCATCGCAACGGTATTGAATATATTCAAAGCATACATATATAGATGGTGTAACAGATGAAATGTACCCTCATTTACAGACCATCACATGGCTGAAGTGTGAATATAATTTGCCCCCTCCTTCATGTTTTGCCATTCCTTACCAGAATGAGTCTCATTAGGTGTCCAAGAAAACTCATCCGCTGATCTACCATTGAGGCCTGAAAACTTTCTACTTTTTTTCTTTTAACCACCTTAATTAGGGCCTTTGGCTCCCCATTGGCATCCCGGCGTATCCCACAAGCTTCAGCCATTTAGACCGGTTATGAGACTAATCCTCGATCGGATGCTTAGAGAAGAGAATTAACTCTTGGTTTTCGCAACCTCCCAATTAAAGTGTCTGCTACCAGGATTCGAACTTGCGTTCTCCTCCTTATAGGGTCGAGATGCTTACCACTTCACAAACCCTTTCTACTTCTTTGTTCTTTTTTTGGTGCAAAGCTAGTAGCACTTCACATTATTTTTCATTAATGAGCTGAAATCCGCATCATTTATGTTTTCAAAAGTACCTCCAAATATATTTATGTGTAGGCTGAGAAGTTGCTCTTCATTGTTTGCTGAGAAGTTATTTGCCATACTTTAGGTATTCCATTTCCCAATTTCTTATGCTAGGCCAGACTTCTCATTTCCAGCACTTGCTAAAAGATATATGGCACTTTTGTATGAAATTTAGACCAAGTGTCACTTTCCTGGGGCATGTTATGTTAACAATGGTTTAATCAATATAGATTTAATAATGAAAGAAGTTCTAGTATGCTAATTAAATTTTGAGTTGATCACTAAATGCTATTTGTCAAAGGATGTCACTAAATAGCTTGTCGTTTGGTCTTCAAGCACAAATTGCACCCTACATTTCTTGTTCATGCTATGATGTTCATTTGCTTAAGGAAGGAAATCAGTTTTTCCCACAATATTCCCTCCATTTTGCATGTCTGTGCCATAATTTTTCCACGATTTCAGGCACTGACATGTCTTCTTTGAAACCATCTGCTTGCATGTCATATTCTGAAGCCAACATTTCCTAAGATTGGTTACCCACCAATTCCCTCCTTCATCATGCAGTGGACTTGTTGAGCAACAACAGATGAAGCACTGGTCTAGCGCAAGAACACACTAGTTCTTTTATCCACATTACAATCTTCAATTTCATTTTTCTGGGTTGTAACCTTTTCCATCTTTTCACATTCATCATGACTTCGCTGCTCTAGTCTTGACATATCATTCATTAACTTCTTTCCACTTGCATCATTCCGATTTTTCGAAGAACTATCCTTTGAAGAAAAATTTAAGCGAGAAGACACACTGGTTCTTGTTTTTTGGTTATCAGAATGCATACCCTCGGACAACAGTGATTTTAAATGAACACTTTCAACTTTGGACTGGAAGTCACTTGCAAGAGCCTCAGATACCACTGAACAATGGAAACCAGGATTTTCGGGACCATCATCAAAATGGATGCTTTCAGATTTTCTACAAAAATGAGAAGACAAATGCCCTTTTGCTTCACCTTTTAATTAATACACTTGCAAACCTTTTGTGGTGATGCAGAGTTTGGGATTTTAAGCCTTCTTAAACTGAATAACCAGAGAAGACTCTGAATCTGACATTCAAATGATAACAACCATAAAACTATCAAGGAAAATGATGCATAGATGTCAAACCAAAAGGTGGGAAAGAGCCGGGGACGGATCCAAAAATGATGACAAGTGGGGACAAAATTATATAATATAAATATTCTGTAAAAAAAAATATAAATGTATAAGCGATAAAATAATGATATCATTATCATTTAGCCAAAAATTTGGATATTATAAAAATTATATCATTACACACCCAAAAAATTGAAGACATCTCAACTTCTACAAATTATAATTGCTCTCTACGTGTCTTCATATTTTGAAATTGTTGTATGATTTTTTCATTTTCAACACTATCAAAAATATCTCTATGTATGTGACCAAACAATCATTTAACAATTCATCTTTCATACGATTGCACGGTTGATTCTTCACAAAAAAGGGAGTAAAAAGGGGTTTAATGGGGGCGGTACTTATTTTTTAGTGGGGTCAAAAGTAAAAATATTCAATAATTAATAATAAAAAATTAAAAGTCAGTGGGGGCAGCTGCCCCCATTTTAGTATACGTGAATCCGTACCCGGAAAGAGCACACTTGATCCATAGACGGACTAAAGTGTTGGAATTCCCTAGAGCATCACATTCAAGTTATCTTGATTATATCAAATGCACTATTCCAAAGTCTTGGAATTTAACCATGACTCTTGAAGATAACCACCATCATAAATAAGTTGGACAGTGGAGGATATATTTACCCACACACATAGAATGAAGACTTCTTGAAAAGGTGGAACAATTAGGCTCTGTTTGGCAAAAATGGCTGGTAAGCTAGCTTATGGCTGATAAGCTAATTTTTAGCTGAAAGCTTATAGCTTATAGCTGATAGCTGAAAAGCTAGCGGATTTAATTTGATGTGTTTGGTAAAATTAGCCGTTGAACTAGCTTATAAGTGTAAAATGACATAAAATGGCATATTTATGACAAACATAGTAAATTGACAATTTCATTAAAAGAGTGAGGGTAAAAATGAGAGAAAAGGCAATAAGCTATAAGTTATAAGTCATAAACTAAATAAATTAGCTTATGAAAAAAAGCTATAAGCTCATGAGATAAGCTTGTTTACCAAACATCTCTACTTTGGTCAAACTAGCTTATATGTTAGTCAAATAAGTTATAAGCTAACTTATTGGATATGCCAAACAGAGCCTTAATGTCCACTATCTCATATTCATGTATGAAGCCATACTTCTCCATTATAAATAGGAGGACTTGTGAGGGGTTAGAGCATTCCATCCTAGAGTGAGATCCCATCCATTGTGTGAGTGTGATAGTTCTTGTATTCCTCTTTGAGAGAAAGAGAGTGTTTCCATGATAGTTTTGATGAGAGGATACTGTAAACCATCCTAGTTGGGTGAGATAGAGAGATCCTCTTGTATCAAGAGAGACATTGTAATCCTACTTTTCTATGATGGAGATATTTGGCTGGACTAGGTCCCGTGGTTTTTCCTTGTTTATATTGAGAAGGTTTTTCACGTTAAAAATTCTGGTGTTATTCTTCTACTCTCTACACTCATTTTATTTTCGTTTTCGCATAAGTACCTATTTTGAGTTCACAAAGGAGGAAAATGTGCTGATATTTCCCAACACAAAGTTGAATTTGAAGGTGACAAAGTAGTTATCTGGAATAGCATCACAAAACTCATTTTCCAGAGGCTCACAGTGCCAGATTGTGCTAAATTTAACTTGGTCAACACAAAGAACGGATAAATTCAAAACACATAAGAATTTTTCTATAACTAATAACAACAATAACAACAATTATGATGATGATGTTGATGTTGATGTTATTTACCGATAAAATATGAACTTAAACATTACTACTTATGCAGGGAACCACCCTCTTGATGAAACATATGCCTGAGGAACAATGTTCATGCCACCATCTTATATTCCTTTAAAATACCCATAAAGTTTTCTTTCTTCAAATTCAAAAATAAACAAAATCATTCCTACCTTAACTCCTGTCTATTTGTTGTTTAAAGCTCAGAAAATTTATACTATTTTACCCCTTTTGGCAGGTCCAATTCTGCTGGAGGATTACCATCTTGTGAAAAGCTTGCAAACTTTGATGGGAATGGATCCCAGATTACATGTTTTAATTATTGAATCTGAGAAAGAAACATTTCCTTCTAGCTTTATATGAGCTTGTTTCAAGTTGAGATAATTGAAAGACACAGGGTGGACATTTGCAAGAGGGATTATCATGAGGAACAAAATGGTTTTTCTTGCATAACAGTACAGATGAATAACAACATCGAGACAAAAATGCCAATCATAATCCGTCATTGGTAATAACTAATAAGTGAGAGTTGAGTTTGAACTTTGAAGCCTAACACACTTTCTTGTGTATGTATTTTATCATTTGTTATCTTCCTTTGCAATTTGGTTTAGCTAAGTAGATCATTTTTAGTACATGCCTATTTTAATCACAAGAACTCAATGATAAATTTGAGCAAAAAAGAAAATTTTGAGCAAGGATTTCAAATATAACCAGAATTGAGTACTTATAAAAAATAGTATGAGAGCAGAACACGGAAAACAGAATAATAAATCAGTAATAAATATATTATAATAGGCCAAATGAATCTCCAGAGAGCAACTCAAGTCCAAAATCCACATATTTAACAAATACTGTTAAATTAGCACAAAAAAAAACAAATACTGTTAAATAAGGTATGTCATATGTTCCGCGCGGACAAAATTCAAACACATAATAGCTAGATTTACATTTGGCACAGACATTCTTTCCCAGCCATACAGATCATTAATTTTCAAGTGAAGCATTTTGTTCCAGCAATCTAATTCCAATATGTACAACAAATCTTCAAGCATGGAACAATCCTCATTAATGTTGATCCTGGGGTGAAAAGTGAATTCCTTTCATCACATCAGAGCAATCAAAATAACCAATCCACTGTGACCACTATCGATTAATGAAAAATAAGACTGCAAGTCACAACAAATTGAGCCAACCCATTTGATAATTGTACATCACTGAATATGGTTGGACCAGTACCACCACTCCACATTCAACTGGTTAATTTGTTTTTGACTTTGAGGCGGCAGAAGATGATGCTCAATGAAGAGCAAGACGACTAAAACTTCCCTTGTGATCATCTTACATGAAAAAAAATAAAAGCAATATAAAAAAAATGATGCGTCTAATTTCAAGCAAAAAAAAATCGATGGGTCTTATACACGATCATCATATTGCCGAGAAAATAGAATGAGGTTAATATAACGTATAATAATATAATTTTTTTATATGATAGTATAATATATTATAAACAGATAAGACTATTGTTTATATAATTTTTTATATAAAAAATATTTATATAAAAAGGTATAAACTTAAGTTCTTTCATGAATGGAAGTATAATATACTAATAAGTGAATTCTGTGTCCATTATTTATTAGTAATTAGTAATTGGATTAGATTTCTTAAACATGTGAAAGTGCAACATGTTTTTTTTATGTTTAAGCATTTCATACGAAATGATATGCTTGGACAGACAGATATTATCGTTTCCTCATAGATAAGGTAGGGATTGATGAGGGAAATGGATTCCCTACTATAACTGTATCACGTATTTACACTTGAATAAATTATATTATTTAAAGTTGGTTTAGTGAAGGTATAATATGAATCGTCCGATCTCAAATCAATAGTTGAGATTGTTTATTACATGTAACTACGTGTTTTCATTATAGCAGGGAATTTGGATCCATTGGTGAGAGGTTGTATCATTCTTGCTAGCATTTTTAGAAATATTCCTATGATCTCATCATCTCATTGATATCTCCTTAGATTAATTGTGCATCCGATGAACTAAATTAGGACCCGCGGTCTTCTTGCCCTCAAAAGTTTTGTTTGGAAGCTAACTTTCTATCTCCATTGTCAGGACATAAATTTATGGGGAACGATTTATGGCACTTTTTATGCAATACCACATCTGGAAAAGAGCAAAAACATTATCATCGTAGTTGCTTCCACTTGTGGATGGTTCGTTCTTCAAAAAATGAGTATCTACAATGTATAAACTTAAGTATTCATTCCAGTTTCAATTTCTTTGAACCTACGGTCAGACATGCATTTCTCTGTCAAATGCTTTAACTAGATAAATAATTACCTTATTGCAGAATAATGATGGATCATATGTTATTGTGGGTAAAATGGGTTGCAAGGTTTTTTTTTTCCCCTTCCTAAGCACACAACATGTTTGATGAAAGTTCTTACTGGTTTGAACCCCTCAAAATTCACGGTGGTTCCTAGCACACCATATTTTCATTTTATATTGTTGAAAATGAAATGTTAATTTAATTTCCTAAGCAGTGTTGTTATCAAATGGATCCATATAGTTTCTCTCCTGTCTTAGTGGACCTAACAATGATATCGTTATCAAAATTGATTCTCACGTCACCTATGCTTTGAAAACAAAGTTGGAATGGTCCGAGGATATCGTTATAATATGATTGCATAAGTGTAACAAAGATTCAACATGGATTTTTATTTCTCCCTTTAATACAAACTCCATGTGTTATGACAATTCATTGTGATCTACTTTCGGTGATATTCTATTTACAGTGGCTGAGCTTTATATTTGCTGATTTATGGAACTTAATCGCAGGTCAACTCTTTTGTGTGACTCAGATTCTTGAAGCACCAAATGAAGAAGAAATTTCACTACTTTCAGAATGGAGATATGGGTAATTTTGCCTCTGTCTTTAGAGCATGTTTGGGAAAGTTGGATTATTTGGCTTTCAGCTGTTTTGGATGAAAAAAGTTGTTTTTGAAATAATCTTTCTTATTTGGCACTTTGCTTAAATTTATTAAAAAGCTTTTTTGGGGGAAAAAAGCTGTTTTATGCAATCTAATTTGTTTTAGCTTAAGATTGTTGTGATTTGATTATTTTTCATTCTCAAAACTATTTTCCCTATTTACTCCTATAAAGCAAACTTCTAAATAAATATTATTAAATTATACAAATAACTTTATACCCTTTTTCGTAATTTATTTTATAAAAGTGATTTTTTTGCACCACCGAAACGAAATAAATTACCTTAAAATCGTTTTTCAGCAAACATACCCAAACAAAAACAGATTCTGATTATAATCGATTATCACAATAATCGATTATACATATAATCGATTATCAACACAATCTATTTTTTCCAGCTTTCTCAAACATACCCGAAATATAATAAAAGATTCGGTTGCTTAGAAAACTGTTTCTGTTTTGATATGGTTATACAGGCTCTGTATCAGAGGAGGAAATGAAGAATGTACTGCTGTGTTATCCAGTGTACAGGATTTGGCTATAGCATTTTTCGGATATGATGATGAAGTACTGATGATATAAATTTTTTCTTATGGAATTATTTCTATGTGGTTAATATAAACCTACTCACCTAAATTTAACATGAGTTTAATTTCTATATATTGTTAGTATAAAGTACTTTACATTGCCAATCAATCAAAAATCATGGTTTGAATGACTTTTAATGTAGTTAGGATAAAATTCAATCATTTTCACTGATGTGACAATTTCTAATTGGTTAACAGTGTAAAAATATTTTACATTATCAACACATAACAATTAAATTCACTTAACATTATTGTTAACATCAATAAAATATGTATTAAAGTAGTATATATTATTAGTGTAAAAAGTTTTACACTCACATTCACTAATATTTTGAAATGTGTATTTTTATTTTAATAACTTAGATAGAAATAACAATGCTGATTCGTCAAGATATTATTGGATGTCAATATAAACTTTTTTTATATTGACAGTATATATAAATTAAACTCATGAAATATAATGTAAGTACTTGCATTCCAAAATATAAGTAACAATTACACTTGATAATTTAATTAGATGTTATAATAATTTTAGATAAAGTTATTATAACACTAGTTTTTTCTAAAATCCAAATATTTTTATGATGTAACAATTTAAATTTTTTTGCAACACCTGTACATAACAATTAAATCATTTTCTTGTAAATAAGAAGTGTTCATTGGTTTGGATCAACGCAACGAACACGAGATTCATATAGAATCAATAAAATTGGTTTAAATTTGATGTTGGATTCAAGGTTTTTGAAACCGAATATATATATATATATATATTAAAATCTGTGTATAATAACTTTTGATATCATATACGACAAATTTTCATATAATGACTATTGGGAAATTTTCCTCATTTATGATGTATTTTTATGACAGGTCTATGCATCTTTTCCATTTTATGAACTAGACTTGTTATAAGTAGAATGAAATTGAATCAACCCATTTTTTATGGGATTAATTAGGTTTAATTTTCTTAAATAAAACTTCGCAAATCCCAATCAAACCAAATTGGTTAATTTTGATGGTTCCACACACGGGATGGAACACCCATAAATACCCCTCCTTAAGGATCATGGGGTTGATAATTTGGAGGAGTGAAAAGAAAGGAAGGAAGATCATGAACCTCTCGTGAACGATAAGAGAAATCTAAAATCCCTTCACCATACCCAATCATTCTCTCATTGTTCTCTACGTCCACATCTTCATCTTTTTCCATCTCTCTCCCTCATTTGCATTTTCACATCCACATAAGCCTCATAACCCACTTATAAACCTTCATATTCCTACCCTCTCCCTTTTCGTTAATTCTCACAAACACCCAACACTCACAAAAACACACACACTCTTACTTTCTCTCTCTACAATGGCCTCATCCGCAGCAGCACCCCCAACTTTCTCTCTCCTCCCATCGACCAGCACTTCCTCCTCCTCCACCACCACCCGCTTCTCCCTTCTCCACCTCTCCCCTTCCCTCCGCCTCCGCCCCATCCGGCGCCTGGGATTCTCCGCCGCCGACCCGCTCCTGACCCTCCACGTGGCGTCGAGGGTCCAGTCAGCAAGAGGGAAAGGAGCGAGAGGGGTAGTGTCGATGGCGAAGAAGAGCGTTGGGGAGTTGACATCATCTGAGTTGAAAGGGAAGAGGGTGTTCGTGAGGGCTGACCTGAATGTGCCACTGGATGATAATCAGAACATCACCGATGACACTAGGATCCGTGCTGCGATCCCCACTATCAAGCACCTCATCCAAAATGGTGCCAAAGTTATCCTCTCCAGCCACTTGGTATGTTTGTTCACTTAAAACGCTAGTCAACCCACACAAATTGGTGACACTTTTGTTTTGAAAAATGAAAAATCTTAAATTGATTCCTCAAAATCTCAAATGTCTCTCAAAATAGTATTAAAGTGTCATTACAATATATCTTAAAAAAATTGACTGATTTGACGGCATTTTAGAGTTTTAAGGATCAAATTTGTATTTTTCATTTTTTTAGAGACCAAATTGTTTACGTGTTTTTTTAGGGACTCATTTGGATCTATATTAATTCAAGGGTATTAGCTTGATTTAGCTTCTTGGGTCTTCAGTTTTCATATGCATTTATGTGAATTCTTTAGTTCAAAAGAGATTTTTTTTAGGTGCAATCATACCAGCACTAATTTATCTGATCCCATCAGAATTCTGCAGTTAAGCGTGCTTGGACGAGAATAGTACTAGGATGGATGACCTGTTGCACCTCAAGATTTTTTTTTTTTTAAAATCTATGGGGCTAAAGTCATTTTTTCAAGCTACTTAGTGTGTTAGATTCATCATTCATGGGTATTTGGTGGATTCTTTGATCCTTAGCTGTAATGGTAGATTCAGATTTTGATGTTTTATAATTGTAAAGTTGGGTTTTTTTTCCAGTTATTTTTAATTTTTTGCATGAATTAAGATTTTGGGTCTTCGGTTTTCAAATGCATTTATGTTGAATCTGGATTTCAAAGAGAAAATCCCCTTTTTTCCCCTGCTCAGTAAAATAAGGAAAACCTTTTTTAGACAACTATGGACAACATAAAGAACTCAACATACATGAAAATAGTAGATTTTTTGAGTGTGGGTTGATATATTAGAAGTATCGTGTGTTTCGAGGTAAATTAGAGATAGATATTGAAATGTGAGTTTATTGTTCAAATATTATCCAATTTGTGTTGTACAAACGTGGCTGAGTTTTGTTATAGTTTTGGTGACATATGTGGTAGGTTCTCATGATATTAATGCAATTTCAAAAGCAGAGGAGATCTGTATAAACTCTGTGGTTTGAAGTTCGAACTTTGAACATTTTAAGTTAATTATTGTGACTTTGGATGAAATTTCCAGGGAAGACCAAAGGGTGTCACTCCCAAGTACAGCTTAGCGCCTCTTGTACCCCGGCTTTCTGAACTCATTGGCATCCAGGTATTTTATATCTTCCAATATGTTGAAGGATGGAGAAGGTAAATAATTTCTAAATGTTGAGATTTTTGGTGGATAGTTACAATATTTTTGTCCTTTTCTGTTTGGATATGGGTAATTCACAGGTTGTCAAGGCTGATGACAGTATTGGTCCGGAAGTAGAAAAATTGGTGGCTTCCCTTCCAGATGGAGGTGTTCTTCTTCTAGAGAATGTGAGGTTTTACAAGGAGGAAGAGAAGAATGATCCCGAGCATGCTAAAAAGCTTGCCACTCTAGCAGATCTTTATGTGAATGATGCATTTGGGACTGCTCATAGGGCACATGCATCAACAGAGGGTGTCACTAAATTCCTGAAACCATCTGTTGCTGGTTTTCTTTTGCAAAAGGTGGGTTTATCTCTCTCTCCTCTGTCACTAAATTATTATCAACAGCTGACCCAAATTTTCTGCAAAGTATCTGAATAAAGTTCCTAAACTTCAAAACTATCACTTTTATAACGATTCATCTTGTAATAAGTTTGGTTGGTTGATGTTAAGTAAAATCTCATGTCAAATGTGAATCATTCTTCAGGGATTTTTTTAAATATATTTGATCATATTGTAATCATTATTTTTCACTGTATCTGTTCATGTTTTAGGAACTTGACTACCTTGTTGGGGCAGTATCAAACCCAAAAAGGCCATTTGCTGCCATTGTGGGTGGTTCCAAGGTCTCATCCAAAATTGGAGTGATTGAATCTCTTCTAGAAAAAGTTGACATCCTTCTTCTTGGTGGAGGGATGATCTTCACATTTTACAAAGCCCAAGGTCTCTCGGTGGGTTCATCCCTTGTAGAGGAGGATAAGTTGGATCTTGCTACATCACTACTAGCAAAAGCCAAGGCAAAGGGGGTGTCTCTCTTGTTACCAAGTGATGTGGTGATTGCAGATAAATTTGCTCCTGATGCAGACAGCAAGGTTCGTTTTCTAAGCTACATTCGATAACATATTTCCTCAGAAGACTTACACCATTACCAATGGACATTAATATTCATGTTTATTCATTCTGAAATTTTTGTAGCAAGAACTTAAGATCTGCATTAATCATTTTAGGTTGTGCCAGCATCTGCCATCCCTGATGGCTGGATGGGATTGGATATTGGTCCAGATTCTGTTAAAACATTCAGCGATGCATTGGATACTACCAAAACCATCATATGGAATGGACCTATGGGAGTGTTTGAGTTTGACAAGTTTGCTGTTGGCACAGAGGTATGCAAGAACACCTGCATATGGAGTTCAGATCATATTATATTTATATGTTTAAGAATGTTTGCACTTTGCAGTCAACGTAATTGTCTACAGTCTACCTAAAATGATGCATACTTGGAAATAAGCATTAGGAGTTAGTCTTCCTTATGTGACTTGTACATCTTGTAATACCAGATTAAGTAATTGGATTAGGGATGATTCAAATGTCATCTGCAATTACTACAACTTTATTCTATTCTGTATGACTAATACATTATTACATAATGTAAAATTTGTACCCTTCTTTCAGGCTATTGCAAAGAAGCTGGCTGAACTCAGTGGAAAGGGGGTGACAACAATTATTGGGGGAGGAGATTCAGTTGCAGCTGTGGAGAAAGTAGGAGTTGCTAACGTCATGAGCCACATATCAACTGGTGGTGGTGCTAGTTTGGAGTTATTGGAAGGCAAAGAGCTTCCAGGTGTCCTTGCTCTTGATGAAGCCACACCAGTTGCTGTGTAAGACAATTTTCCTATCCTCGGTGTCCAGTCCTTGTAACCTTGTAAAAGAGCAGAATTGTAGGACCCTTCCGAGTTTCTTAGTGTAAGTATTATCATGCTTGAGTTATTTGCTTCACACATAAATTGCGTGTAACTTTAAACCCAGGCTGAGAGCCACAAGTTCAAATAAATCTATTAGTTTCTGCCACATTTTATTTGCATTTAGCTTTTCATCTTATGACAAACCCTGATACTTGAATATAAAGCAAGTTTTGCTGGCATTGCATGCTTTGAGCTTGTGGAGGTGGGACAGGTTGTATTGAATGATAGCTTACAATTTGTTTATAAAGATGGATACCAAATGAATTCCTGTGAATCTATACTTTTAGCCTGAACTCTATATCACTTGTAGTTGGTTGATAGTAAAGTCTAGGCTTGGGATCACAAATCACGTATGTGGAGAGGATGGCATTGAATGATTGAAAAAGAAGTGGATATCCACATGAGCTGTAGCAAAGCCTGACCTCCATAATCTTTGCCAGGTACCATAAGTTCCACAGCCTTAAATTATTGTCTCGTTTTTTCTCAATGATCCTAAGCCACAAAATTGAGAAGCATCTCAATTTTTCTCTCCATATTATGAGGTTACCTCCAATCATTCTGAATAATGCTTGCATCCCTTGTCCTATTGCAGCCGAGGGCACAATATTAGGGTGCGTTTGAAAAAGCTTATACAGAACTTATTCGGGTTTATGAGAATAACTTATAGAAATAAATTTATGCAAATAGTTTATGAAAAAATTTATGATCTTTTTATAAGCTCTTTTTAACTTATTTTCATAAGCTTGTCAGAGAAACTTATAAAGATAAGCTGATTTTATCTTATTTGAAAAAACTTATTAAATAAGCGTTTAATTAAACTGTTTATTCAAATGCACCCTTATTCAATGCTTATTTCTCATATACTATTATTTGCTTCTTTTGTATGAAAAAAAAAATGACCCATAGACTTGACTTATGGTTCTACCTCCAAGCCGCATTGCTTTGTCAAGTCTTCATCCATTGCAGCAAATTTCCCACTGCTGCCTCTCCTAGGAATTTGGGTTGTGTCTATAAGTCACAAGGTGGCTGATCATTCTTTCAGATCAATTACTAAGGAAACATTTACAATGCTGCTAAAATCGTTGGGAGCAATGCATGGATGTTACATGGTAGTTGAGTCGTTGGTCATGTTGACAAATGCGTCAATGGCTGCTTGTTCAATTGGTACCCTAAGCTTCATAGCCTTAAATTGGCAGAGTAAGAAATAAGCAAGCATGGTCTTGTTCACTGCAAATAATTTGGATGAAATGACAACTTAATTACAACATTGAACTCGATCAGATTCCAATAAGAGGTGATAGTATAAGTTCCATTAACTTGTCTAAGAATCTCATTTAACACTCTCAACACGCCTAAAAATTAGACATAATTTTATAAGGAATCATGTGGAGAAAGGTGACATTGTGCTTGAGTTTGTTAAAACATCAAAACAGATGATTGATATTAATGAATGACTATCTTAAAAGTCACACATAAAATGATTTATGATTAAATAAAAGGATAAAAAAACTTTACAATAACAATGTATTAAAATTAAACTCAACTTATATAGAGACTTTGGACGTTTGGCATATACAAACTCAGTTTTGAATTTTTTCTACATGTTTGACATCTTTAAAAGTCAATTAGCTATAACTTTGGTTAGGAACCCAAACCTTGATTGAAGAATTTAAAAAAAGATTTAATTGGTATACATTGTCAGTGTAAAGTTTTTTTACATAATCAACCAATCAGAAATTGTCACATAAGTTAAAATATTTGACTCTTTTCCTAATTATCTTAAAAGTCACTCATACCATAATTTCTGATTGGTTGTCAGTGTAAAAAACTTTATACTGACAATACATAACAATTAAAATTTTTAAAAAAATTCATTTTTCTGTTTTGTAAAAACTAGTTTGCTTTCCAACTATTACTTTTACCATAATATATTATAAAATTAATTATTTCCTCATCCCTTAATCATTTTTTAATAATAAAATATCCAAATATAAATATCAGTTATTATAAGCTCAGTTTTAATCAAAACCAACTTTAGTAAATCATGTTCTTAAAAAAAAACAATTTTACAAACGGGTTTTCTAACACTTCATCTGGCTCTTCGAATTATGTGGCATGAAGCATGCATGGTACAAGAGTCGTAAAGAAGAAGAGGCCACAAGGTTTCTCTCTCTCTCAAAAAAAAAAAAAAAAAAAAAGAGCCCACAAGGTTATATAACACAAAATCACGCCGGTACCAAATTTTGTATAATTAAAGCAGCTAATTATTTCACCTAAAATAAACCAGCTAATCGCTAACACTATATATATATATATACAAACTCAAAGACGAATATAATAAAGTGAAGGAGTAGGATGCTTATTGGAATATCCTATTGTGATATCCCCCCTCTCCCTCCTCTTCAGTCTTAGCTGTTATTTTCATTTATGAATTTCCTTTTGATGAACATTGCATGCTTTTTACGCTTTATTTTCTTTATTATTCACCAAATGTTCTAGAATATGAGAATTTTTTTTGGCTTTGTTTTTCAAAATATGATAATTTTGTTTGTTTCAATGATTATTAATGAAATAAATTAAGTTTTTGCTTAAAAAAATATGATAATTTTGTGGTATCTTCCCATTAACTAGCAAACGATTGCCACATGAATATCTGAACGCAAAATTTAATTGACACTTGATAGACCAGTTATACAACACACTACTGTTTGTCATTCAATTTTAAGATGTTTACAGAGTCACATTACTAATTTTATATAAATTCACATAAAACCTAAGAACTCTACATTTATTTCATTTTTCTCCAAAGTTTGTCTAAATAAAATTAAAAATAGTTTTCCAGTTTAGGGGAATTTGAAAGAAATTATAGAAAATTTATTTAAGCTTATGATCGTAACTTTTAAAAATAAATTTAAACAAATAGTTTATAAAAATAATTTATGATCTTATTATAAGTTTTTTTTTTTATCTTATTTCAATAAATTTATTAAAAAATTTATGAAAATAAATTAGTTTTAACTTATTTCAAAAAAATTATTAAATAGATGTTTAATTGAGTTATTTACCTAAAGGCGCTTTTAGTAAAAAACAATTGGTTTGAATATCAACTTCCTCTCATAGGAAAAAACTAGTCAATTTTAACAAGGAAAGAAGAGAATGTAAGGGCCTGTTTGGTAAAATTAGCTGTTAGTGGATAAGCTAGCTGATAGCGGATAGCTTATAGCGGATAGCGGATGAGGTAGCTGATAGCGGATAGCGAATAAGCTAGCTTATTTTCTGTGAAAATGTTTGGTAAAACTAGCCGTTGAACTAGCTGAAAAATATAAAAAGACATAAAAGGACATCTTCATTAATGATTTTACATAAAAGAGAGAGAAGAGAACAAAGGTAGAATTAAATGTAGATAATAAGGATAAAGGTGGAAAGAAAAATGAAACGCTATAAGCTATAAGCTCAAACACTACTTCAAGTAACGTTTGGAAAAAACCCTATAAGCTCGTGAAAAAACGCTATAAGCTCGTGACAGAAGCGCTTATCAAACGGGGCTACTTTCTCATCCGCTATAAGCTATCCGCTATAAGCTCATAAAATTGACTTGCCAAACAGGCTCTAAATTGCGAAGTGTGAAACCATGGACCCAAGGCCTAATAATACTAGGTAGCGTTATGGCACATATTCTAATATTCCTGAAAAAATATAGATTTTTTATGTTTGATATAAGAGATGAAAAATTATTTTTAGATATAAAAAAAAAATAATAGGTTGAATGGTTTTATATGTTTTTTTTTTTTTTACTATTTACGTTGGTTCTTTAAATTGATCCTGCACTTTATGTTTTGTTTTTATGTTAATCTTTTTCATCAATTTTGATCTAACGTCGTCAGTTTCGACTTGACGTGATAGCTATCACATTGATCCGACACATGACTTTTGATGTGACGTCAAAATGTCGAAATTGACGGAAATGACTAACATAAAAATGAAACATAACATATAATATCAATTTTAAAAAAAATAAAATCTATAGGATGTATATAAAAAATAAAAAAAAATATAAAATCAATCAACCTATTCTACCTATATAAAAAAAAAAAAACATGAGAAAAAAAGTCATGTATTACTTGATTTTTCCCTATCTGCACCACAGATTCTATGTTCAACTGCGCCCACAGTGCCACCCCAAAATACATTTTCCCTACAGGCAAAAACAAAAAATAGAAACCTCACACGTGTTCTACGCACGTGCCACCTGACACAGTAGCACAAGCCACCCTCGTCTATAAATCTTCTAGAACGTTCCTGCACTCTCCTCGTTCCAAACTACTACTACATACCGAGATCTCCAGCGACCCCATTGTGAGTCTCGCTCGCTATCAAAGTTTGAATCTTTATTGCGTTGCCTTTGTTGGGTTCTGATCCTTTTTCAATTTCTTTTTTGATTTAGATTTGTTTACTGCTGTGAGAAAAAAATGGCAACAAAGAGGAGCGTGGGAACATTGAAGGAGGGTGACTTGAAGGGGAAGAGGGTGTTTGTGAGGGTTGATCTTAACGTTCCTTTGGATGATAACTCTAACATCACCGATGATACTAGGATCCGTGCTGCTGTCCCCACCATCAAGTACTTGACCGGTTATGGTGCCAAAGTCATCTTATCCAGCCACCTGGTATCTATGTTCTTTCAATCTATTTCATGTCCTTTTTATATATGGGTATCTCTTGTTTTTCTCTTTTATTGATCTGGATTCTGGGTTTGGATTTGCACTTTCTATCATGGCTTTTCATTAGATTTCTTATTGCCTGTATATATATATATATTATAACTGTGAAAGTAATGTTTTTTCACTGTCTATATGTGTTTTTCCTTAAAAGAGGAAGTGTTTTTTATGATCAAAAAGTTTGATAGGTGGTGAATCGGTGATCCTATTTGTGGTTACATTTTTTTTTTTTAATTTTTAAATGATTTTATTGTAAATTAATTTTGTTTAGTGAGATCTCTAAATCTGAATGTTTGTGTATATGGTTATGGGGTTGTCTATTTTTATATTTGTGGTGGCTTGATATTTCATAGTTAAAGAGTTAAAAGACCATGCATGATGAAAGAGAAGTGTGATGTGAATGGAAATAATTTGAAAAATGATTTTGCTTTGAATATGATGTTTCCAGGGTCGTCCAAAGGGTGTAACACCTAAGTATAGCTTGAAACCCCTTGTGCCAAGGCTGTCTGAACTTCTTGGAATCGAGGTGTTCTTTCTACACTTCTCTGTGTTTTGTTTTGTTTGATATATAGCATTGAATCATCATTTCATTTTCTGTTGATTATAGGTTAAGATGGCAAATGACTGTATTGGGGAGGAGGTTGAGAAATTGGTTGCAGAACTTTCAGAAGGTGGTGTTTTGCTTCTAGAGAATGTAAGGTTCCACAAGGAGGAGGAGAAGAATGACCCTGAATTTGCAAAGAAGTTAGCTTCTCTTGCCGATCTCTACGTCAATGATGCATTTGGCACTGCCCACAGAGCTCATGCTTCTACAGAAGGAGTGGCTAAATACTTGAAGCCTGCTGTTGCTGGATTCCTTATGCAGAAGGTATGTAGGAGCTCATTCTCAGTTCCATTAGATGTTGTGCAATTAAGTTGTTGATTGATCAATTGCTTGTTTACCATTTTCAGGAGCTTGATTATCTAGTGGGAGCCGTGGCAAACCCCAAGAGACCATTTGCTGCTATTGTGGGTGGATCAAAGGTGTCTACCAAGATTGGAGTTATTGAATCATTGTTGGAGAATGTTAATGTTCTCTTGCTTGGTGGAGGGATGATCTTTACCTTTTACAAGGCCCAGGGTCATTCAGTTGGATCATCTCTTGTGGAGGAAGACAAGCTTGATCTTGCAACTTCACTTCTTGAAAAGGCTAAAGCTAAAGGGGTCTCCCTATTGCTTCCAACTGATGTAGTCATAGCTGACAAGTTTGCTGCTGATGCTAACAGCAAGGTAGTGGCTTTTTCTTGGGAGCTTGGTCAATATTGGTTTCTTTATAATTTACAGCCCCCTTTTCTCTTCAGTGAACTTATCTTTCTCAACTGGGGACTGGGGATAGAATCACATCTTTGCAAACTTGGGAAACACTGGATTGAAGAATTCTGAAATTTTTTTCTACAGTTTAGAACTACTGAGCTATTATAATGACTTTTTTTTTTTTATAGCCTTTTGACCATAGACTCGTAATAGTATTTAGAATGCTGAGATATACATAAAGCTTTTTTTTTTTTTTTTTTTTAATATGTTCACAGGTTGTGCCAGCATCAAGCATCCCAGATGGATGGATGGGATTGGATATTGGTCCTGATTCCATCAAGACATTTAGTGAAGCATTGGATCAGACTCAGACCATCATTTGGAATGGACCAATGGGTGTTTTCGAGTTTGAGAAGTTCGCAGCTGGAACAGAGGTATGTAATTATGTTAAATTTATTGGAAGTACAGCTTGTAAATCATCCACCATTTCTGCAAGTTATTGCAAAATGCTTCACTATAAAGTAGTGGCAATCCATTTATCTGTTTTGTCAACATGATCCTGGGATGGGGTTAGAAGATTTTCTAGGAGGCCAAAGAATAACAATACTTATTTATGAGATTTAAAGTTGAAAAATTTTATATATATTTTTCTAAAAAATTACATGTGAAAAAATTAACTTTAAATTTTTTTGAGATAGTCATAGTTCTTGCATGCAAACACTATGTGCTGCCCTTGCATGTATAGTTCATAAGCCAGGTCAAATTTACTCATGAAATGCTCTTAGAAGCTTAAGAATAATGCTACTTTTAACTTTTTTGTATGATGTATTTCAGACTGATGAGTATTCTCTTTTCTGCACAGATTATAGCTAAGAAACTGGCACAACTCAGTGGCAAGGGAGTAACAACCATCATTGGAGGAGGTGACTCTGTTGCTGCTGTGGAGAAGGCTGGACTTGCTGACAAGATGAGCCACATCTCTACTGGTGGTGGTGCCAGCTTAGAGCTTCTTGAGGGGAAGCAACTCCCTGGAGTCCTTGCTCTTGATGATGCTTGATCAAACATGAGAGAGACCCGACCTTTTGTGTATTTTGTGCTTTATTATTCTTGGGTTTCAACCAAGATATTAATAGATTGAGGTACAATAGAGCTGCTCTTGCAGAGGCTTAATATAGGATAGATTTCAAAATAAGATGTTTTTGTGGCATCCATGGTGATGCGTTGTGCTTGATCAAATTGTTCCCCATCAATGTTAATTTTCGAAGGAGTTTGCCTAATTATGTTATGTTCCTTTTGCTCTTTCTGGGTTGGCTTCTTTTTCTTTGGTAGTGTGTATGTTGATTTAATGTGTTCCTGATCCTTTGGTAGTGTGTATGTTGATTAATGTGTTCCTAATCTTTACGTGACATTTCTTTGACAATTGACATCGTTGTTGAAGAACATGCAAGTGATTGGATTAGTTACTAATTATATGTTATAATTAATATAATTAGTTTGATGTTTGGGTATGTTTGTTAAAAAGTGATTTTTAAAATCATTTGTTTTATATGAAAAAATTATATTTAAGTAGTTATTAAAAATGGAATTACATGTTTAAATTATATTTATTTAGTAGTTAGTTTTATAGAAATAAAATATGAAGTTGTGATTATAAAATAAGATTGAAGTTTTTAGTTTTTTAAATAATTAAATTTACTTGGTAGCTTGTTTTGTTTTGTTTGAGTACTTAACGTTCGTTTAGTTCAATTTAGTTCCTGAAAATCAAATTTTTAAGGACCAAATTTGTAACGAAGCTAAATAGATGGAAGATCTAAATTGGGCCATCGATAAGAAAAATGTTAGTTCAAACAAAGTCAAATAAATGAAAGATGACAAAAGTATTAATGTGTGTAACATTTGTAAATTTCATGAATTATTTTTTCAGGAATTAAAGTGTCTTCTAGCTTTATTAGGGAAATATTTGAGCCTTTATTTTATAAATTAATTTAACTATTACCTTAAAGAAGGTGAATCTCATTTTTCTCTCTTTTTCTTTTCCTTCACCAATTTTTTGTCTTCAAATTCACGAAACCTACCTACATTTTCTAAAGAGCCAAACACTCCCAAGATGAAGATATATGCCTGTTGGAATCAAGGTGGTTATGGTCCACTAATCCTTTAAGTTTTGATGTTAACAAAAGATTAATTTCAGAAGAACAAAGATTTTTTATGGACTAACGCTTTATCTTAAGTGTGCAGGAATATATATATATAAGTCCAAAGACTTTCGCTCGTCCAAACTCCAAAATGGATTAGCTCTCGCTCAGTCCAGACGATAATAAGTCCTTTTAAATGATAGTATCTTGAGTCCAAAGACTCTTTCTATTTTGTGTTGTAATCGTTAAAGTCCAATAAGCTTTATTTGTTTTAGCGTGAATACATATGTAAAGCTTTTGAAGTTATTACTCTATGTGTAAAGAAAGCTTATATCCTTTAGACAAATATTCCTTGTAATCTTCATACCATCGAAAGCTGAAGCCAGACTGTCCCTGACACAAAAACGATTTGACCTTTTCTAAAAGGAAAGACAAAAGGCAACTTTCGAGGACAAGGAAAAGGTGTCAACACCTCTTTAAGCTATCAAGCCTGATAGTCTACTTTACTGATCAGAAGCCTCAACAAGTTATCAGACTCAACGGACTAACGCATTTAATGTTCAATCAGAACGGATTCTTTTCCAACCGTTGAAGACTAAAGTTGATCAAATCAAATCTGCTATAAATATCTCTCTTCTTGAAGATGCAGTAAGCGAAGTGATGCACAACTGAATCAAAAATTGAAAAACAATCAAGCACACAAGACAACAAGCAATCAAGAGAAAAATATAAAAGCTTGCAAAGCTCTCTCTGTTCTTAATTTTCATATCACTCTCTGCATAGAGTATTGTTCAAGAGTTCTAAGCTTTAGTTTCAAACTCTCACACTTAGTGAGTTAGTAGAACAAAACCTTTTTCAAAACCTTAGTTGGTTAAGCCTGAAGAGGCTTGCTTGGAAAGAATACTTGAGCCTGAAGAAGCTTGTCTGGAAAAGAATACTTAGGGTTTTCTGAAGAGGTGTAGAATACTTGCCTGAAGAGGTGTTGAATACTTGTAACAAAGATTTTTGTTATAGTGGAGAAAGCTCTCAAGTAAAGAGGACTGGATGTAGCTATTTGGTGAAGAGTGAACCAGAATAATATCCTTGTGTCTTTTTCTTTCCCTTGCTCTTGCTTTAGTTTATTTCTTAACTAACTACTGGGGATTGAATTGCTTTCTTATCGCGTTGTTCTTATTTCAGTAAGCGTCCAAGTTAATTTGGAAATGCTTTTTGCGTCCATCGTTGTTTTTAGTCCACATCTTTGGCAAAAATATATATCTGCTTGCGAAAAGTTTTAAAAACGTAAGAAACACAATTCAACCCCTCTTCTTATATTTCAAACAGGTTCCTTCAATGCCATCCTCTTAGCCTGCACTGTCATTGTGACAAGAGCCGTCCATTTCGCTCTATCTTTCACACATATTTCTTTATAGGTATTTTGTTTCAGTTTTATTCACTCCATAAATCTAGATAATTCATTGAGATTCTATTTCAAACTACTAGAACATCGTCATAAGTTCAAATTTTCGCACTTGATGTGATTTTGTTCGATAAAATTAATATGCATGTTTCGATTTTGCAGGATGGTGTAGCTTAGAGAGGCCACGAGGGCTCTTTTATGACGGTGAGTTCGGCTTCGACGGAGGAATTTACATCGAGAGTTGATGGGTTACACTGAGTTTAAACTTGAATGCTTGCTAAATAATATAGTTTTTTTAATATATATATATATAATCATTATGCATGCTCATATTGGTTAATACAAAAGGCTTCTCATACTTTGTGAACGTAGATTATGGAGTCGATCCGAATCGCGCCTGACCCACTCAAGAACCGGGTCGCACCTGACCCTGTTTGCTCCCCTGTTTCTTTTTCCCTTTCCCTTCCTCATTCATAAATCTAGCCATCAGGAACCCACCGCTCCTTTATCTCCTCACTCGCACGAAATTGCCATCCATCTTCATGTCCCAACACCGCCACCCAACTCTCTGCTTCACGCAGCCACCACTGTCACACGCGAACTACTCTCCTGGGCTTGCAAAACGTCACTCTGGTCAGCGCTTGCGAATTTACTCCAGCCACCTTCGGTCCGCTGGATAGTAGAAGGCGCACTTTCCTCCTCCGCTTTCTATAATTATTGATACATGGAAGAGAAAAAAGGGTTGGGGAAAAGTAGAGAAGTGGTTTTGACATTTCGATTTTCTTCTGTATTCGGTGTATTTGTTTCTGTAATTTGAAAGTCCAAAAATTATTGTGAGTTTTTTATTTACCTCTGTATTCTATATTTTCTCATCTTTTGTACTCTGTAATTTGGGGAATTCTCTGTTGTAATTTTTGGAGAAAACTTCGGCTTATAAGCATGAAGCAGGAACCAAGAACATAGAGGAAGAAACCAAAGAGGAACATTGGGATACTGCATACAATTGTAAACGAGTACCCCAATCCGGTCCCTGAAATTGTAAAGTGTGTCAACTTGGTCCCTCACATTTACGAAAATTCCAAATTTGTCCCCGAAATTGTCAAATTTTAGTTAACTTGGTCCCTCCGCCAGCCCCTGTTAGTTAATGAGCGCTGTTGTGACACATTATCTGCATAGGTGACAACCATGTCAAGGGGCAACCATTTTCCACGTCATTGGACCAAATTGTAACCATGTTTCAAGGACCATTTTGACATTATGTTAGGGACCAAATTACAATCCTCTTCTTCCTTTTCCTCTTCCTCCTCCCCCTTCATCGTCCGCCACCACCACCGACAATGTTACAGAGGCAACAATAAACCCAGATGAGACTTTTAATTTTTGCACAATGTTCATTGTGTGTGTGTGTGTGTGTGTATAAAACAATGCATATGCCAACCCCAAAAGCAAAAACTACCTCAATATTGTCTCCACTATCAGAACCAGCAACAGGAAAGGTCCTCAGAATCATCAATTGCTAAATTTTCGAATATGTAACAATTTGTAGAAATGAAAACCCTAGAAAGGGGAGATACAGAGAGAGAGAGAGAGAGAGAGAGAGAGAGAGAGAGAGAGAGAGAGAGAGAGAGAGAGAGAGAGAGAGAGAGAGAGAGAGAGAGAGAGAGAGAGAGAGAGAGAGAGAGAGAGAGAGAGAGAGAGAGAGACTAACTGGTGTGGTTCCACTTCACTAAATTGACTTGATTAACCAGGGGAAGGGGTGAAGCTGAGGGTGCACGGATTGTCGGGCTTGACGGAGGCGTCGAAAAGCTTAACGATGTCGCCACCACTTGCCACCAACAATGCCATTGAAGGATCCTTCAAATTTTTCAACAAAGCGTCTGAAACTGTTACTACCGAAGAAGGTCGTATGAAATCGGGAAGGGATTGATAGCGGTGGTGGACGGTGAAGAGGGGAGGAGGAGGAAGAGGAAGAAGAGGATTGCAATTTGGTTCCTTTAACATAGTTTCAAAATGGTCCCTGAAACATAGTGTCGAAATGGTCCCTGAAACATCGTTGCAATTTGGTCCAATGACGTGGAGAGTGACGGTCCCTTGACATGGGTGCCACCTAGGCTGATAACGTATAGTATCAGCATCGTTAACACCGTTAACTAACAGGGACTGACAGAGGGAAAGTTGATTAACGTTTGACAATTTCGAAGACTAATTTGGAATTTTTTAAATGTGAGGGATCAAGTTGATACACTTTTACAATTTCAGGGATCAAATTGAGACTTTACTTAATTGTAAATGAAGGGTCCAATTCGGTATGCTATTCATCATCTTTTTTTATACATTGAGTAGCTTTAATTTTAAGCACTACTGTGTTCTCAATTGATTGGATTTTCATATGTTCCATGAATTTGCTTGCATTCTTGGTCTTTATTTTTCTGCGTTTTTTTGTACGTCAGAATGCTAAAGTATGATGTTTTTTTATTGCACTCATGCTGTTTGACGGTGTGCCTACACCTACGTGTTTCATCTTCAGGTTCTGGGCAAGTTAAACTTCTTTTTAAACTTGTTGATAATTGTGCTTTTTGGTTGTATAATTAGTATGCTAATGAAATGATATTTCAATGCTTGGTGCTATCGCTTAGTTAGCCTTTGATATAAGTTATAATTTAACATTCCCGGGAATATGACATTGGAATAATGTTTCACATGTTTAGTATAAGTTTTAAAAAATTATTCGCAAACATAAAATATGTTCGGGAATAAATTTAGTGAATGAAAGTTAAAATTCTATTCCTATGTGTAAAGGTGGGAAAGAAATATTCCTGGGAATGAGATTCTCGGAAATGTAGTTTACCTGGCAATAAAACATATCATGAACCAAACGCTTTGCGATGAGCAAAGTTATTGTTTTTTTTTTTCTTTTTATGTTTGATACATTCATCAATATGTTTTGAAGATCTAATCGGTTATTATGCTTTTCTGTATGCTTGATCTGGTCTAGCTATTTGAAAAGGGTAAAGATAAAACCATTAAGGGCCTATTTGGGAGTTTGGAGGGAAAGGGATGGAAGGAGTTTGAGGTGCAAGGAAGGGGAAAGGGAGGACAGTCTCCCAACTTGCATGGAGGTTTATTTTCTAACAAAATAACCAAAATCTCTCAATTTGGGGAAAATAAAAAAATGAAATAGAGGAGGATTTTGGAGGACTTTTAAATTTTTTTTACATATTTCTTTCTTTTAAAAAACTCTCAAAATGTCTCCCCTTCCCTCTCTTCCCCTCCAAACTTCCAAACAAACCCTTAACAATATCGTGTTGATACTAGCCTGCTTTGTCAGGTTCTGTAATGAAGAAAAAAGGGAATCAACTCATTATGTTCACTTGTTTGCTTCTATGTCTTAAGAAGCTACTATGAATGATGAGAAAAATAATAAAAGTAAGTAAAAACGAAAGTATAAAAACCTATTAATGAAAATGAAGGGTCTTTTTTCTATCTCTTTTTTTTTTTTTGTAAATACTATATGACAGTTGTTTGGTATTTTCTTCATATGTATTAATTCATAGTATTTCTCATACCTCTTGTAAATGAATTTTTAGTGATGTCTCTAACCATATGCTGAGCTTTACTTGTGCGTAATAAAAAGGGTCCAATTTAATGTTAACGATTTGTTGGTGCCATCTTTTTTTTTTCTTTTAACGTAAGCAACCAATTCCTTTTTTAGAAAATTAATAACAATCGAACTCAAGTTAAAATCTTTGTTTATAAGACAATTTATTCTTCAAATAAAAGAACTTTCAATATAAAAGATCAATCTAATTACAACAACTTGTTGAATCTGAATGACTAGTTTTAATCAAAAAATACAAAAGCAAAAAATTTTTAAAGAAAAAGGGATTAAAATCATAATTTGCAGAGTTCAAAGGGTAATTATCCTTAGAGATGGATGCTTTACGGTACCGTGGGGATAAGTCCTCATGCCTTCCCTAGACATAATTGACTCTCGAATCCTATTCTTCTCCTTTTCAAAAGAAAGACCAGTTGTTTTTTAAAAAAAAAAAGCTTTTCCAATGTTTCCCTTTTATAAATAAAAAAAAACATTGGTGGCGACCAAAAAAGCTCTTTCCATCGACCCTGTTGCGACAACCATGACGAATCACCAGAATAAAAAAATAGAGGTAATTTTCTTAAAAAACTAGTGCTAGAGAAGGTCCATATAATTCAATGTATACTTCTCATCGAATTCAAAAGCAAATCTTGCATATCATGTCTAGTAAAGTGAGAAAACTATATCACAGAAGAGATTGGAGTTCTAAATTTTTCACAATTTTGATGAATCACGTTATGAATCTCACAGGAAGCAAATGACTTTTGTTTTGAGGTTTGTAGATAAAAATGGTTGTATACAAGAACGTTTTTTTTTATCTTGTGCATGTTAAGGACACTACGACTATCAATTGTAAAAAAGAATTGTGTAATGTTCTTTCTTGGTATGATCTTGATGTTTCAAAGATTGGTGGCCAAAGGTATGATGGTGCTAGTAATATGAGAGGGGAGTGGAATGGATTACAAGCATTATTTCTCAAAGATTGTCTTCTTCTTATTACATACATTGCTTTGCACATATGTTAAAACTTGCTTTGGTTGCTGCTTCTAGAGAATTTATTATAGTCCATTAGATTTTTTCAAACTTAACTTTTGTTGTCAATATTGTATGTTCCTCTAGTAAGCGTCACAAGGAGTTATTACACAGTGTCAAGTTAGATGAGATAACACTTTTTCTAGAGATTGGTGAACTTAATACTGGTAAAGGAAAAAATCAGATTGGATTTTGAAATGAGCTGGAGATACTCGTTGGAGCTCACATTTTTCTTCTATTTGTAATATGATAAATATGTATGATGCAACTTGTGTGGTTCTTCAAAAAATTATAGTTGATTAATTGATCAACTTATTCTTAAGTGGATTTTGATGCTGCTTATAATATTATGACTTCATTTGAGTTCATATTGATTTTACACTTGATGAAAGAGATTATGTGAACTACCGATTGTCTTTGTCAAGCTGGACAAAAAAAGTCCCAATATATACTTAGGGTGCATTTGGAAGAGCATATAAAGAGCTTATGAGTATAACTTTTAAAAATAAACTTATGTAAATAGTTTATGAAAATAGTTTATGGTATTCTCACAAGCTCTTTTTAGCTTATTTCCTTAAGCTTGTCAGAGAAGCTTATGAAAATAAGCTATTTTTAGCTTATTTGAAAAAGAGCTTATTGAATAAGCGCTTAATTAAGTTGTGTACCCAAACGCACCCTTAATGCTATACATCTACTCCGCACAACAAATGTATTGGTTCGGAAGTTGAGATATAACAGTTGGCAGAATTTATTGAAAACTATGACATTGTTTTCTGAACAACATGGTATTTGATCATCTTGATTTTAATGCTACTTATATAGCGCATCCAGAGCACTCTCGTCGTCAAAAGCATCACATCACAATGGAACATCATTTTAGAGTGAATATATTTTTAGTCATAATTGATAAGTAATTGCAAGA
The DNA here is from genome assembly GCA_039655645.1 of Ammopiptanthus mongolicus. NCBI lineage: Eukaryota > Viridiplantae > Streptophyta > Magnoliopsida > Fabales > Fabaceae > Ammopiptanthus > Ammopiptanthus mongolicus. The sequence goes on along the minus strand of CM077351.1, from coordinate 17,133,764 downwards.
ATTGAATCACAAGTTCACTAAGCAAGCAATGAAGCTTTTAAATCTAAGCACTAGTTTAGTTCCTAACGATGTTTACAAAGAATTTAATATGCATGGTACATGTGGGCTTGTGAACAAATTCTATCATATGGATTTTAGTAAGCAAGAGAAGATTAATTTGAGATTTCAACTTCAACATTTTATTCTTGATGTTGTTAGCTATTCAAATTTGAATAATCTGTCATCTATGTCTGAATTGTGCGAAGTTTTGGCCAAAACAGGGGAGACAAATACATATTACTTGGTTGATCGAGTAATTCACCTTATCTAATTAACTCTTCCAGTTTCTACATCTACTACATAAAGATCATTTTCAGCAATGAAGATAATCAAGACAAGATTGCGTGATAGGATGGAAGATGAATTTCTTGTAGACAATATGGTGATTTATATTGAAAAAGAAATAATTGAAACTTTTAGTTTTGATCAATCATTGATGATTTCAAGTCTTTAAAAGAACGAAGAACAACACTTTAAATGCACATATATTTTTTCTTTTATATATTTTTTTGTTGGTTAAAATACCATTTTGGTCCCTTAACTTATTTTTTAGTTTCAATTTGGTCCCTTAACTTTTAGAAGTTTCAATTTGGTCCCTTAACTTGTCTCTGTTAACACAAGTTAGTCCTCTCCGTCAATGGCATAAACAAATGATTTTCAAATTGGTCCTTTAAATTGTTAACAAGTTTCAAATTGGTCTCTTAACTTTTAAATGAGTTTCAAATTGGTCCTTTAAATTGTTAACATGTATGGCACTTTCGTCACTTTTGCTTATGTTATTGACTGAGGGACTAACTTGGGTTCACAAAGACAAGTTAAGGGACCAAATTGAAACTTTTAAAAGTTAAGGGACCAAATTGAAACTAAAAAATAAGTTAAGGAGCCAAAATAGTATTTTAGCCTTTTTTGTTACTGTATTAATATGTTATTTTGACTTTGATAAAATTATACATATTTCATATAAATTTTAATTACATTATTTTAGTTAATAGTTAGTGGCTCCCCTAAAATTTTCAATCAAAATCCTCCATGTTTAAGGTGGATCACTCGATGAAATGAGAAGGGAGAACGAGAATGATGAGAAAAGAAGATGAAGAATCTAAAGTAACTCTAGTTGTTTGGTTCTCACCTAAGCTTACTCAGGTAAGACATTGTTGAAGGCTACAAATGAGGGATAGTGGCAAGTCAATTGGTTTTTAATGTGTCATTAATTTCAACCTTTGCGAATGTTAGGATGGTGTTGCTCATCCCTCTCCATCACAAAACGCTCGCAAAATATTAGTGCTAATTTGTTTTGTTTTTTAAAAAAAAAATATTTTAAGTTCAAAGTATTAAGTTATTTAAAAATAGTTAATAATTAATTAGGGCTTTAAGCGGATTTTATCCCAGTCACGAATCCGGTGGATCCGAACCTAACCAGTTTTGATGGTTTTAATTGGTTCATCGGATTGGATTTTAAATATTGAATCCGAAGATAATCGGTTCAAATATCGGATTTAAAAAATTTGAAGCCATCCAATCCGAACCGAATCAATGACATAAAAATAATATATTATTATCAATTTTATTATAATGTTATTATTTTTATTACAAAAATATATATATTAATCCTAAAGTCTAAAAAATACTAAAACTTTTTAGAACCCTTGTCACTCCGGACCCCACTACAAAGGAAATCTACTCTTGTTTCATTACATGGTTTCAATAAGGAGTTGTTTCCATTTAACCACATTTAATGTATTATCAATTTTCTGTAAGTGTATTAATTTTTCTTTATTTCCCCCCTGAATTTTAGACTTTTTTCAAAAATTAAAATTAAACTAAATTAATTGAAAAAGGATAATCCAATAATCTGAACTAACCCAACTTTAATCGGACTGATTCGGTTTGGATTCATACAAATTTTTTGCAAAATTCGATCCCAACCAATCAATCAATATTAATCATATCGGATGTTAAATTATCCCAAATCTGATCCAAATCGATCATTACAACCCTATATTTAATACGACAAATAAGTAGCACTACTAGAAAAGCGCCGAATAGCGACCAAATTTAGCACCGAAAAGCATCAATGCTAATAGGGAATGTAATAGCGATGAGAATAGTGTTTTTAGAAAATTGGTAAATGGTTGCCTCTTAGCAGCCGCATTAGCGATCTATGGAGTTGGTCACAACCCTGGCGGTTGCTAAATCAGTCCCTAACTTGAAAAATATAAAAGTCAAAGATGTTGACTATATTGGCAACCGAATTGGCGATAGGTAAACGACTCTTTTATAGCGACCGATATGAGTTTGGTTGCTAAACTAAATTTTTATCGGTCGCTATATATATATATATATATATATATATATATATATATATATATATATATCCCTAAAACTATCAAGCGGGACTCCTTCCCCCCACATTTCTCCTTCCCACTCTCACAAATCCTTGCACTCCCTCTCCCTTTCTGCCTCCGCGAGGACCACTGCAGCCTAATGGTAAGTTTCCTTTCTTCCCTTTTTTTTGTTTCTCTTCCTTCTTCGAACCCTAACCCTCTATTTTTATATTTCTTATTTTTTTTATTTTTTAGTCCCTGTGGAAAACACCACTAAGGACCACCACAACGAAGAGGTATGCTCCATTGCCACCATTCGTCTCCTCTTCCTCTCGCCTATTGTTGCTTGTTTTATTTGACGACTCATCTGGAACCCTTCTGCAGATCCGCCCTCGAAGTCGTGTCTTCCACCGTCGCAATTGTCACTGTCGTTGTCTTCCACCCGCCAAGTAGAAAAAGACCTTTGTTCCTGAGCTACGAAGAGGTACGTTTTGTCCTCGATCTGAAGCACTTTGTCGGGCATTTTCAAATTGAAGCAGATTCTAGAAATATTTGAAATTTTCTCCCTCTCTGTGTTTGAATCGGATTTTAATCGGGCACAAACATATCTGTTTGTTTGATGAAAAGGGATCTCTTGAGACTTTTGTATGGATGCTTTGCTTTGCTTACTAAGTTTCAGTAATGGGTATTTAGATATGAATAACACTATTCAGTATGAATAATGTTTAATAGCATTTTTACGAATATATTTCTTTTACACTTTTTTCCCTTACTTTACTTTTGGTCTGTGATTTTTGTTCAATATATCTTTTTATTGGTTCAAATCCTTTCGTCAGTGATTCGGTTTAATGCTATTCGTACTGAATAGCATTGCTCTTTAGATACACACTGTTGTTCTTTCTGGAAACATCAAAGGTGAGGCTAATAAAAATCTTATTTATATTTTTAATAATTACTTTTAAATTCAATGTAAATATTAATTGTTGACCCGAATTCAAATTTTTTAAAAAGAGTTTATTATATGGTCCAAATGATTCCCTTGGGCTTGGTACTTAATAAAAAAAGTATTAAATAAAAACATTAAATGCATTCAATATTTTGGAAAAACATTAAATGCGCACCTTCAATAATTTTTAACCATTAGAAAAATTATTAAAAATATGGACTTGACTCTTCTAAAGTGAGAAAGTAAGGGGTTATTCACTATGATTTGATTAACTACATAGAGATCTCAATCCACAAAATGATCTAACGGTGGATAATTATTTACTTTCTCATTTTAGAGCTCCACTTACTTTAGAGGATTCAAATTCTAAAAATATTTATAAAGAGCGATTAGAAGATTTATTTATTAAATTACAAATTCTTTCAAATTATTCTTATTTGAATATTCACAATTAATTTATGATTCTTTAAAAATTACAATTGAAACTAAATTTTAAAGAATGTGATCATAAGATGTCCACGTTTTTTTATAACACAAGATGTCTACTTTAAATGAATAAATAAAAACAACTCATATACTATATATATCATTTTTATTTAGTTTTATAATTAATGTGAAATTAATTTTTAGTATTAAATGTTAACTCGCCTTCCATATGAAGTTTTTTTTTGGGTTAAAATTTACTTTTAGTCATTTATCTTATTTTTGGTATTTGAATTAGTCCTCTATCTTTTAAAATGATCCATGTTTTAGTCCCCTAAGTCTAGGACGTTAGCCACTCTTACCCTTTCGATCATTTCCTTTAGTAACGTTGTTGATTTTAGCAATGTGCCAGTTAACATAATGATTTGGGCAGTTGAGTTGACATGCACGTCCTCCACCTGATAATATGTGCTAGAACCACGTGGGAGGATCAAATCGAAATCAAAAAATAAGATAAAAGATCAAAAATATATTTTAGTTCTTATTTCTCAGTGGGTCTTCTCTCTCTAAAAGTGTCTCTTTCTCTCTCTCTTGAGTTGTCTCTTTCTATCTCTAGAACTTCAAAGCATTCAACTGCAAATCTCAACACTGTTCCCCAGATAGGTCTTCTAATTCCCTAAATCTCAACCTTAAACGACGCCTCTTTATTTCCATGTCCATTAATTATCAACAGTAGGACTCTTCCATCATCTCACAATAACAAGAAGAAGAAGATCCATCCTTCATTTGTGTCAAACCCGAACCTCGATTCGGTGGCCTGATACAAAATCTCTTCTCTTTTATTTATTTCCTTCCTTCAATTTTTTTATCGTTTTGGTTCAATTTGTTCAAATTCTTTGAGTTTTTTATAAGCAAAAATATATTGATAGAAAGCATGAATGATTCATTACTGGGTATCCAAGTACCCGCAAAAGATATATTAAAAGCTTCACTTTTTATTGTGAAAGTTTCAAAATTTAGTGCTTATTAATACCCAATTGAATATATATAAAGTTGAAAGTGTATAAAGTTGTTTTTCTTAGTGTCTTGTAGGATCTGTATTTTGCTATTGTGTTAAGGGGTTTTGAGTTTTTTTTGTTGAAATTGTATAGCTGATAGTTTTTGGTCAAATGCTTTGAAGTTCCAGGAAGAGAAAGTTCCAGATCAGTTCTTGTTGCAAATTAAAAAAAAAAAAAAAACTCATTTACTGAATAACTATTTTTTTCATAAAGCAATCGGTCTGTGACAATTTTTCTGATAACACGGATTATGATTATCTGTCACATAACTTGTATTAGGATTATCCATCTTTCCTATGCTATGATGCAATTGATTGTGTGCGTCGCCATTCATTTTTTTCATTTTTACAACTTTCATTTTGGTCCTTGTAGTTTAAAAGTTAATGCTTTCTTCATTACCCTTAATAATTTTGGGATAAAAGTTATCCTACCCAACTAGAATGCATCACCTCAATTAAATGAATCATGTTTGGACCACCTAGACAAAATAAATTACATTTAAGGTACAGGAAAATTCACCTTAAAAGTTCTGTCCGTCTATAATATCATTAGTGGGGTTATGTGAGGTGGCTAATAAATGTCTATTTGGAGCCTTTCCAATATATCATCTTCCTTAACCTTCCTTCCTCCCTCATAGCTCCCCCAAACTATACCCTCCCTTCCCCCGTCTCCACTCTCCTGCACCACCAAACTCCCAAGTACACATTTTTCTCCTTCACTATACCACCGCTGCCATGGGTTTGTAGGCATGATTTCTTGGAAATTAGAATTATGTCTAATTAATGTTGGATTGTGTCTTGGCAATGGTTTTCTTGTTCGTTGTTTTATTTACCATTGAAATTATTTTTTATGTGGTTTTAGTTGATTTATCTGTTTTCATACGGTTATTTCAGAATTATAGTGTTTTCATTTATCTAGGAGGGTGGGCAAAGCAGACTTATCATCATTGATTTTTTTTCTCTCCCGATAATAGGACAATTTATTAATAAATTCTAACCTTAGCATCATAGTGCTTAACTCTATCCACCTTCTAAGAATGGTTGAAGAGCAAGCACACAATCATGTGCTCCTAATTAGAATATAACCAAAATAGAACATCATTGATTTTGCTTAATTAAATTTCTTTAGTAGACTAGTACCAAATAAATGTACTTGTGTCTATAAGTTTTCAGTTCAAACATGACATTACTTTTCCTCCAAAAAACGAAATTTGAAATTATCTATGTAATAGGATGTGTATTTTAATTAATTGATCGGAAAAGTGAAAATGGTTGTATGCAATTAATGTAATTAGCTCCATAGTTGTTTACTCAGTTATGTTTTTTTTTTTTTTTTTATCAACAACAACAATATATATTATAAAAGTATATAGGGTACTCTAATCCTTACCTCAATTCATCCTAAAGATGCATATAGCTCTAAACAGACAACCCACATACAGCACACAATAAACCAGTGTCTTTTTTAACCTTAACAGAAAACCAGCAAACCTAAGACCCTTCTACAGACCCTTAACATGGCCAAAGTTATAACAGAAACAGAAAGCCATCGAAACAGCACAATAAACAGAAAAGAGGACTACATAGCAAGACAATTCAATATGGGCTACAACATCAGACCAAGAACGAATTTTTCTCAACTTTCCTTTAGATGATGATAAGTTGATAAGTGATAACCATCCCAATATAATGCTTGTACTTGTACTTTCAATATGCTAACTGCTGTACTTTACTTAGTTATATGATTCAGCTATTTTCCATTCGTGCCAACACGGTCTCTTTATCTCTTGAAAATTTGGATTCATTTCAAGAATATTTCAGGATGGATTCTTCAAAAGGTACAGAAAGGAGGACTACAGACATTGTGGTGTATGAAAGAAGAAGAAAAGGCACTAGGTCTGGAAAAAGAGTATCATCTCCCAATGAAAACATTTCCCCACATTCAGAAGCTCCTATGGCTAAAGCTAATTCCTCCCTTGAAATTGGAGATGATGGCGTAAGTTTTGTTTTACTTTACAATTTCTGCTATTAATATTTTCTATCACGCATGAGTTATAAGGTGGATGGGTTAGTCTGGAGGAGGGACATACGGTTTGGAGTGATAATTAAGGAGGTCATGAGTTCAACTCCCCCACTAACATAACACATTAATTACTAATATTTGTTGATGAAAAAAAAATACTTTCTATCACGCGCATGCATTGTTTGTCTTCAGCCACACGACAAGTTAACATGACTCATTCTAATTTTGTAGCATGTTCCTTAGGAAGTTTTTAGTTTATACGTTGCATGTACCTTTTGTAATGTTTTCATACAGTTCAGAAAAGAACTTGCATGGTTGTGTTTTATCTCAAAAGGATTCCTATCTCTTTATCCAATTATCAGTTAGATGGATGCCGAGAACTGCAATGAAAACATGCTTGTAAGTCTTTGATGTTACTGTTTCAAAATATTCTTAACCGGTTAAGAGTTTTGCTTCAGTCAAGGAGAATATGCAACGCAGCAATAACATTCCAAAATATATAGATGTGGTTTTACTTTGAGAAGAAATATTCAATGAGAGATTTCATCAACTTGTTCTTTATTTTTGCTATATATACTACTACAATATTTTTATGTTTTGTACTTCCTTCAATATTTTCTCTTGGTTAATTTATTATTTTTCCGGTTTTGATTGGAAGATGAGAAGGTTCAGTGATGTTGCTCTGTTGGTTTTGTTACTTTTGTTGGGTTCAATGTTGGGATAAAAGTTTGGTCTTATTGTTTTCGGTGCTGTTATTTGAACATCAAAAGTTGACAACAAATTCGACAACATTTTATATGGTTAATGTCGTTCAAAAACGTGATTAATGATGTGTTTTGAGTTTGGTTAATGGATATACAAGTTATCGCAACTCATTAACTATCCGCTGAACTTCATTAATCACAATTTTGAACGTTATTAACCACGATTTTCAGGTGTTCAAAATTTTGAACTTCATATGCATATTTGAACACCTGAAAATCGTTGTTAATAACGTTCAAAATCGTGGTTAATGAAATTCAGTAGATGGTTAATGAGGTGCGACACCTCGTATATATATTAACCAAACTCAATACTTCATTAACCACGTTTTTGAACTATATTAACCATGTAAAATGTTGTCGAATTGTGTTGTTAATTTTTTTATGTTCAAAAAACATTTCTCTATTGTTTTAGTGCATGTAGTATATTTTTCTCCAGCCGGAGTTATTATGATGGAACATTGTATTTTGTGGCATGCTGCAAATGATAGTTGTGATTTGTGGTGCCAACATAGTTGGGATGACCTTCCTTATTGTGATGTCTTTACATGTCACTTTTTCGTATGTTTTTTCTGGTTTTTTTGTATATGGGTTAGAGTATCCCTTGTACTCTAATTAGTACATTCATTTGCTTAAAAAAAAAATTATTTCTTGGTTAATTAAAAAAAAAATGTTTAATTACTTTCTTGGTCCTCAAACTATTTGAGAATTTTTGAATAGGTCCCTAAACTAAAAAAATTTGTAATTGGGTCTCCGAACTTATAAATACTTTGTAATTGGGTCTCTGTATTTTAAACCTTTGTAATTGGGTCCCTGAACTTGTAAATAATTTGTAATTAGGTCCCTGGGATAGGAGAATAACTTTATAATTAGAGTACTGTATAAATCTCTTACGAGGTTTATTTTCGGTATTGGAGGTTAATAGAACCATGAGATCAAAACAATAACAAAGGTTTTAAAAATGTCTCATATCTCAGGGACCTAATTACAAATTATGAACAAGTTCAGGGACCCGATTACAAACGTTTAAAGTGCATAAACCCAATTACAAAGTATAACAAAGTTTGGGGACCCAATTACAATTTTTTTTAGTTCAGGGACCTATTTAAAAATTCTCAAATAGTTTGGGGACCCGTGGAGTAATTAAACCTAAAAACAACAACAATTTTATGTTTTTAGATACAATATAAATCACGTGATGTTGGTATGAGTTGCATGTGTTCCTTTTGACTATAAGGGCCCGTTTGATGGTCAGGATAAGGGAGGCAGGATAGGATAAGCTATCCTGTCCTGTTTTAATCTGTAGTTTGGTGAACCAGCAGGATAGGATAAGCTTATCCTGTTAGCTTATCCTATCCTGTTGCTTAGTTATAATTCTATCCTGAGGGTGGAGCTGGGTTAAAACCAACAGGATAGGATAAGAAAATGCTTTCTTTTATCTCTTACCTTTAATATTGTTATTATTTAATTACGGTTTCAAACCTAATTAGTCAACCTTAATACTAATTAAAATATGTGGTTTAATGAACAATTTTTATAAAAAGTGAAAAAAAAGTTAATTTTTTATAATTTAAAAAAATGGACTAATTTATAATTAAAAAGTCAAAAATATATATTATTAAATATTTTTTAATTTAAATGTATAAAACAACCACGTAATATTAAAATTTATTTTTGAAAAAAAATGTAATTTTGATATAAGGATAATTTTATCATTTGTGGATATTTTATATCATATCCTGTCATTATCTGATGCAAATCAAGGGTGCGTTTGGGTACACAGCTTAATTAAGAGCTTATTCAATAAGCTCTTTTTTAAATAAGCTAAAAACAGCTTATTTTCATAAGCTTCTCTGACAAGCTTATGGAAATAAGCTAACAAGAGCTTATGGGTAGGCCATAAATTATTTTTATAAACTATTTGCATAAATTTATTTCCATAAGCTATTCTCATAAGCTCTCTATAAGCTCTTCCAAACGCACCCCAAACATTGGACAGGATAAGAGCTTATCATGCTCATATCCTATCCTATCCTTATCCAGCTCTCATATCCTATCCATCCTTATCCTATCCTGACCACCAAACGAGCCCTAAGTTCTTCTTCCCATGGATATGCATATTGGCAATTTTATGGCTATTTAATTTTGCAAGATTGGGCATAGATTTTATTTTATCATAGACGCTACTAATATCAAGTGGCATGTGGAGCAACACCAAAGTAATGAACATAGTAGTCAAGCTTTTAGGGTAAAAATTGCTTGGTTTAAAGATATATTTTATTTTCAGTACTATTTCCCCCCTGCTCCATTGACGGAGGAGGGCCTATGTAAAGTTAGTTTGCTATTTTGACTGATAGATTTGTTCTAGTTATCCGATGACATAGGAAGTCATGTAATTAATATTGTAATCTGGTGTAAATAAGTATGATCATAGCTTGATCAAAAAAATAAGTATGATCATAATTAAAGTATATGAAATATTTGTATCTTTTGCATAGAGATGAAATTAATATTGTATTTATCACCAGATCCTTTTGCCTCGCAAAGGTGTTACTGAATAAACATTTATAGATCAAAATGCTATAATTGATAATCTCGACCATAAAAACTTAATATTTTTGTAGAGTTACTTTGAATGTGTGATTTGTCATGATGGTGGACACTTGCTGTGTTGTGAAGCTTGCCCTCGTACTTATCACCTTGATTGTCTTGGTCTTGAGGTATGCATTCATTTGGTTATGCAATTAATTAGTCTATTCGCTTATTTTTCTTTTACTTGATCTTAAGGTATGCTTAATTATATTTAATTTGTTTTAATTGAAGTCTGTCCCTAAAGGAGAATGGCTATGCCCAAACTGCTCTCATAATGATGAGCTTTCAAAGTCCACAAAACTTTCCAAGAATTTGGACTCTAAGGAAGGCGTCTCATCTAAGAAAGTACAAGAAGATTCTTTCTGCTCGGATTCAAAACGCAAGAAAAGATCAAAGTTTGCCAACTACTGATAATAGGTATGTTAACAGTCTTGAGCCTCTATATATTTCTACTTTCTAGCTATATATTTCTAGCTTTGATAAAAAATTAACGCTTGTGCATTTTAGTTGTATTAATTTTTTTGCCCTTTGTTTTTAGGATTGATTAAATATTGTATAAACTTTGGTCCATAGATCATAGTGGTATCAAAAGTTTGAGTTATGATGGGGTTTTTGGGACATATTTTTCTTGTTTATTCTTAATGGTTATTGTCCTTTTTTGGGACAGGACTATAGTAAATCATATACCATTATCTAGGTTAGTAGCCGTATTAATTTTACTTTGGTCTTGCTCCCTTTTTTTTATTATTGATCTTCTATGTAGAGTATCCCTTATATTTTCAATCAATATATTTTTTGCTTATGAAAAAAAAAGTATTGTATAAACTTATTTAAAAAAAAAAACTATACAAAACATTTGAGGCCTAAATTTCTAGTATTGCTGTATGACCTCGGCAATTGGTTGGTTATATATATGTCTTCAAAAGTACTGCTGGAAGTTGCAACTGTTGGCAACAATCTAAACAAGTTATATGAGTTATGATAGTTATTAATTTGACACATCAACAAACTGAAAATAGTAGCCAAAGCAACTGAAAACAACAATTCGTTGTCTAATACTGTAGAAGTTTCCTAAAGTTTTTTTTGGCTACTGAAGAGAATGATTTTGAGTCTAGATGTTTCAGAATAGTTTGTAAGCCACCCATTTCTTTATATGTCTCTTTCGGTATATATGTTATGGTGGGGGAAGGTGCTATTGAATGCGGTCCTTTTCAATCATCCTTATCTACATGTTTTCCATTTGTAAGGCACCTAGGAAAATTTTAAAATGTTGGAAATAATACAAAGAAGATTTGTGTGTGTGTGCGGTGGGGGGATGAGAATTGCAAAAAGATTCCTTGGGTGAGTTGGTACTTGGTAGAGAATATGCAAGGAAGAAGGATGGGGCCTAAGGGTCAAAAATTTGGAAAAAAAAATGATGAACTTAATTAGTTTTATTGGGGAAATGGAGGTGGAGGATGACTTTGTGATGTAGAGTTAAATATGGGATCTTTATAGAAGGGTTGAGGACATGGACATGTATATTGGGGGTCTTCATGGTGGAGAGAGATTTGGAGGTTCGATGGGGACATCACATCACAAAATGCATGGTTGAATGGAAGCTGTATACAAAATACTGAAAAATCGGAAGAATACTTATAAAAAAACTTATTTTTGGTGGGAATATTTGATTGGATCGGAAAGTCTAAAAGATAAATTTCAAAGACTTTATACTGTATCAGATGAACAAAATGAATTGGTGTGCAATATAGGGGCTTGAGAGCAAGTTGGAAAATGAGTTTGGTGTTTAAAATAGAGGCGGCATTTATTCCACTAGGTGGAGGCATTAAAATATGAGTTGAAAGAGATGCTAAAAATTTCATTTAACAAGGGATAAACAGAATTTTAGGGTGCACGTGGAAGGGACGTATTCTGAAATTTATTCTTTTATGAAAGCCTATAAGTTATTAAACCAGTCCACTATTTTACAGAATGACAACTGGTTTAGGGTTTGGGTTAAGTATATCCCTAGGAAGGTTTTTTGTGCTTTTTTGTGGAGATTATTACAAAATAAAATCCCAACTAAATTTAGCTTAGAAAAAAGAGGCATTTTAAATGATGATCCGACCTTTGGTGTGTTAGATGCAATAAGGAAAAGGAAGATGCAACTCATTTATTCATTAGATGTGAGTTTGCATATAAGATTTTGTGTGTTGGGTGCTACAATTGGTGGGGAATTTCGGCAGTCACCCCAAACAATTGTGTAGAATTGATTAGGCAATATGAAGGTTCGATTGCAGAAAAACATTTTGCTGGAACATGATTAGTGGTGTGCTATGCAATAACTTGGACCTTATGGATCTCAAGGAACAATATCATTTTTATCCATCAAGTAGTGATAAACGTTAGCATCCTGGAAAAAATGCAGGCTTTGTTAAGGGGTTGGTTATCTTCTAATGGGAAGTTGGGAAAGACTTCTTTCTTAGATTGATGCAATAATCCTTTAAAGTGCTTAGTTGTGTAGTCTTGACTATATCCTTTTGGATTTTGCTTGGCTGGTTGTTTTCCTGCTGTCAGTTTTCTCTCTCCCACACTTGGCAAACTATTGGGCATGATAATAGCAAATCTTTTGTAAATTTTGTTTGAGCGTGACAAAAAACACACATCAAATGGTTCCATCCAGTCAACATATTCCTAGTGAAAGGTAGATTGGAAAGGATATATGTACAAATTAGACGTATTAAACCAGCTTCTCTCTTGAAGTAATTGATCTTAATGCCATTGCCAAGTTATTTTGGATATTCTAAGTGAAATATAAATTGTGTCATTACTTTCTAATAAGTTGTTTGTCATGCTATTAACAGGTTGGAAGGGAAAATGTGGCAGCAACCTTGGGCATGGGCCAGAAACTTTCATTAATTGGAGAATTACAGTTTATTTTTAGTCAAGGTTTTAAATTACTTTTCACAACTGTAATTGCAAGTGTAATATTGTGATTTTGGTGATATTCGCAACTGCAATGCTTTGAGAATGTTATTGTAAAATGAATGACTCCAAAATTCTATTGGTAGTGTTACTTATAACCATGGGGATGTTTAGTCATGTTTTTCTGTGTTTAAAAACTTTACTGATATAATACATTGAAATGAGGATTTTAAATAGTCTTGCATGTTTCAGACTTGTAGGTACTGTGAATACCCTATTTTGTCCGGATATGTTTTTTATTTTGAAAATCATAAAAAAAAGAAAAAGAAAAAAATAAAACGAAAAATAAAAATAAAAAGTAAACAAATGAGGTTTGGTGTTCGAATTTTTGTAACAGTCAGCAGAGATGAAGAGCCTCACATTTTCACACCTAATGTCCCATGAGATACAAATTGTAACCGTAGGAAAGTCATGAAGTGTTTTTTTAATGGGGAAATCAATCACTCTTTAAAAGCCAGGTAGTAGGTTACAGAGCAGGAAGCCATCATCCATTTTCGGTTGAAGAAGAACTCATTCAATGAAAAGATTCTCTTGAGGGGAACTGTTACACATTGAAAGGAATTACTACTCCTATAATTGCTAATTTAAATCATGGGTTAATGGGGTGTAATCAGTTACAAAAAGGGAGTATGTGAGATTATGTGTGTATAAAAAGAAGGGGACCGATTCTGAAGCAGGGGGGATCTCCATCTTTCTCAATCTTTGCTTCTGCTCCTTCTTCTTTTTTGTTCAAAAAAACAATTTTTCCATCACAAACAATCAATCTCAGATAACAAAAACAAAAGGAGATCCAAAGTCATAAAATCTCCACCGCCATCTTCCACCGCACACGCTGTCGTCGCTGCCAGCGCCGGTCACTGCAGTCGGACCCCGCAAACAGAGCACGTTGCCGCCGCTGCACCAGGTCCCAGCCACCGCGAGCACGTTGCCGCCGCTGCACCGTCCGGACCCGCCGCCGTCGCGCCTCGCTACGCTCCCCGCCACGAGCCGCTGTCCGTCACACCCCAATCACCACCTAAAAGCTTCTTCTCTGTTTCACGTTGCAAGGTTCAGAGACCTTTCCTTTGTTTTGCTTCTTTAATTTTGGCTGATAGTTCTCTGTTTCTCTGTTTCACGCTGCAAGGTTCAGAGTTTATAATGGGATAGTTAAGTTTAGTTGTTTTGTTGGGCCAAATCCTTGGGCTCAGAAGTTTTTGGTTTGACTAGTAATTATTGTTTCATTATCTATTTCATAGGATGCATGCAACTCAGACTTCCTTAAACCCCTTTTTTTTAAAAAAAAAATAAATATTAATTGCATAGGATGCATGAGTTGTACAACTCAGACTTCCTTAAACCTTAAGCTGTTCTAAAAATATAATTAACAATAATTTCATAGGAGGCATGAGTTGTACAACTCAGATTTCCTTAAACCTTAATATTAATTTCATAGGATGCATGAGTTGTACAACTCAGAATTCCTTAATCCATTCTAAAAATAATAATAACTTAATAGGATGCATGAGTTGTACAACTCAGAATTCCTTAAACCTTAAGTTGTTCTAAAACAATAATTAACAATAATTTCATAGGATGCATGAGTTGTACAACTCAGAGTTCCTTAAACCTTTTTCTAAAAAATAATTAATATTAATTTCATAGGATGCATGAGTTGTACAACTCAGAATTCCTTAATCCGTTCTAAAAATAATAATAATTCAATAGGATGCATGAGTTGTACAACTCAGAATTCCTCAAATAAAAATCCATCTACTAATCAACCGTTTTTATGAGAACTACGTAGCTTTGAATTCCCTATCATACCAAGGGATACGTAGGAGTAGAATTAAACATTCTGTCAAGCTAAAACTATCTTTTCTTAATTTTTGTGTTTATTCGCTTTATTTTCTATTTTCAAAATGGGTAAAATTAATATATCTTAAAGTTATTAAAAATTTGCACAATTAACTTGAGGTACCGTTCTTAATACGGGCGATGTAGGGTGCTGATACCTTCCCTACTCGTAATCGACTCCCGAACTCAAACTTTTTTTTTTAGCCCAGTTTTCCTTCGATTATTGGGTTTTCCAATATTTTCCCAAATTAAAAATGTTGGTGGCGACTCCCCTGATCCTATCTTTTCTGATGGCATCCGGACGGGACGGTCGCGACAGGTACCCAAATGTACAGGTGTAACCTTTTAACAGAGGAATTGGGGTCCGTGGATTATCACCTAACATTCTTGTATAGGCTGTATACAACAGAGGTCATGCAATTCAATTTACACGTTTTGAGGAGTATGAGTTGGTTGTTTTTTTATAAACAAATGTATATTAATAAAGAGTATAAGGGGTACTCTAACCCATATAAAAGAGGGACAAAAAGGAAAGACCCTATGTAAGTAGCACATTGCATCAAAACAAGACCAGTAGAGTTGTTACATACACTAGTGCAAAATATGGGATCTACAACAGATTCCTAGATCAGTTATTTAACAATCGATTTTTAAAAAAAAAGGTAGTAACATTTTTGTAATTAAATGAAAACCTTTAGAACGGTTAGAATTATAATCAATGTAGAAACAGTTTTTTTACATCGGTTATAAATACAACCAATATAGAAACAATTTTTTACATGGGTTAGATCATTACATCCGATTTAAAAAGTTTGAAAAAACATTTCATGTTGTGTTACCTCTCAAAAGAATACCCATTTCAGAATACTCAAAACTCCTTCCCCCACCGTGATCCACCATCTCCCTATCCCTTTCCTCTTCGCGACCAAACCCTACGCACATGAACAACTGCGTGAGCCAATATCGTGAGGACCACCACAGCCTCCTCTTTTCTCCTCCTCGCACAAATGCAAGGTCTCTTTGCTCAACCGAGAACCACCGCACGAATGCCAACGTGTGTATCTTTGCTCCACCTCTTTGATTCCTGTCCTCACTCTGAGCACAGGAAGGATCCTCACTCTCTCCATTTGACTTTTTCCATTTGGGTTAAAAAACTCTCTCAATCTCTCAAACCCTATATCAAACTTGCAACACATTTGGGTTTCCCTAGCTCTTAGTCTCAATCTCTTCGCCACCACCGCAAACGTGAAGCAAGCTTCTAAGTTCCTCTCACAGTGAGCCCAAGCCTCAAACCTTTTTTGTCCATTTGGTGCATCCTTTCTGCTAAAGGTATGCACTTTATCCACTGTTATATGCCTCAGTTACTAGCTTCACTACTATATGCACTGTATCATGCTTTTAAGCTAATTACTGTGGCTGAATGCTATTTTCTTTTAGTTTTGAACTGTAAATTGTGTGGCCAAGATTGTAATAACTACACGAGTGATTAAATAGATTGCATGACATGTATAAGTATTGCTGAAGTGAATGTATACAGATTAAATCCTACTTTGAAATTCAGGGGTTGAATTGCTCGTCATAATAATTCTTCTACTTTGTGCTTATTTTGTAAATATGCATGTAGTGGTTGCTTGTTGCTTGAAATGGCCATTTTAGGGTCTTGTGATTTGTTTTAGAAAATGTTCCCTTTTCAGTACTAGACGTAGTTGCTAAAAGCCATAGTTGTGTGTATATTTACATAATGTAGTTATGGATCATAGTTGGATCAATACTAGACGCACAAGTGATGAGTATGAGAATGGAGTGCAAGAGTATCGAGAATTTTCTAAAAGAAATCTTCCTGGTTGTAATGGAAGTTTTTGTTGTCCTTGTGTTAATTATTTGAATGAGAGACGACTGGAAGTTGAGAAAATACGAGAGCATCTTATTTATGATGGGTTTTGCAAGAGTTATACAAGATGGACATGGCATGGTGAGTTGTCAGACATATCCAAGTGTGTCCCGAAGAGAGGAGGTTGATGTATATAGACGATTGACTAGAGGAGTACATGATCTGTGATATTGGACCAAAGTCTTTTCGGCGAGCACATGTATATGATACTTTGTGCAGTGATGTGGATATGCCGTCATATCTGGGGTGCACTAGTTTCACAGGGTTGTCAGCGATGTTAAGATTGGTCAATCTAAAGGCGAAAAAATGGGTGGATTGATAAAAGCTTTACCGAATTGCTTGATTTGTTGAAATACATGCTTATAGAAGGAAACACAATGTCGAATTGTAACCATGAGGCGAAGAAGATATTGTGTTTGATGGATATGGAGTATAAGAAAATACATGCATGCCCTAATGATTGCATATTGTACAAGAAAAAGTTTGAAGCGAAGCATGAGTGCCCAGGTGTGGGGTATCACACTACAAAGTGAAGGATGTTGATTCTACTTGTGATGTGAGCACAAAGGGTCCTCTTGAGAAGGTGTTACGGTATCTTCTAATAATTCCAAGGTTCAAGCAATTGTTCGATAATGTAAATGACGCAAAGACCATTAGATGGCATGCATATGAGAAGAAATGTGATAGACAGCTTCGCCATCTGGCTAATTCTTTGCAATTAATGGATGAGAATTGATTGTTTGTTTCCGGATTTCGGCAATGAGCAAAGAAATCTTAGGCTTGGACTTGCTACGGATGGAATGAATCCGTATGAAGTAGTATGCATAGTTCATGGCCTGTTCTCCTGGTAATTTACAACCTACCTCCTTGGTTGTGTATGAAGCACAAATAAATGATGTTATCTATGATGATTTAAGGCCCAAGTTAGCCGGGAAATGGCATAGATGTTTACTTAAGTCCCTTGTTTGAAGACTTGAGAATGTTGTGGAAGGAAGGCGCTGATGTGTTTGACGGGTATTTCAACGAACATTTCAAGATGCGTGCCATGTTATTTTTCACCATCAGTGACTTTCCATCACACAGGAACTTGTGCGGGTATAGTGTTAAGGGTCATAAAGCATGCCCTATATGTGAAGAAGGCACATGCTACCATGAACTGACACATGGAAGGAAGACAATTTACTGTGAGCATATGAGATTTCTCAGACCTGATCACCCGTATCGTAGATTGAGAAAAGCTTTTAGTGGATCCCAGGAGAATGAAATTGCTACGATGGCCTTAACTAGAGAGCAAGTTTATCAAAAGATCAAGGACATCAATGTTTTCTTTGGAAAGACCTAAAAACAGGCTACTGAGAAAAACATATGGAAGAAGTGGTTAATGTTCTTTGATCTTCTGTACTAATGTAAACTTGATGTAAGACACCGTATTGACGTGATGCATATGTATAAAAATGTGTGTGATAGTGTAATCGAAACCCTTCTCAACATTCAGGGCAAGCCAAAGAATGGTGTGAATGCTCGTCTAGATTTGGTTGCGATGGGTATATGAGAGAAGTTAGCTCCACAGTCAGTTAGTAAGCGGACATAGGGTTACTCTTCAAATGTCGAGAGGCTTGGCTCAACGAAAGATCTCAAATTAGTTGGCTTAAAATCTTATGATTGTCAAGTCTTGTTGCAACAACTACTACCAGTGGCTATTCGTGACATCTTTCCTAAAAATGTTAGACATGACATAACTAGGTTGTGCTTATTCTTCAACGCTATATGTAGCAAAGTCATTGACCCTCAGAAGTAGGATGAGTTGGAAAATAAGGTTGCTATTATATTGTGCCAATTGGAGATGTATTTTCCTCTTTCATTTTTTGACATCATGGTTCACTTAATTGTTCATCTAGTGAGGGAGATTAAATTGTGTGGTCCCGTTTATTTAAGGTGGATGTACCCAATTGAGAGATACATGGAGATCTTGAATAGGTATATATAGAATCCACACCGTCTTGAAGCATCTATTGTTGAAAGGTACAATGCAGAAAAAGCTACTGAGTTTTGTTCAGACTACATGTCAGAAGCGGGAGCTATAGGTATTCCTAAGTCTTGTCATGAGGGAAGATGTGCATGTAAGGGTACACGAGGTATAATTGTTAATTAAGAGCATGGGTCGAGAGAAAGTGCTTCAAGCACATTTGTATATATTGAATAACACTGATGAGGTTCAACCTTACTTATCTTCTCATAAAAGCAATGTCAAGGAAAAAAAAACCCCTAAATGAACGAAAAATGGTTGTTGAACGAGCATAACAAGACTTTCTTAAATTGGTTTAAAGAACAAAGTGTGAATGATGATATTTCTTCTGATACATTAAAATGGCTAGCACTTGGGCATAACTTTGATGTCATATGTTGGAGTGGATATGATATCAATAAGTTTTCCTTCTATACAAAGTCCTAGGATAACAAGAGTATCGTGCAAAACAGTGGGATTATAGTCATGGCTGAGTCCATGCATTTCTCTAGTCCATCCATATCTTACTTTGGAGTCATTGAAAATATTTGAGACGTCAATTACACTAAATTTAGAGTACATGTTTTTAAATGTAAGTGGATAGACAGTAATTGTTGTGTACAAATCGATAAATTAGGATTTACATTGATGGACCTTGACAAGATAGCTTATAAGGAAGAGCCTTTCATCATGGCATTCCAAGCAAAACAAGTATTTTATGTCAATGATCCTTCTAACAAAAGGTGGTCAAGTGTTCTCCGAGGAAGAAGCATGCATGGTAGTGATGAAGATCAAGATTCAACTCTTGATATTTCTGACGCTCATTCTTTCTCAACACGGATGCCTACTTTTATTGAGGAAAATGAAGTGAACGATGTACATGGCACTCGTGATGATCATCATGAAGGGATATGGGAGAACATTCCTACTTGACCACGTTTGAAAATAAGTTTTGCTTATCTTATTGTTTCATGATGTTTATGTTATGTTTATCATGATATTTATAAGTTAAGTTGTGTTTGTTATTTATCCATCGATGAGCTACTGACCTTTATTATTTTTTGTCTAAATAGGCAAATGGATGATCCATCGGGCATCCCTCCTTCGCAAAGCGGGTCGGATACTCAGTCTAAAAAAAAGAACGTAGACGTGCCACATTAGTAAAACAGTTGACCCTCGGCCTAGTGGTGATCAGAGGATATCGATTGAGTTTCATCAATCGACTGACAATCCTTTGGGGCAAAAAAGAAAAAAGTTCAAGAGTTTTATGGTCCTCCTTGGTCGAAGCAAGGTTAGTATTGTGACGAAGGATTGGGATCATGTAGAGGAGAATGTGAAGAATCAAATTTGGCAAAGTATCATGGTATTTCAATTTTACCCTCTATGTTTGTATCTATTATATTTAACCATATTGTTATCATACATTAACTCCTCTATTTTGTTGTGTAATGTAGCTCACCTATGATGTGTTCCGAATACTAACTTCCTGAGGAGGAAATGGCTAATATTTGTGGGTGAGTGTTGGAGGGCATTTAAGATGAACCTCACTAGCAGATACATATATGGGTTATTAAGGGACAATTCTCCCTGTGATCGGTGTATAAATTCCTTGATGAGGAGATGTGGCAAAGGTTTGTTGAGAGCCGACAGGACCCTACCGTTCAGGTTATTTGGAGCTATAGTTTTTTATTTGGCCAACCAAATTTATTGTTTTTACTGAATTTAATGGTGTGTTATTTATAACAGGAGAAAAGGACAAAGACACAAATAATTTCGGAAATGAATCTCCACCCCCACAAATTGTCTCATGGGGGCTATGAGTTGCTAGAGGAGAGGATGATGCAAGAAAAGTTGAAACAACGTCAAGAAGCATCCCAATCTGATCCTGTGTTAGTTGTTGATCCTCCATCTCCACCCCCACACCATGAGAAATGGAAGAGAGACTCACAAAAACAATCGCGAGAGTATACATCTGAGCCCACACACCTTGTTGCTGAAAAGATTGTAAGTAAATATTGAATTCTAATTGTAATTGTAACAAGCTTAGACATTGTCTCACACATTTTTGTGAGTTATATGTTGTAGGATTCTCTGGTTGAACAGAGCTCGCAAGGATCCTTTGTTCCATGTGGACATCAAGATATCTTGACTACTACCATTGGGTTGCTACTGGATGGGGTGTGGGCATTCAGCAATACTTAGGAGCACCTTCACGTTATGGCCCCACCCTAGGAGTTGGCACCAGGGAAGAGTTGGAGGTCCTCAGGTCAGAGAGGCGATAGGAGCTTAAACGAAAGTTGAGACATGAGCTGGTATCTCTGGGTCTTTCCTAACAAAACATAAATGTCCAACCTTCTATACGTGTGAGCACAAAGGGGGGGTTGTGCTCATGAAGATATGTCGGAGGAGGAGAACATATTGATGTCCAAGATCAGTGTACATGTGAGTTGTATGTTAATGATCATCCTGATCTCCGTTTAGTCGTAATTGGCAAGGTACATAATTTGGGGCAAACGTACACCACAATAGAATAGAGGATGATAAGGTGAGGATGGTTGTTGAACAGGTTCGAGATGCAAATGCTCGAGTCCCTTTGCCCACTGAGGAGGTTCAAACAGTGGGGCAGGCCACCAATAATTTAATTCCATGGCTGAGAAGACTTGTGAAGCCTGTTTCAGCCAAGGTATTCATAATCAATTATTCACTTATGTCTTTCTCTATTTACAATTGAAATAACTTAACTATGTCTACTAATTAATTCTTTATCTGTGTTGTTTAGGATATCGACGGATGTAACAAAGATGTTCCGACCTATGTAACAAAGATGTTCCTCCCAAAAGGTCGGAACATCAACTTGATATGCTTAAACGTATGTGTTTAGTGGCTATGAACATTGGGAAGCAGCTTTTACAGCTAAATTTGGAACACGATGTCATAGGCAAGCCCACTACTATCCCATTTTATATATATCTAGCAGCTTACCTCATCGTAAGTACAAGTTTACAAGTGATTTAAAATTATGTGTGACTTGTCACTAATTGTTCCTCAATTCAGGGCGCATTGGCAAATGCTGATGAAAGAAATCAAAAGCCTAGATGATTTGTAAGCTTTTATTTGTAATACATTTGTTTTGTGATATGTATTATTACTCTGAAATCTATAACATACTTTATATGAATATTTTTTTTTTTTTATCATAGAGTTGTAGAGGCATGTCATATGTTGGAGGGTAGTAGGCACTCGTCAAGTAGAAAGAAGCCTATGTGGATGTGCCCTAATATAAGTAGTTTATTAGAACCCGAGATTCAATTACAGTTTATAATAGTTACAATAATATATATTTACTCATTATATTCAAATTCGGTATTCATTTGTAGTCTCAAAGACAATGTGAGAGCTATGAGCATGTCATGAGACCTATGCTTAACGTTAGATTAATTATGTTTTTTAGTTGACGAGCTCATGTTTTATCTTATGTTATTTTAACTTGTAGAGATTCAACAATCTGGATTCATTTTCTGAAGAGGAAATTAAAGACCTTCGGGATCATCTTTAATTTGTGACATTATGTATACTTCATATTTAATGTTTGTCAATAGTTTGGATTTGAGATATGTAGTTTATGTTTGAGCTTATTTGTGATTTGACATTATGTACACTTTACATATAGTGATCTCATGTGTAGTAAATTGTATTTTTGTTTAGAATGTATATATGTTTCTGCTTTGATTGCCTGGATTTTTGTTGTACACATTGGCATTTGTTGCCAAATTACTGGGAAGGAATGAAACAAAACAAACCCGCTTTAAAAAAAGATTGAAATTTTACATCGATTGTGACTATAACCAATCTAAAAAAGTGACTAATTCGATCGGTTATAGGACAACCGATGTAAAAAATCACTGCTTATTAGATCGGTTCTATTCGTAACCAATCTAAAAAGTGTTTTCACATTGGTTCAATATCTGATTTAAAAAGTTCCCACATTCTATATCCCCGGAATCTATAAAGTCATTATAACCGATGTAAAATGTATGTTCTAACCGATGTAAAATGTCTAAAGCTAGTGCGGCAGTGATAAGTCTATCCCCATAATTAAATATATATTTTCCACGGTTTAGACTTTAGAATGGTAGAGAAATAATATAGCAGAGTCATGCAACAAGAACACAATATAGTAGAGAATAAATAAATGATACACGTTATGTTTCATTTTCACGTTAGTTCTTTACGTCAATTTCGACCTAACGCTGTCAGTTTTGACCCGACGTGGCTATCATAGTAGTCCCACATGTGGCTTTTGATCTAACACTGTAAGGTCGAAATTGACAGAAAGGTCTAACGTAAAAACGGAACATAACATGTAGGTACAATTTGAAAAAAGAAACTTATAAGACCGATGTGAAAAGTAAAAAAAAAAAGGTATAGGACTATTCAACCTATTTTGCCAACGTAATATTTTCTTCCCTTCTTGAACTCAGAGATGTAAGACTGAATTCTGAACTGAAAGTTCATAGCCTCACCAACACCTTGTTGGGGATGACAATTTGTACCTGTGCGTGGGGATCCCCGCGGGGACTATCCCGAATTGGATCCCGCAGAAGGGAAATTTCTCCCTGCGGGAGCGGGGATGGGGGAGAAAATCCCCCTGAAGGCACTTTGGGGATGGGGATGGGGAATATGCTCCCCACCCCGTGGGATCCCCGACCCTGAAAATATTATTAAAATATCCTTAAAAATATGTGTATATATATTGTAGATATATTTTATTAATTTTAAATATATATTATTTTATTAAGAAAAAAAATATTAAACATATATGTGTACTATTTAAGATTGAACTTGTTACAATGTCTTGGAGGTTGCTTTAACTTCAAATATTTAAGATTTTTAGTGTCTTATTACAATATCTTATGATTGCTTGAACTTAATTAGGTTAACTATTATTATTATTATTTTATGAATTTTCAGTATCCCCGAACTCCCCGCAAGGATCAGCGGAATCCGTGGGGAATGGGAACGGAAGAGAAAAACTCCTCGTGGCGGGAAATGGGGACGGGGAAAAAATTGGGGACGGAGAGCGGGGGAGTACTCCCCGCCCCCGCCCTACCCCATTGCCATCCCTACACCTTGTATTGTAAAATTCAGTCAATCAGAAAATAATGCATACTGCATAATTCATACCCTAAAAAGAGAAATCTGCCAATCCTAAACTCAATCAATGCATACTTCATAATGCATACCCTAAAATTCAATCAACCAGTTCTAAACTCAAACACCTATCCTGCATAATGCATACCCTAAAGGAAAATATCATAGTTTTGTAAACAAAAAAAAAAAAACAACTGAACAACTAAAACCATAATGAGAAATCAGTTACAAACTAGAACTAGAAACCAAAGATGAGATGAGATGGAACACATACCTGCCGGGGAAGAGCTCACGGGATAGATGAGAAACTAGAGAGATGACCTACAAGGGAGAGGAGAAATGAAAGCTTGAAGAGGAGAAATGAAAGCTTGAAGAGATGGAGAAAAGGGATGGTTACTTGAAAAGGAGGCTTGTGGTGGTGAAAGGGGTGGCGCGATGATGAGGATAGCTGTGATGGCTCACAGTGGTTACCTGAAACAGAGGGGTTTTGTGAGAGAGAAGAAGAAGAGAGGGAAGAGGGGGAAGAGAGGGAAGAACGGTGGTTACCTGAAGAGAGGTGGTTGACCGACGTTCTACTCGCTGCAAAAGGAGGAAGAGAGGAAGAAGGAAAAGGGGGAGGAAAGAGGGAAGGGCGTTCGCGTATCAGATCAAAGAAGGAAAAGGGAAAAGTGGGGAACGTACACGTATATTAGGGATTTTACATTTAGCTAGTTCGGTCACTATATCCGTCATAATAAGTAAATAAACACGGTCTCTATTTCCGTCGCTATATTCCCCATGCATATGATTTTTCATTAACACCTTTTAGCGACCGAATTTAAATGTGGTCGCTAATGGCTCCATCTGCCATTCATTTTCACACTATAGCGATCGAAATGTCACAAGGTCGCTAAATATAATCGTTACAAAGAAAGACGTCACTATGTTTGGTCGCTACCTGGTCAACCAAATTAACTTTCAAACTTCACTAGGTAGCGACCGATTTTGTGACCGCTACTGTTTGTGACCGACCGTTTCGGTTGCAAAAGGTCGCAAACTGCAACAATAACAACCTCCAATGTTCGGTCGCTAAATCGATGTTTTTGTGTAGTAAACTATGCACAATTTTGACATAGTCACATAGATTATGTTCATGAATTTATTTTTCTCTTTTTATTGTAGTAATGGGCCTTAAAACATTGTTAATCTACATAACTCATTATCACAAAAAAGAAAGTTATCACCAAAAGAATCTACATACGTCACAATTATTAGATTTCTATTAAAAATTTTACCCAACCCAATCATTTTAGTATTAATTTAATTGTTATATATTAACAGTTGAAAAACTTTACACTATCAACAAATCATAAATTGTCACATTAAAAATGTTTGTTCTATCTATCTTAAAAGTCACACATAAAATGTTGATTCAAATGGAAGGGGCTTACGCTAACTCCTTAATGCTATGTTTCTAGAAAAAATAAGAAGAGAGAAATTGAGAGGAGAGAAGTAGAAGAGAAAAAGTGGTTTTATGTTGTTTGGTAAGGGAGAGAAGTAGAGAAGAGAAAAAAAAAATAGTGTGGACCCCACCCAAAAAAAAAAATATCTCCATGGATGAGGAGAAAAATGGAGAAGAGAAGAGAATAATGAAGAAAATTATAATTCTAACCCCTATACCTCCTGTACCTCTTTCTTGCATTTTTATTTTTTTTATTCTTTATATTACATTATATTTATATTTATAAGTTATTATGAGTAAATATGTTTTTACAAGAAAAATTCTTTTTTTTCTTTTTACTTTTCTATCCAACCAAACGAGTGGAAAGAAAATTCAATTTTTCTTTTTATTCTACTTCTTTAAATCCAAACAACCTAAAAATCTACTTATTTTATTCTATTTATTCTTTCTTCTCTTCTACTTCTTTTCTTATCCAAACAAAACATAAGTATATATGGTCATGAGTTCGATCCCGAGATTCATATTTATGAAAAAAAAAATATTATTTGAAATGTTCTCCATATATATGTGTGTGTGTCCGCACATTTTGTGCATTTTGATAGGTCATTTGATGGAAGTTAAGTTACTTATTTAGAGCCTGTTTGGTAAAGCTAGCTGCTAGCGGATAGCTTATAGCCGATAGCGGATGAGGTAGCTTATTTTATGTGGAAGTGTTTGGTAAAACTAGCGGTCGAATTAGCTGAAAAATATAAAATGACATAAAAGGAAATCTTCATTAATGATTTTACATAAAAGAGAGAGAATAAGATAAATGTAGAATTAAATTAAGATAATAAGGATAAAAGTGAAAAAGAAAAAAATGAAACGTTATAAGCTATAAGCTCAAACGCTACTTCAAGTAATGTCTAGAAAAAATGATATAAGCTCGTGAAAAAACCCTATAAGCTCGTGACAGAGGGGCTTGCTAAATGGGGCTACTTTCTCATCCTCTAAGCTCGTAGAAGAGACGTGTCAAACAGGCTCTTAATAAATTAATGTAAGTTATTTGATCATTACAATAAAATGAAAGATGAAGATTTAGAGCGGTACATTTTCTCCACATAAAATTAATTATTAAATATAATTTTGTAAGTTTGTAATAACTTTTCTATATCTGTTGATGGGTGCAAGAAACGTTAAGAGCAGAACCTTATTAATTATTATTGTTATTATATTAATTTAATTTATATACATTTTTTTTGACACCTTTAATGTAATTTATATACATAGAAAATATAATATATAAGTTTTTTATATTATGAATTAATTATGTATAATCATATCATTAAACTTTAAAAGTTAAATATATGATAATATATACGGTTTTGTTAACCATTTAATAATTTAAGTTTTTTTGGTATATATTTACTAATTTGATTTTATTAACCATTATATAGTTAAAATATGTTATAATATATAACTGGTTAATGGTATAAAATATTTTACAACATCAATGTATTAAATTTATAATTTAATTAGAATCAATGCTTCAAAAAAATTAGAATTTAATTGGCATTAACTATTTTTTTATAATATTGTCAATCAATCATTTATATCATTATAAATATTTGATTCTTGATTATAACTATTTAAAAGTCATAAATAAGGTGGTGTAATTGATTGATAATATATAAAACTTTATACTGACATTATATCAAAATTAAACTCTTAAAAATATAAGTTGTGATAAAAAAAAATTGGAAAGACATTTAATGCGAAAACATATATACATTTAATTGAAAGTTGAAACCTGGTTTGTTTATCCCTCCTCTCCTGGCAGTTACCTAGGGTGGAGTTTAAAACGTTCCCTCCAACCCAAATATCAACCATCTCTCTCTAAAATTTCTATGAGAGGGAGAGACACTTTTGCAGCAAATAAGGAAGAAGGAAGCAAAGAAGGGAAGAAGTGGACCAAGAAAATCCAAACAAAGAACCGAAATGAATGTCACACTGCCAAGTGTTATGGACGCGCTTCATGCCAGCGTTCTCACCAACTCATTACTATCTTCCACTTTTTCCCACGTATATGTGCACCCCCCCCCCCCCCCCCCCCCCTCTAATCTTTATCGCTTTATATATCACATTTTCTCTTTTCCCATTTCATCTTATCTCCTAATTTCCTCTCACTCAAATCTCAGTCTTTTCCTCCTGTCTTTAGTTTTTGCTACTTCATTTTAATTCTCAGGTCAGTTAATTGGTTAATCAGTCAGTATGTGATCATGTTGAGTTAATTCCTTGTTTTTGTTTTTTCGAATCCAACAATTTTATTATGATTACTTTCTGTAATTTGAATGTGATTTTTTTTTTCTTTTAATTAGTTGTTATATTCTACTTCAAGGTTCACGCGATCAATTTTAAGTTGCATGGGTTGTTGGGTTATACGAGTTTAGCTAAAGTTTGAATTTTTAGAATAACGGAGTTAGATCTACAGCCTCTCTATTTTTTTTATAAAAAAATTTACTCCCTTCCTTTGGGATGGGGCAATTGTGATGAGGTTAGTATCTGAAGGAAGACTACTCTTGTTTCTTAATTTTTTGTGGGTTCTACTTTTTGGCTAGATTTTATCCGAGTCATTAATTAAAATCAAGCATGGGATAAGGGTAGTTCCAAAATTGAGAATTGAGTACTTGAGTTTGAACTTTGTTGATTCAGAACCTAGGGGAATTAGATCTCTTATAAATGCACTTAAGTCACGCCCAGGGGCAGCTAAATCATTCAGACAAGAGGGGCTAATTAAAAAGAAATCATCTTATTATTAAAGAGGCCAAGCTTAATAGTTTTTAATTTCAACAAAAAAAATATGAATAAAATGATAATTTTTTTTAAAATTTTGAAGTACCACATTTCCTTAACTAGGTAGAACAGCCCCTCCTTAGGTCGATGTTAGACACGCACCTTCATAATTGCTTAGGACTAGGCATGGGAGTTAATCTTGATTTTTTTTTTATAAATAAAAATGTATATTGATGAAGAGTACAAGAGGAGTTAATCTGGGGTGACATGAAAGCATAATAACAATAAATAAATAAATAAAAATATATAATTATAGTTCAGCAAAATGCTGATTAGAACATGTGCAGGAGGATCGGTCTAATGTGGTTGTGTGCTAAAGGTATGGTGTGGGCCACGAATTATTTGATTGTTTTCTCCTGTAGTCTTAACAATTCAAACCATGCATATTTTTTTTATAAGCCAATTCAAACCATATTTGACTTGCTTGTACTTCGCTTCAATGCCTACATAGTGACAGGACTACATTAAAACATGTTTAAGGTTTTAAATTGCGGTTGTAACCGCGTTGTGATCGTGGTTGCGTTAAGGTCGTTGCGGCGTGATGAAGCCATTACGATACGTAATCACGGTCTGATGCGGTTGCAATGACTGCTGCAATCAAGATGTTGCGGTCACATCAAATGCAATTTAAAACCCTGATTACATGTCTAATTTATCTGCTGCCTTATACTTGGAGAACCTCTCATGTTGCTAATTAACTCATCAACTTGGCAGGATACTCTACTCTATGCATGAAACATATAATTCGACACTTATCTTTAGACATGCCTCCAATTATATTTGTTACCTATTATTATTACTGTTTATTAAAACTTTAGTGTCAGACTTAGTTGTTTTGTCATGGATTTGTCCATCTCTACTCGTGCGAATTTAGCTCCTCTTATAAATATATACTTTGAGAGTGAAGTACATTATCTTACTAACACTGACAAGATTTACCTTCAAATATGTAACTGTCCATAACTTTTGAAACCCTAACCATATATTCTTTTTTGTCATTGGCTGTAGAAAAACACACTTATAATTGTTGACTGGGTTTGCTGTTGTTCTTCCTCATTCCGGATGTACTCAATACCTCCAGCATAAGGGCTTGGTAAGAGGTAAGAGGACAAAAGATTCTTGGATGATTTTTTGGCATACAATTTGGTCGTGGCTCTTAATAAAAGTAGGGGGTTCTCGTTTGTTTTCAGATTGGTGTGTTAATCCTGTGTATTTTCTTATGACTTTGTATCAGGGTTATAATACCCCGTGTATGATTAATGCCATTTTACAATGGTTATGTGCATGGGTGACCATTTTCATTTCTTTGATGTGCAATAGTACTAGAACTACATACTCAGTTTGTATTTTAATTTGTCATTTTTCTTTTCTTTTCAATATGGATTCCTCTCTGCATATGACCCCAGGATACATGTTCAGTTTCTTACTCTTATCTTGAATAGTAGGTTAAATGAGAATCTTTCTTTGACTTTGAAAAGAATAAACGATGAACTTTCTCATATGAGGAAGCTATGTAATTTGTTACTGTGTACAACAACTTATATGATTATTGTATATCATGGGTTTCTAGAGCAAGCAGATGCTGAAGCATGTTGATGTGTAAATGAAGCCAACTAATGATTATATATGTCTTGGGTGGGGTATAAAAACTATACATGAACCACAAGAAATGTTAACTCTCTAGGGTTTGGCTCATTATATTTTGCAAAATATATACAGATAGGCTTGAGCTTATGGTGATGATCATGTGAAGGAATCCCCTAAATGATTGGGGACCTTTTTAACATAGCCTTATATATTTGAGTGTTTGTAAACCTAATTCTCTAGGTAGCCTTTTTATAAAATAGGTCAAGAAATTTTAATTAGTTTACAAAATGGAATTGAAAGCAAATTTACTAAATAATGCCATAATTTGAACTCTTCATGTTGTTTCTTTTTGAAGTTTTATATGAAGTTTCAGTTGAGCAATTAAATTACCCATGTATATGCCTTAGATTGATTAGACCTAGACATATATGTCCTGGACATATTAGATTCTTTCTGGCAATAAATTATTTCTTCTGAAGAAGATTTTTGAAATTAACAGGCCTTTTAGAGAATTAATTAGGACTCTCTTGGTCTTGACACAGTTGTATCAGCTATTGTTATTAATGAATCTGAGGTGGGGGTTATTGCTCCATCGATTGGATGAATCCTTGATATATAACCCTAAATTTTAGTTTTTATTAGGTATCTTTTCTTGAAACGAGTGATACTTTTTTTTTATAACCAAAAGGTATATTAGAAGTTATTAATGTGTTTCTCATCATAGGATAATGAAGTTACTAATAGCCCTGTGGCCTTTATTTCAGAGGCATGATTGTTGATTTTTATGTAAGATTACTCTCACGTATACAGCTTAATTAACCACATTATTTCATTCTTTCCGTTGTGGATAAACGCAGAAAAATAACATCAAGAATCTCTTCTGGATTCGTTGTTTCTGATAAAGTTATAACCAGGACCTGTAAGGATGGAATCACATGTTTGTAACAATAAGAGGATTAATGGATATGTGGTGTATACACGCAAAAGGAAACGGAATGCTTCTGAATCAAGCAAATCACATCCCAGTAGTAGTGCTTTATCCCTGAATTCGGAAGCTTCTAAGGGAAAAGTTGACGATCATCCAGACCTGCCAAATCATGCTGCAGTAGGAGAGGATAGAGTAAGCTTCCTATATTGCCTTTTGGTTCTCAAAAATCAGATTGTTCTATATCTCATCATATAGACTAATTATAATGTTTTGCCAAAGTTGCTTTGCTTCTCTGCGAATTCCTTTGCTACAATTCTTTCTATCTTGGTAGGGCTTAAACTACTTGAATGGATAATTTAAGTTGTTTTATTTAACTCTATTCCAATCATTTATGCATATGTTAATTTTCTGCTCAAGATTATTTGGAACTTGTAATTATTAACTCGCCTCTTCTTTTCTATTTCTTCAAGAAAAAATATATTACAATTAAGAGCATATTTAATTTAAGAGTAAAGCTTGAGTTCAACAATGACTAAAAGTACTTCTATAATTGTTTGTATATATTTTGGAGAGTCTAACAAGAATAGCATGGACTCATGGAGGCTGGTGGTAGTATAATAATAGTTGAGATATTCCCCGGGAAAACCAAACACACCCTCAATTTATTTGGATTTAATGCAAGTGTGGTCAAATTCTTAATTTATATATAATATATAATCACATTTATTGTATTATACGTAATTTATATATGGCTCTATAATGTAAGGAATAATATAGTTTACATGTCTTGGTTATATATATATATTATCTTCTTATTTTTCCTCATTTTAATGTGTATGTATATATGTTCAGTGATGGTCAACTTTGATTCACTATCTTTTTACCTTAGGTCTTCGGATGTGTTTACTAATTAGCATATCCAAGAGTCAGTGCCACATTGCAAGATTTTTTTGCAGGTGATACAGTCCTAGTGGGAGAGTCAAGAGAGAAAATAACTTGAAAGTTGGATGTAATATAATTTAGTCAGAGGTGCACTAATTCTAACTTAGAGGTGAAAATCAGAGACTATATCATACCACATTCATACAGTTTAAGTACCCTAGGTCCATCATACATAATGACGAGGAAATAAGATTCAAACGGGGTGGATGAAATGGAGGAGTGATTCGGGTGCAACCTACCACTCAAGCGTAAAGAAAAATTTTAGTGCATGGCTATAAGATTCGCGATGTTGTATGGGACTGAATGTTGAGCTATAAAAATCCAGCAAAAAAACAAACTGTAAATGTGGCTATTAGCTTTAGTATATGTAATACATGTAACTAATTATGTTATTAGTTATAAATCAGTTAGCTTTTATTATTCAGATGTATATATAACTCTATGAGCAGTTGCTCTCATTCAATTCCCATTAATGTGGCACCAACACTTCCTTAATGTGGCACGATTCCTTTATTTTCAGTCAAGGCTTCCCATTGCTTTCTAGGGTGATTGCTTGAACTGCAGTCTTCTTGATCAATAGAACCCCCTCTCCATTATTGAAAAATGAGTTACCTTATCAGTTGCTATTCCACAAGGCACCAGACTATTCTAATCTCAAGGTTTTTGGATGTCTTGCCTAGGCATCCACATTACCTTCAAAGAGAGACAAATTCACTCCAAGGGCTGTTGATCCCACTGTTTGTGTTGGTTATCCCAAAGGATACAAGGGCTACAGGTTGTATGATATTGTAACCAGATCATTCCTTATCTCTCAAGGGATGTCATTTTTCATGAGAACACTTTCCCATTCCATAACCTACATAGTCCTACCACTATACTGGACCCTTTCCCAAACACCATCATTCCTTTACTTATCAAAGACACTTCATCTATCCCACACCAAATCCAACCAGATCCTATCCCACCTGATCCTGCCCTACCAGATCCCATCCCTCATATTGCACCTCCCACTAGACAATCCAGTAGACCACATAAAACCCCAACCTATTTCCAAGATTATCACTGTCACAACATCACCACTTCCTACCCCATCTCAGATTACCTTTCCTATAAGACCTTATCACCATCTTATCATGCCTTCATCAATCATGTCTCCAGCTTTTATGGGCCTCAGTTTTACCATCAGGCAGCTAAGTATCCTGAGTGGGAACAGGCCATGAAAGATGAACTTATTGCCATAGAGACTAATCACACATGGTCCTTGGTACCTCTCCTACATGGCAAACACACCATTGGTTGTAGATGGGTGTACAAGGTGAAAACCAAGTCCGATGGCTCAGTTGATAGACTCAAAGCCCGTTTAGTGGCCAAAGGGTATACTCAGCAGGCTGGTGTCGATTTCAGAGACACTTTTTCTCCAATCGCCAAACTCACCACTATTCGGGTACTAATGTCCTTGGCTTCCATTAAAAGTTGGCATCTGCTACAATTAGATGTCAACAATGCTTTTCTAAATGGTGACCTCTTTGAGGAAGTTTTATGGACTTGCCTCCTGGCTATAAGGTTCAGGGGGAGAACCTAGTTTGCAGGTTGAATAAATCAATCGATGGATTGAGACAAGCTTCACGGCAATGGTTCACTAAGTTCTATACCGCTCTCACCAATTCTGGTTTTTCACAGTCCAAGAGTGACTATAGTTTATTCACAGTAGGCGCGGGAAGCACTTTTGTAGCCCTATTGGTGTATGTTGATGATATCATCATTGCTAGCCCAAACACTATTGTTGTCCAGCAAGTTCAACACACCTTGCAGAAATTGTTTAAACTCAAAGTCATTGGTGACCTCAAATACTTTCTTGGCTTGGAAATTGCCAAATCTCCTAAGGGCATTTACTTGTCTCAAAGAAAGTATGTTCTTTCTCTTCTTGATGTTACTATTTATTTGGACAGCAAACCAACCACCCTTCCAATGGATACCAACTTAAAGTTGAGTTCCTCTGATGGTGATCCTCTTCCAAATGTTGCCCAATATCACAAGCTGATTGGGAGACTTCTTTATCTAACCATATCTCGTCCTGACATCAGCTTTAGTGTTAACAAGCTGAGCCAATACATGTCTGCACCTCGAACCATCCACCTTGATGCAGCACACCACTTACTAAGATACCTCAAATTAAAAGCACTCCGAGCAATGGTCTTCTCTTCTCAGCAGCCTCTTCCTTGTCTCTTAAGGCCTATGCTGACATCAGCTACATGACATTGTGTATGTCTTGGCTAATCTCTCATTTCCTGGAAATAAAAAAACAACAACATGTTGGCTCACGGTCTTCAGCTGAAGCTGAGTACCGAGCCTTGGCGAGTGTCACAAGTGAAATATAGTGGCTCACCACCCTGCTCAAGGATTTTGAACTCTCAGTTGGCCCCACGTTGCTTTTCTTTGATAGCCAATCTGTTATACACTTGGCCACTAACCCCATTTTCTATGAGAGGTCCAAGCATATCGAAATCGACTGCCATTTTATTCGAAAGAAAGTCCTTGCAGGCACCATTCGACTATTGCATCTTAATTCTGCTCATCAATTTGCAGATCTGTTAACAAAACCAGTTGCTGCTCCCAGTTTCCATTCTTTATTGTCCAAGTTGGGCATTCTAAATATTTACCTCCCAACTTGAGGGGGAGTATTAGCTTTAGTGTATTTAAATCATGAAACTAATTCTATTAGTTACAAATCAGTTAGCTTTCATTATTCAGATCTATATATAACTCTATGAGCAGTTGCTCTCATTCAATTCAATTTGAACAACATTCAGTTCATACTTGCTCTCTTCATACTTGCTCTCTGTTATCAGTCTCAATAGTAGCAAAGATGAGATGTTGTCTTGGATGAGTCTACACGCTAGACAAGGTGGAATGGGTTATGAAGGAACCTTTACTGTTCTTCTGTCTGCTGTTGTCTGTTTTTTTTTTCCTTCCTTTAATCGCACGTTGGTATCCTTTCCTTTGATTGCACATTGATAAATTGTTCAACCATACGGTCACACATACTAGTTTAGATTCTCAATTGTTGCATTTAGTTGTATTGCATGCTGATAAATGTGTGGTCATCACTCATTTATTCAATGGCTTGATCTCATTTGCTGGAGAAAATCCCTTTGATTTGCAACTTTTCAGTACACAACTTATGTAGTTTGTATTAAAAAATAAGTCAGAAAAGTACCTGGAAGTTAATGATGGCTCGAATCAATGTAAAATAAGATGAGTGAAATCTTACGTTGGTTTTTTAACTCTTTACTAAATTTTTCAATCATTTTGAAATCTACAAGTCCTTCACTATTTATCAGTTGTTACTGAAGTGTTTCCTTATATATTTTCACTTGATCTTGTGTATTGCTTCTATGCCATTTTATGATTTTTTATAATCCATGATTGCCAGCCCAATGCATCAGTTGTGTTTGATAAAAATGAAGAGGGATACCAAGAGGGAGCTATAGTTTCTGATGCAGCCATTTGTGGTATCAGCATACAACATACACTCGACCAAAACGAAAATGGCAACCTTTTATTGCTTAGGTATTATACTCCACCTGTGCTTCATGGTCTGAACCTTACCAATTTTATTTTTCCTACAGCTACTCCTAAATACTTTATTCTTTTTTCATGATTTATGCCCCACTTTTTCCTTATTTACCCATCCATTTAACCCATTATTATTATTTACCATGTCACTGATTGACTATGTCCTCTAATTATATTTGAGCTACTTCATTTATATAAAATACCTTGCTTATTCTTTGTCAATGTAGAAGTTTTTTATTTAGTTTCCTTGATGAATTCTTTCCAAACTAAATTTATGGTTGGACAAACTTATGTTGTTAAGATCAACTTGGCACTTACATGAACTATTTGATGTTTGTATGAGGAAAAATAGTGAAGTTTGCTGTAACGTTTCCACTGACAAGTTTCACAAGTTAGACGAGGCAAGTGATAAATGCAGCTAATGCTCTATATATTCATTCATTTTGAGTAGTGTTTCATCCTTACTTATCATTAAAAACATGTCAAACAGAATACAACTGCAATGCAGCAACAACTTGAGGTATATACTGGAGCAGACCAAACCAAAACAGAGAAATAGTATGTCCATGACTAACTTTAAGTGTTGGTCTTGTTTCTGTCATTTAAATATTTCCTTCATAAATTAATTATGTTCTTCATGCAGTGCTAAGCTTGGTACAAAGGAAAAAGAAAAAATGGCTCTGAGGAACACAAGCAAGGGAACTCTTACAAGCTCAAGACTAGTTACACCATCTGGTTATCTTAAACTCAAAGAAAATAATAAAGATGGATGGTCAGAATTAGAACTTGATGCTTTGTGGATCGGAGTCCGAAGACACGGGCAAGGAAACTGGAGGGCCATATTGGAAGATCCATTTGTAACCCTTCTAAAGAAAAAATCTACTAAAGATCTTTCCACAAGGTGGGAGAAGGAGATAAAAAATATAATCCCAAATGCCATATCATTATGTGACAGGCCAACACATGATGCAGTTCCCAGTGCCCATCAAATGGCATCAAATATAAACTTGAAACCAATGGTTTCAAACCTTCTGCCTCAGTCACTGAATCAGAAGGTTAATATGTACACAAACTGGAGGCCCTTGAGACATCAAGCATTACAAAATAATGCACAATCCTTCTGTGCAAAAAGAAGATTTTCTTCTAGTGATGTGCCTGAGCCTGAGCTCCTGTTGGGTGGACATTTTCGCATATCCGATGCTGTGTTACGGAACATGAATGCATTTCATGCTGCCGGCAATTCAGCCTCAAATCCTATTCAGATTGAGACAGATACAGAGAGCAATAGTTCATAGGAAACTTTGTCTGGTTGATACATATGTATGGTAGGGAGAATTTTCTTTTTCCTTAAATATTTTGATAGCCAACCAACTGTACAGTATGTGTATGGGTGATATTGGTATCTATCTATGTAGAACCTTCTATATTTACATTATTATTCAACAATTTCTGGGGATGAATTGGTCATATCAATAAATCCTTAAAAATAGAATGATGCTTTGTAGTACTTAGACATTGATAAGAGTATTTTCCTATAGTTTTTCGAGAACAAGACTCAGTTTCTGATATTAAGGTACTGAGGAAACACTTAATTTAGTCCTTGAAAGTTTGTGGTGTGGTTAGATCCTTCAAAGTTTTTTTGTGGCTAATTAAATCCTCAAAAGATTTAAAGTGCCACCACATTGGTTCTTCTAAGGATTTGATTGGTGACAAAAGTTTTTAATTTAAAATTATTTTAACTTTCAGGGATTTAATTGATGATGATAAAACACAAAAAACTATTAGGCGACAACATAAATTTTGAAGAACTAATTGATGTTTATCACCTGAATAGTGTAGTTTTTTTTTTTTTTTGATGAATAATAGTGTAGTTTTCAATTCATATATTAGTTTGTGAGAAAATTTTCTTGCCTCTGACTCATTAGTGGCTCCATCATAAATTTTACCATCCAACTTACACTTCTTTTGAAAATGACTTGTCTATCAGGTGAATTCTATGATACCCCACGGTAACTTTTACATTGCCTAGGTGGTCAAATCAGATGGTGAGAACTATTTGACATGACCCACTAACATGACTCATTCAATTGAAGTGATACATTCTAATTGGACAAGGTAACTTTTACTCTTCTGTTTACTAGATACTAGAAAATTCATCATTCTTTAGACAAGAATCCACCATATTATATATATATATATATACACACTATACTATTATTAATAAAACAAGGTTTTGCTATGCCACATGGCAGCTCCACAGCAATTTGGTTTCCAAAGGGCAATATTGCGCAATGCTTTTAATTGCCTAAATAATATAGTAACTAAAACTAACATAGCAGATCCTTGATAAAGAGTGAAGAGAATATGACCTTACTTAAAAGACGTTGAGCCGGATTCCAAGTACTTTAGATGACTTTTTTTTATAAGCTAAAGATTTTATTAATGAAAGAAACAGTTAACCAAAAGCACAAGATGTATCGATAGATATTAGCCGACCAAGTCTTTACAACATATCAAATGAAACCATAAAAGAGCAACAACAGAACACCTAGACACAAAAAAATATGACAAGTAAAACTTGTGGCAGGAGAGTAGCACATGAACCATAGTTCCCACACCAAATTGCTTCAATCTCACAACTTCTTACGTCTCTTGCAGTACCAGCATTATGTTTTGTACATTCTCAGTAATAAAATGGTTATAATACTTCAAGTTTTTCTTTTAAAAAGTAATTCCACCAATGGCATGATATTCCTCCCTTGCTCCTCAAGCTAAATTATTCTGTTTATGTAATATCCTCGATTTTTTAAAATGCTAATTAGAAATCGAGCGATTAATTAGCTAATTAATTAATTAATTGAGAGTTAGAATATTAAAATTTGGTCGAACTTGAATACAATAGACTTTTAGGAGTAGCCTAAAATAATTACAGAAAAATACCCCAACAATATGTCACGCAGAAAAATGCGGGAGAAAACATCCGACGCGGGCTGACGGGACAACACGTGGTGACACATGGGGGTGACACATGTCACAATTGGACACGTGTCACAAAAGGAGGAGGTGGCAAGGGGTTTCCACCAAGGTGACACGTGGATTCCACTAATTAATCCTAACTAAGCACCTAAATGACACCTAAACTACCCTATGACACCTAATATTAAATCTGATAACATTGAAGCTACTAAAACTTATGGAATTGCCTCATTTCCACGTGAATGAAGAGGCAAAATCGCAACCAGAGAAGCAAGTGGAAAAAAAGAATGGAAATGTTAGAAGCCATTGTTCGAAGAGCTTTGAAGCTTGCTTGAAATGTCACCGGAAAATCTGCGCCAGAGAGTCGTCCACAGTTGGATCATTCTGTAACTTGATTAGAAGTTTCAGGATGTGTGGTTCTTCATTTTCACCGTTCGGATTGTCGGTTAGAGCTCCAGAATATGAGATATGCAGCTTCCACCATGGGACTAGAGTGTGAGATAGTCTCATTCTGTATATCCATCTACCCTATCACTGTAAAATCATATCTGGAGATTCGTTCACTGTTGGATCGGGCTGAAACTGTGTCAGCAGGTTCAGGACGTGTCGTTCTTCTTCACCGTTTAGATTGGTGATTCGAGGTCTGCAGCTTGAGATATGAAGCTCGCACAATAGCCTATTTTTGGTACCTTTTCCCTTAGTTTCTTGAGCTAACTTTCGAAATATTAATATAAATTTAATATTTAAAAAATATTAAATTAAATAAATAATAAAATTTGTTTGAGGGATTATATACACACTTTGAATTATTATTCTCATACTATATTTACAACCAGTTTTTTTGTTAAGTTCAATCATAGCAGTTTCCTAAAAACTGATCTAATTGCTTAAATTGTAACTGTTAATATGGTTAGACAGTTTCTTCTGGTACTAAACAATTTCTACTCTTAGGGTATACAAATTTTTCACTTTGAAGGTCTGCTCAAATCATTGGAACGACATTCATACAATCTTGGAGATGGGTTCAGCAAGTAATCTCTACATATTCAATATGCAAAATGAATAAATATTATGACTTTTCCAAAATCAGTCATTCATCTACTTCAGTATAATCTTCGAATTGTTACTATTATGACTCTTCAAAATACTAATTTGAATATGTGTTGTGATGTTACGCGTAGAAACGAATGCGACTCATGCGGGGGCAGGGTACCATACTAGTTAAAAATAAATGGAACATACATATCTCACCAAATAAAAATAAAAATAAAAAAATGGAACATGTATCCACTTTTCCGTAGGCCTAAAAAATTTCCCATTTGGTGAACATGATTTGCGTAGGATTTTTCTTTATTTACCATTGGGTTTTTTTTGAGAAATTTTATCCTTTGAAGTTTGAACTACTATTTGATAGTGTAAGATTCATTTTATTTTTAAATTTTTTTTCTTTTACAAAAGGCAAAATATCATTACGAAGAGTACAAGTGATACTGTAGCTTAGAGTACAAATAATCTTAAGCAGTCATCATAACCAACACACCTACTTCAACCTAACAAAAAAACCAACATAACATACTAATTTAGAGTACATAATGCTAGATTTATACACACTACGTCAGAAATGACCTTTAATAGCGCATAATTAGTAGCGGTTTCGGACAGAAACGCTGTAATAATATGTATGGAGGTTTTTATAGCGCTTTCCAAAGACAACGCTATTAAAACATATACAGTTAATAGCATTTCTTCCCCAATGAAACATTATCTTTATCTCCTACTTTTTAAAAAAATGTGTCTCTCACCTTTGAAAGCGCTTTTTAGGAGGAGCGTTATTAACATTTACTCATTTAATAGCGCTTACTCAAACTAGCACTATTATAGGAGTAACTATAATAGCGCTTGTTTGAGGAAACAATATCTTTCTTGTAATTCAAAACAAAGCTATGGGGTTTATAGTTGACATTTTGTATTAGTACTTTCGTATATTTTGTAATATGTATATTAGTTGGTTGTACATATATAGTATTAGATAATAGTTTTATGCTTAACTATAGTTTAGACTTTTATTTGTTGCCTTTATATTTAGGCAAAATAGGTTGATTGGTCTTATACGTTTATTTAATTTTTCACATCGGTCCCATAAGTTTTTTTTTTTTTTTCAAATTGGTCCTACACGTTTCATTCCGTTTTCACGTTAATCCTTTTCGTCAATTTTGACCTAACGCCGTTAGTTTTGAGCTGACGTGGCACGATATTAGTACGACACGTGTCTCTTTATTTGACGACGTTAGGTCGAAATTGACGAAAAGGACTAACGTGGAAACGGAATGAAACGTGAGGACCAACTTGAAAAAAAAAAAACTTATGGGACCAATGTTAAAATTAAATAAACGTATAGGACCAATCAACCTATTTTGCCTTATATTTACTATTTTCTCTGGTCTTGTAACTTGAACATTATTTGCAGTTCTGAGACCCTAGCATAGCTTCTTTTTCTCCATCTCCATTGTTGTTCCTCTTCTTCTCCCCTTTGTCTTTGCATTGCATTCTTAACATATAGTTGGTTATGATGGACTTGTAGCCCGCTTCTTGACGAAAGATTATTTGTATTTTGACGAACTTATGACTTAACTGTTGAATCATGCCTGATGGGAAATTTGAAACTTGAGTGATGTATTTGACTGATGTATGTGTAAATATTATTATGATAGTTATTATGACTGATATACAGGTGTTGGATTATATGAGTATGTGAAAAAAAATTATGGTTGATTAAAGTAGTGGATAACATTAAGATAGGTTATTGCTTAAATGAAATATTAAGGGGTGTCTCAAGTAAGTTGGGTTCCATTTCTACAAAAAAAAAAAATAGTTTAGTTCAAAAAATATGAAAAATGCATAAATCTATAACAAAAAATACATGATCAAGATGAAAATTTTCAAATTGTACAATATAAAAAAATTTCTTAGATATGAGAATACAAATATCAAAATGGATTGTGCAAAGAATTTTAAAAATAAAATGAATTATGTATAAATATTAAAAAATATAATCGCTTTGGTTCAATTCAATTCGAATTTTGAACCAAACCAATTATTATCGGATCTTA
Organism: Ammopiptanthus mongolicus; assembly: GCA_039655645.1. Lineage (NCBI taxonomy): Eukaryota > Viridiplantae > Streptophyta > Magnoliopsida > Fabales > Fabaceae > Ammopiptanthus > Ammopiptanthus mongolicus. The sequence goes on along the minus strand of CM077351.1, from coordinate 17,092,363 downwards.
ATTGATTCCATTTACATTTAACCCGAATTCCCAGAAAAATTCAAACCAATTTTATTGTTTCAATTCAATTTTTTGAGATGATGCAAATCAATGAACATCTAAGCATTCGCATCGATGAAGATGATAAGAATTCGATTGATCTAGAAATTCAAATTGCAATATTTTTTTTAATTTTGTGAATATAGCGCACCATTGACAAATCCTATAGATTTCAATCGGTAAGTACACATGGGATTTGACTCCCACAACGAGGCCAATACACACACACACATATATATATATATATATATATATATATATATATATATATATATATATATATATATACTAAGCGTTAGTTTGGTTGGCATAGTGAAAAGAATAAGAGGGGAGAGAAAAAGGGAGAGAAAAAGTAAAGATTGTGAGCCTGTTTGATTTAGTTTTGATTTTCAGTTTTTAAAAATTATTTTATAAATCAATTTAGAAAACTGTTTTAAGAAGAAAATTAAAAAAAAATATGTTTGGTAATCTTATTTTTTAAAACTGTTTTAGAGATGAGAAAATGAAAAAAATTTGTTTGGAAAACTTGTCTTCAAAATATGTTTTGAAAATAAAAAAATAAAAAAACTTATTTGATACATATTTTTAAAATGAGATTAATTGTGAGTTTTTATTCATAATGTCCCATTATTATTTTTTATGTTTCTATCTGCCCCATCTTTATAATTAAGTACCATTGAATAATATCTTCACAAAAGCAGATATATTTTTATAAAAGTAATATATAATTCACTTTATAAAGTAACATATATTATAACAAGTTAATTAATAAAGTAAAAGTAATTAAAACAACGCTTGAATACAGTGATAAAGTGACATATAATTTACCTCTAAAAAAACATATATAAAGCAACATGTAGTGGTAAAGTCAAATAAAGGTTAAACTAATTTTTTAGTCCCTATACGTGACAATGATTTTGAATTTGGTCCATACATGTTATATGAATGTCATGTTATATTTTAAATTATTATTTCATGGAATTAAATAAAAAATGTAATAATTTAAATTAAATAATAAAAGTTGTCAAATATTACAAAACTGCCATTAATGAAAAGTGACACTTTTTCTTATCTTTTTAGTTTTCAAAACTCAAATCTAAAAGTGAAAAGGAAAATAGCTTTTAGCTGTTTCAGTTTTTTAGTTCCCAAAACTAAAAAACAAAATCAGATTTCAAAACTATTTTAAAAAATAAGACTCATCAAACAAGTTTTTAAGTTTTTAAATTTTTAAAAATGAAAAACAATTTTTAAAACGAGAATTCAAACAAGCCCGGTGTGTTTTTCCTTCATTTGGAATAAGAGAAAAGGAGAGGAAGAGAAAACTGACATATGGGATCCATGGCTAAATTCTTTCCTTCACTTTTGGGCGGAAAACGAAGGAATATAAAATGAAGCATGTTTTTGTGGATAAAAAGACAAAAAAAATCCACTTTTTATTTCGATAAATTATTATGTGAGGATAGTTATGTCATTTTACAAATATATTTTTTCTTTTCTTTCACTTTCTATCCAATCAAACAAGAAGAGAGAAAAACTTAAGTTTTCTTTTCTTTCATTTTCTCTACAACCAAACAACAAAATAATCATCTTATTTTTTATTCTTTTCCTTTCCTCTCATTTTCTTTCCTAAATCAAATAAAGCCCAGAATCTAAGATAGAGGAATGTCAAGTTGAGCTTTGCTCATGTCACACAAATGACTCAAGGTGGGACCCAAGACCTGGCACTATTATTGTTTGTGTTTTCATTTTTATTTGCAATTGAATAACTTAATTTGAGTATCAGTTGTATTGAATTTACTAAAGTAGATTTTAAGAAAATCGGTTCTATACAGGAAGCAAGTAATTTGTTGGAATATAAGTTTCTATTTTTCCCTTCTTTTTTTTTTTTTTTTTTGCCTCCTCTTGTTTCTTTTTCTATAACTCCAATCAATTGTTTTCACTATCACAATTACACAGCTCTCAAATGAAATAAAAGATAACACCCTGGTAATCATAATTTGTAAGGCAATTATCAGCTTACATGATGGAACAGCTATCACGATTCCTGTAAAGAGAAATCCATATGATCAGATTATCCCACTAAAATTTACAGTAAATAAAATTTAGTCCTCTCATTTCTTTAAAAGAGGCTTAAATAAGTTGTTGTATCATTTAAATATGATGGTTTTTGAATTTAATCTTTATTAAAATTTTATTCGATTTCAGTCTCTTATTTTATAAAAAATAATCTGCTTTTAATCCCTGATAATAATTGTAGAAACTAAAAAGAAATAAAATTTTAACAAAGACTAAATTAAACAATTGTTATATTTACCTGAACAAAAAAATTATTTAAAACTTTAAAAAAAAAATATGAAAGTGACATGTCCAGGGAGAGAAAGACATGAGTTGTCTTTGGCCAAGCATAGGTCAACAAGTCCTCCCCATGTTATGATATTGAAAGAATTGATTTTAAAAAAATTAAGGTTAAAAAAGTTTATTTGAATTTAGTAATGATATTTTAATAGTAAGTTTAGAAAAATTGATTTTGTTTGGATGACAAAGTAAAATCACTTGTGATATGTAAATATAAAAAATTTGTAAATCTCATACCTAGAATCAATTATACTCAACTGAAAAGCTTAAAATTCTTGTTTTCATTAAAATCAATTCTCCCCATTCCAAACTTTTTTTATTCACCATACTTTTGGACCAAACACTCCAGTTAATGTGCAAGTGGATTCTGGTGGTGTGAAAAGCCCGTTTGGTAGCTAGCCGAATAGGCACTACAGTTGTTTGTGTCTATCTTTATTATGCCTACAAAAAATGCGAGCATGCAAAATCTGTACCTCTTTGTTTCTTCATATTTGCTGAGAGCTTCCACGAATTTTAGCCAGAGAGTACTAGTATCCTGAGGGTTCACATTTTTTGGCCCCACAAAATATGCTTGAGCAATAAACTCTGGAGTTCTTTCCCTGAATTACAATCATTGAATTCAACATGAATTATGAATTGGTAGTTACAAGAAAATAAACACTCAAGACAATAATGATTAAAATTCATCCATTTTGTGTTGAGTAAGTATATATTTTGTTCCTCCAGATATGCGAATGCCATCAGCTAGTCCTCTAATAGCAAATACTTCAAAATTATGCTTCAATGTCAACTTTTGACATCAAATTGGTTTGTCATTGTTTGACATCAAAATGATGCAAATGACATCAAAAGGACAAACATTTTAAAATTTGACATTGAAATACCATTTTGATGTATTATTATTAGAGTACCAAAATGGATATTTACAAGCCACGCACTTTGTAATATACTGATTTCTAAAAGAATTGGGGGGAGGTCATTGCAGATGAAGATCTGTTGTCCCATTTTGATATATCATATATTATTCTCATCAATAATATCTTACTGTATATTTTATCTTTTTTAAACTATAAGAAATTTCAACTTATGTAATAGCATATCCTCATCCCGTCCTTGCCTCCCTCAATATACACTACCCTTCCACATTATGCATGACCCAATAAGGGAATATTTAGATTCCTACCCATTTTTATTTCCCCAAACGTTTTTTTTAACAAAATTTATTTCCCCAAACTTATTCCCCCTCAAAGTCACCCATTCCAAACAGCAAGGATGGAGCCAGGGGGGGCTGGCAGTGTCACAGCACTCATAAGACTCAAAATATATTCTGAGCATCCTTTGGTTTTTTTTAAAAAATTTAAAAATTTAAATAATTTGATGTTTGGCCCCATCAAAAGAAAAAAAAATTATTATTTAACACATCCCCCATAACATGAAATTCCTGGTTCTGCCCTTGCCAAACACAGCATTAGAGTCCGAGCCATTGGAACAACACATACACACATGGATCACCATATACAACTAACTGATTTAAAGTGGAAAATATATGAAGGGTCAGTGTAACTTTTCCACAGAAAGAAGAATTTTTAGTGGTAGTTAGACATACCATCCTTCATATTCTGATAACCATACTACATAGGCAGCACCAAAGTACATGGACACAAATGGACATTTTAGATCATCAACAGATTCAAGTCTATAAGCCCTGTAGCCCAATTCCCTGAAGAAAACAAGACATAGCACACAGACATCATTATTAAGGGAAGAAACAAGAGGATTGCTTAAAAACTACTATATACATTTTTGGCAACATTCAGATGGAACCTGCCTTCATAATTGAGAATCAAAGGTAGTTTCAGACTTGCATGCAGTATCTAAAATCTTTCTAAATGGTAGCGTATTAACGTATGAAAAAAGAAAACTGAATTTTAGAATTTGACAAAGTCAATGAATCATTGTTGAATAAGAATGTCATCATAATACTTTTTAAAATTGATGACAGGCGATATGATCTAAGACTTTAATTGCTATGCATTGTCAGTATAAAATGTTTTGCGCTGTCAACAAATAAGAAATCATGGTATAAACGATTTTTAAGATAGTTAGAATAAAAGTGAAGTATTTTAGCTTATGTAACAATTTCTGATTGGTTGACTGTGTAAAAAATCTTTACACCGACATTGTATACCAATTAAATCCTATTTTTAAAATTTAATAATGGATATGTCCTATACATACAAGTAAAGCCAGTAAGCAGTGGAATAGTCAATCCCCATTATTCCAGGTCGTTCTCCAACTCCGTTTACAAAACGCATGCTAACAACCTCCGCAATGGCACAAAGTACAGCCTGTGCACCAAACAATATTCAGGAAAAATCAGAGGGAACTCATTTTATATATTACCAACAAATGCAGGTAAAAAAAAAGGACACAGATTGAAAGTATTATCTGTTGCTTTTTGCATCAAATCAAAGCTGAAAACGCCAGAACTCTTGTCTTCACAGCATTACTGGAAATTTGTTGGTTTTCATAGTTTCACAATGACACCAAAGAAATATAGAAATTTATTGCCTTCTCTCAAGATTAGTTAGCTTAGTCACCCACTCACCCTATACTTGTTACATTATTGGGTACAACATTAAAAATGGATAGCATAAGTCCTGATACAGCTATGCAAAACTCTAGTGTCAAATGTATAGAGTTCACAAGCAAAACTAAAATATTATGAATAATGAAAGCTTTATTGCCAAAGGAATCCCAAAAGAAAATGAAAAAAAAAATAGTCTCTGTCTCATGCTTTTTACTCTTCGTTTAATCATGTTGCCAGCTGCAATTGCATGTTTTTGAGTTTTCCATTGAGTTTAATTTTGATACACTATCGGTATAAAGTTTTTTACACTATCAACTAATCACTAATCATCCTATGTATGGCTTTTAAGTTAATGATTATAAGAGTCAAACATTTTTAATGATATAACAATTCATGATTTAAAAAATCTTTATGCAGTACATACCAAGAAAAATCTGACATGGAAGGGATACTCTTGAGGAATACAAGAAAGTGGCCCCAACTAAAAACAGTGAAGTCATAGCAAGATTACAAATGAAATTTTTTTTTTTCAAGAATTGCAGCCTATGAGCAAATGTACTCAGGAGAAACAAAAGATTAACAGTGCTGTTGCATAGAACAGATGCAATGAGAAACCTCTGTAATGTGGCATATTCTGCTTCAATCGCACACAGCAAACTATTATAAGAACCGGTCATTTAGTAGGACTCATGGTGCATACCATGTCAAAGACTTCACACATATCTATGGTGCCAGTACTTCTAGTAAGATAATGTGAACTTAACTATGATGCCACTGCCACTACTCCTTGTAAGATAATGTGAACTTATGCATAAGAAATGGAAGAAGCAAACTAGTAAGATTCTCAAACTAGAAAAAAAACTCTCTGGATGAAGAAGATCATGTAATGACATGATACACCATGCAGAACTGTGACTCATCAAAATCACAACTCATCTCATATCTAATCGTCAAAACTTTCTTTAAACTGGAAAATCCAACAACAAAAATGTTTGGTCACTAAAGGGGTAAATATTAACATTGGTAAAACCCAAAAATTCTAGGTTGTTTCATTTTATTTATGATATCATTCTAAGCTGATACACATACTGTTCAATTGCAAAAGGGTTCTCAACTTTTTAAACTTGTTCAATGTGTGTTGTAGCCATGCCTTGACTGCATTATCCTAATCATTTCCAATTATGGTAAAATCAAACTCCTCCAGTAAGACTATATACTTACAGATTTAATTTTCTTTGTGCTGAGGTGTTTGAATAGAACTATATCTGCAACTGCCTGTAAGAAAAGATTAATAGGGTAAGAATTCACATACTTTATATTCATATGGATTTTATTTCTTAAATACTAAATAATTTTAAAACTCTGGGTGTACGCTAGCGTGACTGTGTGAGTCCCATTTCGGCTTGATGTTAGGAAAAAGTAACAAGGACAAAAAATCCCTTCATTTTAAACAATGTTGTCTTTTAATAAATTACAAGTTTCAATTTAAGCCTCTTTCTGTTCAGGATTAAATAACAAATATTAATAAAAATTTCTGCATTGTAAATGAGTTCCAACTTCCAAATAAGATTATTTTAACTTCTATAAATTTAAAAAAATGTCAATAGAAAGAGAGAGAAGAAAAAGAATCAAAGCATAAAGTATGCTCTTTATGTGAAATAATGAAAAAATTACAAGGAATGAGGCATCAAATATTAAGAGCGATCTCCTCAAATCTGTTGAAAAAACCCAACTAAAAGAATCAAAACATTACAAAGATGCCAAACAAACTTCTAACACAGTATCATAAATTATGAAGGTATCAAATTGCACAAGAAATTTAAGAAACTAGTAATCATTATTTTCAATCAAAATTGAATATACTTTCATAATGTGCAGTTGGAGAAAACTGGAGGATAAAGCAACAGAGAAGAAGAACACAAGTAATGCAAAATAATTGATTCATTACTAGTACACCTGACCTGAGTAATTTATTAACAGTAATAGATTCATACCTTCAATTCCACCCGGGAAAGATATGGTGTCTTGTTTTCGTCATGAGTGAAACGCACCTTTCCCTGTTTCTCTTTAGATTTATGCCACTCTTTTCGGACCTCAGGATGATTCCACATATCTACCATATCTTCTGGAGAAGCTCTGAAGTCCCATGTGTCATCACTTGCATCTACATTTAAAAACGTAGCAAAAAACTCGTCAACCTATATAGCAATACAAGGAACGGTTAATTTTAATACTTTTAGAATATAATTAAAATCGTAGAAGAGAGGACCGACATTATTCAGATCAATATGTATGTGAACTAGATTCATGATAAGGACTAAGGAAAAAGAATCAATATTTGATGGTAATCATAAACATAAAAGCAAAGTAACAATCCAAGAAAACACCAACAACCATTAACTTTGTGACTGTCATTGCACAATTTGTACAATTTGATGCAGATTACTTTATCTTTCAACAAAGTGACAATGTTACACATTATCCCAGTATGATTATAGAGGTAAAATGCAAACTTCTCAGACTTTAAGCAATTTATTTTGCTGCATTAATGTTGTCTTTGATGCAATTGTAAGGTTGTTGTCATGTGTTCATGAATTCTAGTTACAGAAACAGTATCTCCCCTAATGCGGAAAGGCTGCATACATCCCCAGACCCCACAAAGGTGGAGCCTCATGCATAGGCTCACCATTTTTATTATAAACTCGATCATCTAAAATATAAAATACAAACATTGTCTTTGAAAACGGGTAGTTCCTAAAACGTTCTAACTAACAAAAAATATGCCTGAGATTCAATTCTGTGTTCTTCCCATGCTGAAGTAGTGAGAAATAAACAAAGTGTCACCATCTATGAATTATTTAATAGAAAGTTACATTTCCATCTTGTGGACAAAAGAGCATATAAAAACAGTTGCTAAAGTAGAAAACATGAATTCAAAGCCACGTGAGATTGTTGTATCCATGTAGGCAATTTGGAATGTCAATCATATTACGGTCCCTTGTTAGTTTAGTAAGTTGAAGCGTCAGTTAGTTTGTTTTTTTAACATTTTTCTCCAAGTATTAATTTGTAACTCAATGTTTACACTTTACATCATAAAATTGGGAATTTGTCATTGTCTATATACGGCCTTTTAATTTTAGTGAGTTTTTTATTTTCGTTTCAGTTTATTGGGCCCTTATTTTTCTTTATTAGTAGATGATTATTTATCTTGTTTCTCAAACAATTATTAATGGGTCTTAATTTTCCCACCCCACTAATTAATTTCCTCACTTCCTTTATTTAATTTTTGGCTTATTGAAGTTTTTGGTTCCTGAAAATATAAAGTTTTTTAGTTTTAGTCCCTATTTTTTGTTTGTTTTGTTTTTGGTGTCTGTAATTTTTAAAATTTTATTTTTGAGCCTTGTCGTTAACTCCAAATGTTAACTATTGACATGGCAGACGGAAGTCCATGTCAGCACTGACACATGGCAAAATAATTATTTTTTTATTCCATCTGTCTGACATGATAGGGACCAAAAACAAAAATTTAAAAGTTACAGACACAAAAAACAAAACAAACAAAAGATAGGGACTAAAATCAAAAAGCCCTATATTTTCAGGGACCAAAAACTTCATTAAGCCTTTAATAAAAATTATTTCCAATGATTTATGAATTAATTTGATTTTTTGAAGGATGAAGAAGAATTGTAATTTTTTAATGGACTGATTTTGAAGCAATAAGCTCTTAAGCGTTTGGGTATACAGCTTATTTAAGTACTTATGCAATAAGCTCTTTTTAAAACAAGCTAAAAACAACTTATCTTCATAAGTTTCTCGAGCAAGCTTATGGAAATTAACTCTAAAGAGCTTATGAAAAGATCATAAACTATTTTAATAAACTATTTGGTTAGGTTTATTATTATAAGTTATTTTCATAAGCTCTCTATAATCTCTTCCAAACACACCCGAATGTAGGTGACTAGGGTGTCACTTTGATACTTAGAGCACATGTTGAAGAGCTACAGGGGAAGAGACAACGGTTGCAATTGAAGCTAGCCGGTGAAAGAAAAAAGTTTCAAATTTTGATAGTGTGTTTGAGAACTTTAGTTGGGTTTTGCTTATTTTGTATTTTCAATTGGTACTATCATGACTAGCATGTCTATTTGTTGCAGTGGTTTGTATTATGCTTAACAATTGAAAATACTAAATGAGCAAAACTCAACTACAGATCTCAAACACATTATCAAAATTTGAGATTTTTTCTTTGACTGACTAGCTTCAACTGCAACTTCTGTCTCTTCCTCTGTAGCTCTTCAACTTGTGCTCCAGGTAACAAAGCGACGTCTTCCTCATCTACACTTGGAGGATTATTTGCTTCAAAATCAATCCACTCAAAAAAATTACAATTCTTCTTCATCTATCAGAAAATCAAAGTAATTCGTAAATTATAAGAAATCATATTTATTAAAGGCTTATTGAAGTTTTTGGTCCCTAATATAGGGATTTTGGTTTTAGTCCCTACCTTTTTGTTTGTTTTGTTTTTGGTGTCTATAACTTTTAAATTTTTGTTTTTGGTCCCTGTCATGCCAGAAATATGAAATAAAAAAAAGAATTAGTTTGTCATGTGTCACTGCTGCCGTGGACTTCTGTCTGCCACGTCAGCAGTTAACGTTTAAAGTTAACGACAGGTATCAAAAACAAAATTTTAAAAATTACAAACACCCAAAGTTGATTAAGCCTCAAAAAACTTTTCTCTTTTTCTCTAAATACCCCTCCCCTCCCTCATCTGGTTTTTTCTCACCCCACCCCCAATTACAGGCCACCCCATTGTCACAGCGGGGGCGAGGCACAGTTGCCGCTATGGGTTGGTATGGAAGTCTTCTATGTCGAGATATAGATCGGGCTTTATAAGTCTTTCAATGCAAAAGATAAGAAATAGAGAAGAAAATAGGGAAGAGAAAGTGGTGAGGTGGGGTGTGAATAAGAAGGAGAAGAAGGGGAAAGGTGGGAGAAGAAAAAGTGAGGGAGGGAGGAGGGGTGGGGAGGAAAAACCAGAAGGGGGAGGGAAGGGGTATTTAGAGAAAAAGAGAACAAAAAAAAAAAAAATTAAATAAAGGGTGAGGGAATTAATTAGTGGGTTGGGAAAATTAAAACCCTTATCAGTTTTCTGAACTATTCTAGCAAGGTTGCTTTGTTACACCGGTTGTGTGATGCTTTTGAGGCTGGGTGTGAGGCCCAACCTAAGGAAAAGCCATACAAACTAAACCTCACACATAGTCACAAACACAATTGAAGATCTAAACACTAATCACTAAACTAGTCAAGGCCGGGAAATATAGAACTCCCTGATGTAACACCTCACTAATTTTTTTTTTTTTTGATAATCATGTTATAGGTACAGAGTATTTATCAAAGTTTGCAGTAACTAATTTTAGTCGGGAAACCTGTTGGACACGTAAGGTAGGTTCTTCCCTCCCAATCAGATTTTCTCCATTCACAAGGGTCAGGATTTGAACCTCTGACCACTTACTTAAGGTGTCTGAGTCCCTTACCACTTGAACCAACCATATATTAGTGTAACAGCTTACAAAGTTAATAACCCTAAATGATGATGGTTTAGTAAGGTCAATGTAATATTAAAATGAGCCTTAATGCCAAATTTAAACCAAAATAATGACATCAAGCAATGCTTCTTGTATCTCACAAGTCGCAAATTAGAAACAGCCAGGGGTGACCTGTTGATTTTTCTGATGAAGCTACAGGAACTGCATTGCTCTGCGGAGGACCGTCATCTACAGATTTTCTGCACAAGGATAAAGTAAAAGCAATAAGGCATTCTGAATAACTCACTCAATTTGAGCTTTCCTTCTGAGGTCTAACCGAGAAAACAGACTATTATTTAATTTAATACACTGCTGCTGTTTCTATATGTCTCTCATACACATTCGTATAGTCATACACCCGCGCATGTGTCTGTGTGAATAACTATCAACCATTGAATGGAAAATTCCTATTATGTAGATCATATATATAAAATTTCACATCAATCCAAAATTGTTTAGTGCTTTATTGATATACATTAAAGATTATATACTTTCAAAATATATGAAAAAAAGAGCTATTTGATTACATTTTTATTGATGTTAAATTTTATAAAAATTTGAGATAATGATCTAGATGATAGATAGTTTTAATTCAACGGTATGTCGATAAAAATTATATTGTATAAAAAGTTGTTGGGTGATGTAAGAGTGTTAAATCTTAGACCATTGTAGATTGATTCTTTTTTATATGGGTGTATGTATATATGTGTGTATATATGACCACATAAAAAGGTCATATGCACTAACATCTAATGATCATTCATCGGTATTCTTAAAATACAAACGCGGACAAAGAGAGAAGATAGCAAAGAAAGAAAGCATCATGCATGCTAGACATTGGTGTCCTTAACACTTGACATCCAACTTAGCATGACTGTAAGGAATATTTTTGCATATATACCATCTTAACCTGAGCCAAAATCTTCAAACCACAGACACATAAGTTCGGTTTTCACATATCCATATGCATCTACATTAACATTATTTGCTCAGGCTCCATTTGTTTTGTAGAAAATGACATGAATATGAAAAAAATATTTTCGATAAGAAATTGTTTCTACAATTGATTTTCAATTGAGGATAATTTTTTGGAAAGTATTACTATTATCAACTAAAAACATCCTCTGAGAAAATTATGCATGACATGACCCTATAATGTTCTAGTGTTTGGTTTTCTGTGGAAAATGACTCTTTTTTACACTTCTAGAAGACTTTTTTCATTCACAATATTTTTTTTTTGTTGGTTAATATACCAAACACAGAGAAATAGGACATCAACATCAAATTCAGAAACATTTTCTAGGAAGTCATTTTCCATAAAACAAACAGATCCTAGAAATTCTGTATGTTCGCCATAAGGAACTATAATTTATCAATAAGGAAAAGGAGGAAGCACCTGGATGGAAAACTTTCTTTGACTGAAAGATATCCTTTCCAATAGCGCAAAGTTGATTTGTGAGTTGCCTTCTTTGTACCACCTTTATATGCCCTTACAATAAACTCTTCATTTCTTTCTCTGCAGGCCATCCATGTCCTCAACGTGATGAATATTTCAGAACAAACAATCATACAACCACCAAGCAATATTCATTTCTAGAGCACACTCTATACATGGATCACATGAAGTATATGGAACTTACTTGTTATCAAAGTTTGACAACCATTTAATATAAGCAGCACCAAAATATACATTTATAAAGGGTTTGAATAGGAAATCTGTGTTCCCTTCTTCTCCATACGAACGATAACCTAATTCACTGTAAGCTGAAGTTAACCTCTGTGAACCATAATCATATAACAATGCAATAAGGAATTTTTGCTGCTGTATAGTGCATGAAATAAGTGATCAAAATCTAGCCCCAATACCTCATCAACCAATCAACAGTTTTTGGTAAGAGTTGCATAAGCCCCACTGTAGGCTCTTTAGATTTGTTGTCAGAGCGCATAACAAGTAGTTGCCTATCACTTTCAAGTTCAGCAATAGCACAAATCATGCCCTGCAGCAAGGACAAAATGCACGCCTTAAAATTATAATGATATTGAAACTCTTAATAGTTAAAATTATTGATCCTCATCATAAAATTAATGCAAAATTAGTAAGAGTTAAAATGGTCTATAACAAAAGATTGTTTTGCGTTACACCTACATATTGTGTCTGCTAATCCCACCCTACATCAGTGATAGAATGAAATCTAATTGCTCTAGCCCTCTACCCTGTAGTACTAATCTCAAAGGAACTTAAAACTTCTGTTAGAGAATAATATACATAGTGTGAACCTCATCCTTATGATCCTAATATCCTATAATACTTCATAGCAGACTGAACTCAACCTTATACAGCATTCTTCTTTCAGGTTTTTCTTCTTTTATCCCCCTTCTCAGCTAGGTAAGTTTGGGGTGTTGAGCACCTATCAACTTCAACAAATCCTATACTACAATTGTTACAACAGCACTGCAGAGATGTGAAATATAAAAATTCAAATGCCCTACTGCAAAAAAAGTTAGAGAAATCAAACAGAAAGATCAAGAGTTAAATTGATAAAAGTGATTAGAAAAGATCATGCATGTGGAGGACATATATTGATTTTAACTACGGATTTGCGTCGATGCAGCAAACCACTACATTTGGAATTACAGATTTACAGTTTCTTCTTGTCATGGTTGCATCCAATATGTTAGGAACCTAGACTATAATTCTGAATGTAGAAAAGGAAAGAAAAACAGAAAGAGAGAGAGAGATTATTATTGAAACTAGGAGTAAATCTCTCGAAGGGTTTCCCCTTACAACCGAGCAACTTTTCTAGGTTTACTATCACCGAGCCACTGCTCAAGGTCACACTCTCAACATAAATCACTAATTTGCCTCCTTGATGCAATCCTCTCCCTATTTATTCAACTAACTAACCCTTTCAACTAACTCTCTAACTAACTATTACAATTCTCCTTATTTCCTAATTGGGCTGGACTACATCACAATAACTCTAACACCATTATTTATTATGCTTAAAACAGCATTATTCAATCTTATTCAGGGCTTGGAAAACAAAATGAAGAAATAACATGATAAAATACTTAAACAAAAAGAAGACATACAGGATCTATCTGTGAATGAAAGTGCCTGCCGATAACAATGTCAGCTACAGCCTGAAAATGCACAAAATGATGCGATGTTAAAAACAAAAGAATTACACAATCATCATGAGCAACATATTTTGAATCTATTATACACATCTAATGCAATCAAAAAGCTTTCATGACCTCCAATTTCTACAGTAATATAATGAACTGCCAGAAATATAGAAGAAATAGAAACATTTAGAATTATAATATCCAAAAGGGAGCAATATTTCTATTTAAGATATTAGAAACCATCATTTTTTATGATCATGCATATCCACACTGTCAAATCTAAACATATGATCACCATTTAACTTGTAAATCAGAGTTATGTTGTACTTTATAAGGACAAACAGCCAATCAAGCATAAGCAAAACTTGTTAAGCTTAGTATTGTGATTATTTTACAAATCTACTTCTAAAAGGTAGCTTTAAAAGCTACAATAATAAAAGTAGTATTAATTTGTTAGGTAAATGTATTTGATAAGCTGCTTTTAAAATTAATTGATTATTTGGTATTAATTGAAAGCACTTTAATACTTCAAAATAGACATGCAAATGGTAGAAGTTACAACTTACAGCAAATAGATATTTCATCTTAATTTTCTGAAGATGTTTAGCTACTTAAAAACTTTGAAATCTAAAGGCAGTGCAAGCATCCCGCAGAAAGGACAAAAACTTTTAAAAATTAGCTTTTGAGACATTTAACAAAATATTAGTACATGTGTTTATTATAAGTAGAAGCTAACAACCAAGCAAGTCCAAACTTAGTCAAATCCTTAAGGTAGAGTAATTTGTTTTACCCTCATTTCAGTCTGTGTTAAATATGGCTGCCCATCAGGATCACGTGAGAGGTGAACCTTTCGACCTTTCGCCTCTCCAGCTTTTAACCATTCAGAGCTCACTTCAGGTACCTTCCACATTGCCTCCAAGTCCTGGAGGTCAAGACAATCATCCCAATAGGTGAAGCTGATAGCCATCCTGACATACCAAATTAATGAATCAAGAACTGAGAAATTCATAAGAGCTAAGAAAAATACAGATAAGAACACTGTGAGTTCTGTTTGTGTTAACATTAACAAGATCTATGACTCCATAAGCTTCTTCATGAACTTGAAATTTCAAATTTACTAGGACCAGGAGAAATTTGAACTTTATCTTACAGTAGTCAGAAACAAGCAAAATTGAAAGTCAAAGCAAATGATTATAAGTCAAATGAAGAGAATATCCATATGTTTACTATGACTCCAAGGTACAAATCCCAATATTGCATAATTTATCAGATAAATGCCACATTATTTTCATGATTATTTGGAAAACAAAGAGGTAGATATGTTTCACCACAATTGGAAACTAAAAATTGGCATAGTGATTATCAAAATTAGGTTGAGAAATAATCTCTCCAATCTGCATTGGTTGGAATCCAAAGCACGATAGAGATAAGATGCACTATCAAATGGAAACTGCCACTTAGAATATATCCATTGACAAAGAAGCTAATGATATATGATATGTCACATCAATAACTTCATCGGGCAAAAAATTACCATGCAGAATAGCTGCAAACTTGAAATATTGTGCACCATTTTAAGTAGACCAATAAAGAAAAAAAGAAATAGCATTATTTATTTACAAACAGAAAAGCAATGCAACCCAATGAAAGTCAAAAATCAGAACAGAGCTTTTGTCAAGCATCATTCAACTGTTAACATTCAAAACTAAACAATGTAACGATTGATTTGTTGCTCAACTAAACATGGTAGATTTAACGCCTTTCAAATTGACATTGGAGACCCCATATAAGAAATCTTATAAACATTCATATATTTGTACCCCCAACCCTTAATTCAAAGACCCTCAAGTCCAAATTTCGCCCCCCCAAAAACAAAATTAACATAACATAATTATGTTATTTTCCGATTTCACATAGATCCCATTCCTAAAAAGTAAAAAATGAATGCCCATTTGCCACAAGCCTAATGCAACAACAACATTTCCAATCCAACCATTCCTGTATAAAAAATAAATAAATATAAATTACATGCATACTTACAAAACTATGGCAAGATGGTAGAGAGACAAGAAGGCTTTGCAAGTATATGGGAATAAGTTCTAATGCATAATGGTGACAATGAAAGAATTATTACAGAAGGCCAACCATTTTTTGTCAGGAATGAGGTTTGTGGGTAAATCCATTAGGCCATTACCAATTTACCATTGCCATCTATTGAGGATTGCAATAGATGCCAAACTTTTGGTAGCAACAAGGATCATTTCAGAGAACGACACTTGGCATGCAACGATGTTTGGTCAACGCCTATTGCCATGCGTCTAAGTTCCTAATTTTGTGAAGGGCAACATTTGCACATCAGAAATACTTTATTATTAAAAAAAGTTATATCTACTTTTAAATTTATGTATATAATTTAATATTTTATGTATTTACTATTTATGTGTTTTCTTGAATTTTATTCGTACATTTTTACTTAAAAATTTACAAAAGTAATTGTTGATTTATACTTTTTTTTTAAAAAAATTGTAATATGCAGTATTAAATATGTGTAGAACTATGGGCGCATTTGGATAAACAGCTTAATTAAATGCTTATGTTATAAGCGTTTTTTCAAATAATTTAAAAATAGCTTATTTTTATAAGTTTCTCTAACAAGCTTATTGAAATAAATTAAAAAGAGCTTATGAAAATATCACAACCTGTTCTCTTAAGTTATTTGTATAAATTTATTTTCATAAGTTATTCTTATAAACTTTTTATAGTTCTTCCAAACGCATTCTATATGTAATGAATATCATTCACGAATAAGTGTAGAACAGTAATTATGCTATTACTCAAATAAAATTTAACAAACATACATTAAAATGATTAAAAAATCATATGTGACAAGCAAAAAAAACCGTTAATTAGTAAGCCATTCTACAAAAAGAGTTTCGTGATAAAGATAATTTCTAATGTTCAACAGTGTTATGTAGCAAGAAGTTGTTTGGACGAAACAGATCACGAATGCAACATTCACGTACTGTAGTGAAGATGAACTAAAGTAAAGAAAAAAAATATAAAAAAAATTGAACAACAAAATGCAAGGTTTTTGTGTTGTTGCTATCTTTTTGTGTGTCATTTACGAATTTGAATTTGTAACTTTACCATTGTTGACTTGTTCTTCAAAATTGTAATTTAATATCCAGCTTTCATGCTATGCCAAGAGTGACACTTGGAGATTATTAAAAGAAAAAATTGATACAATGAGAGAATAAATTTTGGTGAATTCTTTTTTAAACACTTTGTTCAATTTTAATTTATTCAACATTTATATTTATTTATATAAAAATTTATATTTGTTATGAAATTATCTTATCATCATAACTCATAAGTTTAATTTTGATACATTATCAGTATAAAGTTTTTTATATTGTCAATTAGTCATAAAGCATCCTATTTATGACTTTTAATGTAGTTATTATAAGAGTCAAATATTTTTAATAATAAAACAATTCATAATTGGTTGACAGTATAAATATTTTTTAAACTGATTGCACATAACAATTAAACCGTATCATAAAGTAGATTTGAACTTATCATTTGGATTAAGATTATATTATATAGGAATTGTATTTGGTAAGGACAAATTTATTTTAATTTTGATTACCTCACTCGTGGATCATAAATAACCTTTAAGAGCTTCTTGAAAGTAACTTCGAAGATTTTTGAAATACTTCATTTATTCTTAATTTCTTTTCTCTATAAAGTATACTATGGATATTAATATTGGTTAACACCGGTATATAAGTCATGTTATATTGTAGAATAACAAGTCCTCAATTTTCTAGCTATAGAAGAGTCTTTGATGATTGAATAAATCAAGATTTTACCATGACTGTAATTTTAGAGAGACACAAGAGTGAAAGTCTGAGTTGCTTATATAACTGGATAACTAGCTCTGAAAATCGTCTTTACATTGGATGGTTTGATGTTTTGATGATCTCTAACTTATTGACCACAACTTTTGTATTTCTTATCGCTTTCATTGTTGTCCCTCCAATAGATATTAATTGTATTTGTGAGGCTATTTCTAGATCTCTACCAATATCTTTTGAGTTTTTGCATTTATTTTATAACATGTTATCAGCAAGTCTCTACATCTAAGTGAAATATGGAGGTTCTTAGTTCTATTAAAAAGTAATATCTTATTTTTATTCTTTCATTTATGAAATATCTTTTATCTTTCATTTAGGATTACTAATTATCAAATGTTCTTATAAATTAGGACGTTTTGTCGTACATTAATTTGTTGTTTTTAATAAATAGTGGAAGAAACTACATATGTGGTTAATAGATTTTGATATTGCATAGTGAAGGAAATCAAATCAAGCACCCATTCAAGATTGCACAAATATCAAGGATTCTCTTTGGTTAATATTTATATAAAAAATGTAGACAAAATAGGTCTTTCGATTCTTTAACTTAATTTCATGTTTCAATTTAGTCCTCTAAGTAAGTAACGTTCCGTTTTGGTGCTCTAAGTTATTCATGTTAGTCAATGTTAGTCCTCGACATTAAATATGTTATAACGGTGCTAGAACTTTGACGTTAGTGCTCTAAATCTCGTTCAAATCTCGCTAGAGAATAGTGCTACCTCACCCACCCTCCTCTTTTTCCTCTTCTCCCCCTTTTTTCTTCACCCTCATCACCACCGTCATTGTTTTCCTCTCCTCCACCTCCATAACTCCACCCCATACACAAAAACCCTTCTTGTCCTCCCTTTTCCCTTTCCTCTTCTCCTCCAAACTCCAACCTTTTCTCCTAAGACCCAACATTCTACAATGAAAATTTCAACTTAACAATGACCATTTACCATGAAAATCTCCAAAGATGTTGGATCACCAACGTTATGCTGTTTTACTGTTTCCTGTATAAATCTTTGAAAACGGGAAACAAAATGAAAACAATGTGACATTTTTGTAATTATTATTGAAAATAAGAAAGTGAAAACAAAGCAAACGAGCCCTTAATTAGTTTAGCCACGTATTTACAAAGAGTGTATCCTAAAATATCCTCATTAAATGGAGGATTTTGTTAAACTATAGAGAATTTAGCAACACATTCTCTATTATTATGTGGGTTTCATATGAGACCCACTGAATAGAGAGAGGATCCATGTGATTTAGTGACTCCCACATGAAATTCATCCAATAATAGATAATGTGTTGAAGACAGTATGTTGTTGGCATTTCTCTAAACTAAATACTTATCTTGTTAGCCAAGGTGGGAAAGACACGAGTCCACAAGGGGGCAGGGTCGCGTTAGGCCGGCCTAGTTGGATTGCTCATGTTATGCTTAGATATAGAATATCAGTTTTGAACGGTTACTCAAGCCCAATTCTCCAATGTAGAAGCAAAGTGTATGGTACTAGAAGCAGAAGCCTAGTGAAGTGATTAATGAGTGACATTTGTTTTTCATACCCCATCATTTACTATTCCTACTCATATTCCCTAAATTTTTTAATTTCTTTACCAAAATACCCTTCTCTTTCTCCCCACCCGATAACATTTTCTGAAACTACACTTTTCGTTTCTTTCCGTAACCTTTAAAAACAGGGATATGAGCAATTTAACCACATACCTCTTTCGTCTTTCTTACTCTCTCTCACACACACTCTAAGTATTCATATATGCTTCTTGCAGATTCATTCTTTTTATTTTTCTTTTCTTTTGTCCTTCAAGATTTAGTCTCTTTGATTCCTACTGTATTGATCTGACCTCAAATCATGATCAAATTTTGCAGCAGGATACCACAGATCATCATCTAAACTCCAAATTATCATGATCACAGTGTGCAGCAGGATAGGACACACACCATACTTCAAAAGCTATATCAAATTAATCACAAGGCACAACTTCACAATTTGAAGGTGAGAGTCTCTATCAAATTAATCACAAGGCACAACTTAAATTAATCAACCCAATTTAAGCACTACGCACCCCTCGGGAAAAAAAAAAGCAATATTTAGCTATATGAAAAAACATAATTTTTTTCTTAAAATAAAAAAAAAAAAAAAAAAAGGATTTTACTCCACTAATCAAATATATGAAGAAAAACAACAAAGCTAAAGCACAAGTCAAGAATGCCCACGAATCCAAAATAAGAAGAGAAATAGAAAAATGCTATGCATGCAAATGCAAATGCAATGTAAGTACCTGATATGCAACACGAAGGCGTGAACAATCAGAAACTATATCACATAACCATGTCGATTTCGCAGCGGAAGTCAAATCCTGGCGACGGCGGAGACAATTCCAAAGCCTCCATGGAGACACACGCAACGCGGCAACATAAATCAAGTAAGGAAAAAAGCACAAGCGCATGGTAAAATCAAGATCTAGAATGACAATATCAAAACGTTGTGCTAAGAGTCGAAAGAAAAACATAGATTCTTCAGCGAGTAAATACCCAATTTGGTCCCTAAAATTGTAGGGTCGTATCAACTTAATCCCCCACATTATCAATATTCCAAAATGATCCTTGGAATTGCAAAATGTAGCAAATGCATCTCTGACATTAGTCACTTAGTTTCAAATACATCACTGACATTACCAACTTAGGGTTCGTTTGGTGGTCAGGATAAGATAAAGATGGATAGGATATGAGAGCTGGATAAGGATAGGATATGATATGAGCATGATAAGCTGTTATTCTGTCCAATGTTTGATGTGCACCAGATAATGACAGGATATGATATAAAATATCCACAAATGATAAAATTACCCTTATATCAAAATTACATTTTTTTTCAAAAATAAAATTTAATATTATGTGGTTGTTTTATACATTTAAATTAAAAAATATTTAATAATATATATTTTTGACTTTTTAATCATAAATTAGTCCATTTTTTTAAATTATAAAAAATTAAATTTTTTTCATTTTTTATAAAAATTGTTAATTAAACCACATATTTTAATTAGTAATAAGGTTGACTAATTAGGTTTGAAACCATAATTAAATCATAACAATATTAAGGGTAAGAGATAAAAGAGAAAACATTTGCTTATCCTATCCTGTTGGTTCTAACCCAGCTCCACCCTCAGGATAGAATTATAACTAAGTAACAGGATATGATAAGCTAACAGGATAAGCTTATCCTATCCTGCTGGTTCACCAAGCTACAGATTAAAAGAGGACGGGATAGCTTATCCTATCCTGCCTCCCTTATCCTGACCACCAAATGGGCCCTTAATGTCATTATAGTCCATGCAAATACCAACGGAGGAACGAATCTGATTAAATTTTTGCAATTCCAGGGATCATTTTAGAATTTTGATAATGTGGGGACTAAGTTGATACGATCCTATAATTTCAGGGACCAAACTGAGTATTTACTCATTCTTCAATAGTGGGGAGTGAAGGGGTTTGAGGGGAGTAGGAGAAATAATTATGGGCCATGGGGGAAGGGGAGAGTTTTTGTAATGGGGTGAGAATTGATAAGGGTATTTATGAGATTTAATTGAAAAAAAATTGGAAAAGGAGTAGAAAAAATAAATGATGAGGTATGGAAAACAAATATGCCCCTATGCACAAGGATCCTGTCTAAAGATACTCGTTCAGTTTGCCCCCGGTGAAGGCCCCCAGACAAACTCAATCAAAGCCTCCAAGCTGGCCCTTAATATGAAATCAACAAGACAAAATTGGGCCCAAAAACAGCGAATAGTTGCTTAATCGGTAGTGATGAGTGGCCCAGTACGTTTCTGTTTGAGACACTGCTTAGGCTTCCCATAAAATCAACCAAATCTATTTTCGGCTTTGGAATCTTATTATTCCTTTCCTTGGAACCCCACCTTGATGTTGATATTGAGGCACCGGTGTAGCTACTTCTCAAAAAGCTCAGGTACATGTCTCAATCCATCCATCTTCATCAATGGGTCAATTTGACACTTGCAGCATCATTTTGATCTCAGCTATCCCAGCCATCAACTAGCAACTAGCAACACAACAAGCAAGCCAACAAATTAATTAACTAGCCAGCCACCACGACAACCATCATATTTTATTCTCATTATGGGTTGGTGAGTTGGTGGTAACTGTTGGTGTTTGAAAAGGGAGCATGTGCTGTGGCTCTATTTGCATATGTTGCACACCTTCCCATGTTGAATTCTCCATCAGAGCCTATTGCCATCTTGTAGAGACCGTCCCCACTTTGAACCATCCGAACTTCTGCGGTTGCTTATTTATACGCTATAGTTTTAATGACTTTAATTTTGATATATCTTAAGTGTACTGAAATATAATTTGATCTGTGATTCATTAACAGGATGAAATTCTTTTACGCTGAAAATACATATAAATTGAATCCAATTATAAATTTTACTTCTAGGTTTTGGAAATTTATTATTATTTTTAGGTCTTGTAACTTTTGGAAGTTGACATTATTGATGAGGAAACTAATCAAGTTAAAATAAAAATGAAAGAGTTATTGCAATCTAAAAGGGCCAAAATGAGATTATAGTCATAGCCTGTGTTTGGAGTGACGGTGGATTGAACAAAAGTCACGTCTGGGACGTGATTTTAGTGAAGCAATAAATTGTAGCTTATGCTACAAACGCACGTTTGTCAAGATTCTACCGTGTTTCCAAACACGTTAATAGATTCATATTAGCTCAACTAGATACCTAATTAAATTAAATAATAGACATATATATAAGAAATTTAGAATATAATTATGATGCTTATGCATATGATTTTTACTCTAAGGGTGAGTTTGTTATAGATTATGAAAAAATGATTTTCATATAAAATAATTTAGAGATTAATATGAAAATCATTTTTTCATAATCAGTAACAAACATATTTTCTCTCTCCTCTAGAGAATCAGATTTTAGTGAGAAGCTAAATGGAATAGCTTCTCATTTTAGCCATAAAAATGATTTTTTTTAAAAAAATCATTTTCTAAAAAATCTCAAACAAACACAATTAAAATCACTAAAAATGATTTTTAACTTAAAAAAATGATTTTTATGATCAAATAATCTAAAACAAATGCACTCTAAATCCTTGTCAACCTTTAAAGTTAAAATTGTACAGTAGTGGATCATTTATAAAGAAATCGGTTTACTATCTTGCCACCTAGGAATTTCATACCAAATGGACCTTTCGTGTCAGTAAAGGGTGAACTTGGCCGTTGCACTACCCCAAAAAAAACTTGGTGTCTTTTCTGATACCCTCAATAATTTTGGGATCAAAGTTATCCATCCAATAAGAATATATCACCTCAACTAAATAAGTCAATAAATCTCATATAGGATTAAGTTTTCACCATATGATTAAGTCACCTAGACAGGATAAAAGTTACCCTAGAAGTACCAGAGAATTCATTAAAAAATTTTATGGCATTAATTTAATATTTTTGCCACGTTTTGAGTTATTGGCTATTAAATTGTCATCCTGTTGTGGAAAGAAAAATGTAAGTAGATTGATATTTTTTAGTTTTTTTTTTTTTAAGGCATTGATATTTTTTTGTTAACCAAACGGATATGGAAATATTAAAATCCACAGATGTAAACAATAAAATAAAAATGTTATACATTTCAGCAGGGATGCTGCCCGAATATAAATCAAAAATGATTTATTGGGTGGGATCTACAATTTGTTGGGGGGGCTCTCACAATGATTACGTTTTTAAAATATTTGTCTGTGCTACATCCCAGAAGAAAAATCCGGTTCAGTAACATCTCCAGAATACAATTTCCATGAGTATAAGATTGTGCTTTATTTCACAACCCTTTAAGATTGAGATTTTCTTTTTGGTATTTGATTGGATATCCTCCCAAATAAGGTGTGAGACTATCATTATGTTAGTTGACTATCAACTAAGTTATTGTTAGAACTATCAACTAAGTTATTGGATTCGAACAGAATATTCTATTTAACCTTACTGGATCTAAAATAATTAGATAGAATAGTTAACAAAATTAAAATTAATTGTAAAAATTATATAATTTCTTAATAGTAAGTTAAGCTAGCCACTCTGGTGGCTCCTCAGTTGTGTGTGGAATAATTTATATAAGGGGATTAAAAAATAATATTATTATTATTATCGAGAAGGTTAAACTCAATCATCTTTTAAAAAATACAAATGAAGGCATGTTTATTGTTTCCGGTTCACTCAATTCAAAAGTTTCATTATAAGAAGTTTTATAGCCTTCCTACTGCCATTGTCCCCATTACTTAGTGATTCTAAACCCTCAAATTCTGTAGGTTGAATATCATCATTAGATTCATTAACAAACAAGTTTAGTTCATTACCTATTTCAGCACTGAGGTGGAACCACTAAAGTAAAGCATTGTCTAACCCGATCAACATCTCTTTATCCTCAGGTTTGTACAACAGCATATTCGTTTTGCAGTCGACACTCACGATATCATTAACGTCTTTGTGCAAGTTAATGATGCAATATTTATGTGGGTCCAATTGATTGATGGAAAAAAATTCATCGTTTCATCCAATTAACAATCATGTAGAACAATCCCCAACCTCACTCATATTTAATCCCGCCTTAAACAAATATGTTAAATAAGAAAACAAATATGTTAGATATTAGAGAAAATATAATCAAGTTTCTTCCTTTTTTTGTCACGTGAAATAAAACCATCAAAGGAGCATAATCTCATGCAAAAGGACGTTGCAAATTTGAACCGAAAAAGATTAATGAATGACCAAAAATAATAAGAAGAAATAAGAGGGATTTTGTCGAGCATAATAGTGTAAGTATCAACAAACACAATCCTTATTATTGGTTACAATACGACTCTTAGTCTACCTATTCTCTTGCCCAAATTAGGTGTTTAACTCACGGTTATCTCTATGTGAAAAAAAAACATTGAACAAAAATGAAATGTGAACCAACCTTAACCTTATCGAATCCAAAGATGCAGTCTTTCGTGGTCTCTCGGTCATCCACCACCATGGAACTATTGGTTTTGGTGTTGATGGAGGACCCCCTTTGTCGATTAGATATTGAAGCCATGAAGTCTTCTCATCACGTCACCATTGATGGACCAGTTAGAATTGTGTCGTGGGAGATTCACACCGGTGGTGGACGTTTTCCGAGAAGTCGGTGGTTTTATGAGATTCACGTCACTATTGATATTTTCATAAGGAAAACTTTCCACAAATTGAGATTTGGACGCATATGAGATTTCGTCGGAGATTCATATCTCTTCCTCCAAGCTTCTTTTTATTTATTCTCTGCATAAGGAAAGAATCATATGAGGAGAGGTTTTTTTTGGGGTTTCAAATCACGAAACTAGGTTGCAATTACGATTTTCTATAGACCAATATATTGAATTGGAAACCATTAAAAAAATTATATAGTTTTGCAATAAAATTTAATTTTGTTAACTACCCTACATCTATTTATTTCAGACCGAGTAGAGTTAAATGAAATATTCCGTTAGAATCTGTTAACTTAGTTGACAACCGACAGGTCAACTGGGGTGGAGTTTATTTTTAAAGTAAGTTTGGAGCAGAGTGCCTTATAACAAAACCTCAAAAGGATGGAGTGTAATTTACTCAAAAAATTAGTTCTCAAAATACACACTTTCTCTCATATTTTTTGAACTACACATTTTTTTCTTCAACCAATTCAAAAAACAACTTCCCTTCTATATATATTTTTTAATTATCAAAATTATTTATTAAATTTCAATTTTTTAAAGAAAGCAATAAGAGACCTCAGCAATTGAGCTGTTGATTTCCCAACGTGAAATGGAAGAAAAAAAGACCCTACAAGGGAAAACAAGAATAAGAAAAATAGTAGAAGGAAACTGGACCTCCTAAATTCCGACTTCCCATAGAACAAGAAAACATGTGTATTTTAGGAATTAATTGGGAATGATTTATAGTTTGGGAAAATTAAATCTTTATAAGTTTATTTAAATATTTTTGCCTCTTGCCATATCGCACAACAAGATTCTTCTAATGATTATTTTATTACTAAATAAATAATTGAATTTATAGTTATACATTATTAATGTAAAAAGTATTTTTTTTACCATTAAGGTCTAACATAGTTGATAGGTAGTTGAGTTTCTTAAGCATTCGATTTCTGTCGTTTGTATGTAAAAAGTTTTGTTGGTAGAGGTTGTATCCACTTTCGTAACTCTCTATCTCAAAAGGGATTAGTCTTCGACTGTCGCCTGGAGGACACCCTTGGTTCACACCAAAAAAATGTCAAATGTTTTTTATATTGTTAATCAATCAAGAATTAGCACATCAATAAAAATTTTAATTTTTTTAATAACTATCTTAAAAGTTACACATATGATGATTTATAATTGGTCGACAGTATAAAAAAATTCTACACTGATACTATATCAAAGTTAAACTCTAAATAAAATATGGATTTAATTATGATACACTATTCGTGTAAATTATTATTTTTTACATTGTTAACTAATCATAAAGTGTCACGTTATTAAAAATATTTGACTATCATAATAACTATCTTTCTTCGATGGATCATAATAACTATCTTAAAATTTATGATTTGTGATTTTTTGATAATGAATTTTTTTATAATTTTTTTTGTTATATTAATAATATATCAAAATTAAACTCATAAAATATTAAATAAATTAATACATTTTTTTCTCGTAATAAATTTAATACATTTAATCTTAGAAATATAAAATATAAAATATATTTAATTAATATTTTTATATCTACTAAATAAAAAAATTTATTAAGAGGATTGAATTTGAGTTTCAAAATATAAAATTATTATGAAAAAAGTACAAGTAAAGCCAAATAAAGAACACAGTTGTCCAACGTGACTTTCAAAGGGAGGGTCGCACGAGTCCGCTCCGGTAATCAACTCACGACAAAACTCACCTAATAAAAAAAAAAACTTTCCTGCTATCATCCCTACCCTACTTCAGCATTCTCAGCATAATAACCGTCTATTTTAATGGCTTCCAACATTTTAAATTATGTAATGTAATGTAATGTAATAAGACTCACCCCGGATTTGGATTTGGTGTGATAAAAAAACTATGCATATGGTGTATTTAGGCAAGTCTCATGGGTGTTTTGATCTTTACAACATCTAATTAATCTTGTTTCAAATCATTTCTTTACAAAATTTTGCCTAAATGCATCAAATGTGTAATTTTTTTAGTGCATCAAATCCAAATCCCAAAATGTCATTCTTTTTTAATTTTTTATAGGCGTTGGAACAAAATGATTTTGGACTGTTAGATATATTAATTTTGTAATCATCGGTTAGGATTAATTATCTGAGACATTCAGTGAATTTTTTAGAGTTAAATCATTAGAGTTAAAAATTGCTTAAAGTATTATAAAATAAAAAAATGATGATGTGATATGGTGAGACCCTATAAAAGGAAGTTAAACAACTCTAATAAATGACATCATTAATCTATTATTGAAATAATCTGATTTTGACGGCCGTCCAAAACACATATTGAGAGAGTGTTTGAGAAAGATTGATGTTTCATATTTTAGTTTTTTTTGGATAAAAAAGTGTTTTATACATAATTTATCATATTCAACGATTAGCTTAAATTTATAAAAAAGTTTTTTTTTGGGTAAAAAAGATTTTCATGTGATCTAATTTGTTTTAACTTAAAATTTTTGAGATTTAATTATTTTTTATTCCCAAAACTCTCTTCCTTATTTATCCCTACAAAACTAACTTCCAAACAAATATTATTAAATTATACAAATAACTTTATACATTTTTTCCGTAATTTACTATGTAAAAGTGAATTTTTTGTACCATCGAAACGAAATAGATTATTTTCAAATTGCTTTTCAGCATATCCAAACGAAAACAGATTCCGATTATAATCGATTATCACAATAATCGATTATACATGTAATCGATTTCAATATAATCTATTTTTTTTCAGCTTTCCTAAACACAATAATCAGAATCTATTTTTGTTTGAGTATGTTTGGTGAAAAATGATTTTAAGATAATCTATTTCCTTTAGGTTAAAAAAATCAATTTTATATTGTAAATTATGAAAAAATGTGTGAAGTTATTTGTATAATTTAATATTATTTGTTTGGAAGTTAGTTTTGTAGAGGTCGATAGGGAAAAGAGTTTTGAAAATGAAAAATAATTAAATCACAACAATCTTAAGCTAAAACAAATTAGATGACATAAAACAGTTTTTTTCCAAAAATTTTTTTTTTATAAATTTAAGCTAATTGTCAAACATGATAAATTATGTATGAAACAATTTTTTAGTTGGGAAAGAGATGAAATATGAAAAATCAATCTTTTCCCAACACACTCAAAGTTGCAAGATTTCTACCTTGTAGGCTCGTCCGCACAGGATAACCACTCATCTCCAAGTTTCATTGACGTAGAGTGATATAGAGAGAGAGAGAGAAAGAGATTTTGGCAGGTTCCATAAGAAGCTCCGCTGAGGAATTGCATATAAAAAAGAAAGAGCACCGTATTCGCAATCTTATTATTATTATTCTTGGTTGGGCTAAAACCAGAACGCAAAGAAATTTACCTGCTAGGGTTTTTGCTTCCTTCACCTTCTCCAATGGCCGCTTCTTCCATTCTCAGATCTGCGATCCTCGCTTCCTCACACTACGACCCTTCACCTTCCTCCTCCGATCGCTTCAAGGTCTCTTCTCCGCCATCGATTTTCATTTCCGTTTTCGTTTTTCATTTTTTCCTGCATTAAACACGCGGAAACTTTGGACTATAATATCATATGTTTCGATTCATGCTCTCTGTTTTAGTTTTTTTTATTGTTTAGTTATATAAATTTAAACTTAGTTTTGGATTCGGTGACCTATGTTTGGTTACTCGGAAAACAGGGGAGGAAGAAAAGTATATAACTGTTTTTAGTCATTTTTACGTGTGATCGAAAAAATACTAACTCTTAGAGTCACTCGCAGTTTTTTATTTGTTTAATAATATTTTGTTTTTATTTCAACGGTTAATTAGTGAAGTATTGTAGTACATAAGAGTACATAAGAATCTTTTTTGATTTTAGAACTGACTATTTTTTTAAAATGATTAATGCATGAGAGTTGTTGAAGAATTTTCTGCCGGATTCGGCAGTGCTTCTTCATCATTGCTAACCTGTTAAGAAGTGTTTCACTTATTTTTTTTTTGTTTCTGATCATTTCAGGGATAGTGAATTTCTTGTATGTGTTTTCTTAATATAACAGATGATTAATGTGTCTATATGTATGATTCAGGTGTTGTGCAATGCCTCAAGTTGTAATTTAAAATCTAAGAAGTTACAGGATAGCATGTTTGGAACTTCAATTCCATGTGAATCATTAGTCTTAAGGTTGAGTATTTCAAACTTTTTACTTAGTGTGGTTCTTCCTCACCCCATTTTCTGTGTCTGTTCCTTCAACAGTATGTGGTTTCTTTATTTTTTGTCCTGATGTATTATAATTTGCTCAGAAACTGCAGTGCCCGGATCCAGCCTATCAAAGCCACAGCAACTGAAATCCCTCTTCCCGTACAGAGTAAGAATAGGCTTATTATACATAGAATAGGGTGACACATTCAATTTCTTGATTCTTACTTATGGCTGGTCTGGTATGTTTAGAATCAAAGAGCACTGGGAAGACAAGAATTGGAATTAATGGTAAGTTCTTGTATGAAAGTTGTCTTTGTTGTTTCTTTTATTTACTTGCAGTTTTAAATTTTATTAAACACTTATAATTTTGCTTCAAATACTTCCTCTTGGTGTTGAATGATTTTAAGCTTTGGCTTCCACACCCTTCTTTTATCCTGTCCAGGTTTTACTTAGGATGTAATAAGTCATTTTACTTGGAACTCATATTTGGAATTTAAGAATGGTCTTGATAGCAGTTGCTTTATTTTTATGTGGATTTGTTTGTCATTTTTAGATGTGGGATTAGCTCACCTTTTATATTCAAGTAATTGCTGTTGTTTACAGTGACATGTTAAAGTTTTTCAGACAAATCCTTGAACTGTTCAATTGCTTTAGATGAAATTCGTAGCCTTCTCATTTATGGTAATGTGTGATAAAAGCTGATTAATTAAGATAGTTGATGATCCTACTGTGGGATTATAAGGTCCAATTGACCAGAACGTGTATCTCTCTAACCTGGAGAAAGATTTCTACTGGTATTTCGTAAATCCTGATTATTAGGAGATGTGCAAAATGTTTTCTGGTTACTTAGGTAAATTATGAGCAGGGTTTTAAATAAAAGCCCGTGTTGCAATTTGGACCGCAACGTTTTGGTTTTGAAGGTCTCTGAAACTCCATCGTGACCGCAATTGCAGCCGCATCTTCCCGCATTTGTCTGCAATTGCGGTAAACGCAACACAACCGCGACCACAATTTAAAATCTTGATTATGACTAAAAAGTAGCAGTTGATTCTGAGTTCTTCAACTTATGCTTTAGTTAGGACTTAGGAACTTACAAATCTGTTGCTTGAACCTGGATGAGTTATTTTGTTGATGGTATTATAGTTTATAATCATTAATGCAAAGAGCATGTTTAAGATACCTTAAACTGGTTCTTTTGGTTTCTGGTGTAATTGGCTGAATTGTTATTTCTCTTTTTCTTTGGAAGTGCTTCCTGCCATTACATTTAGCATGGGTATTTTTCTTGACAGCATAATGGTACTCTATTTCAAAAGTTTGAGAGGTTTTACTACCTGTTAATATGGCTGGTTTACTTTAATTTTTTTATTTATTGCGTTTACTTTACACTTGTTTTAAGAGGTTATTTTTTCCTCTAAAATGAACAACTTTTAAAGAGTATCATTCTAAAATGTAGTTATGTAGCTTGTGAAAACTTTGTTTTAAAGCATGAAGCATGTTGTTAGAATCTATATCAGCTTGTCTTAAGAAAACATACACATCTTTATGCTGAAATGCGCAGGTTTTGGTAGAATTGGAAGGTTGGTGTTACGTGTAGCTACTTCCAGGGATGATATTGATGTTGTAGCAATTAATGATCCTTTTGTTGATGCTAAATATATGGTATGTATGTGCAATTACTTTGATGGTTTTGCTTATAATGTATAATGTTTACAGGCGTGTGTGCGCATTTGTGTATCTAAAACATTATTTTTTGGTTACCATAAAAGAAATCTTATGATGATGTTTAAGGTTTAGATTTATAAGTTTGCAGTCTGATCTGAAAGATATCTGAAAGACCGGAAAAATAGCACTTCATGGTGTGAGTGTATTGTTGTGCACTTGTTCTCCTCCATTCTTCATGAATTCATCTTTGTTTAATTTTCTTTGTTGTTGTATATACTGTTTTTTATTTCATTCATAGTGGTGGCTTAGTTGTTATATATTTCATTTAATTTTATTAATTTTACTTCATTTTTTCTTGCTATTTTGCTATATAAATTTTATCTGTCTGTTTCAGGCTTACATGTTCAAGTATGATTCTACTCATGGACCATTCAAAGGAACCATTAACATTCTGGCTGACTCTTCTTTGGAAATTAATGGGAAGAAGGTTAAAGTTGTTAGCAAAAGGTATGTTGGGTTGAACCCTTATAATTGAAATGGATTTTAAATGTGTTGCTGGTTCACAATGTTAATGGAGGTTAGGTTTCAACTTTCAACAAGTTCTCAAAAATATGAATTAACATGCATACATTTTTTTTTTGTCTATTCAGAGATCCTGCAGAGATCCCTTGGGGTGATTTTGGGGCTGATTATGTTGTCGAGTCTTCAGGAGTTTTTACAACAGTGGAGAAAGCTTCAGTACATTTGAAGGTTGCTATGTTCAATTACCTGTGTATCAAGTTTTGACTGTTTTTCCCTCCCCCTTTTTCTTGTTCTCCCTAGCTTCAAATGTTGATGTGATCTTTATCTTATTCCATTGTAGGCTGGTGCCAAGAAAGTCATCATATCAGCTCCATCTGCTGATGCACCAATGTTTGTGGTAGGAGTGAATGAGAAGACATACAAGCCAAACATGGACATCGTTTCTAATGCAAGCTGTACCACGAATTGTCTTGCTCCTCTTGCAAAGGTGAATTGCATCCTGTAATGCCAAGCTTTATTGAAATGTATAAAAGCCAGTTAATCTTAAGGTCTAATGGCAGCTCCTCTTCCTTAAACAGCAGTGAAAATGACAAGGGGTGATAACAGCTTTCTGTGGAGTTTCAAAGGCATGAAATATATATTTAAAAATGAGCTAATAGAATCATAAAATTCATTGATAATTGAATGATTATCAAGTTTTTCAGGCATTCAGGAATATCTCTTCCAATATAAGGAATCAAACTATCAGAGAGAAAGTAAACTTAATGGAGTTAATCTGATCTATCTGAATCTATAATGTTTCAACCAACCTATAAACCAATTTTTTGGGTTGGCGGGAGAGATGAAGTTATGTAGGGGCATTTTGAGTTGGAACAAAAAAATTTAAAGTTGCTTCCCCCTCCATCTGTCCCTTATTTCCTTACTTTGAACTTGTGTAAAAGCATCTGATTCTTCTTATATATGTTATTCTTCAGGTGGTTCATGAGGAGTTTGGTATAGTTGAAGGTTTGATGACAACTGTGCATGCAACAACAGGTCTCTTTGTGTACTTGCTAATTATAGCCTTGTTTTCTTTTTGGTTAAGCTTTACCTTTATAGGTTGACATGTGGCATTGGTAACATGATTGTCTTTTCCATTGCTCAGCAACACAAAAGACTGTAGATGGTCCTTCAATGAAGGATTGGCGAGGGGGAAGAGGGGCAAGTCAAAATATAATTCCCAGTTCAACTGGTGCTGCAAAGGTAAGAGATGGACGACCTCAGAAATTTTATGCTTACTATTTTCAGTATAGATTTGCGAATTTGGGTTTGTGTTTTATGAAATCACAGGCTGTTGGAAAAGTTCTTCCCGAGCTGAATGGAAAGCTCACTGGAATGGCATTCCGTGTTCCTACTCCTAATGTTTCTGTTGTGGACTTAACCTGTCGTCTCCAAAAACGTGCTTCCTATGAAGATGTTAAAGCAGCAATAAAGTATGTCTATTGCTTTTCTGCTCTGGCTTCTATACACTCCAGTTGAGATTGTTTTCTATTAATACTTTGGTTGATTCCTATGACTTTGCTTCTGTTAAAATGAAGGCATGCCTCAGAGGGATCACTGAAAGGAATTCTTGGATACACCGATGAGGATGTTGTCTCTAATGACTTTGTTGGTGATTCAAGGTAAATTAAATTTTTTTTTATTAAATGAATCACTGTCAGCATCTTGAAGATGACTGACTCATTCCCCTTTTTTGGAGTAGACTATGCTAAGATGTAATGTGGTACACATCTTTAGTTTCATGTACAGATGAAATGGGTGAGGGTTATATTATTCTGGTTAGAAAGTGAGATACCATAAAACATGAGTTGCCCAGTTTTGGTTTATACATTTGCTCCTACAATAATGATATTTGTACATAAAAAAAATTACACCATCTTTACACCTGGGAAAAAGAAAATAGAAAGAGTTTGTTGGAATGTGTATTTTTCTTGGTTTTATTCTTTAAAAAGGAAGTGGTATAAGAATAGTGTAAGGAAAATGATATGCAAATATTCATTGGTATGACTGATTAAAACAGGTTTTAATTGGCCAGAAATAAAACTGAACCTTCATTTTTCTCTTTTTCCTAGTAGTTAGAATTTTCTCATTTATTGTGTTTGGATATGTTATTTGTTAGATAAATGGCT
This sequence comes from Ammopiptanthus mongolicus, assembly GCA_039655645.1. Classification (NCBI taxonomy): domain Eukaryota; kingdom Viridiplantae; phylum Streptophyta; class Magnoliopsida; order Fabales; family Fabaceae; genus Ammopiptanthus; species Ammopiptanthus mongolicus. Next base: position 17,058,959 of record CM077351.1, on the reverse strand, counting down.
TATCTCAAATGAAATTCTTATGAACAGGTCAAGTATTTTTGATGCTAAAGCCGGGATTGGACTTAGTGATTCCTTCATGAAGCTGGTTTCGTGGTATGACAATGAGTGGGGTTACAGGTATGTGTTCATGCAATGGCATCTACACTTGTTTGTATATAGACCAATAAATACTAGCGTTAACACGTACGGCATGTTTAAAAGCAGAACTTTTTTATGTTAACTCTTAATCATTTTTGTTGAATGGTTTGCCTTGCAGCAACCGGGTGTTGGACCTTGTAGGGCACATGGCATTGGTGGGAGTTCTCAATTGAGCACCAAGATAGTTTCTTTTGCTGCTGATGTCGCAATTCTTAGCTGGCCTCGAGTTAGGTTAAAATTTCGTAGCACCGTAGATTCAGATTTTGGTTTTGATCTGATTTTTATAAGATGTGAGATTAATGATCACATTATGTACACTGAAAAAAATAAAAACACGTTATCATCCTGGTTACACATGCTTGGAATTGGTTTTCATATACCAATGAAATTTTCACGCTTCCTTTTAAAATGCTTGACATTTTAAGTGTGATTATGGGTTTGGACTTTGGATAGGGTACAAAAGCACCTGTGATAAAACAAGTCTGTCTCATAACCAAAAACGCTGTTAGTTCTTGTCTAAAGCTAAATTACAAAAATGAGGGGAAAGGCAGCTGATAGCTCGCTGTTGCCTACTAGGGGTGACAAAATGGGTTGTGTTTGATGGTTCAATCCGTTTTGACCCGTCTGCTTAACCTACCAAGAGGCGGGTCGGCCTACCAAACGGCCTATTTTTACAAATTTATATTTTTAATCGTTTTTAATTTTTTAATTTTATCTTTTAGCGGGTGAGATGAGCTGGGGGGAGGGGGGGTTGATTCGTCAACCTTTTTTGGTTTTTATAGCTCTTATATTTTGTAGTTCTTAAATTTCTTTTTACTTTTTTTAGAGGGTCAACCCACCAATTCTTTTTTGTTTGTTTTTGACAGATCAATCCGTCAACTCATTATTAAACGAAGTGTGTTAGGAGCTTCAATCCATATTTTTCAAGCGGATCAGCCTATTCGTACCGTTTTGGTGGGTCAATGGCAAGGCGGATTGATATGTTTTATCACCTAGTATATTCTTTTTTATTTTGAAATAGTCATTATTTACCAAGGAAAAGTAGTACTTCTATAATAATTGGTTTATACATTTATAATTTCCATTTTTTTTTATGTATTTGTTGCCATTATTTTCAATGGTCATGTTTGATGCATGGAATAATAGTTTCATTTCATGCTCTACATAATGAAATGAACCAGATTCTTGTGTTTTTCGTACATAATCTGGGCAGCAACTGCCAGTACTACAGTAGACCAGGTGAAATGAGCTCAAAATATGTATACCACGCATAAGGTTACATGAGGCAGATATCACTAACAGATGGAAGTTTAATTTACAGATTAAACTCCAGAGGTTTCGTAAGTTTGTTTCAAAGGAGACCGTGTTAATACTTAGGTAGTGTTAATACTTAGGTCGTGTCAATAAAGTGATGAAATTTTGATTTATTTTTTTATTTTACATATAATGGATTTGCCTTGAACCATTACATGATTTTCTTTTAGTCTTTTCGGGATCTAGTCTTGTATTAGGAAGAGTAGGAGGACTAGGAGTCGTATTACTTATAAATCCTATATTTTCTGCTTTTTCATTGGGACTTGTTCTTGTTTGTAATTGTATATCTTTATTCTATATTTTATCAAAGTCCCATTTTGTAGCTGCAGCTTCAAGTTTTATTTAAAGAAAGTTTTTATGTAAACTTTGGTTTAAATTTGGTAAGGATTTTTTAGAAGAAATGTCAAGACTGTGTTCGAAAACTAAAAAGGAACAATAATTTATACTTATCTTCTTCAAACGGACACATAGGAATGGAAAGGAATTGTGGCATTCCCTCTTAGAAACTCCATCTTTTGTGACTCAGGATTTGCAAACTTAAACTTAAAAGGAAATTCTATCAGTATTACGATTTGAAAACGAAAAAGGAAATGATTCATACTTACTTTCTTCAAATGGGGACATAGGGATAGAAATAAGTCACGACATTCCTCTTAGAAACCCCATATTTTGCATCTCTGAATTTGAAAACCAAAAACAAAATTCTATCAGTATCATGATTTTGAAACTAAAAAGGAAAGAATTCATATTTACCTTCTTCAAATGAAGACAAAGGAATGCAAATAAATCACGATACTCCTCTTAGAAACTCCAGTTTTTGTGTCCATGGATTTTCAAACTCATATCAGTATCACGATTTTGAAACTAAAAAGGAAAGAACTCATATTTACCTTCTTCAAATGAAGACAAAGGAATGGAAATAAATCACGATACTCCTCTTAGAAACTCTCGTCTTTGTGTCTATGGATTTTCAAACTAAAAAGAAAATTCTATCAATATCATGATTTAAAAAACGTTAAAGGAAAGGATTCGTTCGTACTTGTAAAACCCCGATTTTCACTGCTTTTTATATCGATAATCTATGTAAATAAGTTATATAATGGAGTTTATATTTTATTCGAGGTTTTAGAAAATGAAATAAAATAAACCAAGACCATATTCATTCTCTACGCTATCGTAGAAAACTACGGTTAAATTTTGGGTTGAAAACTCAGAGGGAGCCCGGTCTGCGTTTTTTCACTGACAGTAAGATTTTACTGCTCAGGAGACCTAATTTTGACTCGTGAAAGAAACAGTTAGCTTTAGAATTGAATTTCCAACATTTTTGATAAAATTGGTTTTTCCCACTAAAAAGTAAAATAATATAAGTTATTCGAGCAAAACCTTGAATCGGGTGAAGAACGGAACTGAATAAGGATTTACCGGACCCGCTAACTGATAAACTTGAAGTCACATCAGGTCACATCACATGGGAAAGTGTTCCAGTGCCATGATGACGTTTGAAAATATCTGGACGCGAAAAGACCAAAATGTCCCTGACCTTTCTCATAATTACCATTTAACCTTGTGTGAAAAGACTCTTTTGCCCTTAAGTGAAAATTTTCTTGGACCACCCTTACCCTTCATGCCTCACGCGTAAAGGCTAGCTCCATGAGGCCTTCATCACTTTGTTCTCCTAACTTCATCTTCTTCATAAAAACTCCATCTTTTTCCTTAAGCTTTCTTTCATTTCAAGTTGAAAACCTTAACCATTTTTGGTGAAATAGGTGTTGATTCTTGTTCATTCTTCATCATTCAAGAGGTAAGATTACTCCTTTGATCCTTAAATCTCATGAATCTTCTCTTGTTCTTGTTTGAAAACCTTGATTCCATGAGTTCCAACTTCAATGTTCAAATTTCAAAAATCTCTAGAAAATTGTAGAAAAATCCTATGATCATGAAACCAATTTCTATGAGCTAGTTTCATCATCCTCTTTCATTATCCATGAGCATGTAATCAAAAAATTTTCCTAGCCCATATGGGTATGAAATGGCCGAACCTACATGATGAGAAATCATGAGTTTTTGCTTCAATTTTTTTGTGTAAAGAGACTTGTTTTGGTGTTGTGTATGCTTAAGGATCATCCATCCAAAAGATTGAAACCAAATGAGATCCCTAGCCATTTCAAGTTATGATGGCCAAACCCTAACTTTTGGGGGACTAAGTCACTACAAGAAAATTCGCTGTTTACCACGGCCAGAATCCCTGGGAAAACACAAAAATCTGTGGGAAAACACTCTTTTCCCACGGATTAGCCATGGCTCCTCCGCTGTAGGAAAAATAGGCACCAGAATTGTTTTCCCATGGCCTAAACCCTGGGTAACTTACCAAGAGTTTTTCCCATGACCACGCCCCTGGGAAATTATATACGGCCAAGCCCAAGGAACTTTCCCACGGCTACGCCCCAGGGTATCATGTCAAAGCATTTCCCACGGCATTAGCCTTGGGAAATATTAATTTATTTTTTTAGAAAGATTTTCAATAATATAATAAATTAAATTAATTAATTAAATTAATTATTAGTTAAATAATTATATTTTCTTTATAATTTTTTTTTCATTTGGTCAAAGATTATATTTTTTAATTATTTAAAAATAATAAGTAAATAAATATGACAAAATAAATAAAATACAAATCACATAAATTCGTATTTAATAATTTAAACCATAAGTAATATATGATTTTTTACAATCAATAAAAACAAAAATTCATACAAAACCTAACAACATAATCTAATAATTTTCATCTCTATAAGGATCCTCAATAAGCTGGTCAAAAGAGTCATCGTCCTCCTCGGAGGTGCCCTGGGTCGGCTGACCAGGCTGTGGAGGCTGCTGCTGCTCTAATCACTGGATCGTCTCCATCATCCGCTGCATCATCTCATCCCTTTGCCGCTCACGCTCCTCGGAAGCGACCAATCTCTGCCTCAGCTTAGCAATCTCCGTGGACTCCCGAGGACGACTACCGCGACCAGTGGATGCCTCAGTACGGACGTCCAAAATGCACGAAGACCCTTTCCGGTAGTTGCAAGCAAGATCTCCAGTACCGTACAAGGCGGCCCTTATACTTGCCGCCAACAACCTCTACCCAAATATGCAATGCAAGCCGGTCCTCCTCCTCGGGGTCAGCTGAAGTGGATGAAGACGACCTAGCCTGAGACATCCTCGCCTCAAACTCCTCCTATTATTCATGACCAAACACATTAATTAGCTCATATATGATACAAAATTATTAAATTAAAAATAAAGGGCATATAAAGGGTATATTTATTACCTGAGTGCGTCTTGAGCGCTCATCTACATACTCGCCTGTACCCTTCCTAGTATGGGTACGGCGGTCGAGCTCGTTAACCTTCACCCTTCGCTTATACTTCATAGCCTGTAACACAAGCATGGATAATAAATTAAAAATAATTAATAAACTATTGATCATGAAATAAATATATTTAATGCATAAAAAATGAGAATATGAACGTACCATACGTTTTGCGTACTGCGCCTGGCTGATGGAACCTCCTGTGTGCAGGCTCTCCCTTTTCTTATGCCCTATTTTTCTTAGCTTGGTCTAACATTTTCTTAAACGCATCGGAAGCCCAGTGACGGCGCAAGTCCTCCAAACTCCATCTCCAATCCAATCTGGCTGTGAGCCCGAATTACGGGCCTCCTTAAGCATGTCGGAGATGTGGCGAGAGGCTTCGATGTGAAAGATCCTCTCAATCTCCGATTCATGGTCAATCCTCCATGCCACTTGACCCTGTATTAGAAGAACATAAATAATATTTGTTTTACTAATTATTTACGAAATAATAAAAACCACATTAAATAAATTGAATTTTGCAAATTACTCTAAAAGCCTCAAACATAATATTCCGCTCCCCATGATGGACATGCCCTATGATACCTCCGATGAATAACATACGAGATGGCAGACGCAGCTCTCTTCGAAGGAAGGAACCTTAACAATAAAAGAGTATGAATCAATCAAACACATGGGAATAAATTATAATAAAAATCGAATAAATGTTTCTTTATTAATTCTTACCCATTACCAACCGGCCTGATAATAGGTCGACCATCGAGCATGAACTCAATCTCCTCTACCTCCTCTGACTCATCATCGCGCCCCTGCCTCTGAAGGCGAGCATGAATAACCAGGACTACATTGCTCCTCCTCAGCCTGACGATGAGCAGGTGACATCTCAGCCACACCTGCTGAAGTAGAAGTGCCTTAGTGTGCATATGTCATAAACCTCGGAGTGAGAATCATATCGATCTCAGGTGCAATCGGTGGAGGTGGTGTAGCTGCTTGCGGTGGTGGAGGTGGTGTAGCTACAGGTCGACGCGATGTAGGTATGGGTGGGCGTGGTGTAGGTGCGGATGGACGTGGTGTAAGCGTGGGTGGACGTGGTGTAAGTGTTGGCACTGACTTGGTAGATGTAGAAGGCATAGGCGAGTATCCATCTACAAACTCACGAATCACTATATGGCGAAAGGGTCTGTGCCGACGATGAGTCGGACGCGGGTCAGCATCGGAGACCACACCCTTACCCTTATCACCATTGGGTGGTCTGGGTGCAGGTGGGTCACATCCTTCTCCTGATGCCATGTCTATAGAGCAATTTAATGTTAAAATAAAATTCATGAAATATAACTCATCGGATAGAGCAATAATATAAGTTATCTAAGCCATAAATTAACAAATGTAAATCACTAATAATCCAAGATAGAGCAATAAATTAGTTATCTAAGTCATAAAGCCAACCAATACAATTCACCAATTCAAATAAAAGTTAAAAAAATGATCTAAGTTTTATTCAGAATTTGAGACATCATCTTCAGATCTTGCTGAGTCATTATCTTCATCATCTTCAGATCTTACTAAGTCATTATCTTTCGCGGAACCATCGTTTTCTTCATCCAAATGCTCCTGGATGAACGACAAATTAATGATATCCACTTCTTCACCAAGGACTTGCAAGTCACGTAAGTAATCAATCGGCTCCACTTTAATGACTTCAGTTATACGTGACATTTCATCCACTTGATAAAGCACTTCTACCTCTGGATCATCCGCTTCGATGCAACCCGTTGGTTTGGTCTTGATGGAAACACACCAACCTCGTTTGTCTTTTCGAGTTGCTGGATAAGGGACATAAAACTCCTGTCTAACATTCTGTGCCAAGATAAACAGGAAGAGTACATGTGCTCAATGATATTGAACATCAAACAGGAAGCTAAGGTTATGCTCAAGTATTATATAGAATAAAATTTAATCGTACAAGACACCCTTTGTACTTGAAATTCAAGTTCTTAGGGTAAAAGCAATAATTGCTCAAATCACCTTACTTTATCAACATAGATAAAGTACATAATAAACTCATAAAATTGGCAAACAAAGTCATAAATAAACTATTTAAAAAAAAAACTATGCATCTAAAAACAATTCCATACTTTCATCATGGCTTATAAAATTTTAAAAATTTATTGACATTTTTTACCTATTATGAGGCTTAACACCTATTATAAGTGTTAAGAGAAATTAGTGTAAGTTGTTATTAATTTATTTTGTTATTATTTAAATATTTATGTATTTCAACTTTCATTTTTAACTATTTATTTATTTAAATATTAGTTATTAAGTATCATCATTTAGTTATATAAATAATTATTTAATTATTTAACTTGTTAAGTATTAATATTTAGTTATTTTTGTTTAAGCTTGTCATGCCGCGTCCCACCAAACTGTTGTTGTACGAAACTTCTGTTTTCAAGCAAACACATTTGTATCTGGTGGCAACACGCATATCAATAATGATTTTTTTTTATAATTTATTTTGCGCTGATTGTTATCAACAACGATGTTGGGGTGATTTTTTATTGTTTAAAATTTTAATTTTAACTTACTAACACCTAAAAACTAATTTGGGTACAAGCTTATGAATCAAACTCCAGGGGTTTACTATTTTAGTGTATGTGTTCTTATGAGTTTCAAGTTGATATTCATATATACCTTTAAGACTATCACTCAAACTATTTATCTTAGAATCTTCAAACCTCCTAACTTCTATTCAATAGTATCAACAGTAACATATTTTCCTTAACAACATACCATGCTTTCAACACTATATGTTCAGCCTCATTTATTAAAAACCCAATTCAGCCAACAAGTCTTTTTTCAAAAAAAATCAATGTATTTAGCATCACAGTAAAATGAAATGTTAATTACAAATAGGTAAAATGAAGCATCCTTTAAGATACTTGAACAAAGCATCACAGTCAAATAAGCTAATTTGCTAAATTTAGCCTCAGATAAGCACTACCCAATCCAACAAGAAGCATCAGTAAAATGAACCCAAAATCGCAAATACCAATGTAAGTCTTATAGTACGTTTAGATTTTATCCAGAATGAAGCATCAGTAAAATGAAGCATCCATTATACATTAAAAGAACTATCAGTAAAAGCACAGTAAAATGAAGCTTGAAAGCATGGAGTGAACATTGAAAGAGAGAGAGAACATTTACTTGAGGTGCGCTGGAGTGAAGAGGAGAAGTGGTTACCAGACGGACAGTGGTGGCGATGGTGGCGGTGGGAAGCTGAGGAGCAGTGGCGGTGGCACGGCGTGAAACGAGTTTCAGAGGCAGAGTGAGCGGTGATGGTGGTAGCGGTGGGAAGCTGAGGAGCAGAGCGGTGGCGCGACAGGAGGGAATGAGGGAAGGAGCGGCGATGCGGAGGTGGGAATGAGGGGAGAAGAAGAGGCGTTGCGTTTTCAGAGATGAGTGTCCAAGAGGGTTTGACACGAATTTTTTTGGTATATAAGTCTTTCCCACTGTCTAGGGCATGGGAAATCCCGTGGGAAACGTGGCAGATACACACGGTATAAAAAGTCGTGGGAAATACATAAACCATTACCCACGAGAAAGGCCGTGGGAAATGTGGACACGTGGATTTCAAACTGGCACCTACACACGGCTTTGGCCATGGGAAAACACGTAAAATATTATCCACGGTTATGACCGTGGGAAACGTGACTGTAATCTACACACAGTTTGGCCGTGGAAAAACAAATTATCGTTACCCACAGCTTACCCTGGGAAAACCAATGGAAAAGTAACGGGACAATTTCGCGCCACTTTGCGCCATCCATTACCCGTGGCCTGCCTGTGGGAACCTTTCCTGGATTCTGTTCCGAGGGTCTAGGCCGTGGGAAAGTGTCACAAAAACAAACCATCAAAGTTCGAAATGTCAAAATTACCCACGGTTTTTTGGCCGTGGGTAAAAGGCCGTGGGAAATAGCGAGATTTCTTGTTGTGAGTGTTTTGCTTCAACTTTTAGAAAGTGACCATGGATTTCATCCTTTCATTACCCTTAGGTGTTGATTCCAAGAGATTGAAACCAAATGAAATCCTTAGCCTATTTTGCAATAATATGGCCGAGACCTAGAATAAATAGAGGGAGGCGATTTATGTTGTTAATGTTGAAACTTTGAATTGATTGTTGTGAAGGATTGAATTGTGATTGATTGTTCTAGGAGGTGCGAACGAAACCGGAGTCGGAACGGAAAACTCTTTGGGAGCAAACTTGAAATCTTCAAGAGGTAAATGGAGATTTCTCATAATGAGTTTGGAAGTCTCATGAGTTTGCTTGTTAGATGTGTTGTTGTTTTGAGTGGAATCATAAGGTGATTGGTGTTTTATGAATTTACAATGTATGGTATATGTACTTGATATCATTGGTAAGTATGTGATTGGATGTTTGAAAATGAATTGTGGCATTGATGCCTTGGATGAGATATGCTTATGATGTTGATTTAAGATTTGATATTCATAGATGTATATTCTGGATTGTGATTTAACTGTATTGGTTGAGAGCATAGCATCGGCTATAGCTTGATAAAGAAGATCAAAACGCCTAAAAGCCTTAATCAAAGTTTTAAAACGTATTTTGAAATCAAAGAAAAATCTTGAGAATAGTTTTGCCTTATCAAAGGAAAAGAAACTTCTTTTAACAATTAGATCCTTTCAAAAGAAAAAGCCTTTTAAGGAAAGTCCACCCAAATGAAAGTTCTTTTAGAAAAATGTCGTAAGATGACGAAACCTTCAGAAAATGGATTCACAAAGAAAAAGAGTTTTTCTTGAAAATAGTTTTGTTTGAGAAAGTTTTTTAGCTCATGCCAATGAGTTTTGAAGTTTTGTTTTCGAAGTTTTATATATATATATGAAAATAATACCGAAAGAAAAATGGTGATTACCCTCTTCACTTTATGAAGTAGACAAACCTAGTGATCAAGACGTCGGGCTAGTGTTTTATGAGTTGAGCACTCGGACTATGTGTCCTGTGTTTTGGAATGAACGGGCTAAATGTTCTATAAAATGAGTCGTGAGCTATGTGTCCCGACAAGAAAGAATGAACGAAAAAGGAAACAGAAACTTTCTGTGTACATACGTGAATCGGCCGACGTGCCATTGAAATGAGCTACAATCCAACTAATTGAGAGTATGAGTCAGTTAAGACCACTAGGTTTATATGGGCATCCTGTGTTCGAGACTCCGCACGAGGCCGGAGGCATTGCAACCCCGTGCCGTGGTAATCGGCTGCCAAACACGGATGAACTCAATCAGAGATTGGACTATTCATGATATGGTTGTGACATGGTACCCTTGAACAATTGGAGCTCGGACCTAAATTGAGAGGGCAACTCATGAGGACAATTGTGTTATGGGAGTATTCGCGGCCTATCGCTCGATGAAGGGAAGTTAGGAATCTTCGGAGAACATGAACTAGAAATATGATATTGGAGTCTCATGCATTATTAAACTCATCATGATGTTTGAGATATTATGTTATATGATTATCTGTTAATGCAACTGTGTTTATATGTGTATGTATGTTCTGTTTGTCGCTTGTGCGGCTATCGTGATAAACTTGTGGAATGAGTATCTCACATTTGCCTGTACATGTTGGACACCCTGTTGTGTTTTTGGATACATATATAGATACTGCTCAGAGGTCCCCACGGACACTTGAGGACTTGGACGACAGAGTCTTTTGAAGATAAAGAAAAGGAGGATCCCTCCGAATTCCTCCGGGAATTCGAGCTGACTTTGGGTTTTTTTTTCCCCAATGGTTACTTTTAGCCTGACCAGCATTAGAGTCTTGTTTTTGTTGAAGCATTCGTATCTTATCTGCTGTTTTATGTTGACCTAATGTTTTGAAGTTTGTAATCTGTGATAATAGACTAGAATTTCTACTATTAGTTTAAACTCTGTTTCTAGAAAAAACTATATGCTCTGGCATTAATACCTTATGTTTATTTTTTTTTATCATGGATGTTTAATATTGGTGTATGTATGAAGTTTACCCCATCTTTCCTGAGACGAGCCGCCGTCCCATTGAAGAACCTAAGATATTTAACTAAGCCTTAAACCGTATTATAAACATTAACGCGCTTTATTAAGACGAAACGCAGTGGAAAGATGAAAACGCAAAAACGAAATTATATTAAGGCTATGCCAAAGCATGCACATGTCAGAGTAACGCAGTTCCAATGTAAAGTATACATACATGCATCGGTTGCCCTGTCAATAGGGCTACAGTATTAGGGTATACATACAAAGCGCATAATACTGACGATAAGCAAAGTATAAAAAAAGGCCGAGAGGCAACTCTCTGGCTAACCACGATCACTTCCCAACCTCTCGGAGCTAGGGTCCTGGGCTCGTCCACTGGCATCGGGCTCATATGGAATGTCATCCAGTTCTTCAGCAATTGGTTCCTCCATGGGGTCTTCCCATAAAATAAAAGAACACATAGAGAAAATACAGGGAGATAAGAAACATGCATCATCAAATATGGGAGAGGGGCAACAGTACAACATATATATACATGCAGCACACACATATAGAAACAAACAACGCACCAACACCCATCCCTTGAGTCATACAGCACAACCATCTAAATTGTCAACCTCTCAGATCAAACCTATACGAAGGATACTAGCCCCTATGTACATGCTGATTTCTATATATGCATGTCGGCCGATACATCACGTCCTCCGTTGGACATCCCCGTCGGGATAACACCACGTCCCCAATTGGACATCCCGTCTAGGGATTAAAAACATCACGTCCCCAATTGGACATCTCCCTTTGAGACAAAATATGTTGTCGTATGAAATGCTATGATATGCAACACACATCCATCACAAGTTGATATCGGGACCTCACACCAAAATCACTCGGCCACGACCACGATGCACTGCATCCACATCAACATCATCATCATCATCATCAACATCAACATCAACATCATGACGCCTTGCGTCTACGAGCCACAGCTCCATGGTCAGGACCACGATGGTATCAATCCGAACAACATCACAACTCACCATACTCTCATCAACAACCATCCAGCCAATCACAATAATAAAATATCACAACAGTAATTAAGCCAATACAAATATCATCACGATGATAGACAAACAGCTAATCACACAGGCAGTTCGACATAATAGATAAGCACATAAACAGTTCGAAATATCAACCTCAATCAATCACATCATCTAGATTATCATCTTAGTGGTGATAGCCCAAAAGTACCTACACCTTGGGTCCAGGCATTTCGTCCAGGGCTCAACCTCTAGTAGGGTTTAAGGTTCTCCTACACACGTATATATTCTATACTAAGCTTGCCTTCCCGACGATATCAGTTCTTTCTCCCCACCTGAATAGTTGCAACTCCGACTGCGGCTCTGCAACTGTCAGTCGTACAAGCTTTCGAACGATTGAATGCCGTCTGATCCTTCACAACAGATCACAACTAGAAATTTATACAGATCAATCAAAACTTCCCTAATCCTTATGACTAGGGTTCGGCCCCTATTTATTTAATTAGGCTAGGGGTGTTGAAATTCTACCAACTCTCGGATGAATGATCCTCAAGTATGTACAACACTAGGGTAAGTCTTATTACACAAAAACTTGAAGCAAAACTCATAGCTCACACACAAGCTAGGTTCGGCCTCTTCACGGTAAAATAGGCTAGGGATGTCTCAAAATTCCTAACTCTTGGATCAATGATTCTTAAGCATGCATAACACTAGATCAAGTCTCATTACTAAAAAATTGAATCAAAAACTCAAGATTTCAACACATATAGGGTTCGGCCATTCTTACCCATACGAGCTAGAGAGCTCTTTGGCTTACAAGCTTGGATTATGAAAGAGTGTAATGAAACTAGCTCATAGAAATTGGTTTGATATTAAAAGGATTTTTCTACAATTTTCTAGAGATTTTTGAAGTTTAAGCTTCAAAGTTGGTCATAGAGAAAAACACAAGATTTCAATGGATAATATGAAGATTAAGAGAGTAAGTGAGGGTTCCATACCTCCTAGATGATGAAGGTGATCAAGAATATCAACTTTGTTTCACAAATTTCTCTATGAAATGCTTAGGAAAATTAGAGAAAGTAAGGTGAGAAAATGAAGAAAATGAAGAAGAAAGAAGTGAAGGAGGAAGGAGGGGGAGGGGGACCAAAGGAAATAGATGAGGGAGGGTGAGGTGGAGTCAAAAATCACTTAAGGGTAATTTTATTTTTTCAGACAAGGACAAAATGGTAATTTTGAAGAAAGTCAGGGGCATTTTGGTCTTTTCGCCTCCAGATATTGTCAAAAACCCATCATGACTCCGGCACGCTTCCCAAGGTGATGTGACATCAAGTTTTTCCGTTAGCGAGTCCCGTTAAATCCATATACAGCTTTGTCTCTCGGTTCGAGTTTTCGTTCGAATAGTTTATATTATTTTCACTTTTTAGAGTCGAAAACCAATTTTAGCAAAAAGGTAGGAAATCCAATTCTAAGACTAAGTGTCTCATTCACGAGTCCAAATTAAGTCTTCTGAGTAGTAAAACTATACTATCAGTGAAAAACGCAGATTGGGCTCCGTCTGAGTTTTCGACCCAAAATTTAACCGTAGCTCCCTACGATAGCGTAGAGCGTGACTATGGTCTCAGTTTATTTTAATTCATTTTCTAAACCTCAGATAAAAATATAAACTCAATTATATAATTTATTGATATTAGAAAACACGAAAATCGGGGTATTACATTTCCTGTATTTAATTATTGTATCGTGAAGAAAGTTTTTAGATTCACGTTTTCGAACATAGTTATTTACTTAAAGTATTCTTCGAAAGCAACCAACATTTTTATTTGTTTATGTTTTTCTGCAATCGAGTTTGAGACGTAGCATCGAGGGGGTGTTACAATACTTAACTTCTTCAAACGAAAACATAAGAATGGTTCCTCATAGGGACCTCTGACTTTGCGACCAAGATTTGGATAGATCAAAAGTTAAAAGAAGGGTTGCGAAACTACACTCACAAGGACTTTCATCCTAAGTAACATTCAATGGGATCAAAAAATCCACAAACCTATCAAACAGGTAAAGCACTTTAAATTTATTTCGAAGCTAAAATTATTAAGACATTCTTTTACAACAAAATCCACTACTAAAAACTATTTTCATACTGCAATAAGGATTTCAATTCACCTCAAACAAGGACAACCAAAGAAGAAGAAGACACACTATTCAAAAGCAAACTAAAGAGACAACCAACCAATCAAAGAATGTGCATAACATCATCAGATGAAGAGTCGAGTATCAAGTTTAAGACAAGCAAAAAATCAACAAAAGAAATGCATAAGATAACGTCCTCTGATAAAGAAACAATCCTCATAGAAAGCTTATGGAGAAATAAAATGAATAAAACAAAAGCAAGAAGCAACAATAGCAACAAGAGAAAAAATGCAAAAAAAAAAAAAAAATTGATGACATAAAAAAGAAATAAGTATTATTGAATGACATTTTCAAGTAAGTAATAAAAACATTTAAATCGACAATAATTTGGGATAGCTTGTCTATTAGCTATCATTGTTTCACACAAAAATTTTCTTTTATTAACATTTCATTCATATCAATTTATTGCCAACGTAACACCATAAAATTTTTAAAAAATTGCAACCACACAACGATAAATAGGTGCCTTAGTGGTGCTATAAGCAAGTCATTTTGGAGTAAAATACAACTTTCTCTTGCAGCTCAAGATTAAGTTCTCTATCTGAACTTATCTTGGTGGATTTCTAAGGTATATTAAATTTCTAAGATGTATTAAATTGTATTTTTCTCCTTCTCCAATCTTTTCTCCCATTTTCCATCCCGCGTCAGTGTGGCTATGACCTTCATTATAGGAGCGTTACCTGACGTTATGCATAAGTGGTCTCCTCTCGAAAGTGGCCAATGTTTTGGCTAATTGGGTTTGCTCTTGTGAGACCCAGGGTCGTGTTTCCCGTCCATAATACTATTGAATACACTAAATTTATATCAAAATCTCTCACGTGAATAGTTGTCAATACGGACCCAGCTCACCCAAATTGGCCCACCACGGGTTAAGCAAAATACAGGCCAACCCAACCTGGCTTGACCCACCCTAGTTGGTGGGTTAATTGAGTTGGCTCATTTAAAATTAAAAAAATCACCAAAAACAAATCAGATGAGAATCGACAACATCGAAAGACGAATCGGATGACGACGAAGTTGTCTTTGTCGAACAGACAAGGTAGTGGTGATGAGAAGGTTAGGACATCATTTCTTGCGTGGCGGCGATCTTGGTCAGTTCTCAAGAAACTGCCTGTAAAACAAACTTATTTCTTTTTTTTCTTGTGCAAGGACCTGAAGACTATGATAGAGCTGGTCTGAAGGCTGGCCTGCGGCAGTAGCTGGACTGTCAGCTGTAGACGAGGATAGAACTGGACTGCGAGCAGGCGAAGGAGACAGAGTTAGACTGCGGCCTGGACTGGAGTGCGGCGGCAATGGTTAGATTGCGAGCTGGAGACATGGACTGAGTTGCATGCAGTGGATTGTGACTGTGACTTGGAGAAGAGAGGGAATGAAGGAATTTAGGATTCAATTTTCATTCTTTCGTGAGTTCAATCTTCACAATATACATAGGCCACATGGAATTGAGTATTTTCTTTTGGGCCTTAAGTTATTTCGGATCAATTAGCCCATTCGGTATTTCTTAAAAAAATAGTTTCGACCCGTGAGCCAACCCGGCTCTAACTCGTCCAACCCACGAGTTAAGTGAGTCAGATCAAAACAAACAGGTAAATGTGAGTCTCATTTTTGTCAACCCAACCCATTAGAGAGTCAGATTAGATCAGATTGACTTGTGAGTTGGAATCCATATTAACAACTCTGAAAAAGTGGGATATCAGGGATGAGCACAAGACTTATGCAAGTTAGTTGGTGGGACTTATATAATGGTGTTTGGTATCTTGTTGCTTTTGAGCTTTTCCCTCTGCACTTCCGCACGTTGGAAGGGTAAAAGATTCTCAAATCCTAATGGTTCCTAAAAAATAAATAGAAAAGCTAAACACAATATGCCTTCTCTTTTGTGTTCCCATAATTTTGGGATAAAAGTTATATTATTCAACTATAATGCGCTATCATTTCAGTGGTTCATATTAAATAATTTTCACATCTAATTATGTCAGCTAAATACAATAAAAGTTACTCTTCAATACAAGAGAATTCACAAAAAAATAAAATTCAATACTGTATTGGTCTGGTCGATTATCATTTATGAATTAATAGAGTCAAATCATGATATATAGTAGGGATATCTATTTGGAGGGACATATATACTGCGTGAAGTTTATAAAGATAAGAATTTAATTAAAAAAAAATGAGAATTCTTTATCTGGCTTGCCATTTATAGCATTGTAAATGTAAAACTAATTCAAGCTTTATATATATATATATATATATATATATATATATATATATATATATATATATATATATATATATATATATATATGATAGGATCTTGCAAACCAGTGTCGTAAAGACATTAGTTAAGGAATCAAAAAGTAGAAACTTTACATTGAGAATTGTGTAACTTTTAAATTTTGAAAAAATGGAACACACAAATTTTCAATTCATAATTTTCATCTTCGTTTTCTTAATCAATATCCTTAGGACACTAGTTAACATCTGTCAAAATGATACGGAGAAAAAGAAAATTATTTTATTTTATGACCAAGACATATTACAATTACAAGGTTTATTATAACTTAGAAATATCTTTTTTGTTAAACTTAAGTTTAAAGGGTTTGTTTAACAAGTGTGTTAATGAAATTTACTAAGAAATCAAATATAATATATTAAATGAAAAGTAAATTTCTTAACAAATCCCCAAAACCTTTTTTAAAATGGCGAAGACTGCTACATACAAAAAAAATTCATTAAACGATGTATGAGTTTAAATTTTTTTTTTTTGTTTGAAACTCATTATAATTAGGATTTTTGGCTTTTTAGTGAATTTATCGGGATGTCTCCACAACTTCGATTATTTGAACCGTCTATGAGACAAATCCCCGATTCAACAGCAACAGACGTCTTATTTTTTATACACGGATTGGACTGACTCCCAACTGATCGACTCCACAAATCAAACTTGTGTCTTTTTTCTTAACTGGGAGAGTTCAACATCAGGTTGGTATCTTAGAGTTTATGAGTTTAAATTTAGTCATTATATAATTGTGTTATATTAACTACCTAATTCTTGTATTTGTATGTCGTATTTGATTTTGTTCTTTAATTGTAAAATTGTAATTGGCCATATATTCCGTAAAATCTCTTCTTGAAACTTCCGCATCATACAACAGTGCTCTTTTTAAAAAATTGATCACGTGTTTATGTCTAGTTTTTTGAGCTGTGCGGAATGATTGCATGGAGACAATAGACTCTGAGACAGCAGAAATATATCTAGGTCACACTCTCCATGATTGCACTACCCTACCAATTTAATTATTGAAGGATAATAATGTTTCTAACTTTCTATAAAAAAAAAAAAAAAAGGATAATAATGTCGAATGGTCGCATGCACGTACATAGAACTTGGTACATGGCCCTTACCCCGTGGAACGATCTACATAGTCTGCGATCCGCATGGGTTCAAACCACCCGGTAATATGTGATGTTTTTTTTTTTTTTTTTTTTGTTGGAATCATTATAATTAGGATTTTTGACTCTTTAGTGGATTCATTAAGTATTTTATAAGTTTAGATCCTTCGAATCCGTTATGAGACTAATCTTTGCACGTTCGAATGCTTAGTCACAGTTAAGATTATTTATCCTTTTCTAAGAATATGTTTTATGGGATTCGAACTGAGGTTCTCTCTCACAAGCTCAACATGGACAACCAATTGACACCTATTAGATATTATGTGATCCATTTAGTTGGACATACGAAAACATATTTTTAAAAAATAAATACCGAAACCGTGATATTTAGTTGGGACTTGGGATCTTTTCATACTAGGTTAATGACAAAATCTTTTGAGGTATTTGGTATTTGGTTAATATATGTCGATATCTGTTAGAGTATGAATATTTATATATAATATTTATATATAATTGATTGTGTAAAGTCATTTAAGTTTTTGACTTTGTTTTGATGTTTGGATGGATGATGGAACGCCAATTTTTTTTAGATTTTGCTATTTGCTATATGATTTTTAGTTGATTTTGGTAGTTTTTTAGATTTTTTTATTTTTTTTCAGATTTTTTAATTTTTATATTAATTATGCGGATCAACTCATCATTACGTAGGGGGGATGCGGACAAACATGTTTATAGGCCCATCTAATACCCAATTCGGTCTGTTTACTTGTGAACCGACGCGGATCGAGCTTGTGCGGACAAGGTTGTCCTGCTTAACTAGAGCTGACAATTTGGATCGACTCGATCCGTTCGGGCCAAGTCACTTTTCGGATCGGATAGGATTGAGCCAAAATTAGATCGATCGGACTGTTATTTTGTTAGTCCAGTCTAGCCCTCTGAGAGCTGCCAGACAAACGGGCTGGCCCATGGACCAACATTTTAAAAATATTATTCTTGCTTTAAAACCTTTAAAATATTTTTAATGTCAACCTCCCTTTACTTTTTTTTGTTTTACATATCCTTCACTTAATAGATGAAAACCTAATTTTTAATTTTTTAAATATAGTCACATCTAAATAAGAATCTCTCTAAAGAGTATTATTTTATTTTTTCATACAAATAAGACCACATATTTAAAAGATGTCAGTACTTTCTACTTAGTTTTATCTTTTGGTTATGCGTAACTTGCTAAACATAATTTTAATTTTGTGATTGAATAAATTCAAATAGAACTTTAAAAATAAAAAATGTAAATAGGAAAATAAAAAAAAATATTAGAAAATGAGCATTAAAAGAAGGGCATTCGGCCTTGTCCCATGAGACGATGCATAACTTTTAACAAAGAGTCCCTAACACCGCGCTTAACAGAAGGACGCTGCCGCAAAGAAATACACTATTGCCTATTGATATAACTTTTACATAGATTTAAGTTATAAATTATAAATTTTATTTATTTATTTATTTGGAAATATTTCGGGTCAGTGGGTTGGCCCGACCCGGCACAATCAATGAATTTTCTGGTCAGTCCAGGCCGGGCTAAATTTTGTTCAGGCTTGCATTTTGACAACCTGACCCACCTTTTATATCGGGCTAAATTGGCCAGCCCATCAGGGTATTCCTACGTAGGGGTGGACATGACTCGGGCCAACCTAACCCCACCCAAATCAATAAATCTGGGTTGGTTCGGTTTGCTTGATGATGAACTTGAGCGGTTTGGATCTCAGATCAGATGATATACAACCCAATGAAAACTGACCCGACCTGAAACGTGCCCACTTCTGGTGCGTTTTATGTTTTAGGGTTTTGAACTTTTGCACCGAAATCCTTATACTGGTTTATGGTTGCTTATCCCCTAGTGCACCTTTCCTCCCTCCCTCGTCAGTTAGTCAGTTTAGTCTTCAAACTAAGCAAAATCGCAGATCCTTGAACCAAGCAAAATTGTAGATCCTTGAGAATCACAGATCATTGAAACAAGCAAAATCGGAGATCCGTTCACGTGTCCTGCGACCACCGCCTCTGTGCGCGACCCAGCCTTCGTGCGAGAAACATTGCCTGCAGCAGCCATGGAAAATAGTGCTAATACCGGAGTGTGTGTTTGTGAAAACTGACACGGTGCTTGAGACTTGAAGGAATGTGAATGAGGTGTTGGTCGGGTGAATGAGGGGTAGGATAAAATTGGGATTTTTAATTTTTGGGTGTTTTTATTTATTTATTTATTTTTTGAAATATTTTATTATATAACCCGATGACCCGACCGGACCAACCCGTTCACATTCAGATTGGTTCGGCCCGGGTTATATTTCCCCCCACCTGACCCGATCAACTGTGTGATTGGGTTAGGTCCAAATTTTCCCCAAACTCGACTAGACTTGTGCTCACCCCTACTCCTACGCGTATCTGAGGAAAAACAAAGTCCAAAGCATGAAATGCTAATAGATCTGAAATATGAAATCATCCTATTAATTTTTGGGCTCTGATTTACAGTTTAATCAAATAATATTGAAATGTGATAATAAACATTAAAGTAAATCTGATAGAGCTAGATCTACAAACTCACGCAGAGCAACAACACTGAATATGTGCAAAGCATAGAAAAGTAAAAACACTAAATTATAACGTGGAAAACCCTTATCTTGTCCCCAATCTTTCACACAAGAGGCACAAATATATTATTTTCAGTTAGATCGTTTACTATTCAAATAGTACAATTCTTTATAATTACAGTACTGATGAATCATAAAGATGTTAGAAAAAAATTCTCTCGTTATATTTTTTCCACACACTATACTCTTTAGGCTTCCCCCCTCTGATTCTTGTTTTATTGTGATGACTGTGAAAAAAATAAAAGCAATCCATTAGTGTGAAAGGTATTATAAACACATGGAAAGTATGAATGTTTTTTTAACATACCTTAGAATGCACATTTAAGTGTTCTAACATAGTTTATGTGAAATTATGACACCATAAACTTAAAGATGTGCTAAATATGCCAAACAAGTGAGGGATATGTGCCTATTGTTGCAAAAATGACCCTTCCAACTTGGGGGAAGACCTTAGGGGCCCAAAAATAATGATGAGAGATTGTTTTGCAAACTTTAAGGTGGTTAAAAATATGGAGATAAGGGGGCATACGGATTTTACGTACATATGAGAAGGAAGAAAATAAGAGGTTTGGAGAGAAGAAAGGAAGGAGGAGATGGAAGGAGAGTTAGGGCAAACTCCTCACCCTTTTCATCATCTTCACTTCATGGGTAAGCATTTTTTCACTCCATTATGTTCTCCATTTTGGGTCCATCATCTACTTACCCAAAACCCTAATTCCTCCCCCATTTTCGGTTTTGGAGAGAACTCCATTAATGGAGCTTAGGTTTTCCAAGATTTTGGCCTAATAAGTTAGGGAACTTGCTCCCTATTGGTTTAGGATGGAAAATGGAGCTTGAAGAGAAGCCTTAAACACCTTCCTGGTGCTTCAAAATCAAGAGAAGAATGCCCACCCAATGTCAAATCCGAATTTGACTTCCACTCAAGGTGAGGGATTTTGGTGTTTCTTGAGTTTGTTTTGGGTTAATTTTTCTTATTGATGTTTTTGTCCATGAAATTTAAAGGAATACCAATGTTATGATTTATGGCTTAAACCCTAGAAATTGGGTTTGAAGAACTCCATTGATGAAGCTTGAGTTTTCTTGATTGTGGGTTTTGAGAAAAGCTTGAAACTCCAAATGTTTCTCTTGATGATTTAGAGCTGTATTTTGGTTATGGTAAACCCCTTGATTTGAATGTTAAAATGTGTGATTTTTGGTGGATATGGATGATGAGTGGTTGTAGGTGTCGCCAAATGGGTTTTGCACCTAATACCTTTTAAAAGAAAAATCTTTGGGTAAAAGTGTTTAAACTTGATACATGCATGTGAAGTATATGAAATTAAGTTTTACCTAAAAAATTTGTTTGGTAATCTTGATTGAAGATAAATCAAGGTTAGAAACTCTAGTTTAAGTGACCAAGTGTTTAGGGTAATCCCATAACCCGAGTTCAACATGTTTCTTGAGGAAACTTATTTTTGTCCGAAAACGTGACTAAACTTTAAATGGAAAACTGTATTGAACCACTTAACGAAAAATTATGAAAATTTGTACATATTTGTTACTGTGACTTAGCTTTCAAATGACACTGGAGCTAATTCATTTGGGCTTATATATCCCGAGATATGTATATTTGAAGTCAGACTGTTCATAATTTGTCATAGCAGAAACATGCTTCTCTATAATGGGCTATTGGGAGCTTTTGTGATGATCGATATTTCTATTAATTTTACCACTTAAACTATTATGTCTTAGCTTTATTTAATGTTTGGAACCAGGTCAAAATGACTTTTGTAGCCCAAGTTATGCATTTCGGAAGTCAGGCTGTT
Organism: Ammopiptanthus mongolicus; assembly: GCA_039655645.1. Taxonomy (NCBI): domain Eukaryota; kingdom Viridiplantae; phylum Streptophyta; class Magnoliopsida; order Fabales; family Fabaceae; genus Ammopiptanthus; species Ammopiptanthus mongolicus. The sequence continues at coordinate 17,037,058 of CM077351.1, read as the reverse complement.
AGAAGTGAATTCGGTAGCATCTAAGTCAACTTTGAAACGAAAACTATATTGATTCGTAATTCAAAAAATTCTAAACTTTTCATGGAATATAAGTGTATGTCTTAACTTTTAAGCAAAAGAAAAAGAGTATGATTTGGATGTCCGTGCAAGAAGTTATGTAGTAAATAGTATCAGTTTATCTCTGTTTGAATAAAGTGCTAACTTTACCGTTTTGCTAAGTGATTCATGAATTGGAATTTAGTTCCTTTTTTTTTGGGTGAAGACTTAAGTTGATCTCACTTTGGGATAAGCATTTAAACTTAGTACAAAGCGGATGCCAACAGACAATTTGAGATATTCGTTATGTTTGACATTAGATGTAAGATATACATATTGAAAAACATATATGCATATATATGAATTGACTTATGTAATGATTGAGATTATTGGTTTATGCTTTAAACATGAATGTGAATGGTTGTAAATTATATTGAACATGAAGAGTACCCATGGATTTTGTGAAATTAGATAATTGATTGTTATGTGGGAGACTTGTAAATCCAGTTATTGTTGGTTAGGAGGTTTAAAAGGCATTTGCATATTGAAATAGTTATGGTATGATTTATATATTGAATTTGATGCGAAAACCTGTGTTGATGTTTCTAAACACCCCATTTTGACCGGGTCCCTTTTGATTCCCACTTACATTTACCAAAAAAAAAAAAAACCAAAACAATAAAAAAAAGGAGTCAAAATCATAAAAATGTCTTTTTTGGAGGAAAAAATAAAAAGTGGAGTTTTCTTTTTAGTTTTATAAAAATGAAAATAAAAATTAGAAAAAAATAAAAATCAGAAAAATATTTTGTTTTTTATCTATTTAGTTTTTGCCATTTATTTTATTGGGTCAATCACGCAAGGTGTAACATCCCTGTTTTCGGTAACCCTAATTAAGATGGAAATCTTAATCGGGTCTTTGCTTAGGTGTGTTCTGGGTGGTGTGTTGGTTGTAAGTCTAGTTAAATGTTTAGAACTAGGCTTGAATCAAGTTGGAAGTGCTTAAGGCGTAACATGAGAAACGGAGGAGATCAGAAGGCTGGAAGTTCTTTCCCAGCTAAGCAGAGCGCTCATGCGTGGGAGAACTCCACGCTCAAGTGTTGCAACGCTTGGACGTTGGGAGCTTGCACGCTTAGGCGTTCCGAGTGCGCTTGCCAACAGTTTTGAGTTTTGACGTGGGGTACATGGCAGGCCAAGGTGAAGGACGAGGTTCCAACGCTCAAGCGTGGAAGGAACCAACGCTAGAGCGTGGGAACGCTCAAGCGTTGGGAAGGTGCACGCTATAGCGTGCTGAGTAAGTGGGTTAAATGGCTAAGTTTCTTTTCATTTCTCATTTGCATGAAATTCTTGCAAAATTATTCTTCCCTATGTCCAAAGAGAGTTCGGAGAGGGCTGAGAGCTTTCTTGAGTGATTTTAAGCCGATCGTTTGTCGAAACCCTATTTCGACTACATTTCTGTGCTCGTAGCTTCGGATTCACATAGGGTGCGGCTTTGGTTTCGAGTTTCGTTGAGGTAAGCCTAGGTGCCGATATCGTCGACCCTAAGTTGTTTTTGGTATTTGTCTTGGCTGGTATCTTTTTCTTACTCCTACTCGAACCTAATGATGTTCTGCTAACATATTAGGGCTTTATGGGTGTTTTTGTCCGAGAAATCGTTCGAGGAGTCGTGTGAGGACCCGTGTGGGGTGGCAGCTGCGAGTTCAGCAACAGTTTGGTAAGCCTTTCTCCTTCAATTTCGTGGCTTCAACCTTGAGTCGTGTGATTCATTGTTGCTCAGTTGTTTATCGTTGAATCTGTCATTGTTTCTGAGTTTCTGGTTGTTTCTGGACCCCGTGTGTGTACTCAGGGCGATTATTGGCCCAACATGCATGCAGGGGGTGCCTTTGGCAGTGTTAGGAGCTGCGTGGTGAGCTCGTGGTGGTCGTGGTTGTGTTCGCTGTGTTCGTGAGATCGAGGGTCAGGGCTGTCCGTGGATACGTACGGGAGTACATCGGGACGAACTGTCAAGTGAGGAGGATGAAACCACAAATATCTGGAAATCATAGGCGTATTATATAATTGTTAACATGTTTCGGGATCCTCAAACCCTACTAGTGGTTGAGTAACCGCCGATACCTAACTCACATTGGGGACTGCTAGTGTGTGGTACCAATGCAGTTTTAGGTATTGTGGGTTTATCGCCATTATGTCGATATGTGTTATCTGTTGATTGAGGATGTGTGCTTATCTGTAGTAATTGATAACATGATTGATTGATGTCGCACATGATAACATGTTAGATGAGATGCTTGTTGTGATAACATGCTTAATTGCTAGTTGGTATGCCTGCAATGATGATATGCCGCTATACTATAATATGTTGATGCGATTGTGATTGATGTGATCTTGATTGACTGTGGAGATGGTTGGTGTGTTGTTAGAAGGATAGAGAGGTTAGTGTTATTGGATTCGTAGTTGATGTTGTAAGCCAGTTGATCTAAGTTGAAGGTGGCATTCATAGTTGGAGAGCGACATCCTCACAGTTGGAGGATGTGCACCTTGAGACGTTGGCTAAGTTGTTGTTAAGACGTTGTTGAGACGATGGGTGCATAATCATAGCACTTTCATTGTTGTGGTGAAAGCCGTGTGTACAACTGCAACAACAGTTTGAGTGGTTGTCACACGTGGTTGGTGTTCGAGGTGGACACTCCGGGGCGACCAAGATCGCTGAACTCACAGTTGGAGGGATGCAAGTGCTTTCTCGCAGTTGGAGAACTTCTCGGGTCTTCTCACAGTTGGAGGGGCTCGGGAAGGCAGTGCTCCTCTTAGTTGGAGGAACCACCGTTGCACTATCTTGGAAACTGAGGAGGCGGTTACCTGAACGTCCGACTCCTCGCAGTTGGAGGGGCCATTCTTACCTAGTGAACAGCCACCATCGCAATTGGAGATTGGATTGTCATTCCTCACAGCTGGAGGTTGACTGTTGTATTCCCATGGTAAGAGTGTGCGTTGTAGAATTGGCCAATCATGTAGACTCAGTTGTGCATGTAGAGTAAGCGGTGATCCCTAGTTGTGATAACTTGGAGGTTGACTGTTGTGGTGAACTCGAGAGATGGGTGTGTTTGTTGGTTGTGCTTGTTGTTGTATATGTTGATGTGTTATATGCTACGTGATCTCTCTTTGCATGATATTGTAGCATTTCTTACCTCATGTGCATGCTTCCCTATAAGTTACATGCATGTCATTGTTCGGGTCGTGATCCGAAGGCGGAGGTGTTGGTTGGTTGCCGGAAATGCTACAGCGGGTGAAGCTGAGTCGAGGTGGACTCCACTGTGAACAACAAGTTTGACGTCAACGCTTCTCGAGTAGGGAGAGACCTCGGAGATATCATTGAGTCCCTTGTGAGTTGTACCACGGCCAGTGGGGCGTCTGTTTTGGTTGTTGATGTTTTTACGCCATAGCTTCTAGGCGAAACTTTGATGTGTAATATTGAACTGTGTTAACTGTTTATCTGATTAAGTTTAAATTAAATCGTATCTGCATGCTTAAGGTATCAGAGAGAGTGAGGTCATGTTTTGGGAGCGTCACACAAGGTAAGTATTGTTTCTTTCTATTTTCATTTCAAATCAAGAGAATTGATTTAGGTTTTTCATTGATTTGCAAGGAGCAAAGTCAAAAGGGGATGATGGTTGGAATGTCTATATAAAGCATGCAAAAGATAGACAATGGGGGGCGGAGAGATTAGCAATTGATACAGAAAAAGAAGGGGATTTTTTTTTTCTGCTACTCATGGGAGAGTAACGCACTTACAGAGGGAGATAGAGAGGAACTTGAAAATACAGAGGATGGAGAGCAATGAAAAACAAAGAGAAAGCTTGTAATTCTTGATCATATTTTGCTCTTTTTTGTAACCTAGAGATTTTATTATTTCTCTTTCATTTGTATTGAAGAACCTTTCAAGAATCAATGAATCTAGTTTATGACTATCATTTTGATGTTGCGTGATCCATTTTTTATTTAATTAATTTTATTTTGTCCCTTGGCAGTCTGCGTTTTTGTTACTCTCATTATTGGAATTTGTTGTTATGCTAAGGTTCATATGTGAGATTGATTTGGTGCATAAAAGCCTATGCTTGTAGTCCTTAAATAATACTCTGTTTTCTGTTAAAGGGATACTGGATCTGTTTTGTTCTTTAAGATTATTTTATTTTTCTTTCAAAGCTTTGGTGTTTTGCTTGGAATGATAAAGGTGTGGTTTTCTTTGCTGGTTGTATGGTTGTGCTGGTACGAATGGGGCATAAGACTAGTATATGTTCCTTTTAATGCAACTTTTGTTTTGTTGTTCATCGTTGCTTCTCTGATTTAATTCTACCACATGATAAATTGAGGTTGTTTTGCTTCTTACTCTCTAGGTTTGGGACTTAATGATGGTATGCCTGATGTGAGTTATTGTTACAAAAATATTTGTTGCATATTTTATGCTCAAGGTTGGGGCACATATATTTATTTGTATGAGAGGGAAACAAATTATGTTGTGTGCTTAAGAATGCACCCTTAAAGGCTGGTTATTTGATATTGTTGACAAAGTTGGAGATTCAATAATTACGTTGCTGTCTATTTGTAGGTACATGCTTTAGTGACATTCCAGGTTTCTTAAAAAGGGGATGGACAAAGAACTTCTTCCAAGTAAAAAGAGGTGAGCACATTTTATGGATAAAGCATTTGAACATGCTTGATTCTTAATACATGGATGAGGATCTCACAAAATAATCATCATGATCAGGAAGTGCCTTAAAAATAATTCTTTCATGGGTTGTCCATATATTTGGCTTAATTTCTTGGGAGCATTTTCCAATCCTGCATATTACTTGTTTGATGAAATTACAGAAGGATAAATTGTGTTTGAAAACTTGTTTGTGTTTGAAATTTGGGGCGTGTTATGTTCTTCCCTTTAGCCTTGCTGCTTGAGGTGTGATAATATGTTGAAATTCATGAAATGTCATAATAGTGTATGCGCCTACTTTTTGCTAGTATGTAGATTCCTGTTGACTTGTCTTACATTGGTAAATGTTCACTGATTTTGGTTTAAATTAAAATCATATCAGTTTGAGAGGAGGAAGATACTAGTTGGCATTTGAATCTGTAGTGCATATATAAATGGAATTTGTAAAGTAATAAAAATGTTTGTAGCATCCCATATTGATACCATTTTCTCTTTCTGCATATTGTGGGTTAAAGGGAAGCATCACCTTTTTTTTTTTTCTTATTTCCAATGTCTACAACATAGAACCTTTTCATTTCTTTTTTTTTTTTATTTGCCCGACAACAATGCCAATTCAAGAGTGAGATATAGTTGCTGTATATATGGTTTTTGGTAATTGGTTTGTTTGTTTTTTTTTTTATCAAGTACAACAACGCCCCTTTCTTTAGTTTAGTAAAGGTTTCATTTCCATGGATTAATGGTGTTCTATTCTGGACTCTTTTTCCTCTCAAATAACAACAAAAAAAAATATATTTCTATTTACTTTCAATTTATGTTATTCCTTTGTTTGATTACATGATCTTCTTTCTTGTTCTTTGTGGTAAGATAAATATTTTAAAATTTATTAATTATATGCACAATTAATTTGGGTAACCGTTTTTTTAACGGGTGTATTAGGGGTGCTGTGGGTTAAGTCTCCATCATTCCCTGTGCGCAATTGGCTTCCGAACTCGGTTTTGGTTCCAAAGACTAGTATTAAAGGTTTTCCAACTTTTTCTTAAATTAAATAAAATTGGTGTCGACTCCCATGTTTTTTTTAAATCCTTCTTTCTTCATCGTTTCCTTCGCGATTCCGGTTGCAACAATGTTGGAATATGATACAATGATCATGAATTAAATTTTTAATCGTCGAGATGGCTATATCGGAATATGTGAAGATTTTGTTGTGTATGTGTTTGTTTATATATATTCCTCATTGGGGATGGTTGCATTGTGAAATGATAGAATTTTTGTGGTTAGTTGTATAATTTATCGGATCTTAGGGCATATAGTGTTCTTATCTAGATATTATGTTTATGGATTTGTTTTAAATTGTTATTTTACCTATTGATTATTGATTTCTATTTTAGAAGGGACATCCCTCACCGAGTTTCACTCTCACCCCTTCGTTTTAACATTTTAGCCACAGGTTCTGTACAAAGGAAAGATTTCAAGGATGCCCGACTGTCACTGTAGAGAAACTAAAGCTTTTACTGTCATGGTAAATCTAGAAAGTTAGAGTTTAAGTTTTTATATGATGTATGAATAATGAAATGTTTTTTTTATTCAAAACGAATTTGTTTCGTCATAACTCTGATATGCATAGCGGATATTGTAAACCATTTTGAGAATTTCGTATAAGTTAGCACTTGATATCACGATGAAATTGTGAAAACATATTCTAAAGTTGAGGTTCATGTTAGGATTCGGGACTAGGTAGACGACCTTAGCCCTGGCCAGTCATGAACACCAAAAATGGGTCATGATATCTATAAATGAAGAAACTTGCCTAGCTCTATTTACGGAGGTCATTTGCAATGTGAAAATATTGCAAATGTCGGCACCAAAAGTTTGCCTATAATTTATGCATATCTTGTTTTAAGATTTGCATTCACTGCTATTTTTCTTTTGTGATTTTTTTTAGCATAGACTTTATTTGATAAGTCAAATAAGCTAACTTATTATTTATTTGACTAGCTTATGAATTTGTTTGACCAAAGTAGATATGTTTGATAAATAAACTTATATCATTAGCTTATAGGTTTTTCATAAGCTATTTTATTTAGCTTATAACTTATAATTTATGAACTTTCTCTTATTCTTATCCTTATTATTTTAATAATATTGCTACTTTACCCGCCTCTAGGCCCTCTACCTCATAAAATAAAAATTATATAAAAAATCATATAAACATGTCATTTCATTCATATTATTTAATAAAAATATTTTAAAATAAAATAAATTAAAAAATTAATATTCAAATTATAAAGCTTTAATTAGAATATAAAAGCAGCTATATAAAAATCATATAAACATGTTCTTTTATGTCATTTTATATTTATAAGATAGTTAAAAAATTAATTTTACTAAACATTTCAAATTCAATCAGTTAGTTTTTCAGTTATTAGCTACCAACTATAAGTTTTCAGTTAAAAATTAACTTTATCAGCTATAGTTCAAATTTTCTTTCTTATGAAACTAAACATAATCAACCCGTGAACACCTTCTAATTGGTATGCTTAAAGAGACCATAAAAGATATGAAAAGTGCGGATGGAGATCTTCTGTCCCAATTTCCTCTCACTTTCTCAGTCCCCTAGCTATTAATAACAATTTGACACTTAAGAAAATAAAATCCTAACTCATTAATATTTATGCCCATTCCTAACATTTGATTGGTAGAGGACATCAAGACACCATTTTTCGAGACAACAGATTTTCGTTCGAAAAGTGTCATCACTCATCTGAGAATATGACAGGAAATTGAGACAAAAAATCTTCATCTCTCGTGGATAGAAATCTATTTAACCTGGGGAGAGCGATGGATTTAAGATAATATAATTTCCATTAAATCGGCACCTTTTAATTATATCCCCACTGGTGCGGTGGATCGGGACAGGACGGGAGATGATAAAATTATCGTGGCTCCACAACTTTTTCAAAGTTGAACTTGTGTAGGTGTGATTAGGAGTGATAAAGTAATTTTACGTATATTTTCAATCTTTTCCTTGTGATACTAAAGAATGAAATTGAAGTCTCATTATTTGTTAGTGATTGATACTAAAATAAGGAAAGTAATGCTTTCTACTTATCTCTTTCTTTCCTTTCCTTTCTATCCTCTCACTTACTTTTCCTCCATGATACCGACAAGATCCTTGTAAAAAAACATAATCATAGTGACCAAAATACGCCGGAAATATTATTTTATGAAAAATATTGACAGCACATTTTTTTAACATTCTATTCAACATATTTTTTATTATTGAATAAATTTTATATGAATTCGTTAAATAGAATGTGTCCTATATAAAATTCATGACTCCACATAAAAATTCATTGGATAACAAAGAGTATATTAAAAGAGAGTATTGAGAATAAAGTGTGGGTAATATTTCTGTTATTTTATTATTATTAAAGACCACCCCGATATAAATGATAAACACGTACGCTTACTTTGCTGTGCTCTCATGACCTACTTAAAGGCTTGATAATGGTTCTAATGACCAGAACAAAATCCAAGAGATCAAGAAACTCCAACAAAACTTGCTTTTCCTTTTCTATTTTTTGTTTCTTGCTAATGGCTCTGCCCAAACTTGCTTCACTCCCATCTAAACTCACTAATATGATTCTTCCACCGAAAACAAAGTTGTCATTTCTAGCAACAGGGAGCCTCAATGTCCCTTATCCAACACAATGCAAGGCTTCAAATAAAGATTCTAAATATCATAGTCAAACAATTCTTACTCGATCTGCAAATTACAAACCTTCAATTTGGAATTATGATTATATCCAGTCATTGAGCAGTGAATATGAGGTATATATATAATTTCATACTTTCATTAATTCTTTTTGTTTCATATTTGTTAATTTCTCAATCCTCTATGCATTACAAGTGCTAATAACTTCATCTATGAAAAGTATTCAGGCTAAATCATAGTATTTAAATAATGTAGGAAGCAATATACACAGAACAAAGAAGAGTGCTAAGGGAAGAAGTAAAGATGATGCTTTGCAATGTGGAAAATGATCAGCTTGATAAACTTGAGCTTATTGATGTGTTGCAAAGGCTTGGAGTGGCTTATCATTTTAACAACGAAATAATGAATATATTGGACAATATTTACAACATGGATACATCCAAGAGGAGGAAGAATTTACATGCCATAGCACTCGAGTTCAGACTCTTAAGGCAACATGGTTATAATATATCTACAGGTTTTTATTTATATATATATATATATATATATATATATATATATATATATATATATATATAATATTGGTTAAGATTTTCACACAATCTAATTTGTGAATGCAAGGTTAAAAAATCCCAGATCGATTGAGTATATATGCAAAGAATAATATATATATAATAATTTAATTGGACATCTCTCTATGAACTAACTTTTAAAGTAAAACTAGGTTCAATTATTCTAAAGGGAACGTTTGTGTATTTATTTATTTATTTATTTTTGTTGTAGATGTTTTTGTTAGCTTTTTAGATGAAAATGACAATTTCAAGAACTGTCAGTCTATTGATGCTGAGGGAATGTTATCACTGTATGAAGCATCTTTTCATTCATTGGAAGATGAAACTATATTGGATGAGGCAAGAGATTTGACCTCACAATTTCTCAAAGAATATTTGATAAAGAATAAAGGTAACCACTTATCACTCCAAATCAGTCATGCTTTGGAGCTTCCATTACATTGGAGGATTCCAAGATGGGAGGCTCAGCGGTTCATTAATGTATACGGAAGAATGCAAAACATGAGTCCTGCTATACTTCAGTTAGCAAAATTGGATTTCAACATTGTTCAAACAATTTACCAAGAAGAACTGAAGTATACATCAAGGTATGACAGCCATTATGTTAAGCTACCTCAGTTTTTGTTCCTATGTAACCTTTTAGGAAACTGTTTTCAGTACATTTATGCTCGACAACTTTTTAATAATTTTGATTTTTATAAAGTACTTATATTTTATGTTTTAAAATAAAAAATTATTGAAAAAGTTGTCAAACTTTTTTATATAAATAACATTAAGTTTTGTTAGAAAGCTTTGAGTTAAATATACCTCTTCTTATTACCAAATACCAACGAGCTTGCATTGTTGGCACATCCCCAAGTCATTATGAGAGTTTTTAGCAATTCAAAAGCCAGAATATCTAGATAATTAACATATGGCAGGATTTTATCACTTAATTTTTTTAAAATAAGCTAAACCTTATAGATTTTTTTTTTAATTACTTTAACCTTATTGAATTTAATTAATCACAATCTTTCTTATTTACATATTTATATGTAAATTATTAAAATTAGTTTTGCACTAGTTTTGAATTAAAATAAGCTTAATTTTGTAGTGTTGATTTATTTTTAGGAGCAATTGTACCCGATCTTTTTTGAGATTTGACTCAATTACACTTGGCACCCATGTCTTATTTCAAATATCGAATCAACTTCCCTAGAGGAGGTTTATGTTGTCATTAAACTTGCTTACCTTCAGGTTTAATTTGTATTATTATTACATTTGCATCTCTTACGACATAAATCTCAAGGGATGTTAGTGTTATTTCTAAAACAAGACAAGCAAAATTAAGTGAAGATGTTGATTCAAAGTTCAAGCGTAATTAACTTGTACTATTTTAAACTAGTTTTAAAAGTTGCCAAACACATTCCAAGATTTGAGAGTGATGTTAATGTCTAAAGTACAATCTTATATCAACTTCCCTTTCCACTTCTCCCACCTAGTTGCTTGCACCGTTATTTTAACCAAAAACATTTATACCATTTATGTTAATACTTTGTACTAATGCTAAAATTTTTTGTTCATTTTAAAGATGGTGGAAAAGTACTGGCTTTGTGGAAAAGTTGAGTTTTGTTAGGGACAGGTTGGTAGAGAACTTCATTTGGACCGTGGGAACAAATTTTAAGCCAGATTTTGGAAATTTTAGAAAAGCATTAACAAAGGTCAATTCTCTAATAACCACAATTGATGATATTTATGATTCCTATGGTACATTGGAAGAGCTAGAGCTCTTCACTGAAGCAATTGAAAGGTTAGCATTATTGCTTTCCCCTTCTTAATTTGTTGAAATTTCAGCACCATTAATCGATGTTTATTGTTATTTTGTTTGTGAATCAAGATGGGATCTAAATGCCATGGAGAGTCTCCCAGACTACATGAAAATATGCTTTTTTGCACTCTATAACTTTGTCAACGAATTGGCTTATGAAACTCTAAAAGAGAAAGGGTACTACATCACTCCATACCTAAAAAAAGCAGTAAGCAATTATTGTTTTATTATTCCTCTGAATTATCTCAATTTGGTACAAATTCATATGCACAAAATATTGTACTTAATTAATCAATATTGGGTCTTGCTAACATGTACCCTAAGGGCGATGTTTATAGAATCCAAAGATAATTTTTTTTTATTGGAAACTGTAACTTTTGAATATTTAATATATTAACTACACCACTTTCAATACAAAGTTTCTATATTTGATTCTTAATCAATGCCCTTAGAGCACTAGTTAGCATTTATCATCAATATTTCCAACCCATTTTACTTGTAAAATTTCCAGTGGGCAGATCTATGTAAATCTTATTTCATCGAGGCAAAGTGGTACTATAATGGACATACTCCAAGCCTAGAAGAATACATGGAGAATGCGTGGATTTCCATAAGTGTACCGGTTATGCTTACTCATGCTTACTTTTTGATTCCACATTCATTCAGAAAGGAGGACTTGGTTTGTTTAGAAGAATATTCCGACATAATTCGATTTTCAGCAATGATTTTACGCCTTGCTAATGACCTTGGAACATATAAAGTACTCTGCCAATACCATTCCTAGCTATTCTTTATAATGCTCTCTTGCAAGGTTTTAAATTGCGGTGACAGTTGCGTTATATTTTTCGTTATTGTAGACTATTGCGGGAAAATGCGATCGCAATTGTGATCGCGGTGCAGTTTTGGAGACTGTCAAAACCAAAACATCGCGGTCTCAATTGCAGTTTCGGACCTAGATTTAAAACCTTGCTCTCTTGAATTCAACATTTATCTTATCATTTTTTTTCTTGACTCATTTAATTTCCTCTTTCATTTTTAGCGTGAGAATGAAACTGGCGATGTTCCTAAGTCAATTCAATGCTACATGAATGAAACTGGAGCTTCTGAAGCAGAGGCATGTGAGTATGTAAAATCCATGATATATACAACATGGAAGAAGATGAATGAAGAAGCTGGTAGTTCTTTATTGTATCGAAGTTTCATAGATACTGCTGTAAACCTTGCAAGAATGGCGTTGTGCATGTACCAGCATGGAGATGGCCACACTATCCAAGATCCTGAAATCAAGAATCGCATACTTTCATTAATTATTGAACCCATTCCTTGATATATATGTAGAGAGGAATTGTTAAAAAATAATAATTACAGTAATAACGAAATTAATAAGACAAGGGAGTTCCCTAGCTTTAAAAGTAAGGGAACATGATATTTTCATTCCATTCCAAAGTGGCAAACCCGAGTTCTCTATCTAACTCTTCCTCTTCTATAATGTTCTTTCTCCTTTGTGATGTTTTAGTTTGTTCTTTTTGAGTGTTTCTCTGATGAGGGCTGCCTCTCCTATTTTTCGGTGGTAATCTACTTCATTTTCTTTCATTTATTGTTTATCTTGTAATAGTTTCTCTAATATACATATACAAATCTTTTAGACTTGTTATTTTTTAGATGGATATGAAGTATTAGTATTTGATTTTGAGTTTCTTAGATTAATTTGCTTCTTGTTAGGATAGATCTCAATTATTTATCTTTGACTTTCTCACAATGATATCATGTTTTGGCCTTACTTTCAAAGAGTGTATTTGAATTAATTATGAAAAATAAATTATTTCTTTAATTTAGTATAAATTTATAAATTATTTACTTTGTTTTGGCCAATATCATTCCTAGCTATTCCTTATAATGCTCTCTTGCTTACTAAAATCCATAGGAAAAATGCATCAAATATTTTATGCTTAACCATTGTTTCTTCTCAAGAAAAATTTAGCATTCCTAAAACATCTAAAATTAGTTACATAAAAATTTATAAAAACTCCATGAATCAACAATGAAATGAAGTAAAAAATGCACAAATCCAAACAAAAGGGAAATATGACGTGATGCATGCAGAGGATTCAACAAAGCATATATTAACCCAGAACATCTATTAATATAAATATAACTTATATAATGATATCAACGTACACTACAACAGAAAAAGGATTAGACAACGTTTATTTTTTGCCGACAACAGTGCTTACAAGCGCTGTCCATGTAACTGCTGTGCTAGGTTGGAAGGCAAAGACAGCGTTTCTGAAGCACTGTCTAAAAGATAATTAGACAGAATTTCAAGTGCTGTCTTTATTGTGACTAAGACAACGCTTCCTTAAAGTGCTGTCTATATGCCCTCCACAAACACAACCCTTCCTTGAGGAAGCGCTATCGAATTATCTTTTAGATAGTGCTTCCTTGAGGAAGCGTTGTTTTTAAGCGCTGTCTATACCCTTATTTTTTTTTTAAAAGTTTATATGCTTTCTATCCCCCTGCACTCAGCAAAACCAACACACATACCAGCTACAATTTCTCATCAAAACCAGTACATATATACCAAAATAACCATTTAAGTATAATTTCTATACCTTACTAACACAGTATACAAAAGTAAGGTTGCAAACTTAATTGCATATGCAAAAAGAAGTATGCTCTTAAAATTTCTACTACACTACTAATAGTACTAACAGGTTCACTAACAACACTTATATACACTATGTACTATATAGCTTCACTAACAACACTTTACACTACAAACGATAGCTTCACTACGTACTATACACTATACTAGCTAGCTGCAGGTGTACTTCACATATCCAAGCTTGCTGCTGCCCCTGCGCACAAGATACACACAACTTAAATTTACAACACATCAACAAATTACATATACACACACAATCACTTGCACAATGCACACAAACCTAATATATAGGAGAGACACTACTCTAACATATAACATCAGAGTATGTGTACTACCTTTATTTTTGGATAAAATTCAAACAACATAGCGACACCACTCTTCCCTGAGTTCAATAAGTTGGTCATCATAATATCTGTCACATTTACACTTAGGAAAGTAATGCGAAATGAAAATTAAATCAAGTTAATTAGAATTAAAGTACATTCGATTAGTAATAAAATGTAAGTGTAATTTAATTATAAAACTAAAACTAAAATTACATACCGTCGTTGGGATTTGCGTTTGGTTTTGAACGACGATATCCTTGATAAACTTCAGGACATAGTAGCCACAATCGTCGCTATTTGGTTGGCGGGAGCACTATAAAACCAAAAATAATAAATTAAAAGTTTCAATTTAATTTTTAACCTACATAATTGCATAAGAGTTTTTGTAAATACCTCTATAGATATCCATTTAGTCTTGGATGACTTAGAATATCTCGACTTGGCTCCTCCACTGCAGGCACGATGAATTAGCAAAGCCCTGATTTCAAAATCAAACAACTTCATTAAGTTACATAATCATAATCACTATTTATATATATATGAAGATCAAAATAAATGCATATATACTTATTGATTGTAGATATCCTTCATTTTTTGGCGAATGTTATAATTAGTATGCAAGGGGTCTAAATAGTACACTATGTCTTCTTTAGGATTGATCGCTAACAATACCCAATGTTGCCTACAAAAAGGTTTATTAGTTAGCAATCATCACATTTCACAAGAGAAAACAATATCGCTAACTAAGTCATATACTATGATTTAATGACTCACCCTACATTGCATGGTGATAAAAACAAGGTCTCATAATCTGGATTTGCTAATGACATGCGATCAGCTATGTATTGTTTATGCCCAGATCCTACTTGCATAGCTGTTCATAAAAGGCATAGAAATCTGAACCTTTGAGTCTTTTGTTCTGGTACCAGGAACATATGATACAAGTATCTAAAATTAAAATATGTATACAAATTAATAGATTAATAATAACATCAAAATTTTAGACGAGATATAACCTTTAAAGTTTGATGTAATACCTGAGATATACACTAATAACAGAGAACCCCAGCCATTCATGATTAAGGATTTTTTTGATTTCCTTATCACCACCGAGCAGTAATGTGTGCTGATAACTCAGAATGTCTTCCTCCATATGAATTATAACTTGATCATTCCCGAATATTGTTAGCACATAGACTCTAAGGTAGACTATGAAATCTGTACCTTGTGCGACAAGAGACCGAGAGGGCTGAGATTTGTTCCCGTTCTTTACTGGGGATGTAACTGACCCCTTTGTGTGCTCCTTGCCAGCTACAGTAGAGGAAGGCCTGGATTTTGTCACTTTCATGCCGGCTGTGTTCTCCGACCCTTTGCCCTTGCCCTTGGATTTGGATTTTTGGGGTGCCTATATAAAAAATATTGCAATACATTAATGAGTTAGTGACCACCTAATTTAACAAACATATATATGATAATGAATCATATTTATTGACATATACCTTGTCACATACACCTATGAGGCTGACTGGCCATGCCACATAGGTACCTATTGCTTGTTCCACTGTCATGACATCTGCCTCCTCAAGTGGTATAGGCAATGATGCATCACCCTCAACACCAAACTCAACTGCAACTTTCACATGACTAGGAGGTAATGGTCAGTTATGCAGTGTCACACCCGGTTCGTTATAGACCATCCCCCTAGCTACAATGCGATGAGTTGGGCTTGACAAATATAGGTTGCACGGGTTATTGCCCTAAACCAGTGATAAAAAAATATTAATATGTGAACTGTCAATGCAATACGTACAAGTAAAAAAAACAACGTAACAATTATTACCTCGGGAGGCAAACGAGTGCAACTATCTCTGACACTACGTGGGGTAGGTAAATCAGGCTCTGGCTTATGCTCATGCTCATGCCCCTCCACCGATGTCTTGTTCTGTATGCAGCTTTTCAACTCTCGAACTTGTGGCACTAGATTAGCTACTTCCCTCCTCAACTCCGCCACTTTAGCAACATCTGCTTGTTTGGCGCGCTGTTGTGCTTCTACAATGGTTTTCTGTGAGGGACCAAATCCCACGCCCCTATAGCGACCAGGATACTATTTAGTGGGTATGGCTCTGGCAAGGATGTCATGGCGACCAACGCAATCTGTTATCTCCCCCTGTGATACAGACTGTGATATGGAATCCCAAGACACAAATATTATTCAAAAAGATGTTACACATTATTCACAAATATCAAAAGAGGATTACAAATGTAAATGTTAATATGAGAACATATACTTATAATTCTTTCAGCCACTTGCCTAGAGTTGGGATTTACAATCACACCCTGCTTATTCATACGGGCTTCTGGCCACAAAATATGTCGTTCAATGCTTTCAGTTTCTGGGTCTCGTCTTGCCTCCTGCAAATGTACATGTGAACAAACAAATTGAAATTCATCAATGCTAAGAAATAAACCAAAAAATGCGTTAAATAAAATGACTTATTGTACATACCTTTTTTTCCTCAATACCGGCATACCCTAGATTCCCTTTATGGTAAGGGTAGGGAGGAGATGATGCTCTCTCCCGATTTTCACTGCTTATTTTCTACATACACATAGAAGTCAGTATTAATGCACACTGACCTAAATAGTAGCAATGCATAGTTTACACAAAAGTAAGTACATATCAAAAAATCCTCATCTTCTGTCCGTTTTATTACAAAGGCTTTCCAATCCTCCGGTCGTATAATCTCAGCATATTTGGGTGGAGGCTCTTGTCTGACATTCCCACCATCATCTCTCAGTCACTTTGTCGTCAACTTACTTATGAAGTTGCAGTGTAATTTTCCGGCTTCCTTAAGTATCATGTCTCGTTGGGTCTCATCAACGTTAAAACAAGCCGGCAAAGACAATAAAAAAATGTCACAATATAAATATGTTTACATAATTAACTAATGTTAATTAATTTACCTGTATATCACGCTAGATGTCATCTTTCAGACCGTCCAAATATCTTGACTTCCAATTGTCGCTGGTAATTGAGACCATCTGCCGCACTATGGCCCCAATGTAATTAACCAACTATTTATTGTTTTTACCAATAGGCTGACCCTTTACATTCCAAGAAACCTAAAAAATTTGATGAATAATGTATAAATTATGGCAACAAACTATAGAATCAAACAATTAATTAGTTTAATTAGTAATATATTACCTCAAGTCTCACTCCTTTACTCCTATGACGAACGATATTCTTCTTAAAAGTCGATCCACGACGCCTCATATTTTTCTTGGGCTCGGCCCCACTATCATGACTGAGAGATGCTATTTACTTGTAACAAAATTAGACACACAAGTAAAAACGTCAATTCACAATCATACAAGTTTATTTACAGATATCGATGAATGTAAATTTAATTGATCAAGAAATTTAAAAAAACACAATGACTACATACATGTTTAAGTCATTCTTTTTCTTTTCCTCGTTGGATTGAGATTTGTGTCTCTCTTTTTGGTACGAAATGATGGATTGACCCAAAGCCCCTCATCATGATCATTTCTAATATACATATCATCCTCTCTAGTTGGATTAGCCTTGAGTGATTGTGATGTCCCGGAAAAAGGATCATCCTCAATATCAGCATCTTCATGTGCTTGATCATTAATCTCATTAAGAATCATTTTGTTAGACAATAGAACAACGAACCAATTTGTATCAGCTGGATCGGTGACATAGAACACTTGTTGAGCTTGCGATGCTAAAATAAAAGGTTCATCTTTATACCCCACTTTATTGAAATCCACCCGCATGAACCCCAACTCATCCATTTGTACACCGTTATTATTATCAACCCACTTACATTGGAACACAGGCACCCGAAATATCGTGTAATCCAACTCCCATATGCGTTCAATGACCCTGAAGTATTACTTGTTTGCGTATATGGGGTTTCTGTCTTTGGCACTTGAGAAATGCATAGATTGAGCTACAAGAGTCACCCCACTATTTTGTATTGTAATCCGATCATCTTGTTCTTTTGTATAGAATGTGTATTCGTTCATCAGATAACCGGTGTAAGAGAAAACATGCACAGTTCGACCCTTCGCTAACCATCTTAATCTTTCCGAAACTGAAGTAGGATTTATAGTCAACTCTACAAAAATATGATCTTTAAGCCACGTTATAAAACAACAATTGTGTTCCCTTGTTAACCAAGTTTGAGTCTTATTTGGATAAGAACTCTTAAGTAGGTCCTTGTGTTTTACAACAAATGGCTCAACCTCATCGGCATTGTGAAGAACATATAAATGTTCTTGCTCCCATTCTATCCTTGGTATAGTCAACATTTCAGTTCCAGTAATCCCTTGCCCTATGGTTCTTCCTCTGTGACGAGACATTGGTAGCCCAACGGAATATTCAATATTGGATAGGTATTCGGTACAGAATTCAACCACTTCTTCGACTATGTACCGTTCAACAATACAACCCTCTGGTCGTGATCGGTTTTTCACATACCCTTTTAATATCTTCAGGTAACGCTCAAACGGGTAAATCCATCTTATATAAGTTGGCTCACACAATTGTGTCTCTCTAACCGGATGAACGGTTAGATGAACCATTATGTCAAAGAATGAAGGTGGGAAATACATCTCAAGCTCACACAGAGTCACAACAATTTCTTTTTGTAATGCTGGCTACTTTCCAGGGTCAATCACTTTGCTGCAAATTGCCTTGAAGAAGAAACAAAGTTTAGTTAAGGTCTCCCGCACTTTCTTGGGCAAAATGGATCGTATACCAATGGGTAGCAAATTCTCCATGATAACATGGCAATCATGGGACTTTAGACCTTTTAACTTGAGATCTTTCATTGATACGAGCTTCCTAATGTTTGAAGAGTACCCCTCTGGAACCTTAACTCCATGAAGAAACTTACACGAAACAATTTTCTCTTTTCTAGATAGAGTATGAGAGGCCGAAGGTAAATATGTATGTTTCCCCTTCTTTACCGGTCCCAATTCTGGTCTCAATCCCATACTAACCAAGTTTAGCCTTGCATTGATGCCATCTTTAATCTTCTCTAGCACATTGAATAAGATACCAATGACACTATCAAATATATTTTTTCAACATGCATCACATCAATGAAACGTCTTACATATAATGACTTCTAATACGGGAGCTCAAAGAAAATAGACCTTTTCTTCCACCCTCATGTGACAAGCTCTCCCGCAAAAGGTTTCCCGAATTTAATAGTCAAATCTTCTACATTTTCAAATAGTTGCGCACCCGTCAACGGCAAAGGAGCTCTACGTTCTTCTGTATTCCCATTGAATGCTTTTCTCCAAAATCTATAATGATGACTTTAATGCAAAAATCTATGATGTCCAAGGAAGACATTCTTCTTACCATGTTCCAACCGCATCCAATCTGTACTATCTTCACATATAGGACATTCACACTGACCTTTGGTACTATATCCTGACAGATTACCGTATGCCGGAAAATCATTAATTGTGCCGAAGATCATAGTCTTCAAGGTGAAACTTTCTTCTCTATACCCATCATACACATCTACACATGTATCCCACATTTTCTTCAAGTCTTCAATTAAAGGAGCCAAGTATATGTCGATATCATTTCCTAGCTGTTTGGGCCCAGAAATTAACAAAGACAACATCATATATTTGCGCTTCACGCATAGCCATGGAGGTAGGTTATAAATCACCAAAATCACAGGCCATGTACTGTGAGAGCTACTCTGAACACCATGCGGGTCAAATCCGTCAGTAGACAAAGCAAGTCGTAGGTTTCTTGGTTCTTGCCGGAAATCAGGATAATCATGATCAATTCTTTTCCATTGAGGAGAATCTGTCGGATGACGCATGTCAAGTTTTTTGCATCTTCTGAACTACGTTACATGTGCCTAATCTGGGAATTATAGGAAAATACCATAAGTCCTTCTCTGGAGCCGATTCTTTCTTCTTATACCGTGAGGCATTACACTAAGGACACGTCTTTAACTTTGCATAGTCCTTCCGAAATAAAATGCAACCGTTAGGACAAGCGTGTATCCTCTCATAGCTCAAGCCAATAGATCGTAACATTTGTTTAGCCTCATATGCCCATTTAGGAAGCACATTATCCTCCGGCAACATATCTTTCAATAGTGTGAGTAAGTCCGTAAAGCTCTTGTCAGTCCATCCATTGCCCGATTTCAAGTTATACAACTTTAGTATCGCTGACAATCTTGTGAATTTATTACAACCCTCACATAACGGTTTCTCAGCATCACTTATCAACTTCTCAAATATCTAAGGACAATCATGGAAATCTTCTTCAATCGCGTGTGCCATCTCCTCAAAACGGTCACCCTCAAATGTATTATCAGCTGACACATATCTCCCACTATTACCCATATCACTAGACTCACCTCTCCTCTTACCATGCTTTGTCCAACAGGTATAACTTTGATCAATTCCATAGAACACTAAATGTCCTTCCAACTCAGCTACACTAACCCGTCTTGTAAAACAACAACTTAAACAAGGACATACGATTCTACTAGGGTTTTCTGCATGCCCAACTGCAAACCTAATAAAATCTTGCACTTCGTCCTTATATTCCTTCGACAAACAATTGGCGGACATCCACTTCCGATCCACATTTTCACGATCTACCACAAGTTTAGAGAGGTTGACGTCTACATTCAACGAGTATTACATGCATGCATGGTGCATATGTCTACTTGATACTATAGGGTGAGGTTCCTATCCTATCCAAGATTGTAAATTTCACATTATATTATTATATGTCTAAATTACTTCTTGTTCTAAGAAAAAATTGGCAGCATATCCCCTTAGTTCTCCAAGCACAACTTAATTTAGGCTGTATTATGACCCAAATTAGGTATGTACCCAGAGAACAATGAGAAAATACAAACCAATAACATTCTTAGATCAAGAAGGAAATAAGACATACAATAATATGGATTGAATGCGAAGTTACAATCTCAGACTGTCCACTTTGAACAATTCAAGAACAACTTGTATATTGTGCCAAAAACGATATACAAATCGTTCTTGAACAGAACAGGAAACTGAGGTTAATGCATGTGTATACCGATGCTAAAATAAACATGTTTATTCAAATCAAACAGAAACAACAAGGAATAAGATATTGAGACCGTTAAACTTACCTCACAGAAGCTCCAAACAACGAAGAAAACTCAGAACTCAAAATAGTATCCAAGAAAACACACCTGTAACACCAAAATCCATTTTTAAAATACATTCCCAATATTAAAAGTATAATTTATACATTCCAAATATTAACAACATAATTTAATGTGAACTGCAGGAGGCTTCCTTATGGCTGTGTGGTGCAAGATATGACTAAATGGTTACTCACAGGGCTTTTGCTTTTTCCAAGCTACTATTTAAAAATCTCCTAGTTTGAAGTCTAGTGACTACTCATTATATACCAATATACCACTTTGTCAGTGACTACAAACTATATATCAGGTAAACTAGGTATGCTCTCAAACCATAACACTCTTCTTAATAGTTCCATACAACTCTACTAAGCTTAAAATTATGCACACACAAAATTGTCCACAAATTATGTATAAGTTCCAACTAAAGTACTGCAAAAGAAACTAGTTACCAAATGTACAAAGCTAATACCTGTTCAAGAATGGTTTACAGGATAAAAATTTTGATACAAGTTCATAGTTGCAGACCCTTAATTTCTAAAATAACAAACTCATCACATCATTGCATTTTATCAAACTCATATGAATTTCTATTAACAGTAGCAAACTCAAGCTTCTTGGTCCCAAAATTTCACTCCCAAGTTTGCGGTGGTCCTCGCGGTGGTCCTTGCGGTGGCAGTGGTGAGTGAGAGTAGTGTTTGGGGGGAGGATGAGAGGTTCTGAACTTAGGTCGTGCATGGAGGGAATGAACAGTGATGAGTGTGTTTTGTGTGAGCGCGCGAGGGGAAGTATACGTTATGACAATATTAATTAGGGAAAAAGAGAACAGACAAGGAAGCGTTGTCTAAGGTCACACTAAGCGCTGTCTATTCTCATACCTTAGACAGCGCTTCCCTGTCTTCCTCAGGGAAGCGCTGTCTATTCCCTTTTCAACCTTTTAACAACACTTTCTTGAGGAAGCGCTGTCTATTCTCATACTTATGACAGCACTTCCTGAAGGAAGTGTTATTGCACATTCTCCACCTCATTAAACACAACGTTTCACTGGAAAACGCTATTGAATGTGCGCTTCCAAAGGCATAATCTGGCGTAGTGGAAATAGCAAGATATATCGAGAGATTCAATAGAATGATATATGAAGCAAGATTGATGAGTGCTTTATATCATGATTGATGGACGAGGGTGCGCATGAGAAGGTATTAAAAAAAAAATTTTTTATATAAGCAGAAGGTATTAAAATTGATGTAAAAAATTTGAGGGGCCCTACGCTCCAATGAAGATCCATCATTGCTTGTAGTGTGACTCTTCTTCTTAATTCAATATCAGAATTCACTTTTCATAATAGCTAAAGGGTATCATAGATTTTCCCTAAAAACAATCATCCATTGGAAAAGGTTCGTACAAACTCTAGGAATATTCTGTCATTCATTCAAATAAGCATTCCTCTATTGGTTTGTGTATCAGGTTCGGCGATAGGGAACCTTTAGGTAAATATGTGGTTCCCATTCAAGAAAGATATTTTACATATCTTTTGGTTTGTGTATTTAAATGCATATCAGAGTACTAATGCCCAACATTGTGCATTTTAATTCTGTCCTTATTTTTTTGTGTTGTCGTCTTGTCGAGAAGACTTACCTTTCAGGTAAATATGTGGTTCTCATCAAAGAAAGATATTAATTTTTTTTGTGTTGAAGAGATGCTATTGCTGTTTCTCTCCAACCTTATCAGTTTGTCAATAATGATAAGGTTGCAGAACTTGGTTGCTATCATGATGTATATAAAGGCTTCATTATGGTTCCAATGACACATTGATACTAAAAATGAAATTGAAGTCTCATTGGTCGAGGAGAATAATGATATCAATAAGATGCTTATAAAAAAACATGATCGTAGCTAGGGATTAAAATATGCCGGAAAAATTATTTTAAAGCAAACTTTTTTAGACCACCACGCGATAAATGTGAACATGCTTACTTGGCTGTGCTTCTTAAAGGCCTGATAGTGGTTCTAATGAGCAGAACAAAATCCAAGAAACGCCATCTAAATTACATAATCACTCTTCCCTTAATATTTCTAGCTAATGGCTCTGCCCATACTTGCTTCAATATTCCCATCTAAACTCACTAATATGATTCTTCCTCCGGAAGCAAAGTTCTCATTTCTAGCAAGTGGGAGCCTCAATGTCCCTTGTCCAACACAATGCAGCAGGGCATCAAATAATAAAGATTCTAGTCATAATCGAACAATTCTTCGTCGATCTGCAAATTACAAACCTTCAATTTGGAATTATGATTATATCCAGTCATTGAGTAGTGAATATAAGGTATATATATAATTTCATACTTTCATTCTTCTTGTTTCATATTTGTAATTTCTCCATCCTTTCTCCATTACAAGTGCTTATAACTTCATCTATATGAAAAATGTACCGGCTAGTTAGTCATAGTATTTAAATGATTCATGTAGGAAGATATATACGCTGAAAAAAGAAGAGTGCTAAGGGAAGAAGTAAAGATGATGCTTTGCAATGTGGAAAATGATCAGCTTGATAAACTTGAGCTTATTGATGTGTTGCAAAGGCTTGGAGTGGCTTATCATTTTAACAACGAAATAAATAACATATTGGACAATACTTACAACATGGGTACATCCAAGAGGAAGAAGAATTTACATGCCGCAGCACTCGAGTTCAGACTCTTAAGGCAACATGGTTATAATATATCTACAGGTTTTTTTAACTTCTAAGACTGGATACACACATTCTACACAAAAATATTAATATTGGTTAAGATTTTCACACAATCTAATTTGTAAATGTGTGTATTTATTTATTGTTGTTGTAGATGTTTTTGTTAGCTTTCTAGATGAAAAGGGTAATTTCAAGAAAGGCCTCTCTGTTGATGCTGAGGGAATGTTGTCACTGTATGAAGCATCATTTCATTCGTTGGAAGGTGAAACTATATTGGATGAGGCAAGAGATTTGACCTCACAATTTCTCAAAGAATATTTGACAAAGAATGAATGCAGCCACTTATCACTCCTAATCAGTCATGTTTTGGAGCTTCCATTACATTGGAGGATTCCTAGATGGGAGGCCCAATGGTTCATTAATGCATACCGAAGAAGGCAAAACATGAGTCCCACTATATTTCAATTAGCTAGATTGGATTTTAACATTATTCAAACAATCTACCAAGAAGAACTGAAGTATACATCAAGGTGATGGCTGTTATTATGTTGAGCTGCCTCATTTTTTGGTTCCTTTCTAAGCTTACATGGTTATAGTTTTGTTTGAAAGCTTTTAGTTAATTATACCTCTTTTTACCACCAAGGCGAGTTTGTTTAGCAAAATCGATTCTCTCTGGTCATGCTGCCTCTACGGCAAAAAAAATAAGTGTGGGAGGAGAGAGAAGATAGAGAGAAAATGGGTAAGTAATGAAGTGAGAGAAAAAATATAAGAGAGATAGAAAAGATGGAGAGAGAATGGCCGGGGAGAATCCCAACCCTTTGTTTAGCTTCGGATGAAGATTTGATATGTCATTTTGATGTATCATATCTTGTCCCCATCAATAATATTTTGACACTTATTCTAACTTTTTAAATTACAAGAAATATCAACTAATGTGGCAAAATATTATAGGTGAAGACAGGGTATGGTACATCAAAATGAAACATCAAATCTTCATTCCGGTCTATAAGGGAGTGTTTAGCAACTTTCAAAATCCATGTATATTTAACATCGCTCGATTTTATCACTTAAAAATTGAAAATAAGATAAACTTTATTATTTTTTTACTTTAACCTTATTGAATTTAATTAATGACAATCTGTCATATTTATATATTTATATAGGAAAAAATACATTATAAAATCAATTTTGAACTAGTTTTGAATTAAATTTGCAGTATTTAATTTTACATGGGCTCATCTACTTGGTTCTGTTTTATTTTAAACTAGTTTTAAAAGTTGCCAAATTCCTTCCAGAATTTGAGGGATGCTGATATAGAAAGTTCAATCTTGTTCCAGCTCAGCTTTCCCCTTCTCCACCTAGTGGCTTCCACCTTTATAACTCTTATATACTTCTGTAAT
Organism: Ammopiptanthus mongolicus; assembly: GCA_039655645.1. Lineage (NCBI taxonomy): Eukaryota > Viridiplantae > Streptophyta > Magnoliopsida > Fabales > Fabaceae > Ammopiptanthus > Ammopiptanthus mongolicus. The sequence goes on along the minus strand of CM077351.1, from coordinate 17,011,944 downwards.
AATAATGCTCAAATTTTTTGTTCTTTTTTAAGATGGTGGAAAAGAACTGGCCTTGTGGAAAAGTTGAGTTTTGCTAGGGATAGGTTGGTAGAGAATTTCATTTGGACCGTGGGAACAAATTTTAAGCCAGATTCTGGAAATTCCAGAAGAGTTATAACAAAGGTCAATTCCCTAATAACCACAATTGATGATGTTTATGATGTGTATGGTACATTGGAAGAACTAGAACTCTTCACAGAAGCAATTGACAGGTTAGCATTATTGCTTTCCCCTTCTTAATTTGTTAAAATTTCAGCACCATTACTTAATTGATGTTTATTGTTATTTTGTTGGTGAATCAAGATGGGATCTAAATGCCATGGAGAGTCTCCCAGACTACATGAAAATATGCTTTCTTGCACTCTATAACTTTGTCAATGAATTGGCTTATGAAACCCTAAAAGACAATGGGTACTACTACATCACTCCATACCTAAAGAAAGCAGTAAGCAATTTTTGTTTTATTATTCCTCTGAATCATCTCAATTTGGTACGAATTTATATGCACAAAATATTGTATTTAAATAATCAATATTTCCAACCCATTTTACTTTTAAAATTTCCAGTGGACAGATCTATGTAAATCTTATTTCACCGAGGCAAAGTGGTACTATAATGGACATACTCCAAGCCTTGAAGAATACATGGAGAATGCATGGATTTCCATAGGTGCACCAGTTATACTTACTCATGGTTACTTTTTGATTCCGCATTCATTCATAAATGAGGACTTGGTTTGTTTAGAAGAATACTCCAACATAATTCGCTATTCATCAATGATTTTACGCCTGGCTAATGACATTGGAACATACAAAGTACTCTGCCAATATCATCCCTATTCTTTACAATACTCTCTTGAATTCAACACTTATCTTATCACTTCTTTGCTTATAAAAAAAAATCTTATCACTTATTTTTCTTTACTCATTATTTTCCTCTTTCATTTTTAGCGTGAGAATGAAACAGGCGATGTTCCTAAGTCAATTCAATGCTACATGAATGAAACCAGAGCTTCTGAAGCGGAGGCACGTGAGTATTTAAAATCCATGATGTGTACTACATGGAAGAAGATGAATGAAGAAGCACTTAATTCTTCTTTGTCTCGAAGCTTCATAGATACTGCTGTAAACCTTGCAAGAATGGCACTGTGCATGTACCAGCATGGAGATGGCCATACTATTCAAGATCCTGAAATCAAGAGTCGCATACTTTCCTTAATTATTCAACCCATTCCTTGATAAAATCACATTAGTTATTGTTAAATTTAAAATCATAATAACCATTGAATAAAAATAAAATCAATGGTTTAATCAAAAAAAAAAATAAAATAAAATCAATGGTTAAGATTGGGTGTAAGCGGAATGTAAGTTAGACTGGTGTAAACGGATCCCGATATATATATATATATATATATATATATATATATATTTTGAATTAGAAAATGAGTTACACTGATTTAAACGGATTATCGTCCTTCAATTTATTCTAATCCAATAGTTATTAAAGAAGTCACTTAACTTTCATTGGATTAGAATAAATTGAAGGGTAATGATTTAGAGTAAGTCTTTTAAATTTACTTTTGGAGTCAATGGATCCCCACTCATATATATATATATATATATATATATATATATATATATATATGGGGATCAAGTTACTCCAATAGATTTTAAAAGAGTTACTTTAAATCCTCACCCTTTATTTTATTATAATCAAATGGAATTTAAGTAACTTCTTTAATGAATTAACATGGGCTATTTGATTAAAATAACATAAAGGGAGGAGATTTGGAGAGTTAACATTAAGGGTGAAGATTTGGAGTAACTCTTTTAAAGTTAATCTTAGAGTAACTAGATCCTCACTCTTGGGTTAACTTGATCCTCATTCTAATGGTCAAAATTTACTCCTCTCACATCACATAATCTTTTTTCGATAATTGGTTTTTATTGACAAGTTCTAACCTTAGCATCATAGTACAAAAACTCCCCCACCTTTTAAGAAGGGTTGAGAAGTAGGCACACAATCATGTGCTCCTGGTTAAAACAGCTCCAAAATAGAGCATAATACATCATACAATCTATAATCTGTAACGACCCGGACTGCTTTCAGGATTGTCGACTGTCCCCGCAAACTAACACAGGTCTTTTCAGCGTGCTTTGTCCTCACTCACACGCTTTCTAGGAAACTTCCCAGAAGGTCACCCATTTTACAATTACTCCAAGTCAAGCACGCTTAATTATGGAGTTCTTATGTTCTGGGCTCCCGAAAAAAAGATGCATCTTGTTTTCGGGAGCCCAGAACATAAAAACTCCATAGTTAAGCGTGCTTGACTTGGAGCACTTGTGGGATGGGTGACCTTCTGGGAAGTTTCCCAGAAAGCGTGTGAGTGAGGACAAAGCACACTGAAAAGACCCGTGTTGGTTTGTGGGGACAGTCGACAATCCTGAAAGCAGTTCAGGCCGTTACACAATCCACTCATAGTGCAATCCAAAAGTCATCACCATGCAAAAGTCATTCCCAGGCAACGGCCTAAACCAGCCGTATACTAGCCCAAACCATACACCTAAAAATTATACCACTTTATGTTGCTAATCCCCTATTACATAATTATCAACCCAATTGTATAAAAGCATCAGTTGCCATATGCCTCATGGAAATCAAGAAGTTGGTCCCGAGTGCTGACAAAACCCAACGTCGAGAGGTCCTGTTGCTATTCTTAATTTGCTGTATGTGTGGCAACATTAATGGGATCCTCTGAAGTGCATCACCGCTTGTATTTAGCAATTCCTATTTCCTTCTCTTTGTTCAATAATATTCCCTCTATGTATGACTCATCTTCAGCAATCCATCATGTATTGAATGGATGATCTCTGTCGCATTCGTGTGTTCTTTGGTGAATTCCATTCGATCCTTCGTCCAACGTCCCTTGTCATTAAAGGTGTCTCATTGCCTATGAGGGTAATAGAGTGGCGGATTGGCTTGCTAATTTCTCTCATAATCTTGAGTTTGGTGTCCATGTTATGGATATACCTCCGGAAGTGTAAAACCCCGATTTTCACTGCTTTTTATATCGATAATTTATATAAATGAGTTTATATTTTATCCAAGTGTTAGAAAGTGAATTTAAATAAACTAAGACCATTCATGCTCTACATCAACGTAGAGAGCTACGATTAAATTTTGGGTTGAAAATTTAGACGGAGCCCCGTCTGTGTTTTCACTGACAGTAAGATTTTACTAATCAGAATACCTAATTTTGACTCGTGAACGAAACAATTAGGTTTAGAATTGAATTTCCAACAACTTTGGTAAAATTGGTTTTTCGCACTAAAAAGTGAATTAATATACGTTATACGGCGAAATCTTAAATCACATAATTAACGGAACTGAACACGGATTTACCGGGACCCGCTAACGGATAAACTTGAAGTCATGTCGGATCAAGTTACTCAAGAAACCATGCCATGACTCACCACTGTCATAATGACAAACGAAAATATCTGAACGCGTTCACACTAAGAAAAGACCAAAATACCCTTGGCCTTTTTCCTAAATGACATTTTTGTCCCTAAAGGAAAAGATCGTTTTGCCCCTAGGAATTCATGAAAACCCATCCTTGCCCTCATGACTCATCACCATCATCAAAATATCTAGATATTTTGGTGACTTTGGAGGTGAAAAGACCATTTTGCCCTTGGTCTTTGTGTTAATTACATTTTTGCCCTAAGGTGAAATGTCCATTTTGTCCCTTAAGTGAAAATCTTTGGACCTTCTTACCCCTCTTTCCTCACGCCTAAAGCCATAGTTTTAGTACTAAGTATGCCTAAGGATCATTCATTCAAGAGTTAGGAATTTTTAAACACCTCTTACCTATTTTTCTAAAAAGGGCCGAACCATAGTTCATATTAACTAGATGGGTTTGGTTGGATTTTTATTAATTTCTGGTTGTGATTTGCTGTGAAGAATCAGACGGTGTTTGATTATTCTAAAGCGTGTACGGTTGCCAGTTGCGGAGCCACAGTCCGAGTTGCACGGGGAAGTACACGGGGAAACTGTTCAGGTGGGGGAAAGAACCACAATATCGTTGAGGAGGCGAGAATAAAATAATTTATATTGATATGCGTATGGCGATCTAAACCCTACTAGTGGTCGAGTGACCGATAGGTTGATTTTATGGTATATCGAGGTTGTATGTTGTGTGTTAGTATGCTTAATATGATATAGGCAATATGTATGTTGTGCCTAGTATCATGCTTAGAATTACTTGAATACTTACCCATGAGTTGATGAGTTGATATGCTTACATGAGTAGATATGATGAATATGTTTATTGAGCATGATTATGGTTGCTTATGATATGATGTTGTGATTACTATTGTATGAGTAGAGATAGGCAGTAATTTCTGATAAGTTGGGAGATGAACATGTGGTGAGGAATTTGAGGATATATATGTTGTAGTGCTCAACCTAGAGATTCTGTTGATATAATTATGTTAAGACATAAAGTTGATACCCGGTTAAGCCGGAGAAAGTTGGTCGTAGTTGCGTACAAGTTATGATTGAGACACTAAGTTGTTGATCTCGAGATGAGTCGGTGAGGTTCATGTTGCATCATTGTTGTTCATCACTGTGTTGGCGTATGGTCGATCGATCTTGCCTGCGGGGAGATGATCGTACCCACAAGTTGAGTTGTTAACAAGCTAATGTCCCGACCTGGCCTGCGGGCGAGAGGATATGTCGTTACCGACGGGCGAATGTTCCGACCTGGCTTGCGGGCAGGGGAATTTGTCGTACCCATGAGTTGAGCCTGAGGGCTGTTGGCCGAACCCTGCATTACGGGGGGTGACACAGAGATGAACGGGACATCTTGATCTGTTGGGGATGTCGCGTCGTGATCGCGTCCATATAGTCGTTAGTTGCATGAGTGCGAGAGACAGTATCTAAGAGAGAATGATTTGGGAGATGATTGCTTGATACTGTTGTGTTGTTGTATGTTGCTATCTATATAGCTTATTTTATAGTTGTTTCCCTATTTATGATGTATTGTTGTTTCTTATCTCCCTTATTTCTCTATGTCGTATTTTATTTATTCTCGATCGCACAAGAAGATCCTGTTGCGAAGTTGCCAGAGGAGATTGATGGCATGCTCGACTACCTAATATGTTAGAGCTTCGACTGGGAGCTCTCGTTATCCTCGTTAAAGTCGTGGTTGGGTAGACAGTCTTAATATTGCTATGGTCAGTACATAGGTTTGAGCGAAATGTATTTTTAGGGCCAAGAGATGAAGTTGCATGTATCTTACTTTGTTGTCATACTTCCAATTTATGTGTTGCGTACTTTGAGGGTTTGTAGTTGGTATCAATTGTTGTAAGCTCTATTGATGAAGCCAGTAATTTTATATGTATGTTATATATAGTCGTGGTATCAGTATTGATTATTTTAATATTTTCGCATTTTTATTTAATTACTCTACGCTGTAACGTTAAGAAGTTGAGTTCGGATTACTAATGGGACCTCCGAGAAGAGGATATCTCAAGAAGGATGTGATGCTCTTCTTTTGCATGATTTGGCCCGTGTTTCTTTCTCGCATAGGGTGTTAGCTTAATTATTTTTCAATTCCTTTGCACCGAAAAAAACAATGTAAAAACTTTATATGATGGTATATCAAAATTAAAACTAGTACTTTTACTTATACATTGAGGGCACATTTATCTTATATATTATGATAAAAAATAGAATTCAGTTACCCATTATTTGTAGGTTTACATTATAAATTATAAATTGGTCGAATATAAAAAAAAAAATTTGTAAATTGGTGGTGCATACTCATCGCTATGAATACAATAATCTAAAGTTTTGGATTTTAATAATGAAAAATGCATTGAGGTGAAAAAATAATTTTAAACGTATTTCCATATCGAAAATGTAAATTTGATAGAGCAACAAAGTAAAAATTACATAATGATTTGATTAATAATCGTAACAAAGGAATATCGTAAAATATCCTTAAAAGTAAACAATAATATCAATAATCATTACAATAATTTAGTACGCCATTTTTTGTTCAAATTATTTTTTTTTCACCTACTAAGCATGGACAATCTGAAAAATTAATCATTACAATATTTATTTCTTTAAAACATAATGCATAAGAATAGGTTCATATTATTAGCATCAGTTAATAATAGGGTTCTTCATAAGAATAAGGTTCAAAGAATTTAAAGATATTAGAATATTTTAAAAACCAACATACCCCAAGTGTCGGAACATACAGTTAAATGCTTCAAAGTAAAACGGTGCCAGATAAGCAGCCATTCCTCCCAACACCCCCTTTTCTGTATTTTCCATTTCATGAATGTTTCAAGAACTTGGTGCCACATATATTACATGATAAAAATAGGACGGAAACAAGGACAGTCAGACACAATCGTAAAAGTCCTTTACCTAACAAGACACCGTACCATACAATAATTATTAAAATTTAAAGGAACAAGAAACTATAACACTATGGAATCAGTAGGCTCCCGTTTCTAATTCCACAATACTTCCAAGATAAATTCATATCATATCAACAATCTCACAAGTAAATGATGCTACTACTTGTCAGCAAGAATGAGTTTAAGCTAGCAGCAATGTCCTCTTCATTTTGCATTTTTTTAGACTAAATCCACCTTGATGACAGAGGAGTTCAATCACCGGAGAGCACGACTAATATCACAATAGACCAGAGAACAAGTTCTTTTAAACAGCATTTCAGTGAATGCATCATCGTTTTAAATTAGAGTCACTGATCTGATCATTTTGGATGATGCCATTCTCATTCAGATACTCGACAAATTCATCAATAAGATACGGCCAAGCACCTTCAGCATCATAATCAGATAAATTGGGGCCCACAGTCTGCATAACAGAGCATGACAAATTTAATGGTTTCTAAGTTATTTCATAGAGGCCAGCTAAATATGATCATAAAAAGACCAGCATGAAAGTACTGCTTGCATTGTCATTCCAAAAAACAGTAAAAGCAAACAGGATTTGGTCTCAACCAATAGGTGGTGGTGACCTGAAGTTGAAGAGTTACAACTGTCATGGTTTATAATAAACCCCAACACCGAATTCATTAGCACTGAAGACCAAAATCGACAGAGGCCATTTATATTTTGGTTCCTTTATTAGGGTTAGAGGGGGTAGAGGAAGGTATGAAGCATTTGCAGTACTATTGAAAACAACTTTTCCTGCATCCAGCTGTTCAGCTACCAAAAGAAAAACTAGGGACATATAGTTTGTTTTCTTTTTTCATTTAGTTGATATATTTTTACTAATAATTACAAAAACAATACATTGTTTTTTACTTGGTTCTTGTTTTCAAGTTTTTGTGATGTAAATAATGAAAACAAGACAACGTATTTTCCATCCTTTCCTTTACAAAATTTGAAAACATAATACAAAGTGAAAACAAGGTGGAATTTTTGTAATTAAAATCGTCGTGTCTTCATTTTCAGTTGATATGTTTTCACCAACAATTACAAAAATACCAGATTATTTTTACTTTATCTTGTTTTCAAACTTTTGTGAAGGACATGGTGAAAACTTTTTCTTGTTTTTACCATTCTCTTCACAAAAATCTGAAAACGGGAAACAAAGTGAATGCAATGCAGCATTTTTGTATTAGTGAAAACATATCAACTAAAATGAAAGTAGAAAAGAAACCAAACATTTCGCATTCAATATCATTTATTTTCGTAGGAATCACAGAAATGCCTTCAGTTAAATTGAAGATTGATTAGGAAACCTGATGAACAAAAGAAACAAAAAATTTAATATCACAAACATTTTGTGCTCAAATATTACTACAGCAACCATTGATGCAGAATATGATAATTTTGATTAGGGTGCAATTTAAATATTAGGTTATTCAGGCATTTTTTTTATTTTGTCATTTAGAGAATTTATCCCTTGTTCACATAGGAATATTCCTATGCAAATTTATTTCCTGTTTGGCTGCTCTTTGTTTTTTTTTTTTGTGTGTGTGTGTGTGTGTGGGGGGGGGGGGGGTAGTTTTAGAGGGCGATAACTTAATAAATATCCTTTAGGCACTGCTCGATTATTGACAACAAAGAAATTTGAGAATTGTGCTACTGCATTGTTGGTTCTTTGTTCCACATGACCCATTTTGTTTCAGAGGGTATTCAACGAATGGCAAATATGAAATAACGAAATACAGACCCAATAGGACAATGACAATAGAAAGAAGACCTTTATAATTTTAAGAGTGAACACCCAAATTGATCCTTCAAAATTTTCGGGGACCCACTTTTAGTCCCTGAAAAAAATAAATTAACCATTTAGTCTCTCAAATTTACAAACGCGAGACAAAATAGTCCCTAGGTTTAGTTCCGACGTCCATTTACTTGCCTACGTATCCTATTAACCATTCTACTTGGCCCGTTAGTGGTCCTGCGTGACATACGACGATTTTCCAATGTGGAAAATGAATGAAAAGTGAAAAAAAATACATAATTTTAACGTGTTTTGGGTTTTAAAATCGTGCATATTTTTTTACTTTTTATTCGTTTTCCACAAAGGAAATTCGTCATAGGTCATGCAGGACCACTAACGAATTAGGTAGGATGGTTAATGGGACATGTAGGCAAGTAAATGAACTTCGGAACTAAATATAGGGACTAATTTGTCCCACGTTTGTAAATTTGAGGGACTAACTGATTAGTTTATTTTTTTTGGGACTAAAAGTGGGTCCCCAAAAATTTTGAGGGATCAATTTGGGTGTTCACTCTAATTTGAAACCAAAGTTCCTCAGATGCTATATAAGGCCACCATTTGCAAGACAGTCAGACACACAACGAAAATAACAGCAGAAAAGAAAGATAGCCAGAATTCCTTTTCCTTATTATCATTCCAGATACTGAGTCTATCTCAGCCAGGCATAAACAGTGCAACACAAGTAGAGACTATGCATAGATATATATTCATGCAAATTCATGCAACAATAAATCCACATCAAGAAGGGAATGTACATCCACATTATGACGGGAAGACCTACAGAACTTTATTCGAATGTTTAAGAGTTTACCTTTGCAAACTCCAAAAGCTGAGACCATGTGTCCCTAGAGATTGCTTTGTTATGCCGAGCCTGCGTAAGTAGCATTGAAGTTTCCAATATAAGTAAAATAATCAAGCATTAGGAGATATCTGACCTACAAGTGAAAATTATCCTAATAAGGAAGCTTCAAAATCCAAACAAACTCACAGTAAAGCTAAAAAGGTGCATAAAGATAATAATTAGTATATTACCTGTAAGAACTGGCACCAGTGATCAACCAGTGGCCACTGCTTTTCGGCAAATAATAATTGCCACATTCCAATCGCTGTATCCAACGCTAGAGATTTTTGACCCTGCGATAGGTAGCTTGACATCTATTTATCTTAAAAATACATTAAGCAACGATATTACTGTTGCATGAAAAATTACATGTCCAAAGTTTAAAGAATCAATACAGTACTAAAATCCACAATTCATACCCAACCCAAAATGCTATCTGACATAGATCTTGCATTTGCCAACGTATACCAAGACAAATTAGCATCAAATCATTCACTGGAGGCAAAACACATGCATTCTACTTTGATGTACTCAAGTTCCTTTCTTTCAAGTGTTTGAACTCTAACCCTTATAGCACCCCAAATTTATAATATTAACACCACCCAATGTCCCAAACAAGGACCAAAATTCATCAATGCCTTTAAATCTCATAAAAAGAGGGAAACAAAAAGTAGTTGATAGTTATAATCAAGTTTATCACAGAAGAAATCCAAGTGTATTTTGTGTATGAGTAGCTAAAGAAGAAAACTCAATAAGACTGCAACAACACATTAAACTATATAAAACAAATGCTTAAAAACCAAAGGCACGGATCAATCTAGAAAATGGGCATGGCAAGCAAATCCAACTTTAGTGTCTTTGAAATGCAAACTTCATGATCCCCATACAGACTTTTAAGTCATGCATATTATAATAAATAATACCCTTGTCAGCACAAGATAGACTCTTGAACGTATCTACTGATTTTCAGGTACCCAAGACTTGAAAGTTCATACATATCTGACCCACTAAACATATTCAACAAATCATAAATGATAATAACATACACTTAAATAAATTCTACTGAATTTTCAATGCTAAGGAAGGACAGGAGGCAATTCTGAAGTATCCAAAATATGCCACATCCCACAAAATAGGCCATCATCACTAGTAATGACTGCTCTGCATATAATTAGGATGATGATAACAAATTATAATCACCATACACTGAAAAAGAACAGTGTTCAAATTATTAAAGTAAAAGAAATTTAGTGAGCAGATCAGCAGAAACAGAAAATCTGCCAGAAAAAGAAAATATTAAAAAATCAGTGGTTGGCTAGCAATGAAAAACTACCTCCATTCATAAATAACTGATGTTTAAGGTCACTAGGATTAAGAAATGCATTTAATAACATTAATTAATAATAAAAATCACTTTATTTGACTAAATTGTCTTTATTGGGAACTGTTGTTTTATAAATGTTGCAAATAATGGGAGCTTTTGTTGCGTCAAAATACTTAAGGGTATAGTTGGAAAAAAATTACATTTTCATTGATATTTTAAAACACCAGACAAAATGGAACAAGACTAAATTCTCAGATAGTCAGTTATTTAGGAAAGGAGGGAGTAGTACACAGAATACTGAAACTCAGAAGCAAGAAACAAGAACTTGGAATACTCAATGACTACGGTTCACTACAAGAAATAGAAGATCCAATGCCCTCTGTTTCAAACTTTCAAGATAATTCACAAACTGAAAAGTTGAAAATTTAGTCTAAGGTATTCAAGATAAAGAAACCTGTCCAACAAATATTTTAGAATAACTTGAATAGTGAGTCAAATTAGTTATGATTTGACCATTAGTTTCCTAAGAGCTCCCCTATTTCATAAAGATGTGCGCAATTGCATCTTAACTCTTCAGTATGAACTATTAGATTGTATTAGTTCTAAATGCATTACTTAAATTGGGTTATGGCCATAGGTTATCACTAATTACCATCAAAGTTAGTTAATACATGCTTATCAAAAATAAATAGTTAATACACAACTGGGGGAGAGAGGACCAACCAGAAGTCATCCACACATACCTTCTCTTTTGCCCAGCCAAAAGCGAAGTTATATATCTCACGGAATTTCTCTGGACAATCAAAAAAAGTGAATATAATTTCAGGGAGCTTCTTCAATAATTACTGGAGGTAATTCCTAGTAACAAATGAATTATGAAGTTTATGACTACAACTAAATTGGAGCTATAATTTGAATGCTACTATCAGTACGTTCATCTTTCAGCTCAGACCGCATATATGGTATCTTTTCACGGAACTTCTCCAACGAATCAATCCTGCAATAATTTTATATGGCCTTCAACTGGGGTTTAGTCATTACAGAAACAAAATTCCTTTTAAAAACACTAAAAAATTACATACCCCAGAGACTGTAAACCTTCAATAAACTCTTTCTTGGAAAACTCACACATGGTGCCAGCCTTCATGTGCCATGAAAGAACTAACTGCAAAAATGTCAACATCCCAATTTACCTAAAGCATTCCTATGTCATCCGCATGCATTCCCATCATGCAACCAAGTTATCAGTAGATAGAGTGAACAGATAAAATTTCATAGTCAACCATTTTCCATTTAAAATTACAAAAATGAACTCTTCAATCACAAATATTGCATATTTCACCATATAGAGAGCAATAATCATCAGACTTGCATGGATAGATGAAAGCACTATAATTATTCTTTATTTGCTTTCTCTAAAAAAGACGGAGCTTATCTCGCTATGCTTAACATCTTTTGGAAATCATAAATAGAACTTCTACACTGACAAAAATGGCTGATTGTGAAACTAATGTCAAGGTTTCTGCACCCAAAAAAAAAAAAAAAAAAAAAGAGATCTTGTCTTGCTATGTTTGATGTCTTTTAGAGTCCATATAAGTTTAGAATTTTACACTGCAAAGAATGACTGAAGGAGAAACCAACTTAAACATTGCTGTATATCATCAGTAACTTGTTAGCCATACCTTTGAACTTCGTATATTTGATAATTTTATGGTTACCTTAGTTAATTTAGACTAATTACTTGATAAATTTGTTAGTTTTGGATAAAATAATGAGAAAATATTTTTCAAGCAACAAAACTGAGTCATAAAGAAGTGAAGGAGCTTGCGTTAAAAGCACATGAACCTACTACTTCTTAGTGAATTGAATTCACAGTCAAAAAGGATGTAAAGAGACCAAAGTATAGTTTTTTTGGTATTTCCTTAAGAGCTATATGTGGGTCAGCAACTGAAACAAAAATCTCATGCGAAATTTTGAGATAAATCATTAGAATTATAGCCAGACCACGATCCACTGCCTAGATTAAAGCCCGATAAACCCAAAAGCCTTGCATGATGCGACAAAGGGGAATGCTATGGTAGCCATTTTTTCTAGGGTATAGTACCCAAGGTGAGATACCAAGCATTTCATAATTTCCATTGACCATTGGTTATTTCAGAATATTATGGAAATAGCATTCATTAAATACTTGTGACAACTCACCCTGAGTGCCATACCCACCAGGGTACCACATTTTCTGTAACAAACCAACAAAGTGAGAGAACCTAAAGAGTGTAGCACAGGACACCAAGTGAGAATAAAAAGGACATGCAGGCAATAGAGAAGTGGGTGCAGAATAGAGAAGAACAGTGAAGGCTGAGCAGCAGTGCAGCACCGAAGAGGATACTTGCAGAGAGAATGATCAACGGCTCAATTTTGGTTTCTTCTTTATAAAATCTCTTAATTTAAATTTTCATTTTGATTTTTATACCATGAACTAATATTATTATAGTAAGGCTGAGATGTAGCTTAGTTACAAAAATACAATTTTCCTGATTCTTGTTATTCCATATTTTATTTTTGTTAAGTGTCAAAAAATCTCACATTGGTTAAGGGTATGAGCAAAGAACCATTTATAATAACTTGGACAACCCTCCCCATATGAGCTAACTTTTGGAGTAAAGTTACCTAATTATTCTAACATGGTATCAGAGCGTACCACAATGTTGGATCCAGATTGTCTACAGTAGCAATTTCACGCATTTGTCGCAGTTGTGTAATCTACCATCATTGGATTTACTTCTCTCACTCTCAGCCCTTGATTTGCTTTCTCCAAAAAAATAGCAAAAAAATGCAAGTGGAGAGAGAGATAGAGATAGGCTACTGCAGGGAATCCTAATCCCAGAATGTTGGGTCACTCACAAATGTTCATTCCTGTAAACTTCACGCTCCAGATGTCTAGTCTTGGACGTGACGGGTGTGTGTTAAGTGTCAAAGTCACACATCGGTTGAGTATATGAGCAAAGAACCATTTATAATAACTTGGACAACCCTCCCTCTATGAACTAGCTTTTGGAGTGAATAGTAGAATTAGGCCCAATTATTCTAACAATTTCCATGGTTGAGTGCTTATTATTGCTCTTAATGCTTTTGAATGTCTGAGCATCATTCAACTGTTCTGACGTTCATAATGAAAATGAGAAGTAATTTATGATATTTGCTTCTTATTTAATAAACAAAACAAATTGAGCAAAAGCTAAAAATAGGCAAATGCAATTTGTGTGACCTTAGTAGGAATCCATGGGGCTTAATTGTTAGATTCCAACCTAAAACCAATTAGTGTTAGGTGAAGTTGCCCAACAGGTATATAAACCGCACCCCGGGTGAGGAGTCAGGCGATGTGGGACTTCCAACACCAGTCCTTCACAGATGCCTGACGGAACAGGCAACAAATAACGGAAACACTGGAAGATGGGCTCTGGCTCTGATATCATGTTAGATTCCAACCTAAAACCACTTGGTGTTAAGTGAAGTTGCCCAACAGGTATATAAAACGAACCCCGGGAGAAGAGTAAGGCGATTTGGGACTTCCAACATTAATAAACCATTTCTCTAGACTCCATTAAGAGATTAGGCAAATTAGTGGGTAAAGGAGTTTGGCATAACTTGAGAAAGAATGTGAAACAAAATACGGATTTTGATATTCAGTCAAAGAAAACAAAATTGGAATGGCAAGAATTAATTGTATTGGGTTAATTAGGTGAAATTGAATGCTCTAGTGCGTTCTCTTCTGGGTAAACCAATATTCAGTTTTATTTTCAGCATTATTTTGCTTTAATTGTTTACTTTGATATTTTAATTTTTAATTTATTTTGTTTTGTTTATTTTAATTTTGGCAAAGCTATACATAGCCAATCCCCTAAGCGTGGGAGGCACTCAACAACCAACGTAAAACTTGGTCAAATCTAAATGACATAGCCCATTGACGTAATAGTGTTAATGTTAGGTCGTTGCCCAAAAGCAACGCACTGTATGGCTCAAGTACAATGTCAAATGAGCAAGACCCGGTGCATCGCCGCTAGGATGTAGTGAAAAATAAGCAAGGGTTCCCACATTTTCATGAACGGATGTGGGTAAAGAAGCTAGTTCACGAGAGTAAGATTCACTTTGGAACTTGTAATGTAGGCACTCTTACAGGTAAATCAAGGGAAACATTGGATGCCATGATTAAGAGGAGGATCAATTTTATGCACCTACAAGAAACTAAATGGGTGGGAGCAAAGGCAAAGGAATTGAACACTTCAAGATTTAAGCTTTGGTAAATCGAAAAAGTAAAAACGAGAAAAGGGATGCACATGAAGTTTTGGAAGAACGATATTGTGTATGTAAAAAGGATAAGGGACAGGATCATAGCTCCAAAGTTTGTCGTGGAACAAGATACTTTTAATGTGATCAGTGCTTATGCATCTCAGGTAAGGTTAGGAGAACACTACAAGGTAAAATTCTGGGAGGATTTAGAAGGCTTAGTTCAGGAAATGCCATTACGAAAAAAGATTATCCTAGGAGGGGATCTAAATGGTCATGTAGGGAGTGCAGCTAGAAGATATGAGGGTTTGCATAGGGGATATGGCATAGGGGAAGCAAAAGCAGAAGGTAAATCTATCCTAGATTTTCCATCAGCTTTCGGTTTTAAAATAGCCAACACGTGTTTTAGGAAGCGAGATGAACATCTTATCACGTATAAAAGTGGGGTGATATGCTCTGAAATAGATTTCTTTTGACTAGGTAATCGAATAGAAAGCTTTGCATGGATTATAAAGTCTCACCTGGAGAGAGCCAAACTACTCAACACAGAGTTTTGGATGTAACATATAGCAAGAGAGTAAAGAGAAAAGACCAACATAAGGTTTTAAGGATCAAGTGGTGGCAATTGAAGGGTGAAAAACAAAGGAGCTTTCGGCATGGGGTTTACGAGGGAGGGTTTTGGGAGGGTTCAAGGAAATGCCAATGATATGTGGAACAAAATGGCCAAAGGGATTAGGATGGTAGCAAAAGAGACAATTGGTGAATCAAGAGGCTTTGGACCCAAGGATAAAGAATCCAGGTGGTGAGACGCAAGTGTGCAAGATAAAGTTAAGGTTAAAAGGAAATAATGTAAAAATGCTGAGAATTGAGAAAGATATAACATAGCTAAGAAAGTAAGAAGCTAATGCGCGATGCGAGAGGTAAAGCTTTTGACCGGTAGTACCAATCATTAGGCACCAAGGATGGAGAAAAAGCTATTTACAAGCTTGCTAAAGGTAGGAAAAGAAAGACGAGAGACTTGAATCATGTTCAATGCATTAAGGATGTAGAAGTTAAAGTCTTCGTTACAGATCAGGATGTCAAGGAAAGATGGAAGAATTACTTCCACAAACTATTTAATGAAGGAGATGAAATTTTATCACGTTCTGATAGGGTAAACACTAGAAAGGAGAACCAAAATTATACTTTTTATCGTAGAATTCGAGAGCGTGAGGTAAAGGAAACTTTAAGAATGATGGATAATGGCAAAGCAGTTGGGCTAGATAATATGCTTGCTGAGGTATGGAAGAGTCTAGGAGAGCGAGGCATTGGTTGGCTCACAAGTTTATCTACGAGATTATGCGGTCTAAGAAAATGTCAGACGAGTGGAAAAGAAGCACCTTAATCCCTATTTATAAGAACAAGGGAGATATGCAAAACTGCGCAAGTTATAGGAGGAATAAACTTATGAGCCATACAAAAAAGCTATAGGAAAGGGTGATTGAGCGGAGATTAAGACAAGATACCAACATTTCTGAAAATCAATTTGGTTTTATGCCTGAGAGGTCGACCATGGAAGCAATATACTTCATGCAACGATGGATGGAGCGATATCGACAGGATCAAAAAGACTTATACATGGTTTTCATTGATTTAGATAAGGTGTACTGTATGATAGGGGGCCAAGAGAGGTTGTGTGGAAGGCCCTAGACAAGAAAGAAGTTTGTTGCCTATATACAAGCTATCAAGGATATGTATGAAGGGGTCACGACTAGTTTGAGAACACACGGTAGGAACTCGGAAGATTTTCCTATAACTATAGGACTGCACCAAGGGACAACTTTGAGCCTCTATCTTTTTACCTTGGTCTTGGATGTGCTTACTGAGCACATTCAAGATTCGATGACGCGATGCATGCTTTTTGCGGATGATATAGTCCTAGACGAAGAGTCGAGAGGAAATAAATAGGAGGTTAAAGATGTGGAGACAGACTTTGGAAACACACGGCTTTCTTTTAGGTAGAAGTAAGACGGAGTGTATGGAATGTAAATTTAGCAAAGATCGCATCACTACTAACTTAGAGGTGAGAGTTGGAGTCCACACCATACAAGTCACGGTTTAAATATCTTGAGTCCATCATACAAAACGACGGAGAAATAGAGGGAGATGTAAACCATAGGACTCAAGTGCGGTGGACAAAATGGAGGAGGGCTTCAGGTGTTATATGTGATAAAAGGAAAAATTTATCACACAGATATAAGACCTGCGATGTTGTATGGGACTAAGTGTTGGGCGGTAAAAGGTCAACAAGAAAATAAACTCAATGTAGCGGGGATAAGAAAGTTGTGTTGGATGAGTGGACATACTAGACAAGAGAGGATTAGGAATGATTGCATTAGAGAGAGTCGGGCTAGCATCTATGGTAGAAAAGATGGTAGAAACTCGTCTTAGATGGTTTGGGCATATGTAGAGAAGACCAGTAAAATCCCTAGTAAAGAGAGTAAATCAGATAGAGGGTAGCGCAATCGCTAGAGGTAGAGAGCTATAGGCTAAATCATTAAGAATGATTTAGAGGTCAATGGTTTGTCTATAAATATAATTTACGACAGAACATTATAGCATCGTTTGATCCATGTAACCGACCCCACCTAGTGGGAAAAGGCTTGGTTGTTGTACTTTTGGTAATCAATTAGTTCCACAAAATTTGGTTCTTCGATTAGGGTTGAATTAGTAATTTCATTACTTGAATTACTTTGCCCGTGAGATTGACACTCTAATTACCTCTTCATTACTTGAACAAGTTAGTGCGCTTGCTAAAATTTGTATCACAAACACTCGAGAAAATAAAACAACCTTTTTTCTTATATAGCATTAGAAAAAACCGTAATTACTTCCAAATAAAGTTTCTCCCGTCTATTTTTTTATAGTTTACACAATATCTACTGAATTTTCAATTATTAGGTATTCATAACTATGAGGATCACTGTTAAAACAGTAGGTTTTTGATAGAACCTCAAGACTGATATGTATTATTGAAGGAAAATAGGGATGAGTTTGAGCTTTTACACGGAAAAATACCAGAGCCTAGGGCTCCTAACCAGAGCATATGCTCCTCAGAGAAAGTATTCTCTGTCACTAACAATCCAAAATGACTAACTAACTTCCCCCATTTCCCTCACTCTCCCTATATCCTAGCTGCATGGCACAACAACCAGCCAAGTCAGCCACTAACTAACTCATATACCCCCTACACCTTCTGCTTCCTACGTGTGTAAACCTCTTAGACCTTTGTCTTGCCCTGCTTTAGGCCCAAAAGTTGCTCCATGTTTTGCTTAGCCCCATTCTCAGTGTACGGTGCTCTATCACTTCCCGCCGTTGGAAGAACAACCTTGTCCTCAAGGTTGGGATGAGGAAATCGACTGTGCTGGAGGAAGTCATCTTCCCATGTAACATCTTCAATAGCCAATCCCTCCCTCCTGGCAAGATAATTCCCAATGGCCCTTTTGAATTGCGAAGCATGGAACACCGAGTGGTATTTGGAAATAGGAGGAGGCAGCTGTAGTTTGTAAGCCACTACTCCATCAGATAACCCCTTAAGTTGCACTGGGTTGCCCTTGAGCACAAAGTCCATGGACATCTCTCCCCAATCCATCACCACCTTCCCCAAGCCCTTAAGCCAAGCCATTCCGAGAATTATATCCCAACTCCCTAAGTCCAGTATGCATGCATCGATGGCGATCTCAGTATCACCCAACCGAATGCCCATGTTATTGCATTTGCCCCTCGTCGTGATCTTGCCGCCATCACCCAAACAATCACTCTGATCTCGTGTCATGGTCACTGGTAGACCCCAAGTGACACCGACCTGAGGAGAAACAAAGTTGTGGGAAGCCCCACTATCTATCAATACCAACACCAAGACTCCATTCACAAGTCCTCTCGGCCTCATAGTCTTGGTTCCATCCAAAACATCACCGAACACCCCACAAAGCTCCGTCGCATGACACTCTATCACTTCCTCCTCCTCGGTATTATCCACTTCAATCGCGAGGAACTCCCCTGTCCCTGATGTGGTCTTATCGTCGCCCAAAATCAAGAGTCTCAGCTATTTTTCGGGGCACTGGTGCAGGGGATAATATTTTTCTCCACACCAGAAGCACAAACCGCAGGCTTTCCGCTCCATGAGCTCCAGGTACGTCAGGCGTTTCAAACCCCTGTTTCAGCCGTTTCCCCCTCTACTTTCATCTCGCCTAGGTTGGAATCCCCCAGTTTGGCTAAACCCACCATTTACACGGTTTGGGCCGTTTGGGTTTGTTGACCCAATATTGGGCCGAGTCGCAAGAAGCCCAACATATGCTTCTCTTCCTCCCGATTGTCCTTTGAAATTGCATAACGAGCCCCCAACGCCTCCTCCCTGCATCTCCATTTCCACATCCCTGGCCAGCTTCATCGCTTGAGATCGGCTACAAGGGTTAAAGGGTCGTACCCGTAGTCGCAACTCCGACTGGAGTCCTCCCATGAAGTAGCCGAGGTATTGCTCTTCCGAAAGCCGGCCCACCTGAGACGAGATGTACTCGAATTCGGCGATGTACTCGTCGACACTTCCACTTTGTCGGAGGTCTGTCAATTCTTCGAATGGGTTATCATTTTGGCGCCCTCCATACCTCTCGATCATTGCTTGTTTCAGCTTAAGCCATGTCAAGTGGTCCTCAGTCTCATTCAACAAGTTAAAACCAATGGATGGTGGCCCCCTCCTTACTGAGCTTCCTCAGCTTCACCTTCACCTCCTTTGATGTACCCTGCACCTTAAAGTGCGTTTCTGCCCGTGTGATCCATCCCACCGAGTCGGTACCATCAAACATCGACAACTTCATCTTCCTCGCCGCCATCCGATACTCGTCGAAGGACTCTCCGTTGAAAAATGATCCTCCTTCGCCATTACTGTTCACCTCATCAACTGCTCGCCGGTCTAGTAATTTGGTTATCTCAAGCAGCAGGGATTATCAGAATTCAACCAACGACCGTTGCACAGAGATCTCCGGTTTTGCGACCTTAACTTCTAACGCCTCTACTTTCCCCCCCATCTTCGGTGGCATCAATGATCGGCCAATTGAAACCGGCAATGCTGGCTCTCCCTCGATAGACCTGGCAGGTCAGACCAATTGATAGAACCTCAAGACTGATATGTATTATTGAAGGAAAATAGTATGAGCCTGAGCTTTTACAAGGGAAAATACCAGAGCCTGGGGCTCCTAACCAGAGCATATGCTCCTCAGAGAAAGTATTCTCTGTCACTAACAATCCAAAATGACTAACTAACTTCCCCCATTTCCCTCACTCTCCCTATATCCTAGCTGCATGGCACAATAACCTGCCAAGTCAGCCACTACCTAACTCACACCCCCTTCATGTGTAAACCTCCCAGACCTTGGGCTTGCCCTGCTTTAGGCCCAAAAGCTGCTCCATGTTTTGCTTAGCCACATTGTCAGTGTATGGTGCTCTATCAGTTTTCTAAAGTATAATGAACAGGATTATAGGAAGAAACAAATAACCCAAGCAATTATGCATGATCAAGAAATGAATAATGTTTTGAAATAAATATTCGTACCATTACTATATCTTGAGGATCCACCTGCACAGGAAAAGAAGAGTCAAGTATCAATTACACTATGAACAAAAATGACCTTAACCTCCTGAATGGGTCAAAACTCAAGAACACTGGAAATATAAATAAGATGATATTAAAAACTCTGAATTCCATGTGATGTCAACAACTGCATGAGATATGAATACATTTAACAACACATAAGAAACTGGGATGATCAAACAGACATGAATATAATACAAAAACTGAGTATCAGGTCTGATACGAATATGATAAATATACAAATAAAATAAATTTTTACAAAATTAGGTTACAGTAAGGTATATTAAATAGAATAGAAGATATTCACTGACACTTAAAAAGTTCAATTGAAAAATTGCAAAATATACAATATATTCAATGATGTTTAATATATTTCAAATTCTTAGAGGATTTTAGAGGGGTAACTTGAGTTTTCATCTATTTTTTCATATTTTGACTTAATTAATTTATTTACAGGAAGTTCTTAAATGTGGCTTCACTTTAAGTTGATATGTTCATTTTTTATCATTTACACAATGCTTTAAATCAGTTGATTTTTGTTTTCGGAGCTAAGATCTTATTTGTATATTGTGTTTTGCCCATTAACACATCCCCAGCAGGAAAAAAAAGGATAAAACAAAGCGCTTCTGGCACTTGCAGATCCCCCAGCAAATTGCATTTTCATTCTCCCTCAATTCTATCTCAACCTATACCTATATTATTCCTCCCATCTTGTTCACAATTAACTTGGGTCTTAAGTTTTGGACTACTTGATCCCCATGTTTTAACTAACCCTAGTGTAAGCAATTATCCAAGAAAAAATGAAGAGTTTATTTCTAAGATAAAACTCTGGTTGTCAAAGCATGCCATGCATATCTTAGATGTTATGCCTAAGAACCCCAGGTGTGAAGCCTAGGTTTTGTTCTTCCTCTCTCTTTATCTCCACTACTCTGATTAATTCTGATGAACTCCCAATCAGATCCATACCCAACCCATCCATTTTAAAATAGTCCAATAGAAAAAACCCTGAAGCATTTGACTGCAATGATGCAATTCTGCTCTGAATCCAATCAAAACAAATTCTCTAGATTTACCGTTTGCAAGTACTGTTCACATCCTTATAACAGTTTCCATAGTAAGTGAAGAAATATAATAACACTACATCAAGACATCAAGAATATAAATTATAATTAATTTCCATTCAGAAATAGCAACCTGTATATCGTTGCAAAGGAGAGTGATACCATCTGCCAAAATCATACCAACATATGGATCTGCATGGAAATTAGTGCAAGAAAGTGAAAAACAATTAGCAAATGGGCATTATGAATTTTTAATAAATGATAGCCAGTTATCAATGGGTAAAGAATAACTTTAAAGTAAACAACTACTGATACCCCAGATTTAAACTTCTAATAAGCATCTCGGGAAAAAAAAAACTTAATTAACATCTTTAATGCAAGTTCACATACAAAAAGTTGTTGGATTTTGACTCCGTTGTATCTTCCACGTCCCTTATGCTCAAATAAAGGAAACTTCAAATTAAGTTTACATTTTCCTATAAGTACAATCACAGTGAGAAAACACAATCCATGGATACTACTAATACTAAAGAGTACAGATTCAATTATCAAGATTTGAAAACCATTATGTCCAGAAAGAGATCCTTTCATCAAAAGAAGGCTACATAGAACCCTAGCTAATGTTTCCTAAATAATGACTTCATTCAACCACATAGGGTAATCCGTTCTAATTCCATGATACATTATCTTAGAATGCTTCCAAGTTTAGTTGACAAGCTGTAAATAATTTGAGATAGGAATCAAAAGCATGCATGCTCTACCAAAATAACAATAAAAATATTACATAGCCAAATTTACTTGTTTTCAAACAGGGTGCCACCCTGACGGATAGTTCCAGCGCTGTCAACCATACAATACATATAATAACATTGATATTTCAATCTTTTATTTCATTTTTACAGACTAATAGATTGTTGTGTTTATTGGACGGTATAAGTTACTACTTCAAAATTTTTTCACCTTCATTGCTAACCTTTATATCTATTGTATAGCTCCTCCAAGTGTCTAGAATCAGTAAATGTCTTCAGCTGGGGCTGGCTGTAAAAATAATCAAATGCTCCTTCAAGATGCCAATCACTTGCCTTCAGAGCCTGCAGCGCTACTTTGTCACTGAAAATACATAACAAGATTTTCAAATTGATAGCAGAAGTAACAGATGCAAATGATGGGAATTCACAAATTCCAACAATAAACCCTACAAAATCAATTTGAATATGATAGAGCCACAATTAAGCATGCGTATAACAGAAGATTAAAGAGGGGCAGTAGTGGGCAGCAATTACAGCTAGTGGGAGCTAGCAGGAGTGGAGAAAGTGAAGAGGGCAGCAATTATAGTGGGAGTGGAGTGAATAAATAGGCAAATGAATCAGCAGTTGGTGTGGATAATAAATAGGGAAGTGGGGAGGGGGACTGATTCTGGAACTTGAAGGGTTTTGGGGTGGCTTAGGCCATTTGGGAAGAGTATAGCACTTTTGTTCTCTGATTCTCTTCTTACTTGTTCTACTGTAGTGCTACTTATGTCCCTAATTTTCTATCACTACAAATGGAGCTTGGCTCCTTGGTTTTCCTGTTTCCCATCACTTGGTATCAGAGCTCCCAATCCTAGGGAGCCTCTTGATGGAGCTGACGCACATAGAGACCAGAATGGAAAAAAAGTGGAGCTCAGTTCCTCGTTTTTCCTGCTGCTGTTTTCTACTATTAATACCAATTCCTATTAAAATAATTCAGCTGAAGCAACAAACAACAAGATGCAGACAAAAATACATTAAGTATCTACACAGCATCTGAAGTAAATACATAACTGATACAGAAAATATAACCCTTCCAGAATGATCACACACACTGACTTCTGTGTCAATAACAGACAAAAGAAATATATACAAAGGCCTTCAATCCAAGATTGAACACAAAGATCCTCCCTTCCCTAACCTTAACACACCCACCACCCCAAAAATTGTGTATTGTAATATACAATAAATAATAAATATATCTAATACAAGTGAAATCCATAAGTTGTTTCACAAGTAAATAACAAAAATTCATCTCGGGCATCTAAAACCAAATGGAGCAACGAAACCATAGGCAACTATGAGATTACCTAGCTCCAGTTATTGTCATGAACTGCTGGAGTTTGTCACGATGACCTCTCCCCAATTTGTGCTGTAGTAAAACTCAGAACAATAGAAAATAAGAAGAAGAAAAAATTGAAAAATTGGTGTAGAACCGTGAAGTTGAAAATTGAGCTAAAAAAAGGAACAAAAACGAAAACGAGAAGATGATAAAGCAACTTACCATTCTGAAAAGGGGGAAGAAGGAGAACCCTAAAAGTAGAGAGGATTTGAAGATGTTGGATTGGGAGAGAAAGGGAACTTAGGGTTTTGGTTGAATTAAATGAATTAGGTTCGTTCCCAATCTGAGATGAGAGAGTGCGGAATGTGGGTTTTGGTAATGACGTAATGTTTCGGCTCACTTCACTGTGAACTGTGGACCCTACGCCTTTTAGAAGACACAGAAGTGACAGCCAAATTGGCAACTTGTCTATTTTCGCCCACACGGTAGGTATTGCACTGGATCTGGGGTCTTGGGCTGTATATATGGGCAAATTTACCACTATATCACTGTTTCACTTTTTATTTTCCAAACTACCACCGTTTCCAAATTATATACCAAACTACCACTATTTGAGAATTACATTTAGAAGTCTTGTTTGCCATCCACGACTTCTCAACCTCATTTTACAAAATTTTGTTGGTTTTGCCTTGGGAAGTCGGGTTTGCTAACCACGACTTCTCAAGGTGAAACAACTGATACAAGTGAAACAATACAAGTGAAACAACTGATCACCTTTCTGATGTTTCACTCGTCTGCTTAGACAAGTGAAACATCAGACAAGTGATCAGCAGATGTTTCACTCGTCTGCTTATCACTTGTCTGCTTAGACGAGTGAAACATCAGACAAGTGATAGGTAGACGAGTGAAATAGCTGCTGATCACTTGTCTGATGTTTCACTCGTCTAAGCAGACAAGTGAAACATCTGTTGATCACTTGTCAGATGTTTCACTCGTCTAAGCAGACGAGTGAAACATCAGACAAGTGATAGGCAGACGAGTGAAATAGCTGCTGATCACTTGTCTGATGTTTCACTCGTCTAAGCATACAAGTGAAACAGTAGACAAGTGATCAACAGATGTTTCACTCGTCTGCCTATCACTTGTTTGCTTAGACGAGTGAAACATCAGACAAGTGATAAGCAGACGAGTGAAACATCAAACAAGTGATCAGCAGATGTTTCACTCGTCTGCTTATCACTTGTCTACTTAGACGAGTGAAATAGCTGTTAATCACTTGTCTGTTGTTTCACTCGTCTAAGTAGACGAGTGAAACAGGTGCTGATCACTTGTCAGATATTTCACTCGTCTGCTTAGACGAGTGAAACATCAGACAAGTGATCAGCAGATGTTTCACTCGTCTGCCTATCACTTATCTAATGTTTCACTCGTCTAAGCATACAAGTGAAACAGTAAATAAGTGATCAGCAGATGTTTCACTTGTCTTCTTAGACGAGTGAAACAATAGACAAGTGATAGACAGACGAGTGAAACATCTGCTGATCACTTGTCTAAGCAGCCAAGTGAAACAGCTGATCACTTGTCAGATGTACGAGTGAAACATCAGACAAGTGATAGGCAGACGAGTGAAACATCTGCTGATCAGTGATCAGCAGATGTTTCACTCGTCTGCCTATCACTTGTCTGATGTTTCACTCGTCTAAGCATACAAGTGAAACAGTAGACAAGTGATCAGCAGATGCTTCACTCGTCTGCCTATCACTTGACGGCT
This sequence comes from Ammopiptanthus mongolicus, assembly GCA_039655645.1. NCBI lineage: Eukaryota > Viridiplantae > Streptophyta > Magnoliopsida > Fabales > Fabaceae > Ammopiptanthus > Ammopiptanthus mongolicus. The sequence continues at coordinate 16,986,648 of CM077351.1, read as the reverse complement.
TAGACGAGTGAAACAACAGACAAGTGATAGGCAGATGAGTGAAACGTTTGCTTATCACTTGTCTGATGTTGATGTTTCACTCGTATAAGCAGACAAGTGAAGCAACTGATCACTTGTCTGTTTCACTTGTCTGCTTAGACGAGTGAAACAGCTGATCACTTGTCTGCTTAGACGAGTGAAACATCAGACAAGTGATAGGCAGACGAGTGAAACATCTGCTGATCACTTGTCTGATGTTTCACTGTCTGCTTAGACGAGTGAAACATCAAGTGATCAGCAGTTTCACTTGTCTAAGTAGACAAGTGATAAAATAATAATTTAAATTAATTTAAATATAGAACTTTCAAAAAAAAAAAATATAAATCCCCTTGAGAAGTCGTGGTTATCAAACACGACTTCTCAAGGGAATAAAAATAAATTTCAGAAATATCATGTTGGGAAGTCGTTAATGCTAAAAACGATTTCTCAATTACTTTCAAAACCGTGGTAATTTGGTACATAATTTGAAAAGGGTGGTAGTTTGGAAAATAAATATTAAAACAGTGATATATTGAAAAATTTGCCGTATATATGAAGTTAGTAATCAATTAATTATTGAATTATATTAAAATTTTAAAAAGAGTAATTTTAAATTCTCATATTTAATTTTGTTATAATACTTTAATTATTAAATTAATTTTTATGCTTATTATGTATTCAAGAAATTAAATATGTTAGAAAACATGGAAGAGCTCATGAAAAAGAAAATATGTTAGAAGACATGGAAGATCTCAAGAAGAAGAAAATAATTGAGAGAAAAATATAATTGTGTATTGATGGAAATGTGTAAAAGTTGATATAATTAGTGTATAATAATCCTTATATTTTTTTTTTGATGAATATAATAATCCTTATATATTACATTGGCTAGCTAGTCAACCAATTAACCTCTCACTAATCTGTAATTGAATATATCTCTAACCGTCGCCTGCAAGCTGGAAGTGCGCATCAACACATCCAACTTAGGATGAACAACCCAATGCAATGTAAAAGGAAGAACAATCACTAATGAAAATTTCAAAGGAACAAGCGGTAATCACATTGGCTAAGCAAGAAAATAGGACAATGATATGGGCAACAGTCGAGGTGCATATCTCCGTGAAGTCTTCGACCTTCTTTTGGGTCTTTTCGATCTTCTTTCGGCATCTCCACGGAACTCGTTCCAAAAGAATCAAGAAACCCCAATTTTGGGAGCAATCTTCAAATGCTAAATGAGGCAAAGCTTAACCACCAAGCTAAAATCACACTTCAAGACTTAACCACTTGAAAGAAGCAAAAGCAAGTAGTAATGCTTAACCACCCAAAGCAGAAGCTAAATCTTAACCACCAAGCAGAAGTTACAATCCAAGGCTTAACCACTTGGCAGAAGCAAAAACAAGTACCAATGCTTAACCACCAAGGACATTACATGCATCAAAGCCAATTTAGGTTGTACAATTAACAAGTCAATCTGGTGAGGAGCTAAATAAACCTCAACCAGGACAAAACTGATTATCCTATGCATGAAGCTCAAAGAATGCTCTCATGCTTACGGATCCAAGACCACGATGAACCAACAACAAAGAACCAAAAATGGAAAAAAATGTAGTTCTTAGGAGAAGCAAAATGCATCAACACAGTTTTGACTATAAAGGTTTTAAGTAAGTATTAGGCAAAATAGGATAGTGTCACGGGATGCATGAATGTTGGAGGAAAGGGAGGAAGGTGAATGCAAGTAGCATAAGAAGGATATAGAAAAAGGATTCTTGAATTTATGTCTAAAACCACAAGCCAACCATGAGAAGAACCATTTGCATAGCACAGATGTTGTAGAACAACAAGTCACACCCTTTGTTATGCGAAAAGGAAAAACCATACTCCAATTTTGCTTTCTAGTGACCATGAAAGCCCCCAAAAAAACGCAACTTTACCAAACCAACAATAAGAATCAAACTTCAATAAGCATGAATGAAGAGCCAATTTTGTATCACAAAACACATATATACCAAATTCCAAAAACTATTTCCACACTCACCTCATCATCAGAGCATAGCAGAAGTGTAACATCCAGAAAGGAAGCACCAAGAACAAAATTTGGACCACCATATCAAAATGATGCTAGAGAACGTCATTTCTAACCACAAAGAACGATATCCAGACAAATAGATTTCACTGAGCAAGAAATATAGTAAAACACACACACACACACATATTAAAAATATATATATATATTCAAATATAGTAATTGGTTCGGTTACAGAATCCTTGAATCCGAGATCTGAACAAATTACCATCGGGTTTGGTTTGGTTTGATTCAAACCCAAACACACACAAAATTCGAACCAATTTAATTGGTTCGGTTCGGACTTTTTGGATTCATTGGGTCGATCAGAACCAATGAACATTCCTACCTGGGAATACGTAAGACGAAAGTGAAATAGACAGATGCAAACACTAGAAGGGGGTTGAATGGTGTTTGACAAATTTATGCTGAAATAAGAAACTTTTCGTAAGCACAGACAGGTGTAAGGAATAGACGAGTAAACTAAGATAGATCAATCAGACTAATAACTCGTCTGAAGGTTTTCACAGAAAACACACAATCATGCAAGATGAAAATATTTTGATAAACACAATTAAAAACCCCTTTAGTTAGATGATAGTTAAGATAAATAATCAAACTAAAGGGTTAAGGGAAAGAAAGAGATCACTCAGCAGGTTTTATCCTGGTTCACCCCTTAACAAATGAGGCTACGTCCAGTCCTTAGCAGCACCCAGTTTTCTCCCTATAACTGAATCGGGTTACAGGACAGACAAGTATTATTTTCACACCTAGCCTCTTCAGGCTCCAGACAAGTATTGTTTGCACACCTAGCCTCTTCAGGCTCAGACGAGTATTGTTCGCATGCCTAGCCTCTCCAAGCTCAGACCAGTTTGTTTGAAAGAAGTTGTAATGTAAATTACAATTTGCAAGTCTTTCACAAGCACTCAGACGAGTGTATTAAATGTGAAGTTCTAAAAGACTGTGTAATAACTTCAAATGATTGAAGAATAAATAATGAAAGAATGAAGATATAAATATGCGGAGTAATTGCTCTTTGAATGCTTTGTTCGTTCTCTTCTCTTGTCTCTTCTCTTTTCTCTACTTGAATCTTCAAAGTCTTCTTCATTAAATAGGCTTCAAGATTTTAAAGCCATTGGAAACAAAGTTTGGAAGCTTGGCCTCTTGCAGATCTTCATTAAATGCAAAAGAGTCGTTCTGATCAGCCATTAAAGCCTTGAGAACTTCGCTTGTTCTCTCTCATCAGAATGATAAAGACTTCTGATACACCTTTGGTCTTAGCAGGTCTTTATACTTGCTTTTTGCCAACAGATGGAAGACTTTCCCTTTTAGTATAAGTTGCAGTTGTGTTCAGGTAAAGCACTTTGTTGAAGTTCCTTTTCAGAGACGAGACAGCTTTCATCCAATATATTCTTCAACGTTAGTCACCAGACGGGTGAGTAACTTCATCAAACGGGTTGACTTTTAATAAAGACAAAACGTCAGTTGCGTAGTCTTTCAGACAGGTGAGTCTTCCTTTGATCAAACGGTTAATTTCTTCATTAGACGAGTTAAAGGGATTTCTTCAACGCTGATCAACAGACTGGTGAAGACTTCATTAGACGGGTGAACTTTTAATTAATTTAGACGGGTGAACTTCTCCTAGTTCAGACGAGTGAACTTCCTTTAGTTCAGACGAGTGAACTTTAGTTGGTTCAGACGAGTGAACTTTCCATTGTTCAGATGGGTGATACCACGCTAAAGCTCAGTTCATATAAATACTTAATCTTTATCATTTTAATCTGCACACTGAGTAGATGAGTTAAACACCACAGACGGGTTCAATTAAATCATTGAATAACTGTTTTACTCTCATCAAAACTAAGGTAAATGCACATTAGACATTTTGGAGACTCAACAGAGAGTCCTTACTCTGTCAAACCCAATCATTGAGGGATTTCCCGTTCAGTGTTCTGGCAAAGTTGCCCTCCATTGAACATACAACACGGTTGATCTCGGAGTAAGATAGTGACATTAAGAGAAGTCATGAAGGGATCCAGACCGGTAGCCGACTAGAGCTCCATTTAGCCAACCAGTCTCATGTCCAACCTTCAACAACACTACCTACCCGACCTTCAAACATGAGCACTTCAACCAGTGGTTGAGGGACATGTGGACTACCCTTGTGGTCCCTCTTTATAAATTCGATATGATTTTGGGCTTTTGTTGGACTTGACCAGAACATTGGTGTTGTCTATGAGAAACCATAAACTTCTATTCCCACCCATCATGGTTACAACTATAAGACAACTAGCTTTCGAAGTTCACAAGGAGCTGGCAGATAGAGATAAGACCTCTGTCACCCCTCTCCACCCCCATCACAAACGGAAGAGAAGACATCGTCGAGGCCTCACCGTCGTTCCCCAACTCGAGTAAGTAGGCCACACTCTGCCATGGGCATACGGGAAGAAAGATACAACCCACACTATCATCGGAGGCCTACTATGAACTCCTCCAACTGGTACTCAGGCAAAAGCGAGCCCTCAGGGAACATGAAAGATGACTGAACCAGCTGCAGAGATACGATACTTCTAGTGTCCATGACTCCTCTCATTGAGAATATCGCCACACCACCAAGCGAGCATCACCATGCCCCTCCTTCAGACATCCATAGGGAGGTGAACGCAAACGCTTGGGGCAGAGTGGAACGCCTCACAAGCCAACCCGCAACCAGCACCATCCGAAGCTCAACGTCCTCCATGGGTTCCCCTGCCACCAACTCATCTGACCCCTTACACGAATAAGGTGATGATGCTAACAATCTCGACAGAGTACAAGCTCCAACCTCACCTGGAGGCATACAATGGGTCGTCAAATCTGTTGGAGCACATAGCCTCATTTGCATCAACAATGAACTTCGTTGGGGCATATGATCATCTGATGGCGCGAGCCTTTCCGCTCACTCGAAAGGGGTACAACTTTGTGTTGGTTCAAAGCCATGCCCTAAAATTCCTCTAGAAGCTGGGCGGGCGTGCAAACCAAATTGATGTCCCACTTCACCACCAGTCGAAGGCGTCCCAGGTCCGCACACAGCTTGGCTCATGTCAAGCAACATCCAGACGAGACTCTGCGCGACTTCCTGGACAGGTATCATTTAGCAGCTCTCCAAGTCCACCAGCTGAACCCTAAGTATCTCTCCACCTCTTCGTGTTTTGGCTACAACCCGAGCCATTCACCAACTCATTCGCTAAATTTGAACCCGAGGACATGGACGATTTGAGAGATATGGCACGGAAGTATGCTAACCTGAAAGAGATTTCTACAACTAACACCCTAACTGAAGAGCCTGAAGAAAGTAAAAAAGAGACTTACCAAGGCCAAAAACAGACGACCGTGCAGGAATACCTTAGAAGAAAGTTCGAGTCATACACTCACCTCAACAAACATCGAGCTCATATCTTTAAAGAAGTCACGAGGATGGACTTCGCCCGCATCCCGAGGCTAAGGTGGATTAAGAAGCAAGATAGGACGAACAACAACAAATACTACACTTTTCATGCTAGGCACTACCACGATCCCAAAGTCTGCGTCCAACTGCGGGACACTATAAAAGGACTCATTCAATAAGGACGTTTGCAACAGTACCTCAACGTGATCACCATAACGTCTGTAGAGAAGAAGAGAACCACCAATGACCGCCAGCAGAGATAAGAGAATCCTCCTGATCGCTGACAGCACGACAACTATCTCTGAAAGCCGAGGGAGCGGACTAGATCCCCGGGAAGATAGAGGAATGACCCTCCCAGGTTATCGATACCATAGCCGTAAGACTCACTGGAGGATGAACCTCGAAGGCGGCTAGGAAGAGACATCTGAAAGAAGTCATGAGCATCAGTGCTTGGCTAACACAAAGACGTGTGTCTAGGAAACGAAGAGGTCAGAAAATCACTTTCAGCGATGAGGACTACAGGAATAGACTCCCCGACCATGACGACCCTCTGGCTGTGACTGGGGTAATAAAAAATTACGTAGTTGGGAGGATCTTCATCGACCAAGGAAGCTCAGCCGATATCCTCTTTGAGGCCCTAGTCGACAAACTAGGACTTGTTTCGAAATCTTTGACCCCATACTTAGGGGCAATCTAGTAGGATTCACGAGCGATAGAGTCACTCCAAAGGGATACATTGAACTGAGGGTTACCATGGGCTCTCCCCCGCTCCACACATCCATCGACGTCAGGTTTCTAGTAATGGACCGCCCGTCAATATACAACGCAATCCTCAGACGTCCAGCGTTGAATGGATTGAGGGCCATCGTGTCCACACTCTATTTGGCCATGAAGTTCCTTAAGGGACAAGGCAAAATGTGCAAGGTCAAAGATGACCAGCTAGTGACAAGAAACTGTTACAGAAAAGCGTCTTGCTTACCAATTAGGTCAGCCGACCTTCCGAATGGAAAGGCAAATAGGTCATCCATGAAAGTGAAACAGGGAAACATAAGAAGGGGAGTTGAATTGTGTTTCTTAAACCTTTTTCGAAAACCTTTTTCTAAAAGGCGTTTTAAGCAAGCAGGATGTATAAACATATCAAAATGAAAACAAGTTTTTGACAAACGTTAAGAAACCTTGTTTTCAATCCCCCAAGTTAGCAAATAAATAAACTTGACAAGAGAGAGAAAGAGAGATTCACACAGAAATGTATCCTGGTTCACTCTTTCAAATCGAAGAGCTACGTCTGGTCCCTTCCTTCAGAAGGTTTTTCCACTAAAACACTTAGCGCTTTTCACAAGTTGTTTCCTAGTCACTCCAGACTTTACAACTCCAAGTATCCTACACCTCTCCAGGCACCAAGTATTCTTTTACAGATAAGCCTCCTCAGATTCAACCAATCCTAAGATTTTGAGAAGGGTTTTGAGCTTTTTACAAACTCACTAAGTGTGAGAGTACTACAAGATATAGCTCTTTGAATCTGTTTGTAACTTTACAAAGAAAGAATATGAAAGTTTACAGATCTTTTTAATAGAGAGTAGTTATTTGCTTGAAAGCTTTTTGTTGCGAATGAGTTTTCTATTGTATGTATCTCTACACGTTTCTTCAAATGATGGTTTTTTAAATAGCGTTGACTATCTTCCGGATTTCAAACAGTATAAAACTTATCCGTTTAGACTAGGTGAAATATCCGTTAGACACATGTCCATTTGCTAGCTGTTTTCTATTCATAGTTGTCCTTTCCTTGTGACAGCAGCGAGGCAACTTTGCTTTTGATAGAATAGCAGTGATAGTAGCTTGCAGCAGGTTGAATCAGAGCAGACTGTCTTTTGCTTTTTGGCCGTCATGCTTTCTGCTTTACGTGGCTCGATGTATACAACGTTGTATCTTGTTTTCTCTTTATGGAAAGATATTTTTCTTTTGTAATCCAGTTACGACTTTTGAAAAATTTGTCGCGTCATCTGCAAAACAAAGTTAGTGGACACACAAGTAATATAAAAGATTGGACGCATAATATACTTTGTGACATCTGGACGTAAAACACTTATCCTTCAAGAATAAGGCCCAAGTACCAGTTGGACGAACCACAAACTTATACCGTTGGACGCAGAGAACGCTTTTGAGATTATCGTCCAGTATGAGCTAGATGTAACTTTGGACGTTGAAGCTTAATTCTCTTTTGAGAATATATCTGAAGTCAGAGACAAAGAAAAGGTTGTTTCACCTTATGAATTAGTAGCAACTGATCTTCAATTATTTTCATAACATTATAATAATTTTGTTAATCATTAAAACTTTGAGGGGTCATAAACCATTCCTATTTTGATTCTAACAATCTCCCCTTTTTTATGATGACAAACATTATTATAAAGTGTGTTTGAAAAAGATTCTCTGGTGGGCAAAAGCTCCCCCTAAGATTATGCATCACTTAGAGATATGTTTTAAACATTCAGATTAAGCATAGATGACATAACTTAGAACATAATATAATCAAAGCATTATTATAAAGAGTCTAGCACATAATAGAGAGATTCAGTTATGCATATATTTCTATATTTCCATATAAAAACTTTAATTGCACATTTTCCATATTCTCCCCCTGTTTGTCATCAAACAAAAAGGAATTGGGAATGTGAACATCATAGTCAGCTAAGAAGAGAAAAGAAGGAAATTATAAAAGACTCAAGGGGATGGTGGAGACGGAGGAGGAATGTGAGGAAAGATTTGGTGAAGATAGTGCAGCAGTTGATCCATTCTTCGATTCACCTCTTGAGTTACCCTTGCAGAAAATCGTTCTACCAAGTAGTCAGCAATGTCCTGAGAAAGTCCAGGAGGTAGAGGAGGTGTTGAAGCTTGAGCAGGGTGAGCTTCTTCGGCAGCAGAAGTGTTGACTTCGTCATCTTCATCATCAAGATGCAGTTCCACAGTGTGATCTGACCAAGTGGAGTCGTGATCAAGAGGATCAGTGCGTTGGACGGAACTTGCTTCTGCTTGAGTTTCAGGAAAAACATAGTCTTCACATCTTGCATCAAATTGAGGACTAGTAGACTTAGCACAACAATCTTCAGCAAACTGAGAGAAGTGAAGAGATGCTTGACCAAAGGCTTGGGTCACAGCTTCAAGAACTTCTTAATTTTCTCTAACTACTGGAATCTTTGAGGTAGTAGCTTCCTCATGTGAGTACCATGGTGACAGGAGAATAGGAGGAAGAAAAGGTTGATGATTCCGGGACCTGTGTATGAGAGGGAGAGGGTAGGTCTTCTCGAAATCCCCTGTGTTCATTTGAGGATAAGGTGACAAGTGAGAAGGATGGTGGAGGTGTGGGGTCGGAAGATTGAGTCTGTGTTAGTGTTGGTGATAAGGATGGTGATGTGGGTTGTATATTTGGTTGTTGAGAAGTAGTGGTGGAGGAGGAAGTGGTTTGAGTTAGGACTGTGATTTTAGGTTTGGGTGGCTTTCTAGCTACAGTTTTAAATCTCATCCTTCTTGAAATAGACAGATGCAAACACTAGATGGGGGGTTGAATGGTGTTTGACAAATTTATGCGAAATTAAGAAACTTTTTCGCAAGCACAGACGGGTTTAAGGAATAGACGAGTAAACTAAGATAGGTCAATCAGACTAATAACTCTTCTGAAGGTTTTCACAGAAAACACACAATCATGCAAGATGTAAATAATTTGATAAACACAATTAAAAACCCCTTTAGTTAGATGATAGTTAAAACAAATAATCAAACTAAAAAGTTAAGGGAAAGAGAAAGATCACTCAGCAGGTTTTATCCTGGTTCACCCTTAACAAATGAGGCTACGTCCAGTCCTTGGCTGCACCAAGTTTTCTCACTATAACTGAAATAGGTTACAGAACAGACAAGTATTATTTTCGCACCTAGCCTCTTCAGGCTCCAGACAAGTATTGTTTTCACACCTAGCCTCTTTTGGCTCCAAACAAGTATTGTTTGCACTCCTAGCCTCTTCAGGCTCAGACGAGTATTGTTTGCACACCTAGTCTCTCCAGGCTCAGACCGATTTGTTTGAGAGAAGTTGTAAAGTAAATTACAATTTGCAAATCTTTCACAAGCACTCAGACGAGTGTATTAAATGTAAAGTTCTAAAAGACTGCGTAATAACTTCAAATGATTGAAGAATAAATAACGAAATAATGAAGATATAAATACGCCGAGTAATTGCTCTTTGAATGCTTTGTTCGTTATCTTCTCTTGTCTCTTCTCTTTTCTCTACTTGAATCTTCAAAGTCTTCTTCATTAAATAGGCTTCAAGATTTTAAAGCCGTTGGACACAAAGTTTGGAAGTCTGGCCTCTTTCAAATCTTCATTAAATGCAAAAGAGTCGTTCTGATCAGCCATTAAAGCCTTGAGAACTTCGCTTGTTCCCTCTCATCAGAATGATAGAGACTTCTGATACACCTTTGGTCTTAGCAGGTCTTTATACTTGCTTTTTGCCATCAGAGGGAAGACTTTCCCTTTTAGTGTAAGTTGCAGTTGTGTTCAGGTAAAGCACTTTGTTAAAGTTCCTTTTCAGAGACGAGACAGCTTTCATCCAATATATTCTTCAACGTTAGTCACCAGACGGGTGAGTAACTTCATTAGACGGGTTGACTCTTAATAAAGAGAAAACGTCAGTTGCGTAGTCTTTCAGACAAGTGAGTCTTCCTTTGATCAGACGGTTGATTTCTTCAGTAGGAGGGTTGAAGGGATTTCTTCAACGCTGGTCAACAGAATGGTGAAGACTTAATTAGACGGGTGAACTTTTAATTAGTTCAGACGGGTGAACTTCTCCTAGTTCAGACGAGTGAACTTCCTTTAGTTCAGACGAGTGAACTTTAGTTAGTTCAGACGAGTGAACTTTCCATTGTTCAGACTGGTGATACCACGCTAAAGCTCAGTTCATATAAACATTTAATGTTTATCATTTTAATCTGCTCACTGAGTAGACGAGTTAAACACCACAGACGGGTTCAATTAAATCATTGAATAACTGTTTTACTCTCATCAAAACTAAGGTAAATGCACATTAGACATTTTGGAGACTCAACACTTCTAAGTGTTGGAGGTAAGGTCGGAGAAGGGCTAGGGTTGGTGGTTGGAGCATTAGATGGGGCTTCAGGTGTGATAGAGGGTATAGAAGAGGTAGGAAGGTTGGGTAGGTTGGAGGTGGATGGTGTTACCTTAGTTTTCTTGGCAAGAAGAAGGGCAATTAGAACATTATCTTCATCGTCTTCCTCATCTTTTTCCTTTACGAAAAGCTTCCTTTTTCCATATCTGGGCTTAGCTGGACCAGCTTCCTGAGCCATCGGTTGCTGTTGAGCCTGAGAGGACGCACTGGCGTAAGCTTGCTGTTAAGTTGTTGAGCCAAAGTTTGCTTTGAGCATAGGTCCATCAACCTCTTCCACATAAGGTCTGACAACACCATTCAGCTTGATGAAAGTTTCTCCATTAATGGTGTATGCAATACCTTCGATCATGGAAGCAAACTCCAGGTGTGGCTTTACCTCATATTCTTCAAAAACATCATGACTCTCGGCCTGAGATTGTTCAAACATTCCTTCCAACGAGGATAAATCAGAAGAGACCTTAGGTTGAGTACCAACATTTGGAATCTGTTTCTTCCTTCTTTGTCTACTTTGAAGAGCTTCCACACGTTGAGATTGTGCAATGTTGGACTAAGCTTCTTCAAAAGCAATGGTAGATTTAAGTTGCATCTTAGAGAGGTTTGCTCTTCCAAACTGTGGGCAGCCTAAGGTCTGGTAGATATGTCTTATGCTCGGATGAACCTTACTCAGCATCCGATAAATTCCTTGATTCTCAAAGACTCGAGAAATAAGAATTGCATAAGTGATTGTCTTAACATGGGCACTGTCTATGCAATTTCTTTGAAACGATCGAAGAGAAGGTATGGAAGATTTATCTTCATGCGATAAAGGAGACGAATAAGAAGAAAAGCGTGCACCTCAGAGACAGAGTCCTTAGACCTAGCTTTATGCAGAACAGCTTTCTTCAAAATCTGATTTATAATCCTTGTTTTGTCCTTCATAATAGCAGCAGGAAAGAGAGCATTAAGGTGAGCATTGGGATGTTTCAAAAAGTTGAAAACGTTGTCTTTTCCTCCAAACTTGTTGTGCCATGATTTGGAGAAGGTTGCTCCAAAAGACATACACCCAAATGCAGACGCAATGCTTACTTTGGAGACGACAACCTTTTGTGTCCCCAAAACGTAACCAGAGATGTGACCTTCCTTTTCCATGAGAAGTTTTGGATAAACTTTTGGATAGTTTGTGAAGAAGTGATCCCACCCTGCTCCAACAATGTAGATTCTAATATCTGCTCCCAGTCTAGCCAACAGGTTCAAGTCTATCTGATGTTCAATGTTGATCTTACAGTTATCTAGAACATCACGAGTTGGATGACCCAAATGAGACGACCCGCTCTCCCATTGGAGAACTTAAGATATTAACTAACCTTAATCGTATTATAATCGTTAGCATGCCTTGTTGTTACGAAGCGAAGCTGAAAATTAAGCGCGGAAGAGAAACGAATTTAAGGCACGCAACGTTTCAGAGTACACAGCTTTCAAAATATAAATAAATATGTATATACATCATTTGCCCCATCAGTAGGGCTACAGCATTAACGTAATACGTACAGAGTATATTAATACAGACCGGAATCAAAATAAGTAAAAAGGCCGAGAGACAATTCTCTGGCTAACCACGATCACTTCCCAACCCCTCGAGGTTAGGATCCTGGGCTCGTCCACCGGTATCTGGCTCATACGGAATGCCATCCAGTTCTTCAGCAAGTGGTTCCTCCATGGGATCTTCTCATAAAATAAAATAAAATAACACAGAGAAAATGACGGGAGATAAGAAACATATATCATTAATATGGGAGAGGGGCATCAGTACAACATATATATACATGCATCACATAACACATATAAACTATACAACACAACATCAACCATCTCTTAAGTCATACACCGCAACCATTTCAAAAGTCATTCTCTCAGATAAACCTATAAGAGGGATACTAGTCCTTATGTATATGTTGACTTCCCTATATGCAAGTCGTCCGATACAACACGTCCCCAGTTGGACATCCCCGTCGGGATAACATTGCATCACGTAGCCCATTGGACATCCCGACTCGGGATTAAAACATCACGTCCCCGATTGGACATCCCCTTTGGGACAAATATGTTGTGGTATGAAATGTTATGACATGCAACACATTCATCGCAGGTTGATACCGGGACCTCACATCTAAACACTCAGCTACGACCACGAAGCACCGCATCCACATCAACATCAACATCAACATCAGCGTCACGGCGCCTTGCATCTTCAAGCCACAGTTCCATGGTCAAGATCACAACGGTATCAACCCGAACAACATCAACACTCACCATACTCTCATCAACACTCAATCAGCCAATCACAATAAAATATCGCAACATAAATTCATTCTAGTACAGATATCATCACAATGCCAGACAACAGTTCATCACACATGCAGTTCAACAAAATAAACCAACAGATAATCAAGTAAACAGTTCAACACATCAACTTCAATCAATCACATCATCCATATTATCAACTTAGTGGTGATAGCCCAAAAGTACCTACACCTAGGATCTAGGCACTTTATCTAGGGCTCAACCTCTAGGGGCAGAGAAATTGAGAAAAATACCATTTTCTTCACAGAATAGTTGGGACTTTTCATTCTCAAACTCTCTTCCATGATCACTTCGGATTGAGTTTATACATATACCTTTCTCATTTTGAATTCTTTTACAAAATATTGAGAATACTTCAAAAGACTCATCTTTTTGAGCTAGGAACATTACCCATGTCCATCTAGAATAGTCATCAATAATGATAAGCCCATATTTCTTTCCACTTAGGGAGGCAATCCTTGTTGGACCAAACAAATCTAAATGTAGCAATTCTAAAGGTCTGGATGTCGAAACAATATTCTTAGAATTAAAAGAATTTTTCACTTGTTTCCCCTTTTGACAGGAATCACAGAGAACATCTGATTTACAGGCAAGCTTTGGTAATCCTCTTACGAGATTATGCTTTTGTAGCTTTGAGATTAATCTCAAGCTTGTATGACCAAGTTTCTTTTGCCAAATCCATTGCTCATCATTTACAGACGTCAGACATGATACATTTTGATTAGAGAGATCCTCCAAGTCAATTTTATATACATTGTTTTGCCTCTGACCAGTGAATAGAGTGGACCCATCAGCTAGGGATGGCAATTTAGATCCTACCCTATGGGTAACCGCAAAAAATAAAATACCCATGATGGGTAGGGTAAATACCCGCTTTATGGGTATGGGTAATTATCCGCAAATTTGAATTGGTATGGGTGCGGGTACGGGTACTCTAGTACCTAAACCGCCCCGCACCTGCATAGATATATATATATATATATATATATATATATATATATATATATATATAAAATTAATTATATGCTTAAAATTTATATAATCATAATTATAATTATATGTAATAATTATTACATATAATTATAATTATGATTATATAAATTTTAAGCATATAACTAATTTAAAAGTACTAAACCTAGATAGTTCATTACTATTTTTCCCTTTTTGGTTGAGCTCCTCAGTCGTTCTTCCTCAAGCCAGCGTCAACGCTATTCATCCTCGAACCAGCGTCGTTTTGTATGTTTATTGTGATATTGACTCGTTTTGGATGTTTTAGATATTTTTATTTAGTTAACTACTTTGGTTTGTAAAGTTTTATGAGTAGATTTGAAAGATCATTGGATGTTTTTTAATTTGGTTATAATAATTTTTTATTATTTATTGTTTTTTCTTAGTTAAAGTGCGGGTAACGGGTGCGGGTATGGGTACTTAGGTACCCAGAGGGTACGGGTACGAGCACTAAAGTTGCTACCCACGTGGGTACGGGTATGGGTATTTTTTTCAAGCGGGGGTATGGTGACGGGTACTATAGTACCTACCCAGACCCTAACCATTGCCATTCCTACCATCAGCATACTTGACTATACCTTTATCTTTGTTGAAAGAAACCACAAATCCATTGTCACATAATTGGCTTATGCTAAGCAGATTGTGTTTTAACCCTTCAACTAGCAATACATTATTTATAGAGGGAGAATTGTTCTTACCAATCTTACCAATACCCACAATCTTTCCCTTTTGATTGCCTCCGAAGACAACTGACCCTTCAGATTTTGGCTTTAGGTTTAGGAACATAGACTTTTCTCCCGTCATGTGACTTGAGCAACCACTGTCCCGGTACCATGATTGGTGTCTTCTTTCTGCTGTCGAGCAAGTTTGCAACAGATATTATCATGCTCTTAGGTACCCAGATAGACTTAGGTTCTTTTTGGTTAGTTGCAGGCAGTTCAATAGTTTTAGCATATTTCATGTGTAAGCATTTGGACGCAGAGTGTCCATTTTTGCCACAAACAGAGCAGTACATTACTCTATTTGTCTCAGTTTTCTTGTAGGAGATTTTTAAATTCTCCTTTTCATAGCCTATACCAGATTTATCATGAGGAGATCTATATCTAAAAATTAAATTGAGTTTCTTTGATCCATCAGTAAATTTTGATAAACTATCAGTTAAATATGTAACTTGATGCTCAAGTTTCTCAACTTCACAAGAAGCACTAGACTCAGAACTTGAGATTTCAGTTAGATTGACTATCTCTTCTTTTAGTTTTTCATTCTCAGTTTTCACTTTGTCAAAGTCTTTATTGAGTTTGGTGAATTTTATTTCAAGTGCTTTATATTCTGAATAAATAATGCACGATTCATTTAATAATTCATCATATGCTTCTTTGGAATAGTTAGATATATTTACCTCATCCTCTTCTGTTTCTGCCTCAGAAGAAACACTTGTCATGAGACATATTTCTACTGCTGATGGGGATGTAGGTGGAGATCTTTCAAGGATATCCATTAAGTTCATCATTCCCCAAGCAGTTGTTTCTTTAGCCAGGGCTTCTCTTCTTGCTACATGTATACTTCGAAACAGAAAAACTCTTGTCTCATAGTCTAGAGCAACTCTTCTTCTTTTTTTTTTGTGGTACAATTCTCAAGAGGTTTCATAGTGTATTCTCCATTGGTGATGATGACAGGACGAAAGGTTTCATTAGTGAGGGTCTTCGAGTGTTCCTCTAATCCTTGTGTTGTGACAAAGAAGTTGAAACTTTCTCTCCATTCTTCATATTTTGAAGATGGATAGATTGGTGGTCCTTCAGAATGAGTAGGTCGCCTTCTTATGTAGAGGGCGTCAAGCATTCTTTTTGCCATATCGCAATACATTATAATATTGACAATTCCATCGTCCAAAGCACAAGTAAGAGTGTAGACAGCTTTTGCATTGATTCTTGCTCTTCTTTCTTCTTCTTCTTCTTCTTCAGAACACTCAGCCCTTGGTTTAACCATACGTTGACCATTGATAACGATAGTAGGACAGAAGCTATCATCAGTGTATGCTCTCCATAAATCATCAACATTTTGCGCTAAGTTGAATCTCATGAAGAGTTCCCTCCACATGGCATTGTCATCTATTCCATAGAAAATAGGTGGTCTGTTTTTAGAGAGAGCACTAAATTCCCTTAAAGGATCAGATTTAGGATATAGTGTGATTGAAGAGGTAGATTGTTCCTCTTCCTCAGATGATTCTTCAGAAGGACAGTTTTCAAACCAAAGACATAAGTTTGCCTCTTCTTCATTTTCTTCTTCTTCAGAAGAGTCAAAGTCTTCCCATATTGCCATGAGATTCTTGCTTTTCTTTTGGAAGAACTTTTTCTTATCTTTCAGCTGAGGGCACTCAGCCTTGAAATGACCAGGTTTTTTGCACTCATAGCAAACCATTGGATTTTTGTCCTTGGTTTGACCATGATCTTTAAAAATTTTCTTTGCAAAGGGCCTTTTTCTCATGTTTTTATTTTTCATAATGCATTCAAGTTTCTTTGATATGAGAGACAGTTCATCATCATCAGATTCTTCTTCTTCATCTTGATCATTTTCATCACTGGACTCATTTGCTTTGAAAGCTTTTGAGCTGCTGGCTTTATGAGCTTTTAAGGCAATGGTCTTGCCTTTCTTGGCGGGGTTGTCCTTATTAAGCTCCTTCTCATGGATTTGAAGAGTTCCCACAAGATCATCGAAGGTCAAGGTTGACAGATTCTTGGCTTGAGTGATTGCAGTGATGAGAGGTCTCCATTCCGTGGGTAAACTCCTGAGGATCTTTGTAACATTTTCTTTTGCTATGTAAATCTTCCCAAGATACTTGAGATTGTTTATAATAGTTTGGAAACAACCCATCATATCAACGATGGTTTCTCCATTCTCCATTGTAAATATTTCGTATTGACTCATGAGTATTATGATCTTTGAGTGTTTCAGTTTAGATGTTCCTTCATGAACGTTGGATAGAGTATCCCAGATTTGTTTTGCTGAATCACACGCATGAATCTTTTGGAACTCATCTGGACTAAGAGCGCATATCAAAGTGTATCTTGCTTTATAGTTTTGCTCCATCTTACTTCGTTCATCATTTGTCCATTGAGTTTGATCTTTTTCAGTGCCATCAAGATTGTTGACGATGTGAGGACCATTCATGATTAATGGCCAAAGAGCAAAGCTGGTGCTCAAGATGAATCCTTTGAATCTTTCTTTCCAATAGAGGTAGTGAGTACCATTAAAGAATAGTGGTCTAGTCAAGGAGGTACCTCCAAGAACAGGTTGACTCCTGCTGGGCATCCCTTGTCCTGCCATCGAGCTTTGAGTGGATCTTTCCTCAAGCACGACTAAATGCTAAACCCAGAGGCTGAGCTCTGATACCAACTGAAAGTGAAACAGGGAAACACAAGAAGGGGATTGAATTGTGTTTCTTAAACCTTTTTTGAAAACCTTTTCTAAAAGGCGTTTTAAGAAAGCAGGATGTGTAAACAAATCAAAATGAAAACAAGTTTTTGACAAACGTTAAGAAACCTTGTTTTCAATCCTCAAGTTAGCAAATAAATAAACTTGACAAGAGAAATAGAGAGATTCACACAGAGATGTATCCTGGTTCACTCTTTCAAATCGAAAAGCTACGTCCAGTCCCTTCCTTAAGAAGATTTTTCAACTAAAACACTTAGCGCTTTTCACAAGTTGTTTCCTAGTCACTCCAGACTTTACAACTCCAAGTATTCTACACCTCTACAAGCATCAAGTATTCTTTTACAGACAAACCTCTTCAGGCTCAACCAATTCTAAGATTTTGAGAAGGGTTTTGAGCTTTTTACAAATTCACTAAGTGTGAGAGTACTACAAGATATAGTTCTTTGAATCTGTTTGTAACTTTACAAAGAAAGAATATGAAAGTTTACAGATCTTTTTACTAGAAAGTAGTTATTTGCTTGAAAGCTTTTTGTTGGGAATGAATTTTCTCTTGTATGTATCTCCACACGTTTCTTCAAATGATGGTCTTTTAAATAGCCTTGACTATCTTCCGGATTTCAAACGATAGAAAAATTATTTGTTTAGACTCAGTGAAATATCCATTAGACACATGTCCATTTGCTAGCTGTTTTCTGTTCATAGTTGTCCTTTCCTTGTGAGAGCAGGGAGGCAACTTTGCTTTTGATAGAATAGCAGTGATATCAGCTTACAACAGGTTGAATCAGAGTAGACTGTCTTTTGCTTTTTGGAAGTAAGATACAAGCTAAGCCCTGAAAGGCCTGAACCTGGCTTATGTTCCAATTTCAAGCCCTGAGCCTGACCTATTAGCCTCATATAGGCCAATTTTGAGTAAATCTCTCATTAAGTCCCTTAATTTGTAAGGTCATATCAACTTTATGACACCCGCTACCCCGCATACAATAAATATAAAGTAAAGCATGCAAGTTAAAATAAAAACTTTAACATAAAAGGTACCAAGTACCACATGATCCGAAAAAGTTTAAAACATAAATAACAACTGTGAAAAAACATAACATAAAACAAAACCCAAATCCCGATGTCACATAATCAAAGTTGGTAACCATTACCGATATTACATCGAAAAACAACTAACATAAACTAGACTATACTATGAGCAAACGATCTCCTCGAGATCACTCCTCAGCTGGTTGCTCACCTTCCTTTGCATAACCGAAGGTACATGCAAAACACAACAATAAGAAATAGGGAGTAAGGAACTGTACGTATAAACATAAGCGGTAATAGAGCAGTTAGCATGATGATCATGCAGCACATAAAACATCATAATATAACATACATATTATAACGCATACCATCATATCACACTAATAACATGTTATGCGATGCAAAACTACTCCATATGTAATGTGGATCCAATAACTAACTCAGGAAGACGATTTCGGAGTTACATATCCACATTGGCCAATAAGCATCAACGCCGGCAGCTCACTAAACTCACGGGTGAACCCCTTGGATAGCCGATCCACCATACTCTCGGATGGACCACCACGGATGCACTTGATTCACCTAACTCTCGGATGAATCCCCGCAGACGGCCAATTCACCATACTCTCGGACGAACTCCTCAGTCATCGTAACTTCCCTAAAACAAACAACACTATGTCATGATGCATGCAATGCTAACACACAAACAACATGGCAATCACCTCCATCAATACCATTAACACAGGCGATTTATTAAGTCTCCATTATTACACTTCACCATATCATTGTCCTATTTCATTAACAATCCTCAAGGTCATATTTTATAACCTATTATGTTGTATTTTTATTACAAAAAGGGTATTAAATCTTTTGTTATCTAAAACAGTGAAGTTTTCTTAATTCTGATCCTGGCATGGCCTAAGCACGGGCGTGCTGACCAAATGCATGGGCATGCTGACCAAATGGCACGGGCGTGCTGCACGAGAGCACGGTCGTGCTGACTTTATTGGGTAGAGAGCATGGGCGTGCTGATAATGAGCACGGACGTGCTCAACGCTGTTACAACGTCTCAGCTCTGGGAAACTTAGCAATTTCTTTAGATTTTAACACTCCAAATCAATCCTAAGGTTCTTGACTAATCCATTGGCATTAATCTCACCCTTCATCAACATCTTTTATGTTTTATGCACATCAATTGGACTAATCCTAGTTTTAGGCTTAACGCTAACATCCCTATGTCTTTTATTAACATAGTTTTAACAACAATTTCAACATACCATTTCATAAAATTATGAAATATTAACAACATCATCAACAACATCATAAACATCATGTCAAGGTCATATAAACCAATTAAGCAATTAATATCATGTATAAACAACTATAACCAATTCATACAACAACCAAGGCATATAGCACACAAATAGGGTCATGGGTTATCCCTCATCTTACGCAACCGTAGAACCTATATGTTATACTAATCCATTCTCCCCATACCTGGCGTGATGATTCCAGCCTACTAGCCAACAAGAACGAAGTCCACGCTTGACTCCTCGAAACAGGTTTAACAGGATCAACGAGCTTTGATCAAGAACGCCAAAGAAAAAAGGATAAGTTAATTCCCAAACAAGAAAAAGAAGGGAATTAACACAAGGGTTATGCATATATCTCGATTAGATCCTTGGGGAACTAATCTGCTAGTGCCGTTTACAGCACTGGCACACGAAAGACGAAGTCTAGTTTGACAGGGAGAAAACAGTTCAACACTAACTCAAAGGATTCAAGGGAAAAGGACGAAAAATGTTGGTTACCTTACCTCAGAGTAACACTAAACTAGCAGTTTAACCCCAAACGCAACAGCAAACACCACAGAGATGTGTTTTTGATGAAAAACACCCAACAAGGATTGAGGAATGCTCAAGGATTCAATGGGAACCCAAGAGAAAGGTAAAAGACGATTGTTTCTAACTTTAGGATTGACAGCTATGAGTTTTAGGTCGAACAAAAGAGGTATAAAAACGATTGGGACGAAATGGGTCAACCTAAAACCCAAAACGCGTTTCCAGTGCGCGCGTAGAGCACGGGCGTGCTAAACAACTGGCACGGGTGTGCTGTACGAGAGCATGTGCGTGCTGAAAAACTAGCACGGGTCTACTGAACATCTAAGGTTTACTACCATAAAACACGTCCTTAAACATCTAAGGCAAGTATAACAACACATAACATATATATATATATATATATATATATATATATATATATATATATATATATATATATATATATATATATATAACAACACTTTATAACAAACAAACGAAAACTAGGGTGTTACAAACTTGGTCCCTGACATTTTCAAAATTTCAAAAACATCCCTGAAGTTGTCAAAAGTTAATCAATTCAGTTCCTCTGGCAGGAGCCAAGTTGATACGAACCTTACAATTTCAGGGACCAAATTGGCTATTTACTCATCAACTTTTAAGGTCTGACTTGACCTACTTCAAAGACTGGCCTGACCTGGAAGCCTATTTGAAAGCATATTTTTCAATAAGACATTTAAATATGCATCCACCTATAAATAAGTCATAGGCCTTCATTTGTAAATAGGCTTGTAAGCCTCTAACGATAAAGAGGTTGGTAGGCCAATACTGATAAATAGACCATTAGACCTTCACAAATAAATATGCAGGTAGACCTCTACATTTAAATGGCCCAATAGATCTTAACATTCAAATGTTATAAATATTTTATTTAAATAATATATTACACTATTTATATATTAAATTATATATTATATATGTGTGTGTTAAATAGGTCGGCCTAATAAGCCTAATATGCTTTTTTAAAGCCTTAGACTGGCCTCTTTATCTATATAGGCTATTTCAAAATCCTTGACGTGACCTTTTTTTTATAAATAGGCTAGGCCATGATAGACTTTAAGTAGGCTAGACCATAAGCCCCTGACGAACGGCCTGACCTATCCCCACCCCTAACCTGGGGCGACAAGTGGGAGATCTTGAGGTTCAACATGACTCACCGTAGGTGGGCGAAGCAAGAGACATGACGATTGAGAGAATAGAATGATTCATTCGAAAGCACCTGACAACCCCGTAAATAGATCCAGACTCACAAGAATCAGATAGCAAAAGCAGAGTGCAACCCATAAGATGAAACTTCCACAAAGTAGCAGATAACCGCTGCTTCAAGAGCTCCCTAACAAGAAGCAAGTAGAGGGGCCCTCAACCAAAACATAGCCCTTGAAATAAAGACCCTGGCACGACAAAACTTTCCAACACAGGAAAAAAGAGGGGGTTCCAAAGGAAAAAGCAAAGATTCATTATTAAGCACCTTCAAGTTTCACTACATGGTTACAAAAAGATCAAACTAAGAAGTATCATCTATACAACAAAGTTAGAACCACACATAGAACCTCCACCGTCACCAATAGCCAGAACAACAACAACAAGAAGAATAATAAGAAGTCAGCTCCTGATGTTGTAGCCATGAAAGTGAAGGCTCCAAAGGCCAATAACCCTTTCGAGTCCATTTGGTCACAAAGGAAATTCGATGTCCTCGGCCAGAAGCGCAAAGGTGAGTCCCGATGCATCGGTCTTGCCTGTTCCCTCGCCATAAACAAGGCATGTCTCAACTTCTCAATTTCATTGCAAATAATTATTTCAACATTTTATTTCATTTATTTATTATTTATTTATTTATTTTGTTGATGTTCATTTTGCAGAGGAAGAAGACGTTGCTGAAGGAGTATGAGCAAAGTGCAAAGTCGTCAGTCCTCGTCGATAAGAGAATTGGGGAGATAGATGAGGCACTTGATGAGTTTGGAAAAGCTATTTTGAGATCCCAACGTGAACGCCAGGTTTTGTTCTCTGTTGATTGACTTTTACAATTAAGTTTGGGTTACTTTTTTTAGTTTAATTTTGATGTATTGTCAGTGTAATTTTTTTTATTTTGTTAATCAATCATATATTGCCATATAGTGGCTTTTGGTTTTTCAACTTTTCTTTCATAAATTTTATTCATGAGTATATTTTATGTCTTATAATCATATTTTTGGGAATATTAAAATTTTTTTAGAGTTTAGTTGTTATGCACTAATAGTGTAAAGTTTTTTACATTGTCAACCAATCAGAAATCATGGTTTGAATGACTTTTAATATAGTTAGTTTAGGAGTCGCTAGTGTAAAAAATCTTTATGCTGACATACATGTCGTTTTGACATTTGAGTTAAATATTTTGAGAGTCAAATATTTTTTAGAGTTTAATTGCTATGCACTGAAAGTGTAAAGTTTTTTACACTATCAACCAATCAGAAATCATGCTATGAGTAACTTTTAAGATAATTAATATAAGGGTCAAATATTTGGATTGGTTGCCAATGTAAAAAAATCTTTACACTGATAGTGTATACCAATTAAATCCTATTTTTTAATGACATGGCAATATATTAGTGGATGAGATATAAAATCCTTTTACATTTACATTGCATTAAAATCAAATCCTTTCTTTTATTAGATGGAAAATTGGAAATATAGAAAATTATGTAGATAATGAAAGATATAATTCAATTTAATATGTTATGATTGTTGCGCCAGTGTTTGTTTTTTTGAAAATGGAAAGAAGGTTAATTTGGAGATGCTGTTTGATTATATCAATGTTATGGTCCTGTTATATGTTTTAGTAGATTTTTTTTCTCGTGGTCTTGAGAGTTGAGACGTTTAATTAGTCTTTAAGAGAGAAAAATAAGAGTCTGTTCTGTTGTTTCCTCATGTTTCAGTTGGAGTGCCAAACCACTCAACTCTATCCTTATTGTGTTATTGCATGTCATTTTCTTGCAAATAGAACAATATACATATGCTCCAAGGTTGCTATGCAGGCTTGTTTCAAAACGTCAAAATTATGAATCTGTAAATTTAGGGCCCATTTGTTTAGGCTTAAAAATAGTGATTCTAGGAGTCTAGGAAAGAGAGGCATTAGTTGGCTCCCAATGTTTTTCAACCAGATTATAAGGTCTAAGAAATTGTTGGATGAGTGAAAGAGTAACACTTTAATCCTTATCTATAGTAACAAAGGAGATATACAAAATTGCGCAAATTACGAAGGTATTAAACTTATGAGCCATACTATGAAGCTATGAGAGAGGGTGATTGAGCGGAGATTAAGACAAGAGTCCAACATTATCATAATGAGGAATATCAACTTGAAATCCACCAGGAGCATTGGTCGAACCGTCATTAATAACTCCATCGGAGCTACAACCAACTACCGTCACTGCCTTCCACAGCTCTTCATACAACCTAACTTGATCACGAGTCGCTCGAAGATCAGCTGGAATAGCTTTCCGGTTCTGGGCAGCCTTGGCATGACGAAAGTAAAAAGTCACCAAAGCACGGGTGGCACGAATCCCTTCCTCTCAAAGGCGTTCAACAATCTCGCTCCCCTTAGACCGAAGCATGTTTATCTCGGCTTGCAAAGCATCCAGCGTCTCCACATTAATGTGCATCGCTTGAAGGCGATCCAAGTGACGAAATTTTGCCTCCATATAAGCATGCGAGAACTTAGGGACACCCTCAACACCTGACACAGTGGGTTGGCTTGGGCCAACCTCGACAACAACCGGACCACGTTCTTTCAAATCCCCCTGTGTTCTAACCAGGGGCCAATAGGAACGGACGAGCAAGGGCCAAGAGCCGTGGAACCAGCCTGAGGGGGTAAACCAAACTTTGGGGAAGAAAGAGAATGACCGACGACCTCAGGGTCGGAGTTATCGCCGGGGTAACCTGAGATAGCTTGGAGGGATGAATCACGCCATCAAAGGAGGAAGGAACGATTGCAGGAAAAAAGACATAGGAGAAGGAAAACAAATAAAGACGAAGTAAGGATTCTACGAGACTCCACCAAAACAATATATAGGGTGGGGGCAGTTCAAACGACATACCAGCGAAAAGACGCCATGATGGCGCCTCCTACGAGTCTCGAGAACAGTCATGATGACACCTAGCCATTATTGTTTTTACGGAGGAATGAAATGACTCGACCACCAATGAAGTGTCACGACTCTCCCGAAAGGTGGATTGGGAATACACGCGCCGCTTGAAGGTCAAATCGAAGTAACACTCCGGTTGATGATAAAAAATTATTGTATGAGTGACTTTAAGGTAGTTAAGATAAAAGTCACACAATTTATCTGATGTGACAAGTTATGATTGGTTGTCAGTGTAAAAAATCTTTACAGTGACAATGCATACCAATTAAATCTTATATTTATATATATCTTATTGAATGCTAACATTTATATAATGAGTTTAATTGTTATGCATAAGAGTGTAAAAAATTTTATATCAACCAATCACAAATCATTGTATGAGTAACTTTTAAAGTTGTTAGGATGAGTCTAAAAATCTTACTAACGTGATAATTTATAATTAATTGACAATATAGAATATATAATAATTTTTAAACTGACGTTGCATACAATTAATTCCTTATATAATCTGATATATTTTATAAAAAAAATCACGTTTTTTAAATTAATGTCCAAATTACTAATTAGTCTCTAAATAAAATGTGAAGATACATTTGGTCCTTTAAAAATGAATAATTTTAAATCGATCCTCAAAATCTTAAATATTAGTAAAATTAGTTTCTTTTAAAATAAATTTTAGGATACTGTCAAGAGTAAATATCCAATCTGGTCCTTGAAATTATAGGGTTGTATTAACTTAGTCCCTTATATTATCAATATTTCAAAATAATCCTTGAAATTGCAAAATGTTAATCAGGTCCATCCCTCCATTTGGATCCGTTAGCAAATGCATACCTGACATTACCAACTTAATGTCAGTATAATCCATGCAAATACCGACGGAGAGACGAATCTGATTAACTTTCTGCAATTTCAGGAACATTTTAGAATATTGATAATGGGAGGAATTAAATTGATACGATCCTATAATTTTAGGGACCAGTTTGAGTATTTACCCGTACTATAACTCAATATTTGAGATTTCAGATATTTTAAAATTAAAGTTAAAAATTTTCATTTACATCTTCATGTTTTTTCAAGACCAATTTAATCTTGAGTAAAGAACCAAATTGGTCCTCGACAAAAAATCATGGTGACGTTTTGATCCATGAGAAATGAAAAATATCAATTTGGTCCTCAAGAATGTAAATTGCGAGTTAAATTGGTCTCTAACAACGATTAAAACGTCCCTAAAAATTACTCTAAAAGGAATCAATTTGACCCTCATTTTACACTTTTAAGAATCAAATTGGTATTTTCATTTCTCAAGAACCAAAATGTCATCATATTTTTTTATTAAGGACAAATTTGAACATTTACTTTTTAATCTTTATTCTAAAATAGTATAATAATATAATAATAATAATTGTAAATAACCCTATGTCCGAAACTCGTGTAAGTTCCCTTTCCCTCATTACTCATTCATACCCTCGCTCGACGGCGACGCGCAACTGCAACACTAAGTATACGTTTGGTACTGCGTCCATTCTGACGCACCGTGGAACACAGAGATATTCATTCAGTCTCACACACACTCAGAGCAACCCTAAACCAAACACAGTCTGCAAAATCAATGGCAAAATCATCAAAGCGAAGCAGCACCGTCACCAATAGCCAGAACAACAACAAGAACAAGAAGAAGAAGAATAATAAGAAGAAGTCAGCTCCTGATGTTGTAGCCATGAAAGTGAAGGCTCCAAAGGCCAATAACCCTTTCGAGTCCATTTGGTCACGAAGGAAATTCGATGTCCTCGGCCAGAAACGCAAAGGTGACTCCCGACGCATCGGTCTTGCCCGTTCCCTCGCCATAGACAAGGCATGTCTCAACTTCTCAATTTCATTGCAAATAATTATTTCAACATTTTATTTCATTTATTTATTTATTTTGTTGATGTTGGTTTTGCAGAGGAAGAAGACGCTGCTGAAGGAGTACGAGCAAAGTGCAAAGTCGTCGGTCTTCGTCGATAAGAGAATTGGGGAGAAAGATGAAGCACTTGATGAGTTTGGAAAAGCTATTTTGAGATCCCAGCGTGAACGCCAGGTTTTTTTTTCTCTGTTGATTGACTTTTGCAATTTAGTTTGGGTTACTTTTTTAGTTTAATTTTGATGTATTGTCGGTGCAATTTTTTTTTAATTTTGTCAACCAATCATATATTGCCATACAGTGGCTTTTTTTTTTCAACTTTCATTCATAAAATATTATCTTTTATGTCTGATAATGATCATTTTTCCGGAAATATTAAAATATTTTTGAGTTTAGTTGTTATGCACTAATAATGTAATGTTTTTTATATTGTCAGTCAATCGAAAATCATGACTTTTAAGATAGGTAGTATTGGAGTCAAACATTTTGATTGGTTGCTATTGTAAAAAATCTTTACACTGACATACATGTTGTTTGACATTTGAGTTAGATATTTTGAGAGTCAAATATTTTTTAGAGTTTAATTGCTATGTACTGACAATGTAAAGGTTTTTATTCTATCAACCAATCAGAAATCATGCTATGAGTGACTTTTAAGATAGTTAATATAAGAGTCAAATATTCTGATTGGTTGTCAATATAAAAATGACAGTGTATACCAATTAAATCCTATTTTTTAATTAAGTGGCAGTACAAGAGTGGATGAGATATAAAATCCTTTTACATTTACATTGCATTAAAATCAAATCCTTTTTTTATTAGATGGAAAATTGGAAATATAGAAAATTATGTAGATAATGACAGATATAATTCAATTTAATATGTTATGATTGTTGCGCCAGTGTTTGTATTTTGAATATGGAAAGAAGGTTAATTTGGAGATGCTGTTTGATGTTATCAATGTTATGGTCCTGTAAAATGTTTTAGTAGATTTTTTTTCTCGTGGTCTTGAGAGTTGAGACGTTTAATTAGTCTTTAAGAGACAAAAATAAGAGTCTGTTCTGTTGTTTTCTCATGTTTCAGTTGGAGTGCCAAACCACTCAACTCTATCCTTATTGTGTTATTGCATGTCATTTTCTTGCAAATAGAACAATATACATATGCTCCAAGGTTGCTATGCAGGCTTGTTTCAAAACGTCAAAATTATGAATCTGTAAATTTAGGGCCCATTTGTTTAGGCTTAAAAAAAGTGATTCTTGGAGTCTAGGAAAGAGAGGCCTTAGTTGGCTCCCAATGTTTTTCAACGAGATTATGAGGTCTAAGAAAATGTTGGACGAGTGGAGGAGAAACGCTTTAATCCTTATCTATATTAACAAAGGAGATATACAAAATTGCGCAAATTACAAAGGTATTAAACTTATGAGCCATACTATGAAGCTATGGGAGAGGGTGATTGAGCGGAGATTAAGACAAGAGTCCAACATTATTGAAAATCAATTTGGTTTAATGCCTAGGAGGTCGACCATTGAAGTAATATACTTGCTACGACGATTGATGGAGTGATGTCGCAGGGATCAAAAAGACTTGCACGTGGTTTTCATTGATTTAGAGAAGGCGTATGTTAGAGTGCCAACAAAGGCTTGGTTGTTGTTGTAAGATACTGTAAATAAGTAATTTTACAAAAAAGTGATCTTTTGAGAAGCTGAAAAATATAGCTTTTCATAATAGCTGAATTTCAGATTTTTTTCAGCTGCTTCGTTTTAGTAAAAGTCCAATCAAATAAGCATTTAATTGTCAGAAAAAAAAGCCTAAACAAACGAGCTCTTAATCTTCCTATAACTTATAGTTGCTGAAATACTGTTCCTGGAGTTCCTTGTCTGATGTTCTCCTTTCTCCTCCTTTATGTCTTCATAGTTGAATATGAAACTGAGCAAGAAAAGCAAGTACCACTTGTCAGATGGAGAAGAAGATTTTGAAGGACCTGATGTTCTTGGAAGAGATGATTTTGAGGATGAGATGCTTTCTGACGATGATGGTGATGAAGCAGGTGAAACAGAGAGTATGTAGCATTTACCTAGTTTTAGCAAGGATTTGTTTAACTAATATTTAAATATTTAATTATTTAGAAGTGGATACCGGCAAGCAGTGGAGTATGTGAAAAGACTCTGGTATTTGATTGTTTTAGCATGGCTTTGTTTGCACTGTAATGCATAATATTTAGACAAGATTATTTACATCGTCCTGTGACTGCTGAGTCGATGGTCTAACTGCTTGTTTGTGATCTTTTCAGCAATTTAATTCCAGGATAATAACTTGTTAAGCTGCCTGTTATGCTATTTTGTGTTTTTGGCTGCACATTTATGGCATTCTTGTTGCTAAAGTGATGACCGTATTTTCTACTATGATACCCTTATGCAGTTTACTTCAATCATAGCAAACTTCTTAGTATGCTTGTTATGTTATTTTTGCATCTTGGGGTTATGTTCAATATTGATTTTGCAGAAAAATCAGATTTGGTTCAGCATCTTAATGCTTATAGTACAGGGATTCCGGGGGAAACCAGTGTGGTTGAGGGTGAAGAAAATGTAAGACCTGTTGTGATATCAATATTACTTCATTTGTTTCTGTTATGATGACATTTGTTTTGTGTAATCTCCCACTTATTTCTCTTTAAGTGAGTTTATGCAATCTTAATATCCTATCTTTGCTAAACTTCACAATCATCACTGGATTTAAAATACTTTGAAGCTGTTTCTTAATGATGACTTTTCATGCAGAAGCATAAAAGCAAGAAGGAAGTGATGGAAGAAATTATCACAAAAAGCAAGTTTTACAAGGTGTAGGATTTTTCTTTACTCAGGGCCATGGTTGTTTTTTTTTTTCCTTCTATTGTTCCCTTTTTTTCTCACTCTAAATATTTTCCAGGCTCAAAAAGCAAAAGATAAGGAAGAAAATGAACACTTGGTGGAAGAATTGGACAGGAATTTCACTTCTTTGGTTCAGTCTGAGGCGTTATTATCTCTGACCGATCCCAAAAAGATGAATGCTCTAAAGGCTCTGGTGAACAAGGGTATTTCAACTGAACAAAGTGATAAAGATCACTTGTCTGCCTCTCAGACAATGAATAATTCTCTGCAGGTACATTTTATCCATGAAGGTTCTTGTAGGACATGAATACTTCCTCATATTTATAAGAAGATCCTACTTTCTCTTTATGGCAGGACAAACCTGATGATTATGACAAACTAGTCAAACAAATGGGATTGGAAATGCGTGCTCGCCCTTCAGATAGGACAAAGACACCAGAAGAAATTGCTCAGGAGGAAAGAGAACGTTTAGAACAACTGGAGGTATGATACTCTTATGATATGAAGGAGCATTGTTCCACGTGTGAAAGTTGAGCTCTTTTCATGGTTGTATAGTTGAGCTGCATAATAAGACGGTTTAGGTTACTTATTATGGCCCAAGTAGGGGTTTGGGATAAACCCAAGACTGGCAAACTAAATTCATGATCGATGTTCATATTTTAACATAACATAGTATGATGAGCGAGCCCTGGTGCTATGCTAAGGTTGCTGCCTTGTGACCTAGTGGTCGTGGGTCCTAGTCATAGAAATAGGCTCTCCACCAGTGTTGTCGAAATCGCGAGTTCGATCGTAGGAGCGTACAATTCTACGCTTTCTCCAACCATGTACGAGGTGAAGCGGCGACGAAACCGCTAGAATGGCCGGCGCGGCGGGATCGCCGTGGAAGCGGCAGGATTGTCGCTCTCTCTCGCGCTTGTCGTTTAGGGTTTCTGACCCATTTTCAGAATCCAGGTTGCAACCCGTTTTGCAACCCCCCCCCCCTGAAATAGCCCAACTTTTACCCAACCCGGTTTTCAGCCCATAATACCTATAGGCACCCACGCAGCTTACTTATCTTCATTAAACGGTAATGTTTTCAATTATTTAGGTGTATTCAATACATACTCTATTGGAATTTGTCAGTCTTTAATTATTTGAGTAATACACTCTTCCTTCCGAAGACCGAGGAATAACGCATGCCGTACTACACTCATTCAGCATCTCACATTTCTTTAAATACTACAATTCTTTAAATACTACACTCTTTCTCACAATTCTTTAAATACTATACTCTTCCTTCCCAAGATCGGTGGTTTAAGGTTATTTTTCTTATTTATGTTATTTTATATGTATATATAAATAATTAAATATAATTTTGTCTCGTTGGTGAGATCTTACGATCTGTGTTACGATCCCACAATTTATGATCTTCCTTCCCTCAAACGATCCTGGGTAAGATCTCGAGTTTGACAACCTTGCTCTCCACTTACGAGGTTAAAGTTGTATACATCTTCATTTTTGCAGAGTCAACTAATTATTCTTCTATGCATAATTTCAGGAAGAGCGGCAGAAGAGGATGACTGCTGCTGAAGATTCAAGTGACGAAGACAATGAAGATTTAGAAAAACCATCTAAACAGAAACCAAGATCTCTCTCTGGTGATGATCTTGGCGATTCTTTCTCTGTCAATGAAGAAGCGACTAAGAAGGGTTGGATTGATGAGATCCTTGAGAGAAAAGATGAGGATGATTCTGGCAGTGAAGATGGCGATGGTGAAGATTCTGATGATTTGGAAAGCTCTGAAGATGCTGAAGAAGGGCCAGATGAGGATCTTGATGAACCTGAGAAGCATCTTTCTTTGAAAGATTGGGAACAGAGTGATGATGATTATATCAGTACAGATTCAGAAGATGAAGATGATAATGATGAAGAAGACAAAGAAAGAACTGCAGAAGAACTTGACGAGCAAAAAAGATTGGATTCTGGGAGTCATACAGAGGCAAAGAAAAATGATTCTGTTGAAAGTATAAAAAGAGATAAGGATTCTTTGGATGCCAAGAAGATAGGTGGTGTAGGAAAACAGTCGAAAGAGTTGGACATTCCTTATATAATTCAAGCTCCCACAACTTTTGATGAATTATGTTCTCTGCTGGATAACTGTTCAAATTCTGACACTATCTTGGTTATCAACCGGATTCGGAAAAGCAATCCAATCACGCTTGCAGCGGAAAATCGGAAGAAAATGCAAGTATGTAACTCTTACCTTTCTAATTACTGTTTGTGTAAATTCAGATCTCTTTGTGCTTCTATACATGCGTACTAAGTTCACTGACATGTTATTTCTGAAATATTACCAGCTAAAGTGTAATCTCTTGTACTTTAGTGAAATCTAACTGATATATTTTAAACTATATTATATTTTATGCTTTTGCTGGTGCTGACAGTAACTGCCTATAGTGGGTTTAATATTTTCCCTGAAATGTATTGATACAGATTCATGCTTTATTGGACAAACCAGTATGGCTGTATCATCAATTTGGTCAAACTAGTGATGTAATAGAACTACTTTGTGTTTGGATTAGCTTATTTTGTGTTCAAAACAGCTTATAATCAAAATTAATCAAAACAAACATTCTACTAACCAGCTGATGTAGTTTGATGTATATTTTAGGTTTGTATATGCATGTGCCTGCTCATACACGTCCTATTATAACTTCTAATAATTCATTCCTTAAATATTTTGCTCTTGATACTTGTTAAAGAAGTATGAGTAAAGACCAAATTATGGACTGATCACTGTATTGAAATGCTCTGTCTATCTTTGTTCCCCTAGGGGACACCCAGTGGTTGGGCATTGGGTAGTTCAACATGAAGATACAGGTCAGATTCATTGGATGTGATGGATAGGGATTATGTGTAGCCCATTCTGTATTTGAAGTTTGTGTAGGATAAAGACCCTAGGATTAAATCTTAGCACTTGAGGGAAATTGGGAGAGAAAAGAATAGGCAAAGAGATATGGTAAACAACCAATTACCAAAAGAGGGCTGTTCTCCTTGTTAACAAACAGGAAAAAATCTTCCGTGATTAAGAAAATCCTAACAATCCCTTTATGTAGGATTGAAATTTAATTTAAAACACATTTGACCCTTCGAATTGATCTAACCTCATTATCTAAAGTAACTTGTATTAAAAGAAAGTACAGGATTGATATAAATATCAAATAAGGATGCTACTGTAATTCTGTTACTGAAGAATGGACGCTACACAAGCTAGAGAAGCATTAACAGTAAGGTACAGTAGTATGAGTAGTAAGTGGTAGCTCATTCCCCCCCCTTCAAGTGCTCCTGCATCAATGATAGTTAATTAATGTAGTTTATGCTGTCAGTGATGCATATCAAAGTTAGTTTGTATACGTATGGGATGGGATGTGAATTATTACGTAAAGCACATTCCTGATGGTTGTTCTTGTTCTTTTATAGTCTAGGTCCAGTATTTTCTGTTGTTTCGTTTGACTGAGGTTTGTGTTTTTGGACAGTGACAGACTCTCTGAAATCTGTTCCTAAACATTTTAGGATAGTTAATAGCGGGCATAGCTGCAATAGCGGTGTCGTGGGGCGGAGCGGCCCCCTGCCGCAATGGAATCGCGCTTAGCGGTGCGCTCTCTCGTCGCGGGTGACGCGTCCACAGATACCAGCGAATAGCGGGCGTTGTCCCGGCTGTTGCGGGTGCAACAACATTGCTCGAGGGAAATGGCAACTATACCCTCAAAATTTAGCTGTTCATGCCTTTTTATTGGATATTTAGGTGATTTCGTTTTCTCTATTTAGAAAGACTAGGTCATTCCCTATTTCCCCATTACGTATTCTTCCCCACTGATAGCCACTCCCTTGCTCCACTGAACCCTTGCGACTGCTCCCTGTCCCTGCCCTCTTCTCCGACGAGCGACTGCGACTGGTCCAGCGACTGCATCATCTCTTGCGACTTCTCTGGCGACTGATAGGTTGTTTTTTTGCTGCGCATTCTCTGCCCTCTTCTTCTCTGCAGTGCTTCTTCCCCTGCATCTTCTTCTTCAGCGACTGATAGCATAGGTTCTCCTCCCCTTTGCTTCTTCTTCTTCTTCTGCAACTGACAAATGGTTTCATCCCAACCAAATACCCATACCAATGTTGCATCATCCACTGCCTCTCGTGCATGGGTGAAACCCACTGGGGATAACATTGACATACGTTGGCAATGGAACAGTTTAAAGGACCCCCAAATATAGGAAGAGTATCACTTGTGATTTTTGTGGCCAAGTTAGTACTGGTGGAATAACTAGGGCGAAGAAACATCAATGGGGTCAGAGAGGAGATGTTCATGCTTGCAAGAAAACTCTTCCAGAAGTCAAGCAGTTGATCAAGGAAGCCATGGAGAAAAAAAGAGCTGAAAGTTCACACATTCTTGAGTTGAATGAACATGATAACACAGAAGATGCAGTGGCTGAAATTTGTAGGATTCGAGCCGGAAAACAACCTGCAGATGAGTCTGCCCGTGCCCAAGAGAGGTAAAACAGTGAAAGGTCCATTGGATTTGCATTATTTTAAAGATCCAGAATTATCCCTTAGATTGGGAAAGAATAAGAGGCAACCAAGCATCAATGACGCTTGTATTAAGGAAGCACGAGCTAAGACTGTTCAATTCACAGCTCGGTGCTTTTATAAGTGTGGAATTCCTTTTAATATGCTGCGTGACAAAAGCTTCACGCATATGGTTGAGGCTATTGGCAACTATGGTTCAAATCTAAAGATTCCAAGTTATCATGAGATGAGGGTTCCACTACTGAAAAAGGAACTACAACTCACTAAAGAGATGTTGCAGCCGCATGTTGTAGAGCGAGTTAAAAGTGGCTGCTCTATCATGTCCGATGCATGGACAGATTGCAAGAATAGGACATTCATCAATTTCATGGTCAATTGTCCACGTGGGATAATGTTTGTCAAAAGCGTTGATGCTTTAGGGTACGTGAAGTCTGGAGAGAAGCTAGCTGACCTCTTGGACTCTTTTGTGGAAGAAATAGGAGAAAACAATGTTGTACAAATTGTCACCGACAATGGTAGCAACTATGTTTCGGCAGGTAAAAACTCCTTCTAATGCTAGCTTTACTATTGAATGAGTGATAATTGGTTACTTAATAATGTTCATTTGATTTGGCCTTGTAGGCCGATATTTAGAAACAAGAAGACGTAAACTCTTTTGGACACCATGTGTTGTACATTGTATAGATTTGATGTTGGAGGACATCGAGAAACTTCCAAGAATCAAAAGGGCGTGCCAAAGAGGGGTCTCTATTGTAAGCTTCATTACAATCATACCATGACGTTAAACTCAATGAGGAAGTTCAACTAACAAGACAGAGTTGGTAAGGCCTGGAATCACAAGGTTTGCCACTTACTTCCTTACATTGCAATGGTTGCACAAACAGAAAAGCAACCTTCGTAAGATGTTCATCTCGGATGAGTGGCTGGACTCAAAGGCAAACAAGGACCCTAAGGGGAAGAAGGCAAGAGACATTGTACTAATGTCAACATTTTGGAATGATGTGTTGTATAGTCTCAAGGCCTTTGGGCCTCTTGTGCAAATACTGAGTCTTATGGATAATGAGAAAAAGCCTGCTATGGGTTACATCTATGAGGCGATGGATAGAGCCAATGAAACCATGATGATTTCTTTCAATGGAGATGAAGCAAAGTATAAAGGTCTTTTTGAAATCATTGATGGAAAAGGGGAATGCCAACTTCATCATCCGTTGCATGCAGCTGGTCATTTTCTTAATCCTGAGTTCTTCTATGGTAACCCGGATGTTGCTACAAATTCTGAAGTTAATTTGGGGCTCCTTAAATGCATTGAGAGGCTAGGTAGTAATGAAGAAGAAGAGGGTAAAGCTATCAATGAGTTGCCAAATTGTAGGAGTTCCGATGGACACTTTAACTTGAAGGCTGCAAGAAGACAAAGAACTAATATGGCTCCCGGTAAGTTAATGTGCATTGTTTAATTAGATTTACATGAGCTTTTGTGTTTATAGTAATCCTAGTTGGTTATTCATCACATCTGAGTGGTGGAGGACGTATGGGACACATGTTCCAAGCTTGGAAAAGATTGCAATTAGAGTATTGAGCTTGAAATGTAGTTCTTCGGGTTACGAGCGTAATTGGAACACCTTTGAACAAGTAAATGTGAAATGATTTTAATTTGTAACCATTGATATAGGTGTTGTGAAAGAAACTAACATTCTTTTTTGTAAACTTTAAAATAGATTCATTCCTAGAAAAGAAACAAGCTTGAGCACCAAAAGTTGCAAGATTTGGTTTACGTCAAGTATAACCAAACACTTAAGGAACGCTTTGACAACCGTGACATAATTGATCCCATTGTCCTAAAGGACATTGATCTTTGTAATGAGTGTTTGACAAGAGAAATGGTTGAAGATGAAGGTGCGGCTGAAGATGACTTGGTCTTTGGCGATGATATCTTGACTTGTG
The DNA here is from genome assembly GCA_039655645.1 of Ammopiptanthus mongolicus. Lineage (NCBI taxonomy): Eukaryota > Viridiplantae > Streptophyta > Magnoliopsida > Fabales > Fabaceae > Ammopiptanthus > Ammopiptanthus mongolicus. The sequence goes on along the minus strand of CM077351.1, from coordinate 16,950,893 downwards.
GGATGTTGCTAATGTGGCTGGAGTTGGTGAGCCAGCAACAACCACTAGGCATCAAACAAGATTGAGGAACCAAGCCACCCCTATAGAGACACAAGACAGAGAGGCAGAAGAGGAGGAGGAGGATGTAGAACAATTGAGATCTAGTAGTGAAGAGAGTGAACATGATGATGATGATGATGATGATGAGCTTGGAGATAGTGATTCCATTTAAGGAATCACTTGTATTTATTTTAAATGCTTAGATTAGTTATTTGAAGCCTTAAAGGCTTAAACTTATTTGGATTTGAATCTTATTAACAATGAATTTTGATTATGAATTATGAATGTCTTTAATTTTGTGTATTTCTCTATTTGAGCATTTATATGTGTATGGTGTATAAATTTCTTGTATTGTTTCCATAAACATTGGTGTAGCGGCCATCCCGCTACCCGCTATCCCGCTATGGTGTTTTTGGGGTCGGCCGCCCCGCTATCCGCCATTAACTACACTTTATCAGAAATTGTGGTTCATGATTAATATATGGCTAACTGTATGGAACAAATTTATAATATGTCTTATCTTTTCAGGTATTTTATGGAGTGTTATTGCAGTATTTTGCTGTTGTGGCAAATAAGAAACCATTGAATGTTGAGTTACTCAATATGCTGGTGAAGCCATTGATAGAAATGAGTATGGAGATCCCATACTTTTCTGCAATATGTGCTCGTCGTAGAATAGAAAGTACTAGAAAGCAATTTGTAGAGAGTATCAATAACACAGGTCAGAATGAAATGTGGTTGAAAAGTTGCATGCCTTGCATTACCTATTATCAAGAACTATGAATCGGTAATGTCTTTGTAACAAATGGTCTGAAGTCTCTGTTGTGTTGTCACAGAAAGTAGCAGTTGGCCTTCTTCAAAGACCTTGTTTCTCTTGCGGTTGTGGTCCATGATATACCCATGCTCTGACTTCAGGCATCCAGTTATGACCCTAGCGATATTATTGATGTGTGAATATCTGATGCGTTGCCCAGTAGTATCTGGTCGGGACATTGCCATTGGCTCTTTCTTATGCTCTATGCTTCTCTCTGTAAGTACATCCTTGGGCAAAATACTTCAATTCTGTCTTCAACTGTTACACTTTTCATATAGTATAATCAATAAGGAGTTCTAATGAACTATGTTTGATTTCTACCATGGAATGGTGGCAACGTACCAAGACCTAGGGAAAAACCCATATTTAGCATCTGTTTTCTGCAGTGAGCTTTGCTTTCTATATATTTACAGCATCACTAGACTAGGATTTTCCCTGAGTTAAATTATTGCGTTCGCAGCTTGCTCATGTACTCAATATAAAATACAGGTATTTCGGCAGTCGCGAAAGTTCTGTCCTGAAGCAATTATGTTCCTTCAAACTTTGCTGATGACAGCTATTGAAAGTAAATGTATTTCGCATGAAGATTCCCAGGTATGACTTCTTCATTTATCATTTGCAGTTTGAAACTTTGAATCATATTATGCAGCGTGTGTCTGTAAATATATACACGTACATAAGGCGGTATACTAACCTCCCCTTATGTGGAGATGCATCTTCTATTATTATGGTAAAAAACAACTTTTCATCGAGTTAATAAACTTTTTGGATATTTAAGGTCTTTAATAGAAAACCAAAATCCTCTAAACTAGCACTAATTATTGTTGTATACTCTTTCCATTTAGACCACACCCGCCTTTCCTTGCAAACACAGTTTCTTTCACTACTGTCAGATCAGTTGAGGAAATTGAAACACAGATTCAAGCAGTTGCTGTCCATAATATTCTTGGACATTTCTACTGATGTCCATAACTTTTTATCTTTTTCCTGAGTGTCCTCGAGTCTTCAATTTTAAGGCATAAGTATGTAGCTTTAGTACTCAAATATGAACAATAAAAAGGTAAGGCCATTTGCAATTTTTGTAGTTCAATACTATATTATTCAACACCTTACACAACCAGTTGAGAGAGAAACATGTTTTTAGAAGCAAATAATGAGAAAAATGTGAATGGTCTGATCTTGGAAATGATTTCCTCTTCAATTTGCTAGCTGAATTCGCATTTGTACATTTCTCTGATTGGTACAGTATTTAAGTATGCTTAGCCTCTCTCTAATGGCAATTATACTAAGGATAGACTCATTGCAGAAAGAAGGGAGCAGGGGCAGGGAGAGGATAATATTAGGTTAAAGATCCGATAATATTGAAGTGCTAGCTTTTAGGAATTTGGTTTTCTGAAAATGCTGAATATCAAATTGGTGTTCATTAGAGGAAAATCCAGTAGTCAATTATTCATTATTGGTGGATGGCGGTCCATGGCGGAAAGCCAAAAATCCGCCATTTTATGCGGCCATATGGCGGATGCCATGGCGGACAACTTAAAAATATTATAAATATATATATATATATATATACATAACAAAAAAATGCAGAAAAAATATAAAATCTAAAACAAGCCACAACATATGTCAAGAACCATAACTAATTTGATAGAAAATATCATATAAGTCTCATATTCATCTATCATAGGCTACTAAGAAGGCTAATTACCATCAAGTTCAAGATCTTAAAATGAAAATGACAATAAAATGATAAAAACACCCGTGAAGCAGCACCTGATGAAGCTTGGGTTTAGAGCTGATTTTGACATTTAAAATAAATATTCAAATGCATTAGCCTAAACGTAAAGTAATAAAAAACAAGACAATGGGCTTAAGCCCAAACAATCAAAAATAAAAAAAAAAGTAAAGAAAAAGAAAAAGAAAAAGAAAAAAATAAAAATAATAATAAAAGAATAAAAGGGGCTCAGAGCCCCTGATCCCATCGTTACATTTGCTGCAATTTGCAGCAAGGAGCAAAACGCTGCCCAGCAGCAAAAAAGAAGGGAGGGAGAAAAGGGGACTCACGGGGTGGTGGCTCAAGGCAGACGACAGCACGAAAGAGAGATGGAGCGTGTGGAGGACGGCGAGCGGATCAGCACCTGATGAAGCTTGGTCAGAAGCCATGGTCGGAGAGGAGATGTTGGTCGGAGCAGAAAGAAAAAGAGACGCTGGTCGAATCGGGTCGGGTCCCGCGGCCTAGACCCGCGAAAACCCAATAAGTTTCCAATCTCGCCCGCCTTGCCGCCATGAATGCTTTTCCGCCATGGACCGCCACCGCTATTTGGCCGCCATACCCCGCCATGCAAAAACAGCCACGCCACGCCCTCCCTATGGCGGTTTGTGCAATTTCCACCACCAATTTCCGCCATGGCACCGCCATAACCGTTTTTTGACAACACTGTTCATTATACTATTGGTATCACAGATCACTTTATGAGTATAGTCTAATTTCTAATTAACATGACGTTTTTTGAGCATAATCTACAAGATATCCAATGGTGAAATTAATAAAAAGTTCATTTTATAGACTATTGACTGTCAAGTGATTAGACTTCGATTAACTTTTACATCGGAAGTGCAACTTAATTTTGATTATTTTACACTTCAGAAGGTTTTTAGACAACTTGAACACAATGATTATATTTTTTTTTTCTGAAAGCAAAATAAGCTAATCTAAACACGCTAATTCTAAATTATTCTTACACCGATTAATTGCTTTTTCTTAGATGATGTGATGAATGTTTCACAAAACCTACCATTGGATTAAAAGCTCTTAATATATGATTTTCCACTTTATTCTTTTAATGATGTTTTGAAAAGTAGAAGAAAGTCGATGCATTTTTCTTCAAATGTTTTTATGCTTGCGCCTTGCTCTCCCAACCTTAAGTTCTAAAAAGATCCTTTTCATGATCTTGAATTTAATATTCGGTTCAATTCATTGTATTGCTTAGTCTTATCATGCAAGAGGACTTTTATGGTAAGCTGATGGTTAACACCTAGTAAACCAATAACCTTGCTAGATCCTGCTTTTGGTGTCGTACTTCATGATGGTGCTACAATTTCATGTTTGGACACGGAAATGACCATATTATTTGTTTTCTGCCAGTTATATCATCATATGGAACTGAAAGCTCGCAAGCCTCTCCTGTGCATACGTGAGACAGCAGATGAGATTAGCCCTCTAAATTTTTTTAAGATAATAGACATGCCAGAAGACTCTTCTTTCTTCGCTTCTGATAATTTCAGGTAACCACCATGCCTGAAGACTCTGTCTTGGTTTTGAAAGGGCTATTAATTCTTGAAAAAAAAGGCAGGGGTTGGGGTTTGTGTGTTGAGATAATGCAATTTTTCCCCTTCTCTAAGAAGCTTGCGATTATAGTTCCATGACCATGTTTATGCTGGAGTTGCATTGTCAATAGCTGGTCATTTAGATTTCGTATCAAAGCTATAATCTTGTCAACAATTGATACTGGCTCCAGCTAATGTGGACTTCTATCTTCCGAGAGTTGATCATTGATTTTTTACCAAGATTTATTGTTTCTTGACTAATTAAGATTCTTTGACTACAGGGCTAGCGTATTAGTTACTGTTGTTGAAACGCTACAAGGATTTATCACCGTCTATGAAGGCTTGAGTTCATTTCCAGAAATATTCTCACCAATTTTGAGATTATTACTTGAGATAGCTGAACAGAAAAATATGCCAAATGCATTACGAGATAAAATTAAAGATGTGGCTGAGCTCGTTAAGTTGAAAGTGGATGAACATCACACTTTGAGGCGACCTCTTCAAATGCGAAAACAAAAGCCAGTGCCAATCAAATTACTGAATCCCAAGTTTGAGGAAAAGTGAGTTGCCTTTTAAATTTGATAATATGATTTCTTAGCAATGCAAATAAAAAATGAAACTCAAAATTAAGCACTTAAATGTGATATCTGCCTACAGCTATGTCAAGGGTAGAGACTATGACCCAGACCGTGAACGTGCTGAAATGAGAAAATTGAAGAGACAGTTGAAGCGTGAAGCTAAAGGGGCTGCCCGTGAATTGCGTAAAGACAACTACTTCTTGCTTGAGGTAAAGGCAAAGGAAAGGTCTTTACTGGAAAAGGAAAGAGCAGAGAAGTATGGAAGAGCTAGAGCATTCCTTCAAGAGCAAGAACATGCTTTCAAATCTGGACAGCTAGGAAAAGGAAGAAAGAGAAGAAGATAAATTGACTTTAGCCTTCCTGCCCTTGCACATTATTTCTTTACATGTTTTCTATTGAAACGTGTGGAGCTTTGCCTCCTTATTAGATAAGGGGTCTTTTTTTTTGCAGTTTAATCCAGAGTGGAGGAATGTATTGAATATTCGCATTGGTGAGAGCGAGTGGAAAGTAGGCTTTCCTCTCCCACGTCACTATTTTAGAATTGAAGCAGAGTTGGTGAGACGAGATAGAGTAGAGATCCCCTTCAGATTAGGATTGAGAATCATTATTGTTGGCTTTTTGTGTTTTCTATTAACCCAAAGTAACTTGCATATTTTTGTAAAAAACTTTACAACGCATGATATGCCCAATTCATTGCGCAAAATTAAAGAACTGGAAAGAGCTAAACCTCATAATTCGCATAATTAATTCTTATAGTCCCGCTATAGCCGCACAAGTGATTAGAGCTTGTTGGGACATTAGGTGAGGTGCGGGTTTGATTCTGCATGCCTCCCGTTTCCCCTTTCCCCTCTATGGAGTATCCAAAAAGATAGAATTAACCATTTATTTATTGCATATTCTCTCTCTCTCTCTCTCTCTCTCTCTAGAGACGGGATCCGTTCATATCAGGTGATAAACTTAAGACTTACGGTAAATCTGGATTGTCAAAAGTAATTCATCCGACGGCTCAAATTATTTCAATCAGAAAGTTTAAAAAATTAGAAAAACAAGTCACGTGACTTTTTTTTTTTTTCTTTCTCCTTCTTTCCTTTGCCAACACCTTTCTTTTCTGTTTTAGGATTTGTTCTCTGTTATAGGGTGCAATAGAGGCAAAATAGGATTTGTTCTCCTCCTTTTCCCTCACCAAAATAGGTAAAATCACGTTCCTTTTTTCTTTCTCCTCCATTCCCTCACCCGCCCTTTTTTATCTGTTTTAGGATTTGTTCTCTGTTAGGAGGTTCAATAGAGTTCACCATTCATATAGCTCTGGCCACCTACATAACGAGACCAAATGCTCCTATGCTTAAGACTTTCCTTGACATATGGCTTTATGTTTCTTCAAAGGATTATAAACACTCTTCAGGCTCAAATGCTCCCCGTAAAAGAGTGCTTAAGGCTTCAAGATTGCCAACTTTAAGAAAATAATTTAGTGAAGCATGGACCACCTTAACAATTCATGAAAGCATCTTAGCTAAACCAGTTAATGGAAGAAATAATTGTAAAATAAATGTAAAAAGTAGGGGGAAATGAAAATGCGGTGGCAAGAAAATAACATAACCGGGCTCCTAAATGTACAGGACCATAAGCAAATGTAGTTTGCATTTGGGACAGCAACGGCACCTATTGCATCCCATAATTATACAGGACCATAAGCAAATATAGTTTGCATTTTGTTTTTTATCTCCACCGCTTCAAAATCAAAAGCATCTTTAGCTATAAGCTCCCTAATCCATCTTTACCCTCCCCGTAACATTAACAAAAAAAAAAAAAAATGCCTATCCACTAAGCAGGTCTAATTCTAGTCCATTTTTACCCAAATCTACAATCGTTTGTCATAACCTCAGTCACAGCATTCGGAAATTGGGGGTTGTTGGCGCAAAGAGTGCAGGTTTGAAAGGGTCGCAATCCTCATCAAGAACGCTGAGAAATGTTGAATATATTTCAGAGTTGAACTGTTAGTTTATAAGCTGTTAATTAGTTATAACAGCAATGTAAAACGTTGGTTAGAGTTTGTTAAATAAGCTGTTCGTTAGTTTATAACAGCTATGTAGAAGTTGTTAGGAGTATGCTATAAATACTTGTATTGTTCTCCATATGGAGGCTAAGAAAATAATATACATACAAAGGAATATCCAAAAGCTAAGGGTTCTATTCTTCCTTCTATGTGTGATTGAGAGTGTATCATCGTGAGTTACAGTTTGTGAAGTGAGTGCATCTTTGAGTGTTGAGTGATACACGAGTGAGTGAGAACTTTATCGATTCTAACAAGAAAATTGGGGGTTGTTGGTGTGCGGGCTCTGGTGCGGTGGGCCTCAGGTTCGTGGCGGAGGCACAACTGGTAATGGTGGTTGTATAGTGCGGCGTTTTCTGGACACGTGAAAGGTGGTGGCCGCGACGACGCGGTGGTGCGCCGCTGTTGGGCGGCGAACGCATGGGCTACTGGTCCGTGGCGGAGAGAGGCACGTCTGGGACAAAGATGGTTATGGTGTTCTCTGTAGTTAACGAAAAAAAAACTAAAAATGAAAGGAAGAAGAGACGAGACAATGGAGAGTCACGTGATACTTTTTAATGAATTAATCTCAGCCTTTAAATTGAATTAATGGTACGTTTGATATCTTGTTTGGATCTTCAATTCGTTAATTTGAATTTTGAGTGAGTCAATTAAAACATGAAGTCGTCAAAGTGATCTCTCTTATGAAAATCACTCAAAAGAAATATTAAATGTTATATTGGTATACATCCATGAGGATGGTAATCGGACCAAAGGAAGGTTAATATTTGTCAGGGTTGTATTCACACCTGTGATGATAAACACATAGTGATTATAAAGATCTTTTTCATATGAATAACAGAGTATCCAAAGATAATTGTTGTTTGATAGAAATTATCACCGGTGTGATCATTACAACAAAATATCACTAGCAATTAATGTTATTGTCCAAAGACTTAGTTATTAACGTTATTAATGGTGCACATGGCATTTTGGTGAGTATCTTTACGGTACTTTTGTTCTCTTTAAGCTAATATTGTTTATCTATCTGCTGATTTAATTCAATTTCGATGCTCCAAAGTTCTGACTTTTGGGATTAAAAGGAGAACATTAAGATTCTTCTTGGATCTTGACCTTGCATAAGGATGGAGAAAACCACCTTCTCTCACACAATCTAGTTTCTCTGAAGAGAAGATCAAGTATAGGAGGTGGGACCGCTCCAATTGCATGGGTCTTATGATCATAAAGCACGATATTCCACAGACCTTTAGGGGTATTATTGTGGATGGCATAATTAATGCCAGGGATTTCCTTGCTGAAATTAAAAAATGCTTTCTAAAAACAATGAAGACGAAAACAAACACTTATTGGAGAGCTAGATTTTCATGAAGTATAAAGACAAAGGAAATATAAGGAGAACATTATGGGAATGTCCAATTTTGCTCATAAACTTAAGGCATTAAAACGTAGGTTGTCTAACGACTTGCTCATGCAGTTAGCATTTGGTATTCCTTCATGCACAATTTAGTCAATTTAAGTCAGCTTATAGCTGTTATAAAGAGAAATGATATCTGAATGGATTCATTTCATAAGATGTGCAAGAAATGAAACAATGAAGCAATAGACGCAAATAGTGCTCATTTGACAAATACCTCAAAGGATAAGGGCTAACAAAAGAAGACTGAGAATAAAGGTGCTAAGAGCCCGTCTCAAAAGAAATAACTAGGGTCACAATTATTTCTTTTATAAGCACATCAGGTATCTAAAGAAGAAATGTCCAAAATATCATGTTTGGCATGCCTATAAAGGATTGTCTGAACTAATGAAGGCCAAGCGATGCTGAAAGATGCATCTTTACTGGAGTTGACCAAGTCAGTAAAGGATAAGGCTATTGACATTTCAAATTGTTGTTACAGGTTAATATTTGAAATTAAAAGATATTTTGGTTTAGTCATCATTTAGATAAAATTTGGTTTTGGTTTCTTATTGAACAAATCAGGATAATTTTGTTCATTTAGAAACGATGAATTCAATTTGTCTTTTAAATTCAAATATTATAGGAACCAATTAAGCTATGGGTTGGACAAACTATAATTGCTTGATATTGAGACCTCTTGTGCCAAAACATTGAGTGAGGAATCGTACGATACTAAGCATAAAGTTGATGGTGAAATTAAGGAGCGTTATGATACAAACATTCAAGGCACATCTCTATAAATAGAGTTGAGCAACTTGTGTGAGGGAATCCATAATCCAATTGGTCTTATACATTTTATTGTTTGTATTACATGCATTAAAGTTAAATAGATTAGAACATGGCTATCAAGAATACACTTAAGTCTTAGTAATGACTCTTAAAGGTATGGTGAGGAGTGTGATTAGTCATTCTACCTTACTAGAGTCACTATAGGAGTGATACTAAAGATTGCAGCTTAAATGCTTGCAGAGTATGTAATACCCGGTAATTTTAATAATTTTAATTATAATATTTAAATGATGCCATGTTCGGTATGTTTTAAAAAAAAAAATCTTAATATAAAGGTTATATAATATATTTTTTTTAAATATGTTTTTAGATAATAAAGTATGATATAATCTAAAAATGTTCTTCGATTTTTTTTCTTCAGAGAATTAAATAAGGATTTTGAGGCATAAAAATGGTGGTGTATAACTGTCATACCCATATATTTTAATGATCATGATTATGATAATAAATAATACATTAAGTGAAATTAATTTATTTTATGATGTCTAATAATTAATTTATGATATTAAGACATCAATAGGGTAGTGCATAACTTGACATACCCTTAACAAGTTAATTAAAATTTGACTAGTAAGTTAATTTAATTTTGGGTCTTGCCAGTAATGCTTTTTTTTATGAAGGGCATTTTTGTCCAAGAGCGTAGGTTGTTTCTTTAAATAAAGAGAGGTATTCATCCCTCTCATTTTTTCCTCACAAAATAAGAAAAGGGGGTTAGGGTTAGAGAATAGAAAAGGGAGAGTGAGTTTTGGAGAGGAGGAGAAGCAAAATGGGAGGAATTGATGCTTGGAGCTCTTGATTTCTCTGTCCATCCTCTTGGTTTCCTTGAAAGCTTAAACCTAAGAATCTTCCATGAGGTGAGGGATTTTGGATGTCCTAAATTATTTTTTTGTTTATGGGTTTGATTTGAGAAATAATAAATGTTATTAGTGCTATATTTCTGTATGTGTAATTGGTGTTATTTATATATGATAGTGTTCTCTGTCTCTGATTGCGGCCTGGACCGTTTGGCAAGAAAGGGTATTGCGTTTTGCTTGAAAATTTTCTGGGCGATGCTGCCATATTTGCATTCTTACGTGATTGACTTTGCTGCTGAGAACCCTTGATCTCTCTTTGGTTTTCTTAGATATATATATATATATATATATATATATATATATATATATATATAGTATTAGGATGAGGAAGGGAAACGTCCCTTTAGTCCGTATATATATATACATATTAATTTTTGGATAAGGAAATAAAGTATAAAAGAAAAGAAAATGTGGTAGAGTGTAATATATCTATGAGATGTTTTGTGATGTTTATTCTCTTAGTTTGATTTTAAATGTTTGGAACTCTATATTATATGTATTGTTAATTGGTGAGTTATGTAATGGGTTAGCTTATGTATATTTATCTATATACTTATATTGTATGGAGTTGTGTGACCTTGAATAGTCTTTTATGAAGCTTATTTGATTTCTGCTATCGTGAGTTTTGGCATCATAAATTGATGACGGTGAAAGTATTGGATGACTATATGATTGTGATGTTTGTGGTTGTGATTGAAAGCTTATGGACAGTATTTGATGGAATGAATTGCCAAGGAAAGGTTATGAATTTTTGGGTAGGCCGACCAGGGAGCGGGAGGCTTCGGTATATAAATATCACCGTCGGGGACGAGGGGAGCCCGTTAGATACCCCGGGCGTTAGGAGGGATGTTGGTGCTTGCAGGAGGGTGCGGTATCTCCGGGATAGGAAATCAAAACCGTCGTGACAGGGGGTACTCAGTGAAAACACCTCCTAGGATACCCAAAGACTCAATGATTATATATATGTATTATGTTGACCCTTATTAGCGAGAATCAGATCATGAGAAATAGTGATGTGCAAGTCATTCCACAATTACCCAATTTGAGGACAAGAGGTCCATTGCTGCTTAGGTATGATCATGGCCATGTTATGAATTGTGATAATATGATGCTTTTGGATATGCATGAATGTATGTGTGATTTTAGTTCGCATTTGATTATGCATAACTGCATGTGTTTGGGGAAAACTCCTTCACTGAGTCAATGGATTCACCCCATGTTTAACATATCAGATGCAGGTATCTGCGAAGCAACTAGAAGTCTTGGTTGTCATGTGGACAATTTTTAATGGGTTGATACCCATAGTTTAAATGTATCTAGTTTTTAGCAGGAATTTATAATTTATGTTTTGTTTAGTTACTATGATGTTTTATATTCATTATCTTGATGTAATTAATGAATGTGATCTTTTATTTTGGATGAGGCGAATTCATGTATGCTGATAAGGCTGCGAATGGGAAAGAAGAGAATTTCCCTTTCGGCCGGTCATGGCTAAAAAATTCGGATCATGACAGAGTACCAACTAAAGTGACCGATTAATCACTTTCAAGTATGGGAACATCCAACTAAGGCAAGGCCTTATAAGCCTCGCGAAGGAAATTGGAGTCCCAAACAGTGAGTAGTTACATTATTGGTTACTCTAAAGGTCAAAGGGGTATGAATTTTTAATCCCAAGTTAAAGATACCTTGAGACAGGAGCCGAGTAGTTCTTCGAGGATATTGAGTTTGGAAGGAGATAAGGTTAGACATTATCTTTGAGAAAGAATTGGTTCTAATCCTTGAATCAGTTCATATAGTTGTTATTAGTCTAGCAAATTTGGATCATTGTGATGATATTGTTGTTATTCTTCCCATTCAAGATAAGAAAATTATTCCTGAAGGTCAAACTCAATACCCTCAAGAACTAGAGCATCAAGAGCCGATGCCTTTTGTCATGATCCAATAAAGAAATGATGAATACTACTTTGGATAATTACATAGTATTTCTCTAGGAACATAAGATAAATGGTATAATGGAAGCTGATTCTATCAACTCCCATCAAACCATATGACGTTTCTATTCGAAAAAGTGGATTGAAGGTATGAGTACAAGCTCAAGCTAGACAATAAGGTTTGAAACTTATCCTCTTGCCTGAAGGTTTTAAAGGGTAATATGAAGAGGTATAAGGTTTATCTAGTGGCAAAATGTTATACTCAAAAGAAAGGATTGCTTGTAAAGAGACATTCTCTTCAGTATCATTGGATGACTCTCTTAATGATAATCATGGCTCTCGTTGCTCATTATGATTTAGAGCTTCACAAGATGAATGTCAAGACGGTGTTTCTCAATGGCAACATTGATGAAACAAATGTATATAATGCAAACCGAGAAACTTTGTGGCGAAAGACATAGATGAGATGGTTTGCAAATTGACAGAATCTATCTATAGGCTAAAGAAGGCGTCTCGTTATTGATACCATGAGTCCCATCAAATTCGAACTCAGGGATTGGTGACTAAGTACCACTTCACAAATTAAACAACTATTTAGACTAAGAAATAAGTGTGAATAGATTTCAAGAAAATAAATCTTTTTGGATTTTCAAATATGTGAATGAATTTTCAGGAATTGGGTTACCACAAAGACTGTTTCTGCTTCTAAATTGACTACCCCTTTATTAATTATCAAAATGCTTTGAAAGTGAATTTATCCTAATATAGTTAATGTTCCCTCTCGAGATACAAAAATCGTGTCCAAATTAAGCAACTTCTACTCTCGTGGTAATTGAAATCAATTTGGACCCATTAAGGTTTGTGACAATTCAATGAACCCTCGAAGGACCGCTTCTAACTCGCATGATTTAAGTCCTAAGTTTAGCTTCTATAAATCCAATAACTAGGTTCACCTCTCAATTCATCCCTAGATATCTATGACATGCAAATAAGTGCGCACCAAATTCACAATTAATTAAAACGATATGAATCAAATCGAAATCAAAATGAAATTAATACAGGAAAACTTCAATTCATAATCATAAAACAAGTCTTAGATATAGTCTCAATTCCTAAAAATAAAGAAAACTACTCAGTCATAACAAAAGAAACAACAGCAAGAATAAAATAAAAGTAGAAAACTGTGTAGAAGCATGTCTTATATGGGGGGCTGGTGAGTCTTATAAGCAGTGTGTGTAACTCCCTGTTATATTCCTAATGGAATGCAAATTCAACCAATCTTCTTTTAACAGATTTAATCTTTAATTCAATTTCCAAATCCAGTTCTTATCTTTTTCTAATAGTGCAATTGCAATCCAAATCCAACTCCCTGACGTGCTCACTTTCCAATTCTCTTGTATGGACTTTCTCGTCAACCCCATTGAAATTGAAAACCTTTTTGCGTCACTGCTTCATTAGTAATTCAATTTGAATTCATTTATACGTGGGCCCCTTCAACTTGGATTTGAATTCAATTCAAGTTTCAATTGGTAGCTTACTTCCTGATTGCCTATACTTTACCATTGAAACCTTATATAAATTGGAAGTGGGCCACACTTTTATGGATTGAATTTCTCAAACTTGCACCTGGACCTGCTTTCTTGTCTCACGTTGGCAAGCCTATGGCTTCTCTTCAATTCTTATTCAATTGCAATCTTTCTTCTTGATACTTGAGACTTTCCTAAAAATCACAAAATGAAAAATATAAGAAAATCTTCTTAAAATCTAACTAAAATTGATTAAATATATAAATTAACTTTAAACAACAAAATAAACAAAGTCTAATTTGGGCTAAATCATGCATTCAACTCAACTTAGTTATTGAAATTCACTCTAAAATAATAGATAAAATATGATGAGCCAGCAAGTTATCAAAATACCCCAAACTTAAACTTTGTTTGTCCTCAAGTAAATAAAAATTCAAAAGACACCACTGACACAAAAACCAAAGAATTGACATCAAAATCAATAGACCAAAAATCATGTATGTCCCATTCTTGCCACACCATAACCACAAAAATCCAATTCAATTATGACTTCCTAAAATCAAAACAATCAACTTGTAAGATGCACTCGAAGGGGGCCAAAGAGAGAATCACACACCATGCAATCATCAATCAAAGTTTGGAAAATCCAGAGCTTAGCATCATTCATAACAATTCTTGGGTCTCCAAACCTCACAAAGGCAAATAAATCACTCAATCACTCAAGTGTCTAGGCTTGTGTTTCTCTCAAATGTCACTTATTAAGCACACACTCCATGAGTTTGATTTTTATCTCAATCACAAAATCACATAATTACATGCATGCAAGAGTCAAAAGAACTTGTCAAGGTTGTAATGGGGCCAAGGTGGAAGGTAGGTAAGAAAAGAGAATGAAAGCTAAGCAACCTAGGGATAAAGAGAGCATTGGAGCATTTTTTTTTCACAACCAATTTTCTTTTTTCAACACTTTCCAACCCCTTCACATTTTTGTATTTCTTCTCTATTATAATTTTCTTTTCTTTCTTTGAGAAATACATTTTTTTTCATCCCCTTCACATTTTTTACTATTCTTCTATTTTTTCCTCCTTTTCTACCTTCACAAAATTGCATGCCCAAATGTGCCCAAAAACTTGATGTGTGAAATCCGTAAATGTATGGTTTCGTTGTCAAGTAATAATTAAAACGGTAAGAAACGGAGTATCGAACTCAGGGATTGGTGACCAAGCACCACTTAACAAATTAAGCAACTATTTAAACTAAGAAATAAGTGTGAATAGATTTCAAGAAAATAAATAAATAATAAAAGAAAATAAATCTTTTTGGGTTTTCAAATATGCGAATAAATTTTCAAGAATTGGGTTACCACAAAGCATGTTTATGCTTCTAAATTGACTACCCCTTTATTAATTATCAAAATGCTTTGAAGGTGAATTTATCCTAATTTAGTTAATGTTCCCTCTTGAGACACAAAAATTGTGCCCAAATTAAGCAACTCCTACTCTTATGGTAATTGAAATCAATTTGGACCCATTAAGGTTTGTAACAATTCAATGAACCCTCGAAGGACCGCTTCTAACTCTCGTGATTTAAGTCTTAAGTTTAACTCCTATAGATCCAATAACTAGGTTAACCTATCAGTTCGTCCCTAGATATCTATGACATGCAAATAAGTGCGTACCAAATTCACAAGTAATTAAAACGATAGGAATCAAATCGAATGCAAATTGAAACTAACAAAGGGAAACTTCAATTGATAATCATAAAACAAGTCTTGGGCATTGCCCCAATTTTTAGAAATAAAGAAAACTACTCTGGCATAAGAAAAGAAAGAACAAGAAGAAAAAGAGAAAAAAAAAAGTAGAAAACTGGGTAGAAGCATGTCTTATATGCGGCGCTAGTGGGTCTTATAAGCAGTGTGCATAACTCCCCGTTATATTCCTAATGGAATGCTGCTAGTTATCAAAGGTGGCAACCCACCAATCAGGAAAAATTGTAGGAGCACAAATGAGTTAACGCCAAATTTTTCTTTCAAATAAATGGTGTAGCTTTTGTTGCCCAAAAATAGGAAAGAAACCAATTAAGGTTTGGTTGGCAAAAACGTGTAGGAAGGTTTTATTTTTATATAAATAGAGGCCTTCATCAGATGAAAAATTAATCCCACCAAGAGAGAGAAATACCAGAGAGAAACAAAAGCTTAGAAATAAAAGCTTGTGTGTGTTTGGGTATAATTGGGTTGTGGGTTGTGAGAGGTTGTGAGTGTTTTGTAAACACTTTGTATATTTCCCTTTCTAGTAAAATATCTGTAGCAGCCTGGAGACGTAGGCATAATTGGCCGAACTCCGTTATCAATTTTGTGTGTTACTGTTCCACATTTATTTCGCTTTTCACAAATCTGATTTAGGAAAATTGCATATTTTCCCAACAATTGGTATCAAGAGCTTCGGTGATTATTTCGGTCAATTTTTTACGAAGATATTATTCACATAAATAGTAAATTTTGTGAATAAGTGAACTTTGGTCGGCGACACCAAACCATCCACAGAGGTGTTCCAAAAACTCGGTGGTTCGTAAAAATTGTCAGAAACGATCCTGAGAAAGTCAGATTTGAGTGGGAGCAATGGCTGCAGATGAAGGAAAGGTGAAAATTGAGAAGTTCGATGGTGCGGACTTTGGCTTTTGGAAAATGCAGATTAAAGATTATCTGTATCAGAAAAAGCTATACCAACCTCTCTAAGAAAAGAAACCAGAGGGCATGAAGGATGAAGATTGGACTCTTCTTGACCGACAAGCCCTTGGAGTCATCCGATTGACGTTATCCCGCAATGTTGCTTTTAATATTGCAAAAGAAAAAACAACAGCGAGTCTTATGGCGGCTCTTTCCAGTATATATGAAAAGCCGATAGCCTCAAACAAAGTTCATTTGATGAGGCAGTTGTTCAATTTATGGATGACAGAAGGTGCATTAACGGCGCAACATCTCAATGAACTCAATACTGTCACAACCCAGTTGAGTTCAGTTGGAATTGAATTTGATGAAGAAGTACGAGCGTTGATACTTTTGTCTTCCCTACCAGAAAGTTGGAGTGCTACCGTCACGGCTGTGAGTAGCTCATCGGGAAGCAACAAGTTGAAATTCAACGATGTTCGTGATCTAGTTCTCAGTGAAGAGATCCGACGGAGAGAGTCAGGTGAATCCTCAACCTCTTCAGTATTACATACAGAGTCAAGAGGAAGGAGTTCAACCAAAGGAAATGGACGTGGTAAATCAAAGGACAGAAGGTTCAAGTCCAGAAATCATCATAGTTCCCAAAGCTCGAAGACTATCGAGTGTTGGAATTGTAGAAAGACCGGGCACGACAAAAATTAGTGCAAGAGTCCACCGAAGAATCATGAGGCTAAGGCAGAGGCAAATGTTACCTCCACTTCAAGAGAAAACGATGCTTTAATATGCTCTTTAGAGAGCAAGGAAGAATCTTGGGTGTTAGATTCTGGAGCATCCTTTCATGCCACTTCGCACAGAGAATTCTTCGAGAATTATGTTAGCGGATATCTTGGTAAAGTTTACCTTGGCAATGAATAATCTTGTGACATTATTGGCAAAGGTGTAGTGAAGATTAAGCTTAACAAGTCTGTATGGGAATTGAAAAATGTCAGACATATTCCAGACTTGAGAAAGAACTTAATCTCAGTAGGCCAGTTGGCCAGTGACGGCTACACAACAGTCTTCCACGGCGATAAATGGAAGATTTCAAAGGGTGTAATCATAGTTGCTCGTGGTAGTAAGAGTGGTACTCTCTACAAGACAGCAAGGGCAAGTCATTTGATTGCAATTGCTGCAAACAATGAAAATCTCAATCTATGGCATAAGAGACTTGGCCATATGAGTGAGAAAGGGATAAAGATTATGTATACAAAAGGTAAATTACCTGGTCTTCAGTCAGTGGAAATTGACATGTGTGAAGACTGCATACTTGGAAAGCAGAAAAGAGTCAACTTTAAGATAAGTAGAAGAACTACAAAGAATGAAAGATTTGAGCTTGTTCATTATGATGTTTGGGGACCAACGACCATCTCATCCATTGGTGGGAAACAATACTTCGTGACTTTTATCGATGATCACTCTAGGAAGGTATGGGTATACTTTCTGAAACGTAAGTCTGAAGTATTTGAGGCTTTCAAGATATGGAAAGCCATGTTAGAAAATGAGACTGGATTGAAGATCAAAAAGCTCAGAACCGACAATGGTGGTGAATATGTAGACACCAGATTTAAGAAGTTCTGCTTTGAGCATGGGATCAGAATGGAGAGATCCGTGCCGGGTACACCTCAACACACTGGTGTAGTTGACTGAAAGAGCCAGAAGCTTGCGTGTGCAGTCAAGCCTATCGAAGCAGTTTTGGGCAGAAGCAGTTAACACAACAGCTTACTTGATCAACTGAGGTCCATCGGTACCATTGGAGCACAAAATACCAGAAGAGGTCTGGAGCGGAAAAGAGGCAAAACTCTCACATCTTAGAGTTTTCGGTTGTGTAGCATATGTGCACATCAGTGATCAAGGTCGGAATAAACTTGATCCCAAATCAAAGAAATGCACTCTCATCGATTATGGCGAAGATGAGTTTGGCTACTGCCTTTGGGATGACGAAAACAAAAAGATGATCCGCAATAGAGATGTGATCTTTAATAAAAGAGTGATGTACAAGGACAGGCATAACACAAACACCAGCAACTCAGAACAGAGTGGGCCAGTGTATGCAGAGGTGGACGATGTCCCAGAAAGTCCTATAGTTAAGAGTCCTCAGTCAGAAGAATCAACTAAACAGAATAGCGAACAGCAGTTCGACACACCAACACCTCCTAGTCCAACTCCTGTATTGAGAAGGTCTTCTTGGCCTTATGTGCCTAATAGGAGATACATGAATTATATGTTGTTGACTGTTGGAGGGGAGTCTGAAAACTATGAGGAAGCATGTCAGACCATAGATGCCAGCAAGTGAGAGCTTGCCATGAAAGACAAGATGAAGTCTTTGATTTCCAATCGGACATGGGAACTAGCTGGGTTACCTATGGGAAAGAAGGCACTTCACAACAAATGGGTGTATCGGGTGAAGGAGGAGCATGATGGCTCCAAGAGATACAAAGGCCGACTAGTAGTCAAAGGATTCCAACAGAAGGAAGGAGTCGACTACACTGAAATTTTTGCTCCAGTTGTGAAGCTCAATACTATTAGGTCTGTGTTAAGTATTGTTGCCAGCGAAGAGCTCTACCCTAAGCAGTTGGACGTGAAGACCGCATTTCTTCACGAGACTTAGATGAGGAGATATCCATGCACCAACTTGAAGGTTTCTTAGAGAACGGGAAGGAGAATATGGTGTGTAGATTGAAGAAGAGCTTATATGGCCTAAAACAAGCCCTTAGCCAGTGGTACAGGAAGTTTGATGGCTTCATGCACAAGGAAGGTTTCCAGAAGTGTAATGCTGACCACTGTTGCTACTTCAAGAGATATAAGTCCAGTTATACCATTCTGCTACTTTATATCGATGATATGTTAGTAGCTGGTTCAGATATGGACAAAATCAAAAACTTGAAGATGTAGTTGTCAAAAGAGTTTGACATGAAGGATTTGGGTCCAGCAAAGAAGATCCTTGGAATGCAAATCACGAGAGATAAGCAAAAAGGAATTTTGCAGTTATCTCAGGCATAGTACATCAACCGTGTTTTGCAAAGATTTAACATGGGCGACGCCAAGCCGGTAAGCACACCTTTGGCTAGTCATTTTCGCCTATCCAAGGACCCGTCTCCTCAGACAGAGGAAGAAAGTGAATTCATGGCTCAGATTCCATATGCTTCAGCCATTAGAAGTTTGATGTACGTGATGGTCTGTACGAGGCCAGATATTGGCCATGCACTGGGAGTTGTAAGCAGGTTTATGTCAAATCCAAGTAAAGCTCATTGGGAAGCAGTCAAGTGGATTTTGAGGTATCGACGAGACACTACATAGCAGTGTTTGTACTTTGGTAAAGGAGAATTAAAAGTACAAGGTTACGTAGATGCAGACTTTGGAGGTGAAGTCGATCACCGAAGAAGTACCACATGTTACATGTTTACTATTGGAACTACAACTGTTAGTTGGATGTCGCAGATACAAAAAATTGTTGCTTTATCCACTACAGAGGCTGAGTATGTGGCAGTAACAGAAGCCAGTAACGAATTGATATGGCTTTAAGGATTGTTGACAGAGCTGCGATTTATCCAGGAGAAGAGTGTTTTGCATAGTGATAGTCAGAGTGCGATACATCTGGCAAAGAGTGTTTTGCATATTGATCTTCGTTATCACTTCATCAGGTCTCTCCTTGAGGATGAGGTGCTAACACTGAAGAAGATCCAAGGAAGTAAGAACCCAGCAGATATGTTAATAAAAGTGGTGACTATCGACAAACTAAAGTTATTTTCAATAACTTCAGTTGGCCTGCTAGAGTAACAAACCGGAGAAGGCTGCTGCATTGATCGAGGTGTGAAGACAGATTGAAATCGATCTTCAAGTGGGAGATCGTTAGTTAACAAAGGTGGCAACCCACCAATTAGGAGAAATTCTAGGAGCACAAATGAGTTGTTAACGCCAAATTTTTCTTTCAAATAAATGGTGCAGCTTTTGTTGCCCAAAAATAGGAAAGAAACCAATTGTGGTTTGTTTGACAAAAACGTGTAGAAAGGTTTTATTTCTATATAAATAGAGGCCTTCATCATATGAAAAATTAATCCCAACAAGTGAGAGAAATACCAGAGAGAAACAAAAGCTTATGTGTGTTTGGATATAATTGGGTTTTGGGTTGTGAGAGGTTGTAAGTGTTTTGTAAACACTTTGTATATTTCCTTTTTTAGTAAAATATCTGAAGCAACCTGGAGACGTAGGCATAATTAGCCGAACTCCGTTATCAATTTTGTGTGCTATTGTTCCACATTTATTTTGCTTTTCACAAATCTGATTTAGGAAAATTTCGTATTTTCCCAACAAATGCAAATTCCCTCTATCTTGCTGACCAATCTTCTTTTAACAGATTCAATTTTTAATTCAATTTCCAAATCCAGTTCCTATCTTTTTCTAATAGTGCAATTGCAATCCAAATCCAACTCCCTGACGTGCTCACTTCCCAATTCTCTTGTATGGACTTTCTCGTCAACCCCATTGAAATTGAAAACCTTTTTGCGTCACTGCTTCATTAGTAATTCAAATTGAATACATTTTTACGTGGGCCCCTTCAACTTGGATTTGAATTCAATTCAAGTTTCAATTGGTAGCTTACTTCCTGATTGCCCATACTTTACCATTGAAACCTTATGTAAATTGGAAGTGGGCCACACTTTTATGGATTGAATTTCTCAAACTTGCACCTGGACCTGCTTTCTTGTCTCACGTTGGCAAGCCTATGGCTTCTCTTCAATTCTTATTCAATTGCAATCTTTCTTCTTGATACTTGAGACTTTCCTAAAAATCACCAAATGAAAAATATAAGAAAATCTTCTTAAAATCTAACTAAAATTGATTAAATATATAAATTAACTTTAAACAACAAAATAAACAACGTCTAATTTGGGCTAAATCATGCATTCAACTCAACTTAGTTATTGAAATTCACTCTAAATAATAGATAAAATATGATAAGCCAGCAAGTTATCAAAATACCCCAAACTTAAACTTTGCTTGTTCTCAAGCAAACAAAAATTCAAAAGACACCACTAACACGAAAACCAAAGAATTGACATCAAAATCAATGGACCAAAAATCATGTATGTCCCACTTTTGTCACACTATAACCACAAAAATCCAATTCAATTATGCCTTCCTAAAATCAAAACAATCAACTTGTGAGATGCACTCAAAGGCGGCCAAAGAATGAACCACACACCATGCAATCATCAATCAAAGTTTGGAATATCCAGAGTATAGCATCATTCATGACAATTCTTGGGTCTCCAAACATCACAAAGGCAAATAAATCACTCAATCACTCAAGTGTCTAGGCTTGTGTTTCTCTCAAATGTCACTTATTAAGCACACACTCTATGAGTTTGATTTTTATCTCAATCACAAAATCACATAATTACATGCATGCAAGAGTCAAAAGGACTTGTCAAGGTTGTAATGGGGCCAAGGTGGAAGGTAGGTAAGAAAAGAGAATAAAAGCTAAGCACCCTAGAGATTAAGAGAGCATTGGAGCATTTTTTTTTTTCACAACCAATTTTTTTCAACACTTTCCAACCCCTTCACATTTTTGTATTTCTTCTCTATTATAATTTTCTTTTCTTTCTTTAAGAAATACATTTTTTCCCATCCCCTTCACATTTTTTACTATTCTCTTGTATTTTCCCTCCTTTTCTACCTTCACAAAATTGCATTCCCTAATGTGCCCAAAACTTTATGTGTGAAATCCGTAAGTGTATGGTTTCGTTGTTAAGTAAGAATTAAAACGGTAAAAAACTGAGTATCGAACTCAGGGATTGATGACCAAGTAACACTTCACAAATTAAACAACTATTTAGACTAAGAAATAAGTGTGAATAGATTTCAAGAAAATAAATAAATAATAAAATAAAATAAATCTTTTTGGGTTTTCAAATATGCGAATGAATTTCCAGGAAGTGGGCTATTACAAAGACTGTTTATGCTTCTAAACTGGCTATCCCTTTATTAATTATCAAAATGCTTTGAAGGTGAATTTATCCTAATATAGTTAATGTTCCCTCTCGAGACACAAAAACTGTGCCCAAATTAAGCAACTCCTACTCTCGTGGTAATTGAAATCAATTTGGACCTATTAAGGTTTGTGATAATTCAATGAACCCTCGAAGGACCGTTTCTAAATCTCGTGATTTAAGTCCTAAGTTTAACTCCTATAGATCTAATAACTGGGTTTACCTCTCAGTTCGTCCCTAGATAACTATGACATGCAAATAAGTGTGCACCAAATTCACAAGTAATTAAAACGATAGGAATCAAATCAAAAACAAAATGAAATTAACAACGGAAAACTTCAATTCATAATCATAAAATAAGTCTCGGGCATAGCCCCAATTCCTAGAAATAAAGAAAACTACAATTCCGAGATTTTTTTCCTTTTTTATGTATTTTGGTTTAGTTTATCTGATTTGGTGAATTTGGATATTGGGTTTCGTTACAATTTGTGTTTTTCTATTTATATTTTTTCTGTTTAGGCAGCTCTTGCACGCTTTGATGCTTTGGAGAATGACAACGCAGGATTTGAGATTGCAGATGCTAATAATGATGATTATGAAGCTTCTCTAGATGATGCAGATCAAGGTTTATTTTTTCCTATTTGTTTTTTCAAAAAAAAATTAATCGGTCCTTAAAATTGTTTTTTCTACGCTTTTGATTTAATTTGCTGAAAATTGAGAAGTGTATAAGTTATTGGGAAACAATTGAATGATACATGAACAATGTTTACCTTTTGACATATTATGAAAAAAGGATTCACTTTGTTGTGTTAATCTTAATGGGTTTGTTTTAAGGGTTTAATTGGCGTGCAACGTTAGTAATGACATAATATATAAGCCAGTGATTTACTTCGATTGATTAGTTATTTAACTACAAGAAATTTGCCATTCAGTTACAGGCAAAATCTGTCACTATATGTTTAAAATCCATAGGTATATGTAAAATTTACATTCACCTACAGTCGGTCCAACCGTCCATTATGAGTGACTTATAAAAACGGGAAATAACTGTCACTATAGGTTTTACCTACAATCCACATACATTTACCTATAGTTATATTTGACTGTCAATAGACTTTACTACGATCCATTCACCTTTACTTACGGTTCGACTGACACTAATACCGATACCTACAGTTTTAATGACCGTCACTAAAAATGTCTATAGGTATATGACAAATTTATTATAGTATTTGAATCACATCGAAATCTTTTCTGATTCGCTATATCAAAATATAGAACGCTTATGATATTATGATTTACTTTAACTTCTTATCTTAACTTTACTCTATTTATTTTGTTGCTTAGTTTATGAGAAAATTGGAGAAGAATGAAGGATGTATTCTGTGTTCTTATCATTCTTTGGGATAGAAATTCATGTAATACGTAAGACTTTCTTGCTCCAGGTTTTGCTCTTTCAATATTGTGTTTGGTTGCAAGGAAATCAGTGAAGATGAGAAAGTTGTTGACTATGTTTTATTTTTTTCTGACTTAATTTGTCTGTTTATGTTTTTTCTGTATTGGCCAATTTATTAATTTTCCTTTTTGTTTCCTTCGTCAGTGTGTTATGATTTATGAATCATTGGTGATTGCTCTGGTATAGGATTATGCTTTTAGCTTGGGTATAGGGTGCTAACCATGGTATTGTGCCCATGACTATTTTTAGGGAGTTGCAATATCCAATATGCTGCACTATTGGGCAGCCCTTTGTAATTTAACCCACTCTTGCTTTTTTGGTTTTAGAAGATACATTCTCTTCAACAGATTTAGCAATAAGGATTCAATCTACATGCTAGATGAATCAAATATTCAATGGAATCTTTTTTTTGTTTTTTGAAACAATATTCAATGGAATCTAAATAGAACAAGTTTGTAGCAATAAAATTGATCAATTCGAATCTGTTATTCATTCAATAACCACTCTTGGAATTTCCTTGAATGAAACCTATTGGAATACTTGATCACTCTCGATGGAGCACATTAGCTTGCTCCTATTAGGTAACTTGATTGGTCAATTGAGAGTAGTTTTGCTCATTGTCCTCTTCAAGGAATGAGCTTATTTCCACCTGTATTCCACTATTTCTTTTTTCTCCAGCATTTTAGTTCATCATTCTCTTAAGTATTAACTATTCAAGTATTAATTGCTTATTTTTATCTTGCCCTTTTTCATTCATTTCTTACATTTGACATAGACAATATAAACAATACCATTTCTTAATTAACAAGTCTCTGGATAACGATGTAATGAACAAAGGGTACAGGGTTCCTTAAGCTATTCAGTGAGTGCTAATTGAAATGTGTTTCCATTTTGGTTATATTTTGTCAAATAATTATTTTCTTTGGATTCATGATAGATCTTTAGACAAGCAAGTTTCTAATATTTTTTTGTTTTATTTCTTCTCAATGCAATATTTGATGTATTTTCTTCTTCATAATACAAATCTATCAAAATTTATAAATAAAAACACTTCTCATTCATATATTCTACATACATAACTTTTTTATGTATGGACACAAGTATATCGTTATGTATATTTCCCTAAATATGGTTTAAAATACACCATCCTACGTACTAATTTACCTATTAATTTTGACTTAAATTTTACAGAAATATATCTGGTTTGAGAATGGAAGAGGATGTTGTCACCCGCATGCTAGCCAAGGGCTTCATTTTGGGTAAATATGCATTAACTCATGCTACGGCCTTTGATGAAATGCATGCACCAGTTTACTTTCACGGGATCACGGCCACAGCAAAAGTTGATTCCATAATTAAGGATGTAATTGTAATTATATGTTGTCCAGCCTCATATGCTCTAAGAGTTTTTTTTTTTTTCATTACGTGTCACTGAAGTAATGAAAAATTATCAGGCCATTCATTGTAATAATATTTTTACTGTTATATCTAGCGTGAAGTACGCAATAAATGATATAGAGCAAGATTTTCTGACTAATGAAACATCTCCAAAGCTTATCATCGTAGCTGTTTCCATACATTGATTACCAAGCTCATTAGCAAATTCCTTCAAACAACAGTTAAGTAATTTATTCGTTAAATAGCAGATCATCGTTCACAGTTGAACTTATCACTATTGTGTTTTGTTGCAAGGAAAATTGGTGAAGATGAAAAAGTTGTTGACTATGTTTTATTTATTTTTATTTTTTCATTCTGATTTTCTGAACTTCGATTAATAAAATTAGTGATTTCTGAGTTCATTTGTCTGTTATGTTGCCAGGAAAATCAGTTTCTCATGTATCAACTTAAAATTACACTATTTATGTATTTGGGTCATGCATGAAATTCCATTTCTAAATTATCTAACACTAGAGGACGCTACTAAATCTATTTATATTGATCATTTCTCATTTATCCAGAATATTGTAAGAATTTGGATATGAATTAACTATCAATCATGCACAAAATATATACTCCCATCTTATTTTATAGTAACATCTTAATATTATGTCATTGTCAATTCACTAATACACTAAATTTTATTATGGCAAGTTCATCTTCTAAAAATATACTTTGTTAGGTGGGATTTCACTGTTGCAAAAGATAAAACTAAATTTTGGAAAATGGTAAAATATAATTTTTGACTCAAAAGATAAATAGGTTATATAATATTATTTCTTTAAAATATTTTATCTGTGAGATATTAATTGATATAAAGATATATTGGATATTTAGGTATAATCGAATTTATATCTGCAATAGAATAAATAATAGCATTTTTCAAATTACTCAAATGGTCAAAATAAAAATAAAATACTAAGGCAAATTTATCACTATATCACTGTTTCACTTTTTATTTTTCAAACTACCTCCGTTTCCAAATTATATATCAAACTACCACTATTTGAGAATTACATTTAGAAGTCGTTTTTGCCATCCACGACTTCTCAACCTCATTTTACAAAATTTTGTTGCTTTTGCCTTGGGAAGTCGGGTTTGCTAACCACGACTTCTCAAGCGGTTTTTATTTCTTTTTTCTTTTTTTATCTATTTTAAAATGCTATTGTATTAATTTGATTTTTTATGATAATTAGCTAAATTTATTATATTAATAAATTATATTAATTTTAAATTATTAATTTTATTAATACAATAATAACAATAAATAATACACTAATAGAAAATATTTAACATTTATTAAAAATAGAAACGGTGTAACGATACAAGTGAAATAACTGATCACCTTTCTGATGTTTTACTCGTCTAAGCAGACAAGTGAAACATCAGACAAGTGATCAGCAGATATTTCACTCGTCTGCCTATCATTTGTATGCTTAGACGAGTGAAACATCAGACAAGTGATAGGAAGACGAGTGAAACATCTGCTGATCACTTGTCTGATGTTTCACTCGTTTGCATTCACTCGTCTAAGCAGACGAGTGAAACATCAGACAAGTCATCAGCAGATGTTTCACTCGTCTGCTTATCACTTGTCTGCTTAGACGAGTGAAACATCAGATAAGTGATAGGCAGACGAGTGAAATAGCTGCTGATCACTTGTCTGATGTTTCACTCATCTAAACAGACAAGTGAAATAACTAATCACTTGTTAGATGTTTCACTCGTCTGCTTAGACAAGTGAAACATCAGACAAGTGATCAGCAGATGTTTCACTCGTCTGCCTATCACTTGTCTGATGTTTCACTCGTCTAAACATACAAGTGAAACAGTAGACAAGTGATCAGCAGATGTTTCATTCGTCTGCCTATCACTTGTCTGCTTAGACAAGTGAAACAAAAGACAAGTGATAGGCAGACGAGTGAAACGTTTACTTATCACTTGTCCAATGTTTCACTCGTCTAAGCAAACGAGTGAAACAACTGATCACTTGTCTGTTTCACTTGTCTGCTTAGACGAGTGAAACATCAGACAAGTGATCAGCTGTTTCACTTATCTGCTTAGACGAGTGAAACATCAGACAAGTGATAGGCAGAAGAGTGAAACATCTGCTGATCACTTGTCTGCTGTTTCACTTATCTGCTTAGACGAGTAAAACATCAGACAAGTGATAGGCAGACGAGTGAAACATCTGCTGATCACTTGTCTGATGTTTCACTTGTCTGCTTAGACGAGTGAAACATCAAGTGATCAGCAGTTTCACTTGTATCGTTATACCGTTTCTATTTTTAATCAATGTTAAATATTTTCTATTAGTGTATTATTTATTGTTATTATTGTATTAATAAAATTAATAATTTAAAATTAATATAATTTATTAATATAATTAATTTATCTAATTATCATAAATAATTAAATTAATATAATAACATTTCAAAATAAATAAAAAAAGAAAAAAATAAAAACCCCTTGAGAAGTCGTGGTTGGCAAACCTGACTTCCCAAGCGAGTTAACACAGAATTTTTTGAAAGCCATGTTGAGAAGTGGTGAATAGTGAAACCAATTTCTAAATGTAATTTCAAATAGTGATAGTTTAATATATAATTTAGAAATGATGATAGTTTAGAAAATAAAAAATGAAATAATGATATAATAATAAATTTATCAAACATCAACAAGAAAATGCCCACAACAACAAAAAAAAAAAAAAAAAAACGACGCAGCTGTCTTGCCGCTAGAATGTATAAAATTTATGATGATTGGAGTGGGGATTGTTCAATATATGGTTTCTTGTTTTTTTCTGAGATATTTTCTTGCCGTGTATAAAGCTGAAAACAGGCCAAGAGAACATAACTGCAGGGACCAGATTTCCCATGCAAACCGAATGATACACATATATACCATAGGCGATGGGATCTATACCCTGATGCACAAGTGACATTGACCTCACAAGCAATCAGCGATAATTGATGAACCAACTTAGGTCATGTTATAGATTATAAAAAAATGATTTTTACATAAAATAATTTAAAAATTAAATAAAAATCATTTTTTCATAATATGTAACAAAGATATTTATTGGATCGAAGGCTTACCACTAGGCCAAAAGCTATAACTGTTAGTCAGAACACAGCCCTTTCTACTTAACCGTAACAGTCAAAACGTCACGTGTCGACTGTGATTTGACCCCACTTGGGCCTCCGCCACGGGACAATTGATGCCACAACCTGACAACAATCTCTCCCTCAACAATTGTTCCTGCTGGGAATCGAACACGTGACCTTGGCTCTGATACCAATTGTTGGATCAAGCGTCTATCACTAGGCCAAAAGCTATAGCTGTTAGTCAGGACACAACCCTTTCTACTTAATCGTAACAGCCCAAACGTCACGTGTCAACTGTGACTTGACCCCACTTGAGTCTCTGCCACGAGACAATTGATGTCACAACCCGGCAACAATATTTTCTTTCTCCTCTATAGAATCAGATTTTAGTGAGAAGATAAATGAAATAACTTCTCATTTTAGTCCTAAAAATGATTTTTTTTTTAAAAATGATTTCCTAAATAATCTTAAACAAACACAATTAAAATCATTAAAAATGATTTTTATGATCAAATAATTTAAAACAAACGCACTCGTAATTACCTCTGCTACATAATAGATTATAGATGCAATAGGTGAAAAATAAGGGATTAATATTTTTTATTTAGAAGGTTTATGCATATGTATGAAGAGTTTAATTGCTATATACTGACAGTGTAAAACATTTTTACACAGATATCTAATTATAAATTGCCATATCAATAAAAAAATTGACTTTTTTCCTAATTACCTTAAAAGTCATCCATATCATGATTGGTGATTGATTGTCTATATAAAAATATTTTACATTATCAATGCATAGAAATTAAACTCATGTATGAATGGATCTCAAACCTCATATTTTTTCTCCTAAAACAAGTTCCAAATTTTTCTTCAATGATAATTATTACTTTTTATTTATTATATATTA
Source organism: Ammopiptanthus mongolicus (assembly GCA_039655645.1). NCBI lineage: Eukaryota > Viridiplantae > Streptophyta > Magnoliopsida > Fabales > Fabaceae > Ammopiptanthus > Ammopiptanthus mongolicus. The sequence goes on along the minus strand of CM077351.1, from coordinate 16,921,931 downwards.
TAACCCTAACTATCAATTGTTTTCGTAATAATTTTATTGTTCTTATAAAAATAATATTATAAATTACAAATTAATTATCAATAATATCTATATATCATATATATTCCTCGTTAAATTTTTAGAATCTCATTAATATTTCAATTCTATTTACATTCAAAAATTATTTCAAGTAACCATTTTAGAATTTCTAAATATTTTATTTTCAAATTATTTATCATTTCCTCATCATTTCAAATTTTTTTCCATTTTGGTTCAGTTAATCGATCTGTTTCATTATAGAGTTTCATCTTTTCATATTAAATATTATATATTAAATAACATTATTTAGAAATTATTAAATATAAATTATGCTATTCCACCAAAAAAATAAAAATTATGCTAATTTTTTAAATAAAAAATTGGAATAATAAAATAAAAAGGAAAACAATACTAGAATGTATATATTGATGAGAAAAAAGATAAATCAAAATTAACAATAGCATATAGTAAAATTATTATTTTAAAGAATGTAATATTGATAAAAGAAAGATTAATTACTTACAAGTTATCTTTCAAAATTCCTACGAAAAGTTTTGGATACTTTATGATTTTAAACTTTTAAATAAAAATAATATCATAAATTATATAGTTCGTTTATTTTATTTAGAAAAAAACTGGTACTCCAAGATAAATTATCCTAACGTGTACCAATAACGTCAGTATAGTTGGTTTTTTTTTCTGGTAAGTAGTCAGCATAATTGATATGTAGCTGGATTCCTTTGGTATTTTGTTGGATTTGATTTTTTTAAAGTGAGAAAATTTTTAAAATGAGAAATTAAGGATCTATCTATTCTTGATTTGATAAATACATAAACATTTTAACCCATTAAAAATGATTCAAAAATAAATACATTATTACTTTCTCATTTTAAAATTTTTTTCATTTTAGAGGAACTAATTTCAATTTTGTTAGGTGTTTCATTTGTAACGTATGTATGGAAGATAGTTTGTTTTTCTCCGCTTGGAAACTCCGATTATCGGATGGAGAACCCTTAATCACCCCAAAATTATCCACTCGTGGCCTTTTGACTTCTGGTGCTTTCTATCTATTAAGTTAATATTCTTGTGAAGTGTATTGGCACATAAATATATATATTTATAATGGAACGAAGATTTCAGATAGTGACTTCCAACGTAAACAGGATAGGAAGGCGTTGCAATTTCCACTAGGTAATGAATTTCGTAAGAAAGACGACACGCAAGGGCTTGGGAATTGCCCACTACACCGTTGAAATGCTTACGCCCAATTATACATAGTTCACACTCTTACCTTAAAACTGGGATTTGCTGCTGTAAATTGAATGAAGTTTTAAAATGGGAAAGTAATGAGTTATTTATTATTGATTTGATTCAATATATAAAAATTTTAATTTATTAAATAATTTAAGGGTATAAATCACTTACTTTCTCATTTTATAACTCTATTAATTTTAGAGGAGACAAATTCTTAAAATTAACATAAGACATGTTACCAAAGAAAAAAATTGATTAAATTCATAATTTGATCCCTGAAATTATAATATCGTATCAATATCGTTTCTAACATTATCAAAATTCCAAAAAATGTTCCGAAAGTTATCAAAAGTTAATCAATCTTGTGAAATTGAGGATTTACTAAAAAAAAAATCCTATTTTGAAATTAAGATAGGTCACTTCAAATTAGTAAAATTTAAGATAATGTTAACAAAGTATAAAATTAAAATTTTAAAAAACGTAAAAATTTAAATAAAACCGTATTTTGAAATTGATAAAGGACGATAAAAATTAGTAAATAAATTTAGGACATTATTATGATACCTTTGGAAAGTAAAAGGTTTGTGTATCTTATATGTCCAACTAAAATGTATCATTTTAATTAAATGAGTCATGAATATCACATAAGATTAAGTTCTCATCATTTGATTGGATCACATAAATAAGGATATGATAGCTAATGGTGCCATACAAGCTTCCTTAAATTTAAGATAAGTTAAAAAAGATTAGATTAGCGCGTACATTCTTTGAAGTTCAGAGCATCTTAGCGAGTTTCTCGAACGTGTTGGCGCGACGAGGAGTCCAATATGGGATTGCGTCTTTGGCGACAACCACCACACCAACCACGGTGGCAAATCCTGTTGGGTTTGGGGCACAGGCACGAATCAAGGAGAGGTGGTTTCTGGATCTTCGGCGCTGGAATATTGTCGAAAAATTCGTCGGCGTTCTGAGACCTCGCTGCTATGCCGGACTGGGTGTGATTGGGTTGATTTGAGTGTGAGTTAAGCAGAGTGAAAAAATGGATAAGAAAGGGAAGACGGGGAGGGCGGTGCGAAGAAAAACCAGAGGGGAAAGGGATAGACATTTAGAGAAAAAATAAAAATAAAATAAAATAAAGGGGGGGTGAGAGAGTTAATAGTGAGGTGAGAAAATTAAAGGTCTTTTTTTTTATTAATAAATTACAATTCACCCTTACCAACATATGATTGGTCCGAGTGATAAAGGACTCAGGCACCTTAAGCAATTAGTCAGGGGTTTGAATTCTAATTCTTGTGTATGAAAAAAAACCTAATTGGGAGGGGAGAATCCAACTTGTATGTCTAACAGGTTCTCCGATACTACGTACTTGTATCATGGTTATAAAAAAATTACAATTCTCCATCTACTCCTAGCCAAAACAAAAAAAAAAGGCTGAGTATTCTCCAACGGTACAACCCTACTAGTAGAGCTGTCAAAGAGAGCCAACCTGGCTCACCCGAGTTGGCTCACCACGGGTTGGGACAAAAGTGAGTCGGGCCGGGTTGGCTCACTTTTTCGATGCCAATAAATAACCAACTCGGCTCGACCCACCACGAGTTGGTGAGTTAAACGGGTTGGCTCACTTAGAATTAAAAAAAAAAACAAAAAACAAAAAAATTAAATAGAAAGGACAGTAACAACCCCTATTAAAAACTTAAAATGCACATTCAACACTTAAGAGCCCCTAAGTCCAAAATTAAAGAAACACTAACAGCAACACATTCAACTAACTATTACAAGTCTAATGATCATTTCCAATTAAAAACATAGCAAAACCACTCTAGTAGAAATTACAATTTCTTTAGGAACCACAATCAAAGATTTAAAGGGAGATGAAATGTTATAAAACGAAACCCTAAAAATTTAAAATGCAACCAACAAACCTTGTCGCCGGAGCTGTGGAGAGGGAAAACAGAACTGAACGGAGAAGGAACGATGGTCGGAGCTGCCACGCACAGGGAGTCGGATGGCGCTCCTTCTTGCTTCTCTGTCAGCGACGCGTTCCTTCTCACAGGGAGATTAGCTTTTCAGGCCGTGCGTTCGATCTCAGGCGATGGCGTTCCTTTCCAGGCGGTGACGCTCCTTTTCGGCGGCGACGTTCCTCTCTTCTTTGTGATTAGGTCAAGGAGTTGGTGGCTTGGTGTTGGTGAGTGAACACGGATTGGCTTAATGACTTCCCATATAGGCTGAAGTGTGGCATGGGTTGGGTAAAGAAAAGTAGGTTGGGATTGTGTTTGATAACTTGATTTGGTCATTTGGGAGAAGGGGAAAAAAAAAAGAGTGGACCCGTGAGCCAACTCAGCTCACCAAGGGTTCAACCCGACCAACCCGTGGGTTAGGTGAGCCGGATCAAAATAACCCCAAAGTGAGACTGTTTTTTTGCAACCCAACCCACCGGTGAGCCGGGTTGGGTCGGGTTGGCTCACGGGTTATAACCCATATTAACAACTCTACGGCTACTAGTTCTGTTCACCTATTGATCGTACATTCCGTTGCAGCATAATAGTTTAGTTTTGGTCACAAAGATTTTATTTTAGGGGTTACTTCGGGGCACCGTGCCCTTAATAATAAAATTAATAGAAATCAATTATAAATAAAATAACAATATAATAATATGATTAACTGAAGAAATTGATATGAAATACAAAGAATTAGGAATTTTATTAGAAGAAATTAATAAAAATATAATTCTATTAATAGAAAATACTAATAAAATTTCAAAGTATACTTACAATAGGATACAAAAGGTCAAAGTGAAATAACTAATATAAAAGAAACATTAAATAACATAAGTAAAGGAAAAGAAATAGATGAAAATGAAAATATTAGAAAAATTAAAGAAATCATTCAACAGTTAGAAAAACTTTTAGAAGATGAAGAAAATAATAAATGTATAACAAAAAGAGAATTAGAAGAATTACTAGCAAAGCCAAGAGAATTAAAAAAGGTAGTAATAAAACAAGAATATAACATTGAACCTTCATAAGTATTAGAATCAGTAACCTCATGGAGAGGATAAAAGATAAATATATGGAAACAATAAAGAAATCAACTGATATAGAAGAAATTCAACAATTATTAGAACAATTAAAAATAGTTAAAGAAGAAAATAATCAAATACAAAAAATAAAACAAATTGAAACAACCAAGGAAAACAAAGAAAATGAAGAAGTAGTATTAAATTATAGTTCTTCTTTAGAATCCGATTACAATGAAATACGTATGGAGAAAGGAGAAACAAGTAATTTAAAACCCAAAAGAAAATGGGAAGAATATTGGAATCCTCACGGAGAATCTTGGATAAATATGAGCAACAAACAATATATAATAACGGATATTCAAGAAAAAATAATAGATGGACAAAAATCCAAGATGAGTTTAAACCTCATTATGAATCAATTAAAACAGGAAATATATTAAATATTGATTGCGCAAGAAATAAAGAAGAAATACTTATGCAATGGACTAATGAGATAACATTATCAATTGCAACAGATGAAAAATTTAGTGGTTTAAATCTATTGGATGTTAAAAAATTTCTAATTTATAAAACAGCAGGAAATGTACAAAATTTTTTTAATGGGAATAAAAGAAAAAGCTGGCAACAATATACAAGATCTGTAAAAGACAATCAAGAATTTGCTAGAGTAATTATGAATTCAACCTATCAAGAATTTAGAGGATATAATATTCTAGAACACAGTGTAGAAACAAATATATTTTTACATGAGAAAGCCAAAGCACACCTAAATAGAGTCCAGATATGTAATATGTGTGAAGTAGAAAGTTTTATTTATAAATACTAAAAATACTATTATCAATTAAATATGGAAACAAAAGTGACATATATATAAATCTTTATAGATAAGCTTCCATATCCACTTCATTCTAAAATAAAAACTATTTGGCAGATGAAACCAAATGAAACTGCCAATACCCTTAGAGGAATTATTCAAATTTTATATCAGGAACTTAGAGAGCAATGTTTAAATAAAGAAACAATAAGACAACTAAATAGAGGAAGAAATACAATCTGTTGTGATATACCAGAACTCGAGCAACTAGGAAATTATGGATGTAAACAACTAACGAAAATTAGAAAATATTATAGGAAAAAACCTAAATTAAAAAAGACTTATCCAAAGAAAAGAGCATATAAAAATACTAGGAAAAAATATTTTCGAAGAAGACAAACACCTAGAAAATATTGTCCGAAAGGGAAAAAGAAATGTGTATGTTGGATATGCAATATATGCAAACGAACGCCCTCAAAGGAAGGATAAAGATTTTAAGGAAAAATCAAAAATAATAAAAAGAGTATATAAAATATATAACTTAGAACCATTAGAAGAAGAAATAATTAAGTAACACTGAAGAAAGTATATATGAATATTCAGAAAATGAACTATCTTCAGAAGAAACGGAATCTGAATAGTACTTATATCAAAGTGATAATAGAAAAAAGTAACAGAAAAAATGAAGTCTATATAGATACATGGGCAAGTATTTGCCTTGCAACAAAAGCATTAGTTGAGAAATGGGAAAAATTAGAAAAACCATTAAAGATACAAATAACGGATGGATCTATACATCCTCTATATTGGGTAGCAAAGACAATAACCTTAGAAATACAAAATAAATTAGGCTAAATACCACTTTTGGTCTCTTATCTTTTTTTTAATTTTCGTTTTGGTCCCTCTTTTATTATTATTTTGGATTTGATCCCTTATCTTTATTTTTGGTTTCAATATGGTCTTTTCGCTTTAAATTGTGATATGGAGAGGACCACATTGATATAACTTTTGTCAAATAAGAGACCATTTCGAAACAAAAAAAGTAAAAGAGTGACCATATCGGAACAAAAAAAGGGACCACATAGATTTAATTTTTGCAAAAGAAGGGACCATTTTGACACAAAAAATAAAAAAGGGACCATATTGGTATGACTTTGCAAAATAAGGGACCAAATGAAAAAAAATAATAACTAAGGGACCAAAACGAAAAATAAAATAAAGATAAGGGACCAAAAGTGGTATTTAGCCAATAAATTATTTATAGTACCTACAATATATCAACAAGATACTAGTTTAGATAAGATAATAGGAAATAATTTTCTACGATTATATTCTCCATTTTGTCAATACTTAGAATATATCACTCTCAAGACATCATATATTCGAAATAAACAATTAAGAGAAATAATTAAAATCCCCATTATCCATTATTCTGAATGCATTTATTTTAAGAAACAATCAGAGTTTAGCAAACTGAACCGTGGTGAATTAGTTACAATTATCTGTTAAAAAATTCGCTATGAGTTAATTAATTTAGAATCAGGAAGAAGAATTCCAGCATATATAGAAGAACTTCTTGATAAAGTATGTAGTGAAAATCCTTTAAACCAAAAATCAATAATAAAAATTTAGAATTAGTAAAACTAAAATTAAAAGATCCAACTAAAGAAGTAAAATGCAAACCTATGATTTATACAAAACAAGATAGAGATGAATTTGCAGAAGATATTAAGCAAATGTGTGAAAAAGGATTAATAAGACCATAAAAAAGTAAGCATTTGGCTCCAGCATTTTATGTAGAAAATCATGACGAAATAAAAAGAGGAAAGAGAAGGATGATAATTAATTATAAGCAAATGAATGATGCAATGGAAGAAAATGCATATTATCTTCCAAGAAAGGATTTAATTATTGAAAGGGTAAGAAATATGAACTGGTTTAGTACATTTGATTAATTGCAAATCAGGATTTTATCAGATAAGATTATCTGAGGAATCTAAGGCATGAACAACATTCAGTTGTCCTCAAGGTCAATATGAATAAAATGTACTTCCTATGAGAATGAAACAATCACCAGGAATTTTTCAACGAAGAATGGATTCCATACTCAAAGAATTCAAGGATTTTTGCCTTATTTACATTGATGATATATTAGTTTTTACTAATAAAGACTTAGAAGATCACTTTAATAACATTGCAATAGTTCTTAACCGATGTTTACAACATGGAGTAGTCTTAAGTAAGAAAAAAGCTATCTTAGCTCAAAATAAAGTTAATTATTTAGGATTAGAAATTGAGAAAGGAAAAATATAATGCAAAAGCATGTTTTAAAAAAACTTCAAAATTTTCCAACCAAACTAAAGGATAAAAAGGAATTACAAAGATTTCTTGGCTTACTAACTTATATTTCTAATGAAGATTTTATAAAGAATCTTGCATCAGAAAGAAAGATATTTCAACAAAAATTAAAGAAGGATGCCCTCTGGTCTTAGACAGAGGAGGATGAAGCAATTATTACTAAATTAAAATACTTATGTCAAAATCTTCCGAAATTATATCACCCATCTGATGAGGACTTAATTATTATCGAGACTGATGTCTCGAATGAATGTTAGGGAGGAGTTATGAAAGCAAAACCCCCTGGACAGAAGAAAGAATTACTGTGTCGATACATGTCTGGAACCTTTTCAGATAGTGAAATTAATTATCCTACTCATGAAAAAGAAACACTGGCAATAATTCGAATGTTAGAAAAACATCGAATTTACGTGTTTGATAAAGAATTTATAGTTATAACATATTCTACTTATGTTGCAGGTTTCAAGAATATCAACCACAAAGGCACATATAAGCAAGGAAGATTAATTAGATGGCAGATGAAATTAGCCGAATATAATTACTCAATGCCACATATTAAAGGTGAAAAGAATGTTCTTGCCGATATTTTATCAAGAGAATGAAGCGAAGCATAGTGGAAATGTTGAAAAAGCAATTGGATCTTAAGGAAGCATTGAGAGCCCAGAAGTTGAAGAAATTAGAGCTGATTGATGCAGACCTTAAAGTACTAAGGCTACAACTTGATACAGAAAGTTTCCTTGAAAAAACAATCCCAAAAGAAGTCAAGCAACAAACCAAGGAAGAAAATCAGAAATGGTACTCAATTTTTAATGGACCATTTCCAGGAATTTATGACGATTGGTTCAAAGCAGCACCACATTGCCAAAAGATTTCAGGAATTATGCATAAATCCTAACCATCCAGAGAAGAAGCAGAGAAAGCATTAAAAGAATACCAGGAAGTAGAAAGAGTGAAAAAGGGGAAAGAGATTTACCTTGGTGCAAGAACTTTCTCAGAAACAACAAAACTTAAATCTGAAGCAAAAACATCAATGAAAATCCTAGGGAAGATCCCTTTTCTCCCTAGATAATTACCAAATCGTTACTAGCAAAGAGCATGAACTTCAAGTCCAATTTTCCAATGAAGAATTTAATGAAAATCTCAAAAAACTTATACACTAGATTGATAAGGAGAAAATCAATTGTTTCTCTATGGTTGATAGGAAATTATTCGGAACAAAAGCAGTAATTACTCTAGGAGCCCCACAGATATTAGCATTCAATATGTTCCAATTTGGACTTATTGAATGTCTCTATTTTTTTTAACATCTTGAAGAAATTAGTTTGTTCACATACTATTTCAAAGAAGCAATTTAGATGTTTAAAAGAAATGTAGCCGAGGAAAGATCAATTTTCCTAAAATTCTACTCGGCTTATCCAGATTTTGTCACTAGACAACTAGCAAAACACTTGATCTTCATTGGAGTAAGTAATAATAATTTTCCTCTAATGGATGAGCTCAGAGGGGTTGATTATGAAGAGGATCAAATTACTGTGTTCATTACGAATCAATTAGCAAGCATCTTCTCCCAGTGCCAGTCAATAGGGAAGGATTCTTGTATTAAAACATTATACAAGGGACCATATACTTTGCTGCTCAGCAAGACAAGCGGAAAAATAATTAAGGAAAAAGATCTATCCCTATTAACTAGTTATGAACTGCCTTTTTATGCACTGGAAGGACCAGCAATGAATTATCGCACAGCTATCCTCGACAAATTATTCGCAATGATAAAGCAAAATGGAAATCATGCATGTGAAAGGTGTGCAAAGCAAGCCCCACCGAATGCAATAATGACTGTCGGCAAGAAGATAAGGACTCAGACGAAGTAATAATCGAAGAATGACGTAAGCCCTTACGTCACCATGTAGAATTATTGTAAGCTGACGAAAGCACTTATGTAATCTAGGGATATTTGTGTAAATGTGTCTAAGTCCCCTAGGTGTATAAATAAGCCCTCTTATGCTGAGGCAAAGCAGATTTTTTTTATTAGAAAAAATTCTCAGTTGAGAGTTTTTCTCTATAGAGAGAAAATCTGCTAGTCTCCTCATAGGAAACTAGTCAGGCATCTGCGAGTGTCTAACCACTTTTGTAATATTTTCCCTCATCAATAAAATTACTTCTCCACTTACAAGACCTCCCGATACACTTACCAATTCTAGTTTATTTTAATTATTCTGCGGAAGCAGCAGTGGGCAAGGAAAAGACTGACTTTTAAGAACTTCAATTAGGTATGTTTGCTTAACTACTCTATATCACTATTACTAGCTTTATCATCTAGAATTAGTTAGCAGAAATACTATGTCTGAAATAACAACGGAAAGTGAAAAGATAGATAATAATGATAGAAAACATCTTCAAATCACTCAGGAAGATGAAAACTATGAAGGAAGTATTTTAATAAATCCAAGGTTATTCCAAAAAATACAAAAAGAAGATTTGGATTTAGCAAAAACTGCAAATATGAAAGGCAAAGAAAAACTTGGAGGAATAATGAGGAGATTTACTCAGAAAGAAAATATTATATATTACGAGAAAATAATTAATGAAACACCAATAGATATAACAGAGGCTTAAGGAAATACTTGTATACAACTATTAAATATGAAAAGACTTGCAGAACTAAAACAGGGTCAGAAGAAGGAAGATCATAGGAGAAAAATATGATATATTCACATCGGAGCTATACAAATACTAATCAAAGCAACTTTTCAAGAAGGAATAAATTCGCCTATAGAATTAATATTAAAAGATGAAAGAATAACTGATTCAAGAGATAAGATATTAGGAGTAATAGAAGGAAATTTAGCTTATGTAAAACTAAAATTTGAAATTCATCCAAACATTGGAATACCTTTAAACACTCAAAAACTAGACCAATCATTAACTCTACAAAACAAATTCTTAAGAGGAAATCTAATGAGACCAGGGGATAAATATTTTCGATAACATATTGTGTTAACTATGCATTAACTAATTCACGGCATAGTATTACTTTTAGAAATAATGATAGAATAGATGTCTCAAGTTTATTCAAAAAAATAGGACAAATTTATTATCCAAAAAGAAATGAAATAACAAAGTTAAAAACATTTATAAAGAGATTAGGATCATTAAGAATGAATCAAATACAAAAAACAATTAGTTTTTCGGAACCAGAAAGAACTAAAGATGATAATGATATCAATAAATTAGTAAATCAAGTTAATGATTTAACGCTATATTTAAAAAATTGAATATGAATTATTTGAATTATTGAAATTATTTGTGCTCAATTATAGACCCAATTATTTGGTATCAGAGCTATCAGGGGAAATCCTTGATAATAAGTTAGAAAATGAGCTAAGACTTAAAAAAATTTCGAAAAGAAAAAATTAGAATCCTTAAGAAAATTATTAAATGATTATGAATGCTTACAAAATATTTATGAGAATAAAGAAGAACTTGATATTAAAAGGTTATTTAAGGAACAGGTAGAAGAAAGTCTGTTTCGAAGAGAAAATAGATTTATTCAATTTGAAAATCAATTAAGGAATATAGAAAATTTGAATGAAAGTATATCTAAAAGATTTAGAATTACATATGTAACGACAAATAATTACAATCACGGAAGGAATTAGTATTTTTCATTGTAAGATTACGGGTTATGAAATATCTCACGATAAAAAGTAAACATCCAGAAAGAGATTTATCTAGGAAACAAAACCGTGAAAATAAAGAAATAATCTACATAAAGAAAAACAAAGGTTAATCCAAATTATTAGTTATGAATCTAAGAGAAGAAAAAATAACTAATTAAAAAAAACAATATTTTAATATAAAAATGCACCATACCCTCCAAATATGGAAGGCACGGGAGCAACTCCCTTTAAATTTTAGATTTAAACTAGAAACACGGTTCCAAATACTGCCACGTGTGAGTCATAGTTTCACTAATAATAAGTAATAACTAAAGTGCCACGCACTGCACTTTCCCACTTCCGTGTTTCCCTATAACTAGGAAGGTCGTTCTTTCGTTTGTAACCACTTGAATCAAAGCCAAAACACCAAAACCAAAACCTTTGAACTATTTTTTCATTAAAAAAAAACTAGACATGGACTCCGGCTGTGGACGCGACGGCGCCACCGGCGAAAACGGCGGAAGGGAACTGCTTCTGGAGGAAGAGGCTGCCAACGCTGCTTCGTGGAGACTCAATGTGAAGGAGTTTCATCTGCCACGTCAAACTCATCATGATCATAATCATCATCAACAACGTTCATTCCCTTTTCGTGCTCTTCTCCGAAAACCCAGTGAGCCATTCTTCACCCTTTTTCTCTTTTTCTTCTCTTCAACGTCGTCTAAAGTTAATTTCTATTTTTGTGTAAAAGGGTGGTAGTATGTTTCTTTTTTTAGTGGTGATCGAGGTGTTGAATTCTGCAAAATCATAATCATCAAGCCATTCTTTTTCACTTTCTATTTTCTTGAATGTATAAAGTCTCTTCTTTTTATTTTATTTTATTTTATAATAATGGGTTTGTTTTAATGTGTTATATTGTGTTAACCCATTCTTTACCCTTTTCCACTTTTTGCTCTCTCGAATATCCAAAGTTTCTATTTTGTGTAATGGGATTGTTTTGTTATATGCATGCCGTGATCGATGTGTTCAATCGTGTAAACTCAGTAAATAATAAGTAGTACTTTAATTAGAGGATTGAGTTAAAAAATTATATTTTTTTAAAAAAAAATTAGGGTAAATTAATATTCAAATGTTGATAACATAAAAAAATTGGACCAGTATGCATATCTTCCCAAATTATTAATCATTCTATTCTATGCTTGTCAATCGACCTCTCAAGAAAACCAAACAAAAAAAGAAGGGTTCCATTAAGAAGTCAATTTGCAAGAAACCAACTTTTTCTGTCATACCAAAAATAAAATACAGGTGGGAAGTCGGTCGAGGAAGGACTAACTAACTTCCCAAAAGGGCCCAAATGCAAAAAGCTGAATTCAATAAATAAACATGTCACAGAAGCAATTCAGTAATTTTTTTGTGTGCATTATTTTGATGTTTTTGCCAAAACTTTTACATGCAAAAAAGTTCACAGATCAACCTAACTGAATACCTCATAATTGAACTACCCTCGCCCCTGACTCTCCGTGGTGATTGTTGAGTACTTGTGCAAATAGAAGAAGTCAGTGCAGAGGCACTATTAGTCTTTGTTTGTTGTTTATTGTAGTCATGATGGGAATCTTAATTTGCATAAAGAAAGAGCCTTTTATCGTGGTATGCCGACATGCCATATTGGTGCTACTTTTTGATTTTTTTTTTTTTTAGTACATACTTTTTGATATTGGTATCATTTCATTCGTTAGATCAGAAGTAGATGATGATTGATATATTGATAATGATCAAACCTTTTCATATATTTTTTTTTTATGTTACTATTTCCAAGCCTTTTCATAATGATCAAGCCCTTGTTTGATTCCATATTCAAAGCTTAATATGCATGGATCTAATTTTTGCCCTTCAATACTATCTGATAAGGTAAGAAACTGGAGCGTAGCTGCTTTTGAATCAGCCTTTGATACCCTTTAATTTCTTTCCTTAATTAAAGGTAAAAAAAATGATCGTTAACTTAAGTACCTAACAAAAGTTGACTTAACAAAAGTTGACGGTGTATTACAGTTAATAGCACACGTGTGATCGTGCTAATTCGGTTTATCTTCTGAATGGCTTGCATTCTCTATTGTCTGCTACCTAATACTGCTTATTCAACATATTTTGTTACTTGCATGCGTGGCTTCCTAAATCTAGTTTCTGAAGTGGTTTGATTTCTTCTTAGGAAGTTTTTGGTCAGGGACGAAACCAAGCATTTTACTTTTAAGCATGACCCATGTCCCCTTCCTGCTCAATGTATTTTTATAAAAGCAGAAAACTTAGGTGCGGTTTAATAGATGTTTGCGGTACTTTTTTGTAATGAAAAGAAGACATGTGTAATAACTCCTCATCAATGAAAATATAAAATATATAACAATTATTATACATGTCTTATTCTCATTCGAAAACAACACCACAAGCACCTATAGACTAGTACTTAAATTTGTCCTTTATAAAATTAGTTATATACACCTTATCAAAATATTTGATATATATATATATATATATATATATATAGAGAGAGAGAGAGAGAGAGAGAGAGAGAGAGAGAGAGAGAGAGATATTTTATATGTTTAGAAATTTAGTCCCCCTTAATGTTTTCTGGATGTTTTGGCATGCAACGTTGCCTTCTTACTGTTTACTCTATAATTCCACTGTTTGGTGTGTATTTAATTATTTATATATATCCAAAAAAATTGTTTTAGGGAAGCAACGCAAGGTGGCAGAATATTACAAGAAACAGGAGAGGCTCCTTGAAGGATTTAGTGAGATGGAGATAATGACTGAAACGGGTTTTTCCCCAGGAAGTCTAACTGAGGTTGAGTGTTCTATCACGTTACCTTGATTTACTTATAATTTGTCTAAGATGAAACTGCACTAAAGCCACTTTGACTATATTCTTAGTGAAAATTCCAATTAAACTTGATAAACTCAAACACATGCTGATGAATATATAATTCATTTGAATTCATTATAAAGGGAATTCTACTAATTAAATAAACGTGCATGATCATGTTTTTCAGGATGAATTGAAGCAACTAGCAAAGAGTGAGAGGATTGCAGTTCATGTGTCAAATGCATGTAACTTGGTGCTGTTTGGAGCAAAGGTTTTCGCCTCAATTGAGAGCAGATCGTTAGCAGTGATTGCCTCAACCCTGGATTCTCTCTTGGATCTCTTGTCAGGGTTCATATTGTGGTTTACTGCCCATGCCATGAGAAACCCAAACCAATTTCACTATCCAATTGGAAAGAAACGCATGCAACCAGTGGTAAGACTACTTAATTTATTTAACCTTTGAGGTGATTGAGTCCTATATAGATTTAGGGCATGTTTGGATAAACAGCTTAATTAAGCGCTTATCATATAAGTGCTTATATATAAGCTATTTTTATAATTAAAGAGAAAATATAGTCAAACTGTTTTCATATAAGTTATAAGCTATTTTCATAAGCTATCCTGAAGAGCTTATCAAAATAAGCTGAAAACAGCTTATGGACATATCATAAGCTGTTTCCATAAGCTCTCCCAAACACATTGACAAGCGTTTATGTCATTAGATAAGCTTAAATAAGCTGTTTATAAGCCAATCCAAACAGGTCCTTAGTAAATGTAATGTATCCGTAGATTCCTTTTGTCCAGAGAGTGAAAGAGAGTGAAAATGACAGTAGTTGGCTATTTAAGATATTTTCCAAAATCCAAATAACCATTGCATAGTTATTTGTCAGGATTCCAAGTGAGTGAAAAAGTCCCACATTGAAAAGGAATGAGTAATAAGTTGAATGCTATATAAGTGGGAAAAAAAGACTTATATAGTTGACCTAATATCTTAAGGTTTTGGTTAGGATGTGGTGTCAAGTTTACTTTTGTGATTCTTCGCTTAGCCTATTATCTCCGCAATTCTATCATTACATGGTGTCGATACATATATACTTATCTGACTTTCTATATATGCAGGGTATCATTGTTTTTGCATCTGTAATGGCAACCTTGGGGCTGCAGATTTTGATTGAGTCTGGCCGGCAACTTGTTTTCAAGGTAATTGAGATAAGTTTTTGTTTCTCTTATTTGTTAAAGAGATCCTCAAATTTGGATCCAAGACTTATTTATTGTTGTTTGTTTGAGTTAATTCATTCAAGTGAGGAGTAGCAGTGTTGTTATATTTTCTTAAACCTTTTGCAATTATTATTACCATGACACCTATCTATTTTTAATTTCTCGCATGTTATGTTTCTTGTAGTCTAAGCCTGAAGTGGATCCAGGAAAGGTGAACTGGATGATCGGGATTATGGTGTTTGTGACTGTAGTGAAGTTCATTCTTATGGTCTACTGTCGAAGATTTAAAAATGAAATTGTCAGAGCATATGCACAAGACCATCTTTTTGATGTCATTACTAATACAGTTGGATTAGCTGCTGCTGTGCTAGCTGTCAAGTTCTCCTGGTGGATTGATCCAACAGGAGCTATTATTGTAAGTTCATTCATTACTACCACTTTTTTTCTTCTCATTTCACTGTATGCTTTTACTGTGACTTTGTGATTAGGTTGGTTCACATATTCAACTAGTACTATTTAAATTGATTTTCCATAATTCAACATTGGTTGGTTATTGGACCACATGTGGCCTTTTGGGCCAACATCCAGCCCACGACCACCTATCGCCTAAAAGGATCCATAGAATCATGGCCACACTCCCAAGCACGCTAACCCAGAATGGCTGCTTCCAAGAGGATTCTGTCTTTACCAATCACCTTATTATAAATACCAGAAGGAAAAAAGTTTCATGAAAAACAATTTTGAACAGCAATTTTAGGGTCCGTTTGGTTTGCATTCTCATTTCCTATCTTAAAAAATTTGGAAATGAAACACTGAAAACAACTTTTTTTGTTTTCAGATTTGCGCCCAATTCAAGAAATGTTTTCAATGAAAACATTTTCATTAAACTCAACCAAACATATTTTTAAGCTCATTTTCTATTTTCACCGAAAATGAAAACAGGAAATGACCAAACCAAACAGATCCTTAACACGTGTGACAGAGACTTTTTTCCCTTCAAAAAGTAAACATGCTTTGTTGGAGTGGCGCAATGGTAAGGTTGCTGCCTTATGACCTAGAGGTCACGGTTTCACTTCAAACTCTGGAAATAGTCTCTTCGCTTGTAGGGTAGGACTGCATTAGTCTATCCCCTCCAAACCCCATCAGGCGGGACCCTCATGTACTGAATCGCCCTTTTTTTATACATGCTTTGTTTGTATTCTATGAATTGTTACAGTTATAGACTCCAATTATGTGCTGACTTAAAAATCATTGAGAGGGGGTGGGTGGGGGGATTTTTGTGTTCATCATTGTTTGCTTGTTATTTCAAACCAACTCCTTGATTGACTTATAGTGATGATGATATCTTGAATGTGTAATGCAGATAGCACTGTATACAATTAATACATGGGCAAAGACAGTGATTGAGAATGTATGGTCGCTCATTGGAAGGACAGCTCCACCTGATTTTCTGGCTAAGTTAACTTACCTTATATGGAATCACCATGAACAGATTAAGCACATAGATACAGTTAGAGCATATACATTTGGTGCACATTACTTTGTTGAAGTTGACATCGTCTTGCCAGAAGACATGCGCCTCAACGAAGCACATAATATTGGTGAGACACTCCAAGAGAAGTTGGAGCAACTTCCAGAAGTTGAAAGGGCTTTCGTGCACATAGATTTTGAATTCACTCACAGGCCTGAACATAAGACCATGGTATAATCAATGATGCCCAAGGATTATGGCGATGATAACTCTTGCTTTTTGCAGCACAAGATGAGTTTTTTTTTATTTATATTTAACATCTAACTTAAACAAATTGACAGACAATTTTGCTTTCTGATGTTTGTAGTTGGAGATAGGTGGGATTATATGATCCATGTTATATAATCTATTATTTAGTTGACTTAAAATAATTGCTATTGTCTTTCACCAAAGTGATACCATGATTAAGCTTTGTTTGGGGGCAAAGACAATATTGAAGATTTTATACAAAACTAAATTTCATGTGCTCTAGAAAGTGTCAATGTAAGGTTACATTGATTCTTTTTCCTTTTTGTTGTTATGGTTAGATTAATACGAGTAGATCTCAGCAAATCAGATAAATGCTAGTTATGCCATGAGACATTTATTAAGAAATTAAAAAAGATGACTTTAAAATTAATAAATGTTAAATTTAGTTTTCTAATATAAATTTACTCCCTCTTTAATCAGTAGTTTAACCTAAAGATTAAGGGTCCCTTTAATGGTCAGAACTTGGCTTTTTTTGTGACCAAAATGACGAATATTTTGTTGGGTATCAGAGTTACAGAATAATATCACGCAGCTAAAATAAGAGATGAGAAAACAGGAACTGAACACAAATAATATTTATGTGGAAAACCTCTACAGATAAGGGAAAAAAGCACGGGACAATAGTAGAAGATCCTTTTCATGGTCAGAACTTGGCTTTTTTTGTGACCAAAATGACGAATATTTTGTTGGGTACCAGAGTGACAGAATAATATCATGCAGCTAAAATAAGAGATGAGAAAACAGGAACTGAACACACAATATTTACCTGGAAAACCCTCTACAGATAAGGGAAAAATCACGGGACAATAGTAGAAGATTTTCACTATGTGGAAGAGTTTACAAGACTTCTCTCTAAATACAAGGAGAGAACAATAACATTCTCTCTTGAATATAGGAGAATGCACACAAGGAGAAATCTCACAGGAGAAACTATCTCATTCTCTGAATTTTTTCTCTCACACTCACTCTTTGCTGGGATGAATGAAACTGATGAATGGAGCTGCTATTTATAGGAGTAAAAACTCCAATTGTTTGTGACAATTTCAACTCCACCGTAATACAGGTGAAGAAAAATTGCTTCTCATAAATGCACCGAAAACCATTCTGCTGCAATAGTGAATTTCTCAACCATTCTTTGACTTTTCATGCCACAAAAGCGGCTTTTAGGTTTTACAATCTCCCACCTAAAGTCACTTTTGGTGAGTTTTCAAAATCTCTCTACCTTGCCAATTCCCTGTTGCTTACGTTTCTGATAGGCCATAGGAGGATCGACACCATATAAACTTGTCAGCATTGATTGGCTTTGTCATAACATCTGCTAGGTTGTCTTTGGTGTGAATCTTCTGCATATCCACATTCCCTTCCTCTACTAATTCTCGAACAAAGTGATATTGAACACCGATGTGCTTTGGAATGAAAGGCCGGATTCCTTGCAATGTGCAAGGCACTCTGACTGTCACAATATACAGTAATTTGCTGCTGCATGTGCCCGAGTTCTTCCATTAACCTTTGAATCCAAATTGCTTCCTTGCATGCTTGGGTAGCTGCCATGTATTCAGCTTCTGTAGTAGATAGAGCTACAACAGTCTGTAATTTCGATAACCAGCTTATCACTCCTCCTGCAAGTGTAAACACATAGCCAGTAGTAGATTTTCTCTTATCAAGATCACCTGCAAAATCTGAGTCGACATAACCCTTGACAACGAATTCTGATCCTCCATAACATAGTGCAACACCCGAGGTTCCTTTGATATATCTAAGGATCCTCTTAACAGTATTCCAATGCTCTCTACCAGGATCTGCCATAAAGCGACTAACCGCTTCCACTGCTTGCGCAATGTCTGGTCTTGTACATATCATGGCATACATAAGGCTTCCCACCGCTGATGCATACGATATTCGAGACATTTCCATCCTCTCCGCTTCACTGCTAAGACTCATACTTGAGGATAATTTATAACTGACAGGAAGCGGGGTAGAAATTGGCTTACAATCTTGCATGTTGAAGTGCCGCAAGACCTTCCTTAGATAATTCTTTTGAGAAAGCCAAACCTTCCTATCTTTTCTGTCTCGGTGAATTTGCATCCCTAAAATCTTGTTTGCTAGTCCCAAGTCCTTCATATCAAACTCTCTAGTCAATTGTGCCTTCAATTCTTGGACTCGATCTTTGTTGGGGCCTACCACCAACATTTCATCCACATACAACAGCAAAATGATGAAATCATTATCATCAAACCTCTTGTAGTATGTACAATGGTCTGAACTCAGTCTGTTGTATTCAAGGCTAATTATGAAGGAATTAAATCTCTTGTACCAACATCTTGGCGCCTGCTTTAGACTGTACAGAGATTTGGTCAACCTATAAACCAAGTTTTCTTTTCCTTGTTCTTTAAAGCCTTCCGGTTGGAGCATATAAATTTCTTCTTCAAGTTCTCCATGAAGAAAAGCAGTCTTTACATCTAACTGTTCAAGATGTAAATCAAATGCAGCACTCATAGCTAGGACTACTCTGATAGTAGTGAGTCTAACAACTGGAGAGAATATCTCATTGAAATCAATACCTTCTTTCTGAGCATATCCTTTGACCATCAATCTTGCACGATACCTTTCCACTTGATCATTGCCATCTCGTTTGATCTTATAGATCCATTTGTTCCCGATGGCTTTCTGACCCTTCGGAGGTTCAATAAGTTCCCATTTTTTGTTTCTATGTAAGGCTTCCATTTCTTCTTGCATTGTTGTCATCCACAGAGAAGCATCTGAACTACTTACAGCCTCCTGAAAGGTTAATGGCTCCCCTTCTTTTGTTAGAAGACAATATGCATCATGGCTTGCCATTACATAGTCTGAGTGCCATGATGGTATTCTGATTTGACGTGATGATCGTCGAACTTCTATATTATCGGCCTCATCTGGTACTCGTTCCTCGTGCACTGGTTCTGCCTCAGAAGAATCATCTTCTCCAGACTTTCTTTCTATTTGTACTGCAGTAGTTTCTTTGGTAGTGCTGTCATTTTTCTGCTCACTTTACAATTCATTTTCTGCAAAGACTACATCCCTGCTAACAACAACCTTGCGGGCAGTGGGGTCCCACAAGCGATACCCCTTGACATTGTCAGCATAGCCCAAGAATATACATTTCCTGGATTTTGGATCCAACTTTGTTCTTTCTTGTGAATTGTACATCACGTACACAGGACATCCGAACACATGTAGAGAAGAATAATCAGCTGGCTTTCCTTTCCACATCTCCATTGGTGTCTTTAAACCAATCGCTGTTGATGGTGATCGATTTATCACGTAACAGACGGTTTTGACTGCTTCTGCCCAGAAAGATTTGGCCACTCCCACTGTTCTCAGCATAGCTCTTGTTCTATCCAGGAGAGTTCTATTCATCCGCTCTGCTACACCATTCTGCTGAGGTGTATGTGCAACTGTGAATTGTCTTACAATACCCTCTTGTTTGCAAAATGCCAGAAAATCGCCATCTACATATTCTCCTCCATTGTCTGTCCTCAAGCACTTGCTTCTTTTGCCAGTTTCAAGCTCCACTTGTGCTTTAAATTCCTTGAATACTGGAAACACATCCGACTTCTTATTGATTGGGTACACCCATAATCTTCTGGAATAGTCATCAATGAATGACACAAAATACTTTGCTCCACCCAGAGATATTTCTGGTGACTCCCACTCATCAAAATGGATCAAGTCCAGTATGTGTTTGCTTTTAGTAGTTACTCTAGCAAACTTCAATCTATGCTGCTTACTTGTCACACAGTGCTCACAGAAAGGTAAATTTACCGTCTTGAGCCTGGACAAGAGATTGCGTTCCGCAACGACTTTCAAGCCACGTTCCGACATATGGCCTAGTTTGCGATGCCATATCATCGTTGTTTCTTCTTGGCTCGCTGCTGCAACTGATGCATTTGCCTCTTGCAACGTATCTCCCAAAAGCATGTATAGATTACTTGTGATCTTCTCTGCTTTCATTACCACAAGATTGCCTTTCACTAGTTTTAAGATCCACCTTCAGTGTGGATCTTACACCCGAGGTCATCCAATTGCCCAACGGACAATATGTTCTTCTTCAATCCCTTCACATGTCATATCCCTTGAATTTTGCAAACAGTACCATCATGCAACTTTAATCTAACAGTACCGACTCCAGCAATTTCTAAGGCGTGATCATTTCCCATGAACACAGATCCTTCCGAGACAGGCTCATAAGTACGAAACCAATCTCGGTGTGGAGTCATATGCCATGTCGCACCTGAATCCATTATCCATACATCATTGAGTTGTCTTCCGCCTTTAGAACTGGTTGCTGCTTCGCTATATAGGATTTCTCCATTTTCTAAGGTACTTGCAACACATCCTTGAGATGTTGATGCTTCAGAAGTTTTCTCTCCATTCTTCTTGTTATGCCAACACTCTTTCTTCAAGTGCCCTCTCATGCCACAATTGTAGCATTTGAGATTCTTCCTTCTTCGAGATTTTGATCTACCATGATTTTGACTCCCACTGGAGCCACGTTCCGTTGATCTTCCTCTCGTCATCGTTAAAGCCTCTGCTTGCTTTGAACTCTCTAACCTTTCTTCCTTATTCTTGCACCTGGATTCTTCTTCAAGAATAGCACCGGCAACATCATCAAAGCGTAGAGAGTCAGCAACGTTGTTATTTATAACGTTGATGATGAGTTGATCATACGAATCTGGTAAACTCTGAAGTAGAAGTTCTACACGTTCATTTTCTGCTATTTTAAAATCTGACGCTGTGAGCTGAGCAAATAGCGTATTTGGAGTGTTGATATGATCTAACACCGATGTGGATTCACTCATTCGAAGAGTGTAGAGCCTCCTCTTCAAGAATATTCTGGTGTGAAGAGATTTGACCTCGTACAATTTAATAAGAGCATCCCAGATCTCCTTTGCAATCTTCTTTTCCGCAATATTTGATAATACTGAGTCTGCCAACGCTAGGTGCAAATTGGCAACAACATTGTCATCCATCTCTTTCCACTTTTGATCAGTGATATCCGAGGGTCTATCATCAATTGCGTCTAGGCAATTATCCTTCCTCAGAACTGCCCTTATCTTCAATTTCCACAGTAAGAAATTACTCCCATTGAACTTCTCTATCTCAAATTTTGTTGCATTGTTTTACACCAAATTATTCCCTTGAACAGTACCGTATACTGGAATAGTGACCGTAGTCCGTAAATAGTACACCAGGTAAGTTCTCAGGAAAGAGAGGCGGGTCACTAATAGAGACACTTAAATACCAAGTCTTTCCTAGTCAAAAATTTCCTAGACATGCACTTTCACACTACCACACTTTATTTCCAACAACAAGAATAATTCTTTTCTGATGTGGATGATCAGATGATACTGCAACCATAGAGCATACTAAGAATTTTCTTATGAATCTAGCACCTTATCGGTTTGCTGCAGCGGAATAATGACCACGAACCAATGGCTCTGATACCACTGTTGGGTACCAGAGTGACAAAATAATATCATGCAGCTAAAATAAGAGATGAGAAAACAGGAACTGAACACACACAATATTTACGTGGAAAACCCTCAACAGATAAGGGAAAAACCACGGGACAATAGTAGAAGATTTTCACTATGTGGAAGAGTTTACAATACCTCTCTCTAAATACAAGGAGAGAACAATAACACCCTCTCTTGAATATTGGAGAATACACACAAAAAGAAACCTCATGGGAGAAACTATCTCATTCTCTGAATTTTTTCTCTCACACTCACTCTTTGCTGGGATGAATGAAACTGATGAATGGAGCTGCTATTTATAGGAGTAAAAACTCCAATTGTTTGTGACAATTTCAACTCCATTGTAATACAGGTGAAGAAAAATTGCTTCTCATAAATGCACCGAAAACCATTTTGCTGCAATAGTGAATTTCTCAACCATTGTTTGACTTTTCATGCCACAAAAGTGGCTTTACGGTTTCACATATTTAAGGTGGTTGAGAAGTGGGTGACTCTGATAATGTTGTAATGTGCACCGGTCCTTGTTGTTCCCATGATTTGTTATAGTGTTGAAACAATCATCTTTACCAAACATGATTTGTTGAAAGCCACAAAACGAGTAAACAATTTTTTCACTAGTATACTACTTGAATAAAAATGACTTAACATGCTATAATTTAATCATCAAAATGAAATTTTTTTTTTTGACTGAAATAAGCTTATAGCTATGCATTATGAATCAAATCAGCAATACAACTCGAGATAAGATGGAAAACATGGGAATAAGCATGAAAATAGGGACACCTTTGCTAAGCTGTCAGCGATCCTATTGGATTGCCTCCTAACAAACTCAATTTTGAATTGAGGGAAAGAAGAAAGTAAAGAAAAACAGTCATTTCAAATAGCACGTAACTGAGATAAATCCTGTTTAGGGGCCAACAAACTACCCACCACCACTTTGGAATCCAACTCAAAGAAGACTTTATCAAACCCAAGGGAAATAATCCACTTGATGGCGTGAAGCAGGCATGAAGCTTCCCCTTCAAAAGTGTTAGTGATGGTTGGCATCCAGGAAGTTTGGGCAGCAATAAAGTCTCCATTAGAATTCCTCAAACACATACCAAGGCCAGTTTTGTTTAGCTCCCTGAAGAAAGCCGCATCACTGTTGCATTTGACATAGCCAACAGGAGGCTTTTTCCGGACAGCAGGGGTATAGCGCTGAGACTCTGAGCTAGAACTTGAGTCAATGTTGTCCCAATACTCTTGTGTTTCTTCTACTCCAAATACTCCGTATGGTCAATGCTAACTTTGCACTGTCAGCACTATCAAGAGTAGATAATAGTTTGAAACAAAGAGCAGCAAAAGATTCCTCAAGTAAAAGTGCATCATTAATATAATTCAACAGTCCTTGATGTTCCCAGCAGATTATGCTCAGCGGGCAAGTGAAGAAGAGGTGCTAAGCATTCTCCAAATCACTGTCACAGAGAATGCAGGTTGAAGAGCACGGGATACCTTTTTTTTGGAGATGATCTCTGGTTGGAATACACTGCCGACAAGCTCGCCAGAGAAGCAGCTTTACACGGTGGGGGACATTCAAATTCCAAAAAATTTCCATGGCCCAGGTTTATGCAGTGATGAGGAATCGATGATGCTAATCATGAACAGGTGGTAGGCGCTTCTAACACTATAAATACCATTGTTAATTTGGTATTATGAGCCCAGACTCTTAACGTCCTCCTTGGTCGAGCCATGCAAGGGTGTACGTCCTCAAGATAGCATTGGCATATTCTGGCTGAAAAATATTGTTAATCAAGGTGGAGTTCCATTGCTTCATATTTGAGAGCCAAATATCATGGACATGAAGGCTATTTAGATTTAGATTTCCAGGAAATAATACGCTGCCAAATTCTATCTTTAATAAAATTAAAGGTAGCTTTCTTACTTCTTCCCACCATATAGGTAAGCCCAAGTATTTACCGGTTTCTAGGCTCAAACGAACACCAAGGAGATTTGAGAGAAAATTGATAGCTTGACCGGATGCTAATTCAAAAGTTTCCAGAATGCTCTTCATGGTAAAAAATTCCTTCTCTGTAGCACGAAAAAAGAGAAAGGTGTCGTCTGCAAACAGAAGATGAGAAATTGTGGGAGCACCTCTACAAATACGAATACCATGTAAATCGTCTTTTCTCTCGGCATCTTTTATTAAAGAAGAAAGACCCTCTGCGCAAATAATGAATAAAAGAGGAGAAAATAGATCACCTTGACGAAGGCCTCTCCCTGGGAAAATTGGGCCCACCAAATCCCCATTAACCAGGATAGAGTAAGTGGCAGAAGAGAAGCACAAATGCATCCAATGGACCCATTGAGGCGAAAAACCAAGCTTAATCATAATAGCCTCAAGATAGTTCTAGCTAACTCTATCAAAAGCTTTACTGATATCTATTTTCAAAGTTGCTTCACCTCTTTGACCCTTGGATTTGATCTTCATATAATGAACAACTTCAGAAGTTATTAAGGCATTGTCCAGAATAGATCTACCAGTAATAAACGCAGATTGCTCCTCAGAAATACATTTGTTAATGACCCGAGACAATCTGGTAACTAAAACCTTGGCAAGAATTTTGTAAATGACATTGCAAAGAGAGATGGGTCGACGCTCCTTCAATGTTCGAGGCTGGTCAGTTTTGGGGATAAGAGCAACATTCGTTTCTCCAATGGAAATTGGGAAAACACCATCAGAAAGCCACTTACAACAAGCGGAGAAAATATCATCACCACAAAGGTTCCAAAACTTCTGATAAAAAGCAGGATTGAGACCATCTGGACCCGATGATTTGTCAGGATGCATACTGAAAATAGCGTCTTTAAATTCCTCAATCAGAAAAGGGGCGGTGAGAGAGGCATTATCTTCTGCAGAAAGCTTGGCATTTATCTTATTGATAACAGACTCAAAGACACAATGATGTTCCTGGAAAAATTCCTCGTAGTAGGAATGAACTATTTCACAAATTTCATACTGATTGGCAGTAGTTTGACCATCATCTCTAGTAAGAGCAGTGATAGCATTCCTTTTTTTACGAGATGAGGTAGAAGCGTGGAAGAATTTTATATTAGAGTCACCATCCTTGAGCCAAAAAACTTTGGCTCTTTGTTTCCAGAAAATTTCTTCCTGGACTAAAAGAGAAGTAAGTTCATTTTTTGCAGCATTGAAGGCCTCCACTGAAGCACTATCCGTGGAAGACCGCAAATCTTCTAACTGTCTCTTGCTATAGTTGATTCTGTCTCTGAACCGAGAGCGAATGTGGCGGCCCCAGGTGTCTAAGTGGCGAGTACGTGAAGAAATTGTTGCAATAATATCACCACGAGTATTAACGTTCCACCCTTCCTCAACTATACTATAAAGACTTTCCTCATGCAACCATGAATTTTCAAACCGAAAACGCCTTGTAAAATGCTGTTGGAGAATTGGATCAGTTGAGAGGAGAATGGGATTGTGATCCGAGATAGAAGCCATAAGATTCAGAAGTCTAGTCTCGGGAAATAAGTCAAGTCAGATGGGAGTTGCCATAGCACGATCTAATCTTTCTTCAACTGCACCTTCAATACCTTTACCAAGTGAAAGGGTAGCCTTCTAAAGGAATATCATAAAGGTTACAGTCCATGATAGCATTCCTGGGCCCATTAAGAAGCCAAACCGAATGCTCAACATGACCACATTTGTCATCATTAGAGAGGATGTCATTGAAATCGCCAATGATGCACCAAGGTAAAGGAGAGAGACCAGCTAAGTTGCGAAGGAGATTCCAAGATTGTTGGCGATTAGAATGATCCGGAGAGCCATAGAAACCTGTTAGGCGCCATTTACCTTTAATACCATCATCCACTTCTACATTAATAAACTGTCTTAAGTAATTTAGAATATGACAAGAAATAGAATTCTTCCATAGGAGAGCAGGACCACCACTTCTGCCTACCCTATCAACCGCAAAAGAATAATCAAAACCAAGTTCAACACGAATTTCTTCAATTTTACCAATGTGAACCAAAGTCTCAGAAAGAAAAATAACGTCCGGTTTGTGACACCGGATTAGGTCCTTCAGAACAAGAACTGCACGCAGGTTACCCAGGTCTCGACAGTTCCAACTTAAAACGATCATTGGTCTTGGCAAGCCTGGGAACCAGGACCTGCCAATAAAAAATGACCAGAGGAAAAGGAATTTGAAGCCACCGTATCATTGCTTGTAGACGACGTAGAAGAGGTGTGCATGGGAGTGTTCTCTTGTCTACGTCGTTTCCTTTTAGCAGCTGCATTGATTTTAGTTGTGACTATTGTTATGGGACCAGGGAAGTTGTTGGTGCTGAGAGAAACGGTGCTAGCTGGCAAGGATGTTGGGCTGATATTATGCGTTTGACCCATAGAGAGCAAATCCCGAGAATTCTGAGCATTAATGATAGGATCACATGATTGTAACGACAACTCATTGTTTGTAACAGAATCATTAACATTTGTGCTTGGAATCTCCTGGCTGCTACTATTAAATGTTGCTGATCGGTTGTGCGCATTTTGTGGAACTGCTTGCGTAAAAATAGGAGGGCAATCCCTATTATCCCTCAGTCATTTATTGCCGCTACTTCCTTGCCCACCACAACGGAGATCAGCTCTAAGCTCTGGTCCCCAGTTTCTTTCCCTATTAATCTTCTTCCATAGTTAATAGTTGATGACAAAATGCTCAGTATGACAAAGACAGCCGCATAAGAAGCGGAAGATGCCTAATCTTTCATATTAAAAATTCACAAATTTCCAGTCTCCCACTGGTTTCGGGATTTTTTTATTTTTCTTCAGTGGTAAACGCACATCAACTTTAACTTTGATTCGCATGTAGGATCGCCAGAAACCTATGTTATTGTTACTGTCATAATCAAGAAATTCACCAATATAATTACATAGGTGTTGACCCACCACAAGAGTCATGAATCCCGCTGGCAGATCATGGATTTGAATCCAGAAATCAATGAAAAATAGAGGAACCTGATTCGGGATTTCATCGGCCTTAAAACTGTTAAGAACGAAAAGATGATTGTCGAACGACCACAGTCCTCCCTTAAGAACACGTTGCATGTCAACCTTGTGATAAAATTGGAATAGAAAAATTCCTGTAGTATCCTCAGATATCGCAACTCCTTTAAGCGGTCTCCAGATGCTTGCCATACGCTCCTTCATAATATGAGTACGGATGGGCTTGTTAGAAAGAAATCGCCCCACCAGGCAAAGGTCCACCGTAATAGCAGAACCACCATGATCAGTGGCGGAGCTTGGTTAAAAGTTTAGGGGGAGCCGCTACTGATTAAAATATTATAATTTTTTTTTTATAAACCAAATATGTATATTAATAATAATGGTATTGAGTATACCATAAACCATTTACAATGAAGTATCCCAAAAAAATGTGACATGCAGTAACTATCAAAATGAAATTTTCATTCCAATCTAAACTCCTAATACCAAACTGCTTGATACATATAGCAAAAAAACATTCTCCCACTCCCAAGAACCCGCATAACCATAACAACGATTCAAAATTTTATCAACGATTCAAAATAACATCAATACAAAGCAACAATAAAATATATAAAAGGAAAGATATACCTACATCTAAAGTGTTGCTCTTCGTTCTTTTAAAGACTTGAAATTATCAATAATTGGCTTTCAACTATTTCTTTTTCAATATGAATCACCATATTGTCTGTAAGAAATTCATTTTCCATCTTATTACGCAATCTTGTCTTGATTATCTTCATTGCTGAAAATGATCTTTCTGTAGTAGCTGTAGAAACTGGAAGAGTTAAGATAAGGCGAATTATCCGATCAATTAAGTAATGTGTATTCGCCTTCCCTGTTTTTGCCAAAACTTCACACAATTCAGATACAGTTGACAAGTTATTAAAATCTGGATGACTAACAGCTTCTTGAATAAAGTGTTGAAGTTGAAATCTCAAATTAGTCTTCTCTTGCTCACTAAAATCCATAGGATAGAATTTGTTTACCAGAGCACATATATTATCTATATCAAATGCTTTGTAAACAACCTTAGGAACCAAACTATTGCTTAGATTTAAAAGCTCCATTGTTTGCTCAGTAAACCTGCGATCCAATTCCTGCCATTGCTTATCAATTGTAACATAAAAGAGATTCACTCTAAAATGTTGACCCACTGTGATGTGGTCCATTTGATGACGAGCACGTCCTTGACGCTCTATATAAGGTGCATTACAATCAGGAGAATCAATATCATGTTGTTCACAAAACAATGTCACAGTTTTCAATAAATCCTCCAAACCATCATCTCTGAACTTCTGAATCAATATTTTTGTAGTGTGGACTAAATCCATAGCATTAAGTATATCTTGAGATTTCTGTTGTAAAGCTTGACAAAGACGATCTGTAATTCCCATACTCTCTTTCATCATGTGTAAAATCAATATGAACTCAAATGAATTAATAATTTTATAAGCAGTATTGGCATCCCCACGTTGAGAATAAGTTGATCATTCATCCCTAATTTTTTTAAGAACCACACAAGTTGCACCAAGCATATTTATCACACTACAAATAGCAGAAAAATATGAGCTCCAACGAGTATCTCCTGCTCGTTTCAAAGTGTGAATTTGATTTTGTCCTTTACCACTATCAAGTTCACCAATCTCTAGCAAAAGTGCCATCTCCTCTAATTTAGCAGCTTGTAATTCATCATGACGCTTACTAGAGGAACATACAGTATTGACAACAAAAGTCAAGTTTGAAAAGAACTCATGAGTAGGGAAAATTTCTCTTGAAGCAGCAACCAACGCAAGTTGTAATCTATGTGCAAAGCAATGTATGTAATAAGCATAAGGAGTATCTTTGAGAAATAATGCTTGCAATTCATTCCACTCTCCTCTCATATTACTAGCACCATTATACCTTTGCCCACGAATATTGGAAACATCAAGATTATACTGAGTGATAGGCCCGCAAGTGCACGGTTTTATCGCGTAGTAAAATATCGTTCCCACAAGGACTTAGAATTGAGTACCAATTTCTCTCAATAAGATGATTAGCTAAAGGAATTTAGAAAGATATTGTTTGTTGCTGGAAATTATAAAATAGTTTTAAAGCAGAAAAAGAAGTCTCTTGGGATTGTTATCCTTCCCAATGAAAATTATCACTAAGACAATTTCTTTACACTTTCCTTAATTTATGAGCATTGAATTTCTTAAAGGCCAAATAATCTAATGTAAATATTGTCTCCTTTCAAAGTACAATAATATGTTTTAAGCCATAAAATCAACCTATTTTCATGGTAAAAAGAATAGCAAAACTCATTTAGAACAAATATTAATCAAGGCCTCAAAGAATCCAAATCTATTTTCATGATTTGTTTCCTTTGTCCAATCTTGTGGTTCTAATATCAAATTTCACTTTTCAGTACATGATTTGATATAAAAGATTCTTACAACCATATTACTTATGATTGCAGACAAGATGAAAAGCAAGATTGAATTAAGATAAACAATACTCATGATAATTTGGAAAGGAAATTGATCTTAACAATAATCCATCATTGGGATATCAACAATCCCAAGATGAAAGAGCTACTCACACATGGTTGGAATGTAAACAAAACATAAATTAAACAATAAGAACATAAAGATGTAAAAGATGAAGATTAGAAAGCAATAGAAACTGAAATTCATTCAAAACTTAGAGCCATAGAAAAGTTGTTGAACATACATGAAGAAAAAAAACTACAAAAGAACATAAGTTTTGCTCAAGAAAAATGGAGAAGAAGGAGGTGAATTTCGTGGTCTGAAAGCCACCATTTATAGCCTAGTTCTACCCCATTCAAGTGCCATTACAACCCCTTTAAGACCCATTAAGAAAGAGTAACAGATTCAGCCATTATTACAAACTGTTACAAAATGCTGCCAGAAATATGGCCATAACGCGCAACACTGGGGGGCCATAATCCCCAATCTGTGACTTTTCAGCTCTATCGCCACGAATTACGGCCATAATGGGAAACACTGGGGGGCCGTAATTCGTTCTGTTTCTTCACATGTCCTTCCAACAGCTGCCCATGAATTTCGGCCGTAATGGTAAACACTGGGGGGCCGTAATTCCTTCTTTTTGCATCAAATTCATCAACTCATAAACTCCTTTTCCTACAAATCAAAATATAAACAAAAGGGTAATAAAAACCAATCATAAATAAAAATAAACCACTAATAAAACCTATTTGAAATCAGTAAAAAACTAAATAAATTCTAACTTATCACTGAGAAAGAACATCACAAATTGCTTTTTTAAGAGTGATAGCCATTGTGTCCTTAACATGCACGAGATCAAAAAATCGTTCTTGTATATAACCATTTTTATCCACAAACCTCAAAACAATAGCCATTTGCTCCCTTAGAGATTCATCACGTGATTCATCAACCATTATGCAAAATTTAGAATCACCAATCTCTTCTCTAATATAGCTTCTCACTTTATTAGACATGATATGCAATATTTCTTTTTGAATTTGATGAGAAGTATACTTTGAGTTATATGGAGCATTCTCTAGCACTACTTTTGCAAGTTCATCATTGTAGGAAGCTAAGAGTTTGATCATTTCAAGAAAATTACCTCTATTTTTTGAATTTTGTGATTCGTCATGGCCTCTAAAAGCACAAGCTTGAAACGTGAGCCAACGAATTGAATCAATAGAGCTCTTGAGACGTAGTCGATTCTTGCTAATTAGATCGGAACTCTGCACATTAATGGCATTTCTGATGTACATAGATTGATCTAACAAGTCTTGAGAAGCTTTCAATGCATTATTGTGAGATGAATAAGGACTGTCTCCAATATGAACAAGAAATGCACATTTCTTCCCATTGTTGACCTTTCTCCATGTTCTAAATCCTTTTACAGTAAAGATGTTTGCTCCAGGATGTCCACTTGGTTTTTGAGAAAACAAGTAACAAACCAAACAATAAGCAGCATCATTAGTCGGAGAGTACTCTAGCCATGAAGGAAAAAGTTTGAACCAAGCAGCTTGAAATCGCCTTCGATGATTGTCATCATGGAGGGGATAAGCAATTTGACATTGATACGGACCCCAATTTAGATAAGCTCTCCGAACTTCATCTCTTTGATTCACTGGATATTCCCAAATTTGGGGACGCTTTCCGGGATCACGTTCTAAAGAATTAATATCAAATTCATCCATGGTGACTTTTTGAACCTTGCGAGGTTGCTCATCCGGATCTGATGGAACCATTTGATCATTAATTAGAAGGATTCGGTAGAACCATTTCGTCTTCATTGGAGGCTATCCTCTTGAAAAATGCATCAATCTTCTTATGCTTCACCATTGTATCACTGTATCAGAAAAACAATCCTTAAGCACAAAATCAAACATCAAAGAAAGAAAGCATTCAAATCTGAAATCCCTAATACTAAGCCCAACAATATCTAACAAGATGAGTCAATCCCTAATCGAAAAATCAAATCCCTAATCAGTAACAATTCAAATCCCGAAATCCCTAATTGAATCAAATCAGTGATACAGGGAGAGGGAGGGACAAACAGCGGTGAAAGGGAGAGGGAGGGGCAAAGAGCGGTACCTGAGTGGTGGCCCTCGGTGGTGATGTTCCGGAGCAGAGAGACTGAGAGAGCCTGCCAGACGAACGGTTGTAGAGAGAGAGAGGGGCTTCGCGAGCCGACGAGCGCGCAATTGCAGAGAGAGGGACGAACGTTCGCGAGCTGAGAAAGGGATGAACAGTTGCAGAGAGAGGGACGATTACGAACGTTTGCGAGCTGAGAAGCCGTTCGCCGGTTCGCGGGCTGCGTTCTGCCTCTGCTGCCTGCTGGGTGGTGTTCGGGCTGGGGCTGCGCTGCGCCGTGCCTAAGGGTAGGTGGGGGCTGGGTTGTGGTGGGGGCTGCGCCTAA
Source organism: Ammopiptanthus mongolicus (assembly GCA_039655645.1). Lineage (NCBI taxonomy): Eukaryota > Viridiplantae > Streptophyta > Magnoliopsida > Fabales > Fabaceae > Ammopiptanthus > Ammopiptanthus mongolicus. The sequence continues at coordinate 16,889,486 of CM077351.1, read as the reverse complement.
GGACCAAAACAACGCGTTTTGGTAAATAGGGTTCCCAAAACGACGTCGTTTTGTTTTAAGTATAAAAAAAAATTTTAAAACCTGGCAGGGGCCTGGCACAGGCGGGTCTCCATGATCCTCCGCCCCTGGCCATGATTTTCATCCGCGTGACAAATCATACCATCATCCTCCTCCTCTATTAATGAGAGTCCCTCCATATTAGATTCCATGTTGAGGATTCAGAAAAGAGAATGCAAGGCTCAGAACACAACTCTCACAGGGAAGAGAGAAACAGTAGGCTTATAGTTGAAAACTTTTCTTCACTTCTAGACTTTTTATGTAACAAAGATAATTCCCTCTCTTATGAAATTTTATTAAGTTACAACAAAAACATAATTTGTATTATTTTTTGAGTTAAATTTTAATATATTATTGGTATAATGTTTTTTACACTATCAACTAATCATAGCATTTCATGTGCGACTTTTAAGGTAATTATTATAGGAGTCAAAGATTTTTAATGATATAGCAATCCTAGTATAGAAACCCATGCGAGGGAAAACAATTATAATTTTTTTTTTTGACTGAAAGATACTTATGCCTTTTCTTTAGAAATTAACGGAACAATACATGAGCGAATATGATAAAACACCTTGGAACAATACATGAGGGAGTTTAAGTTGGATACTTATGCAATTATTGTTTTTTTTTTTGACAAGAAAAGACATTTATTCATTCAAATTGATAGAGTACATCGATGACAATACAGATCCAAAATTGCTAAAAACCGAAAAGGATGAAACTGCGAACAAATTCACAGCACCCAGGTTAAAAGCATAATACAGCAAAGTCAAATTGCCTACAAAAATGACACCATCAAAGTCACCAGAATACCCATGCTTCCGGATCTGTAGCATTGAGACCCAAGTCTTAATCAAATCTTTGATGGATCGAAGCAGATCTGTCAATCTGGAACAAACGAACACCGCACCAAGACGGGAATCAAACAGCACCGCACCAAGACGGGAAACCAAACAAAGCCACACCAAGACTACGAAAAACAAGGAAAAAAAACACAAAAAGATCCAGATCTATGTGGAAAACCCATACAAAAGAACCAGATCTATGTGAAAAACCCACTTATGAAAAGAAAAGAAGTGAAAAAATGAAGTAAATGGGTGGTTTTTGAGACAACCCCTTCCTAGGAGGTCCCATTGGTGACCCCACTTATAATTATTAGAGTTATAGCGTAGCGTAGTAGTATAAAATTTGCGGAAATATAAAACATACAATACATACAGATACCATAGTAATATATATACAGACATAAGAGTATCGGCTCCATCAGTAGAGCCTACAACAACTGATGCCAGACATAAAAGATTCAGAGTATACAGTAGATAAAACTAAAAACTAAAAGCATAACAACGGAAATAAAGGTACGTCAGAGATCCTCTCCTAGCGCTCGAGATCCCCTAGCATTGGGATCCGAGGCTCTCCCGCCGGCATCAGGCTCAACAGGTATTCCGTCAATCTCTTCTGGAAACTCCTCGTCAGGGTCTTCTCGTACCGTCGAGAACAAAGGAATACAACATAGAAGAGTATAAGGGATAAGAAACAGTAATATGTCATACATGGGAAAAACAACGATATAAATAATGTATATAGATAGCAACACACCAAATCACAACAGTGACAACCAAACAACTCCCGAATAATTTTTCCCATAACTACTGTCTCTCACACTCATGCAACTAACGACTATATGGACGCGATCACGACGCGACATCCCCAACGGATCAAGGTGTCCCAATCATCACTATGCCACCCCCATAAAGTAGGGTTCGGTCTAAAGCCCGCAGGCCCAAATCGTCTCATGGATACGACATATTCCCCCCCCCGCAGGCCAGGTTGGAATATTCGCCCGTCAACAACGCAACTTACGGTAACGACATGTTCCCCCGCCCGCAGGCTAGGTCGGAGCATTCGCCCGTTCGTTAACAACTCAACTTTCGGTAATGACATATCCCCCTGCCCGCAGGCTAGGTCGAGATATGCGCCCGTCCGTCTACAATTCGACTAACGGGTACGACCACCTCCCCGCAGGTAAGATCGAAATCGCCCCTACGCCAAACTAATCAGTACGACCATCTCCCCGCAGGTAAGATCGAAATCGCCCGTATGCCAACACAGTGATGAATAACAACTATGCAACATGAATCTCACTAACTCATCTCAGGATCAACACTTAGTGCCTCAACCACGACTTATATACAACCACGACCAACTTTCATCCGGTTCAACCGGGTATCAAGTCACATCACAACATTAACAGATCAACTATATCACTAGGTTGAGCACTACGACATATATATATAACCTCGACTTTCTCACCACACATTCATCACCCGATTTATCAGAAATCAATGCCTAGTTCTACTCAGACATCAGCAATCACAACAGACATCAACAGTCAGAATATATATACAACAATAAAATCACTTCCAAATAAATAACATTTAATCAACTATAGCATATAATAGCCATCATACACATATCACATATAATATACCAAATATCTAATCACAGCACAAACAATCTCAATATGCAGTAAAATCAACCTAACGGTCAAACGACCTCTAGTAGGGTTTGGGTCGCCCTACGCATATCAATATATATTATTTAAAGCTTGCCTCCCCGACAATATTGTGGTTCTTTCCCCCACCTTGATGATTTTCCCGAGAGATTCCGAATGCGGCTCCGCAGCAGTCAATCGAGTGCGCGATCGAGCGTTCGAGTCCTGTCGGATTCTATACAGTAAAACACAACCAGAAATTAAAATAATGAAACCATAATCTACCTAATCTCTAGGATTAGCTACTTCCCTTAATTAATTAAATAGGCTAGGGATATTAAAATTCTACCAACTCTTGGATCAATGATCCTTAAGTATACCTAATGCATAATCAATGATCAATGATCAAAGATTTGAACCAAAATCCCTTAAACCAACAAAGTAGGGTTTCGGCCATCACCATGAAATATAGGTGAGAGTTTGATTTGGCCTCCTAATCACTTGGATTACATGATTAAGGGTTGAAATAGGTGAAAACAAGAATGAAGAACAAAAACCCATTTTCCCCCCAAAATTAACCCATTCGGCCTTCCCTAGAAAAATAGGCTAGAGGTTTTATTTCATTACAAGCTCTTGGATTGTGATATTAGGGGACGATACTGGCTCATAGAAATTGGTTTGGCCTCAAAATGATTTTTCTACAATTTTCTAGAGATTTTTGAAGTTTGAAGCATAAACTTGAAACTATGAACTTCAATGGAGAAAAATGAAGATTGAGAGCTCAAGAGTGAAATCTATACCTCCTAGGTGATAGAAGACGATGAGAGGATCAACTTTGCTTCACAAACTTGCTTGAAAATCCTTGTGGAAGCTTGAGAAAAATGGAGGTGAAGGAAGGAAAGAAAAATGAAGAAAAATGGAGAAGAAGAAAGAAAGGAAGAAGAAGAAGAAAGTGAAGGGAGAGAGGAGAGAGAGAGAGGCACGAAAATAAGAGAGATAGGGAGGGTGAGGTCATCAAAATCTTAGATATTTTAGGGACGTAAACGTCCTTTAGGAAAAAGACCAGGGGCATTTTGGTCTTTTCGCGTTCAGATATTTTCTAATTTCATAAATATCTAGATATTTTCCAGAAAAGTAATGATGACACTGGTGAGTCACTCCTAGGTGAGGTGACTTCATGTTTATCCGTTAACGGGCCCCGTTAAATTCTTACGCAGCTCCGTTTCTTACGCGATTTAATATTTCGCCTAAGAAAGTCGTGATAACCTATTTATTTTAAAAAATTTCAAAATCGCCGATAACGTTCGCAATTTTATTTAAAGCCTAATCATTTCGTTCATGAGTCAAAATTAAGTCGTCTGAGCAGTAAAATAATACTGTCAGTGTAAAACGCAGACCGGATTCCGTTTGAGTTTTTGACCAAAATTTAACCATAGCCTCCTACGATAGCGTAGAGCGTGACTATGGCCTCAGAATAATTGATTTAATTTTCTAGACCCTCTAAGAAAATAAAATTGCTTAAATACTAGTTAAATAAAAAGATTAAGAAAATCAGGGTGTTACATTACTACCCCCTTAAAAAGAATTTCGTCCCGAAATTCGACGTACCTTTTAAAATAGGCTCGGATATTGCTGTTGTATGTCCTTTTCGCGTTCCCAGGTAGCATCTCCGGTAGCTTCATCCCATATGATCTTGACCAACGGAATGTTTTTACCTCGAAGTTCCTTAATCCTTCTATCCGCGATCCTTACATGCAGAGCTTCATACTCAAGGTTATCTCTTAATTGTATTGATTCTGGTTCTAAGATGTGTGATGGATCGGGGTAGTACTTTCTCAACTGAGAGACATGAAAGACGTCATGAAGGTTGGATAAGTTTGGGGGTAAAGCGATGTGATAGGCCACAGGACCAATTCGGCGAAGAATTTGAAAAGGTCCAATGAACCTAGGAGTAAGCTTTCTAGATTTTATTGTCCTGCCGATTCCAGTTCTCGGAGTCACTCTCAGAAAAACATGGTCTCCTTCCTGGAATTCTAAAGGTCTTCTTCTCTTATCGTTGTAACTCTTCTGCCTGTCCTGTGCGATTTTCATCTTTTCCCGTATCCTCTGGATTTGTTCCGTCATCTGTTGCACTACCTCCGGTCCTAGCACTTGACTTTCTCCCGTTTCATACCAACACAGTGGTGTTCTACACTTTCTGCCATACAGTGCTTCGTAAAGTGCCATTCCTATGCTCGAATGAAAACTATTGTTATAGGTGAACTCGATCAATGGTAAGAACTCTTCCCAACTTCCTGTGTGTTCCAAAACACAAGCTCTTAAGAGATCTTCCAACGATTGAATTGTCCATTCTGACTGACATCCGTCTGGGGATTATAAGCAGAACTCAACCTTAACTTAGTTCCCAAAGCCTCATGTAACTGCTTCCAGAATCTATATGTAAAGCTAGGATCTCTGTCAGAAACAATACTAGAAGGCACTCCGTGCAACCTTACTATCTCCTGGATGTAGATTTGGGTTAACTTTTCCAAAATATAACTCTCACCAATAGGCAAGAAGTGAGCACACTTCGTCAACCAATCAACGATTACCCAAATGGCAAACCAACCACGAAATCCATAGATATACCATCCCATTTCCATTCTGGGATGTCTAAAGATTATAGTAGTCCTACTGGCTTTGGGTGTTCTATCTTTGCCTTCTGACACACCAAGCAAGCCAACACATACTCAACTACCTCCTTCTTCATTCCGGGCCACCAAAACATTTTCTTTAAGTCCTGGTACATCTTGGTAGCTCCGGGATGAAAACCCAAGCTACTTTTGTGCGCTTCCTCTAAGATCATTCTCCTTAACTCTATATCCATTGGCACACAAATTCTATCTCCATACCTCAAGACTCTATCTTGATTCATCCTAAACTCAGAAGTTCTGCCTTCCGTCACTTGGTCCTTTACTTTCTGAAGATACTGATCAACCTCCTGCTTCTCCTTGATTGTCTTCAAAAAGTTGCTCGTTACTGTGACCATTCCTAGGTATATCTTATCCTTAGATAATTCCATGCCTAGATTCAAATCTCTAAACTGTTCAACCAGTTCCAGTTCTTTCACCATTATGGCAGATACGTGCAAGGATTTCCTACTTAACGCATCCGCTACTACATTCGCTTTTCCTGGATGGTATTGGAGATCGAATTCATAATTCTTTATGAATTCCATCCATCTCCTTTGCCTCATGTTTAACTCTTTCTGATCAAATATATACCTTAACCTCTTATGGTCACTGTACACTATAAACTTAGCTCCATATAAATAGTGTCGCCATATCTTTAAAGCAAACACTATGGCCGCTAGCTCCAAATCATGAGTCGGATAATTTCTCTCATGAGTTCTTAGCTGCCGTGAAGCATATGCTACCACTCTCCGGTCTTGCATTAAAACACAACCCAATCCTTGGTATGATGCATCACAGTACACGTCAAACTGTCCTGAAGAATCCGGTAACGTCAATACTGGTGACGTAGTCAGCCTCCTTTTCAGATCCTGAAAACTCTTCTCACATTCATCCGTCCAATCAAAGGATATTCCCTTCCTTGTCAACTGCGTCATTGGCAATGCGATTTTCGAGAATCCTTCAATGAACCTTCGGTAATAGCCAGCTAAGCCCAGAAAACTCCGTATTTCACTCACCGACTTAGGGCTTTCCCATTGTACTACAGCTTCAACCTTTGCTGGGTCTATAGCTATCCCATCACGATCAATCACATGACCTAAGAATTGTACTTCTTCTAACCAGAATTCACACTTGGACAACTTTGCATACAGTTGTCGGTCCTTTAACACTTGAAGTATGATCCTAAGATGTTCCTGATGTTCTTCCCGATTAAGGGAATAAATAAGAATGTCGTCGATAAAAACAACAACAAACTTATCTAAGAACGGTCGAAAAATCCGGTTCATGTAATCCATGAACACTGCTGGAGCATTAGTTACACCAAAGGGCATAACCAAATACTCGTAGTGTCCATACCGGCTTCTAAACGCGGTCTTTGGTATATCCTCCTTCTTGACTCGAATCTTGTGATAGCCAGATCTTAAGTCAATCTTCGAAAATATTACTGCTCCTTTCAACTGGTCCATCAAATCGTCAATCCTAGGCAACGGATACTTATTCTTGATTGTCGCCTTGTTCAGTTGTCGATAATCCACGCACAGCCTTGAACTTCCGTCCTTCTTTTTGACGAACAACGCCCAATTGCTTTTTCAGCTCTGTTAACTCCGCTATAGCCATTCGATAAGGTGCTATCGAAATCGGTCTAGTTCCCAGTACGAGATCTATAGCGAACTCTATTTCTCTCCCCGGTGGTAAACCCGAAACATCATCAGGGAAAATTTCTGGAAACTCCCGCACTATAGGCAACGAATCCAACGTAGGAGATTCCTTAGCTTCCACAGAGAGTAGCAACACGTGTTTCTGAGATTTACTACCTAACTGTTGCTCAGGGAAAGATAAGGTCTTTTTAGAACAGTCTAACACTACATGGTTAGCCGAAAGCCAATCCATGCCTAAAGTTATATCAAGTTGATGCATAGGTAAGCAAATGAGATCAACAAAAAAGGTTCGACTCTTAATGACAATAAGACAATTTAAACAGACAGTTATGGTTATCAAAGAATTACTGGTAGGAGTAGAAACAGTTCAGTCATGGGGAAGTAAAGAAACAGGCAATTACACATGATCCACACACTCTCGGGATATGAAGGAATGAGTGGCTCCCGATTCAAACAATACTGATAAGAGTTTACCTGACACTAAGCACATACCTTGTATAAGATAAGGGGATTGAGAGGATTCAGCTCCTCGTATGGTAAATACCCTTCCGGCGGCTTGTGGTCATGCTGCTTGCTGTCCAATTCCTTGAGAATATTCTGGAGCTATGTGACCCATATGGCCACACCGAAAGCATTAGCGAGCTAGTCTCCCTCACCGGACGATCTTTAATTAGATGCGATCTTCCACATCTGAAGCATCCACTTGGTCGTTGCTGTTGTTCAGCTGCACCCTCAGTGGCTCTTCCATGACGTCCTCCACCTCGTCCGTGAGCCATTTAATTTCCCGTGGAAGAAATTATCAGCTCACATTTGTAAGACATACAAGACCATATTATCATATGCATGCATCATATGCCTCACAAATGTTCGAACAGTTACCTCTTACGATAACTCGCATATCGGACACTCTACCCAACTTCTAAGCATAGTCAATACCCCATGCGGGTTCAACTAGACACGGCCAGAAATTACAACCTAACCCAAGCAGTCCTTGATTAAGAATCAAACTGCTCTGATACCACAAAATGAGACAACCCCTTCCTAGGAGGTCCCATTGGTGACCCCACTTATAATTATTAGTTATAGCGTAGCATAGTAGTATAAAAATTGCGGAAATAAAAAACATATAATACATACTGATACCATAGTAATATATATACAGGCATAAGAGTATCGGCTCCATCAGTAGAGCCTACAACAACTGATGCCAGACATAAAAGATTCAGAGTATACAGTAGATAAAACTAAAAACTAAAAACATAACAACGGAAATAAAGGTATGTCAGAGATCCTCTCCTAGCGCTCAAGATCCCCTAGCATTGGGATCCGAGGCTCTCCCGCCGGCATCAGGCTCAACAGGTATTCCGTCAATCTCCTCTGGAAACTCCTCGTCAGGGTCTTCTCGTACCGTCGAGAACAAAGGAATACAACATAGAAGAGTATAGGGGATAAGAAACAGTAATATGTCATACATGGGAAAAACAGCGATATAAATAATGTATATAGATAGCAACACACCAAATCACAACAGTGACAACCAAACAACTCCCGAATAATTTTTCCCTTAACTACTGTCTCTCACACTCATGCAACTAACGACTATATGGACGCGATCACGACGCGACATCCCCAACGGATCAAGGTGTCCCAATCATCACTATGCCACCCCCATAAAGTAGGGTTCGGTCTAAAGCCCGCAGGCCCAAATCGTCTCATGGATACGACATATTCCCCCGCCCGCAGGCCAGGTCGGAATATTCGCCCGTCAACAACGCAACTTACGGTAACGACATGTTCCCCCGCCCGCAGGCTAGGTCGGAGCATTCGCCCGTTCGTTAACAACTCAACTTTCGGTAACGACATATACCCCTGCCCGCAAGTTAGGTCGAGATATGCGCCCGTCCATCTACAATTCGACTAACGGGTACGACCACCTCCCCACAGGTAAGATCAAAATCGCCCCTATGCCAAACTAATCGGTACGACCATCTCCCCGCAGGTAAGATCGAAATCGCCCGTATGCCAACACAGTGATGAATAACAACTATGCAACATGAATCTCACTGACTCATCTCAGGATCAACACTTAGTGCCTCAACCACGACTTATATACAACCACGACCAACTTTCATCCGGTTCAACCGGGTATCAACTCACATCACAATATTAACAGATCAACTATATCACTAGGTTGAGCACTACGACATATATATATATAACCTCGACTTTCTCACCGCACATTCATCACCCGATTTATCAGAAATCAATGCCTAGTTCTACTCACACATCAGCAATCACAACAGACATCAACAGTCAGAATATATATACAACAATAAAATCACTTCCAAATAAATAACATTTAATCAACTATAGCATATAATAGCCATCATACACATATCACATATAATATACCAAATATCCAATCACAGCACAAACAACCTCAATATGCAGTAAAATCAACCTAACGGTCAAACGACCTCTAGTAGGGTTTGAGTCGCCATACGCATATCAATATATATATTATTTAAAGCTTGCCTCCCCGACAATATTGTGGTTCTTTCCCCCACCTTGATGATTTTCCCGAGAGATTCCGAATGCGGCTCCGCAGCAGTCAATCGAGTGCGCGATCGAGCGTTCGAGTCCTATCGGATTCTATACAGTAAAACACAACCAGAAATTAAAATAATGAAACCATAATCTACCTAATCTCTAGGATTAGCTACTGCCCTTAATTAATTAAATAGGCTAGGGATATTGAAATTCTACCAACTCTTGGATCAGTGATCCTTAAGTATACCTAATGCATAATAAATGATCAATTATCAAAGATTTGAACCAAAATCCCTTAAACCAACAAAGTAGGGTTTCGGCCATCACCATGAAATATAGGTGAGAGTTTTATTTGGCCTCCTAATCACTTGGATTACATGATTAAGGGTTGAAATAGGTGAAAACAAGAATGAAGAACAAAAACCCATTTTTCCCCCAAAATTAACCCATTCGGCCTTCCCTAGAAAAATAGGCTAGAGGTTTTATTTCATTACAAGCTCTTGGATTGTGATATTGGGGGACGATACTGGCTCATAGAAATTGGTTTGGCCTCAAAATGATTTTTCTACAATTTTCTAGAGATTTTTGAAGTTTGAAGCATAAACTTGAAACTATGAACTTCAATGGAGAAAAATGAAGATTGAGAGCTCAAGAGTGAAATCTATACCTCCTAGGTGATAGAAGAGGATGAGAGGATCAACTTTGCTTCACAAACTTGCTTGAAAATCCTTGTGGAAGCTTGAGAAAAATGGAGGTGAAGGAAGGAAAGAAAAATGAAGAAAAATGGAGAAGAAGAAAGAAAGGAAGAAGAAGAAGAAGAAAGTGAAGGGAGAGAGGAGAGAGGAGAGAGGAGAGAGAGAGAGGCACGAAAATAAGAGAGATAGTGAGGGTGAGGTCATCAAAATCTTAGATATTTTAGGGACGTAAACGTCCTTTAGGAAAAAGACCAGGGGCATTTTGGTCTTTTCGCGTTCAGATATTTTCTAATTTCATAAATATCTAGATATTTTCCAGAAAAGTAATGATGACACTGGTGAGTCACTCCTAGGTGAGGTGACTTCATGTTTATCCATTAACGGGCCCCGTTAAATCCCTACGCAGCTCCGTTTCTTACGCGATTTAATATTTCGCCTAAGAAAGTCGTGATAACCTATTTATTTTAAAAATTTTCAAAATCGCCGATAACGTTCGCAATTTTATTTAAAGCCTAATCATTTCGTTCATGAGTCAAAATTAAGTCGTCTGAGCAGTAAAATAATACTGTCAGTGTAAAACGCAGACCGGGTTCCGTTTGAGTTTTTGACCAAAATTTAATCATAGCCTCCTACGATAGCGTAGAGCGTGACTATGGCCTCAGAATAATTGATTTAATTTTCTAGACCCTCTAAGAAAATAAAATTACTTAAATACTAGTTAAATAAAAAGATTAAGAAAATCAGGGTGTTATAGTTTTATGTCAAAATGGCCCAAAACCACCCATGCCACCATCTGTGAAAATGTGAGGGAGACGAGAGAAAGAGAGGAGATTTTCTTAGGTCAGAGCGTTACTTATGCAATTATTGTTGTTTTTTGAATAGTTTAAACATTTAATCGAATAAAGATAAAAAGTAATTACCTTTGAATAACATATACACCGGGAGTCCAATTCCTCTTCAGTACTGGAATTTTCCAGTAGAAGAGAGAAAGAATCATCTATTAAAATATTATTATTTATAAAATAATATTATTTTAATATATGAGTCTTTCTCTCTTCTACTGAAAAATTCCAGTGACTAGAGAGAATCCCATTCCATACCCGAGGTGTGAATTTTGGAGTGAAGCGAAATTGAGGAAACAATAATTAATTTAAACACCATTGTATCCAAAAGTATTTGTAACAATTAGATAAATACATACATGCGCAGGTATATAATTTAGCAAATCATCCGTTACTTTCACATAGCATTATTATTTCAGATTTAATTGGTATACACCGTCAGTGTAAAAAAATTTACATTGTCAATCAATCATAAATTGTCATATCAACTAAAATGTTTGACTCTTATCCTAACCACCTTAAAAGTCATTCATACCATGATTTCTGATTGATTGACAATATAAAAAATTTTACACCGACCATGCATAATAATTAAACTCTATATTTAAATAGAGATTAATTGTTAGGCACTGTCAATGTAAAGTTTTTTATACTGTCAACCAATTAGATCATAGTATGAGTGACTTTTAAGGTGGTTAGGCTAAGAGTCATACCTTTTACCTTATGTGGTAATTTATGATTGGTTGACAGTGTAAAAGATCTTAACACTAACAATATATACCAATTAAATCCATTTATATATGTTGTCTTCTGAGTTATATGGAAGAAAGGGGATAACTAGTTGGTAGATTTTAAGGGCTATACATCGGCAGAAAAGAAGGCCCAATATTGATATGGGCTCTATCCACAAAGGACAAAAGAGTAATTTCACACACAATGCAAAATTAGGGTTTCGCTCCCACTCTCTCAACCTATTTAACCCGTCGATTCTGTTCTGAATGTAATTCTCTTTGCTTGTTTCGATCACCGCTTCCAAATTTTGTACAATGGTTCCATTCTAAACCCCTTTATTCCGATTTGCTCAAGAAGTTTTCGTTTTTTGTTCCTAATTTTTGAATTTTCGAGGCAGTGATGATGAATTTATAATATACCATCAAACTATGAAAGCTAATCGGGCTTGTTGATGTCATCGATACTCTGAGCCTACTTTTGTTTAATTTTTTATTTGTTTATTTCTCTGTTTCATTTTGTAGATTTGATTGTTATATAATAGAGAAAAGGCAACAAATTAGAGTCTCTGATTCGCCTATTTCATGGTGTTTTCAGTGCTGTACGTTGCCAATAACAATTTCGGAGCTGAATTCTGGCATTGGCTTTTGATTTTTCCTCAGGCTTATGCATTCAGATGTTCCTACATTTTTTATTCTTCAAACCCGTTATTCTTCGTTTGTTGTTTTCAACCTTAGATTTGTCTAATTGGTTGATATCTCAATTAATCAAATTAAGGATTTTACCTACTCCCTTTAGAGATAGCGGAGTCCAGAAAATTTGCCTTTATTAAATTAGGGTTAGGTCAAATTTAAGAGTCCTTTGTATTGGTAGGGAAAGTGTAGAATTTGAATGGTGTTAGTTTTGTGCTATCGAGTTGTTATTCAGGCAGCCTCCCTAGCACTGTTTGATTGCGGGAGAGGTGTTAAATTGCTCGTAAATTGAATGCTTTTGCTCTTCAGACTTGCTGAGATAATAATCTCTGAAGCTGGTCTAGTAAGCTCAAGCACATCCTACACCTATTCCAGATCGAAATCTCTTACAACAACATATTATTTCTACTTTAGAATGCTGACAACTTTGAGTTTAAGTTTTTTTTTTCTTTATCATACAATTTTTTTGGAGAGTGAGAATGTTATGACCTTGGTGCCACTCAAGCAAGTCGCAGATCTCTTGTTTTTGAAGCCTTCTCAATGGTGTTGAAGATTCTGATGAGTATCAGTGTATGGTATTGACAGAACAATTTATACATGTTGGAGGCACATTGGCCGGCTGATTCTTGGTCTCCTTCATCGTGCAAAAGAAATTTTGGATGGATAACACTCTTTTCCTTAAAATTCCATCCACGAAGATGAAACGAAATCATTCCTTCTTTTCTGTTGATTTACAATTAAAAGAAGATGCAACTTTCATACGATTGTGAGAACATGACTAACATAATTTTAAGATTATAACTAAACATAAATAGATGTAAAATTATATGATAGTAATATTATATTTAAATTATAAAATTATATATAAATTGGCTGGGCTCTAGGCCTAAAAGGTCTTTTGGATGTCCTTTAGAAAAACTTTTTTAACTAAATAAATTTCCAAAATGGTCTTGAGTTGTTTAATAAAGTCAAGCCTTATGCGGGCTAATGTCCCTGGGTCATTGTTCTATTTCCATGGTTGAGAAAAGGTTCAGCGAATTGGTAGCTGCACAATCACAAATGGTTCATCCACCAACTCATTTTTTTAATTTGGAGTGTGAATATTTGGTTTTACCATTCTCAGTCTTGTACTTCGGCCCTCATTGCCTTAATACAAAATAAATTGTATTCCCACAATTAATTGTTGGAACAAGTTTTATTTCATATTCCGACAATTAATTGTTGTTAGATAAAAAAATTTTGAAAATTTTGAAACACAATTCTTTTGTATTCCGCTAACTAAATGTCAGTAGTTTTCAAAAAAAAAACTTGAAAAATTTTAGCACACTAATTTTTTTTTGTATTCCAACAAACACAAATTTTTTGTATTTCGGAAACTAATTGTTGGTAAGTCAAAAAACTTAAAAAACTCTAAAATACTAATTTTTGTATTTCGACAACTAATTGTTGAAATATAATTTTTTTTCGGAAACTAATTGCTGATTGATTATAAAACTTGAAAAATTTCAGAACATAAATTTTTTTTGTTTCGGAACACAATTTCTTTGGTACAAAATTAGGTATATAATAGAGGCTAGATGTTAGTAAACTAGACGGTGAACTGTTTACGGGTACATCATGGCTAGTATCGCTACAATATGACATGAGGATAAAGATGCGATTTTATAAGCTAGGTATGAGTAAAGGATAGCATGTGGGTGACTTGAAATGGATTTCACTTAAATTACAAGTACAATTATTGCTGAATTGAAAGGATAATAATATTATAGTAATAGAATTCATTTAAAGTGGAATATTGTAAGAGTAAGGAATTAATTAATAGGAATAGGCTTGGACTATGGGACTTATGATGGATAGTAATAAGGGGCAATAAAGTGTGTTATGGTAAGCGGGGTGGATAACGTTTTATGTTGTTTATGATAAGGGGTATGTTCATGAAAGCATGTAATTAGGATGAGATTATATGTGGGTATAATGATTTAAGGTTATGAAATGGATTATTATGATTATGTGATAAATATGAGGTGTGGTTTTATTAGTTATGTTTGATGGTAGAAAAGGGTGCTATGACCTTGATGTCTATTTCTTTTTAAGCATGTAATGATGGTATCCTTTGTGAATTTTTGGGTAAGGTTTGAACGCGAGAACCTTACCTATTCTTGAATTTCGAGAGTTGAGCATCAATTTAATTTCGGTATAATTAGGCTCTAAGTATAAGCCATTTGGTACAATCGTAAAGTTGTTTAAGGACTTTTGTGATGTGCATATTGTTTCCGAAATTAGATTTGGAAGGTGTTGGAATTTTTCTTAGTTGGTATCAATTCTCTATATATTGAATTTATGAATTCAATCTCAAGGTTTATCCTTATTCAAATTTTGTTAAGACTTGGGCTCTAATTTGGGAAGGTATATTGGTAACATAGAATGAAATGAATAGACCCAATATTGGAAAGTTAAAGACTTCCAAATCTTAGTCTTTTGAATATTTAAATCTTTGGTTTGGGGTTAATCTTAGATGTCAAATATTAATTTTGAATATCGTTATATAACCAGTAATTAATTTTAGCTTAAGTATGCTAGAGTTAATTTAAAATGTTTTTTAAATGGACTTTTGATTTGGAATAGTCTTGGTTTGTATGGTCTATTCGAGCCCAATTCTTAGCAATATTTTTTTTTAAATTGATATCGGTGCTTTGGAACGTATGGTTCTTGGTTTGTTTGTCTTCAGACAATATTTCAACCTAATCATAGTCATTGTCATTTCGAGATATAGACACCTGATTGATAGGAGATTAGGGGTGTGGGGGCCACGAAGACCTTGTGGATAGTCAGGCGTGGAACCTGCCAATGGCTCAGTGTTCAGCTGCACTGCTCTGGCGGGGACCTGGACAGCAGGGCTATCTCGACACTCCACCAAACTAAATCATGTTCAGATGTTAAGTACTCTCGTCGTGAAAGTGCCGAGGAGATGGCTGTTAGCGGACTCCACTTGAGGTCTTGTGCACCGAGAGCTACACATATTTCCTGAATGCTATATCGACGTAATGTTTGACAACAATAGTCTCCATGGCGCAAAGTTAGGTCTAGTTCTATCATGCATTGGAGTCTTAGGCTTTTCTGAATATATATATATATATATATATATATATATATATATATATATATATATATATATATATATATATATACACACACACACACACACATATGAATGATCGTTTGTTTACCTGCATGCCCATATCTACATTACTAGCCTATTGTAGAATCTTACCTCCTCTGTTCGTATTTCTTTTCTCCTTCGTTCCTTATTGGCAACGATTAGTTTCATCTGTGGAGCAATAAAGAGATGAGGAAGGATTAGAATATCAGAGTGACGCAGCGGAAGCGAATCAAGGTGTCAGAGTTTAGATGATATGTAACATGTTGATGTTTATATTTAAAGTTGGTAGTTGTTTAAAGCACTTTTAATTTGTTGTTGATTTAATTTCTGGAAGTCATCAAAAAATTGTAAGCTTCCTTAGCTTTCGAAAACTCTATGTATGTATTTATTTCACATACTTATGCAAGAAAAAAATTTTATTCGGGATCATTGTACTTAACTATTTTAAGTTTTCCAGTTATGATTGGAGCTTTTAGTTTTTCCTCTTCTGGCAGTTGATGTAAGACCAGTGAGTAAGTTTTGATTTGAAGAGTATTTAAATTTATCAAATTGTTTATTAGGTGTTATTTTGACGTCATACAAAAGTTTTCAAAGAGGTTATTTCGAAAAT
The DNA here is from genome assembly GCA_039655645.1 of Ammopiptanthus mongolicus. Lineage (NCBI taxonomy): Eukaryota > Viridiplantae > Streptophyta > Magnoliopsida > Fabales > Fabaceae > Ammopiptanthus > Ammopiptanthus mongolicus. The sequence goes on along the minus strand of CM077351.1, from coordinate 16,873,324 downwards.
TTTCTGTAAAATCCTGATTTAATTAACCTAATTTGTCTTAAATAATATTAGGCGTTACAAACTGATAACCTACCTCCTCCTGCCCCTTTGTCGTTGGCAGGCGGTTCCCCCCCATCTCCCTCCCCACCGATGCCCCACACACCACTTGCCTCTACCGGTGCACTGTGGTGTTGCTGCATTTTCTTTCACAAGTAGATCTACAGAAACACGACATCCAGAAGCAGATGCAACCTCTCTTAGCGATGATGATGATTTCTTGCATGTCGTCGTCATCGGAGATGGTGGTGTGGAGTGAAGTGGACGTGGGAAGGGAGGCGGCGACTTCGAGGCACTGTGGTGGCAGGGGAGTGAGGGTGAGAATGTAGGGGAGAGTTTGCAATTTTAAAAGTATTATAATTGTTGGAATTAGAATAGAATTAATTGTTCCAGTTTCCAAGTAGCTTAGATTCATTGTACAATAATAGGATAGATGCAATGCACCTTAGGGAATGATGTTAGCTTAATTATCTTCCTTGTAAATTGTATTTAGCATTTATTTTCTATGTAAATTTGATGAGTATAAATAGAGTATTCAGCTGAGTGATAGTTACACTCAAGCACATTCAGATATTCTTGTGTTAGTCCTCTCCTTTACCATACATTTTTCAAGATGGTATCAGAGCTCCCGATCTAGGGGGCTCTGCTTCCGCCGTTTTTTGGTTGCCTTCATTGCAACCTTTCTCTTTAAACTCTGTTTCTGGCACCTATTGTGTCGTTTTTTAGTTGTGACAGCACGTACCATTGCCCCCTTTCTATCTCCAGTGTCCCTTTGACCCTGTTTGACTACTGCTGACCACCATTGACTGCCGCGGTTCAGCCTCAAACTCCTCCAGAAGGTTCGCCTCCGTGAGATCGGCCAGAATCTAGAAAATCGCCGCCGGAAACCTCCACACGCGCTGTCACGCGCCTCCACACGCGCGCGCTCTTTCCGGCGCGTGTTGCTCACGCGCCGCCGTAAAGACGCCGTCAGTCGCCGCGACTTACCTTTTCTGGTTCGCCGGAATCTCCTGAAGGTGTTTTGGGGGTCCGTTTCTCATTCTAACCTATCGTTTTTCTGGTCCCTGTTAAGCCCCTCTCTTTGCATCTCTTTTGTTTTATTTGTTCTGGTTCTGTTAACCTCTTTTTGTCATGTCAAACCAAAAGGAGATTATTAATCCAGGTGACAAGGGAGGGAACTCTCAAGTCCAGAACAGCCAGCCAGGAGAATTGCAAAGTATTCAACCTGCCTATAGGTTGAATGGAAAAAATTACTTGAAGTGGTCTCAGCTCATTCGCACAATATTAAAGGGAAAAGGCAAACTCAGTCATTTGACGGGCCCTGGGCCAAAGGAGGAAGATCCAAAATTTACAGCATGGGACGAGGAAGACTCCATGATTATGGCATGGCTATGGAACTCTATGATTCCAGAAATCAGTGATACATGTATGTTTTTAAGCACTGCAAAGGAAGTTTGGGATGCAATAGAGCAGACATATTCGAAAGCTAAAGATGCAGCCCAAGTATATGATGTGAAGGTGAAAACAGTTGCAGCAAAGCAAGGAAACAAAACAGTCACCGAATATGCCAATCAATTAAAGTCTCTTTGGATGGAATTGGACCACTACAGGGTGATAAAGACTAAATGCTCTGAGGATACAGCAGTACTCAAAGAATATATTGAGCAAGATAGGGTTTATGATTTTCTTGTGGGATTAAATCCTGAATTTGACCAAGTAAGGGTTCAAATCCTTGGAAAGTCAAAGGTTCCGTGCTTTAATGAAGTGGTAGCTATTGTGCGAAGTGAAGAAAGTAGGCGAACTTTGATGTTGGATGCTCCTCTTGAAAGTTCAGCTATGGTGGCTGAAAGTGCTAAAGATGGGCAAGCAAAGATGGAGAAGAAAGGAGATTTGTGGTGTAATTACTGCAATAAGCCACGACATATCCGAGAGAAGTGCTGGAAACTACATGGTAAACCTCCTAGTCGTGATTGGGGTCAGAAAGGAGGACATTCAGGAGGATCATTCAGGAAAAATGGTAAGGCTCACATTGCTGCTGGACAAAATGAAGAAGACAAATCAGAGTCCACTAGTAAGGCTGAATTCACTAGTCTGAACCAAGAGGAGATAGAAAGGATGAGAGCCTTCCTCAATAGCTTGGAGAAACCGTCAGGTACTAGTAATTTGGCGTATTCAGGTAAGCTTCCACTTTCATTCGGATTTAATGTCTCAAAAACTCCTTCTACCCTTTTTTGGATATTAGATTCAGGAGCCACAGACCATATGACACCCTCCTCTAAACACTTCTCCACATATTCCCCTTGTTCTAGTAATAAGAAAATTATCACTGCAGATGGCAACCTTGTAACTGTTGCTGGAATAGGAAACATTCAGATAAATCCATCTATAAATTTAAAGAATGTTCTTCATGTTCCAAAACTATCCACAAATCTCGTCTCCATACAAAAACTTACCAAAGACCTATCCTGTAATGTGATTTTTTACAGTAATTGCTGTGAATTTCAGGACAAGGATTCGGGGAGGACGATTGGACGTGCTAGAGAAGGGAATGGTCTTTACTATCTTGAAGAACTAAATTTGCTCGACACAGTCAGAAACAACCTGTCTCACTCGTTCAAGTTAGAATCCGTCCTTTCCAATAAAGAGAAGATTCTTCTATTTCATTGTCGGTTAGGTCACCCCTCTTTTAGTATAATCAAAATTTTGTTCCCATCTTTGTTTAATGGATTGAGTGTCGAAAATCTTCGTTGTGCGGTTTGTGAAATGGCAAAACATAAGCGTGTACCTTTTCCATTAAGCAATAAAAGAAGCACATCCCCTTTCTATCTTATCCATACCGATGTTTGGGGTCCATCTTCTATTCCAAATGTGTCTGGGGCTCGATGGTTCGTGACTTTCATTGATGACTGTACTCGGGTTACCTGGATTTTTCTACTTAAACATAAGTCTGAAGTAAGCATAATTTTTCCAAATTTCTTTTCAATGATTCAAAATCAGTTTGGTGTGAACATAAAAAGACTGCGGTCGGACAATGGTAGGGAATACTTCAATAATGTTCGTACTCCATTTTGTCAAAAAGAAGGAATAATTCATGAATCTTCTTGTGTCAAAACACCACAACAGAATGGGTTGCAGAGAGAAAAAATGGGCATCTTCTAGAACAAACCCGAGCGTTGCTGTATCAGACGAATGTTCCAAAAAAATTTTGGGGGGAAGATGTTCTCACAGCAACATACCTTATTAATCGATTACCCTCTAGAGTGTTGGGGTTTAAAAGTCCTATGAAGGTTCTTTCTTCTTTTTATCCTAACTTGTCCCCCACTAATAATCTCACACCAAGGATCTTTGGGTGTGTCTCATTTGTTCATGTTCATAGTCAAGAAAGGGGAAAACTTGATCCTAGAGCTCTGAAGTGTGTCTTTGTTGGGTATTCCTCCACTCAGAAAGGCTATAAGTGTTACCATCCTCCGTTAAAAAAATTCTTTGTGTCACGAGATGTCACTTTTCATGAGGATCAAGCCTATTTCCCCCAACCTTATCTTCAGGGGGAGAGCCTTAGGGAAGATAAGGAGGATATAGAAATTCCCGAGTTTCCTAGCCTTGAGTCAAGTACAAATGTGCCTCAACCCATTCCTGTAGCTGAAATTGAACTGGAGCAACAACCTTCTTCATCAACTACTAAATCTCTTTTGCCTCCTATTGATAAATCTGGTCCTGCAACTGATGTGAGATTTGGAAAAAATTTGGTGTTCAGAAGAAAGCTAAAGGCCATTCCTGAATCAACTCATGTCCAAGAGCCCAACTCAATTCCTTCACCTCAAGTAATAAATTCTGATCTTCCAACTTTACAAAATATTTTTCCAAGTTTACAGGATGAAACAGAAACTCAAACAGTTGAAGACCTAGACCTCCCAATTGCAATCAGAAAAGGAACCCGAAAGTGTAGCAAGCAACCATTATACCCTCTCTCAAATTATCTCTCATTTAAAAAATTCTCACCAACCCACAAAACCTTCCTTGCAAACCTAAACACTACTTCCATACCAACTAATGTTTTTGAGGCATTATCTGATAAAAAATGGAAGCAAGCCATGGATATAGAGATGCAGGCATTAGAGAAGAATAAAACTTGGGAGTTTGTTGCTTTGCCAGAAGGGAAGAAACCAATTGGATGCAAGTGGGTGTATACAGTGAAATATAAGGCTGATGGATCAATTGAGAGATACAAAGCAAGACTGGTCGCTAAGGGTTTTACACAAACTTACGGGATCGATTACTTAGAGACCTTTGCACCGGTTGCAAAGATGAATACAGTTCGGGTAATATTATCTCTTGCTGCCAACAACGGTTGGGAATTACAACAGTTTGATGTAAAAAATGCTTTCTTACGTGGGGACCTTGAGGAGGAAATTTATATGGAAGTGCCACCGGGATATGGTAAAAATGTCCTGATCAATACTGTTTGCAAGTTGAGAAAAGCGTTATACGGGTTGAAACAATCACCTCGGGCATGGTTTGGGAGGTTCACTAAAGTCATGACAACCTTGGGATATAAACAAAGTCAAGGTGATCATACATTGTTCATTAAGCATTCAACTTCAGGGGGAGTGACAATGCTGTTAGTGTATGTAGATGATATCATTGTGACGGGAAATGATTGGAGAGAGCAACAAGTATTGAGCAAATGTTTGGCAAAGGAGTTTGAGATAAAAACTCTTGGGAAGCTAAAATATTTCTTGGGAATTGAAGTAGCTCACTCCAGAAAAGGTATCTTCATATCCCAACAGAAGTATGTCACAGATCTGCTCAAAGAAACAGGAAAGTCAGCATGTAAACCTGTGAGTACACCCACAGACCCAAGTCTAAAATTGGGTAATACAGAAGATGATGCAACAATAGATAAGGAGATGTATCAGCGTCTGGTTGGGAAATTAATTTACTTGTCCCATACAAGACCAGACATTGCGTACGCAGTAAGTTTGGTTAGTCAATTTATGCACAACCCAAAAGAAGTCCATTTACATGCTACTCATAGAATTCTGCAATATCTCAAGGGAACTCCAGGAAGAGGAATTTTATTCAAAAGGAATGGGAGTATGACTCTTGAAGCATATACTGATGCTGACTATGCAGGGTCAATTACTGACAGGAGATCCACTACTGGATATTGTACGTTTGTCGGAGGAAACCTAGTAACTTGGAGGAGTAAAAAACAGAATGTGGTGGCACGATCTAGTGCTGAAGCTGAGTTTCGGGCAATGGCACAAGGTATTTGTGAGCTACTTTGGCTCAAAATTATTCTAGAAGACTTGAAGATTAAATGGGAAGGACCTATGAAGCTCTATTGCGATAATAAATCTGCAATCAGCATTGCACACAATCCTGTTCAGCATGATCGAACTAAACACATCGAGGTGGATAGACATTTTATCAAGGAAAAGCTTGATTGTGGTTTGATTTGTACTCCGTATGTACCTTCACAGGAACAACTCGCGGATATTCTAACTAAAGGACTGAGCAGCCCAGCCTTTGAAAGACTTGTCTCCAAGCTGGGAATAGAAAACACCTATTCGCCAGCTTGAGGGGGAGTGTTGGAATTGGAATAGAATTAATTGTTCCAGTTTCCAAGTAGCATAGATTCATTGTACAATAATAGGATAGATGCAATGCACCTTAGGGAATGATGTTAGCTTAATTATCTTCCTTGTAAATTGTATTTAGCATTTATTTTCTATGTAAATTTGATGAGTATAAATAGAGTATTCAGCTGAGTGATAGTAGTCCTCTCCTTTACCATACCTTTTTCAAGAATAATTATAATTATAATATGAGACATTGAATAAAATAATAATATATGTAGCAGTGAAATTTAATGATGCACGATGAGCTACTTGGTGAGCTTGCTCACCGTAGCGTCCGCCACAAACTCCATACCTTGTTGAGTTTCTAAGCGTCTAACCTTTGATGAACCTAAACATTTATAGAAAGATTAAAATGAACCTTGTGAAATCTTCTAATGAATCTGTTAAAATGTACAATCGTTTATTTAATAAAATAGGATCTGTTGTTCCATTTTGATGTGTCATACCTTGTCCTCACCTATAATATATTGCCATATATTTTATCTTTTTTAAATTACAATAAGACTAAAGGTCCAAATTGATCTTTTACAAAAATCGTCGTCCCATTTTTTGTCCCTTAGAAAAATAAATTAACTATTTAGTCCCTTAGAATTACAAACCAGGGACACACTCCCTCCGTTACTCTTCATCTAGTAACGTCCGTTAACGTGTCAAGTTGTCCCGTTAACGCGCTGATGTGTCTCGTTAGTGATATTCTAGCATGGAAAATGGCTTAAAATGAATAAAACGTGGAAACCAATTTAATGCTTAAAAATGATGTCGTTTAAACGTTTCTGTTTCTTCCTCCTCTATCACACCATTTTAAATCCCTAACTCCATTGAAGAACCTTGCTGGTTGATGCTAGCGCTTTCTTGGTGGTGGCGCGATTTTTTTTTTTTTTTCACATTCAGTCTCGAAAAAAAACTTTAGAGACCTAAATTGGTCTCTAATAAATTACTCGTGGCCCAAATAAATCTTTGCACGCAATAGTTTGCCACTATGAACATATAGGATAGAACTGTTGAATCGGGCCCCTCGGCCCGTGCATAACATAAAATCGGGTCGGGCTGACCCAAATACACTCTGGGCTATGAATTTTCAGTCCAACCTAGTCTAATGCCGGACCATCGGGCCAAATCAACCTAATTATAAAAAGCAAAAAAACTAAGAAAACACCCTCTACCACTTATTTTATAACACTTTTCTTTAATTTGATTTTTGTTTCTATTTTGACGTCACTAAGCCACTATGAATGAAATAAGTAATAACCACTTGATTGGGGCATCTCTCTCTAGAATAACCAAATGATAGACTCAATAATAGTAAGTATCAATGCTATTAATGCAAATAACAATATCAATATCAATGCAAATAATAATAATATCAACGATGTCTTGAGTGTCAAACTTTTTATCCAATTCTTGTCTTGATTCTTTCTATTTCTCAACTTGAAGAAGGGCATAGGTAGGGTTCTTTCATTCAACAGTATAGGCTGTATAGCATATTCAATAACAATATGCCATTTAGACTAATCTCATCATATAGTCTCAGATCTTCATTCTCAAAACGATTCAAAAATCTCTACAAGAACATCCACTACAAAAAAGCGTTGTTTTGTGGCGGTTTTGGGGTTCATATAGCGGTGGTTTTAGCCGTCGCAAATATACATTGCGGTGGATAGGCAACTGCCACAAACATGACCGTCGATAAGTAATCTGTGGCGGTTTATCATAACCGCTGGTACGACTGCCGCGAAATAATTTTAATTTTGCGGCGGGTTGGCATCACTACTAATAAGAAATCCTGAAAAACATCGAAAACTTCAGCGACAGTTTGGAATCAACACCCAAATGAAATTCTAGAAAGCAATGTTACAGTTAGTGGCGGTTTAGAACTGCAACAAGAAATGTCATTTTTAAACCCGTAAAATTATCACGGCGATTTCGAACCACTGTAAACTAATTATATAGTCGACGCAAAGTATCAAATATTTTTCTTTTACTTTTAAGATCCCAACTTGTAATCAAAACTATCAATGAGCAACTAATAAAAATATTTATCAATTTGGTAACAAAAATGATTCAAAATATTATCATTAGTGAACAAAAATATCAATAACAGGTTGTATATACATCACAAACCCTAGCTGGGACCACACCACACTTCCTCAAATAGACAATAAAGACAAAGCCAGGTTTTCACAAATTGAAAGAGGGAAAGCAAAAAGAGAGAAAGAGAGTCAATCTTACCTGATACGATTTTCACATTTTGGGGGTTTGTGAGAAGAAAAAAGTGGAGAGTTGTGAGAAGCGGAGAGAGTGTCAATATTTGCTTACGATTCGTAACCCCCTTGAGTGATTTGGAAAGGTTGATTTGTTTTGTGAGATGGGTAGGATTGGGTAGGTTTGTGAGAAGCGGCGAGAGTGAGATGGGTTTGTTTTGTAAAATATGGAGGGATTGTGTAAAAGAAAAAGAGGGAAAAAGAAAAGTTCGCTCAAAAAACATTTCACCCTTGTGGCGGTTTAACAACAACTACCGCGAAACTAATAAGTTTGAGGCGGTCCACGGAACCGCCACAATTAAGTTTAGTAATTGTGGCGGTTTGCACCAAAGCCGCCACAATTTGTATCACATTGGCGACGCGTTTCAAAACCGTCGCGAACCTATACGCCCAATTATTAACCGACGGTGATTCATCAAACCGCCTCAATTTTTTTTTTTGGGGCTGCCATTTGAAGAGCCCAGCTCGGCCTAAATTACGGGCGGTTCGGGTGAGCCCATCGGGCTAGGTCAAAACTGACAGCTATAATATAGAGGGAGACTGCCATCTGTACAAAAAAAACTTGATAAGCTGAAGGTGGAAAACAATAGGTGGACACTTACCTAGACAATGATCCATAGAATGAGAAATTTGAAGTACATTAGCATATGTCAAAGATTGGGATCAACCTAACCTAACAAACTTGCACATGCCAACCGTAGTTGTTGACTGGGATGTCTTGTGCTCTTGCAAATGCAGCAATAACATTTATCAATGAAATGCCCGAAGATCATGTGCATCAATGACTAACAATGAAAGCATTGAATGCCACCTATGAACATTTCATTCCCCCGGTCAACAGCCAAGAGTATTAGGCTGCTTATCAACAAGACAAACTATCTAACAGCAGCCATGTGAGTTAACTGCTTATTGTATTTTTGTTCATGTTGTTTTGGTGCAGGTTTTTCAGTGCATAATTGTTTATTGTGGCATATTGGTGCGTAGTTGTTCATAGTGACATATTGATGTGAGTAAGGACTTATTTGGGCCCAACCAATTTATTATGGACCAATTTGGTTCACTATTTTTATTTTTTTTTGGGACTGAATGCACAAAAATGAATTTGTCTGTCCACAAAGAAATCACCCGCGTCAACCAGCAAGGTTCTTCAATGGAGTTAGAAATTTAAAACGATGATAGAGAAAAAAAAAAAAAAGGGAAGCATGTAAATGACATTTTTGGACATTTAAGGATTTAGAGCCTGTTTGGATTCACCTTGAGTGAACCAAAAGTAAGTTTAGAGTGGTAGTTTTTTGTAATTAAAATCATTTTTCTTGCGATGATGGCCGGACCGGTTGGTGATCCGACTTTCAGCTCTTACATACTCACTATCAAGTATCATCAACACCCTTCTCCCTCGCCGCAGCAACGTTCTTGTTCTGCGTAGCTGAAGTCCCTCCTTGTGCTGCGCTCACGTAAGATTTTCAGTAGTATTTCTCTTTCAATTTTTTTATGTCTCAGAGTTCAGACTCGTATTCATTTTCACAATCTAGTCTGTGCTATATCACTTTATTTTATTTTATTTTGAACTGTTATACTTTTGCTTCATTTAATTACCCTTATAAAAAAGTGTTAACACTATTAGACCCTTTAACTGTTTATATGACCTTTCTTTTATACATGTTGTTCAGGTCCCCACAAAATAAAATGGAGATGCAGTGTGCAATAAAAAATGATGTTACTGAAGTAATTCTTTTTCTCTTTTTGGGCTCTTTTGTTTATGATTAGTTATTATTCATATTTTTCATATGGTTATAGTAATAAATTCATCTGCAGTAGCAATATTATGTTGCTTCTTTTTGTGTCTCCCTCCCCCATTTGCTTCTTCAGCTAATTGGAAATACTCCATTGGTTTATCTAAACAAAGTTGTGGAAGGTTGTGTAGCCCGCATTGCTGCCAAGCTGGAGTCAATGGAACCCTGCTCAAGTGTCAAAGACAGGTGTAAAAGGGTTTATGCATTTTTCTTAAATAATGAAACATTGTTTATTTTCTGATATTAGAAACTTGCCTGCAAGATCATTGTGCAATAGAAAAGATAGGGTCATGCTAACTAGTTAGGGCACTGGTTAAGGAATTAAGTATATCACTTATTCAAATATTAAATACATCAATTTTCGATAAGAACTTTTTTTTCTTGATTCCTTAACCAATGCCCTTAGTAAAGTGATTTTTTGTTTTCTAGGTCCTGAGTTGCTTTAGAAATATAGTGAAAATGAAAATTTGCTACATGTTATGTGAAATGCTAAAGAGGCTGGCTACACTGTTCTTTTCCTTCTGCCTTATTATCATTAGGAGTTTATGTAAAAAGAGAAATTCTCTTCGTTAACATATTGTTTCCCTTTTTGGGATTCAGAATAGCATTAAGTATGATCAAGGATGCTGAGGATAAGGGCCTGATTACACCAGGGAAGGTTAGTATGGAACCCTTGTCTTGAGGCACTGGCTGTTGTATATGCATGATATAATTTATCAATTTAGTATTTGGTGGCATGGTCCCCTATAAACTAATCATGTTTAGTCATAGGGATGCCATGCTTGAGTTCAGATTGTGGGGTATTTTAAATGAGAAATTTCTTTGGTTGTGGACATGGTAAAATTAAACTGGTGAAAGACCGTAGTTGTTGAGACTACTAGCGGAAACACTGGAATTGGGTTGGCATTCATTGCAGCACTTAAAGGTTATAGGCTAATCCTAGCCATGCCAGCTTCAATGAGTCTTGAGAGAAGAATTGTGCTCCGTGCTTTGGGAGCTGAACTGCATCTCACTGATCCTGCCAAGGGCTTTAAAGGTAGTCTTCAAAAGGCTGAGGAACTACAGAGGCAGACACCTGATGCTTTTATGCCTCATCAGTTTGAAAATTCTGCAAACCCGAAGGTAATTCATCTTGATGTGTTGTAGAGTGGTAATGTGATGTTCTTATGACAAATCTTTTGCATCCTTGTAGGTTCACTATGAAACTACAGGTCCTGAGATATGGAGAGATTCTGGAGGGAAAGTTGATGCCTTTGTAGCAGGTATAGGAACTGGGGGTACAATAACAGGTGCGGGGAAATTCCTCAAGGAGAGAAACCCAGAAATCAAGGTTCCCTTTTGTGTGCACACATGCCTGTGGGGTGTGTCTGTGGAGGGGAGAGAGTTTAAATTCTTGTTACTTCGATGCTAATGTTAAGTGTTTTCATTCATCAAGGTCTATGGAGTGGAACCGGTTGAAAGTGCAGTCTTGAGTGGAGGACAGCCAGGTAAGTTACTGTCCGTCCTTGCACATGATACTCCTATCTCGTTGTTTTTTCTTTTTCTATTCCTCTCTATGCATAACTAACAGCACTTTCAACACTGTTATCTCTTGCATTGAAATTATGAAAACCTTCCTGGTGATCACTTCATAAGGTTTTGCTCTCTTGCTCACTTTTTACGTCTGAATTTCCAATGCTAAGCCAATAAGTATCTTAGTTCAGCTATGCTAAATAGTACACACCTATTTGTATGAAATCACCACAAAAATGTCTATCCCAAACCTTTGTTAAATTTTCAGCCAATAAATATAGTTTAAACTATGAAAATAAAATAAGATTATTAGCTAAAATCACTCACGCCGTTCTGTAGTTTCATTCCGTATCAAAGACCAATTCTCATCTTAGTTAATATGCTTGAACTCACAACCAATTAGTTGGTACAATTGACTTTGTTGTCCATGTTTATTGAGCTCATAATACACTATAAAAAATGAGGGTAATGTCTACTGCCACTCACATTCTACATCTATTTAATCGGATAAGGAACTGCTTCCTAAAATTTTTTTGTATCAATCATAGAGAGGAATGTGCATATATGCATCACTGCATCTATCAAAACTCATATTATGATTTTTGAGTTATGGTTAATTTTAAGAGCCATTTATTGTTTTCCCTTATCAACACTTCTTGAACTGCATATTTAAATTTCATTAGTCATTCATTTCTTTTCAGTTTTCAACTTCATTAAACAACTTAGTATTTTACTTTCAATCTGATATCTGAATGGCAATTTACTAACTGGACATGTTGCATCTATACGTAAAAGGCAAGCATCTGATTCAAGGAATTGGTGCTGGCATTGTTCCTGCTGTGCTGGATGTTAATCTGCTTGATGAAATTATTCAGGTTTGAATGTAGATTTATCGGGATTTTTTAGTACACAATATTGTTGAAAGTTGTTTCCTTGGAATTTGTTTTATGAAGTTATGATTCCTATATACTATCATATTATAGAGGAAGGGTAAATGAGACTCAAAGACAGTTCCTATATTTGGTTTAATCATTTACATGTTCAAATGAAGGTTACAGATACTTATGATACATAAAACTGCAAATAATTTTCTGGCACTTTCTTTATGACTTTATTTACAATTTGAAAATTCAGAGGATAGCTGTATGTTTCTGTGGAAGTATTTGGCTCTTGGTTTTCTATTTTCTGTTAATTTTTTCAGGTATCAAGTGATGAAGCTATAGAAACTGCTAAGCTGTTAGCCTTGAAAGAAGGTTTGCTGGTATGGCTATGGTTATATTCCATTTCTTTTGAAATTAAAATCTCCCTGTATTACTACTTTTTATTTTGGCCATTATGTGTATTACTGCCAGACTTCAATGTTATTTAATTTATTTTATCACTTTAGGCTGACTGTAATCTGTTTTCCCTTGTTACAGGTAGGGATTTCGTCTGGAGCAGCAGCAGCAGCAGCAATAAAATTGGGAAAGAGGCCGGAAAATGCCGGGAAACTCATCGCTGTAGGTCTACTTAGAGCATATCCATTGAAGGTTCCTTATGGGTTCCTTAACCTTCAGGAACCGTTGCTTAACTTTTACTCCCATTTGAGTTGGTCTACGTGGCAGGGAGGGTTCCTTAAAATAAAGCAGAGTTCCTTATATAAGGAACCGTTCCTTATCATAAAAATACAATTTTTCAAGTGTCAAACCCGATTGAAAGATATGAAACAAAATTAAGTGTAAATAGAAAAGTATATAAATGTGGATTGCTTAAGGGTTGTTTAAAAATTTCACCATTAGAGCAAAATATGTATGAGTTACTTAAGTATGATGTGGCATAGTGGGGGCTACTTGGTAGTGGCTATGCAACCCAAAGTTGGTTCCTTAGAAATTTGCCATTGGAGATGCTCTTACCTTTCTACAATTTAAACAAACCTGGATTGATGATTATATGTAATTATGATATTCAGATTAGAAATAAATAAACATATATTTACAACTTTATTTATAAGTAGGTATTACTTGGGAAAGCAAGGCACATTGTGTGTTTTTATAATGCCACACACAAAGGAGAATGCTTGAAGTTTCATGTTCATTGATTTGGTGATAAGGGTGTCTATTTTATTCTATTGTCATGTCAACGGTTGATAGATAGATTAAAATGTTATCAAATGTGTATGATGAATGCTCATTAATCTCCCCATCATTTTGTTTGCTGCAGGTGGTGTTCCCTAGTTCTGGAGAGCGTTACCTATCATCTCCGTTATTTGAGTCCATTAGACACGAGGCAGAACAATTGATGTTTGATTAGGGAACTGTCACATTAGGCTTGCCCTTATTAGGCCCAAATCTCAATCTGGATCAGTGGGTGAGTTGGATGCAGGAGATGATTTCTTATTAATCAAATTTGTGACTTAGTTCTAAAAATATTTCACCAAAGACATACCCCTTCCTCCCATCACCTAGGATTTCGTTCTGCTTACCTCCTTGCATAAACAACTTATGTTGTAAACTTCAATGCAGAAGCCAATTTCATCACTAAAACTTATGAAACTTGATGCATGATCCAAATTTTTTGGTCACGCCAAACCTACAGTTTGAAATAATATTTTTACTTGGGAAATGTTAGATGCGTAAAATTTTGCTTCAACTAATATTAGAACTGTAACTTGTGCTAAGTTAGTTATTTTCTGACGAAGTACAAAGTAATAATAACTGATTCTAACTGACTATAACAAATACAGTTATCAGAAAATAACTAACTTAGCAAGTTAAAGTTCTAATACATAATCTTTGATATGTATTGATCAACCATTGATTTTGGTGAAGAAAATGGAGAGAGAAAGAGGAGTGGGGATGCACTGATGATTGATGTTATGCGAGTCATGTGACTGAAAATCATCTGAAACCAACATAACTCTCTTTACTTGGCCGAAAAGAGATAAGGTGCCCATAGTCACATCCAATTCAAGTATTGAAGCAGGGCCTATAGGAAATGCGAGATGCACTAGTAATACGTTTTCAGAGGGGATGAAAATTCCCATAAATTGATAGACTCGAATGAACTTGAACTCATTTACCAAAACCAACATGTTCTTAATTTCATGGCTACATAAATCTTCTTGAAGTCATGTTACACTTGTACTCGTAAATTATTTTTTCTTAGTTCTTACACTCTTCCTCGGTCACCATTAAATTAACAACAACTGAGTGCTATTTACACTTATTGTTATTGTAACCTATAAGAGAAACAAAGATGCTAAAGTGCAGGGTATCAGGAAAGGAATGTGCTCTCTGTTAGTTTTGGCTCTTGGAAAGATGTCAGAACCTTGAAGAATATCCACTTCAGAATTCCTTTTAGGAAGGACCCTCTTTGTATTTTTTGCTCTTATAGGCTACAATTCATTTTGTCATTTCATTTTCATTTCTAGGAGCCTTATCCAAACAGCATTTGCAAGTTATTCACCAACCTTTCAATCCAAGACATCGCTTGTGTTGGAGAATAAATTCCCACATAATGCAAAATAAAGACAATTGTAATTGTAATGTATATAAGTTGGGAAGCTTGAGTCCAATTGTCTAGACCTTTTGGATAACAAAGTAGCTCTTTAACTTATTATACAAATCAATCAACTCCTTCAATTGGACCCAATCTCAAATGATAATATGCAACTGGAGCCCACCCCTAATATCAACTATTTAAGGGCACGTTTGCTTTGTTTCTAGTTTTTCGTTTTTATTACTTGTTTTTATTAATAATTGAAAAAATGTGATATTGTTTTTATTCTGTTTCCTTTTTTTAAAAATTTGTAAAATGAAAGTGAAAACACTATTTTCTTGTTTTCACTAATTATTGTACAAATATTGGAAAACAGGAAACAAAATAAAAAAAAAAGTGACATTTTTGCAATTATTATAAAAACAGGAAATGAAAACAATAAATTAGAAACAAAGCAAGTAGGCCCAACATTTTGGCATAAAACAACTCTGCCTCAGAATTTGGCTCTTTCAAATAATATTTGCTTTGTTTTTCTTTAAGAACAAGTGATATATAAGAGGTGTTTGCATTTAACCCTTTTCAGATTCACACTTTTTCTTTCAGTTGTGTTATTTAAGCATCAAGTTTTGGACACCGTATGTGATACCGTATATATTTATTGCTATCTCTCACTTACTTTTTATCTTCTTTGTATACACGCAATTCAAAAATACATCAAAAAATAAAAAGACAACATTTTGTGTCCCATTTTGTTGTCCAAAACACATTTCCCTTTTATTTTGAATGAAAGAATCTGACCTTTACTTTTCAAACAAAAAGATACACTTTACTAGATGTAAGATATTTTGCTTCTAGGCAAAACATCGAATTCAATTATGTCTTAACCCTAACAAATTTAGAGGGAAAAAAGAAAAAGTGGCAATTCTGTTCCATGATGCAGATCTTTTCCCTCATATGAACAGCAGAACATGATTGTGTGCTTCAAATACTAAAAGTACCACTTGTTGGTGATTTGTTGATCTTGACGGCATTAAAATATGAAATTTGTAAAGTATTCAAGTTTCTAAGCAGAAAGTTATCCAAGTCAGGAAAACTAATGGGAAGGAATTTTCCACCTTCCAAAGGCGCAAAAGCTAGTTCTTGATTCTCCAAATAACAATTAGGACCAAACTACCTAAGCTTCAAGCTTCCAAATTTCAAATTAACATTTTACTTCGTGATTGGAAGGACTAGAGACGAATTGCTCCTCTTCTGGTCCTTGATCGGATATCCAACAAATAAGATGTAAGATTAACACTCGAGTCGATAGTGATGGTTATGTAAACCCTCACGAGAGTCATGATTCTAGGATTCGAACCTCCGAAATTACAGTAGTTCTGATGTAGGGCCACATCAAAAGCTCTAGTCTAGTGGCATAGCAATTTGGGTTCAAGCAATTTTTTTTTTTGATAACATGGGTTCAAGCAATTTATTCACGAAGAAATTTTTACACTAAATCTTACAATCCCTGTTGTGGGTTCAAGCAATTTATTGACGAAGAAACAAGAGTTGGCTTAGACAATCAAAATACTAACAAGCAACAAAAAATATAAGAGTAAATTATAATTTTTATTATAACAGACACATATAACTTCTACAAGCACAAAGTGATATTACGAGAAGAATTATTTCCCAGCTGCATGATATAAATGTTACTAGTGTTAGGAGGGCTAGAAATGTTGCTGTTCATAGCCTTGTGGGAGTTGCTAGAAACTTAGGTTCTAGAACCTGGTTGGGGACTGTCCCAGATCCAGTTTTAAACATCATTTTTAAGGACTCTATGTTTATCTAATGAATGTGTTTTCCTGTAAGAAAAAAAAGATATTAGGGGAATGCACGTGCTATTTGGATGAAAAGGGGTGGGACAAAAAACTGTGTTACTTCTCTTTTGTAGCCTCCACTTACAAAATAATTAATAATATTAATCTGCCTTTATCACGTGCACATTTAATTAACCATGCTTTAAAAATATGTTAATCAGTTAATTGACAACCATATAAAAAGTAATTATTTAATTTGAATGCGATGTAAAAAACTTTAAGTCAATAGTGCATCACTATTAATTTTTGATTGAGTTTTGTCAGTATAAAATTTTTTACATCATCAAATAATTATACATGATTATATTTATGATTTTTAAGAAAATTATTACAAGAGACAAATATTTTTAATAATATAACATTATATATTTAAATGACTGTGTAAAAAATATTTACACTAATAGTGTATCAAAATTAAATGTATATTAATTTAGGCTGGTAGTTCATTGATATGATGTAGTTGTTGATTCAGCTGCATTATCAAATAAAGTTTGGTTTCATTGAGTTAATGAAAAATATCTTATAAATTATGCATTTTAAAATTATAAAGGTAAAATAGGTTGATTAGTCCTATATTTTTTTTTTTTTACTTTTTACATCGGTTCTATAAGTTTTTTTTTCTCAAATTGGTCCTACACGTTATGTTCCATTTCCATGTTAATTCTTTCCGTCAATTTTGACCTAAGGTTATCAGTTTTGACCTAACATGACTATCATGTTAGTCTTACATGTGGCTTTTGCTTTGACGTCGAAAGGTTGAAATTGAAGGAAAAAACTAAAGTGAAAATTAAACCTAACGTATAGGACCAATTTGAAAAAAATAAAACATATAAGATCGATGTGAAAAGTAAAAAAATGTATAGGACTAATCAACCTATTTTGTCAGTTAGAAATTATTTATTACATGTCGTATGTTAAGTAAATAAGAAACTTTAAATTGGTATTTAGTGAAACTCATTCACCTAATAAGCTACTCTTTTGAATTGTGCTCTAATAATTTACCATTGTCTGTTGGTACAAGTGACAAATAGTTTGATTCCCCTTATATATGGTCTTGAGTTCGAGTATTATGAATGAAAAAAATAGGCGTCGAGAGAGCTTTGTCCCTTTAAATGGTCTTTCCGACTTGAATCGGATAAATCGAAATCTAATATGATGTTCGGATACTGAGGGTCTTACAAAAAAAAAAAAAAAAGTAGTATCATAATTAGAATGATAAATTGATATATTACCCAAAAAATAGTTATTAATATATCTATATTCGTTACTTCGTAGGATATTAATAAAAGTCCAAGTCTTTGCAACAAGAGTACAAGACGTACATGAGCTCACACTAATTTGTAAACAGCAATACTAGTCTAATGCGTTATAAATATTAAAAAATAAGAGTCACTTTGACATCTAAATGAATGTAAAAAGTTATGGACGAGTTTTACAAGAAAACATCACCCCATGAAATTTTGACTCAATTCAAGGTATACCAAAACTCGTTCAAAGAGGAAATTTTTAAGGATTTAATTGGTATGAATTTTTAGTGTAATTTTTTTTATATTGTCAATTAACATTGTAAAATATTTTATATTAATAATATATAACAATTAAACTCAATTTTTAATTTCGAAACATTGTATTTTATACTAACAATGAATCACAAATTATAATTTATGTAACTTTTTATATAATTATTATAAATATCAAATATTTTTAATAATAAAATAATACGTGATTGACTAACTTTACACTACACCAGTTAAATCTAATTTCTTATAGAATTTGTCTATTGGTTTGTAATTTCCCCGTTTATGTTTGTGCTTTTCCACAAAGTTTCCTTTCCCCAGTCGGTAGGGGAAATATCATAAAATGCAAGGAGCAATTTGCAAAAAGGTCGATGTTCGGGTCTACAATACATATCCCATTTCATGGCCACGTTCAAAGCCACTCAAACATCAACAACAAAAGTTAACAACAGCCTCAATTTGCCTCAGCCCCAGAAAGTCACAAACACAAAACACAACAAGCAGCACAAATCTCTCTCTCTCTCTCTCGCTCAAATGAAAAGCTAATAATATCTTTAGGAACCATTGAGCTTAAAGTTTATGGCTTTTCTTCTACCCAAGCTCCAACCTTATCTCCTAGCCCAATCTAAATTCAAAGACAAACCCTCTCACCAAACTTTTTCACTACCAAAACCCACTTCTCAGTTTCCCATATCTTTCACCTCTTCTTCTTCTTCTTCTTCTTCTTCTTCTTCTTCATCTTCCACTGCACAGGTTGCTGAGGTCAACACACCACAAGGTACACAACACAAGCAGCCAAAGGATGAGTTCTATGTCAACCTTGGCCTTGCTGTGAGGACCCTCCGTGAGGACTTACCTATGATCTTCATCAAAGACCTCAATTATGATATTTACAGGTAACTTTCTTATCATATCATATCAAACCATCCCTTCAAATTCTCTTATTTGGGGTGTTTGTTTGTTTTATTTTATTTTATTTTTGAAGTTTTAAGGATTTTTTTAATTGGAATTTGATTATTATTTTCAGGGATGATATAACATTCAAGGACCCTTTGAACACATTTAGTGGGATTGAAAAGTACAAATTGATCTTCTGGGCATTGAGGTTTCATGGGAAAATCTTGTTTCATGAGATTGCTCTAGATGTGTATAGGGTGTGGCAGCCTTCAGAGAATGTGATATTGATTAGGTGGAACCTTAGGGGTGTGCCACGTGTTCCTTGGGAGGCCAAAGGAGAATTTCAGGGTACTTCAAGGTATAAATTGGATAGAAATGGCAAAATTTATGAACACAAAGTTGATAACTTGGCATTCAATTTTCCACAGAATATCAAACAAGTTTCAGTTTTGGATTTGGTTACTGCATGCCCTGCAAGTCCAAATCCTACATTTTTGTGGGGTCCTATGGATCCCTACTCTTCTTCATGGATAGCTTTTTACCGGGCAGTTAGGGAGACATTGGATCAAGAAGGGAGGTTGCTACCACAAGATTGTCTAGCTACATGTTCATAGCTATCACTTACTGAACTGTTTCATAGGTGGTTATGTGTACAATGGAGTATTGTTTAATAGGTTAGGTATAATGAATTTGCTCCATGGCATAAATTTGTTTTTCTTCAAAGACAAGAGAGTGTATATAGATAGGCAGGGATGCAGAAGAGTCCAAGTTGCTCACTCTGTTGTTAAGGAAATGAAGATTCCTATGTTTGGTGAGCTTATACAGTTGATATATATCTGTATGCAATAATCTTCTAAAATGAATGTTTAATAATTTAGATTTTTTTCATTCTGTTACAGAATTGAATCTTGTCATTTTTTCTCATGAAATTACTGAACCACATGGAACACACTTGTTTAAACTTTAAAGGGATCATTCTACATCCTCTTTTAGACTTTTGTACTATAGTGTTACCTAGTAATTTCTATTCATCGTATATTGGTTTTCTATAGCCAATTTGAAGTCATATGTTTGAAAATCAGCTTATGACTTATGTGATGAATTCTTCCAGTAGTAATTTATTCTTCAAGAGAAGTTGATCTAGAAATGGTAATGCGGCACATATTGTTTTGTTGAAATCTCTACCTATTTCCAATTTCTTTTGGACTAACTGCTGGCCAGATACATAGTCCTGGTCTCATTTTCCACAAGATATGGGCCCTTGCTCTAGTTAATAATTTTCACTTGTTGAATAAGAACTCCATATTTGCTGTTGTTATTTGACAACCAATGAATTTAACATAAGTTATACAGAAACCATATAATCTTAAAATGGTATCCACATCTTGTAACATCTGTTATAGTTTGGTGTTTCCCACTTCACTTGACATATTATAAGAACAAATAATGGTTCGTTGATTTTCATCCAAAATGGTTTAAACTTATTACTCTGCAACCCATAGGTGAGTTTGTATGTGTATTTTTGTTAGAAAGAGCCCAAACTTATCTTTATTTTAAAGTAAAATGTAACTGTAGCACTTTCTACTGGAAATCTGAATATATATAGATCATCTTTGAATTTTGATTTTGTACTCACCTTTTATGACTAAATAACATTGGTGTTTTTGAAAGTCTTTTCATGATACACACTCAAACTTAGACTTCTTTCCGGGTTTCACGGCCGCTCCTTTTTTTTTTTTTTCTTTGACCGGTTATCTCTAATGGCAAGCTGTGAGACTAACCCTCGAGCCGGTGATGGTGGTCAGGTAAAGCTCTCCCAAGAGTGTTAACTCCAGCACCCGAGTTTCATGGTTGTTTCTTTAAACATTCCTCTGAAAATGGTTGATGGAATTTCCTTAAGATGGATTTCATAAGAAAATTGAGAATCTGTCCCTCTCTCTTTTGTTTTTTTTCCCTTCTGCTTACATGGAATGGTCTATTTTCCAATTGACTTAAATGTTGTTTCGAAGAATTTTTTTCATGGTGATGATATGCTAATGGGAAAATAGCACTTAGTTGTGAAACACGTTTCAGCTCAAATTCAGACCACTTCATATCTTCTTTTTGGTGCTAGGAAATTGGATGATCATGGCTTTCATGTTAGTTCTCCTTGAGCATTAAGTTAAACAATGGTGAAGTAAAAGGAACAAGATTGCAGCACCTCTTTTCAATAAAGTAATGAGGTATCCTATCATTCAAGTTATTTGAACGAAGCATTTTAGTGTGGTATCCTTTGGTTCACCCATGGTCCTTGCCTTTACCTGTTGTAGTGGGTAAACGTGCGTTTTAAATAAAATTAAAAGTCATTGATACACTAGATAAATACCAAATTTTGTTATGTTTGAATAAAAAAATGGGGTTGCTCTATATCACAATATTTGTTTGAGGATGTCTTGTAGCTTGGGTGAACGATCCAGACTGCAGTGGATTCCACTGAGTCAACACGACCATAGAGTGCATCGTGGACACCTTGATCTTCTCACCTAGCGACACCGAGCTGAGGGCATTTTGGACATTTCAAATTGTCGGCATGAGCTGCGAGAACAGGCCCTGATTGTCAGAGGTCAAGACCTCGTTGCCAATAAACTTTCCCGATATTTCAGTCTCTCACTTCCCTGATAAATTTTCGAAGAGAAAGTTCCAAGAAAGTAAACATTGATAAGATTGATTTGCTTCAACTTTATCGGAGAACAATGAAAAAGTCCACCCCATTGAAGGGTAAAACCATGCTAGCCTTTTGCTATGTGGGTTTTAGATGCGATGGTTGTATTCGCCGGTAAATGAGGTTGCTACAAAGATGGATACTATGCAAGTTATTTCACTTGCATAGGTCATATGCTGGAGGTAGAAAAGAAAGAGGTCGGTGGTGCTATGTGTTGTGGTTTTGTATGTATTTCAAAAATGGGAAGTCCCACATTGCTTAGTCCTCCAAGTTTTTAAGAGTTCATAAGCTAACTTATGTTTTGGACGAAGCAAGTGAGAGGAATGGGTTCACGCGCAAATAAATTGGCCCGACGTAGTGCTAATATTCTGATTTGCCCCTCTACGCGCACGATAATGAGGCCTCACTGTTTTTTGATCGACTTTAATTAAATTAATGTTTTGCGAAAATTAATTTAAATTTTTGAGAAGCCTTTTCCGAAAACAGCTGTTTTGAGCAGTATTTTATCCTTTTCTTAAATGAATTTAGTCCTTAAGCTTGTCAGATACATTAATTGGTCCCTGTTTCTATGCCTACTAACCCCATCTGATCCTATCCTTTTTCAAACGTTAGAATTTAAAATGTTTTAAATGGCCTATCAGTTTTATAACTTAACTTATCTGACTTTGTGCATTTACATTACTTTGAAAATACTTCATGGGTTTATACACTGCTTCTTCTTCTTCTTGCTATTCTGTTACCTCGGTTGCAAGACCGGGAGGGGCCTGTTGTATCCCATAGGGTTTGCGCACCACGCGGATAGACCCTTGAGGACAGTGTGATTCCACACGCCTCAGGCTATTGTTATTTGTTCATGACTTCCAGAATTGTTGCTGTGTTCGGGCTGCGTTGAAGACCAATTTTGACAACAATCTCAAGGGTTTATAATGTCTGAGAACACATCATCCAACAAACAATCAAACAACAACAATGTCGTTGCTGTTGTTCCTCCACCCATGACGCTGCCGTGCCAAACCATTTCCTGACATCTCAAAGATCAAAGTCTTTGGTGGCCAGAACTTTCGAAGGTGACATGAACACACTGTCTTTACTGTCCTTGACATCCACGGAGTCATATCCGCTCTCACCTATCCTAAGCCAGCGTCAACAGCCAATCCCAAACAGATTGAGGATTGGACATATGCTAATAAGATATGTCGTCACACCATCATTAGTACATTATCTAACGATCTGTTCGATGTTTATTGTTCGTACAACGGTGAAAATGAGATAGATATGGGACTCAATGATCATGAAGTATAGCGTTGAGGATGCGGGAAAATAGAAGTTTGTCATAGGAAATTACTACTATTGGGAAATGACAGAGGACAAAGATATTAAGGTTCAAATCAACGAGTACCATAAGTTATTAGAAGATCTCAAAGCCGAAAACATCACCCTTCCGGATGATGTAACTATGGCTTATCCTTTAAATACTCTTTTAATATAGGAACTGCACTAGTAACATCAGTATGTTAATTAACACAAAATAATAAAAGAACAACCACGAGAAACAAATATAACTTCCT
This sequence comes from Ammopiptanthus mongolicus, assembly GCA_039655645.1. Lineage (NCBI taxonomy): Eukaryota > Viridiplantae > Streptophyta > Magnoliopsida > Fabales > Fabaceae > Ammopiptanthus > Ammopiptanthus mongolicus. The sequence goes on along the minus strand of CM077351.1, from coordinate 16,850,061 downwards.
CCAATTATAGAGTAAAAGAAAACAAGAGGCAACCTAATGGAGACTCCCAAACATTATTTGACTGTCATAAGCGTTGATGTCTAAAACACAGAACATATAAAATACAATGAAAGTAATTATGCAAGATATTTTGTGAACCACATTGTTGGCTGAAGCTAACAATAGAGACCAAATGAGAAGCCTACCAAATCATGTCCAAATTTTCCTAACGGACGGAGAACCTATAGAATATTTATGATTGATTGATATCTAACAAGTATCCAGTGAACTATAAAGGAGGCACATAGCTAGGAACTCACAAAATCAATTAGCTTTGTGGTCTTATGTGTGTCAAATTTGAATGAACAATCAGTGATTCCCTAAACCAAAATGGCGTAATTCTTTTACTTGGTGTATATATTGTTCGTGCTTTCTGTGGTGAAAATGTGCATTTGTATACATGTAAGTAAAAACACATTGGTTTGAGCTTTGGTTTGAGGTTGGGGAGTTGCCACGTCAAAAGAGTAACAGTGGAATTTAACATTAATAGATCTTTTCTTTTTAACTACATTGTGATCCACGCGCGGTTGGAATTTTGTTTTAAAATTTTATAAATTGAAAATAAATTGACAATAAATGAGATGGTAATAAAAGACAATACTTATGTAAAACTGTGGAAGGTAATAAAAGACTTCTTCTTGTTGGTGGTGAACGGAGCTTTGTACACCAGCTTGTAGTAAATATTGATTATTATATTTTGGGAATAGACTCAGGTTGTTTGCAACCAATTTTTCACGACCTTGTGCTTACACCGCTTTTTGGAAGTGATTACACCGCTGTTTGGATTTCTTGTCACATTGATTTAAAATCAAACAATCTTGCATTAAATAGGATTGATTGGAATTAGTTTTTAAATTCAAAGATTTAGTGCATAGATTCTAATTACTGGTTTATCAGTGACCGTTACACAATAAGCAGATGAAGAACAAAGACAATACTTTTATTAGGGAGAGGGTCCAGGACATTACCTTGCTATTGGGGCTCTCATGCGTTGCTTTTGCCTTGCACTACAGCATAGGCATAGCGCATTCCCACCCAAATCACTCACTTCAAATATTTTGTCTGATATGTTAGATAAGATTATTCTGATTTGATGCCTCAAAGCACTAGGTTTGTATCATTTTGGTGTCTTAACCAAGTCCTTCATTCTGAATAACCAATGCAACAATACTCACTGTTTTTTGTACTATTTTGTAAACTGACTTACTCTCACCTCTAATTCTACCTACACACAAGATGCCCATTGATTTTAATTAATTCTTGTTTATACGAATAAGCTGATTTCTCATATTTGATATACCGAAAATAAAAGAAGCACTGAAAAACTCCACCAAGTGCATAAAATTAGAATAAGTAGTTGCTAAAGCAATATGAAAAACGTACAGAATAGATTAGTTGTGTCATTAGCTCTGTCAACATAAATGTGTTCCTTGACAGAACTAGGTGAACTGCACAATTGCTCCAATTTTCTCTCTTCTCTTTGATAAGCCCCACATGAGGAAGCATGAAGTAGTTAAGCACAAGCAAGTTATAATCCTTTACACTACAAGCAAGTTCAAATGTCTTGCAGAATGTCTTCTAATCCTTTGATGTCAGAATACTGAAGCTGATGGCTATTTGAGTTTCAATTACATTTAAATTATGGGTTCTTTATGCATGTGACACTATTAGGTTCAGTGCAATATGTACCTTCCCCAGAAATGTCTTTGTAAGGAGAAGGAGTTGTTGTTGTTGTTGAAAGTCCCTTAGGTAATAACTTTTATTTTTGATTTGTAACTTGTACCTGAGATAAACAGTGTGGGACAAAGGCTTGAAAGGCATTATGCCTTGCGTTTTGAAGATTTGACATGCACTGTATTTGATCCTTTGGTTGTGAACTAAGGACTATTAAGATGAGAGATAAAAACTATCCTACAGAATTTAAATAACCAGCTATGCATGTTTTTTCAAGTGCAGTAGATGACTCCTCTTTGTGTGGCACAAAATAGTTGGACATTCTAGTTATTCCACCTTAAGGCAAATGAATTTAAATGATTTGGTTCAAAATTTACATGCCATTCAGGACAATGTTGATGTGTGTAAAATGTGTCAGTATGGAAAACAAAGTAAACTGTCATTTCCTGCTGAAGCAAGCTGGAAAGCCACTGAAAAGTTACAGCTTATACATACTGATGTGTATGGTCCAATGAACACAACATCTTTAAATGGCAACAAGTATTTTCTGCTATTTATAGATGATTTGTGGTCCAATGGCTTTACAAGCTGAAGACAAGCCTTGAAGTTGAAGCAAGAGTGTGGTCCTAAAATTCCTACCTAAATTGGTGATTAGCTCTGTCAACATAAATGTGTTCCTTGTCAGACTTAGGTGAACTGCAGAGTTACTCCTATTTTATCTCTTCTCTTTGATAAGTCCCACATCGAAGAAGCATGAAGTAGTTAATCACAAGCAAGCTATAAAAAGTTTCCCTAACACTTTTATAAATCATACCTTTCTCGGCCTTTTGGCTAAGATCAAGTGCAGTATCTGTTCTTATCAGTTTAATATATGATACATGGGTCACTGGCCCACATGATATAGCTTGCTATTGGGGCTCTCATGTGTTGCCCTTGCCTTACACTACAGCAAAGGCCTGGTGCATCCCCACCCAAATCAGTTTAAATGTTTTGAAGAAAGTCTTATAATCATTTGATAAAAGCTGTTAGGTTCAGTTCAATATGTACCATCCCCATAAATGTCTCTCTGGGAGTTGGATCTATCGTCAGTCCTCAAACTTGATTAACTTAATTTCACTCGGGCATAAATATCTTAAGTGCTCCTAAAATGTGTTTCTGAAAGTTGGATCTTCCCTCAGTCCTTTACTATATCTAAGTTAATATCTCTTTCAAAATATCTCTTTCAAAATGTCTCATTTAGCATCGATAGTCTATCATAGTTAACAGTTATGCGAGATCTCTGTAATATCTGTTCATGTGGCTCAGGATCGTAACATTGCCGGAATGCCTAATGGATTTAGTTGTGTTGCAGGTTTACAAATAGTGAAATTTGGCCAATGTCCCCTTTAAAGTACAAGATACCAAAGGAATGTATATTAGTGAAAATTGGTCCAAGATAGTTAATGTATCAGAGTTTTATGTGGATAGACTGAATATATAGTACCCCTACACTTTTTTTTGTTTGTTTGTTAGCTAGCTAGCTTGTTTGGTAGTTTAGTAGAAGATCAATCTTCTATTTTTGGTAGGAAGTACTCTATTATTTATTTGGTGAAATTGTACCAGAAAAAAAGCATACAGTTTACACATATATAATATCAAAGACAATTCTGAAATATCGAAGCAAATTCTTCATCTAATAGAGACACCTGATATGTATATATTGGTTCATGCACATACAAAATAACATGCATTCAAGAACTTAGGAGGTAGCATTCTTGTTAATTCTTCCTTGTAATCAAACATAAGATGTAATTATTATTTCAAAGTGTATAAATAAATATCAATCTTGTTGGGTTTCATTCACTCAAGCACTTCATCAAAACTTTTATGGTATGAGAGATCTCTCAAACACAAAAAACCTCCTAAAATTCCCTACCATGGCTTCCGAAACCAGCAGCTTCCTATAGAGGACGCTGTCTCTCAATCCCATCCATATGAACTCCGAGATTCTGTGAAGGCAAACCAACCCATTAAGCAATTGTATGACGGAGATAGTTGAGGTTATAGTATTGTTGCAGACTGTAGACCAATCAATCACTGAGTCTGCCCCCTTCAACAAAGTCCTGTTACAGCATCTTTATCCTATGGCACCCCATTTTGGAGTACTTAAATGGGTCCCATTTTTGCACATCACTCATTCTTACTTCTTATAATTTAAGCATCTCATCTCTCGAACTCAGGAACTTCTAAAAAGTTTCTATATAGACCCCATCATTGACCCCACATCTTTACATTTCATCAATAATTTATTTATTACATCATAATCATGTCATAAAAAAAATTAAGGAATTCATTTAAAACATTAAAACATAAGATGAAATTGCATTAAGATGATGAAAGTACAAATGACGAAATTACAAAATTAAAACATTAAAATTATGAAATTACATAATTAAAAAAATTCAATTTTGCTGATTATTGCGCCCAAAAAATTCCTAAATATCCTCCATAAGGTCCTCTTGAAGTTGGTGATGATTTTTCCTATCACGCACAAGTTTTCGCCTTTGTAGGTATGATGCAAGATGTGGATGAGGACCATTATGCACGTCATTTGTTGGGATGATCATAAGAATAATCAAAATGACCATCATATGTGTGTCGTTCATCTTTCACAATCATGTTATGCAAAATAATGCATGCAAATAATATATGCTTGATTGTATCCATGTGTCAAGAACGCACAAGGCCATGTACAATGGCAAATCGAGATTGAAGCACTCCAAATGCACGCTCCACGTCCTTTCTTGCTGCTTCTTGATGTTGGGCAAACAATTTTCTTTTATCTCCTTATGGCATTGGGATGTTCTTGACAAACGTAGACCATTATGGGTAAATACCATCTGCTAGATAGTATCCCAGGTCATATTGTGTTCTATTTACCGTATATTGCACCCTAGGGGCTTGTCCCTCCAAAACGTCATTAAACACATCAGATTGTTTAGAATGTTGATGTCGTTGTTTGAACCCACAACCCCAAAAAAGGCATGCCAAATCCATAAGTCTTGCGATGCCATTGCTTCGAGCATGATTGTGGGTTTGCCATGATCACCACGGGTAAATTGACCTTTCCATGCTATCGTACAATTTTTCCATTCCCAATGCATACAATCAATGCTATCTAACATACCTGGAAAATCGCGTGCCTCCCCAATTTGCAGTAGGCGTTCAATGTCATTGTTGTTAGGCCTTCTTAAGTATTCGTCCCCAAATACCTCATTGATGCCCCTTACAAACTTGTCTAAGCATTTCACTGTGGTGCTTTCACCTATTCGCACATAATCATCCACACTATCAGCAGGGGATCCATATGCTAATATACGAATAGCAGCAGTGCTTTTATGCAACGGTGAAAGGCTAATTCGTCCAGTTGCATCAACTGTCGGTCGAAAATACTCACCATGAATCCCAAGAGCTTATTCAATGCGAAGGAATGCATCCCTTCGCATACGAAATCTTCGTCGGAATTGCTCATCTGTGTATACTGGATTGTTAGAGAAGTAGTCATTGAACAATCGAGCATGTCCTTCTTCACGACTCCGTTCTATTTGAGTTATTTTATGTCTACGCGTAGTGGAGCTGTTGCCCTGTTGGTGCATTTGCCTATCCATTAGAAACCTCGTGCATTGTTCTTCGTAGTTATCATTTATGAAATCTTCGATGATTTCCCACTCAAGCTCTGAATCAGTGGATCAACATAAGGAGAAACTGTTTCATTTGCTTTTGATTTTCCCTTCCTTTTTGCTGCTTTTGTCCCCATTGGACGAACCCTATCAGGTGAAGTAGGGTTTTAGTCGCAACTTGTTGGCGTGTCCGGATTAGAAGAGGACGAGTATGCTCTAGAAGCAGAATTCTTTGTCCTCTTACTAGATCCTCCAAATGAATCGTTTGACCATTTAGGTTCATCTTTCAGCAAACGCCATGCATACTCCAACTTGAATCGTTCGCCTACATCATGAGATTAAATCATGTATGCATCTCCCATGATGTCATTCTCAAAGCTTCTGCTTTTCTTTCTTTTGATGGCTTGTTTGTAGCACCCTGCAAATTTTTGAACTACACCATTCAACTTCTGCCAACGACATTTTATTTGTGTCACTTCCCTCGCCGGTAAAGGACCAGGATACTCATTGAAATTCTCTTTGATTCTTAACCAAAAAGAATTTGATTTTTGGTTCACCCCCACAACTGAATCTTTGGAAACATTTAGCCATGCTTGGATGAGAAGTTTATCTTCATCTGGGTTGAATCTTGCTCTTTGTTTTATTTGAGTTGTTTGTTCTTCTTCTTCATCAAATGTAATATTATCCAACTTGACTTGCGTAGAAAACTAGAGTTTGAGATTCTGTCACGAACTCAAATGCTGCTTCTTGCTCTTTTTCGAAAGATTGGCCACCACTGGTATCCATTGAAGTCCAATGCTCCATAGTGGGGTTAGTTGATAGTGATTGAAACATGGGAGATTGATAAGGAAATGGAAGTATAGGTGAAGGAAAATTGCCCATATTTGGGTTATTTTGTGGGTTTGGCAAAAGTGGGGGATTTTGAAAATTTGGATTAGTGGGAGGTTGAAAATTTTGCATCCAATTTAAAAAGGAATTGATATTGTACTGGTTTGAATCCATTGGGTGAAAACAAATAAAAGAGGAAGTTGAGAATTTTTTTTGGTTATACAAAGTTGAGGATTTGAGAGTATGTGAGTAAAAAAGTTTTTTTTGACTCCAATGTGTGTAAAAAAGTTGGATGTTATAGAACTTTGAAAGAATATGAGTAACAAAGAGGAGAAAAATTTGAGAGTATATGAGAATAAATGATAGAAATTTGAGAAGTTTAGTTGTGTAAAAAAAGTTGAGGTTGAACATATTTATACATATTGGTTGATATTCACATGTTAAAAAAATTAATACACTCCAATGATAATCTCAACGGCTACTTTGAATGATACATGCCAATTTTTTAATAATCTCAACTGCTACTTTGAAGGATACATACCAATTTTATTAATAAAAAATGCATCATGCAAGGAGAGAAAAAGTGCTTATTATAGATACTGTGCTTTACAAGCACCTTTAATAAAAAATGCTCCAACGGTAAAATGCATGTAAGCGTAGATGCTTATTAAGAAAAAGTCTTGACAAGCCACGCGATGGAGATGCTCTTAGAACTCTTCAGCTTCAGAAGATGCTCAGTCAAGTCAATACCTCTGCTATTGGTTCAGGACCAGCAGCTGGAAAATCTAGTTTAAAATAAAAAGGCAAGAATGAGCACTACGAATGCAGCACATAGGCATTTTATGGAAATAATGTAGTCAGTGGTTCTTCTTAAATATAAACTACTACCTTGTCAACTTGAAATAAGTACTCCAATTCACTGCTAAATTGAAGATTACATAACTTCTAAATCCTTTTTTTAATTACCACACAACCAATTAAATACAGAAATCATAACATAACATCATTCCTTAGAAAAGGGAGGGCAATGGTTTTTATTTATTTATTTAGAAAAGTGATGGGGTTAGAAGTGATGTTGTTATGGGCAAGCTCAATCAGGAAGGAGCAGCAGAGACTCCTACTTCTGCAACGGCCCAAGTGCACGAAAGCCCCAAGAGGGCGTTAACAAACCAAGGAAATGGACTGATTTTATATATTACAATTAGTTTATGACTCAGCTATTCTAGAAGCTGGTGCTAGGATTCTGTTATAGACATCTGCTGTAACTTCCTTTATTCTAGCTATTATGTTATGATGCTATTCTGTTATGATGTAATCGTTGGGTGAGTGTATACCCCAACCCTATATAGCCTTTTATTTCTGAATATTGAGGTAATGAGAATTTAGTCCATTCCCTTCTCTATATCCTTGCTTAGGAGGCACTCTGTCCTCGAATTCAGAGACCCTATCCCTAACAGATGCTTGTCCTGTCAATTGATAAAGTAAAATTCATAACATCATTCCTTAGAAAAATGATATCATGCAATGTGGACAGTATGTCTTGTTAACAAACAAATGTGACAATCATCCGCTCAGCCTCTACGCAACAGTACGTATGTTGGAGAATAGCACTATAAGCCATAAGTCCTTGGATGAAGATTGAAGAGGCTGCTAGTTAATTAGCCCTGTAATCACACATTTCAGTGATAAAATGGGTAAGGTTAACGTGTGCACTGACTATCAAATAAAAGGCAGCATAAAGAAAATATTACAACTTTTGTTATTGATTTAGCTAGCAGATATGAATAGCATAAGTTTGCATGACTAATTGGCAAATTCTCTAACAGGAAGAGAAAGGAACCTTCAGAATAGAGTGGCAGAAAATTAGATAGTGCATCTTCACGTGCTAGAAAACAAATGCATGTACTAAGTGAATGGGACGACACATGACATAATTGTAAGTCACATATCTTTCTTTTTTATATTTATTATATTGATCGATTGAATAGCATCAATTCTGTAATTAGTGGAGGAAAGAAACTAGCATTTCATGAGGAAAGGAAGTAGCTCAAAATTGTATTGGATAAAGCATCTTCAATTTCACTTTTCTGTTAATCAGAAATTGGAATAACAAAACAAAACTGAGGTGATATTAGAGACGTGCTTAACATTACCTTAGTACCAGAAGTATTTATATATCTCATCAATATATTCAGCTGGGAAATGTTATATACACATAATATATATAACATTGCTCACCAATGGTATTGAGGATGAAAAGGGGGGGAGAGAGAGAGAGAAGGGGGATGGTGGTGATCAGGACCATTAGGTGTATGTGAGGAATGTTATATGTGCAAGCATATTATGTTTCCCTAAGATATATTTTTTCCCGCATTCATTAACGATATTTAGCAGGTTAACCTGCTCTATAACTTCACGCCTTCACCACTTTCGTTGAGAAATGAAATTTATATAGGAACCGATAAAGAAATGTGGTTTAATACATTAAGCATCAACTTTAGATCTTTCCATTAAGGTTTAATTAAGTTTTTTTTTTTTGTCCTTGAAAAGTGAGTTAATTTTGATCTTAGTCCTTATGTTTTTTTTTTTTTTTTTGTTTGATCAGGGCCGACCCAATACCTATTTAAGCCTAAAACGGAACCTAAAATGAGGCCTTTTTAAAATCAATAAAAATATTTAATAAATAAGTGATTTTTATGACTATTAATAAACATAAATTAACTTCTGATTTAAATAATTTTTTAAAAAATAATCATTTTTATACAACATAAAAATTCACTTTTTAAATCTTAAACAAAGGGATATCATTTTAATTTTTTTTGGGTGAACTGATATCATTTTAATTGTTTTTAACTTTGTTGAGTTGAAAAAACATACGAATGCCAGCCAAAGGGAGCCGAACCCAGGCCATTGGGTTTGAAGACAAGTACTTCAACCATTCCTTCCGAGAGGCCTTGTATTCAAGTTTTAGTTTATAAAATATATAAGCTTTAGGGTGAGGCCTAAAGCAAGGGCTTTAGGAGCTTCACCCTTGGGCTGGCGGTGATTTTGATCTCTACAAGTTCTAAAACTTTGGTTTTGGTCCTTACCATCACTATCCATCTATTAAGTGCTGACGTGACTAACGAACCACCACGTCAGCACTGTGATGTAGGCTAATTTTATAATATTTAATAGCATGTCGGATTAAATATTAATTTTTTAATATTCTATTATAAATTAAAAGAATATAAAAAAAATTAATAATATGTGATATTAAATATTATAAAATTAACCTACTTGACAGTGATGACATGTTAAAAGAATATAAAAAAAATTATATTTAATCTTAACAATAAATATTATAAAATTAGATTACGTGACAGTGCTGACGTAACGGTTCGTTAGCCACGTCAGCACTTAACAGATGGATAATGATGATAGAGACCAAAACCAAAGTTTTAGCACTTGTGGAGATCAAAACCAACGAAAAAAAAAGTACAAGTGCTAAAACCAAAACTGGCTCACTTTGTAGAGACTAAAAACTTAATTAAACCTTCCGTTAATATAGTTACATTTATGATGGTGAATTCTAGGGCACACAACCCAAAAACATGGCACAGGTGCAAGACAACTTTTACCTGCTATAACAGGTTGCAATAAGTTTGGAATTTACCAAATGGTACTTCTATAATAAATTCAGAAAATTACACAAAAGTCCTCAAGAAGTAAAAAGATGGTGGGACCATGGAAAAGGGATGGTGATGGAGGCTCCAAACTATTAAGAACATCAACTTGCTCAGGTGGTGGAGGTGAAGAGTTGGTTTGCAGCCTCACTTTATTGAACACGAACACTTCCTAATCATCAGCCGGAAGCTTGTAGGCAGATAGTTGCCTCTACGAATCGAGTTTCATATCCGAATAAAGAACAAGCTGATCGCCAAAATTAATCCCGGTTTCAGATTTAATAATCCTCATAAGACAGACTCAACAAGCGTGTTCTCGTCACAAACCAACTCAAATGAGTGTCCATTCTCAGCAATATGAACCAAAAGCATGCCCTCATCTTATCCCCTTAAAAGGAGGATTTCTCCACCGCTAATGTTCCAAATCAACAAAACAACAAGGCCGCAAACATTACCTACTTCATCCAAAAAGACAAAACCTAAAACCAAAAACAAAATTCAAGACCAAATAAAAGTGTTAGCTGTCAAGTCAGTTTAACCCTTTTTTTTCTTCAAATTATTGAACCCAAAAAATAGTGGAAATATGACCAGAATAATAATAAAAATCAAGGTTTGAGACGAAATTTTTTGTGTGTGTGTGTGTAAATGACGACGCTTCATTCAAAAAATGACGGTGCTTCATTCAAAATCCAGCACATAGTAGAAGTAATACATGAAGAAATTGTTTTTTTTTAATTTTTTTTTACTTTTCCGAATCTGGGTTTGAGAAGCGCAAGGTTTGTGACGAAACCCTTTTGATAATGGTTTGTGACGCATGCACCAGTGCACCGCGTTCATTGTTCAGCTTCGTTGCCTTCATCTTAATCTTCCGGGTAAGGTAACAATCTCAGCTACGTATAGGTTGAGATGGGGAAGGAAAAGACAAAATGAGGACAGGCAGAGTTTCCAAAAGGTTCAGATTGCAATTTTCAAAAGGGTCAAATTGCAATTTTACAAGATTGGTCTTTGAATCCTTGACCTATATGCAACCTGTACTCTCTCTCCAAATCTGAGCCATAGAATATATTATCATTAAATCTAACGGTTATTAGGGGGTTGTGCATCGGTACACTTTTTTTTTCTCTTGTGCACCTTAGAATTTTGAGCCGACTTTTTCCTTACAATGACTAAAGAACTTGATCTTAGGTTGCTCTCCACGTCAGTTGGAAGCTGTCCTTTGTTTGCATCATGTGAAACTATTCTCGGGAAGACACAAAGGAAAACTAAAAGAAAATATGTTAGGGCCATGCTAGGCACTGGTTAAGGAACTCAAAAGCAGCAAGTTTTTATTGAAAAATTAAATATATCACTTTTCAAAGTATTAAATACACCAATTTCTAATAAAAAGTTTCCTCTGTTGATCCCTCAACCACTGCCCTTAGCATTCTCCAATATGTTATTACCATCATATCATTACCCACGGACATGAAACGATGTGTCAGACATTACTTATGGAACAAGCCCTCGGTAATAGGTCAGTTGAATAGCATCAAACTTATTGATGGCTACTGATAGATTTTGACTAAAGTTTCGGGGGAGCCACTAGGCACTAATTGAAATGATTTACTTAAAATTTATAATTAATCATATATAATTTTATCAAAGTTTTAGAATAATATATATAATTAATGCTTTTGAAGTGAATATATTGAAGTTATACTTTTATTATCTTTAAAGTTTTCTTCTTGAAACATGCATAAATTTTTTATGCTTAACCATTGTGTCTTTTCAAGATAAATGTACAACTCATAAAACACCTGAAATTAATTGCATAATATTTTTTAGGGTGCCATAATAATTTTTTTATATTAAAAAAAGTTGGTTAAATTTTTTTTGGGGAAGTTGTTGCTCCCCTTCATCTGATGAAGGTTTGCCTCTGCCGACGGCCTAACCGTCAGTAATGTAATTGATGGTTAGTTTGTTGATAAATCCTTCAATATGTTTGATGCGTTTTTGTGCGAAACCATTCGTACGAATTTATTGATGGGCAAACCACTGTTAATGTTACCGACGGTTAAGCCGCTGATAAAGGCAACAATCACCATTAATGTCTCCCCTGCCACCCCCACTGACCTAGAGAAGGAGGAAAAGACAACATTTGCAATTGTGGGTCCGAGCTGCTGGCGGAAGGAAGAAATGGCATATTTACGACACCAGAGCTTCTTCCAGCCACAACCAACGCTCTTAGGAGTCTGATGAGATTTCAGAGGTGAGACAACGAGTTGCAACTAGCAAAGTAAATATGAGACAACGACTAGAGACTACTTTGAAGCCTAGATATTCCAAAAATGAGAAAGTATTGGCGTCCTACTCGTATCTGACGCTGATATGCGAACGGTACTTCCCAATATATGTATCTAAGAAGTATCCCATAGTTTTTACTTTTTTTAAATTTTTTATCCGATACGACTCAAATACATTTGCCCCATTATTTTTAATGTGTTTCTCACCATATTATACTACACCCCGTTTTTAATTGACCGAATCATACAATACCCTTTTTTCAATGTCTTTTGTTCACACTTGAGACTTGAGCTAACCCCACTTCTCTCTCGTGTGCTCTGTTTGGACACAGATGATTGGTTCTGGTTCTCCTCCTCCTACATCCCTCCCGTGTGGCTGGCTGGTTCTGGTGCTCTCTCTCTTGAATCTTTCTCGCGTGGTCGCTGGTTCTAGTGCTCTCTCTCCCGCATCCCGCGAGAGTGGTTCTTGTTCTAGTTTAGTCTTCACTCTTTATTGTAAGTCTGGTTCTCTCTCTCCACTCCACTCCCTCCGTTAGTTTGTTATTGCATGCACTATTTGTAAAAAAATGGCTACAACAATTGGGAAAAAGATTCGAGTGTTGAGTATAATTCTAGTGTTACTAGTAACTTTGTTTCTTCAAAACTTAATGATCATGCTCAACTTTGACCATTTGTTACGATAAAGGAAAATTAGCATATGGGGTGACAATAGGCTTTGGAGTTTGTAATTTTTGTGAAAAAGGTGGTCAAAAGTTCATACTCTTGGGTGAAAGCACATTTACTTAAAATCTTTGTTACTGGAGTTGCTATTTGTCCTAAAGTTACTGCAGAGTGTTTGGATGATTTAAAAATAATTTGTGAAGAGGTTGAAAATATATTAAAGCCTAAAAATGTTCTACTCCCTAGTGACATATATAGGCTAAAATACCGTTTTAGTCCCTTAACTTATTTTTTAGTTTCAATTTGGTTCCTTAACTTTTAAAAGTTTCAATTTGGTCCCTTAACTTGTCTCTATTAACACAAGTTAGTCTTTTTCGTCAATAACATAGCAAATGAGTTTCAAATTGGTCCTTTAAATTGTTAACAAGTTTTAAATTGGCCCCTTAACTTTTAAATGAGTTTCAAATTGGTCCCTTAAATTTTAAATGAGTTTCAAATTGGTCCTTTAAATTGTTAACACGTATGACACTTTCGTCACTTTTCATTATGTCATTGACGGAGGGGACTAACTTGGGTTAACAGAGACAAGTTAAAGGACCAAATTGAAACTTTTAAAAGTTAAGGGACCAAATTGAAACTAAAAAATAAGTTAAGTGACCAAAATGGTTTTTTAGCCTACATATATATATATTGCCTCCAATCCCACTAACTCCCAACAAAAAATAGTATAGAAAAAGCTTTTAATGTTGAGGATAGGAATCATCTTAGAGCAGGAGATAGCAAGAGTTTTTTTTATTTTGATGGCTTATTATTCTGTCTTGCTAGAAATTCACTTTATGTTAATTAAATTTTATTCATTTGTTGCTAACTACACTATTAGCAGTTTTCTTCCTCTTAGTTATAATGCATTAAGAACTAGAGTCTTTTATTGTAAGAGAGGTCTCATATTGAAAGGTTGCTTCAACATATCAATTTTTTATGGATTGTAAAAGAAGTTACATTGGTTGCTGATAGATGGATAGATGCTCAAAGAAGGCCTTTGATAAATTCCAGTTGTAGGCCTATATTTTTTTAAGGTTATTGATGGTTCCAAGGAGTTATAAGGACAAACATTACATTACATGACTAGCTTAATAAAATATGTAATCAAAGAAGTGGGACCACAAAATGTGGTCCAAATAATGTTCTCATTTGTAAGGCGGTGGAAATGTTGATTGAAGCTGAATTACATCATGTGTTTTTGGACCCCTTATATGATCTACCAAGATTACAAAATAATGGGTTCAAACTCTGCTTTCCAAATCTTTGATTACAAAACAAAAGGTACTCTCAAAGATAAGAAATAGAGTCAAAATGCAGTGAAAATTATTGAGTGGTTGAACAGACGCTTATAATCTAAATGAAAAAGATCCAATATTGAGTACAACACAACTTATTCACAAGTAAATAAATAAAGGAAAATGTTTTATGTGGATGAGAATTACTCATCCACGAATCCTATATTTGTGAAATTGACGTACTGTATACAGATTTGAGTAGCGTTGCCACCTCTGTATGCTACTGGGCTGCTGTATATTTTTATAATAGCTCATGTGAAGTCAGTTAGCTAGTTCTTGGTTAGTGTTGTTTTTTTGATCTGTTTGGTATCTTTGGAGTTTTGGAGAATTTCTCTATGTTACTGTTAGTTTATGGTTCAGATTCATAGGTTGGTGTTAGTTTGTTTTGGTTCTTCCTGTTTCCTGTAATTGGGTTTGGGTATCTCTTATACCCATTCAATAATTTTGTTTATTTATTGTAACATCCACTACCCTGCATATAATAAAACATGAATAAAATCATACATGTCTTTTAAAAAAAAAATATAACAATTAAAATAAAAACATATCCTCAAGGGTAATGTGCATCACATCATCTATAACGTAAAACATATGAATCTGAAATAATCAAAATCCTTTAAAAGCAAACTACGGAAAACATAAATAATAAACATAACCCAAGTCCCGATGTCACATATCAGAGCTGCTATACATATATCGATAATACATCGGAATAAAACAGAATAATATAAATCATAAATCCTAACTACTGAGAGAGATCTCATCGGGATCACTCCTCCTCAGCATGTTCACCCTCCTCTGCATATACCACAACATATGCACAAGAATAACAAAGAGAGGGGTAAGAAACACAATCATGAATATATGTAAACGGAATGGAATAGTAATTAAGATGGCATACAACATACATCAATCAACACAGATATAATCAATATATATCAAGGATGCATGTCAATGCGAATGCAACATCACTACTCCGTATGCATGTGGCCAACAACTCTAACTCTGGAAAGACGATTAGGAGTACATGTCCGGTTATCAACATGGATAATATGCCAGACCATGGGCCACCCCCGAACACTCTCACTAATCCTGATAACGTATAGTGGTTAGTCAGGATACTCAAGTTTATTCATTAGGTCATTCCGATAATAGGTAGCTAGCCCATGTCACCTGGAACTTCCATACCCAATGTACCAGCAAGGCCGGGATAACACCCATCGTGGCCTCCACTATTGCGATTCATCGTTTGTTTTCCACCCAACATATCAACGTCAACATATGATGCATGCTATGCTCAGCAACATGCAAACAAATGTCCAACCATCCACCATCATAATCAATCACATTGATTATCAACAATGACCATCAACGATGATCATCAAACCACTAGGCGCTAACCATCGTTATTGCCTTTATCAACATTGCCAATATTATCATATCGTCATTATTAGTATTATCGTTCTTTTCTATATTATCAACCTTGAATTGTGATCTCATAGTCTTTTTCTCACTACTTTATTCATTATCCCTTCACAACAGAATTTGTAATCCGCTAGGCGAATCACGTCAGACCACGAATGGTCTCTTTGTCTCGCCTCGCGAATGGCTATTCGCCAGGCGAATCATGACAGATGTGGGAATCTTAAGAATTTCTCTAAGTTATCCCTATGCCTATCATCCCATCTCTCAATAATCATTCCTATGGTTTCCAAAACTAATCCAATATTATTAATCTCACCTCTAATAACAACTCATTCATTATGGGGTGCCAAACGTCCTAAAACTATGATCTTCCACTAATCCTATTTTCGTCATCGTAACGCACATCATCATCAAGTCATCATTATCAATTCACATCATACAATCTCATCAATGCATAACGTATGTATGTACATACCATTCATCGTGCCTCATAATATTTCAATCATATCATTAAGACAAACACCAACAATCATGGTCATAACACCTATATATATATATATAATATTCACATAGGCACAATCTTAGCATATACATATCATATACATAATATACAAATAGATACACTCATAGCATTTACATAGGCATTTACAATGCATATAGACAACCATATAGGGGTCATGGGTTAACCCCTTCATCTTAACCTATTCCAAAACCCACATACTCATGATCTATTTCTTCCCCTCATACCTGGTATGACGATCACAATGAACAAAGGAAGGGAAAAGGTCCGGAAAAGGTTGCGTCTCACGAATGCTCGATCTCACGAAGCTTGACTTCACGATCACAACCCCAAAAGGTTCGAGAGCAGCAGCTAGGAAGAGGGCTTGTGATGGCAGTGATGCTCTTCAAGCGAAGAAGACGAAGAACGATGAACAATGGTGCAATCTCCTTCAAGAATCCTTGGAAAGGGTTTAGAAATTCTTGTTTGGAGAGGAAGAGGCAGTTTCTAAGAGTAATTCGACTTAGAAAATAGGTTTAGGTCGAGTATTATGGTACAAATATAAGTTAGGGTCATTATGGGCTGATTAGAAGCCCAAAAACATGATTCTGCTGCACGCAGATTCGCGAGGCGAACCAGAGAGCTACAATAATCTGGCTGTCATGTTCGCGAGGCGAATGTACCTTCGCGATGTGAAACTGTAAAAGCCGAATTTGGCCTTAACACCTGAAATAAGACTTGTAGATAATTCTCTAAGCTTTCCAACGCATCCAAGATCACCTCAATCGGACGTCTAGAACTCAAGATATGAACAAAACAGTAAAACAGGTTTCTTGGACTTGAATGCATTGACCATTCCTTAAGTCTAACTGCCCCAACTATGAACTTCGACATCAAGAACAATCATAAACAACATATATACAACATATACAAGCAAATATTCACACATATAAGCATAATGTAAAAAAAAACAGGGTGTTACAATTATAAAAAAAATTGAGTGTAGGTTTCGTGTGTGTTCAACTAAGAGTTGAGAAATAAAACGTTCAATTAAAGTGATTATAGCAACAAACTTATCCCAAAAGAAATATTACATATCATTGAATATGGCCTAGTTATCTTGGCATTATTAGCACCACTCTCAAAGCGTTATCCATAATGTTTCTATAATACTATCAACGTTCGGTGGATTCCTGCAAGTCCAGGGGCCTTTAAATGCAACGTAGACATTGAGTTTTCCTCTGAGCTTGGCAGGACATATTTCGGTATGCACATTAGAGATGACGTCGGGGCTTTTGTTATGGCCAAAACAAAAGCTTTTCCTTCTTGTCTTCCAGTCAAAGTGGGTGAAGCAATGGATCTGTTATTAACTTTGCAGTGAGTTCAAAGTCTTCCTATTCATGGGCGTGATATAACATTTGAACTAGGCTGTCAAGTGGTGGTCAACAATGTTAACTATCCTAAAGAGCATCATTCTGAATTTAGAGTTGTTATTAGAGCTTGTTGTTCTCTTTTGATAAATTTTTATAAATTTTGGTGTAAGTTTTGTTAGGAGATAAGCGAATGATGTTGCGCTCATAGCTTAGCAAAGGCTGCATCTTCCTTAGCTAGTCCCCATATCTTTTATCATGTTCCACCTTGTATTGCTTATTTGATTATTAATGAAATGCAGTAAGTTGTTTTCTATATATGTACTTACTCATGAATCATTTTTTTGATAATTAGAGTAAATACGATTGAAGCCACTAGTTTAACCATCACAACGCTCCTCCTCCCCACATTCTAGGAAGGGTTGAAGGGATCACACCCTATCATGTGCTTAAAAACTAGAGAAAAATACACCAAAGTCTTTAGTACATCAAATAAAACAAAATAAAAAAACAACACCCTTCCAACCAGTAGCCCAAATTATTCAACAAAAAACCCAGTGGTGGCTATTCAACCTGGCATCAAACAAAAATCAAAATAAAAACATATTACAAACAGCACCAATGACTAATAATCATTTCAATAACCCCTGACTGCAAACTCCTTTTACTATGTCTCGGCCAACGGATCCATTTTTTCTCCTTCTATGGCATTTCTTCAATGTATCTGTTGATTGTCAGCCTCTATTGCATTTGTTTTACAAGAATTCATGACTTTTCCTCCTATGTCCACTGCATCCAGGTACCCTCCTTTTCGATCTGTGTCTTTGCTAAATCATTTGCACATTGGTTAGCTTCTCTATTTTTGTGAATAAAAGTAACATTTTTTAACACCAACAGTAAATTGTACAGTTTGTTACAAAGGAATCTTAAGTTCCAAGGGCATTCTTCTCTTTTATTAATCCAGGCTAATGCATTTTTAGAGTCAGATTCTACAATTATTTCCATGTCTTTTAACCACTCCTTTTGTATGGACATCTCAAGGGCAAACACTATTGCCATATACTCTGCCTCATTTGAGTCCCTTATTCCTATTGATGCAGCGAAAAGAGCTTTTACTATACCTTTATCATCCCTAAGGATCCCCCCTATACCAGCTGGTCTCGATTTCCCTTTAGAGGAAGCATCTACATTCCATTTAACTCTATTTGGTGGAGGAGGACACCATTCTAAAGCTGCCATTTGTTGTTTTTTTCCCCTCCACCTTTTAACACCTTCCAATCTAAAAACAAATTCTCCTGGATTGTATGGGCAGTCTGAGTTCCAACTTTTTGTCCAAAAGCTCTATCTCAATTTAATTAGAAAGAAGAAATGGTTCCAATCAATTTGTGCATTATCAAAAACAATACTATTTCTTTGGTACCATATGGACCAAGAAAGAACAAAAAGCCATGATATTCATAATTTCTTCTCAAAACCCCCTCTTTGATTCTAGAAAGCCAACACTCAAACCATTGAGCTGGTGTTTGAGTAATTGGAATCTAGGCTCCCCACCAATCCAAAACATTCATCCATGCTTTCCAAGAATGTATACAATGCAAGAACAAATGCCTCTCTATTTCTTCTTCCCAGTTGCAGAATGGACATATGTACTCTACTCACTTATCAAATTCAATTTCCTTAGCCTATTTCGTGTGTTTACTTTCTCTTGGAGCACAAACTACACCAACAATTCAGCCCTTGGTGGGGCTACTCCCGTCCACACCCCTCTCACATTGTTTGTTACGTGACTTCGTTCCCAAAACTCATTTGTAAAGGACTTGACAGTAAAGCATCCCTTATTATTGTGTTTCCACCATACTTTGTCTTAAATGCTATTTGACAAGTGAGAATCCTTAGAATTTTCAGTAGGTCATCTAATTCTTGTCTTGAATCATTTTATTTAAAAAACCACGAATTGAATATAATAAAATGTGATCCCTTTTGCAATATATTTCGAACTATTTGTTGATATTTTATTGCTCGAAGAAACAAATAGTAACGCGAAATGAAAATGCAAATGAACTAAATGCCAATTCGATACAAAAAGATTGCAACATTAATTAGTCCACAAGTTTATTAGAAAACTTATTCCTTTAAGGATGAGAGCTCTAAATATAAGACTTAAATTGCACGCAGATTAATTAAAACTACAACAAGAAAACAATTAACAAATTTAGGGACGGTTTGGTTTGGTCATTTCCTATTTTCATTTTTAGTGAAAATAGAAAATGAGCTTGAAAATACGTTTGATTGAGTTTAATGAAAATTTTCACTGAAAATATTTCCTGAATTGTGTCCAAATTTGAAAACAAAAAAAAAAGTTGTTTTTAATGTTTTTTTCCAAATTTTTGAAAATAGGAAATGAAAATGGAATACAGAAGTTCAAAACAAACATGTTTTTAAAATTTGAAAATGAAAACAATTTTCAGAAAATAGAGACAGAAAATAAACATAATGCAAACCAAACATGCCCATAATTTCTACAAGTTTAAGGTTGGTTTGATTTTTCAGCCGAGCCCTCTTTCAATAGTTGGTTCTCTACTGTTGGAATATTTTGTATTTAATTATATTCCAATGTCATAATGTGGGCAGATATCATTTATTAATTATATTAGCTATTTATCAATTAGGAGCCTTAATTGATATGTGATCAAATTAAGTGATAAGGCTAATTAAATTTCTGATTTGATAATAAATTAGTTAATTGATATGGACTGAATACGAGTGGATGTCATTGATGGCCCATTTCGGAATAATGGGAACCCTAATTGGCCATCACCCTATATATAGGCTATGGTCCCCAATACACCGGACAATATCGCATACCGCCTCTTCTCCCCCATCTGAAGAGCGACTAAGGCATAAGGAGTCCCGGTTGAGGAAGAACCAGAAGCCAACGGGTGTTCATTACCCGTTTCTCTTTTCTCTTCCCCCTCTCTGCGTTTCAGGATTACTACCCTCCGTTCGTGAAGGTTGGTGATCAAGTTCATCCTCTGAAGAACGCTTGAGGTTAGGAACATATAATGGATTCGGGTATTCCTATATCTTTGATAAATCAGCATGTTGTAGATCCTAAAGGTATCAAGTTTTAAGTTGTTCTTGATAATAAAGATGCATGCTATATATGGTTATTATGTTTCCGCAATAAAGACTTATGATAGCATGCCTTATATATGATTATTGAGTTTAAATCTAACAAGTGGTATCAGAGCGGTCTTCATGTTTGATTTATTGGGATTATTTGTATGAATCCTAATTTTGAAAATTAGGAATTTTGAAAGGAAATATTTTTTTTTAATTGGCACGTGATATTAAATATATATACCTCCAGTACGTGATCCAAATTTTCTTCTTCTTTCGAAATCGGAATCCAGGATTCTGTATTAATAAATTATAATCAATTTTCGATCTTTGGTGAAAGTTTGGAAAGTGAATCTGGAAAGTTTGATTCATAAGGTTTCTTTCATTCATGATTTTTTTTTGGTTAAAAATAATATATCTATCTTGGTTTTTCAATCTTTGAATATATGAATTGATGATGATATATATATTTTTTTTACGTGATTAATGTTCCTTGATTGAAATTTTTTTTGTTTCACGTAATCATAATCATCTGGGATTGGATGTCAATTTTGTATATATATTACATAAAGATGAATGGGAAAAGACTGATTTTCCCATATTGTTTTATGGTCTCACTGTGTTGAGCAATGTATTTGTTATACTTTTCTCACATACTTATGAGCGAAACCCTAAACCCGGGCCTGAGTGTAACTTGAGATAGGGAAGAGGTTGAGTAGTGGTAGCCTTCTGGATGTACATCCTGTTTGGTTATCACGAAGGCCTAACTTAGAGTGATTCATTTCGAGGGTATTGCCACTTCTAATAGTTTACCTATGGTTGTGTGTAATATTTCGAAATAAGTCCAGACTCTAAGGACCAAAGTTAGAACTATAGAACCACCTATTCGGAAAATTCATGTATTAGAAAAATCCTTTTTTTTTTTTAAAGGTTCTTTTCACACTAAACATTAAGGTTTCCATGTTTTTAGTGTGAATATGACAAATTCGGGACCCCCCATTTTAATAAAATTGTCTGGTAATTTTGGTTGAGTTGGTTGAAACAACACGTTGCCAAAGTAACCTCTATTGCGTAAATTTGATTCAATTAGATTTACAAAAGATTTAGTATGAAATTATTCATGCGAGTTGTTGTCAGCCCGAAGGAAGGCACAACTTGGCCGGATAATTACATACCTGTGATGGTAAATATGTGGTGATTATAAAGTATTTTCCATGTGGATAATGGGATGCCCGAAGGTGACCATTATTTGACAGGATTTATCACCAATATTTGATCATTACGTTGAGAGTACCCCTGACAGTTAATTCTTACAATCCGAAGATTGGGAATTGATGGTGCGCTTGGTATCTTGTTTGGGTCTTTAATTTGCCAATTTGGATTTTGAGTGAGTCAATTAAAGCATGAAGTCGCCAAGGTGACCTCTCTAGTGGAAATCACTCAAAAGAAATATTAAAGATTATGTGAGTGTACATCCATGCGGATATTAATCGGCCCAAAGGAAGGTTAATATTTGGCAGGGTTGCATTCACACCTGTGATGGTAAACACATAGTGATTATAAAGATCCTTTTCATATGAATAATAGAGTATCCAAAGATAGCTGTTGTTTGACATAAATTATCATCAGTGTTTGATCATTACAACAAAATACCACTAGCAATTAATGTTATTGTCCAAAGACTTAATATTAATGGTGCACAGGGTATTTTGGTGAGTATCTTTAGGTACTTATGTTCTCTTTAAGCTAATATTGCTTATGTATCTGCAGATTTAATTCAATTTTGATTCTTAAAAGTTCTGATTAATTTTTGGAATTGAAAGGAGAACATTAAGATTGTTCTTGGATCTTGACCTTGCATAAGGATGGAGAAAACCACCTTCTCTCACAAAATTCAATTTCTCTGAAGAGAGAATCAAGTATAGGAAGTGGGATCGCTCCAATTGCACGAGTCTTATGATCATAAAGGATGATATTCCGGAGACCTTTAGGGGTATTATTTTGGATGGCATAATTAATGCCTGAGATTTCCTTTTTGAAGTTAAAAAGTACTTTCTGGAAGCAATAAAGACGAAAACAAGCACTCATTGGAGAGCTAGATTTTCATTAAGTATAAAGAAAAGGAAATATAAGGAGCACGTTATAGGAGTGTCCAATCTTGCTCATAAACTTAAGGCGCTAAAACGTGGGCTGTCTAACGACTTGCCCATGCATTTAGCATTTAGTGTTCCTTCATGCATAATTCAGTCAGTTTAAGTCAACTTATAGCTGTTATAAAGAGAAATGATATCTGAATGGATTCGTTTCATAAGGTGTGCAAGAAAGGAAACAATGAAGTAAGAGACGACAAATAGTGCTCGTTTGACTAATATCTCTAAGAAAAGGGGCTTACAAAAGAAAACTGAGGATAAAGCTGCTAAGGGCCCGTCTCAAAAGAAATAACTAGGGCAACAATTATTTCTTTTATAAGGACATCGGGTATCTAAAGAAGAAATGTCCCAAATATCATATTGGACATACCTATAAAGGATTGTCTGAACTGATGAATTGGCCAGGTGATGCTGAAAGATGCGTCTATACTTGAGTTGACCAAGTCAGTAAAGGAAAAGGCTGTTGACATTTCAGATTGTTGTTACTGGCTAATATTTGAAATTAAAAGACATTTTGGTTTAGTAATTATTTAGATGAAATTTGGTTTTGGTTTCTTATTGAACAAATTAGGATAATTTTGTTCATTCAGAAATGATGGATTCAATTTGTCTTTTAAATTCAAATATTATAGGAATCAATCAAGCTATGGGCTGGAAATATTATAATCGCTTGGTATTGAGACCTCTTGTGGCAAAACATTAAGTGAGGAATCGTACGACACTAAGCGTAATGTTGATAGTAAAATTAAGGAGCACTTTGACACAAACATTTAGGGCACATCTCTACAAATAGAGTTGAGCAACTTGTATAAGGGAATCCTAGATTCCATTAGCCTTATACATTTTATTGTTTGTATTAAATGCATTAAAGTTAAAAAGATCAGAACATGGCTATCAAGAATATAGTTAAGTCCTATTAACGACTCTTAAAGGTATGGTGAGGAGTATGATTAGTCATTCTACCTTATCAGAGTCACTATGGGAGTAACACTAAAGATTGCAGCTTAAATGTTTGACAGAGTACCAACTAAAGTAACTGACCAATCACTTTCAAGTATGGGAACGTCCAACTAAGGTAAGGCCTTATAAGCCTCACGAAGGAAATTGGAGCTCCCCAAATAGTGAGCGGCAACCGTATTGATACTCTGAAAGGTCAAAGGGGTATGTGAATTGTTTTTTTTTTTAAAGAAACCTTGAGACAGGAATTGACTAATTCTTTGAGGATATTGAGTTTGGGGGGAGATAAGATTAGAGACATTATATTTGAGGAAGAATTGGTTCTAATCCCTGAACCAATTCATACAGTTGCCATTGGTATAGCAGATTTGGATCCTTGTGAGCATATTGTTGTTATTCTTCCCATTCAAGATAAGGAAATTATTCCTGAAGGTCAAACTCAACACCCTCAAGAACTAGAGCATCAGGAGCCGATGCCTTTTGCCATGATCCACTAAAGAAGGATGAATACTACTTTGGATAATTATATAGTATTTCTCCAGGAACATAAGATAAATGGTATAATGGAAAATGATTCTATCAACTCCCATCAAACCAACGTTTCTATTCGGAAAAGTTGATTGAAGGTATGAGTACAAGCACAAGCTAGACAATAAGGTTTTGAAACTTATCCTGTTACCTGAAGGTTTCAAAGGATAATATAGAGAAGTATAAGGTTTGTCTAGTGGCAAAAGGCTATACTCGAAAGAAAGAATTGCTTGTAAAGAGACATTCTCTTCGGTACCATTGAATGACTCTTTTAAGGGCAATCATGACTGTCGTTGCTCATTATAATTTGGAGCTTCACAAGATGGATGTCAAGACGGTGTTTCTCAATGGCAACATTGATGAAACAAATGTATATAATGCAAACCGAGAAACTTTGTGTCGAAAGACACAGAGAAGATGGTTTGAAAATTGACAGAATCTATCTATGGGCTAAAGAAGACCTCTCGTTAGTGATACCACAAGTCCCATCAAGAGATTGTCTCATTTGGTTTCGAGATGAATATCGAGGACAACTGTGGGTATTACAAGTTCAGTGGGAGTAAGTTCATTTTTCTGGTATTATATGTTGATATTATGCTAGCCAAGAACGATATAGGCTTATAGCGCGAAACCAAGAAATTTCTGACAAAGAATTTTGTGGTGAAAGATCTTGGGAACGCTTCTTTTGTCTTAGGAATTCGATACTTAGAGATCATTCTCGAGATATTTTTTGGGTTATCACAAAAGAGCTATATCGATATAGTTTTGGATAAGTTCTACATGAAAGATAGTAAACCAGGAGATACCTCGGTCACTAAGGGAGACATTTTAGTCTCAATTAAATGCCCCTATGAAAATCTGGAAATTCAGGAAATGCAAAAGATTCCTTATGCTTCGGCTGTGGGAAGTCTAATGTATGCTCAGTTTTGTGTGCATCCGGAAATAGCGTACATAGTAGGATTATTAGGCAAATACTTGAGCAATTCAAGGATTATTGGAAAAGCAACCATAAGGAATGTGAGATACTTAAAGAGAACAAAAGGGCATATACTCATATACCGGAGATCTGACAGTTTAGAGATCATGAGAAATTATGACTCCGATTTTACAGGATGCCAAGATAGTAGGCATCCGACTATGGGATATGACTGGAGTAATTTTTTGTCACTTGGTTGCATTTAGTAAAAGATATTGAAATACCACTCAAGTCATGTTGTGACAAATAAGTCAGTCATATTGTACTTCAACAACAACATAAGTTCTACAAAGTCGAAGTTCATCGACATCAAGTATCTTGTAGTTAAGAAAGAGTTCAGGAAAAATAGTTTTCTATGGAGCACATAGAAACAAATTCTATGCTAGCAGATCCACTAACTAAAGGCTTAACACCTAAGGTTTTTTTTTTTTCACGAGCATGTTGCTCATATGGGTGTTGTCACTGAGGATGCCTTAGTTTAGTGGGAGTCTCTATTTGTGTTTTATATTTGAGATACAAACCTTTTGTTATTTCGGATTTTCTGCAGAAATAAAGTTATGTTTATGAGTTCATTATGAACTTGTTTGTATCTTGTTGTGTGTAAAATTTATTTACACATTAAGGACTTTGGTTTGCAAAATTAAATTTTTGCAAAATTGATCTCACTAAAGACTTAAGTTGGACCAGTTGGAAATAGGCATGATTCGGAGATCACATTGCATGAAATTTCCATGCCACTCATCCATATCGATCTATGTCATCTAGTGCATTGATGTGGTGGTCGTCGGGGTTTAGTCACAATAGACGTTAGTGACGACAGCCGCGGTGGTCCCATTGTTGATGTATAAGGTGGACCAGATTGTAAAGGGAAAATTTAAAGATAAATAGCATTGGGATGCGCGTCTAAAGAATTCTGATATAATTATTACGATATATTGTCCAAGTGGGAGATTGTTGGAATATTTTGTATTTAATTATATTCCAATGTCATAATGTGGGCAGATATCGTTTATTAATTATATTAGCTATTTATCAATTAGGAGCCTTAATTGATATGTGATCAAATTAAGTGATAAGGCTAATTAAATTTCTGATTTGATAATAAATTAGTTAATTGATATGGACTAAATATGAGTGGATGTCATTGATGGCCCATTTCGGAATAATGGGAACCCTAATTGGCCATCACCCTATATATAGGCTATGGTTCCCAATACACCGGACAATATCGCATACCGCCTCTTCTCCCCCATCTGAAGAGCGACTAAGGCATAAGGAGTCCCGGTTGAGGAAAAACCAGAAGCCAACGGGTGTTCATTACCCGTTTCTCTTTTCTCTTCCCCCTCTCTGCGTTTCAGGATTACTACCCTCCGTTCGTGAAGGTTGGTGATCAAGTTCATCCTCTGAAGAACGCTTGAGGTTAGGAACATATAATGGATTCAGGTATTCCTATATCTTTGATAAATCAGCATGTTGTAGATCCTAAAGGTATCAAGTTTTAAGTTGTTCTTGATAATAAAGATGCATGCTATATATGGTTATTATGTTTCCGCAATAAAAACTTATGATAGCATGCCTTATATATGATTATTGAGTTTAAATCTAACATCTACGTCTCCTGCTTTGGAATCTTGATATATATGCTTCGTCAGGATATATGGTCCAAGAAATGTTCCAATTGGCAGTTTCATTCTAAGGTGGTACATTGCTCTTGAGATGACGAAGGTGACTGCACCAATTGCAGGTTCCGACGATGATACATGTACATAAGAAAATAACAAAATACATTGTTTTATTCTAAAGTGAGAAACTCTACTTTAGAGAAAGAATAAAAGCTGAGAGATCAATCTAGGATTAAGATAAGCTTTTACGAATTCGATTCTTGAAGGTGAGTACCGGTCTTAGAGGGCTGAATTAATTATACTTCCAATCATTGCTCTAAATTACAGTTTTAGTCATATAGTGACAGACTCTGTTTTATATGTTGCCTATATTGTAATTACAGATAATTATAAAAAAAAATATGTTTAATATAACCATAATTGGGGTTAGGGATGGCAAGGGAGCGGGGCTGATGCGGGTAGTGCTTCCCCCACATTCATACCCGTCAATATCCATGAATATTTATACGGGTGGTGGATATTCATGGATATTCGTGGATATTTAAGAGTCTAAAATAAAAAGGAAAGAAAATAAAATTATACAACATAATATAACAATATATTATATTAACATTATATAATATACTATATGTATTTAAAAAAAAATTATTATTATGGGTTTAGCCACTAAAAGGTATGAAATAATAAAGAAAATAAAGTTTATTTCATTTCAAAGTGATAGAAATTATCATAATATATAATATATATTTAATAAAAAATATTTATTATAAATATGCGGATACCCTTAGGACGGGTACTATGATCCTCATTCTCATTTAATAGGTATCCATTTACTATCCACTATCCACTATGGATAATCTATACGAATATCCGCGGATACAGATAATTTTACCATCCCTAATTGCGGTCACAATATTAACGACATAATTACGATTATAAATCACAATTTAAAACCTTGCTTTCCATTTTCAGTGACATTTTGTCATATATGAAAGGGAAATATTTGTTGAATATCAAATTTGGGACAACATATGATGTCCCTTTTGCTTTTTTTATGTATTTTTGAAATGTGTGTATACAAAAAAGATAAAAATAAGTGAGAGATATAGATAACTATATACGATATCAAATACGGTATCTGAATTTTGATGTTCAAATAACACAACTCTGTATGAAATTGCTAGCATCTCAAGAGTTGAGCAACAAATGAAGAGAGAGGCTGCACCAACATTGCAAAGAAATTATAGCCTCCTATAAATCAGTATCCACTCTCCAGTATTCTTAAACCATGGAGATTATTGTTGATAAAAAAAGCCATGGACATTATCTATCTTTTTCATCCCATTAATAACCAAAGAATTACCTCAATTTTAGGATAGGCTCCCTACCTGTTTCTTCTTCTTTCCTTTTTTTTCAACATGTTTCTCACCCTATTATTTCACTTTTTTGGTTTCCTAGGGCCGGTATCTCGCGCGTAACTATGGAGACTAATCTCAGCAGGTACTAAACGATATTGAAGGGTTAACATCTTTCAATTAGATTTTCTCCATACACAAAAGTCAAAGATCAAAACTTTGATCACTTGCTTAAAGGTTCCGAATCCGTTAACACTCATCCTAATATTTCAGCTAAATTTGTATCCTAAGGGGAGTCTGAAAAATACTTGAATAAGGAAATTTATTGGAGGAATTTAATTTGCTTGCATATATTAATGCTGATAGTTTTATTTTTCTAGTAGAAAAGATGCGTTTATATACCTGTTGTCATTTTGAATTTGTCAACTATATTTTATGTTACACTTGTTAGATATTTTCATACAAGAGATTCCGTCTGGCTGACAGTCCAAACACCTTTTTTGAAAGTCTTGCGAGTTCAATGTGCATGGTAGTACTTTAATCTCCAAAGAGTGAAGTCTTTAAAATCCTCTTTTAATCCATTAGAGATTGATTGAAAGGATGGAGAAATTATTAGGCAACTCCAGTACTGTGATGGTACTCTCAACAAAGTATACAGAGACATATGGCGCATATTTTTTGATTGAACCAATGAATGAAAGATATGAATTCATAGTTACCTTATTATTAGGGTGGCTTCTAACATCAAGAATCAAAATAGGTGTTTTATGGTGGACTACCGAAATATCCTATTATCCCAAGTAAAATAACTTTTTTTTTTTTTTTTTATAAAATAAAGTTATTTTCAAATTTCATTCCTATCCCAACTCTTCACCACTCCCCAACCTGCCACCACTAAAGATGTAAATGGGGGTAGTATCCTCCCACTATCCATCGCATTGGATGAATTTTGTATTTGTTCTCATCCCATATCCGTACGGATATCCATCTTGCGAATTTTAAACAAATTTATCAATATTTACGGGTATCCATGGATATCCATGGATATTCAACACCTCACAAAAAAAAAAATTTCACACATGAAATTCAAACTAATTATGCATTTGAGTTCCTTGCTGGTACGAGATGTTCTTGTACTTGAAAATTATTATAGTAAATATACTAAACAATATGGTAAGTAAACAGTATAATCATACATGTCATTAAATTAAAATTTAAAATATTAAATAGTAAAACTAATGCATAAGCGTGTCTGAATTAATCCATTCACACATAAACATCATTTCAATCCATTAGCCTAATATTTTTAAATGTAAAGGGGTATTTTAGTTATTTTACATTAGTGGGCACCCGCGTGTATGGATACTATATTACCCGGTCCTGCCCCATTAATAAGTAGGTAGAGATAATACCTGTTTAATTTACCCGCGGATACCCATTAAGGTATCCATTTTCTACCGGTTGCAGATATTATCCGCGGCTATCCACGGGTACGGATAAAATTTACATCCCTAGCCACCACCACCACCCCCAAACATCTTACCTCCACCTCTCACCACCACCTAGATTCAGCCACAACTTGCAACCTAACCTGAACCACGCTCCACCGCCTCCTCCTCTCCCCAAGGACGGACCTCCGCCACATCTGTAATACCCCTCCTCTTCGAGTGTCACTTTCGTAACCCCAAACAACTTAAAGCATTAAAAAAAAGAATTGCTGGTTTACTTTCAAAAAACAGATTCCTTTACTCAGGTCTTACTTATTGTGAAAATAGTGATGAGACTTTTCCTTCATACAACACCAAGGAACATAAACTCAATATAATTATTAATACTACTCATATACACATATATGTATCACCAGATTAACAACACTCCTAGGAGAGCTTGGACAACACATCCGTTTCCAAAATGTATTGACAGAAATAAAACGCTACAAGTTCGGAAACTAGGTAGTGATGGGTCTGAGAATCATATCTCCAAAACCCTTGCCATCACTAACCACTCACAGACTACCCAAAAGGCACTACTTCAAAAGAAAACCCTAAGCTAGTCTAACACTAACAAAAGACGCACTATCTAACATAAGCCGTATCCCTGAGATTGGGTCTCGTCTTCAACCATCCATACCTCTTCGTCTTCAGCATCGAGCAGATCAAGCTACTGAGTCCCTAAACGACAAAGAGGACTGTTGACAAACATCTGTACATGTATCCAAAACACAATAGAGTGTCCAACATGTACAAGCAAGGGTGAGAAACCAATATATGAATCCAAAAACGACAACTACATACCCAAACACATACAGCAGATTCATATAAGCATGTCTCACAAAATATCATCATGCATAACATAGAACAAAATATCAGAGTACTAACAGTAAAAACACAAGGGCCTCGTGCCCAACAGTCAACGTTATTTTTAAAACATATGCATGAACACTTCCATATATCTCAACTAACGTTCAGTTCTTAATTTCCGGAAATCCCATCACCACTTGAAATGAGCTGATCAGACTCCAAAATCATTGACCCTCAAGCAACAATGACTAACACCAAAATTGGCCGAAACGTAAGTACATGACTCCCAGGAAATAGCACATGGGCGCGCATGTCAGTGGTACTTACGAAGTAATCAATTATACTATATTGTCCACTCGGGGCACAATACGAACATACAACACGAATGGCTCCATTGTCCATCAAGGCACAATGTTACACAATGACAATCAGTCATCCCAAGTTTCCTTACCATCAAGATCCCCTTGTTTCACGGCACGTCTGCCAAACACATATGCATGAGAAAACCATATGTTTTCGTCAATTTATCTTTGTCGTATCATTATTTCCTTGTTGAAGCATCAACGCTATCAACCCCCACAATGTTTTAAACTCTTGAAGTCTTTACGACATTTTCTCAAAAAAAATGGACCCCCAGTCCAAAACTCGAACGGGACATGCAGTCCACACAGCTCAAACCGAAAAATCCCCAACAGATGCACCAGTTTCGGATTTTAGATTTTACAGCTCAAAACACGTCCACAAGCTTACAGGACCACAAAGATTGTCCACAAGCCTACAGGACTAACACACTAACACGAATCCTTGATCCACATGTTCTGTAGAACTCTAGAATCCCGACGTCTCGGTTTCTAGGTTCCAAACCAAAAACCACATTTCTCTTTAAAACTCAAAAACCAAAACCTAAATCTCCGAAGCTTATACAATGCCTTAAGGATTGGTTTTCCATAAAACAATACTCGTGGTTGAAAACCACTTCTTTTTTTATTTCGTCGCATTTCGATAAAACGTAATATTTTGAAATACGGTTCTTAAGACAAAACTCTTTCTCTTGGGTAAAATCAAATATTTTGAAAATCACGTTTCCAAAAAAACACTTTTTGCTTAAAAAGATTACTTTATTATTCTAAAAACTAATAAAGTTCCCAAAAACACTATTCACCTTAAAAACTTCATTTGTCTTAATTAAAGTCAAATTTTCTCTATTTTATCCTTTAAGTCAGCTTACCCTTAAAAGCAAATATTTATTATTATTTTATTCCAAAAAGGCAATTTATTCCTTTTTCTCTCAAATTTCATTGCAAAACTAATTTAATTTTATTATTTTTCTTCATTTCACGTCCCAAGCTTTTTAAAGCTTTTATATTACATATTATCGGATTCTAACCGGTGTTAGATCCTTTGATGCAATTTATCATCACAACAGGGCAAATGATACATCCATACACTCATTTCAATGCCATACCATACAATCACATATAAGCAGGTAATTCAGGCATAAACAGATAAAAATCAATTATCAGCAGATAAATGAAATCATTACACAAACAACCAAACACAGATAAATAATTACAATCCAAACACACAATTACAGCACATAGCTGTCGGAATTGGAATTCATCAGGCTTGTCCCCTTACCCGTTGAAGTTCCTCGTGTCCGATCTCTCTTCCAATTATCCGACAATCACTACACACATACAATCAATCAATTTATTAACACAATACACAAAAAATTCTCCCTAATCTTCTACCTCTAGGGTTCGGCCTTGTGCCACTAAAAATAGCTAGGGAGCTCCAAAAATTCCCATCTTTTGGACACTACCCTAACTAAGTGATATAACCCTAGATTCAAGCTTAAAACACCAAAAACAACAAAATCCTACCCTCCCACAAAGGGGGTAGGTTCGGCTCCTTAATACCCATAAGGGTTAGAGGAGTTTGTTGACTCTAAGCTCTTAGATTATGAAAGGATACCACGAACCTAGATCAAAGAAATTAGTTTGGTATTAAAAGGATTTTTCTATAATTTTTCATGGATTTTTGAAGATTATAGATCAAAATCCTAACCTCCATGAATCTTGAATTTTAAGAGATGAAAAGAGAGATTGAGAGAGCTAGAGGAGAATGGATACCTCCATGATGAACTTCCTTGAAGGAAACTAGCTCGAATCACCAAATTTTCTTCAAGTTTTCAAGGTTCTAAAGGAAGAACTCTTTGAACTTAAGAAGAAAGGAGAAGAAATGGGTTTAGAGGGGTGAGAGTGTGGTTTGGCCGAGTGGCCTTAGAGGTGAGTGAAGGTGAGTTAAGTTAATGACTCAACGGCAAACTTGTAATTAAATAGAAGGGTAATTTGGTAATTTTGCTAAAAGGCAAAGGGCATTGTGGTCATTTCGCGCCCAGATATTTTGAAAATCATTATGACACTGGAACGAGTCCCTAGATGACTTGACATTGACGTGACATCAATATTATCCGTTAACGGGTCCCGTTGAATCTTTCTACGGCTCCAATCGTCTCCCGATTTCGAGTATTCGTCCGATATAATATAGTATTTTCACTTTTGAACGTCAGGACTGATTTTAGCAAATATGTAGATAATCGAATTCTAAGACTAATGGTTCTGACCGTTAGTCAAAATTTAACCATTAGTCAAAATTTGGTCTTTATAGTAGTAAAACACTACTATCCGTGAAAACGTAAATCAGGCTCTGTTTGAGTTTTCGGCCCAAAATTTAACCATAGGTTCCTACGATTGTATGGAGCATGAATATGATTTTAGTTGTTCCAAAATCATTTTATAAAACACAGATAAAAATATAAACTCATTTATATAGTTTACTAGTCTTAGAAAGTGTGAAAATCGGGGCGTTACAACATCAGGCTTGTTCGATGGCACAAACGCCAACCGACATCACCGTCGGGATCAAGTGGTGTTGGGTGCACCTTAAACGGTATCCAACAAGAGAAGCTGCAACATTGACTTCCTAGTTACACTACGCCAGATTCAAGATTTAATAACGTGTTCGCATTTTTATCGAAATACCAAATCGTTGCTCGCAAAAGCAGTAAATCGGGTTGTCGTATCCACAGAGACTCGCGCGATATTATGTCATTCAAATAGTTTACAATCCTACGTTTTCAAATTCAAAGAGTTTAAAAGTTAATAAAGGGTTTCAGGAACAAAATGTTAAAGGACCAAAATTCGTAATTGAAGATAACAATAGTAATGAGGTGCTGGGATTAGATTTCATCAATCTCTTCTCCTAGTATCCTAATGATCAAACATACAAATCCTTTCCATATATCAATATCCTCGTCATCAAGTTAATCATACATCATTAATTCCTTAATGAGATGAGATGTCAATCTTCTTTCCTAAACATTGATTTCTCATATGTTTAATAAAGACGTTTGAGTTGAGTTCTGATGATTCAATGACTAATGGACCTAATTCTATTCCTAGGTATTAGATTCATTAGATGATCTATTCTAAATCCAGATTCAAAGAGTATTTTCCAATAAAACTTTAAATCAAAGATCGAGTTATAGTTGATCACTCCATAACAAACATGAAGAGCAAGAATAAATCATAGATACTGATGTATCGAAAGGAATATATATGTATATGTATATATATATATATATATATATATATATATATATATATATATGTGAATCAAAAGAGATACATGAGAGTTGATTGATTATATCTAATCCCAACAAAGGGTGAATTAACTATCCATTTCCATGGTAGGCATCAACAAAAAGATGAAGAGGTGAATCTCCTTAATGGTTGAACACACTTGGAGCTCTAGAAAAATGGCAAAGAACTTCTATATCTTCGTATTTCTTCCAGAGAGAGAGTCCGGCCTTTTGCTCCTTGTTTTTCTTTTTATATCACCCCAGAATTTCAAAACAGGACAACCAGTAAATGATGAAATCGCTTAGGGCAGACAAAATCGCTAAGCGAATGTAGGATTCTTCAGATGGAAGAAAGAGATTCGCTTAGCGCAAAGGATTGCGCTAAACGAATTTGATTCTCAAAACTTCCCTGGCTTCTGGGATAAATTCGCTTTGCCACATCATTTTGGCTAAGCGAATTTGGTTCTTCAAAGTTCCCGAGCTTCTGGGACAAATTCGCTTAGCGAAATTATTTTAGCTAAGCGAATTTATGGCAGTAAGTTGCTGCTGATTTTTGTCCTTTTCGCTTAGCGAATTGTCCTTAGCTAAGCGAATTTCTCCAGCTTTTGGCTCTTAAAACTCTTCACAAGCTTCTATTCTCCCATTTCTTTACCTATACACACAAAACGGGGGTTTAAGATGCAATCTTCAAAATTTCACCAAATATTTACTATTGATCAAACTATTTACACATATTAATCTTTTGGAGGTCAAGTGATTAAATTTTGCCCATTTAAGTTCAATAAGTACCTTGAATTTCTAACGTTTTTAGGTAAATGTGGTACTTATCAAACTCCCCCAACTTAGAACTTTGTTTGTCCTCAAACAAAAGTCCTAACTTCCAAAAAGAATCAAACATGACCAGTTCATATTCACAAAGATAATTAGTATTCACAAAATGAGCATGGTTTATGAACAATCAAATTTTTCATTTCTCAACTTCCATATTACATGAGATTTCAATATTGAAATGATCAATTCAAAGATAGACATATGGTGCCCACACATGAAAGCATAATGATGATACAATTGCAATATCATTATGAGAATCCACAAGCATACATTCCATTGTCAGTCAATCAGGAAACACTATCCTCACATCAAAAGTGTATCTCTCATAATAATCAAAGTAAGGTGAGTGTTTCTCTCATTCAATTTTGTTACCTGTCTCCACAAATGTCACATCTATATGTTCCACTACAAGAAAATAGCTAATTACCGACGGCCTAAAGCCGTTGGTAATCACAAAAAATCGTCGGTACCAGAACATTTGCGACAGATTTTCGACGGCCTATTATCATCCGTCGGAAAGAGGCTTGTCGGTAAAGTGTTCATGGTCATTACCGACGGCCTGACCGTCGGTATAGATAATTCTTTTTTAATTCAAATTTTCATTGATTAATAATTATTATTTAATTATATTTTATATTCATTTAATATTTTTCTTTGTTATTAATTATTTATAAATATTAATTAAATAAATAGTGCAAAATAAAATTAAAAATAACATTAAAACATTTAAAATTATATCCAAATAATAAATGTTTTTACAATACATAGAAATATAAATAAAAAAACTTATATGAAAATCTAATAATCCCTATCATAATGATGAGGAGGAGACCGGATAAGATCATCGAAAGAGTCCTCAACAACGTCGGCCCTGGTGCAACTGGTCGGCTTATCTGGATGGGGGGCTACAGCCGAGGGGACTGTTGGTGCATTTGTTGTATGCTCAATAGCATCTGCTCCATCCTACGCTTACATTTCTCAGCAAGCCGCTCACGCTCCTCGGCACGCCGATCACGCTCCTCGGCACGATGCTTGGACTCAGCCAGTCTTCGCCTCAGCTCAGCAATCTCCCAATCAGCATGGCGACTGGCTCCGGTGGATGTTGTGGTGCTATCCAAGCTCGAAGATCCTTTCTGATAGTTGCCGGAAAGGTCTCCTACACCGTAACGACGACCTTTCTTCTTGCCGCCAACAACCTTAGCCCAAACACGCAGTGCAAGCCGCTGCTGCTCCTCGGGATCAAGTTGGGTGGAGGAAGATGCTGTTGCCTGAGACATCCTCTCCTCGAACTCCTCCTGTTATGCATAATCAAACAAATTAATGAAGACTATATATAATAAAACCATACATTTCAAAACTATTAATAAATGAGGCATTACCTGAGTGCGCCTAGAGTGCTCATCTATATACTCGCCAGTACCCTCCTAGTATGGGTGTGGTGGTGGAGCTCGTTAATCGGCACTGGTCCCCTTCTGTCCCTAACCTGTACGTACACAAACATAAATTATAAGTAAACAATAATTAAAAAACAATACGAATAACATATGTATTAAATATGAATAAATGTATCAGACACTCAAAGTACTCCGCCTGACTAACGGAACCTCCTGTGTGCAGGCTCCCACCATTCTCTAATGCCCTATTTTTCTTTGCTTGGGCTGATTTTTTTTGGAAATCAACAGTAACGCAGTGGCGGCATAGGGCATCCCAGACTGCATCTCCCATCCATGAGGGTCGCTCGCCCCTCAAGCGAGCTTCCCTGAGCATATCGGATAGGCGATGGGAGGCCTTCATATGAAAGTTCCTCTCGATCAATGCTTCATGCTCGGCTCTCCAAGTAACTTTTGTTTGCATTAGAAATACATAAATAATAATTTATTATATTAATAATTTATATGAAATAATAAGTCAAAACATAATAAGTAAATTGAAAATTACAACTTACTCTATAAGCGTCAAAGAAACTCCGCCTCTCATTGTCATCGAGCTGTCCCCAGGTGAACCAAGGATAATGGAACATCGACTCAATAACAGTTGTGATGTTCTTCGAAACTACCTTCGAAGGAAGTAACCTTAACAATAAAAGCATGTGAATCAAAATCAAGTAAAAACATATAATGAAAATTGAATAAATTTATTTTATTAATTCTTACCTTTTACCAGATGGCCTGATGATAGGTCGACCATCGGTCATGACCTCAACCTCCTTCTCCTCCTCCTCCTCCACATCCGCCTCTGAAGGTGAGGGTGTATACCCTAG
Source organism: Ammopiptanthus mongolicus (assembly GCA_039655645.1). Taxonomy (NCBI): domain Eukaryota; kingdom Viridiplantae; phylum Streptophyta; class Magnoliopsida; order Fabales; family Fabaceae; genus Ammopiptanthus; species Ammopiptanthus mongolicus. The sequence continues at coordinate 16,812,881 of CM077351.1, read as the reverse complement.
ACTATACTCCTGCTCTTGCTCTGTAGCCTGATGACCAGGTGACGATGCACCCACACCAGCTGAACTAGAAGCGCCTCGATGTGGGTGTGTCACAAACCCCGGGGTGGGAATCATATCCATCCCGGATGCTGTGAATGGCGTAGGTAAAACCGATGAAGTAGGTGCAGCCGTTGGAGGCGGTGTTGCTCGCGGTGTATGTGGTCACTGTGTTGGTGCAAGCGGGCGTGATAGGAGTGTAGACACAGCAGGGACAAATGTCGAAGGGATAGACACAAAACCGTCTGCAACATCACGAGTAACAATGCGAGGTGCCCTGGTACGATGACGAGTCGAACCAGAAGCAGTGTCAACACCCTTACCCTTACCACCTGTGGGTGGTATGGGTGGCGCTGGATCACGTCCTCCAGATGCCATGTGTCTATAAAGCAATTTAAAGTAAAAATGAAATAATAAAATAATAACATAATAAAATAATTACGAATAATCATCGAAGATAGAACAATAATTATCTAAGTTCCATTCATAGTTTTGACGAGTTACATGATCTAATTATAAAGGTTACATGATTTTAAGTTTTATTCAGAATTTGACATAAAGTCTCTATCATTTTTAGATCTAATTTCAATATTTTCTTCTCCTGAATCAATGACTTCGTCTTCTTCATCCAAATGCTCCTGAACGGATGACAAGTTTTCAGTATCTACTTCTTCACCAGCAGCTTCCAAGTCCCGTAAACCAACAATACGCTCAACTTCAATGCCTTCATTTACAAGAGACATTTCATCCACTTGATAAGACGCATCTTCCTATTGATCATCAGCTTCAATGCGACCCCTTGGTTTCGTCTTGATGACAATACACCAACCTCGTTTGTCCTTTTGGGTTGTTGGGTACAGGACATAATACACTTGTCTCACATTCTGTGCTAGGATAAACAGATCAAAGTTCCGATATCTGCTACCCATGCGAATGTCCACCGTATTATATTTGGAATTTAATTTTGTGCCTCTGATGGATGGATCAGACCAATTACAATAAAACAAAACTATTCTTTTAGTATAGTCTAAAGTAGTATATGCCAATTCATATATATGTTGGATTACTCTGTAGAAGTCATCTTCACCCCCTTCTATGATGACCTTCACGTAAACCCCGCTATTAATTGTTTTTTTACCCTCCGTCCATGAATGAGTATGAAATTTGTACCCGTTCACGAAGAATGTGTGCCATTCTTTGACACATGAATACGGACCGTCGGATAAGTTCCTTAAGTGTCTGTTGAGAGGAGTTGGTGCCTCACGAGAAACCTACGTATGAATAAACTCCTTATGTTAGATGCAAAAAAGTTATGTAATCCTACGTACAGAATTTGAATATACTTACTTGTTGCCTAAACCACACAGGAAAATCTGCATGTATACAAGCAGACTGTTCTTGCTCACTTATGTTTTCAGATAACAAGAATGCTCTGTACAAATTGGACAATTCATATTTTTAGCAGAGTAGTATTTATTAGTTTATGTAATTGAAAAAGAAAAGGATATGCAATGCATACTCAAGGTATGGCTTAACTTCGGTACAATTAATCAACACATGGACGTGAGCTGACTTCCTCTCTGCATCCGTTAACCAATGGGTCAACTCCATCCCGGAATGATGATCTGGCTGACAAAAGACTGACAAGGCTAACAGATGTCTTTCACTTTCCTTTTCCATTTCATTCCTACTATTTCTCGGTGACAACATGAAGTTGTTGAAATAATGAGAACAAAAATGAGTTGTCTCGCGATGTAAGTAAGATGCACAAATTGATCCTTCAACCCTAGCCTTATTTTTCACCGTTCGTTTTGAATCACCCATGAATCTATAAAATAACATATTGATAGTTATATATAATACATTTAATGTCAAATGGAAACAAATCTATTTAAAATTGTATGATAGTTATATATACCTTTCAAATGGATACATCCACCTATATTGAACAGGTCCACCAAGTCTTGCTTCATATGCGAGATGAATTGGGAGATGTTGCATGGAATCAAAGAAGCCAGGGGGAAATATTCTCTCCAACTTGCATAGAATGATTGGAATGTTCTGCTCCATCCTTATTAGTTCATCGTCCCTTAACGTTGCAGAATGCAAATCCTTAAAGAATTGACTCAATTCAGTAAGCGGATTCAAGACATGGACTGGCAACGAACTAAAAGCAATAAGAAGTAACGTTTCCATGAATATATGACAATCATGGCTTTTCATCCCATGCATCCTTCCCTTGCTGACATCGGCACATCTTGCCAAATTCGAAGAATAACCATCTGGCATCCTTAGTTCTGTTATCCACACACAAACTAACTTTGCTTCCTCAGCAGATAAACTATAATTGGCTTTGGGATTTAACATTTTCTCATTAGCATGATGCTTCAGCTCCAAGTCTGGTCGCCTATAGTACAAAGCTAAGTCCATTCTTGCCTTCTCATTATCTTTGGTCTTGCCACTCACATTCATGACTGTGTTGAATATGTTGTCAAAAAAATTCTTCTCTATGAGCATGACATCGAGATTGTGTCTCAACAAATTATCTTTCCAGTACAGGAGATCCCAAAAAATACTTCTTTTTGTCCAATTATGCACCTCCCCATATCCTGGTAATCTAGACACATGACCATTGTCAGTGACTTTGGGCAGTTCCATTACTCTCGTCCAAATCTGTTCTGGTGTAAACCTAAGCGGTGGCTCATCTCTTTCAACTTCTCCCTTTTTGAAGGCGTTCTTGTTTCGTCTAAAAGGATGATCTCTTGGTAAGAACCTACGATGCGAATCAAACCAGGAACTTTTCCCTCCGTGTTTTAAAGTAAAAGCCTTTGTATACTCCATGCAATGCGGACATGCAAATTTGCCATGAGTACCCCAACCAGACAACAAACCATAAGTAGGAAAGTCATTAATGGTCCACATCAAAGCTGCCTTCATTGTAAAATTTCACTTCCTTGCAGTATCATACGTTTCCACGTCGGTCCACAACTTCTTCAGATCATCGATTAATGGCTGTAAATAAACATCAATACCAGCTTTCAGATTCGATGGACCCGGTATGAGACTAGTCGAAAACATATAAGGTTTTGACATGCACATTTCAGGAGGAAGATTATATGGGGTAACAATTACTGGCCAACAAGAATACGGCGTAGCCGACGCTTGAATATAAGGGGTAAAACCATCAGAGCATAAACCAAGTCTTATATTACGGGGATCCGCAGCAAAATTTGGATGTACCCAATCAAAGTGCTTCCATGCTTCGCCATCAGAAGGATGGCGTAACATGCGTGAACTTCTTCTGTTCTCATAGTGCCACATCATTTTTCCTGTAGTTTGCATTGATGCAAACATTTTCTGTAGCCTTGTAATTATCGGCAGATAGAACATTGCCTTAACAGGAACTGGTTTGTTCTTACTCGTCCTGGTCTTGCAAGGACAATACCTCAATGCTTGACAAAATCTGCATTCAAGCAGCGTACCGTTATTTTTTCCAAATTCATTATCGTAAAAAAGCATGCACCCATTCACACAACAGTCAATCCTCTTAGCCTGGAGTCCCAACTTGGATACTAACCTCTTCGCCTCATAATAATTTTTGGGTAAACCGTCTTTTACAGGTGTCACGTAAAAGACGGCAACATTCCAATTGGACTTGCAAGCTAACAGTCTAACGCACATCGATAATTTAGAGTCTGAGGTGCCTTGATATAACGGTTTATTTGTCTCAATCAAATGATTAAAAAATCTTTGTGCTTCCTCATTCGGCAGTTCTTCAGATCGTAATCATGCGCCTCATTCACTCCGAGAGCATCACCCACCATGTCCTGCATTGACGCAAATTGTTCCCCCTATCCCATATATGCGCAACTGCTTGAGCCACCAGTGCAATTCTCATCAACCCCTAAATCAACATTTGGCACTTCTTCACCATGATCAGTCCAAATCCAGCAATTATTCTTAAACTCAACTTTATACAAGTCTGTTTTCACCTCATCATCCCTCTTAATCCGTTGACATTGACATTTAAGGCACAGACATCTAATTCCCCCATCATCGATGAAACGTTGTTGTTGCTTCGCGTGAGCAACAAATTCTTCAACCCCATCTACAAAGGATCGTTTCAGACCCCTTCTTCCCGGAAATACCCTATTATACATCCAACTACGATTCGAAGGATAAAAATCCATCTTCTACATGTTAAAAGATTGCAAAACCATTAAATTTGGACAACATGCCAACTTAGATATATCCACATTCACTTTCTTTATTTGGTATGGCCCTATCCCATTCGAAAATAAACTTTTTCAACACCCGATCCTAGTATTAATAGTTATTACCTAATTCACATGCCTTCTATTTGGTGAAATTTCGGCAGCATTTCTCATTGGTCTCTAAGTACAATAGTCGACCGCAATACTGCGGTCAAGTTTGCACCCAGAGAACAAAAGGAAATGTATTGGACCCATATTTCGTCAAATATAAAGCAATAGAAATAAGCAATATTACTATTATACAAGTGAAGAAAAAGTTTTTCCCAAACTGTCCTCCTTGGACAATTCAAGGTTCAATACAATGAGCAGCTAGGGATGGCAATGGGTAATGGACCCGGTACCCGCAAAAATTACCCATTATGGATAGGGTAATTACCCACTTAATGGGCAAGGGCATGGGTGCGGGTACGGGTACTCTAGTACCCACCCCGCCCTATACCCGCACTTATAAATATATATATATATATATATATATATATATATATAGTATTTTGGATGGGGATCAAGTTACTTTAAGAGTAACTTTAAATATTTATTCTTAATTTCATCCATATATTCTATTTTAATCAAATGGTTAAAAATTATTCAATTCATTATAGAAAAAAAATATTTTTTTCTTTAATAAAAAAATATATATTGCTTTTGCATATTATATGTACATGAATTATTAACTTAATATATAAATAAAAATCGCTACTATATATATTGCTTAATTTTTAAAATTTTCTAACTTTTTGTTAAGTTTAATATGTTAAAAGTATCTACGTATTAAAATTTTAATATAACAAATGTATAAATTTTAATGAATGAATATTATAAATTCAATGAATAATCCAGATTTGAAATATATCTCTTCATTTAATAAATGCCATTTTTCTTTCTCCTTGTTAAAGTTACCATTAGCTATTTTTTTTTTTAATGAATTGCGTAATTTTTAACCATTAAATTAAAGAAAATAAATGAATGAGAGTAAATGTTTAAAGTTACTCTTAGAGTAATTTGATCTTCACCCTTATATTATGTGTGTCAGTGTATATATATTAAATTTAAAAAAATAAAATGCCTAAACCTACTTAATTACTTTCCTTATTCCTTTATGCCTTATCTCTGGATTTGGATTCTTCTCTTCGCTCATTTTCGTTCTAGTGTTCGAATTTTAAGTCATTCCTCTCGGACTCTCCTTTCTAAGATAATGTTCGGTCTCTCTCCAGTTTCCCTTTGACAGTTCGAGTATTCGATCCTTCTAGGCTTCCACATTTCTCGTTTTTTGTGGCCGACTCTACACCCTCTACAGGTAATGGGTGCGGGTAATGGGTACTTAAGTACCCAATGGGTAAGGGTACGGGTATTAAAGTTGCTACCCACGCGGGTATGGGCTCGGACCCGGATACTTTTTTAAAACGCGGGTATGGACACGGGTACTATAGTACCCTACCCATACCCTACCCATTGCCATCCCTATGAGCAGCACCTCTATACGATTACACGCCTACTCAATAATATTGAACCTCAAACGGGAAGCTATGGTTTTGCTCCAGTATTAATAACTCCTCTAGAAAATAAAATTTTAACCTCTATGATGTAATTTTACCTATTGTACTTGAAAGTCAAGTTCATAAGGTGAATTCAATTGTTCAAATCTCCCACACTTTAGCAACATAAAGTGCATAAGGACGGATCAAACTTGCAAACAAACCAACAAGTAACTATTCTAAAAAAATTATTCATCTAAAAAAAATGTCATACTTGAATCAAGCCTTATTAAATTTTTAAATTTTATTCATTATTTTTTTGTTTTGTTTTAAGTCTTATGAGTCTTAACACCTATTTTAAGTGCTAAGAAAAATTGGTATTGTATTATTTGTTGCGAGCTTATTTATTTTATTAACCTATTTTGTTATTTAATTGTTGTTGTAATTTGATTTCAAATATTTAACCACTTTATTCAATTATTCAAATATTATTTATTATTTCTATCTTATTTAATTATTTAAATTTTAAATTTTATTCATTAATTAGTCTCGAACATCGCACTATCCGCTGTCGAACCATCTGCAATTTGTCATGATTCAGCCACCACCGTCCATGCATTTTTTCCATGTTCAAGTTTCTAACTTAAGATAATTATTTTTATAATTTATTATTTAATTATAACTCTTATGAAGCGTAACACAAATACAAATGTTAAGAGATTTTGATATTTTATGCATTGGTATTTTATTTTACAATTTATGATTTATTAATTATCCAATTTTTTGTCTAAAAAAATAATTTTTTTAATTTTTTAAAATTTAAGCCTTTTGGATAAGTTTATTATAATTATTTAATCAAACTATTAAAATTACTTCTAATTATTTTTAAAGTAAAATCTTATGTACTAGTTCAAGAAAGCAGATTTGTAATTCTAATATCAAAATCCAAATCCAATACACCCTTAACTAGAATAAAATCGAACATAATTTTTCAGATGCAATCCAGGTCGAATGCAAGCAAAGTGACAACGAAAATGCAACGAAAATATCAGTTAAGCAGGTTTAACATGTTCAACGAAAATGCAACCAAACATAATTTCCAACATAATGACAATACCAGGTTGAACATAAATTAATCAAAGCAACGAAATTAAATTTAATCATAATAGTTAACTACTCACAACATGCATACTGTCATTTAACGAAAATGCAAGGCAAACAACAGTAAAATGCATGTTCAGTCACAACTGTACAAGTAATGCACAACACCCTAAAAAGTTCAAGCTCAACTCAAACAACAATCAATCAGCAATGGTAAATGAGCATTTCAGAAACTGAAAAATGTACCTGAGAGAGACAGAGAGACTAGCGTGCCCTGGTGATCCTCGAAGGAGCTCCAAATGGAAGACTGAGATGAGATGAGCTGAGAGATAGAAAGAGAAGAAATGAGACAGGGACAGCAGAGAAGAAATGAGAGAGGGAGAGCAGAGAGTTACCTCGTGGTGGGGAGCCTCTCGGTGGTCGAACGGAGCTCCGGTGGCCGGTGGTTGTAGAGAAATGGTGGCCTCACAGTGGTGGTGGTAGCTGCTGAGAGAGGAAGAGGGAGGAGGGGTTGCAGAATGGTGGTCGAACGGAACGGAGCTCCAATGGCCGGTGGTTGCCGAGAAATGGTGGCCTCACGGTGGTGGTGGCAGTGGCTAAGAGATGAAGAGGGAGGGAGGGAGGGAGGGTGGGTTGCAGAGAGAGGATGAGGGAGAAGTCGTAGATAGAAATGGGAGGGAAAGGTACTGAGCACGGTTTAGTGACCTATACAGACGGCCATATCGACGGTTAGGCTGTCGGAAACAATGAATTACCCTTACTGACGGCCTAAACCGTCAGAAATACGAAAACTAACCGTTACCCTTACCGACGATCGTCAGTAAGTTTAAAGTACCTTTACCGACGGCATAGGCCGTCGGTAACAATGAATTACCCTTACCGACGGCCTAAACCATCGGAAATAGAAAACTAACTGTTGCCCTAAAAAATACACTTACTGACGGCTAGACCTTCGAAAACAGAGAGGGAATATTTATGCTTTTATTTGCGCCAAAATTAGCGAAGGAAGTACTGACAATTTTTCCCTCGGTAATGTTACCGACGGCTTCGACTGTCGGTAATGTTCTTACCTTGTTACCGGCGGCTTAGACTGTCGAAAATTAGGAAATTACCGACGGCCTTTTGACCTTCAGTAAAAGGCCGTCGGTATAAGCGGATTTTCTTGTAGTGTTCAATCATGAATCACTAAGGTCTTTTCAGGGTTGTAATATGGCTGGGCTTCAAGGAAATCTGGTTTTTCTAGATAAGCAAGGGATACCTAAAAGGCTAAGAGAGCAATCACAATTCTTTTCCAATTATACAACACATATCATGCTCACTTCCCTTTTATAGATCACCTAACTTCTCAACCCTTTTCTTTTCTGTGTGTTTTACCATAGTTTCCCTCCTTTCTATTCTTATTTGTCTCTCTCTCTATTTTTTTTCCATAAAGAGAATAAGAGAGTAATCTATGATTTTTCGCCATTTCTCATCACATTCACACCTAACTTGTATTTCACTTTACCAAGCAGTAACTTTCCTTCCCCAATCTGGATACAACCATGATCATGAATGCTCTCTTATCCTATTAAGCATAGGGAAGATTGTTTGTTTTTCTTTTTCTTTTTAACTTCCAAGTTACATTCACGAAAGAAAACTTTTCTTTTTAAGATTCAAATGGGGTAAGCAAAATATATTTCTATTGGTTGGCTCTTGGGTAAGTGATTTTTACTCAAGAAAGAACATGCCTTGATCCTTTCCATATATCCCTTATATAGTGACAGAGGGAGACTCAAACAAAACCAACAGTGTAACACAGTGACAACTCTCAATTCAATTGTTTAGGATTCACTCAACTCTCACAGGCTTAGGTTTTATGTATTCCCTGATTTCAGACAATTTCCTGTTGTTTTCATTAATCCTCACTTGGATCATACAAAATGTACACCTTTATGCACTGAGTACAACCATTATTTCTTTAAATTTGAATCCAACATCCCAATTTTCTTTAAATTCCCAATCATGCAATTAACTTGATTTTTGAAAAACCATGCTATTTCAAGATCAGTTTTTTAATGACTCCCAAAAAAATTTTTGAGTCCTGTCATGGTCATCCAAAATGAACTACAAGGATTTAGAACCCAACAACACTAACTTACATAACTAAAACAGGGTTCATGGTTCTAACCTAGTCATTAAACATCAACAAGTTCAAACAAGTCCAAAAAGAAACCAATGTACTAAAACTTAGTTAATTGCCCTACTAAAATGCTGAAAGTAAAGGAAGTAACTAGAAAAATAAATGACTATAAATAAATAAAGCTATAAAGTCAAAGTCATGGTGCTCAATCATCTTCTCCTCCTAAGATCTGGTCCATTAGATTGTGAGCAGCCTGGACTCCACCATCATCATCACCATTATCTCCATCATCATCACCGGCCACTCCAGCTTCAGCATCCCGTCCCGATCCTTCTGCGTGATCATCTCCTACAGGTTCCTCATATCCCATCCCCTCTGAAAGAGTTGGGTTGTCCCCAAACCATGAAACATAAGTAGCAAAAGTCTCCAGGGTGGGCCAAGGGAAGGGATTTGGTTCCCCTTGCTGCTGGTGAATGTTGAATCTGTAGAAAGAGTCGTTCAGAGAAGTGCAAGCCCTATAATTAGCAACTTGTTGTTGCTCAATATGCATGAGATGGGCGGTCAGGCGTGTCTCCATAGGAGACATAGCTGGTTGCTGAACTCGTGGTTGGGGTGCCGGTCCTTGAACTCCCTCTTAAGGGTTCTCACAATTTTTCTGAATGAACTTTGCATTCATGGAGGGTTTCAGCTTCGCTTGGGGATGAGTGGGAATGTTCACCCCATGGTGCTTGCATAAGGCTCTAATCAATGCTGGGAAGCCCAGAGGTTTTGAAGCAGCAACCCTTTGAGATGGAGTAGAGAGAACAAACTGATGCAACTCATCGGAGATGATAGTTGAAATGTCCACATATATTGTCTTATAATGCAATATATCAAGTAAGCTATAGACATAGGTATATCTGAGGTGTGACTAGTGGAGATGATGTTGGACAGGATAAAGAGTGTCCAGATCTGTGTAATCGTTTTCATGCTTAGCCTTAGAATCCTCATTGCCTTGCCTTGATGGTTGGTCTGATAAGTATGCCCTGGCAAGCAAAGGATTCGGGCCACCTCATCATCCTTGAAATCTCCTCTTTTCTTCAACCTGCGGTAGGTTCCCAGCGCATCCTCAACTAATGTCAATTGATTCCCCACAAATTCATTGATCGCATGTCTGTCATAGGGAACTCTATGTCCCTGAACACACGAAATTTCTTTTGTGGATGTTTGTTGGATTGGCCAAGCGTTGGCATAAAATTATTTCACAATCTCTTTATTGACCCTCTCCACGGGCTTGACCAATTTCTCCCATCTCCTTCCTTGAATATCCGTTTGGAGCTCTTCATACTCCTCCAACTCTAGCTCAACTTTTCTCTTGTCTATTAAAGCACGAGTTTCTAGCTCTACAAAGCGTTGTTGCTTTGAGCGGGTTTGGAATTTTCTTCTATCCAGAGGTTCCAAAGGCATCGGTGGGGTTTCTTCTTCCCGATGCTCTGTCTGTGGTTCTTGGGTTGCTTGGTCAGAAGCTTGACCCTTGCCTTTCTTGTTTGCACGAATATTATGGGTTCCCTATTTTGGTGGCATCCTTTCTATAAAAAAATGACAGAGCTTTTGAAATCCCTAATTGCTAAACCCTAACTCATAATCCCTAATGCTATTCTTAAAACACATTATCAAAACATGAATACATGAATTCCCCAGGTTCAAATCATAAAAAGGATTAAGTTTAACTCAAAACATTCAAACATAACAAGAAACCCATCATACAACTTCAGTAGAAATTAGGGAAACTTGCCGGTAATGGAAGTGAAAATGGATAACTTGAGTGGATGCTTGTGTGGGGAAATGAGAATAAAAGAGGAATCTGAACCCTGTGTACTTGAATGTGTGCTTGTTAAGTACTGTGAGAAATGAGGAAGGGGCGTGCGAGAGGGGAGAACTCAAAAGGCACCTTTGAAATTTCAATTAGAATCTGAACATGGCATTCACTTAACTCGCGCATCAGTCGCTTAGCGGTACAACCTACGCTAAGCAAAAGTGCTCCAGAGGTGTTGGAGATATGTAGTTCTTATTTCGCTTAGCGTAACAAATCTCGCTAAGCGAAATAGGCCCAGTAGCTCATCTTGCTTGCCTCTCAGATATGCGCTTAGAGATAACATTCGCGCTAAGCTAATTATGCAAAGAATATTTTCCCATTGTTTCAATCTGCATAATTAGCTAAGCCAATTCTTTGGGGCTAAGCGAAATTGTTCCAGAATGTCTCTCCAAAAATTTCCCAACATTCGCTTAGCGATAGAAATTCCGCTAAGCGAATTGGGGACAATAGCCTCCCCTTTTTATTTCCAAAGCATTTTAGCTATGCGCAAGAGATAGCGCTAAGCGAATTTAAAATTTGTATGTTTTCTTAGGCATTCCTAATTCATGCTAGCTCCTCCCTACCTCATGTTAACTTACTCACCTTCCATTTATTCATGAATATCATCATGTTAATCCTGCAAAATCACTAAAAGAAACCATCATAATTCATAAACATGTTAAACTACAAATGAACTGGAATCAAAACAAACAATACTTAAACAACAAAGTAAAAGATAGAAAGTTGGGTTGCCTCCCAGTAAGCGCTTCTTTAACATCACTAGCTTGACGAATTGCTTAACCTCAAAGGTCACTGAGATGGATCACCGTGGTGAGTCTTTCAACTTCACCACCCAAGTAAGGTTTCAATCTTTGACCATTCACAACCCAAGTCCTTTTTGAGGAAGGCTACTCAAGCTCAATTGCTCCATATCGTCTTACTTCCTTAATTGTGAAAGGACTAGACCACTTAGACTTCAATTTTCTAGGGAAAATTTTTAACCTAGAATTGAATAGCAAGACCTGTTGGCCTGGTCTGAAATCTCTCTTCAAAATATTTTTATCATGATAGCTCTTAACCTTTTATTTGTACAACTTGGAGGACTCATAGGCCTGAAACCTCAATTCCTCCAACTCATGCAGCTGCATCTTTCTTTTCTCACATGTTTTGGCTTGATCAAAATTCAAAAGCTTCAGTGCCCAGTAAGCCTTATGTTCCAACTCTACTGGGAGATGACAGGATTTGCCATCGACCATTGAAAAGGGGTGAGTCCTATGGGTGACTTAAAAGCTGTCTTGTATGCCCACAAGGCTTCATCTAGCTTCATTGACCAGTTCTTCCTAGAGGATGACATAGTTTTCTCTAGGATTCTTTTGATCTCCCTGTTAGAAACCTCAGCTTGACCATTGGTCTGAGGATGGTAGGGTGAAGCCACCTTATGCTTGACTACATAATGCGCTGGAGCCTTTGCAAGCTGAGAATTGCAGAAATGAGATCCTCCATCACTGATAAGCACCCTAGGGGTACCAAAACGAGTGAAAATGTTTTTCTTGAGGAACTTGATCACTGTTTTGCCATCAGCCTTTGGTGCAGCCACTGCCTCAACCTACTTTGAAACATAATCCACTGCCACCAAGATATATTCATATGAGAAGGAACATGGAAATGGTCCAATGAAATCAATTCCCCAAAAGTCAAATACCTCCACTTCAAGGATGTTCTGAAGTGGCATTTCATATCTTCTTGATATGCTTTTAGATCTTTCGCAATTATCACATCTCTGTACATGATCATGAGCATCCTTGAATATGGTGGGCCAGTAAAATCCTGATTGAAGGACCTTTGCAGCAGTCCTTTCTCCATTATAATGTCCTACATAAGGAGAATTGTGACAGTGTCATAATATACTCCTTGATTCTTCCTTGGTCACACATCTCCTCAGTAAATTATCAGCTCCAAGCTTGAATAGATAAGGATCATCCCACACAAAGTAATTAGCATATCGGAAGAATTTCTTTTTTTGGTGCCAATTAAAATCTTCAAGAATCACTCCAGCAGCCTTGAAGTTTGCCATATCTGCAAACCATGGTCTTTCTTGCACCAGTAAGAGTTTTTCATTCCAAGACCTCAGTTTCTTTTGTGGTCACCTCATCATTCACCAGTCTGGATAAGTGATCAGCTACTAAATTCTCACTTACTTTCTTATCTTTGATTTCCAAATCAAACTCTTACAACAATAGAATCCATCTAATCAATCTTGGTTTAGAGTCAGATTTGGTTAACAAGTATCTAATAGCAGCATGATCAGTGTAAACAACTACTTTGGAACCAATAAGATAAGACCTAAACTTTTCCAAGGCATACACTATTGCAAGCAATTCTTTTTCAGTTGTGGCATAATTGACCTAAGTTTCATATAAAACTTTGCTTGCATAGTGTATTGCATGAAAAAATTTATTCTTTCTTTGACCCAAAACTGCTCCCATCGCATAATCACTAGCATCACACATAAGTTCAAAATCATATTTCCAATCAGGAGTTGTGATAATGGGTGTAGAGATCAGTTTTTTTTTAAAAGTTCAAAAGCAGCATAGCATGAATTGTCAAATTGAAAAGGAGTGTCTTTATTGAGGAGATTGCTCAATGGCTTGGCAATGTTTGAAAAATCCTTGATGAAACGCCTATAGAATCCTGTGTGTCCCAGAAAGCTTCTGATTCCTTTGACATTTGTTGTCTCAATAACCTCAACCTTGGCTTTATCAAGTTCGATACCTTTTGAGGAGATTTTGTGGCCTAACACAATGCCTTCTGTCACCATAAAGTGACACTTCTCCCAATTCAGTACTAGATTTGTCTCCACACACCTTTTAGCACAATGTCCAAATTTGCTACGCAAGATTAAAAGGAATATCCAAAAACAAAGGAATCATCCATGAAGACTTCTATGCATTTCTCCACTAAATCAGAGAATATGGCTAACATGCATCGCTGAAAAGTAGTCGGAGCATTGCAAAGTCCAAATGACATTTTTCCGTATGCAAAGACACTAAAGGGACATATGAAAGCTATTTTTTCTTGATCCTCAGGATTTACTGCAATCTGATTATATCTTGAGTAACCATCCAAAAAACAGTAATAAGCTTGGTTTGCCAACCTCTCCAGCATCTGATCCATAAAAGATAATGGAAAATGGTCTTTTCTAGTTGCTTGATTAAGCTTCCGATAGTCTATACACATTCTCCATCCAGTAACAATACGAGTAGGAATTAATTCATTCTTCTCATTGCAGATGACTGTCATGCCTCCTTTCTTTGGGACCACCTGAACTGGGCTCACCCAAGCACAATCAGAAATAGGATAAATCATTCCAGCTTCAAGCAATTTTATTACTTCTTTTCGAATCACTTCTTTCATGGTTGGATTGAGGCGTATCTAAGGTTGAGCCACAGGCTTACAATCTTGTTCCATCAGAATCTTATGTATACGGTATGAAGGACTTATACCTTTAAGATCAGAAAGATTCCAACCAATAGCTTCCTTATTTTCCTTCAATATTTCAATTACTTTCTCTTCGTCCTTAGCTGATAGGAAATTACTGATGATTACTGGTTTATTACCTCCTTCTTCAAGAAAAACATATTTCAAATGGGAAGGTAACATTTTCAACTCCAGCTTTTGATTTTCTAGCTTTCCTTCATTCTTCAATTCTTCAATGACAGCTTCATGTGGATGGACTTCCTTCAGTGTGTCCAAATCTTCCAGGCATTCTTCAATTTCCTTTTCTTCTTCATCATTTAGCTCATCAAAAGCATCTATTAAAGCCTTCTCTAAAGGGTTTGGAGAATGCAACTGCTTCCTTGCTTTCAAGAACATTTCATCTAAAACATCCATTCTAAAACAATCTTTTATCATGTGGATGTTTCATGGCTTCAAAAACACTAAAATTTACTTCATCGTCTTGAACTCTCACCTTTAATTTGTCATCATCAACATCTATGACAACTTTGGCCGTTTTCATGAATGACCTGCCTAGTATAAGAGGAACTTCCACATCTTCCTCCATATCCGTCACCACAAAATCCACTGGAAACATGAATTTATCCATTTTTACTAGCACATCCTCGACCACACCATAAGGGTATTTGATGGATCTATCAGCTAACTGCAGTGTCATCCTTGTGGGCCGAATTTCTAAATCACCAATTCTTTTCATCATAGAAAGAGGCATAAGATTGATGCTTGCCTCTAAATCAAGGAGTGCCTTTCCAACAACTATACTTCCTACAGTAATAAGAAGTGTAAAACTTCGAGGATCCTTTGATTTTTGAGGTAAGGATTTCTGAATAATAGCACTACATCCAGCTTCCAATTCAATTGTTTCTTCATCGGTGAATCTTCTTTTTTTGATCAAGAGTTCTTTCATGAAGTTTGCATAAGTAGGCATTTGCTCTAAGGCTTCTGCAAATGGAATATTGATCTGAAGTCTCTTGAAAATGTCTAGAAACCTTGCAAATTGCCTTTCCTTTTCTTTCCTTGTTGGAGTTTGCGGGTAAGGGAGATACTTAACTGGAGGACTCTTCAACATACTTTTCCCCTCCTTAGCCAACTGACATTTTGTTTTCTTCTCCTCCCCTTGCTTTTTCTCCAATTCTTCTTTATTCTCTTCAATTTTTTTTTTTGTCTTTTTCTTTTTCCTCAGTTTTATTTTCCTCCACTTCTTTCTCATTTTCTTCTTTTTCTCCGTAATTCTTTTCTTTCTCAACAACAACAATTGTTCCTTCATCTAAATTCTCTCTAATGCCCTTCCCAATCACTATGCCACTTCTTGTTATAATACACTTGCAGTGTTCCTTGGGATTTGTGTGGGTGTTGGCAGAGAATGTTCCTCCATGTTGTTCAGCCAATTGCTTGGCTAGTTGTCCAACCTGGATCTCAAGATTCTTGATTGAAGCTTCAGTATTTTTTTGATTGGACATGGATACCTGCATAAACTTTGTTAAAGTATCCTCCAGCTTTGAAGTCCTCTCATGAAGAGAGGCCATTGATTATATTGCTAATAAGGAGGGGGCCTGATTATAAGGCCCTGCATCTTGCTTCCAACCTTGGCCAAAGTTAGGATTATTTCCCCTGGAGTAATTATTACCTTGGAATTGCCCTTGTCTAGGCTGATTACCCATGTAATTCACTTGTTCCTCCTGATTACCACCAAATGGGGGACAATGACCATTGGGGTGGTCTCCATCACACATTTCACATCTCATAGCCTGCTGGTGCTTGGGTGGAGATTCTTCAAGCTGTTGAGCGAACACTTTGTTTTGAGCTAGAATTGCATCCTGTGCACCCAACTCCATGACTCCTCTCCTAGGTGGAGGTCCTCTACTATGCTAAGCTTGATGATCACTAGTGGCCATTGCTTCTATGATTGTAATTGCTTCTTGTGGAGTTTTTGACATCAAAGAGCCTCCAGCAGTTGCATCTAGCAGTAACTTAGGTTGTTGCTAAAATCCATTGCGGAAGATATGTATATGTGTCAGCTCATCAAATCCATGATTAGGGCATTTCCTCAACAAGGACTTATATCTCTCTCATGCTTCACATAAAGTTTCATTGGCTGCTTGTGAGAAAACTGAGATAGCTGTCTTGGCCTCCATGTACTTGGAATGTGGAAAATACCTGTTCAAAAACTTCTCGTCCACTTGATTCCAGTCAGGCATTATTTTCTAGGGTTCGTCCAAAAGCCATTCCTTGGCTTTCCCTATTAAATAGAAAGGGAATAGCCTCAGAAATATATCTTATTCCTCTTCTTCTGTAGCTCCAACTGTTCCACATAGCTCATAGAATTTGATCAGATGAGCATATGGATCTTCATGGTCAAGCCCTGCAAAAGGGTTGGCATTTAGAAGTTGAAGAAGTCCTGTCTTCATTTCAGCTATTCTTGCATTTCCTGGAGGTCTAACTACACTTGTGAGATGCCTTGGACTATTATGCCCAAAAAATCCTTGGGGTCTCCTGTTGTTGTTGTTGTTGTTGTTGTTGTCAGTCATGATTTCTTCTGGTATTGGAGACGAAGAAGAAATAGAACTAGAGGTCTCCTCTTGTTGTGTAACACCCCGATTTTTCGTGTTTTCTAAGAAAGATAAACTCAATTAATGAGTTTATATTTTTATCTGTGCTTTAGAAAATGATTTTGGGAAAACTAAAATCATATTCATGCTTGGTATAATCGTAGGAGGCTACGGTTAAGTTTTCGGCCGAAAACTCAAACTGAGTCCGATCTATGTTTTACGGAAAGTAGTGTTTTACTACTATCAAGACCTCATCTTGACTAACGGATGAAACCATTAGTCTTAGAATTCAATCCTCTACCTTTTTGCTAAAATGCGTCCTGACGTTCAAAAATAATAATAATATATTATATTCGGGCCAAGAATCGCTCTGGGTGTCGATTGGAGCCGTATGAGGGTTTTACGGGACTCACGAACGGATAATCTTCATGTCAAGTCAATGTCAAGTCATCTGAGGACTCGTGCCAGTGTCGTGATGATTTCAAATATCTGGACGCGAAATAACCAAATTGCCCTTGGTCTTTCTTTTTACAAAATTACCTTTTTACCCTTTTCTTACTCATGAAGTTTACTTAAGTAAAATATCTAATCTTCACTACACCACTCGACCAACATCATCATCAAACCTCATCCTCACCTTTTCTCACTTTCTCACTTTTCTCTTCAAGCTTTTCACCATTGTTGAAGCTTAGAAGCTTGTTTTTTGTGAAACAAATTCACTAATCTTTGAAAGAGAATCTCTTAGGAGGTATCTACCCTTCTCTATCTCTCTCAATTTCTCCTTTCTCTCCTTTAAAATTCCTCTTTCATGGAAGTTAGGGTTTTTACCCCTAAACTTCAAAAATCCATGAAAAATTGTAGAAAAATCCTTTTAATACCAAACCAATTTTTTTGGCCTAGGTTCATGACATACTTCCATGATTCAAGAGCTTAGAGCCAAGAAATCTCTCTATCCCTATTTAGTGAAGAGAGGCCGAGACCCCCTTTGTGTGGAGGGCAGGATTTTTGGTTGGTTTTTGATGTTTTGAGTTGGTATCTAGGGTTATCTCACTTAGTTAGGGTGGTATCCAAGAGATGAGAATTTTTGGAGCTCCCTAGCTATTTTTAAGGTCAAAGGGTTGAACCCTGGAGGGAGGGAAATAGGAGAAATCTTTATATTTTGTGTTAATGCATTGATTGATTGTATGTGTATAGTGATCGGCGGATAGTCGGGCGAAGTTTTGGAACAATCAGGCGCTTGCACTTACCTTGGGAACTTCAAGAGGTAAGGGGACAAACATGAGGAATTCCAATTCCGACAGCTGTGTGCTATATTTGTGTGTCTGACTTGTAAATAGTTATCTGTATAGGATTATTTGTGGTACTGTTGTTAAATTGCCTATGCATGATATACTTGCTTATATGTGTGGATGCATGGTATAGCATTTGGAATAAATGTATGGATGTATCGTGTGCCCTGTTGTGGGAATTATAGCATTAAAGGACCTAATACCGATTAGGATCCGATATCGTGTAACATAAAAGCTTTAAAAGCTTGAGATGTGGAATGGAGGAAAAATAATAATATTTTATTATTTTTCAATCTTATTTTAAGAGAAAATAATTAATTAGCGTTTTGGAATAAAATAATAATAAATATTTGCTTTTAAAGGATAAGTTAACTTAAAAGGCAAGATAATGAAAACGTGGCTTTAACAGAGAAAAATGAAGTTTTAAGGATGAATAGTATTTTTAGAAAACTTTATTGGTTTTTAAAATAATAATGTTTTCCTTTTGAGCAAAAGTGTTTTCGAGAAACGTGATTTCAAATTAGTTGGTTTTATCCAAGAAAAAGAGTTTTTACAAGCTGTATTTCAAGATTTGTGTTTTACCAAAAAAAACGACGAAAAGAAAAGAAATGGCCTTCAAGTTTTGTTTTATGGAAAACCGAACCTGAGGAATTTGTGGAAGTGTCGGAGATTTGGGTTTTAGTTTTTGAGTTTTCGAGGATAAGTGGTTTATAACTTAGAAACTAGAAACCGAGACGTCGGGGTTCTAGGGTTCTGCAAAAACACGTGGATCAAGGATCCGTGTTAGTGTGTTGGTCCTATCAACTTGGGGACAATCTTTGTGGTCCTGTAAGCTTGAGGATGTTTTTATGCTCTTAAATCCAAAGCTCTAAACTAGTGCATCGGTTAAGGATGTTTGGGTTCGAGCTGTTTTGGACCAAGTGTCCTGTTTTGAGAAAAATGATGTTAAAGCTTAAAGAGTCTAAGACATGGTAGTGGTTGTTAGCGTTGATGCTACAACGAGTAAATATTGATACGACAAAGATAAACTATCGAAAAACAAATGGTTTTATTCATGCATTCATGTTTTTGGCAGACGTGCCGTGAAATGAGTGGACCTTCATAGGAAAAGAAACCTGGGGGATGACTTTGTCATCATGTAACATTGTGTCTTGATGGAAAATGATGTCATACGAGCCATGTTTGTGCGTATTGTGTCCAGTGAGAGGACAATATAGTATGACTTATACATCGTAAGTACCACTGACATGCGCGCCCTTGTATTATTTCCTGGGAGGTTAAGTGCTTACGTTTTACCAATTTATTTTGATGTTAGTCATTGTTGCCTACGGGTCAATGACGTTAGAGTATGATCAACTCGTTGTCTTTGAATGGTTATGGGATTTCCAAAAATCTAGAATTGAATATTAGTTGAGATATAGGGAAGTATTCATGCACACGTTTAGAAAATAGCGTTGATTGTGGGGTACGAAACCCTTGTGTTTTACTGTTAGTACATTGATACATGTATTGTACTATGTTATGCATGATGATATTTTGTGAGATATACTTGTTTGAATCTGTTGTTTGTGTTTAGGCATGTAGTTGTCGTTTTTGGATTCATATACTGGTTTCTCACCCCTGCAATTTTTCTAGATTGTTCGGTCTCTTTTGTTATATATATTATATCCTGTTTACAGATGGAGCCGATACCAGAGCAGTTAGCCCATTAAGGGGTGTGCTCCCTGGTGTTTGATCAGAGGGAAGATTCGGCTGCGTGGGTCATTCATCCTGGAGCTCAGAGCGCAGCATACACTGGACCGGTCTGCATGCTGAGAGAGTGAGAGGGACAGTGGAAGTGGGACCTCAGGAGAGGACCCATACCGTAGAGAAGATCCAGATACCTCTGCCGCCCATCTGGATGTTGCTGCAGGCTCTTATGCAGCAGGGGCTGTTTGAGCATCCTGTCCCCGCTGCACAGCCCTTATAGCAGCAGCCACCACAGACACCTCCCCCGCCTTTTGTGTTGGTGCCAGGCGAGCAGGTAGTGGATGATGAGGAGGAGGAGGAGGAAGACCCTGAGGAGGATCCTCAGAAGGTTCCGGAGTACCATCATTTGGACACTCCTGAGCCCCAGCCCCAGGAAAACAGACATGTAGGTTCCTCTCCTGACTCTAGCGTTGGACCTTCCTTCGGAGGATTGTCCAATGGGTTTCACTAGATGCTGACCAGCTTAGGGTGTAGACTCTTTCTTTTGAGATAGCGATTTTTGGGTAGTCTGTTAGCGGCTACTGATGGTCATGAGTTTTAGTGATATGGTTCCTGACTATCGCTATCGAGTTTTTAGCGTTTTAGTATTTCCTTTTCTAGTTTCTTTTGTAAAGGGACATGTTGCCCATAGTTCTTTGTATAGGACTAGTTGGTGATGCACATATATATATATATATGAGTATTCTATTATTACTCTGAGTTGTTGTTATTTATAGTTGTTCAATAAGAAAAAATTTATCACGATTTTTCAAGACTTAAGAAGATATAATACATAATCTTTTTGCGAAAGTAAAACCAGCAAGTTTTATTTAGCGTTTTATTGGTGGTTTGGGTTACAGATGTGGTACCGGATTGAGGGTGTCACATGTTGAGTCTTCTGCTTGGCAACCTGCTTTTTCTTCCTTGTTTTGCTGTTGTTTTTCCTAGCTGTTCATTCAATCTCCGGATCAAACTCTAATTGATTGGCTGGAACCTTTCCTCACATAAACAAAGATTAGCACACTAACCAAACAAATTAGCTAACAAAAGAAATAGGAATTTAAAAGAATAACTATGCACAATACTAAGATCAAATCTTGCTTAAGACAGTAAAGAGTGTTCTAATGCTTAATATCGAGGCGCAAGTCCCCGGCAACGGCGCCATTTTATTCGCATTTTCATCGAAATACCAAATCGTTGCTCGCAAAAGTAGTAAATCTGGTTGTCGTATCCATAGAGACTCGCGCAATATTATGTCATTCAACAATGTTTGTAATCTTAAGTTTGCAAATTCAAAGAGTTTAAAAGTTAATAAAAGGTTTCAGGAATAAAATGTTAAAGGACCAAAATTCGTAATTGAAGATAACAATAGTAATGAGGTGCTGGGATTAGATTTCATCAATCACTTCTCCTAGTATCCTAATGATCAAACATACATATTCCCTCCATAGATCAATATCCTCATCATCAAGTTAATCATACATCATTAATTCCTTAATGAGATGAGATGTCAATCTTCTTTCCTAAACATTGATTCCTCATATGTTTAATAAAGAAGTTTGAGTTGAGTTCTGATGATTCAATGACTAATGGACCTAATTCTATTCCTGGATATTAAATTCATTAGATGATCTATTCTAAATCCAGATTCAAAAGAGTATTTTCCAATAAAACTTTAAATCAAAGATCGAGTTATAGTTGATCACTCCATAACAAGCATGAAGAGCAAGAATAAATCATAGAACTTGATGTATAGAAAGGAATATATATATATATATATGAATTAAAAGAGATACATGAGAGTTGATTGATTACATCTAATCCCAACAAAGGGTGAATTAGCTATCCATTTCCATGGTAGCCATCAACAAAAAGATGAAGAGGTGAATCTCCTCAATGGTTGAACACACTTGGAGCTCTAGAAAAATGGCGGAAAACCTTCTGTATCTTCATATTTCTTCCACAGAGACAGAGTCTGGCCTTTTGCTCCTTGTTTTTCTTTTTATATCACCCAGAATTTTAGAACAGGACAACCAGTAAAGGATGAATTCGCTTACGCAAACAAAATCGCTGAGCGAATGTAGGATTCTTCAGATGGAAGGAAGAGATTCGCTTAGCGCATTGCGCGAAGCGAATTTGATTCTCAAAACATCCCTGGCTTATGGGACAAATTCGCTTAGCGACATCATTTTAGCTAAGCGAATTTGGTTCTTCAAAGTTCCTGAGCTTCTAGGACAAATTCGCTTAGCGAAATTATTTTAGCTAAGCGAATTTGTGGCAGTAAGTTGCTGCTGATTTTTGTCCTTTTTGCTTAGCGAATTGTCCTTAGCTAAGCGAATTTCTCCAACTTTTGGCTCTTAAGGGCTCGTTTGGTGGTCAGGATAGGATAAGGATGGATAGGATATGAGAGCTGGATAAGGATAGGATAGGATATGAGCATGATAAGCTCTTATCCTGTCCAATGTTTGATGTGCATCAGATAATGACAGGATATGATATAAAATATCCACAAATGATAAAATTATCCTTATATCAAAATTACATTTTTTTTCAAAAATAAATTTTAATATTACGTGATTGTTTTATACATTTAAATTAAAAAATATTTAATAATATATATTTTTGGCTTTTTAATTATAAATTAATCCATTTTTTTAAATTATAAAAAATTAATTTTTTTTCACTTTTTATAAAAATTGTTCATTAAACCACATATTTTAATTAGTATTAAGGTTGACTAATTAGGTTTGAAATCGTAATTAAATAATAACAATATTAAAGGTAAGAGATAAAAGAAAGCATTTTCTTATCCTATCCTGTTGGTTCTAACCCGGCTCCACCCTCAGGATAGAATTATAACTAAGCAACAGGATAGGATAAGCTAACAGGATAAGCTTATCCTATCCTGCTGGTTCACCAAACTACAGATTAAAACAGGACAGGATAGCTTATCCTATCCTGTCTCCCTTATCCTGACCACCAAACGGGCCCTAAAACTCTTCACAAGCTTCTACTCTCCCATTTCTTTACCTATACACACAAAACAGTTATTTCAGATGCAATCTTCAAAATTTCACCAAATATTTACTATTGATCAAACTATTTACACATATTAATCTTTTGGGGGTCAAGTGACTGAATTTTACCCATTTAAGTTCAATAAGTACCTTGAATTTCTAATGTTTTAAAGCAAATGTGGTACTTATCATAACACACACTTAATAGCGGTCTCGGGAGAAAGCGCTCTTAAAAAATGTGCGAAAGTATTTAATAGCGATGTCATGAGGAAACACTATTGACATATAAACCATTGATAGCGTTTCACCTAGTAAACCTTATCTTTACCTCATACACTATTTTGAAGAGGAAAAAAACGCTCTTTACCCTATACCCTATTAATGGCGCTTAACCGAGGAAGCGCTATCATAATTGACGCTTTTAATAGTGTTTAACAGGACAAAAGCTATGGAAATGGTAACTATCATAGCGCTTGAATAAGGAAACATTATTTTTCCTCGTATTAAAGCTACACTTTCGAGGTGACCAACTCTCTGCTCATAGTTGTTGGGCGTTGGCATAGTGCATTGAAGTACAATAAATTTTTTGCATAAAAAACCCGATATCCAATTCTCAATGCATAGAAAATTGTCCGTAATCAATTCCACCTTAATACCATTAAACAACGCACCTAAACCTAAGTCAATTTCTCATATAAATAACCTTCCTCTGTGTTCTTATCCCACACTACAAATTTTATAAATTCTCCTTATGTATTCTTCTCTATGTTCTTATCATTCCAGAAGAGGTCAACACTCTCATATCTTCTTTTCGACCGGTCGTGTGCCATGACTAATGTCCAGAAGAGGGCCTATCCTAAATGTCATAGCAGATGACAAGAAGATATGTGAATGCTACTCTCCCTTATGTGGGCAATAAAGTGCCCACATGAAACGAGTGGCACTATGAGAGTGCTGGCGACCTAGAATAGAATGGGGAGCCTTTCAAGCAACAAATCTTTCTTTTGGCATGACAGACTACAAGAAGCTATGTGAATGCCCTCATAAACAACAATACTTTCTCTAAGAGTTGTGTTAGCCTCTTTAAGAGCTTCAACAATATCATGACAGACGACAAGAAGATATGTACAATGCCTTATGACCACTATTTGGAGTATATTATTGGAGGTATGGAAGGCTTGAAGACAACACTTGATTTTTTTCTCCAAGAAGGCGCCCAAGAAATGAAAGCGGAAGGGAGATGTGACATATTGAAGGGAGTCAGCAGCCTGCAATAACAATGGTACTTTCTTTATCTCTTCAAACTTCTTTCCATGTATATTGTAGCAAATATTAGTTTAAGAATACCTTACATCAACATGTTGCTGAAAAGAATACCCAATAATATTGTATTTAATTTTTTATTGTCATTGTAAAGTCAATAATGTATTGCATTCAATAATATTGTATTGGTTGGCAAAATATTAAAGAATAATAATATTGTATTCAATTTTTTATTATCGGTTTAAATAGCACTTATTCAAGGAAGCGTTATTAAACAGTCAATCATTAATAGCGTTTCATTTAGAAAGCGCTATTAAATAACGACTATAATAACGCTCATTTGAAGAAGTGCTATCATTCCCTATTTTTAAAATTGAAATCTTTCTCTATGACCAGTCTCTCATACTTCAAACTTCAAACTTCAAATGTGGCGGGTGAGATTGACAATGAAAACGTCCGAGAAGTGGTCGATCAATTAGTAAGTAGGATAGTATTTTATTTTGTGATTTCCATTTGTTATTATTTTACGATAATAACAATGATTAACATTTTTCACGCTTATCTGTGTCAGGATGCCCCATCACAGATTGGTGCGGAAGAGATACAAGACTTGTTGGTGTAAGCCTAAGTGGCCTATCTATTTATTAGATTTGTATTTTGTGTCATGACTTGGATTTAAATATATTGGATTTACATATTTATATATATAAGGCATTCATAGATTATGTTATTGTTATGATCATATATATAGCATAATAAAGTCCTTAGAATAGACGATTCGTTTAATGGAACATCAAGTGTAACTTGATCGTGAGACACCATTAAACTATAGAACGTTATTCTTAAAGTATCTATAGTCAAGTTTTATTATTAATTAGGACACTAATAATACATCGAGACTATTATGTGAGTGACACGATGACCACATCTCACGATTCATGGATATATGATATCATGTCTTCGCATAGGTATAAATATTGGTGATATATTTATACCGGATTGACCCGCTATGAGAACATTGCATAATAGTTATGCAAGTCTCATAAACGTTTCTCATAATGACCATGGTGAAGTAGTTCTTCGACTTGAAGTCACTGTAATTCCTACATGAGAAGTTATAGCCTTTAATGCTATCAAACGTTATCTGTAACAGGATAATTATAAAGGTAGTAATTGGGTCTGCAATGAATCAGGCAGAGGGATGTGAGTTATGTAGCTAGGATTCGTCCCTTCCATATAACGGGAGTAATGTCTATGATCGCTCGATGGTGTGAGACGTGAAAATGCATGACCATGCTAAGTTGGGACAATATGAGATATTAGGCCCAAATGATTACACGTCTACTCCTTGATCGAGAAACATATAATTGGACTTAACAAGGATGATACGTTTATGCCTTTTGTTCAGTTAAGACATTGTGACGAAGGGACATTGGCTACACTGCACATATGGTCACAGTTAAGGTTGTATGGTATCACGGATATTCTCAATAATTGGGTAGCAATGATGTATTGCTAGATGTCGCTCATTGTTTATAATATTAAATAGGATTTAATATTATTGCCAATTTAATGAGAACCTATATGGTCACACACCTAGAGCAAATGATCGGAGAAGTAGTTTCAGTGATTAATTAAATGTGATTTAATTAATAATTAAATAATGGGCCTGTAGTATATAAGAGCCCATTAGGGATAGGGTAAGTGAGTGATAGTTTATGTAAAGATATGCACCTCACTTAAGCACACAAGGCAACCAACACAAGTTACATAGGAGTTACTAATCCTGGTGGTCGTTCTCCTTGTGTGTGCGGCGCTCTCTCCCCTTTCCTGATAGCTAGCACTATGCTATCTCTGACGGTGGTTTGCTCGCATGGACTGAGTAGAGGTATTGCTGCTTTGCAATACTGGCAACAGAGGAGCCTATCCTTTTGGTGGTTGGAGCTACAATGTTTCAGATCTGCTGCGTTGTAGCTATGTTGATCAAGTTGATACCCTCTCTGTAGCAGTGTTCGTGATTACCCAGTGCTTCTGACGTGCTCATAGTGTTTGTGGTAAAGCTTCGCTTCAAAGGTAAACCCCTGTAACAATGGTCATGCTCATTCGTTGCGATCCTTGAAAAGGGAAATTTTTGTTTTTCGCCAACGGGTTATAAATTGTTTATATCCCGTGAATTCCTAACATTGGTATCAGAGTCGGTCTGCGAAACCATGGCCTTGTCTCATGTTTATCTTTCACATGTATGAATTTGCTTAGAACAATATCATGTTTTAGGATTTGCATATGAATTTGTTGGGAAATTAATTTGATATATATGTGATATATATGTTTAAAAGCATGTTTGTATGATTTATAGGCGATATGAATCTGTTTAACATGTTTGTATGCTTGGTTGTGCTCCTTATATGCTGGGTTTCGCGTCTGGAAACCCTGCTGTAGCTCGAAGAACAATCGTGCATGTTTGAATCTGCGGAAGCAAATGCGAAGTAAGGTTATGCATCTTTGTGGCACGACCGTGCTACTTTCAAACAATGTCAAACGAACGTTGAGCACGGTCATGCTCCCTTCCAGTACGGTTGTGCACATATTGAACAACGTCAGCGAATTTTTTTAGCACAACCATGCTTAGCGAAGCAAGGCCGTGCTACTGGACAGAATGTTGATTTTGTCTCTTTTGCACCTTTATTAATTGTTTATTAAATGTGCGGTGTATAGTTATGCCCTAGTTTTAGTGTTTATTTTATTTTATAAATACGATCTGCGTGCCGCGACTTTTAAATTATTTATTCTATTTTAAATCTTCTAATTGCTCGGGTTGACATGGAGGCAACACAAGATGATGATGCTAGGTGTAACACCCCGTTTTTCTTAAAAAGCTTTAAAAGCTTTCTAAATTAGTTTAATCAGTATTTTTGTGTTTGTATTTTATTGAAGGGTCTAGAGAGTGAAATAAATTAATCCGAGACCATAGTCACGCTCTATGCTATTGTAGGAAGCTATGGTTAAATTTTGGTCCAAAACTCAAACGGAGCCCGGTCTGCGTTTTACACTGACAGTATGATTTTACTGCTCAGATGACCTAATTTTGACTCGTGGACGAAACAATTAGGCTTTAAATAAAATTGTGAACGATATCGGCAATTTTGAAAAAGTTCAAAATAAATAGGTTATCACGACTTTCTTAGGCGAAATATTAATTCGCGTAAGAAACGGTGCTGCGTAGGGACTTAATAGGACCCGTTAACGGATAAACATGAAGTCACCTCACCTAGGAGTGACTCACCAGTGTCATCATTACTTTTCTGGAAAATATCTAGATATTTATGAAATTAGAAAATATCCGAACGCGAAAAGACCAAAATGCCCCTGGTCTTTTTCCTAAAGGACGTTTACGTCCCTAAAATATCTAAGATTTTGATGACCTCACCCTCCCTCTCTCTTTATTTTCGTGCCTCTCTCTCTCCTCTCTCCCTTCACTTTCTTCTTCTTCTTCCTTTCTTTCTTCTTCTTCATTTTTCTTCATTTTTCTTTCCTTCCTTCACCTCCATTTTTCTCAAGCTTCCACAAGGATTTTCAAGCAAGTTTGTGAAGCAAAGTTGATCCTCTCATCCTCCTCTATCACCGAGGAGGTAAGATTTCACTCTTGAGCTCTCAATCTTCATTTTTCTCCATTGAAGTTCATAGTTTCAAGTTTATGCTTCAAACTTCAAAAATCTCTAGAAAATTTTAGAAAAATCATTTTGAGGCCAAACCAATTTCTATGAGCCAGTATCATCCCCTAATATCATAATCCAAGAGCATGAAATCAAATAAGCTCTCTAACCTATTTATCTTTTCAAGTCCGAATGGGTGAGTTTTTGGGGGGGGGGGGGAAATGGGTTTTTGTTCTTGATTTCACCTATTTCATTCCTTAATCATGTAATCCAAGTGATTAGGAAGCTAAATCCATCTTCCAACTATTTTTTTGGATGGTGGCCGAAACCCCAAATTTTTGGTTTAAGGGGTTTTGGTTCAAATCTATGATAATTGATCATGGATTATGTCATAGGTATGCTTAAGGATCATTGATCCAAGAGTTGGTAGAATTTCAACATCCCTAGCCTAATTAATTAAATAGGGGCAGTGGCCTAGTCCTAAGGTTATAATTTAACTGTACTGATTTCTGGTTGTGTTTTGTTGTATAGAATCGGACAGGACTCGAACATCCGACAACGCACCCGACTGACAGCTGCGGAGTCGTAGTCGGAGCTGCACGAGGAAATCACTAAGGTGGGGAGAAAGAACTAATATCGTCGGGAAGGCAAGCTTAGTATAGAGTATATATATCTGTGTAGGGGAACCCTTAAACCCTACTAGAGGTTGAGCCCTGGATAAAGTGCCTGAACCCTGGGTGTAGTTACTTTTGGGCTATCACCACTAAGTTGATATTATGGATGATGAAATTGATTGAGGTTGATGTGTTGATTTATTTAATTGATTATCTGTTTACCTGTTGTGTTAAACTGTTGGAGTGATTTATTGTTATCTGGCTTTATAGTGATGTTTATACTGGACAAATTACTTTTGTAATGTTATTGTGATTTGACTGGTGGTTGAGTGTTTATGAGAGTATGGTGAGTGATGATGTTGTTCGGGTTGATATCGTTGTGGTCCCGACCGTGGAGCTGTGGCTCGTAGACACAAGGCGTCGTGATGCTGATGTGATGTTGATATTGATGTTGATGTGATGCGATGTGCCGTGGTCATGGACGAGTGTTTAGGCGTGAGGTTCCGATATCAACCTGCGATGGATATTTGTTGCATTTTCATAGCATTTCATACTACAGCATTTGGTCCCAAAGGGGATGTCCAATTGGGGACGTTATGTAAAATCCCGAGGCGGGATATGATGTGATGTGATGTATCGGCCGACATGCATATAGGGAAGTCAGCATATACATAGGGACTAGTATCCCTCTTATAGGCTTATTTGAGAGAATGATGTTTGAGATGATTGTGGTGGGTGACTTAAGAGATGGGTGATGTTATGGTGTATATGTTATCTGTGTTGTGTGATGTATATATATATGTTGTACTGATGCCCTTCTCCTATATTGATCATATATGTTTCTTATCTCCCGCTATTTTTCTGTATGTGTTGCTCTTATTTTATGGAAAGACCCCGAGGAGGAACCAGTTGCTGAAGAGCTGGACGGCATTCCTTACGAGCCTGACGCTGGAGGACGTGCCACGGACTCTAGCCTTGAGAGGTTGGGCAATGATCGTGGCTAGCTGGAGAGCTGTCTCTTGGCTTAGTTATGTATTTTAATTTCAGTCTGTACCAATATACGCTATGTAGTACTTTATTACTGTAGCCCTACTGATGGGGCAATGCTGTATGTGATATATTTCTTTATATTTTAAGCTGTGTACTCTGAAGCGTTGCGTGCCGTGTATTTGATTGCTTCTGCGCTCAATTTTCCGCTTCGCTTCATATTAATAAGGCCCGCTAATGTTTATTATGCGATTAAGATTAGTTAATATCTTAGATTCTGCTGATGGGACGGCGGGTCGTCTCACTAGTGGGAGAGACTTGTGAAGTTTGCTCGTGGGTTAGAGATTGTAATAATTGGTTATTTACTTATTACTTATTAGGAGGCCATAAGCAAATTACCATGTATGTCTTGTATGTTTGTTCATGCGATGCATGAGATGTATGTTTATATGCATGTATGTCTTGTATGCTTTATATTTTAGTTGAATGTATGAAAGCATGTGTGTCAAGTATGCTGTGAGAGACGTTTGTATGCCATACAAAAGTCGGTGAGATCACTTAATAAAATTCTCTCAATTAAATTAAGTTTTAATATGTCTTCTGATGTGCGGCACTCGTCAAGGCTGAAATCGTTAAGTGTGCTTCATGCCAAAGCTGAGCACCGGATCAGTAATAACTCGAAAGATTGGCAGATCATTCTTCCTAAACTCTGACAATCCCATGTACTGCGGATCTTGAGCTGCAACTGCTCCAACATTAGGCGCGTTCCCGTTGTCCCTCATCTGACAGAGAATCTTCGTCTGCTCTTGCATAACTCTAGTCATTTCAACCAAAGCTGCCGCAAGTGCACCATCAGCGTTAGCCCCACGCCTATTAGTAACCATAAATCTGCACACCACCAATCAAACACTGGGTTGATCAGGTCCAATATCTCAAAGAATAGCATGCAACATGTATAACTCTAACAAGCAGTCCTATGCGTCCATATTTTGATTTTTGAAAAACAACCCAATACCATAGTCCAATTTAGGATTGAACTGCTCTGATACCAAAAATGTAACACCCCTCGTTACATTAGTAACCCAAGATAATAATTTACATAAAACAAGGTAATTAAAAAAACTTCTAAAATAAATACTGAATAAGTTCATAATATAATAATCATTCAAAATAATTGTTTATACCGACCCAAAGAAAATAAATAACATAGTAAGTTTTAAACCTCAAAATCGGGCGTCTATTACAACTCGAATAAAGAAATAAGTCTCAATACTAAAGGTCCTCCTGGCATATGCCATACAAACTAACCCAAGCTACTACGAGAATATAATCTTCAAATGTCTGGCTGCTCAGCAGGGTTGTCCTCAGGCTCTGAAAACAATATTACTAATGAGATATATAATCCCAGTGAATAGAAATACAGTTATAAAATATTTTCACAAAAGCGTTGTTCTCAGTCGGTGCCGTAACTAGAAAAACTAATCATGATACCCATTATTTTTAAAATGATAGATAATAATTATATACACTAATATTAACATTAATCATTCAGCAACACATCATAATCAAGTAGAACAAATTTTCATATATCATATAATCCCAACATCCTCATATGCCATATGACTTTCAAACTGCACATAACAATAGCGTCTCATTACCTACCTTAATCATGAAGGTATTTCGATGTCATTCTCTTCAGTGACATTACTCATTTTGATACCAACCATTGTACACAAGTGGTATTACTCATTTCGACCTCTCAACGTGTGGCGATATTACTTTCGATACCCCATTATGGCGGTATTTCATATTTCAACACCTCAATTCATTGGCGGTGTTACTTTTGGTACCCCTATCATAGGCAGTATTGCAGCAAATAATATTCATTACATTGACAGTTATTGAATCATGCCAATATCACCAATATCATTATATAATCCAAATATAGCATGTCAATTAACCAAATCATATATCATACATATCATAACATAAATCTCAAGAATAAACATATAATTCATAGCAGAAACACCTTAGAAGGAAAACCCCCAAATTTAGAAAATCAGGATTTGACCAAACTCATGATTATTTTCCAAAAAATATGTATTTTGAAATCATAACCCAAACCCCAAGACAATTTGCACCATAGAAAGGGTGAGAAAGAGTATTTCCACTCACCTCTTGAAGACCTCCAAAAAGCTCCAAGCGTTTGGTCACGAATGCGCCAAGAAGCTCCTCAAGAATCTTCCACGTTCTTCTTCCTTAAGGCTCCTTCTACTCAGGTATCATATTCTCCAAGCTCTTCAATCCTCAAAGGCAAGCAAAATTGTGTTTTAGGGTGCAAAGAGGTTTCCTAGCTGCACTAGGGTGTTACAAGATAGTATATATATAGTGTTGCATAATTCCCTATTTTAAAAACCTATTTTTAACGCATCCTGATATACCGCACGGGCGTGCTCGCCATTTGCACGGCCGTGCCAATCAGGATCAAAATTCGCGTGATTTCCAACACGGGCATGCTTTTATGAGCACGAACGTGCCAAACAGCGTCAAAATTGTCCATTTTCAGACACGACGGTGCTAACAGTTAGCACGGCGTGGCTCAAACCGTGCTCTTTCAGCACGAGCATGCCGAACATGAGCACGGACGTACCAACTCTACTGTGACGGATTTTCAACTTAAAGCTTTTTTATTTTATTCTTTTGGTCAATACACCACTTTTAAGGTTCGAAGTCAACCATTCTAAGCCTCCCTAACACTTTATTAATTTATTTGTTAAGATTAAATTCTCTTATACCTTTATTTAATTCTTGGGATGTTACAGGACACACAGTGAGTTCTCCCCTTCCAACCAGGTATTTTCCATACACAAGAGCCAAGATTCGAACCTCTGACTACTTGCTTAAGGTGTTCGAGTCCATTATCACTCAGATCAACCACATGTTGGTTGTGCTCTACTTTTTATGAGACTGATAATTTAAATTTTAAATTCCTTTTAAGTGAATCACACATGTTAGGCACCAAGACTATCCATAAAGGAAATAATTTAAAAATTGGAGGGAAGGAAGATTTACCAGAAAGTGACACTTTCCATCACAATCCTGCATACGTAGGGATGACAATGGGTACTGGACTCGCTGGGTATCCGTAAAATTTACCCTCTAATTGGGTATGGGTACGGATAATTATCCGTAAAAATTAATGGGGATGAGTGCGGGTACGGATACTCTAGTACCCACCCAGCCTCATATCCGCTTTATATATATATATATATATATATATATTAATTTAAAAAATTCGAAAAACTTCAAAATACCATGTGATGATGTGAGTCTGTGACCCTTGTCCCTTGGCCTGCATGATCGCATCCTCCAAAATAAACCCTGAGAACCTATGTCATTTTCAAATTTCACTTTCCTCCAAAAAACTTGTAAGTCTCACTTTCCTAGTCCCAGTAGCTCAGGAGCATCAAGTTTATGAATTATTGTTCTTAGAAGTTTATTAATATTTACTTGATGTTTTGGAGATTGATTACTGAATATTTTGTATTAAAACATTTGCATTTCATATTCACAAATAGATTATTAGATCTACATATAGCAATTTTAATTTAGAATGCAAGAGTTTAGGCATTTTATTGTTTAATTAAAATTTCTTATATAAAAATGCGGGTAACAGGTGCGGGTACGGATACTTAGGTACCCAGAGGGTATGAGTACGGGTACTGAAGTTACTACCCACGAGGGTATGGATACGGGTACGGATACTTTTTCAAAATGCGGATATGGAAACGAATACTATAGTACCTTACCCATACACTATCCATTGCCATCTCTATGCATAAGATATGTATAAATTTGCTTCACATCATATCCTTGGGATAGATCATAAGAGTTCGATTTTAATTAAGTTTATCAAATCTGTCTCACAGATCTAAATTTTTGAACCAGCTTTAATTTTCTCGAATTAATCTCGCTTAAGCAATTCAACTTACAAATCTAGTAAGATAAAAACATCATACCTATTTCGCTACCTAAGCTGGGTTCTTTGTCTTAGTTTGGTTAATATCTATTATAAATGTCTGTGCTCATCCAACGTCTCACACTTCATGCCCATTATATAAAGCTGACATTAAGAAGAACTTCTTTTCGTCATCACACCACGCAGATCCACCATCGGTTGAATGTCATATTTTCGGGAGCAGCATATTTTAGTTAAGTGTTTAATTTTGATATATTGTTATTGGAAAGTTTTAAACATATATTATGAATTAATCATGAATCATTATATGTGTAACTTTAGTTATGATAAGAGTCAAACATGTAATCATATGATAATTTATGATTCGTTGACAATATAATTTTTTTTATACTGATAATTAATGCATATTAAATTGCTTAGGTAATCCCATTTATGATTACTTTTGTAATTAGGCTTTTATAAATACTAATTTTATTTGTGATGATATGCACGTATGAAGACCTTATATATGAACTTTCTATGATGGAACACGTTATAAACACTCAAAGAGATGCTTTAACTGATTAATAATCATGTTTAAAAAAAAAACTGATTAATAATCAAATCAACAGAAATAGCTTTATAGATTATACATGGCCATGAAGTGTGAGATGCGGGACGAGGAAAGACATAATACCGACATATAACCGAACTAAAACATAGTTAGGCAAATTTCATCCGTTAATGGTTTGCATGACAACTGGAATCCAAAAAATTAGTAAACTATCTTGAAAGTCATTCATAAAATTATTTATGATTGACTTACAATATAAAAAAAAAATTACACCAACAATATATCAATAATAAATTACATATATAACTAATTTTTATAAAACATATTAAAGAAACGGGGTGAACACCACTCTTTATCCCTAAATCCCTGCCTGGATGACAACATAAAATAGCCTACTCATTAAAAGTAATGTTATAAATTATGGGTTTAATTATTATGCATTGTCAGTGTAAAATTTTTTATAATATCAACCATTCAAAAAATCATGATATGATGATTTTTAAGATGATTAAAATATAAGACTCAAGCATTGTCTGTATACACTAATTAAATCCATAAATTATACCTTAGTTTTAAGTAAATATTGTATTTCTTTTATTATTAATAGAATTATTATTTTTATTAATTATAAGTGACGCTGAACTTTTTTTTGAATAAAATTTATTCAATTAAAAGAAAACCTACGGTCCGTTGCAAAGTACAGGCTGTGGAGCACTTTGGTTTTCACCTTGGGGAAGTCATGAATCATCCATTTTTGCAGAAGGAAGAAAGAGCAAATCCACCATTTCCATCTCATTCACGTATATTCTTCAACCTGGGTTCTACCCTGCATTCAAGGATAACAATGTAAAAATAAAAAGAATTTCTAAAAAATAAATTATTTTAGTAATAAATATAAATAAATTGTTAGAAGGAAAAAAACACAAACCCGCAGAAAGGAGAAAACCCAATTGAATCCACTAGAGAAATTTCAGTGGAAAAAGATGGTCATTTTATGTAATGTTTGGTTAAAAAAATAGGAAAAGTGTTTCAATGATAACTTTTGGATAGCTAATCCAAAAAGAGTCGTGCGTTATCTTTCTGCTATAGCTGAATAATTAAAATCAACAGGAGAAGCTTTATATAATGGGCATGAAGTGTGAGATGTTGGAGAAGCAAGACATAATATCGACATATTTGCCAAGTTAAGACACAAAATGAATCAATCTTAGCTAAATTGCATTGATTAAGGGGTTTGCATGACAACATACTGTCTACACAAATGTCTATAAATCAGTCTTGGTCCTTTTTGTAGGTAAGACATCTTTTCACACTATGGATGCACGTCCTTGCATTCCTTTACCACATTTCAGCTTTTCTGACTATATATGACTTCACTTCATTCCAAAAGGACTTTAAGGCCCTTCAGTGCCAAAAAAGGTTTTGCCCTGTCACTAAAGAAAAAGGTCATGTTCGAAAGGACATATATGTATTGGTTTAAAAAATTATTAAGAACGATAAGGTTAATATAAAGTTAATATAAAAATTAAAATTAAAATAAAGATATTATTTTATAACTCAATATTAATCATTGTAGATATAATAAAATATTATTGTTTTGTTAACTATTATGTTATCTTGTATTAATACTAATTTTTTTAAAAAGTAACAAATATAAGTTAAAAAATATTCATATATATATATATATATATATATATATGAATTTAACTGATATGCATTATCAGTATAAAGATTTTTTACACTATCAATTAATCATAAATTATCATATCATTAAAAATATTTGACTTATACTAACAACTTTAAAGTCATTCATATCCTGATTTACGATTGATTGACAATATAAAAAATTTTATACTGACTATACATTGCAATTAATATATATATATATATATATATATATACATGATATGTGTATTATAAATTGATAAATTTATTGTGTGTCACCAAATGATTGGTGGTGTGTAGGATGCAACTTAATTGACATTCCTTTCATTCATTTTAGTGATATTTTTGCATATGATTTTGCTTAAAAAAATATGTCCTCCACAACGTATGTAATTTGCAAAGTGCCGCGAGTTGGGTCAACCCACAAACTCAGATTTTGATTTAATCTAACCAAAAAATGTGGATTGAATTGGATAGGTTGTAAAATATTCCAATCCGTAAGGGAAGGGTCGGATAGCGAGTTTGAGAATACAAACCGCATAAATCCAACCCACTCAAAGATTATTTTCTAAATTATAAAAATTGTTTAGTCTATTGTGAAATTTCATATTGCTTTCTTCGTTGGTATTTTTGTCACATTGCCACATTGAGAACATGGGCAAATTTATCACTATATCACTATTTTATTTTTTATTTTTCAAACTACCACCGTTTTCAAATTATATATCAAACTACCACTATTTGAAAATACATTTAGAAATCGATTTTACTATTCACGACTTCTCAACATGGCTTTCAAAAAATTCTGTGTTAACTCCCTTGGGAAGTTAGGTTTGCTAACCACGACTTCTCAAGGGGTTTTTATTTTTTTTCTTTTTTTATTTATTTTGAAATGCTATTGTATTAATTTAATTATTTATGATAGTTAGATAAATTAATTATATTAATAAATTATATTAATTTTAAATTATTAATTTTATTAATACAATAATAACAATAAATAATACACTAATAGAAAATATTTAACATTGATTAAAAATAGAAACGGTGTAACGATACAAGTGAAACTGCTGATCACTTGATGTTTCACTCGTCTAAGCAGACAAGTGATCAGCAGATGTTTCACTCGTCTGTCTATCACTTATCTGATGTTTCACTCGTGTCTGATGTTTCACTCGTCTAAGCAAACAAGTGAAACAAACAAGTGATCAGTTGTTTCACTTGTCTGTTTATACGAGTGAAACATCAGACAAGTGATAAGCAAACATTTCACTCGTCTGCCTATCACTTGTTTGTTGTTTCACTCGTCTAAGCAGTCAAGTGATAGGCAGACGAGTGAAGCATCTGCTGATCACTTGTCTACTGTTTCATTTGTATGCTTAGACGAGTGAAACATCAGACAAGTGATCAGCTGTTTCACTTGTCTGCTTAGACGAGTGAAACATCAGACAAGTGATCAGCAGCTATTTCACTCGTCTGCCTATCACTTGTCTGATGTTTCACTCGTCTAAGCAGACAAGTGATAGGCAGACGAGTGAAACATCAGACAAGTGATCAGCAGCTATTTCACTCGTCTGCCTATCACTTGTCTGATGTTTCACTCGTCTAAGCAGACAAGTGATAAGCAGACGAGTGAAACATCTGCTGATCACTTGTCTACTCGTGCTGTTCTTGTATACTTACTGTTTCACTTGTATACTTAGACGAGTGAAACATCAGACAAGTGATAGACAGACGAGTGAAATAGCTGCTGATCACTTGTCTGATGTTTCACTCGTCTAAACAGACAAGTGATAGGCAGACGAGTGAAACATCTGCTGATCACTTGTCTACTGTTTCACTTGTATGCTTAGACGAGTGAAACATCAGACAAGTGATAGGCAGACGAGTGAAACATCTGCTGATCACTTGTCTAATGTTTAACTCGTCTAAGCAAACGAGTGAAACATCTAACAAGTGATCAGCAGATGTTTCACTTGTCTACTTAGACGAGTGAAACATCAGACAAGTGATCAGCAGCTATTTCACTCGTCTGCCTATCACTTGTTTGATGTTTCACTCGTCTAAGCAGACAAGTGATAAGCAGACGAGTGAAACATCAGAAAGGTGATCAGTTGTTTCACTTGTATCATTACACCGTTTCTATTTTTAATCAATGTTAAATATTTTCTATTAGTGTATTATTTATTATTATTATTGTATTAATAAAATTAATAATTTAAAATTAATATAATTTATTAATATAA
Source organism: Ammopiptanthus mongolicus (assembly GCA_039655645.1). Lineage (NCBI taxonomy): Eukaryota > Viridiplantae > Streptophyta > Magnoliopsida > Fabales > Fabaceae > Ammopiptanthus > Ammopiptanthus mongolicus. Next base: position 16,774,986 of record CM077351.1, on the reverse strand, counting down.
TAAATTTAGCTAATTATCATAAATAATTAAATTAATACAATAGCATTTCAAAATAAATTAAAAAAAAAAACCCTTGAGAAGTCGTGGTTATCAAACCAGACCTCCCAAGGCAAAAGCAACAAAAATTTGTAAAATGAGATTGAGAAGTCGTGGATGGCAAAAACGACTTCTAAATGTAATTCTCAAATAATGGTAGTTTGATATATAATTTGAAAACGGTGGTAGTTTGAAAAATAAAAAGTGAAACAATAATATAGTGATAAATTTGCCTAAGAACATGACTAAGAAAATAGACATGTGAAACTCATGAAGTCTCTAACGGGGTATTACGATAATTATGTGACATATTTTTTTTGGGGTATGGAATTATGTGACACTTTAGTCTATCTGGAACATATATTATTTTCAATTAATACGTGTTATATGTAACAATTTTTTTATTTTTTATTTTAATATTTATTAGTTTAGAAGGAAAATAATTTTAAGTATGTCAGATTCACGGGTTTGACCGAAAACCCAACGTAATATAAAGCGGTAGTGTTGGGTCGGATAGAAGAAAAATTTCTCAACCCAACTCACTCCTTTAACAAATGGTTTGGGTCCTAAATGTTGCAAAAGCCCATCCATTCCATATAAAGGACATCCCTTTACATACCAACCATTTGTTTTTAGGTAATCATGATATAGGTACGAAGTATCCATCATCGTTAGCAATGACTAATCTCCATCGGGGAACCTGTTGGGCACACAAGATGGGTTCTCCCCTCCCAACCAGGTTTTCTCCATACACAAGAGTCAAGATTCGAACCCCTGACCACTTGCTTAAGGTGTCCGAGTCCCGTACCAACCGAACCAACCACATGTTGGTACATAGCAACCATTTTGAAATTATTAAAATAAATAAATGTCATAACAAAAGTAAATAAATAAAAATTTTCAACTATGCAGATGCATAAATTCCCAGTTCATTTGCAGGTTCCATTAATTTATATTACTATATAAAAATTCTTGCAGGTTTCCTGATACTAATTTATGGCCAATGGGCAGTTCAACCTGTTGCAACAAATCACATGCATATCTCAATTTCCTCTTTTAAGTTTTCCTTAAAATTGAAGTGAATGTGTTGTGTTTTACTACATGTAGATTTTGTATGGTGTCGTTGACTGTTCAAGATGCTCACATTTTCAGCCTCTCAGAGTGGCTTTTATTTTCTTTCATACATCTAGTCTTTTATAATATATAGGCAATCTTTGATCCTATAAACATAACTAATACGCCAACTTTTTCCCTTTTAAATAACAATCTTAAAATCATTTCTAAATGCTCTCATAGAACCAAACCAATAGTTCCTTCCTACCCTTTAGTCCCTACACCATCCTTTCTCTCCCTTGCACATTCACTTGGACAGTTCCAATTCCCAATTAACAACACCAACAGAATGATGAACTTTCAAGCTTGTCCCTTCAATATTACCATCTTAAAGTTGTTGTTCTGTATTTATGTCCTTCTCCTCCCAACTATGGCTTCAGGTGACACCACATGTGAAACAGATCATGAAGCCAAACAAAGTGATTCAAGTGAAGCTCTCCATTACAAAATTGGCTCAATTGCTTCTGTGCTTGTTGCTGGTGCTCTTGGGGTGAGCCTCCCACTCTTGAGCAAGAAAATCCCAACTCTAAACCCTCAAAATGACATCTTTTTCATGGTTAAAGCTTTTGCAGCAGGTGTAATTCTAGCAACTGGGTTCATCCACATACTACCAGAAGCATTTGAAAGCTTATCTTCACCCTGCCTTAAGGAAAATCCATGGGGAAAATTTCCCTTTACTGGATTTTTTGCCATGTTGTCCTCTATAGGAACATTAATGGTTGATTCAATTGCCACTGGGTATTACCAAAGGCAACATTTTAATACTTCAAAGCAATTTCCTGCTGATGAAGAAATAGGAGATGAACATGTTGGTCACATGCATGTTCATACACATTCCACACATGGTCATGCTCATGGATCAGCTAATTCGTCTGATCAGGGTTCAATAACATCTGAACTAATTAGGAAGCGCATCATATCACAAGTAATTAAGATCAATGAATTGTTGATTATTATTTTTTTCGTGCCATTATTTGATGACTTTAGAATTTTTTGCCTTATAATTAATTAATGTTCAGTTTTTATTGGTTTGTGTTTCAGGTGTTGGAGATAGGAATAGTGGTCCATTCAGTGATCATTGGAATATCTTTGGGTACTTCAGCGAGCATTGATACCATAAAGCCTCTCCTAGTGGCCTTGTCTTTCCATCAATTTTTTGAAGGGTTGGGTCTTGGTGGTTGCATATGTCAGGTATTCTAATATTTGTATTCAATGTATTCTTTTTTGTTAGTATAATTCCATAAACCTTGCATGCTTCTTATAGTAAGATTAAATTTTCAGAATTTTTCAAACAATATAGTGTGTTTGAATTAATTTATTTTATGTTAAAAATAGTTTATAATCACTAACTTTTTTAGAGAGTTTTCTTAACACAGTTTATAATGAAAAACTTGTTAAGAGATTAATTACTTTTTTTTTTATAATTTAAGAGAGAGATAAACATAAAAAAATTTTAATGATATAATTTTTTTTAAATGATAAAAAAGTTTGAGACACAAATATTTTATTTATATTTATTTCTCGCATAAAGGGAACCTCGATTTCTGCAGAAAATCCCAACTCGAACAATTGCCATCTTCCTCCTAGAGGATTCTTATGTTATCAAAGAAAAGAGTGAAACAGAAAGTTAATAAGTTCATTTGCTATTATGGGGAAAGTTTCTACTAGAAGAAAAAAGTAAGTTTCGTGTGGACGTCTCCTGTACAGTTTTGAAAGCAGGAGAATGGCTTGCAAAATGTTGCCATGATGACAACATCCTCATATTTAATTAAAAAAATAAAAATATCTAACTTTTTGCACCATGAACATTGAAAGAAAGAAAAGGACCAGCTTTTTTTAATGGGAAAAAAAAAAGACCACTTAGTAATTAGTGAATAAAGACCTGCTCATATTACATGACTCAGTTACCAAAACTCTGTGGCAAAAAGGTTGGTTTCTCATATGTAGGTTTGAGTTTTATAAATAAAAAAAATAAATAGCGGAAAAACTTTGGGATTCGATTATTTTAGATTTTGATAAAAATAATTTTGAAATAATTGATCTTAAAAAAATCGAAATTAAAAAAATTGATTTGTGTTTGGTAATGATATTTTAAAAGTGAATTTAGAAGAATTGATTTGTTTGGATGATAAAGTATCATTTTTGAGGTATAAATATAAAGAATTTTGTGAGTCTCATACTTAGAATCAATTCTCCTCAATAAAAAAGTTAAAAATTCTTACTTATCTTAAAATCAATTATACTCACCCCAAAATTGATTTTGTTGGAAACAATTTGAAACGAAATACCTCCCGATATCGTAGGAATTGATTATAGAGTCAAATATCATTCAAAAATACAGTTTGGGCACTATCCAAAGAGTCACTTACTCTTTTAAAAGAGTCTTTTCAATTTCACTTATTCAAAGTGATTTTGGAATATGGAAGATCTTGAAGCGGAAATATTACATAAATAAATCAATTAACTATAAAGTTAGATACTAGGTAAAAACAAAACCCCAAATATGTTGTAGGTGCTTCTAATGCTAAATAGAACAACTTGTGTGCAGGCGAAGTTCAAGTCCAGGTCCACAGCAATTATGGCTACCTTTTTCTCCCTAACAACACCAATTGGGATAGCAATTGGAATGGGAATATCAAGAGTGTACAAAGAGAATAGCCCAACTGCTCTAATTGTTGAAGGGGTTTTTAATTCTTCTTCTGCTGGAATTTTGATTTACATGGCATTAGTCGACCTGTTAGCAGCAGATTTTATGAGTCCCACGTTGCAGAACAATTTGAAGCTCCAACTAGGAGCAAACATCTCACTCCTTTTAGGTGCAGGTTGCATGTCTCTATTGGCCAAATGGGCTTAAGTTTTGGTGTTTCAGTTTCCATCACTCAGCAACATAGAGCCTTTTACGCGTTTTTGCTTAACTTTATGTCCCTTTATTAATTTTTCTTTATATATCTGCATATTCTTTTCAACAATGCTAGTGCTACGCTCAAATATGCACCACCAGAACAGAAGCCAGAAATGCAATATATGCCCTTACGCAATTGCGTTTCTTTTACTTAAAAAAATAAATAGAATTGGATGCTTTTTCAGCCATACACTTCAAATCTTCAATGATTGATGATGGAGAAATATCCATTATATATACAAATTTGGACACAAAAATTATAAAACAGATTGAAATTTTTTGACTTATTAATTCTCCTTGCAAATAGTAAATATATCAATTATGTCTTTTTTTTTTTTTTACATTTGAATTTGACACTTCTTAGGATGATTGGATATTGTATGTTGGATGTAAAACTAGGATGAATGTAACCTTATCTGAATATTGTATTAGAAGTGTTCAAAACATATTCACCCGTGCAGAAAACACTTTTAACATCGATTAAAAATGGCTTTTAATATCGATTGTTCAAGCGATATTAATACAGGTGATATCAAAAGTCATTTTTAACATCGGTTCTAAACGTAACCGATGTTAAAAGTGGACTTTTGATATCGGTTCACGACCGATGTTAAAAGTCACACTTTAACATCGGTTCTGTGAACAATCGATGTTAAAAGTGTATTTTTGACAACGGTTGAATCCAGAACCGATGTCAAAAGTTATTTTATTTTTTAAAAATCTGATTTTATTTCATAATTCTTTTCCCTCCCTGCAGAATCATACACAGTATACATGTATCCAGAGGTCCAGAAATCAGTACAACAAGTCCAGAAGTCCAGAATTCAACAATATATAAACATGAACTATATATATCATATATAAATCCAGAATTCAACAAACATAAATCCAGATCCCAGAAACTCATATATAAACATAAATCATAAACGGCTTAATTGCACTTTTGATCCCTCAGGTATCACGATTGTGCAATTTTGGTCCCCCGGGTTTTAATTGCGCCAATTGGGTCCTCCAAGTATCATGATTGTGCAATTTTGGTCCCCCATGTTTCAATTGCGCCAATTGGGTCCCCCACGTATCATGATTGTGCAATTTTGATCCCCCAAATATCATGATTGTGCAATTTTGGTCCTCCAAGTATCACGATTGTGCAACTTTTAACATCAATAGCCTACGAAGCACATATGAGACTGATTTGGCACTTAATAAGACTAGTTTGGTAGCTTACGTGTCATTTTTATGTGATACTTAATGATGTGCATTTGATCATTAAATTGTGTCAGATGTCAATGATGTCTTATAAGAATGTCTTGTAAACTGTCAAGTTGATTTCACTAAGTGTCAAATCAGTCTCACGTGTCCTATGTAGGCTACTAACGTTAAAAATTTTACAATCGTAATAATTGGGGGACAAAAATTGCACAATCATGATACGTGGGGGACCCAATTGGCGCAATTGAAACTTGGGGGACCAAAATTGTACAATCGTGATATTTGGAGGACCCAATTGGCGCAATTAAAATCCGGGGGATCAAAATTGCACAATCGTGATACCTGGAGGACCAAAAGTGCAATTAAGCCAATCATAAACCCTAAACTTATAAATCTAAATTAAGATCTTTAGTATAGTCAAAAAAGAATTGCTTAAAACGTTCCCTCGTGTCTTTAAACACTCCCATAAAAGTGATAGAGGTCTGCGAATTTCAGCATGAAATTCATCGTCAATATACATGAAATCATCTTGTGGAACAACAATAGATGTATCATGCATTCTGGCCATGAAGGAATGAATTAATATATCAATATCACATGAATTAATAGAAACATGTAGAAGATAGAGTAATACTGGTTTGACAATGTAGATTTCTGAATCTGTTATTAAGGGCAATAAAAGAGCGCACCTGGTTGACAAATTTTTGTCTCCTTCACTAATATGTGCATTGACAACTGCATTAAGATTAGCCCCATGCTCCTGACAAGAAACAATATTTACAGATGACGAGGAGAGACATAAACAACCAGACAAAGATACTAGTTTTATGAGATAATGTGTAGATAATTTAGAGGCTAAAACTCACATACAAGGTGCAGGTGATCTGACATATCTAAAAATCTAAGCAAGAATAAGTTTCCAAGCTCATGTCTGATTAAGAGTAGTATAAGCGACATCATCCTGAGGTCACAAAAATGGCTCGAATAGAGAACCGTTCGTGCGAATTGCAATTTCATAATATATGCAGATTCTTTATAAAGGATTATACAATCTAACCATACGTTTGAAAATAAAAGAAACTAATACAAGCACAACTAATAAAAATATAATTCATCGAGTTCAAGCAATTTGACCAAAAATATTAAAAAAATATCCGGCAATAGTAATTACCATTGTATAATGATCGAAGCTCATTTATTAGGTTGGCAAACAGAAGCATCTAGAGAATAAAAAATCCTGACTTTTTAGCAAACAAACAACCAAAAATCATTCCAAATGCACGTGAATAACTGCCCACTATGCTATGCATAGAAAAAACCCTAATTATAACCAATTAGTTTATCTTCAGTCAATTACAATTGAAACGCAAAATATAGTTTAAACGAAAAAGGATTCAAATAAAAAAGAAAAGGAAGAAAGTTAACCTGGAGCTTTTGTACTGCGATTGCTTCAGATAAGCCCTCATAGCAGGATTTGAGGGTTTCGTCCAAAACAAGATAAATTCGTAAACCAAAACAAGAGAGATCCTCAAATCCTTAAATCTAAACCAAAAACGTAAACCAGAAACAAAAACAACTGAAGAAACACGGTGGTTTGGAGGACTTACAGTGGCAGAGATTATGGACCTCGCAGTGGTGTTCTCTTCTGACGGTGGACCTCGCGATGGTCACGGTGGCTCGCTCGGTGGACGGCTGAAGAAACGCAGCAGCCAAACGGCGAGAGTGAGTAAGGGCTTGCATAGAACAGAGATGATGAGCAGCCAGAGTACCGTACGCGATGAAGAGAGAAATGTATGGGACTTAGATTTAAAATTTTGACATTTAACATCGGTTGAAAAAGGAACCGATATCAAAACTCACTTTTTAACATCAGTTAAAAAGCGACCAATGTTAAAAGTTTGTTCCATCAACCATTTATTTACAAGTTTTTCACCGCCTCTACTTTTAACATCGGTTTTAAAAGTAACTGATATTAAAAGTGTGTTCCCTCAACCATTTATTTACAAGTTTGTCACCGCCTCCATTTTTAACGTCGGTTTAGAAATAACCACTGTTAAATCCTGACGTGAAAAAGGTATTTTCCACTAGTGGTTGTGAAAGATTCAATTTTTGTCGTGTGTACGAAAAAGACTTTGTTGAAAGAGGAAAAAATTCACTTTAGTGATCTTTACATTTCAAGAGGAATTAGTATCCGGCTATCGACTGCGGATACCTCGGTACACAGGAAAAAAATCTAAATATGTTTATCATTTTGGTAACAGACCCCACCCCTTTATCAACCGATTTACTCCATAAAAATATTGTCATAATATTTAGAAAGTTTTAATATAGTAATATTTAAGACTTTGAAGCGAGGTCCAAGGTACATCCAATTCCAAAAGTACTCATTAGGGAAATTTTTAGAAAAGCAAAAGAAAAAAAATGATATACAAGAGGAATAAAATTAAACCGTGATTCCGTAGCTTGTGGTTGGTGACGTTGGTCAGTGATCAGCCAGTCAGCAGAACAACTTCTTCTTATAAGCTCCCTACATTACAATTTGTTGTCATTTTGACTTGCCCGAGAGAACATGGTGCCTTAATTACTTAGATGATACCTAAACAAACGTAGATTACTAGGATAGTATAAACCATCATCACATGCATATATATATAAATGCATTATCTCCATGTTGACCACCTTTTCAGTGAAATCGACCACCGGCTAATAATATTCATGATTTGGTGATCGAATCTGCATAAATAGATTAAGGGCTTTTCTTTTCTGCTTATTATTATTGTCCATCTTTGGTGTAGGAGAGTATTTTACTGAAAAGGCCAATTTGTCACATTCCAAAGCCTTTGTGGATCAAAGCATCAAAGACTCCAAACCAGAGTTCTTACCTTTATGCTTGTGTCAACTTACCTGGCACCTTTATACATAGTCCATTGCATTCTTGCTTCCAATTTTATCCCTCCATTTTGGAATATCTAGGGAAGGCATCCATCTAGGAGAATAATATGTTGTCCCTGATCTTGCAATTTATCATATGTAATCGCTACCCATTTTCTAATTGTAGAGATCTTATGCTTTGTTTGGTTTTACAAAGAAAATGGAAGGAGAGAACATACAAAGAAATTAAAAATCTGGATAGAAAGAAAATTATGAGAAAAAGTAGATTTTAAAAGTTGTTTGGTATGAGAGAAACATGTAAGAAATTGAAGAGAAACAAATGTGAAATTTTCTCTCCGCTTATTTGGTAGGATGAAAAGTGGAAATTAAGAAAGAAAATGAGTTTTTTTTAATAGACAACTATGCCTCTATTATATTTTTATTGAAGTTAAAAGCATCACAATAAAAGGTGGCAAAGAAATAATTTTCTTAGTTCCTATAGTTCTCTCTTCATTTTTTGGCCAAATGAAAGAAGAAAACTTTTTTGGGGTGTCCACGGTTACTTTTTTCTCTCTCCTGTTTTTCTGCTCTTTCCAAATAAGAGAAAGTAGAAAGATCTTTTCATTTTCTCTCCCTCCAAACTCTTTCTTCCCTTTTTCTATTGTACCAAACAAACCATTCATAGTACCAGAGACATTTCTATTGGTAAATTTTGTGTAAATGGAAATAAAATTGAGTCTACTACTAGGGAAAACAAAAAATATTTGAATGTTGTTCTATATAGTGTCTACCTGGATGACAACTTGGTTCAAGGCGGGATGGCTTCAGAGGGCGACTTTAGAATGATGGAGAAAATAAAGTGTATCTAAAAAAGACATTCTGATACTTAACCCAGTATAAGGAATTTGGAAGGTTTAAGTAGAGGAAAAAGTTGAAAGATAAATGATACTCTATAAGTCGTGGGTATTTATAGGTCAGTGGTGGGAAGGTTTCCCGCCATTTGGACCTAGGTAATCATGGCTTAGTAGCCATTAGCTAGGCCAACTACATCAAGGGGGATGTAGTGCCACGCAGGTCATATCAAACTTCATCCAACTTACAAGAATAGAGCGGTGATCCTATGAGACCTCATTCATGGCTATTTGGGCCGCAACTCGACCTGATTACAGTTGTTGGTCCAACGGGTTGTGTCCTGTCCGAACAAACATAAGAGAAGATTGCAGGAAATATTATTGTCATAGATTTGAATAGGTATAGTATATTAATGATAAATACACTCATTGTACAAGACTCAAAATAAACATCTGTCATCTTAGTACTTCAACAATTATACAAAATTCGAATAATTTAACCCGTGTCATCACAAATTACTTACAAGCATTTATGATTAGTAGGGTAGGAAATAACATGGGGTGCTCTTAGAAAGTTAAAAAATGTATTGTCACGTGATTAAATGAATTTGTCATATAATATAAAATGTGTTTGTTTTACATTATATTCGACAAAACAAAAAAATTACTTTTTCAAAACAATTTTGTAGAAAGTAAGATTTTCTTACTTTAGTTAAAAATTCCTTTGCAGTTTGCACCCATAAAAAATGTAAAACAAACACGTAGTCGTTAACATAGTTAAATTTATTAAATGAGTTATCAACTTCAACATTTTTTTTTTTTGGCTGGGAAGTTATCAACTTCAAATTAGATGATAATACAAAAAGGTTTTACATTTGAAGAAAACAACATAAAAATTGAAAGGTGGATGGAATAGATTAGAATTGAACCACCCACTACAATGGCCTCATTCTTTCAAGGTTTAATGAATTTTTTAGTCCTTGAAAAGTTTATGAGTTTTGATTTTCGTCCCCATAATTTTATGTCTTAAGATTTCATCCCTCCAAGTTCAAAATTGTTGGAATTAGTCCCTACCGTTAGTTTAGTTTCATTCTGTTAACTGGTGATGTGACTAACAAGACTAGATCAAGTCAATTGGACTTAAGGGAAAGTATTGAAAAATAAAGAAATCTCATATAAATTGAAAATGAGACCACTAAAATAAATATAAAGTTGGGAGTGTACAATTCTAAATTGTCTTAAGCATTTTAAACAAAGTAACAACTCTCAAACACAATGTGACAAGAAGACCACCTCACTCACCTCAAATTACAAGAGTTGGACGGGCTCATGTTCATAAAATTCAACACGCACACTTAATGGTTGAAATATACTCTCTTTTTTTAACATTGGGATTAACTCTCCCATGATGCAAACCTTATAGGGTAAAATGTTTTTTCTATGTTATTTTGTAAAAGTAATTCTCTTGGTCACTGTCAAAATAGCAATTTTTTATTTTAACAACAGAAGAACGGTTCACAAAACAAAAAGAAGGAAGAAGTAGCAATATACAGATGAAATCCAGATTCCAAAAAAAAAATCACCACAAAACTCTTTCCTCATTGTAATTGCGCTGACTCTGTAAGACACTCTCATCTTAAGTTACATTTAGTTATGAAAAAAATATCACCATAATGGTGACCAAATACAATAGTATGAACACGTTTTCACGGGCTTTTTCCGGTAAGAGAAATACTATCAATACATTTTGTAATATATTTTTTTTAATACACTCTTTCTTATTGTTTGAAATTCATGTGGGTCCTATAAAATTTCAGTGCGACCCACATGAATTAGTGGAACCCACACTAATTTCAACCAATAGGAAGGATTGTATTGGAAAGAGAGTGTTAGATAGTATATTACTAACACTCCTCTTTAGATAAAGAAAGATAAGTAATTTTGTTCGCTTTTTATATATTTGGGTGAACTTTTTTTAAAACAAAAAACACACTAGAAAAAGAACAAATTGTGTTTTTTTAAGATAGAATTTGGATTATCTATAAAAAAAAAGTTATTTTTTAGATTATAGAAAAACTGTTCTAAGTAATTTTATCATTAAAAAAATGTCTTTTTGTATATTTATATTCAAATAATAATAAATTTACCAACATGTGGTTGCTCCGAGTTATAACGGACTCATTATCCATTATTCTGACTCTTGTTTACGGAAAAAACCTGATTGAGAGAGGTCAGTCCTTCAATATCGTCCAGTACCTCATGATATTAGTTTTCGCAGTTGTACGCGAGGGATATCCTGAAAAAAAAAAAAACAATAATAAGTATAATGAGAGCACCAAAAAAAACTAACAAATCTCAAAAAACACTTTTGTAAGTATTAATTCAAAAATTTTGTCGAAAAAAACGTATTAATTCAAAATATAAATGAAATTTTACTTTTTTTTAAAAGACTTTTTGAAATAAATAAGGTATATATATATATATAGTTTTAAAAGTTGATGCGAACCAACCCTATATCAGTACTATGTCATATCACCAATATCTTATTCATATAGGGACGTTTTGCCTCCTTCCTCTTTAAAAAATGACCTTCGAAACCAGTACATGTGCCTAAAGCATACTTTCCTTGAAACATGTAGGGATGGCTTGGGGTATTTTATTCCATTAGTACTCGTAAAAATTATATATGATGGGTAAGATAATTATCCGTTTTATAAATATGGATACAGAATAGGTAATTATCTATAAAATTTAATGGATATGAGTGAGTGTACGAATACTATAATATCTCACTCCGCCTCATACCTTCATATATATATATTAATATTTATTTAATTATTACATATATAAATATATGGTCCCGTTATTTGAACATACAAAATCGATAACAATTTACATAGTTAATGCAGTTTAAAAATGTGGTTAATGAAGTGTTGAGTTTGGTTAATAGATATACCAAGGTGTCGCAACTCATTAACCATCAATTAAACTTCATTAACCACGATTTTGAACGTCATTAACTACGATTTTCAGGTGTTCAAATATACATGTAGTATGTATAATGAAGTTCATATTCAAATCCAAAAATAGTTAATGTAGTATGTATAATTTAGCCCACGATTTTTGGGTTATTTGAACACCTGAAAATCATGGTTAATGACATTCAAAATCGTGGTTAATGAAGTTCAGTTGATGGTTAATGAGTTGCGACATCTTGATATATCCATTAACCAAACTCAACACTTCATTAACCACGTTTTTGAACTGCATTAAAGATTGTTGTCGAATTTTGTTGTTCCATTTTGATGTACAAATAACATTTCTCTAAAATATATAACTATAATATATTAAATTAAAAAAATTTAAATGTAATTTAGCTTATTACTTTCCTTATCTTTCTGTGTGTTCACACCTCTACAGATTTCCTCAATTTAACTTTCCTTTTCTATTTTGTTTTTATACTATCTTTTCTTTTCTTACCTTTATGGATTTGTTGTTCCAGAGATTAATCGTAATATATATTTACTCAATCTTTGGGAAGATATTAGGTGTTTGGTATCACTTTTACATTTTAGACTTAGATATTTCATTATGTGGATGTGTAATGTGAGAACATTTTAGATTGGTTTGTCTTTATATATATATATATATATATATATATATATATATATATGATATTTCAAACTTGTTATATATATGTTTTCCATATGTTATACATTTTTAATAATGTTTTATTTATTTATTGATTTTTCATTATTAATTAAAGTGCGGGTAATGGGTGCGAGTATGGGTACTTAGATACCCAAGGGGTGAGGATACAAGTACTTAAGTTGTTACCCACGCGGTATAGATCCGGATATAGATATTTTTTTAAAATCCGGATATGGAAACGGATATTATAGTACCCTACTCATATCCTATCCATTGTTATTCCTAGTTCCTAGAAACATCTCAAGCAGTACAAATGAATTGGTAAATGGATTTTTGGTAAGCACACATTTTTTTTTTGGTAAGAATTGGTAAATGGATTTGAATCCACTTGATGATCGTAAGGTTTATTAATGGTAAGGTTTATATATTAATTACATTTCAAGAACTTCGTGTCTTGCTCTCTTTACTAAGACTATATCCTATTTTTCTAAAACAAAGGAGGATTGAAATCTTTAAAAAAGAAAAGTGTAGGAACTGTCACTTCAACTTAAAAGGTTAACAAGCTGGAAAAATCGGGATGGACTTCATAAATGCTAATTGGGATATATAACTCGAGGCTTTTTTTGGTTGCATGTTTAGATGCGTCTAATGTAAATGTGAGTAAAGGTGTTTTTTGAGTATCGTTTTAGTTTTTTTTTTTTTTTATATAAAAAAAGTTTAGACCAGACTCTTGTAAGGTAGGGAAATACTATTAACCTCAACGATAGAATTTATAATGAAAGTTACATATCGTCTATCAACAAGAAAAATTTAAAAATCGAACTTAAGGTATAACAAGTGTTAGCAAAATGCTTGACCAAATGTGTCAACCATTCTTGGCTGTATCGTTTTAACTGTACATATAATAAAATAATAATTCACATTTATCTAATGGGCACCATGTTGTTTATGATTATTGACTAACCAATCCCCCATCCTCACGCCACAATCAGGGAAGTGCTAGTGTTTCCATGAGAGAAAGAGAGGGGGGGCGAGAGAGAGCATTGAGTAGAAAGCAAGCAAAAGAAAGAGGCCTTAAAAAACCAAACTTTCATCTTTTCGAAGGGTGAAGCAAGCATATATACCACCATGAAATGAGCTTATAAAAACAACCAAAAAAGGATATTGGTGAGTCGGTGAACTAACCTAATTTCACAAAATGCACACATTTGTGAGACCTTTTCAGCACTTTAAGCATTCCTTCATGCATACATCTTCAAGCAATTAAAGATGAGTGTACAGCAAAGTTGTGCCACCCAAAGAATCAATCTTTATCCCAAACAGAACCACTTGTCTACTCTTCCTTTACACTGGGCAATGCTAAGGGGCTGTCCAATTCTACATTAATTATAAAATCCCACATTGTTCTACCTTTGGGTCTTTCTGTACTCTGGAATTGGAGTGCAACAGAAAAGCCATAGTAAGAAGCTTGGTATAATATCTTGTGACATTGCAGTGACCAAAACTGCTAGTGGGTCATGGAAACAAGCAGAGTGAGAATGAGAGCTGGGATACTTCTCCTCTACCTCACTTTAGCAGTTATATGTCTCACTCATTGTGGTATGCCTACTCTACTACTATAGGTTTCATTTTGATCCCACATGCGTTTCTTTGTTTATTTCTTTCTTTTCAATTTTGCTAAAGGGGGAAAATGTACTAACTATATCATCCCAATTATTCCCAAATATTAAATTTCTAGATAGATGTAATTAACCATGATCTTGCACAAATGGGTTACATTTGGAAGTCGTATAGGCATTTATTTACTTACTAGAATCTAATTTCATTAAGTTCATAGCTCAAAAGATTCTTTACTTTCCTCTTTGCAGATGCAGATAGATCAATGAAACTATTGAAAGGCCCTAAACATAGAAGAAATATAATCAGCAAGAACCCAAAAAAGTTGAAAACGATCAAGCATTTTTATCTTGATCCATCTTTATATTCATCAAATGCACAACCCTATAGTGTTAGCTCCCCATTTTCTTTGCCTCCTTATGAATCCCTATCTCCAATTCCATTGCCAGAAAATAGCCCTCCATATTGTGTGTATCCACCACCAGGTACTCCTTCTACTAGCATTCCAACACCTACAGGCTCTCAACCATCCCCACCATCACCAGTATTTCCAAGCCCAACAACCATAATACCAGGCCCACCTGGATCTTTACCCACACCAACACCTGAAATTGTTCCAAGCCCACCAAGTAACATACCCGGCTCACCCGAACCCGTACTCAATCCTCCAATAATTTTTCCAGGCCCACCTGGGTCATCAATGAGCCCACCTTATTTTGAGCCCACCCCACCATATTACATTCCTTCCCCTACTGGTGGTATCATTCCCAGCCCACCAAGCAACGTTCCATCCCCAACAGGAGGCACTGTACCCAGCCCAACAGTTTTTCAGCCACCTGTGGTCTACCCACCACCAAGTGTGCCGCCGCCACGCAACACTGCTCCGACCACCGCCTTGTGGTGTGTGGCTAAGCCATCAGTCCCAGACCCAATCATTCAAGAGGCCATGAACTATGCTTGTGCGTCAGGAGCGGAATGTGATTCCATTTCACCCAATGGGCCATGCTTTCAGCCCAACTCTGTATATGCACATGCTTCATACGCTTTCAATAGTTATTGGCAAAAGACTAAGGTTGCTGGTGGCACTTGCGAGTTTGGAGGGACAGCCATGTTGGTTGCAGTTGACCCTAGTGAGTCCTACAATCTAAACATAGATGATTCTGTATTCCCTATTTTGATTAAGGGTGCATTTAGAATAGTTTATAAAGACCTTATGAGAATAGTTTATGAAAATAGTTTAGAATATTTTCATAAGCTCTTTTTGACTTATTTTGTATCCTTGTGATAAGGTTTATTGCATAAACGATTAATTAAGTTGTTTATCCAAATTATCCTAATTAGATATCTATGGTTCACTTCATGCAAAAGAACTTAATTTCTATGTAATAACTTATGCTTTGTTTCGGTCACTTGTAAGTTTTATTGTTACTAATGCTACTTTATGATTCTTCACAGGCTTCGATGGATGTCACTTCATCTACAACTGATTAATGGAGGGTCTTTTTTCTCCTTTTTTTAGAGGAAAGCCACTTTTGGGACCCAGCATTACTGACTTGAAGTGTGAAGACACAATTTCTTTCATATAATCTCACTTTTTTTTTTTTGTTTCCTTGTTGAAGTTAGTTATGCATGTGACAGTAAATTACTCCCATATATTTTGTATTTTGTAAGTGATGTAGAATAACACGTTACTTGTGGATTTTTGTCATAATTTAATTAATTAAATCTTTTACACTAACCACCATAAATAAAATGAGTTTAATTTTGATATCATATCAATATAGAAAAAAAATTATGGTATCAACTAATTATGAATTCTTACATCATTAATATATTGAGTGTACAACAGCTAAATTCAAACACAACTAATTTCATTATTATACAAACATTGATCAAACCTCCCATTTTTAAGAGAACTACAAATAGAGAGATCGTATCATATAACATATAACTAATCACATATAAAGAGAGTGGGATTGAATTTTCTTACCATCAAAGCTTGTCAATGAACATATAATTAGTTTATAATATAAATTTTCAAAAAAAATCATAAGTAAATTCTTTTTATTTATGTGTCTTATAATTATCATACAATTTTTATTATAATTGATATAATTATTAGTTTAAAATGAAAGATCAAAGCATTCAACCATCAAAACAAAAAATAAGCTTAAACAAGCAAAATATTTTTGAGTTAGGAATCATTTTAGTTGAGTATCATAGATTGCTTTAAAATTTCCCTCAATTTAAAGTTGAGTTTGTTACGCGACAAACTAATAGGGTTGCTCATAGTTTAGTCAAAGTGACTCCATTTAAGTCTTGTTTCCAGGTTTTTTATCATGTCCCCTCATGTATTGCTTCTATAATTTCTAAAATGCCATGAGTATTATCGATCAAAAAAAACTGAAACCAAAACAAAAACCTAAACAAGCAAAACAAAAACCATGGTTGTAATATAATATATAGAACCGGGACTAATGGTTTGTTCAGGTCAATTTTATTGTTTGGTTTATTTGAAAACACTGAGGATAGATAAATATATTAAAAAAATATTATTTTGATCTCTTAACTTATTTTTTAGTTTCAGTCTGATCTTTTAACTTTTAAAAATTTCAATTTGGTCCCTTAACATGTCTTTTTAACACAAGTTAGTCTTCTCCGTCAATGACATAAGCAAATGAGTTTCAAATTGGTTCTTTAAATTATTAACTAGTTTCAAATTAGTCCCATAACTTTTAAATGAGTTTCAAATTGGTCCCTTATATTTTAAATGAGTTCCAAATTGGTCCTGTAAGTTATTAACGCGTATAGCACTTTTGTCACTTTTGCTTATGTCATTGACGAAGAGGACTAACTTGTGTTAACAGAGATAAGTTAAGAGATCAAATTAAAACTTTTAAAAGTTAAACGACCAAATAAAAACTAAAAAATAAATTAAGAGATCAAAATGATATTTTAATCTTAAAAATTCTGGTGTGAGTTCTAAGTGGATATATTGGTAAAAAAAAGGCTTCACATTGAAAAGAAATGTGACCATTTGATATATGAAATGACCCATAAATTTACTATATGTCAAAGAATAGGGTTAAGATGCATGTGGCGTCCAAAGTGATATTATAATAATTCCTCTTTAAATCTATTAAAAACAAAATTTTCAAGTATTTTAGACTCTTACTAGCTATTAGGAGCGATATACGAGTTATAATATGTAAAAATAGCATTACTCTAAGTCTTATGTAAAAACTAATATTCAAGTGAAAATATGTATTATAAATCTGCAACATTTTTGTGTATGAGCTGAATTTTTGGTTTAGACCACTAGGAGGTCTAGTTTCAACAATTCAAGTTATTTTTGGATTTTACCGTTCATAATCTGTAATTATGTATTTATTGAATTTTTGTACTATTGTTTAATTATAATTTTAAATATTAAAATAATAATTTATACGAACTTCTATATGAATCATTTTATTAATTGGTATGCATTTTAAAATCTTTTTTTATCACATTCTTATTTTATTTTTTTGACAAAATCGCATTCTCATTAAGATGTAATATTCACCGCTTTAATGGTGATATGAGTTGTAACATAAGAGCATCTTTATCCCAACATCCCATTTTTTTACTTTTGGGAGTTCTTAAATGGGTCTCACCTTTATACATAACTCATTTTTACGTTTTACAACTTAAGCACATCATCTCTTTACCCCAACAACTTCAAAAAAAGTTTTTAAATGGGTCCACTAGTGACCCCACATCCAAAAAAATTTGTAATAAAAGTTTGAAGGAAATTGTAATACATGGCTGCAACATTTTTTTTAATCAAAAAGCATTCCACATTGACACACTTTGAGATAAGAACTAGTTCTTAAATAAGAACCTCTACTTCATAAGCAACTTTTGGAAAATGCACTCCAAAGGCACATCCAAAATAAGCACAAGTGCTTATTAAATGAAATGCTTATGAAGCACTTCGATGGAGATGGTCTAAAGATATCATAAAGAACAAAGAACTCAAATCAGTTTTAACATTTAAGTTTTTGCAAAAAAAACATACTTCCATTCTCAATATTTTGGTTTTGAAATTCATTTTAACTAATTTCCATTCTAAATTAATCCTCTAACTTAATAGACCAATATATAGGTTCTACGTATTGAGAAGTGACTTCAAACTTAAGATGGTATAAATTGAGATTCTATTAAAAAAATCACAATAAAAAACTTTTAATGAGAGTTCTTAGTAGAAAAATTGAAATTGCCAACTAGAAAACACCATAGGCCATACAACTTACAATGGTTGAATGATTGTGGTGAAGTGAAGGTGAACAAGCAAGTAATGGTCACTTTTTCTATTGGCAAATATACCGATGATGTTCTATGTGATGTGGTGCCTATAGATATATTTTGTTGGGAAGGCTTTGACAGTATGATAGAAAGATCATTCATGATGGCTTTCAGAATAGATAAACATTTGTTAAAGATGGAAAGTCCATTACACTTGCTCCTTTGACTCCATCGCAAGTGCACGAACATCAAATGAAGCTTTACAGAGAGAGAGATCAAAAGAAAGAAAATAGTGGAGGGATCTCAAAAGGAAAAGAGAGTGAAAAAAAGAGTGAAAAAAAATTTTCCAAGAAAAGAAAAAAGAAGTGAGTGAATATACAAAGCAAAAGCAATTAGCATGCTTTTGTTGTTGGGTTTTTTGGGACTTGATTGCTAAGGGTTCACATCATTTGATATTCAGAGCTTGTCTCTATGGGAAAGTGGAAATTATTTTATTCTTGAGAATGTTTTATACTCGAGAATATATTTTCTAACCTTGTAACAAACGTGGGAATCCATATTTCCAACTTCTATATTCCAGGAAATATGTTTAGATAACCTGAAACATTGTTATGCCTTCTGAAACAATGTGCTTGAACTTGTCAAAGGTTTTGTTGTGATTCCGATTTGGCAGTGGTGGGGAAAGGATGGGGATGGGGGCGGATAAAGGGTGGGGGAAGATTCACGCCATTCATATAATTTATTATAGAAAAGTTACACTCACTTTTTTAAAGTTTAACTTAATTACATTTGATGCAGTCAAAAAAAAAAAAAAAACTTAATTACATTTGATGCTTTTCTTGTTTTAAAAGTTACACTCACCTCCTCTTAAGGAAATATATGGTGTAATTTCAATTATAATTATTCAAGAAAAATAAATGCAACGATAACATAACACTTAAAAGATATTAGTATAATTTTTATAACAAAAATAATATTAAGTGTCAAAAATTAAATATCATGAGGTTTTAATGTTAATATAATGACAATAACTACTTACCGGGATCAACCAATACACCTTATTTCGGTTGTCTATTTTAAAAGCTGGTTTAAAACAATGGGTAATGATCTTCGGTACGAAAAATTTTCATATGAAGTCCAACGAATGTATATTACTCTGACACGTATGCAATCTTTTTTAGTTTTTAATCGTTGTGAATGGTTATACATGTATTTGATTAGTTACAACAAATTCGTTGTTTTTTCGTATTGTATACTTTCGAACCAAAGAGTACCGCTCTAAAACAATATATTTGGAACCCGTTTGTTTTTTTTTCCTCCAATTTTTGTAAAAAAAAAAAAAAGACTTTTTTTTCTTTCCAAAATTAATAATTTTTTTAAATGACTTATAATATTTTTAAACTTGTTTGATTAGATTTCTTACAAAAATCAATTCTAAAAAAAGGATTTTAGGATAAGTGGATTTTCTAGCATATGGAAATATGTTTTTTTTCAAAGAGGAGAGAGCGACACTTTATATATTTTTGATAAACTTATCCTTTCAATTTCACAAAATGACAAGTAACATCTGTTGGAATATTCTGTATTTAATTATATTCTAATGTTATAATGTGGGTAGATATCGTCAATTAATTATATTGGCTATTTATCAATTAGGAGTCTTAATTGATATATGATCAAATTAAGTGATAAGGCTAATTAAATTTCTGATTTGATAATAAGTTAGTTAATTTATATGGGCTAAATATGAGTGAATGTCATTGATGGCCCATTTCGGAATAATGGGAACCCTAATTGGCCATCACCCTATATATAGGCTATAGTCTCCAATACACAGGACAATATATATCGCATACCGCCTCTTCTCCCCATCTGAAGAGCGACTGAGGCATAAGGAGTTCCGGTTGAGGAAAAATCACAAGCTAACGGGTGTTCATTACCCGTCTCTCTTTTCTCTTCCCCCTCTTTGCGTTTCAGGATTACTACCATCCGTTCGTGAAGGTTGGTGATCAAGTTCATCCTCTGAAGAACGCTTGAGGTTAGGAACATACAATGGATTCAGGTATTCCTATATCTTTGATAAATCAACATGTTGTAAATCCTAAAGGTATCAAGTTTTAAGTTGTTCTTGATAATAAAGATGCATGCTATATATGATTATTATGTTTCCGCAATAATATTTATGATAGCATGCCTTGTAGATGATTATTGAGTTTAAATCTATCAAGTGGTATCAAAGCGGGTCTTTATGTTTGATTTATTGGGATTATTTTTTTGCTTGAGGTTATCCATGTTTGGCATGAATCCTATTTTTTATAAAAAAAAAAAAAAGAATAAGGAATTATGAACGAATAAATGTTGAGGATTAATTTATTTGTTTTTCGATGGACCTGTGCGTTTCTTTTGTTCTGGACTAATTCTTTCGGTGATTTTTCCTTTTTCTTTGCCTTTCTCTCTTGGCTTTATTCGGTTTTGGCCATGGATCCAGTGGTACATCATGAGAATTGATTTGTTATATTGTTATGTATATAAACATATATCATATATGGATTTGAGGAGAAAGGCCACACACTGTTGGCCGAATGAATTGTGCCTTTCGAAACCATGATTTGATGGTTCTCTGCACATGAATCTTTTTTTTTAATTACATATATACTTGATGGATTTGGTTTGGCCATCAACGTGAATCTTCAATATTTTATATATTATTATTATATGTAATTGTTGTTTTGGATCAAGAATGGATCCAAATTTAGGCTTTTGGCTTCTTACGTTTTTTTTTTAAATCCTGTGCGTAAATGGTTACGTGAATTATATATATTTGATATATATTTGGTTCATTGGTTTATCAATATATATTCTGTTTTCTCACACACTTATGAGTGAGACCCTAAACCCGGGCCTTAGTGCAACTTGAGATAGGGAAGAGGTTGAGTAGTGGTAGCTTTCTGGATGTACATCCTGTTTGGTTATCACGAAGGCCTAACTTAGAGTGATTCATTTCGAGGGTATTGTCACTTCTAATAGTTTACCTATGGTTGTGTGTAATATTTCGAAATGAGCCCAAACTCTAAGGACCAAAGTTAGAACTATAGAACCAACTATTTGGAAACTTCATGTATTAGAAAAATCCTTTTTTTTTAAAGGTTCTTTTCACACTAAACATTAAGGTTTCCATGTTTTTAGTGTGAATATGACAAATTCGGGACCCCCCATTTTAATAAAATTGTCTGGTAATTTTGGTTGAGTTGGTTGAAACAACACGTTGCCAAAGTAACCTCTGTTGCGTAAATTTAATTCAATTGGATTTACAAAAGATGTAGTATGAAATTATTTATGCGATTTGTTGTCGGCCCGAAGGAAGGCACAACTTGGCCGGATAATTACATACATGTGATGGTAAATATGTGGTAATTATAAAGTATTTTCCATGTGGATAATGGAATGCCCGAAGGTGACCATTATTTGACAGGATTTATCACCAATATTTGATCATTACGTTGAGAGTACCCCTAGCAGTTAATTCTTACAATCCGAAGATTGGGAATTGATGGTGCGCTTGGTATCTTGTTTGGGTCTTCAATTTGCCAATTTGGATTTTGAGTGAGTCAATTAAAGCATGAAGTCGCCAAGGTGACCTCTCTAGTGGAAATCACTCAAAAGAAATATTAAAGATTATGTGAGTGTACATCCATGCGGATATTAATTGGCCCAAAGGAAGGTTAATATTTGGCAGGGTTGCATTCACACCTGTGATGGTAAACACATAGTGATTATAAAGATCCTTTTCATATGAATAACAGAGTATCCAAAAATAGCTGTTGTTTGACAGAAATTATCATCAGTGTTTGATCATTACAACAAAATGCCACTGGCAATTAATGTTATTGTCCAAAGACCTAATATTAATGGTGCACTGGGTATTTTGGTGAGTACCTTTAAGGTACTTATGTTCTTTTTAAGCTAATATTGCTTATGTATCTGCAGATTTAATTCAATTTTGATTCTCAAAAGTTCTGACTAATTTTTGGGATTGAAAGGAGAACATTAATATTGTTCTTGGATCTTGACCTTGCATAAGGATGGAGAAAACCACCTTCTCTCACAATCCAGTTCTCTGAAGAGAGGATCAAGTATAGGAAGTGGGACCGCTCCCATTGCATGGGTCTTTTGATCATAAAGGTCGATATTCCAGAAACCTTTAGGGGTATTATTTTGGATGGCATAATTAATGCCAGAGATTTCCTTGCTAAAATTAAAAGTGCTTTCTGAAAGCAATAAAGATGAAAACAAGCACTCATTGGAGAGCTAGAATTTCATTAAGTATAAAGACAAAGGAAATGTAAGGAGCACATTATCGGAATGTCCAATCTTGCTCATAAACTTAAGGCGCTAAAACGTGGGTTGTTTAACGACTTGCCCATGCATTTAGCATTTAGTATTCCTTCATGCACAATTCGGTCAGTTTAAGTCAGCTTATAGCTGTTATAAAGAGAAATGATATCTGAATGGATTCATTTCATAAGGTGTGCAAGAAAGGAAACAATGAAGCAAGAGACGACAAATAATGCTCATTTGACAAATACCTCTAAGGATAAGAGCTAACAAAAGAAAACTAAGGATAAAACTGCTAAAGGCCCGTCTCAAAAGAAATATTTAGGGTCACAATTATTTCTTTTATAAGGACATCGGGTATCTAAAGAAGAAATATCCCAAATATCATGTTTGGCATGCCTATAAAGGATTGTCTGAACTGATAAAGGCCAAGTGATGCTGAAAGATGCATCTATATTGGATTTGACCAAGTCAGTAAAGGATAAGGCTGTTGACATTTCAGATTGTTGTTACTGGCTAATATTTGAAATTAAAAGACATTTTGGTTTAGTCATCATTTAGAGGAAATTTGGCTTTGGTTTCTCATTGAACAAATCAAGATTATTTTGTTCATTTAGAAACGATGGATTCAATTTGTCTTTTAAATTCAAATATTGTAGGAACCGGTTAAGCTATGGGCTGGACAAACTATAATTGCTTGGTATTGAGACCTCTTGTGACAAAACATAAAGTGAGGAATCGTACGACACTAAGCGTAAAGTTGATAGTAAAATTAAGGAGCACTATGACACAAACATTTAGGGCACATCTCTACGAATAGAGTTGAGCAACTTGTATGAGGGAATCCTAGATTCCATTGGCCTTATACATTTTATTGTTTGTATTAAATGCATTAAAAGTTAAATATATCAGAACATGGCTATCAAGAATGCAGTTAAGTCCAAGTAAGGACGCTTAAAGGTATGGTAAGAAGTATGATTAATCATTCTACCTTACCAGAGTCACTACGAGAGTAACAGTAAAGATTGCAGCTTAAATGCTTGACAGAGTACCAACTAAAGTTACCGCTCAATCACTTTTATGAGTCTTGCAAAGGAGATTGGAGCCCCCCCCCCCCAAATAGTGAACGACAACCTTATTGATACTCTGAAAGGTCAAAGGGATAAATGAATTTGATAATCCCAAATTAAAGAAACCTTGAGACAGGAACTGACTAGTTCTTTGAGTATATTGAGTTTGGGGGGAGATAAGATTAGAGACAATATCTTTGAGGAAGAATTGGTTCTAATCCCTGAACCAATTCATACAGTTGCTATTGGTGTAGCAAATTTGGATCCTTGTGAGGATATTGTTGTTATTCTTCTCATTCAAGATAAGGAAATTATTCTTGAAGGTCAAACTCAACACCCTCAAGAACTAGAGCATCAAGAGCCGATGCCTTTTGCCATGATCCACTAAAGAAATAGTGAATACTACTTTGGATAATTATATAGTATTTATCTAGGAACATAAGGTAAATGGTATAATGGAAGAAGATTCTATCAACTCCCATCAAACCATATGACGTTTCTATTTGGAAAAGTGGATTGAAGGTATGAGTACAAGCTCAAGCTAGACAATAAGGTCTGAAAATTTTCCTGTTACTTGAAGGTGTCCAAAGGGTAATATGGAGAGTTATAAAGTTTTGTCTAGTGGCAAAAGGCTATACTCAAAAGAAATGATTGCTTGTAAAGAGACATTCTCTTCAGTATCATTGAATGACTCTTTTAAGGACAATCATGGCTCACGTTACTTATTATAATTTGGAGCTTCACGAGATGGATGTCAAGACGGTGTTTCTCAATGGAAACATTGATGAAACAAATGTATATAATGCAAACCGGGAAACTTTGTGTCGAAAGACACCGAGAAGATGGTTTGAAAATTGACGGAATCTATCTATGGGCTAAAGAAGATGTCTCGTTAGTGATACCACAAGTCCCATCAAGAGATTGTCTCATTTGGTTTCGAGATGAATATCGAGGACAATTGTGGGTATTACAAGTTCAGTGGGAGTAAGTTCATTTTTCTGGTATTATATATTGATATTATGCTAGCCAAGAACGATATAGGCTTATAGCGCGAAACCAAGAAATTTCTAACAAAGAATTTTGTGGTGAAAGATCTTGGGGACGCTTCTTTTGTCTTAGGAATTCGATACTTAGAGATCATTCTCGAGGTATTTTTGGGTTATCACAAAAGAGCTATATCGATATAGTTTTGGATAAGTTCGACATGAAAGATAGTAAACCAGGAGATACCTCGGTCACTAAGAGAGACATTTTAGTCTCAATTAAATGCCCCTATGAAAATCTGGAAATTTAGGAAATGTATAAGATTCCCTATGCTTCGGCTGTGGGAAGTCTAATGTATGCTCAATTTTGTGCGCATCCGGAAATAGCGTACATAGTAGGATTATTAAGCAGATACTTGAACAATTCAAGGATTATTGGAAAAGCAACCATAAGGAATGTGAGATACTTAAAGAGAACAAAAGGGCATATGCTCACATATCGGAGATCTAATAGTTTAGAGATCATAATGAATTATGACTCCGATTTTACAGGATGCCAAGATAGTAGGCATCCGACTACGGGATATGACTAGAGTAATTTTTTTGTCACTTGGTTGCATTTAGTAAAAGGTATTGAAATACCACTCAAGTTAGGTTGTGACAAAGAAGTCAAGTCATATTGTACTTCAACAACAACATGGATTCTACAAAGTTGAAGTTCATTGACATCAAGTATCTTGTAGTTAAGAAAAGAGTTCAGGAAAAATAGTTTTCTATGGAGCACATAGGGACAAATTCTATGCTAGCAGATCCACTAATCAAAGGCTTGACACCTAAGGTTTTTCACGAGCATGTTGCTCATATGGGTGTTGTCACAGAAGATGCCTTGGTTTAGTGGGAGTCTCTATTTGTGTTTTATGTTTGAGATACAAATCTTTTGTTATTTCGGATTTTCTGCAGAAATAAAGTTATGTTTATGAGTTCATTATGAACTTGTTTGTATCTTGTTGTGTCTAAAATTTATTTACACTTTAAGGACTTTGGTTTGCAAAATTGATCTCACTAAAGACTTAAGTTGGACCAGTTGGAAATAGGCATGATTCAGAGATCACATTGTATGAAATTTCCATGCCACTCATCCATATCGATCTATGTCATCAAGTGCATTGATGTGGTGGTCGTCGGGGTTTAGTCACAATAGACGTTAGTGACGACAGTCGCGGTGGTCCCATTGTTGATGTATGAGGTGGACCAGATTGTAAAGGGGAAATTTAAAGATAAATAGCATTCGGATGCGCGCCTAAAGAATTCTGACATAATTATTACGATATATTGCCCAAGTGGGAGATTGTTGGAATATTCTGTATTTAATTATATTCCAATGTCATAATGTGGGCAGATATCGTCAATTAATTATATTAGCTATTTATCAATTAGGAGCCTTAATTGATATGTGATCAAATTAAGTGATAAGGCTAATTAAATTTCTGATTTGATAATAAATTAGTTAATTGATATAGGCTAAATATGATTGGATGTCATTGATGGCCCATTTCGGAATAATGGGAACCCTAATTGGCCATCACCCTATATATAGGCTATGGTCCCCAATACACCGGACAATATATATTGCATACCGCCTCTTCTCCCCATCTGAAGAGCGACTAAGGCATAAGGAGTCCCGGTTGAGGAAGAACCACAAGCCAACGGGTGTTCATTACCCGTCTCTCTTTTCTCTTCCCCCTCTCTGCGTTTCAGGATTACTACCATCCGTTCGTGAAGGTTGGTGATCAAGTTCATCCTCTGAAGAACGCTTGAGGTTAGGAACATACAATGGATTCAGATATTCCTATATCTTTGATAAATCAACATGTTGTAGATCCTAAAGGTATCAAGTTTTAAGTTGTTCTTGATAATAAAGATGCATGCTATATATGATTATTATGTTTCCGCAATAATATTTATGATAGCATGCCTTGTAGATGATTATTGTGTTTAAATCTATCAACATCCTCACACTTTTTATTAAATAAATTATTAGTTAAATTATCTTGATTTAAATAACATGAATATAGTAATGATAAATTATATTATAACATGTTTACAAAAAAATTACTTTTTCATTTAAAGATGTTTATCGAAAATGTTTTTATTGTTCCTTATTGTAATTTTATAAGAATAAAAAACATTTTTTCAATAGGGTTAATATATGTTTTTTATCCTCGTAAAATGAACGAATTTTGGTTTTGATCCCTATAAAAAAATTCTTTGGTTTTTGTCCCTCTAAAATCTAAAATTACCATTTGGTCCCTAGTATCATGATCCATTAACTACTTATGTGTCTAACAGAAGGTCATATATATGGTCATGCCAAGTGATATTCAATGACTTCTGTGGTGTTATGTTAGCATATGATTCTCCTAAACTTGTCCTTGAACCCTAAAATGAATCATATTTACCTATCATAAAATGAATATTAGGAACAAAAAACGGTGATATTAAATTTTAGAGGGATGAAAATCAAAGAAAAATAATTTATAGGGATTAAAACCAAAATTTATTCATTTTATAGGGACCAAAATTAGTAATTTCATATTTTTGAGAGGGATGAAAATCAAAGAAATTTTTTTTACAGGGACCAAAATCAAAATTCGCTTATTTTCTAGAGAATAAAAATATATTTAACCCTTTTCAATATAGCACTAAAACAGCTTAAAACCACTTTAAATATAAAATTAATATTCAGGCTCGTAGGCAAGTATAAAATAATTTCTAATTTTATATAAATCACTTATACTACAAATATTTGTGAAGAATATTTTTTTAAGTTTAAACAAATCAACCCTGAATTATTTATCACTTTGATTCGGGTATATGTTGTTGATATTGATAACGACAAAACCACATTCTTGACATGGATGCAAGAGTAGTCATCATATACTGAAAACCGTGAGTATTCTTGAATTAGATTACACCCATTTCGTCGAGATTAACTAATATAATATATCCAGTCAAAAAAAAAAACCTAATATAATATAAATATAATAAAATTGTGATTAGCAGAAGTGCTTGTATGACTTGGAGATTCTATCTTCAATAGGATCTCAGATTGATAACTCCAAGGAGAACTACATGCCATACTATAAAATATCACCAATAATATCGACAATCTTATTTTTGTCTAAACAATGCAACACTTTATTGTGTTTATACATAAAAAAAAGGTATAAACGACAAGCCTCTTCAGCTTTGGATTAGGTGGAATGGATGTTTACAGTCATTTGAAATAACTTTCCGTGATTTAATTATAAAATTTTACAATAATTAGAGAGAATTTAGTTGAAGACTTCGTATAATATGTGTGTGTATGCTGGGACAGATCTACAACTAACGGATGAGGGCAATTGCTCCCATCG
This sequence comes from Ammopiptanthus mongolicus, assembly GCA_039655645.1. Lineage (NCBI taxonomy): Eukaryota > Viridiplantae > Streptophyta > Magnoliopsida > Fabales > Fabaceae > Ammopiptanthus > Ammopiptanthus mongolicus. The sequence goes on along the minus strand of CM077351.1, from coordinate 16,746,645 downwards.
GACAAAAGAAATTTAAATTATAATATTTAATAATTTTGATTTTGTTTTCATAAAAAATATATCTAATTATTATCTAATTTTTTATAAGAACGAAAATTATTTTTATAATTTATCATATTTTAATTAATAAATTGTTTCTCATTTCTCACATATTGATGGATGTTTCACATTAAAAATAGATCATATCATATTTTGTCTATATAATATCAATTTCTTTATCATTTATATATATTTATAATATTTTTCTTTAATAAAAATAAAAATATTTATAGATTATTTTTTGTCCTCACTAATGAAAATTTCTAAATCCATCCCCATTTGTAAGAATTATATTACTCAATTAAAAATATACAAAGGCACCGAATATATTAGTGCTCTTAACACCGAACACATTAGTTATTGAAAAAGATCAATATGACTAACATTCAGAATTGCTTACAGATGGCGATGGAATTTCATGGTTGTCATAAGCTTCATTAGTCCAAATAAAGAGTATATCGAAAAGTTGACTTTGAAAATAAAAGTTGTTTCGAGTTTTTTTAGGTAGAAAAAAAAGTGGTTTAATTGGTTGTTTTAAGTTTATTATAGTGTTTGGAAAAGTTTATTATAGTTCTTTTTGAAAAGAAAAAGTTTAGATTTAATGTAATATGTTGGACAAACTTTATTAAAATAGGTTAAATGATCATTGGTCCTTCATTCTTATCGAAAGTTTCACCTTCATCTCATAAGTTTAAAAAGTTTTAGCTTGATAATCCCTTATTATGTCTTTATTATAACAAGTGGTCATTTTCGTAAGATTTATATCGGATTCCATTAAATCTTATCGGATACCGGAAGAGCCTCTCTCTTCCCTCCCTATCTCTCTTCCTCTCTCTTCTCTCTCTCTCACCTGCACTTGTTGGAGTCGTTGGCTAATTGGTGTGAGTGGCTAATTGGACAATACTTGGTAATTTCTCCTATCATTATCAATTCACTAAGAACGGAATAACCCTATTTGTTTAGAAACATGAACTCTAGACCTATGATTAAAGTTCCACATACAATGAAATTTGAATATCGTAACCCGAATACACAATTAGTTAGAGAGAACACAACAAATAAATAGATACTGATGGTAGACAAACTAGGAGTTGATACAAAGGCAAACGCTGATGACGATGAGAGCGATGACGATGAAAACGCGAAGGAGGTGGGTGCGTTCGTCGAGAAGGATGGCGAAGAAGAAGATGGCAATGATGGTGGTGTTGTTGTTGACAGGGACTACGAGCGAGGGAGAGAGGGGCATGGAAGAGGATAGCAAGGAAGATGGTGGAGGCGTAGAGGTTGATGAGGAAGGGGATTGAGTATTGTCCGACGAAGAAGAGCTTCACCCATGTTGGAATTTTAGGAGGAGATTAAAGGCTAGAAGAGTGAAATAGTTGACATAGTATAATTTTATTAGATATGAGAAAGAAGAATGCTAACAAGTACCTTTATGAAAAAATGATATATTTTCTATTCTGAAAAGTGATATGTTTAGTATTTCCATAATAACTTACTTTTTATTAAATCCTTAATCAATACCATATTCGTTAGTATGATCTTATAAGAAATAGTAATACAAATACAAAGACTTAAGCAACTATTACACTACCATTTGTGCTGCAGCTGCACTTAAGCAATATGACCAATTGGCTATTTATAGCCTACATTCCACCGCCTAACAGAGGCGGTTATTGGGCGGTGGCGAAGGCTAGGGTGGGAGACTTAGACATGTCTCCCACCATGAGAAAGTCCATTTATGTAAGTTTATTATTATTTTAAAATCCCTAAATTTTTTCAAATTTAAAAAATTACCCCATATCTCTCTCAGTCCACCACCTCTCACCACCGACCCCACCATCATCGACCCCCACCCTTCTCCTTCACCACCATCACCTTCCTCCAATCTCTTTGATACAAGCACAACCCAAATGACAGAGGAACCAGCAAACCAGAAAATCAAAATGCGAGATGGAGAGGAGATTTAGAAGCAGAGACACGAAGCATCAACCAAGCCACCAAGGGGTGCTGAGCGCAGAGGAGGAGGAAGGCGTGGCTGGCGGTGGCGGGTTCTGGGACACGCGGGTAAGGAGCTTGATCTGGTTTCTGAGCAAGACAAAGCTGCTATGGTGGCTTGGATCTGCAGATGACAGTTGGCGGCGGAGGAGCTCGCGAGATCTGGGTGGCGGAGCACGACGAAGCCATTTTGCGATGTTGCCGAGGATGGGGAGGACCTGGGCCTGCAACAAGATAGAGTGCATCAGTGGCTGGGTTTGATGGCGGCGCGACGTGCAGAGGAGATCATGAACAGTGTGTGACGGTGCATTTTGAATCCTAAAGAACGATTGATGGTGTGACATTGGGCTATTGGTTCTGTGTTGATGGTTAGGAGGCTGTGCAAGGAGGCAAAACTGCAACATCGTGGCTGTGCAAGGAGGCCTCGTCGGAGATGTTGAGGTTGGCGGTGCGACGGTTCTTGCGATCCTTGGCCTCGCCGGAGATGTTGAAGTTGACAAATGATTTGGTGGTGGGGTCATTTTTATAAATTAAAAAAATAAAATGACTGAAAACAGTAATTTTTTTGCACAAATACCCTTGCTCATGGTGGGAGACATGTCTAAGTCTCCCACCCTAGCCTTTGCTGCGGTTATTGATTCTATAGATGTTTCATGATTTTCCTATTGAATAAATATAATAATAACTTATATCGCCAATTAGCTAGAACATACTAGGACATAGGCACATCACTTTTGCGTCTAGAATTATAGTGGGAGTAAATACTCAATTTGGTCCCTGAAATTGTAGGGTCGTATCAACTTAGTCTCCCACATTATCAATATTCCAAAATGATCCCTGGAATTGCAGAAAGTTAATCAGATTCGTCCTTCCGTTGGTATTTGCATGGACTATAATGACATTAAGTTAGTAATGTCAGGGATGCATTTGAAACTAAGTTAATAATGTCAGGGATTCATTTGCTACATTTTGCAATTCCAAGGATCACTTTGGAATATTGATAATGTGAAGGACTAAGTTGATACGACCCTACAATTTCAGGGACTAAATTGGGTAATTACTCATTATGGTGGACTTCACAACAACATGTGCAGCACTTTTAACACTCCTTGTTGATGCACATTTTTGCAACTCTTTTTCAAAATTGAGTCCTCCTGTATTGGCGCTTAGTGGTCCTTGTCGACATGTTAAGGACTTCTGACAAAGACCTTTTTTGTTCGTGTAGTTGTATGTGAGTCTCCTTATCGGTCTTATTGAAGACTTGTTTTTTATAAGCAAAAAAGTAGATTAAAGAGAGTACGAGGGGTAACTCTAACCCAAATACAACCATGATCAAAATAAAAAGAAAATATAATAAAAAAGTAGTATACAAAGGCATCACAAGGCTCTATTGATGGAGACATGACGAAAGTGATGGCCATAATGGAACTCCACCGAGAGACGAAGACAACAAGGGCAAGAAGAGACTCAGACCGATAATTGCATATTCGAAAATTAACATTACCTGTAAAATCGGCTATAACAAGTCATCTTAGTGCTACATAGTAGGGGTGTAAGACACGAACCAATAACCCGCTGGACCCAAAAATCTAAACCGAACCAATTAAATGGGTTCAGATTTTGGAGTTCGGACCGAACCGAACCAAATCAAACCCGATGGTGATTGGTTCGATTCTCGGGTTCAAGTATTCTGGAACCGAACCAATTACTATATTTTAATATTTATATATTTTTTAATATTTAATATTTATTACATTTAATATTAATATATATTTTAATAGTTTCTTATTTTAATATTTGTTATATTTTATTTTTTATATATATTTTAATATTTTATTTATATATATTTTATATTTATATATTTAATACTTATATATATTTTAATATTTAATACTTTTGGGTTCGAACCGATCTAAACCGAACCGGCCCATTCTTGAATGGTTTGGTTTGGGTTCTATAGGAAAACTTAAAACTGAACCAAACCGAATCAACTATTTTTAATTGATTCGAATTTTTCCTCACCTAAAATCGAACGAAACCGACCCGTTACATCCCTACCACGGAGAAAGATGCTTCATCCTAGACAACAGTTCACCAACTATAAAACCCCACACTTCTCTTGAATCCCAAAATCCTTGCTCACACACCCACCCAATAGCATAACAGTGTTACATTATTATTTTTATAAACCAAAATAAAATAAAATAAAATAAACTATTAATCCACAAAACCCTAGCTGAACCCTCCTCTCCGGTAACCACAAAAATGGACTTCACTCCGCCGCCAATCGAGGACGGTTTCACGGCGGAGAAGCTCTTCAACCAAGGTTTCTCCTACACCTACGATGACGTCATCTTCCTACCTCATTACATCGACTTCCCCGCCGACGCCGTGGACCTCTCCACCCACCTCTCTCGCAACATCCTTCTCTCCACCCCCTTCGTCGCCTCCCCAATGGACACCGTCTCCGAATCCTCCATGGCCGCCGCCATGGCCTCTCTCGGCGGCATCGCCATCATCCACTCCAACACAACCCCTTCCAACCAGGCCGCCCTCATCCGCGGCGCTAAGTCCCGTCGCGTTCCCATCCTCCACGATCCCGTCTTCCTCCCTCCCTCCGCAACCATCGACTCCACCGACGACTTCGGCGACTCGCCTTTCATCATGGTCACCGAGTCCGGCAACGCCAAGTCTAAACTCTTGGGTTACGTCTCGAGGGCTAACTGGATTGAAAGGAATCAAAGCGGTAAGGGCTTTAGTACGGTTGGCGATTACATGGTTGAATCTCCGGTGACCGTGCCGTGGAGCTCTGATTTGGGGGAAATTGATAGGGTTTTGGAGGAGAAGAAGGTGGATTCTGTGGGTTTGATGAGGGATGATGGTGAGGTAGTGGATTTGGTGACAATGGAGGATGTGGAGAGGCTTAAAGGGTATCCTAGGTTTCTGGCGAAGGGATCGGTCGGGGCGAATGGGGAGTGGATGGTGGGGGCGGCGATCGGGACGAGGGAGCAAGATAAGGAGAGGTTGGAGCATTTGGTGAAGGCTGGAGTGAATGTTGTGGTGCTTGATAGCTCTCAGGGGAACTCTGTTTACCAATTGGAGATGATCAAGTATGTTAAGAAGGTGTACCCTGAGATAGATGTGATTGGTGGGAATGTGGTAACTATGTACCAGGCTGAGAATTTGATTCAGGCTGGTGTTGATGGGTTGAGGGTTGGTATGGGGTCTGGGTCTATATGCACTACACAAGAGGTCTGTGCAGTTGGACGTGGTCAGGTATATGATTTTTCACTTTATAGGGTCTCGCTCTTGGTGATTTCTTGAATCATTGTTACCTGTGTTAATAATGCTGATGCCTTGAAATTTGAATTTTTTTTTTTGTTGCATCTGGTTTTGGATTGTGATGAGTTTTTCCTGATAAATCCATTAGGTTTGATTAGGCTTGATTAAGTTTTAGTTAGAGCTCAATGGCCAATGAGGGTTGGCCACTCAACGGGTTCGATTTTGAATAGCCTTGACAGAAAAGCTTTGGATTTAGGATTAGACTCCTCTATAGTGAGCTTGAGTTTAATGTGAACAAGTAAAGGTGTATCCATCCTTGATTAGTTACAGTGCATTGAGATCTTAACCCATTTTAGTTAATCAAGGTTAGATACATCCTTACTTTTTCATTTTACACCCAGGCTCACTTTAGAGGAGCTTTACCCTTGGATTTAATTGTTGCCAATGGTTCTTCATTGGCTGGTCATATGTAAGTACCAAGGTAAGCTCTCGCTAAAGCTTATGGCGTGCCCTGGCCTTGGAATTGGGTAACCTCCCCTTCTCCTACGCGTTTTAGAATTTAAAAAGTCAGGCTCAGAGCTCAATGGCACTTGAATCCCTCAAATTTTAACTGTTAGTTACATTTGGATTTAGATTGACGAGTTTCTTGTTTAATGTGTGTTTTTTGAGTAGCTTAAGTGGGTATAGACTTTTAGTATTGCATTTAAGTGTTGTGGAATTTCAGCTCTGCCTCCCACCCATGTTCTGGCTAATAAATTCCAGCTTGTGTTCATTTCTTAATATTGACTTTATGCTTTTCAGGCAACTGCTGTTTATAAGGTCTCATCCATTGCTTATAAAAGTGGTGTTCCTGTGATTGCTGATGGTGGCATCTCAAACTCTGGTCATATTGTTAAGGCTTTGTCATTGGGAGCATCTACTGTTATGATGGGAAGCTTCTTAGCCGGTAGCACTGAGGCTCCTGGGGCTTATGAATATCAGGTATGAAAGCCTGTTGGAATCTTGTGATTGCCTCTTTGTGCATTTAAAAGTTTATGCCTTTGTATGTTATCACTTATCAGCACATATGGAGTAAAGTGTCGTAAAGAAAATCTTTTTAGAAATATAGAACAGGGAAGGCTGTGCAGTGCCTGTGGTTAAAAGCAAGTTAGTGTGATCAAAAGTGAAAGCTTTATTGGTTAGAAATAGATGGCGAATGGGAAGAGGATTAAAACTTTATGCTAAGGTGAAAAAGAAATATAATTTAATGGATCAAGATCCTCTCCTGTTGTGGGAAAACAGGAGGGCCCTCTTCAACAAATCCCAACCTTAGATTTAAGTTAAAGCTAATAATCTTATCTCATATGTTTGATATAGATGTAAGTTTAAGATTCAATCTTGTTTTCTAACAACAGGAGAGGATCCTAATTCATAATTTAATATTTAGTGTGAATATTGATGTAGTGGGAGCGTAATTGGGAAACAACTCTACTATGATTATTTATGGTACTATGTTGTTATTTGACAGAAGTCTTCTGGTGTACTAGAAGTAAAAATATTGTGTTGCTTTTATTATTAGATATTAAATTTGGCCATTGTAACTAATAGCTGACCATTTTACATGTTGTAAGCATGACACATTACACAAAATAAAAGCTTCTGATATTCTTTTACGATGCTTCTAGGAACAATATGCTAGTTTTTACAATTCTGAATGTGCTTGTATTTCTCTTTTTGTTTCCTTTTTTCCGTCCTTTATTTTCACTATTTTGTTGATGCCGCTTCCTTTGGCTGATGATTTATACATGGTTAAGCAAGAATGAATAGGGTAATTCATAACTACTTTTTCTGCTCCAGAATGGTCAACGTGTTAAAAAGTATAGAGGAATGGGTTCTCTAGAAGCTATGACTAAAGGGAGTGATGCAAGGTACTTGGGTGATACAGCAAAGCTAAAAATTGCTCAGGGAGTTGTTGGAGCCGTTAAAGACAAGGGTTCTGTCTTGAAGTTCATACCATACACCGTGCAAGCAGTCAAACAAGGGTTTCAAGACATCGGAGCCTCCTCTTTGCAGTCTGCTCACGACCTTTTAAGATCCAGGGTGTTAAGGCTAGAGGTATGGTGCACCAGCGCTTCTAACTATTTACAGCTTGCTCTGGTTATTAGCATTAGCTGCATCATTTCCACAACCAAAATAGTTGATGCTGTTTGTTGACTGACTGCCCAATCTCCTATTTAACTCACCTATTTTGTTTTATTCACTAGTTTTCTCTTTTCATGAGTGTGACCCATGGAAAAGGTAGGAAACTGTATTTCTCTAAAAAGAATACCTTTGTATTGTTTGTCATTCCATTCTCAAACCAAGAAAACAAGAAAAGGGGTAAAAAATTACAGGAATTTATTAGGACAGATTTAGTATTAGTTTTCTTTCTGCTGGAAGGATCTATCCAATGGAAGTCAGGACTCAAAAATAGATCTATGTCATTGGTCCTAAAAGCATCTTGAAATGAAAAACAAAAGAGGTAAAAGCATTGTTGGTTTTGCAAAAAATTTAAATCACCTGAATTGATTCCATTGATAAAAAGGCATCATGTTTTCTGGGTTGTCCAAGTGGACTCTCGTATTTATATGAATCTGCAATTTGCTGTATTCAAAACGTTGGCATGTAATGATCAAATGATGTCATAATCTTTCAAGGACCAAATTCATGTTCTAAAAATCTTTCCTTGACCAGGGGGGGGGGGGGGGTGTACTCAACTACGTTGTTCTTAATATTTGGTTTGCTTTACCCAGGTCCGGACTGGAGCATCACAGGTTGAAGGTGGAGTTCATGGGCTGATTTCTTATGAAAAGAAATACTATTGACGTATGAAACCATCCAAAATGATAATTAAGCTGTGGTAGAAACTATGGTTGCAGTTAAGTGTAAAAGATGGGCACAACTATTATTGGTGCAGTCTCAACTTGCTGTCACTGATGTTCAGGGGAGTTGAAGTTTATATGAATAGGACATTGTCAAAAAACAATCCCTGAGGTTCCAAAGGAAGGCACCTCCATGTTTTCGTGGGATTAATTTGGGGTGTTATTTTTAAGTTTTGTCCTTCAGACTTTGATTCTGTCAAACTTGTCCTAGACTTTCTTAAATTTGTTTCCATAATTTTCTTATTAAGTTAATGTTATTGTTAGCGTTTATGCTGCTAAAACGTCTGGTAGGGAACGAGATATTGGGCTGTGTATATGCCAGCAGAAAGAGTTGGGATAAAATTGATGATTGGATGACAAAATTGATCTTTCATATTCAGTTATGATATCTTTTGATGAGAAGGAGCGAGAAGCAAGTGGAAAGTGGCGCAAACCTGTGAATACTGAAGCTGTTGGGAGTGAAATAAAGAATCAAGAAAAAGTAATGTTTTGTAGGAAGACTAAAAATTACACTTAGGGTGTGTTAGGGAAAGTTGGAAAAAAAAGATTATGCTGATAATCGATTTATGAATAATCGATTATTGTGATAATCGATTATAATCAGAATCTATTTTTGTTTGGGTCTGTTTGCTGAAAAGCGATTTCAACATAATCTTTTTCGTTTGGATGGTCTAAAAAAATCGTTTTTTACATAGTAAATTAAGAAAAAGGGTATGAAGTTATTTGTATAATTTAATAATATTTATTTGGAAGTTAGTTTTGTAGGGGTAAATAGGGAAGAGAGTTTTGAGAATAAGAAATAATCAAATCATAACAATCTTAAGCTAAAATAAATTAGATGACATAAAATAGATTTTTTTTCCCAAAAAAAGCTTTTTTATGAATTTAAGCTAATTGTCAAACATGATAGATTATGTGTGAAACAGCTTTTTAACCAAAAAACAGCTAAAATGGAAAAAATCCAACATTCCCAAGCAAGCACTTAATGTTAGATTTATTGTACCACTTCATGAAACATTGTCTTTTTAATTTTTTAGGGTATTAGTTTGCATTTTCCATAAAAAAAATTATTTGGCACATGTGAGAAATACTCCGTACTGCACATGTGAAAATGTGGCACCTTGAAGTACCAAAGTTACTATAAAAGTCTGAAGTGGATAATGAAGGAAATTGTTTAACGTTATGTTTGGTTCAAAAGGGATGAGGGAAAAGGAGGAATTTTAATGGGAATGGTGACAGGATGGATACGAGTAGTACTTCCCCATCCTTCACGGGTGAAAAGCATATCCATATCTGCATCTTATTCGTGTGGGTATCCGTTGGGTGGGTATTTAGTAGGTTTCGTGGATATCTATCGATTTATGGATATTCGCAAATATTTGTTACAGAATAAATATGCTCTACTTCTTTTAAACTTACTTGAAAATCCTAGGTTTGTCAACTAATTTGAATAAATAGACTAAAAGTCATTCATTCAAAACATCAAAATCCTAGTTTTACCTTACTTTCTCAACATGGAAAAACAATTCATACAACAATGCAACAATAAAAACCATCCGGCATTTAAAAACCATGGTCCATACAATGTATACTGGTAATACAAAAAAGAAAAAAGATGAAGTCATGATCCGTAAACACAAAAAACGTATATTGGCAAAACACAAAAAATATAAAAATTACAAAAAAACAATGAGATGAAGAATGCGAGATAAATCCCTCACTATTGGTATAGTGTTACACCAAAAAAAAAAAAAGAAGCAGTTGTGACCAGTAAACACAAAAAACATGATTAATCCAGAAAAATAGGTCAAACCAAACACACCTTAATCTCAAATCAAGTATATTACAAATACAGAACAAATTCAGGAACATAAATGATCTGCAAAAGAACAAACTAAGGAACATGAAGTAAATAACTATTCTCCCCTGCGAGCCCTTCGGCTCTGTTAGGGTTTCCCCCATGCACCGTCATGGTCTCATCCCCTCCCTTTGTGGAGGCTTGCTCCCCCATCTATGGGGGCTTGCTGGTTGGAGCTCAGCCAACCTTCCCACCCGTTGTGAAATCCCCTTCGCTCTCCCATGTCAGCAACCATCCCCGTCGCTGCTCCTCCACCTCGTCTTTCCGATGCCAACCACCGCGGGTCCCTTTCCACCCGTCACCGGAGTCCACTGCCACCTCCGAAACTCAGCTCCTCCACCTCGGCTCCACCTCACCCATGTCAAGCCACCAATCATGGATCTGGTTTTCAACCCACCTCCACCAACCCCACGGCTAGGTCTCTGTCTCCTAGTGGAGACTAGCTCACTCTCTGGTGACCTATTTCCCACCGCTCCCCCACTCACTCAAGATCCCATAAAGAGGTCTCTTTTTACCGTCTCGTTCCCTTCACCGACGATGCGCCCACCACCCGAGCCATCGCCACATGACAGATTAAGCTCTCTGTTGGAAACAGATGGTCACACATGCCCTAAGAACTCCGTTTGTCAGCAAGCTGAGGCTACTCCCCCTCCTCCTGAACAGGTCGTCTTTCGGCCTCCGCCGAAACCACCCGATATAGGGGTAAAGAAGAATGCTCTTGAGATGTTTGAGAAAAAGCCCATGATTTCAGCATTTTGGAACACCGTAGAGGGTGTAGATTCTATTGTGGCTGACTCTAATTTTAGTATCCTCTCCACACTTCAATTGGCTTCTGATCAAAGGGTTAAGTTGCACAATTTCGAGACCACCTATAGTCGAATTGTGCCTGAAGAAGCCAAAGAAATGATCCGTAACTGGATAAGCGTTAAGACTGTGGCATCTCATCTATTCCTTGTTTTTAACCGAGTGAGGAAGAAATTGTTAGGTTGGATGTTAGGATATAGATTTTGGCTTGATGCCCCTTTGCTTTCTGCACAATCTGTGTGTAACATTGTTGTTAAGTTGGTAGGCTTAACTTTTAGAGTTAGATCCTTAACTTGGATGGGGAATGCCCCTTCACTGCTTGATCAATCTGTTTGTAATGTTCCTTGTTTTAGCAATTGAATGAAGCGCTTTTACCGTAAAAAAGAAAAAGGAACATCAAGAAAATTAGGCTAATCAATAAATCAATGAAGAGAATGATGAATATGTATACCAATTTGAAATCTTGAAATCTGGGTAGCCTTCTTTGTGCTTAAAACCAAAATTGCCCCAAAACTAAAATAGAGAGATCCAAGAAAATCAAGTTATAGAAGCAAGGAGACAAGAAATTGAAAAATATTTCCTAATTTCCGAACCCCCAGTTACAAAATTAGAAATCCTAAACAAAAAGGAAAAAAAAAAATTGGAATCCCCTCCTATTTTTCAGAAATACGACATACATGAATGACGGAAGAGATAGGAAATTTCTACCTTTTTTTTTGTAACTCCTTCTTCATTTTCGGACCTTATATTTATAGAGGAATAAGGGAGGAGGGAAGAGAGAAGAGGGCTTACCGGTGGTTGAGTCGCGGACGAGGTGAACAACGAAGTCGCTAAACGGTGAACGACTGTTGGGCTGGTGATGGTGAATGAATGAGAGGGCTGGCTAAGTAACAACAAATTATGCATTTTAGGTTAGGCTTATATATTTAGGATGTTTTAGTAATTTCACACACGGATACGGGTACCCGAATGCACGCCCCCGCCCTATTAGTAAACGGGTATTACAGATACCCGTTTATTTTATCCGCGGGTACCCATTAAGCCCCCCGCCCCATATCCGTTGCGGATTTTATCCACGAGTACTCGCGGGTACAGATAAAATTGCCATCCCTAATGGAGGGGAGAGGAGGGATTTTAATTAGATATTGTGTTTGGTTAGGAGGAGGGGAGAGGATTGGAGGAATTTTAATGGAGGAAAAGGGAAATAACATTATTCATGTTTGGTTAGGCGAGAGGAGGAATTTTAAAACTAACTTACATTTATACCCTTATAATTTTAGATTTTAAACTACAGAAGTGGTGATATTTTGGTCAATGCATTCAAAATGTTTTAAATTCCCTCCCTTCCCCTACAAATCCCCCAATATTGGAGGGGAGCCAAAATTGGGTGAGGAGGGATTTTGCTCCCCTCCATTCCCCTCCCCTCCTAAAAAATGAACCAAACAATAAATATTTAAAAAAATCTCCCCCTTCCCCCCCCCATTCTCCTCCAACCAAACACTATGTAAGTGTTGTCATGTAAAATCAACTACAAAAGAAATCTCGTCAGTACAACAGTTATCTTACCAAGAGACATTTTAATGCTATCTTAGAATTTTGATGATGTTATCTTAAGGTTGCGAATCATCGTTAGGCAACTATTTTCAGCATTAGTGGAAATGTGTGGCATATCAAGTGGTTTGGTGCTCCATGGAAGAGCATCCCTGCCATAAAGGTGTCCAGGTGCTTTTGAGGGTCAAAGGTCCCATCATATAGCTTAATGTTGGTCGGTTGTCTGAGCTCGAGGGCACCTTGACTACCATGATTTCTTCTATGAACTGGTGGTGGAACTGTAGCACTTGGTTGATTCTTTGCTCAACGTTATTTTCTACGGGGTCTTCTAGGAGGGGATGGTTGGCACACCTAATCTCCTAGAGGCTGTTGGAAAGCGTGAGATTCTCCTCTAGTCTAGACTCTCGGCCTACTTCCTTTTGGCGTCATCTCACGATCTCCAGTGGGTAGTCTGGAGCGGTTCACGGTAAGATCGATTATAAAAAATGGTGGCCACCAGCCTCTGTAGCATGGACAACTAGCGTGCTTGTATGCATATAAGGTGATCTAGCCTTGTGATGCATTCTGATAGTTCCCAGATGGTGGGCTTTGGCCCCCCTTGCTTTTCCATGTGGAGAGGGGGGTCAAGAACGGGTTAGTCGGTGCTTGTGGCGCAAAGCGCTTTTGACTCCCTTGATTAAGGGGCGGGAGAACCGGGCTTGTCATTGGTGCTCGTTCCCTCTCACGGGAAGGAAAGGGTTGTCAAGATTGATAGAGGTCTTGACCCCCTCAACCTCCTCTCTTCTAGGTTCCTGATGGATCGCGGTCCTTCTAGTGGTTACCATGGTGGAGTGGTGGGAGCAAGAATTTATCTTTTCCCACGAACGGTGCCAATGTTCTCTGGTGATCAGTCCGGGCTTCAATGTGTGTCTGGTTTTCTCCTGGCTTTCATATCTTATGGTTAAGATGTGCTTGACTGGCTGATACAAAGAAGAGGGAAGATACATGCAACGGCACTCTAATGATTAACTCAGTTTTGGAAATGTGAAGGGTTTATGTAAGGAAAATGAGTAGAATGAGAGATGATCAAATACTCCCTCGTTTCATGGTATTTATAGGCCATCAGAGAGGTTATTTCCCGCAAAAAGAGTGGTTAAACAGACCCACTAGTCAATTGATCGACCACTTGCGTTGAGGGGGATTTTTTTTGTCGTGCAAGTCATTCTTTATGTCAATATCTATTAAAGTAGGGCAACAACCCTATATAACCTTCGTCCTCAGGCAGTTTCGGATTAGGCCATTGCTCGGTCCAGAAGACGTGGTCGGTCGAGTGGGCCGTGGGTCCAATAACTCAAAGAGACATGGTTTCCTACAAAACATGTTCAATGATTAAGATTAAGTAATTTATAAATAGATACTACTTTAACCTAGAATTATGAACTTTTCCTAGGATTGTGACAAACCTTATGATTTTTAGTTTATCAATAAGAGATTTAATTTAATTTTATATAATTTTTAAAATGAGAAGTATGTTCCTACATACTTGCCAGAAGTATTAATTTCTCTATTTTTTTTAATGGATTTAATTGGTATACACAGTTAGTGTAAATATTTTTTATATTATCAATCAACCATTAATTGCCAGATCATTAAAAATATTTTGCTCTTGTCATAATAAATTAAAAGTCACATATAGACTGATTTGTGATTGATTGATAGTAGGAGTGTTCATATTCAAACCGATAAAAAAATGAAAATCGATTTAAAAAATTGAAAACCGACCAAAACTGATGTTATTGGACTTTTTTTTTTTTTAATGAAAACTGATATGTTTCGTTTGGTTTTCGGTTTCTTTTTTTAAAATCGAACTAAACCATATATATCAAATTTAATATTTATTTATACTATTATTAGCACTCAGTGTCTAATGTTTTCTACTATTAGTTTGATGTCATGTAATTTTCTACTATTTTTAATGTTGAGAAATGTTAGCAACACATACTCTAACACTCTCTTTCCAATACATTCACTCTTATTGGTTTAAATTCATGTGGGTCCTACATAATTCAAGTGGAATCCACATGACTTCGTAGGACCCACATGAATTTCAACCAATAGGAGAGAGTTTGTTGAAAAGAGAGTGTTAGAATGTGTGTTACTAGCACTCATCGTTAATGTTCCAAACATAAAATTAATACTTGTTAATTCGTAATGTTTCAATTTTTAGTATATTATATTTGTTAATGTTACTTAGACTTACTTTTTAGTTATTGTGTTGGTAAAAACTGAATCATGCAATTCAAGCCAATCCAAATCGCTTTTAATTGGATTAGATTGGTTCAGATTTGATATAAGAATCAATCCAATCCAAACCTAACCGCGACTTGTTATTTTTGGATCGAATGACTTTTTGACTCAAAATCGATACTCAAATGCCTCTAGTTGACAGTGTAAAAGCTTTACCCTAACAATGTATCAAAATTAAAATGTCTTTTAATAGAAGAAAACCTTCTAAACATATAAAGATAAATAAATAAGAATTCAGAAAAAAAAATCAGTGTATAAGTTTGGTTATATTATTAACTAATCATAAATTATTCTATGAGTGACTTTTAAAATAACTATGATAAGAATCAAATATTTTTAATGATGTGAAATTTATGATTAGTTGATCGTATAAAACTTTTTAACACTCACAAATCACAATGCATATCAATTAAATCAAGAATGAAGGCCCAAAGTGGTCTTTGACAAAACTTTACGGTGACATTTTGGTCACTGAGAAATAAAAAATATCAATTTGGTCCTAAAGAATGTAAAATGCGAGTTAAATTAGTCCTTTTAAGGATAATTTTGTGGGACATTTTAGTCCCTATCAAGATTATTTTGACCCGCATTTTATATTCTTGAGAACCAAATGAGTATTTTTCTTTTCTTAGGACCAAAATCTGACCGCGTTTTTTTGTCGATGATCAGTTTGGATCTTTACTCGTAAATAAAAAAAAGAATTCATAATAAATAAATAAATAAATAAATGAATAAGAAGTTAAGAACGATGCTCTTAGACCCATGTTGGGCTCACTATCCTTCAAGCTTCAACCCAATGTGTAAACCCTAGGGTAGGTCCGTTTGAGAGAACCCACAGCACAATCTTCTTTGGTCACTTCGTAGTTCCAATTCACCACCTCCACTTCACAATCGTTGCATTTCCTCCCTAGATTTGAAGGTTCTATTCTATGCTTGGATTACGAGCTCGGAAATTGACTAAGGTAAGAATTGTGTTCACTTGGATTCTTCATACTACTCAAGGATTTTTAAGCGTTATTGTTTTTTGGCATGCATAAATTTGAGTACAGAATTTTGGGTTTTTGCGAAAATGTTTTTTTGTTTTTTTTTCAATTGGTATTTGATTTTGAAGTTAATGATGCCTGTTTTGCCTCTTGCTGCTGCACAAAATGGAACTTTCATTTATATTGTATATTGGATTTTGGGCACCTATGTTTCGCTCGTACCTTAGGTTACTTGTGTTATCCCTTCCTCTTCTGCTCATTTTTAGTGGTTTCAGTGTTCTGGGTTCTTCAAGTTAGCATTTTTCACCTAATTGATTAAACATGAGTGATATTTTGATTATTCTTGTTTGCCTTATGATATGTTGAGTACATTTCATTACTAATGACTAATTTGAATGAAATATGATTGGGTTTTGGAATTTATCTACGTGTTCTTACTTCTTAGAAGTAGAGTTTGTAAATGTATGCCTTGACAGGTTTATATCTAAAACTCAATTCACTCCCTCTCGAGTTTGAAGTCCCGTGTCAACAGAATTAGAAGATTCTCATGTTATATTTCCCACCACCCATGTCTTAAGTTGGAGTGTTTTTTTAGTTTTGAGCATTTATATGTGTTTATTGTAAATTATTTGTATTTTATCTGTAGCTTCGGTATAGCAGCCACTCCCTGATCTGCTAGACCGCCATAGCGTTTTTGATTACTATGATGTCAATATGATTTGAGTGGCAATAGACTATATGTAAAGAAAATGTTTTGTTTTGTTCTGCTTTCAGGATATTTATTTACTGGAGTAGGAGTTCACAATGTGTGTCATGCTGGGCTGATTTGTCATTTTGAGGCATAGCAACCCTAGAAGGCAAGAATGAGCTTGCTATTAAGAATACGGCCTTATTTACCAAATGGCTTATGTAGACAACCTCTTCATTTAACCTTAGTAGGGCTCAATGCAAGTGGTATAAATGTATTATCAAGAAACTTTGGTCAAGCTGCAAGGAAAGAGGAGGAGGAAGATGTGGAGGAAGTGGAAATTGACCAAAGAAGTCTCCCAGCTGATTTTGATCCCGCGACATTTGATCCTAACGAGCATCGTAGCCCTCCATCGGAGAAAGTTTTCAGGCTTGTTGATGAAATGGCATCTCTTACAGTAGCTGAAGTTGCAGAATTGGGTCCTATTCTGATGAAGAAAATGGGAATTAAGGAGATGCCTACTGTGGGGTATATGAAAGCGGGAGCTGCAAATTTGGCTGGAATGGCAGCGAAAGCACCTACAGAAGTCAAGGAGGAGAAAAAGCCAGAAAAAACTGTATTTGAGTTGAAATTGGAGTCCTATGAAGCACCTTCGAAAATTAAAATCATCAAGGAGGTCCGGGGCTTTACTGATTTAGGTCTGAAGGAAGCAAAGGATTTGGTGGAAAAAACACCTTCTATTATAAAGAAAGGTGTTTCAAAGGAAGAAGGAGAACAGATAATAGAGAAATTGAAAGCTCTTGGTGCAAAAGTTGTTATGGAATGAAGGTAAAGTAATGGATGTTGTCTTGGAAAATTGTTTCTTCCAGTATTCAAAATTTTAGAAGTTATCTGAAATTTTGAAAATTTTATATTGTTGGGCAAAGATACTACAAATGTTTCTAGTGGTTATGTTTTTATTGTGCTCATTTTTCAGCTCAAACTGGATTTTGATCTTGTGCAGCTATTAAGGTTATCCTTCATTTCCCTTTTGATGGAATTCAATAAAAGTGATATCCCTACTTCTGATATTCATTTGCATACACATTCAGCGAGCAAATTTGTGTTTTCTTGGCCTCTTTTTTATCAAATGAATTTTGGTGCACTTCCAGCCATGGATGCTTAATATATTTGAACCAGTGAATTAATATTTACCATGGTAACATGGAATATGAGGTTCTCGATTGCTTTCATTAGGTTATGAAGATAACTTATAGAGTAGGTGCTATTTGTTAAAGGAAATATGATAATGACATACGTAATTGTTCAAGATTTCTATTAGGTAAGCGGCTTTTTGAATTGTTAAACATGGAGTGTCTGTTTGAGTTTTACCAATGCAGACCTTTTCAATTTCATACTTTCTGTTCTTCACTGAGAACGGTTCTATACACCGGCAGTGTTTATATTTTTTATGTACTGTTTAATTTTGTATGGTATAGAACAGTAGTTGATGCTTTAAACATGAAGAGCTATTAGCTTATTACAAAATGATAATACCCCTAGGGAACTTTCTGGTTAACACCTATATAATTTCGTGTGCTTTAAGTTTTATTTATAGTTAGTGTGCTTAGGGGGAAATTGAACATTGATTAATAGAGGTCTGATAAACAGACTAACAATGCTTCCCGCCAATAGATTCTGACCAAAACGTGGCGTTTGCTACCGGGGAGTAAATAAAACGAAATAAATTGAATGATCACATAGCACCACTTTCTGGTGCAGTATCAACTGTGTAGCTCTACCATTGCCCTCTGATTGATAACACTTAACTAACAAGCAATACTTGAAAGTTGAAGGTGAGCTTGCACTAGTATTATTACTTATGAATAAATATGAGTTTAGGTTATTGGTTTATCGTATCCTGCAACTTTGTCTCATGATGAAGATATCCAAAAGCAATTTCAGCTCTAGCTAGCTTGTCATGTTTATATACCAATTGAACTACGGTAATTCCCTAATAGTGGCATTGATAGAGTAATAGACGTTTTGCTGAGCATCTACCAACAAGGTAACAAGTCATTAAGACGACTGACTCTTCAATTACCACATTTAAACAAGAGAGCAACTCACATGAAGCATATCCGTCATCCACTAAATTGCTTTACATAATTACTAGAACGTGATCCCATGCGATGCACGGATATTTTATGTGTAGGGAATAATATTTTTAATTTTTAATTACCCTAAAAATCAATATATATCTGAAGTTGAAAGAAAAAAATACAATTAGAAAAGTAAAAATATATTACTTTCAGTATAATTAAAGCATGAAATATGAAAAAAAAAATTGAAGGAATTTTTGTAATTAATAATGCAAACAAATTGTTAAATTATTGACCATTTTGTTTTCATGAGATACATGTAATTTAGATTGCTTAAGATATAAAAAAATAGTTTCGTACAAAAAAATTCATAAGTAAATAAATATATACTAAAGTATCTAATATTTGAAATACGCGTGCAGAATTATAAACACACTGAGTTTTGAATTAAAAATATAATACTAATACTAATATTAATATCATTAATATTTATTATTTCTAAAATATAATGACCCAATAACAATTTATCAAGTTTGTTGAAATTTACAGATTTCAACGAACCCGTTCATTAGCAGTCACTTCCATTGATTTTTTAAGAATAGTAATACTAATTATATAATAATAATAATAATAATAATAATAATAATAATAATAATAATAATAATAATTAATTCAAATGAAGCTATAAGGGCATAAAAAATTTAATAAAACATTTTTTCATGTTTTATTATGTTGTTATACGTATAAACCGACTAATAAAAATAAGTGTAATAATATTGATGATGGTGGTGTTAATATTAAAAAATCTTAAGAATTACCAATCTAAATATTACTATTAATAATTTTTTCAGAAAATTAAACTCATAATTCACAAAAGTAATATTTGACTGCATGCCTGTGAGAGTATTTTTGAAGGCAATGCCGCATTAGTTCTCCAAAATTAAACAATTCTTAATGTTTTTTTAAAGCTGCTAGTATATTGCAGAATTGTAAAAAAATGTGAGTCATGCCTCTTTCATTCTTGCCATAATTACAGCTATATGGATTCATTAAAAGAATATAACTCTTACGTGATACACGTCTGCAGGGAAGATATTCCACCTCATGCTAAATTGTTTTGGTCCACCACTCAAGTTTGTCATGTCTTCCGGGAAGTACCCCAAGCAAATTGAACAGGGTGGAAATGATATTTGGATTTTTCAGTCCACCACAAATCATTAGAGAAGGTGTGGAAACAGAGCCAGTGTAGGGTAGTTTTCTTTCATATCCTGTAGGGTATACTTCCACTTCCAAATCGGATGATGTTAACTGCACCTATTCGTAAATGTCAGGTCAAACATTATTACCATGTAATTAATTATTAAGAACATAGAGACACAACATCAATTTCACAGTTAATTTACATTAGAAGGTCAGAGAAATGCAACTTCCCATAAAAACTGAGTTTCAAAATAGAAGACAAACACTTCATAAGATATGCCCGACTCGGTTGACTTTTATTGTTACTCTTACGTTTGAGAGGATGGAGTGGGTTGGTTTTTTTTTCATTTTGCCGTGAAGTGGAGTGGGATGGTTAGTAATGGAGTAAGATGGTTAAAAAGACTTAACCAATTGTTTGGGAGTTTAATAAATAATGGAGTACGATGGTTTAGGATGGTACTCCAAACCACTCTATCCGACCCAAACCCCTAATTTTTATACCCTCTAAATTGAGAGGTTTGGGATTTTCTTGTTAAACTTCCAAACAATGGTGTTATATACTTCTATATCACGAATCCACTCCATCACTAACCACTTCATTACTAACCATTCCACTCCATTTCCTTCAAAACTCCGAAACATAGCCTAAGTGTAATGTATCCCAAATAAAAATAAAGCTTTACAATTTTTTCCATAAACACATCTCATTAGGTGCAAAAGCATCAAATCATGAGATATGGCCCGCTCGGTTGTCTTTATTTTAACAATAAGTGTAATGTAGTCCAAATAAAAATAAAACTTTACAATTTTTTCCATAAACACATCTCATTAGGTGCAAAAGCATCAAATCATTTAGGATTCAAATATCATCATGTCTAATTGATCAAGGGAGCTACTGTACCTCTCAAGAAATATCCATACCTAATCGATGACCCTTTTCCAACTTTCACATCTCCAATGGTGGAGCCACTTATTGCAAAAAATACATCCTTATCAACATTAAGATCCATGTAAAAATGATCATCGGAGTTTGATGCCTAGACACTAAACATGATAAGGAAGAAGATTAGTCAATATATTTCAAGGCAAATGGCAAAGCTGTAAATACAGAACATTATTCTATTTTTATGCAAGTTTAATTGTAAACTACTCATAACACTAATAAATGAGCAATGAATTATAGTAATTACTAAGAGACTTAGCAAGATAATCTACCAAAAAATGCTTACATTGCCAGAGACATTGTTTTTGCCACGATCAAGAATGCTGCACAGCACGCAGAAAACAATTACAATCGGGCATGCTGGCACCCTTGCAGTCTTCCAGGTAGTTCCAAGGGTTGAAATATTTTCTAAATATTGCAATTGTTGGTAGATTTTTTAACACCGTCAAGCAAAAGTGCAAAACAAATTATTTAACAGCATTTCAGTTTACATTGGAATCATATTAGATTATTAGATTATGATAATTCAGTTGAAATCAATTGCCATGATACAATAAAACAACAAAAAACAATATAAAATTAAAAAATCACCACTAAACTTTACATCGGAGCATTCATTGACATAGTAAACCAACAATCAGTGTCTGGATGGTTTAAAAAGTATAAAATAAATCATATCCTGCTCTGATGAAAGAAAATTCTCGGGCTGCCAAAAAGTGAAGAAACTATTAAATATCAAAGAAATTTAAAAAACAATATATAAAGTCAATAGTCACATGAAAAATAAAACTAAGCACTCACCTAGTAAAAAATTACTACTCCAATATTATAAAACCTTGCCAAATTTGCCACACCATAAAACATTTTACCTCCATTCCACTATCATTTCATACATACGAAGCACGCTCCCATTTTGGGTATGTTAATCCAACTATGTTTACCTTTAAATTACACAAAAATAAATAAAACATTATTCAATCCATTAAATGTGTATATATACTTCATCTGATATAGAAAATCATGGGACCAAAAAAGATAAAAAAATTAATGCATTCAATCAAAACAAACACAGCTCAGTAGTTGTGTATATATATTTCATCGGATATAGAACATGGGAACAAAAAAAATTCCTTTCAAAATTCTTAGTCAACAAATGGAACCAAAAATTGTGATTCTGTTCGAGAAATTAGTCACCAAACCCAGTATAAATACTTCAAGTAACATAAACCACACACACAAAAAAAAGGAAAATACTTCAGGTAAATACACATAAATCTTTAAAAAATAATGAAAAAAAAAACAAGCATACCTTGAAATGTGAAAGATGATGCCACATGGTGCGATTAAAATTAAATTAAACAAAAACCCAGACCACACAAGAAGATGAAATATTAGCGACCCAACAACAAACATCACTTGTTTAGAGTGCTAAGAAAATAGAAAAAAATATATAAAAAACCAAAAGAAGAAGAAGAGGGTCCATACTCCATACATTAGGCAAAAAATCAATGAAAGACAACTCACCAAACGAAAACGCGCCATGTCCCTTGCTTATTCGATTTGACATGAAATCAGAAGCCATGTTAAAAAAGAAGAACAATAAATGAAACCATGAGTCCGATTGTAAATAGGAGATGAGGAAATTAAGAACAGAAATAATACATAACTCATGGATTGCAAGGTAGTCCAAAAATATGAATCCTATTTTTTAGGAGAAAGGAAAAAAAACCAGTGAGAAAGGGATAGGAACAGGAACAATCTGAAACCCAAAAAATGAAAAATGGGAAAACAACCAACAATAGAAAAGCAAAAGACAACCCCGTAACCATTTTTGCGAAGTAAAGCACACCCAAGAAATATATTGTCGAAGCTACGATGCCAAGGATGTGAAACGGTGGAGAAAATGATTGAGCGTTAATTACAAATAAAAACTCCTATCAACGATTAAAACACACCGAAAACCTACTGATAAAAAAAACACACCAAAAACCTTGCACAACGATAACTAAAAACAAACTGTGGAGACTCTCTCTGGGCTATAGTTCGATTCCATAGTAATTAAAAGTTAATGAAATCCCACTCCCCAATTAATGGCCCAGCATTGAATTCCAAATTTTAAAAATATGAGAAGAAAATATTTTGATGAGTATCCAAAGACAATTAATACATTTAACAAAAAAAAATTATTTTTTTACACAAGTGATTTTACAAAACTGCCCCAACCACTACTCTTCTTTTATATATAAAGATATGTATGGAAAAACAGATATTGACTGCAAGGAGAGGAAGATATATTTTTAGATCCCACCACTTGTGCAATGGTATATTGCGTCTCAATGGCTATGATCTTTCTTCAGGTTGGATCATTTGTAACATTCAAGTAGTTTAGAGTTTTTTTGAAAAAAAAAGACCTAAGAAGCTAATCAGTACATTGTGTCCTTGTAGATCCATTTTTATCAATATTCAGAAGATAAATTTGTCAATTCCTTGAAAGCATGGTTTTAAATTGCAATCCACAATTGAATGTGTTGGTAATATTCTGGTTTCTGTAATCTAAGTAACTATAATTGTTGTTGCATCAACTGTATTTTTTTGCAATTGTCCACAATTACAGTATGTTAACTGCAATCACAACTACAAGTGCAATTTTAAAACAATCCTTGAAGGAGTACTTGAAGGATGTTGGTGCTGTTTAGCCCTATATAGGGCTTCACCAGTCATTATACACCCAGATCGGTTTTGGCCACACAAGTATCAGCAATAGGACTAATTGTTTAGAACCAAGTCTGTCCCAACGATTGATGATATATGCAAAATGCATCATATCTTCTTCCAACGGACCAATGTCCTTCCCACTCTCTATGGGTGTGTTTGGTTTAACATTTTAAACCCGAGTTTTGATGAATTGAGTTTACAAACTGGATTTTGATTACAAGTAAGTTTGTAGTAATTGATTTGTGTTTGGATATTTTATTGTTGAAAGTACTTTTGATAGAATGAATGTTGTTTGGATTGTGTCATTCAAAATTGACTTTTGAATATGTAGTTATCAAAATGTCCCTCATCAACTTTTAGATAAGTAGAAAAAGTGATTAATTTTTAAGTATAGTATGATAAAAGTAGTGGTTGAAAAACCCAAACTGAGTTTTGGTAAATGCAAAAACAACAAATTTTTGCTTCTATCCAAATTCAAATTTGACCCTAAAATTAATTCTACCAACTGAAAATCAAACATCATAACAAAAGGACAAAATTAATTTTGGAGCCACATACACACTTCTGTCCTTGGCAAACGTACTCCAAACATATACTATCCTGTTGGACCTAAGCTTCCAGATGAGGCTTTTCAAAGTCGTAAGTTGAATTGTCTGTTTGAGCTAATGAGCACTTGTGGGTGTCTCCTTTAATGGTATTCACACTTTATAGGTATATACCCAACTCCTGCCCCATGATTATTTGCCTAGTTTTGAGGTCCTGATGCTTTTGTCTCTGCTGTAGAAGGAATCTGAGGAAGGGAAATTTAATGCATTGATTTTGCGTATTGCTCATGGCAATGGGGTTATTATAGTAGAAGATGACATTGAGGAACTGAAGGATATCATTGAGGATAACGGAAGAGAACTCCTTAGATTAATTTTGCATGAAAATGGCAGCACAATTTCAAGAGATTGCAAGGATTTAGTTTCTATGCTAGGACAATTGTTTGTGTTTTCAAACGAGTAAACACTCAATTTGGTCCCTGAAATTATAGGGTCGTATCAACTTAGTCCTCCACGTTATCAATATTCCAAAATGATTCTTGAAATTTCAAAATGTATCAAATGCATCCCTAACATTATTCATTTAGTTTCAAATGCATCCCTGACATTACCAACTTAATGTCATTATAGTCTATGCAAATATCAACGAAGAGACGAATCTGATTAACTTTCTGTAATTTCAGGGATCATTTTGGAATATTAATAATGTGAGGGACTAAATTGATATTATCCTACGATTTCAGGGATCAAATTGGGTGTTTACTCGTTTTCAAACCTACCATCAAAAGTAATGTAATCGTAACCTAATAATGTAATCGCAACCCCGACCACAATTTAAAACCCTGCATACAAGAGAGAACCAAACTACTCTCTCTCTCTCTCTCTCCCTCTCCCTCTCCCTCCTGAATCATTGCTTCCAAGCTTGTTGCTCCATGAGGAAGGCTAATGCCCAAAATTAGTGCATATTCAATCAAAGAAGCAAAAAGTATATCAAATCCAATGAGAGGATGTTACTTCTCGTCATTGATTGAAGTAATGTTTGACTCAATAAATTGAAGACCTGCAATAATATTGGAATATCCATTTATTCAACAGGAGGGGAAGAGATATACTAGTAGCTATGAGAAGAACGTAAATACCGATGTTAATTCGATGTTCACCAATGCCCCATTGCTTTAATACACGGATACATGCCAAGGTATATACACGGAATCCCAGGAGCCATAAAAAATTTGATTATCCAACAACCAATTTAAGCACCGAGGGAAAAATGGGGTTATGAGGAGGAGATGGAGATGGAATCATTGCCACCCAAGCTGTATCATATGAAGAAATTGAAAGTTCAACCTTGTTGACATGTTCTTGATTCTTTCTTTAGAATCACATACACCATAATGTATTAAGTCTAACATCCTAGAATTTATTTCTAGGTTAAAATAATATTTTGGTCCCTATACGTGACACCGATTCTTTATTTAGTCCCTATACGTAAAAAGTTATTAAAAAGGTCCTCATAAGTGCAAATATTATCCATTTGGTCCCTCCCGTTATGTTGTCGTCTTTAATGATCCGTGAACTACTACGTATAGGGACTAAATGAAGAATTTGTGTCACGTATAGGGACTAAATGAAGAATTGTACCATATATAGGGACCAGATTATTACTTTAACCTAAATTATTGGGTCCCTATACGTGGCATAAATTCTTCATTTAGTCCCTATACGTGACACAAATTCTTCATTTAGTCCCTATACGTAGTAGTTCATAGATCATTAAAGACGACAACATAACGGGAGGAACCAAATGGATAATATTTGCATGTATGAGGACCTTTTTAATAACTTTTTACGTATAGGGACTAAATGAAGAATCGGTGTCACGTATAGGGACCAAAATATTACTTTAACCTTATTTCTATTATTGGAAATGGAAACCTAGTTATCTTTGATAGCATACAAGTTGTACATGTGTATGAGTTTCTACTTGCTTTTGAATCAATCAAATTTCATCGTATAATTTAATTTTGTGAAGTTAACATGACTTAAACGGTTATGTCGTGGATCAAAATACTCAACAATTAAAGTAGAAGCATCAGTATTATTAATAATATTTAGTTTAGACATGTTATCACAAAGATAACCACCTCCTGCGAACATTTCACTTGAATAAACTTGCCTTCCCTAAATATAGACTTAAACGTATTAAGTATCTTGAGGCCTTTTCTTTGAGTTCTTATTAGACTTTTCTTTTTCCATCACATAAACTTTCTTTTAAGCAAATTGTGCCTTAAAATCATTTTGTCTACGATACTCTTCTTCTAAATGAAGGTGATTACTCAATTACACAAGAGATGTCATCCTTCCTATGTCTAAGACTTCTCTTAAAGTCTTACCATGAAGGAGAAAGTTTGTCTATAATTGAGGAGACGATAATGCCTTCATCCATATGCATGTTATTATGTTGCTTAAAGTTATTCAAAACTGTTCCATTTCATGTATTTGTTTCATATAGATCTATCATTAATTATTTTATAATTATTAAAATGACTAACCAATAATTTCTTGCTTGTAGCATCTTCTATCATGTATCTAGCATCCAACTTCTACTAAAGTTCCTCTGTACTTCCCATGTTCCTGTATGCTTAGAATAAGGCATCAAATATCCCATTCAAAATGTAGTCAGTGTATATGTAATCATCATTGTCCCATTTAAGCATTTCACGCATCGCCCCCACACTCTCTTCTTCACTTTCTTTTGGCCTTGGAGTGGTCAAAACATGCACAATCTTCAATGTGGTAAAAAGGAAATGTAGCTTCATCCATCAAACCTCACTAGTTTCAAAAATCTGAAGCCATCGCCCTTACTGTTGCCATTGTTGAAGATCAAGCAAAAAATTCAACCTAAAGATTGTTGGAGAATCTTCTTCAAAGCAGAGAAAAGCCAGAGGATTATGCAACAATCTTGATGGAGAATATGTGCAACTCTTCAAGGGCTGTTTAAACATTTTTCTTAAGATTTGATTCACCACCACTAGTCCTTTTACTATATGAAAATATATACCAAAATATGATCATGTGTGATATCTTAACAAAGAGAGTTTCCTTAATTCATGTTAGATCCAACCCCTTATCCGTATTAATGTCCAGCGCAAGTTTAGTATCTGTCAATCACCAGCCAAGGGACAATAGTATACTTAAACAAAGCATTTTAGCAAATGATATCCACTTTGTTTCCATCTTTTACCAGAAAATATAGAAGGGATGGAACCTTAACATGTATGGATAAGGATTTCATCCTGAAACAGCCAAGATCAGAAAATTATCATGATGTAAAGTACAAGAAAACAAACAAAAAGTAAAGTAATTAGGAAAGGATGGGAGCCATTCATTCATATTTCATATTGAGTTCACACGAGCAATTCAAATTCTAGCTTGACATGTCTATATACTAATTGCAGTATTGATGTGAGGCATTACCCAACTAGGGGCTATGACAGAGGACTAAGGTTTTGTTGAGCATTTACCAACAATTCATTAAGGATGATGGGCTCTTTAATTACTGCATTTACAGTAGAGTGCATCTCATGTGAAGTAAATCCATCATCCTTATTGTAAAAAAGGTGTAAAACTTGTAACCAAAAAAAAAAAATAGGTGTAAAACTTTTATCATTTTCCAAAACAAATCCTTGCATTCGCTTGGAGCTAATGCCTTTTTCCTGCAAACTTAGTCAGAGGAGTTCTTTTCTCTTATCCTCAACAATAACCTTCATCTCCTTAATAGCATCTTCTGCAGTGATAAATCCATTGCTATGATTCAATTTCCCTTCCTCCGATTCTCTTTGCAACAAAGACAAAGTGGATGTTTGGTTTGACGTTCGGAAATTCCAAACGTACGTTTGAGGCAAAGTATCTATAGAGTTCCTTTGAGACAAAAGTACTTTTGAACCCAAACGTACGTTTGTAACGATAAATCAAACATGCCCAAAAACATAAGTCACAGATTGGGTCCAATTAAGGGAGTTGATTGATTTGTATAATAAGTTTGGGAGTTATTTTGTTGTCCAAAACGTCTATAGACAATTTGGACTCAAGCTTCTCAACTTATATATACATCACATTTGTCTTTATTTTGCCCTATGTGAGACTTTATTCTCCAACAATGTGAGTTAAAAGAAAGAGTAAATCACCAATTTGGTCCGTGAAATTGTAACACAGAATCAACCTTGTCCCCGACATTATCGAAATTTCAAAAATATTGTCGAAGTTATCAAAAGTTAATCAATTTAGTCTCCAACCTCAATCAATCTAGTCCCTGGCATTATTAATGGAGGGACTAGATTGATTAACTTTTAAAAAAATTCAGGGAGATAGAAAAGCAACAGAGAAAGAAAGCCGAGACAAAAGCTCGACGGAGAGAACAAAAAGAAAGTTGTGATTTTTAGCCTCTCATCACATGGATAAACTTTTTCCATCTCTTGTGAAATTTTAGTATGTTATTCATGGTATTGAGGTCTAAGCTCGGGTAAGATTTGATTATTTTTTTGTTTGGGTTCTGATACCCATTGTGTGGAGTTCTTGTGTTGTTGCTTGCTTATTTACACTTATTGAATGTATTGTTGATTTGGTGTTCCGTAGATATACTAAGAAAACTTTGTGTACCTATTAATATTTTCAGGGGAAGTTTTTGTTGAATTTGGTTCCATGAGGAGTTTTCCATGTTAAAAATTGTGGTGTCTTTGATATTTATTTATATTTTTTTACTTGTCTCGATATTTATTAATATTTTTTCCCTCCATTTGATATTTTACTGTGAGAAGATTTTGCAGTGCCCATTTATATGCACTGGTGGGGAAAGTATTTTGCTTCACCTAGAGATTGTTAACTATATCTGGTTTTTCCCAAGAAAGTGGTATGAAGAGCTTTGGTTGTTTTAATCTATGCATTTAAATGTAGGACAATCAAGGGCCAAATATGATTAAACTGAATTCTATAAATTATACACTTTGGAAGACCCTCATAGAGGCTATATTATATAGCAAAGACTTGGATGATCCCATTAAGGGAGACATTGTTCGACATAGTGATGAATTTGTAAAAAGTAAATTGAAGAAGATGAACAGAAAGTCAGTTGGGCTGATTAGGCAGTGATTGAATCTAAGTGTATATCCTCATGTAGATAAAGAAACAAATCTCATAAAATGTGGAAGAACGTACAAAATAAAACATTTATGATTCGGAGGTCAGTGAATATGAAATACAAATAAGGGGATTCCACGGCTGAGCATAGGAGCAGATTTCAGGATTTTGTAAATCAGTTGACAACCGCTGATATCACATTAGGTGATGCATTGCAATAATTGTTACTTCTTAGTTGCTTGTTTGATAGTTGAGAAGTCTTGTTGTAACAATCTTGACTAATTCAACCCCAAATGATAAGTTGGCATTGTCAATGATAAAAGAGAGCATGTTGAATGAAGAAACCAGAAAGAAGGAGTGCGATTTGATTTTACCTCCACTAAGTCTAAAGCACTAGTTGCCGAGTCATGTGGGAGAAACCAAACTAGAAATTTTTAGAGGTGTGATAAACCTGACAGCCGTAGCAAGTCAAGAAGCAAGTCCAGGACTAGAAAAGAAGTGACATGATATTATTGTGACAAGGTAGGACACTAAAAAAACATTGCATGTTCCTCAAGAGAGAGAAGTCAAGGGAAAGAGATGAAGACAAAGAAAAGAAAAATGACAAACATACTGTTGCAGTTGAATTTGATAATGATATTATATTAACTATTATGATAATTCTGTGAACCTAGCATGCCATGATTCTTGTTGGATTATTGATTCTAAAGCCTCATGTCATGTCACCCCTAGGCATATTTCTTCAAATTATATATTGTTGGTGATTTTGGCATAGTAAATATGCTACGGTTAAAGAATTTTAAACATGTTCTTGATATTCGTATCAACTTGATTTCGATTGAAGCCTTAGACATTGAGGGCTATCGCACTTTCTTTGGTGGTAGCATATGCAAGCTCACTAAAAGTGTTGGTGTAAACCCTGGTGGCTAATCTATTTATTAGATTTACATTTGTATCATGACTATGATTTATATCATTTATAATATAAGGCGTTTCAGTTTATTATGTTATCTCTTTTGTACATAATAAAGTCCTTAGAATAATAGGTTCAGTTCAATAGAACATCAAGTACGACTTGATCGTGAGACCCTATTGAACATTAAAACACTATTCTTGAATATATGTAAGTATTATTGTTATTTAGGACAACAATAATACATCGAGACTATTATGTGAGTAGACTGATAATCGCATATCACGGGTTATGGATACGAGATATCAAGTCTTCACATAGGTATAAATATTAGAGTAATATCTATATTGGATTAATCCACTATGAGAACGCTACATAATAATTATGTAAGTGTCATAAGCACTTCTCATGGTGACCATAGCGAAGAGCCTTTCGACTTGAAGTCACTACGATTCCTACATGTGGAGTAGTAGGCTTTAATGCTATCAAACGTTATCCGTAATAGGATAATCATAAAGGTAGTAATTGGGCCTACAATGAATCATGTTGATGGATGTGAGTGATGTAGATATGATTCGTTCCTCCTACATAGCAAGAGCAATGTGATGGGCCTCTCGATAGAGTGAGATGTGGAAATGTATGACCATGCTGAAATGGGCTAATATAATATATTGGATCTGTTTGTGATTACACATCTACTCGAAGATTGACGAACATATAATTGAACTTAACAAGGGTGACACATTTATGCCTTGTATTCAATTACGACATACGGACGAAAGGACATTTTCTACACAATAAATTGGTTGCAGTAAAGGTTAAAATTGAATCACCGATTTTCTCATAAATTGGGTAGCAATGATGTATTGTTAGATGCCACTTATTGTTTATAATATTCGATATTATAATTAATATGTGATATTATTATAATATTTAATATTATTGTCAATTTAGTAGGAACCTATAGGGTCACACGTATAGAGCAAATAGTTGGAGATGAATTAATTAAATGAATATGATTTATTTAATTAATTTCAATTTGGTCCTGTAGTGTACAAGCTCATCAGGGTTGTGGCATGAAGGGTAAGGGAGCACTACTATTTAAATATATGGTGCGCCTCCCTCGCCGCTTACACTTGACATAACACATATCGCGCCAAACCCTATAGTTGTCAGTTAGCACAAGATGTATTCCTCCAACGGACGTTTCCTCGCGTGAACTGAGTAGACGTACTGCCCCTATCGTGGCACTGGTGATTCGAAGCATGCTTCAAGGATTGTTTTGAAATCACGCTTGAAGAGGTAAACACAATATCCCTTTATAATTCATGTTTGTAATGTGCGATCCATGGGTATATGATTTTCTTCCGCCTTGAGACATGATTTTAAAAGAGGATTGTCTCATAAATATCTAACAATGGTATCAGAGTGTATAGTCGTTATTACCTTGAATACTAAGTGTTTGTTTGCCTTGGTTGATAATATGATTTATTGCTTTGAATGCGATTCAATTTTATGCATGTTATCGTTTTATGAACATATGTATATTCTTAGCATTCTTGATATCCTCTTCATGAGCACATGATTATTCTTTGAGAAAGCTTGTTTTTAATTTATATATGAGATGTGAATTTTAAAGACATGTTCTTTTTGAAATTGATTGCCTTTGTGATTTGGTAAATCAATAGATTTGAAATTGATTGACTTTTTGATTTGGTAAATCTATAGATTTTGAAATTGATTGTGTTTTTTATTTGGTAAATCTATAGATTTGAATTTGATTCCCTTTTTGATTTGGTAAATCTATAAATTTGAAATTGATTGCCTTTTTTATTTGGTAAATCTATAAATTTTTAAATTGATTGCCTTTTTCATTTGGTAAGTCTATAGATTTTGAAATTGATTACCTTTTTGATTTGGTAAATTTATAGATTTTGAAATTGATTACCTTTTAATTTGGGAAATCTATAGATTTCAAAATTGATTGCTTTTTTATTTAATCAGTTTAAAATTATTTAAAATATTAATAATAATAAAATGTTTATTTATAATTAAATAATGTTAAATGTGCTGTATATGGTTATGACCGTAGATTATGGTGTTTATTTAGGTTGGTTAAATACGACCTGCGTGTCGTGATTTATTTATTTATTTAAATACGGTCCGCGTGTTGTGCCTTTATTTATTTATTTATTTTATAAATAATATAGTTGCTCGAGTTAAAGAGGAGGCAACATCATATAATGACGCCATGGGAGAAACTTGAGAAGCTTGTTCGAGGGTCAAAGAATTATAATAATTAGTATTTAATTCTTACATGTTAGGAGGGCATAACCGTTATACCTATCTTGTATATTTATGTATGAGATGGATGTTTATGTATACAATACATAAAATGTATGACATGTATGATTTATATGTTTATATGCATGTATATCTTGTATGCTTTGTATGTTATTTGAATATATGAAATCATGTATGTCCTCTATGCTGAGAGACGATGGACGGGTGATCTGCGACGACGATGGAACAAGGTTACACAGTTTCATTTACCATATAGGAATTTGCTCAGCTTATACAGCAGAGTTATGGGGTCTGTATGCAGGATTGTGCTGGGTCTGGACCTATGGGTTTAGGAAAGTTATTGTAGAAGGAGACTCTAAAGTTATTGCAAAGTGAAAGAGCTCTCTCTCCGCCCTTGGGAGGTTGTTTTTGTTCATACATTGAGGGAAGGCAATAGGTGCACAGACTAACTGGCCAACAGGAATCTTTCAAAGGCTTATAGTTTTTAGGAGGTTGAGATACCTCCCCCAAAGTTGCCTATTATTTTACTTGGTGATGTTTCAGGGACTTCCATACACCGTCGTAACTTGATGTAGTCTTTTGTTTTATAGGCTTTTAGCCCCTTCTTAGTACCAGAAAAAAAAAACATTACTGTAAATATAATAAAATTTAAACACTTCCTTGCAAGCATATTTTCTTGAGCTTCCACTATTACTACTCAGTTATTCTTGCTCTCTTTACCAGGCCCGGGACGTAATAGGTATAGGTACAAGATTGATTTCAGCTGGTTTGACACATCTATATACTGCATTTACCAACTAGTGGCTCTGATAGAGGACTAAGGTTTTGCTAAGCATTTACCAACAATTCATCAAGGATGATGGGCTCTTTAATTACTGCATTTACAGTAGAGTGCATCTCATTTGAAGTAAATCCATCATCCTTAATGTAAAATAGGTTCAACACTTTTAACATTTTCCAAAACAAATCCTTGCAATCTCTTGGAACTATACTGCCTTTTTCCTGCAAAATTAGTCTCAGGAGTTCTCTTCTCTTATCCTCAATAATAACCTTCATCTCCTTAATAGCATCTTCTGCAGTGATAACTCCATTTCCATGAATAATATGCAAAGAGACTGCATTCAATTTCCCTTCCTCAGATTCTCTCTGCAGCAGAGACATAAACATAAGTTACCTTAAAACAAGACAGGTAATCATGCAGCAGAAACGGAGAATATACCTTAAAACTGTGAATATCATTAAGGAGACGCCCACAAGTGCTCATGACCTCATACAGACAATTCAATTCTTGATTTTCAGTATCGTCGTCTGAAAGCTTAGGTCCGACGAGATAGAGGGCTGGAAGGACGATTGGTCCTAAGGCAAATGATATGTATGCATTTTGCATATAATCATCAATTGTTGGTACAGTATTGGTTGTCAACCACTGAGATTCCCTCAACATAGACTGCATCAAATTCAACCACTGCAAAGCAAAAAAAATCAATCCATGACTTTTTTGATTTCAAACTCCACTATTAACATTTCAATGTATTGGAAACTTAAAAGAATGAAGGTCCATCTCACAATCTTGATAACATTGTTTTTCACGTTGCGTCCTTGCCGCTTGACTGATTTCTCTCCAATCTCACAAATTGTGCTGTGAATTGCAGAAAATATTATCTTAACCGACTCAGAACAACAAATAGTGTTGATATCTACATCCCACCTGCAGTTCAATTTCAATATCATTGTGCAGGAAAATTGTGGGAGAGTTCAAAAGGAAATCAAGAAATGAACAGTTTCAATTCAGAATAGGAATATACTCCTCAACTAGTTGAATAAGTTTCATTTGCTCCTCTTCAGAACTCCCAACATCAAAGAAATCATCAACAACTGTTGTGAGCACCCCATTTTTTGCCCACGATATCCGAGCATCAGATAGTTCAAGGGAGAAAAGTGTAGCAGCACTTGAGAAGTAACAATAAGCCAGTTTCTGCCTTGCAAAATTTAATTTGTCTAGTCTGCTCTCCACAATCCACCTGCTTATGTTATGGTACAGTTAGATCAAACTTAACTAAATGCACATCCATTAGTAGAAATTTGAGCTAAATTATACACAAATTTGAAATAAAGTGATAGACTTGGGTATTATGAGGTGCCTAAGTCTCACATCGAGTAGTACGAGATGTTCAGTGGAGTACTTAAATGGCTTGGTTCTGCCCCCTTAATAGCTAGCTTTTAAGGGAGGTTACCCAAGTGCTTGGGTGCTTTTCATAAAGTTTCAGCAGTACCAAGCATGAATAATAAATAGCATGAGCCAAACCCTCACCCCTTAATGTTTTCAAGCCAAAACAGAAAGCAGCAGGAAGATACACTTAAAATTGCTTATGGTTTGCATTACCAAATCTTCAGCTATGCTTATGAATCATGATCATTCTATACCCAGGTAGACATCTTTGAAAATTAATAAAAAGGATATACCTTGAAAGTTGTTTCAACTCTTCACTATGTATTGATTGGCAGATATTGAAGTCTTCTACAGCTAGCTTTAGAAATTCTTGGTTTGCAAGATTGCAAGATCTGGACCATAGTATAAATCAAGAATTTGATCACAGAAAAGAAAGGAATAAAAAAAGGAACTTGAGACGGGAAACAAACTACCAAAGGCCCACCTATATGATGTTTTTAAAATCCTTGTTTCTTCAACATTGTAGTGCTCCATTGATCTCCTGTTTAATAAGCGCTCCAAATTTGCATAATGAGGAAAATTAAGAGCCTCATTGACCTAAAGTTAAAAAACATTGCAGCTTTTAGGAAGGATTATAAAACTGTATAGAAACATGAAGCTAAATTTTGTGTAAGATTGAGACAAGAAACTACCTCATTGTCAACACAACTACGAAGTTTATCCGCATATACTCGGTAAGGGGATGATTCCTGCTTCAGAAGATGTCTTGTCCAGGAACTCAGTCTCACCAAAACTGATTCCTCTGGATATATAATGACTTGTGATGCCTTATACAGCTCTAATACTGCACCAACATCCTTCAAGTACCCTTTCAAGGAATTGGCAAATTTTTCTTCCAAATATTGATAAAATGTGTCTACAAAGACACAATATACTGATTAGATTCTTCAGACTTTTTCTAAAAAAATATCTAAACTACTTAAATGTTACAAATGATCCAACCTGAAGAAACATCATAGCCATTGAGACGCAATATACGAAATGCCATTGCACAAGTAGTGGGGTCTAAGAATATTTCTTCCACTCCTTGCAGCCAATATCTGTTTTTTCACAAATTTACTTATGTAAAGAAATCCAATGAATGGAAAACAAAAAGTTTCTATACTTAAACAAATGTTGGGATGTTTTCAAACTATCTAAGGCTGCTGAATTCTTTAAATAGAATGGTATCTCTATATTTTCATTAGATACATCAATAATTTTCTTCCTACTTCTCTAGTTATTGACATACTAGTTAACAGGTGCATGCATTCAAAATTGATTATTACCTGTATGTTTCATCCAATACATTTCGAATTTCCTCTTTGAAATGATGATTAATACCCAACCTTTCGAGATTGTCAATCATACAGAGACGGGCATATATATCCAGAGGATAAACGGTTGGAACTGAAATTTTATTAAAACAAAAGGCCAATTAATGTACATAAAAATAGTAATTAAAAATTAATTCAGGGAAATGTAAGTCTGAAAACATACCTGCATTTCCAAACTTTTCTAATACAGATTGGAGATAATTAAGACAGTCACTATTCTTAAGGTGACTATAAACAGCTGCTGTTGTAGCCGGTGAATTAAAGAAAGATCCATTCTTTCTTTGATATTTCATGATCGTTTTCCAGTCCTGTGTTCCTTCTGAAACATATGCTAGATATGCTCTCCACCCTTCAGAGTTGCTTTGAAAGCCTCTATATTAAGACAAATAGACCAGAAACAGATTAGGCAGAATGGAAAAATAAGGGCGGCCCAGTGCATGAAGCTCGCACCTATTCGGGCCTGAGGAGGGTAAACGTACGCAACCTTACCCCAGAGGTTGTTTCCAGGATTTGAACCCGTGACCTCCAGGTCACAAGGCAGCAACTTAACCGTTGTGCGAAGGCTCACCCTCGCACAATGGAACAATAAGACCTTTAAATTCTTAGCTCCTAGAACTTGATTAAAAGATCTTGAAAATCAGGAATATTTCCAAGACATGAGAAGTCTTGAAATATATACAAGTGACAACCAAAATACTACCTTTGGAGCTCTATCTCTCTCTTTTGAATCATGGCTTCCAAGCTTGTTGATCCAAGACGAAGATTAATTCCCAAAGTTTGTGCATTTTCAATCAAAGAAGGAAAAAGTATGTCAAATCCAATGGGAGGATGTTGCTTCTCATCATTGATTGAAGTAATGTTTGATTCAATAAATTGAAGACCTGCAAGAATATCAGCAAAATTCATTTATATAACAGCAGTGGAAGAGATATAGCTATGAGAGGAGCATAGTTACCCCTTTTAATTCGGTCTTCGCCAATGCCCCATTGCTTTAATGCAAGGATACATGTCAAGGTAGATAAGAGAGCATCATTTATCAATAATGGATGGCGATCAGGTAAACCCCAGGAGCCATCACAGAGTTGATTATCTAACAACCAATTTAAGCACTGAGGGAAAAATGGGGCATGAGGAGAAGTTGGAGAAGGAACCATTGCCACCCAAGCTGTGTCATACGAAGAAATTGAAAGTTCAACCTTGTTGAACATGTTCTTGATTCTTTCTTTAGTCTCCTCAAGGCACTGCAAGCAATAAAACCCAAATTTTCTTTCCCTACTAGTTCTCACAGAAAGTATATGGAAGTAAGGAAAAAAAAATCTTCAAAAACATGCATGTCATACCAAGGCTGTACTGTTCTTTTTCTTCTTTACATTTGATGTAATCATCAAAGAATCTGTTAAAAATGAAATCATATCAGACCTTCCAGTAAGTATTATAAATAGATACATACTGTTTTATATGCACATTGAACAAGAGATAATCCAATATTAAAATAACCAGAGTGGATGTGCTGCATGTTCAGCCAAGTGATAATCCAATAAAACCCAAATTTTTCTTTGTAGTGCTTAATGCATGTTCAACCTTTCTGATAATATGTACACAGAAAAATATAGATTACCTAAGAATAATCTTCAATACAAAGCTTAATTCATCAGTGATATTATCCAAAAAAATAGACTTTAGCATGTGAAACTTTCTTTGTTTTTCTTCTTTTCAACCTAAACAATCTAGAACAACCTTTTTTTTCCCTGTATTTTGAAGAACATGAAGTAAAAAGCCACTACTCAAGCAATAAACAACCCAGAAATCCAACTCAGGAAGATGTCAGAGCAAAACAACCCCAAGATAATGCTAATCAAGCAATAAATATCCCAATCTGAGGCTAGCAATTGACAAACCCAAAATTACGTTTGGGAAAGTTTGTCACAGCAAATTCTAAAACTTGATCAATTTTACCAGCTTTACCTAACTATTGAAATGAAAAACAATATATATATAATCTGCATAGCTATTTACAACAGAACCCAGTTTGGCACCAAAGTACATAGCCAAAGAAGAAGAAAAAGAAAACTAACAAATGAGACCTGAAGTTGAAGAAAAGGTACAACAAAGGGGAGTGGTGAGGTGTGAGAGAGACATGGTTTGGTATCCCAATGAATGGAAGCAATGGTACTTGCTGCTGTTGCAAACATCAAACAGTCTGGGAGAGAGAATTGCAGTGCATGTGTACTTCAGGATCTAGTAAGTTATTATATATGAATAAATATAGGTGAATGATTCGGACAAACAACAGGACAAAGTGACATAGTTGACGAGGAACAAATGCAAGGAATTTTTCTTGGGTCTGATTAATTAATATGTGTAATAAGGATACGGTTTTTTCTTTCGATACCCAAATGTGAGTGTTAATTAGTGTTAATATTAGTATTTTATTAGTGAGTGAAATTTGAACTCTAAATTTTCTTATCACTCAACTCTTAACTCCCTTTTGTGTATAATCGTGCATAATCTGGAATATTATCAATTCCATATTAAACCAACCTTATCACTCCAATAAGGATACGTGATAAATAATAATAATTAGTATTTAAAAAAAATTATAATTAATGCTTTTCTTAATTCTTATTACCAAAACAGGTAATGATTTAAAATTTTCATGTATTATGTATTTTAATTTTTATATAATATATGTTCTATCTTTAATTACTTAAAACATTAAAAGAACTTATCATAAAAAATTATATTATTTCTTTATTAAATAAAAAAAATATACATCTATATTTATATTATTACAAATAAATTCCATAATTTTTTATACTTCTATATTATTATGAGTGATCTCTTTTTGTCATTTATTTATTTTAAAAAAGGAAATGTGAAATATGAGTTTTTTTTTCTCTTTTTCCATAAATGGGAGGTATAAAGATGAAGTATAAAAAAATAAGTATGTGAGCAACATTTATTTATATATTATAAAAATATTTCTACTCTGGTACTAAATTTTTAAAATAATAACTAAATGAAAATAGGAACATAGGAACACTTGTATCATAAAAAATTTAAAAGTATTTAATACCTTTCTTAAAAACTTAAGATGATTGAATGAAGAGTAATAAATGTTATTTTTTTTTATAAGGCACTCATTAAAAGGATTCTTTTAATTAAGCTCAAATATACAATGAATAAAATTATGAATACTGTTTTTGGCTTCAACCAAATATCTAAAGCATTAATGTAGGAGTAATCATAGGATACTA
Source organism: Ammopiptanthus mongolicus (assembly GCA_039655645.1). Lineage (NCBI taxonomy): Eukaryota > Viridiplantae > Streptophyta > Magnoliopsida > Fabales > Fabaceae > Ammopiptanthus > Ammopiptanthus mongolicus. The sequence goes on along the minus strand of CM077351.1, from coordinate 16,707,616 downwards.
TTGCTATTAAGAGGACCTTTCATAATTATCTTTTTGTTAATATTTGAACTTTTTTTCTTTGACAAATTTAATATTTGAACGGGTGTTTTAAAAACCAGTCTAACCAAACCAATTCGATCAGTTGGACCGTCGACCAATACCCTCTTCGGTTTCAATCGGATTAGAGAACCAGAAAAACGGTCTGACCGTGCAAAGTCAATCAAAACCTAGTTCAATCAGTCTAAAACCGGTTAAACCAACATAAAAATAGTTTTAGAGACCGATCGGTTTATTGTTTTATTTTTTATTTTTAAAAAATGGAACGTACTTTTGGACTTTGGTCCGATTTGTTTCAGGATTTGAGTGATTAGAATTCAGTCAATATGCATCTTTGGTTAACTATCTTAGTCAATTACGATATATTATCTCAACAAAATTAACATACTCCTAACTTCAATGCTCTAACTATCATGCATCTTAAAAGCTGTATTTTTTCTTTGACTTGTTGATTGATCTCTTTATTACTGTGTGTATATATATACCGGTTCGACCATCGATTAAACCGGTTGAATCGATTGAACCTTGAACCGCTCTTCTTTCCAGTCCTCCGATTCGACCGGTTTTTAAAACATTGATTTGAACTTATCACTACACCTAATCCTTATAGATATTGTGAATACTTTTTATTTTATAATTACAGCTTTATTCAAATACTAATTAACTTATCACATTCAAATTTCATTTCTCTTTTGTAAAACTCTTTTAGTTAATTAACATTGTAATTATAAGCAATAAAAATGCAAGCATGTGGGACCCATTATATCCGATAATGGTTGGTAGCAATAAAAGTGGATTGTGACCCCAGGCGACCTATAATGTTAGGGATTCAAATCTTGGAATCGTCATTCTAGAAAGGCTTTACCTAACCACCACCCTCGGGCCACCTTCACCTGCAATGTCAGGGGTTTAAATTTTGGAATCGTCATTCTAGGGGAGGGCTTTACTTAACCACCACATCAACCCACAAGTTAATCCCATAGCTTGCCTGCGGATACCCGAACAAAGAAATGTGCAATGTTGTTATTGTGGAGATTATTGCAATTGGGTTTTTGGGGTTCAGGTGGTTTAGATTATAGGATTTCTTACCCTTCCGCTTTGTGTCTCTGCTTGCTAGATGTGTTGTCGCGTTGCAGCCATGTGGGTGGAGCTCTTGGTAGAGAAAGAAGGAAGAAGGGGCATACACAATTCACAGAGGAAGAAGAGGAAGTGTTATGTTAATAAACACATGCATAACAGGTAACCAACCAATCAACCATTTTTTTTAAATATATTAATATTTTAAGTTTTTACCTAAATAAATGCCAACTGAACATATTACATGACAAAATGTTAGCCATGTAGGACTATTTCGTAGTTTACTGACAATTGGTTTATAGATGAACTAAATTACAACTTTTCAAAAATTAGAGGACAAAATGTCCTTAAAAAACATTGGGGGACTAAAACCGGCTAGGCTAGATTATTGGAACATCCATGCACCGAAGCTTTTAGGTGCATTGCAGAAAACTCCTGCAAATGACGTAGAGGTAATGTATATGCATTTACATAATTTTTATGGAATAAATTGTTTATATCCTCTTGAAATTTAACCTCTCCTAATATCAACTTCATGAGGGGGATCCTGCTAATGTTGAAGGGGCATTTCACCTCATTCCAAAAGATTTTTCCTATTTTCACTCAGCAAAAGCCAAAGTTAAACCCCACAATAATTTTAATGTTTTCCCGGATTGTATGAAAAGCAAGTAGGGAAGATAATGAACGCTATTTATCATGACATGCAAGATGTTTCAATTCTGGTGCATAAGACCCAAAAAATAAAAATGCGTTTACATTTTTATTTTATTTTTGGCTGCGGGGGGTGGGGGTAAATAAGAACACCTAATACCACAAGTGTTATTAGTAACAACATAGATGTACAAAGATTACAACCGCCACTACATAATACCCAAAGTTTTGGAATCTTGAAGATTCTCAAGCATATAATTAGTTTCTTTACTCAGTGCCCTCCTGGATTCCTATTCCATGATAAATATGAGGGATCTCCGAGTTGCCTACAAAGATAAACAGAAACATAGGTCAGGACCAAATACTAATCAAAGCTTTTCATCAATAATCTCGAAATTCTATCCTCTGAACAACATTAAACAGGTTTTCTTTTTACAACTTTAGCAGTCCTGGCAGGGAATAATCATTTTTTATCTTTGTTCTTCACCATATATGTCAGAAAAGAAAACTCTCATAGCAGAGAGGATTTCATAAATACACAATAACTTTGTAACACACTTTAACATACAAGTCAATCAAACATTATGTAGGTTCTAATCAAATTGACTAATATAACCAATGCTGATTTCAGAGTTAAGAAGGGAAGAAGGTGACGAAGTTAAATGCGCAGAGCTAATACTCCGATTAGTCTGTATGACTAATGGCGTTTCTACCTACTATGTTGGTAATAAGTCACACAACAGAACCAAGAATTTAAGTTCCATGTGCTACCCCGTGAATACCCCCGCTTCGAAAGGAACTTTCATGGTCCAAAGCGATTGAGGATTTTAAGTATTTACCTTGGCTTGACAAAATATACAATGGTAAAAGCCATAGCCAAAAAGAAGCACAATCCTCCAACAGTGAGATAAGCAATGCCAAGGAAGTCATTCTTCCCACCAAGCCAGCTAGTAGTTGACAGCACGAGCTTTTTCTTGCCATTAAAACTGTATGTGTTATAGTTATTTTGCAGTTTTACATTTATGCTATCACCTTCATTCAGATCCACCTCTATTTTTCCATACAACTTCCTAAAAGTTGGCAAAGCAGCAGTTCGCATCCAGACAATAAGATCCTCTTGGTCACTCAACTATTCCATAAAACACTCAAAAAGTGAGCAATATGTCTCATTGATATTGTGAATACCGAACTAATCATAAGATGAACAATACTAGAAGTAATTGAAATGAGGTATGTTGAACAGTGGAATAAATTGCCATGTAAAAGGTCATTACTATGTGCACGATATTATACCAATCATCAGACAGCCTAAAGTAACATTGTAAGTAGCAACAACAACATTAATGATAATCGACACGATTATATAAAGAGAATTTCTCATTTTGGTCACCAAATTTTATTTTTCTAAAGCTACTATTATTAATTACTCATTTAAAGATTAATTTAAAATAAAATAAAATTTTAAATACATCTTACTACTCATTTAAAGATAAAGACAAAAAAGATAAAACTGTAAAAACTTCTTACTCTCAAACTATAACTGTATTCAAACTCTTCAATTTCTAATTATGTTCACTTCAAAGTTCAAACACTATTCATTATAATTTATTTTTGTATCTAAACAAAAAACAGGATTGGCAGACATGTAGTGTCAGTCAACCCAATAATAATAATAATAATAGTGACAACAAATAAACCAAATGATGCAAGCTTAACAGAAAAACACTTGCAAGGGTAAAACGAAGGCTAAATTTAGACTGCAGTCATCTAAAGCCTAAACCTCTAATTACATTGTTGAGCTTGAGCCTTGTGAAGAAAGATAATTTTACATGGAGACATATGCTTAATTCAACCAAAACACAAGTTCATGTAAAAACTTACTGGTATGGATTCAATGAGATGTGCACCACCAATAATAGAACTATTCTGGAAGTTTTTAGGGAAAACATCTTTTCCAAATTTGTGCTCCCTATCACTCTTCCATGAGATGCCTTTCTTGTTCACTGTCAAATTCTTGTTGTTGCGGGAGAAGCTGTATGTGTCATTGAATAAACTCCAAGCTATAAGCCCACAAGGTACAATTGCCTTTCCATTAGCAATATCTTCAGGCTTACAAGTACTTGTTGAGTTCTCATTATTACGATCCCTCAGCTGCTCATCACTCCGGCTTTTAACATACCTAAATAATAGAAAATCTTCACAATTATTAAAACTGGACCAATCATACATAATGAACTAAATGCAACAAATTCAACCTTTAACCACCTAAATATTAAGACTGAAAATAGTTGAAGGAAACAATCATTCAAAGCATTGAAGTGATGAATTATTATAAATCAAAGAATAGATGAAAAACAAAGATGTCTGTGTGGAACATGGATGTTTCTTAAAATTCCATCCCGTACAAATATATGCTATCTTTGACAATTCCCTAAAGTTCTAGAAGTTAGATAACACACAATCACAGTTACAACTCCAGCGATTAATAATAATAATTGGTTACCTTAAAAAATATTTTTGCCAGTTTAGACGATAGCTTGTAAGAGAGCTTCATTCCAGTTGTCAAACCATTTATTTTTCTGCTTTCTTTCATTGTAACTTTTTTCTGTAGATATCAATTTGTATTTCTTATAACCAAGGGCTAATATGTTCCAATTGTATTGAAATAGCCATAGCCATTCTAATACTATAAAGAAAAACTTTAACACATATTACAACTTTACAAGTTCCAAAATGCCATGCATACAATTTATCATGGTGAGTTGTTGCATAGTAAATAATAGAAAACAAGTTTAGGTGATAAGCAATGCTGGATATATAATGGTCACGAAGAAATGTTAAGGATTTAAAGCACAACAATGTGTAATTTTTAAAATAATTAAGATAAACGGAACTGGCTGGAGCACAACCATCAACTTCAATGCAGAATGCTTTAACATAAAATATATGGAAATGCAAAGTAATTGTGTGTGTGTTTTTGTAACTTTTCACCAGACAACAATTACAAGACTTTTGGCCAAATATAAAGCAAAATAGGAAAATTAGTTTCACATTGGCTATAGAAAATTTCATTAGACTGTTGAAAGAGTTAGAGAATAAGCTTGATACAAGCTTTCTAAAACAAAACACAAGTAAAAGCAGCAATTTCTTGGCAGCCCACCTCCAACAATTGTCAAGAACCACTGAAGGAAGGACCAGAAAATCCTTGTTTCTTACAAACATACTTTCCCCTAACTTGGTAAATGTGAAATTGAAACAAATAAAAAGAACAGGTGATGCATGAGATAAAAAAAGGTATTACATACCGGCGATGGTTCTGGTAGAAGTTGTCAAGTTGATAGTAAACATAAATAGGTGCCTTCATATGCTTGTGCACCTTTTCATAAGAGCAGAATTTAAGAAAAGATAAGATCATCATAATACGAAATCCATCAATTATCATTTAAGGGAACGGAGTTAATAGAAAGATGATAGTTAAACAGTGAAATAGATAAACTGGTGGCAAGGAGACTTACATGTAGCTTTAAGTTGCATGTTTTATCTGCAGAACTCTGAATGTATGCTACCTTGTCTGAAACATTTGTCGGTATGCACTCCGACTCATACCTGTGAACAATTTCAATAACCTGAGAGATAACAAGAAAATCAAAGTCATTAATAAGCATTATACACAGCTGTAAAAAAAATAGAACAGTATAGCACTCTACCATACCTTTCGTGAAGCAATTAGCGAAACAGCTCCAATAGGAACAAATACAACGCTGACAAGCAAGAAAGCTGAAATAACCTGCAGGGAAAGATTTAAATTAAGTACACATCATCCCACTACATAAATGATGACTTCAAGATGCATGTCGGTAACATAAATCATGTCCAAGCAACTTATTCAAATAGATAATAGTACTCAAATAGGTAGTATTACCGCTCGAGGTGTGAGAATTGGCTTGCACGCTGGAAGTTCTTGCTGTGTAAACTTTGAATCTGAAAGGCATTAAATTTTCAAAGAGAACTCTTGTCAGTTCTAGCAGATTGTCAGTTCTAGTTTCTGCTAGTACCCAAAAAAACAAGACAAAAAAACAATTGCCAAATCAGAGCATATTATCCAACTGCATAGAACTCCTCAATTAGGTCAACAAACTACCAATATGCACGCCAAATGCTTTTTAACAGAAATAACAACTCTCAAAAATATCAATTAATTAATTAAAAAACAAAAAACCAAGAGGATATTTGCTTTCACAAAGTGTAGGGTCTGTTTGGTTTAGATTGAAGCAAACGAGAAAAAAACGATTCCCAATGCACTTTTTACCGAATCAACATATTGTTGCATCAGTCAAAAGCCGGTTGATAGTGCATTGGAAAGCATTCTTTTTTCTCGTTTGCTTCCACCCAAATCTAAACCAAACAAGCCCTATATATTCATGAAATAGAACTCCAGCAACAGGTACCTCTATCAGTCTATCCAGATATTATTATGCACTAAATGTTGGCCCATAGGGGAGCCCAAAAAGCCTGGGAGATCACCATCATTGGGAAGTGAGAAACCACGATAGTAGCTCTGTCACATCATTACAGTGTATGGGTCTTCCCAGTTATATCCTCTTATCTTAACCCACTCATTCTGAATCTTTAGCAATGCGGGACTTCAACACTTACACTTGAATTTCCAATGCCAAATACTAACGAATGAAAACCATCACACCACACATACTTCAGAAATGAGCCTCAACACACTCATTATCCCTTTCCTTCCCAACATGAATTCAATTTAACCCAAAAATATAAAACAGAAATTTGCATTATAAACCCACAATTTCAACAAATATGAAACATGGTTCGCTGAAAATTGAGGTCAAAAAGCAAAAAAAAACCATGAGAGATAATAGGGTATAAGAGGAAATTACACTTGGGCCGCTTGGTATTTCTTCTTGTAGCTGTGGAATCAGCGGATCCTGCACCTGCGGCGCTCGAAGAAGCCATTTCCGAATCGGAAATTGGTGCCCTTTCGTGATCTGAACCCTAGGGTTCAATGAAAACGCGATGAAGATGAAAATTGAAATCGAAACCCTCAAGAGTGGAGAGAGAGAGAGAGAGAAGGGTAATTGGGGAAAGTGTGTGATTTTAAAAGGAAAGAGAAGATGAATGATGTTACGTTTGGTTGCTTTCTCTCTCTCTCTAACTGTGCTGTGTAATGGAAGAAGAATGGAGAGAGAAACAGTCGAAGGTGAAGGTGAAGGTGAGAGGAGTCAAACCAATGCAAATGCAATTGCACTGAACGAGTTCCTCTCCACTTTTTATCTCTTCATTTTTGTCCATTTTCAAATTTTTTTAAAAATAAATGTATATTATACATATATATATATGTATATAGTCCCTCCAATTGCACCTGCGTTGAGTAACATCTGTGAATAATATTCTTGTTTATTTTAGGTTAAAATATCATTTTGATCCCTTAACTTATTTTTTAGTTTTAATTTAGTCCCTTAACTTTTAAAAATTTCAATTTGATCCCTTACCTTGTTTTTGTGAACACAAGTTAGTCCCCTCCATCAATGACATAAGCAAAAGTGACGAAAGTGTCATACATGTTAACAATTTAAAGGACCAATTTGAAACTCATTTAAAATTTAAGGGACCAATTTAAAACTCATTTAAAACTTAAGGAACCAATTTGAAACTTGTTAACAATTTAAAGGACCAATTTGAAATTAATTTGCTTGTGTCACTGCCGGAAAGGACTAACTTGTGTTAACAGAGATAAGTTAAAGGACCAAATTGAAACTTTTAAAAGTTAAGGGACCAAATTGACACTAAAAAATAAGTTAAGGGACCAAAATTGTATTTTAGCCTTTATTTTATCTGAAAAAATATTCTTTTTTTAACAAAATGGGTTGACAGATGTTTGAAAGAGTTTGTGAAAATAATTTGTGCGATTTTTATAACTTTTTTAGCTTATGAAAATGATTTCTAAAAATAAATAATTATTGAATAAACGTTTAATTAAACGTTTGAAGACAATATTTGGTCTGTGAGGAATCTTTAAAAAATCAATTTGGTGATTTACTTTTTTTTTCTTCATAAAAATAATTTTGTTAAAAAAAAAGAATATTTTTTCAGATAAAATAAACAAGAATATTATTCACAGATGTTACTCAACGCACGTGCAATTGCATTTGCATTGGTTTGACTCCTCTCACCTTCACCTTCACCTTCGACTGTGTTTCTCTCTCCATTCTTCTTCCATTCCACAACATAGTTAGAGAGAGAAAGAAAGCAACCAAACATAACATCATTCATCTTCTCTTTCCTTTTAAAATCACACACTTTCCCCAATTACCCTTCTCTCTCTCTACTCTTGAGGGTTTCAATTTCAATTTTCATCTTCATCGTGTTTTCGTTGAACCCTAGGGTTCAGATCACGAAAGGGCACCAATTCCGATTCGGAAATGGCTTCTTCGAGCGCTGCAGGTGCAGGATCCGCTAATTCCACAGCTACAAGAAGAAATACCAAGCGGCCCAAGTGTAATTTCCTCTTATACTCTATTATCTCTCATGGTTTTTTTGCTTTTTGAGTGGATTATGATCCACACAAATTTCATATGTAATGGCTAATGGGGTTCGAATCCTGGAGTCGCCATTCTTGGAAGAGCTTTACCTAACCACCACCCCCGGCCTAAGGATTAGTCTCACAACTATGTCTGTGGGATATCTGGTCAAAGATAAAAAAAATCCACCAAAATGTATATATGATAAGAAAAACTCAAATAAACTTTCTAAAAATCATCCAAACACTTGTAAAATCAACTACATAGTGCTTGAAAGATCAATCCACCAAAAGTCACCTTAGTCTATATATGTTAGTTTTTTTTGTACTGAAGCCAAGTTTGGTCCTCTAGAAAAAACAAACTTTTTGACCAAATTGATGCTCATTTAATAATTATCTATCAATTTGGAGCACTTTTAAAATCATTTACCAAAATGGATTATTTTTGCCTAATGAACATTTTATTTTAATGTTGATGTGGAAGAAGTCTGTCAAAATAACTCTTTTAAAGGATCTAGTCAAAATGGCTCTTTCACTTTTTGACCAACACATGACACTCTCATTGCACCGTTTGAATTTTGAAAAGAAAAAAAAAGCAAAAGAAAAAAAAGAAAAAACATATAGCTTCCGCTACGTTACACCACGTGAAGTGTGCAATTATAGCTACCCCCACTTTACCAACCACCCAACCCCCCTTACCGCATGCAATTAAGGCTTTCCGAAAGGAATCTTAACAAGTTGTCTAAACAACACAAAATGGTGAAGTGCTCAAGGTGTGCAAAAATGACCACAACAAGGCCTACCGCAAGGGTAAAACAACAACTAATAGGGTGATACCAAAGGGAGGAAACAAGGTAGTTTTTCTATCTTTTTGTAATTGGAACTGATTATGTTGGGGTGCCTTATACCTAACATAACATATGCATCTTTGTATTTGTAGAAAAATAGACAATTGTAGCAACTTGATGGAGCAAAACATCTTCTAAGAGAGAAAAATTAGTGTGGCCCATATAAAAAAAATTCGTTATTCTAAACAGCTGACAGAGAGAAAAGGGAAAAAAAATTAATATGACAACTATACCTTTTTGTTTTGTATTATGCAAATATGTTATTATGGACAAATATGTTTTTACCATAAAATTCAACTTTTCTTTCTTTTCTACTTCTTTCAATCCAAATAACCTAAAAATCTACTCATTTTCTACTAATTTTCTCTTCTCTCGTACTTCTTTCCTCCCTGCTTCATTCAATATCCAAACAATGCATTAGAGCACTATATTGTTAGTCGTCCGTCAAATATTGGAACAATTGTGTAATGACCCTTACTTAATGCATTCAGCTTGAGTTTGAGTTTGAGTTTATTATTATTACTTGAGAATTTGACCAAACATAATGACCATTAACAGGGACTAACGTAACCAACTTGGAAAAAATTGGGGGACGATTTTTCCAAAATACTAAACTAGAGGAATGAAAAATGCATTTTAGCTAATTTTATTTTAAATTATTAATTATTAATATATAATAAATTATTTTTTTATATATTATACCACATGGCACTGTCACGTAGGACATCATTCGCTACGTAGGCGTCTCTCGTTAAATTTTGGTCGGTCAATAAAGGAGGAGACTAACGTTGACAATTTGGAAAAAGTTGAGGACTAAAATCACTCGAAAAAAAGTTGGGGGATGATTTTCGCCAAAGTGTTAAACTAGGAAGATGAAAAATACATTTTAGCCTATTTTTAAATAGAAACAAAAATAAATGTAAACAAAAATGCGAGGTAACTTGTGGAACCCATTTGATGAACTTTTAAGAGTTGCACTATTAGAGTATAGAGTTATTATAACATCCCAAAAGAAATAAATCTAGAATTGTTAAGTCAATAAATTAATACATTGATGTACTAAAATGAAAGTGGGGGCGAATAAATTGATGTATTTAGATGTACATCGATGTACAAAAATAAGAAAAGAACCTGAAACAATTAGAAAATGTCATTTTAAGGGAATACATCGATGTACTATAATTGTTCATCGATGTACTTAAATAAAAATGACAATACACGTGAATTTGGGGTGATACATTGATATATTATATATATACATCGATGCAAATAAACAAAATGGCAGCACATCGATTTATAACACCTATACATTGGTGTATGAGGTAATTTCGAATAAGATGACTTAAATACATCGATTTATTAATGCAATATATTGATGTACACGGGGAAAAGTCGTAAAACGCCGTAAACACACGTTTTAACTCTTGGTAGCCATATAAATAGAAACTAATGACTCATAAGTGCATTTTTAAAACGCTAATACCACCTAAAACACTCTAGTAACTGCTATAGGAGAGCCAAGGCTTAGAGAAGGGGATTTTGGAGAAGAAGTCTAAAAAGGGGAAGAAAAAGAGGATTCTAGAAGAACATTAGGATTTGATTGTGGGCTACACTTGGAGTTTCTTAAAGGTCTTTAAGAGGCGAGTAAAAATACATTTTTCTCACTCTTTCCATGGTGCAAAACGATTTGGGTTTTGGGTTTCATTTCTATACATAAATTATGGAGTTTTCATGAGATAATGATGCATGTTTGGCAAGAAATCGCTTTCTAAAGCTAGGGGTTATCTTCTAAAATGAAAATTCATTAAATTGAGTATTTATCATTGTGATTAGTGATATGAGATGTATGATTTTTATGTATATTGGTTGATTGACATGCTTTACTTGAGATATGTGATGATATATGTTTGACTTGGCATGTTTAATTAATTAATATGCATGAGGCATGATGTTTGAGTAATATCGCCTATGAATGGGTATCGAAAGTAACATCACCATTGATATGAGATGTCGAAATTATGTAATACCACCAGTTAATGGGGTATCGAAAGCAACATCGGCATAAATTAGGATGTTGAAAAATGAGTAATACCACCAGTACACATGATTGGTATCGAAAATATGAGTAATGTCTTCGATGAGAAGGGACATCGAAATACCTATTCTGAATAGAGGTAGGCAATGTGATGCCAGTTGTGTGATGTATGGCTGACATATGCTACATGTGGAATATTTGGGTTTATTTGGTATATGAGATTGTGATCTATTGACGATGTTTGATTGTTGACAATGATTATTTATATTATTATCTTATATTATATATGATATAATGTTTTTCAAAACATAACGTATACCATTGACTATTTTTTCGATTGTCATGTTGGGAACAAAACTTTTGCGAATCGTTTTATAACTATATTTTTATTCAATTGGATTCCCATCTCATTTCATCGAGCATATGAAGGCTTGAAGGATTGTTTTTAATTTCATAGTTTTGGTTGGTATTGTATAACATGAGTGAGGATGACATATGTTATTGTTATGTTCGTTTATCTTTTATGTGAGTTGCGATAGGCGCCTGATTTTGAGGCTTTTAAATTCATTATGTTATTTTGATACTTTATTGGTTTATGATGTAAAGATTATTTTGATATTATTACACTGAGTGTTTATTCAATGTTATTTAAGAAAAGTTTTATTTCCTCATATTTCAACTATTATTTATTTTGGGTTACTAATTTGATGAAGGTCGTTACAGTTGCTTAATGTAGTATAAAATAAAATGTGATGATGTGACATGGTACAACCCATTAAAAAAAAGTTAAACAACTCCAATAAGTTTCATCATTGGATATGGGTGTTGTCTATGGTGCACCTTGTCAAGTAAGGTGCATCCATACACCCCTTTGTTTTACGTTTTATTACAAGTTATTAACTTAAAACAATTTTATAAAATTAAAAAACCCAAGGCTTAATTAAATTAAAATATTATTCATTCATATTTATGTCACCTCTCGTCTCCGTTGAAGGCCCACCACCGTCATCGCCCAATCAATGCCACCGCCACCATCACCATCACTGCCTTCTCCTTCTCCTTCATGTTCATCTCTCAATCATGTTAGAACCAAAACAGTAATGACTAATGACCCTTAAAAGTTTTAATGATTAACAAAGGTATTATATGTTTATTGAAAATACTCGAAGTCAAGTTTATGCTAATCCATAAGGTCAAAAGACCTTTGTATGTTTCTGAATTCAGATAATTCTCCAAAAACCAAAGTTTCACCTAGCTCTTAAAGGACAACTCACTGTAATATCTTCATCCAAAGAAACTACGTGGTAAAGGTTTACGTCCAAATGTTTACACTGCTTTATCGTCCAATTGCTATTGTGCGTCCAATTGTCTTCAATGCGTATGCGTCCAATTGTCTTCAATTATTGTACGTCCAAACTTCAAATGCATATGCGTCCAATTGTCAACAACACTTTGCGTCCAATTATATATTTGCCTGTGCCTCCACTAACTTCTTTTTGTAGATAACGTGACACTCTCTTATTCAAAAGTCTTAAATGGTTTTAAGGAAATATCTTTTTCACATAAAGACAAAAGAAGGTATGAACGTCGTACAAAGCAAATCACGTAGATCAAAGAATCACGTAGAGTAAAACGCTTGTCGGCCATCAAATCAAAATCAGTCTGCTATCATTCAAGCTGCTACTACCTCTTCATTCTGAAAGGACAATTACACAATGGAAAAGAACTGGTAAATGATTTGTGCCTAACGGATATTTAATTGAGTCTAAACGGAAAAGTTCTCCTTATATTTTGAAATCAGAAGGTCAAGACAAAAGATATAAGAAGACCACCCTTTGAAGAACAAAACAGAGAACACACGAGCAAGAAAATATTCAAGAGATTTTATTGTACAAACAAAAAGCAAAAAAGCTTTCACTCTCAGTTTTTGATCCGTAAACCTTCTCATTCTTTCATTGTAAAGTTGTAAACAGATTGTCAAGAGCTATATCGTGTAATACTCTTACTGTTATAAGTTTGTAAAAAGCTTAGAAAACCCCTCTCAAATCTTAGGATTCGTTGAGCCTGAAGAGGCTTGTCTGTAAAATAATACTTGTTGCCTGGAAAGGTACAGAATACTTGGAGTTGTAGTCATGGAGAGACTTGGAAACAACTTGTATTAAGTGCTAAGAGTTTTAGTGGAAAAACCTTCTGGAGGAAGGGACTGGACATAGCTCTTTGTTTTGAAAGAGTGAACCAGGATACATCTTTGTGTGAATCTCTCTTTCTCTATCTTGTTAAGTTTTTTATTTATTACTAACTTGGGGATTGAAAACAAAATATTTTAATTACCCTATAATCTTTTTAGTGTGTTCTTTCATCTTCCTGCTTTAAATATTTATTTTAAAAAAAAAAAAAATTCAAAAATCGGTTAAAAAACACAATTCAATGCCCATCTTATATTTTCTATTTCAATTTCAAATCATTCTCTCAATCACTCCATCTCTGCATTACCAAATCCAGAAACATGATGACGAACTAGATCTATAAGGAGGAAAATGAAAAATAAAACATCGGGTTGTCGGTATAGAGAGAAAACAGACCTTCCCTCCGCCCTTCGTGCTTTGCCATCACCATAGCCCATCCGCTCTTGCTGTTGTCGTCCCCCATGGTTCTAGAAGGACCTATTTAAACCGTATCCAACTCTTTCTGTCTAAAACCCTCAACGAACCTGATTCATGCATCTGAAGTCGAAAAACAAGCGCGGAGAGCGTTGCTGCAAAGAACATGAAGACGAAGAAGGAGGAAAGATATGACATCGCAAGCTGAAAACCCTAGGCAACGAGCTCCTCTCATTGAAATTACACATCAACAACCTTCCCCTCCTCCTCACATTCGTTTTATCTTGTTCTCCACCTCACCACGTCCTCGAATCTCTCCTCTCTCTCCACATCGACACGAATAAAGGCCGTTTAGAGCATTTGCTTATTTGGGTTGGGTTTCATAGGACCATATCTCGTCAACCCAAGACCAGATCTGGCGTGTTTGGGTGCATTACGAGACCATGGCGTTTGGTCAGAGTTGTGGTGTGGAGGGGATGGTTAGACTAGGTCCCAACGACGATGGGGATGGTAGCTCGTGTGGTGGGTGGACCTTATAATGTGTGACACCCTCAAACCGATGTCACTGTTTATAACCCAAAACATTAATTAAATGATAAATAAAATTTGCTGGTTTTATTTTTGAAAAACGGCTTATTTAATATATCTTATTAAGTCCTGAAAATCATGATAAATTTTTTTCTTGTTTAATAACCATAAAACTATAACTCAGAAAAATAAACAGAGAACTCATATATAAATATATATAAACATCATCAACTAAAGTTATGGACAACATGTTCCTTTATAAAAGAAATTATAAAAGATAAATTTCTAAAAAGTTAGAAACTATGCAGCGACAGTCTGGAACCAAATCTCTAAAACTCATGGCCATCAGTAGCCGTTGACAGACTACCCAAAAACCGCTGCCTCAAAAGAAAAGTCTACACCCTAAGCTGGTCAGGCTAAAGGAAGTCATTGGACAATCCTCCAGATGAAGGTCCAATGCTAGAACCAGGAGAAGAACCTTGGGAACCTACGTTTCCGTTCTTCTGTGGATGAGGCTCGGGAGCATCTAAGGGATGATACTCCGAGTCCTCCTAAGGATCCTTTTCAGAGTCTTCCTCCTCCTCTCTCTCCACATCCTCCACTACATGCTCGCCCGCTATCAAAACAAAAGGCGGGGGAGGTGTCTGTGGTGACTGCTGCTGCGGGGGAGATCGATCAGTCTCTGCTGCATAAGAGCCTGCAACATCATCCAAATGGGAGGTAAAGGTACCTGGACGGTCTCCACAGTGTGGGTACTCTTTCGAGGTCCTGTCTCCGTCGTCCCTCTCACGGTGCAAACTGGTCCGGTGTAAGCTGCGCTCTCCACCCCAGGGTGAATAACCCACGTAGCTGGGTCTGTCCTCCAATCAAAAACTAGGGCACGTATCCCCGAGTGCGCGAGCTGATCTAGCATCGGCTCCATCTGTAAAGAGGATATAATATATATACCAAATGGACAAACTAGTCCAGAAAAAATGCACGGGTGAGAAACCAATATTTGAATCCAAGAACGACAACTATATGCCCAATCCAAACAGCAAATTCATATAATGTAACTCACTAAAATCATCATGCATCACATAGTACATCATATATAATCATGTACTAACAACAGTAAAGGCACAAGGGCTTCGTACCCCACAATCAACGTTATTCTCTAAACGTATGCATGACACTTCCATATATCTCAACTAATATTCAATCTAGATTTCTGAAAACCCCATCACCATATACACGAGTTGATCAGACTCAACGTCATTGCCCCGCAGGCAGCAATGACAAACGCCAGAATTAAAATTCGACAAAACGTGAGCATGTAACTTCCCAGGAAATAATACATGGACGCGCATGTCAGTGGTACTCACGATGTATAAGTCATACTATATTGTCCTCTTCACTGGGCATAATACGCTCTCCCTGACACGTATGACATCATTATCCATCAAGGCACAATGTTACATAATGACATTAAGTCATCTCAGGTTCCCCTTGCCTATCAAGGTCCCCCGTTTAACGGCACGTCTGCCTAACACACAAATGCATGAGAAACTAGTTCCTGATCATTGATCTTTGTCGTATCAATATTTCCTCGTTGTATCATCAACGCTAACAACCACCATAATGTCTTAGACTCTTTAAGCCTCCGAAACATTTTCTCAAAACATGACATTTAGTCCAAAACAACTCAAATCCAACATCCCTAACCGATGCACCAGTCTAGAATTTTGGATTCTAGATCATAAAAACATCCTCAAGCTTACAGGACCACAAAGATCGTCCTTAAGCCGACAGGATCACAACTAACACGGATTTTTGATCCACATGTTTCTGTAGAATCCTAGAACCCCGATGTCTCGATTTCTAGTTTCTAAGCTTTAAAACCACCTTTCTTGAAAACTCAAAAAAAAAACCCAAATCTCCGACACTTACAAGAAGTCCTCAGGATCGGTTTTCCATAAAATAAAACGTAGTCCAAAGACTATTTCTTTTTCTTTCGTTGTTTTTCGGTAAAACACAAATCTTAAAACAAAGCTTGTAAAAACCTTTTTCCTGGATAAAACCAATTTATTTGAAAATCACGTTTTCTCAAAACGCTTTTACTCAAACGGTTAACTTTATCAATTGAAAAACTAATAAAGGTTTCTAACGCCCTATTTAATTTAAAAACATCGTTTTTCATTATTAAAACCACATTTTCACAACTTTGCACTTTTAAGTTGATTTTCCTTAAATGTAGCTGTTCATTATATTTTATTTCAAAAGAGATAATTTATTTATTTTCTCTTAAATTAAATTGAGAAACAATAAAACATATTTATTTCCTCAATTCCATATTTCAAGCTTTTAAAGCTTTTAAGTTACACGATGTCGGATCCTAATCGAAAATAGGTCCTCTAACGCCTTAAATCCCACAGCAGGGTACACGATACATCCATACGATTATTTAACAGTTATAACATGTATCCACATATATCAGCAGTTATGTCATGCATAGTCAAATCATCAGCAGTAAATCAAACAACCAACCAATAATCAGATACAGAACATTTAATTACAATACAAACACTGATTCAGCACATAGCTGTCGGAAATGGAGTTCTTCTTGTAGTCTCAAGGTTAGTTGTGAACACCCGATCAACCGGACAACTGACTCCGCTAGCTGCCGATCACTACATACATACAAACTATAAAGGCATTAACTTAAAAAGACAAAGATTTCTCTTACTGCACCACTCCTAGGGTTCGGCCCTATTACACTAAAAATAGCTAGGGAGCTCCAAAATTTCTTATTTCTTGAATAACACCCTAACTAAGTGTGATAACCCTAGATATCAGCTCAAAACATCAAAAACCAACCAAAAATCCTACCCTACACACATAGGGGTTCGGCCTCGTCATAGAAAATATAGCTAGGGAGATTTCTTGGCTCTAAGCTCTTGGGCCATACAAGTATGTCATGAACCTAGGCCATAGAAATTGGTTTGGTACTGAAACGATTTTCCTACAATTTTTCATGGATTTTTGAAGATTTTAGGGACAAAACCCTAGCACCTATGATCATGATAAATTGAGGAGAGAAAGGAGAGATTGGGAGAGATGGAGATGAGATGCTACCTCCTATGAAGATCTACTCCAAGTTTGATGAAGATTGCTTCAAGAAATATCAAGCTTAAAGCCTCCAAAAATGAGCTCTAATGGAGGGAAAAGAGAAAGAAGAGAAAGAAGAGAAGATGGCGATTTAGGGGAGAGAAGGCTGTGGAGAAAAGAAAATGAAGATCGGGTGAATGAGAGATATTTATGGGGTTTCTTAAGGGTTAAGTAATAATAAAGAAAATTAGTAATAAAAATTAACCAAGGGCAATTTGGTCAATTCATGTCTCGACATTTTGAAATCACCACGACACTGGTATGAGTCCTCAAATAACTTAACACAAATCTGGCATGAAAACATCCGATCGTGGGTCTCGAAAAAAGCCTAAGACAGCTCGAATCGTTTCCCCGATCGATTATCGACCCGAATATAAAATATTATTTATATTTTTGGACGTCAGGACGCATTTTAGCAAAAAGATAGAGGATCAAATTCTAAGATTGATGGTCTCGTCCGTTAGTCAAAAAGAGGCCTTGATAATAGAAAAACACTATCATCCGAAAAAACATAGATCGAGCTTCGTTTGATTTTTCGACCCAAACTTTAACCATAGGCTCCTATGATTATATGAAACATGAATATGATTTTAGTTTTCCCAAAATCATTTTCTAAAGCATAGATAAAAATATAAACTCATTAATTAAGTTTATCGTCCTTAGAAAGCACGAAAATCAGGATATTACAACGTGGTTGCATTTGGAGCGTTTGGTCTTGCAGAGGTTGAAGAGGTGGAGTCATGGAGGGAAGAAGGGGGACGACGGTGAGTGCATAAGTTTATGGAAGCCCTGGCATAGAGCCCTTACCGAGGACACATGCCATACCTTGTGTAATTGGATCATGCCTATATCGACGCTGACATCAGGATTTCTACTTTCTGGAGCTAGGTGGTGGTGGTGGTGGGTATGGGAGTGGGGTAAGATGAGATGAAAATGGAATAAAGATAAACTTGCTTACCCGAGATCTTAGCCATTGATTTATTTTTTTACCGATCAATGGCTGAGATTAAAGGAGTATAGGTACACCTTCTTTTTGAGGGTGCATCATAGATGTCACATTGAATATACTCAACGATACTATTAGGTAGGGGTGTTCGTATCCAAGTCGATCCAAAAGAAAACCGCAAACTGAACCAAAAAGATCGAAAATCGAACAAAACTGATGTCTATTACAGTTTTTTGGATCTTGTTTTGTGAAAACCGATCGGATCAGATCAGATTTTGGATTCTTTTTTTAAACTGAACCAAACAAAACCAAACCACATATATAAAATTTAATATATGTTTATTCTATTTTTTGAATTATTAATTTTTTATTTGTTGTTTTTTCCTATTAATATTTACTAGTTTGATTTGACGTAATTTTCTATTATTTTTAATGTTCCAAACATAAAAAAAATGTTCTGGAACTAGATGATGATGATATTTATTTATTTTAGACATATTTTATGAAATGTTATTACAGGAATGTTTCAACAAGTATATACAGGTTTAAGATTTTGTTCAATTTAGTTTGTATATACAAGTATATGAATGTTGGGCACAAAAGATGAGTTATCCCTTCTAACCATGTTTTCTCCATACATAAGAATAAGGATTCGAACCCCTGATCATTTGCTTAAGTTTCTCAAGTCTCTTATCACTCGGACCAATCACATCTTGATTCTTTGATGTAATATAAGTATGTAATGATATGTCGGTAAAAACCGAATCAATCGATCTAACCCAAATTGTATTTAATCGGACCGAATTTGATTTTTTTAAGGAAGTAATACAAATCGAACCGAACTCTTTTAATTTTTAGATCAAATGATTTTTTATCTCAAATTCGATCCAAATCCATCTTCAAACACCCCCAACTATTAGGATATGAGCAGCCATGCCATAACTGCAAATTAATTTTGAGAGTTCCCTCCACCCCCAAAATTTTATACCTCCTAAAGGAAATAAAGACAGAAACGTGATAATTATGTTGCCTAAAGTGATTATTTTTTGATGGGTGTTGCTAACAAATGCGAAAAGAATGTTAAAATTTTTTTTTATTAGAAAATACAACTTTTTGAATGTTTAATGTATTCATTCATTACACAACTTTCAATACACAATTTTTATTTTTGAATTCTTAATCAATATACTGATTATTTTATAATTCAATCAAGTCAAGTTGTAAGAAAGATTACAGGTAACAATACCAAATAATTAATTTTATTTTTTTATAACAATAATAATAACTACCAGTTCATAGTCCTTACATTAATACATACATTCATTCATCATTCATCATAAGCAACTAAAGCAAGCAGCAAAAACGGTGATTTTTCAATTGACCACACCACTTGAAACCAAACCAATGGCGTCATCGTTGGCAACAGTGAACCTTCGCATGGCACTGCGATCCTCAAAGTTCCTCACTCGCCCTTCCTATCTCCTTTCCATTCAGTTGCAGATGATGCAGCACTCCACTCCTCCCCTCACTCGAAAGGCAAGCACGTTTTTATATATGCATGCACCGTATTCTGAAAGTGATTGTGTGTTTTGTTTTTTGACTCAAAAGGGATGCTTTTATAGCTTCAGAGATTTGAAAGTGATTGCAAAGATTAAATCTTTTTGACCATGTAACTCGACCCATGTGAATTTTGTGTTTTGTTTATGAATTATGAGTTTTAACTGCTGCATGTTTGATATAATGTTTTACTCTAGGGGACACTGATTAAAAATGCATACCTATTTGATGGATGAACAACTTGAATTGGATTATGCTCATTTTTTCGGATTATTATGTTATTAGATAGATTAAACATCCAACCCAGATACAAGTGTCATCTCTTTAGTTCTCTAATGATAAGTACATCAACATGGTCTTTCAGTGTGAATTTTGACATCAAATTGGTCATTCTGTACTAATTTGATGTCAAAATTAATATTGAAGGACCATTTTGATATATTTATTATTGGAGGACCATGTGTTTACTCTTATTACTAAGTTCTAGAATAATAAATACATCAACATGGTCTTTCCTTGTGAATTTTTGACATCAAATTGATCATTCTGTACTAATTTGATGTCAAAATTTAATATTGAAGGACCATTTTGATATATTTATTATTGGAGGACCATGTGTTTACTCCTATTATTATTATTTTTTATGGGTTAAGCTTGATTGCTTGTCATTGGTGCATGGGTTTTTGATAGTATCATGTCTGAGTAAGGGTTTTGAATGGCAGATAAGCACAGATGCACGGAGTGTTGCTTCCCAGCTTACTAGTTCTGGGCTGTTGAGGACGCAGGGCCTTATTGGAGGGAAATGGAGTGATGCTTATGATGGGAAAACTATAAAGGTTTGGCATAGCTGTTGTTATTTTTTTTTTCTCTCTCTTTCTCTTTTCCTATTTCCATTTCTTTTTGGCAAAGTAAAAAGGAGGAGGGCATTATTTTGGCGAAGTAAAAAGGAAGAGTGCATTATGTACTTGCTGCTCCATTATCAAATGATAATGCTGACGGTTACATTCTATAGCTGCAGTTATGTACTTTTCTCCCTGTTTTATCACTACAAGTTCCATTGTTTTGGTTGAGATATTGTGTAAGCATCTTATATATTCAACGCTGTGGCAGGTTTATAATCCAGCAACAGGTGAATCCATAGCAGATGTTGCATGCATGGATGGAAGAGAGACGAATGATGCGATTTCTTCAGCGTATGATGCATTTAGATGTATGAAACTTTGCATTTTAATGCTATATACTTTTTATCAGACTCGAAGCAGAAATATTGGAGAGTATTAGGATAATATCATCATAATGAGTGAATATATGTCTTTACATAAGATACTTAGAGTATAGTTATCAAATAGCTTGCTACTGATGTTTCTTTTATAACATCTGGGGAAAATTTGCCTAAGATCCATGTTTGAGATCGTTATGTTGAATAAGAATAGCAAGTTTGGTGTAAGAATTGGACAATCTTAAGTGAATGATCATTCTTCTGTTTTATTTTCTTATGAGCTTGAAGACCTATTAAGTGTAACATCTCTTGCTATAAGTCAAAATATTAACTTTTGTTAAACCAAATTGGGGTAGTTTCCAATTGGAACTGGGGGTAGATGTTAGATGCACTATGCTTTAAAAGAAGTGCAACTTTGCAAGGGAATATGAACAGAGTTTTAGTTAATATTTGCAACCATGACAGATTCACCTCTCTCTCTGTGTTATTTTTAAGACTGACTAGCATAAAGTGAGTTAATATATCTCAATGTTGGTCAATGATGATTATTACTCTAGTTGATTTGGTTCTATCATATAATCATACCCTTTCACTCCCAATTTCCCTTTGCTGATGTATTGATATTGTATTGCTTCTTGATTTTATGTTCCTACGAATCCATGTTGGTGCAAATGATGAATTAATTGAAGTTCTGTTGTTGGTATCATTGGATTATTCACAATATTATATTAACTATGAAACTTTATGTCTATTATGCCAAGATCCAATAAATGACAATAGAAGTCTTCTAGGAGATTTTTCATCTAATGATGGTACTGAAACGGGAATTCTGCCTTGTCTAGATGTTGCTAAGCAGAAACCTTTTGGTCAAAGTGGTAGGACTTTGGATGAGGAAGTTATTTCTATTAGGCCTTTAGGAAAGTAAGTGATTTACAAGGTTTTCAATAACTTATAGATGAAATGGGGATTAGGTTGGTTAATCCTTTGAGTAAGGAGTTAAAGATGGCCTTTTCACCAAATACCTATTGTACGAAGATGAAGGAGGTTGAAAAGGAGCTTCCAAGGTTAGCAACGACAGTAAATTATGGAGGGCCAAAAGGAAATAGGAGGCTTAACTAGGTTTCCTTTTGGAACTTTTGAAGTTGTCTTTCTGCTGAAGACTAGGAAGAGTTGTTTTGTGGAGAGAGTGTTCTAGGAGTTTTCTGGGAAGCTATGGTGATTTCTTTTTCTGCTTTCTCTTTTGGTTGATTCCCTTTTGGGTTTTTTCTTTCAGCTTTTTCCCGCCCTTTGGAGGATATCTTATCCTCTCTTGTAATTTTCCCTTCCTTTTCTACTAAAATTTATTTTTCTGTAAAAAGATATAATAACTAAAGTTTCCTCTGTGTAGCATGGAGCAAAATCACTTGTGCTGAGAGGAGCAAATATCTGAGGAAATGGTATAGTTGTTCTCTGGTGATTTCATGAACCACCTGCTTTTATGAAAGAGCAATGCTGGCAACACACTCTTTGACACCCTCTCTTCAACACCTTTTATTATTAGGTGGATTTCATGTGGGATTCACTAAATTACATGGTCTCACTCTCTATTTAGTGGGTCCCACATGAAATCTATCGAATAATAGAGGATGTGTTGAAAAGAGTGTGTTGCTAGCATTTCTCTTTACGAAATATTTGACTATCTGCTCACATGTATTTGTTTTAAGCTGGGAGACCATTTAGGTGCTGTTATTGTAATTTGATTTAGTCATTTTAGCTACAAATACCACTTTTGCTAGCATTATTATTTATTAGTACCACATTGTGTTAATTCAATTCATAGTGTGTTGAACTAACATTTCTGCTCATTTGATATGCACATCAATCACCTCCTTGTAGTTGTTAGTGTTATATGGAACTCCTTTTAGGTGAATAGGTTCAAGCATTGACAGCATTAGGCACCCTTGCAAATTATAAACAGAATGGAAGTAGTTCCTATCTGCTTGTGTGTGTCCAACTGTCCATATAGATGACACATTTATTACTATGATTTATATCAGGATGCTTATAGACTCAGTTAATTCAGGATGAGTGAACTTTCAAAGTAAATGATTTTGGGTAACGTGCACAGTTTTGGGTTAATATATGGACACGGGTGATTGGACTAATTTCATGATATGGTTTTCGTTTGTAAATAAGTACAAATTTTTTGGTGTGATGAAAGATGTTTAAGAGATTTTTTTTTCATGTTAATAAGTAAAGAATTATGTGAAAAGGACAAGGATCATTGCCCATACGTTATTATAATGCAATACTGAGGCCAATTTGCTATGTGATTTATTGAGAAAATCACTGAATCAGTAGTGTTTAGAGAGAGAGAGAGAGATCAAAGCAGTTGTTCACTTTTGTTTTCCTCCAAATTTTCAAGTAATGCAATACTTCTTTTCAAATGACTGCAAACTGTCATGTTTTGATCAATGGTGGTTAAGATTAAAAAGTACCTAACCGGGGAGGGGGCGGGGTGGTGTTACAAAAGCTGTGACATCAATTTTTTTGGGTTCCAATGGCTGGACTCAGTTCATTTTCTGTTAGAATATTGGGCCTAACTTCACTCCAAAAGGTAGCTTATAGAGGGAGGGTTGCCCAAGTTATTATAAATGGTTCTTGGCTCATATACTCAACCGATGTGGGACTTTAACACTTAACACACCCCTCACACCCAGGACTGGACATCTGGAGCGTGAAGTTTGCAGGACTGGACACCTGTGAGTGGTCCAACATCATGGTAGGCTCTAATGCTATGTTAGAATAATTGAGCCTAACTCCACTCCTAAAGCTAGCTCATAGAGGGAGGGTTGCCCATGTTATTATAAATGGTTCTTGGCTTATATACTTAACTGATGTGGGACTTTGACACTTAACACTTCCCATAGTGAAAAATATCCCTTGTCTGTCACATAATGTAGACAAAATTCCTGGTGTCACTAGGTACACTTTTGTGTTACTACGTGCCCACTGGGAACCCTTTTTTGTTCCGGTGGCTTTAATTAGTAGCGGGGCCATTTCCCCCACTGTATATTTGTGCAGGTGTCTGTGTTTGTGTCTATCGGTGAATGCTTAATGTTTTCTTTTATTATTTTAATTTTGACAAGTATTGAAAGGAGTTCTAAAACCATTATGTTGCAGTGTATACTTTGAGCAGAAATTCTCACCAGCATATGAGACAAGGATATGCACCAGAAATTTGTATAGATAAATTTTGGATTGAATGTTTTGGTTAAAAATTATGGAATACAAAGTTATATTTTCCAAACTTTGGTTTACCAGAAAGACCATGAAAAGAGAAACTTGAATATGAAATTGAATATTTCCCTTGTGATTCATTGTAATAGAGAGTACAATATATATATACACTTGACTACTAGGTAGTGGAAGCTAGGTCCTAGAACATTAATTAACTATGCTAAGTCCTAGGAGTGTAAATACAATGAATAGGACTCCACCGTCCACACTAATTATAATCAACACTCCCTCTCAAGATGGAGCATACTGTCTCATGCAACTAGCTTGTCACATATGTATGTTATCCTAGGAGCTCGTAAGGACTTAGTCATCATGTCTGTTAGTTGATCTTTAGTACCCACAAAGGAAGTCTTGATGATGCCCGAGAGGATCTTTTCTCGGATGATGTGACAATCACATTCTATATGTTTAGTCCTTTCATGAAAGATTTGTTTCAAAGAGAGATACAATGCTGATTGATTATCATAGGCAAGTTCTATAGGACCTATCTCACAAAACTTCAAGTCTTGGAGCAGATATTTTAGCCATAAGAGTTCATAAGTAGCATTGGCCATATCACGATACTCTGTTTCGCTGCTCGTTCTTGCAACAATAGATTGCTTCTTGCTTTTCCATGAAATCAGGTTACCTCCAATAAGGACACAATAGCCTGAAGTGGACCTCCTATCACTAGCATCACCTGCCTAGTCCGCATCATTATATCCAATGATATTAGTATGACCCCTATCCATATAAACAAGTCCTTTACCAGGTGATCCCTTGATGTATCTTAGGATCCAGATAACTGCATTCCAATGATTGTCACATGGTGAGTTGAGAAACTGACTCACAATGCTGATTGGAAAAGCAAGGTCTGGTCGAGTCATTGTGAGATAATTTAACTTCCCAAGTAATCTTCTATATCTGTCTGGGCCAGGATAAGGCTCCCTCTCATTAGGTAGAAGTTTTACATTTGGGTCCATAGGAGTATCAACACGTTTCCAATCTAGCATCCCCGTTTCTTCCAGGATGTCAAGGCATATTTCCTTTGAGAAATAGCAACACCGGTTTTTGATTGGGCTACTTCAATCCCAAGAAAGTACCGCAACCGCCCAAGATCTTTGGTTTGAAAATTTTTAAACAAGTGTTGGTTCAATTCCGTAATGCTTTCTTGATCATCACCTGTAATGACCATATCATCCACATACACCAGAAGATAAACAACTTTATTCAATGAAGAGCATTTAAAGAATACAGAGTAGTCTGCCTCGCACCGAATCATGCCAAACTGCTGGATAATATTACTAAACTTCCCAAAGCAAGCGCGAGGTGACTGTTTCAAGCCATATAAGGACTTTTGTAATCTGCAAACAAGAACTGACTCCCCTTGAGCAACAAACCCAGGTGGTTGCTCCATATAGATCTCCTCCTCCAAATCACCATGTAAGAAGGAATTTTTAATATCCAGCTAATACAAGGGCCAGCGTCTTATAGCAGCCATGGACAAGAACAAACGAACAGACACCATCTTAGCAACGGGGGAAAAAGTATCACCGTAATCTAAACCGTAGATTTGAGTGTACCCCTTAGCTACCAATCGAGCTTTCAAGCGATCTACGTGTCCATTAGGACCAACGTTAACAGTGAATACCCATCGACATCCAACTGTGGATTTTTCAAAAGGAGGTGAAACAAGAGTCTATGTATTATTAGATTACAAAGCAGTCATATCATCAATCATTGCCTGTCGCCATCCTGGATGGGATAGTGCTTCCTGAACATTCTTAGGAATGGTAACAGATGACAAAGCAGATACAAGGGCATAATGGGAAAGAGATAATCGATGATAGCTCAAGAAATTGTAAGTGGGGTGAGGATTAAGAGTAGAGCGTTTACCTTTACGGAGTGCAATAGGTAAGTCAGTGGAAGTGTTAGGTAGGACCGCAGTGGGAGAAGCGATTGGAACGGGAACTGAATCATAAGTATCAATAGTAGATGTAATCTTGAGAATTTCAGGATTCTGGCGCTCATAAGTAATGCCATATTGACGCAACGGTTGGTCATCTTGTGGAGGATCAGAGACTGGTGTGGCAAAATGAGGAATGGGCAGTACCTGAGATGGAGTAGAGTCGGATGTAGTGGATGTGGCAAAGAAGGGGGTATCCTCAAAGAATGTAACATTTGCATATACATAAAAGTGGTGTGCAGAGGGATAATAACATCGATATCTCTTCTGAACTCGAGAATACCCAAGAAAGATACATTTAATAGCTTGTGCAGACAATTTATCACGACCGGGAGAGAGATCATGAACAAAAAAGGTGGAACCAAACACACGAGGGGTAACAGTATAAAGAGTTCCTTTAGGAAATAAAAAAGAGTGAGGAACTTTATTACCCAAAACAGAGGATGGCATACGATTTACCAGATAACAAGCTGTAAGAACATCACCCCAAAACTTCAAGGGTGCATTAGCATTTATTAAGAGAGTTTGAGCTGTATCAACAAGATGACGATGTTTGCTTTCAACAACACCATTTGTTGTGGTGTGTGAGGACAACTGGATTGATGTATGATGCCATGAGAACTCAGAAAGGATTTAAAAGACGCAGAAAAATATTCTTTTGCATTATCATTGCACAAAATATGAATTGTTTTTCCAAACTAATTCTTTGTTTCTGAACAAAAGGTTTGAAAAACATCAAATAACTCAAAACGATCTTTCATTAAAACTAACCAAGTACTTATGGAAAAATCATCAATGAAAGTAACATAGTACCTATACTCTGAAAAAGAAGTAACACGACTCGGACCCTAAAGATCAGAATGAATAAGATCAAAAGGAGCCATGGTTCGACTATTGACGCTACTAGGAAAAGATACTCTAACTTGTTTTCCAAGTTGACTTGACTCACAGTTGAAGGTTTTCAGATTTGCAAGATAGGGGACCATTTGCTTTAACTTGTCCAAACTTAGATGACCCAGACAACAATGTAGGAGATCAGACTCTGAAACAACACATACGGTGGTAGAAGAAGGTTGAAGGTAGTAGAGACCTCGTGATTCAGATCCAGCTCCAATCGTCTGTTCCGTACTCCGGTCCTGTATTAGAAAGGAATTAGAATTAAAAGGAATGGAACAATTTAAAGTTCGAGTAATTTGGCTAATTGAAATTAAGTTAAAAGGACACCCAGGTACAAACAAGACCAAAATTAAAGGTAAGGAAGGAAGAGGTGAAGCTTGACCAATACCAGCGGCTTGTGCCTTAGACCCATCGACAAGAGTAGTATTGTGAGATGTTTTAGGGAATGATGACTTAGAGAAAAGAGAAGGATTACCAGCTAAGTGATCAGAAGCATCAGAGTCTAAAATCCAGGATCCAACAGATACAGATTGAGAGAGACAAACTACAGAATTACCGGTGTTAGCAACGGTGGCCAAAGAAGAAGCCTGTTGGGTGGCTTTAAACTGAAGGTACTTCTTATACTCATTGGTAGGCAGAAGATGTTTTTTTTTTTAAATTCTATCTTGTGCTTAGCAGCAGGTTCAAGAGACTAAACTATATTGGCAGTTTTATTTTGATATCCATGTAGAGAATAGCACCAATCTTGAGTATGTCCATCTCGCTTACAGTAAGAACAATGAAGATTACCTCGACCACCTCTGACACGACTGCGACTTCTACGACCACGACCACGACCACGACCTCCTCGGTCAGATACAAAAACTGAAGACTCGGATGCTGTTTGAGAATCAACTCCAATGGAAACTGTTGGAGAAGGATCTTGAAACAATCAATCAATGAGGTCCTCCAACGTAGAAATATTAGGATTGGTCAGAGTTTGATTCCTAACAGATTCAAAGTTTTTATGGAGACCATAAAGAACAAACACCATAAACCTATTATCAAGCTTATCCGCCATCTTTTTTGCGTCATCATAAACCAGCCTCAATTTGATTTCCTCACAGATAGACTGTGCTTTATTCAAATAGGAAGGCAAATCAAGGTCAGTCATCTGTATTGCCACCAAACTATGAATCGTTTCACATAGCCGTTGTATATCATTAGCATAAACAGTTTGAGCCTTCTTCCAAATCTCACAACATGTCTTGTATGGACGAAAATTCACCATTAATCCTGGTTCAATAGACTGCCACAATAGCGAGACAAGCTGATAATATGCCCTTTGCCACTCATCCTTCATAGATTCAGCAATGTCATCAGCCTTTTTAGTAAGATGGTTAGATAATCCTTGACCCAGAAACCATACTTCTACAACCATTCAACTTTTCGGAAGTGATGTTGGGGGACCCAAAAAGGCGAACGAAATCAAACTTTTCTTCTCTGCCATGGAAGAAGTTTAGAAGAAAGAAAGACAAACTTCTGAAAAAATTACAAAAAACTAGTATACAAACAGAGCAACGAGATTCAAAGAAGGGGTAGCACAACGACAGACCCACAAACCAAACAGGGGCAAAACAGAACCGGGAGAGAATGACGGAAGCGGCGGCGGCGCAAACGGAGGCCGGGAGGGTGGCACGTGGATTACACGCGCCAGAGAGTGAGACTATTGAAGGCGGCGTGTGAGGGCTGATCTGACGGCGGCGCTTAGGCGGATGGACGTTCGACGGCCTTTGAGGTGAACAACAGTGTCACTCTGGTCACCGGACAACTTCAAAACTGTGGGAGCTATATACACTTGACTAGTAGGGAGTGGAAGCTAGTTTCTAGAGCATTGATTAACTATGCTAAGTCCTAGGAGTGTAAATACAATGAACACATCAATACAATGAATAGGACTCCACTGTCCACATTAATTATAATCAACAGAGAATAATTAAAGAAACATTATCTGTCTCAATTTATTACTCTTCACCCCATCTGCATTCATTCATAAGTTGTAAATAATGTCAATATTTTGAGTTTACTATGTTAAGCAGAAATATTTTTTATTTTTTTAGAATCTTGGGAATGGTTTGGAATAAATATGCTCTTTGTTGGTCTCTAATTTGTAGCATCATTGTTAATAAATCAGTTTATATATCAAATAACTCTTTATTGCCCTTAATCTTGTTTCAAAACAACAGCCTATATAATTAAGCAAAACTTAATATCTATTTATTATTTAATTGTCTTTGCCCTTCTTAATTTTTTTTATTGCTCCACTAGTGTTATAATATGCAATCATGCTTGTTTTTTGCATTGGTGGGCAGTGAATAATCTTTAACTGTCTATAGTGAGATGGTTGGAAAGGAATAGTAGAATTTTCAATGATTCCTTTTGGACTCTAGACTTCGTTTGGGATAGGTTACTCTTTTGGCATCCCTTTGGTGCTTCATCCAATGGGCTTTTAGTGGTGTTTCTTTGTTAGACATGCGGAGGGACTGATATGTTTCGTTGCATAGCTCTGCCTCTTAGGTTTTAGTTGTTCCTGTCTGTTTATTTGTGAGAATATCTTATCTGCTTCCTTTGTACTTTTTTAATCTGCAATTTAGTATTACTGTATTAGATTTCTGTTGCTAAATTTCACTAGCGAACAATGAACTACGTTTTTTTTTTATGTTCTGCGTGCAGATCTGGTCGTTGCAATGCACTACATTTGTTTAAATTAGAGTAGTTCTTGACTTTGATAAAGCCTGCATTTGTATCCATCCTTGACAGATTGACTTTATCATGATGAAAGATCTCTAAGTAGTAATTTGTCCTGATAATTTTTACATTTTGTGAACTTCCTTCTTAAATCTTTCAAGGTATGATTTGCTAATGGCACATAAAGAAGAGCTAGCTCAACTTATAACCTTGGAGCAAGGGAAACCTCTTAAAGAGTCTTTGGGTGAGGTACATGATAGATCATAAAATTTTGTTATTGTGTACTTCGGCAATTATTGTTTCTTTTCTTTGTTACATATTTTCACAAGTTGAATTTCATTGTTTGTGCTGCGTATTATGGAAGTGACTTTTTTGTAGATAAACTATGGGGCTGGTTTTATTGAGTTTGCAGCTGAGGAGGCCAAACGTATATATGGGGATATAATTCCTGCTCCTCTATCTGATCGGCGGTTATTTGTTTTAAAGCAGGTAAACTTGGAAAATTATTTGGCGTCTTAAATTTCATATTTCAGTAGTTCCCAGGGTAAACTTTATAGCTAGATTATATCAGTTGATTGCAATGCAAATGCATGTGTTAATGATGGGATGTCTACACCTAGTGCAATGCACTAAAACAAGTGGAGCATGATATTTAGCATTACAAATCATGCCAAAGCATTAACTTAGTTTCCTCCCGGACTAAATAGTTTTTTAAATCCATAACTTCGTCACATCCGACCACTTTAGTGCATTGCACCAGATGTACACAAGCTGCACTTCTGAATGGCAATTTAAGCGTTTTGTGATGTTAATTGCTCTAACTGTACGTTGCAAGTATGGTGTTGTAATATCTACATTAAAATTGGAATATTTTGTAATTATTGTAGATTGTGTAGTTATTAGGATAGTTATCTCTTACTTATTTTCTGCTATATTTTAGGATTAGTTATTATTTTTTTCATAGTCTATAGAATGTAAATTTTTGTAAATGTTATTTGAGAAACAATTATATTCAGTTTTCCCCATTCAAGTTGGTACTCAGAGTTCCCCACTCAGATACTCTGCTTGTGCATTCAACCCCAGCCACCGTCTTCATTGCAGCTACTGTCGCCACCTTCATTGCTGCTTGTTCCCTTTGTGTTTTTGCACCTTAATCGTACTCACCGCGCTGCTCACTGTCGTCTGCCACCAGCCATCGCCTTTCCCACTGGTGATCTCGCCGAATGGACCGCCGTCCATTTTCTGACAGACCGCCACAAGCCTGCCACTAGAAACCTCTTCATGCGCCCTCACACGGAGTTGGGATCCTCTCCTATTTCTCAAAAGAAATGGAGGGCTTCATTTGGGAGAGAGATAGACACAAGGGAGGGGTTTGTGTCTCAAATTTTTTTTATCATTTAAAAAAAATTAAATCATTAAAAACCTTTGTGTCTATCTCTCTGGTAAATGGAGCCCTCCATTTCTTTTGAGAAATGGAGAGAGGATCCCAACCCTCTCACACGTTGCCATGGTCCTCTGTGCGTAGATCCACATGCCCAACTTCCACTGGTGCGCGAGGGCATGTCCGCCATCCTTTCTGGCTGCCTCTGCCATCGCCTGCCTCGCCGTCCTTACCTCTACCTAATCGTGGCCTCACCTTGCCCAAACAGCCAACCCTTTGACACCCTTCTTTTCTTACCCCTCATATTCACCCTAAATTGTAAACCCTCTTCTCTATTACTGCCCAAACAGAAAACCCACTCTCTTTTACCTAACCAAACAGCCTTCATCGCTGGTTTGTTTCACCGCCACAGCCGATCAGCCTTCATTGTTGGTCTGTGTTTGCCACGACAATAGCCGCCTTCATTGCGGCCTTGTTTTTTACTTCATGCCTTCATCGCGATCTTGGTTGCTACTACACCCAACCATCATGTCTAACACTGAGATTACCAACATCTCAACCATCACCCACTACTTCAGTAAGCAATCTTGCACTTCTTCTCATGCTGTAATTGGTAAGAATTTATGTTCTCGATTTTTTAATGTTTCTCGTACTGCTTCTCATTTTTTTTCTTATCAACCCTCTCTTGGTAAGGACATTATAACTGTAACTGATGGATCTCATACCTCAATTGCTGGTTGTGGTGACATTCAACTCTCATCATCCCTATACTTAAATGCACTCTATGTCCCTAAACTTTCCACTAATCTTATTTCCATTCAAAAACTTACCAAGGATTTAAATTGTGTTGTAACCTTCTTTCATACTCATTGTGTCTTTTAGGACCCTGCCACCGAAAGTCGGTTGGAGTTGCTTTAACAAGGAGGGTTGTAATATCTCACCAATATGCGTGACGTTGATGGTTCAAATAAGTAGTTGCTAATTTCATGTCATAAGTAAAGTATTGAGTCTCTTGCTTCTGACATTTGGCTACATCACAAGCGTCTTGGGCATCCACCTTTTACTCTGCTTTAGTCATTGTTTCCGTCTTTATTTTTGAAAGAGTTTGTTGAGTCCTTTCATTGTTATGTTTGTGAGTTTTCTAAACATCATCGTGTAACCTTTTCCTCTAGTTCTCATAAAAGTGTTGAACCTTTTGCCCTCGTTCATTTTGATGTTTGGCATCCTGCATCTACTTCTAGCGTTATTGGTGGCAAATGGTTTGTATCATTGATCGATGATTGTACTAAGGTCACTTGGCTTTTCTTAATGAAATACAAATAAGAAGTATCCCAATTGTTTGTTTAGATTTATCGTATGGTTCAGACACAGTTTGGGAAGTCCATTAAACGCTTGCGCTCTGAAAATGGTAGGGAGTATGTCAACCAACCTCTCTCTGAATTTTTTTAAAAACATGATATTGTTCATGAACTCACATGTGTTGATACTCCTCAACAAAATGGTGTTGCAGAAATAAAAGATCGCCACTTACTTGAAATCACTTGAGCATTAATGTTACAAATGTTTGTTCCACATTTATATTGGGGGGAGGTTGTTTCGATTGCTGTCTATCTGATTAATCAGTTACTCTCTCATGTTTTTGATAATTAAGTCCTGTTTAACTAATGACAGTCTTTTTCCCTTTTGTTCCTATTATGCGGAGTCTACAGTCTTGTGTTTTTGGCTGTCTAGCCTTTGTTTATGTCCATCGATAGTATCGCAATAAATTTGAACCCTATGCTATCAAGTGTTTTTTTTTTTGGGTTATGCTCCTGACAAGAAGGGGTATAAGTGTTATCACCCTCCAAGTCGTTGGTTTTTGTTTCCATGGATGTCACTTTTCATGAACACGAGTTGTTCGTTCCTTGTCCTCAGCTTTAAGGGGATAGTATTCCGGAAGCTGAGTCCTTCTTTCTGGAGTTTTTCATTCCTTTGTTGTCCGAGTCAAACCCCAAACCTTTTTCTTCTCCTCATAGGGCACGAGAATTAGCATCTTCTTCTGGTACCTCACCTGCACCAGCTAAGGTTAAGGTCAGCACACCAAAGTCGGTGTATTAGAGGAAAAACAACCCTAATCGGTCCAACAACTACTTCAAACGTCTGAACTGATAGTAGTACTGAAGGTACTACTCCCCAGGTTTCTGAAC
The DNA here is from genome assembly GCA_039655645.1 of Ammopiptanthus mongolicus. Taxonomy (NCBI): domain Eukaryota; kingdom Viridiplantae; phylum Streptophyta; class Magnoliopsida; order Fabales; family Fabaceae; genus Ammopiptanthus; species Ammopiptanthus mongolicus. The sequence goes on along the minus strand of CM077351.1, from coordinate 16,674,013 downwards.
TTGATACTTTGAATATACCTTTGAATAATTGTGATCTTGACTCAAATGATTTACCTATTGAGGAAAGGAAAACGATCTTGTGCCAAATACCCTATTTCTCAATTTGTTTCCTCAAAGAATCTTTTTGTACAACACAAGAGTTTCATTTCAGCACTTTATTATATAGAAATTCGAACATCAACACAAGAAGCATTGAAGGATAAGAACTGGGTTCAAGCCATGAATGAGGAGATGAGTGCACTGGAGAGGAATGGAACTTGAGAAATTGTTGAAAGATCAGGTGATAAAAGATTTGTAGGGTGTCGATGGATCTATATCTTTAAATATCAGTTTGATATAAGGCAAGTTGGTTGCAAAAGGATACACTCAGACTTATGGAATTTACTATCAGGAGAGATTTGCTCCGGTGGCAAAGATGAACACCGTAAGAATACATCTCACTCTTGATGTCCACTTTGGTTGGGAATTACACCAATTGGATGTGAAAAATGCCTTCTCTCATGGAGATTTGGAAGAGGAATTTTATATGGAGATTCCACCTAGGTATGACTCTTCTAATGGCAGTAATAAAATATGCAAGTTCAAAAAGGATTTATATGGATTAAAGCAGTCTCCCCAAGCATGGTTTGGGAGGTTTACTAAGGCACTAATGTCCTTAGGACACAGGAAAAGTCAGGGTGATCACACTCTTCTTTGAACATTCACAAGAAGGTAAGCTCACTGTCCTACTTGCGTATGTTGATGACATCATTATATCTGGGGATGACTTGGCTAAGAAACAACTGCTAACAACAAAATTAGCAGCTGAGTTTGAGATGGACCTTGGACGACTGAAGTACTTCCTTGGGATTGAGGTTTCCTACTCCAAACAAGGCATCTCTATTTCTCAAAGGAAATATGTTCTTGATCTTCTTAAGGAAACCAAAAAGTTGCATCGATGTACCCATTGAAAACCATACAATGAGAAATGATGAAGAAAACCCAAAGGTTGATAGAGCTTGATATTAGAGGTTAGTAGGAAAATTGATATATCCGACACATACTATACTAGATTTAGCATATGCTGTTAGTATTATTAGCCAATTTATGCATGACTCGAGAGTAAGACACTTGCAGGCCGTGGACAAAATTATACAATATCTTAAAACTCCTCTTGGAAGAGGATTTCTATTCAAGAAAGGTGGAAATTTGTCCATGGAAGCGTACATAGATGCTGATTATGGAGGATCAATTGTTGACAGAAAGTCAACCTCTGGTTACGGTATGTTTTTAGGTGGAAATTTAGTATCTTGGAAGAGTAAGGAGCTAAATGTGGTAGCTCGGTCAAGTGCAGAAGTTGAATTTAGAGCTATGGCATAAGGAATCTGTGAGTTACTATGGATGAAGAGTTTATTAGACGATCTTAAGATAAAGTGTGAAACCCTTATGAAGTTGTTCTGTGACAATAAATCTGCCATTAGCATTGCTCACAACCCGGTTCAACATGACAGGACAAAACACATTGAGATAGATCGACACTTCATCATGGAGAAGCTAGATAACAGGTTGATCACCACAACATATGTTCCTTCTAGGGCACTCTGCTGGCGTGTTAACTAGAGGGCCACCCACAGAGAGGTTCTATGATCTTACTTGCAGGGTGGGAATGATAAATATCCATCACCAGCTTGAGGGGGAGAGCTGTAATATCTACATTAAAATTAGAATATTTTGTAATTATTGTAAATTGTGTAGTTATTAGGATAGTTATCTCTTACCTTATTTTATGCTATTTTTTAGGGTTAGTTATTATTTTCTTTATAGTCTGTATAATGTAAATCTTTGTAAATATTATTTGAGAAATAATAATATTCAGTTTTCCTCATTCAAGTTATGGTAACTTCTCATGTTTAATAAAATCATGGAAATTCAAATTAAAACTAATTTGAGGGAAAAGAATGAAGAAAATTGAAAGAATTGGTTGTTCTGTTTCCTTTAATAAAGTTCTCTAATATATCTTCTTTTGGTGGTCTAGGGAAGTTAGTTTTTGACGATTTAAGTTGGTTACAAACAATGGTTATATAGCTTTTCATGGAAGCTTAATAAATCTTTTATGGCAATGAAGTTGGGGATTTTGTCTTTATTGCTATCATGAGTCTAAAATATTGGATGTAGAACAACTTCATCAAACATTATTAATGAGTTTGTATTGAAGTATTTGAACTCTTGACTCTTCTGATGAGCATTTATGCAAGTCCTGCTTCTTTTCCTTACCCACACTTCAAAGAGATAAAAGCTTTTCCTTGGTAAACTCCTTTGGAAATCCAAAGCACCTTTTGAGGTTAAGTGTTTGATCTAAGACTCTGGTAATCAAAATGATTAATAGTAGTGATATGCTGTAAATTAGACGAGCGTGAGCCTACAAATATCTCTTTTGATATGTCTGTTGTGTGTGGATCCAGCTTTGAAACGGCTTCTGGTTTGTTTTTACATTCCCCTGCACAACAACTTTGATCTGGAGTAGGAAATTTGGTGATTATCGCGTGTCTTCTCAACTTGGAACATTTTATTTTATTAGATTCAGAGGCTTTGGTAGAACTAAGGACTAAGGAGGGTAAGGCTTATGGGATTCTGCTATATATTCTGCTCTATGGTTTATTTGGCTGAAGTGAAATGCTTATATCTTGGTTTCTTCTCATCCTTAGATCTGACATAGGATAGAATCATATTTGTAGCCTCTCTTTGGTGTTTGGTCATGGTCTCTTCATGAGAATCTCCTGAACAGATATATAATGGGATTGAGAGCTTTACTGTATTGCTGTATTTGTTTATTTTTCTATGTTTCTTTAAGTCATTGCTAAACTTTCTTTCATCTCTAATAATATTTTCTCTTTCATAAAAGAAAAATAAACAGCTAGTTAAGTTGAAATGACAGTCAAGTGACAGTTACATGTAATTGTTTATGTGAAATATGTCTACTAATTGAAGCCAAAATATGGCACTGTTTAAGTAGTGCTAATTTTTTTTTTAACTCAAGGTCATGTATCAAGTAGGATCCAAGGAGGGGTGATCCTCAGCCAATGAAAAGTATTTTCCTGTTTTTTCTAATGAGATTAGATGCTAGCTAACAGTTGCTACATATTTAGCCATTTAGGTCTCAACTTCCAATAATTTATTCTATGTGAACACTGCAAGGATGAACGTTTTTCAATTGCCTTTTATATTTAAAGTTCTAGACGAAGATTTTGCTGATTTTTTAATATTCAATTTCTGTTTGATAATCATAATTCCTAATTCCTAATATTTAAATATTATGGCTCTTATTTACTTCTTGTTCTGGGATTTGCAGCCTGTAGGGGTTGTAGGTGCAATCACACCATGGAACTTTCCCTTGGCTATGATTACCAGAAAGGTATGTTCAGTTTGAATATACTGTCGAGATTTTACCCATTTTCACTTTTAAGTACTTTTAGGAGCAACTGAATGGCAATCATTTTGAGAATTATGCGTTTCAACTTATATTAGGTTGGTCCAGCCCTTGCATGTGGATGTACAGTGGTCATAAAGCCCTCTGAACTTACGCCTCTCACTGCTTTAGCTGCAGCAGAACTCTCTATTCAAGCTGGAATACCTGCGGTTGTTTCTTATACCTACTTTATGGGCGTAATGAAAGTTAATTGCATATTTGTCTGATTGGCTCTGTACTTTTCTCTTTGATGTTAAGTGTCAAAAAGTCCCACATCGGTTGAGCATATATGCAAAGAACTATTTATAATAACTGGGGCATCCCTCCCTCTATGAGCTAGCTTTTGGAATGGAGTTAGACCCAATTATTCTTACATGGTATTAGAGCCTACCACGATGTTGGGCCACTCGCAAATGTCCAATCCTGCAAACTTCACGTTCCAGATGACCAGTCCTGGGCGTGAGGTGGGTGTGTGTTAAGTGTCAAAAAGCCCCACATTGGTTGGGTATATGTGCAAAGAACCATTTATAATAACTTGGATATCCCTCCCTCTATGTGCTAGCTTTTGGAGTGAAATTAGACCCAATTATTCTAACATTTGATATTCGGTAATTTAGTATTTTAATTTTTTGAAAATTGCTTTAGAGGCATGACAATTGTACATCAGGAGCATACTTGTGATGTGTATTGCAAGTTCATTATGATATATTGGTTTGCAATCTACTATGTGTTTATGTCAAAACCTTATTTAAACATGTGCTGTTATATTGGTTTCCCTGCTTGTTTCTTTAAATATCTTTTGGTCCCATTTCGAATATATTTATCTTTGAAGTTTATTATTGCTGTATGTATTTCATGTTCATGGAGCTTACATATTGTACATCTGAAGTGGGTCTGCAGAAGAGAAATAATAAGTTGACTCCTTTTTATGGCCTTTGTCATTATTGGTTTCTTCCACTAGACTGTATCCTTACAGCAACTTTGAGCCCTAAGTCTTCGGTTTACCTGCCTCTTGTCTTGCTGAATGTGTGCAGACTTTTTCTGACTGTTTCTTCTTTCCTTCTTTTCCCCATAAATGAAGTTTACCTTTTTTCTTCCCTGCTCACTTTTTATTATTCTAATGGTTGTGATTAATGTCATAGGGTGTTTTGAATGTGGTTATGGGAAATGCTCCTGAAATTGGGGATGCTTTAGTTGCAAATCCGCAGGTTCTGTCACTGTGTAATTTTGCAAAGCTTACCTTGCAAATGTAATTGAACATTTGAGAAAGAAATTATCAACCTTATTTAGGTACGCAAGATCACATTCACAGGCTCAACAGCTGTTGGAAAGAAATTGATGGCAGGTTCTGCTCAGACAGTTAAAAAAGTATGCTTAGATGTTATTTTGAATTTCTTCAAATACAGGATCTAGACATCATTATATTCAAATGGACTTTTTGCCCTTATATATACGTTTTTTAAACTTTTAGGTATCTCTGGAACTTGGTGGCAATGCACCTTGCATAGTTTTTGATGATGCTGACCTGGATGTTGCAGTAAAAGGAACTGTAAGTTAGAAAGGATGAAAATGCATTATGGTCATAATGATGATTTTTGTTTATGATGTTTTTTTATATGGATAAGCTGTGTCTGATTTGTTAATAACTTAATGTATACAATGGCTGAGACCTTTTGATTATGACTCCAACTATAGTGGTCCTAGCGGATAATTTTCAAGTTCTTACTTTATGGCCTCAGAATGATATTATGGACATCTTTGAAATGAAGAAAGTATAAGTTCTTGATTAATGCAGTGTTATCATTTCTTAGATATTGTGAGGGTGGTTTGGAAATCTTTGTTCTGGAAAGAAGATGTCTGCTTGCATCTTTTTCCTCTGCATGAGATTGCAGATTTAGAAACCAATGGAAGTGTCTGTAGCAAACCTACCAGAAATGGAAGTTTATGTCTATATTAATATGTCTTGTACTATTAAATTCAGATTCTTATCTAGTTGTGAAGTTATTTTAGTTAGTAATCTTTTGGAAGCTCTCTCTCTCTCTCTGACCAAATGCACAGAACCCCCTCAACTTTTGGGATTTAGCAACCTCTCCAGTGTAATTTCAGATTTTGGAGATTTTATGTTCACTTGGGAATGGCTGATTTTGGAGATTTTGGATTCTATGCACAAGTTCTTCTGTTGCGCAAACAATGGGTAGATCTGTGGTTGGGCAATTCGAGCATGGGGTTGTAACAACTAACAAAGATGAATAAAATGATAAAAACTGAATAGAAGATTCAAATTTAGGCTTAATTGATAAAATTGGAAGTTGAGGGGCATTTTGTGATCGGGCCTTTCTTTTTTTTGGTGATATTAATAATCGTAGCATTTCATTTATTTAATTGCAGATTGCAGCAAAGTTCCGTAATAGTGGACAAACATGTGTTTGTGCAAATAGAATTCTTGTGCAAGAAGGTTAGATTAAATGGATAGTCATTTATCAATTTTACAATTATAATGCATCTATTTGATTTGCCACCTCTCACATCTACGTTTGATCATAACATGTTTATTAATTCCCAATTTATGGATACTTGTAGGAGATTTAATACTTTGCTATTTTCTGATCTTTTTGCTTTAATTTCCTTTTCCTAACCGGTGAAAGTCCTGGGTATGTGTCACACATACTAGCTGGTTCATGTGAAGTGCCTTGCATAACTGATATTATAAAAGATGACATTATAAAGTCCTTGCTCGATTCTCATACTGCATTATGTAACCCCGAATCACCCTAACAATAAGGCTTATTGGTTGTGATTGCAGTAAGTAGTTTCTTATTTGGTTTGGATCTCATAACCGCGGTATGAATTTTAGCGTTGTTTTTCAAAAATAATAATAATTCAGGAATGAAAATAAGAGAACGGGGGATAAAGAATAAAGATCGATTGCAGTGGCATTCTTATGAGATTTTGCTCCAATTAGTAGTGTTAGTGTACTCTATTGATTATTTGGCTGTTTCTTGGATACATTACTTTTTTTTAACTAACATATTTTTTTTTTTCAAAATTTGTTTAACCAAACTTCCTCTGCATAGGTATATATGACAAATTTGCAAAGGCTTTGACTGACGTTGTTCAGAATATGAAAGTTGGGGATGGTTTTAGTGAAGATGTGGTTCAGGTGTTTATTTTATTTATTTATTTATTCATTTTTGGTTTTTCTTTGAACAATCTATGGAAACTGCTTTTCTTCGGGAAAAGATCCTAATAGAGAGGTCCATTACTATGGTTTTGGGAAAATAAATGATACTCTCCATTATATGTGTATCATCTTCATTTCATTTATTTTTCCAAAACCATAGTAATGGAGAGGATCTTTACCCGCTTTTCTTCCCTCTCCGTTGTTCCTGCTTATGTGTATTCTTAGACTTTGACTTTAGAGTACTTTGGATATGATATTCCTTTCCAATATTCGTGAAGCAATATGTTTTGAGTCACTATACTATAGGGTCCTCTCCCAAATTGAGAGAAAATATTTGAGTTAAGCTTTCTGCACTATGGTGTAACTCAATTATCCATTTCTAAACAGGGCCCTCTAATCAACGAAGCTGCTGTGAAAAAGGTCCGTGTTTCTTAGTATTTCAATTTCTGTTATGCGTTATTGCTGGGCATCTCTTCTAACTCATGGGAACTTCTGTGCTCTTGGTGTGCTTTGTGATTTTAATTTTTACCTTACAGGTGGAGTCCTTACTTCATGATGCTACATCAAAGGTTTGTCGTCTTTGCTATTCCTCCGGTCTGATTGTCCACTTCATCCCCCCAGATATTTCTATGAGAACATTCTACATAATGAAGCTACGAAAGTTGAATAAGCAAATTTATTTCTGCCAACTATGAACTGTATTTTGCCATCTGAGATACCCTTTGGGATTTACGATTTTAGTATTATTATTTATTAATATTGCATTTTCTCTATCCAGTAATATGTTTTTTTTCCTGGAGTCATCCTTAGGGTTAGGGTTATGACTGGAGATTTTATCTGCACAAGGCATTTTTAGGTTACTTTGACAATTTTTTGTTGCTCTTTTGCTACTGTAGTGTATGCTTCTGGGGCGGAGGTAGAAATTAAAGAAGAACAATACTTTATTTAAGGGGGTCAAGTTAAAAAGTTTATACTTTTTTTAAAAAAGTAACGTGCAAAATTTAACTTCTTAAGAATTTTGGGGACACTACCTGCAGCCCCAAGTATACTTGAACAACAACCAAGTTTTATTCCCTACATTCATCAAACTACGCCACTGTGCTATATCAAAAACCAAATTTTCAGAAAACACATCTATATCAAGGACTTTCTTAAAGAATTTTTTTTTTAAAGTTCTTTTCTTCCTCTACTTATGATATATACTTGAACAGAAAAAATTAAATTTAAAATGTTTTTTTTTTTGTTCAAGTGTACATTTCCCTTTGATATTCTCTCTGGAAAATATAGCATGGTCAATAAGTATGTCAAATAACAAAAGATAATAGTTCTGAACTTCTGATGATTGAATTCCTTCTTTATCTGCAGGGGGCTAAAGTAGTTCTCGGGGGTAAAAGACATAGTCTTGGATTAACCTTTTATGAACCAACCGTCATCAGTGATGTCAACAATGACATGCTCATATCAAGGTATACCTTTTAAGATGTAATCTAGTTCTTCTGATTTGTTGCCAATTCACACTTTAGACTTGAGTTTTGACCAGCAACTTTGACATAATATTTTAATGAATTTCTGGGCTAATTGATGTTAACAGACAGATCTTTTGGATATATTATAGTATCTGTCCTTCTAAGTTGGAAGCCGATTCTACACATTAGATATTTTGTGCCCATTCATTATATTGGTGAATTTAAACTTACTCTTAGAAATTCATCAATAATATTAACATGAATCTTATTAAGAATTTGAAGGCCGAATCTGAATGTGCCCATTCTTATATATATGGTTTTCCCTGTGTTTTCTCTTTTCTAATTGTACTAAATGGAAAAGGTTATAAGAGTTGACACCCTTGGGAGTAGTCAGACTATCAGAATAGATGTACTGGCACTGTTAGTCAGATCCATTTTATAAATTATCTATTAGATTTTGTAAGAATGATCATGTTCAAAAATTGGAGAGAAAAACGGGTATTTAAGAGAATCATAGAGACAAAGAGAAAGGGCTGTAGGATGAAGCAAAATATGTGTCAGTTGCCCCATGCATCCCTCAATCAAACTCCAATCAATCACCTAGAATCCATTCCCAAGTAATTGCCCTTGATTTTAGGGCAACACAATTTCCCCCCTACTCATAACAGATCAATTGCAGTTTTCTGTCACTACAGATTAACTGAAAAACCGTGGGTCTTTTCTGCTGTGTTTTAAGATAATCAACTGGCTGCGATGGGGATATAGATTTGTTTGTATATGTATGATGCTAGTATCTACGATTGAGTTTAGTAGAAATACGTCTTGTGAGACAATTATGAATCCAACTGTGCAAAAATGTTAATATTTTTACTGCACTGCCATCTTATGCTTGTTAAAAGCTGGTGTTCACCTGACTTTGATGATACGATGTTTCAACCCAATGTAGCTTATCCATTTTACATTGCTGTGGGGCCTATAATTTATATTTGCCGAAATTTTGATATGGTTGAATCTCACCTTGCCTCGACCGATCAGAAGGAACTTTTTTTGTCAATTTTTAGGTAGACTTTGTTTCTGTTAATTCCCCTGTATGATTTGTGTTACACCAGAGAGGAAGCATTTGGACCTGTCGCTCCCCTTTTGAGGTTCAAAACTGAAGAGGATGCTATCAGAATTGCTAATGACACTAATGCAGGTTGTTCTTGCAGCTCTATTTTCTAATCTGGTATTCTTCCTGTAGTCTGGAAGAAAGTTTTTTTCCCGCCTATACTTTTTTTTTTTGGTTTTTGGATAGAAAAAGAAATACTATTAGAAAAGAAGGAAAAATACAAGAAAGGCTAAACTATCCTCAAAAAAGAAACAAAGGAAAATAAAATGTAAACACCCCGTAGGAAAACACAAAAAATGCCCAAAATCAACCTAGGAAGCCCCCCTCCACAATACACCTGCAAGAAAGCCACTAATTAATAATTAGGCCTTTTAAATCATTTAGGCGCTCTAAAATTTACGGTTGTCACTAATCTTTTAAGTTTCTTTCCCAGCTTATTCTTCTTCATACTATAGTTATTTGGCGAGAAAGCCACCTTTACCTGCTTACCCGCTTACCCAGCGGATTAACCAACTTTATCCTCGGAGTCAAGACGTGATTGTGGATCACGCAGATCACTTGCATTGCCTATAGGCATAAAAGAAATAACATACTTATCCAATGCCCTCTCATTTTGTCTAAAAGGTTTTACATTTTCAACAACTGGACAAGGGAGAATTTCCTTTTCAGAACCAGCATTAATAGTGACCTTGTTAGGATCCAATTGCAAGATATCGGACTTGAGTCCCACATCAGAACTATGGGATTCCAGTGTTGGCTATATATGACCTTGGGCTCTCCGACCACAACCCGAGAACCACATCACAAAAGTTAGTTACTGATCGATCTTAAACCTCCGATCGATAGTCTCCTAGATCTGTCCGGGAATTCCAATCATCCTCTTTTCGATTGCTTCCAAGTGGATATCCATGCGCGGAGGCTCCCTAGGATCGGGAGCTCTAGTACTACTGATCGGAACTGATATTAATATTGAATACTAAAGTAGCACAAGAAGGAAATCTCCCTTTTCAAGAAAGAAAATACTTGAAAACAATGGAAAATGAAGGAAAGAAGGAAAGAAAGATGACAATGAGAGTTGCAGCACATACTCTGCCCCAATGGCCTAAGCCACCCCAAAACTACTCAAAAATTCTGTTATGCCTCCCACTCACTCACCCTCCCCCTTATACACGTTCCCTCCCCTCTCATTAATGCAGAATTATCCTCTCCATTAGCTGGCTTCCAAGTGAACACTCTGTTTCAAACTGTTAGGCATGCAGTGATTGAGACAGAAAAGGAAGAGGCGCCACCTCGCATGATGAGAGTTTACTACAGGAAGAAGTGGCACAAGGAAAAGAGTAAGGAGAATAGGGAATAGGACGTGTGTGGGCATATTGTAATCCTTAGTTAACAATTAGTTAACTAAGCTAGTTTGTGAAAGCTGAACTAGAGTTAGTTAGGAGTTAGGAATCAGTTAGAGGCAGTTAGGAGTTAGATGCGCCTATAAATAGGAGTTCTGTAGCTAGGAGTTTTCAATTTTGCATTTGCTTTGAATTTGTGACTGAGAATTGCTCAGTGAGAAGGGGAGTGCCCCTTGTGTATTCTTTCCATTGATAATAAATTTCTGGGCGAATAATCCCAGTTCCCTAGGGTTTCTCTCAGAATTCCTCTTAGTTTCTCGGGATTCCTAACAAATTTGGTCCGACATGCCAGATCTCTTGAAGAAATGGAGAAGATTGAAGCGAGATTCGCGAATTTGGAATCCTCAGTCGAACAATTGAAGAAGGTAACCAGCGATCAAGGTACGCACCTCGAAGAAATTCGGAAGAACGTCGCAGGCATGGATGGAATTCGTGAATTACTGGCGAAATTCATGGAGAAACATGGAATTTCGAACGATCCATCGGTTGATGAGAATGAACACACCGAGAAGGCAGAAGAACAACAAGGAGAAGGTGGCGGATCCGACGAAGAGGACGAGATACCGCGCTCATGGTTGAAGAAGGTAGAATTACCCTCTTTCGAGGGAAGCGATCCCTTGGGATGGATTGCGAGGGCTGAAAAATTCTGAGGTCCAAAAGGTGAAAGCGACGGAGAAATTGAGGTTAGCTTTCATAAGCATGGAGGGGAATTCGGTTCATTGGTTCCAATTTTGGCGCCAAAAATCGAAGAATCCAAATTGGGAAGATTTTACCATCGCGTTAACACGTAGGTATGGAGGAATGGATCGGGGAACCGTGTATGAGAAATTGGCTGCGTTGAGACAAACTGGTTCAGTGGAGGATTATGTGCAAGAGTTTGAGCAGCTTGTGGCGCAAGCTTTAGTTACTACTGATGATCAATTGCTAGGGTACTTTCTAGCGGGACTTCGAGCAGATATTCGAGGCCAAGTGCATCCTCATGATCCTCAAGACATCGTGAGAGCAATGGATGTGGCGCGCGACATTGAAGAAGCACTGAAAGGAGCAAGGAATAGTAGTGGAGGAACTCAGGCCAGAAGTACAGGGTCAGGGTTTAAGTATCATGGAGGAGGAAGCATTGTTTCCAAGGTTGGAATGTTCAACGGAGGAAATAACTCATTGAATTCCAACGGCGGAAATAGGAACTCACCAAAAGGTAGTAACAAGGCCTCAACCATGTCTTCTGTGGCTAAACCAAGTAGCAGCTCCACTTCAGGGTCTCGGAACAGGGGAGCAAGGCAACTACCATACCCCGAGTATATAAAAAGAAGAGATGAAGGATTGTGTTACCATTGTGGAGGACCTTTTGGGACAGGACATAGATGTCCGGAGAAGAGCATGAGGGTTATCATTTTGGCAGAAGATGAGTTCTTGAACGAAGCAGGGGAAATTGCTTATATGCAGCCTGAAATCAGAGCAGAGGAAGAAGCAGATGAGCTCACAGAGCTTGATTGTCAGTGGATGGATTTGTCTGTGTGTTCAGCAGGGGGTTTAACCCAACCACAAATCATGAAGCTGCAAGGGCAAGTGAAAGGAGAAGAGGTGTTGATCTTGATTGACAGCGGGGCCAGCCATAATTTCATTTCCTCAGAATTAGTGAAGAGATTGGGGTTACATGTTGATACCACATCTGCATACAAAGTAAGGCTGGGAGATGGACATAGGAAATCAACACAAGGTTGCTGTAAGAGATTGAAAGTGCAAATGGGAAGGTATGGTTTAATTGGTGAATTCTTCCTATTTGAACTAGGAGGTGTTGATTTAATTTTAGGAGTAGCATGGCTAGCTACCCTAGGAGATGTAAAAGTGAATTAGAGAACTTTAACCATGACATTTCAAGAACAAGGGAAGGCTGTAGAGATTAGAGGAGACCCTAGCCTAGTAAAGTCTCTGATTTCTTCAAGGTCCTTGATGAAGGAATCTGAAATTGAAACCATGTCTATACTATGGGTGATGGAATCTGTAGAAAGCGATAAAGAGTTTCCAAGGGACAATGGCTTAAACAGTAAACAGAGACAGGTTTTGCAAGTAGTGTTGGATGAGTATGAGCAGGTGTTTGCTACTCCTGAGGGCCTGCCACCTAGAAGGGAAGTTGATCATAAAATCCCTATCAAAACAGGAACTGACCCAGTGAATGTGTGGCCATATAGGTACCCACACCTCCAGAAGAATGAAATAGAGCAGTTGGTGAATGAAATGTTGATCACGGGAATAATAAGGCCAAGCAATAGCCCTTACTCTAGCCCAGTTATTTTAGTAAAGAAAAAGGATGGTAGTTGGAGGTTTTGTGTTGACTACCGAGCACTTAACAAAGCCACTGTTCCAGATAAATTTCCAATCCCAGTCATCGAAGAGCTATCGGATGAGCTACATGGAGCTGCATTTTTTTTCTAAAATTGACCTCCGGGCGGGGTATCACCAAATCAGGATGCATGAGTCGGATATTCCTAAAACTGCATTTAGGACACACCAAGGGCATTATGAATTCCTAGTTATGCCTTTTGGCCTAACTAACGCCCCAGCCACTTTTCAGTGTGCAATGAACTCGGTGCTGAAGCCTTTCTTGAGAAAATGGGCCTTGGTTTTCTTTGATGACATATTGATTTACAGCAAATCATGGGGGGAGCATTTGGAGCACTTGAGACAGGTAATGACAGCCTTAGACACAGAAAAGTTCCTCGCTAATCAAAAGAAATGTAGCTTTGGACAGCAAAGGGTGGGTTATTTGGGCCATATCATTTCGAAGGAAGGAGTCTCCATGGATCCTCAAAAGATAGAAGCCATTCTGAGTTGGCCAGAACCCAAGAACATTAAAGCTTTGAGAGGGTTTTTGGGTTTAACTGGATACTATAGAAGATTTGTGTACAATTATGGAAAAATAGCAAGACCTTTGATTGATTTGTTGAAAAAAGGGAATTTTGGATGGAACAAGGAGGCTGCGGCAGCATTCACACAGCTGCAGAAAGCTGTGACCTCTGCTCCAGTACTGGCTATGCCAGACTTTTCTCTACCTTTTTCCATTGAATGTGATGCCTCGGGGAGAGGCTTAGGAGCAGTCCTATCTCAAAACAAACGGCCCATAGCTTTCTTCAGTAAGGCATTGTCAGAGGCTTCATTGACTAAATCTGTGTATGAAAAGGAGTTAATGGCATTGGTGCTTGCCATTCAACATTGGAGACCCTACTTACTCGGGCAAAGATTCACGGTTTACACTGATCAAAAGAGTCTAAGACACTTGCTGGAACAGAGAATAACCACTCAAAATCAACAAAATTGGCTGGCCAAGCTGTTGAGTTATGAGTTTGAGATAATATGCAAGTTGGGGGCAGCAAACAAAGTAGCTGATGCTTTATCTAGAAGGGAGGAAGAAGGAGAATTGCAGGGTATCACCCGGCCATTTTCGCCAGATGTGGGGCAGATTGATGAGGAAGTGAAGAATGATGCAACTCTGAGTAAGATCGTGAGAGACCTAAAGGAGAAGCCTGAATCTCATATCCATTACACTTTGGAGCATGAGAGACTATACTACAAAGGCAGGCTAGTCTTATCAGCTAATTCTGTATGGATCCCACAGCTTCTTCAAGAATTCCATGCTTCTAAAACTGGGGGACATTCGGGCATCTATAGAACTTACAGGAGAGTAGCCCAATCTCTGTTTTGGATAGGAATGAAGCACACTGCCACTGAATATGTTGCTAACTGCCATATTTGCCAGCGTAGCAAGTATCAAACATCGTCCCCCGCTGGGTTGCTACAACCTCTACCTATCCCCAATGCCATTTGGGAGGAAATAAGCATGGATTTTATTGTGGGGTTGCCCAAATCAAAAGGTTTTGATGCTATCTTGGTGGTGGTCGATCGATTGAGTAAGTATGGCCATTTCATCTTAATCAAACACCCATATTCAGCAAGGTCTATTGCCGAAATGTTTGTCAAGGAGGTAGTAAGGTTGCATGGTATACCTATATCCATTGTGAGTGATAGGGATCCCACCTTCCTAAGCCACTTTTGGCAAGAGTTATTCAAGATGCAAGGTACTACCTTGAAGATGAGCACTGCATATCACCCAGAATCTGATGGGCAAACAGAGGTGCTTAACCGGACTCTAGAGACCTATTTGAGGTGTTTTATATCAGAACAACCCAAGGCATGGGCTGAATTTTTGCCTTGGGCGGAGTACTGGTATAACACCATTTTCCAAAGTGCAGCACATTGCACCCCATTTGAAGTTGTGTATGGGAGACCCCCTCCTTCTCTAGCAAGGTTTATCCCGGGAGAGACATTGGTAGAAGCTGTGGCAAACGACTTGATTAACAGAGATGAAGCATTAAAGTAGCTGAAACACCATTTGAGCAGAGCACAAGATCAGATGGTTAGATATGCAAACAGCCATAGAAAACCTTCGCACATTCAGCCCGGGGACTTAGTATATTTGAAGATTAGACCCCATCGACAGGGTTCAATGCCTACCCGATTGCATCCGAAACTAGCCGCAAGGTACTATGGTCCTTATCTAGTGCTGAAACAGATTGGAACAGTGGCATTTAAGCTGCAATTACCAGTGGAAGCCAGAATTCATCCGGTTTTCCATGTGTCACAGCTCAAGAAGGCAGTGGGCAACAAGCTAGTTGAGGATAACTTGCCTTCCGATTTACAAGGGGGAACAACTGAGGACCAACCAAGTCAAATCTTGGGCACCAGAGTGGTAAACAAACTCGGGGAATCAGTCCCACAGTTGCTGGTCCAGTGGCAGGGTAAAGGACCAGATGAAGCAACATGGGAGGACAGAGACATCATCCAGGGTTAGTTTCCCGACTTCAACCTTGAGGACAAGGTTGTAGCTGAGGAGGAAGGTATTGTTAGGCATGCAGTGACTGAGACAGAAAAGGAAAAGGCGCCACCTCGCATGATGAGAGTTTACTACAGCAAGAAGTGGCACAAGGAAAAGAGTAAGGAGAATAGGGAATAGGACGTGTGTGGGCATATTGTAATCCTTAGTTAACAATTAGTTAACTAGGCTAGTTTGTGAAAGCTGAACTAGAGTTAGTTAGGAGTTAGGAATCAGTTAGAGGCAGTTAGGAGTTAGATGCGCCTATAAATAGGAGTTCTGTAGCTAGGAGGTTTCAGTTTTGCATTTGCTTTGAATTTGTGACTAAGAATTGCTCAGTGAGAAGGGGAGTGCCCCTTGTGTATTCTTTCCATTGATTTCAATAAACTTCTGGGCGAATAATCCCAGTTCACTAGGGTTTCTCTCAAAATTCCTCTTAGTTTCTCGGGATTCCTAACACAAACACTCTTTTCCTCTTTTGGCCCAACTCCCTCCAGCCCATTTTCCTTCTTTCTTCCTCTTCTCTTATGCACATTTGTCAAGGGCCCATCAAACCTCCTAGAGGACTATTCTTGTCCTGTATTGGATCTTGACAGTTTAAACTGGAAGTGCCATTACCCTCTACACTTTGGTTGGTTTTGAAAAGCCCCTTAACTTAGTTTCCATCCAAGTCAAGACACTCTTCCTGAGCTATTTGCTCATCAAAGTTTGCCCTTGAACCATCCTTTTCACTCCTTCGTTGTCTTCACAATTAATCTTTCCCTTTTTGGAATCTTGGAAGCCTAAACTAAGGATTTCTTTAGCCTCATAACTTTCTTGTCAAAGTCAAAATACCCTGCCTGAGCATTCTATTCATCATCTTGAGCTCTTCATACATCCAGAAGCAGACCTTAATTGTCTTCATCAAAAGAATCAAGATCATCTCCATCACATAAAAACCCATCCACCTCTGTCCCAACAAAAGAACAATATTCTTCAACCTGTTCAATGAAATGTAAATCTTGAATTACACGGGATCGGCTTTTATTATTTGCTTTGTCTAATGCAACTTTGAGTGTAGAGAAAATTTTAGAAACTACAACTTCAGAAAAAGCTCCGACATCTATCTCTTTCTCGTCGAATTCTGAACCTTGCCACCTTCTTTTTGTAAATTATGATGAAAATGAGCATTGTCCATGTGACCAGACATTGTTGGAATTGAAACTACTGACGTTGAGCCTTTTTCCAAATGTGAACCGTGTCTCCATCTTTAACTGTACCTGCAACTTAATTTGTGATGACATAGCTGATTCCTTTCTGAAAATGGGGGGGATGAGTTCCAGACTCCTATTTAGCTTCACCTATTTTCTTAACAACCCAGTTTCCTTTCTTAAAATTAGGTTTACTTGAGTGGACTAGAGTGGATGGACCAATTCTTTCAAACACACTTTGTTTGGCTTCTTTCGGGTCCAATCTCTAAAAAATGGAACAGGTATCAGTAGATAAATTAGGCAACAAATCCCCAAGATTAGATAATTGTTAGGCAAAAGTTCCTTTGATTATGATACACAGGCCTTAAATCCCTGTGATAATGATAATTAGGCAATAAATTCCTAACATCATGCTGATCATCGCATTTCAAATTTGGAACAGATTGGTGACCCCTATGATTTCTCCAATCACGCATTGAACCCTCATAAATACACTGGTTAACACATTTTAAATTTTAGTTACACTGACATTTGATTTTTGACAATGCTTCCTAACTTGACTCTGATTTTCTAAGACTCTCAAAAGGTTTTCCTCTTCCTAGAGGATGTTGCAGGTCTGATAGCAGAATGGGTCAAAAATTCTAGAAGAAAACGAAATTGGCAATATATCTATCGAAATGGGAATTTCAATCAAAAGATACACTGTAGTAACAGTCATAGAACGTGGTTCCTGTTACAAAACTTGATGGAAGGCATTGAAGAGAGAAAATGCTGAAACTAAAATATTATAATTGTATTGAAATGAGTAAAAGTGTATTTACATCAAGTGACTACATCCCTTATATAGAGAAACTAACTACTAACAAATTTGTAACCAAGTACATCTCTAATAGTTCCTTATGAATATATGCTCTCACCAAGATCTTTGCCCAACAACAATCATTAAAAGAAAAAGTATCAACATCAATATCCAACAACTCTCCGCAATATCCAAAAAAGACTGTAACTTAAAAAACAGAGTGGTGAACCAACCAACCGAACCCAGAACCATATATTATTATATTCATCAGCAGCAAATTGGTTGATACAAGAAGCCGTAGGCACCTACCAAACCAGAAGAACACGAGCACCATGAAACCACCTCTCCTTTTCATGTAACACTCGGCTTGCTACTTATTCCAACTCAAAACTAAAGAGAAACAGTGAATCTAGCAAACATGCCCCCTTTAAACCAGGAGATTTCCAATGCCATCTGCCCAATCTTTAATTTGATGATTATGAATGCTAGCTCACCTTAAAATCTACCAACTAAACACCAACCAACAAAGTGATAACTGCCTTGCTAAATTCTTCTACGAACTTCCTTTTATCATCAACTACCACCTTGGACTTGACTAAAGACCAATGATGACTCCATACAGCCATTCTCCTGCCCAAACTCCACCAGACTCACCTTTCTTTCTCATGAGAGAGAATTTCTTTCTCAGTTTTAAAGAAACCATATGGACTCAATAACGAAACCAACGCAATCTACCTCATTTTGCCAACCCTTATACTTCTATCCTCTGTTATTAGTTTTGTCATATGTGGTCACTTGTTGAATTAGAAGGTTTTAGGTAGGGAAGGAGGAAAGGAGAGAAATAAACTAACAAATAATAACATTGATATTGATTTGAGGTGGTGATAATCTGATTCCAAAAGACAAGCCTAATAGTCCTATTTATAGTAAATGTAGAATCTTAGTCCTAAGTAAATAGGCAAGCAAATCATAAAGTATAAATAAGAAATACATCCTAAGATATCATTTAGGATACTCTAAAATATTCTAAGATATAAAAAAGATATTATCTGATATTTCTTAGATTTTCTAACACTCCCCCTCAAGCTAAAGCTTACTAAGTTTTAAGTTTGTTACACACAAACAATGCATTCCCCCTCAAATAAAAATAATAAAAACTGAGCTTCACAAAGATAATGGTTGGAAGGCAACTCAAGGATGATGAAGAGGCCGGAGAGAGTTCCTGGAAAGATAACTTAGCAAGATAGATGGAATGATCATCAACCTAACAGAAATTTCTATGTAAGCAATCTAGCAAAGCAAGATCAGAACTTCTCAAAACCGCATTTGGAAGCTTCAAACAACTTACCAGAGACCCAAATTATTTAAAATTGAAATTAAGGAAGACAATTACTTCCGGGACTGAGACGAGAACAGTGCATCTGGGACAAGGGGCCAGCACAAGGGGCTAAGGCTAGTGCATTTGGGACAAAGACAAGTCAATGCATCTAGGAAAAAAAGTCGAGCCCAGAGCATCTAGGATAAAGAGTTGGGCAAATGTGATTCATAACCAAAATAGTCAATCGTCGACGGAAATAGAAGTCACCACTAATATAATTCATCCATGGGAAAGGAGTCACCACTGGAATGATCGTCCGTGGGAAGAGAAACCACTGGTATGATCCATTAGTGGTAAAGAATTGCAAGACAAACACCAGAGAAGCAGATGGTAGAACAGAGCCAAAGATTTGAGCTTCAAACACAGCAAAACATAACTCAAGAGAGCCAAACAACGACATTGAAGTGGTTGCTGAAAAGTGGTCCGTTGAGGGAGGTGAGGACAGATCCGGAAAGAGGGCTGGCCAATTGTCATGGCAAAGGAAAGGGCATCCGGAGAGGTGGCCGGACGCGCATGCGTTGGCGACGGACACATGAGGGCATGCGTTGGTGGTCGGCTTATGGCGACAGATCGGTGGTCGGCGACTTAAATGGTGTGGTCATTAGCAGGAAGCGGCGAAGGATGACGGCGGATAGGGGAGAAAGAGGCCTGAAAGACGACACAATAGATAGAGTTGACTAAATGGAGTTCGGGATTGTTGGGAACTCAACAGCAGAATAGTGACGGCCTGACGGGACAGGTCATGGAGGATGGTACCGCTCTGAGAGGGAAGGAGGAAAAGAGATAAATAAACTAATAAATAATAAGACTGATATTGATTTGATGTGGTGCTAATTTGATTACAAAAGACAAGCCTAATAGTATTATTTATAGTAAATGTAGAATCCTAGTCCTAAGCAAATAGGGAAGCAAATCATAAAATATAAATAAGAAATAAATCCTAAGATATCATCTAGGATACTCTAAAATATTCTAAGATATAAAAAAGATATTATCGGATGTTTTTCATATTTTCTAACATCACTTTTGATTTATGTTGATAATATGTATATAGTGTCTAGATTCATTGTAAAGGCTGAAGTCTAACCAAATCATGTAATTGTGGTAATTGGGAAATTGTATCATTGTAATTTATTACATGAACACTATATACACAGCCTCCGTTGTGTGATTAAGACACACGGTTTCATCATATGTCTCTGTTGTTTGTCTCTTTACAATTCACGTTGACATTTTTGACCATGGAACCTGACTTGTACATATGAAGGTTTGGGTTCATACATATTTACTAACAGTATCCAACGCTCATGGCGTGTTGCTGAGGCTCTTGAATATGGACTTGTGGGTGTTAATGAAGGAGTAATTTCAACCGAGGTGCACCTCTTTTCTTATTCAATGAGATTAAGTGGCGGTGAGATATGTTTTTTTGATGGATCTATCTACATGTATGCTTTGATGTAGGTGGCTCCGTTTGGTGGTTTTAAACAGTCTGGCCTTGGAAGAGAAGGCTCCAAATATGGGATGGATGAATATTTGGAGGCAAGTACAAATTTAAAATGTCAGTTGTCCAAGGTTTCAAAATTATGGGTTTTTTGCACTTTTAGTCTCTACAAAGCATGGATTTTGAAAAAATTGAGGACCAAAAGTTCAAAAAATCCATGAATTTAGGGGCCAAAAATGCAATTAAAAAATATAGGGACCAAATTCGCAACATTTGGATTTTAGGAGGACTAAATTCGCCAAAAAAATGTTTGGGGACTATTTTCGTCAAAATGAAAAACTTGGGGGACGGAAAGTGCAATTTAGCTTTTATTTTACTAAGGCAAAATAAGTTGATTAGTCCTATATGTTTATTTAATTTTTCACATGGGTCCCATAAGTTTTTTTTTTTTAAATTGGTCCTACACGTTATGTTTCGTTTTCATGTTAGTCCTTTCCGTCAATTTCGATCTTACGGCATCAGATCAAGAGTCACATGTCGCACTAATATCATGGCCATGTCAGCTCAAAACTAACGGCGTTAGGTCGAAATTGACGGAAAGGACTAATGTGAAAACGGAATATAACGTGTAGGACCAATTTGAAAAAGAAAAAAAAACTAATGGGACCGATATGAAAAATTAAATAAACGTATAGGATCAATCAACCTATTTTGCCTTTTATAATAATACTGTTCAGAAGTGGCAATGTTGTAGTTGGTGTCGGTTTAGACATGTCAAACTTGGTTAAGGCTTCTCTCTTGAAGTGTAGTTTGTCATATCGTTTTTGTTAAAATCTACATTACTATGTATGACATTGTTGAAGTTTTTAATTATCACTTTTCCAGATCAAGTATGTGTGCTTGGGAAACATGAACAAAGATTGAAGCATAAGGTATATATAAGAGGCAGTGGCAAGGTAATACTGTGGTCAGCGGCTATTCAAATGTATTTTGAGTTTGGAATAGGAAGAAGATGCATGTAGCTTCACCTGTAATGTGTACAAATAAATGCAGGCTTGCAAAGGACTTTAGGACTGATTGCCTCCATTTTCTTCGTTTCATTTTTTTTTCCTTTTTTTTTTATTTTCTTCTTTCTGACAGCACTAAAGAAGGTACGAGATTTAAAAACAATGCAGATTCCCTTTGACCCTTTGTTATAGAAAAACGTGGTGCAATTACTCTTGTGCCAATTTATTAATTTTTATGCTATTTCTATTACGTGTCCATCTGTTGTGAAGAATATTGTAGTTCTGTTGTGCTAGCTAGCAGCACTTGTCGTTGCAATAAAATTAGGTATTGTTATAGTTTTCTATTTTTATAATGGCTCTATTATTGATACCCATTTGTGATATCATGCGAGGTTTTAAATTGTGATTTGTTAACGCAATTGTGGTTGTAATATTTGTGGTTTAAAATAGTCCCCCCAATCACATTCCAACCGTAAGTGTGGCTGCGTCAAAAATAGATGCAGGGGTGACAAAGATATGAGTCGGATGGATTTTGGTTTGGATTATAATGGATGAGTCAAAAATAATCCACTAATTCATTTATGATCAATTAAAAATGTATTAAAAAATTTCAATTTATCCATGGTTCATTTAACAAAAAATCATCCAACTTATTAATTGTTTTTTATCGATGGATATTCGATCCATCCATTTAAAAATATGCTATTTTAAAAATCTATTTTAACTTTTTTTTCTTTCACATTTTGGTGGCAGTTGGTCGACGTCGGTGGGTCGGCAGGCAGGCGGTTGGTCGGTCGATTAAGGGTATAGGGTTATGTGGCTGGCTGATAGTAGGTCTGGTGGTCGGACAGTCGATCAAGCAGCCAGTCAAGCTATCAGGCGGGTGGTTGGTCAGGCGATCGGGCTTCGGGAGGTCGTTCGATGGTCAGGGCAATCAGGCAGTGACAGTTTGGCATTCGGGCGTCGGTCAGGCGGTTTAGGGTTTTGGGTCGATCGAGCTGTTAGGTTGTCAATCGGGAGATCGAGCGGTGGTTTGGTGGTCGAGCCTTGGTCGGGCGGTATAGGGTTAGGTGGTTAGGCGAGCTGTCAGGCAACAATGGTCTGGCGGCGGTCGAGGTGGAGATCCGACGGTCTAGTGGCAGTCCGGCAATCAGCAATGGGGCGTCCGACGATGGTCCGGCAATCCGGCGTCCGATGACAGTCCGACGGGCGGTTGATTCATTGAGTTTAAGATATAGGATGTTGCAGAGAAATTGGTTGTTATATCAGTCGTTAAGCCAAACACTAAAAAAGTTAACATAATTTAACTTCTTAGTGACTGCTATAACCAGTCGTTAAGTTGAAATCATTATTGTTAACAACTTTAGAGACTGATATAATGATTGATCATTATGGTCACAAACTGCTGGTTGCTAAGGTTGGCGCTAAACAGATCATTCAATTTATTGCGCCAACATTTAGGATCGACATTTATTCAGTCGCTAATAAATGATAATGAAATTTAATAATGAGACAGTAAGCGATCGAGTTAACGTCTGGCTTTATGATTTATTTTTAGCGACGGATAATTTCGGTCGATAAATCATAAATCCCTATGTTGTGGGCAAGATATAATCATTATTGTCCAATTTCTACCTTTCACTACTGTCAGCCAAAGTTTCTTCTTTCTCTTTTTGCTTTGGAATAGTAAGAACATTTGCAACCTTCAAAGTTGTAAGAAGAAAGTGCACCCTTTTTTATCATATCAATTAGGAAGTTATCACCATCAAGTCATTCAAGTTTCATAAAGTCAGAAGTTATTTTTTTCAAACTTGTGGTTGGCATTGATAGAGAACCAAAATAAAACCTAAAGATTGTTGCATTACAATAATTCAAACAAACTGTATCAAAGTCCAAAAGTATTCCATTTTTAAAAAAAAATTAAAACAATGAACCGACCGGTTTCTAAAACTGTTTTAATGTTAGTTTAACCAATTTTAGGCTAGTTGAACCGAGTTTTGGTTGACTTTGCATGGTTAGAACGCTTTTTCGATTCTCTAATCCGATCATAACCAAAGAAGCTACCGGTCGACGGTACAATCAATCGAACCATTCCGGTTGGACCGATTTTTAAAACACTGATTTGAAAGCAAAACATTATCCCTAAGTTATGTTCACCAACTTGTATTTTATACGGCTATTCTCAAAACTGGAAATTTTTTTTTTTTAAAGAAACATTATCCTTATTCTAAACCTGATTTTTACTGGCCTTTTCTAAACGAGTTGTGTTATTTAAACAACAAAATCTAGACACCGTATGTGACACCGTCCATATGTATTTATCTTTATCTCTCACTTACTTTTTATCTTCTTAAATATACACACATCTCAAAAATACATTCAAAAAGGAACATTGTATGGTGTCCCCTTCTTGATGTCAAACAAATCTTTACTCTTTCTAAACATTATTAACAAAAGCATCATACATTAATCATTTTGTTTGATATATAAAATCATTAGTTTATGACAGTGTCTACATCAAATATATATATATATAATGAAAGAGTGTCTATGCCCTCTCTTATGTATTTATTGCCATTCATTTTCTCTTAACTTATTTATTAAATAATCTATATTTTGTTTTGATCTAATAATTAAATTAACGCATAAAATAAAAACGATAATAAATACAAAAGAGTAATAATAAACACTTTTTAGAAAAGAAACATAAAATATGTTTAGAAAAACAGGGACAATTTTTTTTTTTGGATTCACATATGATCGCACGGAATATCTCCAGTCGTTCATCGAGATTAACCTCATTCAGGAGATTTGAAAGCACTCAAGGTGGGATGTCCACTCAATTAGTTTATGACAGTGTCTACATTAGTTGACCATTAGTTTATGACAGTGTCTGCGTCAAATATATATATGTCATGAAAGAGTGTCTATGCCCACTCTTATGTATTTAGGGTGCGTTTGGGTATACAGCTTATTTTAACGCTTATGCAATAAGCTCTTTTGTAAATAAGCTAAAAACAGCTTATTTTCATAAGCTTCTCTGACAAGCTTATGGAAATAAGCCAAAAACAGCTTATGGAAAGATCATAAACTATTTTCATAAACTATTTGTATAAGTTTAATTCCATAAGCTATTTTCATAAGCTCTCCATAAGCTCTTCCAAACGCACCCTTATTGCCATTCATTTTCTCTTAACTTTTTTATTAAATAATCTATATTTTGTTTTGATCTAATAATTAAATTAACTCATAAAATAAAAATTTAATAAAATAAAAACGATAATAAATTCAAAAGAGTAATAATAAACACTTTTTAGAAAAGAAACATAAAATATGTTTAGAAAAACACGAACAATTTTTTTTTTGGATTCGCATATGATTACACGGAGTATCTCAAGTCGTTTATCGAGATTAATCTCCTTCGGGAGATTTGAAGGTACTCAAAATGGGATGTCCCACTCAATTAGGTTTTTTTCATATACATTTTAAAAGAAATAAAAAAGTAGTTACGACTAATGAGAAAACTTATATTCATTTTAAGATTATTTTTAAATTTGTTGTAAAAAACATTTAAGTACGATGAAAGATTGAAAAATTGATACTGACAATTTTCTTTTTTTATCAGAGATCATCTCATGTGTTAACATGAGCGCCCCCTGTGTTTTCACTAGTTTATTTTTCTTGGATTTTATTAAATTATTATATAAACCATGCATATAAAGAATGTGTTGTTCACGCTACAATGTGCAATATATAAAAAAAAAAAAATAATAACTCAGCATTGAGACAAAAGTTATTGATATGGAATGCTGATATTAATCTAAATAAATAAAAGGTTAAATATGTTTTTAGTCCCCGTAAAATGAACGAATTTTGGTTTTGGTCCCTGTAAAAAAATTTATTTGACTTTTATCCCTCTAAAACCTAAAATTATTATTTTTGGTCTCTATTGTCATTTTACATTCATTAACTACTTATGTGTCTAACAGAAGGTCATATGATCATCCCAAGTGACACCCAATGATTTTTGTAGTATCACGTTAGCATATAATTTTCCTAAAATTTTTCTTAAATCCTAAAATAAATTATATTTATCTACCCTAAAATGAATACTAAAGACTAAAAAAGGTAATATTATATTCTAGAGGGACAAAACCAAAGAAAAACAGTTTACAAGGATCAAAATCAAAATTTTTATAAGAGCCAAAATTAGTAATTTCATATTTTAGAGGGATTAAAATCGAAAAAAAAATTATATAAGAATCAAAATCAGAATCAACATATTTAAACAAAAATAAAAAAAAGAGTAGATTTTGAAGGAACCCTCACGCCTTCTGTAAACACTGAACGGGATCAATAAATTAGTGTTTTCTCATAGGCAATGTTCTACAGCATGGACATTTTGCAAAATTTAATCGACATGGTAAACTTCAAAAAGGTTTCGAGTGAAAGCATCATATGGCATGAATCCTTTTCATGAATTCAAAACTAATTCCAGCGAAAATATCGATATAGCATGATAAAATTATGTAAAAACATATCTCTGTGGTATTTCTATCAAATTATTTTATAAATTGTGATTGTTGGGTTGGTGATTATTATTATTATTGTTATTATTAGTGTTATTATTTTGTACATGTCGTTGTGATTAATATTTTATGGAATGCTCAACAAGAAAATGTAATAGTATATTAATTTATTGGTTTATTATTGCTTTGGTAGTTGACACTTAACACGTTCAGTTGAATAGTGTAGGGGTGTTCGCGGATCGGTTCGGTTCGGTTTTGAGTATAAAAATCATCCGATCCAAAGAGTAAAATATCATGTGGTTCGGTTCGGTTCGGTTTGCTTCTTTAAAAAAATCCGAACCGATCCGATCCAATTAAATGCGGTTTGGATCGGTTCGGTTAGTTCGGTTTGGTAAAAATAAACATGGTCAATTAAATGTGGTTTGCCCTCTTTCCACTCTTTTAATTTATTTCATACCACAAAGGCACAAAGCCATAAATCAAGCAAACAGTGCGTCTTTTGTTGAAGACAATAATCTTACTACTTAGACAAATATTTGTACATACAAACACGTTCTATATCAAGCAATAAGTATTTCAGAAAAATTGAATTCTATATATTTGATTCTTTTGAAAATGAAAAGTTACTAAGTTACACCTAAAGAATAAAGATGGTCCAAAAAGAAATTTTTAGACTACAGTGAGTGAACAGTGATGTGCCGTGTGTGTGGGTAGTAAACGTAAAGCACAACGTTATATTACATGAATCGGTTCGGTTGCGGTTCGGTTCGGTTTCATGAAAGCAAACCGCAAACCGAACCGAACCAATCGGTTCTCATCAAATATCATCCAAAAAAATCCAAACCGAATCGATTTTTATCGGTTTTCGATTAATTTGGATCGGTTTGCGATTTTATAGCGGTTCGGTTTGGATCTGAACACCCCTAAAATAGTACTTGTTGCTTTATTTTACTTAGTCAAAAAAGACGGCTATCCCTACAAGGTTTAGCTAATAATTATTAATTCGAGCATTCATGTGACGGATCATCATGAATTTAGCTCAATTAAAATCCAGTTTGATATTTTGGTTATACAGTTATTTGTTTGAATTCAAATCTGATATGTGATTATGACTTGATATTGTTCAAGACTACACGATTAATCCAATATGTTATTAGAATAATATATAAATTTGAATATTATACATATTTAAATCGTAACATTAAAGAAATAGGAATCCAAAACTAATGCATATTTTATAATATATATTTTAAAACAAATAAACAAAATATAAAAATATTATTATATTATACAAAAAGTTAATGATTTGATCCTGTGATCATCAAAAAAAAAAGTCACCAAATCTTATTATTTTTATCTAATTGTAAAAGAAAAAAAATATAAATTTCAAAAAAATATGAGACACGGAAACGCAATGGAACGTTCCGAATTATAAATCGAATCTGACCTGAAAACACATCGAGTCCGATATTAGAAACATATTTTTGCCGCAATTAGCATCAGGCAGAGACAACCTAGTGAGACGTGATGGATTACACGATCAGGTAAGACTATTGACAATCTCAATTATCTATTTACACTCCTCATTAACAAATCATAACTTTATAAAAATAAGTAATAACTAAAATTACGATTGTTTAACAAATAGTATGAATAGATAATTTGGAGTGTTAAGTGCGTTATCCCAAATCATGAACACCTTTACGTGCGTGTTTGGATTTTCATTGACACAATCAAACTAAAGTTTGTAATAACACAAGTATAATAAAAACATCATCCAACGTGAAATAAATTTTTGTTTGCTTTTGACAAACGTAAGTTTCAAATGGAAATACAAACACGCCTGTTGAAAGAAACACTTTCATTTCAAACCCTTCTTATTAGAATAAGTGAACAAGTTTCCTCGTTGATGATATGTTTGCAACGCAACAAGATGTTTCGTATGGGAACAAATTTAGAACTCTGTGTACCACGGAAATAATATGCTTGCACGTTTGGATTAACATATTTGTTAATGATTATTATATCATCACATTGATCATAAGAAGAATATATTTCTAACATTCGCTGCTTCTCTATATAATAACCAATTAGCCACATTGTCCACACACAACACTCAATTCTCCTTTTACACTTTGAAAATACTCAGCATTAATGGGGAACCAAACGTCTTCTAACAAGAAAGAAACTCTTCCCATTGACACCACATTTAATCTTCCAGCCAATATACCAGTTTGGCCACAAGGTGCACATTTTCTTTCTTTCCTTCTTGATATTATAGTGTTATTAATTACTTCTGCTAATTAATGTGTAATTTCTTAATGTTTTTTTTCTTTCTGAATTGCAACATTAATTATATGTAGGTGGTGGATTTGCTAGTAGCATAATTGATCTGGGTGGTTTAAAGGTGTCTCAAATTTCAACATTCATCAAAGTTTGGACAACCTTACAAGGTGGAACAGATAATGCAGGTGCTACTTTCTTTGAGCCAACAGGAATACCTGAGGGGTTCTTCATGTTAGGCAGCTACAGTCAACCTAACAACAAGCCTCTTTTTGGATGGATACTGGTGGCAAAAGACGATTCTTCATCAGCTGAAGAAAATGGAGCTTTAAAGAAACCAGTTGATTACACACTGGTATGGAGCAGCAAGTCCCAAAAGATCAAACAAGATAAGGATGGTTATGTTTGGTTACCAACAGCACCTGATGGCTATAAGGCTTTGGGCCATGTTGTCACCACCACACCAGATAAACCTTCCCTGGACAAAATAAGGTGTGTCAGGTCAGATTTCACTGACCAATGTGAGACATACTCATGGATTTGGGGACCAGGCAAGAGCACTGATGACAAAGGTTTCAATGTCTTTGATGTAAGACCAAGCAACAGAAGCACTCAAGCACCTGGTGTTCTTGTTGGCACTTTTTTTGCCCAAGATGGTGCCACTACTAGCCCTCTCCCTATTGCCTGTTTGAAAAACACCAATATGAACTTCTCCTCCATGCCTGATCTAACCCAAATTCAGGCATTAATCCAAGCTTACTCTCCATTCATGTACTTGCATTTTGATGAAAAGTACCAATCTGCCTCTACTAACTGGTATTTCACCAATGGGGCATTGCTTTATAAGAAAGGGGAAGAGTCCAATCCAGTGCCAATAGATCCAACAGGTTCTAACCTTCCTCAAAATGGTGACAATGATGGTGCCTATTGGTTAGACCTGCCTGCTGATAAAGCCAACAAAGAGAGGGTCAAGAAAGGAGATATCAAGAGTTCCAAGGCTTATGTTCATGTAAAGCCCATGTTTGGTGGAACATTCACTGACCTTGCCATGTGGGTTTTCTACCCATTCAATGGGCCTGGAACAGCAAAAGTAGGGCTCATAGATATTTCACTTGGGAAGATAGGAGAACATGTTGGGGACTGGGAGCATGTGACACTAAGGATAAGTAATTTTGATGGTGGGCTAAGGAAGGTATATTTCTCACAACACAGTAATGGTCAATGGGTGGATGCCTCTCAGCTTGAGTTCCAAAGTGGTAACAAACCAGTGGCTTATTCTTCTTTGAGTGGCCATGCTTTCTACCCAAAAGCTGGACTTGTTCTTCAAGGGGGTAGTGAGATTGGAATAAGGAATGATAGTGCTAAGAGTGATATGGTGGTTGATTTCGGGGTGGATTTTGAAATTGTTTCTGGGGACTATTTGGGGTCAGCAATTACAGAGCCACCATGGTTAAACTATTTCAGGCAATGGGGTCCAAATATTACCTATGACATAGCAGAGGAGTTGAACAAGTTGGAGAAGGTGTTCCCTGCTTTGCAAGTGATTGAAGATAATTTACCAAATGAGTTGTTTGGTGAGGAAGGACCCACAGGACCAAAGGTCAAGAAAAATTGGAGTGGGGATGAAATTTGAAGACCTGGTGGCATTATTGAGACCAAGCGATTAAATAAGAAGACTTTGGTTGGTTGCATGTATTTATATTCTGTCGTGAATATCTACATTACTTAGGGGAATTATTTTTTTTTTTTACTGCTCGAGTATAATATTTGTGTGAGACATCATAATTAATAATGTGAGTATCATTACATATTGTATATTATATACTGTCATGAATATCTACATTACTAAGGGGAATTGTTTTTTTTTTCTTACAGCTCAAGTATAATATTTGTGTGAGACGTCATAATTAATAATCTAAGTATCATTACATATTGTATATTGGATTTGGCTCCTTTAAAGTGAATAAAATTCTAAAGTGAGAAAGTAAGGGACTATCCACCCTTAGATCATTTAGTGGGTTGAGATCTCTATATACTTAATCAAATCAATGATGGAAAATCTCTTATTTTCTCACTTTAGAGGAGCCAAATCTTTGTATATTATATGCAATTTTGAAACGGACACTATATTCAGTTATAATAAGTAGAGTGTTATTTGAATATCATATCATAATATTTTAAGTATTCAGAAAACAAAATTCTTATCTTTATTTGTAAGATTCACATGAATGATGGATATTAATGAATTGGTGCAAGTGGAAGGGATTTGGATCCTAATCATTAATTTGATCCCTTAATTCATATATATGAAAAAAATATGACTGAAAGGGATCCTCGTTTTGGCGTCTGATCTTACAGGAGATTCGTCTCCCATCCATCGAGTGGGAGAATACTCTGAAAAATCAAAAAAAAAAAAAAAGAACAATAATTACTTAGTAATAACAGAAAAAATAAATTGCATTTCGTTGTATTTGCATGGCAGCTTGTTCCCTCAA
Source organism: Ammopiptanthus mongolicus (assembly GCA_039655645.1). Lineage (NCBI taxonomy): Eukaryota > Viridiplantae > Streptophyta > Magnoliopsida > Fabales > Fabaceae > Ammopiptanthus > Ammopiptanthus mongolicus. The sequence goes on along the minus strand of CM077351.1, from coordinate 16,643,424 downwards.
CATTAAAAAACGTGTGTTTCTTTTTCTTCGAAAATTGGTTAGAAAGCATAAAATTGGAATAGGTTGTGTGCTCTATTGCTAAATAGAAAATAATATTGTACAAAAAATCAATAAGAAATAAAAATAAAATTTACTTCTGATGTATTATTAATATATTAATATATATTTCACATCAACCAATTATATATCATATTAAAAATAAAAAAAAATATGTAATATTGTGAGATATAAATATTTTAAATGATATAATAATAAATATATAACTAGATTGCAATACAAATAATTTTTGTATTGAAAATGTATAAAAATTAAATTCTAAAATTAAATATTAAAGATAAAGTCTGAATGTAAAGACTAAAGAGGAGGTTGAAGGTATTTATTTAAATATAAAAATGTAAGTCCGTATGGACAAGCAAGTAGGGGTGTTTGTAATTCAATTTTGATCGATTTTTAGACAGATAATTATCTGATCCAAATATGGTAATTAGTTACGGTTTGGTTTTATTGGATTGACTTCAATATGCAAACCTACCAATTCAAATGACTTTTATCGGTTTGAATTGAATTAGATGTTTATATTTTTACCAGCAAAATAACAAAAATATCAATTTAAATAAATTAAGCATCTAAAATAGCATTTAAAGTCAGAATATTAAACCATTTAAAAAGTCATACAAACCATTCATAATGTCATTCAAATAACTTTTTTTATGATGATACATAGTCATATAAATCATTGATAAAGTCATTCAAACTATTCTTAAGCATGTGATCCTGAGTTTGATCCATACATTCATGTGTACGAAAAAAATATTATTGGTAGGGATCCCCGTTTAGGTGCATGACAATATTTCGAGAGATTAATCTCTCACCTATAGGGGCGGAAAGATATTCTGGAAAAAAATAACGTTTTTTTTATTTGCAAAGTCATTCAAGTGTTGATTTTATATCCACCCGAAATTCCTAAGTTTTTTGGTTTTGATCTTTCAAACAAAGTACCCAAAGAAGAAAAAACCAAAGCAATATAATGAATTGTTCTATTTTAGAGATAACTTAAAAAATATAACAACTTGAAATAAAAAAAGGATGATATACAACAAAAATAGCTACAACTAAAAGTAAATATGTAATCTTAGAATATAATAGGCTAAACTATACTTTTGATCCCTTATTTTTATTTTAGGTTTCGATTTGGTCCCTCTTTTATTTTTGTTCCGAAATAGTCCCTTATCTTGCAAACGTTACACTATTTTGCTACTTTCCGTCAAATTAACCCTAATAGTGTTAGATTTCTCGTCATAATCTGGATTTTCTCACCGAAATCTGACTTTTAGAGAAAGAAACACAAGTTTCAAGAGAAAAAACGTCACTCCATCCACCGAATCTTTTTTCATTCTTCATTACTTTACAAAATGTTAGAAGATGGACATTGAATTCTCAAGTTTATATCCCTTCACTGTCCAAATTAAATTGGGTTTAGGATTTTGTTGGGGGATTTTTTTTGTTTTGAATGTGTTGAAGGTAGATTTGGAGGGGAAGAAGGAATAAGGAAGAAGGAAGGAGGAAAGATGACAGAGAAAGAAGAAGAGAGAAATAGAAAATGAGAGAGAGACTCTTTCTAGTGAATATACTCAGTTTCCGATAGGTATACCCAGATTCCGTTAGTTAATGTTAGAATCTAACACCGTTATAACTTTATTGATGGAAAGAGCCAACTTGAAACGATTTTAAAACATAAAGGATCAAACCAGAACAAAAAATAAAAGAGAGACCAAATCAAAACCTAAAATAAAGCTAAAGGACCAAAATATAATTTAGCCAATATAATAAATATATAAGTATAACAATTGGAGTTTGATTCAATTCGGTTCAGAAAAAGAAACCAAAAACTGCTCTGATCCAATTAATTCTTTATAACATCAATTTAAAATGGTCTAATATAAACTGATTTTCAATTTTTCTTATCGTTTTGTTTTTTTGTTTTTGAATTGAATTAGTTCTTGTTTGTTTGAGATTCCCCATCATAGATTAATTACGTTTCAAAATTAAGTTGACCAAAAACTCTTATCACATAACTTTCAAAAAAAAGTGGTTCGAGAGGTATTTTTTTCACTTTTAACATGAGAATAATATGAACCAAAGATGTTCTTAAATGTCAACGCCCTTTAAAACAAGTAAGACACATTGAGTCGGTATCCAATATTAAAGGACAGTCTAGCTTTACCACGTGGGCTTTTTAAATTCAATAAGCATTGACAAAAACGGAGCCCAGAGTCAGTAATCAATGGGGACCAACATGGTTCACAAGCAACAGCCAATTAGGAGTGGGGATTGCCTTCGTCCATGCGAACATGTTGAATCAGTATTAGGTGGCAGTAGAAGTTAATAAATAACTCGACTTTATTAATTAGTTTATTTAGTGCAAGTATTATTTTGCATAATTTTGTTTTTTTTATCAAGCTGAAACTAAAGACAAGCAAAGAGAAAAACAGAAAAAACAGAACAGCCTACACCCAAAGTATCAGCTAACATGGTGAGATGCAACTGCTGAAGACAGTGGCTCCAAGACACGAGACTGATATGAGGTGGCTCCTTGCTTGGCCATCACACAAGGATATATAAAAAAAGTAATAAATAAATTTATATATTGTATAAATTTATTTATTATTTTTTTATATATTGACTTAATGGATAATTAAATAAGATTTTGGAAGTGGGATTCATGCATTTTTATAGAGCAGTCAACCTTTGTTCCTGGTAGGTCTATTTTAGAAAATCTTCTTGTGGGTACTGAGATTATTTATCATATGAAGTGTAAAACTAAGGGAAGGCAAGGGGATGTGGCACTGAAGATTGATATTAGCAAAGCGTATGACATGGTGGATTGGGGTTATTTGCATGTTATCATGTCTAAACTGGGTTTTGATAATCGTTGGATAAGCTGGATAATGCTTTGTATCAGCTCTTTCAACTATTCAGTGCTGATAAATAATGAGCCTACTGATTCTATTGTTCCTGGTAGAGGGTTAAGACAAAGGGATCCTCTTTCTCCTTATTTGTTTATTATTTGTGCTGAAGGCCTATCTGCTCCCATTAAGCGTGCAGAGAGAAGAGGGGATTGACATGGTATTAAAATTTGTAGGGGTGCTCCTATTATTTCCTATCTTTCCTTTGCGGATGATAGCTTTCTTTTTTTCAAAGCAACTGAGAGGGAAGGTGGGGTTATGAAATCTATTCTCTTCGAGTATGAGCAAGCTTCTGGGCAAACGATTAATTTACAAAAATCAGAAGTGTATTTTAGTTGAAATATTCTTCTTGGTCAACGTAATTTAATTGCTAATATTTTGGGTGCTCAAATTACTTTGGGAACTAGCAAATATTTGGGGTTTCCCTCCATGATTGGCTGTAACAAGAAAGCGGTGTTTAGTTATTTAAAGGACAGGATGTGGAAGAAGGTAGATTCTTGGAATGGGAGGTTCCTTTCAAAGGGGGGCGTGAGGTGCTTATATATCGGTTTTGCAGGTGATCCCTTCCTATGTTATGGGTGCTTTTTTGATTCCTCCCTTTATTTGTGATGAGTTGGAAAAAATGATAAACTCTTTTTGGTGGGGAAAAAGTAGTACATGGGCTAGAGGAATTCATTGGTTGTCATGGGAGAGATTGTCAATTCGGAAGGAGCATGGTGGGATGGGCTTATGTCATCTTTATGGTTTCAACTTCGCTATGCTAGGGAAACAAGGTTGGAAGTTGATTTCTAACCCAGGCTATGATTCCGCGTGTTCTCAAAGCTAAATATTTCCTGAAAGCGGATTTTATTGAGGCTAAGCTTGGTTGTAATCAAAGTTACTCTTGGCGGAGCATCTAGAGTTCCCGGGTTATAGTGAAGGAAGGAATTAAGTGGAGCATTGGCAATGGTTCAAAAATCCGTGTTTGATTCGATCCTTGGTTAAATGACCCAAATGTTTTGAAGTTACACGATCCAACTCCTCAAGACCAACTTAATTTGCTGGTGAAAGATTTAATGTTTCATGATAAAATAGCTTGAAACCAAGAGACTATTTGCCATAGGATGTTGCCTTCGGATGCATAAGCTATGTTGAATGTTCCTTTGTTTAACTCGATAAAGGAAGATTCTCTTCTTTGGTGGCCTAGCTCCTTGGGTGAGTATTCTTTAAAAACAGCTTATAATTTGTTTCTAGACAAAGTGGTGGAGTCTTCCTATCTTCATTATCCTGGTAATTGGAAGGCTATTTGGAGGAGGTGATGGCTAGCATGAGGTACCTCAGCAAGTGCCTCATGGATGGATCATCAAATAGTTATGTAAAAACCCAATTTTATCCTTATCATTAACTCATTATCCCTACCCTTTCACTACCACCCCCACCACCCAATCGACCACCTCATACAACCGACGACAACTGATGACCACCGCTGTCGCTGCTACGCCCACCTCAACTGTCACTGTTGACGTCCTGACGCAGTGTCGTCCTGACATCCCTCCGCTGTGAGCTTCATGCATCAGATCTGCGCCTCAGCTCCGTTCATCCGCTCGAACCGCCGCGCCGTGCTCAGTCCGATGCCGTCCTGATCATCTATCACCGTCGCGTGGTGGACGAGCGTTGAGTGGCAGTTGTGGTGGCGCGTAATGAATTAAGGGGCGGTAGAGTTGGAGGATGAGGGTGAGAGGAAGGAACTGTAATGGGGTGCTAAAGAAGACATCACATCAGAGACTCAAAGTTTGAAACTTGAAAACCCCAAGTGAAGTTTGGTTTAAAGTTGCAAGCTTTTTGCTGTAACAGATTTGAGTCTCTCATTGGTAATATTCAACGAATGATGGTGGTGAGGGTGAGGTTGGGGTTGCTGGGTTCTGGGCTCTGATGTCAGGTTGGGGTAGGAATGGGGATCGTGGTGGCCATTTGACTGGTGGTGAGGGGCAGAGAGATGGAGATGAGGTGGTGGTGGCGGTTTGGGAGGTGTGAAGGATGGGGTAGGAAGGTAATTTAGAAATTAAAAAATTAAAAATAAAAGTTTGGACTACTCAATTTGGACCATTAATTATTTTAATAATATATCCAACGATTAAATCTGATGATTCATGCATGAGGCACTTGCTGAGGTACCTCATGCTAGTCATCACCTTTGGAGGATGGATGTTCCACAAAAAATAAAGGTTTTTCTTTGGAGAGCGTGCAGGGATTGCTTACCTATGCGTCATAGTCTTCAAAGCAAAGGTATTCAATGTCCATTGGTTTGTGTTAATTGCTCTAATGATGTAGAAAATACTTGGCATTGTTTCTTGACTTGTCCTTGGGCTGTTGATGTGTGGAAGAAATCTAATATGTGGGATATAGTCCAGCTTCATCTTGTAACAGGGGAGACTTTCCACAATTTTTTCTTCACTGTTGTCGGTAGTTTAGACATCTTTTTGGTGCAGAAATTTAGCTGGCTGTTATGGAGCATTTGGAGGAGCCGCAACACCTTTCTTTGGGAAGGGAAAAGGGAAAATTCTGTTCAAATTGTGGAGAGGGCTTTGCATGGGCTCAGTGACTGGATGAGTGTTGGTATGAATAAACAAAACTTGCAAACTTTTTCTCATTCCAATGCTCGAACTTGTTGCTGCGTTTTTTGAGCTGGAGAACAGGACAACGCTGGGCCTTTGTGCTAGGAATGAAAATGGGGAGTTCATCAAGCCCAAGACTATGTGGCTCCAGCCAAGGTTGTTGGTTAAAGAAGGTGAAGCTTTGGGTCTTATGCATGCTATTAAATGGGCTTATAAGTTGGTGTGTGACCACTTCCTTAGTTGATAGATCTGACAATGGTGCTATTCTTTCTAATTGTAGGGAGTTATTAGTAGCTAAACCAAACTACTCTGCTGAGTTTGTTAGGAGACAAGGAAATGTTGTTGCTCATAAGCTAGCTAGGGCGGCAACTTTATTACCTAATCTTCATTTTATTGATTTTATTCTAGATGGTATTGTGGTTCCTATTTTTAATGAAATGAAATAAGTTGGTTGCTTTAAAAAAAAAAATAACCAATATTCCATGCTAATTGTCATTGTTGTTGTTGCTAAGGGTCCTGGCCTCCGTCAGCGATAAGTGTCTCTCCCACTATCAAATCAATTCTAGGTCCTACTTGTTTAATTTTTAAAAAAAATTATTTTTTTGTTAAAATACTATTTTTAAAATGTTTGAAATTATTTGAATAAGTTTTTTAATAACAATCAAAATCTTAACAAAATTAGATTTTAGATTTTTTTGAGAATATATTAAGTAGCTTTTAAAAAGAAAACCAGTAGATGAGTGAGGGTTTGATAACCAAAGCATCAATCAATGTTGTTAAAATTGATTCAGATAGTAAGTGCACTTTTGGATAAACGTTTCATAAACGTGATTTTGAATGAATTGATTTTGTAGAATTGATTTTGATTAAAAGTGAGTTGAAAGTGAAGTGATTTATATATTTGGATACAATCATGGCGAAAGTAATTTTTATCAATTCTTGTTGTTTGGATCAAATATATATATATATATATATATATATATATATATATATATATATACAAATCAAATAAATAGGTTACGATAATTATTTTAATTTACGTTAAATTATGAAATTAAAAATAATTATATACAGGTTATTTCAACTTTTGAAGCAAAATTCGTACCATACTGAAAACTTAAAATTTGATTAAATGGACAACAAAAGTATTAACTTAGCATAATTTGAAGTACCTAAATATAAAAGTCAAGTAGAGAATATAATTTATAGTGCAGTACAACGTTGAAACATAACTAAAATACTTATTCCTCAGACATGATCACCAAAGGAGTTAACTTTCGTCATCCTTATTCTCCTTTAGTGGAGCATATCAGAAGATTTATGTCTTTCCAATGGGATTTGAGTTTTAATCATACCTTGCATGAAGGGAATGAATATGCTGATTGGTTGGCCAAGAAGGGAGCGTCTGATGATCACCCCCATGTTATATATAGCGAGTGTCGTCCTCAACCGAGCTAGGTTTTGCTTGCTGATGCTATAGGCTTTGTTAGGCTAAGGCTTTAATTTTCTTTGGTTTGTTGTTTTTTCTTTCACCCTGATAAAAAAATAACTACAATACTAATTATTGCGCTTATACTCTATAATATGTTATCGAATTGAGTCTCGAACATGATCTATCTCTGCTGAAGAAGCTATATTTAAAACTAGGAATGGATCCAAGTTAATCGTACTATGATAATCATCATCATCATCATCAGCATTGTCAAGGATTATGTTTTCATCTTGATAACGACTAAGATCAATATTCATTTCAGCATCCCTTCTGATAAAATTGTGTACAGTCATTGTTGTAATGACTATTTGAAGTTGTGTTTCAATGTTGAACTTAGGAATGTGACATACGTAGAATTGCAAACCTTTTCTTCTATACACCAAAATTTCTTACTATTGTACACGTTAAACATGAGTGATGAAAATTGGAAATTTCATTACGATTTACAAACTCGGATGAACACCTAAAATCAGGAAGGTGAATCTGAAGAGACCAAGGTTGGATAGGCAACATCAACCAAATAATATTTACCTAATAAAAATAAAATTCTCAAAATATTCAAAAGAATTTTAGTAAAAGAGTAAATCATTTGTACCCATACAAAAGAACATACCTGGAGGAGGATGTCGGAAATTCAGTTTCGGATTTGTGAGACAATGGTCAAAAACACGGGCATAATGGGCAGTATCTTCTCATCCAGCTAATACAAAAGTGAAACACATGTTCCAATCACATACGACCATTATATTTTGTGTTAGATATCTCTTGCTTCCAATAAACCTTGATTGTTCACTGGCATTAACACATATGGCACATGTGCATCATCAATTCCTCCTATGACATTCTTAAAAAATGGCCAATATCGTTGATTATTTCGAATTTTTGGATGACTATTACGATACATGGGATCTTGTGGCTTATTATATTTGGAAGACAACTTAATGCAAGCAAATAGTATTTGATGGAAGTGTCTACCTACAGTCTCTCCTGAGTGTTGAAACCTTTCTTGAATCATTCTATTACCTACCCCATGGTCAATTACGTTTAAGAACATTGGAACCATCTCTTCAATCCCCATGTATGGACTTTAAATCATGCTCAAGTATTTCAGTTCAAAATTCATGGAAAATATGTTTTTCCATTCGGAACATCTTATAGCGACGATCTCAGACGAGATGCTTCAAAATGAAGAGTGTGGGAAAATAGCCAGCTTCACAAGCAGCAACATGGTAGGTGATGCGATGTGTGTGTCTTTTGACAGCAATTGAGTCATAAGCAACTTCATAATAAGAAAAGAGTGAACAATAAATGAAGGCCAATTATTCTAAAAACCACATTAAATCTAACGCAACTTCATGGGAGTGAGGGAATTTTTCCTTTCATCATAGTAAAGGAGCAGCATATGATAGTTTCCACAGGTAAATGAAGGCAGTTATTCAAGGGTAAAGGAGAGAAATCACCGCTGGAGACAAATAAATCTCAATCAATTTTTCAACCCAAAGAGGAAAGCTACTCCAAGTTGCTTCAGGTTAGAATCGATTTTGGATGCTAAATCGCTTCCCCAACACAGAGTCAAACATCTTCAGAGTCATTCAAACCAACGTTCGACCATTTCAAACCCACATTTGATGGTTCTCAATATGGAACCAAACATGTACTAAATCTTAAAAGATTCATGTTCAGGTTCAATCGGTTACTAGATGACGTCATATATCTAATTATAATACACACACACATACACAATTTATAAATTTAAACATAAATTTTTCTCATAAGTCATAACATACACTACTAATAGAAGCACACATAATAAAATGCATAAGATGGGCGCGTTAGGTTTGGAAAACGTTTTCTGTTTCCATTAATAATTGCAAAAATGTCATATTGTTTTTATTTTGTTTCCTATTTTCAAAGATTTGTACAGGAAAATGATGGAAAAAGGTGACACTTTTGCAATTATTAGTGAAAACAAAAAACATTTTAAGAACTCAAAATTTTGAGCATGGCCTCGTCCAGGAAAAAAGTTAACACCATGCATTTTATAAAGAACTTTAAAGGTAACACTATTAACGAATAAAATTCTGCTGTGCCAAAACATGGTGTTCCGGTGTTCCCTACCAATCAAAGGCTGGGAATATGCATAGATATTAATGAGTTGTGATTTTATTTTATTAAGTGGTAAATTATTATTGGTGGGAGACAGAGAATGTGACAGAAAAGTGGGACAGAAGATCTTCATTCACTATTAACTTGCAGTGGGGTATGTGCGTTATTGCCATGGAACACTTTGAAAATATTTTTAAAGCTAACCAAGGGGAGTATTCGCTGGTTCTGGATGCTTTGAGGCCGTGTATTTCAGAATCTGATAATCGGTTGCTAGTAGCGCCTTTCCACATGGAGGAATTTCACACAACTTTGTTTCAGATGCATTCAGATAAGGCACCTGGGCCTGATGGTCTTAACCTACTTTTTATAAAAGATTATGAGACTTGTGTGGGGTGGAAATTTTTCATGCTTGTTGTAAGTGGATTGAAGAAGATAATTTTTCCTTTCCATTAATGAAACCAATATTATTCTGATCCCTAAATGTGATAATTCAAGCTTTATGAATGATTGGAGGCCAATAACTATCTGCAATGTTATTTATAAATTGCTTTCCAAGGTGCTTGCTAACAGGATGAAGGTAGTTCTGCCCAAGTGTATATCTATAGAGCAATCTGCTTTTGTTCCTGGTAGGTTTATTTTAGATAATGTTCTGGTGGCTACTGAACTCATCCATTACATGAAGTGTAAAACAAAATGAAAGCAAGGGGAGGTAGCACTAAAAATAGACATCAATAAAGCTTATGATAGAGTGGATTGAGGCTATTTCCAAGCGATGATGGTGAAAATGGGGTTTGATACAAATGGTGGATTAATTGGATTATGTTGTGTATCAGATCTGTTACCTACTCAGTGCTAGTCAACAATGAGCCTTCTGGTCCTATTTTTTCGGATAGAGGGCTTAGACAAGGTGGTCATCTTTCCCCCTTATCTTTTTATTATTTGTACTGAAGGTCTATCTGCTCTCCTAAAGCGTGCTGAGGGTGGAGGAGATTTGCATGGGATTAAAATTTGTAGAGGTGCCCCTATTATTTCTTGTATGCTCTTTGCGGATGATAGCTTCTTATTCTTTCAAGCTACTAAGGGGGAGGGGACAATTATGAAAAATATTCTTTTGGATTATGAGAAGGCTTTTGGTCAAGCTATTAATTTACAAAAGTCAAAATTATTTTTTAGCAGGAATGTGTCTCATGATCTGCGCATAGTGGTGGCTGGTTTGTTGGGTGTAAATGTTTGTTTGGGCACAGGTAGATATTTGGGGATGATATCTATGATTGGAAGAAACAAGAGAAGTATTGTTAGTTATTTGAAGGATAGGATTTAGAAGAAGGTTAACTCTTGGAATGGTAAATTTCTTTCTAAAGGGGGTCGTGAAGTGCTTATTAAGTCTTTACTACAAGCTATTCCTTCCTATGATATGAGTGTTCTTGATTCCTCCTTCATTGTGTGATGAGCTTCAAAAAATGATGAATTCTTTTTGGTAGGGTAAAAGTAGCCGCGGGACAAGAGGTATACATTGGCTTTCTTGGGACAAGCTGCCTTTGGTAAGGACTATGGTGGAATGGGGTTTTGTAACCTCCATGGATTTAACTTTTCTATGCTAGGCAAGCATGGAAATTGATTTCTAACCTAGAAGCTGCAATTATACGTGTTCTCAAAGCTAAATATTTTCCGCATGGGGATTTCTTGGAGTCTAAACTTGGTAGTAGTCCAAGTTACTCTTGGCGTAGCATCTGGAATTCTTGGGTGCTAGTAAAGGAAGGAATCAGATAGAGTTTAGGTGACGGGTCTAATATCCGAGTGTGGTCTAAGCCATGGTTGCGTGATCCAGACTAGTTACGGTTACAAGGTTCGGTTCAGCACGAGTATGCCAATTTTGTGGTCAAAGATCTGGTGGTGCAAGCGGTTAAAAGATGGAACCAAAACCTCTTGAATAATATTATGCTTCCCTTTGATGTAGAAGCTATTCAAAATATTCCTTTTTTAACTCATGGGTGCAGATGCTGTAGTGTGGTGGCCAAATTCTTCGGGCATATACACTTTAAAATCAGCGTATAGAATTTTTTTGGATAAAGTTGTTGATTCTTCTTATTTGCATCAAGCAGGTGACTGGAAAAAATTGTGGCTTATGAATATACCCCAAAAGGTGAAAGTGTTCCTTTGGGGATTGTGAAAAGGCTGCTTGCCTATGCGCATCAATCTTCAAAAGAAGGGTGTAGTGTGCCCTGCAGTGTGCGAGCGGTGTCTTGCTGCTATACAGAATTTGTGGCACTGTTTCATGACATGCCCCATTGCTATTGAGTGCAGGAATCAGGTTCGCTTTTGGAATACAATAGGACCTCAGCTTGATATGGTCGAGTCTTTTCCAGAATTTGTTTTCAAAATCATGGGCATGCTGAATTGTAACATGACATAGTTATTTTTTTGGATCATGTGTAACCTTTGGAGGAGTAGGAATTTGCTTCATTGGCAGGAAAAATTAGAAGATGCAGAACAGGTTCTTCACAGAGCAAAGCTTGAATTAGAGGAGTGGAACATGGCCTGTCAAAATCTTGTAAGGGAACAATCATTCATGGCTCATTCTCTCACATGTTCTTGGACTAAACCGCCATGTGGTTTCCTAAAATGCAACACTAATGCTGCATTTTTTGAGCGAGAAAACAAGACGGATATAGCTTTGTGCTTGAGGAATGAGTTAGGCGCTTTTGTTCAAGCTAGAATGAAATGTTTCTCTCTCAGGCTCTCGGTTAATGAAGGTGAAGCGGTGGATCTTCTCCATGTTATCCAACGGGTTAGCGTAATGCCGACCAGGTTATCTTTGAGCTAGATTGTAAGTTGGTTGTTGATCATGTCAATTCTAGCTTAGAGGATAGGTCTGAGTATGGTAGTATTATTTCCTATTGTAAAGCTTTTTTAGCACAGAAACCAAACTTTTTGGTCAAGTTTGCTATGAGACCAGGAAGTGTAGTTGCTCATGCGCTTGCTAGGGTGGCTACTACTTTGCCTAGTCCCCATTTATCTATTTTAGTCCCATATTGTATTGAGCTACCTATTTCTTTTTTTTTTGAAGGAAACAAACTATTTCTTTTAAAATGATATGAGTTGGTTTTTGTCACAAAAAAAAAAAATCATAAATCATCAGATTAAGTTTTAAAGTACGTAGTCAAGAATCAACTATCAGGTCTTTAATATAAGGTCACAACTCAAGATCATAAATCAAGAGTTAATACTTATATATTATATATGACTAATTTTTAAAGTAGTTCCTAATTTTTTATTACAAATATTTTGCTTTTTGGCCTTATATATTTTTGGTTGATATATATATATATATATATATATATATATATATATATATATATATATATATATATATATATATTGAGCTATAATGAGTGGTGGATCTTAAGTAAAAGTTTTAGGGGAGCAACAAGGTACTTGCTAAACTGATTTACACAAATTTTATAATTAATCATATATAATTTTATTAGAGTTTTAAAATAATATACATAATTAAATCTTTTGAAGTGAATATATTGAAGTTATACTATTTTCATCTTTAGCAGAAGTTTTCTTCTTAAAAAATGCATAATTTTTTATTATGGTTAACCATCGTGCCTTGTCAAGATAAATGTACCACTCCTAAAACACCTGACTTTAATTCCATGGAAATATTTTTTAGGATGGCATAATAATATTTTTATATTTAAAAATTTTGGTTAAATTTTTTGGCGGGAGTCATTGCTCCCCTTTCCCATAAAAGCCCTCCTCTGATTGTGATAAAAGCTTAGAAATCTAATAAACACTTAATACATTTAGTTAGTTAAATCTATTATTAGAATCATCATTGGTGGTCTAGCAGTAGAATAACATCCTACCATGGTCCAAACTTAGGTTTATGAAAGAAAATGAAAGGAAAGAAAGTGAAAGGTGAAAAAAGGTAGAAAATGAGATGATTGTTTAGTTAATTGATAAGAGAGAAAATGAAAGGAAATAAAACTAAAACTTTTCTTTCCTCTTGTTTTATGTGAAGAAAGTGAGAGGAAATAAAAAAATATTTGTGAAATGACATAAATACCCTCAAGTAAAAATGAGATGTGATATGGTCATGGGTGTTTACGTCTTTTCACACTTTTCTCTCCCCTTTCTCCCTTTTTCTTGAAAATGGACCCTCTCCATCTAAAATCTCCCTCCATTCTCTCTCCAATCTAACGGCTAAGAGAACTCTCCCCCTGGTCTTTAGATTAATCTAACGACTAACATTTGGCTGGAGAGAGGATTGAGAGGATTCGAGTCCCTTTTTCTTCCCAATTTTAGGGGAAAACTTTTTACACTCCTTCCCTTTTCCTTTGTCAACCAAACAAGGGAAGATGTCATTTCCTCCTCTTTTCCTTCCTCTCTTTTTCTTTCCTTCTCTTTTCCCTCAAAACAAACATAACATTAGTCTTACGAGAATGGTTTAAAGTTTTTTTTAATAAGCGAGAATGGTTTAAATGGTTTGATGGAACATAGATGACATCGTGATTTTAAAAAAGGGAAAAAACATACACCGCCCTAAACTATAACTCGTTTGCAATTAGGCACTCTCAACTATTGATTCTTCTCAATTAATCCTTAAACTAAAAGAATTAATGAAATTGGTCTTTCCATTAACCCAAAGTTAAATCACTAACGGTGAGTCGGTGATTGAATCTAACCGCCCATTTTTTCAAAAATCTCAACCCTTGAGTATTTTTTCAAAAATCTCAACCCTTGAGTATTTTTTAATTTTTAGTTTTTTAATTTTTTAATTAAAAAAAAACAGGAATAAGTATTTAGAGATAGTGCTCAAGCGTGTGTTTCTGGATGTTCTTATTTTCTCAATTTATTCTCATCTTTCAAATCGGGAATCGATCTGGATTTTTTCCGCAAACTCACCTTTCAAATTCAACTACATTGGCACGACTAAAGTAGTGGTGTTGCCTTCTCATGTTCGGGCACAACTTCGAAGTAGCAGAGTTAGGGCACAACTGTGAATGAGGGAGAACGAAATGGATAAGAGGAAGTTGTGACGAAGAGAACTAACGCAAAGAAGAAGGAAGCAATTTTATCATCCCTTGCTAGGCATGCAAAGGTTAGTAACCTGAAGAAAAAAAAATTAGTTAATGTTCTACAGTATTTCTCCTAATTGAAGTCTGGGGAAAAAATTAGTTAAGGTTAGTATTTTTGGAGTATTGCAAATGGGCTAATTAATGTTGCTAAGCGTGCAAAGTTTTTTTGTTTATGTATTTCTTTTTGTTTTATTTGTAAACTCTACCAAAAAGTTCATTTTAATGGGATTTTCGTGCTTTTTTCATCTTCATGGTGATTATGAATTAGGTGCACCATACTATCTCAAGAAGATAAGGTTCTAGCACCATCCCAGCTTCGAAGTAGAAATTGAAACAAAAAGAAGAATGCAACTAAGAAAGAGCAAAGAATAGGAAAAGGAGAAAAGAAGAAAAAGGAGGAAGAAGAAGAAACGAAACAGGAAGAAACCACTGTAGCTAAAAGAGCTAATGTCTTCAAACCAAAGAAAACGGCGAAACCCAAGAGACACACGAGCTCTTTCTCTGCATATATTTTTTCCTGTTTTTTTTTTAAAAATTAAAAAAGTAAAACTAAAAGTTAAAAAATAATCAACGATTGAGATTTTATAAAAATGGACGATTAGATTCAATGACCGCTAATGATTTAACTTTGGGTTAAAGAAAGGACCAATTTCATTAATTCTTTTAGTTTAAGGATTAATTATGAAGAATCTATAGTTTATGGTGCATAATTGCAAGCGTACTATAGTTTAAGCGAGATGTATGCTTTTTTCCCTTTAAAAAATAATAAACTTATTCATTTTAGGTAATTCATGTACTTTCATGTGTAACACACTAGTTCCTATAAATTCAAGGCCACAAAACATGATCACGCGATAAAAAATTTGCAGTGTTATTATTCAGGAGCTTTCTGTGAGATGTAGGAGTCGTGCTCTCTGTGGCTACTAGGATTGTGTAACATCACAATTTTCGCTTGCTTGTTATAAAATGCTGTTATGTATATTATCTATAGTTGTTACGCTTGTCATAGATGTCGGGAACGTGTTTGGGGTAGTTGACCTTAGACCGTGCTCTTAGCCAGCAAGCCTGTGCTAAAGGGCTGCACGGCCGTGCTTCGCGCACAACATCAAAACGTAAGTTGGGATTTTGTTCAGCCTACTTCGCCTAATCCTTTTATATACCTAAGCTTTCGACTGAGACTGGTCACAAACGCTTTAGACTCAGAAAAGTTGTCTCATGTCTCTTCAACAAGGATTCCTAAACCCCTTTCCAAGGATTCTTGAAGGAGATCAGCTATGTTGTTCATCGTTCTTCGCTTGAGGGAGGTCGCTGTTATCGTGGTTGGTTCTCGCCGTCATTCGTGGTCTCTTGAAGCTGTGATCGTGAGGTCGAGCGCTCGTGACATAGTGCATTTGTGAGAGGTGACCGTGTGGACCTTCCTTCCTTCCTTTTCTCTTTGAGATCGTCATACCAGGTATGGGGGAGAATTCAATACGAATATATAGGTTTTGGGGTAGCATAAGATGAAGGGTTAACTTATGATCCTAGTTGTATGTATGATCCTAATTGGTATATTTAATGTTTGAATCCTAATTGTTATGTTTGTATGTTGTCACATGATGTATTTGATGTTTGAATCCTGATTGGCATGTTCATGTGTTCATCCATATGTGTATATCTTGCTGTATGAACATGAGATGTTGAATGATTGATTGTTGGTTATATGTGATAATCTGTTTTGATGCACCATGATATATTATGATGAGATATGTTGATGATAATGTAGTATATGCCGTGATGATGATGATGTGTTGTTAATTGGCTATATTAATCAAAGACATAGGGATGTTAGTGTTGAACCTAAAACTAGGATTGGTTAATTGATGTTCATAAAACATGAAGATATAGATGAGGGGTGAGATTGTAGCCCAATGGATTAGTCAAAGAACCTTAGGATTGATTTAAGTGTTTAGAACCTAGAGAACTCTAAGTTCCAGATCTAAGAATGCTGCAATGGTGTTGAGCACGCTCGTGCTCAGTACTCAGTGTACATGCACCTCCGTGCTGTAATCCAGTATGCCTGTGTTCGTGCAGTGGCGAACGAGCACGCCCGTGCTCCAGGACAGCACTCCCGTGTTTTACAATCGACGTTTCAGTACGCCCATGCCCATGCTCAGGCCATGCACGACCGTGTACCTGGACAGATCTGAGAGCACTTCTCAGACTTAGTTAAAAGAAGTTTAAATAACCTTTTGGCTTTATAATATGATAAATAGGAGTATAGATTGTGACCTTGAGGATAGTTAATGGAACTAAGGTAATGTTTTAAATAAATACTTGAGACTTAAATATAAGATTAAATCTAACGCTTAATGAAGATAATGATAAGTTAAGACTCAATAATAAAGAATCTTAATGATGAAGATGAAGATGTTAGTAGTAACAATGTGTTGCCAACGTTGATGTTGTTAATGATCATCGTTAACGGTCAAGTTATGTTGATGATGATCATCATTGTTGGTCAAGGTTTAATGGTTATGATGGTGGATGGTTGGACATATGTTTGCATGTTTGTTGAACATTGCATGCATCATTGCATAGAGATGATAGTTGCGGTGGAAAGCAAATGATGAATCGCGACGGTAGAGGCCATGATGGGTGTTATCCCGACCTTGAGGGTACAGTTGGGTAAGGAGGTTTCATATTGGCATGGACTTGCAACCCGTGGCTGGAGATTCCTATCGACAACCTGAATATCATGACGAGCAACAGTACGTTATCGGAATTAGTGTGAGAGTATCCACGGACGTCACCCAAACGTTGATGCAAGATGGTCAACATGAATATGTACTCCTAATCGTCTTTCCAGAGTTAGAGTTGATGGATCCACATGTGCATGGAGTAGTGATGTTGCATCATATTGCACATTCTTTAACATGATATATTATGTGTTGTATGATTGTGTGTTGTATGCTCATCTTTCTAACTATTACATTACCATTTTATATTAATATGTATGATTTCTTACTCCCTAACTTTGTTGTTTCTATGCATGTACCTAGGTTTATGCGGAGGAGGGTGAGCCAGCTGTTGAGGAGTGATCCCGAGGAGATCGCATACTCGTAGTTAGGTTGTTAGTGTATGTTTAAGTTGTTATTCAATGTGTTATCGGTATTTCTGTATATCAGCTATGATATGTGACATCGGGTTTTGGGTTTTCTTTTCTTTATGTTTTTTCGCAATTATTACGTTATGTTTTAAACTTTTTGGATCATGTAATATTTACTACCTTTTATGTTAAGCTTTATTTAACTTGCATGTTTTATTTTATTATATATAATATGTGGGGTAGCGGGTGTCACAGATTGCATTTGCCGCCGTGGTGTACTTCATTTGGAGAGAGAGAGCGTAATTCTCGATTTTTCTCGGGTGGCTCGAGTACTCATTCTGCTATTTGTTCTCTCATTGGTCAAACTGTCCAAGATTGACTTTCGATACCCATAGTTTTCCTCTTTCTATTTGTAACCGTCGGTAGCAAAATGAGTGGGATTACATATGTCATCATTTAGGCCTTAGTTTGATTTGGGGGCTTTCTAGCGTTTTGTTTGTTTAGCTTGCGTATCAATTGTTTTTGGCTTAATTGCATTTTTGGTCCCCCAGATATCACGATTGTGCAATTTTGGTCCCCCGGATTTTAATTGCGCCAATTGGGTCCTCCAAGTATCAAGATTGTGCAATTTTGGTCCCCAAAGTTTCAATTGCGCCAATTGGATCCCCCACGTATCATGATTGTGCAATTTTGGTCCCCCAATTATCACGATTGTGCAATTTTTAACGTCAGTAGCCTACATAGGACACGTGGGACTAATTTGACACTTAGTGAAGTCAACTTGACAGTTTACAGGACATTCTTATAAGACAACATTGCCATATCACACAATTTAATGGTCAAATGCACGTCATTAAATGTCACATAAGAATGACACGTAAGCTGTCAAACTAGTCTCATTAAGTGTCAAATCAATCGCACATGTGCTTTGTAGGCTGTTGATGTTAAAAGTTGCACAATCGTGATACTTAGAGGACCAAAATTGTACAATCGTAATACTTGGGGATCAAAATTGTACAATCATGATACGTGGGGGACCCAATTGGCACAATTGAAACTTAAGGGACCAAAATTGCACAATTATGATATTTAGAGGACCCAATTGGCGCAATTAAAACCCGGGGGACCAAAATTGCACAATCGTGATACCTGAGGGACCAAAAGTGCAATTAAGCCATTGTTTTTTCTTTGTTTGCTTCAGGTTTTGTGTTTTTGTGGTTTTGGGCATGAGTGCGTTTGTTTTGATTGGCCTCCATGCCGTTTTTTTTTTCCGAGGGATATCTATTTTAATCTTGTAGTTTTCTTTTTGTTTATATTATTCTTACTTATCTAAAAGAAAAGATAAACAATTTGCAAATTACAAGACCAAGTAATGCAAACAAGCTGAACCTAACACCCTTTGGATAAACGTTTCTACCTGACAGGACAGGCGTCACGCATCAAGACTACCCAAGTTTCTTCTATTTCTTCCTTTTTTGGGTCAACAAGTAGTAGCCAATTAAATGGGTTACAAATAGTATTAGCCTGAACCTTGTTGGGCTATTTCTTTCACGCTCAGGCCCACTGTCAAAACACTTGGGTATACTCTTGGCCTGGTGGGCATGAGATTTACGCTGATGCGGTTGAAGTGGGGGTACACAAGAACTTCAAGTTTTTCGATGCCACCAAATTGGTAGTGAAAAATGATATTTTTTTCCATTTTTTTTACTACACCCTTTTCTTCATCTTCTTTATATTCATTAATCAAAAGATTTTTATTTTAAAAACAATAATAGATAGATCATCAACGGTGATAAAATAAGTATAAAAATATGTGAGGAAAAAAGTGATCATTATTGCTGCCATTCTTATGTGACACTCGGAATGGGTTGTGGTAGTCTGAATTATGTTAGAACATTCGATGATCGCCTGGATGCAATGGTGAGGTACTTGCAAAACATTCCAACCTTGAAGCCAATGTGTGATTAAGTGAGTTTGGATTAGTTGCGAAAAATTGATTAATTCAATAATTGATTATATGTATAATCAATTATTATTATAATAGAATATAATATAATCAATTTTATGTTTGGACGTGTTTGCTGAAAAACGATTTTAAGATAATGTATTCCGTTTGGGTTATGTAATATAATCACTTTTATATAATAAATTACAAAAAAATGTATGAGGTTGTTTGTATAATTTAATAGTAGTTGTTTAATAATAATTTAACAACTTTAAGCTTCAAACTTTTAGCTTTTCTAAAAACAATTTTTTCTCACAAAAACAGTTGTTTTACAATTTAATATACCCAAACATACTAGCTATTATAAGGAAAAGTAACTTTTACAATAAAAACAATTGTTTAGATAAGATTTAATATTAATGAAACACCCTCTAGGTGAGGGCAAGTGTGTTGGCTATGGAATTATAATATACAAGGAATGTGCATGGAGGTTAACCAGGCAGTCTTTGACACAAGCAACTTTGATGCCGGCATAAATATAAAAAACTCATAGTATTCATTCAAAAAGTTCCTAATCTTGAGGGGTTAATATATATCCTCGTTTTAATACCCAAAAAAAATATATATCCTCGTTTTAGGCTGGTTAGCTGGAGCAACTTATTGTGTAAACCATACCCTATTAAAGTTTATCTTAATAGACTCAAAGCATTTCATATGTATAACGACTTTGTTTTTTTGTTAAAAAAAAAATAGCGGTCAAAAGAAAAATTAACAATTATGAAAAACGAATCATTTTAGGTGATTGATCAAACATATTGTTTTTGAAGTTACATTTTGAACTGTTTGTTCTATAGTGGCCTTAGTGTATTTTGTTTTAAATGGCATAAACTAGATTTAAAATTCGTAACCCTTAGTCTTGAGGAGATGACTCCTGAGCCACTTAGCCACATGCTGGTAAATATCTTAACACAACTCTATGCATCGATCCTTCCTACTAACCCCACCACGTGGTTTCTATCTTACCTGGGATGCCATCCACCATCCAACGCAAGTTCATTTGACTACTTTTTATGTTATAAAGTCATGATTATGACAGTGGAATTAATGTAATGTCTTCTCTTTTTATTTTTCCTGCTTTAAGCTATTGAAGGCATGATAACATAATATTAATGCATTCCCATATCCTCTCATCTATTTTCGTCTTGTAGCTCTTAGTCATACAACTGACACTCAAAGAAAAGCATGTATAAATATCCCTTTTATTTTACGTTTTATTTTACGCACTTTGACCCGAGCGGTAGTAAATACCATCTAACTTGAGCAACTGGTAAGAGATTCTATTGCTATGTTTTTTTTTTTTTTCTTGACTCAAAAAAGATACTCATTCATTCAAATTGATAAAATACATCGAAAATAACACAAATTCAACATCGCTAAAAACCGAAAATGATGAATCTGCGAACAAACTCACAGCATCCAGGTTAGTACAAACATTACAAAATCAAAGTAATCAGAATACCCATACCTCTGGATTTGTAACGTTGACGTCCAAGTTTTGATTAAATCTGTCATGGATTGAAGCTGATCTGCCAATCTGAACCAAACGAACACCGCAACAAGATGAGAAATCAAACAACGCCGCACCAAGACGACGAACAAAACAACGCCACACTCAGACGACGAAATTACGAAAAAACACGAAAGAAAAACTATATCTATGTGGAAAAATCATTTATTTAAATAAAAGGAGAGATAAAACGATGTAGAGAGGTGATTCCAGGCCAAAAAATGGCCCAAAACCACCCCATCCGATGGATAAGGAAGAAGGAAGAGAAGAGTAGAGGGAAGGTTGAGAGAAAAAGACGGTTCTAGGTTTTCCTTTTTTCCCCAAAAAATGCTACTAACAATACCTCTTTATGTACAACCAAAGTATATAAATAATCTTTCGCTATAATAATAATAATAATAATAATAACAATATTTCAATTCTAATTTCCAATAAAGCGATTTAATAGAAGTAGTCTAAGATACTGTAATTAAGTGCAACCAAAGTAAATAAAATAATCTTTCGCTATAATAATAATAATAATAATAATAATAATAATAATAATATTATTTCACTTCTAATTTCCAATTAAGCGATTTAATAGAAGTAGACTAAGATTACTTTCTTGTCAATCTTTATGGTCAAAATTATTTGGGGTTAAATTATGGTCAATCTAATATGTACATTTCTTTAGTTTTAAGGAGTTAGATATTTTGTAGTTGAAGAAATTATAGGAGATATTTAATCTACTTTTACATTTGATATGACTTAGATTATAATGAACCAAATCTAAAGTGGCAGGATTTAATATGTACTCAACACACTAGGACATATTTAACTCATTTCTCATTCTTATTAATTACATTGATAACTTTAAGAAGGGTATGATAAAAAAAAAAGGGGATATAAACGAAAAAATATTAAAGAGATGTAAAGAAATGTAATCCAAGTTTCTATGGTTCTCAAAATTCTACACTTCATTGAGTATGAGATATTGAGATGTGAGAGGTTGGGTAGGAGGAGAGGAATAGAGAGACTTTGCAAAAGTATTGGAATTTAACTTAAAGGTGGGGCCCATCACTTCACCTTCAAAAGGAATATATTCATATGGAAGAATATATTCATTTGTAGCCCATAAAGATGCTTGAAACTCAAGCAAACAGGGCCTTAGAACACTAAACCGAACCCACTTTTTTCCACCGAGTTCTATACCTTTTTAAACACAATGAGCTAAAAGTGAAGCTCCTTGCTTTGCTTCGTTAAATCATAAAGGAATATAGCAACGATGATATTAGTACTCTCAAGCAGAGACCACTTGAAACCGATGATTTAATTAATGGTAATTTATGCCTAGGCCTGTTCATTATATGCTGGGTTGGATCGACTTTGAAATAATTACTGAATCATCTTACCTAAAACCGAAAGAAAAAAAGGTTGGCCGAGTTGGTTATGGGAGTTAATTGGCTAGAGAGTGTAAAAAGTTAAAACTTAAAAGCTACGAAATGATTTCTGACTTCTATGAGTTTAGTAATTTCAGATTCAATCCCATAATCAAATGTAGTCACTTTTTATGAGTATAGTCGATTTGTATAAATTCACGAATAGAATCGAGTCACTGCCTTCTAGATTGTGTGTCAACTGTCAACTACATAAGTTAATGACACGATCTTTTTCCAGATTGGTTACAGTTACATGAATTCACATATCTTTGTTAAAATTTATGTTATTATATCTATCTATGTTTGAATTAAATTTAACAGAGTCTTGTTAATATATTTATATAAATTTATATAATCTAACGACTTTGTACATATGTAGTATATCTTCTTATTTCTATGAAAATATATTGTTTAACCTTTAATAAAAAAAACTCTCAGCAAAAAAAAAAAAAAAAAAAAAAAACTCTTTCAACCTTTTGCTTTAATATTTCTCCCAATGTAATCTAACGACTTTGTTTTTACTTCCTAAGAACAAAATTCATAATTAGGGGTGATCCAAAAGTAAATTATATTGAGATGCCAAAATTATAAAAGTCCAAATATTTAAATAAAAAAGTTCTTAGTTTAAATATTAAAAGTATATATAATATATTTATTCAAATTGAGCACAATGTGATTTTTTATCATAAATTTCATTTATGATTGAACTAGTGTCAATTTTTTCAGCACAACAAATTAATTTTGTGAGTCTCAAATTGGCCCTTGAAAAAAACACAAATACACATTTGATCCTTGAAAAATGAAATTTTTCAACTTGATCCTTAAAAATCTTAAATATTGATCAAATTAATCATTTTAAGGATAATTTTAAGGACATTTTAATCCTTATCAAAAACTATTTTAACTGACATTCGAGATTTTTGAGGATCAATTTGAGATTTTTTATTTTTCAACTATGTCTTTGTGTTTTTTCTTGAGCCTTTACTTTTTTTAGCAAAGAAATAGAAGATAATTTTGTACTACAGCTGTTAAATGCTCTAAATCCGTTGCCTGGGTTGTTAACATAGTGTATGTATACTGGGAGGGATCCTCTAACTTTTTGGCATCAAAGTCAGATGTTACTTTGTTTCTATCTCTCTCTTTCATTTTTATATCTCTCATCCTTATCTCTCATATTTATTACTATTTTCTTCCTATTTTTAACCTAAAGTCACCCTGACTTTGGTGTCAAAAAGTTAGGGGATCTGTTTCGGTACGTATAAGTTTACATTGAAAATCTTTTCTTTTATTGATGTGTGAATTTGTAGATGCTTCCTTATTAAATTCTCTATTTGTATCTATGTGTGCCTTTTTCTTTTAAAGCAAAAAATGTTTCAAATTAGTATATCCGTCCATAAAACACAAACTAATCGGTCCAATTAATATTTTAACTTTTAGTGAAGTATAGCTAATAAAAAATAGAGTAAAGACTCAAATTGGCCATTGATAAAAAATACGGTGACATTTTGATCTTTGAGAAATAAAAATATCAATTTGGTCCTTAAGAATGTAAAATGCAGGCCAAATTGATCTTTTTTAGAGTGATTTTTAAGGACATTTTAGTCCATGTCAAAGACTATTTTGATCCGTATTTTATATTCTTAAGGACTAAATTAGTATTTTTCATTTCTTAAGGACCAAAATGTTATCTTGATTTTTTGTTGAGGATCAATTTGGATCTTTACTCTAAAAAATAAATATTGTAACATATATATATATATATATATATATATATATATATATATATATATATATATATATATATATAGGTACCTATTTTACTTTTACCAAAATATACTAGCTGTACCTTTAATACAAAGTGGAACCAAGCTTTGGGACCAAGGTCCTGCTTGCATTCCCCTCCATCGTCCTTGCCCATAATGCAACACAAATGACGCATGGTTTGAGTCTCAAATCGGATTTTACTTGACCGATCAATTCTAAACGAGTGAGTAGAAATTAGTCATTGAATGAAATAAATTAGTAAGAAAATATGTGGTCTATTTTTAATGGAATATGTGGTCTAGTTAAATTGTGTGAGATATGACGGTTATTTTTGGATTCGATAGAAAAGTGAATAAATCCCCACTATGATATTTCAAATTGTAATATTATATCAATTCCGTTATTAACATTAACGAAATTTTAAAAACGTTCTTAAAGTTGTTAAAAATTAATCAATTTATAATCTTCAACCCCAATCAATCTAATCTCTGACATTATTGACGGAGGGATCGACTAGCTAGATTAATTAACTTTTGACAATTTCGGAAATGTTTTTGAAATTTCGTTAATGTTAGGAACGAGATTGATATAATATTACAATTTCAGATATCAAATTATGGATTTACTCCGAGAAAGTCTTATTGAGATATAGCCATGTAGGTCAAGCAGTGGAGAATTGAGAAATGAGGTGTAGGAACATTGAACCCCTACTTGCAAGAGATAACAAAACTTTCTAGTAGTATACAAATCAATGGACAATTACCAACTTACAATTACTCGAATAATATAAAGTATCCGAGAGAGGAATACAGAAGCGATTGTAGAGTCTTAATCATTTAGATTTCTATTGTCTCATATTAGATTTACTATCCACCTGGAAATCAGGGATTGGCTTTAATGGCTTGTTAAGTGAGGTCTGGTCAAAGTATATTAACGGTGGGACCAATTTATAAAAATTTGACGGTTTTGCAATAAAATGAGATCTATAAACTATTAAATGAGCATTTTGTATATCACAATCAGTTTTACACTTTTGGGCAGGAATCTTCCTTTGATTGTCAAAGAAGAAAGCATTTATTCTCATTTTGATTTGGATGAATAGAAATAACAAAAAAAAAAAAAAAAAAAACAAAACAAAACAACGACTAACATTTGATGTGAGTGGTAACGGACTTGGACCACTTAAGTAAATGGTTAGGAGTTCAATTCATAGCTCTTGTATATGAAGAAAATCTGGTTGAGAGATGTCAGCACTTCAATGACGTCTAGCTAGTATTTCGAGTAATAATTAATCTCCAGAGTTGCACATGTATACCTTGAAAAACAAAACAAAACAAAACAATGTGTTTACATTTTTATTAAAATATAAAAGGAACAAAAAGTAAACCTTATCCTGTGTATTGGATGAGTATTTTTAAATTTATAAAAAATATAAAATGAATAAAATAAAACAAAAAATATTTAAAAATTATGTAAAATTATAAATGATATATACATAAATAATTCCTGTAGAACCTAGAAAATATTAATTAAAATAGAAAGTGTTTAATTAAATTTAGAAAGAAGATATGCATAATTATTTCTATAATTTAAATTTAAACATTTAAAAATAGAAATTAAGAATGACATGTCTTTCTATAAATAAGAGTAGCCTAAGAGATTTTTTGAGGTAACCATGTTATTGGTACGAAGTATCCACCTTCGTAAACAGTGACTAATCTTTGTCGGGGGACCTGGATGACGTTTAAGGTTTGTCTCCTCCCCACCAGGTTTTTTTTCTATATGCAAGAATCAGAAATCGAATCTCTGACCACTTGATTAAGGGGTCCGAACTCGTTACCACTCGGACCAATCACATGTTGGTAGAGTAGCCTAAGAGATTTAACTACTCTTAAAAGAGTATACTCTAAATTAAATTAATATATAAGTGTGGTTATCTTTTTTTTAGAAATCATTGTTTTGAAAATAAAAAGAATTAAATGGAAATAAGTTAATTATATAAGGGGATTTGGTAGTAATATTATTATAACTAACTAGTAGATCTGAAAATACTTCCTAAAAAAAAGAATTAAATGAAAATGAGTAATGACATGCATATTTGATAGTAATAACTATTAGTTATTAGTAGTTTTGTAAATATATTAATATAAAATATAAATAGGTCATGCCATGTGGGTCACTGAGAATGAAAGATGTTGTAGTGAATGACTCACGTTCAATAATGAGTACACTAATTTAATATAGGGATTGATTAGTAGTAAACAATTAGTAATGAAAAATACGGAAATTAGTATTAGACAATTAGTATACAATCCTGAAATTAGTAACAATAGTTAGAAATATTTGTCCTAAAAAGGAAAAAGAGTTAAATGGAAAAATAAGTAAGCAAATCTGGTAATTATAACAATTAATTGATGAAATTACAGTAATTATCATAATTAAAATAAGTAGAAATAGTTATCTTAAAAGAGGAAATAATTAAATGAAAAATAAGTAAATAGATTTGAAAATACATTTAAAAAACGACATGAGACATTGAGGAGGATAAAGAGTGGAAAATGACGCATGTTCAAGAGCGAGAACTTTAATGTAACATATAAGAGTTATATAAATAATATGATTCACTAAAAATCAAATCTAGACTTAAAGGCAAAACTAGTAGATTCGTTCTTTAATTAAATTTTTGTTTTCAACTTGATCCTATAAATCGTATTTGTTCAAAATCCATCCTTTAAATTTCTAAAGTTAAATAACGTTATCCTTTTCGCTAGCATCGTTTTAACTCTGTTAGCCATACCATTAAAATGATATATGGCACACGAAAATGGGTAGGGTCTTCTTATGAAACTGGGTCACCTGCCATAGAAAATGGGTTCCTTCATGGACAAGTTTCAAGTGTTCAAAATCATGTTCTTTTTCACACCATTATGGATTATAAAATCAACAACACATAATTTCTGAGTAAAAATGACCTAAAACCAAGAGATTCAACATGTTTTCATAGATGATCAATGACCTATGCAAAATCAGAACATGTTTATGGCAACACGTATACGAGTTCCATCTCCCAAATTCTCACATATGCAACACCTCATTGTTAGGTATAGTGTTGATAGCACATTAAAGTAAATTTAAAAACTTCCTTCACACAACAATGGCAGTTAGTGAATCTCTCTTTCCAACTCTCTTCTTCTCCAAATCTCTCATCCCAACTCTCTTCTTCTCCAAATCTTTCTTCCCAACTCTCTCACAACAATGACAACTCCCAAATTCCCCCTCTTGT
This sequence comes from Ammopiptanthus mongolicus, assembly GCA_039655645.1. Lineage (NCBI taxonomy): Eukaryota > Viridiplantae > Streptophyta > Magnoliopsida > Fabales > Fabaceae > Ammopiptanthus > Ammopiptanthus mongolicus. The sequence continues at coordinate 16,616,114 of CM077351.1, read as the reverse complement.
ATAGCAGGTGGTTTTCAAAGAAAAGATGGATTTAAAAAAAGAACTAGGAAGTTTAAGTGAAAAGGACATTAAAAGAGGAGAGGAAATTGGGTTGAATATTGGCAAATGTTGAGATTGAAAGATAACTTACTCTTTAAAAAATTTAGGGTTAGATGGATCAAAGATGGAGATGCAAACTCCAAATGCTTTCATGGATGTATGAATAATAGGGGATTGGAAAATAACATAAATGGGTTGTATTTCAATGGAATATGGAAAGATGAAATGGAGGAGGTGAAGATGGGAATTAAGGTAAATTTTGAAAATAGGTCAACAGAACAACGGTTAGACATGCCTACACTTGATGGGATTGAGTTTAAAAAGATATCTAAAGCTGAAAAATGATTTTTTGACTGCACCATTCGCAGAATCAAGAGGTTCTGGGATATGTTAGGAAAAGATATTTGTATGATGGTAAGAGAATTCCATGTGAATGGAAAATTAGTGTGGGGTTATCATCCTTTATTTGTTTATTCCCTAAAAAGGAAAATCCAATGAAGGTAGAAGATTTTTGACATGAGGGACTTGTGTGCTGCTAAGAAGATTTTTGGGATGGATATCCACAGGGACAGGGAGCAAGAAAACTATGGCTCTCCTAGCAAAGCTATATTCAAAAGGTTCTAGAAAGATTTGACATTAGCAATGCTAAGGCTGTGAGTACTCTATTGGTGAATCACTTTAAGCTTTCATTGGATAAGTATCCAAAGACAGATTCAGAAGTTGAGCACATGTTGAAGGTTCCTTATGCCAGTGCAGTTGGTTGCTTAATGTATGTTATAGTTTGCACTAGACCTGATTTGGCACATGCTATAAGCCAAGTTTGCAAGTTTACGTCAAAACCAGGAAAGCAACATTAGGAGGCAGTCAAGTGGATTTTCAGGTACTTGAAGGGTACAAGAGGTCACGGTATTATGTTTGGCAGTCAACAAGGGGATCCTTCAGTGATTTGGATGATAGGAGGTCTACAACAGGGTATATTTTGACTCTTGCAGGAGGGCCTATTTGTTGGAAATCAACAATTCAGTCCATTGTTGCTATATCCACAACTGAAGTAGAGTACATGCAATTGCTGAGGCTTCTAAGGAAGCTTTGTGGCTTACACGGCTAGTGAAGGAGGTAGGCATTGAGCAAGGTGGAGTTCAGTTGCATTGTGGCTGTCAGAACACCACATACTTGGCAAAGAATCAAATGTACCATGCTAGAACCAAGAACTTTAATGTGAAGTTTCACAAGATCAGAGAGTTGATAGGTTCGGGTAGATATTGCTTCAAAAGGTTCACACCTCTGATAATGCAGCTGATATGTTAACAAAGCCAGTTACCATAAACAAGTTCAAGCATTGCTTGGGCTTGTTGAATGTTGGCCAATGCTAGACTTTGCAGGAACCCCAATCCATGAGAGAGAAATCTGATGTTATCTTCTAAGGGGCTTGATATTCACCAAGGTGGAGATTGTTGCGCATGGCTCATATAATCTAATAAGTGGGCAGTCGCTGGAGCGGAGCTGAAAGCTGAATGAGCAGAGCGACAGCGTCTGTCCTTTAGGCTTGGGCCTCTCTTTTCTGGGTTACAAATAAGTGGGTATAGTACAAAGGTAATTTTGTAAGCTGTACTGTGAGATATAAATATGTTTTGTAACCCTACTTTTGATATAATAAGAAAACCAGCCGCTCAGCTCCCCCAGGTACGTAGGCACATTGCACCTCGTTAACAAATTATTGTGTCCTTGTGTGTTTACTGTTTTTTTTTCTTTTGGATCCGGTTGCGTGTTACCAACATGTTTTTCATCATTGAAGTTCTTTTGCTCGCTTCAAATCTCATTTGCATCAATTTATTACAACGGTTTCTGTACGGTTGAAGCTTCTTGATGATCCCAAAAGGATTTTCTACATGAAATGGCCCCCTTGAAATTCAGTCTTCAAGTATGTCTTGATGTCTGTCCTAGTTGATTAAATTTAAAGACTCATATATGGAACCTTCATCCCTCTATCTCGTCTTTCGGAGATAGTAGAGACATCATCCAACATTCCCATATCTTTTTGTCGTCTCAAATGATCAAAACAAAAGGTGGAAAATGACCAAGACGTCATATGAGGTTAGGGTTAAAAGATGAAAGACTTCCCCTTTCATTGTAGCATTGGAGAGATTCGCAGTTAAACGTAGGTAATCCTGTTTCTTGGGTTTCAATAGTAGAAATTGGATTACCTTTCGTTTCTTGGGCCCTCTTCGTTTCATATATCTTCCTATCATTTGTCATGACAACAAGAGCTTGTTGAAATTCTCCAATACGAGTTGTTCTCTCTCTACCTTATTGATTTCAATCTTGCATAACAAAGAGATCATTGAAGGGATAAATACTGCTGAAATAAGCTCATTTGTTTAATCGTGTACAACAATGTTTGAGCCTTCCCCTTTCTTTTCTTGGGCACCTTCGTCTCACTATCTATAGGAGAGACATATAGCAGATGATAGTTGTCGACATTCTCATATCGTCCTATCTTCTGTCATGACATTTAGGAGGGACTACCCTCTTCTGGACATTAGTCATGACACAAGATAGGAAGATATGAGACTTAGCCATAATAGAGCTCCAAAAATGAAGAATACAGAGAAGAATAAGAGTTTATAAAATTTGCAGTGTGAGATAAGAACACAAAGGAGAGTTATTTATAGCAGAGTTTGGTTTTATGGTTTAGTTGCGTTGGTTCAATTGGTATTAAGACATAATTGATTATGGACAATGGTCTATGAGTTGAAGGTTGAATATCAGGTTTTTTGTACTGAGGTTTATTGTATGTTCATGAGTTGTGTCAACTAACATGCAGAGAGTTAGTCACCTAGATCTCGTTTTGTTTTAATACGGGAAAATGATAGTGTTTATTCAAGCATGTGCTATTATAGTGAATCCTTTGATAGTGTTTGTCTGCAGAAATACTATTAAAGCTATATATTTTAAAAGCGCTTTTCCAAAAAAAAGCGTTGTAAAAGGTGGAACACGTTTTTTGAAAAAGGAATGGGGTAAAGACAACTGTTCCTTGGGGAAAGGTTGTTAAAGGTGTATGTTTTAATAACGCTTCCCCAAGGAAACACTATTAAACATCTGTGCATATTTTTTTTAAAAGTGTTTTCTCCCAAAACCGTTATTAAGTGTGCATTATTGAAGGTCGAATCTGGCATAGTTAGCATTCTGGAGAGGGGAAGAGTGAAATGAAGGGGAAGGGTGTGCATGTCACAGTAAGTGACAGGGTATCGCCAATCAAGGCGGTCAGAAAAGGAAATAACAATTACCGATGACCAAAGCCGTCAATAACTATGCAAACATCGTAACTCCAACTGTTACTTATTGACAGAAATATGATCGTCGAAAAGAGTACTATGCATTATCGATGAGCTGGGACCATCGGTAATGCCACCATTCCTTCAATACTTTCGTGTCTAATATTTCGCTCAAAAGCGCACAAAAGTTAGAGGCGAATTTACCGATGGCTTTGGCCAATGACACCGATAAGCTTGAAAAAATCAATTGCCGTAGTTACCGACAGTCTACACCGTCGGTAATGGTTGAATTACCAAAGGCCAGCGAGTCATCTTTAATAATCCGTCAGTAGGAAGCTTTTTTATTGTACTGATGATATGTAATCTATACTAACTATATTTTGTATATAGGTAAGACTATCCCTTATATTCTATATAATAAATTTTTGTCTTATCACTATAAGAAATAAGCTATTTAGCAACCGAAGCCATTCGGTCACCAATAGCGGCCGAATTAGCGACGGTTATTGCATTTTTTTAAAACTGGTCATTCAATGCCATTCAACAACGGGTTTAGAGATCGAACTAAATGGTCGCAAGCTATTCCATCGCCAAAACAGTTGCTAATATGCAAAATTCAAAAGTCAAAGTTGTTCGCCATTTAGCGACGAAATTAGCGATGCGTAACGACTATGTATTAGCAACCACATTTATTTCAGTCGTTGATAAAAAAATGTAGTGCTCTGTGACCGATTTAGCGACGGATATGTTTGGTCACTAATTGTAAATCCCTAAATCAAGATGTGGTCTCCTTCCCCCCATTTCTCCCATTCACTCTACTCTCGTCCTCCTCTCTTTCACTTCCACAACGCACGCCGCCGCGAGGAACATTACGTCTCCCTCTCCTATTCTTTGGCTTCGTCCCTATCCCAATCACTACAAGAAAAAAGTCCATTACTGATAGCCATAAGCCGTAGGTAATGACAAAAAGCCGTCGGTAATGGGTCTTTTCCAACGAAAAGCCAATGGCCAAAAATCCGTCGGAAATAAGCTCCTCGGTAACCCATACCGACGGCCTAAGCAAAAGGCCTTCGAAACATTACCGACGGGCTACGCCCCATTACCGACGGTCAGGCTGCTGTAATGTTTTACACCAATTACCGAAGGCCTGAGCTGTCAATCACTCTAAATTATTTTTAAAAAAAAAAAATTATGCAAAACAGAGTCAAACAATCTTCAAACATACATCCATTAATTAAAAGAAAACAAAACCACTAATCATATAAAACAGAGTCAAAATTCATATAAACATACATTAAATCATAGAAACAAAATCATTACATACATTCATGTTCATACCCAGAAACAGAAACAGAGACGAAATTAAACAGAAAGATAATCATCATACATTCAAAGACGAGGAAGAAGCAGAATCAGAATATATATTCATACATTCATACCTAGAAACAGAAAGGAGGAAGAATTAGAGACTTACCTGTGCGGTGAAGCTAGCGGTGGTTGTGTTAGTGTCGCCTGTGTAGAGGAGGGAGAATAGTCAAAGAGGAAAAATGAAATGGGGAAAACGAAGAGAAATTAAAAGGAGAGGAATTACCTTTGAAGAGACGCTTGCGGTGTGGAGGGTGCAGAGAAGCTCGGTGGTGATTGGCTAGAAAAAGGAGAAAAAGAAGAAGAATGGGAGAAAGTGAAAGGGTTCTAAGAGAGAGAAAGTGGTCGCAAAGGGGAGAAAGTGAAAGGGGAAAGAGACGCGCGTATTAGTAATAATGATGCTTACCGATGGCCTACCGACGGGCGGAGTCGTCGGTAAGGGTATTTTTGGCCGTCAGTAACATTAAAAATAGCCGTTTGTGCGTGAAATTCCAAACGACGCTTACTGACGACCACGCCAGTCGGTAAGGGTATTTTTTTCCTTACCGACGGCCTAGGTTGTTGGTAACTTTAAAACGCTTACTGACGACCACAACCATCGGTAAGGGTATTTATTCATTATCGACGGCTTTAACCGGCGGTAATATATAAATACCATTACCAACCGGCGGTAATATATAAATACCATTACCGACGGGCAAAGCTGTCGGTAAGTTAGCTAATTGCGCCAAAATTTCCGACGGACCTACCGATGGCTTCGCCCTAGGTAACGTTATCGACGACTAAGGCTGTCATAAAATTGGTCAGTTGTACAGTTACATGGTTCCAACGGTCTAGATCGTCGGAAATGACGAACTTACCTACGGCTCTTTGGCCATCGGTATTAGCGAATTCTTGTAGTATATCCTCTTTGCCCTGTCCCTCTCTCAGTCTCTCCTATGTTCCACCGCACAACCAGACCACACCAGAGGACTACCTTTCTCAGTCTCCCACTGTGCACACCAGTAAGTTTCTCACCGAGTTTTGTGCCTTTGTGAGTGAGTTGAAATTGTGCATTTTATTTTTTTGCTAAGTTGAGGTTTTCCCCCTTTCAAAAGTAGGTCCTTTCAGCCAATAGAGGGCGACTGCCTTGAACAAAAGATTGTCCTTGAGTCTTCTCTCTATTTACCTCACACTGTAAAGCAATATCTCAATTTTTTTGCTATTTTTTTTTTGTGATTCTTGTTGAAATTTGGTTCTGGGGTTTTGGGGTACCCTGTGAGTCTTGTTTTGTTAAATTTCAGCGGGGTTTTGTGCAAGTCCTCTGATTCTTAAGCCACATGGTCTTTAATTGTCATTTCTGCATCAAAATTTGTAAATTTATTGAGCAAGTTTGACACTTGTTTAAGTTCATAATGCTTATCTAGGTGGGAGTGAATTGTTGATTTTTATCGATTTCCTTGTTGTGGTGTGCTAAAACATATAATGACTAGATTTTTGGTCTTTGTTATATACAATTCATTAGATTCAACATATTTTTTTTGCTGCCTTTGCTTTTAAAAATGTTAATAATTGGTTAGAGTCTTTATTCTATTTTAATCAATAAATACTTGCTGAGAAATTCATGAAGAAAGGAATTTAGAGAACCTTGCATTTGTACTTGAATTGAATTTTTATTGGATTTGGCTAGATAGAAATGCATTGCAATAGTATGTGTCTGCTTCAAATATGTCAATGTAACATGGTGATCTAATCCTATTTGACTTGGTTCCTCTCTGTTTGTGGTGCATCTTTGTCATATTTGGCTTGGTCCCTCAGCCATTTGCATTCTAAGACATGCCAAGTCTTGAACTTTTGTCCTTTGGTTATGTTTGTAAATAGAACTATAGATTTGTATATACATGTTATTGTCGGAACCAAAGTGGTTGTGGTTCATAACTCTTCAAAATTTTGATGTTAACAAAGAACTAAATTAAAGGAACAAATATCTATTATGGTCTAAAAATTTTATCCTAAGCGTGCAGGAATTCATATTCCAAAGACTTAACAGAGCATGAGTGTTATCGCATTGTCCATCATTTTTCTATAAACGATAAATAGACGAAGTCCGTCATGGACTGAGAATATTTCTGATAACTTATCAGAGTCCAAAGACTCACCAGAGTAAAGTATACGTTCTTTTAAATAAAGATCCAATATACTTGCTTATCTTTACTTTACTAAAAGTTATTCATAGTGCGCCAATGTAAAAAGTTAAGATTTTCAAACTATTATCCTTTATGTAAAAGAAGAATATCCCTTAGACAATAATTCTATGTATCTTAGTACTCTCTAACACTAAAGTCAGTCTGTCCCTATCATGTTGAAGTTGACTATATCAAACAAGGAAAGACAAAAGGCAACTTTCAGGTACAAACAAAAGTTGTCAATTCTACTTTCAGCTATCTCTCTGATAGCCTATCCTGCTTTTCAGAAGCTCTCCACAAGCTATTAGACTGAATGAGATTTTGCTTTAAATGCTCATCAGAATGACTCTTTTGCCAATTGTTGAAGAAACAAAGATTGCTTAAGACTTGAAGGCTATAAATATTCTCTTTCTTGAAGAAGCAATGTGATCGAACTGGAACAAATTTCATACAAGCGATCAAGAAATGCAAAGAAAAACAAAAAGCTCACAAGCTATCTCAGATCTTAAATTTCATATCACTCTCTGCATAGAGTTGCCTTTCTGAGTTTGCACTTAAGTTTTATATCCTCACACATAGTGAGTTAGATTTAATCTTAAACTCCTTTCAAACTATTCTTAGTCGAGCCTGGAAAGGCTTGTCTGAAAAGAATACTTGGGTTGTGCCTAAAGAGGTGTTGAATACTTGTGCCTGAAGAGGTGTAGAGTACTTGTTGTAACAAGGTTTTTGTTATAGTGGATAAAGCTCTCACGTAGAGGGGACTGGACGTAGCTCTTAGGTTAAGAGTGAACCAAGACAAATTTCTTGTGTTATTTTCTCTCCTTTATTCTTGTCTTTAATTTTTTTATTTATTTATAACTAATGTTTGAGATTGAAATTGTTTTCTTAACGTCCATTCTTAAAGAAAACGATTTTACTGTGCGTCCAAGCTTAAGCCTACACACTTTCAGTTTTGCTTATCTTCTTTGAGTCCAACATCTTACGAAAAGATATCTGCTTGCGAAAAGTTTTCAAAAACTTAAGAAACACAATTCAGCCGCCCTTCTTATGTTTCAAACAGGTTCCTTCAGTTATTATTCTCTATCTTTTGTTAGTGATTAATGGACTATGCCACGATTAATTGGCTTCTACTTTGGAAAGGGAAAATTGGTGTGAATTCCCATAAATCAAATCAATGTATGAAGTTTGCTTAGGGATATATATTTGAATTTTTGCTATTCCTTAAACACTCTATTTGAAAACTGGGTCCTGCCACATGCCTAATTTATATGGTAAAGAAGCTTCTTTTGGTAGGCTTTTGGATGGTTGCTGAATTTTTTGGGGTTAATTTGGTGTAGGCCTTTATTTGAGCACACATACAACACTTGATTGTTTGAAGCTTTTGTGAGATAAGTCTGACACTCTCTCTTATTCTTTGTTGTTGTGGGTGGTGTTTGAAGACTTTGAGTAGAATTGGATTTGGAATATGTTAATAGCTTCTAATTTTGTTGTATCTGTGGTATCTTATGTGAATTGATATATTTGTTAGTGGAGATCAAAGCTCAATAAGGTGTTGATCGTGTGCTGGTAATTTAGAAACTATGCATATGTTTGACTAATATATTTATTGTTTGTTAGTGGACGTCAGGGTTCAATAGGTGTCATCCTGCCTGAGATGTAGGATGCCGGTTATGTGTTGGTAAATTAGTCATACTCATGTGTTTGTTTCTTTGATGTGTTGTTTATTAGTAGAGAACAAACTTGATAGGGTTTTTCTATAGAGCTGTCAAAACGGGTCAACCCGGTACACCCAGCTCACATTTTGGTTAGCCAGGAAATAGCCAACCCGACTTGATCACCGCAGGTTGGCTCACCTATATTTTAAAAAAATAAAAAAATAAAATAGAAAAACTGAAAAAAAAAAAAATAATTTAAAAAGGAGCATTTGAGAAGAGGAAACTTAACATTGGTTTTTGGTGAAATTAAAGAGATAGACGCGTTGATTTAGATGTATAGCAACTCAATCATCACCCAGTAGTTTTTGCGGTTAGGAAATTCTAATTTTGCATTTGATGTGTGTGAAGAATGAATAAGAATAGATGATGGAGTGTGAGCCAGCCACTGAACCCACTTTCAAGTGAGAAAGAAATGGACAAAGGTGGGAGTGACAGTGGCTTTTTGTGATTGCAATTTCAGTTTTAAGTGAGTAGAGAAGGAAGAAGATGACATGGAAAAAGAGAAAAAGTAACATGACATAAAAAATAGATTTTTTTTTTTTAATAAAAAAAGTGCAACCTGCGGGCCAATCCGGGTTGAACCCACCCAACCTGTGGGTTAGGGTGAGCCAGGTCACAATTATCATGGGTCAAAATGAGCCAAATTTTATCCAACCTATCCCACCGATAAGTTGGGTTGAGCCGGGTTGGCTCACGGGTTGTAACCCATTTTGACAGGTCTATTTTTCTGGTTGGGTTGATGCCCAATATCCATTGGAGTTGTATTACTTTCCAATTATGTCAAGCCCTAGACACTTTATGTTGCCAAAGAGAGGGGGCAATTTCATTCATGCTATGCACTTGAATTGCCGTAGTCAATGCTATTTTCTTGAAGGTGGTTGGAGGACAAAACAAGAAGAGCCATATATATGGGTTGGGTCGGATGGGGGATCGGTACGTGGCTTCATCAACGTCACGTACTCAATCTGATCCTCTCCCTACCCCAGACATACGAGAGGTCATCGTTATCCTCAATGTTGAGCAAGCGGCAAACGACAACAAAGGGACATGCACGCACTGTTCAAGCACTTGGGATACAGGCCCAACTATTCCAGTGTCCCTCACCATAACAATCCATATGCCGGCGGCGAGGCAGATGACAGCTCGTTCCTCCCACCCCCAACATATTGACTTACTATTGTATTACATTTTTTTTTATTTCTTTTCGAATTGAATAATGTATTAGATGTTTTTTATATGTGAATATTTTTATATATATTTAACCATTAATACTCTTTTATTTGAGTTTATCATAATTTTATTATGCAATTTATTTAATTTTTGTATTATTAATTAAAATTGTAAATATGGAATTTTTTAAAAATAAATAAATATATGTAGCGACCCAAATGAATTAGGTCCCTAAATTGTTTACAGCAGGTTTAGCGACCGCTATTAATGTCGATCACTAAATTGGTTTCAGCAGGTTTAGCGACAGAACAATTTTGTTGCTATTTTGATCCCCAAAACATGTGTGTGGGACCAACTTAGCTACCGCTTTCTTAATGTTTAACAAAAACATTCCTTAGCCATTAGCGATCGGTATGGATATGTTTAGTCGCTAAACTAGTTAGCTACCAACATTTTAGCAACTTACATGGGCGGTTGCTAATTAACTAGTTTAGCGACCGAATGGTCGCTAAAGACCTGTTTTTTTTGTGGTGTCTAAATAAAATTAGAAGGTTCTGTAAACGAAATTATTAATGCCAAGGTTGAATCTTTACCACTAGAACTCATAGTCATAACATACCATTATAGTTTGTGCCACCCACTTTAGGTCTACAATTTTGTAATTGTTTATTTTGTTTAATATGTTGTGAATATTAAAATATATTGTCAATATCTTATCGGACCAACCACATGTTGGTAAGCAGACGTTCAATTTAATTTTCTTTAATGCAGGGAGGAATATAATTGCTACTGACAAAATGAACGCAACGAAGGCAGTCTTCATTTTCACGAAAGTAATAACAGTATATGTACTACAAATGATTGTTGGGGTTAGTGGTGCCAATATAGTTGGGATAACTCTCCCTTTTGTGGTGCTATTGCATGCCTCTGTATTTCTTTTTTATGGTCTCCTTTGTATATGGGTTAGAGTACCCCTTGTACTCTCATCAATATATTTTTTGCTTATAAAAAAAAGAAAAGAAATAGAAGGTCCCCCACTCATGTAATCAAAAGCTCAGTAGAATGTATTTATCAGTATTATAGGGATTGACATTTGATTGATATAAGGGTTGGAGTATCCCTAATTATACTCCTTGTCTAATTTTAGTATATTTTTTTTGGTTGATCATAAAAAAAAAAAAAAAATAAAGCTCCACATAGTAATATCCTTATCCATTGACGTTTACGTCTTCAAATATTGCCAACCACAAACCCTAAAGTTGGGCCCCATATTACGTTGTTTTTCAGTGCTTTCTCATCGTGGTAACAACATATGGTTGTTAATTTTTGAATTCATTCTTTTTGTTTTGAAAAAGATATATGAACTCTTATCATGAGTGAGACCTCTAGATATGTCTCAAATTTGAACTCCAATTGATGCCAAAAACGTTTATGTATGTATAAGCATCAAAAAAAGAAATTGCATGTTCATGTTTATATATGAAAGAGCATAAAAAGATGGTTACCTTCTCAATAATTTATTTCTGTCACACATACAAAAGAGACGTTAAGTCCTAGCTAACTCTTTATCAATGTCCTATGAGATATAGCGTAATATCTTTATCTTTTGTAAAATCGTTTATTATCAGTTTAGACACCTTATTGACCATATATAGCATAAATAACCGGTCCTAATTTTTGCTTCTTAACAGTTTTTCTTTTTTTTTTTTGGTGGTTAAAAGTTATACCCTTTGAAAGAGTCATCTCTTGCGAAAAATTTGTAGCAAATTTGTAGTAATTCTTTTTTTTTTTTAATAAACCAAAGTATATTAAATGAATATCTTAGAGGTACCCCGTATATAAGAAAAAGAAAATGAAAGATCAAATATAAGTATCATACCGACTCTACCTATATATCAATATAACTATTACATAGACCGAAACCACAAAACCAGCTTAAAACAGAAAGTAACCTAAGAACTAATTACAAAAGCCACCCGTAACAACCAAAAACAAACCAATGGATTGTAATACAACAGTCCTATAAAACCACCCCCCGACTGGAGAAAACTTCCCCTTGCAAAAGAGAGGAAAAAACCAAGAATTCACGCACATAAGTTTGATTGCTTTATGTTGTGGAAGTGCACAAGGTAAAAGTTATATTCTATCCAAAAGCCCATGCACGCTTATGTAAAAGAACAAGCATACAAATATATACTCATGATCACTTCCAGGTCTTCTTTTAGAATCTTGTTATATATTTTGTTTGTAAGTGTTTCTTTTATTGGAAATTTTGTGTCAATTTGGATAAGGATGGCACATTAAATGCAAGTATACAATTCTTTATAAACAAAAATGAAGTTATAGTATTATTTTGTGATTGCAGTTTCCAGTTATATTTTGCATTACTTAAAATGCTTAGCATGTTGTACCCAAAAAAAAAAAAAAAAAAAAATGCGTAGCATGGAAGTGCTATGTCTTTGTATTTGGTTTACAAGTCTCTGCGATTATCATTCTCACTTTTTAGAAACATATTGAGTTAACTTAATATATGATAATACAAGGGATGCTCAGTACACTTGGCCTTAATTAAGGATTTACACTGTATATAGAAGGAAAAGAAAGTTAAAGAAAAGAAAATAAAGCGAACAAAAGCTGTCACGGTGTCACCTTGCATAGCTTGCTATTAACGTTAATATATAGATAGATAGATAGATAGATAGATAGATAGAGAGAGAGAGAGAGAGCACTTGTCACATTCTTTATAAACGAAAATAATTAAAAAAATGAATTCTAATTCCATATCTAGCTGCATGTATAATTTAATTTTTAACATTGTTTTCTTAGATTTGATCAGGGTTTCAAATAAAGGTCCAGGATAGTAATTTGGACCGCAAAATTTAGGTTTTGGAGATCTCCGATGTCGAAACGCGACCGTAATTGCGGCCGTATCGATCATATTTTTTCATAATTGTCCACAATTACTCTAAACACATCGCAACCGCAATTTAAAACTTTAGATTTGATGCTACTAAAACTGACCTTTCATGTAGTTAGTCTACAAGAATATTCATTCATCTATCTCTAGTAAGTAAATCCAATCAAAACCAGGAATGCCAACAAATTTCTCAACATCTTGGCTTCACATATGTCAATTTTGATTGTCTCTACATTTTGCTTTATGATCTGATCTAGTTACATATTTAAGGTTGCACCCCACATTCAATTAATTCATAGGGAGCTGCTAGGGTGCACTGTATAAATTAATCAAGGGTTTTGAAACAGTTTTGTTTTGGATCAATAGATGAAAAACTTGCATTTAATAAATAAATGTTATTTAATTTATTATTCAGTATATCAAACTTCTTCTTTTACAAATTATTCCTTCGGTAAAAGTTTTTTTACCCTGATAAATTAAAATATTAATTATCAGAAATTAAAAATATGATTTACCTAAAACTAAAATTAAATATTGTTGGATTAAATAAAATTATAAAAAGAATTGAAATCCATCTTCTTCATCTTATCTCATCTCATCTCATCTGTTTCATTGTTTCTGACTCATATCGATCATTCTCTCACTCTCTAACAGTGCCATCGCCGCCGTCCACCTTCATCTCTCCTCACCGTCTTGTCTTCTCTGCCGCCGTGTCTCCTCCATCTCTGCTCTGTCTCGTGTTGCGGCTGTCTCCGTCTCGTGTCTCCTCAACTACGTGTTTGTCTCCGCCTCCACTGCCGTCCCCCTCATGCCTGAGCTTCGCCCTCTGTTTCGTCTCCACCGCCTCTCTGTCACAAGAAACATAACACATGACATCACTATCGTTTCATCACTTGGCGATCTAGTCATCACTACCCAAAATACATTGACAGATGGGGACGCGATACGAGTGTCAAAGGGAGAAGATGGACGAACGAACAAACAAACTAGAGAATAATTGGAGACGAGCAAACTACCGAGATGGAGACAACCGAAGTTGAGTTGAAGGGGGAATTAAGGTTCAACCGAACTTGGGTGTGAAGGGGACTTATGGTTCACGATGGTCATGGATCTAATTCCTGCAAAACGATAATACACAAGTTCTTAAAAGATTATCATGTTTTTTTAATTTTAAATAATCAAAATTAAAGTTTTAAAGGTAAAAACTTATTTAATTACTAGGGACTAATCTATAAAATCAAAAGTTTTCAGGTTAAAATGCAAAAGTTTGACTTGACTTCATTAAATGCATTATATTCATCTATTGGTCAAAACTAAACTGTTCCAAAACCCTTGAATTTTTCTGTGTACCATAGAAATTCTCTAATTCATATGTAGGGTCATTTTAGCTTCCAATAATCAAAACTCGTGTTAATTGGAACTTACATATGTATGTAGGTGGGAATGATCAATATAGCTAATTGAGTGAATTTCAATTTTTTGGATTATGTAGGAATCATTAGAGGTTGGTTGAACTTGAAAGTATGTTAGACAGATTAACATGCGCTTTTAAAAAATGGTTAAAATGCCATTTTGGTCCCTTAACTTATTTTTTAGCTTCAATTTGATCCCTTAACTTTTAAAAGTTTCAATTAGGTCTTTTAACTTGTCTCTGTTAACATAAGTTAGTCATCTCCGTTAATGATATAAGCAAACGAGTTTCAAATTGATCCTTTAAATTATTAACAAGTTTCAAATTGGTCCATTAACTTTTAAATGAGTTTCAAAATGGTCCCGTATATTTTAAATGAGTTCCAAATTGATCCTTTAAGTTGATAAAACGTATAGCACTTTCGTCACTTTTGTTTATGTCATTGACAGAGAAGACTAACTTGTGTCAACAAAGACAAGTTAAGAGACCAAATTGAAATTTTTAAAAGTTAAGGGACCAAATTGGAACTAAAAAATAAGTTAAGGGACCAAAATGATATTTTAACCTTAAAAATCCATGTATATAAATTTTAAAATTGAAACATATAGGTCATTAGGTCTGCCAAAAGCCCAAAGTTAAAAGGGGATTTGTTGCCTTTCGCATTTTCATTCTATTTTTTCATGGCATATACTAAAATACTAGTGGAGAAGGGCAACGAAATATTTAGTTTACAAATCCTTGCTAAATATTTCTGAGGGAGTGAATGAAGATGATCAGGGCCTGAATTTTGAGCAACTGACTCCATGATCCGATCTTAAACTTTCGCAAACAATTTAAAAGTAACACGGAAAATAAATAAAAGTTTGTATAACTGAAAACGAGAGCCCAGGTAATAAAGTATTGTGACATATTATTATTTTGGTATTAATTAGTTGCTATTTTTTTCATAAGCTAATTTTTTTTATTAAAAGGATATAAAAGGTAGTCGAACCCATAAACAAAACAAAAGAACAAACTACAAACTACAAGAATACAACCACGGCGAATTCTACGGTGAAAGACTCCATGATAGAGTTTTATTTTGTAAAATAAAATTACATTTTAGTCTCTTTCTCAATCTCTTTTCTCTCACTCATCCTTCCTTCCTCTCCTCCTCCTCCGTCACCACCATCCCTTTTCCTTCTAAGATCCCGAAATCTTCTCCATCCTCCTTTCTCTTCTCTACACCAACCACCTCCCCTCCACCGCATGTTGTTTATCCAAGCAAGGACTTGCCAATTAGGCCCTCTATGCAAGTCCGGCCTCACCTTCCGCAACTTCCACCTTCTCCACCGCATCGACGCATATCAACACCGTTTACCTATGTCGCCTTCGGATAAAAAATTATTTGAAGCAAACCTCAACATGAAAGAGAGAAGCAGTGTGCCCAAAACAGGGAGGGGGAGGCTGCTACTAATGGAGAGGGCGGTTGGCTGGGCGGCAGGACAGATTTCAATTTGTAATCGATTACCAATTTCAATTTGTAATCCACTACTAACTTTAGATTGATTATGTTCTTGAATCTGTTACTCTCTCCAAATTCACCGCCGTGAATCTACCACGGTCGAGGCGCCAGAGCAAGGGTTCGGATCTCCATTAATAACCACACCACCACCCCCTTATCCTCTGACATCATCGCGCAGGCATCTACTACACCCCCTACACAAGTCAATATTGTATTGCTAGAGAACAGAAGACATAGCACCGTAAAAAAAGAAGAGATTTATTGATATGAGAGGACCATTCCTCTGTGGCTCTATAAACACGAGCTCGAGTCATAGTTTAAAGGAGATAGGAAGATTGAGTCTCTTTTCGAAATGAGAAAGGGAGATTTCGAATTTATGGCATTTTCTTGATGTGAAAAATTTTAGATTTAAAGAGAAATAACACGAAGATTGCAACAACGAGATTCGCTAAATCCCTCGCCTAAAAAGCACACAACCGTTCTCGATGGAGGGAACCCTAAATATATGCACTCTATCGTTGTCGGTCACCGACAGCGACGATTCTGTTGTCGTCGTGGAGGGCGTCGACCGAAGAACGGAATGAAGATATGATTTAAGGGAGACGAGGGTTTGGGAGTGACCGTTATGGTTTTGTTGTAATTGCAAAAAGGCCCTTAGCCTTGAATGCATCTCGATCGTCCAATTTTTTCGCATAATCTAACGTGTATAACTTGTGGTGCATCATGAGCGACTTGCTATGGTCGTTCACGGTAGAAGTCGCCATACAACCACTCCAAACTCAAAACCTCCCTACCCAAGAGCACTAAAAAAACTTGCAACGGAAATTAAATGACCAGAAAGAACTTCATCAAAACACAAGACCTCCGTCCAAAAAAAACCGCATGCTAAAAAAGCTGCATAAAAAGAAGTGCTAACTTGCAACACTACTAGGATATTACCGAAACTTGATAAAATAGGAGAAAAAGATGGATAACCGCAGCCACTACATAACAAAGCCTACCCAAGAAGTATATGCATAATCCTCAACCAAAAAATACAGCACCAAGACAACCGCCTGCCAAATACAAAACCACGACCCACAAAGCAGTCTTCTAAGACATCACATACAAAAACAACCACCTTCAAAAAAACCAAGTCGACCTGCAGGATTCCAGAACCAACACGAGAAAGTATATTGGAAATCCCCGGTCCTTGCCTTAATCCAGGACCAAGACTTAAACTTAATCTTTTCAAGAAATTCACCCATTTCTAACTTTTTTGATTGACAAATGGTTTTGTTCCTTGTATCCGTATGGACCAAATGGATGAAAACCATATAGATTGTCATCTTGTTTTTATGGCTGAACTGCAGTTACGTAGTTCATAGAACTGCAAAAATGGGTCTTGAAATCATTGCGTAAAATTGAAGAGAAACCCCACCATTTTAAATAATTCTCCCACACCTTTGAAAAGAACCCACACTCAAAAATAGATGAGACGTTGTTTCCACTTCCTTTTTACATCCTACACACAACAAGTCAGTCCCTGGCAAAACATTTGTGAAAGCTAAGTTATCCAGAGTAGGAATTCGATTATGAGCCAGTGTCCAAACAAAAGAAATCACTTTCAAAGAAACACAATTAATCTTCCAGATATTTTTAAAGAAAACATCTAATGACATTCTATTTGATTCCATTAGGACAACATATGCAGATTTTGCAGAATAGTGACGTCTTACATTTTCTCTCTTCCAAAACCGCCTATCCTCATCTCCATCCTTCAACACCATTTGATCTACTACAACTTGGAACTCCTTATGTAGATCTTCCTCCCACTGGAAAAATGCTCTTCTCCAAGTCCAAGCCTAAAACCATTTACAACTCTTGCCAAGTTCCTAAATCAACCACCATAGCTGTTTTGTTTTCCACAATATAAAATAACATGTTAAACCGTTTGCTTAAGAGCTCACACTCAATCCAAGGATCATGACAAAATGATGTTTCTTGCCCACCCACTACTTTTTTGATAGACTCTCTAAACCAATTCTATTTAAAGCTAGCTCCAGAGAATTCATATCTACCCACCACCTTAAACATTTCCTCCCCCTAACCTAAAACTACTCCTCCTTGCTCCTCATATTTGTCGACCAAAAATTTGAGCCATAATGCTTGTCTCGCTATCCTCAATCTCCACAACCACTTCCTAAGCAAAGCATAGTTAAACGCCTTGAGATTTTTTAATCCTAACCCATCCTCACCCCTTTCCTTACAAACAAAGTTCCACCTACCCAATGTATTATTTGCTTACCCTCTCCCCTTCTCCATAAGAATTTTTTAAAGAGAGCTTCAAGAGTATAAATTATACCTTTTGGAGCCTAGAAAAAATATAGAAAGTATATCGGAGTAGACAACAAGACCAACTCTAACAGAACCACTCTACCACCAAGGGAAATGTGTTTACTATTCCATGAAAGCAAGCGTTTTCTCACCTTATCTGCCACTGGATGCCATGTTATTTTATTTCTTGATTCTGCACCGATAGGTAAACCCAAATACATGAAAGGAAGTGCTCCGATTATATAGTTAGAGCTCGATCAAAAGCTGCCACAAGTCAAGGCTCCTCAAAATTAATATCCACCAACCGACTCTTGAAGAAAATAATTTTTTACCCTGAAGCTATTTCAAACAACTGCAATAAAGCTTTAATTGCTCAAACATTATGACAACACTCTTTTCACTAATAATCCAGGTATCGTCCATAAACTATAAAAGGGATAAGCATTGACCCTGATCATCAAATTTGTATCCTTTAAACAAGCCCGCAAATTATGCTTCTTTAAACAATATGCTATGTCCTTCCGCAACTATAAGAAAAAGAGAAGGAGAAAGAGGGTCTTCCTGTCTTAAACCTCTACATACACATCGAACTCCTCAGTTGTACTCCCATTAATGAACATTGAGACTCTAACAGTTGACAAACATTCCTTCATCCATTTTATCCATGTAATTGCAAACCTCATCTGCATCAACATAAATCCAGGAACTCCCAACTCACGGAATCATACGCTTTTTCAAAATCAACCTTAAAAAGCATAACCTCTTTTTCCTTCTTTTTTGCCTCATTGATCCACCAGTTCATTTGCAACAAGAACACCATCTAAAATCTATCTTCCTTTAACAAAATTGTTTGGGACTCACAAATCACCGTATGCATGACTTTCCTCAACCTATTGGCGAAAATTTTGGACAGCACCTTGTACATACAACCAATCAATGATATTTGGCGAAAATCACATATTTTTCGAGGGCTATCTTTTTTAGGAGCCAACACAATAAACAAACTATTCATTCCTCTAACCAATTTTCTATTTAGACAAAATTCCTCCAAGATAGAGATGAAGTCCAATTTGAGAATATTCTAAAACTGTTTAACAAAAGCAAAGTTGACCCCATTTGGTCACAGGCTTTTAGAACTTTCACAATCCCACACAGCATGCCGATTCTCCTCCTCTATGATGGGTGCGACTAACTCAGAATTAGCTGAATCTTCATTCTAAGGTATTCGCATTGTTCCCAACACCAGTCTCTCCCATACTTGACTGTTGAACAAATTTGTAAAATGAGTCTTGATTGCATTTTTCAAAGGAAGAACCCCCTCCACTGTGTTTCATTAAAATCCAAGCATAAAATTTCATTCCTTCTTCTTCTCTTTAAAACACAATGATGAAAAAATTTGAATTTAAGTCTCCTTGACGAGCCATTGGATCCAAGATTTCTGCCACATCATGCTACATTTCATAGCTGTAACCTTGCTGATTTCAGAAGCACATTTACGTCTCTTTTGCATATCTTCACTCAGAACTTCGCTTTCTCCCTTGATATCTCAATACTGTAAATCACTTTTTGCATCCAGAATTTTCTTATCTAGATTACAAAACTGTTCTTTATTCAAATCCTTTTCCTTAATAATCATTGTGCAATGATCTGACACACTCCATTGTAAACCCCATTGAAATAACACTCCATATGCTCAGCCAATCCTCAGACAACAAAAATCTATCCAACCTACGCATTGCTTTACCATCCGTCATATACCATGTATATTTCCTATCAATAAGCGGTAAAATCAATCAACCCAACCTCCTCAATGAATCATTAAAGTAACTAATCTTCTCATGTTTGTAATTATTTTCAACTCCTTTCCTTTCACTATCCGATCTAATTGAATTGAAATCACCTATTACACATTGCAACCGCCTACCCTGAACCTCCATCTGATTTACAATCTCTGACCACAAATCCCTTTTCCCCTTGAGATCATAAGGAGCATGTAAATTCATAATAGTTGCCTTCTTTTTTTATTTTCCCCACCAACCTTCTACTCCGAAAAAAAAAATTACCTTCAAAGCTTCCATTTAATTCAAAGCTGGTTGTGTTCCAGATTATATCAAGACCTCTTGATGTACCTTTTGCTGGCTTGAAAATCCAATCAAAATCATTTTCATCCCACAACCTAGAGCACAAACCTTTGTCCACCGACACCATTATTGTTTCGTGCAAATACACCAAATGTGGACTCTACAATTTTATCAATTGGTTTACCTATATTTTCTTTACTTTTCCTCCTAACCTTTTTTTATAAGCCAAAATATATTAAGAGAGTAGAAAAGGTACTTTAACCCGTATACAGAAGGAACTACAGAAAAATAAAAGTCTATGTACTACCATACTAACATTATCGACCATAGAAGTCAGTATGTCTATTACACAAATCCATACCCAAAAAGAAAAGGTAGAAAATATACAAGCTTCACCCAAACAAAGAACTAACAGTTACCTGGACTAGAATACTTCCCTTTTTGCATAACATCATCCTCCCCTGGCCTAAAAAAGATCGCGCAATCCCACATAACAAACATAACATAATGCTTCAATTAGTAACATCTTGGCCACTTCTTGAATATTCATGAAAGTCGAAATTTTGTATATCTGCCTTTGTTCCAATTTTAGTATCCTCACTTTCGGTGCACTAAGCCATCCTTTGACTATGCCTTTAATAAGCTTCGTGACAAATTTTTCCTCTTTCCTTGCTCTGCCAAACTCACCTGAGCACAAAGATGTGAAAAAATCAATCCTCCATTTGCTGCACTAACTGAATCCTATAGAAACACTAGAAAAACTTTGAATTTGTTTCCATATTACAAGCTGTAACAGGATCCCTATGCAATACTTTGGATAGTTCAATTGTACATCTCTCATACAAGGTGGAAACATTTAAACAATATCCTTTAGCCAATCATATCAGCAAAAGACAGTAAAACTGCCCCTCCAAGCCACTCCTAAGTCTTCTTAACTGATATAGGCATTATATAGAACTGTAAAATTGCCCCACCACGCCACAACGTAGTTTCCTTTGTCTCATCCTACTCTCCCCACCTTAGAATCTGTCTTGATGAAAAGATTCCCATAGACCTCACATACAAAAGGCATACCACAAGGCACCACTGAATCACCCATATAAATTGTAAATACAGTGACCAAGATCAGTTGCATAGACATAAAATCCAAAACATCGAATGTAAACACAATCATTCTCACATTGAAACTCTCACTCAACCTCTCATATGTTTCACTCCATTCCTCACACTCACTCATAAAAGCTTTACTTTCACGTGTTTCACTCTAGCCTCTCACTGAAACACTCGCCCATCCTCCAGGTGTTTCACACTATACCTCACTCATATAGCAGAGCTCTTTCTCTCCCTCAACAAACTTAACTCAACATCTCAAGTGTTTCACTCTAGAGCCCTCAGCACCTCATAACATTTGTATTGTGGGCTTGTAGTAATCAATCTCAGACACCAAACTTGCAAGAGAAACAAGAGTAGAGAACAACTAACTGACATTTGAAAATTATAAATTTCATTCCAAAGTCAGCAAAAACACAACATCAAATGCCTCACCCTCTCTGGTGATTCTCTCCCTCACTTGTGTTTCAGTCTCTTATAGGCTTAGAGACATACACCAGCAGAATCTAGCTTTCATGCGTGAACTTCATTCAACCACAATTGCTGACAACATTTGATTACTTTCAAACTACCTCTGACAGTCTAAACCATGGAGTCCTTCAAATTTTCCATTTTTGATTGAAATTCAAACTATGTATAAAACGCTCAGAAGAACCCTCTAAGTGTATCACTCCCTCACCATGTATGCAGTGCCTCTCCAATGTTTTTCTCTTATTCGAAAGACCCCTCGGTTGCTTTGTCAAAAATGAAACTTCCAGAAAGCAATTCATGGCTCAAACCTGCAACAAAAACTACTACAGAGATAGCTGCAGTGCAACACATACAAGGTTAGAAAAAATAAACAAATTACCCACGTGATCAAGAGGAAACAACCGGCATAAAAACTCTTGTGTATCCTCAAGTGCTTCTCTTCTTCACCATAGATTCACTCCCTCACTGGTGTTTCTCTCCCACTCAAACCTCTCTTTGTTTGCTTTAAGATAATGATTTCCAGATTGGAAATCCTTCCTTAGCCTGCAAAGAAAACCACTAGAGAGACAAATACAATTCACCAAATAGAAAAGTTAATAAAAAAGCTTGTTACTCGATTCAAAAGAAATAGCCAGCAACAAAATAGACTAGAATTTCTAACCTTGTCCAGTGTTTCACTCCCTCTCAAAGTATCTAGCTCCCTCCCTAGAGTTTCTCTCCCCATACTCATCACAACATGTTCCAATAAAAGTAGATCTCCAGCTTGCATTAACCTTATTCTTTACTGACAGGAAAAGAAAAAGGGGGGTAATCCACCAAGTAGCATGTTGCAGTAGGGCAATAACAACTACTACCAAAGACCCCAGAAAACTTGGTCATGTACCACATCAATCACTAAAGTAGGCATATCTAGTCCTTCCAACAGCAGATTAAAACTCGTTTAATGATGATCAAAGTAATTCACAATTAGTTATGATTATTTCTAACGCAAGATTGCAGCAAACAAAATCAGTTTCATAAGCATTCAAATACTTCTAAACAAGAAAACATGCATATACCAAATATGAGAAGTTTAAGGGTAGGAAGAATGCACAAACCCATTTGTCCTAGTTCATTTACCTCCACCTGGTAACCTACATCCATTCCTCACACCACTGGTGAGTTT
This sequence comes from Ammopiptanthus mongolicus, assembly GCA_039655645.1. NCBI lineage: Eukaryota > Viridiplantae > Streptophyta > Magnoliopsida > Fabales > Fabaceae > Ammopiptanthus > Ammopiptanthus mongolicus. The sequence goes on along the minus strand of CM077351.1, from coordinate 16,593,410 downwards.
TCTCCACTATAATTAGAACTTTTACAATATCCAATTACAACCTTTTTATTTCAAGGCTTCACTACCTTGTGAAAAAAACAACCAAAAAGTACACTTGCTTTTTTACCCAAGGATCACTTCTATCCTTGTAATAGCAGTTGAGAGATACCCTCTCTCTAATCAACAGATCAAAAACAATATGAAGGATTTCACTCTCAAAGCCATAAAGTACAAATTGAAGAACTAGTGAATATCATAATTTTCTCTCTATAAGAAACTCTAGAATTCATGTTTGAGATTTCAGAGTGAATAGTTAATCAAAATAGTTATCACAAGGTCCTTATATAGTAACTTGAAGAAATAGATTTGTTGGACTTGTGATTTGATCAGTTAAAGATCATAACAGAATTGATTTTCAATTTCCTAACAGTGATAATCGATATAGTACACATGTGTATTCCAAGATTCTCAACTTTTACACATGTATACACAGACTATGTTCTTGTGCACATTGATTTTGTTCTTACTAGTTCCTGAGTACACAGATTAATATTTTGTGTACATCAGTGTATTAATGATCATTCAACCCAGAAATACGCATACATAGATTGAGCACACAGATTGAGTTCTTAAACTCAAATAGTGATGCTTCTGGTTTGAACTATACATCAGTGTATACTATCTGTACATCAATGTATATTTCATTCTTCCTGAAGAACCAATTAATTAATACACATGTGTGCACCTCGGTACACAGGTGTATTGCAAGATTTTCACTTACAGTAGGAAAATTTATTGAAAATACACATTTGTAACACACATATATATAATTTCACTAAATTTCCTTATTTCATTTAACATCTTTTGAAAATCCTTTTTCATGAAAAACTTAATTGATTAAGCTTCTAACAACTTAGTTTTTCGTTGTTTCCCTAGAGCTTTCTATCCTTACAAAAATAACTAAGAACTTGAGATCTTCATGTGACTTGTCTGTAATTCTTTGTTCCTTGTGATCTCCTTTGAATCTCATTATCTTCTTTGAACTTTGTCTATTGAAGGTGTGAGCCGAAAGAGAGAATTGGATTGAATCTTCAATTCATTCAAAATGAAAAATTAAGTTGTTAATTACAAACTACTGAGACACATTTTATAGTGCTCTTCTATTCCTAACCAAATACATAACCAACTGTAACTGACTAACGACTAACTTACAACTCATAACTAATTGGGAACTCCTTATAGTCGTAATACTCCCCCTCAAGTGGGATGATATATGTCATGAATCCCTAACTTGGCCATTAGAGGTTGAAATTGAGCTCGGGGTAAAGCCTTGGTGAGGGGGTCAGCTAGTTGATGTTTGAATGGAACATGTACAAGCTTTAGAAAACCAGTTTGGACGTGTTCTCGGATGAAATGGCAATCGATATCGATGTGCTTTGATCTTTCATGGCTAGTGGGATTGCTGGCAAGAAGGATAGCTGACTTGCTATCACAGAAAACCATGGTAGAGAGCTGCTGGACCTCAAAGGCGCGAAGAAGTTGATTGAGCCATAGTAACTCTGTTGTGAGAGAAGCTAGAGCCCTGTACTCTGCTTCAGCTGATGATCTAGCTACAGTGGGTTGCTTTTTAGACTTCCAGGCAACAAGTGACTCGCCTAGGAAGATGCAGAAGCCTGTAGTTGATCTACGAGTGGTAGTGCAGCTCCCCCAATCAGCATCTACAAATGCTGATAACCGCATTGAAGGTGCAGCAGGGAACAATAACCCTTGTCCAGGATTGGATTTCAGGTATTGCAACAAGTGATAAGTTGCATGAAGATGTGGGGTGCGGGGCTGTTCCATGTACTGACTAAGTCTATTTACCGCAAAGGTGATGTCGGGCCTGGAGATGGTAAGGTACATTAAGCGGCCTATAAGCCTTTTATACAGAGAAGCTTCGGGGAGCGGGTCCCCATCATGGTCATTCAGAGGAGCATGAGGATCCATAGGCAGATGTTGAGGTTTGGCAAATATGAATCCCGTTTCTTGAAGAAGTTGCAAGGTATATTTCCTTTGGCACAAATGAATACCCTTAGTGGAAGTAGCAATCTCCAAACCCAGAAAGTGTTTGAGGTCACCTATCACCTTGAGCTTAAAGTGAGTTTGGAGTAGCTTTTAGGTGGCATGGATCAATTTCAAATTTGGGCCAGCAAGGATGATTTCATCCACATATACTAGGAGCACAATTAAAGAGTCACCTATACCTTTAGTAAATAAAGAGTGGTCTGCTAAAGAGTTACAGAGTCCATGCTCTTTTAGTGTGGATGAAAATTTACAGAACCATTGTCTGGAGGCTTGCCTAAGGCCATAGAGTGACTTGTTAAGTTTGCATACTTGATTCTCCCCCTGGATAGGATAACCCAAAGGAAATTGCATATAAACTTCTTCAAATAATTCACCATTTAGGAAAGCATTGTTGATGTCCAGCTGCACCATGTTCCACTTTCGTTGAGCAGCAATGGCTAATAACACCCGCACAGTGGTTAATTTGGCCATGGGAGAGAAGGTGTAAATGAAATCGATGCCAGCCTGTTGCGTATACCCTTTTGCCACTAAACGAGCTTTATATCAATCCAAGGATCCGTCAGCCTTATACTTAACCTTGTATAACCATCTGCAGCCTATGGTTTGTTTTCCAGTTGGAAGGGACTGTATGGTCCAAGTATTGTTAGCTTCAAGGCAGCCAACTCTTCTGCCATTGCCTGCTGCCACTCGGGGTGTTTTACAGCTTGGTGGAAGAATTGGGGCTCAAATATAGTTGACACTTGGAGAACATATTGTCGGTATGGGGCTGAGAGGTGGTCATATGTGAGGTAGTGTTGGATGGGATATTGGACATTGCATAGGTAGTCTTGAAGGTGAAAGGGTGGTCTGTGAGGTCGAGAGGATCTTCTAGGTGGGTTAGGGGGTTGAGGGGGTACATGTGTAGGCTGAGTGGGAGGGATATGTGCATTGTGAAGAGGAACAAGGGCAGTATCTGGGACTGGGTCTGGTGAGGGCACGCTGTCAGCCACAGGTAAGGGTATGACAGTGTGAGGGAAAGGATCAGTCGTGTCATGAGAAGGAGGTAAAGTGTGAAAGGGAAATACCTCTTCATGAAAGTGGACATCTCTAGAAATGAGGAATTGTTTGGAGGTGAAGTTGTACAACTTATATCCCTTATAGCCAAGTGGATAACCAAGAAAAACATAGGGAGTGGCTCTTGGGCTGAATTTTGATCTATGTTGAGGCACTGTGGACACATAACAGAGGCAGCTAAAGACTCTGATATCAGAGTAAGTAGGTGGCTGATTATGCAATAGTTCATAAGGTGTTTGGTACTTCAGAATCTTGGAGGGGATTTGGTTAATCAAGAAAGCTGCTGTAGAGACACAATCACCCCAGAACCTGATAGGAAGTTTGGACTGGAATAAGGGTGATCTGGCTACATTGAGAAGGTGTTGATGCTTTCTCTCTACCACTGAGTTTTGCTCAGGTCTATAGGGACATGAGAACTGATGTAAAGTGCCCGAAGCTTGCAGGAATTCAGTAAGAGCTAGCTCTTTGGCATTATCAGATCTGACAGTCTTGATTGTAGTATTAAACTGAGTTTTGACCAAACTAAAGAATTGAATAATTCTTTGTGTACCTCTGATTTTGATTTTAACATATATAACCATGTGAATTGAGTGCGGTCATCAACTATAGTAACAAAGTATTGGTTGCCATCATAAGTGGGATGCTTAAATGGCCCCCAAATGTCATAATGAATGAGATCAAATGGATGGGAAGCAAGATTATTATTGGAGACAAAAGATAACCTTTTTTGCTTAGCTAAAGGACATATAGAACAAGCAGTAGTATTGAAAGAGGAAGAGATGGTAAAAGGTACTTTATTGCTTACAACTTTCAAGATTTTGTCAGAAAGATGTCCTAGCCTAGCATGCCACAGATGACTACAGTGAGATTGTACAGAATTACAAGAATGTAGTACAGCAGCATTACAAGAATGGGGTATATTATTTTTGCTGAATATAGAAGGAATAACAGTGTACAAGTATAGGCCATGCAGTGTGCTACCTTTTCCAATCATCTTCCTTGTGTGTGTGTCCTGAATCACAAAGTGACTGTTAGAAAATATAATGGAAAAAATAGACTGTTGCAGTAACGCACTAACAGATAAGATATTGACATGGAATTCTGGTATGTAGAGGACATTAGCGAGTAGCAAATTTGGTCCTAAGGATGTTGTACCTATGGCAGTAACTTGAACTTTAGTTTTGTTTGGAAGAGTAACATATCTATTTGACATATTTGTGTAAGACTGAAAAAGATTCAAGTTGCAAGAAATATGTGAAGTAGCTCCAGAATCAACAATCCAAGTATTGGGGCTACCTACTGAATTAAGATCATGAATGGAACAACTCATACCAAGATTGAATGTGTCCATTTGATCAGAGTCATTGATGGCAGCTTGAGACATTTGAGCTTACAAGAAAGCTATCAGTTGTTGGCATTGTTGAGGAGTCATAGAACCCGTGTCATTTTCCATGATGTGAGACGTCTCAGAATCAGTAACTTGATGAACTGAGTGATTTGCCTGCACGGTTTTGAATTTCTTATGTCCTGGAGGATATCCATGGAGCTTGAAACACTTGTCTTTAGTGTGACCAAGAATGCCATAGTGAGCACACAATGGGCGATCTTTCTTGGCAGTGGTATTAGTCTTGGCCGATTGCACAGCATAAGCAATGTCAGGGTCAGAGGGAACAACAGAACTCCCAACCTCCCGTTGTTTCTCTTCTTGGAGAAGAAGAGAGAAAACTCGAGCAATGGAGGGAATGGGGTCCATTAACAGAATATGGCCTCTGATTTGTGTGTAGCTCTCATTCAAGCCCATGAGAAAAATAAGCACATACTCCACATGTCGATGATCAAGAAGTGGTTGAACACCACCACAGTGACATGTGTGTGTTGGAATGTACTCACTCAATTCTGTCCATAGAGACTTGACCTTGGTGTAGTAATTGCTAATGGAAAGGGAACCTTGACTACAACTTACCAGCGCTTTCTTGAGCTGAAAGATGCGAGGCCCATTCTTTTGGCCAAACCGTTCATGCAAGTCAGTCCAAATTGCAGCTGCAGAGGAGGCGTAGATCACAGAGGCACTGATATCATTGGACACAGAATTGAGGAGCCAGGATGCAACAATGCTTTTGTTGCGCCGCCAAGAATTGAGCAAAGGATCAGTAGGAGGAGGTTTGGGGATAGAGCCATCCACAAAGCCGATTTTGTCCTTGGCTTCAAGAGCCATTGTCATTGCACGCTCCATGAGTTGAAGTTATCGCCCTCCAGTGGCTGAGACACAAGGCTTGCACCAGGGTTGTCGGAGGGGTGAATGGTGTAGGGATTGACGTCCTCCATTGATGAACTTCAAGAATCAGAGGTGCAAGAGAGAGAAAGAACGAGGGAAAGAGATGCAGAAATTAGAAAGAAACTTCTGATACCATATTGAAGGTGTGAGCTGAAAAAGAGAATTGGATTGAATCTTCAATTCATTCAAAATGAAAAATTAAGTTGTTAATTACAAACTACTGAGACACAATTTATAGTGCTCTTCTATTCCTAACCAAATACATAATCAACTGTAACTGACTAACAACTAACTTACAGCTCATAACTAATTGGGAACTCCTTAGGGCTCGTTTGGTGGTCAGGATAGGATAAGGATGGATAGGATATGAGAGCTGGATAAGGATAGGATAGGATATGAGCATGATAAGCTCTTATCCTGTCCAATGTTTGATGTGCATCAGATAATGACAGGATATGATATAAAATATCCACAAATGATAAAATTATCCTTATATCAAAATTACATTTTTTTTCAAAAATAAATTTTAATATTACATGGTTGTTTTATACATTTAAATTAAAAAATATTTAATAATATATATTTTTGGCTTTTTAATTATAAATTAGTCCATTTTTTTAAATTATAAAAAATTAATTTTTTTTTTTCACTTTTTATAAAAATTGTTAATTAAACCACATATTTTAATTAGTATTAAGGTTGACTAATTAGGTTTGAAACCGTAATTAAATAATAACAATATTAAAGGTAAGAGATAAAAGAAAGCATTTTCTTATCCTATCCTGTTGGTTCTAATCCAGCTCCACCCTCAGGATAGAATTATAACTAAGTAACAGGATAGGATAAGCTAACAGGATAAGCTTATCCTATCCTGCTGGTTCACCAAACTACAGATTAAAACAGGACAGGATAGCTTATCCTATCCTGCCTCCCTTATCCTGACCACCAAACGGGCCCTTATAGTCATAATATTGTCCTTTTATCACTTGACTTTCTCCTTCATGAGTATACTGGCAAATACTTGAACATAGGATTAGTGTTTAATCAAATTGAAAAACAGATATAAAGTTCATATTGTTTGTCATAAATTAAAACATCAAAGGTATTGGTTACTTACGACCCCAATGTCCCTACCTATTTCCAGTAGTTTTTCCGCATTTTTTCTCATACCATATCCTAAAAAAATGCGATTACCGTTTGCAATATTAGATTCGGAGAGGGACATGCCTACGATCGCCGACGAATTAAAAGGGGCAATGCCCTCTGACGCAGTTAACCTAGGCACCCCAACAAAACCACTTTGAGAATCAGCTTTCATCGACCTGCCTTGATGTTCCTTACTTGATGCAAAATCGTTTTGCACCACCTCTGCTGAACCAATGAAATTGCTAATCAAATCATTCTAATACAAAAGATTCCCTCATTTATCTTGACATTAACAATTTTGTTTAATGATTCATGTGTTGTAGTTGTGACAAGGACTCTGGCAACATCAAGTCTGGTTTTCTAATTTGAGGTACTTGCATCCATTGCTACAAACCTCCCTACCAATCGAGCGAGCATTTTGAAGAACTCCTCCTTCCAAGCATGTGCAGGTACACATGCAAGTGATTTTCAGCTAGACACTACGTTCCCCGGCCACCATATTTGTATTCCAAGGCTTGATATCCACGAACCATGAAGCCAAGCACTCCCTAGAATAAGTCAAGATAGTTTCTATCTCCTGATCAAATATACAGGCGCACGTCTAGTTGTGAACACAATGCTATTCATCTCATATGTAGTTTGGTTCTGCAGTGTTTAATTCCTCCTGACCCCTTAATATTATAAGAAATTAACTTCATCATAAACAACTTACTAAAAAAACACCCACCTGAGCACCCCTTACTTCAAGATTGTTCTTCCCTGACCACCAATTTTTCTGACGCCTTCCTATCCCGAATTTCCATTCCCTCGATCTGAGCAATAATTCATTAATTGTTGTTTAGTCTAGTTATGATAGAGTAGAACTTGCACCTCTCATTTTTTATTGGGACTCCTGGCAGTGAGTGTCAATTTACGTGAGAGTCTTGGACAAATGCATATTAAAAAAATATAAATAAATAAATAAAACTAAAAGAAAAAAAAAGTATGCAAATTTAGTGATTTTACCTGGTTAAAGACGGGACATATATATTATATTAACAATTTGTATGAATAAGATAATATACTACATGGAAGGGGTCTTTTCTAGTGATAATATATTATTTGGTTCAGGCTTGTAATTTTCGGTGGAAGGGGTCTTTTTTTGCTGTTTTGGGTTGGTGGCTTCTTGGTGCCATGTTGTGCTGTGGCATGATGTTTTATGATGCTCTTTTATTTTTTGCCAGCTTCTGTACAACTTGTGCAGTAGTTTGGTCTTATTATCAATAAAAAATAATATACTAGATGGTTTAAATTAAGCAAATTCATATCAGTAGTTTACAGAAATGAATGATTTGAACTATTAATGATGTACAATATATAATACAGTTCTATCCGTCTGCATACTTCACGAATATATTTTTTTGATAGTTACTTCACGAATATTTATCATTTGATATAAACTACTATAATTAAGTTTTCTAGTTTTGTTTGTTGATCTTGTTAAAAAATCCCTGTAATGTTAATTAGCAAATATCAAGTTAACTTTATATTGTTATATATTCACATAACCGAGCCAGCGAATCTTATACTGTGCCAATGTGCTCATTGTCTAGACCAGTCCTAAAATAAACAAAAATTCTGTCAAATATATGATTGGAACTTTTCTATGGTAATGACATAAAGCCAATGCTTTTTATTATTACCATTGTTGGTGATAGCCATTTGATGGGTTCGTACTAATAATTATGCTAAAAAGGGTGTCGTACCACGAAGTGCCCCATGCATACATAAACTGCCAAATCTGAGATTATGTACCTAATGCATTGAGCAAACATTGTTCAATGCATATAATTCTAGGGGGTTTACATCTCTTGTCCCATTTTGGTGTATCATATCATGTCTTAATCAATAATATCTTGTCATTTATTTTACTTTTTCAATATTAAATAAAATTTTGACTTACATGACAAGATATTATTGGTTGGAATATGATATAGTACATCAAAATGGAACAAGAGTTACTGATCCATTATTGGTCGGGGACAAAAAATTGTAGTGCATATATATTGTCCATCAATGCACCCATGATGGTAATTAGTTCATCATCATTGCATGAGAGCCTCCCTCATGATGCCCCTCAAAAGCTATCTACAATACAAAAACTAAAAAAAGGGTATGTCTCTCTATTTGGAATGTAATTAACTACACATGCTCAATATAGTAATTAGAGAGAGAGAGAGAGAGGAAGGGAGGGAGTGAGGTGTCTTTTAACAAAGGAAGGTTTGCATGTTAGAATAGGGTAGCTTTATATTTTTAAAATAAATTTATATATTTAATACATTCTTTTAAGTAAGGTTAGCTCCTTCCCATTATATGCTTTATACCTGAGGAGGTAACCAAAGCCGTTCACTACTCCTTCTCTTCTTCAAAACGCACCCTATTCTTCCCTATTTTGCATCGCATTTGTTCTTGAATCTCTTTGGTGCCTCTCTTCAGAGAGAGAGAGAGAGAGAGAAAGTGAGAGATGGAAAGAATGTTCCCTCCTAAGAAGCCCTCAACTATGAATTCCCATGACAGACCCATGTGTGTTCAAGGTGACTCGGGTCTTGTTCTCACCACAGACCCAAAGCCTCGCCTCCGTTGGACTGTTGAACTCCATGAACGCTTTGTTGATGCTGTTACTCAGCTTGGAGGGCCAGATAGTACTAACCCTTTCCCTATCTTTTTGTTCTTTTCTTTATTTGATCATGGATAGGAATATTAATTAAGATATTATGATATATATCTATATATGCTTGGTTCTCCATGATCTTTTAGTTATATTCTTTCTGATCTCTTCTTGTTCTTAAATTTGCAGAGGCCACTCCTAAAACCATCATGAGGGTTATGGGTGTGAAGGGTCTCACCCTTTACCACCTCAAGAGCCACCTCCAGGTTTGAATACAAACCATATTTTTCATGCTTCTTTTGCTTTTTGTTTAGAAACACTTTTGTGACACTGCTGATTTCTCAGGTTGGATTAATGTCTTTCTTTCTTTCCCTTTAACTTTTATCTTGTTTTATTTGTGTTTTGCATTTCATACAGAAATTTAGGCTTGGCAAGCAGCCCCACAAGGAATTCAATGATCACTCGATTAAGGATGGTATGAGAGGTGACTCTTCTTTCTAGGGTTTCTAATTAATTTTTTCTTTTCTTTTTTCTTTCAACTTTTATGATCTTTACACTTCATGATGATAGTTCTTTTATATTGACAAAATCTTTTTACACTGCCAGCTTCAGCTTTAGAACTGCAACGAAATACTGCCTCCTCTTCTGCCATGATTGGCCGCAACATGAATGAGTATGCCTCACTTCTTACATCTATCTTCTTTTGAATTACCAACACATACATGTAAACGAATTTGAAGAAAACTTTCCACCTTCTTCTCTCTCCTAAGTTTTTCTTTTGATTCTTTTTTGGGGTATGCTATGGGGGGATTCGGGTTTTCTTGTGGAAATGTATGTGTGAAACTGTATGAAACAGTAACTCACACATGGTTGATGCGATTAGGATGCAAATAGAGGTGCAGAGAAGACTGCATGAACAACTTGAGGTAAGTACAACCCCTACCTACCCCTGCAAAAAATCCAAATAATTTTGTATCTCTTAAGTTAAGTATCTTCTTCCATGGACACGTTCTACATATATGGATTGAGGTGTAATCTGGCAGGTTCAAAAACACCTTCAGCTAAGGATTGAGGCTCAAGGGAAATACATGCAAAGCATATTGGAGAAGGCTTATCAAACACTTGCAGGGGAAAACATGGCATCTGCTGCCACTAATTTGAAGGGTACTGGACCTCAAGGCATCCCAGACATGGGAATCATGAAAGAATTTGGTGGTTCCCCTCTTAATTTTTCTTCTTTTCAAGATCTTGACATTTATGGAGGCGACCAAATTGATCTTCAGCAGAACATGGAGAAGCCACCCCTTGATGGGTATATGCAAATTAGTACTGAAAACTTGTGTCTGGGGAAAAAGAGGCCTAACCCTTCTTATAGTGGGAGTGGAAAGAGCCCTTTGATTTGGAGTGATGATCTAAGGCTTCAAGATTTGGGAACAGCCTCATCATGTCTTGGTCCTCATGATCATGATCCTTTCAAAGGTGACCGAATTCAAATTGCACCAGCATCAATGGATAGAGGCACTGAGATTATTGATCCCATATCAGAGATCTATGACTCAAAGCCTGTACTCCAAGGGGACTCTATAGGGGAGAAGAAATTTGATGTATCTATGAAGCTTGAAAGGCCATCACCAAGAAGGACACCTCTTCAAGCAGAAAGGATGAGTCCTATGATCAGTACTGGTACCATGGCACAAGGTAGAAGCTCACCATTTGGGTGAGAGAGTTTTAGATTTAGATCATTTGATAAGTATGTTAATGTAATTGACTTGATGTGAAACTCTATTAGTATTATGATATCTAGGGTTTTGAATTGGGTCTTGCAAATCAGCAGTTCATACGAGGGTTATTTCCTCCTCCTCAAGTACTATTATATATGTGGTATAATGCCTTTGCATGGCAAACCTAAAATCTTATTCTAACTAATATAAATATTAAAGCACTTATATTTGTGCTTGAATGTGAGCATTCTCACTTGGTTTTAATTAACATTGTTTTTTTGTCGATCCCATACCTTTAATTTTTAATTTTGTATTGAATTTTGTTAAAAATTCATTAATTGATCTGCTGATGAACACTTGCTTGCATGTTGTCATGATCGGTGAGAAAAATTCGAAGGAGGCAAACTTTTCTTCTTTTTATCACATTGATGGTTTTCTCTTTATATCTTTTTCTTGGACCCCCACTTCTTGGTTTTTTAGCCTGACATCATATATGAAACATTCTCTGCGTCCCTCTTAAGCAGTTTATCAATAGAATATATTTCTAGGAGGTGATATGTGGTACATTAATATCCATACAAAAAAAGGTCCTCAAGGTCGCATCCGGTTATGGTAGTAAGTAGTAACCAAACTCTGGCACATAGATCATGCCATGGAAGCAATTTACTGTTCCCAATTGGTTGACTACCTTATTATGTTCAACCTGGTATATTGGAGCGAGTGTGTTGACACTTCTAATTATCTAATCCTCGTTTTTTTTCATTTTTAACTGAGTACAAGAGTACCTCAACCCAAAAACAATACAAAGAACAGCCAAGAGCCAATAAAAGAAAAATTATGTTATTCACACTCCTCTTTAGCTGATGATAATCTTATAAAAAAACTAAAATTATTATGATTAATTAATAAAGTATGAATAAACAATTTAGAAGTACTAATAGCAGTATCAAGGAACAGAAATATGTCTTCACTTATTTAGATTGGTCAAATTATCCATTGTATTGTATCAAGTCAATATCCTAGCTGATTTCTCTTCATTTTTGTAAGGTTTATGGGTTAGGGTATCATCTAAACCCATTTTAATAAAATTCATTTGCTTATAAAAAATTTAGAGTACTAATAGCCCTATCCGGTACATCGCATTGATAATATGAGTTCCAGTTTGAAGGGAAGAGGGTCAAAATAAGTAAAATAAAAAGATCAACAATTTGAAATGGGAACATGAGTGATATTATAATTAGGTTAATGATGCTATTTATTGATATTGATAAAAATTTGTTTACCTTAACATTCATGTCTATTAATTTGGACTCATTTGGGGTTCTCGAGGTCACTTTGCATAATAAGTTATCAATTAACCTTTATAACAGTTAGGTATTAATCGTTTTAAGTTAGTTGGTACAAGTTAGTTACCCAATGATTGAAGACAAATCTCTCGGGAAAATATAAATACAACCCAAATAAGATTTATTTTTAATTTTATGAAAGAAAGACAAATCGGGGCCTCCAAGCATGTAAGATGGAATTTGGAAAGATAGAGCAGTGAACGGGGAAAAGTTAAAAGAGAGAATAATCAACTTTAAAATGCTAAGTCATTTTCAAGTGTAGAGAGGTACACTGCCAGATGATCCTTTCTCTTGAAGTTCCTAAGAGATGAGTTGAAGCCGACATAGGGTATCTGTCTTTCACTATCTTTCCTCTTCTTTACTGCTCTATATTCCTTGGGAATAAGATGATCACGACAACAAGGGTACATCTTATCACAGAAGATTTTACCTGGAAATTTCTAGTTTTTTTTTTTAATTTGTCTTATGAAATTGCTTACTTTACTAGCTTATTTATACATAGTAAATAGTGAATACAAACATAGTAGAAACCTCCTAAGGAAATTAACCTCCAATATGTGTAGAAGCACCAAGATAGCTTCCGTGATTTTAGGAACCATTGCATCAATACTTTGATTAGTTTTTAATTAGCTTTGAACAGGATATAAATAGCTTTGAATAGAATCCTTTTTATAAGCTGCAACTGTTACAGTTTTGTACCCCTATATATTTGTAAACTATATTCGAAATCATTTGAATGAAAAATATATTACAGCGTGCACAGTTTCTATAATATGCATTATCAATATCTTAAATCGCGGTTGCGGTTGTGTTATGTTTATCATTATTACGGACAATTACGAAAAAATACGATTGATGTGATCATAATTACGATTGAAATGTGGTTTTAAATACTACAAAAACCACAATATTGGGACCTCGATCAATTACGATAGCGAACCTTTATTTAAAACTTTGTGCATTATACATATAAATTTTACTACAGAAAGAAATATAAGTTCATGTGATTCTTAAGTAATTAACCAAAAGAAAAAAAAAAAAAAAAAAGAAGGGACAATCCTTTTGCTCATGTTACTGCTTTAGATAATATGTAGTAATCTTTTGGTACATTTTGTTCATAGGTTTATGAAGACCCTAGTACTAGTAGCCTTGCCTTCTAGCTAGCTTATTAATCCTTGCTTTAAAAGAAGTATAATCCATATATATACAAGCACACACACATGCACGACCCTTCTACCTGTCTTCATTTCTCTCTGTGTCTCTCTTTTCTGATCTTTGCAATGTAACTATGTGAGATTAGATCCATGACCGTGAAGCTTCTCTTTCACAAGGATAAAAAAAAAAAGGTGGCGCCACAACCTTTATTGGTTGCAGAGAAATTTTAAGCACTGCAAGTTGGCAAGAAAGCTCCCTTACTCCACTAGTGTAGTACTCAGAGTGAGGGAGAGAGAGAGAAGGGGGAAAGAGGAAAAGCTAATAAAGCCTAAAGGGGGAGGAAGAATACAACGCACTTCCATGCGTACACATATCGAGGAAGCTTCTATCTTTATGTGCACAAAGTTAAGAGTCTTAACATTTAAAGCTGAAAGATGATGCATCAGCAAATGTACCAACTTTGGTTTTTTTTTTTTTAATCTATATATATTATTACTATTTTAAAGCATTCCCTGCTCATATTGATTCAGAAAACAAATCTTATATAACTGACACTAGTGTTTTCTTTCTGAATTAACGTAAGGAAGTTGTGTAGTCAAGCATGCACGTTCTTCCATGCACATGTAAATCATTAGTATTTCAATCCAAGCACTTTGTGTTCTGTTTACTATCCCATTCACAGCTTCGGGTCTAGTAAAGAATTTGCTATAGCTCTAATAAAGTAAAGCACAGAAGCTTCTTTTGTCCCCACACACCCCTTCCCTTCCCCCTCACAAACACTCAAACTTAAATAGTCTCCAAGAAAATCAGCCATAGGATAAGCAGGCAAGAAACTTTCACTCTTTTGTGCTCTTTAATTTTGGATAGAAAAGAAACCAAACAAAAAAAAACAGACAAACAAGCTTGCCCTAGCTATATCTATATGTATAAGACTATAAGTATAACATTAGTCTTTTTTTTATAAGTAAATTTTTGATTGAAGAGAGTAGTAGGAGTATTCTAACCTATATACAAAGAATATCAAAGCGAAAATAAAAGTAACATGTAAAAACATCACAATAAAAATAGTCATCACAAGTATTGGCACGTTTGGTTTCACGTGACCAATGATACATTTGTAATTTATTTTACAAAAAACTCAGAAGCTACAACACATCTGCTTTCGGATTTTAACGTTCACGTCCAATCTAAATTACAACCAAACACATGCTATGTTGGCACCACTAAAATCTGGAAGTGCTTTTGTCACCGAAAACATTGCCTAGTTGTTGGCCAATTAGAGGCCTCCATTTATTGAATTAAAGTGATATTGGGGATTTAATTAATTATTATATGCTTTAGTGAAAAAGCAAAAGGAACACGACAAGGATACAACTTTTGATTAAGAAAGAATTATGGAAGTTTTACATTAATTATCTTAATCATTTGTCTTGAGATTTTCTTTTTCATTTTTTTAACTTTTATGCTCTCTCCTTCCGTCAAGTTGGCTTTTAAGTTGCCTCCATCTCTAAGTACTCTCCAATGTGACTTGATTTTGAGAGACCAATTAAATACATAATGACTACATTTGTCAATTGAAAGGAATTTGAAGAAAGCTTGCTCCGAGATTGTTGTTTCCTGTCAATTGTGATTGTGAATAGATTAGTTCCAATGCTGATTATCAGTACCTTTATATGCCTTTACTTTGTTATCAAGCAATGTTTGGCTCTTTTCGCAGGAGACAAAACTATGAAGAAACATAAATTCCCGCATACTTGGAAACATAACTTATAACTCGTCAAATTTAGACAAATGCGCCACACTAGATTCATTAAAAAATTGACTGTTATTTTATATTAAGATAGCTATATATCACTAACATGTTTGCATCATGCATGATCTCCTTAGTCTTGAACAATAAAGCACACACGAATAATTAATTTGTGCTAAATTTGATTATACATTATAAATCTAATTGATACTTGTACTTGTTGTGCTAATGGGGAAGCACGTTGGTCTTGATTTTAACCACTGTTAAAATTTAATCTGTCCATCATGCTAATTAATTAGCACTTACTTCACACAAAATTCCCCCATTTTTATAATCAAAATCATATATTAAAAAAGATTACGTGTGTGTTTGGTTCCACTTCTGAAAACACCAGAAGTGTTTTTGCCCTTGTCAAACTTGCAGGGTCGACCCAACATATATTAAGGCCTAAAGCGAATTTTAGGTAAGATTTTTTTAAAACTAATAAAAATATTTCGAATGAAACCTTTTGAGTGAGACCTTTTTATAACTAATAAAAATATTGAGGCCTAAAATTGATATTTATATATGCAAAATTTAAGACCATTTTGGAGGCCTAATGTGGCTGCTTTAGCATCGTTACCCAAGGGCCGGCCATGCAAAGGTGATTTTGGTAAAAACAGAGGTGTTTGGTTATTGTCTGACAAAATTGATTTTGGCTTCAAACGTGCTTCTAATAAAAGTTACAAATAGTAGTTTCTGTGTTGAATTGAAAAATTTACACTATGTTTTACATCAAACTTGCTTTCGAAATAAAAACATCCAAACATAAATCACTTCACTTTAAACTCAATCGTATTGAAATCAATTATATCCAAAATCACATTTGTTAAATGTTCATCCAAACACACATTATAAGGAGTATACTAACCCAAATATATACTAGAAATAGTCAAAAGTTCTCAAATAAAGTAGCATGCAAAAGCATCACAATGAAGAGAATCATTCCAACCAAGCCCGACCCAAGGCCAAAGTAAGTGAGGCCCTTGCTTTAGGTCTTTAAAAAAAACAATTTTTTCTTTAAAAAAAAGCTCACTTTGTATCTGTTAATATTATTTTTGATATGTTTTATACATTAACAAACATAAGCTAACTCATTTGGTATGAAAGGTTACCATTTAGCTGCAAGGTCTATGTTCGCACCGCAAACTCCAAACAATCATCTGCAGCACACCACTTAAAAATACAAAAAAATAATTCCCCTTTGATTTGAAGTGTGTGAAACCAAAAGCTTTTAAGAAAGCAATTGTTATGTTTTAACCAAAATTTGATTATAAAATGGGAGAATCATATTCTGTCAAACCTATTTTTAATATAGAACAATTAATTAAAAGTTTTGCTTTTAAAAAAACAATTAATTAAAAATGATTAGCAATACACAAAATGATATGATATGTTAATTAACTTGATTAACTAGATTCACATGGCTAATTTAATTATCCTAACTATTGAAGCAATGTTCACTAGAATATTGTAATTGTCTTTATTAAAATGGATTGGTCTTTATCACGATCAGGAATAAATTACTTTTCAAAAAGTTGGTTTCAAATGGCAAAGAGAGAAAGAAATTAAAGAAATATGGGTCTATTGGAATGTCACTCTCTATATTCCTATTTTGATCGTAGCATTAATTTTATAGATTGTCGTTTTTTTTCTACCCTATGGTTTGAGGATGGGGAAGTGGAAGTATGCAGCAGAGGGAGTTTTTTTTTGTTGCGTTTCCTGTTTCGGGATATTTCTCAGGTTCTTAGATAATCAACATGCTCAAGGAAGGGGGAGCTTTTCTTCGTGTGTATTTTTGGCACTCCTAGTGATGTGGTTATTATTTTGAAGGTTACTGGGCTTTATGCTATTGTTAGAGTTTTTTGGGGGGTTGGTTTTTATATGGTTTTTGCTTTTGGTTATGGTGGAGGGGTTTGGCTTATCACTACACCAAAAACTACTTTTAGTGGCAATTATTTAGTGACCTAAGACAATTGCCACTAATTTATCTTCTAAACCAATTTTGCGGTGACCAATCAATATTAGCCGGTAGCAATTGCCGGCAAAAATAGTTTTAATCACCCATCAAATGCTTTAATTTGCTTTTCTGACATTTATGACATTTATTCTGTTTTGTTAAGTCTATTCGAACAGTCCTTCATTCTCCACTATCCCACTTCACTTATCTCTGAGCTAAAATTTGCCTCCAGAATCTATAGCAGAAGCACCCAGCTATGGTTTTTGATGCTCATTCCAATTTTCATATGATTTGCTAGTTTTTTTTCTTTGATTCTTCAATTCCTCTTTCTCTAGATTTTTTTTTCCAGGTAATTCTTCAATCCAGTTCCAATTCATAGTTTATTTGGGTTGCACTTTGTTGTTTGGTACTCATCAATCTCGCTTACCACACGGCTGAAGATGTATCCCGACTTGTTCACCAGTGATTTATGGTAGTGTTGCAAATAGTCAGGGTTTTGCGATAATTAATTGAAGAATAAATACACTGTTTAGTTGAAATGAAATGTAAATTGTTACTTGTGTTTCTTTTGATGTGGAAGTTTACATTTATACAAATGCAATTTATATAGTCACAAGTTTTCAAGTACAATATAAGTGGCATTTTGACTTAACTGTTTATTTATGCATAATTTAAATTTTGTTATTTGTGGCCATTCTTCAAGTGCATCACTGTCTTGTGGATTTTGTCTAGGTGGTTTATCAGCAACTGAATTTCATTGATGGGAGTTTCACATTGTTGTTCTCACATGATCAAGACTCTAATTCCAAAGCAGATTGCACGACCGACATTAGCAGGCACCAAACATTTGATAGCATCGATTGTTGGCTTAACAACTTCATAGTAAGAATTATAACTATGTTTGAATCCTTCTTTGCCATCTTGAAGTTTTTCTTGTGCTTATTATCTTTGTTGTAGTGTATGTAAATTTAATACTGCTCTCAGTTAGTTTTAGATCAGTATTCTAATTACATTTTGCTTGCTCTTTTTTTCTTCTTTTTTGTTTGTTTTTATATATAGATTAGAGTATCTTTTATATTCTCGATCAATATATTATTTGCTTAATAAAGAAAATTAATTTTATCGGCTCAAATTAATAAACGTTTTATAGTAACAACCACTAAAATAAATATATACAGAGCATGCATATACTAGTTTACGCCATCTTTAATTACGTAGTTTGAAGAAAAAAACCAAGAAGTTAGCTACAAAAAGGTTTATTGAGGCAAAATTAGATCTCTAAGGTGTCCTATAATCTACAACCATTGGCATTAATTGTTCATCCTATGGATCAGAATGATACATTTATTTTTAATAAGCAAAAAGATATTAATTGAGAGTACAAGAAGTACTCTAACCCGTATACAAGAACAAGAAAAATAACTTAGAATTTAACTCAGATTTCTTGTTAGGTACAGTGGTGATGGGTTTGGTTGTTCTTGGTTGGCTTACCTTGAGGCTTGGTACAGATATGGCTTTTGTAGAAACTAATTAGGCCGAGTATAAAGCAACAATGGATACCTCACAAATGACCTATCACCCACCCCCTTCATAGAAAACCATGCCCCAAATTGGGCCGATGTTAAAAGAAAATTCTCTGTTCTTTTCCTTGAACACTCACCCACTACTCTCACAGAAAACCCCAAAGGACCCTTACATTTACTTGAATATGAGTATTGAACTCATCTCCTCCCTAACCTCTCAGATATATCTCTCGTCCTTATCAACCTTCTGGTGGGCCCCTTCCAAGCCAACACTTTACAGTCCATGGACCTCTGCTGGTACATCTTGAGCCCAAGAGGTTTCCACCTAAGAATATTTATCCTCATCTGATCAAGGATAAAGCCTTTCAATAGTTCAACATGAGTGTTGGATGCCATATCATTCCTCCATGTGAATTAAAGACTGGCTGGCAACGTGTTGAAGTGAAAAGGTCAAGGACCTTTGGACTCAAGAAGTTCATCTTGGACCAAGATGTCAAGTTCATTCCTACTCATCCCTTGTCTTTGGACGATATGTTGATTCAATGGACTTACTGCCTTACCATGCTTGCAAGGTAGAAGCTGAGATGCCTCAATAAGCTAAGATTCAGCATCACCATCCTAAGCGTCGGTGGAAGGACACTCCTAGTACTATTATTGGAGTGGTTCCTCCGAGAGCTTGTCCAAGAATTCCCATGTTGGACTTAAACAAGAATAAAGATGAAAGGCGCAAAAGAAGCAAGATCGTCAAGCTTTTTCCTCACAGTTTTGATCCAAAATTCTGGAGAACTCCAACAGACGATGATGCAATTGTCGAAGCTATTCACAATACCCATCCCTGTTTTTTACATCATGAAGATGCTCAAGCTGTGTTTGAAGCTCATCCTTGGAAATGTCAAAGTGAAGTTTTTTCTTCTGGACTGAGCAGTGAAGCAAAGGCTGAAACTCCAACTCATCGAAGTAGGTTCAGGATTACTGAACCTCTGTTCATGATGGTAAATGATATACTTGTAGTACCAATCACAAGTACTGCAATCTTAAACGATTATGACCCCAAGGGGGAAATTCCAAGTGCAATAGTGCCCTTTCAGCAAGAACAAGAACAATTAGGTGACTGTAACACCCCCTCTCGGTGTCACAGTTCTTAACCCAATTTTTTTTTTCGGTTGATTAAAACCTTTTCGAAAATGTTCATTAAACTTGTTGCTGAAAATCTGATACCAATCTAAAACTTTAACAACAACAGAGAAACAAATTCAAATTCATCATTTATAAAACTCATTCAATTTCGCCTTATGGCATATCATACTGAGTCGCGGTCAAAGGACCTGACTTTAAATATCAAAATCCTAAGAGCTGGTCTAACAAAACTTTGCGAACAATAAAGTATACTACCTAGCCTGCATCTTCCCGATGAGACTGGGCCTCGTCATCAATAGTCCATCGGTCTTCACCGTCAACACTGTCAACATCCCATTTTGTCCGGACACTTATATTTATTTTAGTTTTTTTATTAAAAGTTGAAAATAAAAATGATAAAAGATGAAAATAAAAGAGTTTGGCTTTTGGTTTTTCTTCTCTCTGTAACTGTTATGGGAGGATCATATTGAAGACATTAAGAGCATATTCATTAACCTATAATTGCCAATAAATCCAGTGTTAATAGTTCCAATCAGTTACAGAAGAAATTTGAAGTTTTTGCCTTTATCAAAGAGAAAACAACGTACAACAAAAGGGGGAGATTACTAAACCACCATCACCATTTTACCAAAACAAACATCAGAAAACTAAAGGAAAGAAGGAAGGAAAGGAAATGCAGCCACCATAGCAAGACCATCCACCATCTCCACCCAACCCAAGCCGCCGTTCACCGAAGCTCCACTTTGTCAGAACCCTTCCCCCCCACGTCGCCGCTGTCCAGCAATCGCCGTGTCACGCCACTGTCACCACAAACAGCACCGCCCTCCACCGTGCGCTGCACCTAGGAGCCCCGCCGACACCCGTTTCGCACCAGCAGCGAACCACCGTGAAGCACCATACCTGCCCAAAACCAGAACCACGCGTTATAGATCGAACCGCACGCCGTCGGGTCACTGTTTCGCGTTCAGACCGTCGCGGGCTCCACCACCGCGACCACGTAGTCGTCGCTGCACTGTCCGGATTCGCCGCCGCTCCTCCTCGCCACGTCTCAGTCACGCCCCCGCGCGATCAGCATCGCCCGGAACGTCACCACGTCCGCCGGCCAGCCATCACGCCTGCTCCCTATTTTGAAATCTCTGACCCTTCCCATTCACGTTGTGGGTTTGCTTGCTCTTTTATTTTGTTTTGCCTTTATACTTGTTTGCCTTTTGAATATCCAAATGTGAAGGTTTGTGTGTTTTTAAGCCAGAAGACATGATGTTGTATTTGGTTTGTTTTTTGGGGTCACATAAGCGAAAAATGATCTGTTACTCAGACTTGTTACAACTACTATTAGTCATATATGCTTATTTTCAAAAATATTTCTTTACAACAATATATCAATTTACTTATACTATGTTTTATTAAATTACATACATTCTTAACATAAAAAAGTTAAATATAAATTTAATTATTTTAAAAGGGTTGGCTGAGATGTGACATCTTATTAATCCCTGATTTTAGGACACCTGAGTTGTGATAACTTGGGGATCCTAAGCCTTTTAAAAATAAAATAAAAACTAAATTAAATAAAAGGGTTAGCTGAGATGTGACATCTTGTTAATCCCTGGTTTTAGGACACTTGAGTTGTGATAACTTGGTGATCCAGAAATTTCTTAATCAAAGTTTATTTAAAAAACTATTTAAATCAATCAAACCCACAAACATTTTTCAAAACAATTACATAGCTTTGAATTCCTCATCGCACCTGAGGATACGTAGGAGCAGGGATAATCTCTGTCAAGCCCAAAAATAAATTTAAATAAAAGAGTAATTTTTAGATTTTTATTTAATTTTTCAATAAAAGGGGTAAAATAAATATTATAAAAGATAACATAACATTTTGCATAATTAACTTCAGATAACCATTTTTTTTTAATGGATGTTGTAGGGTGCTTATACCTTCCCTATACATAATCGACTCCCGAACTCTAAATCTGATTTCAAAGACCATTCTTTTTTTTAAAAGGGTTTTTCCAATGTTGTCTCTAATAAATAAACTTTGGTGGCGACTCCATTTTTTGTAACCAATTAATTTTGGGTTGCCGCTCCCGTCGAGATGTGGTTGCGACAGATAGCGACTCCACTGAGGACTTTTTTTAGGAGTCAAGCCTGACATAGTTATATGTTCAAAATTGTATCTTTTTTTTTTTTATTTCACCCCTTTAACTTTTTTTTAATTATTTGTACGTATTGTTTTTTATTTGTATATATGATGCTTGAATTGATTTTTAGGGTATAAGACTTTTGTTTATTGTACGTTGTTTGTTTTGTGGCGTGAGTAGTTTTAAGTTTTGCTCCTTTCACATACCATACTTACACTTTTGCACACACCTATGAGCGGGGACCTATATACGGGCCTGAGTGGAGCCTAGGATGAGAGGAGGTTGTTAGTGGTAACCATTTTGGATCTACTTCCTGTCTGGTTATCACGAGAATCTCATCTAGAGTATGCTCTTTCATGGATATTTCACACCCGGTAGTTCATCTATCGCTGTGGTTAATATTCTGAAAGGGACTTTAGCTCTAGAAACCAAAGTGAGCGAGATTATAGAGCTATCCAGGAGAGCTTTCACAAGATACAAGACTCATAGACCATTAGGCTAGAAAACCTCTAACTTTAGGTGAAACCATTTAGGACACAAGGAGCATCACGTTAGTCTAATCTATCATTCATGTAGTTACAATTTTTTTATTTTCTAAAAAAAAATTCTTTTCTTAAAAAATATAGCATTACACCATTGCATAGAAACACATGACATTCATACATGCATTTTGTAACATTGTTTGTGGTCATTCCTCCTTTTGTTTAGTCATTATCAAATCCCATCATTATCCATCTGCATACACATTTTTTTAAACAGCAAGAATGATAAGAGGGAGAATAAATAGATAAATGAAGTACTGCATTCTCATTCATCTTTTTTTTTTCCTTGCATATTCATGTCATTTTTTTTTTATCATCAGAAAAATAAAGTAGTAAACCAAGGGATGATGGTCTTAATTCAGTGCCTTTACAATATGGTCTTAATTCTCAAGGGATGATGGTACCGCTCACAATTTACCAGCATGGTTCCACACAACCACTAATCACCAACTCTTAAGATGTCCAAGCATTACAGTTCCTACCATATAGTGTTCCACCCGGTTATATTCCACTCCAGGTCTCCAATCCCAAAGGAACTGGCATGCCTGTAATGACACCCATGTTGAACCCTCAAAATCTTACCGGACTACCGTTTCTTCACCTTAATATCCAAGGAAATTCACCAACTCCTCATGCAAATCATGTTGTTGTGCCGCCACTTCATCCACATCAGCTGTAAATCCTTGAGGATAGATTAAGAGCCATAGAAGGAGGTAGTTATTATGGTCTTAGTGATGCTTCTAATTTTTGCCTTGTTTCAGATGTAGTCATACCACCCAAGTTTAAAGTGCCTGATTTTGATAAATACGAGGGGACTACCTGTCCGAGAAGTCATTTGACCATGTATGTTCGGAGGATGGCATCACATGCCCATGCTGATAAGATGTTAATTCACTTCTTCCAGGACAGTTTGACTGGGGCAGCTTCAAGTTGGTACACACATTTGGAACGAGCCCGTATCCGATCTTTCAAGGATGTAGCTGATGCATTCATGAAACAATATAAGTACAACATCGATATGGCTCCAGACAGGGTGCAACTACAAAATATGTCAAAACAGGACACTGAAACCTTTAAGGAATACGCACAACGATGGAGAGAATTGGCTGCTCAAGTAGAGTCCCCATTGGCTGAAAAAGATATTGTTAGAATGTTTATTGACACACTCCAGTCACCATTTTATGACATGATGATTGGAAGTGTGTCATCGAATTTCTCGGACATGATCATCATTGGAGAAAAGATTGAGAATGGGTTGAAGAATGGTAAGATTGTCGAGACTTCAGTTAAGGCGACTAACGATGGTCACCTAGAAACATCGAATGAGGGTAACATGACCCTCCATTGAGAATTGTGATGGTTTCAAGACCCTTGTGAGAATAATTGAGCAATACTTTGCAGTCCTCATAATTTTTTTAAGTAATCAATTCTAGAGTGGTTTATCATTGGCTTATCATGAAATATGCTTATGTTGTACTGATATGAATCGTTTGGTTCTTGAACTATGTTCACTTTCTTGAAGCATTAATGTAATGAATTTGCATGTATACCTTTGTTCTTTAAATCTCTATATATCCCCACATCATAGTGTTTCTCTCATCATTCTCGTCTTTTATCTTATTTTCTTCTTTCAGTACCTTTCTTGGTTTGCTTCGCGAGGCTTATGCTCTTGAAAACCCTTTGTGACACATTAATAAATATCACATACACAAGTGTCATTGCCAAAATGAACAAAAAGACAAAAAAGGTCAAGAAAAAAGGGAGCAAGTAAATAATTACTTGGAATACAACATCTTTTTGTCTCTGATTTAATTTCTTTTAAAGATAAGCAATCATGATTTGAGATGAAGATTGGTCATCTTTCTCCATCTTTTGCAAAATCATTATCCCTTGCTACCCCATTTGCGCTTGAAAATTCTCTTCAGTGAACCTTGGACAAGGATCAACCCTAAACAAAAGACAAGCGTGAAAGAAATGAAGATTAGAAAGAATAAAGTAAGAAGGTAAGAAAAAAAAAAAGATCAAAAAGCAAGAAAGAATGAGGATGAAGAAGTTCATGACAAAAGTAAATCGAAAAGGGAAGGAAAAGAAGGAAAAAGTGAGCAAAATGCAGAAATTCTTCAAATACAAAGGAAATTTGATCAGGTCTATTTTTGTGACTAAAAGGCATGGATCCTTGTCCCATTCAACCTTCAAATACTTTTTTTGAGCTTTTTATCCTTCCTTTCATCACCCTCAACCTTGGCCATGTTACAAGCCTCAAAAAGTCCATTTGGATCAATGAATGATTGCCTTTTCTATTTCAACCTTAACTTTGAGACAAAAGGTTGGTGCTTTTCTGAGTTTTTAATTAATTGCTCCTAAAAAATATAATAAAAGAAAAGAAACCCGTTAGGATGCAAACCCGCAAGGACAGTCTAAGTAAAAACTAGGGCAAGATCGACATGGCATTCACTAGGGGCAAAGCTTTGATTTCAAAAGCCTCATGTTAGGGTATTTCCATATCAAGATTTCATTCTTGGAAACCCTACACTAGGGCAGCTCCATTCTCAAGTTGTCCTTATCAGGTGCCTTATAGTGGGCAATTTTATTCTTAGATGCCCTATGCTGGGGCAATCCTATTTTCAAGTTTCATTATCAAAGGCCCTACACTAAGGAAATTCAATTCTCAAGTTTCAACAAGAGGTGCCCGATACTAGAGCTACTCTATTCTTATATCACTATGTTGGGATAACTTCATTCTCAAGGGGCCTGCACTAAGATTTGGTAAACAGTAGCTATGATATCCAAGTTTGAGTCAATCCAAACTGGGGCACCACCCTTTGACCTCCATATCACCTCTTTGAACTTTGTTTGTTCTTTGAGTTGTCAGATTTTCAATACTAATCAGGAAGTTGTTCAGTCAGTAACTTCCTTTCCTGTCTTACTTTGCAATCCATGCATGTTTATTACATGATGCTTCAGGTAAGGTAAACATGAGTTCAACAGTACAATTTACCAACTAATAGTAATTCATTAATGAACAACTCTGGTTACAAGAATTCTAAATATAAGGGGGAGAATGACATCCTCAATTGGAAATTTAAATAATAGCATGGATCCTCGCCCTAACGTTGACAGCAAGGTCTTCCACTTCCAAAGGAAAAAGAAAAGATAAAAGAAAAAAAGAAAAAGGCTCGCTAGGCTGAAAACCTGAAAAGGCGATCTAGGCAAAAGTTAGAGCGACCCGGTAGGTTGAAAACTCTTAAAGAGCGACCTATGCAAAAGATAGGGTCAAACAAAAGACAAAGAAGTTTCCTCAAGTTGGCAAACTGGGGCAGATTAAGTTTATGAGGGTAGGTCATTAAATGCTCCCAAGATTCGGGCAAGTCATATCCTTGACGGCTGATTAAGGAGGTCTATGAGACCATATGAGACCAACACTCATCATCATACATAGTGTCACCTGAAGAAGTGTGAACTCAACCCATCATCTCCTTTTCAGAATATCTCAATGGTGAATCTCAAAGACAATTCCTCTCACGATCTCAAAAAGTTTGGAAGCGCGGTGTTCTCTTGACAAGGGATGCTGTTGAAAAAGAAGAACAATCAAATAACTCTGTCCATTGGGATAATCACTCCAAAGAGGGCTTTGAAGTTCATTAAGACCAGAGATTCAAAGCATTGACTCAGCAAGCAAATTGCAGAGCAAACAAGTGAGCTCGTTCTAGTTCATCCTTGAGTCTAGTAGTGATCAACGCCTCCGAGGCATAAAAAGAAAAGAAGCAAAGGTTGGTTTCACTAAAAATGACAAGTTTCAAAAGCATAAACTACAAATAGCTCATGAATCATGCATCATGCATCACATGCATTTACAGAATCATCACCATCATCATTGTCGTTCTCGGGTCCTTGTACCCATCGATTTTTCGGGTCCCCGTACCCATGCATTTTTACTTTTTGGGTCCCCATACCCATTTTCTTCTCAAGCTTCAGCGGATACCTAACTCCGCAAGCTTTTTATCTTTCCTTTCAAGTTAGAGTGGGTACTCAACTCCACAAGTTTTTTATCTTTCCTCGCACCTTTTATTTTCCTGTCAAAGTCGGGAGACTGACTCGCACCTTTATTTTCTTGCACTTTTATTTTCTTGTCAAAGTCGGGAGACTGACCCGCACCTTTATTTTCAAAGTCAGGAGATTGACCCGCACCATTATTTTCCTGTCAAAGTCGGGAGACTGACCCGTACATTTTTATCTTTCTGTCAAAGTTGGGAAGGTGACCCGTACCATTTATCTTTCTGTCGAAGTTGGAAGACTGACCCGCACCTTTTATTTTATTTATTTATTTATTTTGGTCAAAGTCGGATACTAATCCGCACCTTTATTTTCTTGACAAAGTCAGGAGACTAACCCACACCTTTATTTTCTTGACAAAGTCGGGAAACTGACCCACACTTTTTTTTTTAGGTTTGTAGGCTGACCCACACCTTTTTTTTTTCGTCCGGACAAAATTGGAGTTCATGTCTTTACTCGTTACTTACAACGATAATATGCAAACTACGGTTATGCCTATTATCTAGTAAGAAACAAGTAAAGAGGGGCAGTTGTGAACACCCCATTTTGTCTGGACACTTCTATTTATTTATTTTATTAAAAATTGAAAATCATACAAATAAATAAAAATTATAAAAATAAAAAAATAAACAAAGGATTAAATAAAATAAAGAGAGGTGGTTGTTGGAATTTGGTGATGGTTCCTTTTGTTTGTGTTAAAACTGACATAATGCATCATAAAATTGTAACTGAAAAATAATAAAAGCAAATGTTAATGACAATAATTATTGGTATAATTTCTAATAAAATTTTTGTTTAAGTGAGATTGAGTCAGTTACAAAAAGGAAGATGATTCATGTGAAGGTGAATGGTATAAAATAGGTAGCAGCAACGTAGCAACTAGCAAGGGGGGATTATTTTTTTTTTTGGAGGTGGGAACCATTTGTTTAGGCTTTAGTTTTTTTTTTTCCTCTGAAAAATCAAACCCAACGAGCAGTATTTTTTTTTTTTTTTTTTTCTTGATCCCTCTAGCCACTCCCTTTTTTCCTGGTTCCTCAGTTTTTATTACTCTTTATTTCACATGCATTTTTCCCCAAACACCAAAACCAGCCATCACCATACAATACAAAACCAAAGAATAGAAACACTAATTCAGCCACTACTAATCATTTCTAAATAACCCAATAAAACCCATAAAGACCATCTCCATCTCATTCCATTGCACTTCACCACCACGACCAGAACCAGCCCAAGCTTCTGCACCACTCTTACACAACCCAGCATCGTTGCACCAGACCTCGCGCCGGAGCCACCGAATCGAACCAACACCGCCCCAGCCGCTGTTCACCGCGCTGCCGTAAGCCACGTCACCGTCCATAGCCGCTTCTGTCGTTGCCCAGTTTCCCCACCGTCGCACGAACCATCTTCTGCGACAACAGCTTTCTATTTGGCGCGTCACAGGTCTAAAAGACCATCTTTTCTTGTTTTTGCTATCTCCCAATATTTGGTTTTATTTATTTCTCGTAGCTTTCTTTCAATATTTTGGGGCTTATTGATTAGTTCCTGGACTGATTTAATTGGTCCAAGTTGGTGGACTCATGGGTTTGGGTTATTCTTCAAAAGATAAAAAATAATAATAATAATAATAATGCATGATATTAAATTGATAAAATCTAAAAGGTCATAGTCTCTCCGGGTAGTTTAGGTGCATTAGTTTTAACCAAATAAATAATAAATAATATGCGTGCAGAAGATGCTGCTATTCAGATTCTTGGAGTTTCGCGAAATTTTGAATTTGATAATGTTGAGGATGATATGAAGTTTGCAGATGAGGAGGGATAACCTTCTTTTGATCCAT
This sequence comes from Ammopiptanthus mongolicus, assembly GCA_039655645.1. Lineage (NCBI taxonomy): Eukaryota > Viridiplantae > Streptophyta > Magnoliopsida > Fabales > Fabaceae > Ammopiptanthus > Ammopiptanthus mongolicus. The sequence goes on along the minus strand of CM077351.1, from coordinate 16,565,039 downwards.
TCTACAGTGTTTAGGAAGATGTAAAAGACTCAGTGCGAAGATCTGTGGCTACAGTTTTAAAATTCCAAACCATAACTGAATATTGAATTGAAGAGTCTGTTCCAAGCTCCTATGCTAGAGTTGAAGCCAGGAATATGCTGAAAGGCCTATTACTGTTGATGGAAAATTACGATGTTTTAGGGCTTATTTGTGTAGGTGTATTAGTTTTAGCTTTAGTATTCTACTGATGATTGCCAACATATATGGTTAGACTGTTTCAGAATATGAAATTCTAAATAGCTTGATTTCACCAACAGTGTGGAGATCACAAAGGTTACAATGTCGGTATGATTTATTATTTATCTTTTTGGACAGTCAATTTGGTTTTTTTTCAGGTTATTTTATTTCAGAAGCCTTGAGGAACTAATTAGATTTTCTATAATCACATCTGTTCTAATTCCTCTTTCTTAATGAATTTGTCTACTGTTAAATATCTAGACTAGGCTTGCAGATTCACTGCAAAAGAAGTTTTAGATGTACATAATTACCCAAGTGTGTGAATCACCTTTAATCCCATTTCATCTAAATGATACTTGCATCTTATAATCTCATTTTAAATGGCAGGGGACTTTCTGTAGTGCATTCTAGCATGGGACAGAGGTTGCAGTTGAAAAGCTTGGGGAGGATGTACTGACTGATGAGGAGATACAAAACTATGAGAGAGAGGTAGATTAGGTTGATTACTTATGACAAAAAACAAAGCTTGCCACAATTTCTTCCTTTTGTTCAGGTTGATTACTTATCCTCCTTTTTCTTTGTCACTTTTTCTCTTCATCTCAATAAGCTTCTTTTATCAAATTATAAAAAGTTGACGCTGCTGTTTGCAACATTAAGCGAGGACCTTGAAAATGTTTATAGGTGAAGCAAAGTTAGTCCAATTCAAACTGCTTCTATCTTACAAACTCTCTTGAAAATGGTAGGTATGCTTATATACACGAGCATGTAGTATCATTGATGTCCTTTCATGCGTTCAGCTTACATCTTCTTGATTTTTTTGCTTGTGAAGTAGATCGGTTTTGATTTTTGAATTAGAATGGAAATGATAGCATTTCAGCTATGTAGAGTGGCTGTTGTGTTTTGAATGTGTTTTTTAATAGATGAGAGGATGACCATCTATCGGATCTAGCTTTAGCCATTTTATTTTTGACATATAGATTTCACGAGGCAAAAGGAGAATTAAAGGTTTTAAATGCATTTCAATTGAAATTCACAAAGTTTGGTACAAAAGGAAAACCTGTTTTGAGATTCAAGCTTCACTACATTCCATTTAGAGTTGTATTTTTAGTTCATATTGAAAATCTGCTATGCTCTCCAGCATCCTAGCTGGAAATGGGATACGGCATACATGTTCTTTCATTGTTAATATAGAATTTCAAGTTTTGGAATCGTAAAGTTTGTAGCTTTGTTGAGAATATTCAATTGGTTGGGGGTTGGTCTTGGAAAGTTTAGATTCTAATTCGATGTAAGCTGGATGTACAGTAAAATTGTGGCATCGTTTGGATGTTAAATTTAATGATTCTTAGTACTTTATTTTTTAATTTTTCTAGGATTGCTGGTGCATTGTGTGCGAAGTTGTTATAATATTCATAATTCATATCGTTTCTGTTGTTAAGATTGGGGATAGATGCTTCATTTGTGGAACTGTTTGAAGAAACTACTGCATTTTGATATGAACTGTAAAAGAATTTAGCTTTTTTGGTGGCAAGTTGTGCATGTTTAAAGAGTCTGAAGAGGAAAAATTACGAATGTTCTCTCCTTACATTTGGTGAGGGGGAAAGATGGTACTTTTCTTTTCACTGTTTTTGTTGGTGATGAGATGTTGATGAATAACAACATAGGTGGACGATGCCAATAGTGAGTGGTAGAAAATGGACTTGGACTACCAAATTCTTGAGACATTTCAATTTTTTGCTTTTTTCCATGTTTCTTGAGATTTTGAAATTGATATTAGAGGAAAAGGTGAATGAAAGCAAAGTGTAAATGAACAAAATAAGTTAATTGATCCTAAAAAATAACTAACCTTCAAAAATTAAAATCATCCAGGGGTCAGTAGCATTTGGTATTGCAGTTGCATTTCTTCAGTTCCTTACCCTTTTTCTATACACCATCAATCTTCCGCCTTTACAAAACATAGGCATACTTATGCTCTTTTACCTTTTCCACGGATACTTCCAAGCAAATAGCATACAAATAACAATTTTCTTTTATTAAATCCTAAATACAATGGTTGAAAGCAATGTTCTTAGAGCCGGACCAGACATCAAATCAGAAAAGGTTCCGATTTAGGTTTAACCGATTTAACTGGATGGTTTAATTGAATGATGTAATACATATTTGTACGTTTATCTCATAAATTTAAGGAAAATAGTCAAAACATATAAGATCAAAGTCTTCAAGTGTTCTACTCTCTTGGATGGAACGAATGGCCGAACAGATCGAGAATTTTTGTTGTGTACTATCGCAGTTACGAAGGAAAGATTACGTAGTGAGCTATTAGATTTTATCTTTATTGTTTCACTTTCAAATTTTTCATTTTTTTTCAATTTTTAAATTTTAATTTATTCTTTCTCTAGAAAATCGGTCATATCCGGTTTAACTAGGTCCAACCTGATCCAATCGGATTTTTGATCCTTTTTGACTGATTTAAAGTGGTCTAATCGTGGTAACGGTTTTCAGGGTGAATCAAGACCGGATAAGAGTCTGGTTCACAGTTCAACCGATCCGACCGGCTAGGGAGACAATGGGTAGGGTATGGGTGGGGTACTATAGTACCCGTTCCTATACCCGCGTTTTAAAAAAATTTCCGTACCCGTATCCTGATTCATACCTGTGTGGGTAGCAATTGAAGTATCCGTACACTTACCTGCTGGGTACCAAAGTACCCATACCCGTACCCATTACCCGCACTTTAATTAAATAAAAAAATCAATAAATAAATAAAAGCATTACTAAAGTCTAAAATATCATGATAGTATATAACAAGAGATAGTATTGTAGTATGTTCTCAAACAAATATCTTGATAGTATATAACAAAAAAGAACATTATTAAAGTCTTACCCTAGGATCTATAGGACTAGGAAGAATAGGAACTCAGGAAGGATAGGAACTCAAGTGAAAAACAATTGTATGACGCTAGGAACTCGGGAAGGATAGGAAATCAAGTGATGAACAACTGAACAACGCTAGGAAAGTAATAAGCTAACTTTCATTTCAATTCAATCAATTGTTTTAATTTAATATATATATATTATCCACGCTGTAAATTTCAGTAATTGAAACTCACATAATTTCACAGCACAACAAACCTATAAATTAGCATAGTTTTAGGCCATCAGACATTCCAATATTGTCTAGACAATTGGTTCAATTACACAAAAAACATGTTCATTGGTCTAATAACAAGGCAATAGTAATAATAATAATAATAATAATTAAAAAATATTAATATGTAGATATGCGGGTATGGGACGGGGTGGGTACTAAGGTACCCGTATCTTCACCCATACCCATTAAATATTGCGAGTAATTACCCGTTCCAGCCCCCGTATCCATTGTAAGGGTAATTACCCTATCCATTATGAGTAATTTTTGCTGCTACCCACTGGATAAGATACTCATTGCCATCCCTATGATCGACTGGTCCGGTTCGTTTTTCATAACACTGATTGAAAGTTATTATACTGTAGAATATATTTCTCAATACAAATACTTATTTGTTGCTCTTTTAATTTGTTATTTTCTAGATTTAAATATGAATATTCTTTTAAAAAGTGTAAACTATTCCTGCACAAAAATAATTCACTCGTGCATCGCACGGATACAAGATCTAGTTATTATTATTATTATTATTATATTATAAAAAGAATGTAAGTCTGGGACAAATTTGTAAAACTACTTCAGAATGGCAAATATGTAAAATTATTTAGTTTTCATTAATTCTTAAATTGCAGCATTTATCCACAGAGATTGCCTCTTTTCTTTTGTAAATGATGAGTTAAGATCTTTTTCATTTTTCAAAAGAAATAAAAGGTTTCATTATTATAATTTTGGATATATAAAAACATTTATTTTAAAAATAGATGATATTTATTAAAATTTTATATAATTTATACATTTAAAATTATAGCAAGGGAGTGTTCCATTTGTTTTGAAAAATGGGGAAAGGATCTTTACTCCTAAATGATAGCAGTTTTTAACCCATGTCTCTTCCCAACGCAGTAGCAGCCCTTCACATCCCAAACAATCCATCGAAGCTCTTCAATGCCACTCTTGCTGCAATGCCATTCTCCACACCAACTTTCTCACCATACGGTTTCTACTAAAAAGGTACTTTTTTTACGCTCCTCCGTCTCAGTTCTCACCCATTTTCCATTCCTTGCTTTCCTGGGTGCTTGCATTGAATTGGTGACTCCCCACCACTCCGCCATCCCTTCTCCTCTCATTCACTCACTCTCTCTTTCCCCTGCTCATTATCTGCCACCATAACATCGCCGCTGTCCAGGCGCCCTCCTCAGCCACACTGTCACCGTAAGCTTATTTTTCAAAGTTATTCCTGTTTATTCTTGTTTTTCTTTTTATGAGTTCTTTTCTGTGTGTAGGCTTAGATTTTCTGAGGTCTAAGCAACCAGGTTTTCTGATATTTCTGCAGATACAACAAATCCAAGGTGCAAACCATTATTTCATGAGCATAAATCCGGTCAATACACCCTGAATGAGATTTAGAATATCTGGTACTATTTTCTCTTTCAATTTGTGTCTTCAATTTTTTGTGCTATAAAAATTATGGGAGTTGGTGGTTCTAATTCTACTGTTTTCAATTTTTGGTTCAAAATATGTGTAGCACAATAAAAATATAAATAGCATAACAAATTGTAATGATTATAGATCTGGCAGGGTTCAATACAAAGAAGTGTAGATGTTGGTGCATTGTGTGAAGGTTTTATGGTTGATTTTGAGGGAAAGAGAAGCTTAAAATATGCGTAGGCTTTTTTGTGTATGTGCGTGTGTAATTTATGCATAGAATAATTCACGTCACAGAAAATTCCTTTCCTTATGACACAAGCTCTTAGTGTGATGTAAGTCTTTTAGACTCAAAAAATGATTGGTATTCAACATTGTGATCCTCTATTATTTATACATCTTAAGAGACTTAAAAATAATATTTGTATTAGAGCATGAAGAGGCTAGGTAAGCAAAGAATACTTGTCTGTCCTGTAACTTGATCAGTTATAGTTGAGAAAACTTGATGCTGTCAAGGACTGAACATAGCCTCAACTATTAAGGGGTGAACCAGGATAAATCTGCTATGTTTAATCTCTCTATCTCTTATCTCTTTAGTTTGATTATTTGTCTTAACTATCTTTTAACTAAGGAGGTTATAACTATGTTTATCAATCTGTTTTTCATCTTGCATGATTGTGTGTTTCTCTGTGAAAACCTTCAGACAAGTTGCTTGTCTGACTGCTCTATCTTAAAACACTCGTCTGCTCTCTGTTGTGCTTGCGAAAAAGGTTCCTTTTCTATTTAAATCTTGTAAACACAATTCAATCCCCTTCTAGCGTTTAATCTGTCTATTTCATGTCCAAAAGTGACATATGTCATCCCCACGTGTCATCGCATATTATGCTGTCAGTGTGCCCGAGTGTTTTTTTCTGCATTTTTCCGTGTAATCTGCTGCTGGGATATTCTTCTGTAATTTTAGGCTATCCTATAAAGTCTATTGTGCTCTGTCCTCGCCTAATTTTAATATTCTAATTCAGCATTTAATTAATTAACCGCTGGATTTCTAGTTAGTGTTAAAAAAATCAGGACTTTACACGCACTAGAGATCAAGGTCTCTGTAATGTGCATTGAGCTCCGCAAAAATGGCATTTCGCCCCGCATTTCTGGGCATGAGAAATTGGAGGCATCTTCCGATTCACCTCACGGGATGGGGTCCCAGAAATCAGCTCTCTGAAATTTGCAATTTGCCCCCGCTGATGTGCAATTCGTTCCGTCATTCTACATGTGAACAAGGGGGTAGATTTTTGAGATTCGCCTTGTGAATCTAATCCGCCATGCACCATTCAATTAAGGGTTTCAAAATCCCCAATTTGGGCATTTCTATGAAGCTATGCCCGATGAATCCCCATTCACCCCACAACTCATGGCAATAATAACGCCCGCGAGCCATGGAGGCTCAATTGTTTCAAACAATTAAAGTTATCTCTCTCTTTTTCTCTCATATGCGCAAGTTTACCCTCAATCCTAAGCATCATAAGTAATTTCTAATAACTTTGCACCTATTGAAATTTATGTTTTCGGTTGATTTGTGTCCCTACTTCTGGGTTATGCGAAAATAAGCTTCTTGTTGGACGGGGTGGTGAATCGTGATGCTATTTTTGTCGACTCATGATTAGTGCATGTTTTTATGGTTGAATGTCACTAGTATGCATATGCATTGAATTGAGGGTTTGGATTGGGTAACTTTTGTGACATGTACACCGTTGGGGATAGTATTACATGAAAGTGCTAAATTTTGGGGTTGTTTTGGGATAGAATAACTGTTGTGAACCTATCTAAAGTCTGCTACTTGGTTCTTGATATATCGTTCTTTTGTAGTGTTCTCCCCTTGTTCTCTTCAAAGTCAATCCAAGATGGTAACGCGAACTTCAAGATGAACATTTCACAGGCTTTTGCATATATGATTGGAGGTTCTGCTGAATTCGTTGTACATCTTTGTTTTCTTTCAGTACTAATCATCCTAATATTAAATAAAGAAAATATTAATTAAAAAATAATATATATGTGGCTTAAAAATATAAAAACATTTAATAATTTTTTATTTGGTAAATAGAAAAACTATTAGGAGATTAAGAAAATTTATAATTTTTTTTTTTTTATCTGAGCAAGTAGGAGACTATAGTAATATTTTAATTCTATGTTTAATATGAAGTTAAAAATACATATGAAAATTTCGTGAATTAGTTTTGTTTGTAAATTTGTATTAATATCTGCTCTTATTTTTGGACCCACATCTTATGGCTCATGTAAAATAAATATATGGCACATAAATCTATACAATTATTTAAATATTGATTGGATTAAAAAATATTTCTCTTATGTTTGTTAGGCGGTATCTGATTTATGAAATGTTTTATTCCAATATAAATTATATTTTCGAGGATTTTATCCTAGAAATATATTTTTTTCACCCTCACATGAAAATGAAATTTTCAAATTCATTCACAATTTTTATTTTGGAGTATCTTTTATGTTTGAGAATGATTTTTTATCTTTTATACTAGATAATATAAGAAGCTTTTATTCTCATCTCACTTTCCCTGAAATATTAAAATGTCTAATATCAAACTACCTTAAGATATTTGCGCTAAGACAAAAACATGCCAATGTCACTGGTAGGTAGATTTCGTGAACAACCAGCACAAAAAAATATGTAAAGAATCTTATATCTTGTAGATAATGATGAAATTATTTCTAAATAAAAACCTTAAAATGCAAAGAAAGATTTTTGTTTTGTTAAATTTTTCAATGTGGAATTTATTTTTTATTTAAAAAAGTATAAATTGTCTTTCGAGGACCTCTATATAGTACGAGAACGAAATACACAAATCCCTTCTAGAAGCGACTGTTATAAAATTTGTTACTCTTACTTTTATACTCGTACCAAAGTGATTCTTGTAAAATGATCATTTTACACATAAATATATAATTATTTAAATATATATTAATTTAGCAAATATTTCTCCCATGCTTATTAGTATATTTGGGCTACCACAAAACATGACGACGTGAGTTATAAGTACCATTAATATATGAATAACCAGCTGAATAAAACGTATATAAAGAATAAACTTCAGAAAAATTGATTTTAAAATTTTCTAAAATAGAGATTTTTATTGTATGAGTTTTATATAAATCAGAATTTATTTTATAATTGGCTACAATCATAAAATGTACCTTTGTTTTTTACTTTCTCTCTCCTTGCAGAAGCTTATTTTGATAAAGTACAAAATACAACTTCACAAAAGAAAGCTAATTTAACTTCTTTTAGCTTCTTCTGTTTTTTGCAAAACCCCAATCATAACACACGTGTAAGTTTTAAAAGTAATAATATTTGTTAAAAAGTTTTTTTTTTTTTTTTTTTTTTTGTGAAAAAACTGAAACATACGTACCCTAAATATTATAAATAATGGTGAAATATTTATTTCAAAATATAATCTTACGAAAATGTTTATTTTACCACTTTTTCATCACATCATTTTTTATACCTAAATCATAATTATCTATCATCTATACATTATTATTTGAAATAAGCAGAAGTGACTTGGACACTGATTTATAACGTAAGTGTAAAAAAGAATGTAAAAAAATGGTGTGAAATATCATGAATGAAACCTTATAGTTAGGGATGGCAATTTTATCCGTATCCGTGGATAAAATCCGTAATGGGTATTCGTTTGAGGAGTCTAATGGGTACCCGCTTGTTAATAGGTGGGGACGAGTATTGAGGTACCCGCGGGTACCCGATGCCACTACATTATTTCTATGCTATTGTTTTAGAGTTCCATCAATCAAATGCAGTGGTAACCGATAACCAATGCAGCAATGGTCATTTAATTAATTGCTCATTGGACTATTTGTATATTGATATATGGATAGGATATCCGTGATATTGGATTTTTATGGTGAACCAATATGCATAATTCCAATATCAAGTTTTTTTTTTTTAATGAGTCCAACACCATCTAATTATATATTCTTTGTACGTAGAGATATTGCTAATAATTAAATGAGCATTGATAAAATGAGTCACTATTGGAATTTTAATATATCCGTAGATATCCGTAATATCCGTGGATATCCGTAAAATCCGATAGAAACCCGTTTAGCGGGTATCCGCTTGAGCACGGGTGGGAATGGGAGAGTACTATCCGCACCCGCCCCGTTGCCATCCCTACTTATAGTGCGAAAAAAAAAAAGTATATCCACGCAAGAAAATAAGTTTCATTTATCTTAAAATAATTATTTCAAAATCTAACCACGAATAACTTTCCTAATTTAAAAGAATAGTCTATCATAATTAGATCCCACGTTAATGAATTCCTACTTAGACCACAAACTTGACTTTCTTAACCTTTTATCTTTTTAGGTTCGCTTTAAAAATTAAAAAAAAAAATAAAGGCACGAAAAAGAATCAATTTAAAAAAAGGGTGGCCTCGTAAATAATTTTATTTTATACAATAAACATTGATATTCAGGGGATAGACACATTCACGTTTATGTACAATAGTATAACTATTTTACGATGAAATATGAGATATTTTAATATCAAATTACACTCATGTTATTGTATGATCCTCATAAAAAAGTTTCTTTAAAGTGAGCAAGTAAGAATTTATCATTTCTGGATTTAATATAGTGAATAGAGATTTCAACTCACTAAATAATAAATATACATTTATTTATTCATTTTAAAGACAAACTTCATGTCCCGTCTTATACTTTTGAAATTTTGTTTTTTTGTTTTTTATGAATCACAACAAAATCTGAAAAAACATTGAAAGTAGGGTGTTGTTGTTGGCATTTAATCACCGTTGTATCGCGTGGGGTCACGTCGCATCTATAAAAGCAGTGCATTACCCCAAAACTCAATTACTCCTCATAACTTTCTGATTCGCTCTTCTCTCTCTCTCTGCAACAACAATGGCGGAAAAAGCAGAATCGTCGAAGATGATAAAGCTGAAGACCGCTGAGGGTGACATCTTTGAGGTATCATCATCGATCCTCAAAGAGATGCAAACCTTGCAGTCCTTCATCAATGACAATTCCTCCATTACCTCCTCTGTCGACATTCCCCTCCTCGACGTCCACACCTTCGAGTTCTCCAAGATCATAGACTATTATGACTACCATTGTTGCTTCCGCGAAGGCAAGACAATCACAGCTGCCAACACCGACAACGAGGTAAAGGAGTTCAACAACCAATTCGTGAAGCAGCTGAGTCTCGACCAGATGACGAAGTTGATGTTGGCGTGTGACCACCTAAATGCAAAAGAGCTACAAAAGTTGCTGAGTGAAAGCATCGCAAATCTCATTCAGAACAAGAGCGTTGAGTTCGTGAGGAATTACTTTGGGATTGCTAACGACTTCACGCCTGACGAAGAGGCGAAGATCCGCGAAGATAACGCATGGGCGTTCCAGGGCGTTGATGAAGATTGAATCCAATCGAATCATTAATTTAAGAGAAAACAACAGTTTCAATCTTGTAAGATATATTACATTAGTCTATGGTCATGGGACATTATTGTTTTGAATAAATACCAAAGTTTGCCTTTTAAGAAAGAAAAATATGCGCCCTTTAACTCGGTTTTTAAAGAACTGGAAAAAATTTCTATGTCCCTAAAATAGTTTAAAGATTACATTTTTAATTTAGTATCAAAGAATTTTAAATGATGATTGAATAATCTTTGATAAGGATTAACACGTTCTTAAAATTTGTATAATTAAGGATTAATTCGATTGACATTTGAGAGTTTTGAGAAAAGTTTATTTTTCATTTCCTGAGAACTAAATTAGAGAACACATTTTCTTTCATAAATGAATTTAATTGGATAATTGTCGTTTGCTTTTATCTTTTTAAAATATAAGTACAAATCATATTAATTTATGAATATACCAACAAGGTCCAACACTGTTGGTAAAAAGTTGGGTTCTTTAAACATATTGTCAGGGATTCAATTCTTGTCATTTATGGAAAAAGTTTTGTTGAGAGAGGCAGAATCCAATTTGATGATCTCTACGCCTTGAAAGGGATTAGTTTCTGAATATCATTTGGGATACCCTGCACACCAAATATTAATTCATAAATATATTTACAAAAGAAATGTATAAATTCTTTTCGACATATGAAATTCCTTTTTTTCTTTAGCAAAATCAAAAGACACTCTTTTTATATATTGTTAACTCTTAAAATATCTTTTTGTTTTATTTTTGGCGAAGATGTCAATTTTCAATTTTTACAGCAGATTATTTCACAATGAAATAATAAATATCTTCTCTAATTTAAAACAAAAACGTAACGGCAATTTGATTCCTCATTACTGAAGTAACCTTTTTCCGTTTCCACGAGGAAAAATAAAAAAAATAGAATATAATTTCTGGTTCTTATACTGTATTAAATGTTTTAAATTTGTCCTTATATTTTATTTTATTTTTATAATCATGACATAAATACGAAGTATCCACCACTGTTAGCAGTGACTAATCTCTGTCGGGGAACCTGTTGGGCACACAAGGTGGGTACTCCCCACTCAATAAGGTTTTCTCTATACACAAGAGCTAGGATTTAAACCCCTGACCACTTGCTTACAGTGTTCGAGACCCTTACCACTCGGACCAACCACATGTTGGTATTTGTGCTTATATTTAAAACTTTTTAAATGAGTCTTTCTAATTATAAATGGAGTAAATGCCCATTTTAGTCCCTAACAATGATTGAGGTACCACTTTTCGTCCTTGAGAAAAAAAAAACTCACCGAATAATCCCTGACAATGACAAAAGAGGGACAATTCAGTCCCTCAGTTTGTCTCCACCCTAAACATAGCGTTAAAGTGCTAATATATATCGCCATTGTGCTCAGGTGTCTATTAAACTCATCCATATGACCTGTGTTGGTGCATCTGGTGTGGTGCATCTGATGCATGCGGTGTGATGCTTTTAACATGGAGGGACTAATGTATCCCACGATAGAAATTGTCGGACTAAATTTGGTTACTTAAATAATAGTTGGGGACTTTATTGGGTCAATGCGTAATTATTTTTATGGTCTATGATGCATGTAAAGACTATTGTCTGGCTACCTGACATACTAACAATATATTAGCACTTGAACGCTATGTTTCGGGTGGAGACAAACAGAGGGACTGAATTGTCCCTCTTTTGTCATTGTCAGGGATTATTTAGTGAGTTTTTTTTTTCAATGACGAAAAGTGGTACCTCAATCATTGTTAGGAACTAAAATGGACATTTACTCCATTTATAATTAGAAATACTCATTTAAAAAGTTTTAAATATAAGCACAAATACCAACATATGGTTGGTCCGATTGGTAAGGGTCTCGAACACCGTAACCAAGTGGTCAAGGATTTAAATCCTAGCTCTTGTATATAGAGAAAACCTTGTTGGGAGGGGAGTACCCACCTTGGGTGCCCAAACAAATGGAAGGACTAAAATGTCCCTCTTTTGTCATTCTCGAGGATTATTCAGTGAGTTTTTTTTGCTCAGTGACGAAAAGTGGTACCTCAAAAATTGTTGAGGACATAAATGGGCCTTTACTCTTATAAATGTTATTAAATTAATAAAAATTATAACATTATGATTTATCTTGTCCCACCAATGCTAATTCTAGTCTAAACAAATCTTAAATAAATGCATAAATAAAATTAAGTTGCTCACTACAAGAATAATGCTTGTTACCGACGATCAAAAACCTTCAAAAATGACCTAAAGTCGTTGATAATGACAGCTTTCCTATGGCAAACCGACGGGACCATACCCGTCGAAAATGGGTCCGATGGTAACTGCTACCGACGACATTATGTAAAAATCATTGATAATTTTCAACCGCCTAGGTCGTCTATAATAAGTATAAGTATTAATTAATCTACGTGTATATTACCAATGGTAATAGAAAATATTTTATATTTTAAAAAATAAAATTAATTTACGGGTATATTACCTACGGCCTAGGTCATCAATAATAAGTATTATTTTGACAAAAAATAATTATAATTAAATTAATTATTAATTATTTATTAAATGTTATAATTATATTTTATATTAGTTTATAATATTAAATAAATAATTATTATTACAAAATAAATATAATATATGATAAAAGAAATTAAAATGATAAATAATATAATTTTTACAATGTGGTGAAAATGCTAAAAACACCTAACAGAATAGTCTAATAATCCCCATAAGGTGACCATCATATAAGGTACTCGTATGAATATGTATTCTCGATGTCCTCCCCCTGTGCTGGCTCGGCAGAGACTGTGGGGGCTGTTGCTCTGCAATATCTCCCTCTGTATGGCCAGCATCCGTTGCATCATCTCCCTCGTTAGATGTAGGTTATGCTTCATCCGCCGCTCACGCTCCTCAGAAGCGGGCAGTATCCGCTTCAGCTCAGCAATGTTCTCAACTCTTGAGAGCGGCGACTGAACCTGGTGGACGCTTCAACAGTAAGATCGAAGATGCATGATACCTCTTTCCGATAGTTGGATGCAAGGTCTCCCGCATCGTACAATAAATCTATATCAACATGTGATAAAATTAAAAGAACAACATAGGCCTCCATGACTGAACACTACCTTCATCAAACATCACTATTTCATCTCAAACATTTCAATAACTCAAAAATTTTCATAATACCATTAAATCATAAAAAAGATAGAACGTTCATAATAACTCAAGACGCATGCAAACAACCACAAAATCCTCATGTTCAAAAATCCACCACTAGTATTCAATCAAAACATATATAGAGAACATATACTCAGCAGAAATCAGATCATTACCCAAAAGAAATCAGAACATATACCAAGCTCAAAAATGGTTGCATTATACCCAAAGATACAGAGAACATATCCATATAGAAAGAACATATAAAGCCCGGCTCATAAATACGAAGAAGAAAAAATAAAAAGCCAGAGAGCAATAACATATCTGTTGGAGGATAGAGCAAGTGGTGGTCGGAGTGGAAGACGAAATGTAGTGAGAGAGACAAAAATCAACGGCGATGTACAACACGTCCACTTATTTCAGAGAGGAACTGATATTACAGTAATGGCTCTTGCGTTTTCTCCTTCACAAAGACCACTCAATGCCCAAAAAAAAACGGTAATCAACAATTGCAAACAAGCAGTGGTTGTTTTACTTATTGCTTACCAACAAGCGAGAATGGGAACTAAGAAAGAAGAAGGGAACTGAGAGAGGGAGGGAGGTCGCAAAGAGTGAAAGTGAGAGTGAGGGAAGGAGCAGCGCACGGTTGCAAGGATGGTGGCGCAGAGAGTTCACGGCTGAACGGAGGCTGGGGACATGTGTGATGCTCCCAAACCATAACACGCTTCCTTGACACCATAAAACACCATGAATTTTTTTTTCAAACTTCAAACATATATTCAAGTATAAGAAATAAACAAAACATCATAATTTCGCCTGGAAGTCATGACGTATACAACATACTCATACAAATGACACCTCATTGGGCGTGGTACAAATACTACAGGAGACTCGACGGTAGCTCCAAGGTCTCGCAACACCAGAAGCATCGGCATCAGCGGCATCGCGGAAGATAACTCCCACCTCAACCAGCACCAACCTCTTCAGCAAACTCGTCAATCAGTAAGCCTCTCCGTCTTCGGACTACGATCCATACAACACATAAAGAAGCATGGACAACATATAAGAGAGGTAAGAAACTCTACAACTATCATATAGCAGGAAACAACGTAAGACATAACGTGTCAACACACACAACTAGCTATCACACTCATCTCTCGATATCTTCACAACACTCAACCTCAGAACCGCACCAACTAGGTATCACCACCTACTCTTCATATACAAATGATTCTATATGCGTGTTGGCCAATCTACAACACCATTCTTACCCTTGGGAATGCTATCCTTCAACTGTCAGAGTAGTCATTTCCCAAGGTAGGAAGGTTACCCTCCAATTGTAAGCACATTGAGTCAGTAGTCCAGGTTATTGTTTCCCTTGTTCCCAAGAAAGTACAACAATGGTTCCTCCAACTGTGAGTAAGCACTGCCTCCCCGAGCCCCTCCAGCTGTGAGAAAGCTCAATAAGTACTTTAATTGTGAGAAAGCACCTGGATCACTTCTGTTGTGAGTTCAGCTATCTTGGTCCCTCCAGAATGTCCACCTCAACCTCGTGTGACAATTACATAAACTGTTGTTGCAAATGTACACACGGCTCCCTATACAGAACCACTCAATTTGTTGTTGCAGCTATATACAGGTACCGACTTGTATGATAACCACTCAAAGTGTTGTTGCAACTATTCATACAGCTCTTGTGACAACCACTCAAACTGTTATTGCAGTTGTGCACAAGCTCTGACCTCATTGGATAACTGCTCAAACGGTTGTTGCAGCTATTCACCCGGATTTCCACTACAACGATGGAAATGATATGAGCATGCACCCATCACCAACTTATTCATCATCAACATTTTCACCACCAACAATAGAATCAACATCCTAGAGATTTGCACCCTCCAACTGTGAAGATGTTTACTCTTCATTCATGAGAACCTCAATATGAGCTACTCATCAAATATCCTAGGTTATTCTACCAGCCTAAGGTCACATCAACCATCTCCCAACGCAATCAAGATCAGAGCATTCAGGACATCATCATATACAACAAGTAGCATATTATAATACTTGGCATTAACTGTACACTTTATCACAACAAGCATACTATATCATTTCACCTAGCATGTTATCAAGTGGCATATTACCAATAACATCATATAATAAATCAACAATCACAACACATAGGCATACGTCCTCGATCAACATATATCATGGTTTATCCTATCAGCGATAAACTACTATGCTTAAACGTTAGATTGGTACCACTTCACTGTAGTCCCCAATATAAGTTAAGTGTTGTCGGTTACTCAACCACTAGTAGAGTTTGAGAAGCCCTACACATGCCAACATTCCTATCCTACGCTTATTTTCTTGATAATTGAGGTTTCTTCCTCTCCACCTGGTAACAGATACACGTACACTCCTAAACCACGGACAGCCTTGACCCTTGATCACAACTGATCACGAACACATCCTCTAAAGGTCACGGTTCTGCCACGGTTCACCCGGATACATCCACCAGTCCGAATTTGGTTCCAATCACACGCACGAGTTCCCCGATTCACTAGAAATACCGAAACACAAAGGAAACAATTGGAGCCAAAGCAACGAAGAACACTAAATGAAATTCCACTTCACATAGGGATACTCACGTTTCCACTAAGAGTGCTCACGCAACCCCTCTGCCTCACAGAGCCAAGAACTGGCTTCACGACTTCAAACAGATTCCTTGCTTGTTCAATTATAAAAACTACAACTGAATACCTAAAACATATTTGGAGTATGACAAGGGTTCTAGAACGATGAAGGACAAGATTAAACTCCTTTAAAACTAAAGAGCAAAATCCAACGATACAACATCTTACCTTGATCGATTTGCACGAACGAAGGATCAAAGGTGAACTAAAAGTTTCTACGAGCCAAACCACGAGATTGGATTAGGATATTGATACATGAATCACCCGAACAAACCTCCAGAACATAAAAAATGGCCTTTGTCCTTCCCTCAGCTCGAAACTATGGAAGAAGGAGTCAAGACTTCGTGAAAATAATGAAAATGAAGAAGAACGCTTCACATTTATAAAAGATGAGAACGCTTCAGTGTCCCCATGCCCATGCTTGAGCGTGGCCTCTTCCACGCTTGAGCGTGCACCGTTTCCTCACCGCTAAGACACCATCCTGCATCCCGCACAAGAGACGCTAACACGCTAATTCCAGGCATACATGTTCCACGCTTGAGCGTGCAACACCCAACATCCAAAAGTTGGCACGCTTGAGCATTGGGTCTTCCAAAATCAAAGCGTGGTGCCGTAATTTCGATCCGTTCTTTCATGTTTCTTCGCGTTTTGAACCCGTTCCAAGGTCAAATCCACTCAAATTTGGACCCAAGCATTATCATACAACCAAGAACATATTCAAACACTTAACTCACATTTTTAACCCTTCCTTTAACCACATGGTTTAAGCATCATTAGCTAATTGATTAAGCTTAACTTGGCTTAGAAAAACCGGAATGTTACAACACGATTTCTGATCTGATCTGTGGCTCAACGACGCTAAACATATAGTGATGCAAACTCTCGATGAAAATTGATGGATTCACGACGAACCTGCTCCGGTTTGGGCTTTTGATGGCAATGCTGCTTGCGACTTTGCTACGATTTTGCTGTTCAAGTATGACAAGGTCAAGAGGTGTCGCACGGCTAGGCGGAGCTTGAACTGATGGTGGTCGCGAGACGAAGCTGTGACGTGCATGGTGGAGCTGGACGGGTTCCATGTGCGATGGTAGAATGGATGGAGCGTTGATGATGCTAGATGTAACACCCTTTTTGGGGGCATCACATAATGAATATTTTATAAAAACTATAAGGCCGAAAAATGGGTTGATTAAAATCATTAAAGAAAGATGGGGTAAATTTTCCTTTTCACAAAACATAATTGTAAAATGTTGTAACCGTTTATGTGTGTAAGGTAAACAGAAACATTTCATAATATAAGATCATAAGTTCATAAAGGATTTACATAAAAGCCTAATCCGTATATAGAAAGAAAAATAAAAAGATACAGACTCAACATAAAGAATTGGAGACTCAACTCCTAAACATAAGATATTTGGAGACACAGCTCCACAAAAGATGAAAGAAAGGTACAGACTGTAACGCCCCGATTTTTCTGTGATTCTAGTCGAGTTAGTTAATCTCAATTGGGACTTTGAATGTTCTTATAAATTGATTTGTATTAGTTTAAGGTCTAGTTGGAAGCTTAGGAATAAGCTTAAACAAGGTTGGAAGTGCCTAAGGTGTTATACGAGTAACTGTAGAAGTCTGAATTTTGGAAGACTTTCCCAGCGGAGCAGGACGCTCAAGCGAGGGGAGAGAGCACGTCCTAGCGTGCCATCGCTCTAGCGTGGAGCATGGAGAACGCTCAAGCGGGATCACTCTAACCCGTGGATTGACACTGATGGGACATAAAGTGACACGTGTCAGAACGCGCGTCACAGTTGGCGTTGGGAAGGCGGTGTAGAAACCTCAACGCTCAAGCATTGAGAGGCTTAACGCTCAAGCGTTGGAATGCTCAAGCGTTTAGACCCAAAACGCTTAAGCATTGTCAGCCGAGACCAACTTCTATAAATAGAAGCTAACCGGTAACTTGCACAAAATTTTACTCCCAGTAACAATAAAAAGAGTTGAAAGTGAATTTGTGAGCTTTATTCCCAGTTTGTGATTCGTTCATTTATCTGTTTTCATTTGCGGTAGTGTTTTTGTGATCAGCACAATCTCTACTGCAACTTTAGCGGTTTGTTTTTGTGATCATGTAAAGGTAAACCAAGGTTCCGACTCTATCTACATTGTAGTTATACAATGTCTTCCTTTATTTCTAGCTTATATGCACAATCATAGCTTCGCCTTAGGGTTAATGCTATAGTCTGCATGTTATTTCTGTGATTAGGGCAAGTTCGGAAGTTGCATTCGGAACCCTTTTTGGACATAGAGACCGCAGTTGCAAAAGGAAGTTGGAGAGTTCGTGGAGTTCATAGCGTTAGTGGTTATCACCACTCTGTGATAAGACTTTTTAGTGAGTAAGCCTTATAGTAGTTCTAATACAGTGTAACAGGGTCGTATCCACAGGGATTTGATAATATTAACAAGCCATTCAACTATTCTTATACCAAGGTGAAGTGTAAAGAGAATTTTGATGTGGTTTTAAACTTGTAACATGAACAAAGATTAAAAGGTTGTGATTCAAATTCTTAAAGGCATTGGGATTGAATTTCATCAACTCCGTTTAGCTTTATCTAGTTGATTCATCGCATTTTCATATCAAATCTAGTATTGATTTTTCTTACCAAATCCTTCAACTATACTAATTCCTTAGTTAAAGTTGAATTGATTATTTGAATTAAATACATGATGATTCCTCAATCAAGTGATTTAATCAAAAGCATTAAGTTCAGGTAAACAAGATTGTAACATTAATCCTATTCCTAGTGACTTAATATTACAGTTGATTCTAACAAGTTTAGATGTAAAGCCAGTTTTCCAACCTAGTCAAACATCCAAGATCATGAAATGGTTGATTAAGACAAACCAAGCATTAAACACATATTAGAAGCAATAAACCAATACAGAGATTAATATGAAAACACTAGAATCTCTTATAGATACATAAATAAGAGTTGATTACATTCAATCCCAATAAGAGAAGAGTTAGCAGTCCATTTCCATGGAAGCTTTTAACAAAAATGTGAAAGAATGAATCTCCTCAATGGTTGAACAGGTGAAATAGCTTCTGTCTTCGTTCCTTAATCAGAGAGAAGAGAGTGCAGAGTGTCGAGAGAGAGCCCCTTTCTTTCTTTTTATATCACCCAGAATCCAGAACAGGGCAACCAGTAAATGATTAATTCGCTTAGCCCATACAAATTCGCTGAGCGAATGAAGAATTCTTCAGGTGGAAGAAAGGTATTCGCTTAGCGCAGATGATCGCGCTAAGCGAATTTGATTTTCCAAACTTCCCTGCTGCTGTGACAAATTCGCTTAGCGAATTTAGTTTCGCTAAGCGAATCTTTAACCCGTTTGTCTGATCACGCGTCTATGATCATCTGTCTGATCACCTGGAACATGTTCGCTTAGCGAAAAAAATTCCGCTAAGCGAAATTTCTCCAGCTTAGGCTCTGTAAGGCTTTTCAAAATCTTCTACTCTCTCATTTCTTCACCTGTATACACAAAACAGGGATTTAAGATATAATCTTCTAAATAACTTCACAATATGTTTTCTATTGATCAAACTATTTACATATTAATCTTTTGAGGGTCAAGTGACTAAATTTTACCCATTTAAGTTTGATAAGTACCTTAAATTTCTAAAGTTATTAGCTAAATGTGGAACTTATCAAACTCCTCCAACTTAGAACTTTGTTTGTCCTCAATCAAAAGTCCTAATCTTCCAAAAAAAATCAAACATGACCAGCTCAAATTCACCAAATGAGCATGGTTTATGAACAATCAATTTTTTTTTTTTTTTCATTTCTTAACTTCCCTATTGCATGAGATTTCAACTTTGCATTGATCAATCCAATGATAGATACATGGTGCCCACAAATGAAAGCATGGTTATGATGCAATTGCAATACCATTAAGAGAATTCACAAACATACATTCCATTGTCAATCAATCAGGGAATACTATCCTCACATCAAAAGTGTATTTCTCATAATAACCAAAGTAAGGTTAGTGTTTCTCTCATTCCATGCACTGAATCCACACAAAATCAATTTTGTTACCTATCTCCCAAATGTCACATTTATAAGTTCAATCATGGATCACTAAGGTCTTTGTAGGGTTATAATGTGGCTGAACTTCAAGGAAATCTGGTTTTTCTAGATAAGCAAGGGATGCCTAAACGGCTAAGAGAGCAATCACAATTTACAACACATCTCATGCTCACTTCCCCTTTTTAGATCACCCAACTTCTCAACCATTGTCTTTTCTGTGTGCTGTACCATAGTGTCCCTCTTTTCTTTGATTATTTCTCTCTTCTTAACTTTTTTTTTTTTTTAAAGAGAATGAGGGGGGAATCTATGATTTTTCACTATTTCTCATCACACTCACACCCAACTTGCATTTCACTTTACCAAACAGTAACTTTCTTTCCCCAATCTAGATACAACCATGACCATAAATGCTCTCTTATCCTATTAGGCATGGGCAAGATTCTTTGTTTTTCTGCTTCTTTTTAACTTCTAGGTTATATTCAAGGAAGACAAACTTTTCTTTTAAGGCTCAAATGGGGTAAACAAAGGATATTTCTATTGGTTGACTCTTTGGCTAAGTGATTTTTACTCAAGAAGGAACATACCTTGATCCTTTCCATGTATCCCTTATGTAGTGACAAAAGGAGACTCAAACAAAACCGATCATGCCATTTCCAAATCAGTTTTTTTTTTTTTTTTTTACGAAACCCAGTTAATAGTCCTACTAAAATGCTGAAAGTAAAGGAAGTAAACTAAAACAAATAGATGACTAAAAATACAGAAAGCGATAAAGTCACAGTGATGGTGCTCAATCATCATCTCCTCCTAAGATTTGGTCCATTAGATCATGAGCAGCCTGAACTCCACCATCATCATCACCATCATCTCCATCATTATCTCCAGCCTCTCCAGCTTCAACGGCTTGTCCCGATCCCTCTGCCTGATGATCTCCTCCAGGTTCTTCATAACCCATCCCCTCCGAAAAATTGGGGCTGTCCCCAGGCCATGAAACATAAGTAGCAAAAGTCGCTGGGGTGAGCCAAGGGAAGGGATTGGTGTCTCCTTACTGTTGATGAAGGCTGAATCTGTAGAAAGATTCATTCAGAGAAGTGCACGCCCGATGATTAGCAGCTTATTGCTGCTCAATGTGCATGAGATGGGCAGTCACGCGTGTCTCCATAGGGGACACAGTTGGTGGCTGAACTCTTGGTGGAGGTGCTGGTCCTTGAACTCCCTCCTGAAGATTCTCACAATTTTTCTGAATGAACTTTGCATTCATGGAGGGTTTCAGCTTCGCTTGGGGATGATTTGGAATGACCACCCCATGGTGCTTGCATAGGGCTGTAATCAATGCAGGGAAGCCGAGAGGTTTTGAAGCAGCAGCCCTTTTAGAAGGAGTAGAGAGAACAAAGCGATGCAACTCATCAGAGATGATGGTTGAAATGTCCATAGTACATTTTTGCATAATGCAATATATCAAGTAAGCCTTAAACATGGGTATATCCGAGGTGTGACTAGTGGGGATGATGTTGGACAGGATGAAGAGGGTCCAGATCTGCGTAATTGTTTTCATACTTGGCCTTAGGATCCTCATTGCCTTGCCTTGATGATTCGTTTGATATGTATGCCCGGGCAAGCAAAGGGTCTGAGCCACCTTGTTATCCCTGAAATCTCCTATTTTCTTCATCCGGTGGTAGGTGTCCAATACATCCTCAGCTAGTGTCAGTGGGTTCCCCAGAAATTCATTGATCGCATGTCTGTCATAGGGGACCCTGTGTCCCCGAACCCATGAAATTTTTGATGTGGACGCTTGTTGGATTGGCCAAGCGTTGGCATAGAATTCTGTAACAATCTCTTCATTGACCCTTTCCACGGGCTTGGCCAATTTCTCCCGTTTCCTTCTTCGAATTTCTCCTTGGAACTCTTCATACTCTCCCAACTCCAGCTCAACTTTTCTTTCGCACATTAAAGCACGAGTTTCTAGCTCTACAAAGCGTTGCTGCTTTGAGCGGGTTTGGAATCGTCTTCTATCCAGAGGTTCCGAAGGCGTCGGTGGAGTTTGATCTTCATGTTCCTCTTCCGGCTGCTCCATTTGTGGTTCTTGGGCTGCATGGTTAGAAGCTTGACCCTTGCGCTTTTTGTTTGCGGGTATGTTGTGGGTTCCTCTTTTTGGTGCCATCCTACAAAACAAAACATAAGGGACCAAGTGGAAGAATGTGAGCAACCATATACAAGGATGTAAGAAAGATTGATCATGGTTATTATAATTCACAAAAAAAATTAACCAAATGTGATCATATGAATTACAAAGCTACACATGAAGGATAAATAGAACATATAACATCGGGGTTCATGCAGCAATGTAGGGAAAACCAGAGTCAGGGGCAATGCAAACCAGAATAAAAAATCAAGAGGTGTTGCTGCCTCAAATTCGCGTAGCGAATTTAGGCGTTACAACACAGGGGTTCTTTCTGCCACAAATGCGCTTAGCGAAGAATTATTCGCTTAGCGAATTTGGGGGTTCATATTGCAATGCTTGTGGTTCAATTTCTTGCTCTGTTCTCCCCCCTTTCCAAATCAAAACAGCATAATGGTAATCAAGGTTCAATATTTACATAACTAAAAACCCCTTTTCACCAAAAGAACAGACAGAACTTTGGAAATCCTTTATTGCTAAGCCCTAATTTATACTACCTAATGCTATTCTCAAAACCCATTATCAATCATAGTGGAAAGCATAAAGTTAAACTCAGAACATTCAAAATAGTAAGAAATCCCTTTTAACCATTGCAGTAGAAATTAGGAAAACTTACTTGGCCAAGGAAGTGCACAAGTATACTTGAGTGGATGCTTGTGGGGGGAAAGTGAGAGTATGGGGAAAATTTAAACCTTAGGCACAATGAGGCAGGGATGTGGGGGGAAAGAGAATAGGAAATAGGGCAAAAACTGTAAGGGCACTTATGAGTTTTTAAAAGATAAGTGAACAGATAAGACTCCTAACTCGCGCACAATTCGCTTAGCTCAATAAAATTACCTTAGCGAATTTGTTCAGAGCTGCTGGGGAATGTTTTTGCTTATTTCGCTTAGCGTGAAACATTTAGCTAAGCGAAAAAGGCACAATGGTTGACCTTGCTTGCCTCTCAGATATGAGCTTAGCGAAACTTGTTGCGCTAAGCGAATTATGCAGAGAATCATTTTCCATTATTTCTGTCTGCATATTTAGCTAAGCCAATTATTTTAGGCTAAGCGAAATTGGTCCAGAATGGCTCAACAGAAATTGTCCATAATTCGCTTAGCGAAATAAATTACGCTAAGCGAATTTGGGTCAGTAGCTCCCCATTTCCAAGGTCTGCGCTAAGCTCAATTTCATGAGCTAAGCCCCATGTTAATATACCTACCTTCCAATTATTCATGAATAACATCATATTAATCCTGCACAACAACTTCGCTAGACTTATTATAAATCATAAAAACGCTACACTACACACAATAGAACTTAAATCAAAGTAAACAATAAAGCAAAAGGTAGAAAGCTGGGTTGCCTCCCAGTAAGCGCTTCTTTAATGTCACTAGCTTGACAGATGGCTTGACCTCAAGGGTCACTGAGATGGATCACTGTGGTTAGTCTTTCCACGTCACCACCCAAGTAAGTTTTCAATCTTTGACCATTCACGATCCAGGTCCTTTTTGAGGAAGGGTCCTCAATTTCAATTGCTCCATATGGTCTTACTTCCTTGATTGTGAAGGGACCAGACCACTTTGACTTCAATTTTCCAGGGAAAAGTCTCAACCTGGAATTAAACAGTAGAATGTGCTGTGCCGGCCTAAAATCCTTCTTAACCAGCTTCTTGTCATGATATCTTTTAACCTTTTCTTTATATAACTTTGAAGACTCATAGGCTTGACATCTAAGTTCTTCAAGTTCATGTACCTGCAACTTTCTTTTCTCACCTGCATTGATTAGATCAAAATTTAACAACTTTAAAGCCCAATATGCCTTATGTTCCAATTCCACCGGAAGGTGGCAAGATTTTCCATACACCAATTGGAATGGTGTAAGGCCTATTGGTGATTTAAAGGCTGTCCTATATGCCCACCATGCTTCATCCAATTTAACAGACCAATCTTTTCTAGAAGTTGACACAGTTTTCTCCAGAATCTTTTTGATTTTCCTTTATGTCCAAATTCTTCAAGCACAAATCAAAAGATGCTCCATATATAGAAAAGTCATCCATGAACACTTCAACGTACTCTTCTACCAGGTTTGAGAATATGGCCAACATACATCTCTGGAAGGTGGTCGGTGCATTACACAGTCCAAATGGCATCTTTCTGTATGCAAAGACAGCAAAAGGACATGTGAATGCAGTTTTCTCCTGGTCTTCAGGATTGACTGCAATTTGATTGTACCCGGAGTATCCATCTAGGAAACAGTAATAAGCCTGTCAAGATAATCTCTCCAGCATCTGATCCATGAAGGGCAATGGAAAATGGTCCTTTCTTGTTGCATTGTTCAGTTTTCTGTAATCTATACACCTTCTCCATCCAGTGACAGTGCATGTAGGAATTAACTCATTCTTCTCATTCTTAACAACTGTCATTCCTCCCTTCTTTGGAACTACCTGCACTGGACTAACCCAAGAACTATCAGAAATAGGATAAATCATACCTGCTTCAAGAAGCTTGACCACTTCTTTTCTGACAACTTCTTTCATTGTTGGATTCAATTGACGTTGTGGTTGTGTCACTAGAGCTGTCAATATGGGTTATAACCCGTGAGCCAACCCGGCTCAGCCTGGCTCACCGGTGGGATGGGTTGTAAAAAACATGCTCATTTTGACCCCGGGTTATTTTGACCCGGCTCACTTAACCCACGGGTTGAACCCGTGGTGAGCCGGGCTGGCTCCCGGGTTCTCTCTTTTTTTCCCCTTCGAGTCTTCGACCAAAAATAGGCCCAACACTTTTCTTTCCCCAACCTGTGCCACATGGCCCACACTGCCCCTTTACCTTCAGTCTTCAACCTATGCGACTACCCCATTTCCTCTTCACTCTGCAACACTCACCTCTTGACCTAATCACTGAGAAAGGAGGAACGCCGCCGCCTGCGAAGGAACGTTGTCGCATGATCAGAAGGTCCAGCCGTTCACGTTCAGCTCTGTTCTCCCTCGTCGTTCACGTAATCACGTTTGCGTTCTAGCCGTTCAGGTCCAGATCTGCTCCGCCGCTCGCCGTTCGCCTCCAAGTGGTCCGCCCTGCTCGTCGAAGGGTACCGTCCCTTCTCCTGGGATCGTCTCCCTCCTTCCATCCTTCTTTGCTCTTTCACACTTGCCGGCATCATTGCTCTTCTTGCTCCTCATCGTCTTTATTTTGTCACTCATCGTGGTGGAGCTTTGACGTTACTGGAAACGTGTATTTTGGGGTTGATCTCCGTTGCTAGAATTATCAAGAATTTTAAAACGAGGGGCAATCTTTTTCCATTTTGAATGTTACCTTCTGTATGTTTTTTATTCAACTTTTGCTAAATTTGTAATATCTGGAATGGAAGTTTCCCCATATGACCTGCCATTGTATCCTTTGCTAGTAAATGGTGACCTGCTTCCAGATCCAGTAGCATTTTTTATTTTGTGTTTTTAATTTTTTTTTTAATTTACGCGATTTTTTTTATTTTAGGTGAGCTAACCCGTTTAACCCACCAACCCGGGATGGTTCGAGCCGGGTTGGCTATTTCTTGGCTCACCAAAAAGTGAGCCGGGTTGGGTTGACCCATATTTTACTCAACCCGTGGTGGGCCAACCCGGCTCACCCGGGTTGACCCGTATTGACAGCTCTAGTCACTGGTTTGTAATCATCTTCCATCATGATCTTGTGCATAAAATAGGATGGACTGATGCCTTTCAAATCCGATAGCGTCCACCCTATAGAGTCTTGGTTTTCCTTCAGGACCTTTATCAACTGCTTATCTTCCTTCTTTGTCAATGAATTGCTAATGATAACTGGCTTTTTGTCACCATCCTCCAAAAACACATATTTTAAATGAGATGGCAACACTTTCAGCTCCAGCGTTTGCTCAACTGGTTTACTCTCCACCTGCAATTCTTCTGACTTTACTTTATTGGGAGAAATTTCCTTGTAGGTATCAAGATCCTTCAGGCATTGTTCTATTTCTTCCTCTTCTTCATTTAACTCATTGACAGCATTTATAAGTGCCTTCTCCAAAGGACTAGGAGAATGGATCTGCATCTTGGTTTCAACATAGAATTCATCAATCACATCCACTGTAAAGCAGCTTCCCTTGTCATTTGGATGGTGCATGGCTTCAAAAACATTAAAATCTACTTCTTCATCCTGCACTCTGACCTTCAACTTGCCATCATCAACATCAATGACCACTTTTGTTGTTTTCATGAATGGTCTCCCCAAAATCAAAAGTACTTCTACATCCTCTTCCATATCCATAACCACAAAATCCACTGGGAACATGAATTTATCTACTTTCACAAGCACATCTTCTACTACACCATGAGGGTACTTCACTGATCTGTCAGCTAGCTGCAACTGCATCCTGGTAGGCCTCACCTACAAGTCTCCAATTCTTTTCAGCATAGATAGAGGCATTAAATTAATGCTACCCCCTAAATCCATCAAGGCTTTACCTACTGATAAATTTCCAATTGTGACTGGCAAAGTAAAACTTCCTGGATCCTTGGACTTCAGAGGTAATGACTTTTGAATAATAGCACTACAAACTGCCTCCAACTCAATGGTTTCTTCTTCAATAAATCTCCTCTTTTCGGTGAGCAGTTCCTTCATGAATTTTGCATAGGTTGGCATCTGCTCTAAGGCTTCAGCAAATGGAATGTTAATCTATAGTCTTTTAAAAATCTCCATAAACCTTGCAAACTGCCTTTCCTTGTCTTTCTTTGTAGGGCCATGTGGATAAGGTAAATTTTTCACCGGTGGGCTCTTTACTCCACTGGTCTCACCTTCTACTTCTTTCATTTTTTTCTTTCCTTCTTTCTTTTCTTTTTCTTTTTCTTCTTTTTCTTTTTCTTTTTCTTTTTCTCTCTCTTTTTCAACTGAATCTTCTTCTTTATTCTTTCTATTTACACTCTCTTTATTTTCTACCTCAACTTCCTCTTTTTCTTTTTCTTCTTCCTCTTCTTCCAACACACTTTCCTCCACAGCCAAATTATCTCCAATACCCTTCCCAATGGTTATGCCACTTCTGGTAGTGATTGATTTGCAATGCTCCTTTGGATTAGGCTTAGTGTTTGCTGAGAAAGTACCTCCCTGCTGTTCTGATAGCTGCTTGGCCAACTGTCCCACTTGCATCTCCAAATTCTTGATTGAAGCATCGGTATTCTTCTGGTTGGAGATAGATATCTGCATAAACTGATTTAAAGTGTCTTCCAAGTTTGAAGTTCTCAGAAATTGGTGGTTGTTGGCTATACTGCTGGTAAGGAGGTCTGGAGGGTCCTGAATCCTGTCTCCACCCTTGATTATTCTGGTTGTTGCCTCTGTTATAGCTATGATTCTGATATTGGCCCTGTATGTTTTGATTACCAACATAGTTTGCTTTTTCTTCTTCTTGGCAAAAACCCATAGGATGGTCAATTTCACATAAATCACATCTCATGGCTTTCTGCTTTGAGTATGAGGATTCCTGCATATTCTTTAACTGCTTTGGTAACTCAGCCATATGCTTTGTCAACTCCTCCAACTGCTGTGTCAGTACTTTATTCTGAGCCAGAATTGCATCATTTGTACCTAGCTCAATCACTCCTCTTCTTGGTGGAGGACCTCTGTTATGCTGACTCTGGTGATCATTGGTGGCCATTGCTTCTATGATTGCAATTGCTTCTTGCAGAGTTTTTGACATCAAAGAGCCTCCAGCAGTTGCATCTAGCAGTAACTTAGGTTGTTGCTGAAGTCCATTGCGGAAGATATGTATCTGTGTCAGCTCATCAAATCCATGATTAGGGCATTTCCTCAATAAAGACTTATATCTCTCCCATGCTTCACATAGAGTTTCATTGGCTGCTTGTGAGAAAACTGAGATAGCTGTCTTGGCCTCCATGTACTTGGAATGTGGAAAGTATCGGTTCAGAAACTTCTCCATTTGATTCCAACTAGTCATTGTTTGTTGGGGTTGGTCTAAGAGCCATTCCTTGGCTTTCCCTATTAATGAAAAAGGGGAATAACCTCAGAAATATATCTTCTTCCTCTTCTTCTATAGATCCAACTATTCCACATAGCTCATAGAATTTAATTAGATGAGCATATGGATCTTCATGGTCAAGCCCTGCAAAAGGAATGGCATGCAGAAGTTGAAGAAGTCCTATCTTCATTTCAGCTATCCTTGCATTTCCTGCAGGTCTAACCACACTTGTGAGATGCCTTGGACTGTTATGTCCAAAAACTCCTCGGGGTCTCCTGTTGTTGTTGTTGTTGTTGTTGTTGTTGTTGTTTTCAGTCATGATTTCTTCTGGTATTGGAGACGAAGAAGAAATAGAACTAGAGGTCTCCTCTTGTTGCTTCTTTTGCTTAGCTAGCTGCTTTTTCTTCCTTACTTTGCTGTTGTTCTTGCTAGCTGTTCTTTCAATCTCCGGGTCAAACTTTAATTGATCAGCTGGAATCTGTCTTCGCATAAACACAAAAATAGCAACTAAACAAACGGATTAGCAACACAAGGATAAATAAAATAAGGAAGTTCAAACACAAAAGTATATATATACAATTCCACTAAGAGCATAAGATATGTCGTGATGTTCTTAATATTCACTCAAATCCCCCGGCAACGGCGCCAAATTTTGATAAGACTTTTCAGTGAATAATCCTTATAGTAGTCCTAATACAGTGTATCAGGGTCGTATCCACAGGGATTTGATAATATTAACAAGCCATTCAACTATTCTTATACTAAGGTGAAGTGTAAAGAGAATTTTGATGTGGTTTTAAACTTGTAACATGAACAAAGATTAAAGGTTGTGATTCAAATTCTTAAAGGCATTGGGACTGAATTTCATCAACTCCGTTTAGCGGTATCTAGTTGATTCATCGCATTTCCATATCAAATCTAGTATTGATTTATCTTACCAAATCCTTCAACTATACTAATTCCTTAGTTAAAGTTGAATTGATCATTTGAATTAAATACATGATGATTCCTCAATCAAGTGATTTAATCAAAAGCATTAAGTTCAGGTAAACAAGATTGTAACATTAATCCTATTCCTAGTGACTTAATATTACAGTTGATTTTAACAAGTTCAGATGTAAAACCAGTTTTCCAACCTAGTCAAACATTCAAGATCATGAAATGGTTGATCAAGCCAAACCAAGCATTAAACACATATTAGAAGCAATAAACCAATACAGAGATTAATATGAAAACACTAGAATCTCTTATAGATACATAAATAAGAGTTGATTACATTCAATCCCAATAAGAGAAGAGTTAGCAGTCCATTTCCATGGAAGCTTTTAACAAAAAGGTGAAAGAATGAATCTCCTTAATGGTTGAACAGGTGAAACAGCTTCTGTCTTCCTTCCTTAATCAGAGAGAAGAGAGTGTAGAGTGTTGAGAGAGAGCCCCTTTCTTTTTTTTTTATATCACCCAGAATCCAGAACATGGCAACCATTAAATGATTAATTCGCTTAGCCCATACAAATTCGTTGAGCGAATGAAGAATTCTTCAAGTGGAAGAAAGGTATTCGCTTAGCGCAGATGATCGCTAAGCGAATTTGATTTTCCAAACTTCCTTGTTGCTGTGATAAATTCGCTTAGCGAATTCAGTTTCGCTTAAGCGAATCTTCAAAACCCGTCTGTGGGATCACCCGTCTGTGATCATCAGTCTGCTCACCTGGGACAAATTCGCTTAGCGAATTTTGGTTTCGCTAAGCGAATCTTTAACCCGTCTGTCTGATCACCCGTCTATGATCATCTGTCTGATCACCTGGGACATGTTCGCTTAGCGAAAGAAATTCCGCTAAGCGAAATTTCTCCAGCTTGGGCTCTATAAGGCTTTTCAAAATCTTCTACTCTCTCATTTCTTCACCTGTATACACAAAACAGGGATTTAAGATATAAACTTCTAAATAACTTCACAATATGTTTTCTATTGATCAAACTATTTACACATTAATCTTTTGGGGGTCAAGTGACTAAATTTTACCCATTTACGTTCGATAAGTACCTTAAATTTCTAAAGTTATTAGCTAAATGTGGAACTTATCACTCTGCTATCTGTGACTGGCAGATAATCGATCGAGAGATTTGTCGCTGTGTTTGAAACTCCGAGAAGTAAGGGGACAAACGTGAGGAATTCAAAATTCCGACAGCTATTTGATATGCTTGTGTGCTTGGATTGAGAATTTTTGTCTATGTCTGGTTAGTCTTGAATTGATTTCAATTATCTGTTGATAGTTGCTATCTATATGTTAAATTTCCTGTTTATGTCTGATTTGATTGCCTGGCATTGAAATATAATGTGTGAATGCATTGTATGGCTATGTGATATTATTGCATTAAAGGACCTGACATCGGTTAGGATCCAAAATTGTTCAATGTAAAAGCTTTAAAAAGTCTGAGATGTTGAACAAGAAAAAGAAACAATTTGGTTTTGGTGTATAAAGAGAAAAAGAGAAAAAAAAAATACCCTAATTGAGAAAAAATGTGTTTTAGAGGCTTTGATAGTTGTAAAATGTTTTGAGAAACGTGGTTTCACAGTTTTTGGTTTTCACCCAAGAGAAAGGGTTTTGTCTTATGAACGGTATTTCAAGGTTTAAGTTTTACGAAAAATCTACGAAAGAGAAATGGGTGGTCTTTAGACCAAGTTTTTTTTTGTGGAAAAACCGATCCCGAAGGTTTTGTGTATGTTTCTTTGGGTTTTGAATTTTGGAGTTTTAAAGAGAAATGTGGTTTTTGGTTTGGAATCTAAAAACAGAGACGTCGGGGTTCTAGGGTTCTGTAAAACACGAGGATCAAGAATCCGTGTTAGTGTGTTGATCCTGTAAGCTGGTGGACATTCTTTGTGGTCTTGTGGGCTTGTGGACGTTTTTATGCTTTTGAATCCAAAATCCGAGACTGGTGCATCGGTTAGGAATTTTTGGGTTTGAGCTGTATGGATTGCGTGTGCTTTTTGAGTTTTGGACTGAGTGTCCAGTTTTTGAGAAAGATGTTGTTAAGGCTTAAAGAGTCAAAGACATTGTGGTGGTTGATAGCGTTGATGCTTCAACAAGGAAATATTGATACGATAAAGATAAACTGACGAAAACAAATGGTTTTCTCATGGATTTGATGTTTTGGCAGACATGCCGTGTTTTGAGGGGACCTTGATGGCAAGGAAACCTGGGGATGACTTGTGTCATCATGTAACATTGTGACTTGATGGACAATGATGTCATACGTGCTGTGTGTTCGTATTATGCCCTAAGTGGACAATATAGTATGACTGTTTACATCGTAAGTACCATTGACATGCACTCCCATATGCTATTTCTTGGGAGTCAAGTGCTTATGTTTTTGCCCAGTTGGGGTGTTAGTCATTGTTGCCTGCGGGTCAATGATTGTGGAGCCTGATCAGCTCGTTTTGAATGGTGATGGGATTTCCGGAAATTAAGAACCGAACGTTACTAAACATATGTGGAAGTGCTCATGCATACGCTTTGAAAATGACGTTGACTGTTGGGCACGTAGCCTTTGTGTTTACTATTAGTACTTTGATATATTGTACTATATTATGCATGATGACATTTTGTGAGATATGCTTATATGAATCTGCTGTTTGTGTTTGGGTATGTAGTTGTCGTTTTTGGATTCATATATTGGTTTCTCACCCTTGCTATTTTCTCTGTACTTTTCTATTTCCTGTTGGATATGAATATGCATATTATGTACAGATGAACCTGGGGAGCAAAGGTCTGACTCACTTGGGAGTTTGCTCGCTGACCTTTGAGAACCGAGAGGACCCGGAAGCATGGGATATATACCCAGGAGCTACTAGTGCAACTTTTATAGGACCAGTTTGCACTCTTCGCGGGAATACTGAGGTGGGACCTCAGGAGAGGGTCCATACTATAGAGACTGTCCAGGTCCCTTTACCACCGATCTGGATGATCTTACAGCATCTGGTGGACCAGGGAGAGCTACAACACGATATTCCACCAGCTCAGCCCTTACATCAGCAGCCACCTCACACTCTACCCCCTCTGTTCGTTTTGGTGCCGATTGGGCCGGAGGAAGACGAGGAGGATCCTGAGGAGGAGGAGCTCATAGCGACACCCGAGTATCATCCTCTTGAGAATGGGGATGCTCCAGCCGGAGGAGACGGGGATACAGGGATGATTTATGGGGATGTAGTTTCCCCGGATCACTCTTCTGATGGGACCATTGAGCCCTCTTTTGGAGGACTGTCCAATGGGTTCCACTAGTCTGACCAGCGTAGGGTGTAGACTTTTCTTTTGAGGTAGCGATTTTTTGGTTGTCTGTTAGCGGCTACTGATGGCCATGAGTTTCAGTGATATGGTTCCGGTCTATCGCTATCTAGTTTTTAGAGTTGCAGTTTTTACTTCTTCTAGTTTTCTTTTGAAGGGACATGTTGTCCGCTGTTCTTTTGTATATGACCAGATATTGATGCATTTATGTATATATACGAGTCTTCTTTTATTACTCTGAGTTGGTGTTATTTATAGTTATTAAATAAGAAATATTTTATCACGATTTTCAGGACTTAATAAGATATGTTAGTTAAATTGTTTTTCCGAAAGTAAAACCAACAAGTTTTATTTAGCGTTTTAATTGGTGTTTTGGGTTACAAATGTGAGGTCGGTTTGTAGGTGTCACACAGACGCTCTGACATCCTACACTAGCCAACAACAGACTACACAGGCAGACATCCTTTGGATCAACCACTGGATCCTTCCTCCGACTCCTCCCTTACGAAGAGACAAGCGAGAGGGAACAGAAGACATGGATAGATCACTTCCCTCCGTATCTTCTCACTTAACACCTTCCAACCATGACCATCAAACGAGGCCTAACAGGAATCCTAGCAGGGACTACTGCTAGCATTACTATGGAAGACATCACAGAAGTTGACTCAGAAGCAACTTTGCTAACAAGTGGCCTATCCCTAATAAAGGGGGAAAGCACTAAACACAACGGTGAAAAGCCAACCTAGCATTCCACTAATGACCACAGCCTTGACGTCAAACGACGTGAAGACAAGCGGTAAAGCGGTTAAGAACCCTTCCTCTGCGACCTTTGCAGATGGTGAGTGCGGTGCTTCACATGTACGTTGCTAGAAGCCCATCATGACTAGATGTCCAAACGTCGTAACCATTGGGAAACTTAGAAGAGAGATGCATTTGAAGCGCCGGATGAAGTCTCGATATCACGACCTTCTAGGGAAACCACCAGAAAAGCATACAACTATGTAATACAAAGTAATGAGGTGACATTCCCATTCATCAACACAACTCATGGCAGAATTAAAAAAGGTAGGACACATATATACAACATATATCACATCAATAGTCATACCGTTAGAAATCACCATGTAAATAATATTACATTTAACCAAGATAACGATATCACAAATTCAAGTCATTTAATATGATGAACATGATGCATTCAATATGCAGATGGGTATGACTCAAACCCCAACTCCATGGAGCTAATATGATCGTCAAATAGAGTGATTGGGAGTATGTGTTCTGCGTACGCTAGCCATGGGCTAGTGCTACAACATTCCTAACGCGAGTGTATCTGGCTTTTACAGAAAACACTCTACACCAATCGTGAAAAGTATGGCATCTAGTCAAAGATGTCACAACAGTGCACGAAATACCACGACACAGAAGAATCACTAATTGGTCACTTACGGAATCT
The DNA here is from genome assembly GCA_039655645.1 of Ammopiptanthus mongolicus. NCBI lineage: Eukaryota > Viridiplantae > Streptophyta > Magnoliopsida > Fabales > Fabaceae > Ammopiptanthus > Ammopiptanthus mongolicus. The sequence continues at coordinate 16,530,952 of CM077351.1, read as the reverse complement.
CCAACCTCGACATCCTCGAGACCAAGACTAACTGTCACTATAAGATTCATACCCGCATCAAGGTGTAAGCTCAACTTCTAGGCTCAAGACCTTAGTGACTCATGCATAACAATGACAATGCTTACACAAAAACAGATGCGATAAAATGTCTATCCATCGGATAAACCTCTTGATTCCACAAGAATCTTGTCGTTATAAGGCTTACACAGATATCATGTGTTAATATTTATTCACAGAATAAAACTCATAATTCCATAGGAATCTTCTCATATAGATCTTTCACTATTAAAGTATTTTAAACTTTTTTCCACTGGATAATCTTGTGATCCCCCAGGGATCGAGTCATCACAAGAGTATAAAGGTAGACGATGTTCTTGGGTCTAACTCACCGTCCCGTCATCGAATTACTGTTCCAAACCAAAACATTTCATGTTGTTGTTTGCATCTTATGATATATTCCTCAAGCCCTACATGTCTTATGAAGAAGGATTGAGAATCCTCTAGTTAAGTCTTAGATCCTTTCTAAGTTAGAAGGTACTTGTTTTTCAAGTAATGAAATACATCTTGATTCACTTAAGTCTTATGAATCGATTGAGGAATGAATCATCAATGGTATAACATATGGTATTGTTTTACCGTGTCCTATACTTCCTTATCTCTTTCTTTCACTCTAAGTTAATTACTCAACTTAGGGTTTTATACTTAGGAAAATCCTTAGCTTTGAGTTCAAAACTCTTTTGTAAAAAGGTGAGTACATAACACTTATTTGTTTTATACCTTGGCAAAGTGCCTTAGCACCTTTGATTCAAGATTTATACATTGAAAACATTTTCAAAAAGCTTTGTAGTTTCAATTAAACTTAAAATTGGAAGTTGAAGTTTAAAACTCTTCTATATTAACTAAAGAAGGGGAATTTTCTTAAGTCTAAACCTTTTTTAACTTGAAATTTATACGTTAGATTGAAAATAAGTATTGTATTAAAATCAAAGATTGGTTTTACGTTAAAAACCTACATAGTAATCGAATGTTACATAAGATTTCCCAAGTTGTTTGTTATTGAGAATACTTGATTCATTAATTTTCGAAACGTCATTTTGATTTATTTAAGCTATAACTTAAGATCGAAATACTTTTCCATCGTTTTAAGTATCCCTTGGCCTAATCCAAAGTTGTATTTCATTCAAATATTGTATCTTTGTTTTGCTTTGAATCATCGTTCATTAAACCAATTTAGAGTTGTAAAATCATTTAAGTTTCAAAGGTTGAAGTAGAAAATGTTTTTTGTTTATGCTTTGGCCGAATCTTATACTAGGTTAAATGTGAAAATTTTGCTTCACCAACATCCATCGTAAGCAAATATAATCATCAATGCATCAAAATGAATAACTACATAACATCCAATTCCAAGAATCAACACAAAACTCGTATACAAAAATTTTAGCATTTTAAGCATCAACTTGTGACAAACATTTGATTGACCAAACGACTTCGGATTTGAGCAAATGAGGACTAATATGAAATCGTAGGATGTATTATTTTTGGCTATAAAATTTATTTTCACAAACATTAACCGAGTTAATATAGTTTCATGAAATAGGCCACTGTAGTCAGAATCCAAGACAGAAATTTATGCTTAAATTGAAACAGATTTTTCAAGGGTCAAATCTCCATGAAACTAAACAAACTTTGTCATCAAAATGAAGGCCACGATGTATAGTTTTAGGGTCAAAAACAAGTTTTGAAATTTGAGGTCTAGGTTGAGAGAAAACAGAAATGACTCACACAAGGTCAGATCCGAAAATCACATTTTCATAAACTCTTTTTCAACAAAAAGATGGAGGAACCCTAGGTTAGGGTTTTCCCACAAATTAAAGTTATTTTCAACCATTCAAACATATCAATGAACACAAATCAAACCACAAATAAATATTACAACATTGTTCTCATAGAGAACCAAATAGACAAAGTAGCAAAACCTTTGGTTTAGGGTTTTCCGAAAACCAAACCCATAAACCATTTTCACACCCACCAATGTTGTGTGATGTGGTTCACTCCCCAATTACCTTAATGAAGGTCCTTTGGATGAGCAAAACTCCAAGCACCAAGAGAGAAGGATGAGGCCGAACCTACATAGAGAAAAACAATAAGGTTTTGAAACTTGTTTTGCAAAGGCCATGAACTAGAAGAAGTTGTTTCATGACTCTAAGAAAATATATGAGGAGAAAACTAAGATTAGAGACTTACTTAGTGGGGAACACATGATGAACAAGGTTGGTATTCTTAAGGTTCAAGAACAAAGTTCCTCAAATCAAGAAACTTCCTTGATGAAAGTTATGGAGGAGGTCAAGACTAACAAGGTTATGATTTTAGATTTTAGAAACAAGTTTTGGCTCATAAACTATGAAGCCAAAACCGAGCCAAAACCGTGAGGGATATGAAGAGAGAAGAGAGATAAATGAAGAGTTCTTGAGCAAAGAGTGCTTTGATCTTAGAAATGAAAAAGATGAAAGTGTTTGGAGTGTTTTACCAACACTTGGTTGTATGGCCTATCAACTTTGGTCACCAAAATTACTTAAACTTTATGACATGGTGATGGGAATTTGTGTAAGGAATTGAATGGCCAAGATTCAATCAAGTACATAGGTGTTGAGTTATCATGCAAAGTAGAAGAGATTAAGCAAAGTAGGTTAATTAGCTTCCTCCATAAAAGTTAAGGTTGATAGGTTATTAAACAAGGGTCATAAGAATTTAATCCATCAGTTAAAAGGAATGAAAATGTGATGAATGGTTGACATAATGGTGACATATCGTGAAGTGTGAAAAGCAATCATGAACTACTCTCGGCTCTTGGCCATAAAAACTTCCCCGGCCTTGGAACGCATCCCAAGGTAAAGCGATCCGATTAAAATAATAATATTTTTATCGATTCCGACTCAAAACAGAACACCGGGTTCAAAACAACGTTTTATGATTATTAGCTCATAATTGAAATTCAAAAGTGAATTTCCAATTATTAACTATCATTATGATTATGATTAATCAAATTATATTCTCACAGTTAAAAGACAAACATATGATTTTTGGGATGTTACACTAGACACTTGAAGCGTAAACTGGAATGGAAAGGTGGTGTGAGCTAGTGCGACAGTCGCAACGATCCCGGTTCGCAGATTTGCAGCAATCAGCACAAAATAAGGATGGATGGTACGACTGCAAGCTAGTATTGTGATGACTCTGCCTTTTGTTAAATGAATAGAGTGTTTCTGATGTTTGTTTGTTGGCTTCAGGAAGGGAAGTGGTTTAATATTGACTGTCAATGGGTATTGTTGTGTCTAATGGTGGGATGAGGTGCATAGGATGGTATAGAATCAGTTTAGAGGATTGGGTGAAAAGCTAATGGAGGCTAGAATTTTTGGATAATGGAGGCTAAGATAAAAAAAACTAAAGCAGGGCTCATGGTCAAAGACACCTCAACAACTAACTACAGGAAAAATAGGTGAATAGGAATTTTCCAGTCACTTTTCAATGTAAAGATTCAGTTTATTGAGAATATGAGTAACCTAATTCCAATCTCATATCCTATCACAACAAAGATTTATCGGAAGTTCAAGAAGGATAATTTTTAAAAAATAATTTATAAGACCACGTATCGCACATGAATCACAAGAATATTGTGTTCACCTCTTGAAGCGTAGCTTTACCACGAACATTGTGAGCACGTCAGCAACACGGGTAAATCACGAACATTGCTACGGTGTGAATGACAAATTGATCTACACAGCTACAGAGCAGAAGATCCTGAGGAACACTGCTGCTATCACCACAAAGGGAGAGGTTCTTCTCTATCACCAGTATTGCAAAGTAGCAACACCTATACTCAGTCCACGTGAGCAAACCAACAGGCCCATTACCTATCTCTGAACATTTGCTCTATGCGTGTGCCCTATTGGTTCTCAATTAATTGACAATAATATTAATTATTATTAATCATATTAATAATCAATTAATATTATAAACAATGAGCAGCATCTAGCAATACATCATTGCTACCCAATTAATTAGAATATTAGTGATATAATTAAAACCTTATTATAACCATATATAATGTGAAGTAAATGTCCTTTCCTCTCAATGTCTTAATTGAACACAAGACATAAATGTTTCATCCTTGTTAAGTTCAATTATTTATTTCTTGATCTAGTAATTGACGTACGATCATGGGCCCAATATCTCATATTCTCCACCTTAGCATAGTCATGCATTTCTACGTTACATACCATCAAGAAGCCTATAGACATTACCCCTGTTATGTAGGAGGGACGAATCCTATCTACATCACTCACATTCCTCAACATGTTTCATTGCGGGCCCAATAACTATCTTTATAGTTGTCCTGTTAAAGACAACGTTTAATAGTATTAAAGCCTATAACTACATAAATTAGAAATCGTAGTCGCTTCAAGTCGAATGACTACTTCACTATGGTCACCATGAGAATCGCTTATGACACTTACATAACTATTATGCAGCGTTCTCATAGCGGGTCAATCCAGTATAAATATTCCACTAATATTTATACCTATGTGAAGACTTGATATCTTATATCTATAACCCATGAAATGTGATCATTAGTACACTCACATAATAGTCCCAATGTATTATTATTGTCCTTATTAATAATAATATTTGACTATGGATATTTAAGAATAGTGTTCTATAATTTAATGATATCTCATAGTCAAGTCATACTTGACGTTCCATTAAATGAACTACCTATTCTAAGGACTTTATTATGTTATAAATATGATCATCAAATATAACATAATAAATAAATGCCTTATACATATATCAAATATATGATCAAAGTCATGATACAAATGATTATCTATTCAAAATAGATTGGCCACTAGGGCTTACCCCAATAATCTCCCACTAGCACTAAAGCCAATCGGGCATCAAAATAACACCTATCGGTCTAGTGTGAGTGTCGTGCTACCACTGGGCAAAAGACTTCAATAGTGGATTGTTTAGAGTTGTCATTCTGCACATCTTCACACCTCCTCTATCGATCCTCTATCGAATGAGATGGAAACACTTAAGTATATGTTCGGATCACTGGTGAGATCAAGTTTTCTTAGCTTACGCGATTACTCCATCATCATCACAACGAAATCAATGGAGTTCGCAAAGTCAGGAACTTCGATTAGTTCATAAATGAACTTCCTGATCCAAACGACCTTTAAATCTGTATTTAAGGCAACTACATCGGTAGCTTTCTGCACATCTTCACATCTCCTTTATCAATCATCCATTGAATGAGATGGAAGCACGTAAGTATATGTTCGGATCACTGGTGAGATCAAGTTTCCTTAGCTTAGGCGATTACTCTATCATCATCGCAACGAGATCAATGGAGTTCGCAAAGTTAGGAACTTCGATTAGTTCATAAATGAACTTTCTGATCCAAACGGCCTCTAAATCCATATTTAAGACAACTATATACTCGGCCGCTGTTATAAAATCAGCAGCTGTCTCAAGCTTGAAACCTTTTCAAGCTCAAGGTGCCACCATTAAGGTAAAACACAAAACCAGACTGCAATCTAAAGTTATCCTTATCGATTTGGAAGCTATCATCAATGTAACCCATTACAATGTGCTCTTCCTCACCATTTCAGATCAAGAATGAATCCTTAGTTCTTCTCAAGTACTTAAGGATATTCTTGACTTCTGTCCATATCATGGCATACATAACAGATTCAATTACTAAAGCATATAGAATCTTATTCATGTGTTCCCTCTACATCTAATATAACATAGACTGTCCCTTGAACTGGTATATGCCACGTGACATAGGCAAGATACTCTTTTGGAATCATGCATTTTTAAAGTGCCCAAGCATTTTTGTCAATTTATGTACCTTTGACTAAGGCCTAACAATTTCAGCGATCTATCTCCATAGATCCTGATTGCTAATATATAGGACGTTTCGCCTAAGTCTTTCATTGAAAAGTAATTTCTTAACCATGTTTTCACATTTTGTGGTGCAGGAATATTGTTTCCATAAGTAGCATGTCATACGCATACAATACGAGAAAAAATAATTATGCTCCCACTAACCTTCTTGTACAAACAAGGTCCATCCTCATTCTTTAATGGATCCAAACTGTCTTACAGTTTACATCAAAACGAAGATTCCAACTTCTAGAAGTTTGCTTTAATCCATAAATAGATGTTTGCAACTTGCAAAACCTTTCCAGCATTCTATGAATAGATAAAAACTCTCAGGTTGTGTCATGTACACATCCTCGAGAAGATTCCTGTCAAGGAATGCTGTTTTGACATTCATTTGCCAGATCTCATAGTCATACTAGGAAGCAATAGGAAGTGGGATCTAAATCAATGCAACTGAACAGAAGGTCGCATCATAGTCATACTATGAATTTGCTTGAAACCTTTCGCAATCAGTCTCTTCTTAAAGTTATTCACCTTCCCATCCATGTTAGTCTTCTTGTTGAAGACCCACTTGCATCATATGGGTTTTACCCCATTTCAGGTGACTCAACCAAGGACCATACCCGGTTGGTGTACATGGACTCTACTCCAAATCCCATGGCTCCTAGCCACTTCTCATAATCTAGGTTAATGACGGCCTCCTCTTAATTCATAGGCTCATCATGATCCACGAGCGGTTCATCACCTTCTTGAGTTAGGAGTATTCCATATCTCTCAGGATGATGACATGTCCTGTTTGACTTACGCGAGTCATGTTTTATTTGAACTTGTGGAATCAGTTCTTGTTCCATTGCAGGCGGGTCAGTACTTAGTGGTGCTTGGATTTATCACAGTTCTACATTCCTCTGACTGTCTCTCTTGGAGATGCGTTCCTTCTCAAGGAACATTCCTGGCGACAAACATTTTGTCCTCAGAGGTGTTGTAGAAATAGCATCTGTTTGTTTCCTTAGGACACCCTACAAAGATACAATTGTCAGACTTGGGTCAAATTTTATCTGAGACTAAACGCTTTAATAAACTTGTCACCTTAAATCTTAATGAAAGACATACTTGGTCGTATACCAGTCCATATCTCATATGGTGTCTTTCAGCTATCTTAGATGGAACATGGTTAGGTGTAAAAGCTGTTGTATGTAAAACATATCTTCTGAAAGAGTCAGAGAAGTCTGATTGACTCAACATAGATCGTACCATATCCAACAAGGTGCGATTTCTCCTCTCGAACACACCATTCCATTATGGTGTTCCAGGAGAAGTGAGTTGAGATATAATCTCACACTCCTTCAGATAGTCATCAAACAATTGGCTTTAGTACTTACCACCACGATATGATCGCATGATCTTAATACTTTTCCAGACTTAGTTCTCCACTTCATTCTTGAATTCTTAGAACATTTCAAAGATTTCTGACTTGTGTCATACACAAATCCATCTTGACTGAAGCTATCAATAAATGAGACGAAGTATAGAAACTTGTCTTCTAGCAAACTTGTTTAGAGGCCCTCATACATCACAATATATCATGCCAAAAGATTACCAGCCCTTCCACCTTACTATCGAATGGAGCTTAGTCATCTTTCCATACAAGTAAGACTAGCTGACCTCAAACAATTCATAATTGAATGAGTCCAAGAGTCCATATTATTGGAGTTTGGAAATGTGTTTCTTACTTATCCGATCTAAAGATATTGCTAAAGATATAGAGGTTTGACCCTATTCGCATTTATGTTATAGGTAGGCATATCGAGATCAATGACAAATAATCCATATCTCATATGAATACAAGTATAGAAGACATCAGTTGAATAAATGGAACAACAGTTGTCCATTTATTGCAACTTAAAATTCTTTCTTGTCTATAGAAGATATAGAAATTATGATTCTATTATCAACTGGAATAAAATAACAGTTATTTACTTCCATTAATGCCTATAAGGCAAATTCAAACTCTTATAATTAATGTAGCAACTTTTGCTTCATCTCCACTCATAGGGTAGACCTTTATCTAATGTTAAATTCAAACTGCTATAGTCAATGTAGCAACTTTTGCTTCATTTTCACTCATAAGGTAGACCTTTACCTTTTAGTCAATGTCCTACTCTCTTTTATCCTTAACATTAATGTGAGATCCATATACGGTATACAATACCCATAATGTTGGAGTAGATATGTTCACCTTTATAACAAATATGCCTGAATAGGAAGTCATAATTCTTTTCTTGTCTGTTTACTCTTCCGGGTACCTCTTATGCCGTGCTAGCTCTTGTTAGAGTATCATGAGGTGCAAGATCATATCATATGCCTCTATGATTGCAAGCATGAGATATCGTACACCAAAGGCATCGACTTGATACTTCTTTTAGGCATCCCTTTCGATCCTTATGACATTAGCAACAACTTGCTTGGGAATTAGTTGCTCGAGAACATGCAGTTCTTTTCTCATATTTGAGGACAATCCTCAAAATTTGTACCAATCCAAAAAATTAATTCTAGATAACTCATCCTTCTTAAGGATGTATCACAACTATAAAATACTAGTTGTGTTTGTAGCCAGGATTATTTACAACAGAAACATATAGAATATAAGTATCATGATTAAAACATATTTAATAGGTCTTTTATTAAACACGCCCCCATTATTTTACTCAAATCATTGACCCTCATCATAGACTCGGAAAATCCTGTTGAAAGATTTTCTAGTAAGACCAAGATCCATATTTCACCTCGTTCTGAGTCAGTTGTGGCTGATCGCCCAGAACTCAGCTATTTAGGTAGGAAACTCCTTTCCAATTACATCCAATGTAATTCTTGGACCAGTTGGGTGAATAACTCCTTATTCTAATCCATCATATGGATCAATGCCCAACCCCATGCCTCTAAGCCATTTCAATCGTATTAAATACACTTAGTTAAGTTCAACCTAATGGTTAGCACTAGGTTGTTTCACCTTTCGTGTCTCACCGGATTATGTTAAGGTGCTCAGTTGTAGCATGACCCACCCTTAAGTGATTCTGGCCTTGACGAAAGTCACGCATCAGAAGGCACTTAATAACTTAATTTATTGAGGGAATTTAATAATTAAGTGATCTCACCGGCTTGTTTATCATATAAATGTCTCTCATAGCATACATGATATACCAGCTTGCATACATTCAAAACATATTAAGCATACAATGACATACATGCTATCATACAATTTAAATTCCAAATTTAAATAATATATCTCATACATTTCATGCATCACATATATAAACATACAAGACATACAAAAGGTATTATGATTATAGTCTCCTAATGTGCAATAATTAAAACTAATTATTATAATCTTTGACCTTCGAGCAAACTTTCAAAATTCCTCACACTGGCGTCATTATCTGGTGTTGCCTCCATGTCAATCCGAACAATTTACAAAATTTAAAATAAAATAAATAAAGTAAATGTCAAGACACGCAGGCCGTATTTATAAATAAATACAATAAATCACGACACGCAGGCCATATTTATCAAATAAACTTAAATACCAAAACTAGAGCCATAACCATATACCGCACATTTAATAAACAATTTATAAATATGCAAAAAGGGACAAAAATCACATTCTGTCCATCAGCACGGCCGTGCCACGGTGGACGACCATGCTAAAAACTCACTGACGCTGTTCAAAAGTAGAACGGTCGTACCAAACGGCGCATGGCCGTGCTATGCGTTCAGTAACGCTAACTCAAACATGCATGGCCGTTCTATAGGGAGCACGGTCGTGCCAAACGGCGCAGCCGGATTCCAGAAGCGAATCCTTGTTCATGTTAGGAGCACAACCAAGCACACAAAACATGTTCAAAGAGATTTATATCACAGACAAATTATACAAATATGCTTTTAAACATACAAATCATATTTAAAAGAAATAAACATGTTATCATACAATGGCAAACAATCCTAGGATACATGACAAACTACGACCAGACGCTCTAATACCACTATTGGGGTTTCAATATGGATAATTTTTAAAAAAATATTTATAAAAACATCTTGAGCTGAAAAACCCATTTATCAAAGGACTACGTATCGCACATGAATCACAAGAATATTGTGTTTACCTCTTGAAGCGTAGCTTTACCACGAATACTGTGAGAACGTTAGCAGCACTGGTAAATCATGAACACAGTTACGGTGTGAATGGCAACTTGATCTACATAGCTACAGAGCAGCAGATCCTGAGGAACACTGCTGCTGTCACCACAAAGGGAGAGGTTCTTTTGTATCACCAGTATTGCAAAGTAGCAATACCTCTACTCAGTCCACGCGAGCAAGTCAACGTCAGAGATAGCGTAGTGCTAGCTATTAGGATTGAGAGAGGCACGACATTCAAAGACAGAAAAGAGGCCGCGTATGTCAAGGGTGTACAACGACCGTTATGAGTGCTCTGTGTTGTATGTACCTTATGTAATGTGCACGACTTACTAATAGTTGTCACTCACTTAACCTAACTCAGTTAGACTACTCTACGTTACAGGCCCTATGTTTAATTATTAATTAAATCATATTTAATTAATCAATTAAATTAATTCTCTGAACATTTACTCTATGCGTGTGACCCTATAGGTTCTCAATTATTTGGCAATAATGTTAATTATTATTAATCATATTAATAATCAATTAATATTATAAACAATGAGCGACATCTAGCAATACATCATTCCTACCCAATTAATTAGAATATTGGTGATACAATTAAAACCTTATTGTAATCATATATAATGTGAAGTCAATGTACTTTCGTCTCAATGTCTTAATTGAACACAAAGCATAAATGTGTCATCCTTGTTAAGTTCAATTAGCTATGTCTTGATCTTGTAATTGACGTACGAACATGTGGGCCCAATGTCTCTTTTTGTTCACCTTGGCATGGCTATGCATTTCTACGTCGCATCCCATCAAGAGGCCCATAGACATTACCCTTATTATGTAGGAGGGACGAATCCTATCTACATCACTCACATTCCTCAACATGTTTCATTACAGGCTCAATAACTATCTTTATAGTTGTCCTGTTACAGACAATGTTTAACAGTATTAAAGCCTACAATTACATATCTTAGGAATCGTAGTGACTTCAAGTCGCATGACTACTTCACTATGGTCACCATGAGAATCGCTTATGACACTTACATAACTATTATGTAGCGTTCTCATAGCAGGTCCCTTCAGTATAAATACTCCACGAATAAAACTCATGACCATCAGTAGCCGCTAACAGACTACCCAAAAATCGCTACCTCAAAAAGAAAGTCTACACATCTAAGCGGGTCAGTGCCTAGTGAAACCCGTTAGACAATCCCCCTAAGGAGGGTCCAACACAGGAATCAGGAGAATAACCTAGGGAACCTACATTCCCATTCTCCTGGGGCTGGGGGTCAGGAGTATCCAAAGGATGATACTTCGGGTCCTCCTGAGGATCCTCCTCGGGGTCCACCTCCTCCTCATCCTCTCCTTGCCCTCCGCTACTAACACAAAAGGCGGGGGAAGAGTCTAAGGTGACTGCTGCTGCAGGGGCTGTGCAGCTGGGATGTAATGATCAATCAGCCCCTGATCCCATGAGTGACTGCAGTAGCATCCAGATGGGCGGCAAAGGAATCTGGATTGTCTCGACAGTATGGGTCCTCTCCTGGGGTCCCACTTCCACTGTCCTTTTGAGAGTGCAAACTGGGCCAGTATATCGTGCATTATATGCTCCTAGATGGATGACCCATGCAGCCGGGTCCTCCCGCAGATTAAACATCAGGGAGCCACCCCTGAGTGGGCTAACTGCTCCAGCACAAGATCCATCTATAAACAGGATACAATATATACCAAGAAAGACAGCACAATCCAGAAAAATTGCAAGGATGAGAAACTAATATATGAATCCAAAAACGACAACTACATACCCAAACACAAACAACAGATTCATATAAGCATGTCTCACAAAATATCATCATACATAACATAGTACAATATATCATGGTACTACCAGTAGAAACACAAGGGCCTCGTGCCCAACAGTCAACGTTATTATCAAAACGTATGCATGAACACTTCCACATATCTCAAATAACGTTCAGTTCTTAATTTCCGAAAATCTCATAACCATTCAAAAACAACGAGTTGATCAGACTCTAAGGTCATTGACCCGCAGACTATAATGACTAACACCAAAATAAATTGGCAAAAACGTAAGCACTTAACTTCCCACGAAATAGCACATGGGTGCGCATGTTAGTGGTACTTACGATATATCAGTCATACTAAATTGTCCAACTCACGGCACAATACGCGCACACACAGCAAGTATGATATCATTGTCCATCAAGGCACAATGTTACATAATGACATAAGTCATCCCCCAAGTTTCATGTACCATCAAGGTCCCCTCATTTCACGGCACGTCTGCCAAAAACATGAATGAATGAGAAAACCATTTTTGTTTTCGTCGGTTTATCTTTGTCGTATCAATATTTCCTTGCTGAAGCATCAACGCTATCAACCACCATAATGTCTTAGACTCTTTAATCCTTTACAACATTTTTCTCAAAACATTACATTTAGTCCAAAACAGCTCGAACCCAAAAATCCCTAACCGATGCAACCGTCTAGAACTTTGGATTCAAAAGCATAAAAGCGTCTGCAAGCTTACAGGACCACAAAGATTGTCCACAAGCTGGCAGGACCAACACACTAACACGGATCCTTGACCCACGTGCTTTTGCAGAACCCTAGAACACTGACGTCTCAGTTTCTTGTTTCTAAGTCCAAAACCACATTTTCTTGAAAACTCAAAAACTACAACTCAAATCTCCGAAACTTACACAAATTCTTCGGGATCGATTTTCCATAAAACAAAACTCGTTGTTGAAAACCACTTCTTTTCTCTTTCGTCATGTTTCAGTAAAACGAAAAGTTTTGAAATACAGTTCAAAAAGACAACTCTTTCTCTTGGATGAAATCCAAATAATTTGAAATCACATTTCTCGAAAACGCTTTTGCTCAAAAGATTAACTTTTTTATTTTAAAAACCAATAAAGTTCCCAAAAGTACTATTCATCCTAAAAACTTCATTTTTCTTTATTAAGGACAAATTTGTTCCATTTTACCCTTTAAGCCAACTTACCCTTAAAAAGCAAATATTTATTATTATTTTATTCCAGAAAGCTAATTAATTTCTTTTTCTCTTAAAATTACTTTAAAAACAAAATTACTATTTTTCTTTAATCCACGTCTCAAGCTTTTTGAAGCTTTTAGGTTACATATTATCGGATTCTAACCTGTGTTATACCCTTTAATGCAGTAATTCCCACAACAGCACACATGATACATCCATACATTTCATTTCAATGACATACCATACATTTACATATAAGCAGGTATATCATGCATAGGAAATTATCAGCAGTAAAATAAATCAGGCCACAAACAATCAAACACACAATTACAGCACATAGCTATCGGAATTGGAATTCCTCAGATTTGTCGCCTTACCTCCTGGAGTTCCCAAAGCAATAGAAAATCTCTCGATCGATCTGAACCTCGTCCGATCTCTCGCCCGATTATCCGTCGATTACTACACACATACATTCAATCAATGCATTAACACAAAACACAAAAAAATTCTCTTATTCTCTACCTCTAGGGTTCGACTCTATGCTATTAAAAATAGCTAGGGAGTTCCAAAAATTCTCATCTCTTGGACACTACCCTAACTAAGTGAGGGAACCCTATATACACACTTAAAACATCAAAATCCAATCAAAAACCTACTCCCCCACTATGTGTAGGTTTCGGCCCTCACATATCCATATGGGTTGGAGGAATTTCTTGGCTCCAAGCTCTTGGATCATGAAAGGATGTCATAAACCTAGGCCAAAGAAATTAGTTTGATGTTAAAAGGATTTTTCTACAATTTTTCATGGATTTTTGAAGTTTGTGGGTAAAAACCCTAACTTCCATGAAATTGAGATTTGAAGGGATGAAAGGAGAGATTGAGAGAGATAGGAGAGAGTCTATACCTCTAAGATGAATTTCAATAAGAGAAATGAGTTTGAATCACCAAAATCTCAAGGTTTCTAAGCTTTCAACAATGGAGAAAATGAAGAGCAAAGGATAGAAAGAAAGAAAAGAGAGAGTGGGGGTGGGAGAAGGAGTGGCCGAATGGCCTAGGTGAGTGAGAGAGTGAAATAGATACTTTTTTCATCATGGCAAACTTGTAATTAACTTGAAGGGTATTTTGGTAATTTTGCTAAAAGACCAAGGGCAATTTGGTCATTTCGTGTCCAAATATTTTTAAAATCATCATGATACTGGCACGAGTCCCTAGATGACTTGACACTGACTTGCCATCAAGATTATCCGCACGCGGGTCCCGTGAAATCCTTATACTGCTCCAATCGTCTCCCAGTTCGATTCTTGGTCCGAATATAATATATTATTTTGACTTTTGAACGTCCCGAGGGATTTTAGCAAAACTGTATAGGATTGAATTCTAAGACTAATGGTTCCAACCGTTAGTCAAAATTAGGTCTTTATAGTAGTAAAACACGACTATCCGTGAAACATAGGCCGGGTTCCGTTTGAGTTTTCGGCCCAAAATTTAACCATAGGCTCCTACGATCGTAAAGAGCATGAATATGATTTTATTTTTCCCAAAATCATTTTCTAAAACACAGAAAAAAAAAATATAAACTCATTAATCGAGTTTATTGTCCTTAGAAAGCACGAAAAATCGGGGTGTTAGACTAGTACCCACCCCGCCCCATACCAGCATATATATATATATATATATATATACACACACACACACATAATACATAATCTGACATATTCTGAAGTTTATTGTAATATTTATTTGATGTTTTGGAGATTGGTTATTGGATATTTTGTATTAAAACCTTTGCATAAATTGATTATTAGTTCCATGGATTGCATTTTTAGTTTGGAATGCAAGAGTTTACTCATTTAATTTTTTAACTAAAATTTCTTTTATTAAAATGCGTATAACAGATGCATGTACAAATACTTAGGTACCCAAAGGATAAGGATCCGGATATTGAAGTTACTACCCATGATCCGGATATGAGTATTTTTTCAAAACACGAGTACTGAAACAGGTACTATAATACCTTATCCATTGTCATCCCTATTTACACATAGGAACGTAAATGGAGTGACGTCCCTATGTAAGAAACCGTTCCTTGTATAACGAAGGTCCTTAATAAGACCTACCACCTAGATATGCTCCAATCCATATCAAAATAAGGAACGGGTTGTTACTGTTTAAGGACCAGCGCAGGAGATGGTCTAAGAAGGTATAAAAGGGGGTTAAAACCTCAAAGAGGAGATATAAGGGTTTAAGGATTAATCATCAAAAGGATTCATAACAATAATTTTAAAGTTGATAAAGGAAGTCCTCTGGTTTGTTTTGGTGAAAAGTAAAGGAGATGTAAAAGTTTTCGGTGGAACACGAGTACACGACTAAAATATCTTTAGTATAATTAGAATAAATATATCCTGTATAAATAATTTGATAACATGCACAAATTTAGAAAAGTGGTATGGGAATATTTGAAATATAGAATCTCAATATTAAGGATAAATTAGGCAAAATATTCAACCAATGCAAAAAATTGTTTCCAGAAGTATAATAAATTTGGGAATGTTTCCCAAAATTGCACTATTTTATGTTGAGTTGAGTAGCGGGTTTTCACTCATATAAAATTTAAAAAAATGTACTACAAATTCATATTTCCTAGAAAAATTAAATAAAAAATTATTTTAAAACATTTAATTATTACACACTCTCATATTAAAGAAGTTTTACACAGACATCCAATAATATTTTGATATGTTTGTATCATTATTATTTCTCTCGTTTAGTTGTTAATATAAAAACACAAATGTCATTGCTTTAGTGGATGTCATTGAAAATTACATACTAGTTTTATCCTTAAAGAAAAGTCGAACATTTGAAATTAGAAGAAGAAAGTGCATTTTAGAGAATATTTCCATAAAAAAAACCCTCATAATGAGATTTATTTTGAGATATTCAGATTTTTTTTTGGATGAAATATTCAGATTTTTTTATGTGTAAACTATAAAAGAACCAAAATAATATATTTTTTAAAAATAATATAAATTCTAAAATGTGCAGTTTCTTAAAATAAAAATAAAATTAATTTCCATACAATATAAGTTGTATAAAAATTTAAACCGTCACTCACTCATATCACTCTATATTTGATATTTAAGACACCGAAAATGCTAAATGGTAGGATGGGGGTTTTGTGAAACGGCATACGAACTTAAAATTATCTTAGTGAGAAACTGTGTTTTAAGGTTTTTTAACCAAACTGATCCACTTTTAGAAACTATTTATCAATGTAACCTTATTTTCGAACTATTTATCAAATTGACCCACTTTTAGAAATTATTTACCAATGTAACCTCATTTTCGAACTATTTACGAAACTAACCCACTTTTTACCAACCTGACATTTTTTATTATTTTTTTCTGACACCAAAGATGCTACTTTGACTAGCGTTTTTGGAAAACGTTAGTTGCAGTAGCGTCTTCACCATTGAGGAGACAGCCCCTGCCCAGGCCGTCACGTGACGCGCTCTGGGCAAAGGTGCTACTGCGCGGCCTGGGCAGTGGTTGTCTCCCCCAGTCTTTGACAGCATCAAACTTCAATCCCACCATTCCCTCCACTCATTAATCAAACCCGTGTGAAGCTCTCTCTATCTTTCTCTCTTCTTCTTCACACACAAACACATTTGTGATCTCCTCACACCCTTTCTCACACACTTTACACTTCTCTTACTCTTTTTCTCTACTTTTTCTCAACCTCAACCAACTCTCCTACTTTACTTTCTCTCTTTCTTTACTTTTTTCCAAGCTCAACCATCTCTATTGCTTTCCTGTTGCAGGTATTTATATTATTAGTTTTTTAAATTTTATTAGTGTTATTAATATTAGTGTTATTATTGTTATTAATGTTATCATTTTATTGTTATTAATAGTTATAATTTTTCTCCCTTTATTAATTAATATTAGTGTAATTAATATTTAATATTGTTAATGTTATTCTTTTATTATTATTAACACTAGTGCTATATATGTTGTTAATATTATCATTTTATTGTTAGTATTATTTATATTTTTTCCTTATGAATAATATAATTAATGTTATTAATGGTTATAATTTTTGTAATACTTTATTAATCTTAGAGTAATTAATGTTGTTATTTTATTATTTGTATTATTAATATTTTTATTATTTTGTTATTAGCATTATTAATATTAGTTTTGTTGTTGTTAATGTTAATGTTATTATTATAGTATTGTTAATGTTAGTTATTGTTGTTTTCAATGTTTTCATTACCAATAATATAATTAGTATTATTAATCATTTATTTTTTTCGCTATGTTAGGTAAAATGGCGACAAGTTCCTCTTCACAGCAACTACATGTGATTAATCCTGGTCCGGAGGACGATTTGCTATTGGGATTGCAAGAATATCACGTTTCCCAGTATGTATGAAACGGTTTGGCTGATCGTTTATTGAAGGTAAGGTGAGCTACACAGTTTCAGGACCGGGTTGGAGATGTTCCCTAGGCCATAAAGATATATCTTGAGCAAGCAGGTTTCTTGGGGGTGGCACAACTTGGATCATCCCGTGTGGATCATGCACTATTGAGTGCTTTGGTAGAATGTTGGAGGCTAGAGACTCATAACTTCCCCATGGCATGTGGAGAATGTACTATAACTCTACAGGATGTGGCAATCTTGCTTGGCCTATGCATAGATGGGATGGCGGTTGTTGGTTCCACTTATGGTAATTGGATAGAATATGTGAGGTATATGTTAGGTGTCGAGCCACGTCTCCAAGATTTGAACGGAGCTCAGTTAAGTATGTCATGGTTGGAAGAACGGTTCGATAATGTCGACGTTGACATGCTCGACATACAGGGTAGGATTCAATATACGAGAGCTTATATACTGAGGCTTTTTGGTGTATTGATGTTCACTGATCACTTCGGCAGGTGCGTACCGTTGAGGTATCTGACACTGTTAGAGGACTTTGCTATAATCGGTCAGTATTGTTGGGGTTCAGCTGTGTTAAGTTATCTTTACCGTGAGCTTTGCAAGTCCACCGATTATGAGAAAAGGAGATTGCTGGGGTGACTCCATTGATTCAGCTGTGGGCATGGGAAAGGTTTCCGTTCATTGCACCGTCCATCCCAAATGATGATCGACCAGATGGATCACCATATGTTGCATGGTGAGCAACATTTTGTCTGTTTATCTGTAATAAATTATAACGTTTAATTATGATACTTGTTGAATAAATTAAGTACTAAAATATTGTTATATTTAGGTGGCTGAACAGCAGGAACTATTCAAGACAATCAAAGGACTTGCAGTATTATCGATTAGCTTTTTACAAGATGAAGCCAAAAGATGTAAGTATCTATTAGTTTTATCCTTGACAAAGTTATTTTGTGAACCAGTCATTGATTGTTTGTTTATATTTTGTAGGTAATTTGGGAGCCATACAGTCCGACGATGATGGCCACATTACCATTGATCTCCCTTGATGGTTTAAATATGTGTAGGGCAGTGGTACCGATTATATGTTTTGACATCGTGGAGTGGCATCAACCGAATCGTGTAATGCGACAATTTGGCATGTCCCAGCACATTCCTTTGCCACCGTCCCAACCAAAAGATCTTCACGACCTAACGCTTAGGGGAAAATCAAATGAGGATTGGAAGGTTATATTGGAACGATGGATCACCCTATGGAATGATAGGAACAACTGGGTTTGGACAAATACACCCCTCAGACGACTATTGGGAAAGAACTCGGAGTAAATGATGTGGTACCGACGACATACACGTCGTTGAATTCGCAGACTTAATGCACAGAAAGGGATTGTGGTAATATAAAATATAATATGATGTACTTTATTCATTGCATTTATGGTTATGACATCATTGTTGATATTTGATATATTCTTTAATCATTTATAGGTGGATGGTCTCGAGTACTTAAACTACTTGTCTACGTCGGAGGGGCAATCATCCTTCTCGTTTGATGGTCTCAAAGTTGAGACTGAGCAAATTCTCTTTGCATTGGACGAGGCAGACCGCATCACTGAAGCTATTGAGGACGCTCCAGCGGCAACACAAGAAGTCCCACTGGTTGAGACACTCCCGAACCGTGGCCGTAGGGGAGAGGGTCAAGGACTATAGCGCCGAAGAACACGGGTACGACAACAACCATACCGCCCTGAGCAGCTACCAGAGCGCCAAGCCGGCATCTATTACGTACCCGTCCAATTCCCACGTACTTCACATCAGCCACCTAGAACATATTTTTATCCAACATTTAGTCCATCAGCGGAGGCGCCAACACCCACGAACGTACCGTCGTCGCCAACCAACTACGCTTCTTATCCACCACATCTATGCTACACACCATCACCATTTACTCCATCTTGTCAGACACCTGCTGCACCGGATCATTGGATACAAGATATGCAAAATCAGCCACTGTTTTCTCCTAGCGCTGGCGGTGTCGAAATTGACCTTAATGCCGACTTCTATGTCGAATCGAGAACTCAATGTCAAGGTCCCATGACCGGCATAAGTGATCACGATGGTCACAAACACTAGTGATGTATCATTTATGGTTGTTTTGTGTAATTGTTTAGGATTATGTGTTTCTTTAACTTCAAATATTATTTACTATTAAAATGCAAGATCCCCCCTAATTCCGAGCCTAAGTATCCTTATATAACTTAGGTCAAAAAGACTACAAATGCCATATAAAAAAATAACCCAAATAAGGATTTAAGCATGCCACGGTCATAAAATTATTGTTTTAATGAGGTCTCTATAGTATGACATATTAATATTAGACTGGCAACTCACCCTTCTGTATTAAGTCAACACTCGTCTAAGCTGGAGCTCACTCGTCTGATGAAGATATATGACCCGTCTAATGAAGATCTTCAGCTTCAGACGGGTGTTTCAGTGAAGAAACGATCACCCATGAAACACCCGTCTGAAGCTGAAGATCTTCATCTGACGGGTGAAGAAATAATCACCCGTCTGAACTCTGAAGCTGAAGATCTGCTTCAGATGGGTCATATATCTTCAGACGGGTGATCATTTCTTCACAGAAACACCCATCTGATGAAGATAAATGACCCGTCTGATGCTGAAGATCATCATCAGACGGGTCATATATCTTCATCAAACAGGTGTTTCAGTGAAGAAATGATCACCCGTCTGGTAGTCATTAGACGGGTGATCATTTCTTCACTGAAACACCCGTCTTATGAAGATCTTCAGCTTCAGACGGGTGACACCTCTCGTCTAAGCTGGAGCTCATCCGTCTGATGAAGATATATGACCCATCTGATCGGAAAATAAAATCTGAGTAATAAAAGCTCACCCGTCTATTCTATTATGTCTTATTAATTTTTTTGTAATTTTTTATGTTGATCTTTAGTTTTAAAGATATGGCATAAATAATAAATGAAAGGGACATTTCAACATAAAAAATGTAAACGTACTTTGATTCAACACATTTCAACGTCAAAGACGATTAACATTTCAACACATTTCAGACTGATCCTAATATGAACATATACTAGCTAAAGGCAATCATTTATATCATCTGCTTCTCCACCTGATCCTCCTGCTCGTCGAGGGCAGACACGCCTATTATGGCCCTCAGACCTGCAATAACTACATCTTTGGGATGGTTGTGACTCTCTCCAGTCCATTTCATTCCTAATGCGTGTTGATTTAGGTCTTCCCTTTGGACGAAGCATTGATTCGTCCGGTACCAAAGTGTAAGGCACCCAGTAGGTTGGTATGTCTTCCTCGTTTCCTATGGGATGCCACTGTCCAGAGTATGCATTCACTATCGATTGCAATGTGTATCTGGTATCGACATACTGCCAATAGTCAAGACTCACTGACGAACCAGCAGCAATCACATGTGAGCAAGGGTAGTGAAATGCCGTGAATCTCCCACACGCACAATATCTTTTTGATGTGTTGACGCTCCATGAATGGCCTCCTTTCTGAGTCAATGGATTAAATGCCTCTTCAACTTCAAATCTTGTGTGTTGTATGTCATAAGGGCGAACCCGGTGTGAAGAAGCTCCATCTTGTTGCTTCTTCATCGCATTTATTAACTTCTCAGTATAATACTGACCTGCACCAAGTTGAGCTCTAGCAGTTGCACCTTTCTTGACAAAATATTCGACCATCCTGCCATATGTGCACTTCATGAGAGCTGTTATTGGCAAATTACGAGCACCCTTTAAAATTTTATTAACCGCTTCCAACAAGTTTGTTGTCATGTGGCCAAACCTACGACCATCTTCGTCATAAGCTATAGCCCACTTTTCTTTTGAAATCCCATCAATCCACTGCTCTATTTTTGGACTTTTTGCACGAAACTTACCCAATTTGCGCAAAAACCGTTGCTTACAGACTGTATACCCTACATGTGTACAAATGATAAGTTACATTAGTGTGTGCAACATAAGACAACTACGTTATGTAAATAGAAAAATATAGATCCTTTATAAGGTCATTACCTAGTCTCATCAATTCCTCATTTAACTTTGCATTCTTGAATGTATGGTTGAAGTTACTTGCAATGTGCCGAATGCAGTAAACATGGTATGCATATGGAGGTTGCCATCCAAGGTGTGGATTCCCCATAGCCGAATTTATGCTTTGGTGACGATCAGAGATCAAACATATTCCTCTCTTGTTGGTCACATGCTCGCATATCAATCCCAGGAACCATGACCAAGCACTCAACGTCTCTCCTTCAACCACCACAAAAGTAATCAAAAGTACATTACTGTTTCCATCTTGGGTGGTGGCAATCAATAGCGTCCCCTGATACTTATCATACAAGTGTGTGCCATCAACTTGTACTATGGGCTTACAGTCATTGAAAGCATCACAACATTGTTTGAAAGACCAAAAAACCCGATGAAACTTACGAAGTTGAGACTGCACACGATTACCAACTACAACATCATATGTCTCGATCTTGTAGTAGGAACCATCTGCGAATAGCTGCATGTACTCCAACCATTTAGGCAACATTGCGTAAGATTCATCCCAATCTCCAAACACTTGCACGATTGCTTTTTGCTTTGCCTTCCATGCCTTCCTATAAGATATTTTATACCCAAAAGTACTTTGTATCCTTTCTTGGACAAGCGAAATTGACACCCCAGGTTCTTCTCGGACCATACCTAACACAATATAAAAAACATTAATTGAATTCTTAAGCACGGCAATTAAAATAACAACATAGAAACAATTGTATACTGTAATACCTAGTATGCATGAGCATACAAAGTTAGAATCCAACTTTCTATGATCTTGCGACAACATCGCATTCACACAATTGTGTGGACCACCCCATTTCTTAACCTCCCACTTGTCTGACTTCTTTGATAAAATTGCCTTCATCAACCATGGACATCCTTGTGTAGCATTTGGGCACTTCACATAAAGAAGTGATTGTGTTGATTTTACAACAGTAAACGATTGATGGCACCTCATCGAATAATTTTTCACCGCGGACTGAACTGCTTATTTAGTGTTAAACCGTAAACCAACATATAATTCCTCACCCACTTGCCAGGATCCCGGAACATCCAACCCTTCAAAATAATTCATCTCCTCATCGGGATGGTCCCAGTTAATATAAGTGTAATGCGGTGATAAATTGAAGAAAGCAACATGTGATTGGCCTGTATGTAAACACATTATAATCATAATAACAACAACAATAAATATTTTTTAATAACAATAATTAAATAAACAATAATATCAATATCAAACCTGTTTGTTGAGTGGGAACAAACTTTGAGGGTTGAGCTGATGAAACTGCAGAAAACATCATCGGACGTGAGCCAACCAATGCAGACGACATTACATTGGAATCAATTCGAGTATCATCGTCAGTGTTGGAGTCACCGCTTTCCGGGATTTCACCTTCCTCTTCGTCATTAATAGAATCAACCTCCATTTCACTGTTCCAATCCTCATCTTTCCCCGATGATCCAAGGTCTACATCGTATCTTTGCAACTCCTTATTACTGCCAAGTGATTGGGCAGGGACTCTCGAACTTCCAACCACATCGATTTCAGCATATAACTCAAGACATGTGATTGAATCATTCTGATCAAAGGCATCTACCATGCACTCCATATCCTCATCATCGCTAACCTCATATAACATATATTTTGAAGGATTTTTGCTACATATAACTCTAGCAAATATTTTGGATATACTTTGATTTGGAAGCAATTTCAATTTGTCATAAATCTTTGCCTTCAGAAGTTCAAACCCGTCTCCATGTTTTATTTTCATACATCTTTTATCTCCTTCAAACGTGATTCCTTCTGGACCGTTAAACATCCTCCCATTTGAGTACAGGAAAGCAATAATTGCAATCATCACGTTGTAATCTGCAATATTAAAACATAAACAGTGAATTATTTATTATAACATCAACAAAAATTAAATAATTTAATAACTCAAATTTATAAAACAAAACAAATACTTAATTGAAATTAATTAAATACATTAAATAAAAATGGTATATGAACCTTTCAAATAAAAAAGTAGAGAAAGAGAGTAAGAGAAGTATAGAGTGTGTGAGAAAGGGATTGAGGAGATCAACAATATTGAACAAAGAAGAAGAAGAACAGCAGGTGCATTTGTGTGTGTGAAGAAGAAGAGAGAAAGATAGAGAGATCAGACGGGTTTGATGAGTGATACTATGCGGCCAAAACTAGGGACTGGTAAAAGAACCGTTGGAAAGAGCGGGGGAGACAGCCACTGCCCAGGCCGCGGCCTGGGCAGAGGCTGTCTCCTGAATGGTGAAGACTCTACTGCAACTAGCATTTTCCAAAAACGCTAGTCAAAGTAGCGTCTTTGGTGTCAAAAAAAAATAATAAAAAATGTCAGGTTGGCAAAAAGTGGGTTAGTTTGGTAAATAGTTCGAAAATGAGGTTATATTGATAAATAGTTTCTAAAAGTGGGTCAGTTTGGTCAAAAAGCTGCGTTTTAAAGCTGCTGTGTTTTCTATTTTCTATATTTTATTTTAAGAAAAAAAAAGGAAATGGATTGTATTGGATTCTTCAAAATCCAGGAAAACACACTTCTTGGTGATTAGCATTGCTCTTAAGACACATATTATAAAAAGAAAAATGATGATTAGTGGCCTATAAATATTGGTTAAGTAGTTAAAAGTGGTAAGTTTTATTTGAAAAATTGAGTATTTAAACTAACAAAAAATGATGTGCTTGGATTGTAAATGATAACTTACTATTTCTTGAATCCTTAACCAATGCCCATATGGCAACGATTAACAAAACCTTAAAAAATTAATTAATTATTTTTAATAAAGCACCAAAAAAAAATTTAATTGTTTTTAATAGGAAAAATCTTCTCTAAAGTAAATTTCTCTTTAAAGTGAATAAATAACGGTGTTTTCATCCTGGATTTAATAAAGTGAATTAAAATCTTTGTACACTTTATTAAATCAAAGATAAAAATCATCTTACTTACTCACTTTGAAGAGAAATTCACGTATCCTTTTTTAATAATATGATATGATATGAGGGGAGGTGATACGGCAAATTTATCACTATATCACTGTTTCACTTTTTATTTTTTAAACTACCACCATTTCCAAATTATATACCAAACTACCACTATTTGAGAATTGTATTTAGAAGTCGTTTTTGCCATCCACGACTTCTCAACTTCATTTTCCAAAATTTTTTTATTTTTCCCTTGGGAAGTTCGGTTTTCCAACCACGAAATCTCAAGGGATTTTTATTTTTTTCTTTTTTTATTTATTTTGAAATGCTATTATATTAATTTAATTATTTATAATAATTAGCTAAATCAATTATATTAATAAATTACATTAATTTTAAATTATTATTTAAATTATTAATTTTATTAATTTTATTAATAAAATAATAACAATAAATAATACACTAATAGAAAATATTTAACATTGATTAAAAATAGAAACAGTGTAACAGCAGACAAGTGATAGACAGACGAGTGAAACATCTGCTGATCACTTGTCTGATGTTTCACTCATATAAGCAAACAACTGAAACCGCAGACAAGTGATAGATAAACCAGTGAAACATCTACTGATCACTTGTCTGATGTTTCACTCGTCTAAGCAGACAAGTGAAATAGCAGACGAGTGAAATAACAGACAAGTGATAGGTAGACGAGTGAAACATCTGCTGATTACTTGTTTGATATTTCACTCGTATAAGCAGACAAGTGACAGGCAGACGAGTGAAACATCTGTTGATCACTTGTCTGATGTTTCACTTGTATAAGCAGACGAGTGATTAGACGAGTGAAACAGCAGACAAGTGATCAGCAGATGTTTCACTTGTCTGCTTATACGAGTGAAATATCAAACAAGTGATCAGTAGATGTTTCACTCGTCTGCCTATCACTTGTCTGTTTATACGAGTGAAACATCATACAAGTGATCAGCAGATGTTTCACTCGTCTGCCTATCACTTGTCTGTTGTTTCATTAGTCTGCTTATACGAGTGAAACATCAGACAAGTGATCAGTAGATGTTTCACTCATCTGCCTATAACTTGTCTGCTGTTACATCGTTTCTATTTTTAATCAATGTTAAATATTTTCTATTAGTGTATTATTTATTGTTATTATTGTATTAATAAAATTAATAATTTAAAATTAATATAATTTATTAATATAATTAATTTAGCTAATTATCATAAATAATTAAATTAATATAATAGCATTTCAAAATAAATAAATAAAGAAAAAAATTAAAATCTCTTGAAATGTCGTGATTAGCAAACCCGACTTCCCAAGAGAGTTAAAACAATTTTTTTTGAAAATCAAGTTCAGAAGTAATAAATAATGAAATCGACTTCTAAATATAATTTCAAATAATGTTAATTTAATATATAATTTAAAAACGATAATAATTTAAAAAATAAAAAGTAAAATAATGATATAATAATAAATTTCTCCACGTGATACAGCTAAAACTCTCGAAATCCTACCGCTAATTGAAAAGAAGGTCGGCGCTGTTTTACCGTCAGTGCGTCGCGTCCCCTTCTTTTCTTTCCCTATAAAATCAGCACATCACCACAAACAAACTCGCAAATCCTCTATCACATTTTTCGTCTCTCACTCTCTTTCTCTTTGCTACCATCAACGATGGCGGGAGAAGCACAATCTTCGAAGACGACGATATCGCTGAAGACCATCGACGGCGATATCTTCGAGGTGTCGCCGGCGATCATCAAGCATATGCAAACCGTACAATCGTTCATCGACGAAGACGATTCCTCCATTGCTTCATCCGTCATTCCTCTCCTTAACGTTAACAGCTTCGAACTCTCAAAGATCATCGACTACCTCGATTACCACCACCGGTTCCGCGAAGGCAAGGCCGTTTCCGGCGCCGACGAGGAGGCGAAGGAGTTCAACGAGCAGTTCGTGAAGCAGCTGAACAACGATCAGTTGAAGGAGTTGCTCCTCGCCGCTAACTACCTTATCGTGAAAGATTTGCTCGATTTTCTGAGTCAAGCGGTGGCTGATCTCATAAAGGACAAAAGCGTTGAGTTCGTGAGGGAATTCTTCGGGATCGTCACTGATTTTACGCCTGAGGAAGAGGCCGAGATTCGTGAGAAGAATGCTTGGGCTTTTAGCGGCGTCGAAGATGATTGAATCAGAGGGAGGGGCTACAGAGAGAGAATTAGTGATTAATTCTTGACAAATAATTATTAAGATTCATATTTTTATTTTTAATTTTATATTTAGGTTTTAATTCTTGTTAATCAGTATCCAATTTGGGTTTAGATATCGGTAGGATTTTATGTAATGGCAGATTATCTTTTCTTCTTTTTTGGTGCCGGTAGAGATAATCTTGATTTTAATTGTACTGCTATTGTTTTTTCGTGTTTTTCGGGGTACAGTTTTTGTTTCATCTTTTCAATTTCATTACAGTAAATATCTGAATCAAAAATTATGTAGATATTTTTGTTTTTTGAAAATAAAAAATATTATTTTAATTTTCAAAAATATAAAATATAGATCAAAATAATTTCTGATAAGGATTAAAATATCTTTAAAAATTATTATAAAATAAATTAATTTGATTTATATTTTATATTTTTTATGATCAAATTAATATTTTTTATATCTTAAGGATCAAAATAATATTTTTTTATGGAGGACAAAGTCGAACCGATAGTCATTCGAATTATAGCTTCTACGGTTTCGTGTGTATTGAAAGTCATTTGAATCCTATTCTTTTATTTCGACAAAAATCAATTAGTAGAATTAAAAATATTTATAATTAAAAAAATTAAAGAAAATTGTTCAATGTGGGTGACGTTATGTGGTCCTCAAGAGATGTTTAATAAAATTAGCTGTTAGCAGATAAGTTAGTTTATTTTCTATGAAAGTGTTTGATAAAACTAGCGGTTGAACTAGCTGAAAAATATAAATTGACATAAAAGGATATCTTCATTAATGATTTTACATAAAAGAGAGAAGAAAATAAAGTTAGAATTAAATGAAGATAATAAGGATAAAAGTGAAAAGAAAAATGAAACGCTATAAGCTTTAAGTTCAAATGCTACTTCAAGTAGCATTTAAAAAAATATTATAAGTTCGTGAAAAAACATTATAAACTCGTGACAGATGTGCTTATCAAATGGGATTATTTTTTCTTCCGTTTTAAGTTATCTATTGTAAACTTATTGATGTGTTTTACCAACCAGGTTAGTTGTAAAAAATGGTACGTTAAGAGAGTACTGTAATTTTATTTAATAGGCAAAAGCTTTCTACATTTCGATGTTTTAACCAGTGCCCTTTATAAGCACTCGGTATGATTGTTGAATCAAAATAACTTTTTGAAATTATAAATAGACGTCATATTAGTTTTGAAATTATAATTTTCAAATAATTTCTTGAATTAGAAATGAATATGATTATGTTTACGATTTTAGAGAATGAAATAGTAGGTTTTTGTCAATGCTTTTCATCTCTCTTTTATATTAATGATGGCAAAGATAATTTGGGGACAAATTTATCAATATATCACTTTTTATTTTTTATTTTTCAAACTATCATCGTTTCAAAATTATATATATCAAACTATCATTATTTGAGAATCACGTTTAGAAGTCGTTTTTGTCATTCACGACTTCTCAACTTAATTGTCCAAAGTTGTTTTGCTTTTCCCTTGGGAAGTGGGTTTGCTAACCACGACTTCTCAAGTTTTTTTTTTGAAATGCTATTATTTAAATTTTAAATTAAATTGTATTAATTTAATTAGTTATGATAATTAGGTAAATTAATTATATTAACAAATTATATTAATTTTAAATTATTATTTAAATTATTGAAATTAATTTGTAATTAAGGTTATAAATATTAACGTAATTAATTTTATTAATTAAGATTAATAAAAAATTTATTTATTAAACTAAAATATAAATTATAGATTTAATTAATTAAACAAAAAATACAATAATGATAAGTACACAAAAATTAATCTCCTAAATGGTGTCCAATTCCACATCGTGGAGGTCGTCGATTACGGCGTGGATGACGTCGATCTGGTTATTCGTCATTCGCTGCAGCGGGTTGATCTGCTTGCTGCACACCCTCATTGAGATTAAGATTTGTGGGAGGTATTGAAGAACTAGAGTCGGCCTGGAAGGGGAATGATGGAATGCCAAACGAGTACATACTTTACATGTATGTGGTTGTCGATTGTGACGTTCCGAGATCTGTGCCAAACAGATTGCTATAAAATTCTCCATCACTGGAAGCGATAGAGTCGAATGGCGAGGCAGTTGGAGGTCATCATCTGCCATGGGAACCGGGGGACCTGGTTGGCGACATGCATTATGCCGGGGACGCTGTTGGGGAGGCATACTTGGTCCAACATCCGAAACGTGTTGAACATCACCCCGCGGGTCTTGCAACTGTTGTGGAATAGACAGGTACGGTCTAGAGTTCTGCCTAAACCACATCATATACTCAGTCGTGTCACACACATAACCCGGAATCGGTTGTCCCGATATGTTGCCATTTCGGCGTTCCTGCCAACACTGGATCCATTCAGAATGCTTTATTCTCCAGTTTTCAGCGTGATTACCTCGCATGTCCAAGTCATGTAGGGCATCCATATTTGCAGGTTCTCCCGGTATTTTCTGCGAAAAACCAAATTGTAGCTTCAACCTATCTGTTTGATGTCATTCTACATTCTGGAAACATATAAGTGCGGTACTGGAAGTCCACAATCTGGATTCTCTATATGTTTTCTCGTGGTATCACGCTCTGAATATCTCCATAAGACAACCACAAAAACTTGTTACTTTCCATATGATCGACCCTCGATCTGTATCCCGTAATGTCACCCCGTGTAGTTCCGCTATACTGTAGTCCCCCGCCACTCCATCTAGTATAATACATCGCAAGGTCAGTATAATAAGTAGAAGATGTAAGGTAATTTAACTATGAATAGAATCTTTACCATCGTGCTAGTGGAAACGATGGTTCGCGGTTGTACCGTGGTGCAAGGAACGGCATGCGATACCATATCCAAGACTGTAGCAACAATACGCATCCACCTATACAGGAAGCGGCCAGTGCAGATGCATGACACATTTCCCTGTACAGAATTGCTAGACATGCGGTGCCCTAGCTGTATCTTCCAACACACTGAAAATCTTCCAACAGTGGAAGATACATCCAGTGAACTCTGTTACCAGATTTGTCAAGCATCAAGAGCCCCCTATCAAGGGTAAAATGTACGCTCTACAATAGGCTTGTACCTGTTGAATTGTTGGATCATGAGGGAGAAGTGGCAAACGTCTGTTGCAACCACTTGAGTTTTATTTGTTGTCCCTTCATTTGATTAGATGGAGGAACCACACCTAAAAGTCGATTGCATTCTTCTTGCCAGCCAAGGAAGCTAGGTCCAGTAACGGGCAGTCTGTTCATGCGCAATCCTAGCCGAAGAGCAACATCTTCTATCGTTATTTTGCATTCTCCGACGGAAATATGGAACTTGTGTGTTTCTGACCTCCACCTTTCTACCATTGCAAGAACCAATGATTTGTCAATCTTTGTGTGTCCCACTGTTGCAGCGATAGAAAACCCAGCTTGCTCCAAGTATAGTACAATCAGTGGACTTGGAGCCTCTATGGTATCTATCTAGGTGACAATCAATGTGGTCCTGCAACCAAAAAGCAGAGTTGTAAGTATAGAAATACTAAGGACCATTTAATGTAAATATCATTTACAGACACTTACCATATCACCCACTTGTAATGATCTGTGAACGTGTTGCAGTCTTAGCAAATCCATTGAAGTGAAGTTTGTGTGGTGTTACGTGTTGCAGGCTGAGTGAAGAATGAAGTTGGCTGAAGAAATCAGGCTTAGTGAACAAAATGAGGTTGATTGAAGTTCAATTTATAGTGGTGACGTTATTGTGATCCGTCTGCTGCTTCATCCGTCTGCTGCTTCACCATTTACTGTGTGCATGTGAGCGATTCAGTGTCATAATTTATTGCTGGGACGTGTCTGCTGTGACCATGTGAGCATGGCAGTGCGTCATAATGACCTGTCTGCTGGTCATGTAAGTGTGTCAGTGCATTGAGCAGTGCGAATTTACTGTGCACATGTGAGCTCGTCTATTGTTTCACTTGTCTGCTTAGACGAGTGAAACATCAGACAAGTGATCAGTAGATATTTCACTCGTCTGCCTATCACTTGTCTGTTGTTTCACTGGTCTTCTTAGACGAGTGAAACATCATCCAAGTGATCAGTAGATGTTTCACTCGTCTGCCTATCACTTGTCTGTTGTTTCACTTGTCTAAGCAGACGAGTGAAACATCTGCTGATCACTTGTCTGATGTTTCACTCGTCTAAGCAGACAAGTGAAACAGCAGACTAGTGAAACATCTGCTGATCACTTGTCTGATATTTCACTCGTCTAAAAAGACAAGTGAAACAGCAAACAAGTGATAGGCAAACGAGTGAAACGTCGGCTGATCACTTGGCTAATGTTTCAGTCGTCTAAGCAGACAAGTGAAACAGCAGACGAGTGAAACATCTGCTGATTATTTGTCTGATGTTTCACTCGTCTAAGCAGACAAGTGAATCAGCAGACAAGTGATCCATCTGCTAATCATTGGTCTGATGTTTCACTCGTCTAAACAGACAGGTGAAACAACAGACAAGTGATCAGCAGATGGATCACTTGTGAAAGTGTTGCAGTTTTAGAAAATCCATTGAAGTGAAGTTTGTGTGGTGTTACATGTTGCAGGCTGAGTGAAGAATGAGGTTGACTGAAGAAATGAGGGTGATTTAAGTTCAATTTATAGTGATGAGGTTATTATGAGGTCTGATGTTTTACTTGTCTAAGCAGAGAAGTGAAACAGCAGACAAGTGATGGGTAGACGAGTGAAACATCTGCTGATCACTTGGCTGATGTTTCACTCGTCTAAGCAGACTAGTGAAACATCAGCTGATCACTTGTCTGATGTTTCATTCGTCTAAGAAGACAAGTTAAACAGCAGACAAGTGATAGGCAGACGAGTGAAACATCAAAGCTTAGACAAGTGATCAGCAGATGTTTCACTCGTCTGCCCATCACTTGTTTGCTGTTTCACTTGTCTTCTTAGATAAGTGAAACATCAGACCTCACAATAACCTAACCACTATAAATTGAACTTCAATCAGCCTCATTTCTCCACTAAGCCTCATTTCTTCAGTCAACCTCATTCTTCACTCAGCCTGCAACACGTAACACCACACAAAATTCACTTCAATGGATTTGCTAAGACTGCAACACGTTCACAAGTGATCCATCTGCTGATCACTTGTCTGCTGCTTCACCTGTCTGCTTAGACGAGTGAAACATCAAAAAAGTGATCAGCAGATGGATCACTTGTCTGTTGTTTCACTTGTCTGCATAGGCGAGTGAAACATCAGACAAGTGATCAGCCGATGTTTCACTAGTCTGCTGTTTCACTTGTCAGCTTAGACAAGTGAAACAACAGCCAAGTGATCAGCAAACGTTTCACTCGTCTGCCTATCACTTGTCTGCTGTTTTACTTGTCTGTTTAGACGAGTGAAGCATCAGACAAGTGATCAGCAAATGTTTCACTCGTCTGCCTATCACCTGTCTGATGTTTCACTCGTCTAAGCAGACCAGTTAAACAGTAGACGAGCTCACATGCGCATAGTAAATTTGCACTGCCCAATGCACTGACACACTCACATGACCAGCAGACGGGTCATTATGACACACTGGCATGCTCACATGGTCACAGCAGACGAGTCACGGTAGTAAACTATGACACACTGATGCGCTCACATGCGCACAGTAAATTCGCACTGCCCAATGCAGTGACACACTCACACGATCACAGCAGACGGGTCACAGCAGACTGGTGAAACAGCAGACGGGCAGACGGGTGAAACAGCAAACGGGTCACAGTAGACGGGTGAAGCAGCAGATGGGTCACAATAATCCTGCCACTATAAATTGAACTTCAATTAGCCTCATTTCTTCACTAAGCTTCATTTCTTCAGTCCACCTCATCCTTCACTCAGCCACATTTCTTCACTAAGTCACTTAACCACATTTCTTCACCAAGTCATGGCACCTACATCTGTTTTTGTTACACTCTATCACAACGGCCAAATTGAAATGGACTCTCCATACGGGGTGTTGTTTCATTGCGACCACCCAATCTTGCTGAAGGTGAGGAAAACAATCAACCTTCAACAACTAAGAACAACTATCCATACGAAGATAAAAGCCGGCAACGACAAGAGGTGGGCGATATTGTTTATCGATATCCTATGTCCATTGCAACGGGATATGTTCGATACCAGCCACACTATCTTCAAGGAGATGAGGATGTACAACTGATGTTCGACAATTGCAAAAGCCTCAACCTCGGCATTACCACCATTACGCTATACGCACATCTCGAGGATGTTTCCATCGATAACACCCAAGGCGAACAGTCTTACATCTTTGACCTTAATGCACCAACGCAAACATTCCACACATCTTTCCATGAAACAGAACCCTACCACACATCTTTTCCACACATCTTTTCCAGTGAATGAACACTACCACCCATCTTTTCCTTCCTCCTCTGACTACAACCCATCTTTTCCTTCCTCCTATGACTATTGCCCCTCCTTTCCTCCTGCCGAAAAGTGCAACCCATCATTCCTTCATTCTTAGGACAACCACCCATCCCATATTGATGTACAAACTCATGCTATTCCCGTCAGTATCGTGGCTAGGTTCCACCACGAAGAAGTTGGTGACTTCAGTGAGGATGAAGCCGAGATTCTTGCACTGTCTGTCAATGATGACGACGACGAAGAAGAAGCTAGTGTGGGTCCCTCCTCAACCGCTCCTCCATACGAACCACCACCACACTTTCGTAATGTGAACTTAGATGGGGTTGCTCCATCAGACGATTTCAGCCATGTCCTATCGTGAGTGTCTTTGGATCAAATTGATGTCTCAGATAGCATACAAACAAACATGAGGTTTGCTATAAAAGAAATGGCCCAATTTGCGATCAAGGGGTACCATATCAAGAACTCCCTAGATTTCAAGCTAGAGTACTCCGATAACGACAGATGGTTGATTAAGTGCAACAACCCTGGATGCCGGTGGAGGTGCAGAGTGCAGAATCGCACA
This sequence comes from Ammopiptanthus mongolicus, assembly GCA_039655645.1. Classification (NCBI taxonomy): domain Eukaryota; kingdom Viridiplantae; phylum Streptophyta; class Magnoliopsida; order Fabales; family Fabaceae; genus Ammopiptanthus; species Ammopiptanthus mongolicus. The sequence goes on along the minus strand of CM077351.1, from coordinate 16,497,078 downwards.
ACAAAAGGCTATTGGGAGATTCGTAAGCTAGATAGACCACATACATGTGTATCAGCAACTCTCTCACAAGATCATCGAAAGCTTGACTCGAACATTATTTGTGAAAGTATCAAGCAAATGGTGAAGGAGGATCCGACGTTGTCTATCTCGGTGTTGATTGCCCACATACGAGAAAAATACACATATACCACAACGTACCAGAAGGTATGGATAGCCAAGCAAAAGGCTATCGAACAAATATACGGGAACTGGGAGCTATCTTACAATTACCTTCCAACATGGCTCATGGCCTTACATACTTATGTTTCGGGCACAATCACTGAACTGCAGACGCTGCCAGCTTATGACGGGGCCCATCTAGTTCCCGATAAGAGAATCTTCCACCGTCTTTTCAGGACTTTCAATCCATGTGTCGCGACCGAAATCGCGAAGGAACGACGAAAAAAAGATGGATTTGATTAAAAACATGTAGAGTCGCCACCAATTTTATTTAATTCAGGTAAAAATTGGAAAACCCTTAAAAAAAACGGCCATTGGAACCAAATTGAGTTCGGGAGTCGATTGTGCATAGGGAAGGATGAGGACTTAACCCCACGACACCCCTAGTACACCCGTAAAAACAAACGGTTAACCAAATTAATTGTGCAAATAGTTAATGAATCTTAACGTAGTTACTTTACCCCAAAATCTATTTATAACAATGAAAGATTATGAACTAACACCTACACAAAAGTGAAAAAGATTTAAGAAGATTTGTTCTATGATATTTTATAATTTTTTTAAATTATTTGATTTCTAATTTTAGTCATTAATAAATCCTAAATGAGGTTGAACATAGCACTTAAATCCATAGAGCAACCTCAAATCCAAGGGATCGAACATGACACTCAAGTCCATAGAGCATCCCTAAATAAGACAGGATCGGTTATTTTAATTAATTATTTACAAAAATAAAAGTAAAAAAAAAGACAAACACTTGAACATTAGCTTTAAAGGTAACTCAAAGTTGTGATCCAATCTCAAGCAAATAGCGTAGACTCTACCTCTGCAAATTCAAACCAGCAAATCCCACAAAAGTATTGATTTTGATTATGTAAAATAACATGAGTCAAAAAACAAATGGGCATGGCAAACTAGTTGGTAACACAGGAGCACTTAATAATTCATAACCAACACTTCCAAGAACTTGTTTCAAACTAACAAACCAGCAGCACCTTAATCCAAAGGCCACAACAACAGAACACTAAATCAAATGACAATGCTGAGAATAATGAATGAACAAGAAAACGTGCAAATGTTGGTCACCGAATCAAATCTATATTTAATCAATTAGAACAAATACCTTTCTTTCTCAAGCACCTCAACTTGTTCTATTTGTTCAACGCAGAAAAGGCTTGGACTATTCTTTTTGACACAACAACTCATTCCCCATTTGGACATGAAAACTGAACACCAAACTAGACTTAGATTAGGAAGCATGGCAACACATTTAGTTTAGTAATATGCAAATGCAGCAAAATGAAAATGATTCCTTTGTTTTCTCGTAGCAAATCTGTAGACAACAAAAAGGATCCAAATCCCTCAAATAGCTAGACCAAAAATCAATAAAATACTAATTCAAGCCTTTCAACAAACAGGAAATGGGCAAAACAAATATATAAACTAAATCAAAGAGAGTGGTAAACAACAGAAACCATTTCAAACTTCCTATAAATTAGGATATCAGGAACGGTATATACAATGATCCTTTGATTTAGTATTCCTCAATACAAGAAGTAGAAATTTCTTCCAAAGGAGCCACTCTCCATCTCTCAAACTCCTCCCTTCATAAGCAGAAAAGAAAGAAATTGTGCTTCCTAAAATTCAAGAACCCATCCAGCAAAGAAAAAAAAAGAAGGATTCCTCTCAAATCCTCAAACAAAGCCCAAGGACATCTCAATATGAGTATGACCGCACATATGATCTCTCTTGGTCGTGGGTCTCTCCACTGGTTCCCCCGCCTTTGGTGCTGTGTTTCTGGTCTTTTTATAGAGTCACTCCTTCATCTCTTTCATTTATTCTTCCTGCACATTCATGAAAACCCAAAATCAAATCTCTTGATTAGAAACGAAAAAGGAATGGATCAACACATGCCTCGCGGGATTGTGCGTTACACGCCATGGATATGGAAGGAAATCCTCCCTCACGTTCAGGATCACGAAAGGATGGTGATTAAAGAAGATAAAATCCCGTGAATTTCGGGATAGAGAAGGGTGCGCGGACGAAGAAGGGATGTGGGGATCTGCGGTAGGTGAAAAGGAAAAGGAAAGAATGGGGGAAAGAGAGAGAGGGCTGCGGCTAGGGTTTTTTCTTGAGAGGGAGGAGGGACGGGTTATGGAGGAGATAGACGGGTTGTGGAGATAGACGGGTTATGGAGGAGATAGACGGGTTATGGGAGGAGATAGACGGGTTATGGAGCAAGGAGAAGGGAAATGGGTTTCTGGAGCAAGGGTATGGGCTGAAACTTGGTTTATTGGCCCAAAGACATTTTTCTTCTTATTTTTTCCTTATGAGTATCATAAACAAGACATAACTTAAAAATAACAAAATGTTCCATTTTATTTCTTTATCTATAAAAGAAACTGCATTAACAAGAAATTAAAATATTTTTTGTGATTTCTATAAATAAATGAAGCCCAAAATATTTTTGTGGTTTTTTCTTTTTATCATTTTTTTGGATTTTATTAAAAAGAGACTTTTTTATGATCTTGACTCTTTTCCATTTTTTGGTAAATTTAAGTAAAAAATAAAAGGGATCCGGTCAAAATGAGGTGTTCACACCATGCATCAGTGGATTTGCATGCTGCAAGCCAATTGTTAGGGTGGATGGAACTTGGTTGTATGGAAAGTACAAGGGGGCGCCATTGATTGCAACAGCTCAAGATGGAGCCAACCAACCAATTCCCACAGCCTTCGCCCTTGTCGAGCGTGAGATGGCAGAGGCCTGGTTTTTCTTCCTCCAAAATTTGAGGAGGCACGTCACACCCCAAGCCAACATAACATTGGTCTCGGACAGGCATGAGTCAATAAAAGCTGCATACCGGCGCGCAGACAGTGGATGGCACAATCCTCCTCAATGCATGTGTATTGCGTTCGACACATCGCACAAAACTTCATGCGGAGATTCAAGAATGCAGATATGAGAAAGAATGTCGTCAATATGGATTAGTACCGTAGTCATACAAATTGCAATTATTTCTTGTTTCTATTCTATTCATGTCAATTTAGACATTTCTAACATTCCAACCATTCAGGATACGCCCTGAACCAGCTAAGCATGCGTTATTACCGGGTTTTGTTCCTCAACTGGAACGAAGAGACCGCAGCATGGGTTGACGAGATCCCTAAGGAAAAATGGACCCAAGCGTATGATGAAGGGCGACGTTGGGGACACATGATAACAAACCTTTCGAAGTGCATTAACAGGGTACTTAAGGCAACGCGACATCTTCCAATCACTGCTGTGGTCCAGGCAACCCATTATAGGTTATCTGAAACTTTCGCCGACAATGGGAGGCAACTAAGAGCAATGATCCTTTCCGGTCATGTCTGGTCTGAAATTGTCACCAAGGCCATTGAGGAGGAACTGGCAAACTCCAACTCTCACCGTGTCCAACATTATGACCGGGAATACAAAATTTTCACGGTGGAGGAGTTGATCAACCCACGAGAAGCGCGGCTTGCGGGGCAATTCAAGGTAGACTTGAATGTAAGGTGGTGTGACAGTGGAAAGTTTCAGACCATACACATTCCATGCTCACATGTCATCGCTGCCTGTTCAAGCGTAAATCACGACTATTGGTTGTATGTGCCTGCTGTGTATACGTTGGAATATGTTTTCAATGTTTACCACGAAGAGTTCAACGTGGTGCCAAACGAAGCATATTGGCCAACATATACTGGAGTAGAGGTGTGCCACAATCAAGACATGCGAAGAAATCCACGAGGTCGTCCACAATCTACCCGTATCCACACGGATGTGATCTGTGTCGGAATGAAGGTCATAACAGGAATAAATGTCCGAACCGTGTCAAACCTACTACGCAACAATAGAAAATTTGTATCGTTACACCGTTTCTATTTTTAAGCAATGTTAAATATTCATTATTAGTTTATTGTTTATTGTTATTATTGTATTAATCAAATTAATAATTTAAATAACAATTTAAAATTAATATAATTAATTTAGCTAATTATCATAACTAATTAAATTAATACAATTTTATTTAAAATTTAAATAATAGCATTTCAAAATAAATAAATAAAAAAACCCTTGAGAAGTCGTGGTTAACAAACCCGACCTCCCAAGGGAAAAGCAAAACAACTTTGGACAATTAAGTTGAGGAGTCGTGGATGGCAAAAACGACTTCTAAACGTGATTCTCAAATAGTGGTAGTTTGGTATATAATTTCGAAACGGTGATAATTTGAAAAATAAAAAGTGAAACAGTAATAAATTGATAAATTTGCCTAATTCGGGGGGGGGGGGGATATCAATCCCCCTTGAGAAACTAGCATATACTTATTGTCTTGTGGGTATGGTCTGATCAACGATCTCAACAATCAGACCAAAATCAACCATAGGGGTTGGATAGTTGGTTAGGTTGACTTTTGTTCAACTCAATCTTAATTTTTTTTTCAAGGTATCATCTGGATGCAATTGTGGAGACTAATACCTCGAGGTATTGGACGATATTAAAGGATTAACCTCTCTCAATCAAGTTTTTTCATACACAAGAATTAGGGATCGAACACATGACAACTTGTTTAAGATGTCCACAATCTTAGTTGATTTGAATGTTAAATAATTTTATATTTTAAATGATATTTTTATATAAAATAATATTATTAAGCATTTTTAAAAAAATAATATAAAACAATTTGATATTAGTATAATTTTTCAAAAAAAGAATAAAAAAAACTCAATCTAATTAATTACTTGACTCAACCTCATCATGTTTAGGATAAGGCTTTTGTCAGAGAGTTGTTTTTCATGGTAAAAAATGTTTTTCAGTAAAAATTGATATATTTAAGTAAAGTGAATAAATTATAAAACAATTATTTTTATGAGAAAAAATCCATTTCTAGATTAACTAGAAGTTTAAAACATATTTAAAAAACTATTAAATTATTTTGAAACTAAAAACATTCTTTCTATTTCATTCCTGTAAAACTAACTACCAAATAAATATTATTAATTTTTACAAATAACTTCATATCCATGTTTTGTAATTTAATATACAAATATGATTTTTTTTACACAAAACAAACGAAATAGATGATCTTAAAATAGATTTTCAATAAACACATCCAAACATCAAGTTGATTCTATTATAATCTATTATAACAAAATTGATTATTCACGTAATCTTTTATTGAAACAATCAATTTTTCATAACTAATCCAAACATACATTTAAACCTCACTAGACTTCAATCGATTCTGTTTTTATATTTGTCCAAATCACTTTTATGGAAGAAGATTTGTGATAGATTATTCTGTATCTATTTTTACATGAAACTTACCATTATTGACCAGTCTTAACCATTAAGCATGATACCTTGTTTATTATTTTTAATTTTCATTATTTTGGCATTTAAGATGCAAATCGTGAGTTTTGATTATTTAATTTTTCATAATTTTTGTTTTTAATATGCAATCGTGATTTTGATTTTTTAAAATAAAAAATTATTATATATTAATTGGCTAAGGACAAAAGTAATTTATATGACAAACATCTGGTTGGTTTAAGTGGTAACCAACTTAGACCCCTTAAGCAAGTGGTCAGAGATTCAATTCCTGACTTTTGTGTATGGAGAAAACTTGGTTGGGAGGGAGTAATCCTTAAATGTCGTCCAGGTCCCCCGACGGAGATTGGTCACCTATTTACTACAATAGATACTTCATACCAATAACATGGTTATTAAAAAAAAATGTCATCGATAGTTCTTTGTGATAGTGGCGTTCATGGATTGATTTTGATCTATTTTGAGTCAAAAAATTATCTATTCCAAAAATAAAAACGATTATGGTAGTTGAATTATTTTAACTTTTTGAAATTTTAAATAGATGTTATGTTAGTTTTGAAATTATAATTTTCGAATAATTTCTTGAATTTAGAAATTAATATGAGTAATGCATATGATTTTAGAGAATGAAATAGTAGGTCTGTCAATGCTTTTCATCCTTGTTTTGTTTTGGCCTATCATATTGATGATGGCCTAGATAATTTGAGAAACCAAAAGTATCAAAGTAAGAGCATCTTTATCCTAACACCTCATTTTTGAGTTTTTAAATGGGTCTCATTTTTATATCACTCATTCTTACTTCTTACAATTTAAGCACCTCATCTCTTCAACCCGGGAACTTTTAAAAAGTTTCTAAATGGACCCCACCACGACCCCATCTCATTCTTACTTCTAACTTTGAATGATAATGTTGAAAATATATTTAGAATCTTTGTAATTATTGTTTAGGCATATCATATCATGTAAATAGGAATAAGAATCGCCTATATTTATGTTGTAATTAATTCATTCAGCCTATATAAAAAAAGGCTCCGCTATGTAGTCGAAACACACGGTTTCAGCATCTCATGCCTCTGTTTTCTCTCTTTCAACATGGTATCTAGAGCCACTCCGAGGTAACCCTAAAACCGTGCCTACCCGAAGGACCCACTGTTCTCCGGTGACAAAAATTTTCGGCAACCGTGTTCCTAATCTGATTTGCCGTCCCGTTTGCTGTCTGCCGTCTCCAACAGCCACCTGCCGCCGTCAGCCGCCCATTTTTCCGATGACATCTCCAGCAACCACCCCCACCACGAGGTGCACCTCCTCAAGATCGGCCCAACCCCGGAAGTACACCATCCTCCGCCCTGTCACGCGCCAACACGAGCGGCGCGAAGCTTCTGATCCCTATTCCGTTCACCTGTGCGTGGAGGCTCCGTTTCGGCCACCGTTTTCAGCGCGGTGATCGCCGTCCAGAGGCGATTCCAATGCCACCCCTCACTCCGATCTGTGCACGTTTGCTTGTGGCGCGGTGTGCGCGAGCCATTTCGGGATTTTTTCCACGTATCACGTCGTTTTTTGGACCTTTAATTGCTGATCTATGGCCTCTTCTAGTCCCACAGATCCTCCTAAGACCACGGATCCTCCTCAGGCATCTCCGGCTAATTATGAATATTTTCTCCAGTGGTTTGAGCATCGCCAGACCTCCGAATCTACTGCTTTGGTTGCACACACAGGTAATTCATATGCTTGCATGTCTCAGTCACCCTCACTTGGTCTCTGGGTTCTTGATTATGGTGCGTTTGACCATATCTCTGGTAATAAGGCTTTTTTCTCCTCTCTTTCCACATCTGGTTATTTACCTATTGTCACTTTGGCTAACGGTTCCCAATCTCAATCCTAAGGAATCAAAACTGCCGATCCATTCCCTTCCCTATCAGTTGATTCTGTTCTTTTTGTGCCTGGTTGTCCCTTTAATTTACTATTTGTTAGTCGTTTAACTCATTCTCATGATTGTTTGACTACCTTCACTAAAGACTGTTATCCTGCAGGACCGGAGTTCGAGAAGGATGATTGGTACCGGATGTGAGTCTCATGGCCTTTACCAGCTTTCCATCCCGTCCCGGGTTTCCTCTGCCACTGATTCCCCTCTTACCATACATGCTCAATTGGGTCATCCTGATCTCCCCAAACTCAAGAAATTGGTGCCAAGTCTGACTAAGTTATCTAGTTTGCATTGTGAGTTGTGTCAACTAGGGAAACACACTCGTTGTCAGTTTTCGGATCAAGTCAATAAGCGAACTTCATCCCCTTTTGCTTTATTTCACTCAGATGTATGGGATCCTTCTCGTACCATTTCTACTCATGGGTCCAGATACTTTGTCACATTTATTGATGATTTTTCACGGTGTACGTGGTTATTTTTAATGAAAAACAAGTCTGAAGTGTTTTAAGTTTTTCAGCAGTTTTATCAAGAAATTAAAACTCAGTTTGGTGTCTCCATTCGCTCTTTATGTAGTGATAATGCCAAAGAATATTTGTCCCAACAATTTCAAACTTTTATGGCTTCTAATGGCATTCTTCACCAAACATCTTGTGCCCATACACCTCAATAAAATGGGGTTGTCGAACGCAAAAATTGGCACCTCATTGAAACCACTCGGACCCTTCTCCTTCATGGCAATGTTCCACATCAGTTTTGGGGGGATGCTGTTTTGACGGCTTGCTATCTTATAAACCGCATGCCCTCCTCTGTCCTTGATGACTAAGTACCTCACTCGGTCCTTTTTCCCCATATCCCTCTTCATTCACTTCTGCTACGTGTTCGGGTCCACTTGTTTTGTCCACAATCTCTCTCCCGGACTTGACAAACTCTCGGCTTGCTCACTCAAGTATGTCTTCCTTGGTTATCATCGGTACCAAAAATGCTATCGTTGGTTTTCTCCTACTCTTCAATGGTACCTTATATCGTCGATGTTACCTTCTCCGAGTCTGTCCTTACTTTGAGTCGACTCACTCGCCTCCTGAGCCGCTATCTATAGTCGTCCCTGTTCCTTCTACTATGATACCTCTCCATTCTGTCCCATCAAAGACACCGCCTGTGGATCCCCCTGCTGCTCGCCCATTCCAGATATATCGTCGTCGCCCACCACCATCCTTGGTGCATGTCCTTGCCTCTGTTCCTGCTACTGAGGCCATGATGGACTCTTCTAGGGCACCACCTCCTTTACCGGATTCGGCCCTGCCGCCTGAACCTGACCTTCCCATTGCTCTTCGTAAAGGTATACGTTCTACTCGTAACTCATCTCCTCATTATATTGCTTTGAGTTATCATCGCCTTTCTCCTTTGCATTATGCTTGCCGTTCTTCTTTGTCGTCTGTCTCTATTCCTAAATCTCCATGTGAAGCTGTATCTCACACTAAGTGGCGGCAAGCAATGATTAATGAGATGTGTGCTCTTCAAAGCAGTGGTACCTGGGAACTGGTCCCTCTACCTCCTGGGAAGTCTTTGGTTGGCTGTAGCTGGCTTTGTATAGTCAAGGTGGGTCCTGATGGTAAGATTGATCGGTTTAAGGTTCGTTTGGTAACCAAGGGCTACACTCAGATATTTGGGCTTGATTATGGTGATAATTTTTCTCCTGTGGCCAAAATGACTTCTGTTCAGCATCTCCTATCGATTGCTGCCATCCGCCACTGGCCTCTTCATCAACTTGACATTAAAAATGCCTTCTTGTATGGTGATCTCGAAGAGGAAGTGTATATGGAGCAACCACCTGGGTTTGTTGCTCAGGGGGAGTCCTCTGCCATGGTCTGTCGACTTCACAGGTCCCTTTATGGTTTTAAACAGTCTCCTCGGGTTTGGTTCAGCAGATTCAGCACTGTAGTGGAACAGTTTGGTATGATTCGCAGCAAAGCTGACCACTCTATATTTTATCACCTTTTGGCCCAAGGATGCATTTATCTGATTGTTTATGTGGATGATATTGTTATAACTGGTAGTGATCAGCATGGCATACTACAGGTGAAACAACATCTCTCTCATCAGTTTCAGACTAAAGATCTTGGTAAACTCCGTTATTTCTTGGGTATCGAGGTAGCTCAATCTAAGGATGGTCGATCTAGGGACTTCACAAAGGAAGTATGCTATGGATATTCTTGAAGAGACAGGAATATTGAATGCCAAACCAGTTGACACTCCTATGAATCTAAACGTCAAACTTCTACCTGATCAGGGGGAGTCACTACCAGATCCAGGGAGATACAGGAGATTGGTTGGGAAATTGAACTACCTTACAGTCACTCGTCCAGACATCTCTTTTGAAGTTAGTGTGGTAAGCCAATTTTTAAATTCACCTTAGGACTATTTGGATGTTGTCATTCGAATCCTGAAGTACATTAAAGGTGCTTCAGGAAAATGTCTCATTTATGAAGACCGAGGACACACTCAGATAGTTGCTTACTCAGATGCCGATTGGGTAGGTTCACCTATTGACAAATGATCCACTTCCGGTTATTATGTACTCATTGGAGGAAATCTGATATCCTGGAAAAGTAAGAAACACAATGTAGTTGCAAGATCTAATGCAGAAGCAGAATACAAGCCTATGGCATTAGCAACTTGCGAACTAATTTGGTTGAAGCAGTTACTTAAAGAGCTTCTATTTGAAGAGATTATACAAATGACGTTGATCTGTGATAATCAAGCTGCATTGCATATTGCCTCTAATCCAGTTTTCCATTAAAGGATCGAACATATTGAGATAGATTGTCATTTTATTAAGGAGAAGATCCAATCAGGGGACATCACCACTAGCTTTGTCAACTCCAATGATCAACTGGCAGATGGCTTCACCAAATCCTTGAGAGGTCCTCGAATAAGTTATCTATGTAACAAGCTTGGTGTATATGATTTATATGCTCTAGCTTGAGGGGGAGTGCTGAAAATATATTTAGAATCTTTGTAATTATTGTTTAGGCATATCATATCATGTAAATAGGAATAAGAATCTCTTATATTTATGTTGTAATTAATTCATTAAGCCTATATAAAAAAGACTCCGCTGTGTAGTTGAAACACACGGTTTCAGCATCCCATGCCTCTATTTTCTCTCTTTCAATAGATAGATGCAAAAAAAAATTTATTAATAAAAAATGCATCATGCAAGGAGAAAGAAAGTGCTTATTGAAGATACTGTGCTTTACAAGCACCTTTAATAAAAAATGCTGCTGCGATAAAATGCTTGTAAGCGCCGATGCTTATTAAGAAAAAGTCTTGACAAGCCACGCGATGGAGATGCTCTAATGTATAAGAGAATAAAGCTTTGTTCGGTAGCAGACAGGGACGGATCTAAAAGGGGGCGAACATGAGTGCATGCCCCTCCTTCTAGCATATATTTTGTAAAATTAGTTATACATATGTAGTATTTTTCATTAAAAAAAATATCTTACTATAAACATTTATACATATACAGATATATTCAGCCTCTCCCTCTAATGCTTTCTGGATCTGTCCCTGGTAGCAGATAAGATAACTGATAACGGATGGGCTCATAGCTGCTAGCTCATAGTGGATGTGCTAGCAGATACAGGATAATGGATAAGCTAGCTTATGGATTTGAAGTGTTTGATAAAATTAGAGGTTGAATTAGCTGATAAATATAAATGACATAAAAAACATATTTATATGTTTTCTATATAAATATATATATATATATATATATATATATATATATATATATATTTGTTTTAAAATAATTATCACTTTTAATGCTTTAATTTCTTTTAAATTATTTATCATCTCAAAAACTAAAATATTAAATTTTTATTTTTAATTATTTTATTAAATAAAATGAGATAATATAAGATATTTTATTATTAGGATATTTTATTTTATTTGACAAAGGATAAAAGAGGAAATTATTTAAATTAGTAAGGATAAAAATAAGAAAAAAATAAAATATTATAAGCTCATATGTTACTTCAAGTAATGTCTGAGAAAAAACGCTATAATCTAATGAAAATAACGTTATAAGCTAGTGAGAAAAATGTTTACCAAACAAAGCTTCAAACTCATCCGCGATAAGTTATTATCTATAAGCTAACGGTTTGGCCGGAAAAAAAGAGTCAATCTAATTAATTACTTGACTCAACCTGATCATATTTAGGATAAGATTTATGTCAAATAGTTGTTTTTCCGTAGATACATATATGTTTGGATAAACTCATTAAATTACAAAAAAACTGTTTGATGAGAAAATTTTGTTTTTAGAGAAGTTACAAGTTAATTTGAAGCTTATTTAAAAAAAATGTTAAATTAATTTGAAGCTAATAAGGGTCCATTTGATGGTCCGAATAAGATAAAAACGGATAGAATATGAGAGTTGAATAAGGATAAGATAATAAATGAGCTTGATAAACTCTTATCCTATCCGATGTTTGATGCGCATCAAATAATAATAAGATATGATATAAAATATACACAAATGATAAAATTACCCTTATATCAAAATTACATTTTTTTTTCAAAAATAAATTTTAGTATTATTTGGTTTTTTATATATTTAAATTAAAAAATATAAAAAAATTATTTAATAATATATATTTTCTGCTTTTTAATTATACATTAGTCCATTTTTTAAATTATAAAAATTTAAATAAAAATTAACTTGTGCTATTTTTTTTAACTTTTTATAAAAAAATGCTAATTATACCACATATTTTAATTAGTAATAAGGTTGATTAACTAGGTTTGGAACTATAATTAAATAATAACAATATTGAAGGTAAGGGATAAAAGAGAAAACACTTTCTTATCATATCATGTTGGTTCTAACCCAGTTTCTCCCTCATGATAGAATTATAACTAAGTAGCAGGATAAGATAAGCTAACAAGATAAGCTTATCATATCCTGATGGTTCACCAAACTACATATTAAAGCAGGATATGATAGTTTATCTTATTTTATCTCCCTTATCCTGACCATCAAACGGGCCTAACATTCTTTCTATATAAAACTAATTATCAAAAAAATATTATTAAATTATATAAATAATTTTATATCCAATTTTTGAAATTTCCTATATAAAGATGAGCTTTTTATATAGCTTAAACCATTATAATCGATTATAATAATAATAATCTATTATTCATATAATTAATTATTGAAATAATCGATTTTACACCATTAAACCTGACTAAACTTCAATCCATTCTATTTTTATATTTGCCCAAATCACTTTTATGGAAGGAGATATGTGATAGATTATTCTGTATCTATTTTTACATGAAACTAATCATTATTGATTAATCTTAACGATTAAGCATGACACATTATTTTGCTTCAAAAAACAAAAAGCATGATACATTATTTATTATTTTTTGCATTTAAGATGCAAATCGTGAGTTTTGATTATTTAATTTTCATTATTTTTGTTTTTCATATGAAATCGTCATTTGATTTTTTTAAAGAAAAAACTGTTATATACTAATTGCCCTAGGAGAAAACTCATGTATAGTTCTGTCATAGAGCGGCGCTAGCAGATTGGTTTGGATGAGTTCGACTTTGAGCCAAACAATTATCTATTCCAAAAATAAAAAAAGTCCTAGTTCAGTTTGGATTTGATTTATTTTATATCAAATCAAATTAAACATCATTTGATGATTTGATTTTTACTAACATAATAAATAAAAATACAGATATAATATATAATATACTAAAAATTAAAACATTACGAACTAATCAGTATCAATTGTATATTTGAAACATAAAAAATTCTAAAAAATTATATCATGTCAAACTAATAAGTATTATTAGAAAAACAAAAACCAACAAATAATATAATATGACGTTAGGTTAAGGTAATCTGTGATACACTAATAATCTAATACGACGTCACATAATAATAATAGAATAAATAAGTATTAAATTTATATACGGTTCTTTTCAATTTAAAAAAAAAAACAAAAACAGAACAGGACCTTGAACCTTGAACCGTTTTCACAAAAAAATATCAAAAAATATTTAATAAAATCATTTTTATTTGGTTTTTGATTATTTTGGATCGATTTTTGCTTTTTTAGTGGTTTGGATCTGAACAGTCCTACTTTGTGGGTGTTTGTAATGTTGTTTTCCAATTAAAAAAAGAATGTATAACAGTTCATTAATAAAATATAACATGTGTAATAGTTATTATACACATTTTATTCTCATTGAAAAATAACATTACATTTAGATAACGACACCTATGTTTTGGGTAATAAATATTAGGGTGCGTTTGATTCGCTAAAAAGGACAGGACAGACAAACAGTATCTGGCAAGTAGTTGAATCACATGACAACTTTTTGTACTTATATTGTTTGGTGGTCGATGCACACAGCACAAGAAATTGTGTGCTATATCTTGTTTGATATACTTATGTATTGGACTAAATAATGTAAACTTTACTATAATACCCTTTGTGTTTTACAATGTTTGGTTTTGCACTAGGAAGAGACACTGAACAAGATTTTGAAGCTTTTAAAATTATTTTATTATTTAACTTAAAATTTATTATCTTGTTTTACTATTATTTATAATTTATTATCAACATGATATATTTTTAAGCATTATTTTTTACTTGTTGCTTTTTAAAAAAATTACAATTTATTAATTATGGTGATATATTTTTAAATATATCTTATATTTACCATATTAAAAATTAAAAATAATTCAAAATAAATTACTAAAATGCATAAATAAACTAATAATAATTTATCATATGTTATAGCTAAATATATTTCACAATTATATATTGTTATTAAAATGATTTTTGGTAATATGTAAATTCAACCTTTCTTAATTATATTTATAAAAAAAAAAAATCTTTCTTAATTATAAGAAAGTAAACTTATCTCTTAACAAAAAAAAAAAAAGAGTAAATCTCCAATTTGGTTCCTGAAATTGTAAGGTCGTATCAATTTGATCTATGTATCCATTTTGTGTCAATTCGATCTCTGAAATTATAAGGTTCGTATCAACTTAGTTCCTTATGGAGGTACTAGATTGATTAACGTTTGACAATTGCAGGGATGTTTTTGGAATTTCAAAAATATCAGGAATGTTAATATGACCTTACAATTTGAGGAAACAAATTGAGGATTCACTCAAACAAAAACAAAAAATACACAAATCAAAAGTCCCTTTAACCTTTCCGTCGTTCTCTCCCTATTCTTTATTTTATTTTGTCCCTTTCTTTTCCAAATTCAAACACAAAATACAAAGAAAAAAATCAAATCAAGTCATAAGTCTGATCCCAATCTTGTGACTCGAGTATCACCACGTCCAAAATCAACCATCGTAGCAAGCACCTTCATCCAGTTGTTCAACGCTCACAAGATCCAATGCACGAAATACCAGGTATGTAGATCTGCGTTCACCAAGTCAGCCATTGTTGTAGCAAATACCTCGATTACAACGAGGATATCACAAGAACAATACCGCTCTGATTTACTCACTCAACTTACACGAATATTCACAATACCTCTTGAAATATCTCGAGTCTCGGGATATAATATGAAAATGGGTACATTCAATAGCTTGCCTCTACCCTTCCCCCCTATGTGTTTATATACTACTATTCCCAACTTCCCCACTCGTCCCACTATGCTCGGTTCATGGCGGTTATCTGAAGAACACATTTTCACGTTCTCAGTGCTCCTCGTTCTATGCTTTCCCCTCGTGCTTTAATCAACTGAGGAGGGATAACAAACTCGGTGTTAGGAGGGTTGGGCTGGGCCTCATGTTTAAGTCGATTTATGCTCAACTGGATTGTAACCGGATCTAACGAGGGATCTCCTGCGGTGGGCTTGTCATTTAGTCGTCCCAACTTGGTCTGTTTCTTGCCGTGCAATTACCGAAGCGAAAGAGCTTTATAGGCCGGCCTTCTTCTTCATCAGTCTTGACCGTTGATTTAGCATATATGACCGTTTCTGTCCTTATTGCATTTACTGAGCATTATATCAGCGAAATCGAGCATGATACTGAGTCCTTCCTAATGTGAATTTCATTATTCCCTTTATAAATTAGCACCTATAGGTCTTCCTAGCTTTATTACACGTCACTTCGTTTATGTTTCCAACGCGTCTTGAGCCTTGTGCTTTCATTACCCTATCTTTTCGTTTCTTTTGGCTGCTTTAACCCAAGCGTCGTCATTACTGCTTGTTTATTATAGGCACTCTACTACGTGATGATGACCTAGTGTCATTAATTTTTACATCTCCTTTCCCCTTTCTATAAAAAGGGAAACTTTCATCTCCATCTTCTAGTGATATTCCCCTTTCCTTGCCTACTGCAACTTTCTACTATTTCTCTTCACTTCCCGCTTCATTTCCAGGTACGCGCACCTTTTTCTCCTCTTTTCGACTTGTATTTGCATCATGCATTCCCCTCGTTCTACACCCAGTTTTCTTGATGATTTGGAACCCAATCCCCGCACTAGCACAAAACTTGGAATTCATACCGTGGGTGATTCCGCATCTTCTTCCTCTTATTTTTCTCTATCCGCCTCTTTGGACGCCCAAAATCAAGTTAACCTTGAAGATGATGCGTCGGCATCCTCTGTTAATCATCAGAGGAATCCCACTGTTCTACCAGTTCCAGAGGTACCTATTGTGCCTGGGTATGAATGGGTTCATACAGATGGGGTGGCCTTCTTTTCTGGCTACCAGACAGAGGAATCGATTGTGGAGTTGAGGAGAGAGATCAAACTGTCCGCGTCAGATGACGAAGATAAATTCACCTGTTCGCCCTGTTCTGACAACGAACGAGTATTGATAAGGTGTGTGGAGCCCGAGCTTCCATTCATCTTCTTGTATAAGACCTTGTTCGCCCAACTAAGAGTAACCCTTCCCTTCTCTTCTTTTCAATGTCATATTCTTTCCATTTTGAATGTTGCTCCAACTGAACTCCATCCCAACAATTGGGCATTCATGAGGGCTTTCGAGATTCTTTGCTCCGAGATTGAAATGGAAGTTCAGTTTCTCAATTCCTCCGTTTGTTCTCTGTAACATTAGGTAAGCAATGTCGTTGGGTGTCTTTGAATGGACGTCATGGGAATAAACTCTGTTAGAACCAAAACAGTAATGGCTAATGACCCCTAAAAGTTTTAATGATTAACAAAATTATTATATGTTTATTGAATTCACTCGAAGTCAAGTTTATGCTAATCCATAAGGTCAAAAGACCTTTTCATATTTCTAACTTCATACAGTTCTCCAAATCTAAAGTTTCATCTAGCTCTTAAAGGACAAAAAGCTAAATGCAATATTTTCATCCAAAGAAACTTCATGGTTTGTCCAAATAATCTTTCTACAGACATGCTCATATAGTTTTGTGCATCCAACTGTCTATACATAATTGTGCGTCCAACTATCTATATTATACGTCCAATTGTCTACACTGATTGTGCGTCCAACTGTCTATATAAATGGTGAGTCCAACTTTTTATATATACCAGTACGTCCAATTAACTTTATTTTGCAAATGACGTGGCTCTCTCTTTCAAAAGTCTTAATTGTTTTTAAAAGGAAATATCTTTTTCACATAAGACAAAAGAAGGTACAAAAGTCATACACAGCAAGCCACGTAGAGCAAAACGCTTGTCGGTCATAAAGGCAAATCAGTCTGCTACAATTCAAGCTGCTACTACCAAAAGCATCCTCATTCTGAAAGAACAAGTACTCAACGGAGAACAACTGACAAATGGACTTGCGCCTAATGGATATTTGAATGTGGCTAAACGGAAAAATTTCCTACTATTTTGAAATCAAAAAGTCATACAAAACTATAAGAAGACCCTCTTCTGAAGAAGCAAATAGAGAAAACAAGAGCAAGAAAATATTCAAGAGAAAATTCATTGTGCAACAAAAAGCTTAAAAGCAATCACTCTCTGAATATTGATTTGTAAACCTTCATATTCTTTCATTGTAAAGTTGAAAATAGATTGTTAAGAGCTTTATCGTATAATACTCTCACTCTAGTGAATTTGTAAAATGCTCGAAAAACCCCTCTCAAGTCTTAGGATTTGTTGAGCTTGAAAAGGCTTGTCTGTAAAAGAATACTTGTAGCTTGGAGAGGTGTAGAATACTTGGAATTGTAGTCGTGGAGAGACTTGGAAACAACTTGTGAAAAGTGCTAAATGATTTAGTGGAAAAACCTTCTCAGGGAAAGGACTGGACGTAGCTCTTTGATTTGAAAGAGTGAACCAGGATATATCTCTGTGTGAATCTCTCTATCCCAATCTTGTTAAGTTTTATTTATTACCAACTTCAGGATTGGAAACAAAGTATCTTAAACGTTTGAAATCGTTTTGGTGTGTTCTTTCATCTTGCTTGTCTTAAACTTTTGCTTAAAAAAAAGGTTTTCGAAAATCGGTTAAGAATCACAATTCAACCCCCCTTCTTGTGTTTACTTGTTTCACTTTTAGTTGGTATCAGAGCTCAGCCTCTGGGTTGAGCATTTAGCTGTGCTTGAGGAAAAGATCCAAAGCTCGATGACAGGGCAAGGGATGCCCAGTGGGAGTTTACCTGTTCTTGAAGGTACCTCCTTGACTAGACCACCATTTTTTAATGGCACTCACTACCTCTACTGGGAAGAAAGATTCAAAGGATTCATCTTAAGTACCAGCTCTGCGCTTTGGCCATTAATCATGAACGGTCCTCACACTGTCAACAATCCAGATGGCAGCGAGAAAGATGAATCTCAGTGGATCGATGACGAGAGAAGAAGGATGGAGCAGAACTACAAAGCTAGATATACACTGATGTGTACTCTTAGTCCAGACGAATTCCAAAAAATTCATGCATGTGAATCAGCGAAACAAATCTAGGATACTCTATCCAATGTTCATGAAGGAACATCCAAATTAAAGGACTCAAAGATCATTATTCTTATGAGTCAATTTGAAATGTTCACAATGGAAAATGGAGAAACCATCGTTTATATGATAGGTCATTTCCAAACTATTATCAACAATCTCAAGTCTTTTGCAAAAGTTTATACTACAAAAGAAAATGTTACGAAGATCCTTAGGAGTTTACATAAGGAATGGAGACCACTCATCACTGCAATCACTCAAGCCAAGGACTTGTCAAACTTGACCTTAGATGATCTTGTGGCAACTCTTCAAGTTCATGAGCAGAAGCTTAACTAGGACAACCCTAAAAAGAAAGGCAAGATTATTGCCTTAAAAAGTCAAAAAACCAGCAGCTCGAAAGATCACAAAGCAAATTATTCCAACGATGAAAATGATCAAGATGAAGAGGAAGAATCTGATGATGAGCTATCTCTCATATCAAAGAAATTTGAACGTATTCTGAAAAATATAAACATCAGAAGAAGACCATTTACAAAGAAAAACGTCAAAGACCATGGTGAAACCAATGATAAAAATCCAATGGTTTGCTATGAGTGCAAGAAATCAGATCACTTCAAGGCTGAGTGCCCTCAACTGAAAGATAAGAAAAAGTTCTTCAAAAGGAAAAGCAAGAATCTCATGGTAACATGGGAAGATCTTGACTCCTCTGAATAAGAGGAAAATGAAGAAGAGGCAAACCTATGTCTCGGGTCTGAAAATCATCTCTCTGAAGATTCTTCTGAACAAAAGGAACAATCTACCTCTTCAATCATCTCATATCCTGAGGCTGAGTCATTAAGAGAATTCAGTAGTCTCTCTATAAAGAGACCACCTATGTTCTATATAACTGGTGACTATGCCGTGTGGAGAGAACTATTCACGAGATTCAACTTAGAACAAAATGTTGATGACCTATGAAGAGCTTACACCGATGATAAATTTTGTCCTACTACTGTTATCAATGGTGAACGCATAGTTAAACCAAGGGATGAATGTTCTGAAAAAGAACAAAGAAGAGTGAGAATCAATGCTACAGCTATCTACACTCTTACCTGTGCCTTGGACAAAAGAACTGTCAACATTGTGATGTATTGTGACATTGCGAAAAGAGTTCTTGACATGCTAGACGCCCTTTTTATGAGAAGGCGACCTGCTCGTTCTGAAGGACCACCTATTTATCAATCATCAGAATCAGAATATGAAGCTTGGAAAGAAAACTTCAGATCATTTGTAGTAACCCAAGGAACAGAAGAACACTGGAAAACTCTCCCTAACGAAACCTTTTGTCCCATCATCATCATCAATGGAGAATACATGATGAAACCTTTAGATCTTTGCACCTTAAAGGAAAGAAGAAGAGTTGCTCTTGATTGTGAGGCAAGGGCTTTCCTATTTCAGAGTGTACACGGAGCAAGAAGAGAAGTCCTGGCTGAAGAGACAACTGCTTGGGGAATGATGGATATTCTGAAAAGATCTCCACCTGCATCCCCAACAGTAGATATGTGTCTCATGGCAAGTATTTCCTCTGAGACAGAAATAGAAGAAGATGAGACTTGCTTGACAACAGAAAGAAAACACTGATCATGGAACCTGGACAGTGGATGCTCACGACACATGACAGTAGAAAGGTCTATGTTCCTAGACCTAAATCCAAAGTCTGAAGGATCAGTTGTTTTCGGTGGCAATCAAAAAGGAAAGATTGTAGGTATTGGTAAGATTGGTAAGAATAATTCTCCCTCTATAAATGATGTGTTGTTAGTTGAAGGATTAAAACACAATCTGCTTAGCATAAGCCAATTGTGTGACAGCGTGTTTGTAGTGTCTTTCAACAAAGATAAATGTATAGTCAAATATGTTGATGGGTCCACCCTATTTACTGGTAAGAGGCAAAACAATGTATCTAAAATTGACTTGGAGGACCTCTCTAATCAAAATGTATCATGTCTGATGTCTATGAATGATGAGCAATGGATTTCGCACAAGAAACTTGGTCATGCAAGCCTGAGTTTAATCTCAAAGCTACAAAAGTATAACCTCGTAAGAGAATTACCAGAGTTGGCCTATAAATCGGATGCTCTCTGTGATGCCTGTCAAAAGGGGAAGCAAGTTTAAAATTCTTTCAATTCAAAGAATATTGTTTCAACATCCAGACCTTTAGAATTGTTACAGTTATATTTGTTTGGTCCAACAAGGACTGCCTACCTAAGTGGAAAGAAATATGGACTTGTCATTATTGATGAATATTCTAGATGGACATGGGTAATGTTCCTAGCTCACAAAGACGAGTCTTTTGAAGTATTCTCAATATTCTGCAAAAGGATTCAGAATGAGAAAGGTATATGTATCAATTCAATCAGAAGTGATCATGGAGGCGAGTTTGAGAATGTAAAATTCCAACTATTCTGTGAAGAAAATAGTATTCTTCATAATTTGTCTGCCCCTAGAACACCTCAACAAAATGGGGTTGTTGAGAGAAATAATAGGTCTCTTCAAGAGATGGAAAGAACATTACTTAATGATAACTCTGTCTCTAAGAACTTTTGGGCTAAGGTTGTTAACACAACATGCTATATTCAAAATAGAGTATACATAAGACCAATACTGAAAAAGACTCCATATGAACTGTGGAAAGGACAAAAATCCAACATATCATATTTTCATACTTTTGGTTGTGCCTGATTTATATTAAACACTAAAGACAATCTAGGAAAATTTGATGCCAAAGTTGATAATGGTATTTTCTTAGGATACTCTGAAACATCTAAAGCTTTCAGAATTTACTATTGTAGATCATTAATTGTCGAGGAATCTATTCATGTTAAATTTGATGACAAGAAGCCTAATAAAATATTATCAGAACTGGACGAATCTCTTGCAAATCTTGATCTGAATGATCATCATCCAACCAACAATAGGAAGCAAATCTTCGAAGAAGTAAAAGCTGTTGATCATAACCCTCTTTTGTCGAGTGATAGCCAGAAAACTTGGCAATTCAAAGCTTACCATCCTGAAGATCAAATTGTAGGTCAATCCGGTGATAAAGTAAGAACAAGGTCAACCTTCAGAAATCAAGTTGATTCGGCTTTTATCTCTGAGCTCGAACCAAAAACTATGGATGAAGCTCTCTCGGACGATGGATGGATCTTGGCCATGCAAGAAGAACTCAATCAGTTCGAGAGAAACAAAGTTTGGACTTTAGTTTAAGAACCTAATGATAAATCCATAATTGGAACAAAATGGGTATTTAGAAATAAGATGGATGAAAATGGAAAGGTCGTGAGAAACAAAGCAATGTTAGTTCACAAGGATATTCTCAAGAAGAAGGTATTGATTATACTGAAACCTTCACTCCTGTTGCTAGAATAGAAGCTATACGTATCTTACTATCTTTTGTTGCTCATCATAGCATAACCTTATATCAAATGGATGTTAAAAGTGCTTTTCGAAATGGGTTAATTAACGAAGAAGTCTACGTAATGCAACCCCCTAGGTTTGAAGATCATTCCCATCCTGAGTATGTATATAAGCTTCAGAAAGCTTTATATGGACTCAGACAAGCTCCTAGAGCTTGGTATGAGAAACTCAGTTCCTTCCGCATGGAAAATGACTTTTGTATGGGAAAGGTAGACACCACTCTATTCAAGAAAACTAATAAAAATAATTTTATAATAATCTAAATCTATGTTGATGACATTATTTTTGGATCTACTAATGATTCTCTTTGTAAGGAATTTTCTGATCTTATGACAAAAGAATTCGAAATGAGCATAATGGGAGAGCTCAAATTCTTTCTTGGTTTGCAAGTAAGACAAATCTCAAAGGGTGTGACATTCATCAGACCAAGTACACTAAAGATCTCCTGAAGAAATTTCAAATGGATGATAGAAAGCCAATGAGTACACCTATGCACCCAACGTCCATTCTGACCAAAGACAACAAAGATAAAAAGGTAGATCAAAAGGTTTACAGAGGTATAATCGGATCTCTCTTATATCTTACTGCGTCCAGACCAAATATAATGTTTAGTGTATGTCTTTGTGCACGTTTTCAAGCTGGTCCATATGAAAATCATTTAAGTGCTGTCAAAAGCATTTTTAGATATCTAAAAGGTGCTTCTAATCTGAGTTTATTTTATGAGAAAACAAATGAGTACAGATTAATGGGATATTGTGATGCTGACTATGCTGGACATAGAATTGAACGAAAAAGTACAAGTGGTGGCTGTCATTATCTTGGAACTAATCTCATCTTATGGTCCAGTAAAAGACAAAGTACCATAGCTTTATCAACTGCTGAAGCTGAATATATCTCTGCGGCTAGTTGTTGTTCACAGCTCTTATGGATTAAACACCAACTGGAAGACTACAACATTCATGAAAGTAAGATTCCAATTTATTGTGATAATATTGCTGCAATTAATTTATCGAAAAATCCTATATTGCATTCTAGGGCTAAGCATATAGAAATCAAACATCATTTTATCAGAGATTACATTCAAAAAGGTGTGTTTGATGTAAAATTTGTTGATACTGACCATCAGTGGGTAGAAATCTTCACAAAACCTCTTGCAAATGATCGATTTTCTTTCATAAGAAAACAGCTCAACATGCTCTATGTTGAATGACCTTGCGCCCAGTAAACGCTTGTGTCAAAGAAAAGCTTGCATACAATATGGTTGCGTCCATTTACTGCATTTCATCAGCTTACGACATTACTTTGTGATATTTATCATTTGTATTAAATGTTGTTCTTTTAAAATTCTTTATCTATCTGTCATCCACACAATTTCTATGTTGAGTCAGCACTCTCGGGTTACGTCAAACGGCGTGTGTCTGATACTTCACTCTTAAATAGCCCCCCTCGGTAACTGCTAGTCATCATGGTTCTTTAACCACAGTTACTTTCTCTGACGTTTTGGTTATTTTACTCATCTCTATATTAACCTCAACCCGTGAGCTTGAACCTCACCAAATTTCCTCATCTTTGAAAACTCCTCTCCTTCTCTTATTCTCAACTGTTCATCCTCTTCATTCTCTTTTGAAACATGGGAAGAAACCTTCGTTCAGCTGGAGAAGGAAGCAGCGTTCCTCAAGAGACCATATCACCTCTAGGTCATCTAACTTGCGATATTCTAGACAACTGCCAGATCAACGTTGAACATCAAATTGACTTGAATCTGCTGGCCAGACTGGAAGCAGATGTCAGAATCTACATCATTGGAGCTGGATGGGATCACTTCTTCCTCAACTATCCAGAAGTCTATCTAAGACTTCTCACTAAATTCTGGAAGACTGCTCACCTGGAAAAGGAAGGTCACATTTCTGGGTATGTTTTAGGGATACAAAAGGTTGATGGCTCACACCTGCTATTGGGTGTTTGTCTCTCGGAGCCACCTATTTCAAATCTTGGCATAAACAGTTTGGAGGAAAAGACAATGTCTTCAACTTCCTCAGAAATCCCGAAGCTCAGCCCAATGCTCTCTTTCGTGGTGCCATCTTGAAAGACGAAGCAAGGATTCTAAATCAAATCTTGAACAAGGCTGTTCTTTATAAAGCTGGGTCTAAAGTCTCTATTTCTGAGGTGCATACTTTTCTTCTTAGTCATCTGCTTTATGGTATGAAGATCAATCTTCCCTCTCTTCTCTTTGATCGGTTCAAAGAAAATTGCATAGATGTTGTCTCTATTAAGACCATCACTTATTCAATTCTTCCCTCCCGAATCTTCGAAAATCAAGAGATTTATCTCATGCTAAACAAAGTTCATCCTTCCGTAAGAATCTCCTATCAAACCATCAGTTGCCCTCTGTTTGGAAAAGCAAACCTCTCCAAAATGCAACTCAAATATGTCTTGGTCTTTGAACAAGCTCAGTCCATTACTGCACAAACTCAACGCATGGAAGCTCTTCAAAGCCGACAAAGAAGGAAGAATCAGACTCAAAATTTTGCAAATCAACCTCGAGTCTCCTCTGATTCGTCCACTCTGGAGAGATTCTTTGAAAAATCTCAGGCTAAGTCTCACAATGTATTTGAAGAATTTGAGGAAAAGCCAAATCTAGAGTTTGCTTCGATGATAGAAGGTATTGCTTACACCATTCATGGAGAAAAATTCATCAAGTAAATGGTGTAGTTGTTCTTTTTATTGAAGAGATTCATAGCCCTTTGCTTAAAGCGAACTTCGGCTCAAAGCAGCAGGCTCATGCATCCTCTCAAGCTGGTCAAGAAGTTGGTTCTTATAAACCCAGATACAGAAAGGGGAACCTTCTAGTGGACGAAGGCAATGAAGAAGACGACGACGATGATGTTCCAATTTCCCTCCTTCTTGCCAAGAAAACCAAGGTATCACCATCACCCTCAACATTGCCCAACCCTTCTATTTCTTCTGTACCCTCCACTCCAACTGAAGGACCATCTTTTACTCCACCCACAAATCCTAACCTGTCTACGTCCATCCCTCCTCCACCTAAACCAATGCGAATTAAAACCGTAGCCAAACGGCCACCGAGACCTAAAATCCTCATCCAAGACTCCTCAACCTCCACTCTCTCCCCACAACAACCTGATTCCCAACCCCCATCTTCACCTCTCTCACCCGTCATCCTATCCTCAGATGAACACAGAGGATCTCAAGATGACCCACCCTCTATCCCTCAATCACTAGTCCCGGAATCATCTTCTCCTCCTCCCGTTCTTCTGCTACCATGGTTCTCTCATGAAGAAGCTAAATCTTTACAGATTCCAATGGATAATTTTCCTGATACCTTTCTTTAACCTGACGCCCAAGCAAATGTCTGTTACGCTGAGTTTACTAGTCCTTTCGAAGATGCAAGATGTGAAGATTTTGTTGTTCCTGATTCACAAGCAGAAGCAACCTCTGTCCAGCACACTGAACTTCTTGATGCTAATTCCACCTTCTCTGGCAACACTGTGGAACTACATCTTAATGATGAAGATGTCAACTCTTCTGTAGCTGAAGAAACCCACCCGGCTCAAGCCTCGGCTCCCTCTCTACCTCCTGGTCTTTCTCCTGAAATTGCTGACTACTAGGTAGATCGGATCTTTGCAAGGGTCACTCAAGAATTGGATCGAAAAATGGATCAAATGTTCACCTATCTTCATCGCATCTTTCCTGACTTTCCTCCTCCATCTCCTTAAAATCTTTTCCTTTCTTTTGCTGACAATGATGTGCAATCCTCCCTTCGTTCCTTTTGTCTGATGACAAATAGGGGGACAATATATGAAAATGAATGTGTAAAAGGTTTTTTTGGAATAGAAAGATTGGAAATATGTTCGTATATATCTTGCTTTTTATGCTTTCATAACCTTATGTTCTGAATTATGTCTTCAATATGTAAATGCATAATCTCAGGCGGAGCTTATATTCATAAGGACATAAGAAATACTGTTTCAAAAACATACTTCATAATAATGTTTGTCATCATAAAAAAGGGGGAGATCGTTAGAACCAAAACAGTAATGGTTGATGGCCCCTAAAATTTTTAATGATTAAAAAAATTATTATATGTTTATTGAATTCACTCGAAGTTACGTCTATGCTAGTCCATAAGGTCAAAAGACCTTTTTATGTTTTTGATTTCAGACGGTTCTCCAAATCCAAAGTTTCATCTAGCTCTTAAAGGATAAAAAGCTCAATGCAATATCTCCGTCCAAAGAAACTTCATGGTTCGTCCAAATACTCTTTTGGACTATAGTGGTAAAGGTTTACGTACAGACATGATCATTTAGTTTTGTGTGTCCAACTGTCCATACATATTGCCGTCCAACTATCTATATTGTGCGTCCAATTGTCTACACTGATTGTGCGTCCAACTGTCTATATAAATGGTGCATCCAACTTTTTATATATACCTGTGCGTCCAACTAACTTTAGTTTGCAGATGACGTGGCTCTCTCTTTCAAAAGTTTTAATTATTTTTAAAAGGAAATATCTTTTTCACATAAGACAAAAGAAGGTACAAAATTTGTACACAGCAAACCACGTAGAGCAAAACGCTTGTCAGCCATAAAGACAAATCAGTCTGCTACAATTCAAGCTGCTACTACCAAAAGCATCCTCATTCTGAAAGGACAATTACTCAACGAAGAACAATTGGCAAATGGACTTGTGCCTAACGGATATTTGAATGTGTCTAAACGGAAAAGTTTCCTACTATTTTGAAATCAGAAGGTCAGACAAAGCTATAAGAAGACCCTCTTCTGAAGAAGCAAATAGAGAAAACAAGAGCAAGAAAATATTCAAGAGAAAATTCATTGTGCAACAAAAAGCTTAAAGCAATCACTCTCTGGAAATTGATCTGTAAACCTTCTTATTCTTTC
Organism: Ammopiptanthus mongolicus; assembly: GCA_039655645.1. NCBI lineage: Eukaryota > Viridiplantae > Streptophyta > Magnoliopsida > Fabales > Fabaceae > Ammopiptanthus > Ammopiptanthus mongolicus. Next base: position 16,470,308 of record CM077351.1, on the reverse strand, counting down.
ATTGTAAAGTTGCAAACAGATTGTTAAGAGTTGTATCGTGTAATACTCTCACTCTAGTGAGTTTGTGAAAAGCTCGAAAAACCCCTCTCAAGTCTTAGGATTTGTTGAGCCTGAAGAGGCTTGTCTGTAAAAGAATACTTGTAGTCTGGAGAGGTGTAGAATACTTGGAGTTGTAGTCGTGGAGAGACTTGGAAACAACTTGTGAAAAGTGCTAAGTGATTTAGTGGAAAAACCTTCTCAGGGAAGGGACTGGACGTAGCTCTTTGATTTGAAAGAGTGAACCAGGATATATCTTGGTGTGAATCTCTCTATCCCTATCTTGTTAAGTTTTATTTATTACTAACTTCGGGATTGAAAACAAAGTATCTTAAACGTTTGAAATCGTTTTGGTGTGTTCTTTCATCTTGCTTGTCTTAATCGTTCGCTCAAAAAAAAGGTTTTCGAAAATCAGTTAAGAACACAATTCATCTCTCCTTCTTGTGTTTCCCTGTTTCACTTTCAAACTCTTCTCTCCTTTCACCTCCTCCTACAAGTATAACTGGAAGACCGAGTTTTTTTAAAGTGAGGTCGTCTAATGACGAGTATGCTTTTTTCCTTAATAACAAAGGGGATCCATGTTTCCTTTGTATTGGACTCGTTCTCCTTCCCGTATTTCTCTTGTTGGCTCTGAATCAAATAAGGTCATAAGGGACAATATCGAGTTTCTCTCCGAGCTTGCTCCTATTAGCTGCTCCAAGCTTCTGAGAATCCCTCTTTCTCGTAAACCCAAAAAGCTTTTTAGGCATAAGTATGGTAGTAATTATATTAAATTTATGTCTTACTTGTTGTCATTTGGATGCTAACGCACAACCTCTTTACTTGCAGGGCTAATGGCTCCCAAGATGTCTGTGATTAAAATGAGGAAGATCAAGCTTCGTCAAAAAAAAGCAAAGGAATCCGGAGCACAACTTTTGTTGCTGTTCTTCGCCTGCTCAAGCTGAACAGCAACAAAAAGCCTGACCGTCCTTAGCCGTCTTCGCCGCCTCTTCAGCCATCTTTGTCGCTTCTTCAACCGCCTTCGCCGCCTCCCTAGCTTTGTCAGCTTCCGTTTTTAACTCCTCATTCCTCGAGGTTAAACGTTGGCAATGCTGAGATAAAGTATTTCATTCTTTTGAAACCCGAAGTAAGTCCTGCTTCAAGCTATGCACCTCTGCCATGTCCTTCTTCATTTGCTCCATTTCTCGGCGATCTCTTTCATTCTTCTTTTCTGCCAAGCGAACCAACTTATCAGTGTGAAGTGCATAAACTTGAATGGCCTCGTAAGCCGATTCCTCACCATATTTTTTAAGAACCTCGGTGTCTGCCGAGTGTGTTAAATGAGAATCAACTACTTGTTGAGGATTAAGGTCATAGCTCCATAAGGTACCCGAAATAGTGCTGTGAGAGAAGTCATACCACTTCCTCTTCGGAACCGAACTCCATTTCTCAGGATTTACGAGTGGATTGAGAGTTGACTCAAGTAGGAGGGTCAAGAGCAGCAGTGCTTGCTTCGCACTCGGTATTTTTCCGTTTATCCAGAAAATCCGTTTTGAGTCCGAGATTGAGAGTTGCAAGGCTGCTATGATTGACCAGTATGTTGCCGGCTTTGAATCCGCGGTTAATCAAATTAAAGTCATCCTTCCTGAAGCGGATATTTCGGAAGCTAATGTATGGAAAGAAGTTGTTGACAGTCGACTGGTTGAACAGTCAGATGGGATTGAGGGTGAAGAAGTTAATGAAGTTGTGCCAATCATTACAGCTAATAATGAGGGCAACGCTGGGGATGTAATTAATTAGCTTTTTGTATGTCTTCCTTTTGATTGTTCGCTTGTTGAACTTGTGAATGGATGTTTGTCTTCCTTCATTTATATACACAATCAAGTGAATTCGTGTTTGATTCACCTATACTGATTCTCTAGATATAAATAAACATAACTTGTGCGCCTTTATCTTCCACCCGAACTTGATCTCGTTTTTAGAGATTTAGTGTTGCCCACCTTTTCTCTCCAATTAGGCCTTTTACCCGAGCTTTGTACTCACTTTTAAGGGCTTAACTTTTCCAACTTTGTCTCTCTAATGAGGCCTTTTACCCGAGCTTGTGCTCGATTTTAAGAACTTAACTTTTCCAACCTTGTCTCTCCAATGAGGCCTTTTACCCGAGCTTTGTGCTTGGTTTTAAGGGCTTAAACTTTCCAACCTTGTCTCTCTAATGAGGCCTTTTATCCGAGCTTATGCTTTGTTTTAAGGGCTTAACTTTTCCAACCTTGTCCCTCCAATGAGGCCTTTTACCTGAGCTTTGTGCTTGATTTTAAGGGCTTAACCTTGTCTCTCCAATGAGGCCTTTTAATCCCTTAATTTATCTAGAAGTTCATACTTGGGGTCAACATTTCATGAATTTGCTATAGTACGTAAAGCTAATTAAAATTTCATTAATTTGAATATGTACATGGGAACGCGATGTGCCTCATTAAACCTTCCCGGCCAAAAACCCTCTTTTGGGGAAAAAAAGGCCGGGGTAGGAAAAAAAGTACACATCTTTTACATAACTTAACTAAAATAAAACTTGAGATGAGAAGCATTCCATGTTCTCGGAATGGGCTTCCTAGATAGTTCCTCCAGTCTGTATGCTTCATTATCCAAATTCTTTGCCACTCTGAAAGGTCCTGCCCAGTTGGATGCTAGCTTTCCCTCTGTCGCCTCCTTACGCGCATCTCCCTGTAGTCTTAGCACCAGGTCTCCGGTCTTGTAGGTCCTCGGTTTCAAAGTTGAGTTATACTTCTGAGCAACTTGTCTTTTACTAGCCTCTTCGACAACCTTTGCTCTTTCCATGACTTCATCTATTAAGTCCATCTCCAACTGTCTATTGTCTTCATTGTCTACCTCGTTATACTGAATCCGTCTCAGGGAGGGCTACCCAATTTCTACCTAGATCATTGCATCTGCCCCACACACTAGTCTGAAAGGAGTTTCTTGTGTGGTTGATTGTGGCGTACAGTGATATGCCGATAAAATACTTGGAAGTTCTTCAGCCCAAGCACCTTTCCTTTGGCCCAATCTCCTTTTCAGCTCATTGACTATCACTTTGTTTGCTGCTTCTACCTGTCCATGGATCTGAGGATGCTTAACTGATGAATACCTTCTTTCAATCCCCAAATTGCTACAGAATTCACCAAATTGCTTGTCGGAAAACTATTTTCCATTGTCAGAAATGATGACCGCTGGGATTCCATAGCAACACACGATGTTATTCTAAACAAACTTCTGAACTTGCTTGGCTGTGATTCTAGCAAGTGGTTTTGTTTCTATCCATTTTGTAAAGTAGTTGACAGCCACTAGCAAGAACTTGACTTGTTCTTTCGCTATGGTAAAATGACCAACGATGTCAATTCCCCACATATCAAAAGGCCATGACGATGAGATAGAAGGGAGCTCCTCCGACTATATGTGCCTTACTATAGAAAACTTCTAACATTCTTCGCATCTTTTAACCCATTCAGGTAATCTGCTTGCATGCTTGGCCAGAAATACCCAACCCGGACGACCTTCTTCGCCATTGTTCTTCCTCCGTTATGCATCCCACAAATTTCTCGGTGAATCTCTGCTATGACATACAATCCTTGTTTTTTTAGTCAAGCATTTCAGCAATGGCCTTGAAAATGACCTCTTGTACAATTCTCCTGCTACAATCGTGAACGAGCTTGTTGCCATTCTGATTCTCCAAGCTTCTTTGGGCTCATCCGATAGCATGTCCTTCACCAAGTAGTCATAAATCGGGGACATCCATTCCCGATTGCCCTCTTCAATGATTAGCACTTATTGTGATTCTATGCTTAGTGTGGGTAGAGTTTATTGAATCGCCGTTCTGTGTTGACCTGTCTTTTTGTTACTGGCCAACTTAGACAGCAAGTCAGCTCGGGTATTTTTCTCCCGGGGTATGTGTTCAATTGTAAATTTTTGGAAATCGGAAATCAAAGTATTAACCTTACACAAATACCTGGTCAAATTAGGCTCCCTGGCTTGGTATGTTCCCAAGATTTGCCCGGTAATAAGCTGTGAATCGCTTCTGCATGTGATTTTGGTAACCCCTACCTCTTTTGCTAATGCTAACCCGGCAATGAGTGCTTCATACTCAGCTTCATTGTTGGATGCCTTGAATTCGAATTTGAGTGACTGCTCTAAGACCACATCCCCAGGACCTTCCAGTATGATCCCAGCTCCGCTCCCCTTAATGTTTGATGCTCCATCTACGAGTAAATCGTCAATTTAGTCCCTGAAATTGTAAGGTCATAACAATTTGGTCTCTGCATCAATTTAATCCCTGAAATTTTAAAGTTCGTATCAACTTGGTCCTTGCTGGAGGGATTGAATTGATTAACTTTTGATAACTTCAAGGATATTTTTGAAATTTTGAAAATGTCAGGGACCAAGTTGATACGACCTTACAAATTCAAGGACCAAATTGGATATTTACTCCTCCATCTACATATAATGTCCAGCATTTCTCTTCAACACTCGGCATAGGTGACAATTCAGCTACAAAGTCAGATAAGCACGGTGCCTTCATCAGCCCTCTTTGCTCATACTTCAAACCGAACTCTGACAGCTCAACTGATCATGCAATCATCCTCCCTTCCAGTTCAGGCTTTCGCAACACCTGCTTGATGGGATGGTCATTTTGACAATTACCTGATGGCTTTGAAAATATGGCTTCAATCGCCGTGCTGCTGCTATTAGTGCGAATCCTAACTTCTCAATAACCTAGTACCTCGCTTCTGCCTCATGCAACACCCAGCTGATGTAATATATTGGAGACTGTTGCTTATCTATTTCCTGTACTATAACTTCACTTACAGTTGTCTCGGTCACTGAAAGGTATACAAGTAAATCCTTACTCAGCTGCGGTTTACTCAAGATTGGTGGCGATCCCAAAAACAGTTTGAAATCACGAAAAGTTGCTTCACACTTGGCGTTCCATTCAAATTGCTGTGGTTTTTTAAGCAATTTGAACAGAGGCCGAGCTCTTTCTACGGATTTCAGGAGGAAGCGGGATAAGGAAACTAGTCTTCCCGCCAATCATTGGACTTCCTTCACATTTGCTGGACTTCTCATGTCAATGATGGCTTGACATTTGTCCGGGTTGGCCTCAATTCCTCTATGAGTAAGCATGAACCCCAAGAATTTTCCCTTTCTGATTCCAAAGTTGCATTTTTCCTGGTTGAGTCTCATGTCATGCTTCCTTAGCTGGCTACAGATCTCCCCGAAGTCCGCTACATGTTGAGCAGGCTTCTCCGACTTCACAAAAATGTCGTCCGCACAGACTTCCATGTTTGGCCCAATTTGTTTGTCGAAGACCTTGTCCGTTAACCTCTGATACATCGCCCCTGCATTTTTCAGGCTAAAGGGCATGACTTAGTAGCAGTAGTTCTCCCTATTTGACATGAAGGCTATCTTATCTTCATCCAGACCGAACATCCGAATCTAACGATACCCACATTAGGCATCAATTAGACTAAGAATCTCGTATCCCGAGGCTCCATCCACCAACTGCTCAATGCTTAGCAATGGATAAGAATCTTTCGGGCAAGCTTTATTTAGATCGGTGTAGCCTGTGCACATTCTCCATTTCCCATTGGCCTTCTTGACTAAAACTATATTTGATAGCCATGTTGTGTACTTGATTTCCCAGATGAACTTCGCTTCTAAAAGCTTCTTCGTTTCTTTTTCCACCGCTTCTCTTCTGTCTCCTCCTAGTTTTCTCTTCTTTTGAGCTACCGGCTTAGCGTTCTGGCATAAGGACAACTTGTGACATATAAAGCTCGGATCTATCCCGGGCATATCTGCTGCACTCCAAGCAAAATAAATCGGCATTCTTCAGCACCACTTCCCTGATTTCCTTTGCTAATTGTTCATCAAGTTGAGTACCCATCTGGGTAATCTGTTCCGAGTTATTTCCTAATTGGAAACTGCATAACTCATCAACCGGCCGAGGTCACAGCTCTTCCATGCCCATTCTCGGGTCTAACTCCACCGTGTTAACAGCTATCATGTCCCTATCTAACTCCTTAAGCTTCTTTGTGACTGCATCCTTTTCATGACTCACTTTGAGGCTATCAACATAGCATTGTCGCGCTATTTGTTGATCTTCCCTGACAGTGACAATGTCTCCTGACGTGCTTGGGAACTTCATGGTAAGGTGGGGAGTGGACACCACTGCACCCAACTCATTGAGACTCGGTCGTCCGAGGATTGAGTTGTATGCTGTTTTATAGGCAGTACGGGTCTCCACGATTACATAATTGACTGAGATAGTTCTCAAGGATACATCATTGCCAAATTTGGTGAGTAGCTCTATGTAGCCTCGTGTCTCTGCATGTTCTCCAGCAAATCCTACCAAAGTGGTGTTAAAATCCATGACTGCACTATCCGGGATTCCCAGTTTCCTAAAGGTAGAATAAAAAAGGATATCTGTCGAGCTCCCCTGGTCAACCAACGTTTTCTCGTCCACCTGTTGTGGTTGATAGATGATGGAGTTTACCATTCGAGCTGCTCTGAGATGTTTTCTCCGGGCTGAGCTTGTTGCTCCTCCTCCCGCAAAACCCCCTAAGATAGTATTGATAATCCTTCTGACTTTTTGTTCTTCCCGGCCTCGAGGAGGTGTGGCATCCTGACCCTCCCTCGGTCTACGATGATCTTCACCCCTCCGATAAACATTGCTTCTTTCTCTAGATCTCCTTCTCTGTCCTTGATCTCCCTTCTGGTTTCCGTCTCTTTGTTGCTAGTGTCTACTTTTTAGTACAAATTCTCCAAGCTTTCCCATTTGTATGAGTTCTTCAATTTGGTCCCTCCAATTCCAGCAATCCTCAGTAGTATGGCCATAATTGTGATGGAAGCGGTAGTGTTTCCTTCGATCTGCCTTGTCTGAGACCCGGCCTTGAGGAGGATACTCAACGATATCTGTATCGTAAACTTCCTCCAGAATTTTGGCTCATGCTGTGTTGAGCGGAGTATAAGTGGTATACTTCGGTCCTCGCTGAAGCGGTTGTTCCCGGAATTTTGATTTGACTTCTCTTATTAACATATATCCCCTTCCCGTAGAACGATGTTCCTTTCTGTCCTGCTTTTTGGAATATTATTGCCTTTTTGACTCTCTGAACTCCTCCATGCTAATGTATCGTGACGCTCGCTGTCTGGGTTCATCTATATCCATTGCCGGTCTTTTGGCTAAAGAATCCGAGAAAGGACCGGACCTCAGGCCGGAAGTCAGTGCGTGAAATGCCACCCCCTCTTTCAAGTCCGAAATTTGCACCATTTCAGCGTTGAATCGATTCATAAAGTCCTTCAGCGACTCGTGCTTTCCGTGTCCGAAGTTCACTAGACAGGCCGACGTTTTCAGCATTCGTCGACTCGTCGCGAATTGAACGTTGAATTTTGTGATTAGATCATGCCAGGAAGTAATAGATCTCGGGGGAGCCGAGAATACCACAAAAGGGCTGCCCCCTCCAGAGTAGTAGGAAATTTCTTACATTTAATATGCTAAGATGTCTGAGAGACCATCATATTGATGTTGAACGAGGTAATATGCTCCTGCTGATCTGTGCTTCCGTCATACTGCTTCACCTTTGGATACTAGAAATTGATTGGGAAAGGAGTGGCAGTTATGTCCTCTATGAACGGATGTTCCCCTGGTCTGCATTACCTCCCACACTATTGTCATCATTGACATGGTTTCCGGGAGAATAACGGTCCTTTTTTCTGACTCGTGTTGGTCCTGCATGCGGAGATCTGCAATCATGACGACTCCTCTCCTCATGATGAGAAGATTGTGTCCTTTCATGACTATGTTCTCTGATTCTTCGACATTCTTCATTTTCCCTTCTCAGAACTGTCGTCTCAGACCCCGAAATTGCTGTAGCAGTGGTCCGTCCTCCTGACTCCTAGACTGTATCACATCCCCTCGACGTGATGACGTTGTCATCTTACTTCTTCTCCCATTTGCACTTCGTGTCTGCACCATGACGCCCTTCTTCCCGTTGTGGCCTGGGAAGGTTTGCTTCGTTCCCACAGACGGCACCAAATGTTCCATCAAATACCTCGATTACAAGGAGGATATCACAAGAACAATATCGCTCCGATTTACTCACTCCACTTACAAGAATACTCTCAATACCTCTTGAAGTATCTCGAGTCTCTGGATATAATATGAAAATTAGTACATTCAATAGCTTGCCTCTACCCTTCCCCCTATGTGTTTATATACTACTATTCCCAACTTCTCGACTTGTCCCACTATGCCCGGTTCATGGCGGTTATCCGAAGAGCACATCTTCACGTTCTCAGTTATGGGAGCTCCTCGTTCTCTGCTTTGCCCTCGTGCTTTAATCAACTGAGAAGGGATAGCGAACTCGGTGTTAGGAGGGTTGGGCTGGGCCTCGTGTTTAAGTCGGTTTGTGCTCAACTGAATTGTAACCGGATCTAACGAGGTATCTCCTGCGATGGGCTTGTCATTTACTTGGTCTGTTTATTCCCGTGCAGTACACAAGTCCCTTAAGCTCTGAGCTTTACCGAAGCGAAAGAGCTTTATAGGTCAGGCTTGTCATTTAGTCAACCCAACTTGGTCTGTTTATTCTCGTGCAGTACAACCACCATAGCAGCAGAAATAAGAGTAGCTTTGGAGAGGGAGGTTCCGAGGAAAGGAGGCGCACAGGTTTTGGAGATAAAAGAAACCAAAGGCGTGGGAAAACGGAAAGTTCGAAGACACAAGTATTGTCTTTTTCACTTTTCTTGGACACAAGAAAAAATGTTAGTAGGTTACAAGTTTTTAGGTATTTGTCCATTCTCCCACTACTTATTTTGCGTTGTCCCGGTGTCATTTTTTAAATCAAACGCCAGACAAATATTTTTGTGTTGTCCAATCTTTTAATTTTTAGAGAATCAAACGCACCCTTAAGTTTATTTATTCTGGAGGTCCCTGAACGTATTGAGAATTTTGAAGTAGGTCCCTGAACTAAAAAATATGGCTAAAATATCATTTTGGTCCCTTGGCTTATTTTTTAGTTTCAATTTGGTCCCTTAACTTGTCTCTATTAAAACAAGTTAATACTCTCCGTCAATGACATAAGCAAGTGAGTTTCAAATTGGTTCTTTAAATTGTTAACAAGTTTCAAATTGATCCCTTAACTTTTAAATGAGTTTAAATTGGTCCCTTATATTTTAAATGAGTTTCAAATTGGTCCTTTAAGTTGTTAAAACGTATAGCATTTTCGTCACTTTTGCTTATGTCATTGACGAAGAGAATTAACTTGTGTTAACAGAGACAAGTTAAGGGACCAAATTGAAACTTTTAAAAGTTAAGGGACCCAAATGGTATTTTAGCCAAAAAATATTGTAATTCGATCCTGAACTAACATTTTATTTGTAATTGAGTCTTTAATTTAGGGTTCCATTTGGAAACCGTTAACTTGGAAGGAATATGCTTTTATGTCTTCCTAGCTGGGTGTCCATGTCACCCTCATTTGACATGTCATCTCCACCTAATGTGCCCACTTCACACACTTTGTTATTACTAAGCACAAGACAACCTTGCAATTTTTATTCACCAAAATTGCTCAACCAACAGAACAACCGCTAATAGTGCCTAACAACTTGACCTGAGGACCCTTCTCACTTCCTTGTCTAACAACGCCACTGGAACCATCGAATTCTACAACACCACCGTTGCCAACACTGTGTTTGGACTGTTCATATGCAAGGGTATTGTCCCTCCTGAGCTATGTCGACATTGCGTGGTGAATGCAACACAAAAACTACTCTCTGAGAGTGCTCTTTGTCCAAACAAGTTGTGATCTGGTACGATGAACGCACGGTTCTTTACTCCAACCGTTCTTTCTTCTCCACTGTGAACATGAGGCCTCGTCTCGGCCTTCTCAACACAACCAACATCTCCAACCAAATTTAGGCCAATGTCAATGTGAGTGGTTGATTCGGTGAAACAGATACAGTCGAAAATAGAAGAGGAGAGGGAAGAGGCACCAAAGAGAAGAGGAGAGGGAAGAGGAATTTTCGAGAAGAGCTTCTTTGAAAACCTATGATTTTGCTGGTTAAAGAATGTCATGTCACAATCCACCTCACTCCTAAAAACAGTAGACTCACAAAACCCTAAAAGAAGGACTCGATTACAAATCAAATGTAGTTCCGGGATCCAATTAAAAAAAATAGTTCAGAGACCTACGTGAAAATTCTCAATAAGTTTTTAGACCTATAGAGAAATTAAACCTAACTATTACACATATTCTACTCTTGTTAAAAAGTAACTGCACAATGCACGCCACTTTTGTGTAGCTAGAAGAAATTGAGTGTAAATGATCTTACTCATGTTTTTGTCTTGTTTTCAAAGAGTGATACTACATCGCACCAAAATTGCTTTTGAACTATGTTTTTGTGATACAAGGGATGTATTAAAAGATAAGCTCTTATTAGACACTATATCTAATCAATGTGGGACTTGCATTTTTCCCAATAGTGTGTCAACAAATTAAAAAATATTAGCTTCCAATAAAATCTAAATTTCAGCTTTTTTTAGCTTCTGTTTTTTAGTAAAAGCTCAACTAACAAACATGTAAATATTAGAAGTTATTTTTCAAAAAAAAGAAAACTTAAAACAAATGGGTCCTAAACACTTACAACTTGTTCTTTCAAAAGTTCAAAGAAACTACAGTCTTTATGAATTATGATCATGTCAACAAACAATGAAATCAGCAATGCAGTCTAATTATGTGGTTTCCAACCGAGGAACAATGATATGTAACATTGTTATTCAATTATGACCTTTTATTCATTGAATGGAATGAGAATCTAAGTCTATATGGAGTTCAGTGCTTGTTAGGAACCTGGTGGATGATACTGCTTCTAGGGGCAGAGAACCTCCTAAGAAGATAATAAGAGAGGGAAATAAAGTATTACTTCATTGATACTAATTATGAGCTCATACAATATTTATATAGGCTGGTGCATACCCATAGCAATACTACTACACCCTAGCACACTCGACACTATACTTGATAACAAACTAATAACAAACTAATAAAATGCATGATAAGTCCTTCTAGAGTAGAAGGTCATTGAACCTCTAGGATCATAACAGTGCAGGTTTCCTTGGGGTGTTCATTGTTTTGCCCCTGTTCAATTCAAGGAAGTAGCTCTTAGAATTGAGATCACCGATAGATCCTTTCTGTGGGGTGTGCTTGAGTATGCCGTTCTCCCAGTAGTTGTGCTTAACAAGAAGAACCAAGTTGATATTAGAATGATTTCTGCAATTTGTATTGTTAAATTGCAATTGAAGGAAATAAGTTGCTACCCTGAGGCTGTTTGGTTCAAGACAGGAGCTCTGCTTCTTGATGGGGAGTACCAGGGAATTATTAATGGCCTGGATTTGGAAGACAAGCTTCATCCATGTTGACCCGTTTGGGCTAGCAACGGATCAAGACCAAGCTGCTAGGCTAAAGGTGAAGGAAATTAAGAGCACCAGACTTGCCATGTTTGCCATGCTTGGATTCTACTTCCAACTTATGCCACTGGAGAAGGCCCTGTTGTGAACCTTGCAAAATATCTTAAGTGACCCTCTTGGCAACAACCTGCTCACCGTCACTGCTAGGTCTGCTGAGAGGGCTCTAACTCTGAATCAGCCACCTAATGTTTTTTTTCCAATGTTAAATGTACAATACATCTCACTGAAACATTATTAAAGCATTTTGCTTTGTATTGTAATTTTTTCCCCCACCAGCCTCCAGGGCAAGGTTGTTTTCAATGGAAGAGCAATTGATATATAATATAGTTAGTTAATTGTTGATTAAGATAGTTATACGGTAGTTAATTTATATATACCGTATATAATGTAACCGACCAATCATAAGTGATTCCTATGAAATAAATTGTTCAATTTGGAGTCTACCGAACAAGCTATATTTTTCTCACTCTCAGCAACATCAACCACTGTACACAAGTTCCCCGGAAATCAATTGAAACGATCAGAAAGAGAGGAGGCTTTTGGAGGTTTTTTCTTTCGTTTTTTTTTTTTTTTTTTGGGGGGGGGGGGGGGGGGAGGACTGCAAGAACAGGGGAAGCAGAAGTAGGTAGCATCACATAACAACTGAGAGGCACTTAGAAGATGAGCCTGAATTCAAGAATGAAATACTGAATCCAACCTGCCTCCTGCAACATTACAGTACAAATTTTTTTCATGTCAAGCTGCTTACAAGCAGCTAAGCTTACTACTTACGCACAACTGCAAACTAATTTAACTACCACACCAAATAAATAGCTGAAAAGTAAAAAACCATAATGTAACTCTGAACAAGAGCTCATACAATCACAAAGGAGTGAAAGAACCTAAAACAATCTTTGGCATTTATCAATGCATCAGACTAAACTACCGCTGACTGAAAGGCATTGGTTAATTTGTAATAATCAAAAGATGCACTCTACTTTCCAACCTAATTGAATTGCTCAAAGTCATCAAGAGTCAGTTTCTTGCTGTTGGGGTGGCTGCTGTTGCTGAGGTTGTGTTTGTGGCCATGGCATGAAAGCCATGGGAGGTTGATGCTGCTGAGCAGAATATGGTGTTGCTTGATCAACTGGCTTTCCCATGATCATCCCTGTAGGTGCTACAGGATGCTGTGGTGGGGCATAATAATACGGCATATCAGCCGGAGAACCCACTATTGGAATAGTAGCCTTTGTTATTCCAAGTCCTTCCTCTTTCAACTCATCTCTTGGAATAATATCAACCAAGAAATCAAAAACATCATTTCTTGAAATAGCAGCTGCTATATCATTCTTTTGTAGTGTTCTCCTCTTGTTCTCTTCTGTGTGGATCCAAGATCGCAAAGTCAACTCCAAGATGAACATTTCACAAGCTTTTGCAAATATGACTGGAGCCTCTGCTGAAATCATCCGTACATCTTCATCAGCTTTCATTATTTTTTTTATCCGAGCAAGTGGGAGACTATGATTTTTAAAGTCAATTGTTTGCTCAATTTCTTGCAATTGGTTTGCCCAAAACATTTGAAGTTGCTGTTGTTGCTGTTGCTGTTGTTGATGGTGGAAATGCTGTGCTTGCTGGTATGCAAGATGGTGAGGGGAGTTAGAAAAGGCATTTGGAGGCTGTGTTGGGGAAGGCGCAGCTACAGCAGGAGTGCCAGAAGTCACCATTGGAGCAGTCGGGTAGTGAGAAGAATACATCATTTGGTTAGCACCCGCTGCAACTCCCATCATATGCTGCTGCTGTTGAGCCTGTTCTGATTTATCCATGACTAGTTACTGCTATCAGAATTTATCTTCAAAATATCCTCTCCTTATAGTTCTATTTTAAAAAGAAAGAAAACTCAAATTATATGATATCCCAAACTTCAAGATACTGGATTTTTTCATAGGTCAAAATATTGATTAAAACAATGCATTATGTAGAAAAGCTAAAACAGTCATCTAGCAGGGCAGATCAAATCTTTATAAATTCATAGTTTTCGTATTTTCAACCTATCTCATACCATTTTTTCAATTACCCGCCACAATATTATATGGTTTGTCTATTCATTTACAAAGCCATATCAATATTTAGTAAAAATAACTGTCCAATACAATGTTCGAATTTCTTTATCGAAACCATTGATTACCAATGAAAAATGAAAGTCAATTCTTTCAATCACTAGTTTGTTTTAGTAGGAAACATGACAAATATAAGGAGATCAGCATACCTCATCAAACTTGTCATGACAGATTCAGCTAAAGTTGAAAAACATAAAAGGAGATATAACCAATTTACCATGTAGATTTCAAAATATATTTATGAAGGCCTATCATATTGAACAAGTTTACCTCTTTCATAATGTTTGTAACCAATATCAATATAAGTACTTGAAAAAACATAGGTTATTGTTAAGTGTTAACCACATAATAATTTATTAAACAAATGCAGTGATACAATATAAGTTACATGCTACCATTTTTCCGTTCCTCAATGGAAAACATATATCTTAGGCCAAAATCTATGGATTTAGCTAGCCAAAGAAAGGATGGAAAACATGGCATTCTTACTGCACAACAAAAAGCAATTAATAAAAAAAAATGGATGCGTTTACATTCCAATTTAGTCATAAGGAGATCCAACCTTAGAAAGCATACTGATAATACAAGTATAGACTAAATGCTGTCTACAACAAAACTAACATTGATATACCCCTAACAGAGCCAAAATAAATATATAATATATAAATAAATAATAGTAATAAAGCAAAATTCCAATTGCATTTAACAGAACTGCCAATAACCCAGGAACAAGAGTTGAAAATATGCAAGATTGAGGAGATAAAAAGTCATTATTGTGTTTTCAGTTCAGTGTTGCACATTTGTAATGTTGAGGATAAAGAAAAAATGTACAGATGACTCTAACCGCCATTAAGAGATCACAAATCATCATGCATGCAGGGTTGGAAAATATGCATATAACTTATTCTTTCGCCTCAATTCACCAAACTAAAATTGAAATAAAAACCGGGATGCAAAAGCCTGATAGCTTTCAGAATATTAAAATTTCTGAAATACCAAATTCCTTTACCTCTCTGAAAGAAACAAAGAAGATAGAGTTTCCTCTTTTTCTTTCCCTTGACAGTTCTCAAAACACATTTATATTGAACAGTTCAAAGTTGATATCAAAGAATTTTCCCCACTTCCTCTCCTCCGAGATATTACTCCTTAGTTAATATAGAATTCCATGCAAAAAAAATATACACAATTACATGCAAGAACAAATAATAACACAATTCCATGCAATAAAATAATTCCACAATAGCATGCAAGAAAATAAATAGTCCCGTGCATGCCTGAATCTAACCATGACCATTTTCAATAAAACCGACACACTGCAATTATTATAATTCAAAAACACGTTAATCTGTCTAAAAAGTAAAAACTATCCACATAGTATCTGATTAATAATCAAAAAATTCAAAACACAAACATTCAAAGTTCAAGCAATGTTTAACTCTGTTCCAACGACCACAACTTTTCACCATGAGCTGCATTAGTGATCTAAAAAAGAAACAAAAGGCGCATTAAAAATCCTGAAGTAACAATAAAAATGAAATAACAAACAAAAATAGGACGAAAAATTAACACTGTTGCTTCCACTTTCATTTTCTTAGCGTTTCCCAGTAACCAAATAAGCACCACGCCAAACACTATAAAAGCATAGGATTATTTAAATTCAAATAAATAAAAAAAGCAGGAAAGGAACGAATCTTGAAGAAATTTACCCTAAAAGCTTGTTTGGGAGAAACCCTAGGAGAGTGAAAATCAGGTTAGAGAGAAAGAAAAGGAGGGACGACGAAGTGAAGAGAAGAGAAGAAAAGTGTACGTTTTGAAATTGAAATGTGGTGGTTTCCAAAGAGAGAGAGAGCTTCTGGGAGCATCTGAAACACGACACGTGGCGGTAAAAGAAAGTTCTGACTTTTTAGGGTGTTCTGTTACTAATAAAAAATAATTGTTATTTTATTCCTTGAATTACTTCACCCATCCAAACTATTTAGGAAATTTTAAATAGCTTTTTATATTAAAATAATTGTCATAAGGCTTCCCAACTTTGATATATTTTATAATTGGTTCCTCCATTTTAAAAGTTTGTAATTGGGTCTCAGAACTTGTTAATAGTTTGTAATTAGATCTCTGTGATATGAGACATTTTTAAAATATTTGCTATTATGGTGATTTAATAGTTCTATTAACATCCAAGGCCGATAAGAAATCTTAAGAGATATTTATACTATATTCTAATTATAAGGTTCTTCTCTTACCCCAAGGACCTAATTACAAGTTATTTACAAGTTCAGGGACTCAATTACAAATGTTTAAAGTGCAAGAACTTAACCAACTTAGGTTGATTCAAATGGTAAGGGCTTGGGCCCCTCAAGCAAGTGGTCAGGGTTCGAATCCTAACTCTTGCGAATGGAAAAAATCTGGTTGGGAGGGGACTGCCCACCTTGTGTGCCTTCAGGTTCCCTGACGAAGATTAACTAACGACGGTAGATACTTTGCACCTATCATATGGATACCCAAAAAAAATAAAGTGCAAGGACCCAATTACAAAGTATTTAGAAGTTCAGGGACCCAATTACAAAATTTTTTAGTTTAGCGACATATTTAATGTAAGAAATGTCCTTTTGAGGTTTTGATGTATGACAAACAAATATGAATTTTATGAGTTTTTCAATTTGATTATACACTAATAATGTGTTCAAGTGATTGCAAGTTTATTCATGAAGGAGAAAGTCAAAGGATCAAAGGATAAAAATCAAAGCAAATCAAGAAATTCAAAGATTTAAAGAAGATTATATGGAACAAAGCATCAATACAACGTCAATTAAAGATCTCAAGTTCTTAGATGTTTTTGTAAGAATATTACACTTAATCTCTTGATAAGCTCTTGGGAAACAAATGAAAACTAAGTTTTCAAATGAATAATCAATTAAGTTTCCATGAAAATGGATTTTCAAAAGATGTTAAATGAAAAAGGAAATTAAGTGATGTTATACACCTGTGTGTTACACATGTGTATCTTCAATTAATTTACCTAATAAAAGTGAAAATCTCGTTATACACCTGTGTACGCGAAGTGCACACATGTGTATTAAAACTGGTTCTTGAGAAAAATAATGCATACATCGATGTATCAGAACATACACCTGTGTATAATTTAAAACAGAAACTTTAGTATTTGAGTTAGTGAACTCAATCGTAAACGTTTCTGGGTAGAATTTTCGTTTATACATCGATGTACACAAGATAACAATCTGTGTATTCAAGAACAAAGCATAGATGAACACAGATATACAAAAGAACATAATCTGTGTATACATGTATTATAGTTCAGAAATCTTTTAATACACATGTGTAATACACAGATTGTCACGTGTCAGTTTTTGAAAACTAATTCTGTTATGATCTTAACTGATTTTCTAACTTGTCCAACAGATCTATTTCTTCAAATTACTATATAAGGACAGTTTTGAAACACTTTTCAAGAATCTACACATTCATTATTTTCAAATCACGAAATCAAAGTTTCCTATTAAGCTTCATTCTTGAGAGAAAAGTGTGATATTTTCAAAAGTGTTTCAAGTTGTAATATCTGACTTCTAGAGTCAAAATCTTTCATTCAAGTTACGATTTACTGAGTTAAGAGAGGGTTTCTCTTAGTTGTAATACTGGGATAGAAGGGATCCTTGTGGTGGAAAAAACAAGTGTGCTTTTGGAGAGTTTTTTTTTTTTTTTTCAAGGTAGTGAGGCCTTGATGTGAACGTAATCAGATATTGTAATATTTCTGATTATAGTTGCAAAAACCCACAGTGGAGTGGGGACTGGATGTAGACTTACCGGGTGGAGGCAGCTAAACCGGGATAAATTGGTTTACGTATTCTTCTAACCCTCAAACTTGATATATTTGTCACATACATGCTTTCTTGGTTAGATATGTTTGAATGACTTTTGAAATTGAATCTTTATGCTGAAATCTATTGTTAAACATAGATAGAATTGTTTGTACATTACTGTAATAATCATTAAACAAGTTATAGATTGAATCTTGGAAAACAAATTTCTGAAATTGTGAGAAAATCATTCTAAAAAAAGTTTTGTTTTTCACAAAGTATTAAAACGTTTTAGAACTCAATTCACCCCCTCTTGAGTGTGTAGCTACAACCAACATTTAAAAATTTCCAAATAATTTGGGGATCAATGGAGTAATGAAACCTATTTTATATCGAGTTTAATATTTTAAGGCTATGTTTGGTTGAAATGAAGGGATGTAAGATATTTTAATGGAGAGAAGGGGAAGGGAATGGAAGAGAGGAGAGATTTTAATCAGCTATTATGTTTGATAGTCAGGAGGGGAGGGGAGAGATTTTAATGAAGGAGAGAGAAAATAACATTTTTCATGTTTGGTCGTGAGGAGAGGGGAACAATTTTAAAACTAATTTACTTTTAACCCTTATAATTATTTAATTCAAAATACACAGGTGAAGATATTTTAGTCAATGCATGTAAAATGTTTTAAAATCCCTCCTATCCCCTCCAAATCTCGCCAATATTAGAGGGGAGCCAAAATTGAGTGAGGAATGATTTTGCTCCCCTACATTCTTCTCCTCTCGCCGCCAAAAAGTTGAACCAAACATGAAAGATATAAAAAAATCTCTCCCCTCCCCTTCATTTCTCTCTAACCAAACACTATGTAAGGATAATGGTTAAGGAATTTTAAAACGTAATTTTTTTTTAAAATTATGTTTATTACTTTGCAAAATATTAAATGCAATCAATAAGGTCCAACACAGTTGGTAGATAGTTGAGTTTCTTAAGCATGTTGGGTGAGGCTAATTTAAATATTTTATACCATTGTTGTAGGTATTTGGTCTGAGACTCTTGGTATTCATAAATAACATTGGACTCCGATTAATCAGAGTCGACCCGGGAAGACCTATTTTATGGGGCAAAACTCTTTCAACGTCTATTTTTCATTTACAAGACTCTAACCCGGGACCTTGCTTAAGAGGAACTATGCTCCCTCCTTGCCACTTGGACCAATATGTGTTGGTATATTATTATAGTCATAAATTTTAAGATAATAATTATAGAAATAAAATATTAAAAAATCAATTTTAATATAATAGTAATGTAAAAATTGTTTTGTATTGTTTCTTTTCAAGATATCCCGCGCGTATCTGGGGAAACTAATCCCACGAGGTACTGGACGACATTGAAGGGTTGATCTCTCCCAATCAAATTTTCTCCGTACACAAGAGTGAGAGATCGAATCCCTTAACAATTGCATAAGAGGTCTGAGTCCCTTACCACTCGGATCAAATCACATGTTCATATTTATATTGTTATTTAATCATGCTTTGTTACATTATTGAAGTAATTTTTAAAATTATTAATTTAAAATTTTTATATTATAATATATAATTGATTGATGACATTTTTTTTTGTTACAATGACATAATTTTTTTATTAATAATATATTAACATTTATTTTAA
Source organism: Ammopiptanthus mongolicus (assembly GCA_039655645.1). Taxonomy (NCBI): domain Eukaryota; kingdom Viridiplantae; phylum Streptophyta; class Magnoliopsida; order Fabales; family Fabaceae; genus Ammopiptanthus; species Ammopiptanthus mongolicus. The sequence goes on along the minus strand of CM077351.1, from coordinate 16,451,213 downwards.
ATTTTTAATAATATACTAATATATAATTAAATAATATTATATAAAATGACAAATGAGCAAACGGATATAAAATTAGTAAATATCCAATTTGATCCCTAAAATTATAGGGTCGTATCAACTTAGTCACTCATATTATCAATATTCCAAGATGATCATTAGAATTGCAAAATGTAGTAAATGCATCCCTGACATTATTCACTTAGTTTCAAATGTATTATTAACATTACCAACTTAATATCATTATAGTCCATATAAATATCAATGGAGGGACGAATCTGATTAACATTTTATAATTTTAAGAATCATTTTGAAATATTGATAATATGAAGAACTAAATTGATACGATCCAATAATTTTATATATCAAATTGAGTATTAACTCGATATAAAATGGCCTACATTATTTATTCCTTCTAAAATAGTTTAGAAGTTCTCATGTTTTGATCATAAAAATTGAAAAAGAAGTTCTCATGTTTCTTCCATCTACGTGGAGTAAAGGTAGTGGCCATCATGGTTCTAAATTGCGGTTGCGGTCGCGAATGCGGTTGAGATTGCGGTCACTGCGATTGCGGCCATTGCGGTCGCTGCGAAGCGCATTGCGGTCGTTGCGGCGTAAAATAATTTTATGTTCGCACCAAATATAAAAAAAAATCTATAATTATTGTAATTCTTTATATATCTTCTATTAATAATATTATATACATTTTTATTCATTTTTAAGACATTACATCATTTTTATGAATAATTTAAATTTAATTGTAGTGAAAATAATGTTTTTTAAGACATTGCATCATCTTTTTGAAAGTAACATTGAACGGAACGGGACTGAAAACTCTGTTGCGGTGCTGATGCGGCCCGTTGCTGTGCTGATGCGGCCCGTTGCGGCCTCTGATGCGGTTGCGTTGCGGCCGTTACACGTGAATGTAGATCACACCGCAATTGCGGTGTGATGCGGTTGCGCTGCGGTCCGCAACCGCAATATTGCGGCCGCAATACGTGATGCGGTCCGCAATTTTGAACCCTGGTGGCCATTGTAGGGTTACTGTACACGACAGCGACGTATCTTGGAGATGACAGCGCATGCTGGAATGTGGGGTTGTGAAGGAGGGATGTTTTGGGAATAAAATGGTGAAGGTCGAGGTGTTTTTGAAAGAATTTGGTCCTGTAAAATGGGTAACTCTTTAACGTGAAAAGGTAAGGAATTATATATCCTTAGGATGTATTTGGATGAAATAATTTTATAGGATAAAATATTTATAAAGGGTAATTAAAATGCTTTACATTAAAATGTTTTGTTTGGATACTTTAATATTAGAAATTTAAAATTCTGATATTTTAATAGGGTATTTATTTTACTACCACCCAATTATAAGGAATTTTGAAATTCCTCTCAACCTTGTAACCCTTCTCTCTCACGTTCTCCTTCGCCTTGTATCTTGTATCTTCCCCTTCACTCAGCTCCTTCTCACTTCGCCTTCCAATCTTTGCATCTTCACCTTCGAATCTTCGCATCTTTGTCTTCACCTTCGAGAAGCTTCACCACGGCGCCATTGTCGTTCTCGTCGAGGTACTTCTGTCCAACCTCATCGTCATTCACCAACTAGGTTAGCTTCGGTCAAATTGATTTGTGCATTTCCACATTTTCTTTTCAATTTTTCGTGAGTTGGGACAATCTAGTTTATTATTTTCACAATCAATCCTGAATTCCAATTCAAATCTCTGTAAGTTTTGCTGGTCGATGATTTTTGATTCTCAAGAACAAAGTTATTAGAGGTATCAGATCTACTCGAGTTGTGTTATTCGTTGTTTCAATGGTGTTTAATCTTGATTTTGTTTTGATTTTGTGCTACCTGAAAGTGTTCATTGGTGATTTTTATTTGATATTTCAAATGGGCATTTGGGTTTTTACTCGTTGATCCGTGGAACTTGAAATTTTTTTAAGACCTTGATTTTGTAGTGTTGCTATTACTTGCTTTCTTATTTGCATGAACCCTTCATTTTCCCCCTTCATTGATTAATATTTTGTCTAATTTAAGGATTCAATTTAGTCATTATATTTTTTTTATTTGATTAAGTTTTGAAATCTTGAAAGCTAAATAGTTAGATTAGATGTGCATGTTCATCTTCATAGTTAGTTCGGTTATGTCCCTTCATACTATTAGTTGATCTTACAGATTTTGGTTCTTTATATGTTGCATTGCAGATTTTGGGACCCCCTCTCTACTGGCATCTTGTGGAAGCTGTAACTGCACTTAATCACTATTCTTCTGCATGCCCTGCTAGCCTCGGTGATTGCTATTTACAACCAATCATTTTTCTTTCCATAGCCTAAGGTACTCATTTTCCTGATATGCACATTCTGCTATGATTGAAATTTTGTTCATAATTTGATATTATGTTATATGTTGTGGATAGTGAAGAAATGGACACTAGTGTAGTTGATACTTCAGTTACTTCAAGAAAATGTAAAAGAAATGAAGAGGAGGCAGAATTCGAGAAAAAAATAAAATTCATTGTTGCTAGTGTTGCTGCTATGCTTATGGGTGCAGTAGCTTGGTATTATGACAAATATTTCATTAAAGAACCATACTGTAATTAGGAATTGGAAAGGCGCAGTTTCCTTAATCATCTATATAAAAGAGCAGAAAAAGATTGCATTGAACAACTAATGGTTAGTAAACGGCCATTTTTTAAGCTTTGTAGAATTTTACAAGAGAAAGGGGGATTAGTAAGAACGAGAAATGTCCTTACGACTGAAGCTGTGGCAATGTTTTTACATATCCTTGCTCATAATCTAGTACTTTAGTTATTGCTGATCCAAAGAAACAATAAGTAGGCAATTCAATAATGTCCTACTAGCTATAATGAAAGTGAGCAAGGATTTTTTTGAAGTTTCGTGACTGTAATCTAGATGGATCGAAGGCAAATAGATGGAGATGGTTTGAGGTAAGTTTGTCAACTGTTAGGCTACATTTCTTAATTATAAGGCATTTTTAGTTATTATAACGTATTTATGATTTTTAAAATGTTTTTAGAATTCTGTTGGAGCACTTGATGGGATACATATTCCAGTCACAGTTGCTACTGAAGATAGGCCTAAATATCGCAATAGAAAGGGAGATATATCCACAAATGTGTTAGGAGCTTGTGGTCCAGATTTAAAGTTTATTTATGTGTTGCCTGGGTGAGAAGGGTCAGCGGGAGATTCTCGAGTATTGCGAGATGCTTTACGTCGTCAAAACTATCTCCAAGTTCCAAATGGTAATATCATGAAAACAATGATACTTTATTTAATATATCATATACAACTATATAATTATTTTTTAAAACCATTGTAGGTAAATACTTTCTTGTGGATGCGGGATATACTAATGGCCCAGGATTTTTAGCACCTTATCGAGGGACTGGATATCACCTCAATGAATGGACCGAAAATGCCCCTCAAAATTACAAGGAGTTATTTAATCTTCGCCATGCAAGTGCAAGGAATGCTATTGAAAGATCATTCGGGATATCGAAAAAAAGATGGAGTATATTAAGAACTCCTTCATTTTTTGATATAAAAACAAAAATAAGAATTATTAATGCTTGTTTCATACTGCATAATTTTATAAGAGACGAGCAACAAAGTGATCCAATTTTTGAGGTCCAAGACTTATAGCTTTTATCTGCTGTTGATGAAGAGTTAACCAATCAACATAGGGAAAGAGTTGCAAAAAATACCCTGGACGAGATTGCAACTATTCAAGTAACTGAGGAATGGACAAGATTGCGTGACACTTACATGTTTTTTGATTATCAAGTTAGAAGAAACTTTGCTTAGGGAGACTCTTTTGTAGTAGACTTTGGATTTTTGTTCTTATTTATATGTAATCGACTGAAACCTAGTCATCACATAATATGTATGTGATGGAATTTGCTTAGTTGCTTATTTATAGAAACTTCAGGGCTTCTTTGTTTCATTTTGTACTTTTTCCATAATGGCTATGTTAGTTTGAGGAAACAGTGACTGGTGTTAGTGGGATTGTTGCAGACAAGTTTACTCCTCTCCCACACTTCCGATTTTTATTTTATTCTATAATATATGAACATTGCACATAATTAAAACAGAGGCAATTACTTGGAAATTTTGTTTTGTTTTGCCATACAATGCTACTTAAACTTTTGACACAAATCTTTGAATAGAAGAGAAGCACATAATCATAAGATTGGGTCCTGTGAGTGCTAATGAGTATAATAGGTGGGATGATTATGATGATTTATTAATTAGGTGATAGGGCCCTTTCATACTGTCTATCTTAAGTTTAGGTAGAGGTATCATTCAAATTGTTGACTTTTTCTTAACTTCCTTTTGGACTTTAATATGCAGTTCAACCCATGGCAGTCTCAGCTTATCCATGAATGTTTTCTACTACTTTGCTTATCCATGAATGTTTTCTACTGCTTTCTAAAACTGTGCACTATTATTCATTGCTTAACATGTGTGATTTTGTTTGCTCTTTAGTGTCATGGAGTCATCTCAAGGAAGGAGCAAGACAAAAGGGAAAAGAAAGATGATAGAAAGCAACAATGAGGACAAGAAAGAGGATACTAGAATTATATCTCATGGAATTTGGAGATGGAGCGCGTACTAGCTGATGTACTCCAAGATCAGAGGAACTTTGAGACAACCCCTTCCTCGGAGGTCCCATTGGTAACCCGAACTCGAATTCGTAACGTAATGATTAAAATGTAAAAATATTTAAAACAAACAACACACCGATACCGTAATGATTATTACAGACATAAGAGTACTAGCTCTATCAGTAGAGCCTAAAACAACTGATACCAACTATAAAAGACTTCAGAGTACGCAACAAATAAAAACTGAAAGCATAACTATGGAAATAAAAGTACCTACGACTTCCTCTCCTGGCCCCAAAAATACATGTCACTCAACATATATAATGGCCATAACAACTACAACTACTATGCCCTAATATCTAAAGTCCTCCAGCATCGGGATCCAGGATCCTCCCGCCAACATCTGGTTCTACGGGTATGCCATCAATTTTCTCTGGCATTTCCTCAACAGGATCATCTCGTACAGTCGAGAATAATAAAATACGACATAGAAAATAGAGGGGATAAGAAATAGAAATTCATCATTAATGGGAAAACAGCTATATAAAATAATTTATATAGACAGTAACACTCAACAGCACAACAGTGATAACCAAACAACTCCCAGATAATTCTCTCTTAACTACTGTCTCTCACACTCATGCAACTGACAACTATACGGACGCCATCACGACGTGACATTCCCAAGAGATCAAGATGTCTCGTTCATCTCTCCGCCACCCCCCGTAATGCAAGGTTCGGCCAACAGCCCGCAGGCTCAACTCGTCTCATGGGTACGACATATTCCCCCGCTCCCAGGCCAGGTCAGAATATTCGTCTGTCAACAACGCAACTTACGGTAACGACATGTCCCCCCGCCCGCAGGCCAGGTCGGGACATTCACCCGTCCGTTAACAACTAATCGGTACGATCATCTCCCCGCAGGCAAGATCGGAATCGCTCGTATGCCAACACAATGATGAACAACAACTATGCAACATGAATCTCATCGACTCATCTTAGGATCAACACTTTGTGCCTCAACCACGACTTATAAACAACCACGACCAACTTTCCTCCGGCTTAATCGGGTATCGAATTTATATCACAACATAAACAGATCAACTGTATCTCTAGGTTGAGCACTACGACATATATATATTCTCGACTTTCTCGCCACACATTCATCTCCCAACTCATCAGAAATTACTGCCTAGTTCTACTCAGACATCAGCAGTTACAACAGCACATAAACAACAACCAGAAACACATTCGAGAATTATAATATCACTCAAAGGTAAATAATATTTAATCAATCATAAACATATAATAGGCATAACAAAAATATCATACATATCATATTAAACGTCCAATCACAGATCATACAACCTCAATATATAGTAAAATCAACCTAACGATCAAACGACCTACAGTAGGGTTTTGGTCGCCTATGCATATCAATATATATTATTTTAAATCTTGCCTCCATGACGATATTCCCCCACCTTAGTAATGTTCCCGTGAGATTCCGACTACGGCTCCGCAACTGTCAATTGGGTGCACGGTCGAACGTTCGAATCCTGTTCGATCCTTTACAACAAAACACAATAAGAAATTAATATAGTTAAATCATAAACCCCCTAGTCCAAATGACCAAGGTTCTGCCCCTATTTAATTAAATAGGCTAGGGAGTTGAAATTCTACAAACTCTTGGATCAATGATCCTTAAGCATACTTAAGACATAATCCATGATCAATTATCAAAGATTTGAACCAAAACCCCTTAAACCAAAAACTTAGGGTTTCGGCCATCACATCTAAAAATAGGTGAGAGTTTGATTTGTCTTCCTAATCACTTGGATTACATGATTAAAGAATGAAATAGGTGAAATCAAGAATCATTTCACACAAATTGAACAAAACCAATTTTTTCCCAAACAAGCATAGGTTTGGTTTCTCATAGATAAATAGGATAGAAAGCTTATTTGATTTCATGCTCTTGGATTATGATAGTAGAGGATGAAACTAGATTATCGAAATTGGTTTGGCATTAAAAGGATTTTTCTACAATTTTCTAGAGATTTTTGAAGTTTGGATCTAAAACTTGAAACCATAGATTTTCAATGGAGAAAAATGAAGATTAAGAGCTAAAGAGAGAATTCTATACCTCTTATATGATATAGGAGGATGAGATGATCAACTTTGCTTCACAAATTTTCTTGAAAATCCTTGTGGAAGCTAGAGAAAAATGGAGGTAAAGTAAGGAAGGAAAATGGAGAAATGGAGAAGAAAAGAAAAGAAAGGAAGAAGAAGAAGAAGATGGAGGGGAGAGAAAGAGTGAGGTTGCCAAAAATGAGGAGAGAGAGAGGTGGGGTATGCCACTTTTTAGATATTTTAGGGACATAGATGTCTTTTAGAAAAAAGACCAAGGGCATTTTAGTCTTTTCGCGTCCAGATATTTTCGTTTGTCATCATGACAATGGCTAGTCATGGCACGCTTCCCGAGGTGATATGAATTGATGTGACATCAAATTTATCCGTTAGCGGATCCCGGTAATTCCCTATTCGGCTCCATTCGACTCCCGGTTCGAGTTTTCGCCCGAATAGTTTATATTATTTTCATTTTTGAAGGTCAAGACCCATTTTAGCAAAAATGTAGGAAACGTGATTCTAAGACTAAATATCTCATTCACGAGTCCAAATTAGGTCTTGATAATATTAAAACACTACTGTCAATGAAAAATGCAGACCGGGCTCCGTCTGAGTTTTCGACCCAAATTTAATCTTAGCTTCTTACGATATCGTAGAGTTTGACTATGGTTTTAGTTTATTTTATTTCACTCTCTAGACCCTCCAATAAAATACAAATACATATATACTGTTTAATTAGAAAAACTTGAAAATCGGGGTGTTCCAAACTTGGGGAACAAAAGCGATGGAGCATGGAAAACAGTGGCATACAACACTGTAGCTCAACTGTTGTCTACACGCTTCAAAGTCCAGCTCCTTGGAGAAAATGTCAAGAACCGAATTAAGCTATGACGATCATGGTATGGAATTGTCACTGACATACTTAGTCAGAGTGGGTTTGATTGGGATGGAGCGAAATATATGATTGCAATTGAAAATGAAGAAGTATGGAACGAGTACGTAAAGGTAAGCATTTTCAATTATTGCATCAATGCTTCTCTCTTTCACTTATTAGAAGATACCCCTTTAACTTTTCTCTTTCTTTTTCTTGTGCATTTGAGTTTCTCAATAGCCATTGTGAGCTAGATCTGATTCTTGGATACTTTTTCATGTTGATCTTAAAGATCTGCTCGTTTAAGTTAGATTACTACTGATACTTTTTCATGGATTGCAAATACAATTGCATAACCTAATTGCCTTTGCTTGTTAATATAACTGCTCCATGTTGCTAACACTGTTTGATCTGTTTTTTCATTATTCTTGTTGATAAAACACTTAAAGCTTGCTACTGGATGTTGTGAATTTCTGATTTGATTCAATGTAACTTATATGAGTGAAATGCCCTTTATTATAGATCACATTGTGTATAGATCTGTTGATTTCAACCATTTTTCTGCTTTTCATGTGATTGTGACTCTCTCTCTCTCTCTCTCTCTCTCTCTCTCTATATATATATATATATATATATATATATATATATCTCAAATAATAAAGAATTAAGTCAGATTATTTATGTTCCATGAAAATTGGTTTTGTCTTTTTTACTTGTAGACAGATGATATAAGTATACTCATTAATTAAAGTTAGATAAGCTTTCTGATTTGATTCAGTGTAACTTATATGAGTGAAATGCCCTTTATTATAGATCACATTGTGTATAGATCTGCTGATTTCAACCATTTTTCTGCTTTTCATGTGATTGTGACTCTCTCTCTCTCTATACATATATATATATATATATATATCAAATAATAAAGAATTAAGTCAGATTATTTATGTTCCATGAAAATTGGTTTTGTCTCTTTTACTTGTACACACAGATAATATAAGCATACTCATTAATTAAAGTTAGATAAGCTTCATCTTGGACATTGCTGCAAGCAGTTAGAACTTAGAATAGTTATGTACTGCATTTTTTGGTAATTATTAACATTTTTTTTTTTTTGCTTTCAAGTCACATGTAGAGGCTAAAAAATTTCGGCTTAATGTCATTCCGAATTGGGATGACATAGTCGACTTATGCGCCAAAGATAAAGCCACTGAAGTTGGAGTGGAGACTGCAATTGATGCCATGAACAATGAAGAGGAAGAGGTTACTAGCTTTGGTTTAGCGGAGTCGAGCGCCGCAACAAAGAAACGCTGTCAGTTTTCAACTTCTACTGGAACACATTCCCAAAAAAGAAGAAGTGAAGAAAAGAATGGGATAGTTGCTGCAATGAGAGAGTTTGTCGAGTCGATGAAAGAATTTGTGCAAGCAAATTCAAAGAAGATGGAGGAAAAAGACGTTCAGGAAGTGCTGGAAGAGTTGGAGAAAATACCGGGTCTTGACAATCCACAATAGCTCAAGGCTATCAATTGGTTGACTGAAAATCCCAGTAAACTTGTAGTTATAAGAGCTCTTCCTCTGGACAAGAAAAAAGATTACTTGTTAGCTTTCATGCCTTGATGCTAGGTAAACTTATATGTTATAAGAGCTTCTTTCTCGCCATTTCATTTTTCTAATTTAGCTATAAATCATGCAGTACATATTTCTATTATATGTAATTGTGTTGTGACTTGGCATGTGACTGTTGCTATCTATTGATGATTGGTCAGTGGAATAATGTGGCAATCAATACAATGATATTTCTTTACTCCCGTGCCTATTGCATTGATTTGCTCACTGGTGTCACTTATTGTTTTGCAGATTTGTGAAGTTGGCTACACTATTAATATTCACATAACTACTGTAGGATGTAGTACTAGAATAACTTGCAAACGACTTGACTTCTATAGAACACGAGTTATGTAGCTGCCTAGTGGTACCTAGATGCTTAAATTTGGATAAGTTTTTAGAAAACATTGAAACTATAGTAGAAAAGGTGCCCCCGAACATACTTTGAATTTTTGTTATTAATTAGGAAGTTACTTTTGATTTCTTATTATATATTTTTCTCTAATGCTCAAAATTATATTAATTTCACTTGCTTGCTGTTTCCTTCTTCAGACTCTAGTAAATTGGGCACCTGTGGGTTGCACTGTTGGCATTCCTCTCCTTTATTGGCGTAGAGTGTTATTGGTTGGGTACCTTTCTCTTGTATTCAATGCCTTTCTAAGGCATACATTGGGAATCCTAGCTGCCATCGCCTGAAAATGTTGTACAATATCATTGAATCATTGATCATTACTGAAATGAATCAAGCTGAAGAAGTGGGGGTGAAACTAGAGCTAGCAAATTACCCGAAGGACAAACTTCTTGTAAATGGCTTCATGGTCCAATTCTCGTTCATGTTTTTGGTAACATCCCGAGTTTGAATAGGGACAAGCTAATTTATAGTTAATTATTTAGAGTGTTGTTTTTTGTAATGTTTTAGACATGATTTAATATTAGGTGGCACATTGAGTAGTAAGGCTAAAGATCATGTTGTTGAACCTTGTATTTAGCATATTTTTAATGAGATGTCGAGTTTGCCATATTTTTAATGTTGGTTGTGTTGGTTTTTTGAGTATTTGTAGCTTTTATGGCGAAAATAGATGGCAAATCTATGTTATCTCTAGCGGCAAATAGCGATTTGGCAATGTATGAGCACTTAAGTGCTCTGAACGATTCAATGAAATCCGTTGCATAATATTAATAAATTACAAGATGATAGTGAATTATATTAAAAAATAAATTAAATTGTATAATGAAATTTTATAATTGAAAGTAATTAAATTGCTTTATTCAAACAAAGAATTTGAAATGCAAGGTATTTGAATTACTCTATCTAAACAAAGTACTTTCAAAATGAAGGTAATTCAAATAAAGCATTTCAAATTCCTTGTATTTTAAATATCCTGGAATTTTGAAATATCCCATCCAAACACAACTTTTGTGTTTGGATGGGGTGATGTTAGAGGGTAATGTATTTTAAGAGGGTTATTGAAATACTTTGAATTGAAATATGCTGTTTGGATATTTTATTATGAAGTATTTAAAATTTTTGGAATTTAATGGGGTATTTGTTTTAGTTAAAAAAGGAGAGAATTTCAAATTCCACCTAAATAGGTGGGATTCTAAATTCCTCTCATCTCAACCATCATCCATTGCAGCCAACCACCATCGCCGACCACCGGACCCCCATCGGACCACCGCTTGCCGGTTGCCGGACCACCGTCGCCGGCCGCAGCTGGCCAGTCAGCATCGCCGGTCGCTGGCCGGTCACCGCCGCCGCCTCAAAATTTTTAAATTTTTGAAAAATGATATTTTATAATTGAATGAAATTAAAATCATTTATCCAAACAAAGAATTTTAAATATAAAGAATTTGAACTATTCTATCCAAATAAAATATTTTCAAAATGAAGGTAATTCAAATGAAGCATTTCAATCGATTTGTATTTTAAATACCCTGAAATTTTGAATTACCCTATCCAAACACAACCTAAGAGTGTGTTTGGGAAAGCTGAAAAAAATAGATTATGCTAATAATCGATTATATGCATAATCAATTATTATAATAATCGATTATAATTAGAATCTGTTTTTGTTTGGGTATGTTTGATGAAAAACGATTTTAAGATAATCTATTTCGTTTGAATGATGAAAAAAATCACTTTTATATAGTAAATTACGAAAAGGGCATGAATTTATTTGTTTATATTAATTATATTTGTTTTTTTAACATTAGAACTTATTTATCTTTTTTATATCTTGTCATCATTTTTATTTATTTATAAAAAATTGAATAAAATTTGTAAAAAATTTTCATGTATATTATTTTTTACACTAGTTAAATAAATAATATATATTTATTTGAATAATATAGAGAATTTTAAGATAAAAAGATATTATTCAGAACAATATCATTATCACAACATGCAAAAGGTTATTAAACCATTTGAGAGGTAAATAAACTTGAAAATAAAAATATGATATTAATATACAACATAAACATCAATCACAAAAGTTTAAAGCAATAAAAAATAAAATTGTAATATTTTTATTAACATATAGATTTTTTAAAATTTAATTTATTTTTATCTTGTTTATTAGTCCTTTTTGCGTTTAAAAAATAAAATAAAATTGTAATATTTTTTCATCATAATTTGAAAATATGTCAAAATGAATATTATACTTTTTTTAGATTAGTTAAACAAAAAAGAATAAATATCTCATTTTAATAAATGACTAATATATACAATTATTGACAATATAAATATCATCAACAAAAGTTAAAATGAGATAAATATATTTACAAGTTAATAAATGACATTACAATATTAATAGCTTAACATTAGATAATCCACAAGATAAAATAATATAACTTCACATTAGACAATCCACAAGTTAATAATACATTAAAATACCATACAAAACAAATTTAAAACCAACTAGTTAAGACATGCACAAATGCCTAGTTTGCTACAAAAGCTTTAACAATGCCATCTCTAATCGAATTTCCAACAAGATCCATATAATCTGAAGACATGTCATCCACTTGTTCTGGTTGGTCATCATCATCATTTACAGTCATGATAGAACTCATTGAACTAAGGAATTCATAATTCATTCACAATATAACATGTCAAAATAAACTAATAACCTAATTTATTCCCAATTGATAAAGGTGCTGAAAAGGACTAATGCATATTTTAATCCCTAAAATAACTTCAACTTCCTACTTCTATTCTACCTATAGAAACAGTTTCAGTGAAACTTCACAACACATGTTTATTGAATAAGATATTGCCATAGGAACATGAATTGCTCCTCTGGTGATGTTCTTCATTTTCCACAGCTACCCGTTACATCGTGAAGAGTGGTTGAAATAGAAAGTATGAAATGCACATGGAGGAACACAAGAAACAAAAAACAAAAAAAAAACTGGTTGTGGGTTGTACCTGGAGGAAGAAGCACCGTGCTCTGAAGAAAAGTCTCCTTCTGCGATTTGTCAAAGAGGGATAAAAATTGTGGAGAAAAGGGATATTGTAGAGGTTGATTTTGATCATTAGAGAAAGAAGGTAGTTGGCATTTAATGTGATGGAAGGAATTAGATGGGTTGTTGGAGAGCATTCACTCAACTCAACGGTAATAAAGGATAGCAATTGGAAAAGGGTGGTTATTTTAAAAATAATCTGATTGTCAATAATCAGAATGCTCAGCAGGAATGATTCATACGGGACAACTTTTTTTAAATTAGTACAGTTGTTTTATTATTTAAGTTTTTTACCCAAACAAAACTCAATTTCTAAAAAAAGACTTATCATGTGAAAATCAAATCTTGCCCAAACATGCACTAAATGTACTAGGATGATTAAATGTCTTTTTTCCGTACTTTGTATATTGCCTATAACAGGATGATTACATGTGTGCGCTATCAAGTATTAACTATACTTTCTAGAATCTAGAGTACTGCGCAGAAAAGAAAAATCTCAATGCTCCCAGAACAAATATACCAGGCGCCACAAAGATGATGGTGACCGAGATGACGAGACTCAAGGACGAAGACCATGGGTAGGAATTCGGAATCCACATGCCGGTCCTTCCAGAGAAGAATACCTCCGCCTAAGAACAACTGAAATCCTTCAAGAAGATTAGAGGCGAAGGGAAAAGAATCCGCGAAGGCAATACCAAAAGACAAAAGTTAGAATCAAATTCTTCCCTGAATGCACTGTTTGGACTAAAGTGTTAGGTAGCAAGCTTCCTGACAAAGATGTTCTCATTGGGATGGATATCCACTGCCAGGCAAAAAGGTTGCAAATTCTTCCTCAAGGAATCCGGTATAAATACTATTTCAGTCCTTATACTGATATTCCAAAGATGTTTGCCTTCAACAAGTCCCAGGAGGATATGAAAGGATCAGGGATGACCTTATGAGTTGTTGCACAGAAGATCATGGTCAGTTTCAACATCCTTCTCCATTATGGAAAAATGAAGAGTTCTTCATGCATCTGCCCTTTAAAAAGAATGAAGACATCAATCCCACAAAGGCCGCTCATCCGGGTATGAATCCTGATGACCTCCAATTAGCAAAAAAGGAATGTGAGTCATTGTTGAAACAAGGTCTTATCGAGCCAACCACTTTAGAATGGGCATGTCAAGCCTTTAGTGGAAATGAGATCAGAGCAAAGAAGAAGGAAGACATAAAGTTTCTAGTCCCAAATACAGTTGCAGAATTTGCACAGCTCAAAGGAGCCAAAATATACTCTAAATTTGATCTCAAATCAGCATTCTGGCAACTAGGCATCAAACCAGAAGACAGATACAAAACGACATTCCGCATACCAAATGGGCACTACCAATGGACAGTTATGCCTTATGGTCTGAAAGTAGCACCCTCTCTATTCCAGAGAGCCATGACAAAGGTTTACCAGCCCATTCTTTCTCATGCCTTGATCTACATTGATGATATCCTTATTTTTTCAAAAACTGAAGAAGAGCACATGGGCCATCTCCAACAATTCTCAGATTTGACAAAGCGATATGGAGTAAAGCTTTCAGCCCAAAAGAGTCAATTGGGCCAAACTAGTATAGAGTTCTTAGGGATGACCATTTCAGATGGGTTTTTCCAGCCAGGCCCACATATAGCCCAAGAGTTACTAAAATTCCCAGATGAAAATCTCACGAAAAAAGAGATCCAACAATTTTTGGGAATTATTAACTTCTTGAGGAATTTTATCCCTAAGGTTTCAGACCATACTAGCCAGCTATCTAAGCTATTGAGAAAAAAGGAAGTAAATACCCTTTAGGGCCAAGAACAAGCAAAAACAGTGAGACATTTAAAAGAGGTTACTCAGAATCCACCACCTCTGAAGATTCCTGACAAAGGCAAGAGAATCCTTTAAACAGATGCCAATGATTATTTCTGGGGAGCCGTGCTAATCGAGGAGATAGAAGACAAAAAATTTTACTATGGCCATGTTAGTGAACAGTTCAAAGAGTCAGAAAAGAATTATCACATTGTCTACAAGGAGATACTGGCAGTCAAATACAGAATTCAGAAGTTTGAATTCCACCTCAACGCTTATGAGTTCCTGGTACAGATGGACAATTCATCTTTTCCAAGAGTACTCGAATCCAAGAACAAAATTCTCCCAGACCCTCAGTTACTTCGTTGGAAGACATGGTTCTCTCGCTATAAATTCATGGTTCAGCACATCAGTGGATCAAAGAATACCATAGAAGACCTTCTCTCTAGACCAAAGCCTATCCACCTTATCACAAGACTAAAGCCTATTCCCTTCTTCATGGCTCACCGAATCCCTCTCCCCATCACAACACTCGCCAAAAACCCAAAAGAATTATCACCCTGTTCCAAGAAGCCTACAACTCCAGCATAGGTACAAGAACTAGCCCAAACTGGTATCCACCATTTCCTCCAAAAGGCAAAACCCTCATTGATCCCCAGCCTTTTCAATTTGCAAACACCTTTCCTGAACCTCATCCGTATTTACCCTCACCTTCCAAAGGAGACCATGTGGTTTCTATGGAGTCTTTCCGTTCTTTATAACACAGCTATTGAAATCCATCCTCTCACTGTGAACTACTACTTATGCAATGAAGTCAACCATGATTCCAATCTATGGAACTTCTTTCAGTGGTATGCACCATTGCTGTGGTGGAGACAGGAATTGTACAAAATAATCCAGAAATATAATATTTGGAACATCCCAGCTTCAAAGTCTCATGAGGTGGCAACCATCTTCATTATCCATAAACCATATTGCATGAGCCAATCAGGGCAACTTCCTTCTAAGAACCATGCTTGGGAGTACCATACTTTTCTGGACTTCACATCACAGAGTCCCAACATTTTATCCTCATTAAGAATGTTTTTATCTGATTCAAATAATTATGTTTCCAATAAGAACATTATCTGCTGATCACTCGGACCCTATCCAAGAGAATTTATCCTAGGGGAACCAAGAATACCAGAGTTTGATATTCCAGATGATCATTTAGTCTCAAACCCCTAGTCAGATGCAGGAGCAAGTTCCCATAACCAGATTGATAATATGCAAGACTCAGAAGACCCAAATGAACCAGTGGATATTGATGAATGGATCAATAATTGTTTCCGGAAAAATCGTGAAGACAGCTCAGATGATGACTCAGCTGATCCAAATTTGTCCCCTTCTCATGAACCTATCATCAAGGGATAGTGGAAAATCTCTACAAAATCCACGACGGAAGCATAATGATGAGTAATAATGTGTCCCACTTTAATAAAGTTAGGTTGTCATGTTGTGTATTCCACTTTATGTCCACTTTATGTCATAAGTGTGTCATAAATATCTACGTTAAAGATACTAAAGTTGTGATTGTAATTTATCTTTCGTTGTAAGCCACATAATGTGTGTTGTAATGTTTTGTTTGTATTCCATAAACCTCTCCTATAAATAGAGGTCCCTTGTGTTGTAGTTGGCAAGTTGAAGCAAGAAATAAAACTTAGAGTGTTTCTCTAAAATGCCTAGCTTCTAAAACTCTCTCTTCTTCCTTCTTGAACTCTTTCCATACTACTACTTCATGGCTCAACCAAAAGGTGTAAGTATGCTCTGCACTTGCCTCTTCTAAGGATCTTGTGCATCAGAAAGCCCTAGTTAACGATCCAGAGTAAGAAATGGGTGGGGAGATGGAAGAATCTAGTCTCGTTTCTAATAGCCTCAGAGGCACAGAGACCATGCTTTGCCCAAGGAAGGAGAAGGGCCTCTTTTTAGGTCTCGGGCATACCTGGCCTTTAGAAACGACGCTAGAAGGCAGCCATCTTCTACTCCCTCACACCTTACCTTGGTATTGATCAGAAAGGAATTTTGTGGAAGTAAATCCTCAATTTGATCCCTGAAATTATAAGGTTCGTATCAACTTGGTTCCTGATGAAGGTACCAGATTGATTAACGTTTGACAACTTCGGGAATGTTTTTAAAATTTTGAGAATGTCAGGGATCAAGTTGATACGACGTTACAATTTCAGGGACCAAAATTGGAGATTTACTCAATTTTGTATTAAAAACTGAAATTCATTTTCATAAGTTGCTATTTTGTCCTCCATTATGTTGTCTTTATTCATTTTTAAGTACTCAAATTATGTGCAGGCAGGCCTTCAAGAAGTACAATGAAGGAAGTGGGTGGAACTAGTGGATCCTTTAATGGAGGAAGTTGTAGCAGCAGATGTAGTCATGAAGATGTTTGATTTGACATTTCAATGTGCAGCTATACAGTCTTTTAACATTGTTGAGATTCAAAACCATGAATCATGTACATTGTACCCATGTTATACCAAATCACGAGGATGATAAAGAAAGGGGGCTTTGTATTTTAGTTGGGTTTTGTATGTTTTCTCTTTGTTTAGCACTTAGCAGATCAAATAATTTGTTTATGTGGGTATAGTTGACTTTGACTTTTGTCAAGATAGTTGCAGTCATTGAGTAGGAAACTAAATAATACTTGCATGATAAAGTAGTTGCCTCTTAAAGTAGTTCTATATTTCTCTGTAAAAATACAAAAATTGTTAAAGTAAACCATCATTTTGGCTCCTGAAAGTATGAGGTGCTATCAGTTCAGTCCATAGAAGCAATTAAATTATGAAAAAGTCGCTCGATGTTAATTTTGTTAATCAAGTTAGTCCCTCAATGTTAATTTCGTTAGTCAAGTTGGTCCCTGAGTAGGATGATGACAGAGATTAACTTAACTAACGGAATTAACATTGAGAGACTTTTTCATAATTTAACTGTTTTTATGGATTGAACTGATAGCGTCTCACATATTTAGGGACCAAAATGATGGTTTACTCAAAATTGTTGCTAGTAAAGTACTTATCTGGTCACATTGCGAGTAGCTTCACATTAGATTTCAGTTGTAATGAAGTGTACTTTTTATGTTTGGCTCTTTAGTTCTGTTTGTTTGCAGTACAAGGAAAAATGTTCAATATTACACTGCTCCTTAAAAGGAATTCACATCAGCTATAGATGAATGTCCAGTGGAAAATGTGCAATATTTTGCAAATTAAACTTTCACTTTCTTTTGCTTGTTATGCTTTTGAAATTTTCTCTATAACTTATTTTTTCAATGAAATCAAAGATGTGCCCGTTAGTCAATCCTATCATATTGCATCAGATTGAAAGGAGATACGCTAAATGAATGTTGCCCGTGAGTTACTCCTCTAATAAAATGGAAGGCTGTTGCGTAAGGTTACTTTCATGAGATGGAAAACAATCTCCCGATATTATTCATCTCCTTTTTTATTAGACATTTTGCTACCTGGTAAAATCCCCAAATTGGACATCCTAAATTTGTGACAGCTGTCCAGTTTTGGGGGTAATTTTGCTATTGTACCCGTCTCCTTCTCCTTTGCTGTCCAGAATGAAACCTTTTGCTACTTTTAGACGTTATAGGAGATAGGAGATATCACTGCCACCTACTTTTCTTCTTTCTCCTGTGATACACGTTATAGGCTCACTGCTCTACGCATCATCTTCTTCTTGTCCACTTCATCTTCTACACTTCATCTTCATCCTCTTATCTACTTTTCCTATTCTTCATCTGCCTCTTCTACTTCCTCAGTAAATACTCCTTTTTTCATCTTCATTTTTTCTGCATCTTCATCCTCTAATCAGATTTTATATTTTTCCGTTCCAGGTGGGTTGGTGCACACCGCGTGAGTTCCAGCCTTGGAGCACAACCAACATTGAAGAGTTTCATTCTGTTTTGTTCCTTTAAGGCAAGCTTCATTTTTTCCTACCAATATATCCTTCACCAAAACTTTATTGTATAACATTTGTTTGATATATCTGTTTGATATTTGTTTTTCACACCTAGATTTTTACATTGTGATGTTTTGAGAAGAAGGAAAGCATGAATCTTTTAATATGTCTATCTTTCTACTTTCTACTTTGTTCACAACTTTCCCCCACATTTTTTTCACTTAGTTTTTCAATTTTGGAGTCTTAAGCTATATACTCAGAATGCTAGAAAACTAAGTAGAAAGTATGTGGTTTGCATATATAAAGAAAATATAAGATCCCAGACAGTTTATCTAAATGGGTTTGTAAATATTACAATAATTTTAGTTTTGGCTCTAACAGTTTATCTAAATGGCACGTCCTTTTGACACCATCAAAGACATCAATGACTCAAATGAACTCTGGAAAATAGCTATTAGAATTGTAGATATCTGGACGGTTGTCAATAAGGCCAAGCAAGAGCATCTAGAAATGGTTTTTGTGGATGCCAAGGTAACTTTATGTATCTCATCCGTATTTCCTATTAGCAATCAAAGAGGTTTGTTGTTTTAATCTTTTGTTTTTGTTGCTTTTATTGTTAATAAGGGAGATAAGATTCATGTTGTTGTCCCAAAGGAGGAGACAGGGACATGGAAGGCAAAGTTTAAGGAACATAATACTTATATCTTTGAAAATTTTGTTGTTTTTGAGAACGATTTTCAATTTAAGGTTTGTGATCATCGCTACAAAATGGTATTTAGTGGTGGTACAATAGTTAAAGAGAAAGAACTTCTTGATATTCCTCCATTCCAATATCGCTTCAAAGACTTTGCTGAGATACTTAGTGGCAATTTTCGTCCTGATTTGTTAGTAGGTAAGATTTACATCAGATTTTGTACTGATTTCAGTTTTAATGATATTTGAAATTTCAGTACATGTCTAATAACCTTCAAAATTTAACCTTAATATAGATCTGATTGGAGTTTTGCACAAGTTAGTTTCTTCTCAACCTCAAGCAGACCCAAAGAGAGTTGTGTTTATGATGAAGAACATTAGGTAAATTTGTTTTCTTATCTTTTGCTGCTATTGAATTCCCTATTTTTTAAAACTCTTATTCTAACATCAGATCACTTAATGTCATTGTAGTGGTAACTTGGTGGAATGTACTCTTTGGGGAGAGGCTGCAATGAAATTCTTGAATTATTACAATGAAGGATGTCTTCGTGGACCAATTGTTATGATACTCACGCATGTAAGGGTGAAGGAGGCATAAGGTTAAACATTATGTTTTACTTAATTTTAGTCTTTATATATTTCTATCAATTTAATATGTCGTATAGAATTCTAAAGTACAACTATGTGTTAGGAAAATATCCTGCTTCAGTATCCAACAGTTGGTGCGGTTCAAAGCTTTTATTTGATGAAGAAATATTAGAAATACAACAATTCAAAGCTTCTATTCATCTATAATGCTTGGTACAATCAAATAGTAAACTTATTAAGTTGGTGATAATTTTTTAACTCATCCTTAATTGCAGTTTACCACCAGATGAAGCCAATGAAACAACAACCCAAATGGTGTCCCAAGTGATAGGAGGGTCACAATTTTCTGAACATGACAGATTCATGTATAAGGCCCAAGTGAAAAGTATTCAGGAGATAAATACTCTTAAGCAGGTATATAATATACCTATTTTCATATATGATGAGGTTTATATTTTGGAGTAACCTTCAAATTTTATGTGTACATTGCTGTCATGCTTGAAAATGTGTCAAGGAAACAACATGTGTCACTGTCGAGACAACTGAAAAAAATTATTGTCTCAAAACATGGTTGGAGTTATCCAGGATGTCCTACCTGCACTAAAAAAGCAACAACAGTGGATGGTTCATTCACCTGTCAGTATGGCCATTACAATGAAGCCAGTGTGCCAAGGTTAGTCATTTATATGCACTCTCATCTATCACTTTGAAGTTAAATATAGGAAATAATACTTTTATCATTATGCTGAATAGGTATAAATTGGAGATAAGAGTTTATGACAAAAAATATAATGCAAAATTTCTGTTTTGGGACCGTGATTCTGAAACAATGATAGGAAAGTCAGCTCTAGAACTTATGAACAACATGATTGAGGTATGTAGTTCTCGAATTTGTATTTAATATACCATTGTAACAATATATTTTACATCTAGATTATAATTATACACTTGTCATATCTCTTTCTTAGGAAGGTGAATGTAATCCAAGGGTTTATCCACATCTGCTTGATAATATGTTGGTAAGAACTTTGGCGTTCAGGGTAAGAGTGCAACCAGGTTACAACCAGTGTTCTGTAATTAAGGTTTGGGATGACACACAAATGATTCAGACAATCATGGATCAGATTGAAACTGAAGAGGTATATTAATTATATATTGTACCAATTGTAATGATTGATTATACACATACTTATTGCATGAGTTACTATTTTTAGCAGACATCCAAACTTAATGATAAGGGAAAGTCAATTGTGAATGAAGATCTTCAATTAGAAACTGTAAGTCTCAATTCCATAGAAAACGCATTTATAATTCTAGCACAATTCTTTTATGCTGCTTAAAATTTCAGTGGTATAAAATTTTTCATATGTCTTGATACATGTAATTTTGGGCTTAGCAAACATCCAAATTTGATGATAAGGCAAAGTCACATATCAATGATTATGTTTACTTTGACACTGTAAGTTTCAATTGCATGGATTTCACATTATAGTTCTTACTCTATTGTTCTATACTGATTAAAACCTTACATGAAAATTATTATCAAATTATAGCAATCATTATCTGGAACAGCAGAACATGATCCTGACATGTTGGCTTCTATCACTCCAGCCAAAAGAGTCTCATCTGAAACCGAGTTTGATGAAAAGCTCCGTCAGGAATTGGCCATTGCACAACTATCATCCACAAAGATTACAAAGCAGATAAAAATTGAATGACAGTATTGTAGTCACCTTAGTTATCAGTTTTTAGTTGTAAAAATATGATAACATGTCTTTAGTAGTAGTTGGTACCATGATTGGTTCTCTTGAACTGGTTTTGTAATATTATGGATCAAGTGGTTACTATAAGTAACACTGCAGGGTGAACCTCTTTGAGAAACAATCAAAATTGTAATTTTCCAGTCTAGTAAATATTTAATTAAGAATGAAGTACTCTCTTTCTTATCAGTTAAAAAAAGGCTTAAACCATCTCTAATAACATGATGCTTTACGATGTTCATACTCTTTAAATACTTCCTAAACAATCTGTGAATTTTCATAGATGCTTGATTTTTTAGACTTGCAGTTACCAAATTGTTGAACTGTGCAGTAATGAGAAGAATTTGATAAGGTTCAGTTTTTATGGGTTAATTAAGGAGGAAATTTTGCTTATAAATATTAATGAGATTTCAAAAAACACTGCTTATGAGTTCTTATTGGAACTAAGAAAAGTTCACACGTCTGGAACTAAGGAAGGTTCAACTGTCTGAAGTCTACACAAATACTCCACCTGTCTAATGAAGTTTTCACCCGTCTGAACTAAAGAAAAGTTCACCCGTCTGAACCTAGGAAAAGTTCACACGTCTGGAACTAAGAAAAGTTCACACGTCTGCAACTAAGAAAAGTTAACACATCCGGAACTAAGGAAAGTTCAACTGTCTGAAGTCTACACAAATACTCCACCCTTCTAACGAAGCTTTCACCCGTGTGAACTAAAGAAAAGTTCACCTGTCTGAACCTAGAAAAAGTTCACACGTTTGGAACTAAGAAAAGTTTACACGTCTGCAACTAAGAAAAGTTCACACATCTGGAACTAAGGATAGTTCAACTGTCTGAAGTCTACACAAATACTCCACTCGTCTAATGAAGCTTTCACCCGTCTGAACTCTACACAAATACTCCACCCGTCTAATGAAGCGTTCAACCATCTAATGAAGATTTCACCCATCTAAGCTTTAAACCGTCTAAGCTTTCAACCATTTAATGAAGCTTTCACCCGTCTAAGCTTTCAACCGTCTAGTGAAGCTTTCACCCGTCTAAGCTTTCATGCTTTGAACCGTCTAACCCTTCCTTCGTATGATGACTTTCACCCGTCTGAGCTTTCATGCTTTGAACCGTCTAAGCCTTCTTTCGTCAGATGACTTTCACCCGTCTAAGCTTTCAACCGTCTAATGAAGCTTTCACCTGTCTAAGCTTTCATGCTTTGAACCGTCTAAGCCTTCCTTCGTTTGATGACTTTCACTTGTCTAAGCTTTCATGCTTTCACCTGTCTAAGCTTTCATTCTTCTAATTAAGCTTTCACCCGTTTAAGCCTTCGTTCGTCTGATGACTTTCACCCGTCCGAAATATTACTAAAGGTTAACCAGTCTGAAGTATTATTTGTTATTATTATTATTATATTATTACAATTATTTAAAAATATAATTAAATTAATTAATAAGATAAATAACTTAATTCATAATTTAATTTTTTAAAAAATTATTTAATTAAAATAAATATCATAATTAATTACACTAACATAATTAATTAATAAAATAAATTAATATAATTAATTAAAATAATTAAAACAATAAAATTTAAATGAAAAAAAAAACCTACGTTAAGAAGTCGTGGTTGAAGAACCCTACTTGCCAATTGGGTTTGAAAAATAAATTTGTTTCCTAATGATACGTAGGACTATAAGTACAAAGCCTATACTACGAATTGTCAGCCAAGAACAACTGTCATAAAACTTTTAGGCAGGTGGGCAGTTGGTACATCACTGAATATTAAATCAGAATACCACATATAGCCTGTTGTCTAGGGAGTAGTTTTGCAGAACTATCATCATAAAAGAAACTTCATGATACCGGTGGATTTGAGTGTTTGACACGGTAGCCAAAAATAAAATAAAAGGTCAACTAGGATGCACTATTTGAATCACACTTACCAACAATACAACATACCTCTTTATCAACAACTTAAGACTTAATACGAGAAAATCTAAACAAACCAAGGAACCATTATCATTATCATTTTCCAAAAATCTTACTTTCTTTCAACCATTCCAGCTGTCACTACATAAGAAAATTAGTACCACATCCTTTCTTTTTCAATGTTTCTTCAATATTGAGTTTCTACCTTAGGCTGGAATACTGAACAGCAAGTGAATGGCATAACCAAGCAAGCAGTTGAAACTGATTAGTGTTCATGGTTCAAATAAGCCACATGCTTTTTGGTGGATATTAAAACTGTCCATTCAAACAGATTACATTCCTCTTTTTCAATCTTCACTCCAGATCTTCAACAGATTAATAAATGCTGTCAAGTGAAACTACTCTACTGCTCAGGTATGTTACTAAGTTAGTATTTAGTACAGAAATTAATATTCAATACAGTAATCAGTAAGGCATGATTCACTATAAATGCACAGAGTTAATGGAAGCACTTTACTCTACACAACAATCCTCATTCAGCAGTTTCTTTTTTCTAATATCAGTTTATTTTTTCTTATATCATATTCATCCTTTTTTTAATATAAAACCCAATTGACAAATTTTACTGCTTTGAATTGTTTCTTAAATTTGCAATAGCATCTTTCATGGTATCTTATTTGTTTATTTGTTGAATTTGAATATCTGGGCATTGAGGTGTTGTCAGACGGGTGATATTTAGAATATGAGGCGATCATAATAGGGCAGGACAATAATGAGAAGAAATAAATGTAGATTTGCACTACCATGGTAACTTAGATTCTCAAATTGCATCATAAGGCAAGCTCCACTTAAAATAAATTGCACT
This sequence comes from Ammopiptanthus mongolicus, assembly GCA_039655645.1. Lineage (NCBI taxonomy): Eukaryota > Viridiplantae > Streptophyta > Magnoliopsida > Fabales > Fabaceae > Ammopiptanthus > Ammopiptanthus mongolicus. The sequence continues at coordinate 16,426,940 of CM077351.1, read as the reverse complement.
ATGAATTCACTTTTGATAGTTCAGCTTGGTTGTTTTCTACAATGTTATTCAGTTTTGTCAATGATACGTAGGATTACTTCAATTACGTCTATTTACATTAAACACATTTATCATCTTAAATCTGCTATTTGATAATGAGCGCAGAACACTGTCAAGCATAATTTTCAATTTATAATTCAAATTGTGATAATGCATATATTATAATTTCCTCACAGATATGGATCATGAAAAGAATTTCATGAAAGAGTTATCGTCGAAAGCACGTTTGAAGAGAAAAAATCTGCTGCGGGAAAGAACTCCAAATAGATCTAATGCTAGAACTCAAAATGCTCAATTGAACCTTCAAGCAACATCAGGGAACAGGACACCACTTTCAAATATCACTTCTAGCCTACTCAATCAGGGAAATTAGAACCATACTTAGTTAAATTCCATGTTCAGTTATAATTCTTGTTCAAATGCTCAGCCAAGTACTGAACACACTGCATCACAGAGGAAGAAAAGAGTCATACACATTGATTCATTGGGTGTCAATCTAATGACAAGATTCATTGAGATCACACAAAATAAGAATGCATCCACCTCAAGACAATGCCATCTTCTCAGGACACCGACACATGAAAATTTAGAAAATGGATATGATTCACTTGATGGTGAAGAAGATGATTCAGATTTAGATATTCAACCATCTCAAGGTACTTAGAGCAAAATTATTAACCTCTCTATGTCATTGGATGCAAATATCATTTGCCTTTACAAATTTCCATTTACCACAACTCTTCTCATGTTCAATAGGATTAGATTCTGATAATAGCTCAACTTCTGAGGAAGCAGAACTCTATGGAAATATCAATCCCAATCAACATGGTGTTATCAGTGAAGGTACTAAATAATATTGAAAATCTGAATTCCATCGATAGTCTTTACTACTAATCAATATTTTATTTTCTTCATAGGATGTTCTGATATTGGTGATCCACTCATCGAATGGCAACATTGCCATGCATATATGTGGTATCAGGAGAGAACACGCAAAAACAGACATGCTTTAACTCCTAAGTACCATCTATGTTGTGGGCATGGAAAGATTCAACTACCACTTTTGGGGCCACCACCTACATACCTCCAACATCTACTATTTGAAAATGATTCTGCAGATAGTAAAAATTTTCAGCAGCACATACGTGCCTATAACATGATGTTTGCATTTACATCCCCAGGAGTAAAACTTGATAGGTCAATTAATGATGGTAGAGGACCACCAACTATTAGAATACAAGGACAATCCTGCCACAGAATTGGTAGCATGTTACCTATGCCCGGTCATGTCCCTTTGTTTGCACAACTTTATATTTATGATATAGAAAATGAAATGCAAAATAGAATACGTGCCATAGGAAGGTAAATACAACATGTTTAAAGTTCAAAATTTCATAATATTTTACTATCTCAGCTATTTTTTTTGCTGACCATAACTTTTTCATTTTTTAACAATAGGTATCAAGAGAACATAGATCCTCAAATTGTGCGGAATTTATCAGCCATGCTTGATGAAAATAATTCTCATGCAAAATCATTCCGGATGGCTAGCGAAAGATTGAATGATGGTCATGTCCAAGATTTAAAGTTGAGGCTAATTTCTGATAGATCAGCCGATGGTAGAATATATAACCTATCTAGCACTTCAGAATTAACTGCTCTTATTGTTGGTGATGTTGACACCGCATCGAAAAGAGACATTATTATGGAAACACAAAGTGGTCAACTTCAAAGAATAGATGAGTTACATACGAGCTATTTGGGTTACCAGTATCCCCTTTTATTTCCTTATGGTGAAGATGGTTACAGACATGATGTGCTTCATTTGAATTACCTTTATTTTGAAAATACTTTGTTTGGATAGAATAGTTCAAATTCCTTGTATTTAAAATTCTTTGTTTGGATAAATAATTTTAATTTCATTCAATTATAAAATTTTATTTTTCAAAAGTATTTTGAGGCGGTGGTTGGTTGTGATGGATGGTGGTTGAGATGAGAGGAATTTAGAATTCTCACATATTTAGGTGGAATTTAAAATTCCCTCCCAAATACCCCATTAAGTTCTAAGAATTTTAAATACTTCATAATAAAACATCTAAACAAAATACAAGGGTAATTTTAACCTGTCTAGGTTACCCAATTAGATGGTGAGAATGATTTGACTTGACCCACTAATATGACTCATTTAATTGAGGTGGCGCATTTTGGTTGGACAGGATAACTTTGACCCCAAAATTATTGGAGGTACCGGAGAAGGCACCCCCAGAATTTGATTTTTATAAATTTTTAAATAAATTTTTATCATTTATAATTTATAAATAGGGGTGATTTGATCCCAAAGGGGTGGGTTGGGCCAACAAACATGCAGCCCACAGTAATATCAGGTTAGGTCGGGCCAGCCCCACCCACTTCTTCAATTTGGTCCGATTTGACCCGTCTTGGCAACTAATATATCCCACATTTTTACTTTAATTGGACTAAGTGGTTATTTACTTAATTTATTTTGTTTACATCAAAAGTGTCCAGTATACTGTTTAGGGAGGAAATTGAGTATATCTAGTTTTTGTTTTGGTGTCTTTTCCATTTCCAATATCCTAATAATTTGGAGTGAAAATTATTCAGCTCAATTAGAATATAACATTTTATTTAAATAGGTTATGTTAATAAATCAAGTCAAATAATTTTTATCATGTGACTGAATTATCTAAATAAAGTAAAGTTATTCTTTGGATTGGAGAGAATTCATTTTTTATTTTTTGGTTTGGGGCTTTTATTCATAAACTAAACACCCAATTAAAATCATAATATCACGGGTGAGAATTGGGCGCACTATGCTCCTGTCGCGAACCTGATGGAACAGGCAATCTACCCATACCAAAACCCCTCTTCTCTACGACCATATAACTGTCAACAGCAGAAGAAGAAATTTAAACCTCCATCCTTCGTCGCACACCGCCAAATCAGATACCAGCCCAGCCCAGCCCAGCCCAGCCCTACACCACAATCCCGCATCAACTAGGATTCACCAAACCGCACACTATAAGCTACACCAACCCTAACCAATTCAATTGAACCCTATTACCCATTCTTCTTTTCCCTCTCTCCCTACTCTCAATTTCAATTCATTTTTTCAGTTACGATTCTTTTCTCCTGTCGTTTATTCATTAAAATCTCCCTATTATCACTGATTTTATTAATCTTATTGGTAACGGAGTGTAGCAGACACTGTTAATTTACAAAAAAGAAAAATGGTGTACTGCGATCACTGTTTGAAAAATGTTCCGGGGACGCGAGTCGAAGATGGTTTGTGAGTAACCCCTTATTCTTTGCACAATTATCATGTTCTCTTATTTAGTTTTTTTTATTTGTGATATTGGATTATTGTGAAGTTGTTTGTTATTGGAATGTTGTCAGATGTTGTAACATATGTGGGAAGTTATTGGAAAACTACTATTATTCTGAAGAGGCCACCTTTATGAAAAACTCTGCCGGGCAGGTAAGTGAAATTGAATCGTTGTTATTAGGGTAGAGAGTACTTTAGTTTTTAGGAGTTTCTTTTAGAACTCAGGGTACCATTACTATTAGCAATGAGTGGCCGGTATTTAGCTATGTGTCCTATTTCAATTGAAATATAAAATATAAAAATAAGTTGTTTCCGTATACCGATAAGGGTTCGGTGTGGTGGCAAGCGAGTTGTGCCTCCTAATAAGGGTTGGACCGAAGTTCAAACCGTTGATATTGATAAGAGCTGTTGGAACGGCATCCACCTCCTTGCCTTGACAGAGCCCGAGAGGTTCGTCTTATAGCAATGCCTGTGGTGATATTCCGGTCAATGACTAAAAAACACTTGCTCTATTTATATCTAAAGCAAGATTAACTACTAATTGTTAGGGCGTGCTCATGCTATTTAATGGTGTTTTCAATAAGCAACTTTTTTTCTTTCTCTCTACACACTATTGTTTTTGTTTAGTATCTTTTATTGCCCCTCATATGGTTTCCTTATTTGTTTGTTTCATATAGAGCCAATTATCCGGCCATTACGTAAGAACGATTCAAAGCGAGTTCTCAGCTTCACGGGATAGGACTTTAAATAGAGGTATTCTTTATTATGCATCATTAGTGATTTTACACTATGAATGCGGTTAAATTTATGGTGTACAAAACTCTCTATGTTGTCTAATATAAACTGATTTTCCTATGATATTGAGCATATGATACTTCATATGTGAGAATCATTGAACTTGTTATTATGTTAGTCTTCAATATTTGAAGTTCTGCTATTTATATCAACTATATTTTATTTTCAAATTTGTGGTCTAATACTGAGTTGTGATATTTAACATTTATACTGAGACAAGGAAAGTAAAGTATATTGTAACAATGCTCTCAACTCTCAACAGCCAATGTCATTGATTGCGTATAAAAGAGAAGTTTGGATAGTTCTCTTTCTAGTGCTTATAGATAAAGATAATTAATAGTTACTGTTAATAATTTGACATAGTTAATATTTAAAACTTATGCTTTATGTGCCAATTTTATTTGGGTTTGCAGCTTTGGAGGAGATGAAATATTTAAGTTACAGCCTTGGAGTGAGTGATGATAATGTTGCCCACGAAGCTTCGAAATTTTATAGAGTATGTTCCTATTTGAACTTCTTTGATGTCAGGCTTGTTTTTATTTATTCATTTATTTCTACATTCATGTGAAAATATTCTTTTATTTATTTATTCATTGAATCCTTGCATATGCCTAGTGAAGATAGCGCTTGAGCGGAATTTCACCAGGGGACGTAGATCAGAGCAAGTACAGGCTGCTTGTCTTTATATTGCATTCCGGTAGGATATCTTTTTGCTGCAGTATCTCTAATTTTCAACATACATATGTCATTTGGTAGTTACATGAGAAAATGCATGAAAGATAACTTGTTTAGCGTTAGTTGTTTAGACCCATATGAATAATAATCTCAGTTTAAAAGCTAATACCATTTATTACCAATTCTTTGTACAGATAATATATCTTTGATTGTATCTGTCACATTTAAATATTAATTTTGCCTGTCTGTTGGGTATGGTTGGCTAGGCTGCAGGTGCACAGCTGCCTATCAATGCATCCTATTTATAGGTGAACTGCCAATTAATTAAGGACACTCTATCTTTTTACAATTTTGAGGCTATAAACGTAATCCCATTTATCGCAAATTTATAGACAAAGAGACATCTTTAAAAATGTGAGACACTGCCACAAAGTTTAGCCTCCTTATTTTTGCCAAACCTTTTATATTGTCCATAAAAAAACGAACTCCAAAGTTGAGGGCATGCCCAATGTCACCAAGAACACGAAAAGGTTGTTCCATAGGAAAATGACGGCTTTAAAATGCAAAAAAGAGGTTCTCAGCTTGTTCTGAACATAACTCAGGAAATCTGGAATATTAGAGTATATAGTACCTAATCGAATGAAAACTGGTATGTCAACAGCTAATGCCAGCTCTATCAGTTAGGATAGTTAGTTATGCCAGCCGTATCTACATTTAGTTGCAGTTCTAGATACTTTCTATTCTAGAATCTGTTATATGTATCAGAAGCGGAGAGTGCAGATTCAGTTAATTCAGTTCCAGTTTCAGATTCGTTCTCTCTCTGTCTCTCTGAATCTGTTTTCTCTTGATCTCATTTTCTTTTAGCTTCCCTCACTTTATCAGTACTATCAAATTCTGGAAAGGAGAAAGGTTCTTATGAGGCCTCTGAATCTGCAACAAGTCATTACTATTAATCCTGTTAAGTACCTAATAGATACTGGTTCAGAATGTAGAGATTAAAAGAAAGAAAGATAGGAAATTATATTGACTAGCCTTCTCCTTCTCTGGATCAATGGAACCCAAAGGGAAGAACCAAAAAAATGGCTTACAAAAGTAGTCTACCAGAATTTGAGAGCCTGATCTCTCCATTCACAACTCACTTAACCAACTCACTGGCTTCCTTTACATTCTTTATCTCTATTTACAGCATGCTAGCTAATTAACTAACTCTAACAGCTTCACTGACAAGGCCTGCTCTTAACTAACAAGGTCTAACTAATAGAGGCTGGCCCATTTGAGGGTCTGTTACTAACAGTACCACTGTCTAAACAAAAGATTTGTTATTTGAGGGAACTTTGGAATTCCAATGGGCTTGTCAAGAAGAAGTATTTGATTGTTAGTAGGTTTGAAACCTTTACTCTGTTTAATGGGAGGACATGAAAACTACGTGCCATAGTGGCTATTTTATTGATTAAGTCTGTGGATGGGAAATGCATTGCGAACCTTGTGTAGGGTAAAATAGATACTATTGTACATATGTATGGTACCCATGGGGGGTTTTATTGAGGGGTATTAAGTTAGTCGTACTTTGTAGGGCCATATTTGGTTGCTTGTTAATGTGGGATGCCTTTTGATTTGATCTCTTTAGTTGGCCTGACAGTTCAATTTTGTTGTTAATTGTTTTTTGAAGATTGTCTTTTTTAACAATTACGTTGTTTTGGTCTTGATTTTTATTTTTTATCTTTGTGGTATGGTACTTTTATCTTATGCCTTGATAAATCAAATGAGTGGGGAGATGTTTTTGTATTGTGGTGGCGAGGATTTCTTGAATGTTTGCTTGCAGTGTCATCAATATTGCATTGCATTATTCACTGCTTGAGTGTTTTGAAATATATTGTTTGATATTTGGGAGTAGGTTTTGTAGATCCAAGGAGTCCAAAACACTTTTGGCAGTGCGCAGTTTATGCTGTGTTCTATTGTATTTGTTTGGAGAGATATGCCTACATATTTCAGGGCATCTATATGCCCCTAGATTTGCAAGGAGAAAGGATTGTGTATATTGCTTCTCTTTAGTGCTATGCTCATGGCTGTTTAAAGAGGGAGGTTCCATTTTGGCCGCTTTTTGGTGAAAAGGGTGTTTCCATTTCTTATATGCTAACACACTGGAGTTTGTTACTGCATTCTTCATTCTTTCCAATTTATTGTTTGTTTATACTTTTTATGAGGATGTCTTATCCTCACTGTAGTTTGTTTTTCTCTTTTTTTTTTTTTTCATGATATATCTTTTTCTAGAACTTTTTGCTTTTTTTGCTCCATTTACCTACTGAAATATATTTCATTTTCCATCGTCCCCACCAAAAAATGGATTGTTAGGCATGTTACCTTCTCAATGGGCTTCGATGGACCTTTTTATATTCTGTTTTAGGTGGTTTATAGGAATATGAGGGCAAGATTATCCATGTATATACCAAGTTTCAGTTGTATGATACATTTGGTAGGGGTAGAATGTAAGAACTCATTAGCCTAAGATTTTCAGTCAGAACTTGATTTGCAACTGGATAATTTCTTGTTGAAATTAGTGGTTTATTGGATAATCTTTGATGGTTATTCAAAGTATCGGGAATCATGAGTTCAATAACTTTTATTATGTAATTTCTCCACCTCTTCTCGTCTTTAGAGAATGTCTATTCTTCTGTGTAATTTTCTTCTTCTCCAAGTCCACGGACAGTTGGTCACCATATCTCTTCTTATATCCTATCATATATAATTGAATTAGAACAAGGAAAATAAATTAATTTTTTATACTTAATTGTAGTCAGATTCTCCTTTTGTTTTCAATAGCCTTAAACTCTGTTCTGTGTCTTGGGTCACTCATGATGCTATTTATTTGTTTATTTGATCTGACATTGTGGCATTGTGCTATTGTATTATTACTATTACGAATATGATGTTTAATTATTAGTATTTTACTTCTGTACTTATATCCTTTTTATAATCCAATATTGATTTATTATGACTTGAATATACTGTGATTTCATGATTGATTTCTTTCTCTCTCTCTCTCGCTTAAATATTCCGTTCTTCTTTCTTTAGTATCCTTCCCTCAAACCCCTATTGATGTTCTAGTTTTTGCTTATGTTTGAGTTTGCAATTCACCGGTGGTTGCAGCTAGGACTTTTCTGAGGATGGTTGTTAGTGAAGTGATAGGTTTGTGAGTCGTAATAAATGATAGTGCATAGTGTTGTGTGGTTGTGACCATGATTGTCAAACTCGCGAGTCAACTCGTAGACTTGGACGAGTTTGCGAGTCCAGGTAGGCAAAACAGGTTAAATCGGTGGTAGACTCAGAAGGGGGGTAGAATCGGTTGACTCGGTGGTAGACTCGGCTGACTCGGTAGAATCGCGAGTCGGATGGCCGAGTTTGCGAGTCAGGTGTAAGTCCAGATTTGGCTAAAAAACGGCCAAAACACAGCGTTTTGGGTTAAAAATTTTGATCCCCCTCTCTTTGTCTTCTATCGAGCGATGACGCTCCCTCCCAAATCACTTTTGCAAAAACCAAAACCTTCCCAAAACCTAACCTGAAAACGAGGCCGCCTCCGTCCCGATGCCGCCACGCCTCCCTCCCTTCCCTGCTCGAAAGTTGAACCCACACGGCCATAGCTTCCTTGCTCGAGTAACAACTGATTCATTCCATCTCAGCCTCTTCCTTGCAATGTCTGGTTCAGGTAACAACAGAGCTGCAGCAGCAACGGGAAGTTCCAGAGGTAGGGGTAGGATAAACATCCTGAGAAGAAATTAGGAGATGATGATACTGGAGATGATGTTGTTGGAGGATTGGATTTAGACATGTGAAGAAATTAGGAACTGTATGTTTTATGTTATTGTTATATATTTGGATTGGGATGATATTATTCTTATATGTTTTATTACTATTTGGATTATGAGTTTATGACTATATGATGTTAACTATTAATGATTATGAATTTATGATGATCTTAGTTGGCTTTGCTACTGTTTTGCTACTTTTGTGTTATGTATATATGTCATTTGTAGGTTTTTTTTTTTTTTTAATATTAGGTAGACTCTTACGAGTCGAGTCTATGTGTCGAGTCTACCCCCCTCCACGAGTCAACCTAGACTCGCGAGTTTGACAACCTTGGTTGTGACTATGGTTCTAGTGCAACGAGTTTAGCGGAATGTTCTTTTTCTTCCTTTATTATCATTAATGAGTCTGATCTTACCATATGTAAATTCTTTGCACTATTTTATTTTTATGCTGAAATCATATTTCTTCTTGCAGGGTCAGGAATAAGCCATACCTTCTTATTGATTTTTCAAATTATTTAAGGACAAATGTGTGAGTATGCTTTCTGGAAGTCTGATAGTGCTTATATATTTCCCCCTTATTTTGGTTCATTTTATCTTGATTTATTAAATTGTGGGTTTCTGAATGTTGTTTATTCCTGTCAATGACTGTTGTGCAGTTATGTGCTAGGTGCAGTTTTTCTGCAGCTTTGTAAAGTATTAAGCCTCGAAGAGCACCCAATTGTTCAAAAACCTGTTGATCCCAGTCTTTTTATTTATAAATATACGAATAGTAAGTATCATTTTTAGCTGAATTTGTCTGATTGAATCAATGAAATGTGTGGGGTATAGTATTCTCTCATTGCATTACAGGACATTGATTTTCTGCAGCAGACTAATACATTGGTTTTTCACGCTTACAGAAATAAGATATAGACATCTTTCTTTGTCAGAGCCACCAATGTGGCTGTGTGTTAAGGAATTCATCTTTAAGGATTATTCAATATTGACATGCAAACTAAAGGGGGGGAACTAAGGAAAAAAGACTTCATTCTTGTTACTGTTCCATAACTATTGAAAGATAGGTGGTTTATTATGCCCTTTACTCTTAAAAATATCGTTTTATGGACTATTTTGTGGCAATGTAATTAATTTTATGGCCAAAATTAGACCGGCGAGTATAGTTCTGTATTATAGGTTTATTTTTTTGGCTAAATGACAGAATTGTCACTCTATTGAAGGTATGAGGTATATGGGAAGTAGTGTGATGACAAAAGGTATAAAAATGAACTTCTATGATACTACCCCAGACTGACGTAGAAGATAGAATGGAATTATAAACCGATTTATTTGAAAATGGTTTTAATTACTTTGAGTTGCGAAAATTTGCCCATATAATTGTATTTGTTGTTAGCATGGCAGCAATATTAATAATCTCTTATATATATGTGAATTTTATAAATAGTTGGGTTTAAAGTACTTCTCTCTTTAATTTCTAGCGGTTATTTTCTTTGAGCAAGGAAGCATAATATGATTGATTTACATGTAGATCTGTTAAAGCAAAGAAATGTGATTGTCTCTGAAACTGCACTGAATATTATTGCTAGCATGAAACGTGACTGGATGCAGGTGACCTGATCTTGATCTGGCATTGTCCATATTGCTTATTTATTTATGTTTTGGATAGAAACATTTTTCTTCTTATTATGAAGATTTTGCATTGCTAATGTTTGAAAAACAGACAGGTAGGAAGCCGAGTGGATTATGTGGTGCAGCATTATACATGTCTGCTCTTGCACATGGTTTTAAATGCTCTAAGTCGGACATTGTAAGTTAAGATTTCATTTTCGGCCTCGTATTAATTTTATTATTATATGTCATTGTCGCTTAAAGGGTCTTTTCTCGTTGGTTCAGACTGTTCTTGTGTTATCTCTTTATCCCGTTTGCAGTTCTTTAGTGTATTCGATTGAAGGAGAATACTCACATCTTTAAGTGTGTTTTTGCTCTTTGCTTACAATGAGAAAAGATTGTGTTTATGGTTTCTCTTTGGTGTTTTGGTCATGTCTATTTTGAGGGAGTTGCCATTTCTGATGTGTAAAGATTAAATATGCCAGATAGCTTTGCTGCATGTTTTATTTTTTTCAAGTTTCTAGTTGTTTATTTATTTAATTATTTTTTCTATGATGTTTTGTCCTCCCTATGGAAAAAGATAAGGCAGAGAATAAACAAGTGTATTATGCACTCAACACTCAGCAGCCTTAGTATTTATATACACTTCATAATTAATTACATGTTTTGTTACAAGGAGAAATAAATACAAAGTACAACTTCCTAAATTCCCCAAGTACATGAATCTAAACATACATGAACCTAAGGCTTAAACTGCTCCTATTTCCAATGGGAAACATATGAATCATGCTATTTTTGACACTCCCCCTCAAGCTGGTGAGTAGGTATTCTCCATTCCCAACTTGGATACAATTCGTCCAAAACTTGAGTTGCTCAATCCTTTGGTGAGAATATCCACAAGTTGCCATGGTAAGGACACATACAGAGTACAAATTGGCCCACTAATGAAATGCCTATCAACTTCGATGTGCTAAGTTCGATCATGCTGAACTGGATTATGTGCTATACTGATTGCTGACTTGTTATCACCGTAGAGCTTCATATGTTCTTCACATCTGATTTTCAAGTCTTCTAAAATAATTTTTAGCTAAAGCAATTCACAAATGCCTTGTGCCATGACTCGATATTCAGCTTCAGCACTAGAACATGCTACTACACTTCGCTATTTACTCCTCTAAGTCATAAGATTTCCTCCAAGAAAGGTGCAATACCGTGTAGTGGATCTCTTGTCAACAATCGACCCCGCGTAGTCAGCATCAATGTAGGCCTCAAGTGTTGCATTTCCATTTATTTTGAACAAAATTGCTCTTCCTGAAGTTCCCTCAAGATACTACAATATTCTATGGGCTGCCTTTAAATGAACCTCTTTCAGGCAATGCATGAATTTACTAACCACACTTACAACATATGCAATGTTTAGTAATTAGTATAGTATGAGACAAGTAAATTAATCTCTTGGCCAAACATTGATACATGTCTTTGTCTACTGTAGCATCTTTGCAATTGCAGATTCGGATCCATACCAGTGCTCGCAGGTTTACATGTTGTTTTACCTGTCTCCTTGAGTAAATCTGTAAAATATTTCAGCTGAGATATAAAAATAGCTTTCCTGGAGTGTGCCACCTCTATTCCCAAAAAATACTTCAGTTTTCCAAGAGTTTTTATTTCGAACTCCTTTGCCAAACACTGCATCAAGAATTGTTGCTCGTTCCAATCATCTCCAGTTCTTATAATGTCATCCACATATACTAATAGTATTGTAACTCACCCTGATGCTGAGTGTTTAATGAACAAGGTGTGGTCCCCTTGACTTTGCTTGTATCCTAAGGCCGTCATTACCCTAGTGAACCTTCCAAACCATGCTTGTGGTGATTGCTTCAAAGACAAATTAGCTTCTGCTTTACTTAAAATCTCTAAAAATTAATCACCAGATTATTTTATGTAAAAATCACTTTTATAATCTTAAACAAACAGGCCCTTAATCTTCTGCATATACTATTTATTCACTTGTTTGTGGATTTTTTCTTCAGACTGTGATGGTTCTAAATTTCAAGGATGTCACTCTGTCCGCTAGTTATTAGTTTAGCCTGACTAATTCTCTTCATATGTGATTTGTGGTCTGATTTGCTAATTTGCAATGCAGCTAAGAATTGTCCATGTATGTGAAGCAACATTGACTAAGCGGTTGGTAGAGTTTGAGAATACAGAGTCTGGTAGCTTGACAGTATGTTTCTTATTCCTTTTTATGCTTTATGACAGTACGGTGCAAATAATTGTAATTTGAAATCAGTCTCATGACTCATGGTATGAAGTATGCACACTTTGCTGTTTAGTAGCACTTTCTCTCCCGGTTTTATGAATGATGGGGACTCAATATGGTTTTCTTCCGCATCTAATTTAAAACATGCTACTTCTATATAAAATTGTACTTTGGCCTCCAAAAAAGGAAAAACTTCAATAATTGAATGCCTTCCATTGATTGGAAATGTAATAACATTATCATGCTTTTTCTTTTTCAAGTCCTCATATTTAAAAATTATGTAAAGTCATGTGGTTATGATAGGGCCCAGAATTTAGAAAAGGAGTGGATGCTGAGTCAGCAGGGGGAATAACCTAGGATTTGGAGTGTGTACTAAAGGAGAAAAAACAGTGGGGCTGAGGGAGAGTTAGTTAGAGTTTAGCATGGGATGAACTTGCATTCTGTTAGGGTAAGGAAGGAATACTCACGTGATGAATTAGTATATAAGGAGGAAAGCTATTTAGTCATCAGCGTGCTACTGCATCGCTATAGGGTGAGACAATGTTGTGATGTGGTTTCGTGGAGCGGGAATCATGGCCAAAGTAGTGGCCATAGCAGCCCCTACAGTGCAGATCGGGCTAAAACCCTATTTTGCCCCCAAAAATAGCCATCAATCCTTTTTTTGGGACTTTTTCGTCATTTCTTCTCGTCATTTCTTCTTTAATGAATTGTCTATCAATTTCCAAATGCTTAATGCGGTCATGCTGTACTGGGTTTTGTGCTATGCATATTGCTGCCTTATTGTCGCATTATAGTTTCAGTGGTCGACTAACAGGTGTTCCCAACTCTTACAAGATTCTCTTCGGCCATAACATTTCACATACTTCTTGAGCCATGACTATATTCTGCTTCAACGATGCTCCTTGCAACAACATTTTGTTTTTTTTTGCTACGCCATGTAACTAAGTTACCCCAAACAAATGTGCAATAGCCTGATGTAGGCCTCCTATCCGTGACTGATCCTGCCCGGTCAGCATCAATATAGGTATCTATGGTCTTCCGTGTAGAGTTCTTGAAGAATAGACCTTTGTCAAGAGCGCACTTCAAGTATCTTAGGTTCCGGGAGACACCTTCAAGGTGTTCCTCATAGGGTGAATGCATGAATTGGCTTACAAGGCTAACTGCAAATGCAATGTCTGGTCGTGTATGTGATAGATAAATCAATTTCCCTACCAACCTTGATACCGGGAAGTGTCAACCAGTGTTCCCTCTTTGCTGTCCCCAAGTTTCTTATTTGGATCAATAGGAGTATCTAATGGCCTATATCCACTCATACCTGTCTCTTTAGGAAGATCAAGAACATACTTCCTTTGTGAGAGGATAATCCCCTTTTTAAATTCTGCGGAAAGAGCCTCTTTCACCTGTTTATTTCTGTTAAGTCATCTTTTGTGACAATTATGTCATCCACATATATAATTACAATAGCAATCTTTCCATTGACTGAACTCCTTACAAACATAGTATGATCAACTTGACTTTGTGTGTACTTTTGTCCTTCTACAAACTGTGTAAATCTATCAAACCATGCTTGTGGTGATTGCTTCAGTCCATATAGGGACTTTAGCTTGCAGAATTTTGAATCTGTTGGAAATAGAATATAATTAATGTCCTACTAATTAGAATTCATTGTATTGTAAAGTTCATTGTATTCTTAGATTCCTTGTATCCTAGGAGTCAATTCTACCTTTAATTCACCTTGTAAATTGTATTTATCCTATGGATAAATAGATGTTCTGCTGAGTGTGTCATTCTCTCAAGCATTTCACAGAGTCTTCGCTTTCAACTTGGCTTAAAAGCAGGTCAGGTTCTGCCTCTGTTCTGTCCTAGGAGGGTTTATGCCATTTGGTCGACTAGAAGCCTCCAAAACCCTAAGACCCATTCCCTGCCCTATCTAGAAAGCCGCCACCACCACCAAAGATCACTTCAGACGGTGCCGATCGACAAAGCTACTGTCATCTCTTCGTTCAAATTTTTGTCTCCGTCTTTGTTTCTGCGGAATGGCATCACCTATAGGTTCTGAAATTGGTTTGAAAAGTCCCATTTCATTTGCCTTAACTGATAATGAGTACAAGGAGTACCTCAAGTTAAAGGCTGCCTCTTCTAGCAAAATCTCATCCTCAAGACTTCGATCTGGTAACTCCCTAGTTTATTTTTCTCAATCTTCGCCTTCAATCTGGTTCCTAGTCCTTCTCATTTACAATCTCTTCAATGTGAGTTTTGTCAACTTGGCAAACATACTTGTTCCTCTTTTCAAAATAAAGAAACGTGTTAGTCCAAGTTTCCGTTTGAATTAGTCTATTCAGATGTCTAGGGGCCTAGTCTTGTTAGCTCAATTCGAGGCTTTCATTATTTCGTAACTTCCATTAATGACTTCTCAAGATGCACTTGATTATCTTTAATGGAAGATCGGTCTAAATTGTTTGAGATTTTTCAGGTTTTTTATTCAGAGATTTCTACTCAATTTGGTTGCTCAATTCACATCATAAGAAGTGATAATGCTAAGGAGTATTTTTCTGCCTCATTCAAGCCCTTTATGTCATCTAAAGGTATGATTCACCAGTCTAGTTGTCCAACCCACCACAATAGAATGACATTGCAGAAAGAAAATCGACATCTGCATGATACTGCTCATACCTTGTTACTTCAAGCTAATGTTCCTTTAAGTTTTGGGCAGATGCAGTTCTTATGGGAGGTTACTTAATCAATCAAATGCCATCTTCTGTGTTGGATAACCAGATTCTTCATTCCTTTTTTTCCCCTGATGAATCTACATATAAACTTCCTCTGCGCATTTTCGATTATACTTGTTTTGTTCA
Source organism: Ammopiptanthus mongolicus (assembly GCA_039655645.1). Taxonomy (NCBI): domain Eukaryota; kingdom Viridiplantae; phylum Streptophyta; class Magnoliopsida; order Fabales; family Fabaceae; genus Ammopiptanthus; species Ammopiptanthus mongolicus. The sequence continues at coordinate 16,411,562 of CM077351.1, read as the reverse complement.
TGATCTATCTCCAGGAAAAGAGAAACTTACTGCTCGTGCAATCAAATATATTTTCCTTGGATATTCTAGAGTACAAAAAGGTTACAAGTGTCACTCCCCTTCATTACGTAGTTTCTTTATTCTGCACATGTGGCTTCCTTTGAAGATTCTCCATTCTTCACTTCAAAGGAAGAAATAGTCACTCCATCTATAGTTTTACTCGTTCCTTTTCTCAATCCATCAACCATCCCTCGTCCTTGTATCACTTATCATCGTCACCCTCGTGAAGCTTCAACATCTCAACCAGATCCCGAGCCTGATGTTTCCGTGCCTGATCCAGCATCTCCATCGTCTCTGGATCCACTTTCATCAATCTCTGACTTTTGAATTGCTGTTCATAAAGGTATTCATTCCCGTTGTAATTCTCACCCTATTTATAATTGTCAGTTATCATCGTCTTTCTCGTGTTCAACATGCTTTCACCTCTTCCTTGTCTTGTGTCTCTATTCCTAAAACTATTCAGGAAGCTTTTTCCCATCTAGGTTAGCGACAAGCAATGATTGAGGAAATGCAAGCTTTGGAATCCAACGGTACTTGGTCTTTGGTTCTTTTACCTTAGGGTAAAAATCTTGTGGGGTGCTGATGGGTCTTCACTATAAAAGTAGGACCTAATGTTACCGTGGATGGTCTTAAGGCTCGTTTTGTGGCCAGAGGTTTTACACAAATTTTTGGGTAGGATTATGGAGATACTTTTTCTCCGATTGCAAAAATGGCTTCAGTTTGGTTGATTCTATCCATGGCAGCCATGAATCAATGGCCTTTAAATCAATTGGATGTCAAAAATGCTTTCTTACATGGCGATTATATGGAACAACCTCTCTAGTTTGTTGCTCAGGGAGAGTTAGGCTTGGTTTGTAAACATCACAAATCACTGTATGGTCTTAAGCAATCTCCCCAACACATTGAAAGGACTGAGGCATATATTGAACAATCCTTTCTCTTGCTTCTTCATCACAAGCACCATTCTTGCACCTCATTTTCATCGTCGTCATCTTCTTTCAACTCAGATAGACGTTCATCAATGCGTCACTTTCAGCCTTTTTTTTGTCAAAGGCTTCCTTGATTAACAACTTGATTTCAGGAGGAATTTTCTTGCAAGCACCAACATCTTCCCTTAGTCCCATCGGTAGTAGTTTTGCCACAAAAGTCACAAGTGACACTCTTCGTATTGTTTATGTCTTTTAGACTATTCCATTGCCAAGCCATGTCAAAGTTATCCCCATTGGTTTCAACCAATGCTCAAGAGGCAGTTGATGATGCATTGCTTTGGGGAGTTGGTGCTTGTGGTGGTTGGGACTGGGGTGATGCCATGTTGAGACTTGAGATAAGGTGTTTCAGTTGCAGAGGAACCGAGTTGCACTGTTGCAGACTTGCTGGCTGAAAATTAGAGAGCAAAGAGGGAGTAGCAGGCAGTGGAGCAGATTTTTTGGGGGCAAATTAGGGTTTTGGCCCGATCCGCACTGTCACGGGTGCTATTTTGGCAGCGATTCCTGCTCCACGAAATCGCACCGTGATAGGGTCTCGTTTGGACAGTGGCCGCTCGGTTCCACGATGGCGTTATAGCGTGCTATCGACTACATAGGTTTTTGGGATTAAATTTTGAGTTTCCAATATGCGCTGTGTATTAATTGTGCACTTCCTTAAGCAATGCACATTGAATGTATGGCCCCCAAAGATTTTAAAAGGAAAATGCCAGTAAGGAAAAGAAATAGAAGACAAATATCCTATCCGTTTGGTTTGCTTGAGGTAAACGACAATGTGTTTTGGCAAAAATACCTTTTTAGTCCCTTAACTTATTTTCTAGTTTCAATTTGATCCCTTAACTTTGAAGAGTTTCAATTTGGTCTTTTAACTTGTTTCTGTTAGCACAAGTTAGTCCTCTCCGTCAATGACATAAGCAAAAGTGACAGAATTGTCAATTTTGAAACCTGTTAACAATTTAAAGGATCGATTTGAAACTCATTTGCTTATGTCATTGCTAGAGAGGACTAACTTGTATTAACATAGACCATGGTAAGGGACCAAATTGAAACTTTTAAAAGTTAAGGGATCAAATTAAAACTAAAAAATAAGTTAAGGGACCAAAAAGGTATTTTAGCCTTAAGTTTTTAAAAGTAAAATACATTGAAGTAAAGAAATAAAATATTTCTTTCACTGTGGTTTGCTTAAGATAGACAACCAAGAGCTTTACCCTACAAATGATGACGATTACTTTAATTTATCTTGCCAGATAGACCTTAAGTATGTTGTGTGGTTATAAACTTTTCCTATTTTTCTTTTGTACACAGACTTTATCCATCTTATCTTTAAAATGATCAGTAGCCTGTTGTTGTGAGAATATCATTCTGGGAAAAGTTGTATATATTATTTTTTATTGCACACTTGTAAATCGACGTTGAAGATATTCTTATAGTTACAGTCATATGCTTAAGTTTTTTTTTTTTTTTCTCTTTCTCTATGTGGGAGTGTTTTATGGCCTATTATCCATTTGTATGCTGGTTGAGATATGTTTGCACTGAGTGTGTATTAGCTCATGACTTGTCCATGCCTATCTCGGACTTCAAACTCATCTTTTAAAGCTTTGTTTTACCTGAAGATAGAAGATACCTTGTTCAATTCATTTTGATCTATTGTCTATATTATTTATTTTGGTGTCTATTTTTTTTTTTTTTAATTTTTCCTGAAAAGTAAATGGAAAATTTATCGATCTATTACGTTTACAGATTGAGGAGTTGAATACGATGGCAAAAGAGCATGAAAAAAATCCAATTACAATACCAAATAGTGAACTGAACAAAGATACTTCAAAATATCTACTATGTGAACACAGGGATAGTGATGTGCCCTATTTCGCACTTGGATTATGTGAAACATGTTATAAGGATGTGAGTCAGTTCTTCCTTCTGCAGACTTTCAGCTTTTGTTAACCACTGCTGGTTGTTTTCATTTACTGTCCCACTGTTTGTTACAGTTTGATAAACTCTCTGGTGGACTTGGTGGTGGTTTGGATCCTCCTGCATTCCAGCGTGCTGAGAGGGAGAGAATGACAAAATCACTTTCTGAGGAAAGTGCCGATAAATCAGATGATGTAAGCACATCTTGACTATGTCCTATTGTAGTCTTCCTTTCCTTTTGTAAGTACCACAAACATCAGGTACATGCTGATGCCAAATTTCAAACCAGAACTCCATGCTTAAGCCTTTTCAAGTACTGATAATATCCTTTGGTATTCTAGCTGTAAATGAGTAGTCCAGTGAAAAAGTTAGTATCAGATGTCTTTGATAACATATGAGCTATACGGAGCAATAAGAAATGCTCTACTGTCCGAATATACAAATCCTCTTGTCAACTTATCTTCTGTAAGAATACCTGAGAGGAATTGTCTGCCTTGATAGAAATGTGATCAAGCATGAGCTTTTACTTTTCTTATAGTCCTTAATGTTACATTAAAATGATCCCTTAGAATTTGGGTTTGGACCTAACTCAATCCCACAAAACGGGCTTGTAAGGTGAGGACTGCCCAAGCTTTATAAAAACTACTTAGGCTCTATTTCTAGGTGATGTGGGACTAAACACACCCCTTCACACCCAGCACAATGAAGGTGCTGGAGGCTGCAATGAAGGCAGCCCAAAGTTGCCGCAATTAAGGCAGCTAGGGGCAGACCGCCATTAAGGCGGCTTTCCAACACACCCCCTCACGTCCAGGGCCATGCACCTAGAGCGTGGATGATGCGGGCGGCCCAACAACGGATCTAGGATAGGCTTTGATACCATCTTAGAATTTGGGTTTGGACATAACTCGACCCAACAAAACTAGCTTATAAGGTGAGGACTGCCCAAGCCTTATAAATACTAGTTAAACCATATCTCTAGGCGATGTGGGACAAGATACATCCCTTCACACCCAGCATAATGAAGGTGTCGGAGGCTGCAATGAAGGCAGCCCAAAGTTGCCGCAATTAAGGCGGCTAGGGACGGACCACAATTAAGGTGGCTTTTCAATATGATCCTGTATCAAGCCATATATATGTATCTAACATCAATCCAATCATGTCAACTTCACCTTTTCTTTTCTTCAAAGTGCCATCATGTAACTCAACTTCCAAATCATATTTATTTTTTGTTGTTTCTTTTGTTAGTTGGTGAAAGCATCAAGTGGTGCATTCAGGAGCCGAAAAGAAGACTTTCTTGCCTCTGAGCCAGAAAGTATTGGTGGGTACTTTTATTTCCGTTATATCTGTCTCTAGGCTACTATAGTACCTCTGCCTTACAGTTATTCAATCCTAATTTGCTTAAAATGCTTTCAGGGGCTAATGATGAGCATGTGACCATTAAAGATGGTAAGAATGATAATTCACATAGAGAAGATGATGTGAATGCAGAAACTCATGTTGAATCAGAAAGCCTCTCTGACATTGATGACCAGGAGGTGATTATCGAGTTCCATTAATCCATTCATCTGTTGTCTATTTTTTTGCAGTGATGTTGTTCAGAACATGCTACTCTGCTTTTAGAGCTGCGGTTGACTGTTTTCAAATTTTTTCCCCAAAATTATTTTAAGATTTTGTCATGATTCCGTATAGCATTATTTTTAAGTGGGTTGTTTAAAATGTAAACAACTGCTGGAAAAGTTATACTTTTGTTTGTAAATGTGAAACATCAAATATTTTCAAAATAGTCAGTGAAGAGAGTATTGTAAGTCTATCGGAAGGTGGGTTATATTTAGGGGATTTGGTGTCTAAATTTATGATAGATACAGGCCCTATCAATTTACTGACTAATAGGGTGTTTGATACAGCTTTTATTTGGACAAATCACGTCCAATGAGGTCTGGACGGGGAAGCTTCAATTTGAAGCTTTCACGTTTTGCTCCTAAATTTTTACAACAACAATGCCACTATTACCGTGATTTTGGTCCAGACGCAGTTTTCTGACACAATACCAAATGGATACTAAATTGTTGTGGTGCTCCCTTTAGAACCTAATTTTCTTTGGCATAGGATGATAAGGAGTCAATGTGGACTTCATTAGAGTGGTTGGGAAGACAGGTTTGGGACAATGTTGCTCATGCAAAAAATTCATTTTGTTGCCATACCCGTCTTTCTAATCTCGCTTTGTTATCGAGAGTATATATGTGGTTCATGGATACACATCTTAGATCTCTTACCTTGGCTTTTATCACATTTCTACTTTAACTGATACTATAAATCCTCGAAATTTTCTACTGGAGGGTCCCCTATGTGGAATTTCGTTTCTTTAAGAATGTTAATAGTCAAAACACCTTTTGACTTATTTTCTTTGTTGAGCGTTCTAGATACTTTCTCTCTTTCTAATATCCTGGGCACTCATGCTTGTAATTTAGATTGTTCAGCATCTTAACCTGTTAGTCTTTTTTCCAGTTATTATTTCTAATCCTTCTAAACAAAATTCGGATTTAACTAATTCTTTTTAGAAAGTAAAAGTTCCCTCCAAAATAAAGGCTTTTGTTTGGATGATAGGTGTTAGGAATATAGACTTGGACCTTATGCCCAGTCCATGAAGAGGCTGTGGCCCAGCTGCAGCACTGCAAATGTACACATGCTGCTGCTAATAATTTTATCTTCTTGTTTAGATGTATCTGTCATTGACTTTTTAGTACGTCAATTATTTCCCCTCCTAAAATGCTGTATTCGTCCTAGGTTGATGGCTACCTTCACAATGAGGAGGAAAAGCATTACAAGAAGATTATATGGGAAAACATGAACAGAGAGTATCTTGAGGTACTGAGAATTTTATTTCCATTTATTTTTTATTCTTTTATATTTTATATTTCTTGGTAAAGCTTGCATAGTTTTTCCACATTCTGTCATGATTTAAAGTTTGAAGAGGATGCTTGTTGCTTATACTTGTATGTATTGTGTTTGGTATTTCATAGGTTGGCTTATATTGGAGATCAATGGGTACTGAACCTTGCTCAACCTCTATTTTTTTTTACAGGAACAAGCAGCCAAGGAGGCCGATAAGACGTCTTGTTCTGATGATTTGCTAGCAGCGAGAGAAGCTGTGGCAAAATCCAGAAAGGTAACTTTTGAATCATTTCTTTAATGAGGTTCTTTGTGTGTGTATGTATTGACTATTGACACTTATCTAAGAGTTAAATTAGAAGTAACACTTTTAATGGAAATAATGTACAAGGTTTTTTTTTTTTTTTTTTTTTTTTGTTGTGAAATCCACTATTAGATTTGTATCTGTACATATGTAGACCATCTCAAAAAAATTAATGTGAGTTTGATTTTAATTTGGGCTTTATTAGTAAACCATAAATTAAGGTTTAATTACTGAATAGGCCCCTAAACTATTTGAGAATTTTCAATTAGGTCCCTAAACTAATTTTTTTCCAATTGGGTCCCTATGCACATAATTTTTTTCCAATCAGGTCCCTGCTCTTTGGATTCCGTCATTAAACAGTTTATTTGGACGGAATATGCTTGTACTCTACCAGCCTGGACTGCCATGTCAAATTATTTTACCATGTCAACATCCACTTAGACTTCCCATCTTGTCTACTGATTTTCTCCTAATTTCTCCCTAATTCCAATTCCATTGTGTTTCAAATCCCTAATTTCTTTCGCTTGCTATTTCTAGTCCCGTTTCAGCTTCTTGTACGTACCTCCTCGCCGTTCCATTTCCTTGAATTGGTTTTTTATTCATTCTATCAGAACATCATTTTGGATTGGTTGTTTATTCATGGAATGGGACCACGCAATGAATTGGTTTTTTTATTCATGGTACCATTATTTTGGACCACTTGTATTAGTGAAGGCTTATCAGACAATAATTACAAAATAGACAAAACCATGAGGATGGTCTTCCTCTGACAATATTTTGAACTTGCAAGAGTTCTTTGTTGTTGCCTTGGATCATAGTGGTTTCTACGGCTTCACTAGGATGGTCTCTTAAGTTGCAGTGCCCTTTTTCCTAGTCTGGTTTTGCTTTGTGTTGGTTTTTGGTTCTCCCTTGTTTCTTTTTGTTCCTCCGGTTTGGGAGCTGTTAATTTTGCCTTTGAAAATAATTATTTTGATCGTGCACCTAGGGACTCGCAGCAACAATGGATACGTGTAGGGAGAAATAGCCATGAGAATGGTTAGAAGCTTCCAGCCGTGACTGATTGTTGAAGAGGAGTTTCAGAAACCCTAAATTGAAAAATTGGGGACAGAATTCCCTGTCAACATTCGATGTCAGAAAAACAAATGGTGGACTGACGGATTCCAACAGCAGGGACTCAATCGAAAAAAAAAATTGATTAGGGACCCAATTGAAGAAAAAAATAGTTTAGGGACCTAATTGAAAATTCCTAAATAGTTTAGGGATCAACTCAGTAATTAAACCTAAAATTAACAAACAATATGATTTTCCGAAAATATAAATATTGAATACTACATTTTTTACCATCTCAAAAAAATTCATGAGTTTGATTTTAATTTGGGCATTATTAGTAAACCATTAAATTAAAATATGATTTGCCAAAATATAAATATTGAATATTACATTTTAATTTATCACCACCGGTAATAGTTTTATTTGGAATTTGCTGTGCATGATCATGATGCGGTACATGGGGTATAATACCACAAAAATTTTCAAACTCACTTATAAGTTCAGAAAATTGATTGCAATTTATACGACTCATTGATAGCTGTAATAGATTTTTTCAGTTATCACCTTGTAATTTTGATGTAAATCTGCATGTTGCTGTAATCTGAAATAGTGAAATACTTTCATTGAGCCAATAAAAAAGCCATGAATGATTTTTTATTAGTTGTGTAGTAGTTCCGAGATTTACGGTAACAAGGATTTTATTGAAAAAAGAGGGGGGTAGGGTTAAAAAGGAAGCTTGGATATGCATGCAATCGGCAAGCACATCTTTGTGTCTGTATGTTAAACTCATCTATTTTGTACTTCCTTCCCTGGGAAGTGGGAACATGGCTGTACTGCAAAGGAAATGAATCAATATTCATATTCTGATTGAAGTCATATTTTTTTTTTGGGGGTTTCAAATTGGCTATAATTTTTCTGTTTTCTTATAATTCACTTCTGTAGGAAACAAAACAGAGACGAGCTCAAGAGGCAAAAAATTCAGGTCCTGCTCAATCTGCTGTAGAGGCCGCTAGCCAAATGTTCAGAACTAAGGTATTTATTCAAGAAAACACATGCATCTACTTTAGATATTTTGCTTATTAAACTGATTATGTCTTAGTAAACTGATTATTTCTCTTTTATGTAGTTATTTTTCTCTTCTTAAGTATGTTGCTATTCGTGTTCCGAGTGAAACAAAAAAAGAAAGGAAAGGGTAAAATAAGGAACTTCTAGATTACTAGTTTACTACTAACTATGCAGTTCTTGTTATATGTGTTTGGAATATTAATGCTAAGCACAACATAGTTATACACCTTTTGGAAGTTGACGTGAAGGGGTGTGTGAGAGATAATCCATTTCTAAGCATGTAGCTAATAGCTTAAGATATTAAAGAGTCCCTGGAAGTTCAACTTCAACCATATACTTGTTCAAGTTAGTCTGCATTGTTGGTACTGGTTTTGACAGTGAAAAAACCGAAAGTCAATATCCTCACATCCTTATCTTCATCTTCTCGTGTGATCTTGTCTCCAAGCATCCTTGGGTGTTATGAAGCTATAGTTTTCTTCCAATTCAGTGTCTTTCTGTTTCGCTAAAGGCAAAATCTTTCTTTGGCTAGAGGAAATTTCTAATTCATTACTCATGTCCTTGAACAAACCCATCATGTGCGGGCAAATACTTTCTCTATAAATCCCAAATCTGGTTGAGACTGGAAAAATATTAACAATACAAACACAGAAGCTTAAGCTTTCTAATTCGTGCTTTCTCTATATCCTTGGTGTAGACGCTAAAGTCCAAAAATATTGATAAAGTTAATTTCAATACCTCGGATCTTCTGAAAATGTTTGTATATAGCGAATGATATTTATTTACATGTATCATTTGCAGAGGCTCAGCTCCAAAGTCAATTATGGTCGCTTGAAAAATATATTTGATGAACCTGTAAGTCTCACCTTGAACTGTTTTCACTTTTCTACACATTTATAGACTGTTTTAGAGTTCAACTAACATGAGAAGACATATTTAATATAGCTGCTTCTCCATCTTTGTCTCTATCTTCTTTGTCATTTGCTTTTCATTGATTAAATTTAAAATCCAATTCTTAAGATAGTTAAAGCATTTATATATGAATCTTCTAGTAGCTATTGCTGTTTCATTTCTGGTGTGTGAAAAGTTTCAATCTCATAGTTACAATATCTGGAAGCTGCTTTTGCAATTTTGCGTGGTCATCTCTACTTGCTTGATCTTCTTTTTTATTAAAGTTGTTTTGACAGTTACTGTTAGTAAATTTGATAGTACGACTTTTGTAATTTACTTTTAGATGATTTTGCTTTATCTGCTATTGATATCTCAATCTATAATTACTTGATAGCTTGACATTTCTGTTGTATGATTGCTGCTTTGCTAGTTGTAGTTCCTTGGTCCTCGTGTTTAATTCGCAATATGTACTTTACCTAAATCATAATTGTGTTTTAGAAAGTTGTCCTTCGAAGATTAATTTATGTTTAAATAAGACACAGCAAATACTCACGTGTATGTGTTTTTAGGGTACAAATACTCACTTGTATTTAATTCTCATTATAAGCAGGCGGCTCCTGAGAATCATAAGAAAGTGCGATTTGAGCTACCCTCTGATAATCCTGACAATTTTGAGTCCAAGTTAGAGGACAAATTGAAGGATGATGAGCTGGGCTCAGCGGATGAATTTGAGGATGGTGATATGGGTGTTGATTATGAAAATACTCTGTATAATGAAAATGCAGACGAGACATATGACTATGGGGATGATGGTTATCACTATGATGATTACTGAAAGGTTGCTAGCATCACTGTTCAGTTCTAGCTCCTGCCACAATTTTGGAGTTGACTTCATTACTCTCCGTTTCTTCCTTTTCCTCCTCTTTCTGGATCACCCCTCGTCTTCATTCACCTTGACACCTGAGGAGTTACAATTGCTTCTCATCATGTATTGTCATTTAAGCAAAGTAGTTTTTAAAACTTAGTGGCTGATTAAATTTTGCTGTTGAATTTGATCTATAATACCTAAAAGATTTGATCCTCTTTGAATGGTTAGAATTAACTCAATGGAATGAAGTCCTTGTCTTGTCAACTCGTGATTACTATTAATGCTTGAGGTCATGCTAGAATGGATTGTACTTCGTACAATTTTAACTTTATGGATTAATAAACGCGTTTTATTTGTATCGGTTTCCCATCTGCCGCTGCCAAGTGTTCTTTGTTTTTATTGTATATATTGTTGCTCATTAAGACCCATGTCATTTGCCCAGGCATTCAGTTCTATGGATTAAACATTAGTTATTAAGGATAATCCAGATGTTGAACTGCTTTGGTTGTTGTACCTTATCAAATCAATATAATTTTCTTATATTTAGCTTTTATTAATAAGAAATATCCGATTATCCGATCAGCCATTTTTTTCAACTTTTAAATTTATATTTTATTTTACTACTTAAAACTCTCATCTTTATTTTTGGTGTTAAAGAAATAAAACAAAAAGGACAAAAACAAAGAAACTACATAACGTATCTCGCACCAAGCAAAACATGCAGCATGAAGGCTCCCAAACGATGGGGTGGTGCATGCCAAATCTTCTTGGGAGACGAAGAATGGATCCCTTCTTTAGCAAGTAAGTCTGCGGCATGGTGGCTAGGGTGAAGCTTGAAGGAAATGACACATGGGTGAAGCATTAATTTTAGCCATTGGATATATTGTTAAATAAATTGGATGGATCAGATTAAGTAGAGTTTTAAATAGGTTGTAACCTTAACCTGGTAATACAAGTTTGTCAAAAATTGTGAAATGGTCCTTGTTGGATTATTTTGAAAATATCGTAAATTGCAGACATAATTCTCTCTCACACTTGTTTTCTCTTCATTCTACCTCTCTTTCTCCAAATGCTTTGTCTACTTATGCGGCTGCTTTATGCTTTCCCACCCGTTCCGACGACGAGAAGCTGGGATGTTCTCCAAATTTGTGGTCTTCCTCCACAATTTCGAAAAGAAAATTCAAGGGCACGATTTGATTCAAGACATTTCAAGACAGAGATTTGAAAAAAGCCCAAAAAAATCTGGTCTGTATCGGGTACCGCAAACCCGTTTTTTTTTTTCTTTCCGAAAAAAGATATTGTTGACCCGGTTGGAGGTTGGGGATGAAGTGGAAACCCTACTTTTCGCTTAGACTTTAAATATAAAACAATATACCAACCTATTAATTCTTTGATAAATGGTGCAGTGGTTGTATGTTGCGGTCATTTATAGTGATGTCACGAGTTCGATTCTTAGCGTTTGCAAGATTGACATTTTCTTTTAATAAGAAACACAATGAAATCAAATCTTGTGTCTGAAGGTGAATGACGAAAGACAAGTTTTTTGTTCAATCCATATATAGAATATTGAATGTTGCTCTGATGGTCAGCTCTTGTGTCTTCCACCGCTGAGTTGAGAGATCAAATCTTGCTTCTCTTTCTTTCATGTTATTCTCAAAATGAACCTTTATTTTTAGGAAAACAATAACAAAAAAGTGAAACATAGGATTGAACCCACGACATGGACACCAATCACCGCCCAACATAGAACAACCTAGCCAACCATCAAGCCATACGGCGGAGACACGTTCAATTATATACTTTTTTTAAAGTTTAAAAAAAAGTAACGTTGGTGAGAAACTTCTTCTTCCTCACCCGATTGCAGAAAACGGGTCTTGCGACCCGCGAACACAACCCATCATATCTTTCAATTTTGATAGCTAGTTACTTTGATATTTCAGTATAGTAGTAACATAATAGCGAGTAAAGGAAGCCCCAACTCAATTTTGAAAATTGTGTGCGAATGAGGGATAAACCATGTTCAAACAATCATACTTAATTATGGTAACAAAAAGAACATCAGTCTTCGTGACTTCTTCCGGAAACCCACTGACGGTAAAAGGCCGCAGACTCAATTAGAAACACGCGATAGGTGATGATGACCCACGCCAACACAACCTTCTCTAAAACGCGACTGGCTAAGGGATTTTGCCTAGCACTAATGCTTCTCTTCGCAGACAGATTTCAAGGGAACCAAAGTTTTGATCTTTCAAGCATGCCCCTTGTAATTATTAAATTGCTTATTCAGACCCCTCACTGCAAAATCAAAAATATGCTTACCGACTATTATAGGTCATTTTGGGTGCTTCACGGGTGTACCATATTGTGGGGTACTTCATGCTAGCATCCACCACATTTGCTTCTCTAAAAATGTGCTTCACTTGGACAACCCAAGGTCTTCTCAAGATACCCATAAGCTCACCAAGAAGATGGGAATAAACATGGAACATGAGCAAAGATTGTTGTTGCAAAGCTTTCAAAACCTCCAGCGCATCACTCTCACAAATCAAGTTTCTAAAACCAAGATCCCAAGCCATTAAAAGACCATGCTTTGCAGGAAGTAACTCAGCCAAGAGAGCATCCCCATAGCCATCAAAAAGCTAAAACCCTGAATCCACTCCCCTTTGTCAGATCTGAGGATGCCACCCGAACCAATAGCATTAGAGTCATGCAAGTAACTCCCATCAATGTTTAGCTTTGTCTAGCCAGAGGGGGGCTTTAACCAGCGAGCAAACAAACGGTCCATGCAAAGGTGAGGAGCTAAGAAATCAATTAACTCATCATGAGAGAGTTTAATTTTCCTGCCCAAAATCAATGGTCCAAGGATTCTCATCAAATACCATGCTATTCCTCCATCTCCATACCCACCATAAAGCAGCTGAAAAAAGAATGGCTTTATCACTTCTAGCAAAAAGAGAAACCCCTTTAGCAACATCCATTATCGAAAAAAAATAAAGGGTGATGAGCCAACCTTATGGGTAACCACACTTCATGAGAATTTGGACAATCTCTCATGCAATGTAAAATGTCCTCAATTCCTGCAAAGCATCTAGGACAGTTAGGGGACGTGTGGAGACCTATGTGGCTTCTCATAGCACTAGTACCTTTGACTTTCATCTAGTTTGCCTTTTCATTTTGACTTTCTTTTAATCTTATTTAGTATTATCAAATACCTTTGATCATGTTTATTATCCAATTTTATTATCGTATTTAGACATGATTGTGGGCTTGCTTTCCAACCCTTCCTAGAAGGTGGGGGGAGTTTTTTGGCGCTATGATGCTTTGGTTGAACGTGATCAATAAAACATTTTAATTATCGAAAAAAAGATAAAGAGATTAAGATGTGTAAAGTTATAACTATAAAATAAGATAAACATTAATTAAAAGTAAAATTAATGTTTGAAATTAATTTAATTATGAAGTAAAGTCATTGAAGAATAAGGAAACTTTTTGCTTGTAGTAATATAAAATTCAAAAATTTATATAAGAAAGATAATATGTGAGGATATAAACTTGAAAAAGTGTAGTAATTTATTTTTTATCTTAACTAGATTATCTAAACCAAATAAATCCGATCTTAATCGGATTGATTTGGTTCGGATTGGTTGAAATTTTTTTTTAAATTCAAACCAAATCAAACCAATTAAAAATGATTGGTTCAGATTTTGTTTTATTCTAAATTCGAACCAAATCAACCCATGAATATATCTCTGTAAGTGTATGTGTCTAATGGCACCAAATATCAATTGTTTATAGTATAGGTTCTATTGATTGAATATAGAGGATACTAACGAATGCCCTAAAGATAATAGTTAAAGAATTAAAAGAAGAAAATTTTCATAAGAAAATGATGTATTTAATATATTCAGAAGTTGTATTCCTAGCTTTCCAATAAAACTTATTTTTTTTTATGAATTCCTTAACCATATTAACAAGATCCATTAAATAATATTTCTTTGACAACTTACCCAGTATATTAATAACCTTTTTCTTAAACAAACAAAAAAAATAACCTTTTTCTTTTTTATTACCGGTTACCAATTAATCATGAAAGTTACCAACTATTATATCTATAGTTATATATTTTTTTTGACAAGGAAAGACATTCATTTATTCAAATTGATAGAGTATATCGATGATAATACAGATCCAAAATTGCTAAAAACTGAAAAGGATGAAACTGCGAACAAACTCACAACACTCAAGTTAAAAGCATAATATAATAAAGTCAAATTGCTTACAAAAGTGACACCATCAAAGTCACTGGAATACCCATGCTTCCGTATTTGTAGCATTGAGACCCAAGTCTTAATCAAATCTGTGATGAATCGAAGCAGATCTGTCAATCTGGAACAAACGAACACCGCACCAAGACGGGAATCAAACAGCACCGCACCAAGACGAGAAACCAAACAAAGCCACACCAAGACTAAGAAGAATAAGGAAAAAACACAAAAAGATCCAGATCTATGTGGAAAGCCCATACAGAAGAACTAGATCTATGTGGAAAACCCAATTATAGAAAGAAAAGAAGAGAAAAATGAAATAAATGGGTGGTTTTTGGCCAAAATGGCCCAAAACCACCCCTGCCGCCATCTGTGAGAGTGCAAGGGAAACGAGAGAAAGAGAGAAAGAGTTGCTGCCACGTTTAGGTCTAACAATTTTTACTAGTTGAGAATATGTGATAGGTTTATTAGCAATATATCTTTTGTCATTCATCATTATCTTTAGTCATTTATCAGGATCCGGATTGCCTATAGTAACAAATTCACGCATTTGTCGCAGCTGTATACTTTATCACCATTAAATTTACGTCTCTCATATTCTCAGTCCTTGATTTGCTTTGTCCAAAAAAATTGCAAAAAAATATAAATGGAGAGAGATAGAAATAGGCTACTGCAGCAAATCCTAATTTCATTCACCATGAGACCAACTACTGTTATTTTTATGCCATTTTTTATTTTATTATAATGTCGTCAAATGATTACATATTTATTAATTAGTACGGTACCGTGCTATCACATGTGTTTTGTTGATTTTTACGTATGTTTCAAAATGACTGACGTATATACTAATAAGCTGATATATACAAAATTCATCAATGCAGTTTATGGCTTTTACATACTAATAAGTTGATATAAGTTGATATGCATACATATGCATATAGAGATTAATGTTAAAAGTTGAAAGTGGTGGTGGAATCATTTCCATGCATCATCACCTGAAATGCAATAATCACCTGATAATAACAAACAGGAATTCAAGCCATGTCCAACATAAATATTTCCCATGCAAAACACATAATCCATTGTTTTGACATTTTAAATCTGATATACAAATAAAGGAAAAGTGACCTTGGAATAATGCATAACACTCACAATTTCAACATTAGGGAGGTGATGCAAACGTTGCCTTAGGGGAGAAACACGAGTCTCAAATAATGATAAAATCTCATTCCAAAATAAAACATCTCCTGCATGATTTAAAATGAAAACTAACAAAAGCAATCCAGCCTAAATAAAGTGATGTTTACTATTGTAGAATCACGATTCACTAAGGATTCACTGCAGTCAACTACAGTGACTACATTCAACATATATTATAGTCATTGGATTTCTTAACTTCAAATCATGACCATTGATTTTTTTTTTTAAATAAAATGATAGAAAAAAACATGTGAATGGAGAGAGAGTGAGAGAACTGAATGCACGAAATCACAATCCAATAATGTATGCCGTAAGCAATCCAGCCTAAAAAATGTTAATTTAACAGAAAAAAAAACTATCAACCAACTATAGCGGAGACAATGTGACAAGAATAAAAAGTCACAGAAACTTATTAAGATTCCTAGTACAGTACTTGCAGTGAATAAATATAAAATAATTCCTATTAAGTGTTAAGTAGTGGTCAAGACTCAAGTCGATGGGGGAGATGTGTCGAAAAAAAAAAAAGGGTCGACGTGGGAGAGATCAAAATTCTGAATTTCTTTGAAGAGCACTACGGATGTAGCACATCATTTGCTACCACCATAAGAAAGATGAGAATAGGTTACACCGAGCTAGTCTATGATAGATTTGAGTTTGACTTGTATTTTAATCTTAAGGCCTAAATCTAACCTATTAGTTTGATATAGGCTAATTTTTAAAGTCTGGTATGACATACTTTAAAGTCTTGTCTGACCTGAAAGCCTATTTAAAAGTCTACTTTTCAACAAGATCTATAAATAGGTCAAGGCCGTCATATCTTCACTTATAAATAGGCTTGTAAGCATCTAATGATAAAGAAGTTGGTAGAACAATATTGATAAATAGGCCGTTAGACCGTCACAAATAAATATGCAAGTAGACCTCTACAATTAAATGGATCCATAGGTCTTTACTTTCAAATATTATAAATATTATGAATAATATATAATATATTATAGTACTATATATTAAATTATATATATATATATATATATATATATATATATATATATATATATATATATATCTATCTATCTATCTATCTGTGTGTGTGTGTGTGTGTTAAATAGGCTGGTTTGATAAGCATAATAAGTTTTTTTTAAAGTCATAGTCTGACCTCTTTAACTATATAGGTTTTTTAAAAAACCTAAACCTGACCTTTTTATTAAATAGGTTAAGCAAGCCAGAGTAAGCTTTAAATAAGCTAGGTCATGGATCGTGACGAGTGACATAATCTATTCCCACCCCTGCCCCTCCCCAAATGCCAGGCTGTATAGTAAAGGTGTCTCATCCTGAATCCTAATTAAGCACCTGATGCATCGGAGATAGATACGATCATTCAAACAACTACTCGGTACAAAGAAAAAAACAGTCTGCCTATTGAAATTTATACCTAACATGCAAACAGAATCTGTTGCTGAAAATATTGCTTCAATTGTTGCACTAAGGTAAGTAGAGTAGATGCTAAGAAGGAAATATTTCAAATTTGCATAAGTCCGAAATAAAAACTAATAGAAATTATCCAGCATTTGTTTGTTGATACATCTGTACATATTAGTTCCTAGTCAAATAATATGTAATGACAAAAAAAATTGAGATACTTACTTGTTAAAGGTTTTGGAAGACCTCATTGTTGAAGACAACATTGGTAGTGATATTTATGGTTTTTACTTCCTTAACATATATTAAGATATTTAATTTTTGCTTGCTTTGAACTCTAAAAAATGCCACATATATTTGACTATGACTAAAACTAAGCAAATATAATATATTTCAATCCAACACTTGCTAGACTATAACTATGCATGCATATTATATATATTTCAGCATTCAAATAAATGTTTGATAACTCCGCATGCTTATTATATCCATTAAAGTAATACAAAAATTTCCTTCTGATTAAATAATAAAACTAAGATTATTAAGTTTGTTATTTATTTTTAAATGTATGACAATGCATCAAAGGTGTATGGCTTCACATAATCACATCAAATATAGTGATGGAAGAAATTGTAAAAGGGAAGAATCAGATATGCCAGTAATAGAGTTAGAATTCTGGCAACTTTCATCAAGCTCATTTGAAAACACAGAGAAAATAAATAGTAAAAGTCATATGATAGACTAACAATGCAATGGGAAAAATAGTTGGCATTCAGTTTAACTTTGATTAATTAAAAATAGGTTAAAGTAATAATTTGGTTCCTATATGTGACACGAATTCTTCATTTAGTCCCTATACATAAAAAATTTGGAAATGAGTCCTTACATATGTAAGCGTTAGCAAATTTGGTCCTTATATGTGCAAATGTTAGCAAATTCGTCCCTACCGTTAACAAATTGACCCTTATACGTGACATAAATTTTTTATTTGGTCCCTAAACCTGAAAAAAAAACATTAAATCGGTTCTTATATGTGCAATCGATAATAATTTTGTCCCTTCCGTCTATTCAGGAGCTCGGACCCAACAAAAGATTCTTTTCGTATTTGAATATTTCTATATATTATATCAATCTATTTATTCTATTGAGAGTAAAAGTTGTATAATTTGGTCCATAAATGATTTTATATTCTGAAATTATCCAAGTTGACTCTCAATAAAAGAAATAGATTGATATAATATTTGAAAAATAATCAATACGAAAAGAATTTTTAGTTAGGTCCGAGCTCCTTGGCAGACGATAGGGACAAAATTATTATCGATTGCACATACAGGGACCAATTTAATTTTTTTTTCAAGTTTAGGGACCAAATCAAAAATTTATGTCACGTATAAGGACTAATTTGCTGACGGCAATGACGAATTAAAAACATTTAGGGACCAAATTTGCTAACATTTACACATGTAGGGACTCATTTCCAAATTTTTTACGTATAGGGACTAAATAAAGAAACTGTGTCACGTATAGGGACCAAATTATTACTTTAACCTTAAAAATATCTAGCTAAGAAATGCAAAGCGTGTGTACAACTTCAAATAAAAAGCATCATCAAGATATCAAAACTGAAACGAACTTAAAGAAAAAATCACCCATATATCTTTCATGCACTTGAATTGAACAATAACCAAGGCAACTAAGAATCCAAGCCCAAATAAAACATGCTCAAATTTTGTACCTTTACTATCAAGACGTGTACTTCAAGTATAGATGGGGTGCAAGTACTTTAAGCATTGATCAATTACTTACCAATCTCCACTATCACATAGCTGCTATAGGTTTTGATCAACCACCTACTTGAATATGAAGTGAGTATATTCACTTTTTGGTATTGATTCAAAAGAAGTACAATATATATACACTTAACTATGAATATGATTCCTAGAATATTAATTGTCTATGCTAAGCCCTAGAAGACTAGATACAATGAGTAGAAGAATACATTGGATAGGACTCCACTGTCCACACTGTCCATATTAATTACATTTAACACTCCCCCTCAAGCTGGAGCATATATATTTGATGCAACCAGCTTGTTACATATGTATGCTATTCTAGAACCTCGTAAGGACTTAGTCATCATGTCAGCAAGTTGATCTTTAGTACCCACAAAGGAAGTCTTAATGATGCCGGAGAGAATCTTTTCTTTGATGAAGTGACAATCAACTTCTATATGTTTAGCCCTTTCATGAAAGTTAGGATTCGAAGAAAGATACAAGACTGATTGGTTGTCACAAGCAAGTTCTATAGGACCTATCTCACAAAACTTAAACTCTTGGAGCAAATACTTCAGCCATAGGAGTTCACAAGTAGCATTAGCTATAGCACGATACTTTGCTTTTGTGCTTGATCGAGCAACAACAGTCTACTTCTTGCTTTTCCATGAAATCAAGTTTCCTCCAATAAGCACACAGTAGTCTGAAGTGGACCTCCTAATGCTAGCATCACCTGCCCAATCCGCATCTGTATACCCAATGATGTGACCTCTGTCCATATAAACAAGTCCTTTACCAGGTGATCCTTTGATATATCTTAGGATTTGAACAACTGCATTACAGTGATTGTCACATGATGAGTTGAGAAACTGACTCACAACGCTTATCGGAAAAGCAAGATCTGGTTATCTCATAGTGAGATAATTTAACTTCCTAACCAATCTTCTATATCTACTTGGGTCAGGATAGGGCTCCCCCTCATTAGGTATAAACTTTATATTTGGATCCATAAGGGTATCAACAAGCTTACAATCTAGCATCCCCGTTTCTTCCAAAATGTCAAGTGCATATTTCCTTTGAGAAATAGCAACACCTGATTTTGATTGAGCTACTTCAATTCCGAGAAAGTACCGCAGTCAGCCAAGTTCTTTGGTTTGAAAATGTTTAAACAAATGCTGCTTCAATTCCTTAATACCTTCTTGATCATCACCTGTAATGACAATATCATCCACATACACCACGAGATAAATACATTTATTCATTGATAAACATTTAAAGAACACAGAATGGTCTGCCTCACAACGGGTCAAGCCAAACTGCTGGATGACCTTACTAAACTTCCCAAACCAAGCACGAGGTGACTGTTTTAAGCCTTATAAAGACTTTTGTAGCCTGCAAACAAGACCTGACTTCCCTTCAGCAACAAACTTAGGTGGCTGCTCCATATAGATCTCCTCCTCCAGATCACCATATAAGAATGCATTTTTAATATCAAGCTGGTACAATGGCCAACGTCTAATGGCAGCTATAGACAAGAATGAACGAACAAATGCCATTTTAGCAACAGGAGAGAAAGTATCACCATAATCTAAACCATAGATCTGAGTGTAGCTCTTTGCTACCAGTCGGGCCTTCAAGTGATCCACCTACCCTTCAGGACCAACTTTAATAGAAAACCCCCATCGACAGCCAACAATTGATTTCCCAGAAGGAGGGGAAACAAGGGTCCATGTATGATTCGATTCTAAAGCCGTCATCTTATTAATCATTGCCTGTCGCCATCCTGGATGAGATAGTACTTCCTGAACATTCTTAGGAATGGAAATAGATGACAAGGCAGATATAAAAGCATAATGGGAAGGAGATAATCGATGGTAACTCAGGAAATTATCTACCTTTGCGAAGGGAAATGGGTAAGTCAACAGAGGTGTCAGATTGGACCGCAGTAGGAGAAGCGATTGGAGCAGGAGCTGAATCAGGAGGATCAATAATGTTGAGTCTCCAAATGTCTGATGTGCATTTACCTTAGTTTTGATGAGATTAAAATAGTTATTCAATGATTTAATTGAACCCGTCTGTGGTATTTAACTCGTCTACTTAGTGTACAGATTAAAACATTAAGTGTCTATATGAACTGTTCACTCGTCTGAACTTAGATAAGTTCACCCGTCTGAACTAACTGAAGTTCACTCGTCTGAACTGAGGTAGGTTCACTCGTTTGAACTAAGAGAAGTTCATTCGTCTAATGAAGTCTTCAACCGTCTGATCAAAGGAAGACTCACCCGTCTAAAAGACTTTGCAACTGACGTCATCTCTTTGTTAAAGAGTCAACCCGTCTAATGAAGCTACTCATCCGTCTAGTGACTAACGTTAAAGAATACATTGGATGAAAGCTGTCTCGACTCTGATAAGGAACTTCAACAAAGTGCTTTGCCTGAACACAACTGCATCTTACACCAAAAGGGAAAGTCTTCCCTCTGCAAACAAAAAGCACGTATACAGACCTGCTGAGACCAAAGGTATATCAGAAGTCTGTATCACTCTGATGAAAGAGAACAAGCGAAATTCCCTATGCTTTAATGGCTAATCAGAACGACTCTATTGCATTTATTGAAGATCTGCAAGAAGCCAAACCTTCAGACTTTGTGTCTAACGGCTTTAAAATCTTGAAGCCTATTTAATGAAGAAGACGTCGAAGATTCAAGTTATTACGCAGTCTTTTAGAACTTCACATTTAATACACTCGTCTGAGTGCTTGTGAAAGACTTGCAAAGTGTAATCTTTTACAACTTCTCTCAAACAAACCCATCTGGAGCCTGAAGAGGCTAAGTATGCAAACAATACTTGTCTGGAGCCTGGAGAGGCTAGGTGTGAAAACAATACTCGTCTAGAGCCTGGAGAGGCTAGGTGTGAAAATAATACTTGTCTGTCCTGTAACCTAAAGCAGTTATAGTGAGAAAACTTGGTGCTTCCAAGGACTGGACGTAGCCTCATTGTTAAGGGGTGAACTAGGATAAAACCTGCTGAATGATCTCTCTTTCCCTTAACTCTTTAGTTTGATTATTTGTCTTAACTATCATCTAACTAAAGGGGTTTATAATTGTGTTTATCAAACCTTTTTTTTATCTTGCATGATTGTGTGTTTTCTGTGAAAACCTTCAGACTAGTTATCAGTCTGATTGACCTGTCTGTGTTTACTCGTCTATCATAACCCGTCTGTGCTTGCAAAAAAGTTTCTAAATTCCGCATAAATTTGTCAAACACCATTCAACCCCCCTTCTAGTGTTTACATCTGTCTATTTCAAATAATTGGTGTGATCTCGGGAACTGCAAGAACATTAGGAATCCGACGCTCATAAACAACACCAAATCGATTAATCGGACCGTCATTTTGTGGCTGCGGAGGCGGAGGGTCAGAGATAGGTGTTGCAACATGAGGAACAGGCAGTACCTGAGATGGAGTAGAGTTGGATGTAGCTGATGTGACAAAGAAAGGGGTATCCTCAACAAATGTAACATCTGCAGATACATAAAAGTGGTGCGTAAAGGGAGAATAACATTGATATCCCTTTTGAACTCTAGAATACCCAAGAAAGATACATTTAACAGCCCGTGCAGACAATTTATCACGACCACGAGAGAGATCATGAACAAAACATGTGGAACCAAACACACGAGGATGGACAGTATAAAGAGGTTTTTTTAGGAAATAAAATAGAGTTGGGAACTTTATTTCCCAAAACAGATGATGGCATTCAATTTACCAAATAACACGCTGTAAGAACAGCATCACCCGAAAACTTCAAGGGTGCATTAGCATTTATAAACAAAGTCCGAGCTCGACAAGATGACGATGTTTGCGCATAGCAACATCATTTTGTTGTGGTGTGTGAGGACAACTAGACTGGTGTATGATGCCATGAGAAGTCAAAAAGGATTTAAAGGGTGCAGAGAAATATTCTTTTGCATTATCACTGCGCAAAACACGGATTATTTTTCCAAATTGATTTTTAATTTCTGAACAAAAGGTTCTAAAGACATCAAATAACTCAGAACGTTTTTTTCATTCAAAATAACCAAGTGCATCTTGAGAAATCATCAGCGAAAAGAAGGAACACGACTAGGACCCCAACCATCAGAATGGACAATATCAAAAGGAGACATAGTTCGACTACTGACACTACTAGGAAAAGATACTCTAACATGTTTCCCAAGTTGACATTACTCACAGTTCAAGGTCTTCAGATGTGAAAGATGAGGGACGAGACGACGATGTAGAAGATCGGCAGACTCTGAAATAGCATATATGGTGGATGTGGAAGGTTGTAGGTAGTAAAGACCCCGTGATTCAGATCCAGAACTAATCGTTTGTCCCGTACTCTGGTCCTGTATAAAAAAGGAATCAGAATTAAAGGTGATGGAACAATTTAGAGTGCGAATAATTTGGCTAATTGAAATTAAATTAAAGGGACAGTTAGGTACAAACAAGACTAAATTTAAATGTAAGGATGGAAGAGGTGAAGCTTGACCAATACCAGCGGCTTGTGCCTTAGACCCACTATGAGATGTTTTAGGGAAAGAGAATTTAGAGAAAAGAGAAGGATTACCAGCTAGGTGATCAGAAGCCCCAGAGTCTAAAATCCAGAATCTAACAAATGCATATTGAGAGAGACAAACTGTAGAATTATCATTACCAGTGTTAGCAATGGTGGCCGAAGGGGAAGGTTGTTGGATGACTTTAAATTGAAGATACTCATTATACTCACTGACCGAAAGTCGGTGATCTTCATTTGACTTGGTAGTAATGGTGGGGGATCCAGAAACCAAACAATGGCTCTTCTTCTCTGCCATGGAAGATGCGCAGAAGACAATAGACAAAACTTAAAACAACTTACTGTGAAAACAAAACAGAGCACAACAGCAGCAATGTACAAAACAGAGCACAGCAGCAACATCGTACAAAACACAGCACAACAACGTACAAAAACAGAACACAGCAATAGTGTACAGAACAGAGCACACAAGATTCAAAGGAGGTGTAGCACCAAGTCAGACCCACACACCAAACAGGGTCAGAACATAACCGGAAGGAGACGGCGATCACGACGGTGGAAACGATGTCGCAAACGGAGGCCAGGAGGGTGGCGCGTGGGTTACACGCGCCGGCGGGTGAAGCGGCTGAAGACGACGCGTGAAAGAGGATCTGATGGCGGCGCTTCAACGGACGGTAGATCGGCGGCCTCTGAGGTGAACGGCGGTGCTATTTCGGTCACCGAACAACTTTGAAAAACGCGGGTCAGCGCTCACAGCGGCTTAAACCCAATAGACAAACTAAAAACAGAAAGAACAAAGCTCTTGATACCAACTTGAATATGAAGTGATATTCACTTTTTGGTATTGATTCAAGAGAAGTACAATATATATACACTTAACTATGAGTATGATTACTAGAATATTAAATGTCTATGCTAAGTCCTAGAAGACTAGATACAATGAGTAGAATAATACATTGGATAGGACTCCACCGTCCACGCCGTCCATATTAATTACATTTAACACATCTCACCAATCTCCACTGTCATGTAGCAGTTGCTATAGAGCTCACATCTTAAAATCAAATACAAAACGTAAATAAATCAATAAATGATTAAGAAGGTCAATGACTAACCTGGATAAACTCTAAGTTAAATGGCTCTACAATATAAGTGCTTTTTGCTAAATATTTGTATTTTTAATTTTCATCTTGGTTTCTAGGATTTGAAAAATCTGAGAACACAATTATATTCCGCAGCTGAGTATTTTAATTTGAACTCTCATACACCAATGATGACCCAAAAGTACAAATGTGAGTTACTTTGCTAGAGTTGGCCTATGTTTCTGCTGGTATTATTATATCCTTTATACCACCTATTTATTTCTTTTCCTTTCTTATGTTTGCGGAGTGGTAGAAACATTGAAGGATTATGCCATCAAAGCTATTGTAAATAATATGGACCATTTAGGTTTTGTGACCTGTAAAGTGAATAACTTATTGGATGAGAAGGTTGTTCAAGTTTCTGGAGCAGAGCTACGTCAATCTTGGATTGAGCAGGTATACTTAATCGTCTCCCTTCAGCTTCAGATAAAGAAAGTTTCATTAAAGAAAGGGTAAATCATCTTGGTCCCTAAAAGTATGAGCCGCTGTTAGTTCAGTCCCTGAAAGCAGTTAAATTATGAAAAAATCTCTCAATGTTAATTTTGTTAATCAAGTTAGTCCCTCAATATTAATTTTATTAGTCAAATTAGTCTCTATCAGGGACTAACTTTACTAACGAAATTAATATTGGAGGACTTTTTCGTAATTTAATTACTTTCAGGGATTAAACGGATAATACCTCATATTTTTACGGATCAAAATGATGGTTTACTCTTAAAGAAATGCTGAAAGTAATTGCTAATTAAGATAAAAAGTTGATTCACCACCTAATTTTTGGAGATAGGAAAAAAAATTATCTTTACTGCTTTGAGATGCTGAGAAATAATATTTTATAGGCATCCCCAAAATAATTACCTATCACATAGATGCTGAGAATTACTGCGTTTCAGGTATAGCTCTTCTTCTTTTTTTTGACTAATAGGTTCCTGGACATAAAAGTGTGTTTAAAAAGTGATTTGTCAAATACAAAAAAGTAATTAGTCATGTACACCATATATAAACAAATTATATATTTATATATGTTTCAAAAGCATATGGCATTTGCAAGTGTGCTTAGACTTTGGATCAGAAGTTATATAATGATTCCAAATATTTTGATTTTTTATCTCTAATTAAAGAGGTGTCATTTATAAAATACCATATATTTGTATGCACTTTTGTGTATACAACATGAAAAGGCAGCCACATTTACATTCATTCATAAAAGTTGTTCACAGATTGGACAGCAAATGAAAGCTAAAGCACAAGGAGCTGCTAATGCTATGAAGAATGCAACATGGATGAACTAATGAAGCTAAATGGATTATTATGTTGTTGCTTACTTTTAGAACACTTTTTCATCATATAAGGGTCACATCAATACAAATGAAATTTTCAGAAAGTTAAAAATACAAATGAACACTTTTAGCACTCTTTTACACTTTTTGCAGCCTTACTACGAGGTGAGACTGTTCAATAAAAGCATTTAAGAAGCAACAATTTGGCTGACAACACCACTTTTAATGCTAAATTCTCCATCATATGGCTCATTTTGCAGTATGATGTGGTAGTGACAAAGATTATGGAATCACAAAACCATGCAGACACATTTTTCAGTTTTTAGGTATGGTTGGGATGTAAAGATGATAACTCCATTTTTTATTTTGATTTCTGTTATTTCAACACAGAACCTAGCAAAGAGAGGCCAAGTCTTATGGTTATGAGCTATAAGTTTCCCTTTTTTACTGTAGGGACATACAAAATTCTAAAACTTACATAATTGTATCTCAGTTGCCTATGAATTTATGCATGCGGAAACTGTTGCAGATATGTCCTCAATGAGATTTCCGAATGTGAGTGTTCTATTAGCAACTACTGCTGTGTGCTTCTTCGATTCGCATTCTCTTTATGTTTTGCATACTTTTCTTTTAAGCCATCAAATTTACATAGCATCTACTTATCCTTGTGTAGGCAGGCTACATAAGATTATATATCTATTTTGGGGCAAAACTTTTGATCATGCATTTATTGTGACACTCCCTTCTGGGGTACCACATGATTACCCGTTGCGGAAAATAAACTTCAATTAATTTTGGTTGTTACTGTCGGAAAATAAGTTTTTTTTTCTAATTATTTAACTTATTGTGGAAATCCGTGATAAAATTTTTCCCTCATAACTTGGTTTATCATACATCAACATTACATAAACACACATGTAAATAAACGTCAAGCTGAGTATACATAATAAGATACCATAATATACTACATAAGCCTTATACATACGGCCATACAAAACAGTCATGACTGTCAGTAGTCAGAGTAATTATCTAACTGTTGTTCAAAATAGAATAGGACACATCCTATAGCTGGTCTTACTACGAAAACACTATGACTTCTCGTACGTCACGATCCTCCACATACTCAAACGTCAGGGAATGGATCGCCGAATTTTCCGGCGGCATCTTGGAATTCATCTGAAGATGTAAGGGTGAGATACCAATATATGGATTCACACACAATAACAATATGTATATCACATCAATAACACATAAGCATAAATAATTATCATGTGTAAGGTCCTACTGATAAACAAGTAGTATATCATAGGGTCATATACCCGACAGCCATTGTTATTTTCAAAAGAGATGCTTGACCCTTCAATGTTCATCATCTAATTCTTTACTTAATCTTCGGACATCGTTGTGTAAAAACTGAGCTGATCAGGCTCAAGGTACATTGGCCCTAGGCACAATGACCAACACCTAAGTGCTTATTCGGAAGTACATGAACACCATGACATTACGTGATTACATGGAATTACATTCAGCGGTACTTGATAAACTGTAAATGGTCATACGATATTGTCCAACTCAAGGCACAATATTCGTCAGTTGTATGACACCATTGTCCATCAAGGCACAATATTACACAACGACTTAAAGTCATCACAGGGTTCCCTTCCATCAAGGTCCCCCAATCTAGATGGAACGTCTGCCTAAAAACAAATGCATGAGAAAAACGTTCCAAGTCTTGCCACTTTTCTTTGTGTTCATTCTTTCGTTGTCGTAGCTCAAAGCTCCCGACTATTCACAATTTACACTGTTTTAAAACTTCTAACACAGGACGAAACGTCCGAGTGCTCAATCGTGGAGCCCTATACCGATGCACCAGCCCAAGGTCTGTGGTAATAGAAAACATTTTTTACCCTTAATTTCATTTCCTCATAACAAGAGGAGGACACATAGTCCATAGGACACACAGTCTATAACATCATTGAACGGCCTCTCGTGCTGTTTTTACAGAACACTAGCATCCCGACGTCTCGTATGCTAGGTTCACGTTTCATCATTTATCACCATTTTTCGTTCTGTGAAACACAAATCCAAAACAAAAACTCCGCAACTCATCCAAGTTGTCGAATTTTACATCGTTGGGAAAACTCGTTTTACAGAAAACTTTTCTGTTTTGAAAACTGTTTGTAAACCATCAAATTATGGTAAAACTTAACTTTTATTGAAAGTCCCTTTCCCAAAAACCGATTTTTAAAAGGAAATAGCTGAGACCAAAAACGTCGTCCCAGAACAGCATTACTGTTTTCGAAAACGTTTTTCGTAACTCTTTTCGGAATTAAAACATCATTTTAGCGTTTAAAAACATATTTTTCCTCCTAACTTCATAAATTACTTTTGGATCCACTTTTTCTTTAGAAAACTTGCGTCGTTGAAAAATACCCAACGTTTCCCAAATAAATCTTTGGCATTTAATTCAAAATTTTTCAAGGCTTTTATCCTCGTTAATTAATTGAGCATTGACCACTGTTAGGCTTCCCAATCAACAGTCAACATCATAATATGTCACAGCAGATTTTACAGCAGATAATACAGTTAAATTGCATATTCAACTACTACATCACATATTAATAAACAATTATCAACAAATCAAATAATTGCCGAAAGTAAATAAATCAACCACCACACAACTTAATTACATACATACAGAGCACATATGATGACATGTAGCCATTGGGAGAATCCCTCAGGCATTTACCCCTTACCTCTTGAAGTTACCGGTAAACATAAAGTTGTCCAATCGGTCCGGAAGTCGTCTGGTTTCTCGTCCGATTATTCGTCGGCAACTACACATAATCAATCAATACAACAACTTTAAAGTATCAAATTTTCTACTAATTGCTCCCTCCTAGCTTCGGCCATGTATAAGAAAATATGACTAGGATTCTCAAAATTTCACATACTCTTAGATTTATGATCATAGAGTAATCTAGTGTTAAGGAAAGTGTCACAAGTTGAAAATGGAAACAAAATCATTCAATTCCCCTAGGGTATAATTCGGCCATCCATAGAAATATAGGGTAGGGATTTTATTTTGTTTCAAGCTCTTAGATTCAAGACATATAGGCAATAGAAAGATGAAATCCATGGTTATTTGCTAAGAAATGCAACAAAATCTTATCTTCTCACACCCCTAGGGTTTCGGCCCTATGGAGCAAAATAGGGCAGCAATGTTATTTTGCTATATGCTCTTGAATGATGAATATAGACATCTTGATGAGTTCATAGAAGTTGATTTCATGTTCATAGGATTTTTCTATAATTTCTTATCGATTTTTGAAGTTTTAAGTTACTAAACCCCCCATGAAAGTGAAGATTAAAGAGAGATTAAGAAGTGAGGAATGAAGTTGTTACCTCCTTGATGATGAAACTTGAGAAAAATCAACAAAAGTCACTCAAAAGCTTGAAGATCTATGGAGAAAAGTGAAGAAAAAGCTTGAAGAGAAGAAGAAATGGTGAGAAAAGTGAGATGAAGAAGAAAAGTGAGCTTGGCGGAAAGGCCAAGTGTGGGTGAGGTAGGGTATTTATATTTGGTCACAATGGCAATCTTGTAATTAAATGCAAGGGTGTTTTGGTAATTTCACCCAAAATCCTATAAATATCTAGATATTTATTTTGATGTAATGATGATGAGGATAAGGTGAGGTGTTGTCAACCTTATCCATAGCGGGTCCCGGAAAATACTGTATTCAGCTCCGTTGTCCACCCGATTTAGGTTTGATGCCCAAATAAAGTATGACGACTTATTTATTTTGAAAATTTTCAAAATATCCAATGTCGTTAAGAATAAAATATAAAACCTAACTGTTTCGTTCACGAGTCAAAATTAGGTCGGCTGAGCAGTAAAATCATACTGTCAGTGTAAAACGTAGACCGGGCTCCGGTTGTGTTTTCGATCTAAAATTTAACCATAGCTTCCTACGATAGCGTAGATCATGACTATGGTCTCGGATTATTTTATTTTACTCTCTAAACCCTCCAAATAAATACAAACAGATAAATATTATTTAAATAAAACGGAAAGCTCCAAAGCTTGAAAATTCAGGGTGTTACATTTATTGTCTTGACAAAACTGCACATTCAGCTTCTGCATGCTTATGCTTCAACTTTTAGTTTCTGATAAAAATTTGCAATATAGTGTGTGTTTTTAAAGAAGACAGAATGCAGACAGAAAAGAGAACCTTAGATAAAGCTAAGGTTCTTCTAGCTGTCACTACTTCTAAATCTATTGACTCTAAAAATCACCACCTAAAGGGAAACATAAAAATCATGCTCCAATTAACAATTATTTTCATAAAAATCCATCTTAAAATTATTAGAATCATAAGTTTAGATGGCATTTCATTCTGACTACCCCTTTCCCTTTTGTCAAGGACAGTGATTAAAATGAGGAACAAATTGCAATAGCAATGTAATAGGCACCATTGCAAACTTGTCTACTCACATCTAAGATACAAAATGATAGCATAACTTAAAAAATCATTGCCTGGAACAGAATGCAATAGCAAAGTAATAGGCCCCATTTCCTTAATGGAAGATAGTTAAAGCAACTCCTACATCAAAAAGTAAGGTATGCAGATCTTACTATGAAATTTTCATCACCATTTTTTGCTTGCTATGTTGTGTACTTGTGTTCAATACTGTTTTCAAGCCAAATGGAAATGCTAGTTTGCTTTACTTTGAAGCCAAATGTTGAAGCCAAATGGACACTGACATCTCCATTTATTTAACTATTTAATGCTCATTCAGTCTTAGAACAAATTCATATAAATTAAAAACTCAGAGAAGAAAGTCCAGAAACAAAATAAGTTTTTTCAAGAAAGTAGTTATATAGGGTGTGAAATATTTGGCAAAATCGGTGCATAAACTTCAATTGCATGCCACAGTGCCACTTTTCCTCAAGATTCACGTTAAGTCTTAAATGTTCCATGAAAGATTACCAATTTTAAGGGCACAAATGATGCCTTAATGTCTGATTAGGATGTTGGCAACATAATTTGAAACTCCTAAAAACTTCGTGTTAGAATGTGCAGGGTAGAACTTATAAAATCTTAGGAGTTTCAACATGGAGAAACAGTAAAACACTGACAAATGAAAGCCGTTCTCTCATGCCGTAGTGTATTACAATACTCATCTCTCAATAGAGATATGTCAAGATTTTTTAGAACTCAATAACATAGGGTAACATGCTTACTTCTTAAGACAACAGTAGTTGAAAATTGAGAAGCGGAAGAAACAATGAAGTTCTTATAGAAAAATGGCTAGCATCTTGATAACTGGCTATTAGGATTTGAAGTTTAAAAAAAATAGAATAATTGTACTTTTTGGTTTCTGAACTACAGCTCCTAGCAGGGATAGTGTGACATATGCAAAACTACAAACATCAAAAAGTTAATTCATTACCTCTAGTTCATCTAATCCCCAATCAAATTCATAGAATACCTGCAAAAAAAAAAAAAAAAGATAAGTAATAAGTAAAGTTCCTGGCAAACCTCACTCACCACAACACGAATTGTGTCTCCATTAGACACCATGCCAATCATCTTTTAATTAATGATAGGGGCACACTAATGTAACCATTCCAAAATAATACACTAATGAACAACAGAATCATTTCCCATTGACTCATTCCAAAATAAAAATGCAAAAGAGTTTTTATACAAATAAATGTCAATATAGTACACTTGTATCTACTCAAACTGCTACAATTAGAATCAAAATTTGTAATTAATTATAACTCGTTATTGAACAGTAAATACATTCATTTAATCACAAAGCTTAACCATAGTATTAAAAAAAAATTAATGGAATCAAATGCGAACTGTTACCTTGTTGCGCATTCACCCGTTATCGAATACTTGACTTGTATTCCCCACAAAGCAGCAGCAAATGAAATGTAATGAGGATTATAAGAAAAGTTGTCTTTTTCTTTCTATTGAAGTGGAAGAGACTGGGAGAGAAAGATAGAGAAAATAAAAGAAGGATTTTTCAAATGAGATTTTGTCCTGATGTTTATTATTGAGCGGAAAGAGAAGGAAATGTTGTTTTGGGTTGGAACACTGTGCATACTATCCTGAAATTATATAGGTAAGTTGTTGGTGTGATCATGCTACATGAAAGGGATAAATTATGGGTGCAAGTCCTTACACACAAGTTCATTACACAAGTACATTGGCAACAACTCCTTATGGTCACACATTGAAATATAATTTTTAACTTCAATTAATAATTTTACTGTTGGACATCTTTTATGTCTAAGAATAGTTGTTTAAAACGTGTACCAAACATGAGAACTTTTATTCTTATATCCACATTCACGGGAATATTAAAATATAACTTGTACCAAACGCTACCTAATGGTAATGCCCATATGTATTGGAAAGGAAGAATGTTAATCTTTATTGCGGCGGTTGGTTTTGATGTTGTAGATGTCCTAGAAGATGGACCTTATATCCCTTATACTGTTGATGCAAATTGAAGCAAAAAGGTAAAGCCTAAGGAAGAATGGAATGAAGATGATAAAAGAAAAGTTGGCTATAACTCCAAGGCAAATTATTATAACAACTAATTTAAGTTATGATGAGTTTTTCAGGGTTTCAAATTACATGATAGGCAGATGACCAAGCAAATGTGGGACACTCTACAAGCGACTCATGAAGGCACTAGTGATGTCAAGAGATCAAGGATGAGCACTCTTGTGCATGAATATTAGCTATTTCATATAAATCATGGAGAACCAATCGATGAGATGCAAAAAAGATTTTCTCATATTATAAATCATCTTGCCGCACTTGGAAACATCATTTCGGATGAGAAACAAATCAACAAAGTCATGAGATGTTTGAGTAGGGAATGGTAACCTAAAATCACTACAATTGATGAATCCAAGGATGTTGCCACTAGGAACGTTGCCACACTTTTTGGTATGTTAAAAGATTATGAAGCAGAGTTGAATAGATTGGTGCAAAGTGAAGTCGAAGACAATAAGAAAAAAAACATTTCATTGAAAGCTGAAAAATATATAGAAGATGACTCTTCAAATAAAGATGAAGAAGAAAATCTAGAGTGTGATGATAAGGATATGAGTTTGTTGGTAACGAAGTTCAAAAACTCTCTTAAGAAAAAGAACACATCAAAATGTGAAAGCTCTTTCTCAACTATCAAATGCTATGAATGTGGCCAAGCTGGTCACTACAAGAATGAATGACCATTCCTTCCGTGAACATCCCATTTCGGTTGCGACACCTTCAAAATAAAGAAAATATTGATAGAAAGTTTTAAAATGAAAAGAAGCCTAAACGTGCATACATTTCTTGGGAGGATAACGATCTTGGATCAACGGATGATTCCGATGATTAAGAAGCAAACTTCTGCTTACTGGCTAATCAACGGATGAGGTAAATGATTCTAACTTTGATGAATTCCCTTTTTATGAAGAATTGCAAAATGCTTTTGAAGAAATTAATAAAGAATCCATTAGACTTGTTAGATTGCTCATTAAGTCTAAGAAAATCGTCACATGCTTGGAGGAGAAAATTTATATTCTAAACAAAGAAGAGGATAAATTAAAAGATGAAATTGTGTTTTAACATAAAACAACTATTGTTTTGGATCCACTTATATGTAATAATTGTCCTAATTAAGTTGAAAAAACAAATAAATGATTTCAATGTTGATCCATCTAGACTTACTAGAGGTAAAGAAAACTTAAATGCATTACTTGGATAGCAACAAGAAATGAAAAACCAAGCTAGTTTAGGATGCAAAAATGAGAAAAAGGGAAACATCTTTAGAAAATTGCATGTATCCCATTATGCTAATACATCACAATATGTTAGATGTTATTATTGCAATAGAAAAGGTCATATACCTTCTCTTTGCAATTTGAGAAATAACCATTTATTGCGTATAAGGAAAATCTGGGTTTCCAAAGGAACTATATCATATTCTAACAATGAAGGACTCAAGAAAAGTTGGATACCTATTGTACAAACATAAATTATGTGTTGTAGTTGCGTTTGAAGGCCAAGAGTTCAAATTGATATATTGATAGATAGTGATCGCTCCAAAATTGATTAAATTGGTATCAAACATAACGCGTAACAATAGAGAAAGAACGTTGATTGAATATCTTTTCCAATTATCATTATTAATAGGCTAAAATATATTTTTAGTCATTTAGCTTTATTTTTTGTTTCAATTTGGTTCCTCTTTTATATTTTGTTCCAAAATGGTCCCTTATTTTTACAAAATTATACCAATGTGACTACTCTTTCATTTTTTGTTCCGAAATGGTCCCTTATTTTATAAAATTTAAATCCATTTGGTCCCTTTTTTTTTTGTTACGACATGATTTCTCTCTTTTTTTGTTCCGAAATAATCCATTATTTTATAAAAATTATATCAATATTGTCCCTTCCGTATCACATTTAAACAAAAAAGATGACATTAAAACTAAAAATAAAGATAAGTGACCATTTTGAAACAAAAAATTATAAAAAAAACTAAATTGAAACCTAAAATAAAAACTTATAACGAAAAATATACTTTAGCCATATATGTGATTGTTTAGTAAAAAAAAAAAAAAAAAAAATATATGTGATTGTTTAGTAAAAAAAAAAAAAAAAAAAGCCATATATGTGATTGTGCATCCTATTTAGGGCATAAAAAATTGGTTAAACCTACGTTGTCGGTGGCGGCATGGGGAGAACCATTTCTCTTCCTCAGTATTCTCATTCTGCAAAGAGCCTCGAAACACAAGGATAGTGTCATGCCCTATTTCGCACTTGGATTATTATGTTATAAAGATGTGAGTCATTTCTTCCTCTTTCAGACTTTCACCTTTTATATATTAACAACTGCTGGTCGTTTCCATTTACTGTCCCACTGATTGTTACAGTTTGTTTGATAATGGCAAAATCACTTTCTGAGGAAAATGCTGACAAATCAGATGATGTAAGCACATTTTTTACTAGGTCTTGTTTTTAGTATTCATTTCCTTTTTTATAAGTACCACAAATTTCAGGTACATGCTGATGCCAAATTTCAAACCAGCACACCATGTTTAGTTAGTACCATGAAAATTTTAGCACTTGATTTGTTAGTACTATGAAAATACATAACCTCTTGTCAACTTATCTGCTGTAAGAATACCCGAGAGGAACAGAACTGTCTGCCTTGATGGAAATAGAATCAAGCAGGAGCTTTTACTTTTCTTCTAGTCCTTATCTTCACTTGACAATGATCCTGTATCAAGCCATATGTATGTATGAATCTAACATCCATCTAATCAAGTCAATTGCATCTTTTCTTTACAGACAGCATGATATGCCCATAAAGAATCTTCTAAGTGCCATCAACTAACTCAATTTCTAAATCATCTGTATTTTTTGTTTGTTCTTTTGTTAGTTTGTAAAAGCATCAAATGGTGCATGGAGGAGCCGAAAAAAAGACTTTCATGCCTCTGAGCCAGAAAGTATTGGTGGGTACTTTATTTCTCTTTATCTCTCTCTCTCTCTCTATGGTAATATAGTTCTGCTGCTTAAAGTTATTGAATCCTAATTTGCTTAAAATGCTTTCAGGGGCTAATGATGAGCATGTGGCCATGAAAGATGGTAAGCATCATAACTCGCATAGAGAAGATGATATGAATGCAAAAACTCATGATGAATCAGAAAGCCTCTCCGACATTGATGATCAGGAGGTGATTATCGAGTTCCATTCTTTATCTGTAGACTATTTCTTTGCAGTGATGTTGTTCAGGGCATGCTATCTGCTTTTAGAGCTGCAGTTGACTGTTTTAATTTTTTTCCCCCAAACTATTTTAAGATTTTTGTCACGATTCCTTATAGCATTTTTTAAGGGGGTTGTTTAAAATGTAAACAATTGCTGGAAACGTCATAATTTTGTTTGTAAATTTCAATCTAGGTGAAACATCAAATGTTTTCAAAATAGTCTATGTGAAGAGAGTATTGTAAGTCTATGTAGGAAGGTGGATTATGTCTAGGGGATTTGGTGTCTGAATTTAGTGACTAAATCATTGTGGTGCTTCCCTTTGGAACCTAATTCTCTTTGGCATATGATGATAAGGAGTAAATGTGGACTTCATTCGAATGGTTAGGAAGACTGGTTTGGGGTCAATGTCTCTTGCAAAAAATTCATTTTGCAGCCATACCCGTCTTTCTATTCTTTGCTCTCTCTGGGTCA
The DNA here is from genome assembly GCA_039655645.1 of Ammopiptanthus mongolicus. Classification (NCBI taxonomy): domain Eukaryota; kingdom Viridiplantae; phylum Streptophyta; class Magnoliopsida; order Fabales; family Fabaceae; genus Ammopiptanthus; species Ammopiptanthus mongolicus. The sequence goes on along the minus strand of CM077351.1, from coordinate 16,375,680 downwards.
GGAATGGCTACCGTTTTTGTTTTTGAGAGGATATATGTGGTTCATGGATACACGTTTTATATCTCTTATCTTGGCTTTCATCACATTTCTACTTTAACCGATAATTTAAATCCTCAAAATTTTCTACTGGAGGGCCCCTTCTTTTTGATTTATTTTCTTTGGTGAGCATTCTAGATACTTTCTCTCTTTCTAATATCCTGGGCTCTCATGCTTGGAATTTAGATTGTTCAGCATCTTAACCTGTTATAGCATGTTTGGATGGGTGGTGAGATACCACAAATCACTTCCAAGACGTGAAAATTCAGAAGCTGCAATTTGTAGCTTCTGATGGTGGACGTGATTTTGGTAGGTTTCCAAACATGCTATTAGTCTTTTTTCCACTTATTATTCGGATTTAACTAATTCTTTTTAGAAGGAAAAGTTCCCTCCAAAATAAAGGCTTTGGTTTGGATGATAGGTATTAGGAATATAGCCTTGGACCTTATGCCCAGCTAGTGTTGTTAAATAGCCGCTATGGCTGAATGGCATGGTGGATTTTGTGCCAGCTGCCATAGGCAATTTGTGAAGCGCCGCCCTCCATGGCGGCGCCATAGGTTGCAATCCCATGTTTATATGGCGGAGTTTTGGCCATCCGCCATAAACCACCATCCTCCATTGACAACGTTGTGCCCAGCCCATGAAGAGGCTTTGGCCCTGCTGCAGCACTGCAAATGTACATGTGCTGCTGCTAATAATTTTGTCTTGTTGTTTTTAAATGTATCTGTCATTGAGCCGATTATTTCCCCTCCTAAAATGCTTTATGCTGCATAGGTTGATGGCTACCTTCACAATGAGAAGGAAAAGCATTACAAGAAGATTATATGGGAAAACATGAACAGAGAGTATCTCGAGGTACTGAGAATTTTATTTCCATTTATTTTTTATGATTTTATATTTCTTGGTAAAGCTTGCATAGTTTTTCCACATTCTGTCATGATTTAATTTAGAAGAGGATGCTTGTTGCTTATACTTGTATTGTGTTTGGTATTTCGTAGTTTGGCTTATATTGGAGATGAATGTGTACTGAATCTTGCTCAACCTCTATCTCTATTTTACAGGAACAAGCAGCCAAGGAGGCAGCTGCTAAGAAAGCTTTTGAAAACTGTTCTGATGATATGCTAGCAGCGAGAGCAGCTGTGGCAAAATCCAGAAAGGTAACTTTTGAATCATTTCTCTAATGAGGTTCTTTGTTTGTCTATGTATTGACTATTGACACTTACCTAAGAGTTAAATTAGAAGTTGCACTTTTAATTTAAATAATAACACTTTTAATGTAAATAATGTACAAGGTAATTTTATTTTGTGAAATCCACTATTAGATATGCATCTCTACATATGTTGACCATCTCAAAAAAATTCATGTGATTTTGATTTTAATTTGGGCTTTATTAGTAAACCATAAAATTAATAAACAATATGATTTTCCAAAATATAAATATTGAATACTACATTTTTTACCATCTCGAAAAAATTCATGAGTTTGATTTTAATTTGGGCTTTATTAATAAACCATTAAATTAAACTCTGATTTTCCAAAATATAAATATTGAATACTACATTTTAACTTATCGCCATTGGTAACAATTTTATTTGGAATTTCCTGTGCATGATCATGATGTGGTACATGGGATAAGACCACACAAAATTTTTCAAACTCACTTACAAGTTCAGAAGATTGATTGCAATTTATACGATTCATTGATAACTGTGATAGATTTTTTCAGTTATCACCTTTCCATTTTGATGTAAATCTGCATGTTGCAACTGCAATTGGTGCAGTTGCTGTAGTCTGAAATAGTGAAATACTTTCATTGAGCCATTAAAAAAGCCATGAATGATTTTTTTATTAGTAGTGTAGAAGATCCGAGATTTACCAAATGAATAGACATGATATGAAACTTAGTTCTAAATTCTATGGATGGAATAGTTTCAAATTTTAGATTATCCTTTAGACTGCATTAGCCTAATAATCTGAGACTGTACTTCGCTGAGTTGAAAACCATGAACAGCTATTGTAGAAAAAGGATTTTATTGAAAAAAGAGGGGGTAGGGTTAAAAAGGAAGCGAAGATATGCATGCAATCTGCAAGCACATCTTTGTGTCTGTATGTTAAACTCATCTATATTGTACTTCCTCCCCTGGAAAGTGGGGACATGGTAGTACTGCAAATGAAATGAATCAATATTCATATTCTCATATTCTGGTTGAAATTGGCTATAATTTTTCTGTTTTCTTATAATTCACTTCTGTAGGAAACAAAACAGAGACGAGCTCAAGAGGCAAAAAATTCAGGTCCTGCTCAATCTGCTGTAGAGGCCGCTAGCCAAATGTTCAGAGCTAAGGTATTTATTCAAGAAAACACAGGCATCTACTTTAGATATTTTGCTTATTAAACTGATTATGTCGTAGTAAACTGATTATTTCTCCTTTATGTAGAGTTATTTTTCTCTTCTTAATTATGTTGCTATTGGTGTTCCGAGTGAAACAAAAAAAGAAAGGAAAGGGTAAAATAAGGAACTTCTAGATTACTAGTTTACTACTAACTATGTAGTTCTTGTTATATATCTTAGGAATATTAATGCTATAGTTATATAGTTATACACCTTTAGGAAGTTCAATTGAAGGGGTGTGTGAGAGATAATCCATTTCTAAGTATGTACCTAATAGCTTTAGATATTAAAAGTCCCTGGAAGTTCAACTTCAACAATATACTTGTTCAAGTTAGTGTGCATTGTTGGTACTGGTTTTGACAGTGAAAAGATCGAAAGTCAATATCGTCACATACTCACATCCTTATCTTTCTTCATCTTCTTCTTGTGTGATCTTGTCTCCAGGCATCCTTCTGATAGGATTCAACTGGGAAACTAGGATTAAGATTGAACAAATTGGGGGAGCACACCCCAAGTAAATCTTATTGATGAACAAATCGGAAAGGTTACACGGGGAGGTGAATTCGAGAGCTCCTCCTTCTCTCTTAAGCCCAGTCCCGATTCAGTTACTAACTCATTCAGTTTAGGCCATCCTAGAGCTATTTATAAGCTTCCTATCTTATTACAAAAGATTAACTAACTTTCCCGCCTACTCTTGTTCAACCCTTTCACATAAACTCTCTTCACCGCTGGCACAGCTGGCCTGCTATCACCTTCCTTGGGTGTTATGAAGCTATAGTTTTCTTCCAATTCAGAGTCTTTCTGTTTCACCAAACGCAAAATCTTTCTTTGGCTAGAGGAAATTTCTAATTCATCACTCGTGTCTTTGAAGTTTGAACCAACCAATCATGTGCGGGAAAATACTTTCTCTAGAAGTCCCAAATCTGGTTGAGACTGGAAAATATTAAGAATACAAACACAAATAGCTTACACTTTCTAATTCCTGCTTTCTCTATATCCCTGGTGTAGATGAAGGAGATAAAACAGGAATCTTTTGTTCTGTGTGAGCAATAAATATGATTAAATTAATTTCAATACATAGGATCTTCTGAAAATGTTTTTATATGACTAATGATATTTGTTTACACGTATCATTTGCAGAGGCTTAGCTCCAAAGTCAATTATGATCGCTTGGAAAAATTATTTGATGAACCTGTAAGTCTCTCCTTGAACTGTTTAACTTTTCTGCACATGTATAGACTTTTTTTAGAGTTCAGCAAACATGAGAAAAGACAATAAATATAGCTGAACTTCCATCTTTGTCTTTATCTTCTTTGTCATTTGCTTTTCATTAATTAAATTTAAAATCCAATTCTTAAGATAGTTAAAGCATAGACATATGAATCTTCTGATTTCTATTGCTGTTTCATTTCTTGTGTGTAAAATGTTTCAATCTCATAATAACAATATCTGGAAGCTGCTTTTGCAATTTTGCGTGGTCATCTCTACTTGCTTGATCTTCTTTTTTATTAAAGTTGTTTTGATAGTTACTGTTAGTAAATTTGATAGTACGACTTTTGTAATTTACTTTTAGATGATTTTGCTTTATCTGCTATTGATATCTCAATCTTTAATTACTTGATAGCTTGACATTTCTGTTGTATGATTGCTGCTTTGCTAGTTGTAGTTCCTTGGTCCTCGTGTTTAATTCGCAATATGTACTTTACCTAAATCATAATTGTGTTTTAGAAAGTTGTCCTTCGAAGATTAATTTATGTTTAAATAAGACACAGCAAATACTCACGTGTATGTGTTTTTAGGGTACAAATACTCACTTGTATTTAATTCTCATTATAAGCAGGCGGCTCCTGAGAATCATAAGAAAGTGCGATTTGAGCTACCCTCTGATAATCATGACAATTTTGAGTCCAAGTTAGAGGACAAATTGAAGGATGATGAGCTGGGTTCAGCGGATGAATTTGAGGATGATGATAATACTTATCATGAAAATGGAGACGAGACTTATGACTATGGGGATGATGGTTATAACTATGATGATTACTGAAAGGTTGCTAGTTCTGTTTTAATTATGTGTAACCATTTGGAATCGATATTCAACATGGCTGGCACTTGGGAACCAGGAGGAATGTTATTTGTATACCCAAAATGAGATATTTATAATAGACATCCCATTTTGAATGAGTACAACTTGAACATATTTTAAATTTGTAATTAAAGTTAAAAAAAAAAAATTACACTCAAAATGGGATGTCTATTATAGGTCTCTCATTTAGGATGTATAAATAACATTCCTGGTTGAGTGGCCATCTAATAGGCTAGCATCACTGTTAAGCTATAGCTCCTGTCACAATTGTGAAGTTCACTTCATTACTCTCTGTTTCTTCCTTTTCCTCTTCTCTTTCTTAATCACCCCTCATCTGCATGCGCCTTGACAGCTTAGGAGTTACAATTGCTTCTCATCATGTATTGTTATTTTACCAAAGTAGTTTCTAAAACTTACTGGCTGATTAAATTTTGGTGTTGAATTTTGATCTATAATACCTAAAAGATTTGGTCTTCTTTGAGTGGTTAGAATTAACTCAATGGAAAGGAAGTCCTTGTCTTGTCAACTCTTGATTACCGTTGATGCTTGAGGTCATGCTAGAATAGATTGTAATTTGTATAATTTTAACTTTTTCCATTAATAAATGCGTTTTAATTATACCCGTTTCCATCTGCCGCTGCTAAAGTTTTCTTGGTTTTATTGTATACTAGTTATATACCCATGCATATGTATGGATTCAGCGGAGTTGATTGCGATAATTATTTCAAGTATGACATTAATAGTAGACTGGTAGAAATATATTTGTTAAAATTGTTTCCTAAGAAATAAGACATGAAATAATGATAGTAAGTATAAAATGTTTAGCAATTAAAGTAACTACTTAAGGAAATATAAAGCTCACCCGTATGTTTCTTTTCATTTATTTTTTATTGTTTTAATTACTTTAATTAATTATATTAATTAATTTTAATAATTAATTATGTTTGTGTAATTATTTATGATAATTATTTTAATTAAATAATTTAAATAAAAAAATTTAAATCATGAATTAAATTATTTAACTTATTAATTTAATTACATTTTTAAATAATTGTAATAATATAATAATAATAACAAATAACAAATAATACTTCAGACGGGTTGACTTTTAATAATACTTCAGACAGGTGAAAGTCATCAGATGAACGAAGGTCACGGGTGAAAGCTTTATTAGACGAATGAAGGCTTAGACGAGTGAAAGTATGAAAGCTTAGACGGGTGAAAGTCATCAGACGAACGTATGGGTTCGGCGGAGTTGATTGCGATAATTATTTCAAGTATGACATATTAATATTAGACTGGTAGAAACACATTTGTTAAAATTGTTGTTTTCTAAGAAATAAGACATGGAATAATGATAGTAAGTATAAAATGTTTAGCAATTAAAGTAACTACATAAGAAAATATAAAGCTCACATGTATGTTTTTTTTCATTTATTTTTTACTGTTTTAATTACTTTAATTAATTATATTAATTAATTTTAATAATTAATTATGTTTGTGTAATTATTTATGATAATTATTTTAATTAAATAATTTAAAATAAAAAAAATTTAAATCATGAATTAAATTATTTAACTTATTAATTTAATTACATTTTTAAATAATTGTAATAATATAATAATAATAATAACAAATAATACTTCAGACAGGTTGACTTTTTTAGTAACACTTCAGACAGGTGAAAGTCATAAGATGAACGAAGGCCACGGGTGAAAGCTTTATTAGACGAATGAAGGCTTAGACGAGTGAAAGCATGAAAGCTTAGACGGGTGAAAGTCATCAGACGAACGAAGGTTTAGACGGGTGAAAGCTTCATTACACGGTTGAAAGCTTAGACGGGTGAAAGCTTCATTGGACGGGTAGAGTATTTGTGTAGACTTCAGACAGTTAAACTTTCCTTAGTTCCAGACGTGTGAACTTTTCTTAGGTTTAGACGGGTGAACTTTTTTTTAGTTCAGACAGGTGAAAGCTTCATTAGACGGGTGGAATATTTGTGTAGACTTCAGACAGTTGAATTTTCCTTAGTTCCAGGCGTGTGAAATTTTCTTATTTCCAGACGTGTGAACTTTTAAAAGGTCCTTCACTGATAGTCATCAGACGCAGTGAAGAACCTTTAAAATGTTCACCCGTTTGATGACTATTAGTGAAGGACCCGTCTGATGACTATCAGTGAAGAACCTTTTAAATGTTCACCCGTCTGATACTATCAGTGGAGGACCCGTTTGATGATTATCAGTGAAAGACCTTTTAAATGTTCACCTTTCTGATGACTATCAGTGAAGGACCCGTCTGATGACTATCAGTGAAGGACCTTGGGTGATGTTCACCCGTCTGAACGTAGGAAAAGTTCACACGTCTAGAATTAAGGAAAGTTCACACGTCTGGAACTAAGAAAAGTTCACACGTCTGGAATTAAGGAAAATTCAACTGTTTGAAATCTACACAAATATTCCACCCGTCTAATGAAACTTTCCCCCGTCTAAGCTTTCAACCGTCTAATGGCTATCAGTGAACAACCTTTTAAATGTTCACCCGTCTGATGTATGGCAATCTTAACATTTTAAATGTTCACCCATCTGATGTGGGCCTGCCAGATTTGGTATCTTATATTTTCTTTATATGCAAGCCACATAAATCTGGTGTGTTTGAAAAAGAACAAAAAGTGATATAAATCAAACTCTGGGGGAGTTACTTACTCATTATCTGTTGTGTTTGAATCTCGTATTGAAAGCTCCATATCCTTGGTCATTCAGAAAATCCATTCCAATAGAGATCAGAGACAGAGAAAAAGACATCGTTAGATCAGGGAGGAAAGTAACAAAGAGAGAAATTGGTTGAAGTGCACCTTTTAAGAAGCAATCTTTGAAGCCCACTTTGAGAAGAGAGCATTTCGCACCAACTCAGTTCTTTGAAATGTACAAAAAAATTAAAAAAGTAACAAATCTGATCTATCACAACCTAGAGAAAGGAAGAAACTAAAGCAAAAGTGAAAGTGTAAGAGGAAGTGGAGTGTTGAAGGCTTACTGATTGATCTTGTGATAGCATGAGCCGCCGCCGTGGACCACCTTCACCTAATCGCCACCAACGGTAGCCGCTAATCCCCTCCAACTAACATAATATATAAGCTTTCGATGGCAATGGCAAAACGGAGAAGACGAAGGGAGAAGTAAGAAATTGCAGAGTTGGGAGAAATGGTGTCGTGAAGAAGGAGAGACATTGAGAAAGAAAAAAGGGGAGAGGAAATTTGACATACTGACATCTCTTTTTTTATTTTGAATAGAAAATGAAATGGCAAATTTCTCCTCAATTCAGGATATGTGTCGTAATTCTAGCTTAGGATATTTTTGGGTTTCCCCCGATATTAGAATGTCTATATAGGAATGATTTCTCATTAAGGACCCATGTCATTTTCCCAGGCATTCAATTCTATGGACTACAAGCATTATGTATTTTAGGATAATTAAGAATGTTGATATGCTTTAGTTGTTGTACCTTTATAACATCTCCTGTTTGTTTAGTGCACGTGTCTAATGGCACCAAATATCAGGGATCTGGATCATCTGTTGTTAATAAAAGATACATTACATTCATTAAGTGTTCACTATTGGATCAATCTTATGTTTTATCAGCAAACTTTTGGTGATTGATTTACCGGTAATGAATGTGTTTTTTGTTGACTGCAAGAGATTCATTTTCAAATATCAATCATTTATTGAATAGGTTTCGTTAAATGAATATGTTTTTGACAATTACACAGTATATTAATAACTTTCTTCTTCTTTATTACGAGTTATCAATTATTAAATTTATAGTTATTAACAATATCATGCCTTGCCATTCATCACTATCCTCCGTCACTCACCACCACTTTATCTCGACAGGACCATGAAGCTCCCAAACCACCACAATGCCATATTTGCTGGTCGCACTTTGTCTTCCATGTCTCATCCCTTGCTCACTATGAGTATGCACTCACCCTCAATATCTATGTGTAGGGATGGCAAAATTACCTGCACCCATGAATATTTGTGAGTAAAACCTGCTATGGGTACGGACGATTAGCTTAAAGGGTACTCGCGGACAAAACAAACGGATATTTTTATCTACCTGTTTATTAATGAGGCAGAGATGTGTATTAAGGTACCCATATCCGTAGGTAACCGAACCTGATGGTATTAAGGTATTACACATGCTTTTGAATTGTGTTAAATGTGATTTAATTATTTTTATTTGGACTTGTGAGACTAAATGTACTAAATTTAGCTTCTAAGTTCAATATTTAGATTAGTGTGTAGATTATGTCATCAATTTTCAATTTAAATGTTTTTTTTATATTATCCATGAATATTCATAAAATACGTTAAAAACTGCATCCCCACGCACCCATCCTACCTACCCTATACCGCTCCCCCTATATTTACCCACTGCCCCTGATACCCAACACTGCATGAGCAACTCCCCCTTAATCCAATACTTTATTTTTCACTATACCCTCTTACACTAATTATTCTATTATTAATTTTTAATTTCAAGTGTGTAATTTAATTAGAATTATTTCTTTTTTTATTAGTTTTTATTAGTGTTGTTGTTTATATTTTTTATTTTTTTTACATTTTACTAAATTTGTTTAATTATTATTAATGTTATCATTAGTGGTATATCATCAATATTAAATTATTAATGTTATTTATATTAATATTATTATGTTAGTATTAATGTTATTATTATTATAATAATTTTCTTATTATTATGTTAATATTAATGTTATTATTAATTTTTTTTAATGCTATTGTTATTATTATTACTAATTTTTGTTATTGTTATGTATTAATGTTATGATTATTGTTTTATTATTATTAATTAATTTATTATCATATTACATGATGATTATTATTATCGTTTTTTATTATTTGTAATTGTTAACAATTATTGATGTTATTGATATTATTTTTAGTATTAATGGTATAATTTTATTATAATTGTCTTATGAGGTAAGATGACACATGCGATTAATCCTGGCTTGATAGATCCGTTAGTGTTGACTAGGCAAATGACTCATGTTTCCCAATATGTACGGAACAATGAGGAAGATCAAGTTCTGCCCATTGTAAAGTATGTTGAGCAAACCATTTTTTGGAGCATTGCACGACTATTGTTGTACCAGATGGACCATTGATGATAAGTGCATTGGTGGAATGGTGGAAACCAAAGACCCACACATTCCATACGCCCTTTCGAGAGTGCATCATAATGTTGGAGAATGTTGCAATTCTCACAGGTCTTCGTGTTGATAGGACTGCAGTGATTGGTCAAACTTGTCAAAATTGGCCAGCATATGTGGGTTATATGTTAGGAGTGATCCCACCTGAAAAGGCTTTTCATGATAGTCAACTAAGGATGACATAACTTAATGAATGTTTTGAAAATGTCAACCAACACGCACTATGTGACCCGTTAGTGGCTTTACGCTATACTAGAGCGTATATTATTATGATGTTACTCAGTGGAGTGATGTTCACAGATCACTTTGGTTCGTTCGTACCATTAAGATATCTAACATTGTTAGAAGATTTTAAGGTAACTGCACAACATAGTTAGGACGTCACTTCTTAAACTATTTATATCACGAACTATATAAGGCCACTAATTATACCCAAAAAGAGATGGCTGGCTTTACATGAATTTGCCATTAGAAGGTTTTGCCCTGCAAGAATGGAGCAAGAGCAAAGAGGAGTGCCAAGATCAAGAGGCAGTAATCGATGAAATTGAGTTATGTTCTTCTTACGCTACCAACACTCCTCGTTTGGCATTTTTACCATTTGGCTTTGTTCTCTTTTCATGAAGCTTTGGATGGATAATTTATGTTTTTCCTGAGAAAGGAAGTGCAAATGATTCCAATAAAAACGGAGAAAATGCAGAGACATCAGTCAACATCTTTCCCATTGCTATTAATTTGAAGGGATAAGTTTAATCAAGTTCAAATTAATGATAATATTTTAAATTTGCTTGAAAACCAAATTTTATATCAGAATGAGTTTTGTACAATTGAATAACGATAACATTATCCCCTTGAATGAAAGTAGATTTTCTGTTTTGTTGATTTGCACCTAACTGGAGTTGTCAGTATGATTTAAGTGAAACATGCCTTGTTTAAGACTTTTAGTTGAAAAGTGGGGCAGAAGAAAGACGCAAACAAATTTATTGTGCAAATAGCATTATATTTATAAGTCCGAATGTTAGCTTGCACAATGCTACTATGAGGTTTCACACACATACATATTTACATTCAGCAACAGGAAGAGCAGGTGGAGTGATCAGAAAATTACAAGATAGACAACTATTCCTGCCCTCATACAAATGCAATATACCATTTTTTGGAGCACAATTGGATGAATACAAGGCATCAGATCAAATCTGTTGATTATCATTTAGATGCCTTGTGGCCTTGTCCTTTTGTCTGACTAGCAGCTGCAGACATCACACGCAAGCGGCGAGCAATTTCTGTGAAGGATGGCCGGACTGCAGGATTAGGTGCCCAACACTGCTCCATTAGTGTTCTCCATTCGAGATCGCAATAATTGGGGATTGTAGGTCTTAGTGTGTTATTCACAATACCTCCTGCATGTAATGTGCAAGAGAGTGAGGAAAAAAAATTGGGAGAGGGGGGTTGGGACATAATGACTTCTTTAATGACTGTATGCATGAACAAAATATGACTGGAGAACAAAAAAATGGAATGAGTGTGGAAAAGTGGACCACCTAAGCTCCAGAGAGGTTAAACAACTTATTACTGGAAAACATCCATTAATGCAAAATGCAGGCATGAAAGCGCAACGTAATTTAACCATTTGAAACTCCAACTTAGATTTTAGAAACAATTCTCAATCATTCTTAAAAGTAAAAAAGAAAACATTGTTCTTGTTGGAATTGTGTCATCAACCAATGTGAGTTGTATCAGGAAACTTAAAAAATATCAAGGAAGAAAGGGTGGAAAAAAATTCAAATGCTAATATTACAATTGGCCAGATAGGGTGGTTGAGCTTGCCCAAAGAGTTTTAGCTACCTGAGTTGTGTTATATTCAGGTTGTGTCAGGGGTGTTTATGTAATTTACTGATCTGGTCTCGAAGTAGGTTGCTTGGATTATTATACACGTGCATATTATTCTTTAATTTGGTTTAGTTATCTGGGCCCTTTTGACTTGATCATTAGTGGCTGTTATCCACCTAGGCCTTCAGATGTTACCCATCTGGTCTGTTCTATAATAGGTTAATTCAGACAGTTTATCCTGATTATTAAGAGAATTTCAGTTGAAGTTCTATCAATGTAATGAAAGTTCTATTGATGCAGTTGTAAATTAGTGCCTCAGAAAGGGCAAGACTACCTTAGTCCAAGCAATTATAAACAAGGTTTCAAAAAAGAGAGAAAAAGACCTCACCTATGATCGCACCATAGTGCATATTGGCATATGGCTCCTCACCAGTAAGAATCTCCCATAACACAATGCCAAAAGAGAACACATCAACCTAAAGATTTGACAAAATAGAATTAGGAATCAATGCTTGCGTGGATAGAGACAAGGAGAGACAGTAAAAGACAATAATCCATCAAGCAGCATGAAGTAACATGATTTATTTTCTATGTTGCCAATTGAGCTACTTTAGCAGCAATTTCAATATCTAATAGAGGGTAAGCACGAATCAACTTGTTGGATATTTTCTTATTCATTGTAAATAATAGTAATTCAAAATTTCCAGGCTGTGAAATTTTACCTTTTCTGAAACCTTATTGCTGCTACCATTCAGCAGCTCTGGTGCCATCCAAGGTAGAGTCCCACGCACACCACCAGAAACCAGGGTATTCCGCTTAATTTTTGAAAGGCCAAAATCGCCAACCTGGTGAAAAACAAGTTTTTTAGCTTTGTCAATACTGAAGACAAAGTTATAATAGGATGAATAATCCCAACATAATAAATACCTTGCATATTGGCCTTAAAGGATCCTTCAAGTTCACAAGCAAATTGTCACATTTCAAGTCAAAATGAACAATATTTTTTGCATGTAAATATTCCATTCCAAAAGCTGCATCCATGGCAATTATGAGCCTCTTGCGGCGATCAAGATGCCTGGAACCAATATCATGCAAAAATCCCTTCAACACTTGATGACAAAATAGTTAATAGTATATAAGGATTATAACAAGTAGCGAGATGTCAGGGCTTTCATTGAATAATAAGCCAATTAATAGAAATGCAATAACTCCGGAGGATGGATGCATTACCTATCCTTACGAAGCAAAACATGCCTAAGAGAACCATCCACCATGTACTCTGTAACAGTAGCTAATGTTGCTCCTGGTCCATCCTGAACTACACCATAAAAAGCCACCACATTTGGGTGGTGAAGCTTGGATAGTATATCAGCTTCCCGCCAGAATTCTACAGTCTGAGAGTGGAAATGAATATTATCAATATAGGGCCTTTTAAGAAGGCAGCATTGTACCCATGTGTGCCTCCTAATAAATGAGTGGCATGACAAAATTATGTAACTAAAACATGAGAAAGGGAAAAGAAACAAAAGTTACCAGTCTCTCTTGTTCTGATGATCGACCAGCGAAGCAGCTTTTCTTTATTCTTTTAATTGCAACATCTGATCCCCGCCATTTTCCATGATACACAGTCCCAAAGGTACCAGAACCTAGTTCTCGCAACTCTTCAAGATCATCATTCTTTATGAGCTGTCATGCGAATCAGAAATGTAAGTAATAAATCTGATGTACTTAAATCTATGAATGCCTAAAAAGTCAAGCCATTAAGCAACCAATCCATCATCTTTTACAAATATTCTTCAAGCCATCATCAAAGAAGCCAAAGTTGTACAGAAAATGCCATAGTCATGCTTCCTAGCAAAGGTTGCATGTCACTAGGGCAAAACAGATTATATATCGGTTGTGGATTAATGTGTTGGTTTACTTGAACTTAATTTGTCTGATAACCTAATAGTCACAATTATCCTTTCAAAGAATAAACTCAGATGTAGCATCCAGGTAGTTAATTAAGAAAATAAAAAATCCTATCAGAACATATTTTCATCAATAAATTCCATATAAGCAAATAATTTTAGTGTAGGATCATATATTAGACGATAATCCATTAATGACAAGATAGGATGTAATTAACTTTCTATGGTGAGAAAGATGAAACTTTCCAAAATTGGAATGCAAAAAAAGAGTTTTACTTGGCAGAAAAGTTGAATTCATAGTTTCTACAATGGGGAACACAAATATAGACATTATAAAATTATAAAATTATTAGTTTCTATAGAAAAGGCAGATATAATACATCAGCACAGAAGAACTACAATACATCCAAGCATGATACCTGCAAAGTAACGATGTCAAAATCCCCAAAAGAAGGATCTTGTCGGGGTGGATCCACATTCCTTGCTTCATTCTTGCCACCCTAAATTCAATCCATTACAAACTGTCAGCAGAAAAAGCATATCTGTGTGGGTTCGTTAAATAAAGAACCATGAAAAGCATACCTGATATTCAGACTCATGTGGTCTTATGTTTTCCATGACAGCATCCATGTAAGACTTATTTTCATTGCCCTTAATTTGGGAACGGTCATGTTTTGGATGAAAAACAGTGGCCTCGGTTCTAGTTACAGGTAAGTTTTTCTGATTTTCTTCACCATATTTTAGGTGGGATTCCTTATGTCCTGCCAAAACACTATCTGCTGGTAGAGGAGCAGATTGCTGAGATTTACTATCCCCTTCTTGTACATTTCTTAGGGCAGATGAAAAACCAAGATTAGCCTGATCAATTGGAGACACATTATCAAACCCTTCTTGGGCTAACTTCTGAAAAAATGACCAACGTTTAGGCTCGTGATTGTCCATGTTTAAGCTCAAATCTGCTCTATCTGCTGGTAATAGAGCAACATTTGAGGGATCTTCAGAAATTACTGCTTTGGAGAACATATCATAAAGGAAATCACGGGGAAACCTGTCCTCAATATCAATCAGAATGTCACCCTGAGCATGTCTGGATTTAGCATCTAGGGGAAAATCTTGAGAAACATCTTGGCTTGTGTCTCCAGTTAAAGCAAAAGGCTGTGCTTGGACCTTAGTATCATTATTGGATTGCCTGGTAGAAACCTCACCCACATTAAGGTCTGGAAGTTTAGATGCTCTATTCTCATTGTGTCCAACAGAAGGAACCTGGCCATATGCAAGATGCTCAGTGCCCTTGGTTTCATCAACTAGGAGAATGTTATGGTTATCTTTGGAGTGATTGGTTTCATTTTCAGAACTGAGGACATGATCTTCATTTCTAGAAACTTCATTATCCGCTAAAACCTGCTTCAAGTCAGAATCCACAAGCTGTGATAACTTTGAATTCACCTGACTTGTGGGATCAGACACCTTTTTGTACTTCTGCAACTGGGCAAACCCATCATCAATGGTATAGCCATCTGCATGCAAGGGCTTTGCTGCTGAGTTGGACACTGTGTTCAGATTTGACAGATTCCCACCATGCAATGCATCACTGGATTCCGTAACGGAATTCTTCTGGTTGAAGTCCGAAAGCAAATCTGACAAGAGTAAGTGAGAACCATATGCATCATCTGACTTCACAGATCGGTTCAGCAAATCTTCCAGCTCCCTAGGAATTCTCTCAGAATAATAGACTCTACTGGGAAGTGGAGGTGGTTCAAGGTAACTGAAATCAATTATATTGGACTCAACATCAACATGAGCGTGACTGAGTGCATCAGCAGATGCAGTATCATCTTCACCAGATTTAGTAGTCTGTGTGGGATTCACAGTACTAACCAATGAAGAGGCATCTTCAGACTGCCGGTGCTTACCCTTATTTTTTGATGGCATTCCAGGATGATTCCCTTCTGATAAGGCAACTGCAATTGATGCCTCTGAAAAATTACCTTGCAAATTGCCCTCATTGCCTGTATGAATGAAACTATCACCCTTTCTTTTTACTTGAATTGCTGGCATATCTGAATCTTGTCCTTGAAACTGGCTAGATGCTAGCCCTTCATTCATAATTCCTTCGTTAACAAGACCGTGAGCAGACACAGAAACTGGAACCTTTCCGAGACTGCAAGGAGAGTTGTTAGAAGGTTCAAGACCATGGCGTAGCGGATATTGACTAGTTGCCCCATGGTGAATGATCTGGTCATCGGAAAAAAATGGGTAGTTTTCATAAGCATTTGAGGATGTTGGTACCATTGGTTGCGCAGACTGAATTGTCAATGATGAGTTAACATTGCCAGTCAAGGAAGTACTGCTGACACCAAATGATTCTACCGGAACTCTGCTGGTCTCCCTCTCAATATTTTGTCCATCCAATTCACGTAGATTATTAGTAGAACTGCTTGTCCCATGGAGGATTGAGTTGTTTCTTGATCCCAAGTCCATGCCATTAATAGCAACTACATATTGGATTTCAGAATCACCATCAATGCTGCCTAGACCAAACTGAGTGTCATCCAAATCATTTATAGAGAATAGAAACATCCTAAGCTTTAGTGACCCTCTTCTGCTTTGTAGTTCATGACATTCCTCCATCATATTCCACAGATCCTCATCAGAAGATACTGAAACTAAGGCATCAAGATCTTCCCCAGGAAGCTGATACTTTATTACATGAACCTCATTATAGATTGATGATGCTTTCTGCATAAGCTCCTGCCAACATATGTCCCTTCTTATACTAATAATACGTGTTTCACCCCCAACATATCTAAGCTTTCCATCATTAGGCCGTGGTAATATTCTACCGCCAAAGCTGCATAGAACCTTCATTTTCATTGATGAGCTATCAGAAGCTCCAGAAGAGGCAATACCCAGAAGGACTCGGTTATTGTCTTGATTAGATGAAGTTCTAGGAACTGATCGAGCTGACCTATAATTACTTCTGTCCTGGTTCAGAGAAGGGTTCCTTCTATCAAACTCTTTTGGACCTTTTTCAACTTTTGTGAGCACAGAAATATCAGGCCCACTGTCAGATCCTGTATGGCCTAAAATGCCTTTCATATCCATATACCCTGTTGCATAATTGGGATCACCCACAACATTTGGAAAGACAGGCTTCCTCAGATTCACCCTATCTCTCATAAATTCTAGAGCAAATTCTTCACCAGTCTGTATGGAGTAATTAAGTACAGGTTTATTTTCTGACATATTAAAGGCTGAAGGTCGCGTATTGATATGCATGCCATCCAGATGGTCTTGCCAGACCGACTGTGACGCAGGAAGGAAATCATCGTTTCTAGGTTCTGGGGTATTGTATTGATGTTTCTGCATTCTTGGTTGTCTAATCAAAGCATCATATGTGAAATTAAATGCTGGGATTTACTGTGATTCCTTAGTACTGGGAAAACGCTTACCATCATGTGGAAATAATACACCTACCACTGTAAATTCAATTTCCAAATCTCAGACACAGGGCTATAAACAACTCCAAAAGTTTGAATTCTTTAACCATAGCCAACGAGTGGGAAAGAAGCTTCACTAACTCCCCAGTTTATGTCACCATAGTCGGCACATGAATAAGCTTCCACAATATCCAGAACTCTCAAGACTGAATACTTTATTCAATGATCAAACTGCCTTCAAAATATGTTACCCTGTGAGCATGATGAAAGTTAGGAACTGCATAGCATATAAGATGTAACAAAAGCTAGAAAACTACACTATGTGAACAGATATGAAATAAAAGATTACAAGAACTATACCCTATAAAGTTAATTGGAAACATATATATACCATCAGTGCAGTTATTAGAATTGTCATGATTTTAAATACACCATATAGCATCAGTGCTTTGTTTAGTATATTATACCTAACAATTTCAATTTCATTTACCTGCCACAAGTGAGAAGGGAAAATGTAGTCTTGGCCTCCTATAATTGCTTGAAGAATACAAAATCTCCTCAAAACTCCCTCTCTAATAATCTTAAGGTCTTGGTTAAGTAAATTCTTTATCTTGTACATATTTCTTTCAATCCCCAGTTCATTCTGTAAATACCTCTGATTACTTACGATGAGTAGTTAAAAAGAAGGAAATGAAATATAAAAAGGACCATAGTTTTCTGAAAATCAAAACTTTGTTATATAATAGGCATCAGCCAAAAAATTGGTATGTTCTCGAACCATAGCAGGTTGAGTGAACCAAAATAAACACCAACCAGAAAAAGCAGGGGAAAAAAATTAATACCTATCATAATTAATTAATTATAGAAAACCAACCCACATGCAAAGCTCATATGGAGTAAAAACAGAATAAAAAATTTGGGTCAACTGAACACCTAAAAAAACCCATATATAAGATCACCTCTGTTCAAGTCTCCTAAGACTATGTAATCCAAAAATTATCAAACTTGGGTCCTAATTTTAACCTTCCACAATCAAAACACAACATAGGTAATCATAGTTCTACAAGTCAAGTTCGATTGAATTGACTGAAAGGAATAAGGAAAAACATGAAACTGAATCAATTAAATACCTGAATCAACTAAATACCTGACTGATGATTGCTTTGGGCTTCAGATATTTATGGCTCAAGAGGGTTTCAGAGATCAGAGGAAGACCCATGACTGGTATCTAAAAGAACAAAAAAAATTTATGTGGGAAAGAAAGCAAAGCTAAAAAGAATCCAACTTTGTCTATCCCATCTTTTTTATTTTTCCAAACAATCTGAATCTAGTTATACTTTATCCTTCTGGAACAACTAACAGCACACACACTCTCTCTCTTCTTTCTCTCTCTATATTTGTGGATTGTGCAAAATCTATGTTTCTGGTTCTGTTTCTGATTTGGAATTAAAAAAGCGATTGTGTCAGTAAATAGTCAACGGAGTGAGGCAAAACCAGATTCAACTGTTCAAGTGTCCAACAGCTGAATCCCAAAACTAGGCCCTTGTGTTTTTTTGGATTAAAAAATCTAGGCCCTTGTTATTTATTATTCTTTCTGCAACAGTTCGTTAATCGTTATTACGTGTCGGTTATGCAACCGGAGAAAGAAATATCTTCAAGTTTAATGAAATTTCTACTCCCCACCACTTACACAAGTTTTGATTTTGACTAAATGTGTTTGAAATTATAGGATTGTATCAATTTAGTCCCTCATATTATCAATATTTCAAAATGATCCTTGGAATTATAAAATGTAGCAAATACATCCCTGACATTATTCACTTAATTTCAAATGCATCCCTGACATTACCAACTTAATGTCATTATAGTCCATGCAAATACCAACGGAGGAACGAATCTGATTAACGTTTTACAATTTCAGGGATTATTTTGAAATATTGATAATGTGAAGCACTAAGTTGATATGACCCTACAATTTCAGAAACCAAATTAAGTATTTACTCTTTTGATTTTGGTCCATAATTTTTTTTTTGTTTGGACTGGTGAGTGCAAATTCAAAAAGTATGGATTTGGTTAGATTCATCTAGTTAAATGCTAGTGTGACTAACACAGTGCCACATCTATGCTAACACTTCTTTTTTTTTTTTCTTTTTTTTTTTCAAGATATCTTCTATGCGTAACTAATGAGACTAATCCTTCGATATACAAGACGATATTTAACGGCTGACCTCTCTCAAACAAATTTTCTTCATACACAAGAGTTAGGGATCGAACCCCTAACCACTTGCTTAAGGAACCCAAGCTCGTTATCACTCGGACCAACCACATGTTAATATCAACACTAACATTTGAATAAAAATAATATTATTAATGCCACATGGATTTTTGCTAATATTTATAATTATTATTATATATTATATATTAATATTTTATTTTTTATTACAAATTACAATATAAAAATTATAATTTTTATATAAAAAATATATTTTAATCTTTATATATAACATAAATATAATTTATTATAATACTATTATAATAATTTTTTAACCTATCAGTTTTAATAGAAAATAGAAAAGAAACATTATAATACAATTTATTATAATTAATATAATAGATTTATAAGCGTTATGTTAGTTATAAATGTTATGTTAGGATTATAAGTTTATAAAATACACATAAAATCTTGTTAAAAAAAAAACATACACATAAAATAATATAATAGAATTAAAAACGTTAAGTACACCAAAAGTATTACAAATGTTAAGAAATAAAATAAAATATTTTATTATAGTATAATTTATTATAAAGTATTATTATAATTATTGTAATAGAAAATAAAATATTTAAATATTTATATATAATATATAATAATTATTATTATAAATTATAAAAATATAATAAATATTACTAAATATCATGTGACATTAAAAATATTATTTTTGTTCAGATGATAATATTTATATGATACTTTAATCATGTCAGTACTTAGTGAGAATAACGATAAGGTCATGATTTTCCTCATTCGGATGGTGTTTGGATAGTGGGCTTTTCTGGTTTCATTGCAATCTCAGATAATGTGCATACCGAACTACTTGCCATTTTTCATGGGTTACAAGTGAGTTGGACTATTGGCTACAGAGATATTATTTGTTACTCTGATCCTAAAACTTCTATCATGCTTATTAAGGGTCACATGTCTTCTACTCACAAGTATGGAACTCTGATTTATGATATTAGATACAAGATCCTCCTTGATTGGTTAGTGAAATTGGAGCATACTCTAAGGGAGGGTAACCAATGTGCAGATTTCTTAGCCAAGTTGAGTGCGAGTCAAGAGGACAAGATGAAGACTCATGAGACAACACCTCCAGGCATTGCTACGCATCTGTTTGCTGATATGTCGAGTGTACTTTTCTAAGAGAGTAGTTTTCTTTTTCTTTATTTTGTTTGCTTCATGTTACCAAAAAAACAAGAGTAATGACAAGGATCAAATTCAAAGTTTTTGAGCTTGCAGACACAAAATCCTAATAAAATAATTTTTAGAGATCAAAATCAAAACTCATCTAATTTGTAGAACTAAAAAATTCGCTAAACCATATTCTTATTATATAGTGAGAAAAGGAAAAGAAAAATATTCAACTAATAAATGACACAAAAATGTTTAGAATTGAAGGAGAATCGAGGTAAATATATTTAATTTTTAACTACATGTATAATAACAAACTGTTGAAACAAAAAATTATTCCATTAATAATGTCTTAATAAAAATTTAAAAAAAAAAAAAATCATATTTTGGTCTCCACATAGAAAAGAAATTGTGAAACAATTTCCCTATGTACAGATGTTAATGGAAAAGGCTCCATCGTCTAGCAACCTTCAAACAGAGTTGGATGGCTTGGCTTGGGGACTTTGTCTACATAGATACTTATTAGAGTCTATTTGGAAGTCTGGAAAAAAATAGATTATGTTGATAATCGATCATATGTATAATTGATTATAATCAGAATCTGTTTTTGTTTGGATGTGTTTGCTGAAAAACGATTTTAAGATAAGATGGTGCAAAAAAATCACTTTTACATAAGTTAAAAAAGTGAGAAAAAACATCGCATGTGAAAGTGAGAGAAAAAACTTTTTTTTGTCAATCCAGCGGTCCTTCTGATCAGATGGTGAAAATCAACTTTTTTTTTTTTTAAAAGAAAACCTTTTTAAAAATTTAAAGCTAGATACCAAACGTAATAGAATATCTACAAAAAAAGCTTTTTGGACCAAAAAACAACTGAAAGTAAAAAAACCTATCTTTCCCAAACATGTACTTAGTGGATATAAAAATCTCGGTTAAACCATAAATTTGGTGCCTAAAATGATCCCATACATACAAACGTTACTGAAATAAGTCATTGAATTATTGCGAAAGGTTATGTTAGAAAATTAGACAAATATTTGATAATATCTTTTTATATATTAGAATATTTTAGAGTATCCTAAATGATCTCTAAAGATTTATTTCTTATTTATATTTTATGATTTGCTTCCCTATTTGTTTAGGATTAAGATCCTACATTTAGTATAAATAGGACTATTAGGATTGTCTTTTGTAATCACCTCATCACACAATCATCACATCATATTAATAATCTTACATTATTTTGATTCTCTTGTAAATATATGCCTAGAACAGGTTCTTGAGTTTAAAGTCACATGTCAACATCTATATTCTCTATTTTCTTCCTACTTTACCTAAAACCTTCCATTTCGATATGGTAAAAAAGTGTCACAATTTCACTGCCGAGTTCCCAAAAATCTGGAACTCCTATTTTTCATCTCTCTGTTGTTTCATCCTTTTGAATTCCTTCTACATTGTTTGTCGCTGTCTGCCATCATTGGTTGCCGCTTGGGTGATCTTTTTGTTCAACGACGCCACCATCAAAATCTTATGCCACCGATTTGTCCAACGTTGTTGGTTTCCGCCTCATACACTCCCTTGTGTGCCAGGTATTTGCTATGTAGTTCACCGTTGTGCTCTCCTTCTAGCAGTGTGTGATGGCACATCTGGACACCTTTTGAGATGCCATTTTTTGTGCAATACTCGCCCTCCCCTCTTTTTTATCCACATCTGCCCTCACCTTCCTCAACGAATCGTTGTGTTGTCATGTCCCTTTGCACAGAGCCTTTATGGCACCTCCACCATTTATTTACCTCATTGTGACGGTTTTAGTTAGACCCAGGCTCTGTTTGCCACCTCGACGTGGTGGTTTGACTCTTTTTGGTTGTGTTTTGATGTGTTCGACACAAGTATTTGATACTGTTTGGCTCTTCTCTAATGAATTCTTCTGCTCCGTTGTTTGTCATGCAATTCTTTCTCCATTAATGGATCATACCAGTGGTTTCTCTTCCCCACTGACGATCATTCTAGTGGCGACTTTTGTGCCACAGATGAATAATATTAGTGGCGATTTCTGTTCTCGTTGACGATCATTCCGACGGTGACTTATGTTGGTTATGACTCTTATTAGACCGACTTTTTATCTCAGATGCACTAGCCTCATCATCGTCCCAGATGTATTGGTCCCATCTTTGTCTCGGATACTCTAGCCTTGGCTCTTTGTCCCAGTTGCAATGGCCTCATCTCTTTCCCAAAAGCAATTGCCAACCTTAATTTCAATTTCAAATATTTTGGGTCTCTGACATTTTTGTTCGATGCTTCCAAATGAATTATTGAGAAGTTTAGATCTTTCTATACTTGAATGCTTGCCAAGAATTTTATGTCATTCTGATAATCATTCCAGCTATCTTTCCAGCAACTCTCTCCCGACGTCTCTAGTTTCCTTGAGTTGCCTTCCCAACCATTCTTTTCGTAAAGCTCACCTTTTATGCTTTTGTTATTTTTATTTTAGGGGGAGTGCATTGGTTTGTGCAACAAGCTTAAAGTTTAGTAAGCTTTAGCTTGAAGGGGTGTTAGAAAATCTAGGAATACCTGATAATATCTTTTTTTATATCATAGAATATTTAGAGTATCTCAAATGATCTCTTAGGAATTATTTCTTAATTATATTTTATGATATGTTCCCTATTTTATTAGGACTAGGATTCTATATTTAGTATAAAGATAACTATTAGGATTGTCTTTTGTAGTCACTTCATCACATAAATCACACCAGCTTAATAATCTTATATTATTTTGATTCTCCATTCACTTCTTTCCTCCTTCTATACCTAAAACCTTTCCATTCTACAGTTTAGGAGAAAAATCCAGGTTGAAGCCTTTTTTTGCTTGCATTGCTTGCAGAGATACCACATGGTGCTCTAAGTTCAGTGTTTTGCAGGATGTAAACATGTGTCTACATGGAGTAAAGATGGTCTTTTTGGTGGCATGTAGACCCATCACATGGTTCTATGGTTGTTCTTTGAAGACTCCATTTGGTACAATATTATTCATTTTTGTAGCGTGAGATCCCAATGATCACCATTTTCCCTTGTTGTTGTAATTGTGGAGTACAAGAACAGAGATTCGTGGACCTAGTTTATGACAGATATGCTATAAATGACATAGGTCTTGAAAAGACACAAGTCTTTATTTGAGATTGACAAAAGTTATGATGTTAATTGCTTCCTTCTTTTGATATGTATTAAAACAATTAATTGATTTGGGATGGAAAAGAGAATTTTCATAAAAAACATGTGGAGTCGTCATCAATTTTATTTAATTTCAAAAAATTGGAAAATCTTTAAAATAAAATGGTTTTTGGAACCAAATTGGATTCGGAAGTCGAGTGCGCATACGGAATGATGAGGACTTAACCTCACGACTCCCCTAATATGTTGGAACCAAAGTGGTTATGGTCCAAATAATCCCTTAAGTTTTGATGTTAACAAAGAGCTAATTTAAGATGAACAAAGATCTCTTGTGGACTAACGTTTTATATTAAGTGTGCAGGATAAAACTTAATTGAGTCCATAGACTATCCATAGTCGAAAGACTTTATCTCGTCCAACATTTTATCTTGATTTACGACTGGACGGTAATATATAGAACCATGAGTCCAAAGACTCTTTCGGTTACTTTTGATATAGCTAGTTCAATAGTGCTTTTATATTTCAAGCGCGAATATCTTGTAAAAATATTTGAATTTATTATTCCCTGTAAAAGGCTTATATCCTTGGGACAAAACATTCTTTGTAATATTCGTTCAAATGTAAAACGTAAGCCAGAATGTTTCTGTCACTTAAAGAAGTTGACCTTCTTCTTTTTGAAAAACAAAATGCAACTTTCATTCTACACAGAGATATGTTAGCACCACCTTTAGCTATCATCTTGATAATCTATCTTGCTGATCAGAAACTTCAGAAGCTATCAGACTCAACGGATCAAATGCATTCAATGCTCATCAGAACGAATCCTTTTCCATTCGTTGAAGACTGAAGTCTGCTCAAAGACAAGAGGCTATATATACCTCCATCCCTTGAAGATGCAATATTACCGAACTTGAGCAAAAATACAAGTGAAGCAATACTTAGTGATTCAAAATCTATCAAGAGATACAAGAAAGCATCTGATCAAGAAATCAAAGAGAAAATCTCAAGCTTGCAAAGCTAGCAAAGCTACTCTGATCCTCATTTTCGTATTACTCTCTGTGTAGAGTTTTTAAGAGTCTAAGCTTTAGTTTCGAATTCTCACATTTAGTGAGTTAGTAGAACAAACTCTTTTCAAAACCTTAGTTTGGTTAAGCTTGAAGAGGCTTGTCTGTAAAAGAATACTTAGAGAACCTGAAGAGGTTGAGAATACTGCCTGAAGAGGTGTTGAATACTTTGTAACAAAAGGTTTATTATAGTGGATAAAGCTTTCAAGTAGAGAGGATTGGACGTAGCTCTTTGGTGAAGAGTGAACCAGGATAATATCTTTGTGTTCTTTTCTCTCCCTTACCCTTACTTTAGCTTATTATCTAACTAATTAACTGGGATTGAATTGCCTTTTCCTACGCTGCTTTCTTATCTTATTCAAACTAAGTTAGCGTCCAACTTGGTGTTTGGAAGAGCTCTCTTTGTTTTTAATCGTTTTAGCGTCCAACATTGTAAAAACTATTATCTGCTTGCTAAAAGAATTTAAAATCTTCAGAAACACAATTCAACCCCCCTTCTTGTGTTTCAAACAGGTTCCTTCAATTGGTATCAGAGCTCAGCCTCTGGGTTGAGCACTTTGCCGTGTAGAGGAAAAGATCCTACTGCAGATATGTCTAGACCAGGTATGCCAAGCGGGAGTCAACCAGTTATGAAAGGTACTTCCATGACCAGACCGCCGTTTTTTAACGGTACTCACTACCTGTACTGGAAGGAGAGATTCAAAGGTTTCATCCTCAGTACAAACTCAGCTCTCTGGACCAGAATCACAAAAGGTCCTAACGTTTGTCTCAACTTTGATGGGACAGACAAAGCAGAGGACGACTAGACTGATGCTGAACGGGCTAGAATGGAACTGAATCATAAAGCAAGAAATGCTTTAATGTGTGCCCTCAACCCTGACGAATTTCAGAAGATTCACGCAAGTGAATCAGCCAAACAAATATGGGACACCTCGTCTGATCTCCATGAAGGGACAACCAAGGTGAAGGACTCTAAAATCATCATGCTGGTTGGCCAGTATGAAATGTTCACCATGGCTGAAGGAGAGTCCATCCTAGACATGATGGGTCGCTTTCAGACGATCATCAACAATCTGAAATCCCTTGGTAAGGTCTACACTACCAAGGAGAATGTCGCCAAGATTCTTAGGAGCCTGCCTAAGAAGTGGAGACCTCTTGTCACTGCAATCACCCAGGCCAAAGATCTCTCTACTTTGACTCTGGATGATCTTGTCGGGACGCTTCAAGTTCATGAGCAGGAGCTTGATCTTGACAATCCTGGAAAGAAGAACAAAGGGATTGCCCTGAAAGCTCATTGGTCCAACAACTCAAAAGGTTTAAAAGCTGATGAGTCCAGTGATGAAGCTGATCAGTCTGATGATCATGTATCAGACGATGACGAGCTATCCTTTATCTCCAGAAAGATTCAGAATATGTGGAGAAAAAAAAATGGAATGAAAAGGAGGCCATTCCAAAAGAAAAGCTTCAAGGATCATGCTGAACCCAAAGATAAAAGTCAGCTGGTCTGTTTTGAATGCAACAAACCAAGACACTTCAAAGCCGATTGCCCTATGCTAAAGGACAAGAAGAAGTTCTTCAAAAAGAAGAAAAAGAACTTCATGGCAACTTGGGAGGACTTGAACTCTTCTGAAGAAGAAGAAGAAGAAGAAACAAATGAAGAGGCTAACTTATGCCTTTGGTCCAATAAACAAGATGAAGATTCTTCGGACGATGAACAACTTGTTGTTCCCGGAGAAAGAAGTCAAGAGTTTACCTCTGAAGGAGGATAGAATGTTCCACCCATCTTCAAGGGAACAGATTATCCTCGTTGGAAATCAATTTTCCAAATATACGTCCAAGCTCAAGATTATGAGTTGTGGGACATCTTCACTAACGGAGATTATCCTCCAACGATTACCCTTGAGGACGGATCAACATCGTCCAAACATGAAACAAACTGGACAAGTGATGATATCAGACGGTGTTCTCAAAATGCTCATGCTAGCTGGTGTCTTGTTAACGCCCTTGATCGTCCAAGACTGGATATGGTCTCGCGATTCCAAACAGCTAAGGAGAAGTTGGACGCTCTGGAACATCGGTTCAGACCAAGGAGCCCGTCTACCTCAAATCTCTGTTTGATGGTTAAAAGCTCTTCGGATGCTGAATCAGAAGATGACGAGGTATTTGTTTCTAACTCTCTTCAAGAAGCATATGATGAACTGCTAAATGATTCTTCTCTATTGCATCATCAATACATCATGCTTAAGAGAAAACTGTCAAAAGTGAATAAAGAGTTGGAAGAGTCCAACAAACTAAATAAGCAGCTTGTTGAAGAGAATAATAAGCTTAAAGCTGAGAATGTCAGTCTAACTGACAAACTCACCTCTGAGTCCAGTGAACCCTATGAGGTAACTAGACTGAAACAAGAGGTATCTAATTCACCAAAAGCGTATCTAAGCTTGTTGGAGGATCAGAGAAGCAAGACCTGATATTGAGGTACTCTAGATCACCTCATGATAAGTCTGGCCTAGGCTACGACTCTGAGAAACAAAGTGCGTCTCAGAAAATATCAGGGTCCAACAAATATCACAAGGCTTTTCATTCCTATGGAAAGCAAAAAGAAAATAAATTGCATGCATCCAGAACTTACTGTAAGATTTGTGGGAAGAGTGGTCACACCTCTTCAAAATGCATTTACAAGAACAAAAACAAAATGCATGGACGAAGACCACCAACTAACCCAAAAGGACCCAAATCTATCTGGGTACCTAAGAATATGATAATACCTGTTGCAGATCTGCTTAGCAACACAAAAAAGACCCCAGTCCTGGTACTTGGACAGTGGTTGCTCACGTCATATAACAGGAGAAAGGTGTATGTTTCAAGAAATCCGTGAGAAGACTGGTGGATGGGTCACCTTTGGAGGCAACCAGAAGGGAAAGATAGTAGGAATAGGTAAGATTGGTAAGCATCCTCTTCCCTCTATTGATAATGTTCTTCTGGTTGAAGGATTAAAACACAACTTGCTTAGCATAAGTCAATTATGTGACAGTGGGTCTGTTGTTTCCTTCAATAAAGGTGAATGTATGGTCAAGAACCCTAATGGGTCCATCTTATTCACTGCCAAAAGGCAAAATAATCTGTATAAGATTAACTTGGGGGAACTTTCAACTCAAAGTGTATCATGTCTAGTGTCTGTTGAAGATAAGCGATGGATCTGGCACAAAAGACTTGGTCATGCTAGCCTGAAATTAATCTCTAGACTAAACAAGCATAACCTTGTAAGATGTTTTCCAAAGATTGTGTTTAGATCAGACGCTCTCAGTGACGCATGTCAAAAAGAAAACAAGTTAAGAACTCTTTTGAGTCCAAGAACATTGTTAGTACTTCTAGACCACTGGAATTGTTGCATCTTGATTTGTTTGGTCCAACAAGGACTGCTTCTGTCAATGGTAAGAAATATGGACTTGCCATAGTAGATGACTATACTAGATGGACATGGGTTAAGTTCCTTGCTCACAAGGATGAGTCTATCAAGGTCTTTTCTGTATTCTGTAAGCGAGTTCAGAATGCAAAAGGCATATTCATCAGCTCGATCAGAAGTGATCATCGGGGCGAATTTGAAAATGAGCTTTTTCAAAGGTTCTGGGAAAGTGGTATTCATCACAATTTCTCTGCCCCTAGAACACCACAACAAAACGGTGTTGTTGAGAGAAAGAACCGATCTCTTCAAGAGATGGCTAGGGCGATGCTCAGTGATAATTCTGTCCCAAGCACTTCTGGGCTGAAGCTGTAAATATTGCCTGCTACATTCAACACAAAATATACATAAGACCAATCTTGAATAAGATTCCTTATGAATTGTGGAAAGGACGCAAACCCAACATTTCTTATTTCCACCCCTTCGGATGTCAATGCTTTATTTTAAATACTAAGGATCAACTAGGAAAGTTTGATGCCAAAGTAGATAATGGAATATTGTTAGGATACTCTGAAACGTCCAAAGCTTTTAGAGTCTATAACTCTAGAACTTTGATTGTTGAAGAATCCATCCATGTTAAATTTGATGACAACAGCCTGATAAGAGATTATCAGAGCTAGATGATTCTTTTGCAGATATGAATCTGAATGATTCAGATGCTCGTCCAATAACCAACAAAGACGAGGCATCAGACGCTACGCAGGACGCATCATCGTCTTAGCAAGCTATAAACACCCCTCGTTCGTGGCAATTCAGGACTTATCATCCTGAGGATCAAATCATTGGCAAACCTAATGATAGCGTCCGGACAAGGTCAACCTTTAGAGAGCAAGCTGACTCAACCTTCATCTCCGAGATGGAACCAAAGTCTGTCGACGAAGCCTTACTGGACGAGTGCTGGATCCTCGCTATGCAAGAGGAGCTCAACCAGTTTCAACGAAGTGACGTTTGGACGCTGGTCTCCTTGCCTAAGGGTAAGTCTGTCATTGGAACAAAGTGGGTCTATCGCAACAAGCTGGACGAAGATGGCAAAGTTGTAAGGAATAAAGCAAGATTAGTTGCTCAAGGCTACTCACAAGAGGAAGGTATTGATTATACTAAAACCTTTGCTCCAGTAGATAGATTAGAAGCTATACGTATCTTACTCTCATATGCTGCACATCATAACATCATGCTTTATCAAATGGATGTAAAAAGTGCATTCCTAAATGGTGTAATTAATGAAGAAGTTATGTTTTTCAACCACTCGGTTTTGAAGATCAAAACCGACCTGAGCATGTATATAAGCTTAAGAAAGCTTTATATGGACTCAAACAAACTCCTAGAGCTTGGTATGAGAGACTCAGCACTTTCCTAATGGAGAATGGCTTCTCAAGAGGAAAAGTGGACAAAACTCTGTTTAGAAAAGTAAATAAAAAGGAATTTATTGTTGCTCAAATTTACGTTGATGATATTATATTTGGTGCAACTGATGAATCTCTTTGCCAAGAGTTTTCTGACTTAATGCAAAGGGAATTTGAAATGAGCATGATGGGAGAACTAAAATTCTTCCTCGGACTACAAGTAAAGCAAACTTCAGACGGGGTGTACATTCATTAGACGAAGTACACAAAGGAGCTTCTGAAACGCTTCAAGTTGGACGATTGTAAACCTATGAATACACCAATGCATCCAACGTCCATGCTAAACAAAGATGATAAATATAAAAAGGTAGACCAAAAGGTATATAGAGGTATGATTGGTTCCCTCTTATATCTAACTGCGTCCAGACCTGATATCATGTTTAGCGTTTGCTTATGTGCTCGTTTTCAATCCGATCCAAGAGAGTCTCATCTCTCAGCAGTAAAAAGAATCTTTAGATATCTAACAGGTTCTACTAATCTGGGTCTTTTTAAATTTGATGAATACTGATTAGTTGGATTCTGTGATGCTGACTATGCTGGAGACAGAATAGAAAGAAAAAGCACAAGTGGAGGGTGTTACTTCATTGGTGTTAATCTTGTCTCATGGTCAAAAGGCAAAGCACAATTGCTCCATCAACTGCTGAAGCTGAGTACATTGCTGCAGCCAGTTGTTGTTCACAACTGCTTTGGATCAAACATCAGTTGGAAGACTACAACGTGTTTGTAAGCAACATCCCTATCATGTGTGATAACACTGCTGCTATTAACTTGTCAAAGAACCCCATACTGCATTCTAGAGTAAAACATATAGAAATAAAGCACCATTTTAGTAGAGACTATGTGCAAAAAGGAACAATAGATATTCAATTTGTTGATACTGACCATCAATGGGCGGATATCTTCACTAAACCATTAGCCGAAGATAGGTTCACATTTATAAGAAAATATCTGAACATGCATTTCATTGATTGACTGAGAGTCCAATGCATGCGTCCAATATTTGCATTACGTCCAACATATGTCCGTCCATTGTACTTTCTGATTGCTCGTCTAATGCATTAATGGAACTCAATCTTTGTCGAATGAACTATTATCTCTCATTCCCTTAACTGAATCAGATTTTGTTTTCTTTGTTTGCCAAAAATGCTCTTTACGGTTTAAAAGGCTGAATGTGTGTCAGGTATTTAATGAACATCTTTTCGCTCTCTCTCTCTCTTTGAAAATACGAAAGGTTTTCTTTCTCTCTTCTCCTTTCTTTAAAACCTAAGTCTTGTTAAAAATCAAACCTTTACAAAAAGCTTTCATCTTTCTTCTTGCATCTTCGAAAAGGGAAACCCTTTCTGAAAAACCCTTCTTCTCAAGCCCTCTTCCACTACCTGAATATGAATATGAACAACCACCCACACCATCCACCTCTGGACCACCCCCTGAACATGGCTACTACCCCATCCCACACACATCAACTGAACATTTGGCCACTAAGATGTACACAACCCATGGACCCTTGGTTGTCTGCCATGAGAAGAAGACGTTTCCTCCAAGGAAAGTCTATCCCAACCTCATCAAGGACAAGGCATTCCAATGGTGCCACTACAATGTAAATAGGCACGTAGTTCTTCATAATGAAGACAAGAAAGGCTACAAGACTGAGTACGAAAGGAAAGCAAGGACGTTTGGCTTAACCAACTACATCCTTGATCCTGATCTGTCATTCATTCCAAGCTACCCAACAACTTGGAAGGAGTATTCTAATGTTCGGGACTTTCTTCCTTATTATGCCGTGCGGAAAGAGTGTGACATGACTCGGGAAGCTAAGATTCATCACAACCTTCCAAAGAAATTTTGGTCAAGGACATCCGGCACAAGAGTAGGAGTTATTCCTCCTCGAGCTTGTCCAAGGATCCCTATTCTAGATCCCAACAAGAATAAGGACCTTCGCAAAAGGCTTGAGTCATGGACGCTGCCTTACAAAAATGCTTTTGATCCCTTGTTTTGGAAGAGACCTCGAGATGACTCTGGGGCTCTAGCAAGCATTTGGAAGAAAGATCCCCGATTCAGATATGACCCAGATCCTAAGGTATACTGGGAAAATCACATCTGGAGATGCTCCCAAGAAGCATCATCATCTGGACTATCAATTGAGGAGAAAGAAGAGATTCGCGTCTACCTAAGGCAATATCGAATCTATGAGGCTGACTTCATGATCATAGACAATGTCTTTGGGATATCTCTTTATCCTAGAGATGTATTGCCTTCACCTGCTCCCAGATGGAGAGAAAACAAGTATGATGATGCTGAGATCATACTTGAAGTACTGCCACCTCCACCCAAACCTGTCTTTGATCCTAATGCTCCTCCTCCTCCTCCTCCTCCTCCTCCTCCTCCTAAGCCGGTTATTCCTGAAGAGACTGGGGACACCGAAATCGTCTATGAGGACCCCTCCTCTGAAACTCATGCTGAGGAAGTGGAACAAGTTGCAGACTCAGCTCAGTCCAAGTCTCAACCTATCCCTCTCTCAATGGTCAATCCTGATGATCCATCTCCTTCTCAGGCTCTTAGTGTAGTTCCTGATCAAAGAGATGTGGACGCAACCAGGGCCACAGCTGAAAGCTCCGCCTCGGTTATTCCTCCTGAGTTTCAAGAGTTCGTCCAACGGTCCATAGCAGCCAACAATGCGGTGCTCCTTCAGCAAATTGCGGCTATGTTCAAAGATTTTATTCCAAAACCTCCTCCTCCTTCCTAAAATTTGTTTTATTTTCAAATATACTGACAATCGTATGTTTCTCACTCTTTTGTCTGATGACAAAAAGGGGGAGAAAATGGGTTGATTATATATATATATATCTTGTTTGCTTTTATAACATGTCTGGCTTTCCATGCTTAAAAGCTTATATCTGTCTTATATGCCTTAAATGTTTAGATGCTTTAAATGATTAGAATGTTTGTCTTAGGGGGAGCCCTTCAGCTCTCTAGGACTCTTTGTTCAATCAAATTAGTATGTTTTGTCATCATCAAAAAGGGGGAGATTGTTGGAACTAAAGTGGTTATGGTCCAAATAATCCCTTAAGTTTTGATGTTAACAAAGAGCTAATTTAAGATGAACAAAGATCTCTTGTGGACTAACGTTTTATATTAAGTGTGCAGGATAAAACTTAATTGAGTCCAAAGACTATCCATAGTCCAAAGACTTTATCTCGTCCAACATTTTATCTTGGTTTACGACTGGACGGTAATATATAGAACCATGAGTCCAAAGACTCTTTCGGTTACTTTTGTAATAGCTAGTCCAATAGTGTTTTTATATTTCAAGCACGAATATCTTGTAAAAGTATTTGAATTTATTATTCCCTGTAAAAGGCTTATATCCTTGGGACAAAACATTCTTTGTAATATTCGTACAAATGTAAAGCGTAAGCCAGAATGTCTCTGTCACTTAAAGAAGTTGACCTTCTTCTTTTGGAAAAACAAAAGGCAACTTTCGTTCTACACAGAGGATATGTCAGCACCACTTTTAGCTATCATCCTGATAATCTATCCTGCTGATCAGAAACTTCAGAAGCTATCAGACTCAACGGATCAAATGCATTCAATGCTCATCAGAACGGATCTTTTCCATCCGTTGAAGACTGAAGTCTGCTCAAAGACAAGAGGCTATATATACCTCCATCCCTTGAAGATGCAAGGTTACCGAACTTGAGCAAAAATACAAGTGAAGCAATACTTAGTGATTCAAAATCTTTCAAGAGATACAAAAAAACATCTGCTCAAGAAATCAAAGAGAAAATCTCAATCTTGCAAAGCTAGCATAGCTACTCTGATCCTTATTTTCATATTACTCTCTGTGTAGAGTTTTTAAGAGTCTAAGCTTTAGTTTTGAATTCTCACATTTAGTGAGTTAGTAGAATAAACTCTTTTCAAAACCTTAGTTTAGTTGAGCCTGAAGAGGCTTGTCTGTAAAAGAATACTTAGAGAACTTGAAGAGGTTGAGAATACTGCTTGAAGAGGCGTTGAATACTTTGTAACAAAAGGTTTTTGTTATAGTGGATAAAGCTCTCAAGTAGAGAGGACTGGACGTAGCTCTTTGGTGAATAGTGAACCAGGATAATATCTTTGTGTTCGTTTCTCTCCCTTACCCTTACTTTAGTTTATTATCTAACTAACTAAGTGGTATTGAATTGCCTTTTCCTACACTGCTTTCTTATATTATTCAAACTAAGTTAACGTCCAACTTGGTGTTTGGAAGAGCTCTCTTTGTTTTTAATCGTTTTAGCGTCCAACCTTGCGAAAACTATTAGCTGCTTGCGAAAAGAATTTAAAATCTTCAGAAACACAATTCAACCCCCTTCTTGTGTTTCAAACAGGTTCCTTCATAATACACCCGTTTAAAAAACTATTACCCAAATTAATTGTGCAAAAAAATTTTAAATAACCTTTAGAAATATTTTTTACCCTATCCTAAAATAGAAAAAGAAATAAGCAAATGAATAAAAATAATTTTGGCTTGATAGAACTTGGATTCTACTCCTACGTATCTCCTAGTGTCATGGGAAATTCAAAGCCACGTAGTCCTTTATATAAAAATGATTAGGGGTTGGTTAATTTTATTATATTTTTAAAAAAATTAATTGATTTTAACAATTTTTTTAAAAAAAGAAAAGCTTTAGGATTTTTGAGTTGTCATAACTCATGCATACTGAAAAATGGAATTAACCTAACTATCACAACTAACTTAATCCCTTTGAAAATGGGATCATTTATATTTATTTATTATATATATTTTTTAAAATTTTTTTTAGGGTTTCTAAGTTGTGACAACTCATGCATCCTTAAAAATGGAATTAATTTATGAATGCATGATATACATGAAATGAATACTCCTATTATAAAAAAAAATTGCATGACACGCATGAAAAAAATATTTTCACATAATTTGTTAAAAATATTGCATGAGATACATGAGATGTCACTTAAAAATATTCTATGAGATGCATGAAAAAAAATATCTGCATCATCATGAGACAAGTTAGGAAGGACTTAGGATTTAGGAATAGGATTGCAAATTAGGTTTACATGTTTTACCTTCCTTTTTTTTTTTTTTTTCAATTTTCAAATTTTAAATTCTTTTTTCCATAAAACCGATCAAATCTTAATCCAATCCAATCGGGTTTTTGACCGTTTCTGATCAATCTATACAGGTCTGACTATAGTAACAATTTTGATCCCTTACTAGGACCCGTTTAACCAGCTGGTCTGGACCAGTCTGATCAGCCAGTCCGGTCCAATTTTCGTAACATTGATTATTACCGCATGGGATGATGGGATGATTTGGCTAGCAAAATCCCTCGATCAATTCTTCCCTCCATTTAAATACATGAAGATGAGGGGTAAAATTTCTTGTTTCTCTCAAAAGGAGGCTGAATCCCTATATGAAGCATGGGATAGACATAAGTAGCTGGTGCAAAAATGGCAAGATCATGGGTTTGATGTAACAAATTCAAATCTTCTATAAGAATCTGAACCCTCCTACAAGGTATACGGTTAATACCAAAACTCCAGAAGAAATTCAGCAGTTGATAGAAACTAAACTGCTATGAATCTTGAAATTGAACTTGGTCAAGCTAGAATTTAGGTTTTTAGATGAAGAATTCAAGTGATGTTGAAACCCTAGCATCTTCATTTTATTGATTTTCACTCTTTTTAATTGATTGTTGAGTTGTTTCTTGTTAATTTTAGTAAATTTCTTGTTACTAATTTTTGTTCTTATCTCCAGTTTGGTTGTTTATGTTATTTTCCTTTAGAGCTCTATTTGATCACAACATCTCATCACCTAGATAGTGTTTACTTGATGAATGTGATAATAAATAACCATAATTCCTTTGGGACGATACGCACTCACTCATCATATTACTTATGAGACTTGGTACAATTACAAATTAAGCAACAATGGTCACAAAATACTGAGGGAAAAGGAAAAGAAAGAAACATGGAACTCATTGTTGTTCATGAAACAAATGTACGTAGCAAAAAATCTGATGCTGGCAAAAGGATGAATGTAAAAAATAAATAAATAAATCTAGTCAGCCAAACAGAAACCAAAATGAAGATTTGAACTTCTATTAAAGAAGTTAACCTGCAACAAAATTTGTGCACAGGCTAGTATTGGATCATAAGAAAAAATTCAATAAATATAGAGTTTAGTACCAGATAGCATAGTCCCTGGTAGAATATATTTGCTTGGAGTTCCATTCAATGAATAAATTAAACAGTATCAGTGCCAATAGGCATCAGTGTCTCTTTCAATCATTATTCATTTAGATGCCTTGTGGCCCTGTGCTTTGGTTTGGCTAGCCGCCGCAGACATCACCCGCAATTGACTGGCAATTTCCGTGAAGGAAGGCCTGGCTGCAGGATTGGGTGCCCAACATTGTTCCATCAGTGTTCTCCATTCAGGATCACAGTAACTTGGGATTGTTGGCCTTAATGTGTTATTAACAATTCCACCTGCATGAGGAGACAGAACTTAAGGACTTGTATGATAAATAGATGACTAATTACAAACTTGAACAAGTGGAAGACAGGAAAATATAGAACAATATAGGGGAATGTGAAAACTGAAAAGGTAAAGGAAGACACAATACAGCAAGATTCCTTATCTTGTTCTTAATCCTGTACCTAAAACTTTGATCATGTATCTTTTACCCTATTACATAAAAGCCCGAGATACTGATGCCTAAAAGTCCTAGGTGTAAGAGAGGCGGGGGGGGGGGGGGGGGGGGTTGGTTGGTTTGTCTGCTGTTTTCATTTCCAGTAGATATGTTTTACTTGATGATTACAAAAAAGCCACTTTGTTTTTATTATGTTTCTTATTTTCAAATTTCATGATTTTTCATGAAAATGTTGTTTACACTACCTTTTCAAAATATTGAAAACAGGAAACAAAATGAAAACAAGGTGATATTTTTGTAATTATTAATGAAAACATATCAATTAAAAATAAGAATAGAAAACAAATCAAACACCGCCTTAGGTTTTATCCTCCAATTCATCTTCTCTTCTAATCTGATTCATTAATTGGCAATTTCACCAGAGCTGGTAAGGTAAATGTTCAAAGATACTGAAAAGAAGTTTTATTTTCAGAGTAAGAAAATAAAAATAAAAATAGGAAGATCCTGCCATCAGATGTATATATATCAATAAATAACCTTGGATACCAAAAAAAATCATTATGAAAGACGGTAGAGAACAATCTGACATATTTTTACTTAATAAAAAGCAGAAACCTATTTCAAGAGGATAAAGATAAGCACCTATGATTGCACCATAGTGCATATTGGCATATGGCTCCTCACCAGTGAGAATCTCCCACAATACAATGCCAAAAGAGAACACATCAACCTACAAATCAAAATTCAACTTCGGTAACCAATAACTGCAAGCAACAAGGTCAAGAAAAACAGAGATACAAGATGTGAATAAGGATAACAAACCAAAAATATTCGAAATTTCAAGACATTACTTTCCAAAAATTATTGAGGTGAAAATTCCAAGCATCCCTTATGAATAGTAGATTTTCAGAAGTAGAAAAGAAAATAAATAAGAGAATTTGAATGTTTAAAATGCTAAAAATTATTTTTACAGGAATTTCAGCTCTATGGTGAGAGGAAGGACAGAAGTCCTGAGCACTATGAACTAGAAAAGAGATTGCTGCCAAGTGAGATGAAGGCAGTTTTAATAGGGGTGTTCATCAACCGATCCAAACCAATTCAAACCGCAAAAACCGAACCGAAAAACCGAAAACCGAAAAAACCGAAAACCGAAAAACCGAAAACCGAAAAAACCGCTTTTTTTTCATTGGATTGGATCGGATTTCGGATCCCCTAGTGAAAACCAATCCAATCCAATCCAAACCGACATACTATATATATATACTATTATTTTTTAAATTATAGTACTACTCATACTTAAGCATTGTTTTTCATACTTTTATGAACGAACACTCTCATTCTCTTTAATATTTTTGTTGGAATTGTCAAATACTAAATGTATTGGAATGTGTATAGTTATTCATGTACCTAGGAATCAATAGTTATTCATTTACTAGAAGATTTTATGCATGTACTTAGGAACTAGAACTATATTAATTCTAGTATATATAGGTTTAATATTGGTTTTCGACTTAATATAACTATGTAACGATGTATCGGTAAAAACCGAATTATCCAATCCAATCCAAACCGCATTTGATTGGATTGGATTGGATCGGATTTTTTTAAGTAAGCAAACCGATCCAATCCAAACCGCAAGTTGTTTTCATCTTTGGATCGGATGGTTTTTTGGCTCAAAACCGATCCAATCCAATCCGCGAACACCCCTAAGTTTTAACATCTAGAAGATAGATCAATACCACTCAGTTCCTCAGTTAAATTTCAATTCTTCATCATGTGATTGTAGAAATTAGAAAAAGCAATTCATAAAAGACAACTTGAAATTCTACCTTCTCCGAGACCTTGTTGCTGCTACCATTCAGCAGCTCAGGTGCCATCCAAGGTAAAGTCCCCCGCACACCACCAGAAACCAAGGTATTTCGTTTAATTTTTGACAAGCCAAAATCACCAACCTGAGAAAGCAAAATCCTTAGTCTTCTCAACACTTAAATAAATGCAGAAAATTTCAAATTTATAGAAAGGTGGACAAAAAAATCCCAGCTTAGAAACCTTGCATATTGGCCGTAAAGGATCCTTTAAGTTCACAAGCAAATTGTCACATTTTAAGTCAAAATGAACAATATTTTTCGAGTGCAAATATTCCATTCCAAAAGCTGCATCCATTGCAATTATCAATCTCTTGCGACGATCAAGATACCTGCAATAAAAGTCATGC
Source organism: Ammopiptanthus mongolicus (assembly GCA_039655645.1). Taxonomy (NCBI): domain Eukaryota; kingdom Viridiplantae; phylum Streptophyta; class Magnoliopsida; order Fabales; family Fabaceae; genus Ammopiptanthus; species Ammopiptanthus mongolicus. The sequence continues at coordinate 16,337,387 of CM077351.1, read as the reverse complement.
TTGGATCCTTAGAGCCAAATCCATAAAGGAATACATAAGAGTCATCACCGAGCACTCATTATGACTTGACAAATTTTAGTGTTACTTATTAGATAAGGAGCTACAAATTAAAGAGCTAACAAATAGAAAAATAAATATCATGAAGATATAAGAGGGGAATTCTTATGACATGGCTTTCACTTCATCAAATAAAAAATCCAGCAGTAAGCCTTGATCTTATAATAACACTGCACCATAGTTTGGTTCAAATTAACAATGATCTGAATAAACAAATAAATTTTTTAGGCCATTGTTTGAATAAAGAAACTAAATAATGGAAATGCAAAAGCTCTTTCTAGGTGCATTACCTATCCTTGCGAAGTAATACGTGCCTAAGAGAACCATCCACCATGTACTCTGTAACAGTGGCCATTGTTCCTCCTGGTCCATCCTGCACCACACCATAAAATGCCACCACATTTGGATGGTGAAGCTTGGAAAGAATGTCAGCTTCCCGCCAGAATTCTACCGTCTGAGAAAAGAAGCAAATATCATTTCACATGCCTCAAAATCTATCACTATCGTCGAAACACTTTACATTAAGTGTAGTAGAAAGGAAAAAGGGAAAAGGAAAAAAAACCAGGTAGGACTTTATTTTTAAAAAAAAAAGTGCATTCTATCCAATAGAAATAAAAAAATATAAGCTACCAGTCTCTCTTGCTCAGATGATCGACCAGTGAAGCAGCTTTTCTTTATTCTTTTGATGGCAACATCCGTTCCTCGCCATTTTCCATGATAAACAGTCCCAAATGTACCAGAACCCAGCTCCTTTAGCTCTTCAAGATCTTCATTCATTATGACCTACGAATTGTATCAGAATAATGAAACAAATGCACTAAAGATTTGCAGGCTGCTCAAGCAAGACAATGAATGCATATGTAAAGCCTGTGAATATTTGTGAAGATATATAAAAACAGCTAGACAATCAGATAAGCCTTTACAAGGTCAAATGAAATGAGAGAAGGGAAAAATTCAAGACACCATACCACAACAAAGAACTTGATCGAATTGTCTATAAAATGTATTGTTAATCTACATGTTTGGAGATAGAAAGCATGTCAAAGAAACACTTGAGCAAAGAATTTTAATAGTTACATAGATGCCACCAATGACTTTCATAACTTCTACTTCCCACCCCCACCCTAAAATACTACATTGACTGAAAAACAAACACATACACACAGCTACCTCACATTGAAATTTGAAATTAGTATCCATGGATTTGCACTGAAATTTAATAATCACAATTCTCATCTGTCTTGACAATTTAGGACAGTTTCTGTACTCATATCCTTGGTGAAAAGAACAATTTAAAATAGATCTCCTAGCATATTAAAGAAAAAATTTCTTTCCAATTAATTTCCAGGGAACAAAATCTGTTAAAAAGAACTTTTAGGGTGCACCAGTTAGGAAAAAAATGATAATTGACAAAGTACTTGACTACACTGTTAGTCTAGATACAACCCTAATTTTCATTTGTTTGATTCTTTCTTGGTTCTATAAAGCAAAACCGTCTAGTTTTAATTTCAAATAAATGAGAGAGAGAGAGAGAGAGAGAGAGAGAGAGAGAGAGCAATTTCTAAAGTTCTCGATAAATATCTTTCAAGTTCCCCCAAAAAATGTTGAGATACTATCAAGGATTTAAAGGGATTTTGTTTTTGATAAAATAATTTAAAGAGTATTGCATGCAATCTCTGACATTCTGTGCTGCATCAATTCACCAAAACCTAAAAAAACCTTAGACTGTAGACTAATTCCTCTTGACAATGTTGTAAACACAAACAGCAGACTAATGTACAAATGCTGCAATCCAGCGAGCAATGCATGAGTCTTCATGCATCGTCCAAGTCTGGCCTCACATCGATAAAAAAAAATTGACTGTAGTTTTACACTTGAACCCACTTCCAAAGGCAATTTGACTGTCCCAGTGAGTAAAATATGACGTATTCCCAAACTTATTATTGGTCAAATTTGATGGTTATAGATCTTGTTTTGGGAAGGAAATTTCAAACATTTTCAAAATAGGAAGAAATCCAATGAGAAAGCAGAAAGACATGCTCCACTGAGTGTTAAGCCTCGAAGGAATTTTAGAGTAGCATTCTTTGAAATGTAGGAGAAAGGAAGAGTACAATGAGCATTGCGGGATTCAAATTGCTGTTATATCAACATCTGCAGCATTGACATGATTTTAAAACCTAAACAACCTAAACAAACCTCGATTATTAAATAGATATATTTAAAAACCAGACCAGCAAAATATGTCATTCTCATAAGACAACAATCCATTTGCAGAAGTCAGATAACCAGTAAACAATGTTCTTTTTGAAAAAATCCTCCTTAATTCCCCTCCCCCAAAACTAAATCATAGCATTGAAGGCGAAAAAATATTGAACATACAAGAATGAGCATCTTACCTGCAAGGTACTCATATCAAAATCTTCTAACGAAGAATCAACAGGAGGTAAACCATTATTTCTTGTTCCAAACTTCCCATCCTAAGTTAAAGCGTTAAGAACTTCTGTCAGCAGATAAGGATATTTATACAGATTCTAAAACAAAAAAAATTTAAAATCAACCTCATATTCTGACTCCTGTGCTCTTAGGTTTTCCATCATAGCATCAAACTGCATACTTTCAGTGTCCTTCAGTTGGGAATGATCATAATTCGACTTCAGAACAGTGGTTTCGGTCCCATTCCTTCCATGTAACTCTTTCTGATTTTCGTCATCAGTTGTTAGAGGTGTTACATGTTGAGCTCTATTGTCTCCTTCCACTTCTCCTATCCCAGGTGAAAAACCAAGGTGATCCTGGTCAATAAGAGACACATTATCGAGCCCTTGTGCCAATTTTTGAAAATATGACCATCGTTTAGGTTCATGATTTTCCACGTTTATGCTTAGGCCCACTCTATCTGAGGCTAATGGATGCAGACTAGAGGGATCTTCTTCAAGTATTGCTCTAGAGAACATATCAGTAAGCAATTCACGGGGAAATCGATCATTAATATCGATAAGAATGTCACCTTGTGTATGTTTGGAAACAACATTTGAAGGAAAATCTTGAGAATCATCTTTTGTAGTTGTGTTCCCATTTAAAGTAACAGGTAGTGCTTGCACCATATAATCATCATTAGATTCCTTCACAGAGGTATCACCCCAATCAACCTCGGGAAGATTGGATGCTGGATCATCATGGTGCTTAACAGAGGGAACCTGGTGCAAAGTAGGAAACTCTGATTTGCTGTCTTTTGTCTCATCAAGAAGGGGTTTGTTATGATTATCTTTACTATAAATTTCAGTTTCCAAACTAACAGCATTATCCTTATTTACCACATCTTTACTTCGTCCATTGTTTGGTAATACCTGCTTCAACTCAGGATTCACATGCTCAGTTAGCTTTGGCTTCATCTGACAGCTTGCATCAGGCAACTGTTGGTGTATCAGATTTTTGACAGCCCCATTATCAATGGCATAGCCATCTGCATGCAAGGGCTTGGTTGGGATGCTCAATTCCTCTGTTAGATTAGACAGATTTCCATCATGCAAGTTGTCACCAGATTCTGTAACTGAATCTGGCGGGTTGACATCGGAAAGTAAATCTGAAACATGAAACTGAGAACTGTGCGCATCATCAGACTTTGAGGACCGATTTAGAAACTCTACTTGCTCCCTGGGAATTCTTTCTGAATAGTAAACTCGTTTAGGAAGAGGTGGAGGGTGAAGACAACTCAAGTCAACTGCATTGGAGTGGGAATCAACATAAGCAGGACCAAATACACTGCTAGCTGTGGAAGAAGCCTCTTCATAATCCTGGGGCTGGTCCTTTTTTGTTGGAGGCAATGAATGCCCCTCTGGCACAGTAACTACAACTGATTCTTCAGGAAAATTGTTTTTAAAGTAGCCATCAAACAATTGTGCAGGAGCTGGGTACGATGTTTCCAAGGGTACAACTTTCCCAGGGTCACCTCCTTGTTGAACTGAACTATCCCCCATATTTTTCGCCAGCATAGCTGGTATTTCTGAATTTGGTACTTGTAATCCACTAGGGAGATGGCCCTCATTAAAAATCCCTTGTTGATTAATCAGCATATAAGGAGGCATAGTAGAAGGAATCTGTCCAATAACAGGTATATGAGAAGGATTAAAGCCATGATTAATAAGATATTGACCACTAGGTTCCCCATGGCGCATCATTTGGTCACCATAAAACAGTGGATAGGTTTCATAAGAATTTGAGGAAGTTGGTAGCACTGCTTGTGAAGACTGTGTATTTAATGATGAGTCAAATTTGTTAGTCAAGGGAGCATTGCCAACACCTGAAGATTCTAAAGCAACTCTACTAGTATCCCTCTCATTATTTTGCCTGTCTAATTCATGTATATCATTTGCTGAAAAGCTGACGCCAATCATGGTTGAGTTTTTCCTTGATCCCAAGTCCATGCCATTAACAGCAACAACATACTGGACCTCAGAATCATCACCCATGCTACTGAGACCAAATTGAGCATCCTCCAAATCACTCATTGAGAACAAAAACATCCTCAGCTTTTGCGATCCTTCTCTATCTTCTAGATGATTACATTCCTCCATCATATTCTGCAAATCCTCATCAGATGACACAGATACCAAAGCATCAAGATCTTCCCCAGGAAGCTGATACTTGATTACATGAACCTGATTATAGATAAGCAATGCTTTCTGCATGAGCTCCTGCCAAGATATGTCCTTTCTTATACGAAGAATACGTGTTTGGCCTCCAACGTACCTAAGCTTTCCATCACAGGGTCGTGGTAATATTCTACCACCAAAGCTGCAAAGAAACTTCATCATCGTTGATAAGCTATCATAGCCTCGAGAAGAGCCATACCCATGCACAAATTGTCTATTGTCCTGATTCAATGAAGATTTGGGTATTGATTGAATTGACCCATAATTGTTTCTATCTCCATGCAATGACGAGTTCATTCGATCATTCTCTTTTGGGTATTTCTCAACCATTGAGAGCATAGAAATGTCTGATCCACTTTCAGATCCTGCCTGACTGATGCCTAAAATGCCTTTAAGTTCCATATAACCGGTTGCATAATTGGAATCACTGACATTTGAAAATACGGGCTTCCTGGGATTCACCCTATCTCTCATAAATTCGAGTGCAAATTCCTCACCCGTCTGTATAGAGTAATTAAGTACAGGTTTAACTTCTGATGTACTGAGGTCAGGCGGTCTTCTACTGGCACGCATGCCATCCAGATGCTCTTGCATTACTGACTGTGATCCAGGCTGGAATTGTTCATTTCCAGGTTCCATGCTATTGAATAGTTGGATGTTCCATTATACCATCTTTTTTAAATTTAAATTTATAAAAGAAGAAATCATTAAAAGTCCAAGTCAAAAATTTCTAAACTTTTAGTAACTGACCAATTTAGTCACCACATAGAAATTTGAAGAAGCATCTGCAATCTTGGAAACTCTCAAGACCTATTGACTTTTTTCTCTTTTCCAAAAGGCAACTTAAATGTGAAGCAATTGTCCTGTACAAATAATGACAAGAAGCTTTAGCAACAAATTAGCATGCAATTAGACGTCAACGTAGATGAAAACAAATATACAATAAAACTGCAGCCGACTATAAATGTTAAGCTACAAAAAGAACAACTACAAAGACCTACATAATGGCAACCTGGACCTTTTACTAAAATAACATTAGAAGTTTTAAATTAATAAATAACTTTGAAAATGGATGATGGATATGGAGCAGTAGAGTGATACAATTTAGTGGACAACTCTAACTGCCCTTCCATGAACTGAATCAGTAGAATGACCTATAAATCACTAAGATATTAAAGATTGCAAATGTCTCAGTAAGTTCTCAAATAAATTACACATATCTAGTCCAGCAAATATAAATATGGAAACTAGTGAGCTCTTAATTAGTCACATAGATGTTTTTAAAGTATTGAATTCCACAAAATGTTCTAAACTTTTTATGATCATAAAAGAAAGAAACTCAACAAGCCATCACCCTCTCGGTTAAACTATCCAATTCTCAAACAAGTTGTAAGTAGCAGCTGAACAATGAGCATTACCAACCCAAGATATGAAACCCCAATTACAATAAAGAAAAAAAAAAGGCTTAAAATATGCAAATTAGGCCATATTCTAGACTCCATAAAAACACAATCAGAATCCTTTCAAATCCATCTCAATTCCTAAACCCAAAATTATCAATCTAGGGTTCTTCACTTCTGTCTATAATAGCTAAACTTCACAATGAAGAAGTCAAAACCGAAAGAAAACAGAAACAGAACAGATAATCATAAACGAAGCAAAAATAGAAACAATACGAAAATGAATCTAGCTACCCAATGAATAAGGAAAAAAAAAACAAACTTTCTCTTACCCATTGCTCTAAGTTTAAAAGCTGAAGCTATGGTTCAAGAAGGGATCAAAGAAAGAACAAATTTTTGCACACAAATACACAACACCAAGGGAAAAGAAAATGAAACCTTGTCTTTCAGTTCTTCTCTGTGTAATGGATATCACGCATTAACATTTCTTTTTACACAGAGTGTGATTCAACTTGTGCTTCAAGTTCAAACCTTTCTGCTGAAAAAAGACGGTTCTTTCTCTTTCTCTTTCTCTCTCTTTACCAGTGGCACCGTCCTTTCCGTTTTCGTTTGTTCCCAAAATAGTTTAATCATTTTTTATTCTGTGTTTAGTCAAACGAGAAAAAATAGTCACATTCCTAAAGTACCCCTGATATGATGACGTGATTATAAAACCCAAACAAAAGGGGTCAAGGAACTACTCTTGTACTCAACTTTTCTTTTTAATGAGAATTGATTTTTTTTTTTTATAATAGAATTGATTATTATTGATATAGAGGAAGATTTCTAGGTTGTATATTTAATTAATCAGGACTAGAAGTGATTAGTAATGATAAAATAGTATATTTATTTAAACAGATCAATGTATAATAAATTCCATCATATGAGATAATATTTTGAATCGAAAGAAATAAAAGAGATATTTAAAAGAACTTATAAAAATTATTTATGAAAATGATTTTGACCTTTTTGTGACCTCTTTTTATTTTATTTGAATAAATTTATCAAAGAATCTTAAGAAAATAAGATCTTTATAGTTTATCTCAAAAAAAAGTTTATCGTTGAATTAAACTGTTTATATAAATATGTCATAAAAATGATGAAATTTTAAAAAATTATTTCCTATTTTTAACAACCTAAGTATAAATTTTTTATTTACAAATTATATATATATATATATATATATATATATTATATATGTGTGTATTTGAAAAACTTATTCTTAGGTAGGTTAGATTTCATTTGAAAGTTATATTATATTTCAAATTTAATTTAATGGGATATATATTGTCAATGAAGATTAATTAACAAGTAAGATCAAATAATATTAATAAAAGAATCTTGAGATGATCTAAATTAATAGATTAACTAAATTATGTCACTGCAAGTATTTAACAATTAACAATGGTGCCTATCTACGTGAATCCCATAACAATTCACAATTAATGCTCTTAGAGTCTTACTGACAAGATAGACTACTCCTACTCAAAAGTCCATAACGAGACAACTAGGCCACTATACCACAGTAACTTCTGGTTTACGAATGGACAACGTGAAGCAACTTGGTGGTTGTCCCACTTGTTTTTTTTTTATTGAGACATACTCTCCCATTTATATATAAATAAAAAAGTATCTAAATTTTTTGGATTCAAATATAAGTAAAAATCAATTAAATTAATCCTATTTAATATCACTATATCAAAAATACCCTTTAGTTAATTATTTTTTTATTTTTCCAAGAACATTATATATTTTTAAGATACAACTTCCAAGAGTATTATACATTCCCAAAAAAGAATAGTTTAGTAATTATAACTTATTTTTTATACAAATCAAGACAATTAAACTAATATAACTAACTTTCTTAATACATGTGAAATTTGATTTTTTTTGCTTATATATAGATCCGGAGGAAAAACTATTTTAGATTTGGTCTCCTAAGTTTATTTCATGTCAAATACAATAGATTCTTTAAATTTCGTTCAGTGATAAATTTAAACTTTTTTTATCACTCCTCTAGAATCTATCATGTCCTGAGTTACAAGACACTCTGAACCTACCTGACACATTAGGAGATGATATTTTTTGGAGGAATGATAAAAAAAAGTCCAAGTTGATCACTTAAAGGACTTATTTGACATGAGATAAACTTAGGAGACCGGATCGGAAAAAAAAAACTTAAGAGACCAATCATATAGTTTTTCTAAAAAGCACAATCCTATTGTCATACATGGCTATTTTTCTAAAAATACAAAAATATTCCCTCTGATCTCATATATAAGCAAAAAAGTGCCTAAATTTTTTGGACTCAAATATAAGCAAAAGTTAACCAAATCAACTCTATTTAATGTTAATGTTTCAAAAATACCCTTTGATTAATTGTTTTTTTATTTTTTCAAGAGGATTATATACTCTCAAGAAACAACTTCAAAAGAATTATACATTTCCAAGAAATAATAGTTTAGTAACTATACTTATTTTTTTATACAAATCAAGATAATTAAATTAATATAATTAATTTTTTTAATATATATGAAGTTAATTTTTTTTGCTTATATATCAATCCGGAGTGAATAAATATTAAAGAGTTCTTTGATATTGCTAATTGCAGGACTCATAGGAATTTGTTATAAGTGAGACTATTATTACCTAAGCTTATAAATAAATTTTGTGAGAGGATAAATTCTAATCTGTATTTTTACCATTAGCTATGGGCTTCTTAAATGAAGGAGTCTTTTACTAAAACAACTTCGACGGTTTTTCCACTCTCGTCTCATTTCTGTATTTCTTTTTTAATAGCTCAAAAGAATGAGTTTTTTTTTGGTACATAAAGAGTTTAATTTAGAAAAAAAAAAAGTCTTTTTATTTAAGATCGGAGTTTTTTCTGATACCTTTAATAATTTTGGGGTGAAAGTTATCATGTTCAATCAGAATACGTCACTTCAATTAAATAAATCATAATAATGAGTCAAGTCAAATGATTCTCACTATTTAAATGGATCATCTAGATAAGATAAAATTATCCTTGGGATATCGACGAATTCATCTTTTAAAATAAAGACAAATCACTCACTTCAGTAATGATATGTGACGAGATTATAAATCACTTACGAATAAAAATTCATAAATTTGAACTTGGTCGATGTGAATCAATTTATGTTGAATAGAGAGATGAAAAATATGCTAAGATTTTTATGGTTAGGGAAAATGCAGTTTTGCAAACTTAAATTACTCCCATATTTCAAGAGTTTAAGATTAGAGTATAATTTTGATTTATGGTTTGTGTAAAAAGTTTACGGAAGTGAATCAATCACAAGTCATTATATGTGAGTGTTAAAGTACTTATAATAAAAGTCAAATAATTTGAGTGATGTAATAATTTATAATTGATTGACAATGACTCTGTTTGATAAAAATGACTGATAATCTAGCTTATCAGCGATAAGCTAGCTTATAACTGATGCACTAATTTTTAGCTGATAACTTATAGCTAGTAGATGAAAAGCTAGCTGATTGAATTTGAAGTGTTTGATAAAATTAGCTGTTGGCTTATAAATGTAAAATGACATATTTATGACGAGTATAGTAAAGTGAGAATTTCATTAAATGAATGAGGGTAGAAATGAGAGAAAAGTCAATAAGCCACAAACCAGAAGGCATAAGCTAAATAAAATAGCTTATAAAGAAAAGTTATAAACTAATGAGATACGTTTGTTTACCAAACACCTTTATTTTGGCCAAAAAAGCTTATAAGCTAGTAAAATAAGTTATAAGCTAGCTTATTGGACTTGCTAAACAAAGCCAATGTAAAAAATCTCTATACTAATAACGCATATCAATTAAATCCTTAAGAATAATATATGTTATCTTTTTTTTTCTTTTTTGAAAAAAAAAAAAAGTTACCAACACTACTATTGCTTTGAAGTTTTAATGAAAAGTATGTGGATTTAACTATCCTAGCAGAAAGGGGCAAAATTCACTTCTTAAGTCCTATCCGCTAGGTTAGTAAATCTGTTTGGTAAACGCTTTTATCATTAGTGATTAGGGTATTTTTACAAGCTTATAATGTTTTTTTCAAACGTTACTTCAAGTGGCATTTGAGCTTATAGCTTATAGAGTCTAATTTTTTCTCTCTTTTATCCTTATTATTTTATTTTAATTCCACATTAACCCAATTCAATTTATAATAAAATGTTATATGATAATATAACATATTATAAATATTTTAATTTCACCTTTACCCTCTTCAATTTATAAATATTTTATTATAACATATTATAATAAAATACAACGTATTATTTTAGTATAATATTTATTTGATAATATAACATATATATATAATAATATAATTTTATATGAAAATATAACGTATTATAAACAGGTAAGATTACCATTTATATACTTTTTTATATATAATAATGTAAAAAACATTTTTTTATATAATAGTAACGTTTGACATTTATAATACTAACATATATATACTTTTTTTTAGAATTTAATTGTTATGCACTATCGGTGTAAAGTTTTTTACACTGTCAACCAATCAGAAATCATGGTATGGATGACTTTTAAGGTAGTTAGGATAAGAGTCAAACATTTTAACTTACGTGGCAATTTTTAACTGGTTGACAGTGTAAAAAATCTTTACACTGACAATATATATCAATTAAATCCTATTTTTATATATAAACAACATTTATAGAAAAAGGTATAGACACATGTCCTTTTATGTTATTTTATATTTATCAGCTAGTTTAATCGCTAGTTTTATCAAACACTTCCATACCAATAAGCTAGTTTATCCCCGATCCACTATCTTCTATCCGCGATCAACTACCTCATCCGCTATAAGCTCATTCGCTATCAACTAGCAACACCCCTGTTCTATGTCTTTCCTTTTCAAGCTGTTATTTGCATTTTTGTTTCCTTTATCTGCCTTAATCTTCATTCATCTTCCTTAAAGTTTGATTCTTTATATAGATTTTGTTTCTGGGTCATTGCCTTGAAACAATTTCTGAATCGTATAAAAGCTGAAAATGAGATGGGGAATAGGAAGAGGGAAGAAGAAAAAAAAAATGGGTTTGGGTTTAGATTTTGGGTATAAAAGAGTGTAGATTTTGGGTTTCTGGATTTGGTTGAGTTTCTGGGTTTAGAACAAGAAGTAGAAGAAGAAACTATGGAGGAAGAAGATGAAAAAGAAAGTTGGAACTACACCAAAACAACGTGAGGGACCAAAAGTGACCCCATGTTTTTTGTGAGGGACCGGTTTGGGCCACCATTTTGTGTTTAAACAACTTAACGGGACACATAAGCAACTTAACGGGACAAATCATCTCGTTAACAGACGTTTATGGATGAAAAGTAAGGGAGGGAATAATGTGTCCTGTGTTTGTAATTCTAAGAGATTAAGTGATTAATTTATTTTTGTCAGGGATAAAAAATGACCCCATATTTTTTGTGAGGGATTAGTTTGAGCCTTTAGTCAATATATTTTTATGGTCTATTAGTTTAGTATATGATCTAATATGTTGTATATTTATACTATGTTATAGAACATTGACGGATGCATCAGAAACTTCTTCTTTCGTAATTGAACAATTGATGAGAATATTTTGGAAATAGTTTAATTGTTATGTATTATTAGTGTAAAAAATTTTATACTGTCAATCATCAGAAATCGTGATTTGAATGACTTTTAAGATAGTTAGGATAAGAGTCAATTATTTTTACTGATGTGATTATTTCAGATTGATTGATACTATAAATAAACTTTGCACTGTCCATATATAGTTATTAAATTCTTTTGCATACCTCCGACATTGATGAACAAATGTTCTCCGCTAAAAAAGGAAGAAACCAAATTTGAGGCGGTGAAGAAATTCTCCTTTGTGCACTGAACAAAAAGTAACCGAGATATTCACAAATTCTCTTTTGTGAATATCTTGACCCACTCCCCAAAAGAAAGAATGAAAAACTGAGGACAACGAACAAAACTCAGCAGAGTCCAAATCCTTCAAACTTTATAGCAGTCCCTAAGTGTATGTAGGAATGTCTCAGAGGCCAAACCACAAAGAGGACAAGAAGCATCCAAAGTTAAATGGTGATGAAAACGGAGCTGATTTGTTGGCAGTCTTTTGTGCATTAAAAGCCAAAGGAAATGTCTTAAGTTTTCTGGTATATGAGTCTTCCAAATCCAAGACCAGCTATCCAAGGTCCCATCAGCCATGCTGCAATTCAGGACTAACCAAGTGTGGGCACTACTGGCCGAGTAAATTCCAGAGTTAGAAGGATTCCAAATCATGGTGTCCTGAGAGTTATCATCTACAAAAAGACTTCTTATATTATGTTGAATATCAAGGGGGAGCTGAGTATAAAGATCCTCACAGTGCCAATTATCATCATGGAACACATCTCGAACCCTCATATTCAAGTCATGGACATCAACAAAAGGAACCAGATCACAAAGTCTATTTCCATTCAGCGAATTTGCATACCAAAAGGAAACATTTCCATTCCCAACCCTAAATGTAAAACCTGATTTTAGCCTCTTTGCAGCTTTAATAATGGACCTCCAGGAGTAAGATGATCCTTGAGTTGAGGCTTAAAATATCAGTGCTATTCAAGTACTTATTAGCTAACAATTGGACCCATAATTTGTCTTTCTGGTGTAGCATGCTCCAGATATGTTTCCCCAATAGGGAAATATTTGTTTCTCAGGCTTTTTGACCAAACTAGTATTATTTTAGAAATTATTTATCAAAAATAGGATTGTTTTGTAACAATTTACCAAAATAGGGTTGTTTTAGATAGCGTGAAATTTTTTTATTATTTTTTTGCTGACATGGAAGGCGCCAGTTGGACTGACGCCTTTAAAGGCGCCACTTGGACTGGCGCCTTCCATAAAAATGCTACATGTCACACACTCATTGGTCACCCGTCTGCTGTGACCCGTCTGCTGTTTCACTCGTCTGCTAGTCACTTGTCTGTTGAGACTCGTCTGAATCACCCGTCTGATATCGTCTGACAGGCATCAGACGGGTGAATCACCCGTCTGATAACCGTCTGATGACTGTTAGACGAGTGAATCACCCGTCTGATAGTCATACAGGTGAAGATCCAGCTTCAGACGGGTGACACCTCTAGCGTCAGCCTTTAGCGTGGGCCTAGGCCGACGTTAAACGTAAAATTTTTATATTTTTTTACAGCGAACCAATGAGTGTGTGACATGTGGCATTTTTAATGAAGGCGCCAGTCCACGTCAGCAAAAATAATAATAAAAAATTTCACGCTGTCTAAAACAACCCTATTTGAGTAAATTATTACAAAACAACCCCATTTTGGTAAATAATTTCTAAAATAACACTAGTTTGGTCAAAAACCCTTGTTTCTCACACTCTATGCATACCAAGACCACCATAACTAGAGGGTTGAGTAAGTTTACTACAATTAACCCAATGACTTGTATTTCCACCCCAAATATACCTCCTGGTAGAAGAGTCTATGCTCTCACACACCCCTTCAGGCAACCACAAATTTTGCATGGTATAGATTGGCACAAAACAAAGAACAGATTTAGCAAGAGTGACCCTGCCTGCTCTGCTCAGCAATTTTTCTCTCCATCTGGCAAGTCTACCATTAATTTCGTCCCAATTATTATTTTAAGTCACGTAGGAATTATTTAATTAATTTTATATTTTTTAAAAATTATTAACATGAATTTTCATTATATTTAACCTGTATATTATTTTAATTAATATTTTTATAATATTATTACTTGTTTTTTATACTAAAATCTGAGTGCAAACACTTCATTTCCTCTTTATCGTTTTCTCAGAACCCTAGAAGAGCCACCTTGTCCTCAATTTGTTGCAGTGCCGCCACCTCTACATACTTCGGCGCTGAGATGATGACATGCCCCAACGTCTTATCGCCGTAGACTCGGAATCTGGTCATTTGAGCTTTCAGTCTCGCATCATTTGGCTAGGCATCACAGTCGCACCTCACCGCTGTCGTGGAGCGACGTACCTAGCCGCCAGCATCGTGGTGGGCATAGGGGCGATATGAAAATCCAGCAGATCCTCAAATTTTGAAGGAGGTTATTTAGTTCCAAAACAAAAATAATAATAATTGAAGAATCCCACAATCCGCGAGTCTGCGCAGATTTTTGATGTTCCTGTCCTCTCCACAGGGAGAACAATGGTGATTCGATTTGAATTAGGTCTGGCAAAAGGATCCATCAACCCATTGTCCATCCATGAGAAAATCTATCCAATCCATCCATTTATGTAAAAAAAAACAAATTGGATTGGATTGTATTGGATTATTTTTTTTAATGGATGGCTAATGATCTGTTCATTTTTTTTTAAATCAACTGGACCAACTTAAAAAAAAATTAATGGATCAAATTTTATCCATTCCTACTATTTTGTTTTCTTTTTCAAGTCATTTTTCACAAACAAAAAATGAAATTAGATCAGATTCAGAACCGTGTGTAACACCCCGATTTTCACGTTTTCTAATTCTTCAGTATTTTAATGTCTTTATTTTATTCGAGGTCTTAGGAGTAGAAATAAAATATTCTGAGACCATAGTCATGCTCGACGATATCGTAGGAAGCTATGATTAAGTTTTGAGTCGAAAACTCAAACGGAGTCTGGTCTGCGTTTTTACACTGACAGTATGGTTTTACTGCTCAGAAAACCTCACATGGACCCGTGAACAAGACAGTAAGTCTTAGAATTTGATTATCTACGTTTTGGTTAAATTTCGTAAAAATTTCAGAAAAATCACTTCCTGACCTTCGTTCGGGCGGAATCCTCAATCGGGTGACGAACAGAGCCACATATGGATTTACCGGGACTCGCCAACAAATAATATTGATATCACATCATCCCAGGACACTTGGGAGAGTATGCCAGAGTCGTCATGACGTTCGGAAATATCTAGACGCAAAATGACCAAAATGCCCCTAACCTTAGTCTTTTACACCTTTACCATTTTACCCTTTTGGCATATGACCTTTCTACCCTTGAGTGAGCTTTTAAGAGGCTGAACACAGCCCCTCACCCTTTAGAGCTCCATAGTTGTTCTTGAGAGAAAACACCATTGTTGGTCTTGAAGCTTCTTGATTTCTTGTTGGAATCACTTGATTCCTTGAGCAATTTTTCTTCATTTCAAGGTAAGATCACTTCTATGATCTCTTAGCTTCTTGAATCTTTCTTTATTTCAAGATCAATCGTTATTTTCATGAAAAGAATTTCTTAGATCCAAAACTTTGAAAATCCATAGGAAATTGTAGAAAAATCCTTTTGAGGTAAGACCAAGTTCTTTGAACTCACATCATCAATCTCTACCTAAACCCAAGAGCTTATGATTCAACTCCCATCATAGCCCAAAAAGCACTTTTTGGCCGAACCCTATTTGATGATGATGAATAGTGTTTTCATCAATTTTTGATTTTTAACACTTGATTTCATCCTTAGTTTTCCTAATGCCTTTAGATCCATGAAATGGAAAACCAAAATCAATTCCTAACTTTTTAACCTAGGGTGGCCGAAAATCCCCTTTGTTAGAATAGTTGAGATTGGCTTTGATTGTTGTTTAATGCAAGTTGGATTGTTATGTTGTTGTAGTTGTTGACGATTGCCAGGAGGTTCACAAACCGATCAACCGACTTTGATCCAGGAATCTGCTCATCAACAGGTATGGGGAGATGAACCTCATCACATCAAGATGGTGGTAGTGAAGATGGTTGTTTAAGTTTATGTGTGGGTGAAGCCCTTTAGTTTGGGTTCACTTTTATGTGTTAAGTTTTGTTAAGTTCTCTTGGAGAACAAGATTGTCATGATGAGTTTATGCTTTAGTATGTTGTAGTTTGCTTTAGCATATGTTGATGATAATATGATTGAATGAAAATCATTTTCATGTATGTTGAAAAACCTACTTTGATCACTAGATCAAGTATGGACTTTTATTGTTTGATTATGAGACCATGATGTGTGATGGACTTATATGTTTGATTGTGATGTAGTAATGTGTATTGTGGTTTATCATTATTGTGTGAGCTTTTGAGCTACATTTGATTTGTTGGTGAAGCAAAGTCTCCATTTTTCATTAGAGTAGGCTTGTGGCCTTAGTAAGAGGAAAATTTGTTCTTGTTTTGGCCAAGTTTTGATGCAACAAAAACATGATTTCATAACCTATGTTTTCAAAGAGAAACAAAAGTGATTTTGATCCAAAGATCAAATGAAGTTTTAACCTTGAAAGTGTGTCACCAAAGTGGGAAAATGTCTTTTCTTTAGCCATAGGTCTTTTAATGAAACCAAGTGTTTCAAAAGGAGAATTAATGAAGGAGTTAAGGAAAATGAAAAACAGGGCACTCGCCCAGCGAACCCCGTCTCGCCCCGCGAGACAGAGGGAAGATAAGGCATTCGCCAGGCTAACCTTGCCTCGCCTCGCGAGACAGTGGACTAGCCCGAGCAGCAAAGATGCAGCTTCTCGGCCTCGCGTAGCGAAGCAGTTCTCGCCTCGTGAACCGCCTAACTAGTGAAGATGCAGCTTCTCTACCTCGCATCGTGATACAATCCTCGCCTCGCGGAGCAGAAAGACTGTCTAAGAAGTAAAGATAACTTCTCAGCCTCGCGTCGCGACATAGACCTTCGCCTCGCGAGAAATGGTTTGTTTATAAAGAGTGTTTTTCAACTCAAAATGTAAAGTTTTACGCTTTAAAACCTAAGTTAAGTAATTGACTTAGAGTTGAAAACAAGGGATAATTAAGTATGGTATGTGGTGGAACAAGACCACATGCTATACCATTGATGACTTAGTACATCAATGACTTCATAAGACATAAACACAAACATGAAACGTTTTGGGTTTTGAAGCAATAGTTCGATGACGGACCGGTGGTTCGGACCCCGATCAGTCGTTCAATTGTTTCAGTCTTGTGATGACTCGATCCCGGAGGGATCACGAGATTTATCCGGTGGATAAAGGTTTTGTTTTTCAAAAGACATGTATAGTTCCTAAGGAAGAGAACCTTAGTAGACTTCGAGGTTTATCCGGGGGATAGACATTGCTTGATCGCATCTGCTTTGTGTAAGCATTGGCATTTCATTTGCATAGTCGTAAGGCCTTGAGCCTAGGAGTTGAGCTTGCACCTTGATGCGGGTGCGAATCTTACGGTGACGATCTTCAATGATCTTTTTGGAGGTATCAGGGTTGGAAGGGCTTACATGTGACCAGTTGGTAGCTCTTCTGTGTCGTGGCGAATCCGTGCAATACACTGATATCCTCTACTAGATGCCGTACTTTTCATGTTTGGTCGAGAGTGTTTCCGTAAAAGCCAGATACGTGCACGTTATAAATGTTGTAGCATTTTGCCCAAGACTGGCGCGCACGGAACATGTCCTCTCATTCACTCTCTCCGACGTTTTGTTAGCTCCACGGAGTAGGGGTCAGAGTAGTACCCAGTGATATTGACATTGAGTCATATACATTGCATTGCATTGCATGGCTATTGGTGTCTACATTTACTGTTATACATCGTTGTACTGTTTAAGAGTACCTTATTTTATGCTGTTAACTGCTTAACATGATATTATGCTGTCAACTGCTTAATATGTTTGACATTGAGAATTCTTGTAGGCATGTTGGGTACGCAGTTACCCGGTGAGTCGTCCCGTTTTTACTATTGCTGTTTTGTTGTGTTGATGAACGGGAATCTCACACATATCTGTATGTTTTCTGTTGGTACTTGCTGTTGCTGTTTGAACAGATGGACGTGAGGATGGTTCAGTCCAGTAGTTTTCTTGAGCCCTGAGGCGGACCTTCTTTTTGTGGTTTAGTTTTGTTGTCGGCCAGACTACGCCAGTTTTGTAGTACCTTTTGGGAGTTACGACTCCTAGTACTTATTGTATCTTTTTATGTCAGTTATAAATTAGACCTATGTCTGTATATAATAATGTGGATGTTTCTATTTTTGTTTTTGTTCTATGGTATGTTCTAGAAATGCATGGCGAACCTAAGTTCGTTTATTAGTATTATTTATCTTTACTAAATCCCATTGCATCTTGTGAAAAGAAAAGAAAAAAAAATCGTATTTTCCGCATTAATGAATATTTTCGGCCTCATAAACGTTCGGGAATATGACACTCGGGAAAGGGTGTTGCAACGTGAGTGAGCTCTTTTCAATTTTATCCCAATTTCACCTCTAGAAAGAACCCTAACTGCACAAATCCAGTTTTGCGAAAATCCACTTCGTGGAAATCCAAGTTCAATTTGCACAAATTCTGTTCTTCTTCAAATTTTCTCCATCGATTTGAATCTCACGACAATCAGCATACAATCAGGTATGTTATTTTCTCCTCCTCTGCAATATCCATGGTTGACACCATTCATGCACAGATAATGTAACATTGAATGATATCTTGCTTTTTCTTTTTTCTGGGTTCTTTTCCCTCTCTATTATGTAAGGAAATTAATTGCTGGAAGTCGTTGATGAAGTAACAAGCACATTCCAAACACAGTGATCATTCATTCTACGGGAGAGGAGAGAGTAGAGAGGGAGAGAATGAGGGAAAGAGGGGGAGAGGAGAAAGAGAGTGAGAGATAGAGAGAGGAGAGAGAGGGTAGGGGGAGAGACAACATTTATAAGTTATAAAAATTGTTCAGTTTTAAAAATATTTTTGTAGATGGATGAGAAACATAGTATTTGGAAATACTCATATTATTTAATTTTTTATAATTTGGTATAAAGTTGTCCATGGATGGATAAGATGAATTTTATTAAATGGATCATGGATGGATTGGATTTTTTTAATGAATTTTTAATGGATCATAATGGATTAATGGATTGTTTTTAATCCATCCAATATAATCCAAATAAAAATATATCTAATCCATCAATTTTCCACCCCTAATTTGAATGTAATTGATTTAGAGAATGAAAATATGCATCTGGGTAATTCTTAGTTTGGGGGTTAAAAGAAGTTATAGAATTTAATTATGCGTTCAAATGGTATAATTTACTTAAACGGTTAAATATAATTATAATTAATGTTAATAATTTTTTTCAAAAATAAAAAAAAAAAATAATGCCTACATGGCTTAAAATAATATTTAGGTCTATGTGGCAATGCTGACATGACGCACTGTTAGTCATATCATCACTTAACGGTGGGTTCACAAGTTGAAATTTAATACAGAGGTTTTGTTAAGGAATAACTACTACCTGTGGATCCACATTTGTGCTTCCAAACAAGATTTTGAGGTCATCAAGTGTTACTCAAGTCCAGACTTGATTAGTTCTCTGCTCGAAAAATTTTAACCTGCATACTGTCTCAACTTTTAACTAGAGATGTAGTTCGAACAACTGTCTTGTCTTCATAATGGATTGACCTGTTGAAATCTATCACCAAAGTATATTTTGATGATGCTTTGTTCTAACAGAAGAGGAAGACAAACAAGGAAAACATGCCTAAGTTTATGAAATTTGTGAATAGAGTGCTTGTTCACCTTGACGGTTTATCTATCCAAGAGTCTCTCTTAACTTATCAAACCAACGGTATGATCCATCTTTGCCTAGTTCATGGATATCAACTATGTTGGAAAGGAAATTCCAAAACCTTTACGTTCTAAATGCAAATCATGCCTTCATCCCATCACGTTTCCTAGCCACTGTAACTTTCTTGTGCAAATGGTGCTTGCGATGAATTGTACCATCAAAGTTCCTTCCATTTTTTGCCTTTCAAACCTACAAGTCCTTAAGCTTAATAAGGTTAGGTTTGTCAACAATACTCCTACACAATCCAAAGAGATAATTCTTCGTTTCCAATCCCTAAAAGTGTTTGAAGCCAGACAATGAATATGGTTCAATATCATTCTACAAGCCCCAATGCTAGGAAGCTTTTCCTACATGTTATTTGACTAGTAGCTATCAAATGATGAATTACTAGTTACAGAGTTATATTTTCATGGTCTGTGGTTCTCCTTCTACAAAACTCTAATGCCGTGCTCATTTATTGCATAGGTTCGTTCTCTTAGGGGCCAATCTGCTTTTCAAGCTTCTGAGAAGATCTTATTTGATGAATATGTTGAGGAGAGGGTTGAAAGTACATGCTTTCGATTGAATGTGCTTCTTAACAACTTCCATGAAGTCGAGATCCTAAAACTAAAGCTTAACATGATATACTTTTTTTTTTTTTTCTGACACTAGCTTACATATTTCTAGCTAAGAAGTATGTTAGTCACTTGTTGGCATTAGTATGTCGTATATAAGTTAATATGATATGATAAACCTCAGATCCTTACCTCAAGTGGTATACAAAATTCTTTTGGAGTTTGCTATACCCAGATCGAATATAAGCAAATTTGGGAATGATTTCAAATTTAATAATAAATATGTGCACAAAGATTATTAAACTTTCATTATTATAATTAAATGTGTTTAAAAATATTCCACAAGTTATTAATGCTAAAGTAAATATAGGAAATTAGAATTACTAACTCATTATTTCTTCATTGACACCATATTTCGGAAGGATTATGGTTTTGGTTTAGAATGACTATTGTAAGATTATGATAAAAGATATATTTGTAACATGAAGAGTGAAGTGTCTACTATTTAAAATATCTTATCAGCATATGTAAACTAACATATATGACATTATACGTAAATTTCCTTTTTATAAGCATTTGCACTTTTAATTGCACGAGTCAATGATTGATTTTCGATCTGGGTATAGCAGATTCGCAAAGAGTTAAGTATACCAGTTAAGATAAGGATCTAAGACGTCTCATATCATATTAACTTATATAAGCAATACTAGTGCCAACAGGAAACTAGCATACATGATACATCTTAGTCATAAGTTTGTGAAGTGTTAGGAAAAGAAGCATACCATGTTAAGGTTTAGTTTTAGGCTCTCAACATCATGGAAGTTCTTGAGAAGCATATTCAATCAAAAACATGCATTTTGAACCCTTCCCTCAACATATCCATCAATTAAGATCTCCACTGAAGTTTGAAAAGCATACAAATCGCAAAGAGAATGAACCTATGCAATAAATGACTGTGATACGAGAATTTTTTAGAAGGAGAACCATGAACCATCAAAGTAGAACTTTGTAACTCTAGTAATTCATTATTTGATAGCCATTGGTCAAATAACATACAGGAAAAGATTTTTAGCATGGACTTGTAGAATGACATTGAATCATACACATGGTCTAGCTTCAAACACTTTGAGGGATGGGAAATGAAGAATTATCTCTTTCGAATACATAGGAGTATTCTTAACAAACCTAACCTTATCAAGCCTATGGACTTGTAGGTTTGGAATGCAAAAAATGGAAGGAACTTTGATGGTACAATTCATAGCAATCACCAATAGCACAAGAAAGTTGCAGTGGCTACTAGGAAACATGGTGAGATGAAAGCGTGATTTGTATTTAGAATGTGGTGCTTTTAGACTTTTCTTTTCAACACAGTTGATATCCATGAACTGGGCAAATATGGATCATACTTTAGTTTGATAATTTGAGAGAGAAATCTTGGATAGATGGACTATCAATGTGAAGAAGTACTCTATTCGCAAAGTTCACAAATTTAGCCATTTTTCCTTATTTTGGCTTCCACTTCTCTTGGAACCCAACATCATCATAATCTACTTTGGTGATGGAATTCCAAAGATCAGTCCATTATGTAGACAAAACAGTTGTTCAAACACGCATCTCTAGTTGGAAATCGAGATAGTATGCAGGTTAAAATGTCTTGAGAAGAAATAAATGACATGTATTTGATCGATATTCCTTTATTGGGTCGACAATTTACTTGGTCCAAAGCATATGGCTCCCATTAGTAGGCTTGACATGTTTTTTTTTTTATCTTTGAGAACATGATGAGAGAATGGAGCCCCCCGATTCAATGGGCTTTAAACCGAGACATCTTCGATCATTGTCCTATTATTCCTTGGTATAAGTCTTCTGATAACCAATGATATTAAAACATACACTCTAACTCCAAAGAAGTAAGATGATCGTGAAAGGAATATAATTACCACCCATCATGCATTTCCTCAAACTGCTGGTATACCATCAAAACAACGTTAACTAAAAAATCAATTGCGTGCAAGCTTCCAAACTTGGATTTTTCAAATATTTTCCTATTCCAAAATAAAATACAGAATTCCTCCCCTCGATCTGCGTATTTCCTCCGAATTTATTCCCCTTCTCTGTTTTTGATTTTCTGTCTGCTCTCTCATTTTTCTCTTTCTACCCCCGATCCTTTTCCTTCGTGGGTCTCTCACTTTTCCTAGAAGGTGTGGCGTAGGAAAAGGGAAAGAATGAGATGACGGGATGGTGCAAGTGGCATGGGCGGTGCAGAGGGTAAGGAAGATAGTGAATGGCGGGCTGTTAGGGTTTGCCATGGAAGAAGAGAAAAAGAAATGGAGCGGATCAGTCACGGGTCCAGGATCTGGGACGACGCCGATCATGGGTTAGATTGATGGTATTGGCCCAAATACATCCTTCTTTTTCTTTTCTTCTTCTCATCATTTCTTATTATTTTTCTTTTCTTCTTTTTCCTGAAATAAAAAAAAATTAGATAAAAAAATATTAAATAAAATAGGACAAAATTAGGTGTTCACAACTTTTTTATGTGTTTCATTTATCAACTTATTATTTATTAAATTCTTCGATGAGATGGAGCAATGCAAATGTGAAACTGAATATTGTCAATCCCAATGTAGAATTGAAACTCTTTAATCAAGAAGCTTCCTAGCTAGGGTGCTCTTTCTCCCTCTCTCCCTCCCCTACTCCGACCTTCCTTTCAAGCATCAATCCGATAAATCATGTAAGTTTTCTTGTCAAGGTTATAATTTGTGCATTCCAAGGATTTCTCTCTCTCTCTATCTAGCTATTTCCATATTTGTCTCCTTGCAAGCTTCAATCCATAAAACCATGTAATTTTTCTGACAATGTTATAATTTGTACATCCCCATGGTTTTCACTTCTAGGTTTTGAGTAAGCAAGACCCATTCCTATATCTCCAACAAAATTGCATGTCACCATGTGATACAAATTTATCCTTGTTAGGTTTCAAACTTGAAATGTTTTTTTTTTTTTTAAAAAGTTTACATAAAGATTGTTTGGCTTGTTTATATCTTTTGTAAAAGTTGTTGTTTTGATGTATAAACTATTTTTCATCACCCTTCAAGATCATGGTTACCATTTTTCAAGAGATGCTTTAAGTTAAAAGCTTTAGTTTTGTTTTTCTTTATTATTGAGTGACCTTGCTCAAATTTAATACAGGAGTTGTGTTAAGAAATAGCTACTACCCGTGGATCCACATGTTGTGACTCCAAACAAAATTTTGAGGTCATTATATGTTACTCAAGGTCCAGACTTGGTTAATTCTCTGCCCGAAACATTTTAACCTGCAAACTGTCTCAGTATCTAACTAGAGGCACAGTTCGAACAACTGTCCTGTCTACATCATGGACTAATCTGTGGAAATCCATCACTAAAATATATTTTGATGATGCTTTGTTCGAAGAGAAGAGGAAGACAAATAAGGAAAACATGGCTAAGTTTGTGAACTTTGTGAATGGAGTACTTGTTCACCACAACAGTCCATCTATCCAAGATTCTTTCTCAACTTATCCAACCAGCGGTATGATCTATCTTTGCTTAGTTCATGGTTATCAACTGTGTTGCAAAGGAAAGACGAAAACCTTTACATTCTAAATGCAAATCGTGCCTTCATCCCATCACGTTTCCTAGCCACTGCAATTTTCTTGTCCAATTGGTGCTTGAGATGAATTGTACCAACAAAGCTCCTTCCATTTTTTGCCATCCAAACCTACAAGTCTTTAAGCTTAATAAGGTTAGGTTTGTCAAGAATACTCCTACACATTCGAAAGAGATAATTCTTCATTTCTCATCCCTCAAAGTGTTTGAAGATAGATAATGAGTATGGTTCAATATCATTCTACAAGCCCCAACATTAGGAAGCTATTCCTACATGTTATTTGACTAGTAGCTATCAAATAATTAATTACTAGTTACAAAGTTCTATTTTCATGGTTTGTGGTTCTTCTTTTACAACAAAACTCTAATATCGTGGTCATTTATTGCATAGGTTCATTCTCCTATGGACACATTTACTTTTCAAGCTTATGTGGAGATCTTATGTGATGAATATGTTGAGGAGAGAGTTCAAAATGCATGCTTCCGATTGAATATGCTTCTCAACAACTTCCATGAAGTCGAGATCCTAAAACAAAAGCTTAAGATGGTATACTTCTTTTTTCTAACACTGCTTTACAAATTTCTAGCTAGAATGTATGTTAGTCACTTGTTGGCACTAGTATGTTGTATATAAGTTAATATGATTTGATAAGCCTCAGATCGTTACCTTAAGTGGTATTCTAAATTCTTTTGGAGTTTACTATACCCATATCGAATATAGGCAGGCTTTGGAATAATTTCAAATTTAATAAGAAATATGTTCACAGAGATTTTTAAGCTTCCATTATTATAATTGTGTTTAAAAATAAAGGATTTTGTTTTGTGTTTAGAAATACTATTGTAAGATTTTGATAAATTATATGTTTTTAACATGAAGAGCGAAATGTCTACTATTTAAAGGATCTTATCAGTATATGTAAAGTAATTTATATGACATTATACATGAATTTCCTTTTTATAAGCATTTGTACTTTTTATTGCATGAGTGAATGATTGATTTTTGATCTGGGTATAACAGATTCCTTAAGATTTAAGTATACCCAATTGAGATAATGATCTAAGGCGTCTCATATCATATTAACTTTTATAAGACATACTAGTGCCAACAGGTAACTAGCATACATGATACGTCTTAGCTAGAAGTTTGTAAAGTGTTAGGAAAAGAAACATACCATGTTAAGGTTTAGTTTTAGGCTCTCAGCTTCATGGATGTTCTTGAGAAACATATTCAATCGAAAACATGCATTTTGAACCCTTCACTCAACATATTCATATATTAAGATCTCCACCGAAGTTTGAAAAGCATAAGGATCGCTAAGAGAGTGAACCTATGCAATAAATGACCGTGATACAAGAATTTTGTGTAAGGAGAAACACGAACCATTAAAGTAGAACTTTGTAACTCTAGTAATTCATCCTTTCACTGCCATTGGTCAAATAACATGTAGGAAAAGCTTTTTAGCATGGGCTTGTAGAATGACATTGAACCATACACATTGTCTGGCTTCAAACACTTTGAGGGATGGGAAATGAAGAATTATCTCTTTGGAATACATAGGAGTATTCTTGAAAAACCTAACCTTATCGAGCCTATGGTCTTCTAGGTTTGGAATGCAAAAAATGGAAGGAACTTTGATGGTACAATTCATTGCCAGCACCAATAGCACAAGAATGATGCAGTGGCTAGGAAACGTGATGAGATGAAAGCGTGGTTTGCATTTTGAATGTGGAGCTTTTGGACTTTATTTTTCAACACAGTTGATATCCATGAACTGGCCAGGCAAATATGGATTATACTATTGGTTTGATAAGTTGGGAGAAAAATCTTGGATATATGGATTTTCAAGGTGAAGAAGTACTCCATTCAAAAGTTCACAAATTTAACCATCTTTCCTTGTTTGTTTTCCTCTTATCTTGGAACAAAACATCATCAAAATCTACTTTGGTGATCGAATACCACAGACCAGTCCATTATGTAGACAAGAGAGTTGTTAGAACCGCATCTCTAGTTGGAAATCGAGATAGTATGCAGGTTAAAATGTCTTGAGAAGAAATTAATGACATGGATTTGATCGATATTCCTATATTGGGTGGCAATTTAGTTGGTACAAAGCAAATGGCTCCATTCTGAGTAGGCTTGACATGTTTTTTTTTTATCTTTGAGGATGTGATGCGTGAATGGAGCCGCCCAGTTCAATGGGCTTTAAACCGAGACGTCTTCAATCATTGTTCTATTATTCTCAGGTATAAGTCTTCTGACTTGGGGCCTAAACCATTCAATTTTAATCATACTTGGCTGCTTCATGACAATTTTCATAGAATGGTACATGATTTTTAGGAGACAAGTCTGATTCGTGGTTAGAAGGCTTTTGCATTGAAGGAAAAATTGAACTTGTATGAATTTTTGAATGGGTTAGAGTGGAGAAGTTTTTTTTTATTATAGACTCCTCAATTATTTCTCTTACAGAGGGAATCGGTGTTCTGGATGGTAAAGAAGAGGAGGAGGATTTACCCGGCGAAGAAATTGTTAAAAGAAGATCATTATTTGAGGAAATGTGGAAAACGGTGTAAGACGGAGATCCTTTTTTTTTTTTGTTCAAAAGCCAAGAGCTCAGTGGATAAATGAGAGAGGCTCATAAAAGGCTTTACATGAAGGATGGGGACTGGGAGAGAAGGGAGAAGGGAAAGGGAAAGGGGCACATTGCAGGGGTTTTAACCCTCGCACTCAAAATTACTGTCTCGCAACTTAACTAATTGAGCTGACTCACAAGATAATTATTAATAGAAATTATCTTAATTTTTATTTAAAAATATCTTAATTACTCCTGATCAAACATTGTACTTTTAAATTTTAGATAAAACCATTGGATTGGTCCCTTAAGTTTATTTCATTTTTCGATTTGGTCTTATAACTTTATTATTTGTCAATTAGGTCCCATAAGCAATTTGGTCTTGAAGCTACAACCCTCAATCTGTAGTGATTTTCATTCTATAACTCTTATTGGATGCCTTTACAAAATTATCTTTAAGTTGTTGGTTAGGAGACTAAAATTTGTTTTGGATTCAGTTATTGCTATAAAACAGTCTGCTTTTCTGCCTAAACGACAAAATTTTGATGGTGTGGTGGGTTGTTAATGGAATTTTTTATTTTGCAAAAACAATTAAGAAAGATTGTTTGATTTTTAACGGTGATTTCGAGAAGGCCCGCGACTTATTTAATTGGAATTATCTTGATTATATGTTAATGCGGCTAGGTTTTGTGGAATATGGAGGCTTTGGTGTAAAAGTTGTGTATTTTCTTGTGTTGTATCTATATTTGTTAGTGGTATTCCAACCACGGAATTTTCGATGTTGAAAGCAATTAGACAAAGGGGTCCATTAGTCCCATTTCTATTTCTTATTACAACGGCAGGTCTTAATGGTTTAATACAGAAGACTTTTGAAATAAATCAATTCAAGGGCTTTAGAAGGTGATAATCAAGTAGAAATTGTAACATCCCAATTTCTGAAATCCTAGTTGAGACAGATGGCTCAGATCAAGTAGTTATATATTTGTTAATAATTGTTATCATAGCTGGAATGTGTGCTTAGAGAACCTGTTAAGAGTAGGAATGAAGTGGATAACAAAAAGATGAGGGACAAAGGACCAGGAGCTGAACTCTCAAGCGTGGACCAGTGGAATGCTCAAGCGTGCTAATGCTCTAGCATGGAGAGTTTGGACACGCAAGCATGGACCCTCCGACCAGTTGACTGGCAGTGATGGGACGTAACGTGAGACGTGTCGGTTACGTGTCGCGACTAGCACGTGATGGGCGGTGCCTTGGCGGTGAGGAAACGTCAACACTCAAGCGTTGAGGAAGACAACGCTCAAGCTTTGGAACGCTAAAGCTTGGGATTCCAGAACGCTAAAGCATGGTCAATAGAGTTTTACCTCTATAAATAACCTTCATTATCACCATGGGAGAGTTTTACCATTTCTATGTAGCTGAGAGCTCGAGACTGAGAGAGAGAGAGATCAGAGGAGTTGAAGCTTTGATTCTGAGTTTGTGATCCGTTCGTTAGTCTGATTCCAGTTCTAGTTGTGTTTTCGTGACCAGCGCGACTCCTACTCCAATTCTATCAGTTTGCTTTTGTGAATCGATGAGGGTAAGTTGAGGTTCCGTATCTACCTACATTGTACCTATACAATGTTCTCTTTTGGTTTAAGCTTCTTTTCACTGTTTTAACTTCATATTAGGGTTAGTCTACGTGTTATTTCCCTGATTAGGGCAAGTTTGGAAATCGCGTGCGGAACCCTTTTGGAGCAAGTGACCGCAGCTGTGAAGGCAAGGAGAGAAGCATGGAGTGCTCGTTGTGTTCGTGATTATCGCTACGCTTGTTATCAGGTGGGGAGAAAATGTTACACACGTCGGGGAGGCAAGAGTAGTCCATATAGTTGTATGGTATGTTTTGTGTGTGTGTGGGGGGGGGGGAACCCTAAACCCTACGTGAGGTTGAGCCCTATCAAAGTACCTAAACCCTAGGTTTAGTCTACTTTGGGCTATCACCATTGTATTTGATACCCTAGGTTAGCAGATTTGTGATGCGTGATAAAATGTGCTATGTGTTGATATATGCGTACCTGCTACTTATGATATTTGATATGTGCAAGATATGCGTGATGTGTTGATGATAATGACATGTTGGTATGTATGTTGTTTACTGCTTTATGGAGCATGTTGATAACTGATGAATTGTTGCATTATATCTAGAAATGCATGTAAGTGTGAGAATTGGAGGTTTAGCATGATTAGGTCTTTGACCCCGTGGTGGATGTTGAGCTGATAATTGAGACTTGAGGTATACTTGGACCTTGGAGCTCGTAAGGTTATGATGGGAGCTTGGAGCTCATATGTGTACAAGTGGAGCTTAGAGCTCGTATGGTTACAGTGGAGCTTGGAGCTCATACGGCTACCTATGGAGCTTGGAGCTCATGTTGCTAAGAGCAAGTTTGCATGTGTTGTGATATCATCTCAAGAAAGATGGATGACATGTATAGCATATGCATTTGATGCCAAGTGGAGAGCCGTATGTTGTGAGGCATATGAGGTTGGTGCACCGAGTGTGGGTACGAAGAACGAAAGTGTAGGTCTGCGTGATCTTAGGGATATACTGGACACAGGCGTACCCATATGAGACTGGTATGGTAGCGCTTATCGTGTCATGACGGTCCTGGGCACGTCCTACTATCCCGACTAGACCCTGAGTCTTTCCAGTTGTTGGTGGATCTTCCGAGGAGGCCCAGTTAACCCTCTTTGTCTGGGACAGTTGAGCGGTAATTCACTCTTATGGGTCACGGTGAGTAGAACGGATTATCAGAACGAACCAACTTGTTGTTCGATATGCAAACGTGATGTTGCCCTTAGTAGGGTGTTTAGTATCGGCCGGCATGCACAGAAAGAGTACGTATACATCTAGCTGGGGAACGACTGTAGAGTGGTGGTATTGAGAGATGGTTTTGTTTGCTATATGTTTTGCATTACATCATCCCTGTCTTAGATGTGTTGTATATCTTATCTCCCTATATTTCCTTGTATGTTATGCTTATGATCAGCGAGTAGATGACGAGTTAGTTGGAACTGACTATGGACCAGAGGATGCATCCCTTCCTCCAGGCATCACCGGGGATCCCGATGCTGGGCTAGCTTGAGATTGTCTATCATGACGAGCAAGGGTGGCAGGTGGACCCCACTACATTCTTGACCGTATACACCGGACTAGTGAGCTTGCTGTTTCTGGGCGGTACTCCATCACGAGCAGACATCATGGGACCGTATAGAGTGGTCTGGTTTCTTCTGTTTCCCCAGATATGGCACCCACCCAGGCCATGTGAGGAGGATTTTATGTGGGTTTCCCCAGCATCATCTCACGTGATGAGTCGCAGAGGCTTCGTGCTAAGAGGACAACGTCGAAGGTTAGAGCGGTATTTAAGAGCCGCCCAACGCGAAATGTTATGTATAGTTCTTCTTCGGATTATGTGCCCCTGTGGGTTTATAGGCTCATGTATGGGGAAGGACATGGTAGCTCTTGACTTTCACGTCATGGAGGATGTGACATTGCCAGTGCATCTGTCGTAGGATGTGAGGTGAGATCTTTTGATGTATTTTGAGAGGGGATAGGGAGAGTATGTGAGCTGAATGTCAGAGTCCCTTTGATGTTTATGTTGTATCTTCGTTTTATCTTGTACTTCCCTTTGTATATTTACTTAGCCCTACTGATAGGGCCACCATGCATATAACTGTACTGCGTGTGTTTTCGTTTATCCTGTTGCGTTTACTCTGATGTTATACGTGTTTATGTTCAGATGCATGTTATCATTTGTTTTAATAAGCGCGTAATCGCTAAGTTATAGTTAATAGTATAAGTGAGTTCTAAAATAATGGGATTTCCTCAAGTGAAATTTAGAGACGTCATAGAAATCTCTCATCTTCAGTTTGCAAATGATACCTTAATAATTGGGGAGGCAAAGTATGAATTACTACAATCAATTAGGTCAATTTTTCGTTGCTTTTAGCTAATTTCAGGTTTGAAGGTAAACTTCCATAACAACAATTTAATGGGGATAAATGTTGTTGCTTATTTTATGACTATTGTGACAGATTTCTTAAACTATAAGAACGGATCCATACCTTTTTCATATTCGGGTCTTCCTGTCGGTCCAAACCCGAGGAGTTTAGAAACTCGGAACCTATTATAGAGAAGGTAAGAAACAGGTTATCTTCATGGAAAGACAGGAACCTATCCCTTGGTGGTAGGATTACTATGATTAACTCAGTCTTGACATATATACTAGTTTATTTCTTTTCTTTCTTGAAAGCTCTGAAAAAGGTTCTTAAGATTCTCATTCAAATACTGAGAGATTTTCTATCAGGGGAATGTGCTGAAAAAAGGAAGATTGCGTGGGTTTGTTGGGAGGACATTTGTAATCCAAAAAGTGAAGGTGGTCTTGGGGTTATAAACTTGGATTTGTTTAATCTTTCTTTGCTTAGGAAGTGGAAATTGAGAATAACTGTGGAAAAGGATGTCTTATGGAGCCGGGTATAGGCATCTTGGAATGGAGAGGTGTTTAATGGGCAAGATGCATATTGCCGTACATATCTAACAATTTCAAGTTCTGTTTGGTGCAAAGACATATGTAATATCGAAAATTGTACTGTGTCTGTAGGCTGCTAAAAATTTGGTTTGAAAAAACAAATTGGAAATGGGTGGAATGTTCTATTCTAGCATGATCATTGACTAGGAGGTGACAGCTTGACTATGCTTTATTATAGGTTATACAAAATTTCTGAAAAATCAGAATGACTTGGTTACTGAAATGCGTGAATGTATTGACGGAAAATGGATTTGGAAACTTAAACGAAGACAATCTTTTTTGTCTGGAAATAATCTCTTCTTGATGAAATGAGGGATCTTATCAAATCAATTCATTTGCTAGATGATAGGGAGGACTGTTAGGTCTAGATCTTTTATTCTTCAAGGGTCCATTTTTCAAGATATGCATATCTTTTTCTTCAAAATCAGTGGCGGTATTTACTTACGACTAGATTATGACCCGCACGATGCGCGGTTGCTATTTTTTTTAAAGAATTTTATAGTATGAAATTCGTAATAGATTGATGAGGAACAGTGTCTTTTATTATTTCAATTCAGCAATACTTTTAGTGTAATTAGGACACTCAATGAGTGTGCATGCTGCCCAAGAATAGCTTTATTGATAAAAACCATGGCATCAATTCCTTATGACACGACAGTTAATGATCTCCAAGACTCATACATTTCCAACAGTAAAGGACCTTTACGATGGAGAAAAAGTGAGAGAATTAGAAGCTGACGATTATATCATAAGCTAACACCTTCTAGCTAGGCAATGAGAAAACAAAAGTAACACTATACAGCTTCGTAGGATAAGTTCCAAAAAAAGGAGCAAAAAGTCACGAGTAATATTGAAGTTGGGACATATTTGGCATCATTGCATTGATGAGTTCCATGCACCTACTTTACCATTAACATGAAAAAAATGTCTACATTTGCCAGATTTTGTGCTCACAATGGAGTATTCTCTAACAACAAATAGTTATATAATTGTCGAAGAATTAATGAAAGGGAGGGAACCGGCTTAGAGTTCAATGTAAAGAAGAATGTTGAAAAGATGAGACTTGCAGATAAGATACAAAAGAAACCATGACAATGAAATTCCATATAAGTTATGTATAATCTGTACCTTTTTTAACTCCAACTCCATTAAAAAATGGACCAGATTGTTTAACCGTAGTTCATGATTCAAATCAAGTTTTTAATTTCTTTAAACCGAAGTGCACAATATTTGAGCAGGCATATTCATATAAACCAAAGATATACACACAAACCTCTAACTCTTAAGGATCCCTCTGCACATTGAATTCTGCAACAAACGAACAGGAAGATTCTCAGCTTGAAAGAGCCTAGCTATAACACAACATATCATTTTAGCAAGTTTGTAAACCATACAACATAATATATGTTGCATATTTTGAATGTAAAGATGAACAAACAATCATGAATTTTTTTAATTCCATTTGGACAACTATTAATTGAAGAGCAAGAAACGAAAAATCAATAATGATTGCAATGTTAAACTTCCGTTGAATGGGCTTGCATAAAGAAAGAAATGATCTAAAACAGCCAATTAATACAAAGTTGTTACCAAATAGTCTTCTAGAAGGACAAGAATATATGTTTGCTTACCTTAGCATCTGTCTATAAGAAGTATCACATACAAATGAGAAATATAACATATATACTAAATACATTAGAGGTATCCAGCAGAAATCTCAACCTCTCGATATTTATTAGGACACTACATGACATTAGAGGTATCTAGCTAGAAATCTCAACCTCTTGATATTTATTTGGACACAATATGACTGTTGACCACATACACTCAACAAACTAATTTTAAAAAATTCTACTAAACATATGCACCAACCTCGTGATGAATTCGGTATTGGGTCTTCCACAATTTAACTGGATAACTGGCCTGCTCCAATGTTTCAAATAAGCTTGTGCCATATCTTAAATTGATGAAAGAAAAAATTCAGAAAATTAAGGTATGAATCAACATAATGGTTTAATGTACTGAAAAGATATAACTATCACCAAACCAAAAGATCAGTGTACCCATGATTCTTAGCAGCATCTGAATTTACAGTTGCTGGCTTGCTGCAAGTCGAGCATTGTATCTAAAGTGCATACTTACAATAAAGTGCACACTTACAACTCAAAGTTTAGCACATTCAAGTCCAAGGTTCAGGTCCTCTAGCTCCAAGGAAAGCTAGGCTTGTTTTCTTGTTTAGTCTTCTTCCAACTTTAACCTATATAGTGAAGTATGCCTGCCCGAAAAAGGATACAATGAACTTAATGTATCACCATAGAACATACAGGCTAATATATTGAATTTAAAGAAGAAATTATGAAAAATGATGTCTTTTCCAAATTCTGAAAATTATGGAATATAAAACTTTTACCAATTCACTGAAGGAAAATGTTATCAAATGAAAGGATAGTTGAGTCATTTTCTCGGATGTGTCATATTTTCTACATGGATTTGTATACAATGCATGCTTCCATTAATTGAAAGGCTGAAGTAAATGGTATTTTACTTGTAATGTATTTGTTGGTTAAGTCAATTTTTAGCCTACTAAAATGACACAGTCATACAAGAGATACGCTCATTGTGAGTATAAATGAAAAATCATATAATGACAAGAAGGGTATATGAGGTTTTCATTTTTTCATTTTCTTTAATCAGCAATATCATGCTTCCAACATTTTGCCATTAATTATCTATGCAGTAAAACATACAATTCTACATAGGTCGTCAAAATGTTTTTTTCGTAAGCATGCAGCTCTTGTAGCATTTAATAAAGATATGTTGCAAATGGGGCACAAACTTGCTACAAAAATGAAATATTATACTAAATATCAGATGAACCCTGAGTTTGAGTTTGTATTGGCAGATGTCATTGTTCAAACAATTTTATGGTTCTGTGACTGGATTTGACTATATTGCACTGTGACATGGATTTATCAAGGTTAATCCAGTCATGTTATTTACATTAATCTCTCTGAGTGTTAATTCCATCATGTGGACATAAAAGAAATAATTTTAATTGCAACATTCTTCAGGAACACTGCTCAAACATACCTTAATTTTGATTTTCACAAGTACATGATGGGGACACTTGAAGTTGATTTTTCAAAAAAAGTCGCAGGCATAAGGTGTCTTGATACAAGTTTTTCATCAAACACGTGGTATGCGAGCACACAAATTATCAAATCAAACAGATATTAAAAGGAACAAAAAGGAAGGAAAAATATAGGAAAATACCCACAAAAGGGAAGAAAAATGCAAAAGAATTTTCTTATGCCTCTATGCGTCTGTTCCGCTCCAGTAAAAATCAAACGCCTCCTTGAATACGCAACCTTCTGCGTGTGTATTGTCCTTAACGTATCCTTTATTACCCTGTGCGTGTGCATTCTGCCACTTGGCTCCCTCACTCTTTCTGATTATCGAATATGTCTTCCCCTATGAGTTTAGAGCTGCTCCCTTTGTATGAGTGTTATCGGTTCGTTTTTTTCCTGCTCTGTGTATGCGTTTTTTTAATGCGAGCGTAAGTGCCTGTTAGTATACCTTCGAGAATACCCAAGTTGTAAAAAGTGCATAAGATATGAGGATAGACACGTAGGATTATTGATTACGTGTCACAATTGCTAATAGGTGGCAGCAAATGGTATGAGGTGTCCGCTGAAGATTTTGGGAGTGTATTTTAATATATTATAAATAGAAGCTTTTAGTGGTAAACCATTGCTTCTTCCATAAATTCTAGTATAATTTTTTTCCTCATGGATTTTGTCTTGGCACATGATTTTAGCTAGGCTTCAAACAAAGCTTTATTTGGTAAGGAGAAACATTGTCAATGATTTTCAACATGCTAGATGCATTTTTTTGTCTTCGTTAGCAGGAAACTCCGCCGCACCTCTTCTTTGTTTGTAGATTCGCATCTCCAATTTGGGGAAACATTTACTCTTGGTTGGTTTATTAGGTTGCTCTTCCGATGGATTCTAAATCTTGTTTTCTATATCATCGTGGATTGGTACGAGGAAAGGAGATGAAAAAAGTGTGCATAATTCCTTGGTTTACTTCTATTTGGACAATCAGGATTCACATGAATAAAGTGATTTTTAATCAAGTTTCTAGTTATGCTCTTGATCTCTTAAAAATTAGATCTTGGTATTGGACTATGATAAAGATTGGGGGAAACTTTACATTTTGTTAAATGCATGAAATCAGTTTGTAAATGATAGGATTTTGTGTTTTTGGATGTATAAGGGTTAGAGCACACCTTGTATTGTATTAATTAAAAAATTTCTTTGTCTAATAAAAAAATGCCCTCAGGTGAAGAATTAGTCAAGTATGTGACACTTGATAACGGCAAAATTTTGGTTGGGGTCACAACATTTGGATGCATGGGTAACAACTATTTCTTAAAACAAAATTTGATTTTGCACCAATAATCAGGAAAAAAAACTGACTAAATAAACAAACAAACTATAAAATCCTTTTGAAGATACCTTCAGACACTAGATGCATATGTGAAATGTAAACACAAACCATATTTGCTTTAGGAATATAGATGAAGGTTAAACCACCACATAAATATGTAAACCTCAACAGCAGTGAGAAGTCATATATAAGATGCATCTTTTACTCACAAAATATCTAATAGTTCTAAAATGTTTAAAAAAAATTCTTTTGCAAAGACTACTTAGAGCTAGGCAACACCAATGTTTCAATGTTTCAAAAGGTTCACATAAGAGAACACTATAGGAGAGTGGTTTAGGATTCAATAAACTAAACCAATAGTTGAAATAAACTAGATGATCACTATGCTTGGTAGACACAAAGGTGGTTCCCCACCAATGGGTACCGTGTGTTTGCGTAGGTAAAATCTTTAAAGCCATATAACAACTCTGAAGTAGAAATCACGTGTCATTAGAAAAGTTGGCAACTCAATTCATGCATGACTTATTTAGCCAAAATACTAATTTTGTTGTGACCAGACTAGTTCTTCAAAGCTAATTTTTAGGTGGCTGAAATGGTTATTGGGAAGTTGAACTGTAAGTGATTTTTAAGGTGTAACTTAGATCAGTGTAGGTCTAATCGATGGTTTTATTGGTACAACGGAATATGTTTTTAAGACTCTGCAGTGTTATGATTTTTTTCCTAGTAAATGATTTAAGTCTAAGACAATATGATTCAATATGGGTGATTTTAGTTAGGGCGAAAAATTGACAACAACTCAGATCTAACAAAACATACTTTATACTAGGAAAGAGTAAAAAAAAAAAAACAAAAAGTGCAAATATATCAAAACCACCAGTTTTATATTAGATTTAAACAAATTTACTCAATATTTAAGAAAAAGAAACGTTAAAGCTTTTAACTTTAAGATTCTCATACGAAAAAGTGTAACCAACTTGAAGAGTGCTAAAAAGTAGGTTCGACATCAAAACAACAACCTATAAATTAGATCAAAACAAATTCAATCAATCTTTAAACAAATTTAAAAAAATATATATTTCAAATTCAAGTTAGAAACCTAAGAAGGGAAAATTTGGCTCATATGTTGTCATGCAATTTTGATGTAGATGATATAGAAATGTATCCAGAAATGTACCATGCTGGATGGGTCAAGTCAGTACACAAACAGACATATAAGCTACTTAACGGTACAAGTCAGCACACTAACAGACGTTTGGGGGAGGGGGTAAACTAACAGAAGGACTAACGTATCCTTGTTTTGTCATTTCATGGATTAAATGACGACTTTTTTTAGGGACGAAAAATGTACCCTTTGCTTTTGTCAGGGACTATTTTGGGCCTTTAGTCTTAATTTTTTTTATCTTAATTTACACATCTTTGTTATCGTACCCTAAAAGGCACCAATGAAGGGACGACATACATGAATGAATAACAGCACAACACTACTCCGTTAGTTGAGGCGGAGGAGGCCTTGAGGTCTTGGGTCGGGTCAGACTTGTCAATGGATGCACGAGTCTCATCAAGGAAGGGCTTGAGAGCGACAAAACAGGGCACAACCACACAATAACGGTGTCAAAGATGTACATTGGGCACTTTCTTCAGCAAAAGGAGATGCACACATAAACAAGGCAATTTTTTAAACATATAGAGAGTGCAACCAGCTCAACAATATTTTACACGTTGTTCTCAAATTCCCAAACTATCTATCAATATATAATTATATATGACAACAACATGGAGCAGCAGAATCAACATTGATATACCACCAATGATATTAAAACATACACTCTAACTCCAAAGAAGTAAGATGATCATGAAAGGAATATAATTAACACCCATCATGCATTTCGTCAAACAGCTGGTATACCATGAAAACAATGTTAACTAAAAAATCAATTGCATGCAAGCTTCAAAACTTGGATATTTCAAATAATTTCAAATTCCAAAATAAAATGCAGAATTCCTCCCCCTCGATCTCTATATTTCCTTCAAATTTATCCCCCCTCTCTGTTTTCGATTTTCTATTTGCTCTCTTACTTTTCTCTCTTCTGCCCCCAATCTTTTTCCTTCGTGGGTCTCTCACTATTTCTAGAAGGTGTGGTGTAAGAAAAGGGAAAGAATAAGACGATGGGATGGTGCAAGTGGCTTGGGAGGTGCAGAGGGTAAGGGAGATAGTGAATGGCGGGGCTGTTAGGGTTTGCTATGGAAAAAGAGAAAATGAAATGGAGCGGATTAGTCACGGGTCCAGGATCTGGGATGCCGATCATGAGTTAGACTGATGGTATTGGCCCAATTAAGTTAAATGACCCATCCTACTTTTTCTTTTCTTCTTCTCATCCTTTCTTATTATTTTTCTTTTCTTCTTTTTCCTGAAATAAAATAAAAATTAGATTAAAAAATATTAAATAAAAATAGGATAAAATTAGGTGTTCACAACTTTTTTTATATGTTTCATTTATCAACTTATTATTTATTAAATTCTTCGATGAGATGGAGCAATGCAAATGTGAAACTGAATTTCGTCAATCCCAATGTTGAATTGAAACTCGTTAATCAAGAAGCTTCCTACCTAGGGTGCTCTTTCTCCCTCTCTCTCTCTTCATCTCCCCTTTCTCTCCCCTCCCCCACTCCCACCTTCCTTGCAAGCATCAATTCGATAAATCATGTAATTTTTCTTGTCAAGGTTATAATTTGTACATTCCAAGGATTTCTCTCTCTCTCTCTCTCTCTCTCTCTCTCTTTCTCTCTCTAATCTATCTAACTATTTCCATATTGGTCTCCTTGCAAGCTTCAATCCATAAAACCATGTAGTTTTTCTGACAATGTTATAATTCGTACATTCCCATGGTTTTCATTTCTAGGTTTTGGGTAAGTAAGACCCATTCCTATATCATCTCCTACTAAATTGCATGCCACCATGTGATACAAATTTACCCTTGTTAGGTTTCAAACTTGAATTTGAAATGTTTTTTTTTTAAAAAAAAAAAGTTTTTATAAAGATTGTCCAGTTTGTTTATATCTTGTGTAAAAGTTGTTGTTTTGATGTATAAACTATTTTTTCATCACTCTTCAAGATCATGGTTACCATTTTTCATGAGATGCTTGAAGTTAAAAGCTTTAATTTTGTTTTTCTTTATTATTGAGTGAGCTTGTTCAAATTTAATACAGGAGTTGTGTTAAAAAATAGCTGCTACCCGTGGATCCACATGTTGTGACTCCAAAAATTTTTTTGTTATCATTAAGTGTTACTTAAGGTCCAGACTTGGTTAGTTCTCTGCTCGAAACATTTTAACCTGCAAACTGTCTCAGTATCTCACTAAAGGCACAGTTCAAACAACTGTCCTGTCTACATAATGGACTGATATGTGGATATCCATCACTAAAGTAATTTTGATGATGCTTTGTTCGAAGAGAAGAGGCAGACAAACAAGGAAAACATGGCGAAGTTTGTGAACTTTGTGAATGGAGTACTTGTTCACCATGACAATCCATCTATCCAAGATTCTCTCTTAACTTATCGAACCAACGGTATGATCTATCTTTGCTTAGTTCAGGGTTATCAACTGTGTTGCAAAGGGAAGTCCAAAACCTTTACATTCTAAATGCAAATCATGCCTTCATCTCATCACGTTTCCTAGCCACTGCAACTTTCTTGTGCAATTGGTGCTTGAGATAAATTGTACCAACAAAGCTCCTTCCATTTTTTGCCTTCTAAACCTACAAGTCCTTAAGCTTAATAAGGTTAGGTTTGTCAAGAATACTCCTACACATTCGAAAGAGATAATTCTTCATTTCTCATCCCTCAAAGTGTTTGAAGCTAGACAATGAGTATGGCTCAATATCAGTCTACAAGCCCCAACATTAGGAAGCTATTCCTACATGTTATTTGACTCGTAGCTATCAAATGATTAATTACTAGTTACAAAGTTCTATTTTCATGGTTTGTGGTTCTCCTTTTACAAAACTCTAATATCATGCTCATTTATTGCATAGGCTCATTCTCCTATGGGCACATTTGCTTTTCAAGCTTATGTGGAGATCTTATGTGATGAATATGTTAAGGAGAGAGATGCATGCTTCCGATTGAATATGCTTCTCAACAACTTCCATGAAGTTGAGATCCTAAAACAAAAGCTTAAGATGTTATACTTCTTTTTTCAGACATTGCTTTACAAATTTCTAGCTAAGATGTATGTTAGTCACTTGTTGGCACTAGTATGTTGTGTATAAATTAATATGATTTGATAAGCCTCGGATCCTTACCTCAAGTGGTATTCTAAATTCTTTTGGAGTTTGCTATACCCAGATCGAATATAGGCAAGTTTTGGAATTCAAATTTAATAAGAAATATGTTCACATAGATTATTAAACTTCCATTATTTTAATTGCGTTTAAAAATAAAGGATTTTTTTTTTGGGTTTAGAAATACTATTGTAAGATTTTGATAAACGATATATTTGTAACATGAAGAGTGAAATGTCTACTATTTAAAGGATCTTATCAGTATATGTAAAGTAATTTATATGACATTATACATGAACTTCCTTTTTATAAGCATTTGCACTTTTTATTGCACGAGTGAATGATTGATTTTCGATCTGGGTATAACAGATTCCTTAAGAATTAAGTATACCGGTTGAGATAATGATTTGAGGCATCTCATATCATATTAACTTTTATAAGACATAATAGTGCCCACAGGTAACTAGCATACATGATACATCTTAGCAAGAAGTTTGTAAAGTGTTAGGAAAAGAAGCATACCATGTTAAGGTTTAGTTTTAGGCTCTCAGCTTCATGGAAGTTCTTGAGAAGCATATTCAATTGAAAGCATGCATTTTGAACCCTTCCCTCAACATAATCATATATTAAGATCTCCACCGAAGTTTGAAAAGCATAAGAATCGCAAAGAGAGTGAACCTATGCAATAAATGACTGCGATACAAGAATTTTGTATAAGGAGAACCACAAACCATTAAAGTAGAACTCTGTAACTCTATTAATTCATCCTTTCACAGCCATTGGTCCAATAACATGTAGAAAAAGCTTTTTAGCATGGGCTTGTAGAATGACATTGAACCATACACATTGTCTGGCTTCAAACACTTTGGGGGATGGGAAATGAAGAATTATCTCTTTGGAATATGTAGGAGTATTCTTGAAAAACCTAATCTTATCAAGCCTATGGACTTCTAGGTTTGGAATGGAAAAAATGGAAGAAACGTTGATGGTACAATTCATCGCAAGCACCAATAGCACAAGAAAGTTACAGTGGCTAGGAAACGTGATGAGATGAAAGCGTGATTTGCATTTTGAATGTGGAGCTTTTGGACTTTCCTTTTCAACACAGTTGATATCCATGAACTGGGAAAATATGGATCATACTATTGGTTTGATAAGTTGAGAGAGAAATCTTGGATAGATGGACTTTCAAGGTGAAGAAGTATTCCATTCAAAAGTTCACAAACTTAGCCATCTTTCCTTGTTTGTTTTCCTCTTATCTTGGAACAAAACATCATCAAAATCTACTTCGGTGATCGACTTCCACAGATCAGTCCATTATGTAGACAAGAGAGTTGTTAGAACCACATCTTTAGTTGGAAATCGAGATAGTATGCAGGTTAAAATGTCTTGAGAAGAAATTAATGACATAGATTTAATCGATATTCCTATATTGGGTTGCAATTTACTTGGTACAAAACAGATGGCTCCGTTCTGAGTAAGCTTGACATGTTTTTTATCTTTGAGGATGTGATGCGTGAATGGAGCCGCCCAATTCAATGGGCTTTAAACTGAGATGTCTTCAATCATTGTTCTATTATTCTCAGGTATAAGTCTTCTGACTTATGGCCTAAACCATTCAATATTAATCATATTTGGCTGCTTCATGACAATTTTCATAGAATGTTACATGATTTTTGGGAGACAAGTCAGATTCGTGGCTAGAAGGCTTTTGTATTGAAGGAAAAATTGAAATTGTATGAATTTTTTATAGGGTTAGAATGGAGAAGTTTTTTTTATTATAAATTCCCCAATTATTTCACTTACAGAGGTAATTGGTGCTCTGGATGGTAAAGAAGAGGAGGAGGATTTTCCCGGTGAAGAAATTGTTAAAAGGAGATCATTATTTGAGGAAATGTGGAAAACAGTGTATGAAGGAGAGCCTTTTTTTTTCCAAAGTCAAGAGCTCGGTGGATAAATGAGGGAGGATCATAAAAGGCCTTACATGAAGGGCGGGGACTGGGAGAGAGGGGAGAAGGGAAAGGAAAAGGGAAAGGGGCAGAGCACATTGCAGGGGTTTGAACCCGTGCATTCAAAATTCATGTTCCACAGCTTAACCAATTGAGCTGACTCACAAGATAATTATTAATAGAAATTATCTTAATTTTTATTTGAAAATATCTTAATTACTCCTGATCAAACATTGTACTTTTAAATTTTTGGCAAAACCATTGGATATGTCCCTTAAGTTTATTTCATTTTTCGATTTGGTCTTATAAGTTTATTATTTGTCAATTAGGTCCCATAAGCAATTTGGTCCTAAAGCTATAACCCCCAATCTGCAGTAATTATCATCCTATAACTCTTATTGGATGCCTTTACAAAATTATCTTTTAAGTTGTTGGTTAGGAGACTAAAATTTGTTTTGGATTCAGTTATTGTTATAAAACAATCAGCTTTTTTGCCCAAAAGACAAAATTTTGATGGTGTGGTGGGTTGTTAATGGAATTGTTGATTTTGCAAAAAAAAGAAATTAGGAAAGATTGTTTAATTTTTAACGTTGATTTCGAGAAGGCCTGCGACTCATTTAATTGGAATTATCTTGATTATATGTTAATGTGGTTGGGTTTTGTGGAATATGAAGGCTTTGGTGTAAAAGTTGTGTATTTTCTTGTGTTGTATCTATATTTGTTAGTGGTAGTCCAACCGCGGAATTTTTGATGTTGAAAGCAATAGACAAATTAAGGGATCCTTTAGTCCCATTTCTATTTCTTATTATAACCGTAGGTCTTAATATCTTAATAGTTTAATACAGAAGGCTTTCGAAATAAATCAATTCAAGGGCATTAGAAGGTGATAATCAAGTAGAAATCTCTCATCGTCAGTTTGCAAATGATACCTTAATAATTGGAGAGGCAAAGTATGAATTACTACGGTCAATTAAGCCAATTTTTTGTTGCTTTTAGCTAATTTCAGGTTTGAAGGTAAACTTCCATAAGAGCAATTTAATGGGAAAAAATGTTGTGGACTATTTTATGACAATTGTGGCAGATTTCTTAAACTGTAAGAAGGGATCCATACCTTTTACATATTCGGGTCTTCCTATTGGTCCAAACTCGAGGAGTTTAGAAACTCAGAACCTATTATAAAGAAGGTAAAAAACAGGTTATCTTCATGGAAAGACGCTCCCTTGGTGGTACGATTACTATGATTAACTTAGTCTTGAAATATATACTAGTTTATTTCTTATCTTTCTTGGAAGCTCTGAAAAAGGTTCTTAAGACTCTCATTCAAATACTGAGAGATTTTCTATCGTGGGGATGTACTGAAAAAAGGAAGATTGCGTGGGTTTGTTGGGAGGACATTTGTAAGCCAAAAAGTGAGGGTGGTCTTGGGGTTATAAACTTGGATTTGTTTAATCTTTCTTTGCCTAAGAAGTGGAAATTTAGAATAATTGTGGAAAAGGATGCCTTATGGAGCCGGGTATAGGCATCTTGGGATGGAGAGATGTTTAATGGGCAAGATGCATATTGCCATACATATCTAACAATTTCTAGTTCAGTTTGGTGAAAAGACTTGTGTAAAATCAAAAATTGTACTATGTCTGTAGGCTGCTAAAAACTTGGTTTGAAAAAACAAATTGGAAATGGTAGGAATGTTCTATTCTAGCATGACCATTGACTAGGAGGTGACAGCTTGACTATGCTTTATTATAGGTTATACATCATTTCTGAAAATTAGAATGACTTGGTTCTTGAAATGGGTGAATGTATTGACGGAAATTGGATTTGAAAACTTAAACGAAGACAATCTTTTTTGCGTGGGAATAATCTCTTCTTGATGAAATGAGGGATCTTATCAAATCAATTCATTTGAGAGATAATAGGGAGGACCGTTGGGTCTAGATTTTATAATTTGTTCCTTCAAAAGTCATGAATTTTGTCTTGGCAGTTTATTTTAGCTAGGCTTCCAACAAAGCTTAATTTGGTAAGGAGAAACATCATTAATGATTTTCAACATGATGGATGTGTTTTTTGTCTTCGTTAGAAGGAAACTTCACTGCACCACTTCTTTGTTTTCATATTCGCATCTTCAATTTGGGGAAAAATTTACTCTTGCTCTTCCGATGGTTACTAAATCTCGTTTTCTATATCATCATGGATTGGTATGATGAAAGGTGATGAAAAGGTGTGGATGATCCCTTGGTTTACATCTATTTGGTCAATCTGGATTCATTGGAA
Source organism: Ammopiptanthus mongolicus (assembly GCA_039655645.1). Classification (NCBI taxonomy): domain Eukaryota; kingdom Viridiplantae; phylum Streptophyta; class Magnoliopsida; order Fabales; family Fabaceae; genus Ammopiptanthus; species Ammopiptanthus mongolicus. The sequence continues at coordinate 16,293,412 of CM077351.1, read as the reverse complement.
TAGTGTGATGTTTAATCAAGTTTCTAGTTATGCTTTTACTGTTTTTTTATCTCATAAAAATTAGATCTTGGTATTGGACTAGGATAAAGATTTAGAGGAACTTTACATTTTTGATTGGTATTTATGCCATGTCAAATGTATGAAATTAGTTTTTAAAGAAGAGGATTTTGCGTTTTTGAATGTATAAGGGTTAGAGTACCCCTCGTACTATATTAATTAAAGTTTTTATTTGTCTAATAAAAAAATAGTCCTCAAGGGAAGAACAAATCAAGTATGGACCTTGAGTGACACTTGATAATCACAAAATTTTGTTTGGAATCACAACATTTGGATCCATGGGTAACAATTATTTCTTAACACAAAATTTGATTTTGCACCAATAATCGGGAAAAAAACTAACTAAATAAACAAGCAAACTATAAAATCCTTTTGAAGGTATCTTCAGATACTAGCGACATATGTGAAACATAAACACAAAGCATATTTGATCTAGGAAAAGTGGATGAAGGTTAAACCACGACATAAATATGTAAACCTCAACAACAATGAGAAGTCATAAATAAGATGCATCTTATACTTACGAAACATTTAATAGTTGTCAAATGTTTAAAAAAAAACATTTTGCAAAGACTACTTCGAGCTAGGTACGTAACACCAATGTTTTAAAGGGTTCACATAAGAGAAAATTGAAAGAGTGTGCGTGGTTAAAGATTCAATAAACTATACCAACAGGTCCTCGACTTGAGTTTTCAACTCAACGAGTTCAGTAGGTGACATCCGGTATGGAAATATCGATATTGGTCCAGCTCCTGGAATCAGGTCGATGGAGAATTCTATACCCCTCACAGGTGGCAAACCCGGAACATCGTCTGGAAACACCTCAAGAAACTCCCTTGCAACCGACATCTTACTCAGCTCGATCTTCCCTTCGACTTCTAAGTTGGATAAAAGCACGTATTCCTGATCTCCCTTTTTCGAAGAAGTTCTAATGCGGTTGGCGGCTAAAAATCCAGAAATCTCGGTACTGGGAAAAACTAGGGTTTTATGTGCGCAATCTAATAGGATATTGTTGGAAGATAATCAATCCATGTCTAAAATTACATCTAATTGTATTAAAGGCAAACATATTAGATCAATAAGAAAATGTCTATCTTGAAGAACAACGGGACAATTTAGGCACATAGAATTCACAGTAACAGGTTCAGCAGTTGGGGTAGAAACAATTAAGTCAAAACACAAGGAAGAAACAAATAATTCCAAACATTTCACACAATCCATAGAAATGAACGAATGGGTTGCACTCAAATCAAAAAGTACTGATAAGAGGTTATCGTCTATGTCGCAAACACCCTGTATGAGATCTTTGGAATTTGAAGCCTCAGCACCACTCAGGGTATAAACTCTTCCATTTGCCGTCGGCCTTTTGGCTCCACCATTTTTGTCAACTGCTTGGACTGGGTTCTGTGCCCTGCAGTGCTTGGCAATATGCTCCGGTTGTCCACAACGGAAACAGTTATCATTCTGTAATGAACAGTTGTTTGCCAAATGTGACGAATCCCCACACTTGAAGCACTTCCTTTCTTGGCCTTGACTTCCTTGGCCTCCACTGCCTGATGCACGAGCAACAGGGAGGTAATGTTGTTTCTGAGAATTCCCTGAGGGTCGGGAATACGGTTTCTTCTGACTCTGCTTCCCCTTTTGGTCATAATATTGACCCTTGAATCGGGAAGGTCCTCCAACACTTCCCTTGTTATCTCTCCCGCGTTTCATCAATTCAATTTGTCTGCTCTTTTCCACCAGTGCCTGGAAATTCCGAATTCCTTGTGACAGTACTAATTCTTTTATTTCATATCTCAGCCCTCTCTCAAAAGCTTCACACTTCCAATCTTCCTCTAGGTTGTTTTGGAAGAATCGAAAGTATTTGGCCAATGACTCGAACTTGGCTGCATATTCTCCGACTGTCATATCTCGCTGTTGTAGCCATAAGAATTCCTGCTCTTTTTCAGCTCTTGCACTTTGTGGAAAATATTTTCTAAGAAGCGGCGCTTGAACAGACCCAAGTGATTACCTGGTGATTTGCCTCCAGTAGCTGTCTTGTCCCTCTCCACCAGTATTCCGCGTCTCCCATTAGTAGGAAAGTGGCATAGGGTACCTTCACCTCTTCCGAGCTGTGTATCAGCTCGAATATCTTCTTGATTTCTTGGATCCATAAATCAACTTTCTCTGGATCCATGTCGCCATGAAATTGAGGTGGATTTTGACGCCTGAATGTAGTTAGACTCCGGCCCTCAGCTGCCTGGTCAGCACAAAGTTGCTCTTAAGCATTATGAGCATTTATGGTTGCGGTCTGAACAGCAATAGTCGCAGCCATGTTTGCCATTGCTTGAGCAGCGAAATCCATTCCAGGGTCACCGTCAACATCCTTAGCATGGACATTGACTCCCCTCCCGCGACCACGTCCACAACCGCATCCACGTCCAACTCGAGGTCTGGTTCTTGGTTCCATATCTGATCTACAAAAATTTGAATCAGTAAAACTACAACCAGAAACCAAAACAGATAAGCAGTTAACAACACACATTACTTCTAAGAAGTAATTAAATTTGACCTTAGTCAGAGATCACACAACACCCACACAACAGACCTATTCCCCAAAGATTCCCGAAAGATTCGACCAGCTCTGATACCACTAATGTGACACCCTCAAACCGGCATCACATTTGTTACCCAAAACATACAAAAACGAAAATAAAATCTTGCTGGTTTACTTTCGGAAAACAGGTTACTTTTAATTATATCTTATGAAGTCCCGAAAATCGTGATAAAATTTTTTCTTATTATAACTATAAATAACAACTCCAAGTGTGTGTGTGTGTGTGTGTGTGTATATATATATATATATATGCATCATCAGTTAGGATATACAAAAGAACAGTGGACAACATGTCCCTTCAAAAGAAAACTAATAGTAAAATGAACTACTAAAAACTCTAGAAACTGGGTAGTGATAGTCTGGAAACCATATCATTAAAACGCATGGCCATCAGTAGTCGACAACAGACTACCCAAAAATCGATACTGCAAAAGAAAATCTACATCCTACGCTGGTCAGAGACTAGTGGAACCCGTTGGACAGTCCTCCAAAGGAGGGCCCAATGTTTCCATCAGAAGAGTGATCGGGAGAAACTACATTCTCATCGATCATCCCTATACCTCCGGCTCCTCTAGCCGGAGCATCCCCATTATCCTCCTCCTCAGGATCCTCCTCATGTTCCTCCCTCGGCCCCACTGGCACCAAGACGAAAGGAGGGGAAGGGGTGTAAGGCGGCTGCTGCTGCAGGGGCTGAGCTACTGGGATATCGTGCTGTCGATCTCCCTGATCCACCAGGTACTATAAGATCATCCAGATCGGTGGCAGTGGGACCTGGATGGTCTCCACGGTGTGCACTCTCTCCTGAGGTCTCACCTCCGTGTTCTCTCGTAGGGTGCAAACAGGTCCAGTGTACGCCGCACTGCTGGCGCCTAAGTGGATGACCCACGCCCCCGGGTCCTCTCTGTGCTCAAAGGTGAGGGAGCAGACTCCCAAGTGAGCCAGTCCCTCGCTTCCCAAGTCCATCTGAATCCAATATATGAATCCAGTATATATATATATATATATATATATATATATATATATATATATATATATATATATATATATATGAATTCAACAAGGGTGAGAAACCAATAAATGAATCCAAACACGACAACTTTATACCCAAACACATACAACAGATTCATATAAGCATGTCTCACAAAATATTATCATGCATAATATAGTACAATATATCAGAGTACTAACAGTAAAAACACAAGGGCCTCGTGCCCAACAATCAACATTTTTTTTAAAAATGTATGCATGAGCACTTCCACATATACCAACTAACGTTCAGTTCTTAATTTCCGGAAATCTCATCACCATTCAAAAACGAGCTGAGCAGGTTCCAAATTCACTGGCCCGCAGGCAACAATGACTAGCATCAACTTGCTAAGAACATAAGTACATGAATCCCACGAAATAGCACATAGGCGCTCATATCAGAGGCACTTACGATGTAATAAGTCATATTATATTGTCCAACTGAGGCTCAGGGCACAATATGAACACACAACACGTATGATATCTTTGTCCATCAAGACATAATGTTACATGATGACATAAGTCATCCCAAGGTTTCCTTGCCATCAAGGTCCCCCCATTTCACTGCACCGTCTGCCAAAAACAATATGCATGAGAAAATCATTTGTTTTCGTCAGTTTATCTTTGTCGTATCATTATTTCCTTGTTGAAGCATCAACACTATCAACCACCATAATGTCTTAGACTCTTTAAGTCTTTACAACATTTTTCTCAAAAACAAGACACTCAGTCCAAAACAGCTCGAACCCAAAAATCCCTAACCGATGCACCATTTTCGGATTTTGGATTCAATAGCATAAAAATGTCCGCAAGCTTACAACACCTCAAAGATTGTCCACAAGCTTACAGGACCAACAAACTAACACGGATCCTTGATCCACGTATTCTGAAGAACCCTAGAATCCTGACGTCTCAGTTTCTAGGTTCTAAACTAAAAACCACATTTCTCTTTTGAAAACTCAAAAACCAAAACCCAAATCTCCGAAGCTTACATAAAGCCTTCGGGATTGGTTTTTCATAAAAACAAAACTTGGTCTAGAGACCAACTTTTTCTCTTTGTAGTTTTTCGGTAAAACACAAACTTTGAAATACGGTTCGTAAAAACCCTTTTTCTTTGATAAAACAACTTATTTTGAAACAACGCTTCCAAAAAGCACTTTTGCTCAAAAAGATTCCCTTTATTGTTTTAAAAACTATTTAAGTCCCCAAAAACACTTTTCACCTCAAAACCTTGTTTTCCTCCATTAAAGTCAATTTTTCTCCATTTTACCCTTTAAGTCAACTTATCCTTAATAAAGTAAATATTTATTTTTATTTATTCACGAAAGTCAATTTATTTCTTTTTTTCTCCCAAAGTTCCTTGAAAACTTTAATATTATTATTTTCTTTGTTCCACATCCCAAGCTTTTTGAAGCTTTTATATTACACGATATCGGATCCTAAACGGTGTTAGGTCCTTTAATGTAATAATCATCACAACAGTCATACAAGGCATTCATACATTATAATCCAGTGCCAAGTAATAAAATCAGGCATAAACAGACAATTTCAAATATAAGCAATTATCAGCAGATAAACGAACATACTCCACAACAATCTAACACAGATAAATAATTACAATCCATACACACACAAATACAGCATACAGCTGTCGGAATTGAAATTCCTCAGGTTTGTCCCCTTACCTCATGGAGTTCCTAGTGCAGCGACAAATCTCCCGATCGACCCGAACTTTGTCCGATCTCTCGCTCGATTATCCGACAATCATTACACACATTCAATCAATCAATGTATTAACAAAAAACACAAAAATTATCCCTATTCCTCTTCCTCTAGTGTTTGGCTTTGTGCCATAAAAATAGCTAGGTAGCTCCAAAAATTCTCATCTCTTGGATACTACCCTAACTAAGTGAGATAAACCTAGATTCAAGCTTAAAACATCAAAATCAAACAAAATCCTACTCACCCACAAGGGGGTAGGTTTCAGCCCCTATTTACCATTGGAGCTAGAAAGCTCCTTTGGTTTCCAACTCTTGGATTATGAAAGAATACCATGAATCTAGATCAAAGAAATTGGTTTGGTATTAAAAGGATTTTTCTACAATTTTTCATGGATTTTTGAAGATTATGGGTCAAAACCCTAACCTCCATGGATCTTGAATTTCAAGAGATGAAAAGAGAGATTGAGAGAGATAGAAGAGAGTTGATACCTCCTTGATGCAATTCCTTAAGAGAAATCAACTTGAATCAACAAAAGTCTTCAAGTTCCTATGACCCAAAGTGAAGAACACTTGATGAGTTCTTGAAGAAATGAAGAGAAAAGTGATAGGAGAGTGAGAGAGACTTGGCCGAGTAGCCTAAGTGAGGAAGTGAAACGTGAGATATTTTTTTACAAGGGTAAACTTGTAATTACCCAAAAGACATTTAGGTAATTTTGTTAAAAGACCAAGGGCATTTTGGTCATTTCGCGTCCAGATATGTTGAAAATCATCATGACACTAGCATGAGTCCCTAGGTGATTTGACCTGATGTGACATCAAGATATTCCGTTCGCGGATCCCATTAAATCCTTCTACAGCTCTAATCGTCTCCCATTTCGAGTATTCACCCGAATATTGTGTATTATTTTCACTTTTTAACGTTAGGACTGATTTTAGCAAAATTGTAGAGAATCGAATTCTAAGACTAATAGTCTTGTCCATTAGTCAAAATTAGGTCTTTATAGTAGTAAAACACTACTATTCGTGAAAACGTAGACCGGGCTCCGTTTGAGTTTTCGGTCCAAAATTTAACTGTAGCTTCCTACGATTGTATGGAGCATGAATATGATTTTCGTTTTCCCAAAATAATTTTGTCAAACATAGATAAAAATATAAACTCATTAATCGAGTTTATTATCCTTAGAAAGCACAAAAAAATCGGGATGTTGCAAACTGTAAGTGGTTTTAAGGTGTAACTTAGACCAGTATAGGTCTAATCAACTATTTTGTTGTTACAATGGAATATGTTTTTAAGATGCTGCAGTGTTATTGTGACAACCCCTTCTAGGGCATCACATGGTAACCCGTTGCAGAAACAAAATTTTTTTTTTTTGAAAAACACTCACTCGAGTAGTTATAGAAATCTGATACAAAAAACTAAACATAACAGCCATATAAAACAAATTAAATATTCATTCTTAATAATAATAACAATAATACTAGTAATCCAACTTCGCGATAAGGCGTACATTTTTTTGTTTGATCTTTCCGTACCCACCAAGTACTCAGTCACAGTCGAAGGACTTGACTGAAAAATAAAAAATCCTTAGAGCTGGTCTAATAAAGAAACATCTAAAGATGATAAAGTACACAACCTAGTATACTTCATACCCATGTGACTAAGCCTCGTCGTCACCAGTCCACACATCTTCGCCGTCGATGTAAAGAGACTCCAACTTCAGGATTCCGAAGTGACCCAGGAATTCGCTAAAATGCATCTGTATATGTATCCAAAAACACAATAGGGTGTTCAACATGTACAACCAAGGGTGAGATACCAATATATGGATTCAAACACGATAACTACATGCGTTACACATCAACAGCACATGGGCATATACAATCATTACGTATAAGATTCTACTGGATAAACAAGTAGTATATCATAGGGTTTCATACCCAATAGTTATCGTCATTTTCAAAAGAAATGCATGACACTTCAATATTCATCATCTAATTCTTTACTTAATCTATGGAGATCTCAACACTATTGTATAAAAACTGAGCTAATCATGCTCAAGGTACATTGGCCCCAGGCAACAATGACCAGCACCTAAGTGCTTATTTAGAGGTACATGAACACCATGACATTACGCGATTACATGAAATTATATTCAGAGATACTTGATAAATCGTAAATGGTCATACTCTATTTTCCAACTCAAGGCACAATATTCATCGTTCGTATGACACCATTGTCCATCAAGCATAATGTTACTCACCGTCTTGAATATCCTGCCATCAAGGTATCCAGATTAACATCGTTGGCACGTCTGCCGAATTTTAATACATGGAAACACATTTCAAGTCTTGGCACTTTTCTTTGTGTTCGTTCTTTCGTTGTTGTAGCTCAAAGGCTCCCAACTATTCATAATTTACACCATTTTAAAACTTTTCACCGTTCGCACAGGACAAAACGTCCGAGTGCTCAATCGTGGAACTCTAGACTGATACACCAGCCCAAGGTCCGTGGTAATAGAAAACATCATTCACCTTTAATCATGTTTCCTCATAACAAGAGGACGTTTCCTCATAACAAGAGGACGTTTCCCCATAACAAGAGGAGGACACACAGTCCATAACATCGTTGCACGGCTTCTCGTGCTATTTTTACAGAACACTAGTATCCCGACGTCTCGCATACTAGGTTCACATTTTTCATCGTTTTTCACTGTTTTTCATTCTTGAGACACAAATCCAAAACGAAATCTCCACAACTCATCCAAGTTGTCGGATTTTACACCGTTGGGAAAACTCGTTTACAGAAAAACCTTTTTGTTTGGAAACTGTTTGTAAACCATTGAATTTCTGATAAAACTTATCTTTTGTTGAAAGTCATTTCCCAAAAACCAATTTTTGAAAGGAAATAGCGGAGACCAAAAATGTCGTCCCAGAACAGCATTACTGTTTTTCGAAAACATTTTCCATAAATCTTTCAGGAATTAAAACATCGTTTAGCATTAAAAACGTTCTAAGTTCCAAAAACTTGACTTTTTCCTCTTAATGTTATTTTTTCCACATAAAGATCAATTTATTCTTAAAAACTAACTTTTCCTACTAACTTCATAAGTCACTTTAGGATTCCTCTTTTCCTTTAAAAAACTAGCGTCGTTGAAAATCCCCAACGTTTTCCCAAATAAATCTTTGGCGTTTACTATAAAGCTTTTTAAGGCTTTTATCCCCGTTAATTAATTGCGCATTGACCACTGTCAAGCTTCTCAATCAACAATTATCATCACAATATTGATATACCAACGTTATAGCAGATAATACAGTTTATAACATGCATTAAAATACTATCACACATATTAGCAGATAATTCAACCAAGAATCAATAATCATCAGCAGATAAACAATAGGTGAAACAAATCAACCAATCACCACACAACTCAAATAAATATAGACAAACCAATACAGACAACACATAATTATCGAGAGATTCCCTAAGGCAATTCTCCCCTTATCTCTCGGAGTATCCTCCGGACGCAAAATCGTCCGATCGGTCCGCGAACTTTCCCGAATCCTCGTCCGATTACTCGACGACCACTACACACAATCAATTAATCAAGATATCAACTTTAAATCACAAAAATTTTCCTTAACCCTCTTCACGTATGGTTCGACCTTAGCTAGAAAAATTAGCTAGGGAGTTCCAAAAATTCTTATCTCTTGGATTCCATCCTTACTAGGTGTGCTAAGGCTAGATCAAAGCCCATTACACCAAAACTTAGACCAAAACCCCATCCACACAATCATGGAGGTTTCGGCCAAAATACCCATTTGAGCTAGGAAGCTCATTTGGTTTCCAACTCTTGGATCAATGATCCTCAAGTACACACAAAACTAGATTAAGTTACATTACTCAAAAATTTGAAGTAAACCTCTTGCTTTTCACAAGGGTGGGTTCGGCCACTCCTAGGAACAAATAGCTACACAAGTTATTTGATTATATGCTTTTAGATAGTGATAGAGAATGATGAAACTAGATCATTAAAATTAGGGATTTTTCTATGATTTTTCATGGATTTTTGAAGTTTAACTTTCAAAACCTAAACTACCATGAATCATAAAATGGAATGGAGGAATAGAGAGATTAAGAGAGCAAGAATGGAGTTAATACCTCCTAGATGACAAAGCTAAGTGAGAAATCCACTTTGTTTCACCAAATCCTTGAAGAATTAAAAGAAATTTGAATGGAAAGTATGGAGGAAATGAAGAACAAGAAGAAAGAAAATGAGAAGAGAAAGAAGAAGAACAGGAGGCATGGGGGAGAGAAGAAAAAGAGGTGAGGAGTTTTAGAATTTTAACTTTGGGGTATAATTGTCATTTTATAAAAGACTAAGGGCATAATTGTCATTTCCCCTATAAATATCTAGATATTTCTAGAAATGTAATGGTGACATTGGTGAGTCACAGGGTTAAAAGGGTCATTTCATAAATTCTCAGGGGTAAAACGGTCTTTTCATCCTAGGGCAAATGGTAATTATGAAAAAGGTCAGGGGCATTTTGATCTTTTCGCGTCCAGATATTTTATAAACGTCATCATTACAGTGGTGAGTCATGGCACACCTTCCTAGGTGATGTGACTTCAACCTTATCCGTAACAGGTCCCGATAAATCTTGTATTTAGCTCCGTTGTTTACCCGATTTAGGTTTTACGCCCGAATAACATATAACGACTTATTTATTTTGAAAATTTTCAAAATAACCAGTATCGTTGGAAATAAAATATAAAACCTAATTGTTTCGTTCACGAGTCGAAATTAGGTTTTTTGATCAGTAAAATCTTACTGTCAGTGAAAACGCAGACCGGGGCTCCACCCGAGCTTTTAACCCAAAATTTAACCATAGCTTCCTAAGATAGCGTAGAGCGTGACTATAGTCTTGGATTATTTTATTTCACTCTCTAGACCCTCCAATAAAATACAAATACATAAATATTATTTAATTCATATTAGAGTTTAGAGAGTGTGAACAATCGAGGTGTTATAGTTATGATTTTTCTCTAGTAAATGATTTAAGTCTAAGACAATATGATTCAATCTGGGTGATTTTAGTTTGGGAGAAAATTTTACAACAACTCAGATCTACCTAAAAACATACTTTATACTAGGAAAGAGTTAAAAAAAATTGTGCAAATATATCAAAACCACCAATTTTATATTAGATTTAAACAAGTTCACTCAATATATTTAAGAAAAAGAAACGTTAAAGCTTTTAACTTTAAGAATCTCACACGAAAAATTGAAACAACTTCAAGAGTGCTAAAAAAAAGTAGGTTCTACATCAAAACAACAACTTATAACTTAGGTCTAAACAAATTCCATCAATCTTTAAACAAATTTAAAAAAATATTTCAAATTCAAGTTTCAAACCTAACAAGGGAAAATCTGGCTCATATGTTGACATGAAATTTTGATGTTAGATGATATAGGAATCGGTCTGACTTACCCGAAACCGAAAATTGAAATCCATGGGCATTTACAAATTATAACTTCGACAGAAAAATTATTTGATTGTTTAATAGATAGATCAGAGAGAGAGAACCCTTAGAATGAACACGAATCATAGCTTTGAGAAACGAAACTTACATGATTTACTGGATTGATGCTTGCAGTGGGAGGGAGAGACCACCCTAGCCAGCTGGAAAGCTTATTTATTAATGATGTTCAACATTTGGAATGATGGTAACCGGTTTCATATTGGCATCACCACTTACAAAAAAAAACAAAAATCGCTTGCAGTGTACCACTGTGTGAAACTAGATACGATTCCAAAGAGCTATCATTGACGAAATAAGAGAAGCATAAATCGCATGAAGGAATTTGTATCAAGTCAAGTTCTATATATTAAATTAGAATCCCAGAAATGTGAGCCATTCTTTATAACCTTTCTTTTTTTCAGTGGGTCATATGTCATTTTTTTAAAGGGTGTTGCTATGATATCCTTGGAAAGTAGAGGGTTTAGATACCCTATATCCAATCAGAATGTGTCATCTCAATTAAATAAATCATGTCAATGTCATATGAGATTAAATTCTCACCATCTGATTGGACTACATAGACAAGAGTAAGTTATCCCACGGATAACATAGAATCTTCATTTTTTAAATGCATTATTTCCAAATATACTTATTTTTTTCCATTTAATTTTTTTCCTTTTCAAGACAAACATTTCTAATTATTATAATTTGATCAATTAAGTATAATTACCAAATCTGCTTACGTACTTTTTCATTTATATCTTTTCCTGTTTTGGACAAATATCTCTACTTACCATTATTAATTTATGGATTGTACTAATTATATAATACTAATTTCCATATTTTTACTACTTATCAACCTCTATATATATATATATATATATATATATATATATATATATATATACTTATTCTTGAACGCGAGTCATTCTCTACAACATCTCTCCTTCTTAGTGAGTCATGTGGTGTTAAGGGTGTTCAAATCCAATCTAATCCATCTCGCCTCTATTTCAGATGAGTTCTTAGTTTGTACTTGTGATCATGTGACTACTATCATACATGTTTTAACTTATAAGATAATGTATTTGAGGTGTTAAATTAATATTTTAAATAGAAAAAAAAAACAAATAAAAAAATCAAATCTTCCAATCTGATCTAAATCGCTTATAATCTGATTAGATTGGATCACATTTGATATTGCAATCAATCCAATCCAATCCAATCTGCACTGCAATTATTTCCATGTTCGGATCAAATAGTTTTTATTCTTAAAACTGATCCAAACCAAATCTTGAACACCTTTACACGGCGTTACCTACATTAAGCAATTATGAAATTTTTAATTTCAGTATATTGTCAAATTTACTAATAAATAGTTATTACTACCAAATTTGTATATCATTCACATATCTTCATTTAACTCACTTTCTTTTTAGGGTGTATTTTCAAATCTACTAATTAATAGTTATAACCGCCAAACACACCAATTATTAATTTATTTCCATTTAATTCCTTTTCTTGTCACCACAAAGATTTCTAAATTTTAAATATCCATATCTATATATTAAATTAGAGTGTACTCTCTTAGGAATGGTTAAATCTCCTAGGTTACTTCAGTTATAAAATGACAAAAATCATTCTTAATTTATATTTTAATATTTAAATTTAAGTTTTAGGATTAATTATACCTTTGTTCTTTTGGTTTGGAATCACCGTAATTAAGGTCTTTGGCTCCTCAGTGGATCCACCAGGGCGTCCCACAGCTTCGGCCCTTTGGACTGGCTATAGGACTAATCCCCAGTTCGGCAGCGATGGACGTCTGATTTTTTACACACGGGATTGGGCTGCCTCTTAACTGGATGACTACAGGAATCGAACTCGCGCCATTTTCCTTGGGAGAGAGTCATGTTACCAACTCTCGCAACACCAGGTTGGTTACATATATTCTTTTATATTTAAATCCCAGGAGGTACTGAACAACATTGAAGGACTGATCTCTCCAAACCAGTTTTATTCATATTTAAGAGTCAGAGATTTAACCTCTGACCACTTGCTTAAGGGGCTCGATCCCGTTACCACTCGACCGAGCCACATGTTGGAATAATCGTAGTCATTCTATGAAATAGGATGGGTAGATTAATCATTCACTTGATTTTATTTTATTTTTTTTATGTTTTCATTTTCACTCAATGTATCAACTATTGATATTTAAATATTAGTTAGCCGATGGAATGCATGACATTTTTTTAAAATTTAAAAAATGTACTTAATTATTATTTATTAATTAAATGTTTTAATATATGTGTAACCTACGTTAATTCATTAAAGAAGTCACCCAACTTCCATTAAATTACAATAAAATGAAGGGTGTGGATTTTGAGTAACTCTTTTAAATTTACTTTTGGAGTAACTTGATCCGCACCCAATATAAAAAATTATAAAGTTTATAAATTAATTAGATTGTACACAAAATTTGCATGTATTAATTCTTGTATAAGATAAATAATTAATTAGTATTATATTATGATTCATATTTACAAACATGGTCATGTCTTTATTAGCCAAATATATGATAATATAATGTATCATAAACTAGTATGGGTGTCCATATATGAAAATATACTTTTAAAAAATAACTGAATAATATTGTACAATATAAATACAAAATCAATATTAGTTTGAAACATCAATCATCATAAATATAATTATTCAAAAGGCATTGTATTGGTACTAAACAAACATTATATAAGTTATGAAATATAAATAACACGTTCTTATATATTAAATATAAAATTTAGACAAAACTAGTGGGTTGATCCCTAAGTTTATTTATATTTTCGATTTGGTCTCATAAGTTTATTTTTTGACAATTACGTCTCATAAGTTAGGTTCGGTTAACAACGTTGATTTTTCTGTCATAATCCATTCAATTCCGTTAGTGCCTGTTCAGATGATATTCCCAAACCTAACTGACGTGACAATTATATAATAAATTAATAATTTTTAAAAAAATTAATAAAAAATAAAAAATAAAAACTTATTTCCATTCTTTTTCAATATTCTCTCCATCTTGGGGAAGCGAACCCCACCATGAGAGCACCATCGACATCAGTCATCCTAAGGAGCCTCCCTTGCAGCAACTTCAGCCAAGGCCGCGGACGACGGTGGCTCCTTTGCCGAGAAAATTGAATTCAACCATACACAATCCTTCAATGCACCACCATAGCTAGACAGCCATTTACTAAGCATCACAACTTGTAACACCCCGAAAATCCTGTGTCCATGAATAATCAATTTTATTTGCTTAAATTAGTTTATTTATTTTATTGGGTGCGTTATCATAGTTTATACACTCTTGCAAAACAAAAATATTCGTCTATTGTTATTATTATTATTTGTTTAGAAAAATATTATTTAAGTCATTTAAATAATATGATTGAAGGAAATTATTTTCTAAATTTAATGTATTTGATTTTAGATTTGAAAATAAAATGATTTGGATTTAATCAAAAATTTATTTTGGATTATTGATTTCCTAGGTTGATAAATTTAATCATCAATCTCTATCTTATTTCGAATTTTGAAAATTTAGATTTTTCCCACCTATCACAATTAAAAGAACAAAAGAAAAAAAAAGGGGGGAAAACTCCCCAAATTCCCTCGCACACCAGCAGCATACCCACCCTTTCTTTCTCTTTTTTCTTTCTCTTTCTCCTCTTTTCTTTTTCTTTCTTCTTCTTCCTCCCGTCGCCCCCCTCTCGCGTTCTCTCTCTCTCTCTAATTTCCTCCTCCTTCTCTCTTCATTTCCGGCCAACTCCGGCCACCCCTCCCAAAACCAAAATCATTGAAATGTTCCTTACCTTCTCCTCTACAATTCTAACCAAACATTTTTCCAAACGGAGAAAGTTGACGACGGGGCCACCGCCACTGTTTGGGCGTTTTCCGGCCACCGTCCGGCCACCTTTCACCAAACCAACCTTGTAACTTTACTCTCCTCACCTTCCTCTACATTTCTAGCCCAACATTTTTGCAAACGGACAACGTTGACGACGGAGCCACCGTAGAACCGCCACTGTTTTGGGGTTTTCCGGCCACCGTTTGGCCTCCCTTTCCAGAAATGAACCAACCACGTGGAAGGCGACATCTTCCTCCACGTTTTGGACCAAGCACCGCCACTGCCACCGCCGGAGCTGCCGTGCGCCGCCGCCGGGACCGTCGGAGCTGCTCTTTCTTCCTCCTGGGTAAAATCCTCCATTCATTTATCTTGGTTTTTGATTTCATGAGGAACCCTAACCCTAAATCCCCAATTCAAAACCCTAGCATTTTAATTTCATGCTTTAAATGTGAAATTGATTATGTTTTTATGCAATTGGGTATATCAATTTCAAGTTCCCTATGTCAATTGTTCAAATCCCCCTTTGAATCCGGATTTCCCCAATTTCACTAAATCCCTAAATCTTTATCTTACTATAATTATGAAATTAATTCCGTTTTAGTGCAATTAGGGTAGTTAATTGATGATTTCCTAAGCTAATTTCATATTTCCGTGACCCAATTGGTTTTTCCCAAATTGATTTTATTGGAAAAGTAATTTGATTGGACTAAGTAAAATATTTAAAATCATTAGATTATGTTTTTAAAGTATGATTAGTTAATTGATATGTTATTGGGATGCTGAATGTGTTTGGATGTTATCTCTTGGTTTTTGGGTTGTGGCTGTACTTACTTGGGGGAGCTGGATATGCATTCTTGGAGTTGTTGTGGAGTTGGGACGTCTATGCCACCTTCAGCCCTTGATGCTTGGAGTTGCTCATCAAAGAGACTTCGTTTAAGGTAAGGGGATAAACCTGAGGAACTCCATTTCCGACAGCTATGTGCTGCATCGGTGTTTGTATTGTATTTAAATACTCTGTATCTGATTGTTGGTTGATTTCTTGGTTTACTACTGTTGATTTGAGTATGTGTGATATAACTGCTAATATATTTGAATACATGCCATAATTGTTGAATAATTATATGGATGTATCGTGTGCCCTGCTGTGGGATTTAAGGCGTTAGAGGACCTAATCTTGATTAGGATCCGACATCGTGTAACTTAAAAACTTTAAAAGCCTGAAATGCTAAATTGAGAAAATAAATATGTTTTATTGTTTCTCAGTTTAATTTAAGAGAAAATACATGAATTATCTCTTTAGAAATAAAATATTTTGAAATAAAATATAATGAACAGCTGCTTTTAAGGAAAATCAACTTAAATGAGCAAAGTTGTGAAAATGTGGTTTTTAATAATGAAAAACGATGTTTTTAAATTAAATAGGGAGTTAGAGACCTTTATTAGTCTCTAAAGTAATAAAGTTAACCATTTGAGGAAAAACGCTTGAGAAATGTGATTTTCAAAATTTATTGGTTTTATCCAAGGAAAAAAGTTTTTACAAGCTTTGTTTTAAGGTTTGTGTTTTACTGAAAAACAACGAAAGAAAAAGAAATAGTCTGTGGACTACATTTTGTTTTATAGAAAACTGATCTCGATGACTTTGTGTAAGTATCGGAGATTTGGGTTTTTGATTTTCGAGTTTTCAAGAAAAGTGGTTTTAAAAGCTTAGAAACTAGAAACCGAGACGTCGGGGTTCTAGGGTTCTGCAGAACACGTGGATCAAGGATCCGTGTTAGTTGTGATCCTGTCGGCTTAAGGACGATCTTTGTGGTCCTGTAAGCTTGAGGATGTTTTTATATCTTGAATCCGGCATCCTTGACTGGTGCATCGGTTAGGGGTGTTGGGATTTAAGTTGTTTTTGGGCTAAGTGTCCTGTTTTGCGAAAAGGTGTTTTTGAGGCTTAAAGAGTCTAAGACATTATGGTGGTTGTTAGCGTTGATGCTACAACGAGGAAATATTGATGCGACAAAGATCAATTATCGGAAACTAGATAGTTTTCTCATGCATTAAATGCGGGGCAGACGTGCCGTGAAACGGAGGACCTTGATAAGCAAGGAGAACCTGAGATGACTTATTTGTCATGACATTGTGCCTTGATGGACAATGGTGTCATACGTGTTCTGGGAACGTATTGTGTCTTGAGTTGGACAATATAGTATGACCGTATTCTTGTGGAGTACTTCTGATTGCGCCCCCATGTGAGAATCGCGTAGTGTCATGGGATTCAAAGTACTCGTTTCTGGGCCAAATATTGGTGTTAATCTTTAGAGCCTGATCAGCTCATTGCGAATGGTGATGGGATTTCCGGAAATCTAGTTTGAATATTAGTTGAGATATATGGAAGTGCCATGCATACGTTTAGAGGATAACGTTGATTGTGGGGTACGAAGCCCTTGTGCCTTTACTGCTATTAGTGCTTGATTATACATGCTATACTATCTGATGTATGATGATTTGAATGAGTTATATTATATGAATCTGTTGTTTTGGATTGGGCATATAGTTGTCGTTTATGGATTCATATATTGGTTTCTCACCCTTGCCTGTACATGTTGGACACCCTGTGTGTTTTTGGATACATGTACAGATGTTTTGTTAACAGTCTTCTAAATCACTCTGGGACCCTCTAGCTTGAGTGCTTGAGGCTGACGACGAAGAGGTGTAGTTTGTTGACGACGAGACCTAGTCTCATTGGTACGACTTATGTTAGACAGTAAGTTTTATTGTCCATAGAATTCTTTTGTCAGACCAGCTCTTAAGATTTATAAATATGTAAGTTCAGTCTTCCGACTGTGACTATGAGTGTTGTGCATTGAGAGATTCGAAGTATGTATGCCTAATGGCAGAACTAGAATTATTGTCATATATGATGAGTTTCATTTTGTTTCCTTGGATTGTTAAAGCTTTTCCTTTGGTATCAGATTTTCGCAATTACTATAGAGTTATTTTCGAAAAAGTCTTGTGTTAATAAGGGTAAATGGATATTTTGGGTTACAAAAGTGACACCCGGAGGAGAGGGGTGTTACACAACTATTACATAAGCATATGAAATACTCTCTTCTTGCTCTGAAACTTCTATCCCTGCCCGTTCTATCTGTCTATCGATCTCCTCTGATTGCTCACCCTCAGTTTTATTCTCAGGAAATTTCCTCTCCAAGAAGAATATTTGAGATATGTTGCAGTTGCAGTTGCAGTGGAGGAAGAATAAGATGAAACACGGTGGAGGAAGAAGAAAGCAGTCGAGGGCGGTGGCTCCTTCTGCAATATGACATTAATACATAATTATATTTTCTATTAAGAATTATTGAAAAAGATATATAATTATTTCACAATCTTCCGTGATATCTACGTCTCCAAAGTGAAGGGACTCACATTAAAAATACATTTTAAAAAAATAAAAATATTTAAAAAAATTGCTTGACATAAGTGAAGAGACTCATATTCAAGAGTGATGACTCTGATAATTTTTTTTTGGGGTACATTAGATATATATATATATCTTATTAAATTTAAAATTTTACAAAACTTGTTTAGTATACCACTTGAGGTAAGTATCTTAGTCTCATCATATCATATTAACTTAGTTACGACGTACTAGTGCCAACCAGTAATTAAGATACATCTTAGCTAAAAATAAGTAAAGTAGTGTCCGAAAAAAAAAAAAGGAGTCTACCATGTTAAGCATTAGTTTTAGGCTCTCAGCTTCATGGAATTAAGTTGTTGAAAAACATATTCAATCCGACACATGCATTTTGAACCCTCTGCTCAACATATTCATCAAATAAGATCTTCACATAAGCTTGAAAAGCAAATGGGTTGTTAGGAGATGGAACATGTACAATAAATGACAATGATACGAGAATTTTGTAGAAGGAGAACCACAACCATCAAAGTAGAACTTTGTAACACAAGTAATTCATCCCTTGATAGCCACTGGTCCAATAACATGTAGGAAAAGCTTTCAGCATGAGCTTGTAGAATTATATTGAGCCATACACATTGTCTAGCGTCAATCACATTGATGGATGGGAAATGAAGAATTCTATCTTTGGAACACGTAGGAGTATTCTTGACAAACTTAACCCTATCAAGCCTAAGGAGTTGTAGGTTTGGAATGCAAAAAATGGAAGGAACTTTGATGGTACAATTCTTCCAAGCACCAATTGCACAAGAAAGTTGTAGTGGCTAGGCAACATGATGAGATGAAGGCATAATTTGCATTTAGAATGTGAAGATTTTAGAGTTTCCTTTTCAACACAGTTGATATCCATGAACTGGGCAAATATGGATCATAACATTGGTTCGATAAGTTGAGAGAGAAATCTTCGATAGATGGACCGTCAAGTTGAAGAAGTACTCCATTCACAAAGTTCACAAACCTAGACATTTTTTCCAAGTTTGTCTTCCTCTTCTCTTGGAACACAACATCATCAAAATATACTTGGGTGATGGATTTCCGTAGATCAGTCCAATATGTAGACACAACAGTTGTTCGAATCGCATATCTAGTTGGAAATCGAGATAGTATGCAGGTTAAAATGTCTTTAGAAAAAAAAATCACATGGATTTGATCAATATTCCTCTATTGGGTCAAAAATTTACTTGGGACAAAGCAGATAGCTCTCCTATGAGTAGGCTTGTCATGCTTTTGATCTCTGATGACTGGATGCGTGAATAGAGCAGCCCAATTCAATGGGCTTTAAATCGAGACGTCTTCGATCATTATTCTATTATTCTAAGGTATAAGTCATTTGACTTGGGGCCTAAGCCCTTCAAGTTTAATTATTTTTGGCTACTTTATGACGGTTTTCATAGAATGGTACATGATTTCTGAGAGACAAGTCAGGTTCATGGCTGGAAGACTTTTGTATTGAAAGAAAAATTAAAATTGTAAAGAATTTTTTAACGGGCTGGAATAGAAAAGTTGTTGGTATTCTAGACTCCTTAAATAATTCTCTTATGGAGGATATTGGTGCTCTGGATGGTAAAGAAGAGGAGGACGGTTTATCCAAGGATGGAATTTTTAGAAGGAGATCATTATTTGAGAAAATGTGGAAAAAATAGTGTATGGAGAGCCTTCTTTTTGCAAAAGTCAATAGCTCGGTGGATAAAAGAGAGTGATGCAAATACAATTTTTTGTCATGCTTGTGTAAATGTTAGATGAAGTCACAATCATATTTTTTTTATTCTATTAGGTGGTATGCTACTGGAGGAAGTTTCAAATATTAAAGACGCGATTAAAGCTCATTTGTCTATTATTTTCTCAGAGGAAAAATGCTTTCGTCTTACTCTTGATGGTGTTAGTTTCAAGCGCATTTTTTGAAGTTAAAAATGAAATGTTATGTGCATCGTTTAGTGTGGAGGAAATTAAAGAATCATTATGGAGCAGTGAGGATAACAAGAGCCCAGCCGGATGGGTAAAACTTCAAATTTATCAAAGCCTTTTGGAGGACACTGTTGCAAAGAGGTATGTGATCTGGTTTCTAAGTTTCATTATAATGCTAGACTACCTAATGGCATCACCTCTTCTTCTATTACTCTTGTCCCCAAGAAAGACACCCTCAATCTGTAGTGATTATCGTCCTATAACTCTTATTGAATGTCTTTACTAAATTATCTCTATGTTGTTGGCTAGGAGACTAAAATCTGTTTTGGGTTCAGTTACCGCTATAAAATAGTCTGCTTTTCTTCACAAAAGACAAATTTTAGATGGTGTGGTGGTTGTTAATGGAATTGTTGATTTTGCAAAAAAAAATTGAAGAAAGATTGCTTGATTTTTAAAGTTGATTTCGCGAAGGTCTATGACACAGTTAATGGAATTATTTTGATTATATGTTAATGCGACTAAGTTTTTGTGGAAGATGAAGGCTTTGGACTAAAAGTTGTGTATTTTCTAGTGTTGTATGTATACTTGTTAGTGGTATTCCAACTGCTGAATTTCCAGTGTTGAAAGGAATTAGACGAAGTGGGCCTTTAGTCCCATTTCTATTTCTTATTGCCGCGGAATGTCTTAATGGTTTATTATAGAAGGCTATCGAAATAAATAAATCCAAGGGTTTAGAATTGATTATAATCAAGTAGAATCTCTCATCTTCGGTTGTATATTATACCTTAATAATTTGGGAGGCGAAGTATGAAAACCTGTGGTCAATTAAGTCAATTTTTTGTGCTTTGAGCTAATTTCAGGTTTGAAGGTAAACTTCCATAAAAGCAACTTAACGGGGATAAATGTTGGGGATTAATTTATGACAATTGCAGCATATTTCTTAAATTGTAAGAAGGGATATGTGACACTATCAAACTTTAACATTCTTCTCTGATACCAAAAATACCACAGAAAATTTTTAAACTTGAATCAAACAAACGTTGGACGACAAATTATTTGTGACACATATATTTTGGTCACTAATGATAAATTTATAGTGACAAATTATTTGTAACACGTATATTTTGGTCATTAACAATAAAATTGAAGCGACAAATTGTCACTTTGTCACTATTATGAATAATATTAGTGATGAATTAGTTGTGACGCCTATATTTTGGTCAATAATAATAAACTTATAGTGACGAATTGTCGCTTAGTCACTATTATGAATAACATTAATGATGAATTATTTGTGACGCATATATTTTGGTTATTAATAAAAAAGTTATAGTGACAAATTATTGCTTAGTCACTATTATGAATAATATAAGTGACGAATAAATACATAGCCACAAATAATATATAATTAGTGACCAATTTTATATTCGTCATTAAATTTTGGTCACTAAAAATCACATTTCTTGTAGTAGGAAATAGACATATAAGAAAACATTAATACTAGAAAACACTCATAATCATCATTTCTAGCAGCTACCAAACTTAATAATCTACATTAGTTGTAAACATTAGTTGTACATTGCAATGGTAATATCTCTTGTACAAAAACATTAATAATTAATAATCATAGTTATAATTATTTGTTTTACATTAAGAATAAAAATAAATTTTTTTAGATAACAAGTAAAATATTTAATGTATTAAAAATGTAAAAGGCTTTAATTTTATTTCATTTTTTTATTTTTTTAATAGAACACAAATTAGTAAAATATAAAAATTATATGGGTTTTACAAGGAATAAAAAAAATTAAATAAAATGTAAATGCTTAATGTATTTAGAATTTAAAAGCTTTAATTTTTTATTTTAATTTACACATTTTTGTTGCCCTACCATAGAAGAAGCCACCAGTGAAGGCACAACATACATGAATGAATAACAGCACAACACTACTCCATTAGTTGAGGCGGAAGAGGCCTCAGGATATCGGGTCGGGTCAAACTTGTCAATGGAGGGGCGAGTCTCGTCAAGGAAAGGCTTGAGATCGATCTCAATAGTGAGCCACACAATAGCAGCGTCAAAGACGTACATTGGGTACTTTCTTCAGCATAAGGAGATGCACACATAAACAATGTAGCTTTTTAAACATATAGAGAGTGCAACCAGCTCAACAATATGTTACACGTTGTTCTCATGTTCCCAAATTATCTATCTATATATGACAACAACATAGAGTAGTAGAATCAACACTGATTAGCCATCAATGATATTAAAAGATACACTCGTGAAAGAAATATAATTACCACCCATCACGCATTTCATCAAACAGCTGGTATACCATCAAGACAACATTAACTAGAAAATCCATTGTATGCAAGCTTCCAAACTTCGAAATTTTTCAAATAATTTCCTATTCCAAAATAAAATACAGAATTCCTCCCCCTTGATATCTGTATTTCCTCTGAATTTCTTCCCTCTTTAATTGTTTTCGTTTTTCTGTCTACTCTCTAATTTTTCTCTCTTATGTCCCTAATCCTTTTCCTTCATGGGTCTCTCACTATTTCTAGAAGATGTGGCACAGTAAAATGGAAAGGATAAGACGATGGGATGGTGTAAGTGGCTTGGGCGATGCATAGGGTAAAGGAGATAGTGAATGGCGGGGTTGTTAGGGTTTGTCATGAAAGAAAAGAACAAGAAGTGGAGCGGATCGGTCACGGGTCCAAGTCTGGGTTAAGGATCCGGGCCGTAGATCATGGGTTAAATGAGATTATGATGGTAATACGCCACCTATCCTTCTTTTTCCTTTCTTCTTCTAATCCTTTCTTATTATATTTCTATTCTTCTTTTTACTTGAAATAAAAATAAAAATTAGATTAAAAAAATACTAAATAAATATAGGACAAAATTACGTGTTCACAACTTTCTTTATGTGTTTCATTTATTAACTTATTATATATTAAATTCTTGGATGAGATGGGGCGATGCAAATGTGAAACCGAATATTGTCAATCCCAATTTTGAATTCAAACTCTTTAATCAAGAAGCTTCTTAGCTAGGGCTGTCTTTCTCTCTTTCCCTCTCTCACTTCATCTCCCCCCTCTCCCCTCCCCCACTCCATCCTTCCTTGCAAGCATCAATCTAGTAAAACATATAAGTTTTCCTGTCAAGGTTATAATTTGTGCATTCCAAGAATTTCTCTCTGTCTCTATCTATCTATTTCCATCTTTGTTTCCTTGCATCTTTCAATCCACAAAACCATGTAATTTTTCTGTCAATGTTATAATTGATACATCCCCATGCTTTTCATTTCTAGGTTTTGGGTAAGTCAGACCCATTCCTATATCATCTACTACGAAATTGCATGTCACCTTGTGAACTAAATTTACCCTTGTTAGGTTTCAAACCTGAATTTGAAAAGTTTTTTTTAAAACAAGTTTATTTAAGGATTGTTCAATTTGTTTGTATCACATATAAAAGTTGTTGTTTTGATGTATAAACTATTTTTTCATCATTCTTCAAGATCATGGTTATCATTTTTCATGAGATGCTTAAAGTTAAAAGCTTTAGTTTTGTTTTTCTTTAATATTGAGTGTCCTTGTTTAAATTTAATACAGAAGTTGTGTTAAGAAATAGCTACTACCCTTGGATCCACATGTTGTGTTTCAAAACAAAATTCTGAGGTCGTCAAGTGTTACTCTAGGTCCAGAGTTGATTAGTTCTTTGCTCGAAACATTTTAACCTGCATACTATCTCAGCTTGTAACTAGAGATGCAATTCGAACAACTGTCTTGTCTATATAATGGGCTGATCTGTGGAAATCCACCACTAAAGTATATTTTGATGATGTTTTGTTCTAAGAGAAGCGGAAGACAAACAAGGAAAACATGGCTAAGTTTGTGAACTTTGTGAATGGGGTACTTGTTCACCTAGACAGTCCATCTTTCCAAGATTATCTCTTAACTCAACGAACCAACGGTATGATCCATCTTTGCCTAGTTCATGGATATCAACTGTGTTGCAAAGGAAAGTCCAAAATCTTACATTCTAAATGCAAATTATGCCTTCATCCCATCACGTTTCCTAGCCACTGCAACTTTCTTGTGGTATTGGTCCTTGCGAAGATTTGTGCCATCAAAGTTCCTTCCATTTTTTGCCTTCCAAACCTACAAGTCCTTAAGCTTAATAAGGTCAGATTTGTCAAGAATACTCCTATACATACCAAACAGGTAATTCTTCATTTCCCATCCCTCAAAGTATTTGAAGCTAGACAATGTGTATGGTTCAATATCATTCTACAAGCCCCCATGTTGGGAAGCTTTTCCTACATTTTATTTGACCGGTAGCTTTCAAATGATGAATTACTAGTTAAAAAGTTCTATTTTCATGGTTTGTGGTTCTCCTTCTACAAAACTCCCATATCGTGGTCATTTATTCCCTAGTTTCATTCTCCTAGGGGCCATATGTTTTCAAGCTTATGTGGAGATCTTATTTGATGAATATGTTGAGGAGAGTGTTCAAAATGCATGCTTCTGATTGAATATGCTTCTCAACAACTTCCATGAAGCCGAGAGCCAAAAATTGAAGCTTAACATGGTATACTTCTTTTTTTTTTTTTCTAGCACTACTTAATTTACTAATTTTTAGCTAAGATGTATATTAGTTACTTGGCGACACTAGTATGTCGTGTGTGTGTGTGTGTGTGTATGTGTGTGTGTGTGTGTGTGTGTATATGTATATATATAAAGTTAATATGATATGATAAGCCTCAGATCCTTACCTCAAGTGTTATACTAAGCAATTTTGTAAAATTTTAAATTTAATAAGAAATATGTGCACATAGATTATTAAAATTCCATTATTATAATTAAACGTGTTTAAAAATACTACACAACTTATTAATGCTAAAGTAAGTATAGAAATTAGAATTAGTCACTCATTATTGCTTTATTGATGCAATATATGAGACATATTTGAAGGATTTTGTTTTTGGTTTAGAATGACTATTGTAAGATTATGATAAACGATATATTCGTAACATGAATAGTGAAATGTCTACTATCTATAGTATCTTATCAGTATATGTAAATGAATTTATATAACATTATACGCGAACTTACATTTTATAAGCATTTGCATTTTTTATTGCACGAGTCAATAATTGACTTTCGATCTAGGTATAACAAATTCCCAAATAATTAAATAAACCAATTGAGATAAGGATCTGAGGCATCTCATATCATATTAACTTATATGAGACATACTACTACCAATAGGTAACTAGCATACATGATACATCTTACCTAGAAGTTTGTAAAGTGTTAGAAAAAGAAGCATACCCTATTAAGATTTAGTTGTAGCTTCTCGGCTACATGGAAGTTCTTGAGAAGCACATTAAATCGAAAGCATGCATTTTGAACTCTCTCCTCAACGTATTCATCAATTAAGATCTCCATAAAAGTTTGAAAAGCATATCGGCCGCTAGCAGAATAAACCTATTCAATAAATGACTACGATATGAGAATTTTGTAGAAGGAGAACCACAACCATCAAAGTAGAACTTTGTAAATCTAGTAATTCATCCTTTGACTACCACTGGTCAAATAACATGTTGGAAAAGCTTTTCAGCATGAGCTTGTAGAATGATATTGAACCATACACATTGTCTAGTTTCAAACACTTTGAGGGATGGGAAATGAGGAATTGTAACTTTGGAACACGTAGGAGTATTCTTGACAAACTTAACCCTATCAAGGCTAATGACTTATAGGTTTGGAATGCAAAAAATGGAAGGAACTTTGATGGTACAATTCTTTGCAAGAACCAATTTCACAAGAAAGTTGTAGTGGTTGGGCAACGTGATGAGATGAAGGCATGATTTGCATTTAGAATGTGAAGATTTTGTACTTTCCTTTTCAACACAGTTGATATCTATGAACTGGGCAAATATGGATCATACCGTTGGTTCGATAAGTTAAAAGAGAAATCTTGGATAGATGGACTGTCAAGGTGAAGAAGTACTCCATTCACAAAGTTCACAAACCTAGCCATTTTTTCCAAGTTTGTCTTCCTCTTCTCTTGGAACACAATATCATCAAAATATACTTTAGTGATGGATTTCCACAGACCAGTCCAATATGTTGACAAGACAGTTGTTCAAACCGCATCTCTAGTTGTAAATCGAGATAGTATGCATGTTAAAATGTCTTGAGAAGAAATAAATGACATAGATTTGATCCATATTCCTCTATTGGGTGGGAAATTTACTTGGGACAAAGCATATGGATCCCCTATGAGTATGCTTGACATGTTTTTGACCTCTGAGGACTGGATGCATGAATGGAGTAGCCCAATTCAATGGGCTTTAAACCGAGACGTCTTCCATCATTGTCCTATTATTCTCAGGTATAAGTTGTCTGACTTGGGGCCTTAACCATTCAAATTTAATTATTTTTGGCTGCTTCATGACGGTTTTTGTAGAAAATTGTACATGATTTCTTAAAGACAAGTCAGGTTCATGGTTGGAAGGCTTTTGAATTGAAAAGAAATTAAATTTGTAAAAGAATTTTTTAACGGGCTGGAATAAAGAAGTTTTTGGTATTCTATACTCCTCAATTAATTCTCTTACGAAGGAAATTGGTGCTCTGGATGGTAAAGAAGAGGATGAGGGTTTATCCAAGGAAGAAATTTTTAGAAGGATATCATTATTTTAGAAATGGGAAAAAAATTGTGTATGAAGGAGAGCCTTCTTTTTTCAAAAGTCAAGAGCTTGGTGGATAAAAGAGGGTGATGCAAATACTAATTATTTTCATGCTTTTGTAGATGCTATTTGATGGCACGATCTTATTTTTTTATTCTATTAAGTGGTATGGTGTTGGAGGAAGTTTCAAATATTAAAGACGCTATTAAAGCTCATTACTTTGCTGTTTTCTCGGAGGAAAAATGGTTTGTCTTACTCTTGATGGTGATAGTTTCAAGCGCATTTTTTGAAGCTGAAAATGAAATGTTATGTGCGTGGTTTAGTGTGAAGGAAATTAAAGAATCATTTTGGAGCTGTGAGGATAACAAGAGTCGAGGTCCGGATTGATTAAACTTTAAATTCTTCAAAGCCTTTTGGGGGACACTATGCAAAGAGGTATGTGATTTGGTTTTCGAGTTTCATTCTAATGCTAGACTACATAATGGCATCAACCTCTTCTTTTATAATTGTTGTCCCCAAGAAAGACAACCCTCAACATGTAGTGATTATCGTCCTATAACACTTATTGAATGCTTTTACAAAATTATCTCTAAGATGTTGGCTAGGAGACTAAAACTTGTTTTGGGTTCAGTAACTGCTATAAAATAGTCTGATTTTCTTCCCAAAAGACGAAGTTTAGATGGTGTGGTGGTTGTTAATGGAATTGTTGATTTTGCAAAAAAATTGAAGAAAGATTGCTTGATTTTAAAGTTGATTTCGAGAAGGCCTATGACTTAGTTAATTGGAATTATCTTGATTATATGTTAATGCGACTAAGTTTTGTGGAAAATGGAAGCTTTGGACTAAAAGTTCTGTATTTTCTAGTGTTGTACCTGTACTTGTTAGTGGTATTCCAACCGCTGAATTTCTGGTGTTGAAAGGAATTAGACGAAGGAGTCCTTTAGTCCCATTTCTATTTCTTATTACAGCGGAATGTCTTAATGGTTTATTATAGAAGGCTATTGAAATGAATAAATCCAAGGGCTTTAGAATTGATGATAATCAAGTAGAATCTCTCATCTTCGATTGGAGATTATACTTTAATAATTTGGGAGGCCAAGAATGAAAACCTATTGTCAATTAAGTCAATTTTTCGTGCTTTGAGCTAATTTCAGGTTGGAAGGTAAACTTCAATAAAAACAATTTAATGGGGATAAATGTTGGGGATTACTTTATGACAATTGCTGCAGATTTCTTAAATTGTAAGAAGGGACCTGTGACGCTATCAAACTTTAACACTCTTCTTTGATACCAAAAGCACCACAGAAATTTTTTAAAAACATAAAACATATATTCATATGCAGACAATCAGATACAACATCATAGTTTCACCTTGTAGCTATGATGTACACAACATTACTCATATAAAAGACAACTCACTGATCGTGGTACAAAACACTAAAGGAGACTCGACGATATATCCGAAGGTCTCTCAACTCTAGAAGCACTGGCATCAAAGTCATCGTGGAATATAACTCCCATCTTGACCAGCACCGACCTCTTCCATGTCCTTGTCAATCAAAAAACATCTTCGTGTTCAGACCACGATCAGATAACACATATAGGAAACATAGGAAATACATATACAGAAGGCAAGAAACTCTACAATCATTATATAATAGGAAACAATGTAAAATACAACATATTAACATCTATAACCAACAATCACAACCTTCTATCAAGATTGTCACAACACCCAACCTCAGAACCACACCATCTAGGGATCAACACTTGCTCTACATGTACAACTGATTCTACATGCACATTGGCCAATCTACGTGACTATTAACAATGGGAACGTTGTCCTTCAACTGTGAGAGTAACCATTTTCCAAGGTAAGACTTATGCCTCGATCTGTAAGGACGTTGAGTCGGTAGCCCAGGTTACTGATTCCCTCGCTTCCAAGAAAGTGCAATAATGGTTCCTCCAACGGTGAGTAGGCACGACCTTCACGAGCCCCTCAAGTTGTGAGCAACCCGAGAAGTTTTCCAACAGTGAGAAAACACTTGCGTCCCTCCAACTGTGAGTTCATCTATCTTGGTCGCTCTGAAATGTCCACCTCAACCTCGTGTGACAACTTCTCAAACAGTTGTTGCAACCATAGACACGACTCCCTATCATAACTGTTCAAATTATTGTTGCATATATTTACAAGTACTAGCTTTGTATAATAACTGCACAAACTGCTGTCGCAACTATTTATACAACATCTTGTGACAACTGCTCAAACTTCTGTTGCAATTGTTTACAAGCACCGACCTCGCGTGATAACTTCTCAAACCGTTGTTGCAGCTATTCACACGCATTTTAACCATAACAAAGCAAATGCCATGAGCATACACCCATCACCGACTGATTTGTCATCAACATATGCACCTAGTACCTCAATGATACCTCAACAACAACAAGGTCAACATCCTAGAGATCCACTCCCTCCAACTATGAGGACGTCACTCTCTAACTATGAAAGTCTCCATCAACTTAGATCAACTCCACTTAACCTAATAGTCAGATATCCACGTTCATCCTACTAGTCTAACACATTATCAATCATCTCCCAACTCAAACAAGATCAGAACATCCACAATATCATCATATACAACAAGTAGAATATTATCATACTAGGCATATGAAGGCATCACTGAACATATTAGAAGGCATATCATAGCATCTCCACTTAACATGTTATCAAGCATCATATTGTCAGATCATATCATGTAAGCATATTAGCAACTATAACACGTAGATATACATCCCCGACCAACACATATCATAGCTTATTCTACCGGCGGTAAACCCACAATGCCTCAACCTTAGATTGGTACAACTCCACTATAGTTACCAGCGTAAGTTAGGTGTTGTCGGTTACTCAACCACTAGTAGGATTTGACAATTGCTACACATGTTAACATTCCTATCCTACACTCATTTTCCTGACAATTGAGGTTTCTTCCCCCTCACCTATTAACGGATACATGTGTGCTCTTGAACCAACAGGCAACCTTGACCCTCGATCGCAACCGACCACAAACACTCCAACGAGCACGTCCTCCAAGGTCTATTGTCTATATCCAAAAAATGAACAACATAGCTTTAATTATATATTGACCCTTGATCGTAACCGACCACAAACACTCCAACAAGCACGTCCACCAACCTAGAAACAATGGATAACTCGTGAAGCAGACACTTTACCCAACTTCTAAACATAGTCAACACCTTGTGCAGGTTCAGCAAGACACCGCCAGATCTCTCAACAAAAACTCATAGTCCGGTTAGAATCAAATTGCTCTAATACCACTTAATGTGATGCTCTCAAACTTTAACAATCTTCTCTGATACAAAAAACACAAGAAAATTTTTAAACTTAAAACATATATTCATATGCAGATAATTAGATACAACATCAAAGTTCCACTCGGAAGGCATAGTGTACACAACATTACTCATATGAAAGACTCTTCACTGGTCATGTTACAAAACACTAAAGGATACTCAACGGTATCGCCAAGGGTCTCTCAACTCTAGAAGCACTGTCATCAAAGTCATCGCAGAAGATAACTCCCATCTCAACCAGCATCGACCTTTTCAACGTCCTTGCCAATCAACAAGCATCTTCGTCTTCGGACCGCGATTCGACAATACATAAAGAAAACAAAGAAAATACATATAATGAGAGAAGAAACTCTACATTCATCATATAATAGGAAACAACAAAGAACATAACATACTAACATGTATAACCAACAATTACAACCTTCTCTCAAGATCATCACAACATCCAACCTTAGAATGACACCAACTGGGGATCACCACCTGCTCTACATGTACAACTGATTCGACATGCATATTGGCCAATCTACAACATCACTCTTAACAAAGGGAACGTTGTCCATCAACTATGAGAGTAGACATTACCCAAGGTAAGGATGTTACCTCCATCTGTGAGGACGTTTAGTCGGTAGTTCAGGTTACTGATTCTGTCGCTTCCAAGAAAGTACAACAGTGGTTCCTCCAGCAGTGAGTAAGCACTGCCTTCTCGAGCCCTTCCAGCTGAGAGCAGCCCTAGAATTGTTCGCCAATAGTGAAAAAGCACATGCGTCCCTCCAGTCATGAGTTCAGTTATCTTGGTCGCTTCGGAATGTCCACCTCAATCTCGTGTGACAACTGCTCAAACTACTGTTGCAACCGTACACACGGCTCCGTGCCATAACTGTTCAAACTGTTGTTACATCTATTTATAGGTACCAACTTAGTATGACAATTGGTCAAACTGCTGTTGCATCTATTAATGCAACATATTGTGACAACTGCTCAAACTGTTGTTGCAGTTGTTCATAAGCACCGACCTTGTGTGACAACTACTCAAACTTCTGTTACAACTGTTTACAAGCACCGACCTCGCATGATAACTTCTCAAACTGTTGTTGCAACTATTCCCACATATTTTAACCACAACAAAGCAAATACCATGAGCATGCACCCATCACCGACTGATTTGTTATCAACATATGCACCTAGTACCTCAATGATACCTCAACAACAACAAGGTCAACATCCTAGGGATCCACTCCCTCCAACTGTGAGGACGTCACTCTCCAACTATGAGAGTCTCCATCAACTTAGATCAACTCCACTTAACCTACTAGTAGGATATCCACAATCATCCTACTAGTCAAACACATTATCAATCATCTCTCAACCCAACCAAGATTAGAACATCCACAATATCACCATATACAACAAGCTAGTAGCATAATATCATATTAGGCATAGGAAGACATCACTGAACATATTAGAAGGCATATCATAACATCTCCACTTAGCATGTTATCAAGCATCATATTGTCAGATCATATCATGTAAGCATATTAGCAACTATAACACGCAGATATACATCCCCGACCAACACATATCATAGCTTATTCTGCCGACGGTAAACCCACAATTAATGCCTCAACCTTAGATTGGTACAACTCCACTGTAGTTACCAGCGTAAGTTAGGTGTTGTCGGTTACTCAACCACTAGTAGGGTTTGAGAATCGCTACACATGTTAACAGTCCTACCCTACACTTATTTTCCTGGCAATTGAGGTTTCTTCTCCCTCACCTAGTAATGGATACATGTATGCTCTTGAACCAACAGACAACCTTGACCCTCGATCGCAACCGACCATGAACACTCCAACGAGCACGTCCTCCAAGGTCGCGGTTCCTGCACCAAGGGTACTCACACAACCCCTTTGTATTATGAAGTCAAGAACTGATTTCGGGACTTTGAACGGATTTCTCGCTCGTTTTGACGATTAGAACAACAATCGAATACCTAACCTTGATCGATTCATACGAAACAAGGATTGGAGATGAAGTAGAAGATGCTACTGATCAAACCACGAAGTCAAACTAGGCTTTCAACACACGAATCACTCGGACAAAGCTCCGACAACACCACACTATTGCCTATGCGCCTCTCAGCCTTGAACTCAAAGGGAGAAAACACTTAAACATCCAGGAAAAAACGAAAATGAACAACTCGATCAAGGTCCTTTTATAGACCACACAAAACGCTTAAGCATTCTCCCTTGCAAGCTTGAGCGTGCCCATGCTTGGGCATGGTCTCCTCCACGCTTGAGCATGCAACGTTTCCTCACCGGGAAGGCACCGTCCTGCATGCCACCCACGTACGAGTCGCTGACACGTGACTCCCAAGCGTAACAAGCTCCACGCTTGAGGGTGTGACCACCCAACATCTAAGTGTTGGCACGCTTAAGCGTCTAGTACTCCAACATCTAAGCATGTTTTCAGGAAATACACCTTTTTTCTTGTTTTCTTCCAACTTTTGCGCTAATTCAAATCCCTTTTTTACCCTTCTTTTAACCATATAACAACACCTAACTAAGCATCATTACTACCTCAATTAAGCAATTAACTAAGGCTTGAAAAAAATGGAATGTTATAAGATCCATACCTTTTAAATATTTTGCGTTTTCCTATTGGTGCAAGCTCGAGGAGTTTAGAAACTTGGAGACTAGTTATGGAGAAGGTAAAAAACATGTTATCTTCATGTAAAGACAAAGACCTATCCATTTTTAGTAGGATCACTAAGATTAATTCAATCTTGACAAATATACCAATTTATTTCTTATCTTTCTTGAAATCTCTAAAAAAGTTCTTAAGACTCTCATTCAAATACAGAGAGATTTCCTATCAGGACGATGTGCTAGAAAAAGGAAGATTGCGTGGGTTTATTGGGAGAACATTTGTAAGCCAAAAAGTGAGGGTGGTCTTGGGGTTGAAAACTTGGAGTTGTTTAATATTTCTTTGCTTGGAAAGTAGAAATGGAGAATAATTATGGAAAAGGATGCTTTATGGAGGAAGGTATTGGTGTCTAGGAATGGACAGAGGTTTAATGGGCAGGATGCATAACGCAATAGACATGTAATTGTTTCAGGTTTTGTTTGGTGGAAGGACTTGTGTAATATCGAAAATTGTAAATATGCCTTTGGGTTGGTTTAAATTTGGTTTGAAACAACAAATTGGAAATGGTAGGAATGTTATGGGAGGTGACCATTTGAGTATGTTTTATGACAGGTTATACAACATTTTTGAAATACAAAATGATCGGTTGCTGAAATAGGTGAATGGATTGACAGAAAATGGAATTGGAAACTTAAATGGAGACGATCTTTTTTGTTTGGAAATAATCTCTTATAGATGAAATGAGAGATCTTATCAAAACAATTCATTTGAGAGACGATAGGGAGGATTGTTAGGTCTAGATTTTTTATTCTTCAGGGTCAATTCTTCAAGATCTGCATATTTTTTTCTTCAAAATCGGAGGTTGTTTCTACCTACACAGTTTCGAGTCGTAAACCATTGTTTCTTCCATAAATTCTAGTGTAATTTTGTTCCTTCAAAAGTCATGGATTTTGTCATGACAGATGATTTATTATCGGCTTCCGACAAAACTTAATTTGGTAAGGAGAAACACCATCAATGATTTTCAACATGTTGGATGCATTTTTTTGTCTTCTTCAGCAGGAAACTTCGTCGCACCTCTTCTTTGTTTACAGATTCGAATCTTCAATTTGGGGGAAAATATACTCTTGATTAGGTTATCAGGTTGCTCTTCTGATGGATGTTAAATCTTGTTTTCTATATCATCGTGGATTGGTACGAGGAAAGAAGATGAAAAAGGTATGGATGATCCATTGGTTTACTTCTATTTGATCAATCTGGATTCATAGGAATAACGTGATTTTTAATCGAGTTTCTAGTGATGCTTTTACTGTTTTTGATCTCATAAAAATTAGAAATTGGTGTTGGACTAGGATAAAAAGGGGAGACTTTTACACTTTCTGATTGATGATTATGTCATGTCCAATGTATGAAATCAACTTGTAAATGATATTATTTTGTGTTTTTAGAAGTGTAAGGGTTAGAGTATCCATTGTACTATATTAATTAAAGTTTTTCTTTGTTTGATTAAAATTAAAAATGTCTTCAGGTGGAGAACTAATCAAGTATGGACCTTGAGTGACACTTGATAACCACAAAATTTTGTTTGGAGCCACAACATTTGGATCCATAGGTAACAACTATTTCTTAACACAAAATTTGATTTTCCATCAACAATCGGAAAAAACTGACTAAATAAACAAACAAACTATAAAATTCTTTTGAAAGTACCTTCAGACACTAGCCACATAATTTGAAATATAAACACAAAACATATTTGATCTTGGACAATTGGACGAAGGTAATTAAACCAAGACACTCACGAAGCATCTGTCAAATGTTTAAAAAAAATTCTTTTGCAAAGACTACTTACGAGCTAAGTAACACCAATGTTTTAAAACAAGGTTCACATAAGAGAAAACTATAGGAAAGTGGTTTAGGATTCAACAAAACTAATAGTTGAAATTTAGTAGAACCAGATGAACTATGTCAGGTAGACCCAAAGGTGGTTCCCCCACCAATGGGTACCGTGTGTTTGCATAGATAATTTGTTTGAAGTATAATAACACTGAACTAGAAATCACATGTGTAATTAGAAAAGTTGGCTACTCATTTCATGTTTGACTCATTTAGCCAAGCTATTAATTTTGTTGTGGCCAGCCCAGTTCTTCATAGCTAATTTTTCGGTGGGTGAATTGGTTTTTAGCAACTTGAACGGTAAGTGGTTTTAAGGTGTAACTTAGATAAGTATGGATCTAATTGACGGTTTTAAGCTGTATTTTAAGGGGTGAACGCAGAGCAAAGGCTCTTGATCCATCTATATTATGTTGGTGTTTAGAGTTTTCATTTTCATACTTTGCAGTTTCTTTTCACTCAGCGACCATGCAATAGAGCTACCGCTCCTCCGACACAATTCCTCCACATGTTTCATCCAAGTATGAGTACCATGTTTTCTCCCTTTCTACGGCTTCATTCTCATTACTTATTAACACATGCACATTCTAATTTTATCAAATTAACAATATATCATTTAACGTGTGGAGGAAGTTTTGGATAGGCACATCCGCACAAGCCTAACACCTACACAATCTATCTATTTATAATATATTAAAGCAGGGTCGCGAAACCTAGCAATGACAACTCATATAATTTTTTGCCATCTAATATCATTTTTTACACGTCAGAAATAATCTGATGTGTCCACTTTAGAATTCACGTTGCGCTCACTACTACTCAATTTCTACCAATGGGACCACAACCAGAAACCAAGCTCCATCGCGCTCGCCCACCAGCTCTCCACTGTGTGCTTCCATCGATGCAGATCTGGTGCTCTGACGAACGCGATCACCTCGACCCAGCCTCCTTCCTCGCGACCACCGCTTCCCATCCTCTGCTCAACTGCGAGTCACGGCTTTCCAGATCTGCACCAAAAGGATAAAGTTGTTGAAGGCCACAGAAGGTAACGTACCATTCTAAATTTTTAATGAAATTATGATTATGGATAAGCCTTTGATCTAAATTGATATTTTACAAGTTGTTTTGCAAATACCTGAGATTCAAAATTACAAACATAATTGTTCTTGTGCAATAAATCATTATAAGAATGGAACCCTGAGTTAGGATGAATTTTCTATAGCTGTGCAGGAAGTTCATGCTAGAATACCTAGAAGATAACCATTTAACCTTTTTTTCCCTACATTTGATGTGGGATCATCACTACTTGTGGTTATTGGAATTATAAGGCTTTTTTGCTTTTGAATTATATGCCACCATAGCAAGTATTCATTATGTGGTATGTTTTCGATCTTGCATCTACTTGTATTGTAATGGACAGGATTCCTATTTGACATAAGCTTTCATAATTTGCAGGTTCTAGTTATAAGCTATGCTATGTATTTCACAAGGACTGAGAATACATTAAAGGGAGCTCTCTTCGGATCTTTTATGTAATACAACACAAATGGAACCCATAACAGGGAATTAGAGTTTCTTCTGATTTTTGCTAATATAAGTTTAAGGAATACAATTTCATAAGGTATCATTTCTCCACAACTTGTATTTTATTCTTGATGATAGTCAGAACTCTTGATGTTGAATTTTGGTTTATTTTCAATCTTTTGCTCCTTTTCTTGGCATCTTTGTGTTGTTGCCTCAGGGAGTTTCAGAAGAAGCAATATGCTTTAATGGAGACCATAAAGGAAGTTGGGATTGTTAGCATTGCAATGTCAAGGTTAGCATGTTGGTAAATATTTGGCCTTTGATTCTTTTCTTGTGTTTTGGTTGTTTTTTTGCAATATAAAGAGCGAACACTAATGGATTAGTGATATATGTTTCTTTTGCTTGGAGAAGAACATTAAAAAATGAAGATGGGTAAGTGTGTAATATAACCTATTTATCTGTCAATTTATTTTCCCAATTGCAATATTTTAATTGGGTGACATTTATTTTGTTTTTTTCTTAAAGTTATGGTTGTCATCATGCCGATGACTTTCAGAAGCTAAAGAAATTTGTCCAAATGTCTCGATGAAAGAAGCTTTAGGGGTATTAGTTAGTAAACAAACTCTTCCGTAACCAAAAATGATTAAGATATAATTAGTTTTATTATTGTAAACCTTCTCTTACTTTTGGAATCTAAATAGTAGCAGAACATAAGCACTAATAAGATGTTAGGACAAAAAAATTGAGATTCACTGAAATATCAAGTCATGATTTGGGAAGCTGAAGTTCATGATGTTCACAATTTGTTGTCCATTGTCCTTTGTTCTTACTTCCTATATTCAAATTTTAGTGTTGGCGCAACTGTACAGCAGCAGATTATAAATTCTTAGAATATAGTTGACATCTAGCAACATAAATTCATTCTTTCATTTGTTTGATTCTTTAGTATTTTTGTAAGCAAAGAACATGTATTGATTAGAGTACAAAGGTGCCCAAACCCACATAAAAGAGCAAAAAAAAAAAAAAGACTAAAACACAAGCTGATAACTCGTAGCCATTTGTGTAATGATGTATAACACCCCTGCATCTCAGCACAACAGAGTCAAGAAACAACTACCCAAAGAGCAAAGCATAAAATTGAGAGACATATTTCAGACTAGGCCACCTGATGCAGCAGGAGGTGCAAATCCAAAACATTAAAATACATGCCATCCATTAAAAGATGGTGATACACATACAAGGCCTGCACCAAAGTCTGC
Source organism: Ammopiptanthus mongolicus (assembly GCA_039655645.1). Lineage (NCBI taxonomy): Eukaryota > Viridiplantae > Streptophyta > Magnoliopsida > Fabales > Fabaceae > Ammopiptanthus > Ammopiptanthus mongolicus. The sequence goes on along the minus strand of CM077351.1, from coordinate 16,255,842 downwards.
TACTCTAGATGGGCCTATAAATGCAGAAGAGCCTAATCCAGAGAAACCCAAGAGGACCCGAAGAGAACCATTTTGGTTCAAGGATTATGCATGATGCAAGCCAGATCACCACAAGCTAAATTCACATAGGAAAGTAGATTCCTTTTCTGGTATAAGTTGAGAATTACCTTTCTGTTATTTCAATCATTTAGCATTTCCATTTCTGGTACTCCCTTGCACTGTTATATAGCCAAGTGGCATAGGATCCGTGAATGTAGGAACCGAATCCTTCTATAAGATGGATTGTGAATATTGAATGAAAGTAGAGAAGTATTTTAGAATTTTGCACTCTTTGTTATCTCTTCTTCCCCCTGGAGCTGCTCCTACTTGAAAGGAGTCCCTAACCCCCTGTTGACAGTACCAGATGGCATTATAACCGTCGATGAATGGCATCACACACAGCAGCGATTATGATTCTTTACTAATGCGATTTTTAATAAAATTATGTGCAAATACATTCTTCTTAAGCTTTTGACCTGCCTTCAATACTTCACATACTGTGATGATTAAAAATGAGAATCAAGGTGTGAGATTTTTCATGAAATTTGGCGGATGTTCTCAAGAAGACGGAAAAAGATAAAAAATCCATTTAAGCAATAACATAGATCCTAAAGTATGACTATCTTAGCTAAGAATCCAATAATGTAGATATCAAACACCATTATAGCAAATTCATGTATAACACGGGATCCCGAGTGATAAGGATAATTATGTTTATAGATTTGGTAGTGAACGAAGTTTCCATTTCCATTTCCAACCAATTTTCCTGCAAAATGGATAATCCCTAGCAGCTTTATTATGATTAAAGAGATGGAGAAGTGGCGAAACTAGAGACGGGTATATGATGTGAAAGAAGAAACTCATTACAAATGGTAATATGGCAATATGAGTATGTTTTATGACAAGTTATACAACATTTTTGAAATACAAAATGATCGGTTGCTGAAATGGGTGAATGGATTGACAGAAAACGGAATTAGAAACTTAAATGGAGACGGTCTTTTTTGTTTGGAAAGAATCTCTTATAGATGAAATGAGAGATCTTATCAAATCAATTCATTTGAGAGACGATAGGGAGGACTGTTAGGTCTGGATTTTTTATTCTTCGGGATCAATTCTTCAAGTTTTACATGATCTTTTTCTTCAAAATCGAAGGTTGTTTCTACCTACACAGTTTCGAGTCGTAAACCATTGCTTCTTCCGTAAATTCTAGTGTAATTTTGTTCCTTCAAAAGTCATGAATTTTGTCATGACAGATGATTTTTGATTGGCATCCGACAAAGCTTAATTTGGTAAGGAGAAACACCATCAATGATTTTCAACATGCTGGATGCGTTTTTTGTCTTCTGCAGGAGGAAACTTCGACGCATCTCTTCTTTGTTTGCAGATTCGAATCTTCAATTTGGGGGAAAATATACTCTTGATTGGGTTATCAGGTTGCTCTTTTGATGGATGCTAAATCTTGTTTTCTATATCATCGTGGATTGGTAAGAGGAAAGAAGATGAAAAAGGTATGGATGATCCCTTGGTTTACTTCTATTTGATCAATATGGATTCATAGGAATAACGTGATTTTTAATCAAGTTTCTAGTGATGCTTTTACTGTTTTTGATCTCATAAAAAATAGAACTTGGTATTGGACGAGGATAAAAAATGGGGGACATTAAATTTTCTAATTGATGTTTATGTCATGTCCAATGTATGAAATCAATTTGTAAAGGATAGTATTTTGTGTTTTTAGATGTGTAAGGGTTAGAGTACCCATTGTACTATATTAATTAAAGTTTTTCTTTGTCTGATTAAAATTAAAAATGTCTTCAGGTGGAGAACTAATCAAGTATGGACCTTGAGTGACACTTGATAACCACAAAATTTTGTTTGGAGTCACAACATTTGGACCCATAGGTAACAACTATTTCTTACCACAAAATTTGATTTTCCACCAATAATCGGAAAAAATTGACTAAATAAACAAACAAGCTATAAAATTCTTTTGAAGGTACCTTCAGACACTAGCCAAATAATTTGAAATATAAACACAAAACATATTTGATCTTGGACAATTGGATGAAGGTAATTAAACCACGACATAAATATGTAAACCTCAACAACAATAAAGCTATATATATATATATGACCCTAAACCCTAAACCATATGACACTCACGAAGCATCTGTCAAATGTTTAAAAAAAATTCTTTTGCAAAGACTACTTACGAGCTAAGTAACACCAATGTTTTAAAACAAGGTTCACATAAGAGAAAACTATAGGAGAGTGGTTTAGGATTCAGTCAACAAAACTAATAGTTGAAATTTAGTCGAACCAGATGAATTATGTCAGGTAGACCCAAAGGTGGTTCCCCCACCAATGGGTACCGTGTGTTTGCATAGATAATTTGTTTGAAGTATAATAACACTGAACTAGAAATCACATGTGTCATTAGAAAAGTTGGCTACTCATTTCATGTTTGACTCATTTAGCCAAGCTATTAATTTTGTTGTGGCCAGCCCAGTTCTTCATAGCTAATTTTTCGGTGGTGAATTGGTTTTTAGCAACTTGAACGGTAAGTGGTTTTAAGGTGTAACTTAGATAAGTATGGATCTAATTGACGGTTTTAAGGTGTATTTTAAGGGGTGAACGCAGAGCAAAGGCTCTTGATCCATCTATATTATGTTGGTGTTTAGAGTTTTCATTTTCATACTCTGCAGTTTCTTTTTACTCAGCGACCATGCAATAGAGCTACCGCTCCTCCGACACAATTCCTCCACATGTTTCATCCAAGTATGAGTACCATGTTTTCTCCCTTTCTACGGCTTCATTCTCATTACTTATTAACACATGCACATTCTAATTTTATACAAATTAATAATAAGGTCATGCTAAGGAAACCAAAAAAATCAATTTTTCATTGGAAAACTAAGTACGTATATTATCTATTCAAATATTAAATACATCAATTTCAAATGAAAAACTTCTTTTCTTATTTCCTTGAAGAGTGTCCTTAGGACACTCGTTAGCATTCTCCAACAATATATCATTTAACCTGTGGAGGAAGTTTTGGATAGGAACAAGCCTAACACCTAATCATTAGACACAATTAATGATAAGATAACAACACATTAAAAGTTAACACATTTATTTTATAGTTTAATTGTTATGTATTGTTAGTATAAAGTTTTTCATACTGAGGCACTGGATGACATTTAAGAGATGACCTCTCTCAACTAGATTTTTTCCATACACAAGAACCAGGGATCGAATCCTTGACCACTTGTTTAAGGGATTCAAACTTTTTACCATTCGAACCAATCACATGTTGATAGAATTTAGTTTTGTTTTAAATAAATATTTTAAATTTTGACGTGTTTTCACTTTATTATTGATTTCTTCTAATGACCAGGTGTTGAATTTGTATCTACTCAAGACTTACTCGAATTTCGTTATTACTCAACAACTTAAGCAATATTTATTGCACAAATATTCCAACGTTCTTTTATTAGTTAGTAATTGCTGGGATATTATTTGATTATTTATTATATATCATGATCATAATTATTATTGCTGATAATACATGACTTATTGTTTTTTGATATCATGCAAATCAAATCATCATCAAATCAATGAAACAAGTTATATGTAATTTATTTATTTATTGACCGAATACAAATTTGATTCCATCAAAAATAAATTACTCATATCTTCAATTTAACAACAGTATGAATTTCAATTAATTTATTATTGTCCAAATTTGATGGAATCTATATATAGTAGTTTTTACAACAATCATTGTGACAATAAATTTACATATAATTTGGTTCTTAGTTATTCTCAGGGAGTAATTGATTCAAATTTTACATATATAAAGAATTTTGAAATTAAATCAATCTTATACGAAATTTGGAAATTATCATTTTTCAAAATTAACGAGTACTTATTATTTAAATATATGGTGCAAATCAAATCATTGACACAAGCTATATGTAATTTGAAACCTTTTCTCAAATCAATAAACAACTCAAAGATTTGAAATTAAATTAATTTATCATTGCCTAAATCTAAATTTATATCTATATATCTATGCTAATTAACTAAGTATGAGACTAACGTATTTTTATTTTTATTTTTTTGATTAACAAAACTATGTACTAATTAAAGCATTAGGGATACTCTAACTCATGTACATGCAATCTGAACACCACTCCGAACACCCATATACTGTTAAATGTAATCCACCCTGCCACCCATGTACAACACCACGTACGGTACAACACTAGTGACAAGGAGGGAAGAAACAAATATCAGGAGAGAAATATGAGAAAAGGTTAAACTTGAATCTGCCCAAAAAATAAACAATCGCATATAATAAATGAGGATTTACGTACGATTCGTATCAATTATTGATATATTGATTGATTGATATATTATGTAAATCAAGGTTTATGATAGATTTTATTTTCAATTCTGATTGTTAGGTTTTGCTGATTTTCTTGCCAAAGCTGGTCATGTGGTCCTCATGCTTAATAGTAGTATTTTGATCAAGCTCATTCTTCCCTCTTCCCATTGGTTTGTGATAATTAATTAATGCTTATGGGTTGCTTTTCCCATATTGATTGCTTTAGTGTTTTTAGTTGGGCTTTGCCCGTGTTTATTATAAATTAAAAGAATTATTTAGTAATGTTTCAAAATTTCAAATATTGATAAAAATGCTTTTAAATAAGATTACTCCTAAGAATAAAATAAATTCATTTGATATATAGTATTGATCAGTATTTCCACGATTGAATTCCGTTTAAAGGTTATATGAAATTAATGGAGTTTAGATTGTAAAATCTTTGAAATAATTTTTAATGGATGACACATGACACATGTCATTATTTTGATTTTGGTATGATATTGTAGTCGCCAGCTAAAGCTATCACGTAGTAGGATTATACAAATCCAGATTTTCTAAATTAATTTATTAATGTTAATATAATTATTTATTGTATTGATATTACATATTGATATTTTGATATTGTTTTAATTTATGTGAATATTGCAAACCTTCGTATAAATAAGTATAAACATGCTCATGTACCAAAACAACTTCTCTCCTCTCTCTCCCTCTAGCATTGTCATGAACGAAGTAGTACTCTTTTTGGTCATTATATTGTTTTCACAATCAATTCCATCATCATCAGTTGAAGCTAAACAAGTTAATGGGTTAAGCATTGACCTTATCCATCGAGACTCACCTTTGTCACCCTTCTGCAACTCTTCCATGACCCAAAGAGAGGTCATTCTAAATGCAGCCATGCGCTCCATTTCTCGAAACAACCACTTCCACTTAATGGCAGATCAGGGAAGCAAAGCTGAAACCGTAATTATTCCAAACAAGGGAGAATACCTCATGAAAATCTTTATAGGTACCCCACCAATAGAGTCATTTGCTCTTGCAGACACAGGCGGTAATCTTATTTGGGTACAATGCTTGCCTTGTGAGCAGTGTTACAATCAAAAGGCCCCAATATTTGATCCAAAAAATTCTTCTACTTACGAGGAGATACCATGTAGCTCTGAATCTTGTGACTTGGTGGCAAACCATGCTTGTGGAGCTACAGACCAATGCAGGTACTCGGGTGGAAGGGATGGAACCCAAATTTGTTATTATATATCTTCATGCATGTACTTGTTTAAAATACTTGAAAATTTTCTTTATATTATATAAGTTTGATTTAGTATGTGTCTTCAAATTAAATTCCTGAACTAAGAAGCGCAGTTCAGATAATAAAACGCTCCACCTATATCTAAAAAGTTATGGGTTCGAGTCATATAGGGGACGTGGGGAACCACTATGTATCCCTTTTTTAAAAAGAGAAAAAAAAATTAAATTTCTGACTCTAACTTGCAGGTACTTTGTAACATATGCCGATAAATCCTACACAGAAGGAGGCTTGGTTAAAGATACCATTAGCTTAGGCTCCAAGGATGGCCACTCAACTTTTGCTTCTCCTAAAACTATCTTTGGGTGTGGACATGTCAATAATGGGTTGTTCAGAAGCGAAAGCACAGGAATTGTTGGTCTTGGGGGAGGACCTTTGTCATTAGTTTCACAACTAGGCGATGAAGTTGGTCACATATTCTCATATTGTTTGCTTCCCTACACTGTAAATTACTCTACTAGTAAACTCAAGATTGGGAGTGAGTCAACAATGCCGGGAGATGTGACAGTTACTACCCCTTTTGAGTACAAAACTCTTTATGCTTATTACCTTAGTCTTAAAGGTGTCTCCGTTGAAGATGTGAAGCTGCAGATCAAAGCATCAGAAAGTTTAGACATTGTAATTGATTCTGGGTCGACATTGACTTTTCTTGAAAACACTCTTTATAACACTGTTGAAACTGCAGTTGCAAATGCTATTGATTGTGAAGCACAACGGTTTCCACCTGAACCATTTAAGTTATGTTATAGGATTGAAAAAATTCAGGAAGTCCCTGATATCACATTCCACTTTGTTGGTGCTGATGTTCATCTTAAGAAAGATAATATATTTGTGAGAGTGGGCACTTTATTTACGTGCTTAGCAATGCTCCCAACCGATGGGATCTCCCTCTTTGGCAACATAGCTCAAGGAAACTTTAAGGTGGAGTATGATCTTCAAAAGAAAACGGTTTCTTTTGCTCCTGCAGATTGTACAAAGGAGTAGAAAGCCTTTATATATTTTATATATTGGACTTCAGGATATATATACATACATATATACGCGATGAACCTATGGGATACACGAGTGAAATATGTGTTCGATGATATAATTTCATATTATATGAAAACATAATGCATTATTTATTTGGGAATTTGTTTTTTTTTCTTAAAAATAGTAAGATTATAAAATATTATCAGTAAATAAATATTAAGGTAACACAAACACAATCCTCCAAATTAAGTTAACACATATACCTGTTTGAAAATTAAAAAAATTATGATAAGCATAAGTTGTTGACAAATTAATATTACCTTGATATAATGAGATCTAAAAGTTTTCTGCATAAAATAAGATTGGAGATGTGCAAGAAAACAGAAATTATACTTCAACATTTCTTCACTCTACTTTCTTCAACTGTCCTTTGTACTCTGTTCAATCAATGTTTATAGTATATATCAAAAACACAATATATAATGAATGAAATTGCACTTCAAAACATATCTATCTTTTATATATAGGAGTTCTAATAAACTTTACAAATATTATGACATATATTGGATTAAACTGATTGCAGTTATGTTATCTTCTGGTCAAAGCAAACATATGAACTAACTTCTCAGAACCCAAATGTAGAATCAAATTGGTCTCACCTGCACAAAATTTCACATAAAAAATAAATCACAATACACAATTTTTGAAAAAGGAGTCCTGAGAAATTTTACAAATATAATAACATGTATTATATTAAACTTATTATAGCGATGTTATCTTCTCGTCGAAGCAAGCATAGGAAGTTACTCATCAGAACCCAAATGTAGAATCGAATTGGTCTCACTTGCACCATATTACACCAAAAATAAATTACAAAACACAACTTTTAAAAAAATGAATCCAAAGAAATTTTAAAAATATTATGACATATATTTGATAAGCTCATTACAGCTATGTTATCTCCCCATCGAAGCAAATACGAAAAGCAGCACCTTATCTGCACACTTGTCACATACATGTTCTATAATTTTATATTTTATTTTTTGTGGGCCAACCTATCATAAAAAAGGATGGGAGATAATAAATTTTTTATTGGTGTGATAAAAACTTGTGAAAAGTAAAAACAATAACACAATACAAAAAAATTGTATAGAAAAATTAAAATTGCATAAATAAAAGAAAATATTAACAAAGAAATATATTTATGTTAAAATTATTATAGCAATGAATTTAATAAAAAGTACTTAAATTATGACAAATTATCATCTTTCCCTGCCAATTTATTTTTTAATGTGTTTTTAATTAAAATGTTAAACCTTTGTAAAAAGAAAAGTAAAAAAAATTCAACCTAGCGAAATATAACCACAATTTCTCCTGAAGCTTAAATTTTTCATTTGAGTTGCTTTATCTTTTCTTACAGGGTATGTAAGTTGCTAGTATTGATGGTTATAATACATTAAACGGTGTAATCACTTAGGAATGTGCTCCTACAACACATATAATAATGACAAACAGACAAATGAAGGGTTTATTGGTAATGCAATTTGCAGCTCAAAATCTAACACACTCATCTCTACAATTGAAGGTGGAAGAAAGCAGGATCATACAATTCTCTAAAAAAATAACCTCCCTATGAATTCTCTTCCACAATGACTCACCACCATGTACTCCAATGTTGTCCTTTACCCTCCTCCAGTCCTTCACACACCACCAAATATCCCACATTTCATCAACCTAGTGCAGGAAGTAGGCTCACCAAAATTCCACAATCCATCTTCATAAGATAGAAATGTAGGTTCTGCGTAAATAAAACAATGATCAATCTCTACAAAATAAACTTTTTTTCTTCATTTTTAATAGAATCACTATCTTCATTGTCCTCTTCAACCCCACATAATAATAACTATGACTTGTAACCCTCAATTGTTCCTCCTCCTCTTCCTAAAGAGGCTAAGGTTGTTGTAGGCTTTGAGTAAACAGTTTGGTCGTTGTTTACAAAATTTTAAAATAACATTTTAAGGTTGCTTGCACTGCTATTTTAACTACTTACAATTACAATTTGCAAGTAATATTCCTTTTTATCTCTCCCCCAACATTTGCATTTTATAAGCAATATTTTTACATGTCTGTTGATGCATATAATACTTAGTTGCAATGGTGCAATCTGAGTTGACAATATCAAGAGCTGTTGGGTAAGGCCAATTTAAGATGAGCAACTCTTAGACTTATAATTGGTTATCAACTTCACTTATAAGTAAACGGCTTATTTGTTTAGCTCCAATTCATTGCATTATATCTTTGCCAATTTAGTATTTAGTAAAACTACCAACATAGACACATTTATAACATCTACTAAAACTCATGACCAACATAGTTTGCGAGAAAATGTCTTCATCCCTTAAGTTTCAGATACATCGGAACTCCGATGGATGCTGACTGCTCAAGTAAAATAGAATATGTCATGTGCAGGACTCTAAAAAAGCTAACAGCAGATAACAAACCATAATAACATCCTTAAAAAGAATGCCAAAATGCACTTAACAATGTTTAAATGTGTCAGTGATAGAACTCACCCAAGTTGGTCGAGTTCCCTGGCAAGGAATTTTAGCATATTCTTCACAAAGGTGATAATACACTATTTCTACCATGAAACCTTCATCAAAGAACGCCAATGGGAGATACATCAATTTTTGGAGGTCCACATGAAGTTGACCATGCTCAATCATCAGCACGTCTACCTTTTTGAGTAACAGTCCCTCCAAATAGGGAGTAACCTAGGGTTTCAAATCAATGACAAAGATGAGAAGGCAAAAAGGCGATTTAATCAATTTTCCTTAGATTTGAATAACATACATCAAAACCCTTGATCACTTTCATTCCAAATCGAAATGTGTGCATAATAATCGAAGAGATTTAAGTTGTTGAAGGACATGCTTTTCTAGAAGGCATTTAGTGTATGCTAAATCGGACCACAACATGCTTAGTCCTACTTTATTATTATACAAAAACATCAATTCAACCAAAACCTCGGATAATAACATGTTATCTATATATGGTTTGCTATATAAATGGCTTGTAAAAAGAAATAACAGCCATAACATGTCAGCTGAGACCAAGGCTTGCCTATCTGTTGGTAAACAATCTTGACACTCCGGTTCTGAATCTGGGCAAATTTGAAAATCTGTTACAAATACCTTCAAATTTTGGCATTCAAAAACATATAGTTCTGTTAACATAGGCCATTCAATGAAACAAAAAAAAAAAACATAGGCCATTCAATGGAATTTAATACAACAATTTCACTCAGAGTCATTAACTGGCAACATAGATATGCCCAAGAGGTTAACCCAACAGTCACTTTGTTAAATTCAAAGAAAAAATAAATAAAAGTACAAAATCAAAGGCAACACTGATTGAAGATAATCATAGGCAACTGCTTTCAATGTTGGGTAATCAGCAATGAGTTTATATTCCTACCAATGTACCATATTTTGTTAGCAAGCAAAGTCAATCACTTTAGTTAAAAGTATCTTAAGTTTCAATATCTTGTAACCAACAAAAGCATGCGTAATTAGAGGCTAGGTGTAAGAATGTATAAGCTCAAAGATAATAAATCTTAACCGTGAAAAGCGAAGCTAACGATAGTTGTAACTTCACCAATTACACTGATACTAAGATTCACGCCATAAATTATAATTCAAGGACTAAAATGTAACGATAGTGAATGAAGGCACATGTGTGGATACAGAACACACAAATAAATTGAGATTTATGATATATAAAATTAGAATCTCTACCATTAGTTCAATGAACTTCATATCAAAATATTTAATATGAAGATATTGTATATTTTGAAGCTCTCATTCTCTAATTCTAATTTTGAACCTTGATGGTTATGCTAATCCGTTAAGCACCTTGTGAATGAAGGCACCAATCCAGCAGACTCTTTTGGATTCTTCCTTAGACGACTTAGATCAATAATTGTGTGTGGCTATGTCCCATTTTTGAGGTAACTAAAAATCTCCATAGACAAGCATTCCATTCCAATTTTCTTTCATTTTATATAAAATCCGCCCACTCCCAGGGAATAGCAAAACCAAATCATGTAGAATATTCAATCAGACAGATTCTAAGAAATTGACAAATATATATTACAGTCACATTCCACAAAATCAAAACCCTTAAAAAAAAAAAAAGGTAGGCAGTAGATTAATGGCAATTAAGCAACTGCCATACCTGAGAATGGTCAACAGAAAATTTAAGAAGCAAGTGCTTCAACTATAGCATCCACGGGCTATGAACAAAATAAACTTATAAGGAGAAAGGCTTTTTTTTTTTTTTTTACATTATCAGTCAAAGGGATTGGAAACAGAATGATAAGTTCAATGAAATAATCATGAGCACAGCTATACTTGATCAGAAACCATCATGTATCAAAACCATAATTTTAAAAGCACCCTAAAGGATCTCTAGTAAAGGGCCACATGTACTTACCTCTTCTCCGATTCTGGCTCAAAACTACTCTACCTGTAATATTTAAAATAGGAGATAATCAAATAAAATTAAAAGAAAGGAAGCATATTTTAAAACAGAAAGAGAACCATGAAGCAACAGAATATCAGCAACAGTTGTTGCAAACTCTATGGTAAGTAGTACCTATTTTTCAAAAAATAAGTTGTTAGCATTCTCTGCTTTGCTCTACTATATTAACAAAACAAAAAAATGGATACTTTTGTTTCATCTCAATACGTTTTCAAAATCTTCTTTCCCATATCCGTATTTCAGATTTTGTTATATGGCAAAATCTCTGTCATCTCATCTGGTACGGTAACTTCAAACCATCTCAAAAAGACATAATCATCGATTTCATTAACTCCTTCTCATCCTTTTCCATACACAACAGAGAACTCACCAAAATCACATAGAAGCAAAAACAAATAGAACAAAAAACAAAATGGAAGCAGAAATAAAGAAGAGGTCGCACCTCCTTTTGAACCACCGCACAAAACCCACATTCTCCTTTGCGTGAAGCCATTGCTGGAAGATCAGCCCCTTCGCTGATCGAAGAGCTCAACATCGTGAAATGTTGTGTTGAAGCCGTCTGCGCCAAGGGTTGCAACAAAGCCAATTTCCCGAGCCAGTGCCGCAAACTGAAGAGGAGGAGTCTTGAGGTGAAAGAGTTTGATATAGAGGAAATGCAGCTCCATTTTGGTAAGAACTAGCCTCTTTATCGCTTCATAATGAACTCGTTAAACCTTGCAAACTTTTGATCTACCGTGATGTAGTGGGAACAGGAATGCAAAGGATACTACGAGCCTGTTTGGCATGCCACTTCTACGAGCTTATAGCGGATGAGAAAGTAGCCCCGTTTGGTAAGCGCCTCTGTCACGAGCTTATAGCGTTTTTTCCAGAAGCTACTTGAAGTAGCATTTGAGCTTATAGCTTATAGCGTTTCATTTTTCTTTCCACTTTTATCCTTATTATCTTCATTTAATTCTACATTTTTCCTCTTCTATCTCTTTTATGTAAAATCATTAATAAAGATGTCCTTTTATGTCATTTTATATTTTTCAGCTAGTTCAACCGCTAGTTTTACCAAACACTTCCACAGAAAATAAGCTACCTTATCCGCTATCAGCTACCTCATCCGCTATAAGCTATCCACTATCAGCTAGCTTATCCGCTAACAGCTAATTTTTCCAAACAGGCTCTACATTTGAATTAGATTAAGCAATTAATCAATTATGGGAAAAGCAAAGAAGCATTTGAAATCGGATGACGAAACGACAAAATGAATTAAACAAGTAAAAACGAAAATAAAATAAAAAAAGGAAATGACAAAATAAACCTCAGTTTAGGTGTCAAAAATTACACCAGTGCCTATATATATATATATATATATATATATATATATATATATATATATATATATATATGATAACAGCTATGAGGTAGTTTTGTACGAGATTATCGTAGTTTTGTCCAATCATCGCTTCAACATCAATTGCACTATTTTACCCAAAAAAGGCCCCAGATGGTGCCTTAGACCCAATGTTTTAAAAATTAGATATCTGTTCGGTTCGCGGCCCAGCCAGTCGAATAGGTCGGTTTGGTTCGGATTTCAAAACTATGTTAGACCATTACATATATTCATTTAAAATTTAAAAAAATTTATTTTGTGATATTCAATTAATACAATTAAATAATCTAAGCAAGTCTTGGGTTATTCAATTTAGAATATTTTAATAAGTACTTCCAAAACTTATAATATTCAATTAGAACCACTATTAATATTGCACCAACCTAAGCAACAAAAACAATGCTGAAAAAAAAGTATAGAAAAGCCTAAAAAACCAAAGCAGAATTTGTAGAGACCATAGATCGAGAATTAGTGCCTCATTGAACTGAACAAAATTCTGTTGTCCCAAAGTTTGGTATCCCAGTATCTCCTACCAATCAAAAGTTAGGATGCATAAGTATTAATGAGTTATGATTTATTTTATTAAGTGCCAAATTATCATTGGGTGAGAGACAAAGAATGTAACGGGAAAGTGGAACAGAATATCTTCATCCCATTAAACTAGACCATTATTGCTCATCATCTAATTAGTTGGTTGGTTAGTATTATAAAAGTAAAAAAATTATGTGGTTCTTTCGAATTTTATAAATTCCTATGATATAAATCTTTTAAAATTCAAATGTACAAAATTTGGATTATAAAAATCTTTAAAAAATCATATAAGTGATTATATTTTTTTAGTTTTTAAAAATCCACAAAGACATATTTATCCCAATATAGTCCTTTTTTAAAATCCTAATCAAATACACCCTCTACTCTTTAGATGTGATGGTCGGGATTCTTTTCAGAATTGACAAGTGCCCCCACAAACCAACACGAGACTTTTTAACATGTTTTGTCTCACTCACACGCTTCGTAGGAGAACTTCCCCAAGGTCACCATCCTAGAATAGCTCCAACTCAAGCACGCTTAACCTTGGAGTTCCTAAGTTAGCTCTCGAAATGAAGATGCATCTTGTTGATATAAGTAGTACCAATCAATTCTTTTATGCTTTCCTTAACTATACAGTCTCATACATGCAGTCTCAGAACTCATACTCTGTACAGTCTTATACCTATAGTCTCGTTTTAATGTGAAATGACTGAAATCTGTTCATTCATGAGTCCCCCCGCCTAGAAGCCTATCAAGAGTCGCTTCTTGTTTGCGCTTCCCTTTGGCACCGACGATCCTCCCTGCCTTCTTCAACATCGGGTGTCACATTAGACTTATAGCTCTAACTTGTCTGTGATTGTTAAAACAAGCTCATAGGTCCTAAAGTCTCTTTATAAATAAAAAAAAAAAGGGAGTAATAAAATCATCCAAGCCACAATTATTCCTAAGAACTACATGGCTTTGAATTTCCAATTGCACCAAACTATAAAAAAAAAAATGTATTTTAGCGACCTCACTTAATCAGCCGCTAAATATGAAAATTGAGTCGCTAAAAATGGAATTTCGGTCACTAAATATTAAAATTAGGTCACTAAATGGTTTAGCTTCTAGGTAATATGCCATCACGTTTAATGGTCGCTAAATAGTTTAGCGACGGAAATTCCATATTTAGCGACCGAATTTGGTGATCGCTAAACAACTTTTTTTATAGTGCCAGGGAATACATAGAAGCACAATCAATCATTCTGACAAGCCAAAATTAAATTTTCATGATTTGTTTTTATTTTATTTTCTATTTTCAAAAGGGGTAAAAATTAATATTTTCAAAGTTGTTAAAAATTTTTGCACAATTAACTTAAGGTATCATTCTTAGAACAGACGATGTAGGGTGCTAATAACTTCCCTACTCATAACCAACTCCCGAACCTTACATCTGGTTTCAAGGGCCATTTTTTTAAAGGGTTTTCCCAAAGCTTTTCCTAACAAATAAGCTTTGGTGGCGACTTCCTATTTCGAACGTTTCAAACCTTTGGTTCACCTTCTCGTCGTGATTCTGGTTGCAATAGATAGCTCAAGGACACCGATCGAGACAAGTTCTTTGAGGCTTTTAGAGTGAGTTAAAAATTTCAATTTAATCAACATGTTGTTTTAGTTTATTATTTCATAAACTCTTATTATAACAATTATTATAATAAGAGTTTATGAAATAATAAAGAGCCAAGGATGAGGACCAAATCAAGAACAACTTTCACCACAGAACCACACACAGCCTATCTGTTATGCTCAGAGACGCCTGCTTGGCGAGAGCACCGCCCGATTGGATACAAGATGAAGTTGGGCGAACCATGTGTGCTCACTGGAATTTTATTGAGCTCCAAAAAAGTTCAGGCCAAGCAAAGAGAAATAGAACGTCAGAGAAGGGTGGGAGCCTGCACATGAGGTTCCATCACTCAGGTGCACCACGTTCTTCGGATGGTACATTCAAAAACTCATTCTTTATGTATTCATTTTAAATTTTATATATTATTATTATATCATTATTGTTTATTTATCATATATGCTTATGTTACAATCTACAAAACTCGGGCGAAGGGTAAAGTTGACCAAGTTCCACCGCCAGACCCATGTTAGAAAGGTTACTAGTGAGTTTGTAGATGAGCGCTCCAAGCACACTTAGGTAATTCCACTTTTATGTTCATTTTTATAATATTGTATTGTTTTATTATAATGTGCCCTCATGTGTTTGACTATGCATAATAGGAGGAGTTTGACATGAGACTGTCTCAGGCTTGGTCTCAGGCATCCTCTTCCCCATCCTCTACAGTTGACCTGAGGTGGAGGAGCGGATTTAGCTGCAACTTTGGGTGGAGGATATTGGCAACAAGAAGAAACGTTGCCTTTACGGTGTCAGAGACCTCGCCGGCAACTTCAGAATAGGGGCCTCCAACATCAGCAAGCATAATCGAGTGTCCACCAACCACAGTCGCCGCTCTCCGGAGTCAGACGAGATTGCTCGGCTGAGGTTGGGAGTGGCCTCTATTGAGGAGTGTAAGCATCGATGATTGCGACCATGCAGATGCTGATTGAATAATAGAGGGAGTTGTTGCAGCGGATCTCATAGCCTGATATGTAGCAGTAGCCCCCGCAGCAGCCTCATCTAGCCAGCTCACTGAGGAGGATGACGAGTCATCACCATTAGATGATTTGTTGGAGGATACTTATCGTGATGACTATTAGATTATCTTAGGTTTTTATAGAATTTACATACACATAAACATTATATCATGGTTTATTTAAATTTATTTTTATTTATCATTTCAATTTTAATTTTAGTTACTTGTCTCTTTATTTTATTTACCATGTTTATTAATAATTTTTTAATTAATATTGTATAATTAATATTAAATATAATTAAATATTTTTAATAAAAATAATCTGAAAATTTATTTATTTAAAAAATAAAAAATAGTACGGACAGTTTCTGTCGGAAAATGACAGCTAGAAATGACTAGATTCGCCGAGGGTAAATTTAGCGGTAATTTCCATCATTTACCGATCTCCAACACTCGGTAACTTTCATCACTGTTTTGATGGTTGTAACCTTCGGTAATTGTTTAACATTACCTACCACTACAACCATCAGTGATTATTGATGGTATTTTTTGCAAAGGTTATCGAAACATATTACCAACAAGGTTCTTTACGACTCCTGGGCCATCGATTTTTCGTCAAAAAAGTGATTGTACTGACAACTTTAGGTCTTTTCTGAAGGCCTTTGACTGTCGGTAAGTAGCCTTTTTCTTGTAGCTTGTTACATATAAATTTGTACCAATAATCCAAAGGATGGAAATGAATATCCTATGCAAAAGCAATCATTTGAAGCAACCCCAAAAGTGTTGCGAAGAGTGAAGCTATAAGAGTAACACGAAGAGAGCAAACTCAAAGAAGAATAAAATATCTAGAATTAAAAATTAAAAATTAGTATGCTAAACATCAAAATAAAAAAGTCATGCAAGTTCTTTGAACATTACAAAAAAATAATTTTTGACAATTATTTGCAGTTATTTTCATGAAAAGTAATCCTTAAGTTTATTAGAAAAATAATAATTAAAATAAAATAAAGAAAAAAGGAAGAATAAAAAGAATTGTTTATAACCTAAGACGTGTATAAGACTCTATTCTTAAAGATTGTTTTGCCATAATATTTAACAGACTCTTACAAAATGATTATTATTCTGGGTATTCAGAGTAACATGAATAATATGAACTCAAGAGAAGAAGAGAAAGTTTTTCTATATCCATTTTAGTTTTCTTTCTAAAAGAAGCGTTTATTTTCTTTCTCTCTGATTAAAAGACATCGTACCAAAAAGCAAAAGAAGAAATTTCATACTCCCTCCGATCTTTATTATAAACAAAATTTAAATGAAACACACATATTAAGGATGTTGGTTAATCTTATTTAATGTTATTAAAAATTAAGTGTATTACCTAAAGTAACATTCATAGAAAACTTCAATTTTTATTAAATACATCCCACATTAAATTATTGGAAAACAAAATTAGTATTAAATGAAGGGTGTTTTAGGAAGAATGTCATTAAATATTATGAAAGTATTTGACATTTACTTATATATTTGACCAAAAAATTCGGGATTTTTTTGTTTATAATAATGACAGAAGAAAGTATTAATTATCTGAAACAACACCTTTAAAAGCTGAATGGCAACATCCAATTAATGACCTTCATTCACCGATTTAGAATTTTGATGAATTTTCAGGTAAATATGACAATATAATAAAAGGTATTTAAATGTAATAAAAAGTAATTAAATTTTAACATATATTGGAATAAATTGACTGAAAAAATTAGCATATTGAAGGAAAAGTTGAAAAAAAAATTAATTATAATAAATGATGAATTTAAAACATTTTAAATATATAATCTGAGATGTAGTCAGACATATAAGAGATGATCCTCCCAATAATGTTTTTTTTCATACATATGAATATAAGAATCGAACCTAAAATCACATGGTTAGGTGACTCAAGCACCTTCTACTTAACAACACAAATTGGTGTATGCTCAAATGCCTTTGAGGTGTCATTGAATTTTTTGCAAATAAATTGTTTACGGTCTTAATATAATTTTCGTATATATTAAAATTAGTAGAATTTTGAATATCCAGATTTTCTACCCTAATTAATTTAATTAAGGAAAATGATAACTGATATCGTAAGGGTATTATTTTAAAAAAAAAAAATCTAAAAAAGTAAGTGTTCGTGGAAAGTACATGTTTTTGATACATTGAAAAATGATATTTTTAATTTTTTCAATGAGTAATTATTATTTTTGGATTTCTTAATCGGTGTCCTTATCTTGATCATTTGATATTAATTGTGTTGATTAATATGAATATTGCAAACCTGCCTATAAATAAATATATATAAACATACCCATGCTGTTCAACTTCCCTCCTCTCTCTAGCATTGATCAGGGTTTTGCAACATGAAGGAAGTAGTACTCTTTTTTGTCATTCTATTGTTTCCACAATCAATTCCATCATCAGCTGAAGCTGAACAAGTTAATGGTTTAAGCATCGACCTTATTCATCGAGACTCACCTTTGTCACCCTTCTACGACTCTTCGATGACCCAAAGAGAGGTCATTCTAAATGCTGCAATGCGCTCCATTTCTCGAAACAGCCATTTCCAGTTCAATGCGGATCAGGGAAGCAAATCTGAAACTGTACTTATTCCCAACAATGGAGATTACCTCATTAAATTCTTAATAGGTTCCCCACCAGTAGAGTCATTTGCTATTGCAGACACAGCCAGTAATGTTATTTGGGTACAATGCTTGCCTTGTGAGCAGTGTTACAAACAAAAGGCCCCAATATTTGATCCAGAACAATCTGCTACTTACGAGGAGATACCTTGTAACTCTGAATCTTGTAACTTGCTGGAAAAACGTGCTTGTGGTAATGCAGACCAATGCAGGTAAATGCATAATTTTACTACTGCTGTCAATCCTGATCCGAAGAACCCCAACTTTTGTTATTGTTTTTATGTAATTGTTTAGGGTTTGTTTGATTTCTTTCTAGTTTCATGTTTTTATTTCCT
Source organism: Ammopiptanthus mongolicus (assembly GCA_039655645.1). Taxonomy (NCBI): domain Eukaryota; kingdom Viridiplantae; phylum Streptophyta; class Magnoliopsida; order Fabales; family Fabaceae; genus Ammopiptanthus; species Ammopiptanthus mongolicus. Next base: position 16,237,059 of record CM077351.1, on the reverse strand, counting down.
GTTTCCAAATTTATTTACAACACAAATAATTATAAATTTGTCACATTGTTTTCATTTTGTTTCTTGTTTTCAAAGATTTATAAAGGAAACAGTGAAAATAAATAAAAAAAAGTTGTTTTTAGTGTGTTTCCTATACAAATATTTTAAAATAAAAAATAGCATTAAAAGGATGTGATAATATTAATAATTTGTGTTGTAATTATTTACAAAAGTAAAAAATAAAAACAGGAAACTACAAACAAACTAAACAGGTCCTTTAAATGCTTGAAAATTTTCTTTATATTATATAAGATTGATTTGGACTCTATTTGGCATGTCCAATAAGCTAATAAGCTAGCTTATAGCTTATTTGACTAGCTTAAGCTAATTTGATCAAAGTAGAGATGTTTGGTAAACAAGCTTATTTTATGAGCTTATAGCTTTTCTTCATAAGCTAATTTATTTAGCTTATGGCTTATAGCTTATAGCTTATTGACTTTCTCTAATTTTTACCCTCACTCATCTAATGAAATTCTCAATTTACTATATTTGTCATAAATATGCCCTTTTATGTCATTTTACATTTATAAGTTAGTTCAACAGCTAATTTTATCAAATACTTCAAATTAAATCAGGTAGTTTTTCAGCTATCAACTATAAGCTATAAACTTTCAGCTAGATAACTTATTAATTATAAGCTAGCTTATCAGTCATTTTTGTCAAATAGAGCCTTGATATGTCGTCTTCCAATTAAATTTCGGACTCCAACCTTGCAGGTACATTTTAACATATACTGATCAATCCTACACAGAAGGAGACTTGGTTAAAGATACCATTAGCTTTGCCCCCAATGATAGCCGCTCAGCTTTTGCTTCTCCTAAAACTATCTTTGGGTGTGGACATGTCAATACTGGGTTGTTCGAAAGCACAAGCACAGGACTTGTTGGTCTTGGGGGTGGACCTTTGTCATTAGTTTCACAACAACGTGATGAAATTGGTCACATATTCTCATATTGTTTGCTTCCCTCTACTGCAGACTCTAGTAGTAAACTAAAGTTCGGGAGTGAATCAACAATGCCGGGAGATGTGACAGTTACTACCCCTTTTGTGTACAAATCTCATTCCGCTTATTACCTTAGTCTTAATGGTGTCTCCATTCAAGATGTGAAGCTGCAATCAGAAAGTTTAGACATTATAATTGATTCTGGGACGACATTGACTTTTCTTGGTAAAACTCTCTATGACAGTGTTGAAACTGCAATTGCAAACGCTACAGAAAGTATAGCACTACGGTTTCCACCTGATCCATTTAAGTTGTGTTATAAGTTACCAAACATTGACGAGTTCCCTGATATCACATTCAATTTTGCTGGTGCTGATGTTCATCTTCAAAAAGTTAACATATTTGCGACATTTGGCCAAGTTACCTGCTTGGCTATGGTCCCAACCAACGGGGTCTCCGTCTTTGGCAACCAAGCACAAATAAACTTTAAGGTGGAGTATGATCTTCAAAGGAAAACGGTTTCCTTTGCTCCTGCAGATTGTACAAAGGAGTAGAAAAGCCTTTATATTTTTTACATATTAATTCAACTTATTGATATATGTTTAATTTATGACGATAAATGATAATTTTTCATTAAGCTAAAAGGAGTTCCTTCCACGCCAAAGTCCATCATGCTGCCCAAACAAACACACAATAAGAGTCTTTGGTAATTTGAACGAGGTCATAGCTCCAATTTCAGTGGCACTATTACGAAAAAGGCTAAAATATGCTTTCAGTATTTTATCTTATTTTCAAAATTCGAATTGGTCCTTTGTTTTAAAAAAAAATTCATTTTAGTTCTTTATCTTACAAATGTTAACTAATTTGATCATTTCTGTTAGATTTGCACTAACGGTGTTAGTAAACCACCGTTAGTCGCCGGAAATCACCCTCCATCGCCGAATTCTGGATTTCCTCATCGGAATCTGAATTTTAGAGAGAGAAAATGAATTTACTTCTCCTTTTTTCTTTCTCTTCCTTCTTCCTCCTTCCTCATTCTTCCTTCCTCCTTTCTCTTCCTCTTCTTCTTATTCCTCTTCTTCTTCCTCTTGCTAGATAAGCTTGCCTTGCTAGAAAATGATGGTTCTTCCATGTGCAGCAATGGCAAAGAGTGGGGTTGTGTACCCATAAAGGGAAAAGGAAGACCCCCAATCAATTTCCATCTCTAAGGAGCTTGGGTCTCACAAAGGGTTTGTGTGGGTGGACGTCTGGGCAGTCACATGTTACTTTCTTCAGAAATAAAGAAATTTGAAGAGTCATGATGCAGACTTTGTGAGGCTCTTTGAAGCCGTGGTTTGTGGTTTTACAAGCCATGCAAAATTATCAGTATTTTGCCAAATATTTGGGAAGTTGTACTGCTTTTTGGCTGAACTGTGGGTTTTTTTTTAGGGTTTAAAATTAGCTATTTGGGAAGTTGTAATGCTTTTTGACTGAACTGTGAGTTTTTTAGGGTTTGAAATTGGCTAGATATCGTGATTTTTGTTTGGTTCATATTTTACAAGGGAAGGTCATTGTCATTGCTGCACAAGAGAAGAAGAAGGAGCAAGAGCAGGAAGGACTCCGACAACGGATGGTGGTTTCTGACGACTAACGGTGGTTTACTAACACCATTAATTAGTGCAAATCTAACGGAAAGGACCAAAATAGTTAACGTTTGTACGATAAAGGACTAAAATGAATCTTTTTAAAGATAAAGAACCAAATCGAATTTTGAAAATAAGATAAAGGATCAAAAGTATATTTTAGCCAACGAAAAAAAAAGGAAGTCTGTTCGATGGTAGTTCTAGGCTCTTGCCTCTTAGTCTTAACACATAACTCTAGCTTATTATGAACGTTAATAGATTTAAATTTTGAAATTTACACTCGGGCCGGCCTAACATCTATTGAGGCCTAAAACATATCAAATGGGCTAGCTAATGGTAACCTTTCATACCTTATAGCTAATGGTAACCTTTCATACCAAATAGGCTAACTTATATTTGTTGATAAATCAAACATATCAAAAAGATATTATAAAAAGATACAAAGTGAACTTTTTTTTTAAAGAAAAAATTGTTTTTTTAAGAGGCATAAAGTAAGGGCCTCACTTACTTTACCCTTGGGTCGGGTCTGTTTACACTACAACTTATTATGCATGATAACTAGTATTACACAAGAAGATTAAAGGGACAACAATTGCCAACATGTCATGCATTTTGATTGGTCAATTGATTCAAATATCCAAATATTAATAATGAGATGTTTCTTGAATAATCATAATTCATGACACAATGTTATGAGATGAAACAATAGACGTTATCTCTAACATTAAACCACATGTCAAAATTATAGAATAAATTTCAAGATTTGAATCTCTATTAATGTTTCAAATTAATAATCAAATTTTTAAGAATATAAAGCTTTTCAATATTATGAACATTAATAGAGATTCAAATTTTGAAAATTTATACTACAATTTATTATGCATGATACATAGTACAAGAAGATTAAAGGGACAACTTGTCAACTCTGTGTCATGAATTTTGATGGGTCAATTGGTTTAAATATCTAATAATTAATAATAAAAGATATATGATTTAACCAATCAGAATTTATGGTACAAGGTTGTGACACACTCTATGGATCAACCAATGATGTTCCTGAAGAAATCACATGTCAAAATCATTGTATAAATTTCAAGATTTGAATCTCTATTAATGTTTCAAATGAATAATAGTTCAATTTGTTAAGATTATGATGCTTTTAATTTTAAACACTATGAACATTCATAAATATTCGGGTTGTGAAATTTATACAATAATTTATCATGCATTATACCTTGTACAAGAAGATCAAGACACATGTTAGAATTATTGTATAGATTTGAAGATTTCAATCTCTATTGATGTTTCAAATTAATTTTTTTAAAACAAGAAACAATACATGATGGAACATGATAAAAGGTTTGGGGACTAGATGTGAATAGTGTTATTGTTGTTAAGCAATAAGCTACACTATTCACTTGTCTCCTAGCAAAACTTATACCAAAGTTAGAGAAACTAGATAAAAGGTTTATACAAGCTTTGATAGTAATACCAAACTCAGAAACATCAATAGCTGGATGTTTGATACTATTAACAACCACTTCACAATCCAGTTCAAAGATAACATGATGAAGACCAAGCGCATGGACCCATTGAATAGCTCTAAGAAGACTCATAGCTTCACAATCACGAACCGGTAGACAAGAAGAGACCCAATTGATTCTAGCAAGAATAAATTCACCTTTGTTATCCCTAATACTCATACCAAAACTGGTTCTTCCATTTGCAACAACGAAGCTAGCATCCACATTACATTTATAAGTACCCAAATGAGGAGCTCCCCAAGAGTTTGAAGCAACTCTTTCAACGGGTCTTTACATTAGTACTATGCAAATGGAACCTTTTTAACTATTTGGTGTAGCAGGGTATCTCACATGGTTGGTGTAGCAGAAACTAACGGCTAAGGGCTGGAGGAGGTTTTTTCCTTTTGCTGCTACTGATCAAAATATGGTGGTGAAGCAGCTCAGCAGCAGGGCTTCGGCCAACTCTTCTTCTCGGAGCACATTAGAGGTTTTTTTGTAGTTTGGTTGCTTTATTCCGTGTAGGCATCTGCTTCTTTTTTATCAGTTTTTTGGCTGGGGCTGCTTTTAAAGAGCCTTTTTCTTTGTTGCTTAGCTTCAGGGAGCTTAACAAGGGATCCTTTTTGTAAGGGTTGGTTTACTGAGGGGTGTAAAGCTAGTGTAAAAGTAATACTCCAACATTAGATATTCAAATTTTGATATTTATACAATAGTCATTACGCATGATACATTGTACAAGAGCAGATTAAAACACATGTCAAAATTATTGTATAAATTTCAAGATTTAAATTTCTATTAATGTTTCAAATTAATTATAGTCCAAACTTTTAAGAATATAATGCTTTTAAATATTATGAACATTAATAGAGATTCAGTTTTGAAATTTATACAATAATTTATTATGCATCATATATAGTACAAGAAGATTATAGCACGAGTTTTGATATGACATTGGTAATGCAAAACTGACGCTTGTCATAGTTCTACAAACAATAATGATTATTATCCATAAGAATTTGGATACTATAGGTCCATGACACTTATCTTCTTATTTAAACTTGAAATTGAAGTTGCATAGAGAGAGTGTAAAAGATAAGTAAGAGGATGTTACCTACAAAAGTTGTGAAATTTTGATATTCAAATAATGTTTTTTTTCTTCAAAGTTGCACTCTCTAAATTATTTTATAAAAATAGTTAATTAATGATATACTAAAAGGTTGTATCCATATATGTTGACATTGATGTTACTTGATTATGAAAACTAATTAGTATTTGTTTGTTTCAGAATCATGTTGGCCAAAAGTTTCTCTCACACAATTTCTGAAAAAAGTTAATTCATCAAGATGTGTTTTTATCACTTTTACGGTGAAAATAATCTCAACCAAATAGTCTCTTGGTAGCCCGTGAATTTTTCGAATTCTCATATTTATTTAATTCTTATTTATCAATTAAAAGTTTTAGGTTTAATTACTTTATAGGTCATCAAACTGTTTGGGAATTTTTAAATAGGTTCACGAACTAAAAAAGCTTGTAATTGAGTCCTCGAACTTCTAAATACATTGTAATTGGGTCTCTATATTTTAAACGTTTGTAATCGAGTCCCTAAACTTGTAAATAACTTGTAATTAGGTCCTTGGAATAGCAAAACAACCTTGTACTTAAAGCATCCTATTAAAGTACTAGATCATTCACGATAACAAAGATTTTTAAAATGTCTACTACCTCAGGGACCTAATTACAAATTATTTACAAATTCAGGGATCCGATTACAAACATTTAAAGTGTAGGGATCCAATTATAAAATATTTAGAAGTTCGGAGATCCAATTATAATTTTTTTTAGTTAGGGGACCTTTTTGAAAATTCTTAAATAGTTTGGGGACTTGCAGAGTAATTAAACCAAAGTTTTATTTTATATATATATGCAAAATATAATTAAATAAATTAAATAAGTAAGCAATCTCTGGATATGAAAATGCCGATTTGACAATAAAAATAATAATAAATCATTTACCGAGATATATAGAAAGATTGTGAAGAGGCAATCACTTCTGGATTTCGTAGTCTGATTTAATACATAAAATACAAAGAGGCTGACCTGGTAAATCTTCCTATAAATATAAACACATATTGTCAATGTTTTTTGCAGGAACACCTCTCCCTCTCTGCCACCACCCCCCATCCTATGTTTCCCAACATGAAAGAAGTTGTACTCTTAGTCATTGTACTCTTTCCCTTGTCAATACCAATATCTTCAGCTGAAGCCAAACCTGCAGTTAATGGCTTCACCATTGATCTTATTCATCGTGACTCACCTTTGTCACCTTACTACAACTCTTCACTGACCGAAACTGAGATCCTTAGAAATGCTGCCTTGCGTTCAATTTCTCGAATGAACAACTTCCACGCCACTAAAAGTGGAAACAAAGTTGAAAGTATATTAATTCCAAACAAAGGGGATTACCTCATGAACATCTTCATAGGTACCCCACCAGTGCAGGCACTTGCTATTGCAGACACAGGAAGTGATCTTGTTTGGATACAATGCTTGCCTTGTGAGCAGTGTTACCAACAACGTTTCCCAATTTTTAATCCAGATAAGTCAACTACTCACGAGTCAATACCTTGTCAGACAAAGTCTTGTAACTCGCTACAGTTACCTAGTTGTGGACCTTCAAGCCAATGCAAGTATGAGCAACAATACGGTGACAAATCTTACTCAATAGGAGACTTGGTTACCGATACCATTAGCTTTAAATCATCTAATGGTGGCCAGTTAGTAACTTTTCCTAAAACTATAATGGGGTGTGGACATGTCAATATTGGAAGATATAAAAGCACAGGAGAAGGGGTTGTTGGTCTTGGGGGTGGACCTTTGTCATTAGTTTCACAGCTTGGTGATAAAATTGGTCACAAATTCTCATATTGTTTGCTTCCTCCATACGCTACATACCTTTCTAGTAAACTCACGTTTGGGGGTGAATCAACTATATTCGGAAAAGATGTTGTTTCTACTCCATACGTGCCAAAATTTCCACAAACCTTTTACTACCTTACTCTTGAAGGTGTCTCAATTGATGGGAGGGTGGTGAAGCCAGTACAAAGTGCAGGCAACATTATGATTGATAGTGGTGCCTCATTGACTATGCTTGAATCAAGTTTATATAACAAAGTTGAAGATGCTGTCGTTGAAGCTATTGGTGATGATAGTATAGCAGAACGGTACCCTGTTGAACCATTTAAGTTATGTTATAGGGATGGAACGATTAAGAACTTCCCTAATATCACATTCCAATTTTTTAATGCTGATAATGAGTTGCAGTTGCTTAAATTTCATATATTTGGGAAGATGAAAAACATGCTTTGCTTTTTGATACTACCAACGGAAGAGACCTCCATGTTTGGCAACTTACAACAAGTATACTTTCAAGTAGAGTATGATCTTCAAGAGCAAACGGTTTCCTTTGCACCTTCGGATTGTAAAACCAAGTAGAAAGCCTCTAGAGTTATATTTGATATGTTCAACATAAGAGCATATGTTTATGATAATGGTAATTTTTTATATATATTTGATGATATAGTTACGATTAAGTCGGAGATGATTAGTCTTTTGCTAGCATATATTGATGTATATGTATTAGGAATGCGAACAAGTGTACTCTAATGACAAATTAGTCCTACTTATACCAATAGTAAACAATATCAATTCAAATTAACATCGTTATTCATCACATGATAAACATACAACAGTTGCACTATTTTAATTTTTAGATTTTTTTTATTCAAGTAATTTATAATCCCATGTAACCGAATTTCCACGTTTTAAATTTTCAAATCAATTTGCAGAATCATAATTACATATTGAAAATTTAAAACTTTCAAAATTACATGCATATCTGCCAATTAATTGATGGAAATCTTCATCCAATTTTATTGTTTTAAAAAATAATAATACTAAATTATTGAAAAATCAATATTATAAAATCAAGTTAAGATATATTGTTGCACTATTTTTATTTTTAATTTTTTATTAACTTTAATAATTTTATAAATAAAAAATATGTAGTAAATAAAACAAGAAACTAATGTCTCAACTAATGAATATTAATTCTGATGCATTTTTTTTGGGTCTAAACAAGGGTAATTCTGATACATTTGAAGATATTGATATGGGATTTCGAAGAATAAATATTATAAATCAATTTAGCATGTTATTGAATTAATTTCTAATTATGCACAACGATTCAATTAAGGTGAAGATGCTAATTTGCTTGAGCTATAATTTGTTTCAAAAAATATTAATAATGATTCTTTCAAAATCATATATATGTACATCTGTCAATTATTGATGATGAAAATCGCATTGTTTTTTAAAATATTAATATTGATTGACTGAAAAATCAATATCGTAAAGTCAACTTTTTTTTGACTAATTGTAAAGTCAACTTAAGATACTTTGTTGCACTATTTTTATTTTCTATTTTTTATTCAAATAATTTATCATTCCACTTAACTAAAATTTTAAAATTTTAGATATCCAAATTGATTGTCTTAATATTTGATAATTTTAAAATCTTATACATATATTGATCAACCATCAGAACTCATTCAAATTCCTAAACCTTTACCAACATGTGGTTGGTTCAAATAGTAAAGGACTCGGACACTTTAAGCAAGTAGTCAAGGGTTCGAATCCTGACTTATGTATGGAGAAAACCTGATTGGGAGGGGAGAACCCACCTTGTGAGCCCAAAAGGTTCCCCAATAAAGATTAGTCATTGCTAACGGTGGTAGATACTTCATACCTATGTCATGATATTACCCAAAAAAAAATGCCTAGACCTTTGGGATTGAAAGGGTAGCATAAAACCTTTTTATTCCATTGTCTCCCCTAACAAATATTTCTCAAACGATTTATCCAATTAATATGCACCGGAGATATTAAAAAATGATATTATTATAGGATACACATATTTTAAAATAAAATTAACTTTTAAATAACAAATAATAATTTTTTGTATATTTTTTGAAAAAGAAATATGTTAGTAACGTACTCTTTAATATACTTTCTATTATTGGGTGAATTTTATATGGAACTCATTAAATCAAATGAACTCACTCTTTAGTCTTTATTTAGTAGATCCCATATAAAATCCATCTAATAATATAGATTGTGTTGAAATGAGTACTGTAGTAAAGAGTGTGTTATTAACATTCCTCTTTTTGAAAAATGTAACTTTGATTTAGTATATAATAAAAAAAATTAAAATTTGAAAGTATTAAGAATAGAAAATATTTGAAAGAAAATGTCATTGGAATTAATAGAAAAAATTAAAGGCAAGTATTGAGAGCAAAAGAAGGCATTAATGAGATAGATGATGATTGTTCTTACTAGAAAAATAGAATTACAAAGTGCAAAGAGCATCTTCAATGGTAAAATTTTAAGGAACCCATTTTAAGTTTTTAAGTGGGTCCATATATGCCGACTCAAATTTATGACATCCACTCAATTTTCACTCCAATATGGGTTTCTATTGTCAAGTTCTTTAACTTCTCTCTCCCTTCAACATCCTACATTCTCTCTCTCACCTTTATACTATCAAATGCAAAAAAATAATATTTAAATGCTATGGAACTCTCTTTTTAGATTTCTTAGATAAGGAATCATTTTAAATTTAAGGAACCCAAAATCATATATGGCATATTACAATAATATTTTATTTTTAAGGAACCCCTATGGAACTCGCACTAAAGATGCTCTAAGTACAAGCAAGATATGGCTCTCTCTCTCTCTCTAGTCTTTAAGTCCAGATTTTTCACCAACCCTCTCTTCAGCATTCATCCACCTTTTATAGCCCTTCCAGGAGCATGGGGTGTGTGATTCTGTTACGTGAGTGGGCCCCACCTCAAGACATTAATTAGCGCATTATGCGGACGGGCGCACTGCGCACTGCAGTCATACTCTTCAGATGCTCCTGATGTGACCTTCTTCAAGATCTCGTGCATCGGTCCCGGGGATGTCCGACCCTCTCGGCATCTTCCTCTCGGACGCCTTCTAGCTCGAGCGGGGAGATGCTTACACACATCGTCCCGATTACCCTAACACTGAGCTTGCAAAATTGTGCCCGAGCAGGAGTACTCAGGCCTTTTGTATGTCTTCGACACTCGGGCCCTTGGTTGCTAAGCCGTGACTTATGGATTGGGCCTTCTATCCATCACGGTAGGAACAATGATCAAGTTAAGAAATTCGAAATCATTACTATGTAGACTATGTTTTTCATGTAGAAAAATTTAATGAAGCAAAAGTCAAAAAACATAACTTCAAATGGCAAAGTTAACTTACTTATTTAGACTCATGAAAATATTTTATGAAAATAAGCTCATAAAAATAGCTTATGAAAATGATAGTATTTTCATATTATGTTGCTTTATTTTGAGTAGTAAGTCACAATTTGATTTGATCTGAAAACCGTCCATATATTTATGGTATTGGAATTTGTAGGCATTATTAAATTAAGTTTAGAGGGTGAATATCATTGTATTGGATACATAATAAATCTTCTAAAATGGGTTTGAGTGAAAAGTGAAAAATTGATAATGCGTATTCATGGTACGTATTTGATAGTGTTTTTGGGCGTTATCTATCTTGATGCTATTGAAAGTTGTAAATAACGATAGCGCTTCCGAAGCGATGTCGTATATTTTGCTACAATAACGTTTGTCCAATGAAATGTTATAGTATTTAGGGATGGCAATAGGCATTTTACCCAGCGGGTACCTGCAAAAATTATCCACGATGGGTAGAATAATTATCTGCTTTATGGATATGGGTACGGAGACGGGTAATAACTCATACCCACATACATATATATTAATATTTATTTAATTATTATATATATAAATATATAACTATAATATATTAAATTAAAAAAATTTGAAATGTAACTTAGGTTATTACTTTTCTTATCTTCGTGCGTGTGCACACTTCTATATATTTCCTCAATTTAACTTTCCTTTTCTTTTTTTATAATAACTTTCTTGTTCTTACCTTTATGAATTTGTTGTTCCACAGATTAATTATAATATTTAATCAATGTTTTGGAAAATATTAAGTATTTGGTATCACTTTTGTATTTCAGGCTTAGATATATCATGATGTAGATATGTAATGTGAGAACATATTAGATTGGTTTGCCTTGTTATATATACTATCATGATATTTCAAACGTGTTTATATATATATATATATATATATATATATATATATATATATATATATATATATATATCTCCACATGTTATACATTTTTAATAATGTTTTTTTATTTATCGATTTTTCATTATTAATTAAAGTGTGGGTGATGGGTGCAGATATGGCTCAGGTACTTAGGTACTCAACGGATAACGGTACGAGTACTTAAGTTACTACCCACGCGGATATGGGTACAGGTACGAATATTTTTTTAAAACGCGGGTATGATGACAGGTACTATAGTACCCTATCCATACCCTACCCATTGTTATCCCTAATAGTATTCAAACTCAAATGCGCATCTAGGAAGCGGCGCTGATGTGGAGTTGGACTAAAGATAGTGTTGATTTAAAATTGCGCTATTATAGTTACCCAAAAACAATAGCGTAATTAGAGTACTGCACTATCTTAATTTGAACTAAGATAGCGTTTTCTTATAAAGAAATGTCTATTGATCTCCGCCTTTTTTTTAAATGTCATTTTCCCTGCTGCACATTCCTCTGCATTAATTCTGCAATCAAAAAATAACATTCAGCAATCAAAAAATAACATTCAACATTCAAAAAACAGTTTCCAACATCCATCATATAAAAAAGGCATCATTTAACATTCAAAAAATAGCATGCAGCAATCAACACCAATCATACACCTAAGCAATCAACATAATCGATCATAATCAAACTTTGACCTTAAAAACAGATATAATAATGCAAAAACAAAAAGTCAAAAACAGATACTCCAATGACTATCTGACGTAACCAAATTCCGACGTTTTAAATTTTCAAATCAATTTGTTGAATCATAATTGATAATTAATTTAAAACTTTCAAAATTACATGCATATCTGCTAATTGATGGAATTTTTCATCCAATGTTATTGTTTTAAAAAAAATAATATCATTAATTTATTGAAAAATCAATTTATAAAATCAAGTTAAGATATATTGTTACACTATTTTTAGTTTTAATTTTTTTATTGAATTAAATAGTTTTATAGTAAGATATATAGTAAAATAAAACAAGAAATTAATGTCTCAACTAATGAATATCAATTATGATACATTTTAAGATATTCTGGGATAGTTGGATAAGTTAACAACTTTAAAAAAAAAAAATCATTTAACAACTTTTAAAATTAAAAGAATTGTGGAATAATAGGATAAGTTAAAAAATCAGTGGATTATAATAAGGATAAAATCAAAACAATTACTATTTATTAATACAAAACAATTTTTGTAAACAAAAAAACAGGAAGGGCCAAGGCCCTCCTAAGCTAACAAGTACCTCTGTCCCTGTTCTATATATATTAAGGTTTATGTCATGTGGGATCCATGTCACTGACACCATCACATTCATTATTTTCCCTCCAAAAATAGATTTTATTTTCAAATCTGATTATTAGATGTACTGATTTTCTTACAAACACTAGTCATGTTGGAAACTTTTCCTGCATGCTTATATTTTGATCAAGCTCATCCTTCCCTCTTTCTTTTGGCTTGTGAGAATGCTTATGGGGTTGCTTTTCCCATATTAATTGCTTAGTGTTTGTAGTTGGGCTTTGCCTCATTTATTATATAAAAAAATATTGACTAAATTACACTTTTCGTCCCCCTAATTTTTTACTTTCGTGAATTTCATCCCTCTAGTTTTTTTTAGCGATTATAGTCCTCACAGTTTTCTAGCTCTGCGATGTTCATCCCTTTGTTAGTCTGTCGTCTAAAAACTAATGGAAGTGTTTGCATGGTAAACATTCTGCCAGGCGGCACGTATAGCTGGAACTATTTATATTAAAAAATTGTTAAAATACTAAGTTTAATTAAATAATAAAATAATAATATTTTAAATTTATAATACATCTAAATACGACACCGCCATTGGCCTCCCACTAAAATGACAACACATTCATCTTCACCTCCTTCCCTTACCAAATTTTCAGTTTTCACCCTCTCTCTGTGTCTTTCTTTCTTCCTAGTTCCTCATTAAAAAACTTCACCAAATTTACATTTTCAAATCTCAATTTAACCCCTTCTCCCTCTTCGTCCTCTGAACCCTAGTTCCCAATTCCCAAATCCAAACCCAAATCAATTCCAAGCCCAACAAACCCAATAATTTATGACAAGAAAATAATGACTCTTTCCCCGCCATATCCCACATATTGCAGCTAGCCATTCAAGCCTACTCACCGATCAACTACACACTCTTCTCGTCTTTCAAACTTGTCTCACTAAACTGCCACAAAGCAATGGCTTTCGATTCTATTCTTCTCCCACGAACTTCAACAACGGTTCGTATCTCTCTTCTCCCTTTACCTTCTTCTTCGTTTAGAGTGTTGAATTTTCTGTTTTTACTAATTCATTCCCAATGTGCTCAAATCCCTTTTTCAGGTCCTCCATCCCTTGAAGATTCCCTTTCAAGCCCTATCGACAACACGTTCTCCTCTCCCGAAGATGTTGCTCGCTGGAGACAGCAACGCCACCGCTCTTCCACCCCATAGATATGCTTTCAGAACCCCCTCCCACTGATTCTGATCTGCCTCCTCCTATGAAGTCCGAATACTCCAAAAATGGAAAAGTATTCGTGTCATACCCGTATCCAATAACGATACTCCTAGGATACTTTAGAATACGTATTCAAGAAGTATCCCTGATTTATTTTTATGTTTTTATCGGATACTCTTTGGATACTTCGGGATACTCATCGGAGATAAACTAGACTTACAAGCTATGAATTTTCTGGATGATGATAATGAGGGAGAAGAGAATTGTTGACTATTATATAGAGCCAAAACTTTTTTGACTTATACTAAAGATGCTTTTGTTGATATTTTGACATAAGGGAAAGAATATATTACGATATGGACAAAAACTGTATTTTTTTTATTATGATCACAAGTTGTGATCATCATAGTTATATATTAATGAAAAATAATCAATGTCACTTTATAAATATTCTCCATCTATATAAAATATATGTTTTTTTATAAATTTTTGTTAACATATCCAGACCGTATTGTATCCAGAATTTCAAGAAATTTCTCGTATTCCCGTATCCGTGTTGTATCGTACCCGTGTCCTATTAAGTCCCGAGCTTCATAGGGCTCCCCTGACACCACCCTAACACCGTCGCGCTCCAGGCAAAGAATTGCTGCCACACCCACCTCCACTGACGCCAGTGTCGTTTGAAGGCAGTGACGACAATAGCATGGACGATTCCAGGCCTACCTTCGTCTGGGGCACCAATATATCCATGGAAGATGTGAACAATGCAATCCAAAGGGACTTCAGGAGAAACTACTTAAGAGAATGATGATGATGAGTTGCATTTATTATTATAAAATATATTAAATTTAAAATACTATTATTTTGTTATTTAATTAAAATTATTATTTTAATAATATTTTATTATAAATAGTCTAAGCATGTATTTGTGTGTGCGGTGACTTTTCATGTTAGAATAAAATTCACGGTGGGAGTGACATTTACGTAATTAATTCTGATAAAAGCGCGAAAGCTAGAAAGTATAGTTTTCACGTTGGACGTGATTTTAAGATTGCAGCCACTGTTCTAAGTTGGATGTGCCACCTAGCAAATTATTTGTTAGGTAGGTATGTTCTGTTAGTTTTCGGACGATAGACTAACGGAGGGATGAATGTTGGAGAATTAGAAAACTGTGAGGATTATAATCGCTAAAAAAAAACTAGAAAGACGAAATTCATCAAAGTAAAAAAACTAGAGGAACGAAAAATACATTTTAACCAAAAATATTTATTAATGCTTCAAAATGTCAAATATTGGTAGAAAACTGCTTTTAAAGAAGATTCTCCTACGAATACAATAAATTCATTTGATATATATTATTGATCAGTATTTCCACGATTGAGTTCCTTGTAAAAAATTATATGATATTAATGGAATTTAAATTATTTTTTTGATAAGAATGGAATTTAAATTATAAAACTTTGACATATAACACATCAATATTTTGATTTTGATATGATATTGTAATCGCATGCTAAAGCTATCACTTGGTAGGATTTTACAAATCCAGATCTTCTAAATTGATTAATTAATGTTAATATATTACTTTTTTGGTTTAAAGGAACCAAACCCTTCCATTGCACCTACACAGATTTGAGTAAATATATTTATTTATTGTATTGATATTACATATTGATATTTTGATATTGTTTTAATTAATGTGAATATTGCAAACCTTCCTATAAATATGTCTAAAAATAGTAAAATACTCATGCTCCTTCAACTTCCCTCCTCGCTGTCCCTCTAGCATTGTCCTGAGCTTTGCAATTGCAACATGAAAGAAGTTGTACTCTTTTTTGTCATTATACTGTTCCCACATTCAATTCCATCATCAGCTGAAGCTAAACAAGTTAATGGTTTAAGCATTGACCTTATTCATCGAGACTCACCTTTGTCACCCTTCTACGACTCTTCCTTGACCCACACAGAGATCCTTCTAAATGCTGCAATTCGCTCCATTTCTCGAAACAACCACTTCCATGTCACTGCAGATCAGGGAAGCAAAGCTGAAACTGTAATTATTCCCAACAAAGGAGATTACCTCATGAAAATTTTTATAGGTACCCCACCAATAGAGTCACTTGCTATTTTAGACACAGGCAGTAATCTTATTTGGGTACAATGCTTGCCTTGTGAGCAATGTTACAATCAAAAGTCCCCAATATTTGATCCAAAAAATTCTTCTACTTACGAGGAGATATCTTGTAGCTCTGAATCTTGTAGCTTGTTGAACTACCATGCTTGTGGTGCTACAGACCAATGCAGGTACTGGTGGAACGAACCCCAACTTTGTTATCATGATATTTATTACCTTTCAGTACTCCCTCGGGATCCAATTATAAACAAAAAATAATGATTAAATGTGATAGACTTAAATATTAGCAAATGTCAATTAATTTATCCATATTTAATGTTGTTTTTTTCCAAAAACATCTTTAAGATATTAATTGATTAATGTTGTGAGCATCATTATGATTAATGATAGTTTAGTAAATGTATTTATTTTTTTACATGAAACGGAGAAAATTAAATGCATTTAACTACCTTTCTTAATCAATGTAAAAGTAGGTATTTTTGCTTATAATTGAGTTCGGAGGGAGTACTTATTTAAAATGCTTGAAATTTTTCTTTATACTAATAAGTTTGATTTGGTATGCCCTACTCAAATTAAATTTCTGACGCCAACATTGCAGGTACTTTTTAACATATGTCGATCAATCCTACACAGAAGGAGACTTGGTTAAAGATACCATTACCTTTGGCTCCAATGATGGCCACTCAGCTTTTGCTTCTCCTAAAACTATCTTTGGGTGTGGACATGTCAATACTGGGGGGTTCAAAAGCACAGGCACAGGAGTTGTTGGTCTCGGGGGAGGACCTTTGTCGTTAGTTTCACAACTAGGTAATGAAATTGGTCACATATTCTCATATTGTTTGCTTCCCTACACTGTAAACTCTACTAGTAAACTAAAGTTTGGGAGTGAGTCAACAATGCCTAGAGATGCGACAGTTACTACCCCTTTTGTGTACAATTCTCGATCCGCTTATTACCTTAGTCTTGATGGTGTCTCCATTGAAGATGTGAAGCTGCAGCACGCATCAGATAGTTTAGACATTCTGATTGATTCTGGGTCGACATTGACTTTTCTTGAGACAGCTTTGTATGACAGTGTTCAAACTGCAGTTGCAAAAGCTATTAATAATGGAGCACTACGGTTTCCACCTAAACCATTTAAGTTATGTTATAGGTTGGCAAACATTGAGGAGTATCCTGACATCACATTCCATTTTCCTGGTGCTGATGTTCATCTTCAGAAAGATAATATATTTGTGAGAATGGGCCAAATTACTTGCCTGTCTATGCTCCCAACCACTGGGATATCCGTCTTTGGAAACATAGCACAAATAAACTTTAAGGTGGAGTATGATCTTCAAAGGAAAACGGTTTCCTTTGCTCCTGCAGATTGTACAAAGGAATAGAAAGCCTTTATATTTTTTACATATTCAACATAAGGATATATGTTTAATTTATGAGGATAATGGTATTTTTTCAGAAAATATATGATAAAAGTTATAATTAATTAGTCTAAGATGAATAAAGCTACTAGCGTTAGCCTACTAGTGGTAAGATCTAAAGAATAGGTAGAGGGTATACTCCCTCCGGACCTATATATAAGTAAAAAAAATCTAAATTCATACGTATTAAGAAAGTTAGTTATGTTAGTTTAATTGTCTTGATTTGTGTAAAAAATAAGCTATAGTTACTAAACTACCCTTTCTTAAAAGTTGTTTCTTGATAGTGTATAATGTTATTGGAAAAGTAAAAGGACAATTAATCAAATGGTATTTTTGGAACACTGACATTAAATAGAGTTGAATTAGTTGACTTTTGCTTATATTTGAGTCCAAAAAATTTAAATATTTTTTTACTTATATATGAATCCAGAGGAAGTAATTGATAGTTTTCAGAAAAAGGGAAAGTAGTAGAAAATATAAATAGGTTAAAGGGAGATGTTGATAGTGATAGTGGAATAGTAGGATTCTGAAAGGAAGGGGAGAGGAGAATTTTATGAACTTTTCTTGTTTAATTCATTTTTTTATGGGAGGAGAGCAAATTCTTTTTCACTCAAGTTTGGACCCCCTCCAACATTGAGGGAATTTGAATGGGAGGCGAGGGAGTTCAAAATATTTTGAACGCATTGATTAAAATATTATTATTTATATATTTTAAAATCCAAATTTATAAAAATATAAAAGTAAATTAGTTTTAAAATTTCTCTTCATTCCTTATGAATCAAATATGATTAGTATTATTTTCTCTCCCTTTAGTTCAAATCCCTCTCCCCTCCTATTAATCAAATATAATATGTAATTAAAATCTCCCTTCTCCCTTCAAAAATCTCTTCTCTATTTTAAATCAAACATAGCCTTAAAAGAAACTGTTCATCATTGCTACCATGATTTTAAATTATCACGGGTAAGCACAATTATAGTTATATTGTTTTTACTATAACTATTGTATGGACCGTGCGTACACGGGAAATAAGCTATTTTTTTAGGATTTCATTTTTAAATACGTAATTTTTGATTTTACGTTTGTTGTTTAAAATTTTTTGTGGGAATTATTTGTCAAAAATTGTTAAAGAATTATTTCGTCTAAATCGTCGACTACAAAGTATAACAAATTTTAAATTAATAATTATTAATAATATTACAATACAGATAATGACTCTTAAGTGTAAATAATAAGTACATCCTATCTACTATACAATTTTAGTATTAAAAATATAATTTAAAAAATAAGACATGTATAAAGAATATATAAAAAACCATAATATTTGATTATAGACATTAAAGTTTTATTGTAAATTTGTTTGTTTTCAAAGCAAAATTATAAATTAGTATTACCTTCTCCCACTACCTTAATATCGTACTTCTCGAAGCATTTAATAGTAAATATATTTTTTCAAAGCAACAACAACATTTTTAAACACTAATACTAAATACGTCCCAATGAACTTCATAATGATATTAACTTTTAGAAAAAAATATACATTCATCTATCATATTATTATTTTTCATCTATCTTAAAAATCTATTTGATTTATTTCTCATTGCAAGTTAACCATTTTTTGAAAATAAATTTATCAACCATATTATTTTTCTTTTTCTCTCTTGAAAATCTATTTAATTTATTTCTTCTATTTTCTCGGTGCAAGTTAACATTTTTTAGAAAATATATTTATTTATCATATTTTTTCATCTCTCTTGAAAATTTATTTGATTTATTTTTCATCTTTTCTCGTACAAACTAGCCTTCTTTAAAAAATATATTTATCTATCATATTATTATTTTTTATCTCTTGAAAATCTACTTTAGTTAATTCTCTTCTTTTTTCTGTGCAAATGAATCATTTTTAGAATCTACCATATTATTATTTTTCTTCTCTTTTACATATATTTTTCGATTTATTTCTCCTCTTTTCTTATGCAACTCCCCCAATTTTTGAAAAATATATTTATCTATCATATTATTTTTCTTTTCTCTCTTAAAAATCTATTTGATTTGTTTATACTCTTTTTCAGTGCAAGTTAAACATTTTTATAAAATATATTCGTCTATCATATTATTTTTATTATTCTCTCGTAAAAATCTATTTGATTTATTTCTTATCTTTTCCCAGTGCAAATTAACAATTTTAAGAAAATATATTTATCTATTATATTACTTTTTTATTTTCTCTTGAAAATTTATTTAATTTATTTCTACTCTTTTTCATGTAAATTAACCATTTTTCAAAAATAAATCACCAACCATATTATTTTTATTCTTCTATCTTGAAAAACTATTTGAGTTATTTCTTCCATTTGTCTGATGCAAGTTAACCATTTTAATAAAATATTTTTATATGTTATATTTTTTCTCTCTTGAAAATATATTTGTTTTATTTCTCCTATTTTCCCGTGCATGTTAACCATCTTTAGAAAATATATTTATCTATCATATTATTTTTTCTTCTTTCTTGAAAATCTATTTGAGTTAATTCTCCTCTTTTTTCCTCGCAAGTGAACCATTTTTGGAAAATATATTTATCTTCCATAATATTATTTTTCTTTTATTTTAAAATCTATTCAATTTATTTCTCCTATTCAATTTTTTTGTCATTTTAATTTTTTAAAATATAGAAAATGTGCGCTTTTAATCCATCAAAATACTTTATGAAAAATTTAAAATATGCTATTTTAGTAAATGTAGGGATTAAAAAAAATAGAGGGACCATTTTTAAAAAAATTAATTTTAGAAATTAAAGCTTTATTTAATCATTATGTTGCTTCGAAGGTACTTCCGCTCCCTTTTGAATGTAATTTTATCCTCTATTTTCTTGTAAAATATTCATCTCGTGTCTTATACTTTATATACTATACTAAAAGAAAATTAAATTTTCCTTATATAAAAAACTTTAATGTGTTATTTCTATTAAAATATTCATATCCACAGCTTATATAGTAATAATGTTCTTTCATGTCAAATGTTCAATATACTTGTAAAAATAATTTTTTATTGTATAATTAAAGTATCAGTAGATTTGTATGGAGATACTAATATATTTTCGTGTAAATATTTATCTTTGTGTGTGATATATTTTTACTGTTAGGTTATCATGTTTTATTTATATTTACTTCTATATAACTCACATTATTATGCCTTTGTAGGAATTAGGAATAAAAATTAAAATAATTTAAAATAAAAGTCTTATTAATAACTCACATTACATTAAATATTAATAAATTTTTTTTCTAAAAAAAATAAAATTAATTATTGATAACTTAAGTATTGTAAAATGTGTTATTTCTATTAAAATATCCATCTATAATAATTTATATGATAAGTTTTTTTTTTTGACAAAATATATGATAATGTTATTCCATGTAAAATGTCCAATCCTATAAGGCTATAATATTGTTTTACTCTATTACTTAAGTATTGATAGATGATTATGAAGATATTATTATGCTTTTAAGTAAAAAAAAAAAATACTATTTATATAAATTTTTATCGCTGCGTAAGATATATTTACCTCTTGTGGCCTATATATTAATAGGTTTTATTAAATAATTTCTATTTGCATCATATAAATATTCACCAATTCTCTTCCATTCTTATGAGACAAAAAGAAATATTAATAGACAATAATAAAATTAAGAAACTTTTGTCTTTTTAATTTTTAAAATTTATTTACCGAAACTAAAATGACAATTTATTTTTTGAAGTTTCAACTTACTGATTTATTAACTAATAATCCCGTTACACTACTTATTAATAGAATCCTTTGATAAATTATAATTTCGTTTATTATTGTTTTTTTGTTAAACAGAAAAGTAATAATAGACAATAATAAAATAATAAAAAATTAATGTCTTTTTAATTTTTAAATTGATAAATAATTCAAATATAACAAAATTATGAGACTGGTAATATACTATAGATTTAAGATTTAAGATAAAGTTGAATCAATAAATGCTAATTAAATGTATTTTGATTGTTTTATACGGTAATACCTTGTATTGCTCTTTCATCTAATAGATATTTTATATTAATTACACCCTGAATCCAATTTAATTAACAGGAAGAAATTAAAAGAAATCCTATTAAACGATTAATTATTATGAAATATATGTTCTTATAAAATAGTAAAACAAATTCTGAAAGAGATTGTTAATTTTTTGTTGGTTTTTACGTTAAAATGTTTTAGTCAATATATGTAAATGTAGTAACAGGAAATGTATGATTTATTTCATGATAGCATCATCAAGTGCCGTCAATCATTTGTATTATTAAATTAGAAATTTTATTTGAATTTATTATTAACAAAAGTAATTTTTTAAATCTTGATCATGTATTTAACTATATCTATTTATTATTACTTTGTATCACTATTAATTTTGAATTCAAATTTTATTTTAATTAATATTACATATCTAGTTATATTTTTAAATATTAAAATCATACTAGAATTAATTAATATGCAATTACGAGTTAAAAAATCAATTTCTGATTGAGCATTTAATTTTAGTGAGTGAATGATATTTAAAGAATTAAATTTTAATAAAAATGGAAGAGATCTTTTGTCTATTATTTAAAAAATAAATGTTTATGAAGATACTATTGGTTGTATAACTCATAACTTTAACCTGAAATGTAGAAATATTCAGAGTCTCAATAGAATTTGATATTTCAGACATAAATTTTTGGAAGATGTTGAATCAAAAAATAAGCTAACTAAATTCTGTTATTCACGATATTTCTTCATAAAAAAAGCTAAAACCTAGGAAACATAATAGACATAGAATCAGCAAGGATCTCTTGAGCAAACTCTGGGGGAGGATGCTCCCAAACTCTCCACTTATCTTGACCCTTAATTCTCTGCTTGGCAAGGAATTCTGCTACTTGATTAGCCTCCCAAAGGATATGCTTAATCTCTACCTACCAATCCTTAAGAGGAATATGAGGAATATTATTGGTCACAGGAGCATACAAATGAAGCGAGATATCAGCCTCTACAACAAAATACAAAAACCAATAAATAGAGATATTAAGATTAAAATTATTGAAAATATTAATCATAAAATATAAAAACAAAAAGTCGCCTTCAATCAAAACTCTTAAGTGATAGCCACAGCGGAGGAGAAGAATGGAAAGTTAGTATTGATGAACAAAAGAATAATAATATGAAGGTTACAACAAAATGGAAAAAATTAATAAATACAAATGTTAAGATTAAAAATACTAAAGATTGAAATATAATAAAGATTAAACATAAAATAGAAAAACAAAAATCTACCTTCAACCAAAAGTTTGAAGTTTGAAGTGATAGTCACAATGGAGGAGAATTATACACATGCCCACGAAAATAATTTGAGGATGAAACTACAGTTTGAAATGAATTATCGAGTGATTTGCTTTTATTCGCTTTTATACACATGCCCATGAATTGCTTTGATTTGAATTTGAAATATTCATATTTTAATACATTCCGATTCTTTCCTTATGTAACTGATTTTCGTTTATTTGCTTTCAATTGAAATTTTGTCATTTATACACTGACTCACTTGTTTATCTGATTTGTTTTTGTTTTTATTTGCTTTTATAAATTCTGTGTCTTTATAATGTGGATTGTTTTGAATTTGAAATATGTGTGTGCTTTAATGCAATGAAATTCTTTCCTTCTGTAATTGATATGCTGACAAAAACTAAATAGAAGGACCATATTAATATTACAATAGGCAAAATGGAAATGATGATTCAAATATTGATTCTGATGGATTCTGACAAATTATGTTTGTATGATTTCAAAGGGAAAACATTTGAATGTTTTTTGGGAGCAGTATCAATGCATATTCTAGCAAATATGGGAAAGGCAGAATTAATTATGGTAATTATAACTGATATGGAAATTATGGAAATACATATGCATACAATATTGACCTCTTTTTGAAAATAATTAATCTGGTCCATTTATTAGCATTTTGTAATGGTTTTGATTCAAAAAAAATATTTACATTAATATTTGATATTGATTATTCCCACCATTTTTTAAATCAGAAATTAAAACATAGCACCAAATTCATACCAACAAATTAAAACATTCCGTAAATATAATAAACAATCCAAATATTTCCCCCCTAAAAAAATGGTAGGCTGATTGCAGACAATAAATTGTGGATGTCAATTGTATGAGGTTGTAATATATCATACTTTCTTTGGAGGGAATGCTTTAAAGGATGACACATGGGAGCGGAGTTTAAGGAGAGCTTGACACTTATAAGTTTCTTCCTTGAGATTATTCTCAATTGTATATAATATAGATATAGATTGCATTTAACTATTGAGTAATGTTAGGTTGACACCCAAAATCGACAACATACAGTGGACACCGTAGGTCTAAATGGCAAAATAGTAATAAAACAACTCAACAATCATCACTCCCAAGACACATAATTGCTTTCCCACTTCTTTATTGTTTTCTTCTCTCTCATCATGTATTTTATCACTCCAAAGACACTCACATGATATTTCTCTCATCTCAACACTCGTCTAAGCTGATCTTCACCCGTCTAATGAAGATATATGACCCGTCTGACCGAGAAAGCTCACCCGTCTACTCTCCCTTTCACCCGTCTGAAGCTGAAGATCTTCACCCGTCTGATGACTATCAGTGAAGAAATGCTCACCCGTCTGGTTCACCTGTCTGATGAAGATATATGACCCGTCTGACCGAGAAAGCTCACCCGTCTACTCTCACTTTCACCCTTCTGAAGCTGAAGATCTTCACCCGTCTGATGACTATCAGTGAAGAAATGCTTACCCGTCTGGTTCACCCGTCTGATGACTTTCAGACGGGTGAACATTTCTTCACTGATAGTCATCAGACGGGTGAAGATCTTCAGCTTCAGACGGGTGATACTGAGAGTCATCAGACGGGTGAACATTTAAAAGGTTATTCACTGAGAGTTCATACGGGTGAATCAGACGGGTGAACATTTCCTCACTGAGAGTCATCGGACGGGTGATTCAGACGGGTGAACATTTCTTCACTCAGAGACATCAGACGGGTGAAGATCTTCAGGTTCAGACGGGTGAAACTGAGAGTAGACGGGTGAGCTTTCTCGGTCAGACGGGTCATATATCTCCATCAGACGGGTGAAGATCATCTTAGACGAATGTTGAGATGAGAGAAATATCAGGTGAGTGTCTTGAGAGTGATGAAATACACGATGAGAGAGAAGAAAACAATAAAATAAGTGGGAAAGCAATTATGTGTCTTGGAAGTGATGATTGTTGAGTTGTTTTATTACTATTTTGCCATTTACACCTACGGTGTCAACCGTAGGTATCCAAAAGCAGTGTCAAAATAACATTTCTCTTAACTATTAACTACAAAAAAAAAAAATGTGATTGACACGGGCCACACGGCCATAGTTGCACTGTGAGATGGTTGCACTGCAATATTACTACCGTAATTATATCTACGGGATAAAATTTAAAACCTTCATGGATACCCTTTAAATCTTCTGCTTTTTTTGTTGGGCTATCAAAACTTTATATTAGGGGAAGACACATCCTCTTATAACGTTAGAGAATATCACCAACTTCAGCTAGAATTTAAAATGAAATTTATGTATCTCCTACCAACAGGGGAAACCTGATATCGAACCCATATCACAATGAGTGTAAGTGAAAGATTTGACCAGATGTGACAATCCGTGTTGATTTTAAATCTTATGCTTTGATAGGCATTGAAAAAATAATTGGTTTTAAAAAATATTTTTTATTTTTATTAGTAATTACAAAAATATTACTTTATTTTTATTTTATTTCTTATTTTTCAAATATTAATACAAATATGGTAAAAACAATAAAATTTTATTTTCACTTTTTTCTGTTGAAATATTTTAAAATTAAAAAACACAATAAAAATAACGTAACATTTTATAATTATTAATAAAAAAAATGAATTATTATCCTAAACAAGTTCGAAGGTGGCGTTTGACTCATGTAATGTTTTATTTTCAGATAAATTACATTCTCGAGAATCTCATTCTCAAAAATGTTTTATTCCCACCCTCATACATGGGAATGAAGTTTTCCACTTTAATTCTCAAATTTTATTCCTGAACATCTTTTATGCCTGAAAATGATATTTTATCACTTATACCAAACATAAAAAAATTTTATTCCCTATCTTATTTTCCGGGGAAGGAATATTAAAACATATATCTCTTGCACGAAATGCCACTTAAGGTGAATGGCAAAGAACAAATGGTGAAGGACTGAAGGGAGTGAAACTCATTTGTGTTTTCCATCCGTCTCCATATTCCGGTGTTTTTGACTTTTTTTCTTTAGACTTAATTAATTGCATTTTTGGTCCCTTTATATCACGATTTTAAAATTTTAGTCTCTCAAGTTCTAATTGCGTCACTTGGGTTCCTCAAATATCACAATTATGTAATTTTGATCACCAGATTTCAATTACGATTATTGGGTCCCTCAATGATTGATAGGGCACTGCCCTCTTTAGCTTTGATTTTGAGAGAGGATGGTTTACGCTGAAGCATTCCTCCGGTTGTTGTTTAGTTTTTGCTCTTTTTTTCCTATCTATAAAAAAGAAAACAATTTAAGCTTGATAGGCCGGTCTGCTTATAAATAATATTATTTTTTAATAAAATTTATAATATATAATATTATTTTTAATAACAATATATAATATATAATATTAAAGGCCTATTTAGTCATGGATCTGTATGCCTATTTAAAGGTCTTATCCGTTGGCCTATTTAAAAGTCTTATCTATTACTTCCTCTGGTCCTATATATAAGCGACAAAACTCTAAAACACACAGACCAAGAAAATGCATTGAAATAAGCTATTTGTAAATAATATTCATATAAATTTACAAAATTATCCGTTGTAATTAATGAACAAACCTACTTGTATGGAAAGTTGATATTGTCTCGTAAATATATAAACCCTATTGTAAATAAGGGTAAAATTAAAAATGAGCATTTAATATTTGTCAAAATACATGCATGTCTCTTATATTTTGGACCCCAAAAAAGTAGTCATTTGTCTCTTATAATAAGGACCGGAGAGAGTAGCTTGTTAGCCTAATTGCCTACTTAGATATAGGTCTATTGGCCTATTTAAAAGTCTTAATGAAAAATAGGTTTTTAAATAGACTTTCAAGTCGGACCATACTTCTAAAAAGGTCAGGTCAAACCTTAAAAAATGACTTATATATCAAGTAACAGGTTAGTTTTAGGTCATATATTCTTTAATAAATAAGGCATGCTTATTTAATTCAACGGGTGCGTTTGGAAGAGTTTATAGAGCTTATGAAAATAAACTTATGTAAATAGTTTATGAAAATAGTTTATAATCTTCCTATAAGCTCTTTTTAGCTTAAGAAAATAACTTATTTTTAGCTTATTTGAAAAAAGCTTATTGAATAAACGTTTAATTAAGCTGTATAACCCAAACGCACCGAAAGCTTGACCTGGTCTGACTTATTTAATTTCCACCCCTAGTTGGAGAAGCAAAACTCGTTTCGATGATTATCCTTGTGCACACAAAAAAGAATTTCAAATGACATTTTACTCATTTAATTTTATATATGATATCTCTATTTCAGTTTTATGTAAATGGTATTTGATTGTGTTCGGTGACACTCACCTCAAATCCAATATTAATGATGCATTTCATAATATATTTAACGACAATCAAATTACTTTTAAATATTCGAATTAATAACCGTTCAAAATTTTAAGACTATATAATGTTTTCAAATATTATAAACATTAAAAAATATTAAAATTTTGAAATTTATACAAAAATTTATTTTGCTTCATACATATAGCACACGAATATTAAAACACATGTCAAAATTATTTTATAAATTTCAAAAATTAAATC
This sequence comes from Ammopiptanthus mongolicus, assembly GCA_039655645.1. NCBI lineage: Eukaryota > Viridiplantae > Streptophyta > Magnoliopsida > Fabales > Fabaceae > Ammopiptanthus > Ammopiptanthus mongolicus. The sequence continues at coordinate 16,209,676 of CM077351.1, read as the reverse complement.
TCTATACCAACATGTGGTTGGTCCGAGTGGTAAGGGACTCGGGCACCTTAAGCAAGTGGTCAGGGATTCGAATCTTGACTCTTGTGTATGGAGAAAATCCGGCTGGGAGGAGAGAATTCACCTTATATGTCCAACAGGTTTCCCGATGAAGATTAGTCACTGCTAACGGTGGTGGATACTTTATATCTATGTCATGCATGGTTACCAAAAAAAAATCTCTATTAATGTTTCAATTCAACAGCAGTTCAGATTTTTAAAAATATAATATTTTCAAATATTATGAATATTAATAGAGATTCAAATTTGAAATTGTAAACGCATGAATGTTTCTTAAAAGAAATATGAATGAACCTTGAAAATATCAAATGATTTTTTTTTTTGACTGAAAAATATCAAATGAATTAAAACTAGTCTAATTACAAAGTATATATCATTTAACAGTTTTACCCCCGTTCGTGTTCAAATCTCCATTAACCAATTAACCTTTTAAGATTCATTTGATCGTTAGAATAGGATAAGGGCTGATAAGATAAAAGAGTCCGATAATGACCGATAATGATAGGATACAACATATGAACATAATAAACTTTTATTATATCTGATATTTGATGTGCACTGAAAAAGTCATTAGATAGTATTATTTTTTTATTAGAACTATATAATATTTAGGGGTGGCAAAGTGGGTTGTGACCCGCGGGTCAACCTGCCAACCCGCCAAAATTTGGCAGGGTGGGTTGGGCTTCTCAACCCACCAACCCATTTTGACCCGCCCCTCTTAACCCACCCGAAAACGGGTTGGTGGCAGGTCGGTGGCGGGTTGATCCGCCAACCCGTCAGATTAAAAAATAAATTTTTTATTAATTTATTAATTATTTAATTTAATTATTACTTGGAATTATTTCAGACTACAAAAATAATGTCTTTACTTTTGTAACACAAATTGTATGTTATAAAATAAAATTATTCCAAATTTTTAATAATAATTTAAGAAAGCTATGAAGATTGCCAAAAAAAAGAAATACTATATGATTTTTTGTTAATTTTTTTATTTTTATAGCAGGCTAACCCGCCAACCTACCATTAGGCGGGATGGGTTGGGGGTTCAACCCATATATCTAAAACGGGTTGGCCCGCCCCGCCCCCGTTTTGGGTGGGTTAATGGCGGGACGGGACGGGTTGACCCACTTTGTCATCCCTAATAGTATTAGAGAAATTCTAGGAACACTCTCTTCCCAACACACTCTTTCCCATTGGTTGAAAGTCATGTAAGTCCCATTAATTCATGTGGGTCCCAGTTGAATCTTGTCGAACCCATATCAGCCACATGAATTTCAACCAATGGAAAGAGTATATTGAGAAGAGAGTGTTAGAGAGTGTATTCTTAGCACTCCTTATAATATTATGTTAGCTTATATTGTGTTTGAGGGGAACATATAATGATAGGATATGTTATAAGTTTTATGGGAATGACAAAATTACCCTTTTGTTAAAATTGCATCTTTTTCAAAATTCATTTTTATATTGTTTTTGGCTTTTTATACATTTAAATTATAAAAAAAAATTAATTAGTAATATAATTTTTGACTTTTTATACATTACTCCATTTTTTAAATTATAAAAAATTAACTTGTAATATATTTTTTAAATTTTTATACAAATCGTCAATTACACCAAACACTGTAATTAGTAATAAATTTGATTAATTAGGCTTAAAAGCATAATTAAATAACAATGTTGAGGGAAAGGACTAGAAGGGAAAAACATTTTTTTATCCTATCTTACTCACTTCTAAGTTCTAATCTAACCCCTCCCTTAAGATAGAGTTTTAACTAAACAACAAGATATAATAAGTTAATATGATAAATTCACCAAATCATAAATTAAGGTAAAATAATAGCTTATTATAATCTATCTTTCTTATCTTAATCATCAAAGGGTCCTGGCTACCTACCTTGCTCTTGAGTGGCAGGAAGGTGGTGAAGGGCAGCATTATGATTGAATTGTGGGACCACCACGTTGACTAGGGTTGAATCAAGTTTCAATGTGTTGAACCATTTATGTAATTATGTTATCGGGCTGGAACAATTAAGGACCTCTCCCTAATATCACATTCCAAGTTTTTGGTGCCGAGAATGGGTTAAGTAAAATTAATTTAATTTAATTTGAAAGGTTGAACAACATACAGTGTTTTTTTATGGTCCCTACCGATAGAACTTCCAAATTTGGTCATTTACATGGCTCAAGGTTGATCCGGCAGCGGGCTTACAAGGGATTAACTTATAGGGGTGTTTAATAAACGTTTTTATTCATTAGATTATGTGTGCATTTGGATAAACAGTTTAATTAAACATTTATTTAATAAGTTTTTTTTCAAATAAATTAAAAGCAGCTTATTTTTATAAACTTTTCTGACACACTTATGAAAATAAACTAAAAAGAGTTTATAAGAATATCATAAACAATTAACATAAATTTCTTTTCATAAGTTATTTTCATAAGTTCTATAAAAACTCTTCCAAACACATCCTATAAAGTAACATTTAAGTTTATAGTTTATAACTTATTATTTTTTTTATTATTTTAATTAAGTTCTTCCTTTTTCCGTTTTATTTATATTATCGTATTTTATTAATAAAATAATCAAAATTAATGTTAAAACTAAAAAATTAATAATTTAACTTTTGAAATAATACATAATTTAAAATAAGTTAATAGTGATAATTATTTTTAAATTAATAATATATATAAATAGAATTATATATAATATGGTTATAAAAAATAGAATTTATATAAAAAAACATATAAACATGTTCTTTTATATTATTTTATATTTATGAGTTAGTTCAACCTCTAATTTTAGCAAACATTTCAAATCTAATCCACTAGCTTATTCGCTATCCACTTCATGCTATAATTTCATTCACTATTAGTTAACTTATTTGTTATCAACTAATTTCCTAGTTTTTACCAAATAGAACCAAAGTCCTTTTAAGGTAAAATATGATCTTCAAGAGAAAACGATTTTGTTTGCACCTTCACTCCTTCAGATTGTACAATAACGGAGTAGAAAGCCTATAAAGAGATATTTGACAGGTTCAAACATGACTATATGTTTTGACAAAAGAACAAGTTTATTTGAACATTTCTGTTCTTTTTTTTTTTTTTTTTGATGAGATAAGTGAAAAATTTTAAATAAGTGTGTTTGGAATATTAAAATATGATATTAATGTTCAAAAATATTGAACATACATATTTTTGACTGATATTGAACATAAATTTAATTCTGGAGTTAAATTTCTTTTCTCGTAATTATAAGATAACATACACTTTATGTTTACATATTATATTTGGTGTGTACCCTTGAATCGGAGATGGTAGTTAAGTAAAGTCCTTCTTAAAGTCGTGACTTCAGAATTTAAATCTCTAACAAGCAGATAAATTTCGTCTGAAATTGAATTCACTTCAACTGCGACCAACCATTATTGAGTTACATTTTATACAGACCGAAATATTGTACATTATGGAAAAAAATGATGCACCCTTAAAAGTTAAAAGAAATTACTGTTGTCCATCATGCAAAAATTGTGCACCATAAATTTGGCAAAATGTGACTAAAATGGTTAAAAATTTAATTATAGGGTTAAATATATGTAATCAATGGATGAAGATCCTTTACAGCCACTTTTTTGACTGCATGAAATCTCAAAGATACAAAATATTTGATTTCTAATTTATCAAAAAATCTTAATTCTTAACTCTTTTTTTTCCAACCATTAGATGCTGAGCAATCACTTTTGTGACTGCAAAGAATCCTGATCCGTAATCAATATATATATATATATATATATATATATATATATGATAACACTCTATCTTTATATATTATGTAAGATTTAATTTATATGCATCGTTTGTGTAAAGATTTTTTAAAATGTCAACCAATCATAAATTGTCACATCATGACTCAGACAATGAGGTATATTCTGAACTTGAGGAATTACAAGACGCTTATGATGAGTTAGTAGAAGAATTCTCCGATTTAACTAAAGCCTTCAAAGCACTAAATTAAAGGCAGTATGTCAAGCTCTTAACTAAGCATGAACATAAAAGTCAAGAATGTGATACATTCACTAAAAAAACTGTGAGTTGAAGGTTTAAAAGCCTAAAATTGAGATCTCAAATGAGACACTGCAATCTGAAGAAGTGTCAAAACTTCAACAGAAAATAGCAAAACTCACTTGTGATCTTGTTAGATTTGTAAATGATAGATAGTATAAAAAACTTTAGATGGCCGGTTTATCAAAATTATACTCTATATTGATATTGATTGATACTAAATAATTGAATCAAAACCTTTAATTGTTATATGTAATTAACACGATACCAGCATAGAATATTGTTCATTATGGAAAAAATGATGCGCCCTAAAAGTTGAAAATATTACTATAAATTCAATTAAATGAAATTAAAAGAATACTACAAATGATTTAAATTAGAAATGTTGTGAGTTAGAAAAATATGAGTTGTATAACTTTTTAAATTAGGAAAGTTTGTTTGCCTAATTATTTTATGAAGTTTTTATCATTTTATCAGATAGATGAAAAACAAATATTCCAAAATACAATGAGTCGTATATAAGGAGGGACTCTGCCAACAATGTTTTTTTCTTTTTTGTTTTTTTCTTTTTCATAAATATGGATTCAAGGATTGAATCTAGAACATAGAGCAATGCTAGCAACACTTTCTTCAACATACTTTCTATTATTGGATGAATTTCATGTGAGATCCCCTTAATAGAGAGTGGACCTATATGATTTAGTGGATTTAACATAAAATTCACCCAATAATAAAGAATGTGTTAAAAAAAGTGTGTTAACATTTCTCCAAGAACATATCCTTACGTAACCCAAGGGCTTGGAATAACACACATGGGTGTATTTTCAATGAATGACATTGAAGTGTCATTGAAATTTTTGACAATAAATTGTTTACGCGTATTGATATTAGTAGAACTTTAAAAACCTGGATTTTCTAAACTAATTAACTTTAATATATTTATATATTGTACTAGTATTGATTTTATATATTGATATTGATTGATTGATATTAATTGTTTGAATATTGCAGTTGGAAATCTTCCTATTAATAAAAATGTATAAATTAGCATACTAACGCTCTTCAACTTCACTCCTCTCTATAGCATTGACCTGAGTTTTGCAACATGAAGGTAGTAGTACTCTTTTTGTTCATTATACTATTCCCACAGTCAATTCCATCATCAGCTGAAGCTAAACAAGTTAATGGTTTAAGCATCGACCTTATTCATCGAGACTCACCTTTGTCACCCTTCTACAACTCCTCGATGACCCAGAGGGAGGTCCTTCTAAATGCTGCCATGCGCTCCATTTCTCGAAACAATCGCTTCCGGTTCACTGCAGATGAGGGAAGCAAAGCTGAAACTGTAATTATTCCCAACAATGGAGATTATCTTATGAAATTCTTTATAGGTACCCCACCAGTAGAGTCACTAGCTATTGCAGACACAGGCAGTGATCTTATTTGGGTACAATGCTTGCCTTGTCAGCAGTGTTACAATCAAACTGCCCCAATCTTTGATCCAAAACATTCTTCTACTTACGAGGAGATATCTTGTAGCTCTGAACCTTGTCGCTTGCTGAGAAAAAGTGTTTGTGGAGGTAGAACCCAATGCAGGTATATACTCGATTGTAACTAGCCCCAACTTTATTATTATCTTGAATTAATTTTTTGAATTAAAGGCCCAAAACTAATCCTTCAAAAACACAAATACGGTGATATTTTGATTTCTGAAAAATAAAAAATATAAATTTGATAAAATGTAGGTTAAAATAATCATTTTTAAGATAAATTTTAGGGATATTTTAATTCTTATGATAAACAATTTTGACTCGTATTTTATATTCCTGTGAGTATCAAATTGATATTTATCATTTTGGAACTTTATTCTATTTTTTTTTTTTTTTGTTATATTAGTTTGTTTTTGTACGGCCAAATAAATTTCTGCCTCCCCATGCAGGTATCTTTTAACATATGCCGATCAATCCTTCTCAGAAGGAGACTTGGCTAAAGATGCCATTAGCTTTGGCTCCAACGATGGCCACTCAGCTTTTGCTTCTCCTAAAACTGTCTTTGGTTGTGGACATGTCAATACTGGGGGTTCAAAAGCACAGGCACCGGAGTTGTTGGTCTTGGGGGAGGACCTTTGTCATTAGTTTCACAACTAGGTAATGAAATTGGTCACATATTCTCATATTGTTTGCTTCCCTACACTGCAAACTCTACTAGTAAACTAAAGATTGGGAGTGAATCAACAATGCCGGGAGATGTGACAGTTACTACGCCTTTGGTGTCTAAATCTCTGTCCACTCTTTACTTCCTCAATCTTGAAGGTGTCTCCATTGACAACACGAAGGTGCAGGCATCAAAAAGTCTAGACATTATAATTGATTCTGGGACGACATTGACTTATCTTGAAAAAACTCTCTATGACAGTGTTGAAACCACAGTTGGAGATGCTATTGATGGTGTCGATGCAGTACTGGATCCACCTAAACCATTTAAGTTATGTTATAATTTAGCAAAAATTGAGGAGGTCCCTGATATTACATTCCATTTCCCTGGGGCTGATATTCATCTTCAGAAAGGTAATTTATTTGTGACAGTGGGCAAAGATATTTGCTTGTCTATGGTCCCAACCGATGGGATCTCCATCTTTGGCAACCTAGCACAAATTAACCTTAAGGTGGAGTATGATCTTCAAAGGAAAACGGTTTCTTTTGCTCCCATAGATTGTACAAAGGAGTAGAAAGCTTTTATAAATTTTATATATTCAACATAAGGATATATGTCTGTTTTTTTTGGTATCTGGTAATGGTAACTTTTAATTATATTATAACAGTTATGACCAAGTCTAAGACGAATAAAGGTCCTAGTAATTGGCTACTAGTGGTAAGAGTATTTGTAGTTTGTCTAGTTTGATAGCTGAAAATCCATGTACTATTCCAAATGAGGTTAGTAACGCCAATTGTGATCGCACGGAGTGGATTTGGCAGTCTTCCGAATCATTTTGCGTCCGTATTTGCGATTGCAATATCCGCTTGACGGAAAACACAACATGACCCTTACCATTATATATATATATATGAGACACGATTCGTCGATATTAGGTGTGAAACTTTTCTTTTAAAATAATTTTCAATCATATTGATTTTAATTTGATCTAACGATTTAAACTTCTCAACTTTATTGTAGAGAGAAAATTATCAAAAGTAACATAAATATGAAAAGAAAAAATAAAATGTATTTAATGAAAAAATATTTTGAGTATCTTGAATTTAATTAAAATTATAATATATTTTATTAAATAAAAATGGAAGGAAGAATATTTTCCTACTGATACCGATCTATTTTTTTTAATAACAATAATGTTTTGCATAAAATTGTTGTGTGCTTTTCTTTTCGGTGGTGTAAATTGTAGTATTTATTTATTAAATAAATTATATTCTAATTTCTAGATTATCATTAATTAAATAATTTTTAAATATTAAAATTTTTAATATATTAAATATTTTTAATTTTTAATTTTTTCAGATTATTTTTGTGACACCCCTTTCTGAGACATCACATGGTAACCCATTACGGAAACTAAAAACTTTTTGTTTTGAAAAACACTCACTCGAGTGGTTATAGAAATCTGATACCAAAAACAAAACAGAACAATCATATAAAATAAATTGCCATTCATCTTTTGTAATAATAATTCAACCTCGGCATAAGACGTACATCATTTTCCCAATCTTTTCATACACCATACGTACATCAAAAATCCTACGAGCTGGTCTAATACAAGAACATCTAAAGATGGTAGAGTATACTACCTAGTATACTTCAAACCCTTGAGACTAAGCCTCGTTATTGCCAGTCCACACATCCTTGCCGTCGACGTAAAGTGACTCCAGCTTCGGGGTCCCAAAGTGGCCCACGGATCCGCTGAAATGCATCAGTACATGTATCCAAGAACACAACAGGGTGTCCAACATGTACAGGCAAGGGTGAGATACCAATATATGGATTCAAACAAGATAACTATATGCATTACAGATCAACAGCACATGGACATATACAATCATTACGTATAAGATTCTACTGGATAAACAAGTAGTATATCATAGGGTCTCATACCCCACAGTCATCGTCATTTTCAAAAGAAATGTATGACACTTTAATATTCATCATCTAATTCTTTACTTAATCTCCGGAGATCTCAACACCGTTGTATAAAAACTGAGCTGATCAGGCTCAAGGTACATTGGCCCAAGGCAACAATGACCAGCACCTAAGTGCTTATTCGGAAGTACATGAACACCATGACATTATGCGATTACATGGAATTACATTCAGCGGTACTTGATAAACTGTAAATGGTCATACGATATTGTCCAACTCAAGGCACAATATTTGTCAGTTGTATGACATCATTGTCCATCAAGGCACAATGTTACACAATGACTTAAAGTCATCACAGGGTTCCCTGCCATCAAGGTCCCCCAATCCAGATGGCACGTCTGCCTAAAAACAAATGCATGAGAAAAATGTTTCAAGTCTTGTCACTTTTCTTTGTGTTTGTTCTTTCGTTGTCGTAGCTCAAAGCTCCCGACTATTCACAATTTACACCGTTTTACAACTTTTCATCGTTGGCACAGGAGAAAACATCCGAGTACTCAATCGCGGAACTCTAGACTGATGCACCAGCCCAAGTTCCGTGGTAATAGAAAACATCATTCACCTTTAATCACGTTTCCTCATATCAAGGGGACGTTTCCCCATAACAAGAGGAGGACACACAGTCCACAGGACACGCAGTCCATAACATTGTTGCACGGCTTCTCGTGCTATTTTTACAGAACACTAGTATCCCGACGTCTCGCATACTAGGTTCACGTTTTTCATCATTTTTCACCGTTTTTCGTTCTGTGAAACACAAATCCAAAACGAAATCTCCGCAACTCATCCAAGTTGACAGATTTTACATCGTTGGGAAAACTCGTTTTACAGAAAAACTTTTCTGTTTGGAAACTGCTTTGTAAACCAGTGGATTTCTGATAAAATTTATTTTTGTTGCAAAGTCCCTTCCCAAAAACTATTTTTGAAAGGAAACAGCTGAGACCAAAAACGTCGTCCCAGAACAGCATTACTGTTTTTCGAAAACGTTTTCCGTAAATCTTTTCGGAATTAAACATCGTTTAGCCTAAAAACGTTCTAAGTTCCACAACTTGACTTACTTTTTCCACATAAAAATCAAGTTACTCTTAAAAATTAACTTTTCCTACTAACTTCATAAAATATTTCAGGATTTCTCCTTTTCTTTAGAAAACTAGCATCGTTGAAAATCCCCAACGTTTTTCCAAATCAATCTTTGGTATTATTACAAAGCTTTTTAAAGCTTTTATCTTTGTTAGTTAATTGAGCACTGACCACTGTCAGGCTTTCCAAATCAGCAATCCACACCAATACAATTAACAATTTAACATATAGCAGATAATATAGTCTATCACATGCCTTAAAGTACTCGAACACATAACTGCAGATAGTCATCAACATATCAAATAATATCTGAGCATGACTTAAACAACCAACATACAGTTAAACCAATAGATTCAGACAACACACCAAGAACACATAGTTATCGTAAAATCCCTCAGGCAAACCCCCTTACCTCTTGAAGTTCCCGGTAAGCGTAAAGTTGTCCAATCAGTCCAGAAGTTGCCCGGTTTCTCGTCCGATTACTCGTCGGCAACTACACATAATCAATCAATCAATACAACAACTTTAAACCATCAAATTTTCTACTAATTGCTCCCTCCTAAACTTCGGCCATGTATAAGAAAATATGGCTAGGATTCTCAAAATTTCACATACTCGTGGATTTATAATCATAGAGTATTCTAGTATTAAGGAAAATTGTCATAAATTGAAAATTGAAACGACATCATCCTCTTCCTTTAGGGCATGAATTCGGTTCTCTCTAGTACCATAGGCTAGGAATTTTAGTTTGCTTCAAGCTCTTGGATTCAAGACATATAGGTAAAAGAAAGATAAAATCCATGGTTCTTTGCTAAGAATTGAAACAAAATCCCATCCTCTCATACTCCTAGGGTTTCGGCCCTATAGAACAAAAACAGGGCAGCCATGTGTGCTTACTTTATGCTCTTGAATGATGAATCTAGAGGTCTTAATGAGTTCATAGAAATTAATTTCATGAGCATAGGATTTTTCTACCATTAGTTATGGATTTTTGAATCTAAACCCTATGCTTAGCCTTACATCATGAAAATCCATGGAGAGTCCAAAGTTTCTAGATGGAGATGAGTGAAGCTTACCTCTTGAGTGATGAAGATTGACAAAGGGTTAAGCTTCTCCTTCCAATTTGATTCAAGTTCTAACTTGATTTAGAGAAAAAGTGAAGAAGTTTGTGAAGAGAAAGTGAAGAAAAAGTGAAAGAAATGGAGAGTGAGGAGGAAGAGGTAGGGCTGCGTGAGGGAGGTGAGAAATGAGTGGAAAAGAGTGTTTTAAGCTTAGGAAATTTTGAGGGATAAGAAGGTAATTTTTTGTTAGAGGGGCAAAATGGTAATTTTGTTAAGTTTTAAGGGCATAATGATCATTTACACCACTAAGTCATGATTACCTTAGTGAGTCACTAGATGACTCACCTAGGTGAGTTGTCCTTGAAAAGGACATGAGCTTTATCCTTTAGCAGTCCCGAAAAATCTGTATTCAGCTTCGTTTTCAACCGATTTCGGTATAACGACTTATTTATTTTGAAAATTTTCAAAATTTTCAAAATAACCAATATCGTTGGAAATAAAATACGAAACCTAATTATTTCGTTCTCGAGTCAAAATTAGGTCATCTGAGCAGTAAAATCATACTGTCAGTGTAAAACGCAAACCGGGCTCCATCTGAGTTTTTGACCCAAAATTTAACCATAGCTTCCTACGATAGCGTAGAGCGTAACTATGGTCTCAGATTATTTTATTTCACTCTCTAGACCCTCCAAAAAATACAAATACTGAAATACTGTTTAATTCATATTAGAGTGTAGAGAGTGCAAAAAATCGGGGTGTTACAATTTTCTTCCGGTTATTGTTATTTGTATTTTCTATATAGTTAATTTTTTTATTTTTTTAATTTGATAAATGACAAAATTAACTATAGTTTTATATGTACTTCCAAACACTACTTGAAGTAGCGTTTGAGCTTATAGCTTATAGCATTTCATTTTTCTTTTCACTTTTATCCTTATTATCTACATTTAATTCTATCCTTATTCTCTTCTCACTCTTTTATGTAAAATCATTAATGAAGATGTCTTTTTATATTTTTCAGCTAATTCAACCGCTAGTTTTATCAAACACTTTCACAAAAAATAAGCTAGCTTATCCGCTATCATCTATTAGCTACCTCATCCCCTATAAGCTATTCGCTAACAGCTAATTTTATCAAACATGTTCTTATTCGTAAACCCAAAAGTAATGATCCTCTTTGCATAATGAATAATAAAATCGAACGAGGTTGTTCTTCAATGTTTGTGTGGTTTTTCAGCTTAATCTTTCATATCATCTTTGAGAACCCAATGTTAGAGGACTAGAAAATAGAAATGGAAGATCATTTTTTGTGAAAGAGAAAGTTAGCAGGCTACACGAAACTAAAAGGGAAAGAGAAATAAAGTCTCTTTCTCATAAACGTAACTCCAGATGCATCCGCAAAAAGTGCCGTCTCCATGCCCGGAGGTGGTGCATGAAAAAAATCCACCGCTAGCTTATCGGCGACAAAACACCCATCATTTTTTATATAACGGCTTTTTTATCCGGTGCAAAGGTCTGGTCTTATTAAATACCCCCCTTCATAATATAAGAGACAAAATGATATTTTTTTTTGTCTAATATATTATATATTGTAAAATTTATATTAAAGAGATTCAACAAATTTCTATGCTAGTGCTTTACTCATTGATCAGATAACATTATAGCATGGTACTTGGATTTTGAAATAAATAAATTAGTTAAATTAATAATAATTAAATATTGACATTTGTGAAATAAAATTAAAAATGTATTGATTTCAATAATTTTTCTTGATTTTGATGAATTAGAATTTTATCTTTTATATGCAGGACTAGAGGGAGTACTTACTTTGAATTAATTTTGTCTGCCTAATTAATCATAATTTGTTTTTTGAAAAACGATTTTTTCTCTCCCCTATTTATCATATGAATTTTCCTATAATCTCTCACTTCCCACTAAAAAATAAGCTTCTTCCTAACATATGTCCTAATGGCATTATTTAAGAATTCAAAGTTAGAAAAAGTTTATTAAAAAATGCAACTTTTGAATGTTAAATGTATTGAATACATCACGTCAGGGCATTGTTTAAGATTCCAAAGTTAAAAAAAGTTTATTGAAAAATACAACTTTTAAATATTAAATGTATTGAATACACCATTTTCATTATAAAATTTCTGTCTTTGACTTCCCAAAAAATAATAACCACTTGATTCCCACTTACTACCATTTTTGTCGTAATGTAATCTTTTAACTATTTTTCTATTGTGAAAATTGAAATGGCTACTTTCTCTTCCAGAAATGATTCTTGAATATCAAATTTGGGACAACATATGGTGTCCCTTATGTATTTTTGAAATGCATATATATAAAGAAGATAAAAATTAAGTGAAAGATAAAAATAAATATATACGGTGTCAAATACGATATCCAATTCTTGATGTTCAAATAACACAACTCTTCTCTTCAATCTTTTTGCTTCTCTTTCCTCTGACTACCATCTCAACTTTATGAAGGTCTCCTTTAGGAGCAACTCCAGGAAGAAAGGAGGAAAATTAAAACGAATAATTTGTCCAAGCTTTTCTCATTTTCTCTTTATTGCTATTTTCTGTTTATAGAGTTCCCAATTACGCAAATTGAAAATATCCACTAGCCAGTGATCCAGAACATTCGGAAATGTAGAACCGAATTGGAATATTCCTACTCTACTTGGAGAAACTTTTTAGCCTTCTTGTTGGTTCAATAAGCCAGTGAGATGCTAATTTAGAGTCCCTAGCTGTAATTCTTTTAAACAATCCAGAAGCTGTCTTTAATTAACTACGGAATTTATTAGGGGTTTATGTTAGACTTAATTATTTTTGCCTATTGACATGTTTCTAATTCTTTAAACATCATGTAGACAAAACCAATATCTATATGGAAGATGTTCTTCATCAAGCACAAATCAAAAACCGAATTCTATCTATAATCCCATATCAATTCAAGATGATTAATGAATGCGGAAGCGTACCTGGAGGATCCATGAATTTTTGATGGAAAGGATGATGTTCTTGATAGAGTAGTGATCTTCCAATTGTAGATTTTCCTTAGAGCCTTAGTTTCTCCTCTAATGGGATGAAGAGAATTGAAGTTGTTATCATACTACAATTGGGGACCATAACCCCTTATTTATAAGAGTCATATACCTTTTCATGAAGAGTAATGTCCCTTTGGATTCATACCCTTTCATGAAGAATCATGACTATCAAACTTTTCTTATTTCTATTTCTACCCATCATAAAAATAATAATAAGACCTTTGGTATCTGCACAATATTTTCCATGACAATTATGTCCTTAGCCACAAACCTTATCTGAAATAGATCACTTTAATTTTGGCTAATTAAAATAATGATCCTAACACATTTAAACATTACATTTGTGACCCAAAAAATTCTAACAATCTCCCACTGGTCACATATGTATCCTTACAAATGTGTTACACTTTATGAGCTCAAAATCTGCCATTATAAACCTTGGACATATCATTATCTCGTCCATTAGTTATATCAATATATAGAACCAAAGCGGCTTTCGTTATATCAATCATAACTAAACCCATCAATGATCACTAATATTAACACAACCAAATGACATAGATCAATCATGAAATGTGCAGCATGAAAATCACATGAAGGTGATCTGTATATGTCGATTTTCAACTGGTCCTACTTTACTTTAATGAGATCATTTAAAGACATTGTTGTACAAAGTGTAATAAACTGAATACCAAACTTTATTTCTGATCAGAAAAAATATTTAAATATAAGAGTATGTATACATAATACCAAAATATAACATAAATTACATCAATGACTAACTCCCACTAAACTAAAGAATCCTCAAACTGTATGACACCCATGTGGGCAGTGTGCTCATGAAAGACCTTGGGTGGAAGGCCCTTTGTTAAAGGGTCTGCTATCATGGAGTTTGTCCCTAAGTGTTCTATGAAAATCTGTCCACTTTGTACTCTCTCCTTGACAACTAGGAACTTGATGTCAATGTGTTTCGACTTTGTCGAGCTCCTATTATTATTGGAGTATAAGACGGCTGATTTGTTGTCACAATATAACTTAAGTGGTCTTTCAATTCCTTCCAAAATTTGCAGCCCAGTGACAAAGTTCCTCAGCCAAATCCCATGATTTGATGCCTCATAACATGCTATAAACTCTGCTGTCATGGTGGACGAAGCAATAAGTGTTTGCTTGGCACTGCGCCAAGAAACTACACCACCAGCCAACATATAGATATAGCCCGAAGTGGATCTTCTACTATCTTGGCATCCAGCAAAATCAGAGTCAGAATACCCAATGATCTCCAAAGAATCTGACCTGGTATATGTGAGCATATGATCCTTTGTTCTCTTCAAATATCTCATAACCCTTTTGGTTGCTTTCCAATGATCCATTCCTGGATTGCTTAAGTATCTGCCTAACACTCCAACAATGTACGCTATGTCCGGACGCGTACAGACTTGAGCATACATTAGACTCCCTACAGCTGATGCATAGGGAATCTTTTGCATATCTTGAATCTCAATGTTTCCTTTTGGGCACTGACTGAGACTAAATTTGTCTCCCTTAGCGACCGGGGTATCACCTGGTTTGCAATCCTGCATGCCAAACCTTTTGAGGACCTTATCAATATAGCTCCTTTGTGACAATCCAAGAGTACCCCGAGATCGATTTCGATGTATCTGGATCCCTAATACAAAGGAGGCGTCACCAAGATCTTTCATCTCGAAATTTTTTGATAGAAATCTATTGGTTTCGTGCAACATGCCTATATCATTAGTGGCAAGCAGTATGTCATCAACATATAACACCAGGAAAATATACTTTCTCCCACTGAATTTGTGATACACACAATCGTCAACAGGATTCATCTCGAAACCAAATGAGAGAATTACCTGATGAAATTTGTGGTACCATTGACGAGACGCCTGTTTTAGCCCATAGATGGATTTCGTCAGTTTGCAAACCATCTTCTTTGGTTCTCCCAACACAAAGTTTTCTGGCTGCACCATATAGATTGTTTCGTCAATGTTGCCATTGAGAAATGCCGTTTTGACATCCATCTGATGAAGCTCCAGATCATAATGTGTAACAAGAGCCATGATTGTCCTAAAAGAGTCCTTCGATGAAACCAGAGAGAAAGTCTCTTTAAAGTCAATCCCTTCCTTTTGAGTATAGCCCTTGGCTACAAGACGAGCCTTATACCTCTCCACATTACCTTTGGAATCCCGTTTGGTCTTAAATATCCATTTGCAACCAATGGGTTTCGCACCTTCTGGTAATGGGACAAGTTCCCAAACCTTATTGTCTTGCATGGACTTATACTCCTCATTCATTGCTTCAATCCATTTTTCCGAATTGGAATCTTGCATGGCTTGACGGAAGTTGATTGGATCATTTTCCATCATACCATCATTTTCCTCATGTTCCTGAAGAAATACTATGTAGTCATCCGGAATAGCACTTCTCCTTTCTCTAGTGGATCGTCGCAAAGGCACTGGTTCCTCTTGCACAAGTTCTTGAGGATGTTGAGTTTGTTCATCAGGAACAACTAATTCATCTTGAATGGGAGTTTGAACAACGATGTCTTGTAGAGGTTCTGGACTTGCTTCATCAAAAGCAATTGTATGAATCGGTTCTGGAATTGAAACTGATTCTTCCTCAAAAACAGAGTCTCTAACCTTATTTCTCCCCCCAAACTTAATATCCTCAAAGAACGTGGCAGTTCCCGTCTCAAAAATTGTCTTGAATTTGGGATCATAAAACTTATAGCCCCTGGATCGTTCAGGATAACCAATAAAGTAGCTGCTCACTGTTCGGGGGTCCAATTTCTTTTCATTTGGCTTATAAGGCCTTGCCTCAGCTGGACAGCCCCATACATGAAAGTGATTTAGACTAGGCTTTCTGCTTGTCCAAAGTTCATAAGGTGTTTTGGCAGCTGCTTTAGTTGGCACTCTGTTCAGAATGTAAGCTGCAGTCTTTAATGCCTCTCCCCAGAGTGACTCTGGTAAAGTAGAATGACATATCATACTCCTTACCATATCCTTAAGAGTCCGGTTTCGTCTTTCAGCTACACCATTCATGCTAGGTGACCCTGGCATGGTGTATTGTGGGACGATCCCTCATTCCTCTAGGTATTTGGCAAATGGTCCCGGACGTTGTTCACCTGAACCGTCATATCTACCGTAATATTCACCACCACGGTCAGATTTAACACTCTTAATTCTTTTATTGAGTTGGTTCTCAACTTCAGCCTTAAATGATTTGAACACATCCAAAGATTGGGACTTTTCATGTATAAGAAATAGGTACGCATATCTGGAATAATCGTCTATAAATGATATGAAGTATTGTTGACCATTCCAAGATGGTGTTGGAAATGGCCCACAAATGTCCGTATGTATCAATTCTAAGACATCTGTAGCTCTATATGCACCTAATTTCTTCTGTTTGGTCTGTTTGCCCTTAATGCACTCAACACAGACATTAAAGTCTGTAAAGTCAACGGAATCAAGGATCCCATCTAACACAAGTCGCTCAATTCTATTTCTAGAGATGTGACCTAGACGCTTGTGCCACAATATTCCTGAATTTGCATTGTCAATTTTACGCTTAGTACCACGTGATTCCACATTCAAGGTTTCATTATAAGAAGTAATAGTATCAAGCAAATATAGATTGTCATACACCATAAGAGTACCAGTTCCAACAACATTTGAATTAATAGATAAACTAAATTGATTGTTTCCAAATGAACAATTATAACCAAACTTGTCCAACCAAGAAACAGAAACCAAATTCCGTCTAAACGACGGTACAACAAAAGTATCCATTAAATCTAGATAATAACCAGTACTTAACAACAACCTAAAATGCCCTATTGCCTCTACTTCTACCGACTTGCCATCTCCCACATAAATGCGTCTCTCAGCATCATTTGGCCTTCGGTAACTCAGGCAACCCTGCATTGAAACACTGATGTTAGTAGTTGCACCAGAATCTAACCACCAAGTGTTTCTAGGTATTGAAGCTAAATTAACCTCAGAACAGACCAAAGTATGGAACATACCTTTCTTTGCACGCCATGCGTGGTACTTGGTACATTCCTTCTTGACATGTCCAGTCATGTCACAGAAGAAGCAATTGTTGTCGCCTTTATTTTGCTTCTTTTGTGCTGAACCCTTAGCAGCTTCATTCTTCCTCTTTTTTCCCTTTTCCTTAAAGGTGCTTGCCAGGTGAGCACTTTCTGTCCTTTCTTGCTTCATCCTCTCTTCCTCTTGCACACAATATGAAATGAGCTCGTTAAGAGACCATTTCTCCTTTTGACAGTTGTAACTAATCTTAAATTGACTGAATTGTGCAGAAAGAGAAATCAATACCAAATGCACGAGTAAGTCCTCCGACAACTCGAGCTTTAGAGCCTTAAGTTTGGAAGCAATATTAGACATTTCCATAATGTACTCCCTTATGTTTCCTTTGCCTTTATACTTCATTGAAATCAAGCTTTGAAGGAGTGTGCTTGTTTCTGCCTTATCATTTTTGGCAAAACGTTTCTCAATTTCGGCAAGGAATTCTTTAGCACTGGTTATCCCTTCGGACACCGCACCCCTAAAAGCCTCCGGAATCCCACGCTTAATGATCATTAGACTCATGCGATTGGAACGGTCCCACTTCTCATAATTTTTTCTCTCATCAGAGGTACTTGAGTCTATAGGAGAAGAGGGTTGCTCCATCCTTAGTGCAAGGTCTAGATCCATGCAACCAAGAACAATCAAGATGTTCTCTTTCCAATCCTTAAAGTTGGTACCATTAAGGACTGGAACCGAATTCAGGTTAGCAGATACAGTAGCAATAGTAGCTGAAGAGATAACAAAATAAACAACATAAATTAAATTCACATCATAATAAAAAATTCAATCATCAATATGTTCAAATAATGGTATAATCCATCTCAAGATACCTAGTGCACCATTAATATCAAGCCTTTGGGACAGTAATATTAATTGCTAGTAGTACTATTATTGTAATGATCAAACATTGATAATATAACATGTCAAACAATAAACCCATCTTTGGATTGATTTATTATTCACATGTAAAACCTCATAATTATCATATGTTTATCATCACAGGTATGTATGCAATCCGGCCAAGTATTAACCTTCCTTTGGGCCGATTAATACTCGCATGAATAAACACACAAACAAACATTTAACATTTTTTATGAACAATCTACACAAGAGAGATCACTTTGGCGACTTCTTGATTCAATTGGCTCATTTAAAATGCTAAACAACTGTATAAAGTATACAAACTATAACCAAAATTTGAACGCTGATATACCATATCCGAATTAAAAAAAAAAAAAAAACAGTCTTTAAGGGTCACGCCTTTACTTGCAACATCGAGCGAAGAAAATGCTATTTATAAGTTCTGCAATCACTTGCAATACTGTCCTTTACATTCCAAACAGTCTTGAAGGATATTTCTAGCCTTGGAAAATCTTCGCTCGAAGTTGTTTTTTGGAAACTACCAGTAAATCTCATATATTTGTTGCAAGTAAACATTTTTTCACAGTTCAGGGGCTTTTAAGATCCAGTCTTGGAATGGACTCTGGGTTTCAACTGTCTATAAAGATTTGTTTTGGTTTTCAGGTGTGTTTTATGCACAATTGTATGGTTAAAAATTCGTTAACTAGTGTCATTAGGCTCGTACTATTTTCTTACTTGCAACATTTGCTCAGATTATGTATATGGGAATTTATATGTAAAAAATATGACCTTCGCTAATATTTTCAGCAGAAACAACTTATATGTTGTTACACCAGATAAGGAACACGAATAAGAACAACAGACTGAGTCGCGGACTATGTCGCTCTCTTTAAGATGTTTCGCGACTCTACCTAGGATGTGTAGCAGTGTACAGTCTCGTCGTCCCCAGAATAAAACAACATCACCAGAAAATATGGTTATCCCTGCATAGAAGAGAACCACCAACACACATCCTCACACATTATATTGCTCGGAAACTAAGTAAAAAGGGGATTCTCAGAGTATTTGGAAGAAAACTCTCAAGTGTATATAAACTTGTGTCACAAACCTTTTTCAAAACTCCATTAAATAGCCAAAAACATGTTGGAGATGAAAAGGTAACATTCTCAGAGAATAAATCCTGGTTTGATGTACATCGATATACTAATATAGTACATCAATGTATTTAAATGTTTTTCATCAAAAACGCGTTTTAAAACTGTACATCGATGTATTTAACATGTACATTAATGTATTAATTTATTTTTGGCTAACAGGTGTTATTATATCGATGTCCTTCTTGACAATTGAATCACTACAACATTTTTGCTTTATAGGAACAGTTAAAAAGTGTTGCCAAA
This sequence comes from Ammopiptanthus mongolicus, assembly GCA_039655645.1. NCBI lineage: Eukaryota > Viridiplantae > Streptophyta > Magnoliopsida > Fabales > Fabaceae > Ammopiptanthus > Ammopiptanthus mongolicus. The sequence continues at coordinate 16,189,854 of CM077351.1, read as the reverse complement.
ACTGACAAAATTGTTGTCTAAAATTATAGGCAACAGTTTTCAATGGTAGTCTATTCAAACGTTACCTATTATCTAAGGTAACAGTTTTTCGCACTTTATAACCACATTTTCAAAAACTGTTGCTTATACTGTATGAAAACGCAACAGTTGTTGCGCGAAGCTAACGCAACATTTTTTAAATGTTACCAAGTATAACTGTTGCCTAACGATCTCAAACCCAACATTTCATAATTGTAGTCATAGTTTATAGACAACATTTTTCAACTGTATGCATACAGTATAGACAACAGTTTGAAATACACTAGCAACCGTAACTTGAAAGCCTAAAGCAACATTTTATACATGTAACTTAATATTTGGACAACCGCCATTTTTAATTTCATAAATTTTCAGAATATTTTACCTTAATTTAATAATCATATTATTTTGTAAATGTAACCTTAATTTGATAATCTCAATTTAAATTTTATCCTAAATATACATATATAATTAATTTAACAAGGAGATAATTCAAGTGCAACATCAAATATGTTTTGCAATGTTGTTAACATATATTAAGTTTAAACATCAATCTAAATACATGATAGTCAACAAAAGGACAACATGATTTGATCAAATATCATACTTTGAAGTTCGAGTCTAGCAAAAAAAAAATACATCCAAAATGAGTATCGATCTAAAGAGGAAATCAAAATCAAAATACATCATCTTGGAACTCCTCATTTGTATCTCCTCCATTGGGACCTTGCTGCATAATAAAATAAGAAATATTTTATTAAACTACAAAATAGCACAAGAGAGGTGCCATACTTAAGTCAAAAAATAATGGGTACAAAAAATAGAAACTACAAAATAATGTATAATTCCCACACAATCTTCTAGGATTACCTTTTCAAAATTTGGAACATGTGTTGATGTAGAAGAATGTACATATGGCTGTCCACTCACCTTTTGGGCACTATTTGCATCTTCAGGAGATAATCCTAACATATCTTCTAGTGATTCCATACTAATTTCAGGATTACAATGTTGCATCATGACTTTAAAAGCATATTGAAATTTATTCATCTTATTTTCCATATTCTGCATTTTTTCATTTAATGAAGTGACCTCTTCATTATATGCTTTTTTCAAAGCATTAATCTCTGCTTTTCGCTTCAAAGAAGCTTGTGTGACAGTTCTCCCATAACAGGGCATACTTCCGGGATATTCTTTCCCGAACACAACTTGAAAGGCATCTACATTACTTTCCTCATTGTTCTCTATCATTCCTTCAAGTTGGGTCTAGCAACATACTAAAATAAGATGTTATCCGGCCACTAATATAAATAATGTCTAATGAATATATAAATCAAATTATAATTTACTTTAAGGATAATTTTCAACACTTACAATTGCATTTTCAGTATCTACATCCAATTGTTTTCCTTTATTTCCTTTTCGAGTTTCAATAAACACTTTTGCTTGAGAGGACTTTGCATTTTCCTTTGCATGCTGTACAAAACAAAAGATTAATCGATGATGTTTACATAACATGTTGGTAGCATAAAGGTGTGAGTGCTATAGAACAGTCTACATACAGCAGAAAATCAATAGCTGATAATATTTTAGACATTATTATGTGTGCGATATTGTATTTTAATTCATCATAACAAAAAGGCAGGAACATTCTTTTTTATGTAAAAGAAAAGGATGATCATTCTTTTTTAATGGTAATAACGGATGATCATTCTTAATATGGTTTTTGCTAGCGATTGCTTGCTTTTTTGTTGATCTACACTTTTTGAGTTAAATTATGTTGATGATATGTTGGACATTTAACCTCTCCAATCAAATCTACACTATTTGGATGGAATTTTTCTTTGCAAAACTTATCTATTGAAATTCAGACTCAAAACAAGATCAACATCCTTTTCCCTGCTTTCCCGAGGAAATGAAACATCAGAACTTTCCCCTGCTTCCCCAATGTTGTAGTGAACCCAGCCGTTAGCCATTAACACAACCAATACTATACAGAATCAATTAAACAGAGCATATGACAAGAACCATCTATTGGAGTTCTATTGTCCAACCTTTCTATATAAGCCGATGTCAGATGGCCCTACACTTGATTATATATATTTGAGTTTCTATACTACAAAAGGAAGAATCTCAATTTTATGATATTTAACATTCGGATTATTTCAGTCAAAACAAAAAAACATTCGGATTATGACAAGTATTGATATCATAATTTCACCCTAAAAACTAGAAAACTAGATGATGGAAAAAATTATTCACAGGGGAACCACCGCACAGGGGAAATCCCAGACTGAACCACCACACAACGAAGAAGGAATGAGAGGGAAAACTGAATCACAAACCACCGCACCAACCACCACACCGATTGGCGCAAATCACCGCACAAATTGAAAATAGAAATCAAAGAAAGAAAGAGATACCTACCAATGGACGACAGAGATGACGGAGCAAAGGACGACGGAGACAACGGAGCAAGGGACGACGAACCCATTACAGTGCCACTTTTGCGCAGTTACTTTTGCCGCACAGATTGCCTCGCTGGTGAACGAGTGAGGGCGATGAGGTTTTGAGCAAGGGAGTGAGGGCGAAAGTTTACGTTTTTGGAGCTGAAAGTTTTTATTTCTTAATTTTAATTTTTATAATTTTTTAATTTTGCGCTGAAAGTTTTGTGAATTACCGCCATTGTGTTGCCTTGGAGGGAAAAATAATGAATTAGTGTCTAGATGCATATAAGAGAATGGTTGTGAAATGTAGCCTTTTATAATTAATAATGTAACATTTTTAAAGTGTTGCTCATCAAAGATGAGGGAACATTTATTAAGTATTACAAAAGAATTATATTAGTAACAGTCTAAAATTGTTCCCAATGAATGTTAAGGGAACATTTATTCAATGTTGTGAAACGTGTTGCGTAAAAGATAGGTTCTATGGCAACAGTTGCAAAATGTTGGCTAATGTAGTTTTAGACAACATTTTATAGCCGTTGGAAAGAAAAAAAAGTGTTGCCAGAAGCATAAAATGTTGTAGTGATATTTTTCTTGTGCAGAATTCCAGTGTTTAAAAGTATATGCAATGATATGCTCTTTTCCTGAAATTCTTTGTTTTAAGATTCCACCATAACCAATGTCTAAGGCATCGGTTTCAACTATTTTGAAGGCGAAAGGATTTGGAAGATAAAGGCATGGAAGATCCTTTACCCGAGCTTTGATTGTTTGGACAACCTGAGTATGTTCATTTGTCCAAGGAGGAGGTTCTTTCTTAAGCCCATCATGTAAATGCTTAATGAGATTGTTGAAGTTTGGAATAAAATCAGCCATATAATTGAGACATCTTTTTTTTTAAAGCTAAATGGCATGCAAAAGCATCACAATAGAGAAAGACATCCCAACTAAGTTGGCACCTCAAACTCTACCAATCATCTGCAGCACACCATAAATTTATTAAAAAGAATAAAAGAAATACAAGAGCATGGGGGACAAAAGCCAATACCCATGAAGAAAAGTCATTTAAACCTGTAACTAGGAAGACCATATCTATTCCTAGAAAAATCCTTACTAAGAAATCTAGGAAGTAAATCCCACCAAGTATAGCCTTGGGAAGAAACCCCAAAAGAGGCTAACTTATCAACACAAGAATTTCCCTCCATATAAATATGAGAAACAACAAAAAACATATTCTTTGTAAGGTGAATACAATTATTCCATCTAGTCTTTATTCTCCAAGGAACCAACTCCAGAGAAGAGAAAGCAGAAACAACTGAGAATCACACTCCAACCAAAGCTTATTCCACCCCTTTTGAGTTGCAATTTCGATAGCTATCATAGCTGCAGTAACTTCAGCAAGAAGGGAGCAAGAACAACCAATAAAAGAAGCAAAGCATCCAGCAAATGCAGCACTATTATCTCTAAAAATACCACCTGTAGTAGCCAACTCAGGAGAACCTCTAGCCGAGCCATCTGTATTACATTTAATCCAGCCACAAGTTGGAGGAAACCAATTCACCTGCTTGATTAAAGGACACCTATACAAATGCCATATAACATTAAACCGTTTTATAATAGTCAATTCTTGAATAGAAGATGACATAACACCCTTTGAAAGATTCCCAAATAAGGAGATAGATGCTGTCAACAAAGCCATTGCTGAAGAAAGAGTAATGGAGCAATCATCAAACCTCTTTTTGTTTCTGCAAAACCAAATGATCCAGATAATGCTGACCAAACCAGAAATAACCACATCCTTTAATTGAGAGCTCCAATTATATTGACAAATAGAGAACAGAGAACTAAAGGAAGACAGATCAAAAGAATGATTGATAGTAGAGCCAAGCCATAATAATAGAGACTTGGCAAACCTGCATTAAAGGAATAAATGAATAGAAGACTCATCCAAATGACCACATTGACTGCAGATAGAAACAATAGAGCAGCCTCTTTTCCTCAAGTTCTCATCAGTTGGCATCCTATTATGCATAAGCCTCCAAATCAGAAAAGACCTTGATGGAGGAATAAAAGCATTCCAAATGAACTTACACCAGGAAACAGGATTTCTAACAGGCTGAAGGTGAAGGAATGCATCTTTAAAACTTAACTTTCCTGAGTCAATTCCTTTCCACACTAGAAGATCCTTATCAAGAGAAAGAGGAATCAAAACTTGTAAAACCTTAGCTGAAACATTTGGATATTTTGCTGATATGACAGAGGGAATTAACCAAGAACCATTCTTGATGAAATCAGAGACTGATGGTAAGAATTTATGAAGATGCTTAGGAATATTTACCATATCAACAATAGATTCATTGAGCTAAATATCCCTCCAGAAATTAATTAGACTCCCATCACTAGTCTGCCAAAAATTGTTAGAGAGAACAGTTTGGATGTTGCCCCTCAAGCCAGGCCAAATAGAAGACTTGACATAGTATGCAACCTGAACACCATGCTTTAAAAATCTTGCTTGAATAAGGCTATGTAATTGAGTTTTATCTATGATTTGATTCAGGAATTTGTCCGCGAATTCGATTGCTCTATGGATTGGAGTTATGGTTCCTTGATAAATGTTATGACCAAGAAACCTAATCTTTGTTTGTAAGAGATTAACTTTTGACTTAGACACAGCTATACCATTTTTCTTAATGATCCCTACAAAGATCGTAAGGTATTTGAAGTGCTGGTCTATGGATTGAGAAAAAACTAACACATCGTCAATGTAGACAATAGTGAAGTTTGAGTAAGGATTGAAGATGTCGTTCATGATCTTTTGAAATTCAGATGGCGCGTTTTTGAGACCAAAAGGCATTATATTCCATTCGTATTGCCCAAAAGGGACAGTGAAGGTTGTCTTGTAGCGATTACTATCTTTAATCTCAATTTGCCAGTATCCTGATTTCATATCAAATTTTGAAAAGATTTTAGCATTGTTTAAGTGGTTAAGCAAATCCTTTTTATTAGGAATGAGATATTTTAGCGCTTGATTAAGAGGTTTGTTATTGATAACCAAGCGAGGGGTTCCTCTTTCGATTTCTGCCTGCTTATTAACATCAAAAGCAGAACAAGACCAAGGGGATTTACTCTTGCGAATCAATCCTTTCTGTAAAAGATCCCTGATCTCTTTTTGACAGTATTGGAGTAATTCGTGATTTATCTAGATTGGTCGGGATTTGGTAGGGATTTGCCTATCAGTAAAACCTTGCTCATATGCAAATCGACTACATGTTTCTTCCTATTCCAAAATGCATTCGACAAATCGGCACAGATTGTTTTATGAATATCATCGAGAAGATCTTGGATGCTCTTTTTGATATCTGGATGTTCAAGTTTTAAATCAATAATTTTAAAAGAAATTTCTTCCTTCAAGAAGTTGATTTGATTTTGTTTATGGTGGAGGAAGTTCAAGTTCCTTACCATTGGTTTTCTAATGAAGGGGAATACAATGGTCTTGCCCAGATGTTGGGTGGTAATTTCTTCGTTAGTGATCAGGACAATGTATAGGATTTTTGGGGTCTTAGGCGAAATTTTTAAAAAGATTAATATTATATAATTTATCAATTCTTATATTAATCTTTTAGCATTTTGAGCTGCGAAATCATTTATCAAAATTTTATAATCAAGTAATTTTAACATTTTACTTTCAATAGAATATGAAAATAGGAAAAAAAGAAGAGAAGAAATGAGAGCTAAAATAATTTGAAGTGAAAATATTAAAATTATATAATATAGATATATATAGGATTTAATTGGTTGCACTGTCAGTGTAAATATTTTTTACACTATCAACCAATTATAAATTGTCACATGTGCTAAAATGTTTGACTCTTATCCTAATCACCTCAAAAGTCACCTATACCATGATTTCTACTAGGTTGGCAATGTAAAAAACTTTACACTGCAAGTGCATAGCAATTAAACTCATATATATATAGTAAAATAACAGTTAAATTTTGGAAATATAAAAAATAATTAATTCTTAACTAATCACCTCCAACAACTATTTTATCCTTTTGTACAATTGCATTCTCATTTTTCAATTGTTAATTATGCGGGTTACCTCAAATGGCAATTAACTATGATACTATACACGAAAAAGTAATAAGGCAATAACACATAAAGATCGAACCTTGAATGTTGAAACCTAACTAATATTATGTTTTGTGGATTGCATTACTTGTGATTGAATCTCAATAATGCAGGTATTGTACACAAAATTAGGCCTTATTATTCAACTACTTGTCAATGGCCTAAGGCAATGGCCTTAATGGCCTTGCCCTCTCCACGGCCTTGTTAGTGATGGTTAAAGGGAAAAGTGACCTTATAAACAAAGTTCCAAGGATCACTTCGTTTTTGAAATCTTCAGCTAATAGAAACGGGGTTTCTACCTTAAGACCTTGGTTTTCTATAATGGCTTTTGAAAGTTTGAAGTGTATCTTAAGCTTTGAGCCATTTGCTGAGTTCAATCTTTCGGATGTTTTTTCGAAGTATTTTGGAGGGATTAGACCTTCCAAAATACAGCTTGAATCAGCACCGGTATCAAAAAGCGCTGTTGTTTCAAGAATAAAATCATCAATGATAATTCAAATCTTGATATATAACTTTTGGATTCTTAATTGATTGACTAAGTTCAATAATGCTTGATCACCATCATCATCTTGAACTTGTTTCAAGATTGTTGGGTCAATAACATCATCTTGATCTTGGTTACTAGCATCAGCATCTTTGTGCATACTAGTCTTAGATTGAATCTCATAATCCGATGTGGATTCATTTGACTGGTTATCAAGCTGAGATAAAATCATTTCGTGGGCAGCTTGTTCCTGTTTTATCTCTTTGATTTCCTGCTTTACATTTTTGATTTTCTGTTGGAGATCTTAAATCGTCACATGTTTTTTATGTTGGGCTTCTAGCCGTTTGAAGATAGACTTAAAGTCAAATTGTTCTTTGACAATGGCTTTTCCTTTAGCCTTAGCCTTGGGTTCCTGTGTCATGGACGTTCGAAGCTTGTCAAAGTACGTTATCCTGTCCTCCCGATCAGGAATTGAGTTAATGACTTCAAAAAGGAAATCTTGCTCCGTTGTCAAGATATTAATTTCATGAGATGAATCAGAATCTTGGTTTCCAATATCATCTTCCAAAATATGGTTTAGATTTTCAGAAGAATCACCATCTGATTCATCTGAGGCATCTGATTCTATCAAAAGATTGTTCAGTTGTTCTTTAACTGATGCTTCAAGGTTTAAGGCTTTAATTTTCTTTTTAAACCTACAATATTTGCTGATATGGCTGGGTTTACCACAACTATAATAGATTGTTGCTCTTTAGGGGATTGCGATATCAATCGTGTAACACCCCAATTTTCTCAATCTTTTTAATTAATTAGTATTTAAGGAATTGTATTTTATTGGAGGGTCTAGAAAATTAAATAAATTTTTCCAAGACCATAGTCACGCTCTACGTTATCGTAGGAAGCTATGGTTAATTTTTGGTTCGAAAACTCAGCCGGAGCCCGGTCTGCATTTTTCACTGACAGTAGTGTTTTACTACTATCAAGACCTCATTTGGACTCGTGAACGAGACAGTTAGTCTTAGAATCACGTTTCCTTTATTTTCGAAAAAAATCCGTCCTGACGTCCAAAAAAATAAAAACAATGTATTATATTCGGGCCGATAATCGATTTAGGAGGCGATTCGAGCCGTGTTAGGGTTTTTCGAGACCCATGAGCCTAGGGGCTCATACCAGTGTCATGAGGATTTTCAAAACGTCAGGACGTGACTGTGAATATATGCCTTGACAGGATTAATCTAGTTTTTGATGATTAACAAAAGGAACCGGAAAGTCAAGTATACAAAAAGCGGAAAAGAAGATCAAGGAGATCAAGTGCTTCAAGACTGGGTTATGGGAATTTTTATTTCTTGTAATCGGTGTTTATTAGGATCTTTTTGTAAATGGTTCTAAAGCTCTCATATTTAAAATCAATCACACACACACATTACGTTAACTTAAAAGGCTTTTACTAAAAATAATAGAAATTTCATTATAGCCGTTAAGTTTTCAAAAAAAGAAATGTACATAATCGATTATGCATATGTCATAATTGATTACACTCATTCAGGGAAGCCATAATCGATTATGAATATGTCATAATCGATTACACTCAAAACAGAGAAGTCATAATCGATTATCCTAATCGATTATGCTGCGAAAGTAAATCAGCGCGTTTTTTTCTCAAGGGATAATCGATTATGGACATACCATAATCGATTATGAAGCGACTGCCTTGTTTTTTAAATGGGCTTAACCTAATTCCTATGGGCTTAGAAGTTTTTCTATAAATAGGAATGCCAAGGCAACTCTAAAACATACGAATCCTATTACGCTCTGAAACTCTGTTTATTTTATTACTTACTCTCACATATTCACTTTTGATTATTTTTTGAATAGAGAGCTTTACATATCATATAGTTTGAATTGTACTTTGAGCTTCAATTTGTAATCTTTATCTGCACTACTTGAGTGCTACATTCTTCTTCTACTTCTTCTTGCTCTTGGGTGTGAATCCCTTTTTTCTTTAAAGAGAAACAATATCTCTTGAACTTGAGGCTTTTGCACAAAGGGAGGTGATATCCCATTATTTTGTGTGGAGAGTGCTCTTGGTTTGTAAAGGTTTCGAGCTGCACCTGATTTAAAAGCTAGTTATTGAGTGAAAACCCTTGGTGTTTGACTTTGGGGACTGGACGTAGGCCACAGGGTATTTAGTGGCCGAACCAGGATAAATCTGCGGCTCTCTCTCTATCCTTTCATTATTGTCTTCTACCTTACAGCAATTTAATTTATCGTATTTATTTTATCGCAATTTAATTTATCGCAATTTATTTTATTGCAATTTAATTTATCGCATTTACTTTATTTCAATTTAATTTAAGCGATTTATTTTATTGCTATTTACTTTCTAGAATTTATTATTCAAGCAATTTATTTTATAGCGCTTCTAATTTCAGTCATTTATCTTCAAGCGCCGTAATTGCAAAAAGTTTTTCAAAAACACATATCACACACAATTCACCCCCCTCTTGTGTTTGAAATCACTTGTCAACAGTGACCAAATTACCCTGGGTTATTTTTACTAATTACCCTTTTTACCTTTCTTACTCATTCACCAATTGAAAATTTCTTCACCCTCTCTCTCTCATCCACTCGCTGACTCTCTCTCGCCCCCTCATCTTCATCTTCTACTTCTTCTTCCTTTCTTCTTTTCCTCCATTTCTCTTTTCTTCCTCCATTTTCAACTCCATTTTTCTCAAGCTTCCTCAAGCTTTTTTAACCAAATTTGTGAAGCAAAGTTGCTCCTCTCATCCTACTCTATCACCTAGGAGGTATAGATTTCATCCTTGAGCTCTCAATCTTCAGTTTTCTCCATTGATTTTCATGAGTTTCAGTTTCTAGATCTAAACTTCAAAAATTTCTAGAAGATTGTAGAAAAATTCTTTTAATGGCCAACCAATTTCTATGAGCTAGTATCATCCCCTACTATCATAATCCAAGAGCTTGAAATCAAATAAACTCTCTAGCCTACTTATCTAAAAGGGGCCGAATGGGTGTTTAAAGGGAAAATGGGTTTTTTGCTCATTGTTCTTGATTCCACCTATTTCATTCCTTAATCATGTAATCCAAGTGATTAGGAAGCTAAATCAAGCTCTCACCTAATTTTTTTGGGTGGTGGCCGAAACCCCAAATTTTTGGTTTAAGGAATTTTGGTTCAAATCTTTGATAATTGATCATTGATTATGTATTAGGGAGACTTAAGGATCATTGATCCAAGAGTTAGGAATTTTTAGACACCTCTAGCCTATTTAATTAAATAGGGGCAGTACCGTAACCATATTGATTAGGAAAGTTTTTAATTAACTGTTTTAATTTCTGGCTGTGTTTTGTTGTATAGAATCGGACAGGACTCGAACATCCGACCACGCACCCGACTAGCAGCTGCGAAGTCATAGCCAGAGCTGTACGTGGAAACCACTAAGGTGGGGAGAAAGAACTGATATCGTTGGGAAGGCAAGCTTAGTATAGATTATATATATGTGTGTAGGGGAACCCTAAAACCCTACTAGAGGTTGAGCCCTGGATAAAGTGCCTAGACCCTAGGTGTAGGTACTTTTGGGCTATCACTACTAAGTTGATATTATGGATGATGTAATTGATTGACGTTGATGTGTTGATTTATTTATTTTATTATCTGTAGCCTTTATTTGTTAAACTGTTGTGTGATTTACTATTATCTGACTTTATGATGATATCTGCACTGGAATGAACTAATGTTTTAATGTTACTGTGATTTGACTGGTGGTTGAGTGTTGATGAGAGTATGGTGAGTGATGATGTTGTTCGGGTTGATATTATTGTGGTCCCGACCGTAGAGCTGTGGCTCGTAGACACAAGGCGTTATGATGCTGATGCTGATGTTGATGTTAATGATGATGTGATGTTGATGTTGATGATTGATGTTGATGTTGATGTGATGCGATGTGTTGTGGTCGTGGACGTGTGCTTAGGCGTGAGGTCCCGATATCAACTTGCGATGGATGTTTGTTGCATTTTCATATCATTTCATAGCACAGCATTTTGTCCCAAAGGGGGATGTGCAATTTGGGATGTTACTTTAAATAACGAGGCGGTATGTCCAATGGGGGATGTGATGTGATCCCGACGGGGATGTCCAACTGGGGACGTGATATATCAGCCGACATGCATATAGGGAAGACATCATATACATAGGGACTAGTATCCCTATTATAGGATTATCCGGGAGAATAACTTTTGAGATGATTGTGATGGGTGATTTAAGAGATGGATGAGGTTGTGTCGTATGATTTACATGTGTTGTGTGATGTATGTATGTATATATATATATGCTGTACTGATGCCCCTCTCCCATATTGATGAATTATGTTTCTTATCTCCCTTTATTTTGTATATGTGTTACTTTATTTTATGGAAAGACCCCGAGGAGGAACCAGTTGCTGAAGAGCTGGACGGCATTCCTTACGAGCCTGATGCTGGAGGACGTGCCACGGATCCTAGCCTCGAGAGGCTGGGCAGTGATCGTGGTTAGCCAGAGAGCTGTCTCTCGGCCTACTTCATATATTTTTACTTTGGTTTGTACTAATATACTCTGTACGTACTACTTTAATACTGTAGCCCTATTGATGAGGCAACTGATGTATATGATATATTTATTTATATTTAAAGCTGTGTACTCTGAGGCGTAGCGTGCCGTATATTATTTTGCTTCTGCGCTCAATTTTTCGCTTCGCGCTAATGATTATAATGCGATTAAGGTTAGTTAATATCTTAGGTTCTTCAATGGGATGGCGGGTCGTCTCATTTATTGGTATTAGAGCAGTTCGATTCTAATATTGGACTGTGTGGTTTAGGAAGTATACTGGCATTGACAGTTATATCCACATTGGGTACTAACTGTGTTAGAAAAAGGGTAGTGTGTCCGATGCGCATGTCATCGATAGTGATAACTGTTTTGTTCGTAGGGCATATGACATATATATCAGTTGATTTATATTGAATGTTGCTTTATTCTTGTTGAGAATAGCTCAGAATCTGGGGAACTTCGCTAAGCGAAATTTGTCTCGCTAAGCGAAATGGTTTTTGCTAAATGAAATTGGTCTCGTTGAGCGATTCAGAGAAATTCCAATCACTATCTCAATTTCGTTAAGCGAAATTGATCTTGCTAAGCGATACAGAGAAATTCCAATTTAGGCATCACTGACTCAATTTCGCTAAGCGAATTAGGATTCGCTAAGCAATCCAAAGAAATTTCAAATGATGCATCACTGTCTTAATTTCGTTAAGCGGATGGAGTCTCACTAAGCAAAATGCACTCAATTTCGCTAAGCGAATGGAGTCTCGCTAAGCGAAACCTTGTTTTTGCCTTTTCCTTGTTTTCTTCATTTTCCTAGCTAGCAAACTAGTTATGTCTTATGGATTTAAACTAATGTTTCCTTTACCATGAAAGAATGGCTAGAGGGCGCGGTAGAGGAAGGGGAGCACTAGTTGGAATCGGGAGCCCCGACAGTAGTGGGGATACCTCGGGAATTGGGAATAACGGAGATCAGAACGAAGCAATGAAGGCCATGAGGGATTTGGCCGCTGCAATGCTGCAACAAACATAACAGAATGCTCAGTTCATGCAACGACAGGAGGAAAGGGATGCTAGACAACAGTAGAATCCGATCGGAGGAGGGGAAGTGGTAAACACTGGACTGAATGCTTTCATGAAGGGGAATCCTCCCCAATTCCATGGAGAGTACAATCCAGAAGCTGCTGAACTATGGTTGCAAGAAATCGAGAAGGTCTTTGTGGCTATCCAATGCAGATGTGAAAAGAAGTTTCAGAGACGAAACTCTTTTTAAGTGGTTTCTATGATAAACCTTGAAACTTTTATAAATTACATAATTTTGTAATTTCCTCATCCAAATATTTCCTATATCAACTATTGCTGCTTTTGAAGGAGTAGCATTGGGTTGTAGAGTTGAACTGGCCCTGGCATGCAATTTTCGAATATACGGTACTTAAATATCTACTAGATTAATGCATTGACTGACACTCTTTGTTTGTTGGATGCTTAGAATATAATGTAAGTATTAGACATGGATTTTTTCCCCATTTCGTCGCTTAGGAGAAGATGCTCTCTGAGGTTTGCCAGAGCAGGACACGCTAACTTCTCTGGGTATATAATCCCTGGGTGTATACTGTTTATAACTTCTCTTTTGCATAGCGTGTTATTTGCATAATTGCATTGTGTGTTGCAACTTGCAACTGTGTGTCTGATCACTTGTGCTCAGTAATAATGGATGATGATACAATTACAAGATAGTTAGTGGGGAATACACTTGTTAAATGTGCTGAATAAAAGTAGGGAACTTGAAACAGTTTCTAATTTTCCATTTATATGATTGGTTAATTTGGTTATCCCAATATGCCTAAAGTTACAGATTTTTGTCATTCCTTCTGCCACTGCCTGGTATAAGTCAATGCACTAACAGGCCATTTATAACTACAAGCAAGTCATGAGTATGAGTCTATGACTGTGACCTAAATCTCCCCCAGTTGGTTTCTCGATCACCTTTAGATTGGTCAGTAAGGCAATAGCAAAGGATCTCATATTGACCGGTCCAAGGGTTTATGGCAGAGACCAGAGTCTCTGGGTATGCTGATTAGCTCCTCTTGTCTCTTTCACTGGTTCAGTAAACATTTTATTTAATGTGGGGATATAAGAACATCTTTGAAAACATAGGATATATGTGCACTGTCCCATTTACTGCCGGACTTACAATGGGTTGTGTTTGTTGTGTCCCTTTTATTTTGGATGAGCAGAAAAATAAGAGCTAAAAGCCTAAAACACAGGCATTATTATTATTATTATTTTAAAAAGTAGCATTTTAGCTAGCTCTATGAATGTTCTGTTTTAGCGAACCTTGGAACTACCTAATTTAACTATTCTCTGAGGCATAAATCCCCTGTTAACTATTCTGCACTTTCCTTCCTGCGTTAGTGAATGTCCATGAGAATTATTTGTAAAAATGGCATGAGTATACAAATTGGGTTGAATATGTGTGTTACCATAATTATTTGGATGTATTGTATTGATGGAGATTTATACCTAGTTGTTGATATGAATTTAAGTACACTTTTTTTTTTCACAAATGAGACTAGTATTTGGTCTATTAAAAAAATATCAGATTGCTGGATATATGAATTTCATTACACCTATGTGATTTGTTGTGATCTCTAGTTATGTAAAGATTGCCTCTAAATTATGTGCTAAGTTGCCTACTTCTGCTGGATCTACCCATTTGTAATTAAATTTAGGTATTGTTTTTTCTTACCAATTGCGCATGAACGACCTTAAGGGCTATTGCTATTTGCTGTAGGACATGCTGCAGTTAGCTGTGCACTGACTTGGGTATTGCTGATATTAGTGCTAAGTTTCTTTCTGCAGGTGCTAGACATTGTAAATGATGTTAATTCCGCAGATAGGGACAAAGAGATTTGTGAATAAGAGGTCCATATATGTTCCCCTATTAATATTCCCTGATCCGAAGGTTTGATGCAGACACATAGCAAACTATTCATTGCTCTACTAACAAATCAATAAGGTAGTGTTTTGACAGAGGATTTCTAAATTCTAAGAAATTTGAAATACATGGAAATTTAATTGCTTCAATTAAATTCCTTTCATTTTCAAAATACTTATTTGGATAAGGCATTTCAACTTCCTTGTATTTCAAATTCTTTTGGATAAAGCAAATCAACTCCCTTCATATGTAAAATTTCATATTGGAATTTATTTATAAAATTGGGATTTCAATTTACTTTACTACTTAATGTGATGTTTAACTTGTGACAGTCCTAATCCATAAGTACTAAGTTGATAGATTTTTTTTTTGTCCATCTATCAATAATTATTTTATGCCTTATGTTTAAAGGGCACTGATGAAATTGAAGGAATTGTGGTGAACTTTCACCCAACCAGAAGTTATGCAATGTGGTGGTGATGCCTTCAAAAAGATGACAAACCGTAGAATACATGTAGTTCAAAACGCACATTTCCCTAGCGGGTCCAAGCACCTTCCATATAGCTTATGATTGCTTGATTGGAAGAAATATCCTCCATCATCTTTGGCATCTGATTTTAAACATTCCAAGAATATCTTGCTGTGGTTAACTTGCCACATAGTTGTCTCATAAAAATAAAAAAACCACTACAGGTATATATGTTTATTGTACATGATTTTTCCTAGTGCTAATTGCTTCAATTATTCTTCTACAGAAGTTCGAGCAATTGACATATATGAATTTCATAAGTTGTAATTCCCTGCATGAAATACTTGACATGTCTAGAATCCCAAATTTAACAGACTTATATCTTGATTACCGTAATAATTTGCTCTAGATTCATGACTCTGATGGAAATCTTAATAAACTGGTTCATTAGAGTTTAGTTTCGAAGGGGATGGGAGGGAAATAAGAGGTTTAAGGCAAACCTTTCTCTTGTTTTGGAGTATTATAAAATTAGGGAAAGGAATCAGGAACTTTTTAAGAATTTTCCAAAACCCTCGTCCTTAGCCAAATTAGGGGTTTTTAGAGAGATAATTATTTAAATTACTAATATATCCTTATTAAAATTCTAAAATTACATTTTCATACCATCACCAAATTTAATCACTCCAAAGTAAATGTGGAATTTCTTCTTTCGCTATTGAAAAGTGAGAATGAAAATCTTGCTGAACTAGGTGCAAGCATTGTTATACATTCTTCTGACACAAGTGATGAACAAATATTATTATGCTATGCTGGTGCTTTGGAAAAACTTTTTAGCCTTCTTGTTGGTTCAATAAGCCAGGGAGATGCTAATTTAGAGTCCCTAGCTGCACTTCTTAAAAACAGTCTGGAAGCTGTCTTTAACTAACTAGGGAATTTACTACGGGCTCTGTGTTCCATAATTGAATTAACTACGGACATATATATTCTCGGATAAGGTTACTAGCCAGCTTTTGCTTGATTTGTGTAAATAATTCTTCTTCTTGCCATCTGCAAGACATAGGAATCAAAACCAAATTGATATATATTTTGCTTGAGCTCCTTCGTGATCCTGGTCAAGCTGGAAATGAAGCTTCTTTTTTCTTTCATGTTTAATTGTAGGGAAGGAAGATTTGCTGAAGATAGCATTCGAAGAAAATGCTATTGATAAGTTCTGCAATCACTTGCAAAATTGTGCTTTACATTCCAAACGTCTTGAAGGATATTTCTTCCCTTGGAAAATCTTCACTCAAAGTGGAAGTGCTGCCCGTCTAAGATTCTTTTATTGCAGTTATGTTATGTTTCTTGGGCACTACTAGTAAATCTCATACATTTGTTGCAAGTAACCATTTTTTCAGTCCAGGGGCTTTTAAGATCCAGTCTTGGAATGGACTCTGGGTTTCAACTGTCTATAAAGATTTGTTTTAGTTTGCAGGTGTGTTTTATGCACAATTGTATGGTTAAAATTTGTTAACTAGTGTCATTAGGCTCGTACTATTTTCTTATTTGCAACATTTGCTCAAATTATGTATATGGGAGTTTACATTTAAATATGATCACCTTTGCTAATATTTTCAGCAGAAACAACTTATGTGTGATATCACGTTTAAGGTTTACCTACCACTTATCTAATTACCTTGCAACTAATGGTTGCATTGTACAGCAAAGTCTGGCATGGTAGTAAAAATTGTTCGGTGGTAGTAAATTTTGACATTTATTCTTTGATGATATAGCTTTTTTTTTACCATTCCACTGTGAATATATTTGAATCAATGCATAATGTGTTTCTTACAGGTAGATGATAACTTGATAAGCAATTTTGTGTTTCTTCTCAATCTTGTATTGGCATGAAGATAAATAAGATTTGCAACAGTAAACTATACCAAGTTGATAAATACAATTTTGATACTATTACTAATCCTGGTATTTAGTAAATTGGGCACCTTGTATGCTTAATTGTTTGATCTTGGACCAGTTTTGCATAGTCGGGCTTATGCTGGGCTTAATGTAAATTCACGGCATAATGGCAATTTAATAATGCTTCTGTATTTTGTTCATATCTTGAATTGTAGGCATCTAAAAATTATAAAATTTACCTTGTAGGAAAGAGGAAAGAGAGGTCTACAACTTTCATGAAGACCTAAAAGTTTGAATCAAAGGGAAAGTAGTCCAAATTGGGCGTGGAAGACAGAATGGGAACTTTGGCGTTAGGACCTGAATAGTATGAACATTTTGGGTTATAACTTGGACTATGAGAATAGAATTAACAATCTCTTCATTTACTCGAGATTTTTGTTTAACAGATTAAGCTGATTATCAATTAAGTCTTTTTTTATCTTTGATCTTGGTTGCCTGATAGTAGTTAATTTGGCTGATTAAGGGCCTGTTCGATAAAATTAGCTGTTAGCGGATAAGCTAGCTGATAGCGGATAGAGGATGAGGTAGCTGATAGCAGATAGCGGATAAGCTAGCTTATTTTTTGTGGAAGTATTTGGTAAAACTAGCGGTTGAACTAGCTGAAAAATATAAAAAGACATAAAAGGACATCTTCATTAATGATTTTACATAAAAGAGAGAGAAGAGAATAAAGGTAGAATTAAATGTAGATAATAAGTGGAAAGAAAAATGAAACGCTATAAGCTATAAGCTCAAACGCTACTTCAAGTAGCGTCTGGAAAAAATGCTATAAGCTCGTGAAAAAACGCTATAAGCTATCCGCTATAAGCTCGTAAAATTGCCTTGCCAAATAGGCTCTAAGTCGTAATCTGTAATCTATTTATATTGTTAATCTAAGTGAGATGTGAATGTGTTTGAGAATAAAGTCTCACATAGGACAAAATAAAGACAATTGTGATGTATATAAGTTGTGAAGCTTAAGTCCAAATTGTCTAGAACTTTTAGACAACAAAGTAACTTCCAAAATTATTATATAAATCAACGCACTCCCTCAATTGGGCACAATCTTAAATGTTAATATGGTATAAGAGTCTGCTAAAAAAAGAAAAATAAAGTTGGAGAATAAATTTGAGGGGGAATGTTGGAGAATAAAGTTTCACATAAGATAAAATAAAGACAATTGTGGTATATATAAGTGGCGAAACTTGAGTCCAAATTGTCTAGAACTTTTGGAAAATAAAGTAATTCCCAAATTTATTATACAAATCAACTCACTTCCTTGATTGGGTCCAATCTTAAATGCTAATGTGTGAGATGCTTAATCAAGCATGTTTTTATAAAGGATTAAAAGATCAAATAGAGTTTTTGGTTTGGCTTGGTCTAAAATGGGTTTTAAGATTAAACTTGATTTAGTAGGGTGGTTATTTCTCGTAGTCATTGTTCAATCAATTTATAAGGCTTGCTCAGTAGAGGATTTTAGATTTTATCAAGGCTTTTTGATTGAATTCGTGTCAATCAGTTGTTTGATAATTTGCTTGAATGGATCCATAGGAATCATTGATGGATTAAATCAGAGAATTGTTGGTTCCTTAGGATTGGTTACTTCCATTAACTGAATTTCTCTTACTTTATGCAATTGTTAATTTAATTAAAAATTTGCATTCCCCCTAATTGGTTGAATACATCTTCACAATTTGCAAGTTTAATGGATTGTAAGCAAGATTATTGTTTTCAATCAAAATTTACATACTTTTATGTCATATGTTCAATAATATTTTACAGGTTACGAGCAAAAACAATTTATTTTTTGGTTGACAATTTAACAAACCTATACATTATGATAAATGAGAAAAACATAAAATAAATACATTAAATAAAACCGGTCCAAATAATGCATTCCAACCATGCAAAGCGCGAGGTCAACATTTAGTTTAATATTGCGAGGTCAACATCTAGTTTAATAATTATTTCCATATTTGTATTTTTATTATTTTCTATTTATTTACGTTAATTTATTATTAAATAATAAAAAAATTTAAACTTAATAAATCTATATATATAGGGAGCGACTCAAGTGAGATGAATGTGTTATTGTGAGAGATAAAATGAGTAAATCTGGACCTTTAAATCACACATTAAGTGATTACATGACTACCAATCACCTTCTAATCCTGACCATCCATGTATGATTTAATGGTCCAGATTTGTTCCTCTCACTCTCACAATAACATATTCTTATCACCTGAGTAACCTAATATATATATATATATATATATATATATATATATATATATATATATATATATATATATAGGCACCGACCATTTTGTTGCTTCTCAAATCGCTCTCTAAAATATATGCATGCAATAAGTTGCACCTAGATATAAGCTTTTTGCTCTCAATATATATGCTTTTTATTCATTCTCAAATTAAAAATAATTTCACCATTAATTATTACAAAATTAGTTGGCTTATGTTTTCTCTGTTTTTGCTTTTTTTTTTTTTCCATGGTGTCTTTTCCATGTTTCTCTCTGTTTATATAATTCATATTTTACTTTACTTATATTTTGAACATGCAACTTCATATCATAATCTTCAAGGCACACAACAGAACGAAAATGATCCATATAATACTATTGTGCGTACCTTTTTCTTGTGAATTTTTCTCTTGTGTTGTTGTTTGAAGTTTTGATAGAAGAAACATGGTCGGAGTTTTAGAATAAATGAAAGGGGCTCAATAAGTATTTTCATGTCGGTAATATTCGAGCAGAGTTAACGCGGAAAAATCTATTATAGAAATCATGTATTACATTCCTCCCCTAACCATGGTAGTCACATTGGTTCAAATAGCAAATTTACTTGATCTTGGATTGTACTGTAAAACTAGAGATCATAGTGTTGGAATAATCTTTATTTAATTATATTCCATTATCATAATCTGGGCAGATATCGTTAATTAATTATATTAACTATTTATCAATTAGGAACCTTAATTGATATGTGATTAAATTAAGTGATAAGATTAATTAAATTTCTGATTTGATAATAAATTAGTTAATTGATATGGCTAAATATGAGTGGATGTTATTGATGGCCCATTTCGGAATAATGGGAACCCTAATTGGCCATCACCCTATATATAGGCTATGGTCCCCAATACATCGGACAACATCGCATGCCACCTCTTCTGCCCATCTGAAGAGCGACTAAGGCATAAGGAGTCCCGGTTGAGGAAGAACAACAAGCCAACGGGTGTTCATTACTCGTCTCTCTTTTCTCTTCCCCTCTCTGTGTTTCAGGATTGCCGTCCTCCGTTTCCGAAGGTTAGTAATCAACTTCATCCGTAGAAGAACGCTAAGTTCAGGATTATATGATGGATCCAAGTATATTCATAAATAACGAATCCTATTAATCTGGCATGATGTTGATCCTAGGCTATGTGGTAAATGTGCTCTAGGATGTATGCCTATAGATTTAACGCTTCCGCATAAAGAATAAAAAATGAAAGAAATATCTAACAAGTGATATCAGAACAGTCATCACTGTTGGGTTATTAGGATTTGTAAATATCATGTTTGTATGATGTTTGCATGACGCCTGAAAAGTTTTTTTTCTTGAATGGGTGTTTTCCCCAATTTGATTTGAATCCTAATTTTGAAAATTAGGAATTATAAAGGAACAAAAGTTTTAACATAAATGTTGAATTGCATTGGTGGTTTCCTGTACGGGAATTTTATAGGCTAGAATTGCTCCCTGCAAGCAATTAATATATATATATATATATATGAATGAATTGTTCTTTCGATTTGGTTGAGAATGGCTTGCCATGCCTGTACGTGAAGGTTTTGGAATTTGGTTTTACATCTAATTATTAAATGAGTTTCTTTTATCTAATAGCATCTCCAATGCAAGAATCACTAGTTGGTTCTTAACTAATGCTAAGTGGGCCCAAAGTTGCCATATAGGATTTAAGGAACACCTACACTTTTTTGCTCCAATACTAAGAACCACTTTTTGATTTTTAACTAACTTTTAGTGGGTCCCATAATGGACCCCACATCTTTATATTTTTATTTAACATTATTTTTATTATGACTAAAATTTGAATTCTTATATATTTTAAATTAAAAAAATAAATAGCCAAATTTATCTTTTCGCCCAAATCCTTATCAGATTAATTTCAATTGACCTTGTCCAGAAGCTTCCCAACCATATCTCAACCTCTCAACCAAATTTCTCCCTTGTCTCTCAATCTCGCCCAAACCTTGGCCCCCTCTTCCTCAATCTCTCAACTTTCTCTCAACGAGATCAACCACTCCACTGTCTCTCAATCTCGTCCAAACATTTCTCTCCTTTCTCCCCTTTCTCTCAATCTGGTCCAACCTTGGCTCCTTTTCTCTCAACGCCAGCGACCCATTCCCCTTCCTCCCTCAATCTCTCAACTTTCTCTCAACCAAATCAGCCACTTAAACGCCCACCACGACGGCGCCTGGTGGAGAGGATCTCGTCAACGACGAGTAGGAACGGAGATCTCGGTTTCTCCTCCTTCTTCCCTTGCATGCAACTCCTTCCCGCCGATCGCCCCTCCCTTGCATGTTGATTTCTGACATTGTACATTTTTGGGTTGTTGATTTATGAATTTATTGATTTTTGGGTTGTTGATTTCTCCAATTTATGCTTCTATGTTGTTGATTTTTGTGCTTCTATCCAATTTCTCTCTCTATTCTTCATTTCTGTTATTTCCCCTCTTTATTCGGTTGAGGGTTTGTAGCTGAGAAATCATTTTTTCAATCGTAAGGAACCGTTCCTTATACAAGGAACGGTGCTTAACTTTTGGCAAGAACCATGCCACGTATTCCAGCTCCAACGAGCAAAGAAAATAAGGAACGGTTCTTATGTTTAAGAACCATGTTAAGCAACGAGCATTGGAGATGCTCTTAGAGCAACGAGTTTGTTGCTTGTATATTGTCTCTTACACTTCTTTGACACACTTATGAGTGAGACCCTATACCCGGGCCTGAGTGCAACTTGAGATAGGGAAGAGGTTGAGCAGTGGTAGTCTTCTGGATATACATCCTGTTTAGTTATCATGATGGCCTAACTTAGAGTGATTCCTTTCGAGGGTATTGCCGCTTTTGATAGTTTACCTATGGTTGTGGGCAATATTTCGAAATGGGTCCAGACTCTAATGACCAAAGTTAGAACTTTACAACCACCTATTTGGAAAGTTCACATATTAGAAGAATCTTTTTTTTTAAAAGGTTCCTTTCACACTAAGCATTAGGTTTCCATGTTTTTAGTGTGAAAATGGCAAATTCGAGACCTCCCATTTTATTAAAATTGTCTGGTAATTTTGGTTGAGTTGGTTGAAACAACACCTTGCCGAAGTAACCTTTGTTGCGTAAATTTGATTCAATTGGATTTACAAAATATGTAGTATTGAATTATTCATGCGAGTTGCTGTCGACCTGAAGAAAGGCACAACTTGGACGGATAATTACATACCTGTGATGGTAAATATGTGGTGACTATAAAGTATTTTTCATGTGGATAATGGAATGTCTGAAGGTGACCATTATTTGACAGGACTTATCATCAATATTTGATCATTACGTTGAGAGTATCACTTGCAGTTAATTCTTACAATCCGAAGATTGGGGATTAGTGGTGCGCTTGATATCTTGTTTGGGTCTTCAATTTGCCAATTTGGATTTTGAGTGAGTTAATTAAAGTATGAAGTCGCCAAGGTGACATCTCTTATGGAAATCACTCCAAAGAAATATTAAAGTTTATGTGGGTGTACATACATGCAGATATTAATCGGCCCAAAGGAAGGTTAATATTTGGCTGGGTTACATTCACACCTGTGATGGTAAACACATAGTGATTATAAAGTTTTTTTTTTTTTATGTGAATAACAGTGTCCAAAGATAGCTATTGTTTGACAGAAATTATCATCAATATTTGATCATTACAATAAAATACCACTAGCAATTAATGTTATTGTCCAAAGACTTAATATTAATCGTGCACAAAATATTTAGGTGAGTATCTTTACGGTACTTATATTCTCTTTAAGCTAATATTGCTTATGTATCTGCTGATTTAATTCAATTTCAATTCTCAAAAGGTGCTGACTACTTTTTTGGGATTGAAAGGAGAATATTAAGATTGTTCTTGGATCTTGACCTTGCATCAGGATGGAGAAAACCACATTCTCTAACATAATCCAGTTTCTCTGAAGAGACGATCAAGTATAGGAAGTGAGATCGCCCCAATTACATCGGTCTTATGATAGAGCACGATATTCCAGAGACCTTTAAGATATTATTTTGGATGACATAATTAATGTCAGAAATTTCCTTGCTGAAATTAAAAAGTGCTTTCTGAAAGCAATAAAGACGAAAACAAACACTCATTGGAGAGCTAAATTTTCATTAAGTATAAAGACAAAGGAAATGTATGGAGCACATTATGGGAATGTCCAATCTTGCTTATAAACTTAAGGTGCTAAAACGTGGGCTAACGACTTGCCCATGCATTTAGCATTTGGTATTCCTTCATGCACAATTCGGTCTATTTAAGTAAGCTTATTGCTGCTATAAAGAGAAATGGTATCTGAATAGATTCATTCCATAATGTGTGCAAGAAAGGAAACAATGAAGCAAGAGATAATAAATAGTGCTCATTTGACAAATACCTCTAAGGATACGGACTAACAAAAGAAAACTAAGGATAAAGCTGCTAAGGGCCCGTCTCAAAAAGAAATAACTAGGGTCACAATTATTTATTTTATAAGGGCATCGGGTATCTAAAGAAGAAATGTCCCAAATATCATGTTTGGCATGCCTATAACGGATTGTCTAAATGGATGAAGGCCAAATGATGCTGAAAGATGCATCTATACTGAAGTCAGTAAAGGATAAAGCTATTGACATTTCAGATTGTTATTACTGGCTAATATTTAAAATTAAAAGATATTTTGGTTTAGTCTTCACTTAGATGAAATTTGGTTCTGGTTTTTTATTGAACAAATCAGGATAATTTTGTTCATTTAGAAATGATGGATTGAATTTGACTTTTAAATTCAAATTTTTAGGATCCAGTTAAGCTATGGGCTGGATAAACTATAATTTCTTGGTATTGAGACCTCTTGTGGCAAAACATTGAGTGAGGAATCGTACCACACTAAGCGTAAAGTTGATAGTAAAATTATGGAGCACTATGACACCAACATTTAGGGCACATCTCTACGAATAGAGTTGAGCAACTTGTATGAAGGAATCCTAGATTCCATTAGCCTTATACATTTTATTGTTTGTATTAAATGCACTGAAGTTAAATAAATCAGAACATGGCTATCAAGAATATAGTTAAGTCCCAGTAATGACTCTTAAAGGTATGGTGAAGAGTATGATTGGTCATTTTACGTTGTCAGGGTCACTATGGGAGTAACGATAAAGATTGCAGCTAAAATGCTTGGCAGAGTACCAGCTAAAGTAACCGACCAATCGCTTTCAAGCATGGGAACACCCAACTAAGGTAAGGCCTTATAAGCCTAGCGAAGGAAATTTGAGTCCCCAAAATAGTGAGTGGCAACCTTATTGATACTTTGAAAGGTCAAAGGGATATGAAATTTTTTTGTTGTTTTTTTTAATCCCTAATTAAAGAAATCTTGAGGCATGAACTGACTAGTTCTTTGAGGATATTGAGTTTGGAGGGAGATAAGATTAGAGACATTATCTTTGAGGAAGAATTGGTTCTAATCCCTGAACCAATTCATGCAGTTGCTATTGGTGTAGCAAATTTGGATCCTCGTGAGAATATTGTTGTTATTCTTCCTATTCAAGAGAAGAAAATTATTTCTGAAGGTCAAACTCAGCACCCTCAAGAACTAGAGCATTAGGAGCCGATGCATTTTGCAATGATCCACTAAAGAAAGGATGAAAACAACTTTGGATAATTATATAGTATTTCTCCAGGAACATAAGATAAATGGTATAATGGAAGGTGATTCTATCAACTCCCATCAAACCATATGACGTTTCTATTCGGAAAATTGGATTGAAGGTCTGAGTACAAGCTCAAGCTAGACAATAAGGTTTGAAACTTATCCTGTTGCCTGAAGGTTTCAAAGGGCAATATGGCGAGGTATAAAGTTTGTCTAGTGGCAAAAGGCTATACTCAAAAAAAATGATTGCTTGTAAAGAGACATTCTCTTCAGTAACATTGAATGACTCTTTTAAGGACAATAATGCCTCTCGTTGCTCATTATGATTTGGAGCTTCACAAGATGGATGTCAAGATAGTGTTTCTCAATGGCAACCTTGATGAAACAAATGTATATAGTGAAAAAAATCGGGAAACTTTGTGTCGAAAGACACAGAGAAGATGGTTTGAAAATTGACGAATTCTATCTATGGGCTAAAGAAGGCATCTCGTTAGTGATACCACAAGTCTCATCAAGAGATTGTCACATTTGGTTTCAAGATGAATATTAATGACAACTATGGGTATCACAAGTTCAGTGGGAGTAAGTTCATTTTTCTGGTATTATATGTTGATATTATGCTAGCTAGCCAAGAACGATATAGACTTATAGCGCGAAACCAAGAAATTTCTAACAAAGAACTTGTGATGAAAGATCTTGGGGACGCTTCTTTTGTCTTAGGAATTTGATACTTAGAGATCATTCTCATGGTATTTTTGGGTTATCACAAAAGCGCTATATCAATATAGTTTTGGATAAGTTCAACATGAGAGATAGTAAAA
The DNA here is from genome assembly GCA_039655645.1 of Ammopiptanthus mongolicus. Classification (NCBI taxonomy): domain Eukaryota; kingdom Viridiplantae; phylum Streptophyta; class Magnoliopsida; order Fabales; family Fabaceae; genus Ammopiptanthus; species Ammopiptanthus mongolicus. The sequence continues at coordinate 16,164,078 of CM077351.1, read as the reverse complement.
CCAGGAGATACCTCGGTCACTATGGGAGACATTTTAATCTCAATTAAATGCCCCTATGAAAATCTGAAAATTCAAGAAATGCAGAAGATTCTCGATGCTTCGGCTATGGGAAGTCTGATGTATGCTCAGGTTTGTGCGCATCTGGAAATAGCGTACATAGTAGGATTATTAGGCAGATACTTGAGCAATTCAAGGATTATTGGAAAAGCAACCATAATTTATGTGAGATACTTAAAAAGAACAAAAGGGCATATGCTCACATATCGAAGATCTGACAGTTTAGAGATCATGAGGAATTCTGACTCCGATTTTGCAGGATGTCAAGATAGTAGGCATCCGACTATGGAATATGGCTAAAATATTTTTTTGCACTTGGTTGCACATAGTAAAAGGTATTGAAATACCACTCAAGTCATGTTATAACAAAAAAGTTAGTCATATTGTACTTCAACAACAGTATAAGTTCTATAAATTCGAAGTTCATTGACATCAAATATCTTGTATTTGAGGAAAGAGTTCAGGAAAAATAGTTTTTTTATAGAGCATATAGGGACAAATTCTATGCTAGCAGGTCCACTAACTAAGGGCTTAGCACCTATAGTTTTTTCACGGGCATGTTGCTCATATGGGTGTTGTCACTGAGGATGTCTTAGTTTAGTGGGAGTCTCTATTTTGTGTTTTATGTTTGAGATACAACCCTTATGTTATTTCGAATTTTCTGCAGAAATAAAGTTATGTTTATGAGTTCATTATGAACTTGTTTGTATCTTGTTGTGTGTAAAATTTATTTAAACATTAAGAACTTTGGTTTGCAAAATTAATTTTTCGCAAAATTGATCTCACTAAAGACTTATGTTGGACCAGTTGGAAATAGGTATGATTCAGAGATCACATTACACGAAATTTTCATGCCACTCATCCATATCGATCTATGTCATCAAGTGCATTAATGTGGTGGTCATCGGGGTTTAGTCACAATAGACGTTAGTGACGATAGCCGCGGTGGTCCCATTGTTGATGTATGAGGTGGACCAGATTGTAAAGGGGAATCTAAATATAAATAACATTCGGATGCGCGCTTAAAAAATTCTGATATAATTATGACGATATATTGTCCAAGGGGGAGATTGTTGGAATATTCTTTATTTAATTATATTCCATGGTCATAATGTGAGTAGATATCGTCAATTAATTATATTAGCTATTTATCAATTAGGAGCCTTAATTGATATGTGATTAACTTAAGTGATAAGGCTAATTAGATTTCTGATTTGATAAAAAATTAGTTAATTGATATGGGCTAAATATGAGTGGATGTCATTGATGGCCTATTTCGGAATAATGGGAACCCTAATTGGCCATCACCCTATATATAGGCTATGGTCTCCAATACACCGGACAACATCGTATGCCGCCTCTTCTCCCCATCTGAAGAGCGACTAAGGTATAAGGAGTCCCGGTTGAGGAAGATTCACAAGCCAACGGGTGTTCATTACTTGTCTCTCTTTTTCTCCCCTCTCCGTGTTTCAGGAGTGCCATCCTCCGTTTCCGAAGGTTGGTGATCAACTTCGTCCTTAGAAGAACGCTATGTTCAGGATCATATGATGGATCTAGGTATATTCATAAATAATGAATCCTAGTAATCTGGCATGATGTTGATCCTAAATTATGTGGTAAATGTGCTATGGGATGTATGCTTATATATTTAACGATTCAGTATAAAGAATAAAGAATGAAAGAAATATCTGACACTTAGTTCTTTTAAGTCATTACCCATCACTGCCTATTGTAATATACTTAATTTATACAGTTAGTTGAATGCGAGTTCAAACTGAGAGCTTCCATTCCACATTTCCACTTACTATTCCGAATTTTCTGTGTAAACTAAATAAATTCTCATTCTTTCTATAATTTCCTGCAAATTTTTGACCTGTTTGCCTAATTGCCTGGCAGCTGGATCGGAAACCTTCCAAGTGTATAGTCTTTGAAGATGATCCTAGAGGAGTAATTGTTGCACACAACTGTACAATGATGGCTGTACCATTAATGGGAGCTCATCCTAAGTAAGAGTAATTCACATTTCTGTATAAGTAGTGCGAGTAAAATGACTATCATGATTCATTAACATACCAGTCATGTATGCATATGTACAATTTGATGCATGCAAGTACAAACATTGTTTTCCAAGTACACGATACATAGAAGTCATTAGAAATTCAATTTGGTATTTGGGTTTGTGTCAGGATTCCAGGACTAAAATTAGTTTATCATATTCCCATTTCATGAAAATGACAGACGGTAATTTCCAACATTGTGATTTTTTTTTTTTTTTTATTTGTAAGTTTTGTTGTTTCTAATTTGGTATGTTGTTTAAGAGCTACAACCAGATAACAAGGTTTACAAAATAGATCACTAAATTAGTCCCTAGAACATGTGTTGGAGACTAATTTAGAGACCAAGTTATTTTTTTAATTAGTGACCAATTTAGCGACCAAATATTTCGGTTGCTAAATTGGTTACAATGCAAAACTAGTTTATTCGGTCCCTAAATTGTTCATAGAAAAGGTGTTGGAGACAAATTTAGTGACCGATTTTATATGATTAGGGACCGAAATTATTGGTCGTTAATAGCGACCTAATATGAAACTCGGTTTCTAACTGCTTTGAGACTAGACAAATTGCAACCGCTATATATTGAGCGGTCGCTAAACTATTTAGCAACCGAATTTTCATATTTAGTGATAGTGGTCTCAAAACCATTGATTTATTTTAGTGGTTTATGAGGAATAATTGGGCTAATGAGGCTAAAGGGGATGACAAACTATAGAAAATCGTACATGATCTTTTGTTAAATCCGTCGATCCATGCATCTTGGTTTTCGGTTATAAGGCAAGAAATTATTTTACAAGGGCAAGTTGATTTACCGCGAAATTCATCTATGATTCCGATAATTTTGTCAGATTTTGATGGATCAACTTGGGTTGGTCATGTAAGGTTTTTCAGAACCTACAAAAGGGTGGCTAACTTGGTGTTTTGGTTCAATATGAAGCACTACATCAATAGTCTTGTAAGAACTTGTGATGTATATGCCCACAAGTATGAAACTTTGTCTCCAGATTGTCTTTTGCAACCCTTACGGGCCTATTCCAACTCGGGTATGGGTTGATGTCACTATGGATTTTATTGAAGGTTTGCCAAGGGCACAAGGGAAGTATACTGTATTGGTCGTGGTTTATAGACTGTCCAAAAATAATCATTTTCGTCCTCTTGGACACCATTTTTATGCTAAGGATGTTGCATAACTTTTCGTTAAAGAAATAGTTTGGTAACATGGCTTCCGTATGACTATTGTATCAGACAGAGACAAAAATTTCTCAGCCATTTTTTGTCAGAGTAGTCTAAATTGTTAGGGATAAAGTTGAGGTTTAGCATTGCCTATCATGTATTCTACTAATGGCTAGAAACTTACCTACACTATATGTTGAATTCCAAGTTCAGGACTGGGTGTTTTTCAAGTTACAGTTGTATAGGCTGAAATCTTTGGCCAAGAAAATTAATGACAAATTAAGCCCCATCTTAACTGCTCCTTAACAGATCCTAGAGATTTAGGAAGGTAGTCAATTTGTTGCAAATTCTTAATGGGTGTCTCATTTACCCAATTTTTCATGTGTCCTTACTGAAGAAGGACCTGCAATGTTGTTTGAGGAATTTGAGTTGCAGATACAACCAGAGAAGGTGATGCAAGTTTGAGAAGGGGCTCATGGACTGTTAGAGGTGCTAATTTCGTGGTGTGTTCTTCAAGCTTCTGAGAATTCGTGGGAATCAGTCGCCAATATGTTGGGTTTTCGTGAGATAATCCTCTTTTAAATTCATGTCTCAGGGTGGAATAAAACCATACCCCATGGATTGTGCATTACAAAATAAGAATCACAGATAAGGCCATTGCGTTTATCTCTTCAAGCCTGTTTTCGAAACAATCTTTGAAGCGTGTTTCGAATCACCAATGCCGCTACAGAGGCATCACCTCTACTCAGTCTACACGATCAAACGTTCGTTGGAGAAATGCGTCTAGTGCTAGCTGACGACTACAGGGTTTGGCGCGATGTGTGTTACGAAAACTGTGTGGTGGGTGAGGCTCCCTCACCCTTCATGCCACAATCCTGATGGGCTTGTATACTACAGGCTCAAGCTGGAGTTATTTATTAAATCATATTTAATAAACTCACTACTAAAAATGTTGAAATTGGCGACAGAAATTAGCGACGGATTTGGTCGCTAATTATTTTGTTTCGTCGTTAAATTCATCGCTAATTATTTTTGAGACGCAATTTTCTTTTTTAGCGACGAATTTGGTCTGTCGCTGATTTCAATTTTTTTAGGAGTGACTAATTCCTCTCCAACTATTTGCTCTATGTATGAGACCCTATAGGTTCCCATTAAATTGGAAATAGTATTTAATATTATAATAAATCTCATATTAATTATAATATCAAATATTATAAACAATGAGCGACACCTAGCAATACATCATTGCTACCCAATTTATGAGAGAATCAATGAGATTTTAACCTTACTGCAACCAATTTACAGTATAGTAAATGTTCCTTCGTCCGTATGTCACAATTTAACATAAGGCATAAATGTGTCATCTTTGTTATGTTCAATTATACCTTCCTCAATCTCCGAGAAAATGCGTAGTCATAAATGGGCCCAATATCTCATATTGGCCCATTTCAGCATGTCTGTGCGTTTTCACATCTCACTCTATCGATATGCCCATGACATTTCTCCTGCTATGTAGGAGGGACGAATCATATCTACATCACTCACATCCCTCAACATGATTCATTACAGGCCCAATTACTACATTTATGATTATCCTGTTACGGATAAGGGTTTGACATCTCATATCCATAACTCTTGAGATGTGATTATCGATCTACTCATATAATAGTCTCGATGTATTATTGTTGTTCTTAATAACGATAATACTTGGTTACGGATATTTTAAGAATGGTGTTCCAATGTTCAATAGGGTCTCACGATCAAGTCACACTTGATGTTCTATTGAACCGAACCTACTATTCTAAGGACTTTATTATGTACAAAGAGATAACATAATAAACTGAAATGCCTTATTTTATAAATGATATAAATCATAATCATGATACAAATATAAATCTAATAAATAGATTGACCACTAAGGCTTACACCATCAGTCTCCCACCCGCACTAGAGCCAATCGGGCATTTAATAACCATCGATCTTATGAGAGTCATGCTTCTGCCGAGCAAGAGGCTTGGTTAGCGAGGCTACAACATTGTCTAATGTTGGTACTATGCATATCTTGACATATCCTCTATCGATAATCTCTCGAATGAGATGGAAGCACCTAAGTATATGTTTGAACCGCTGATGAGCTCTGGGTTCCTTGGCTTGCGCGGGCGCACCATTATTATCACAATAAAGGTCAATCGGCTCTGCAATGCTAGGAAGTATACCGAGTTCAGTAATGAACTTCCTGATCTAAACGGCCTCCTTGGCTGCAATGGAGGCAACAATATACTCAGCCTTTGTAGTAGAATCGACAATTGTTTTCTACTTTGAACTCTTCCAACTAACAGGGCCACCATTCAGGCAGAACATGAATCCAGATTACGATCTGGAATCATCCTTATTGGTTTGGAAGCTAGCATCGGTGTAACCCTTTACAATGATCTTTTCCTCAACACCATAGACCAAAAATGAATCCTTAGTTCTTCTCAAGTACTTAAGGATATTTTTGACTGCAATCCAGTAACTACTCATCGGGATTAGATTGGTACCTGCTCGTCATGCTCAAAGCATATGAGACATCTGGTTGAGTATAAATCATGGCATGCATGATAGATCCAATTGCCGAAGCATATGAAATCTTACTCATGTGTTCCCTCTTATCTGATGTTGTAGGGCAGTGTCCTTTGGACAAGTATACGCCATGTGACATAGGCAAGACACCCTTCTTAGAATCATGCATGTTAAAGCGCTCAAGCACATTGTCAACATATGTACTCGGACTAAGGCGCGACAACCTCGGCGATCTATCTTTATAGATCCTAAGTCCTAACACGTAGGAAGCCTCACCTAAGTCTTTCATCGAGAAACGGTTCCCCAACCATACTTTCATATTTCTTAGCGTATGGATATTGTTTCTGATAAGCAGTATGTTATCTACATATAATACGAGAAAGACAATCTCACTCCCACCAACCTTCTTGTACACACAAGGTTCATCTTGGTTCTCGATAAATCCAAATTGTCTCACAGTTTCATCAAAACGAAGATTCCAGGTTCTGGAGGCTTGCTTTAATCCATAAATAAATCTCTGCAATTTAAATACCTTTTCAGCATCAACCCTCAGATTGTGTCATAGGAAGAGAACGATGGTTGTCTGTTCGTTCGAGCAAAGATGCGAGAGAACGGTTGTCGCGGTGGTTGCCGCGGAGCAAAGCAGAGGCAAACGAGAGAGAGAGAGAGAGAGAGAGAGAGATAGAGTGAGAGAGTGAGTGAGTGAGTGAAAAGGAAGAAGTGAAGAAGAAAGAGGGGCTGGCGCATAATAGGGATTTATTTATTTAGCGACCGAACTTATCGGTCGCAATTTTTCCATCGCAATTACTAAAACCTGAAATTCGTCGCTATATGACTCCCCTGACTTTCATTAACACACTTTAGCGACCAAAATTTATTTGGTCACTAAGTGGCTCCCTCTGCCCTTTCATTTATGCGCGTTAGCGACCAAAATATATTTCAGTTGCTAAATATAATCGTTACAAATAAAATCGGTTGTTGTTTCGGTCGCAATCTGGTCAACCAAATTGACTTTTAAACTTCACTATTTAGCTACCGATATAGCAACCAGTCCCCTATGTGGCCACCATTTTCAGTTGCGAAATCGGTCGATAATGCCAAATAATCAATGTGTTTTTAAGGTACTTGATTTGTCGCTATTTTGGTCGCAATCTATAATAATAACAACCTCCTTGCTTCGGTCACTATTCTTCGATCGTTAAATCGTTCTTTTTTTGTAGTGGTTCCGACAGTTGAAACCTTCGATAATTGTTTGAGATTATCGACTGCTACAACCGTCGGTAATTACCGACAATATTTTGCAAAAAGCCATCCGAACATGTTACCAATCGCTCTTGGGTCGTTGATTGCCTGTCGAAAAAGTGATTGTACTGACGACTTAGCTCTATTTCGAAGGCTTTTGGCCATCAATAAGTAGCCTTTTCTTTATCTTGTTACATATAAATTTGTAAGAATAATCCAAAGCATGAAAAATAAATATCCCATGCAAAAGCTATCATTTGAAGAAACCCCTAAAGCATTGCAAAGAGTGAAGCCATAGTAGTAACACTGAGAGAGCAAACTCACAGAAGAATTAAATATCTAGAATTAAAAAGTCGTATACAAAGCATCAAAACAAAAGAGTCAAGTTCTTCGCACATTAAAAAAATGACAATTTGCAGTTATTTTCATATAAAATAATCCTTAAGATTTTTAGAAAAATAATAATTAAAACAAATAAATAAAGTAAAATAAAGAAAAAGTGAAGAGCATAAAAAAAAAAAATGATAGCCTGAGACATGTGTAAGACTCTGATCCATCTTTAAGTATTATTTCGTCACAATATTTAACAGGCTCTTACAAAATGATTATTATTTTGGATACTCTGAACAACATGAATAATATCAACTCAAGAGAAGAAGAGAAAAAATTTCTATATCATTTTTTTATTTTTCTTGCTCAGCCATCTAAAAAGAAGCAGCTTTCTTTTCTTTCTCTCTGATCAAAAAACACCACACCAAGAAGCAAAAGAAGAAATCTCATAATAATTCTCAGAAAGAACACCTTTAAAAGCATATCTAATTAATTACCTTCACCGACCGATTTAGAATCTTGATGAATTTGGCAGGTAAATATGACAATATAATAAAAGGTATTTAAATGTAATAAAAAATAATTAACTGTTAACATATATTGGAATAAATTAATTATAAAAGTTAACACATTAAAAAAAGTTGAAAAAAAATTAATTGTAATAAATGATGAATTTAAAATATATTTATTTTGAAATAAAATATTCAGCATATTATACATGCAAAATATAATTTAATACATGATCAACTTCTTGATATGAAGTACCAACATGTGATAGGTCGATCCGATTGGTAACGAGCTCGGGTCCCTTAAACAAATAGTCAGGGGTTCGTTCCCTACAGGCTCTTGCATACGGAGAAAAACCTGATTGAAAGATGTCAGTCCTTAAATGTCGTCCAGTACCTCGAGGAATTAGTTTCCGCAGTTACGTGCGGAGGATATCCTCCGGAACCAAAAAAAAAAAAATCTTGATATGGAAATGCAGATTCGACAATGAAAATGCTTAAAATGGTTGAAGATGTCACATGTCTTATCGAGGTAAAGAAATCTTGTGAAGAATCCACTACATCCAGATTTCATACTGTGATTTAAGGTATGTTGTAAATGTTCCTATATATAAATACAAACATATATGTAACCGAGCATCAAAGAAGTTTGGCAAAATGAAAGAAGTTATACTCTTGGTCATTGTCCTGTTTCCATTGTCAATACCAATATCTTCAGCTGAAGCCAAACCCACAGTTAATGGTTTCACCATTGATCTTATTCATCGTGACTCACCTTTGTCACCCTACTACAACTCTTCAATGACCGAAACTGAGATCCTTAGAAATGCTGCCTTGCGTTCAATTTCTCGAATGAAAAGCTTCCAGTTGATTGAAGGTGGTAGCAAAGTTGAAAGTATATTAATTCCAAACAAAGGGGATTACCTCATGAACATCTTCATAGGTACCCCACCCGTGCAGGCACTTGCTATTGCAGACACAGGAAGTGATCTCGTTTGGATACAATGCTTACCTTGTGAGCGATGTTACCAACAACGTTTCCCAATTTTTGATCCAGATAAGTCAACTACTCATGAATCAATATCTTGTCATACCGATTCTTGTAACTCGGCACCCTTACCTAGTTGTGGACCTTCAAGCCAATGCAAATATGAGGAACATTACGGGGACAAATCTTACTCAATGGGAGACTTGGCTACTGATACCATTAGCCTTAGTCCCAATGGTCACCAATTAGTAACTTTTCCTAAAACTATAATGGGGTGTGGACATGTCAATGTTGGGAAATACAAAAACACAGGCGAAGGGATAGTTGGTCTCGGGGGTGGATCTTTATCATTAGTTTCACAACTTGGTAATAAAATTGGTCACAAATTCTCATATTGTCTGCTTCCTCCCTACGCTACATACCTTTCTAGTAAACTAACATTTGGGGGTGAATCAATTAGATTCAGAAGAGATGTTGTTTCTACTCCATTCGTCCCCAAATTTCCACCAACCTTTTACTACCTTACCCTTGAAGCTATCTCCATTGATCGGAGGGTGGTGAAGCCGGTACAAAGTGCAGGCAACATTATCATTGATTCTGGTACCTCATTGACTATGCTTGAATCAAGTTTATATAACAAAGTTGAAGATGCTGTCGTTGAAGCTATTGGTGATGATAGTTTACCAGTACCGGATCCTGTTGAACCATTTAAGTTATGTTATAGGGATGGAACAATTAAGAACTTCCCTAATATCGCATTCAAATTTTTTGATGCTAATAATGTGTTGCAGTTGCAAAAATTTCGTATATTTGGGAGGATGCAACGCAAGCTTTGCTTTTTGATAATCCCTACGGACGGAACCTCCATATTTGGAAATATACAACAAGTATACTTTCAGGTAGAGTATGATCTTCAAGAGAAAACGGTTTCGTTTGCACCTTCGGATTGTACAACAAAGTAGAAAGCCTCTAGAGACATATATATTTGATATATATGTTCAACATAAGAGTATATGTTTAATATATTTGATAATGGTTATGATTAAGTCTGAGATGATTAGTCTTGGCTAGCTTGGACTTTTGCTAGCTTTACCGAGATTGTTGAAATAAAAGTTGTCACCATATCTTTGCATAATGAATAACGAAGAACAAAGTTGGTCTTTAAGAACCCAATTGTTAGACGGACAAGAAAGAACAGAAATGAAAATAAAAGTAATTTTACGAACAACGGATTATATATTCCAAAATATGTGCCTTCTAATTGTGAAAGAAAAGCTAACAAGTCTAATCAAGCTTTTCATCCCAGAAAGCTCTTATTGTACGCGGACCATTTAAGCATTGCGATTATGGTGAAATTGAAAGATAAAAATGATAAAGCTGGAAATACATAATATATATTTGGGTTTAAATATCTGATATATATTCGAACATGGGATTCATGACTTGATCTATTACTTATGTGATTACGTGGATGTGGTTGATGCGAGTGATAAGGGACTGAGACACATTAAGCAAGTGATCAGGGGTTCGAATCCTGACTCTTGTGTATGGAGAAAACCTGTTTGGGAGGGGAGAACTCACCTTGTATGCCCAACAGGTTCCCCGACGGAAATTAGTCACTGCTAACGGTGGTGGATACTTTGTACCTATGTTATAGTTACCAAAAAATATTACTTATGTGATTCTTTATATCAATTTTTAATTTTTATATAATAGTATCATTTTACGCCACTGTCTTTTTAGGAAATAAAACTAAAAGATGTAATATATAACAGGCACATGATGTTTTGATTTAATTTGTATATACATTGTTAGTATAATAATTTATTACACTGTCAATTAATCATAATTTATCATATCATTAATAAAGTTTGACTCATATCATAACTATCTTAAAAGTCATACATATGATAATTTGTGATTTATTAACGTTGTAAAAAGCATGACACCAACAATATATCAAAATTAAATTAGTAATATTTTAGGTATGCAAATATCATTTCTGGTACACCACCTCTCAAGTCTCAACTTCCATTTCACTATTTTTGGTTTTAAAATATATTAACTCTTCATTTAGCACTTACTATTACAATTAACTAGAAAATGGACCCGTGCGATACACAGATAATGTTTGAATAATATAATTATGTATTATTTGGAAAACCAATTTTTTTTGTAAATTTAAAATAATAACAAAATAAAAAACTACTACCGTTTTAATATTTTGTTATAATAAATTATCCCTAGTTAACCTTAGACTACCTTACTTTTATATATAAAGATACCTTACTTTTATGTTGGTTTTATTTACCTACTTTAAAATTTTTAAAAAGATTAATAATAATTATTGTTGAATTTACCAGATTGCACCTACGACAATCTACAAAATTACCCTTATTTAAACCCTAGACGTCTACCTTACTTTTATATATAAAGATAATTTACTTTTATATTGATTTTATTTAGCTACATTAATATTTTTTTAAAAAGATTAATAATTTTTATTATTGAATTTACCGAATTGCCCTTAAGTCAATCTACAAAATTACTCCTAATTAACCCTAGTCTACCTTAATTTTATATATAAAGACACTTTACTTTTTATATTGGTTTTATTTACATGCTTCAAGATTTTTTTAAAAAGATTAATAAGAATAATTGCCCCTAAAACAATTTGCAAAATTACTGCCCTAGACTACTTTACTTTTATATATAAAGATACCTTATTTTATATTGGTTTTATTTACCTACTTTAAAATTTTGTAAAAAAGATTTATAATAATTATTATTGAATTTTTCAAATTGCCTCTAAGACAATTTACAAATTACTCTTAGTTAATCCAATTACCTATATTTAATCTTAGACTACCTTACTTTTATATATAAATGTATCGTAATTTTATATTGATTTTATTTACCGACTTTAAGAATTTTTTAAAAAATATTAATAATAATAATTATTAAATTTACCAATTTGCCCTTAAGAGAATCTACAAAATTACTCCTAGCTAACTATAGACTACTTTACTTTTATATATAAAAATACCTTATTTTTATATCGGTCTTATTCTCCTACTTTAAGATTACAAAAGATAATTATTATTATATTATTATTTAATTTACCAACCTTTGAGACTGGTTCTTAAAACGTTAGGTTGAAAAAAGATTGATGTTTATTTATGTTTTTTTGTATTAATGTATACCCTAGTTTCTCTGTCCATGTTGAAAGTTAATTGAAATTGTTTCTTTTGACTAAAGTTAATTGCATTGTGAACCAGTAAACTGGTATTTAGCTATTTAGTCACAAAGTGCATTTTGATGTTTGGCTGTCCAAATTGGATTGGAAAGACGAGATTGCATTTTTGAAGTAGAAATAATTTAGTTGTAGCAGCAGGTTGCATACTTGGTAGCCTTTAATTTGGAAACTACTGTAACAAAGGTTGTTAAAACGGTAATACCCTTTAAATTTGTGTTTGGAAATTGGTCACAGGTTTTGTGTTTGGTTTTGGAACAGATAACCTCTCCCTACAAGTGCTTCGGTTGACAGGTAATTTTTTTTTTATTTTTTTGTTGTTCTATCTTAACAACCTCTCCCTACAGTTTGATCTGTTTGTGTAATTAGTGTAATTTTGAAACTTGTGGTGGTGAGATGATCTTATTATAAAAACCTACTTGGATCTGAGTTGTGAATTGTGATGGAAGTAGCAAAGGAGAAGAATTTTTATAGGTTAATTGATCTCTGTTTTGTTTTCCCCCTCTAAACTCCAAACGAAAATGGTTTTAAATTCTTTTATGTTAGTTAACTACTCAAATTTTGAAAAGCTAGATATTACTAGTACTTCAAAAAAATAAAATAGGATCAAAATAAATCTTATGAGCTTATGAAATCAGTAGCCACAAAAGAATCTACATCCTTCTTCTTTGGAGTTTTATCTTCAAAATCTGAATCAGGTAGTCAATAAGGAAAAGATAAAATCTTGTGAGTTCTTTTACCTATTTGTTTTTCTCTTCAAAAGAGGTAATTTGTAGGTTCTCACTGTCAGTTTGCACTCTCTCTCACTGCACTCTTTTCCCTCGGTGAAGAAAGGTATTTTTTTTAATTTATCAAGCTTATGTGGATGAAATTGGTTGTATTGTTGTATTTTTGTCTCTCGCAATGTGTTGTATATATTGTTTGTTAGTGGAGAGTTGAGCTCAATACGGTGTGATCTTGTCTGGAAGGCAAGATGCTGGTTGTGTGCTGATGAGTTAGAATGCATGTGTTTGTCAATTTGATGTGTTGTTTGTTAGTGGAGAGCAGAGCTCAGTATAAGGTGTGATCCTGTTTGACATGCTTGGTTGTGCTGATAATTTAGAATGCATGTGTTTGCCAATTTGATAATATGCTGTTTGTTAGTGGAGAACATAGCTCAATAGGGTGTGTTAACTATATGTTTGTTTGCCAATTTACATGTGTCCCTATGCACTTTAATTATGTAAAGTGACGGAACCATTGCAACGGTATTGACCCTTTGAACGTGAACTTCAAGTACAAAGGGTAAATATGTCTTATATATATAGGGTTAAAGTTTTTATTTTAGAAAAATATTAGTTTCTCGTTTAAGGATCAATATTAATGACCACGCATACTTTGAAAAGGTACCACTCATTATTTTGAAACTTGAATTGTCTAAGTCGGACAATTTGGAAGAAAACTTTTTCTTCACTTGTGTAACAACCCGATTTTTCGTGCTTTCTAAGGACGATAAACTCAATTAATGAGTTTATATTTTTATCTGTGCTATAGAAAATGATTTTGGGAAAACTAAAATCATATTCTTGTTTCATATAATCGTAGGAGTTTACGGTTAAGTTTTGGGCCGAAAACTCAAACAAAACCCGATCTATGTTTTTTTTTAGATGATAGTATTTTTCTACTATCATGACCGAATCTTGACAAACGAACGAGACCATTAGTGTTAGAATTCGATCCTCTATCTTTTTCCTAAAATGTGTCCTGACGTCCAAAATATAAATAATACTTTATATTCGGGCCGATAATCGATCGAGGAGACGATTCGAGCTGTGTAGGGTTTTTCGAGACCCACGATCAGATGTTTTTCATGCCAGAATTGTATCAAGTTATTTGAGGACTCATGCCAGTGTCGTAATGATTTCAAATATTGGGACGTGAATTGATCAAATTGCCCTTGGTTAATTTTTTATTACTATCACCTTTTTCTATTATTAAACTCTTAAACCCATAAATATCTTCATTTCACCTTATCTCTTCCCACTCATTTTCGGCAGCCTCTCTCTCCCTCCCAACACTCCATCTTCTTCTTCTCTCATTTCTTCATTTTACTTCCATTAAAACTCCATTTTGAAGGCTTAAAGTTTGCATTTTCTTGAAGCAATCTTCATCAATCTTGGAGTAGAACATCATAGGAGGTAGTATACCATCTCTATCTCTCTCAATCTCTCGTTTCTCTCCTCATATTTTCATGATCAAAGGTGTTAGGGTTTTGTCCCTAAAACCTTCAAAAATGCATGAAAAATTATAGGAAAATCGTATCTGTACCAAACCAATTTCTATGGCCTAGGTTCATGACATACTTGTATGATTCAAGAGCTTAGAGCCAAGAAATCTCCCTAGCTATATTTTCCATGAGGAGGCCGAAACCCCCTATGTGCGTAGGGTAGAGTTTTGGTTGGTTTTTGATGTTCTGATCTGATATCTAGGGTTGTCATACTTGGTTAGGGTGTTATCCAAGAAATGAGAAATTTTGGAGCTCCCTAGCTATTTTTAGTGTCATAGGGCCGAACCCTAGGGGTGGTGCATTAGGATAAATCTTTGTTTTGTGAGTTAATGCCGTTATGGTTTGTGTATATGTAGTGATCGGCAACGTGCTGGGCCAGTGATCAAGTTGAACGGGTGTTCAAAACTTAGCTGGAAACTACAAGAGGTAAGGGGATAAACCTGAGGAACTCCATTTCCGACAGCTATGTGCTGCATCGGTGTTTGTATTGTATTTAAATATTCTGTATCTGATTGTTGGTTGATTTCTTGATTTACTGCTGTTGATTTGAGTATGTATGATATAACTGCTGATATAGTTGAATGCATGCTATAATTGTTGAATGATTATATGGATGTATTGTGTGCCCTACTGTGAGATTTAAGGCATTAGAGGACCTAATTTTGATTAGGATCCGACATCGTGTAACTTAAAAGCTTTAAAAGTCTGAAATGTATTTTAATAATGAAAATTGCAGTTTAAAAGCAAATAGGGCATTAGAAACCTTTAATTGTCCTAAATTGATAAATCGACCGTCTAAACAAAGGTGTTTTGAGAAATGTAGTTTTCAAAGCCATATGAATTTATTCAAGAAAAAGGGGTTTTGAAAGCTTTGTTTTAAGTTCGTATTTCACCGAAAAACAACGAAAGAAAAAGAAATGGTCTTTGGACCAAATTTTGTTTTATAGAAAACCGATCCCGATGACTTTGTGTAAGTATCGGAGATTTGGGTTTTTGGTTTTCGAGTTTTCAAGAAAAGTGGTTTTAGAGTTTAGAAACTAGAAACCGAGACGTTGGGGTTCTAGGGTTCTGCAGAACACGTGGATCAAGGATCCGTGTTAGTTGTAATCCTGTCGGCTTAAGGACGATCTTTGTGGTCCTGTAAGCTCGAGGATGTTTTTATGATCTTGAATCCAACGTTCTAGACTGGTGCATCGGTTAGGGATGTTTGGGATTCGAGTTGTTTTTGGACTAAATGTCCTATTTTGAGAAAATGTTTTTGAGGCTTAAAGAGTCTAAGACATTATGGTGGTTGTTAGCGTTGATGCTACAACGAGGAAATATTGATGCGACAAAGATCAATTATCGGAAACTAGATAGTTTCTCATGCATTTTGTGTGTGAGGCAGACGTGCCGTGAAATGGGGGACCTTGATAGGCAAGGGGAACCTGAGATGACTTAATGTCATTATGTAACATTGTGCCTTGATGGACAATGATGTCATACGAGCCAGGGAGAGCATATTGTGCCCAGTGAAGAGGACAATATAGTATGACTTATACATCGTGAGTACCACAAACATGCGCGTCCATATATTATTTCCTGGAAAGGGTTACGTGCTCACGTTTGGCCGAATGTTCATTCTGGCATTTGTTATTGTATCCTGCGGGGCAATAACGTTGAGTCTGATCAACTCGTGTTTATGGTGATGGGATTTCCGGAAATCTAGTTTTGAATTTTAGTTGAGATATATGGAAGTGCCATGCATACGTTTAGAGAATAACGTTGATTGTGGGGTACGAAGCCCTTGTGCCTTTACTGTTGTTAGTACTTGATTATACATGCTATATTATATGATGTATGATGATTTGAGTGAGTTACATTATATGAATCTGCTGTTTGGATTGGGCATATAGTTGTCGTTTTTGGATTCTATATTGGTTTCTCACCCTTGCATGTTTTCTGGACTGGTTTGTCTTTTTGGTATATATGTTATATCCTGTTTACAGATGGAGCCGATGCCAGACCATCTCGCGCACTCGGGGATGCGCCCCCTGATTTTTGAGAGGAGGACTGACCCAGCTGCGTGGGTTATTCACCCGGGAATGGGAAGCGCAGCATACACAGGACCAGTCTGCACCGTGAGCGGGACGACAGAGACGGGACCTCGCAAGAGTACCCGCACTGTGGAGACCATCCAGGTACCTCTACCTCCCATTGGGATGATGCTGCAGGTCCTTATGCAGCAGGGAGTGATCGAGCATTTCGCCCCCGCTGCACAGTCCCCGCAACAGCAGCCACCACAGACACCTCCCCCGCCTTTTGTTCTGGTAGCGGGTGAGCATGTAGTGGAGGATGTAGAGGAGGAGGAGGAGGAAGACCCTGAGGAGGATCCTCAGGAGGACCCGGAGTATCATCCTTTGGATGCTCCCGAGTCTCATCCACAGGAGAACGGGAACGTAGGTTCCCAGGGTTCTTCTCTTGGTTCTAGCATTGGACCTTCCTCTGGAGGATTGTCCAATGGCTTCCATTAGTTGGACCAGCTTAGGGTGTAGACTTTCTTTTGAGGCAGCTGTTTTTGGTAGTCTGATAACGGCTACTGATGGCCATAAGTTTTATTGATATGGTTCCAGACTGTCGCTGCCTAGTTTATAGCTTTGTAGGAGTTTATCTCTTATCTTTCTTTTGTAAAGGGACGTGTTGTCCATAGCTTTAGTTGATGTATATATGTATATTGTTATATATGAGTATATTCTGTTCTTTCTGGAGTGGTAGTTTCATGAGTAGGAAATAAGAAAAAAAATTTCATCATGATTTTCAGAATCTAATTATATTAAAGGAATCGTTTTCCGAAAGTAAAACCAGCAAATTTGATTTATTGTTTTAATATATGTTTTGGGTTACAATCAATGGCACGGGTTTTGAGGGTGTCACAACTTGTATAATAGATATTCCTCTCTTCCAATGCCTTCTACACGTGATGAAATTTCGGCTCGATGCATTTCTTTTTGTTTTCTGAGTGCATACTTAATCGCGGTAGATCTCACTGCACTGAAGTCGTGTACTTGAAGACCGGAGGGAAATGCTGCCGAAATTTCGTCAGGTATAAGGCACTTGAATGAGGGAATAACTATTAACCGATCGAGTGCCGAAAAGGTTTCTACTTGAATGGGATAGGTTCATACCATGTCATTAGAAGGAGCTGATTATCTTGGAATAACTATTCTTTCCCTCTTATGTAATAGTAATGAAATTTCTCGAGAATTGGGTGTGGATGTATAAAAGGTTCGATCGCAATAGATACCTAACGATAGAATTTAGAGCTGAAGTTAATGACTTCCTTGAGTTCACTACTAGTCAAGAGAAATTTCAAAGGAGACCTTAAGAGAATTGTATACCAAACAATAAAAGGTTGGATCACAAGTATCAAGTTTTCAAGTATGTGCCTGATGTACTGATAGATCTTTACAATAAGGGATTCATGCCTAATTATTACTGGTGGACCAACCACGGTGAGGCATTGCCCTCGTTTCCCCAGCGGTGGTCGAAGATTCTTATTATTGAAGTGGTGAGCGAATGGAAGAACTGATTCATATTATGGATCATGTTGTACCCTTAGTGGGTCAGGCCTTAGACATGATTGGGTTATGGAGCCCCAACACAGAGGAAATTCCGAATTCTGATGCTGAATAATTCTTTGACATGCTGGCGGCTCCACAAACTCCTTTGTGGGAAGGATGTGATAATCACTCAGAATTATTGGCCGCTTTTGCAGCTCTAAGCCTGAAATTCGATTACAACATGCTAGAAAGATGTTTTAATCGAATGGTGCAGCTTATGAGTGAGATGATGCTGAGTGACAATCGTATGCCTCAAAATCTTTACTATGCTAAGAAGTAGGTGGCCAATTTGGGCTTGGGTTGTTTTAAAATTGATTGTTGCGCCAATGGATGCATGTTGTATTATAAAGACGAATCGGCTAAGAGCATAACAACTTGCAAATATTGCGGCGCGGATCGATACAAGACAACCCCTAGAAGGGGAATTGAAAAGAAGATCACCGTAAAAAGAATGTGGTACTTTCCGCTCATCCCAAGGCTTCAAAGAATGTACTCTTCAATGGCAACCACATCCTACATGAGGTGGCACAGTGAGAATCAGAGGGAGTAAGGTGCCTTGTGTCATCCTTCTGATGAAGAAGCTTGGAAGCATTTTGATAGGACGCATCCAACATTTGCTTGAGACCCCCGAAAAATCAGGTTAGGGTTATGTGTGGATGGATTCAATCCTTTCGGTCAATCCGGAAAAGCTTACTTCTGTTGGCCAGTTATCCTACATACAATTTTCTCATAGGATATGCATGAAGAGGGAGTTTATGTTCCTTACAGTCATAATTCTGGGTCTGTTGAATCCAAAAGCCAAGATTGATGTGTACTTGTAGCCGCTCATTGAAGAGTTGACAACATCGTAGAATAATGGCGTATTGACTTATGGCGTTGATTTAAGGAATAATTTCATGATGAAGGCTGTATTGATGTGGACGATTGATGATTTTCCAGCTTATGGGATGCTTTCAGGTTGGATGACTGCGGGGAAGCTTGCTTCCCCACTAAGGGCCCGTTTGGATACAGCCCAGTAGAGCTTCTCAAAGCTTCTCTACTGGATTAAGGGCTTCTTAAATTTTTTTGGGTGTTTGGATACACTTTTTAAAAGGCTTTTGACTTTTATAAAAGCTTTAGAAAGGCCTTTTTCATAAGCCCACTCCAATAGCTTCTCACATCCTAGCTTTTCGGGAAGCTGACCCTCAAAACTTAATTGGACAAAAATGCCCCCATAAAAATTGTAAAATTACAATATTCCCATTGTTGCATTTTGCATCTCCACGATGGTCTGAACCGAGAGCTCTGAACCACGCATGAACCCTAGCATCCTTCTGCCGTCTGAGCCGCCGTTTGCCATCGTCGCCGTCGCCGTCGCCGCCGAACGTTTCGGATATCAGGTGAGTATTCATGTTTTGAATATGGAAAAACGTTTGCCATTTGAATTTGAAAAATCATTCTTCGTCTCTGACAGATCTGAGATTTTGAATCTTCTGTGTTTTTTCAAGATGTTTGTGAGAATGTTGCTTCTTTCTTAGAATGTTGGTAATTAGTTTGTTCTTAGCTCCTAAACCTTGCTCCCAATGTGTTTGACGAAATGACTGAACTATGGTTTCCTTTGAAGTCAGCGTTTTTTTTTTTTTTTTTAATATCAGGAAAAGGGTTGCAATTTGAAGTGTATGAATGTTTCAGTAGTCCTATACACATTTCACATTTTTTTCAATTTGACAATAATTATGAACATTGGAAACAGTTCAAGGCAAAAGCAGGGGGGTCCCATCTAATGTTCTTGGTTTCGTGTTCAAACCCGATTGCTTGTATCAGCCAGTAATTGAGGAGGGGAGCGGGTGAGGCAGTAGATAACTGCTAGCCCTTTAGATGACTAATGCTACAGGATGTGGAAATGTGGAATGCAACTGAGATGAACAACTTGGTATGTTTGGATACTGGTGGCTGCTGATCTTTTGTTCTGGGGGATGTTTTAATGCTTGGTTTGTTTGGTGTCTTTTATTGAGGAAGATTTTTTCTTTCAGTACATGCTTTTCTGGGAGTGAGTTATACACAAGAGTGGTTACCTTAGTTTAGGCTGTATGTGTGTTACACTTCTTTGGGTTTTCTGTGTTGTGGCGTGTTCTCATAGTGTTTCGGAGTTTTTTGGAGAGGGAGTGGTTTTGTGGTTCTGTTTTTTCTGTCTTTTGGTCCTTTGGTTTGGTTTTGGTAGTTCTCTCTCTTTCCTTTGTTTTTGCAAGTTGGTGTTCTGTGGTGCCCCTTCTTGTCTTCTTTGGTTTTGCTGGTGTTGTGTGCTTCTTTGAGTGAAACACTTAAGAGGAAAGGTTTTTGGTGAGGGTGTGCCTTTAGTGTATCAGTCTGAGTGTGTCTTGAGTGAAACACTTGGTGAGTTTGGTGAGGGAGAGTTTGAGCGAAACAGTGTGTGGCCTTTTGTGTTTATACAAACTGCTTTGGTTCTTTGGTTTGGTCCCTGAGCTGCTTTTGGTTAAAGGTTGTCTGCTGGTTTGGTTTTGCGGCTGGGTTGTTTGACTTTTTTAGCTAATGAGGCTGTTTCGGAGACAAAGGAGGAGGAGCTAGCACTACCAAATAAAGTCATAGATCACTTATGGTTTAAAGAAATCAGCAAGTAAGCTTTGATGAGAAGTTCAACAGTGATGATTTTAATGGGGTTGGTGGCCAATTCTAGTCTCCCAAAGAGTCTTAATGTATAGAATTTTTTGGATAAAGCACATACATATACAAGTCAAGTTTGGTAGCAGCTGTTTTGTTTCAAGTTTTCAAGTCTGCCTTCACAAGGCAGTAGAGTGGCAGCGCCTGCTTCTCTTTTAAGCTATTTTTTGTGCTCTATGCTGGTTTATGTTTGCAGATTTTTTGGGGGACTTCTTGCAGCGCCTGTTTTAATCTTTTGAAGCTGCTTTGGTGCTCTCTGGTGCTCTGCTGTTTTTTGTTTGCAACGTGTGTTTTTGGGACTTCCTGTAGTTTCCTTTCTGATGTAGTACAGTTCTTGTTCTCTAGTCGATGGCATATAGATGTTTGCTTTGGATTTCTCCCTGGTTCTGTTCTTTTGTTGGTAGCGGAATTAGGTGCAGGGACTTTGTAAGGTGGTTTTTTCTTGGCTTGGTGGTGGCTTGGGTTTAGGCTTTTGTAAAAATAATACTTGCTTCTTTTGGTAGATTCAGTATTCGACTTATATCCTACCTGCTCCTAAGTTATTTTGCAAACAGTTCTTAAGTGCTCTCTGAAGGTGTTATTGCATATCATACTGCTGTCATGTGCTGTGATAGTTCAGCTTTTTTCTCTAAGTAAGGCAAATTTATTATAGTACATGATGGTTAAGGAGGTAAAGTGAAACTGTGCATAACTCTTTGTGCTCTTGATGCTTTAGAATCTTTTTTTCTTGAGGGACATATCTCTGTTTGTAGGCAAATGCTATTTTGGTTCCTGTGGGTTTTAATATCTTGATTTTGAATGTTCCCAATATGCTCCTCAAAGAATTGTGCTTTGTTTATTGGTTATCAAGTTTCGTGATGCTGTCTAGCTAAAAGGGCCATGCTAGCATATATGTTTTAACATTTCTTTCTTATTTGTTTCTTAAGCTAGTGAAAATGTCTCAAGTCCCTTTGAAAAAAAAAAAGAAAGCTGAATGGTGTGATAAAAATATTGAAGTGTTTTTGAAAGTGTGCATTGAAGAGGTGCGTGCTGGAAATAGACCTCACACCCACTTTAATAAGACTGGGTGGGCAAATAAAGGAAAAATTCAGCAAGGCTACAAAATTAACATATGAATACAAGCAATTTAAAAATAGGTGGGATAATTTAAAAAAGGAATGGTCATTATGGGCAAAACTTACTGGAAGGGACACTGGTATTGGTTGGGATCCAGCTAAGAGGACCATTGATGCAAGTGATGATTGGTGGGAGGCCAAAATTCAGGTATGTATGTGTGTAGTATTGTTTTGAACAATAAGTAAAATTTATTACAACATATGATGTTAATCTTTATTATTCTCTTTCTTCTTACAGGAGAATCCCGAGGCAGCCAAGTTTAGAGAGGAAGGTTTGAAATTCTTGCCAGAGATGGAATTCCTTTTTAAGGGTGTTGTTGCTACTGGTTTTGCGGCATATGCCCCATCCGAAGACTCAAGAGCATCTGAAGGACTTAACACGGGAGCAGAGGATGAGATTCACAATGAGACCGAGATGGAAGTGAATGAGACTGAGATGGAAGTGAATGAAACCGAGATAGGAGCGACAGCTCGGGCAACATCTTCACGGGAAAATCGACACAGAAAGAGAGGTAGAGAAGAGAAGAGAGTTGGGGTTGCTGCTAAGATTTCAGCACAGCTAGATCGTGTCATTGATCAATTTGAGTCAAGCAGTAACGAATCTGAAAATGATGCATTTAGCATACGTGCATGTATTGATAAGTTGAAAATTTTACCGGGACTTGAACTTGGCGGTGATCTATTTTTCATGGGCATTAGACTTATGAACAAAAAAGCAAATAGGCTTGCCTTTGTTCATTTGGAGGATCCTACACTGCAACTCGGATGGCTAAAGTCTTGGGCAGATGTTCGTTAGTTATTTTCAATCTAGTTGCTAGTTATGTTATGAGTGTTTTATGCTTTTGTTTTAGTTACAACTTGGACATATTTTAGTTCTTGTAATCCTTTTGGATATGACTGGTTTGTGTTACAACTTATGACTTTTGAATATAAAATCTTGCATGAACTTATTTTAGTGCTCCTTTTTCAATTTTGTTATTGTGTTATGAGTCTACATTTTAACATTGAAGTTTTACAGGATGTCTATTTCTAGTGGTGATATAACATCGAATGATTCTTCATCAGAGTTAGAGGATGATGACCATGTTACCAAGAAAGAAGAATTGTTGATGTTGCTTGTACTTAGCGTTGTTCATTATTTTACGTGCTATGTTGTCAAAAGCCCACGGAGAGATTCAAGTCAGACAGGTCAGCTTTGGGTTTCTGATATTCTACATGGGCATAAAATTCGTTGTTATCAAATGTTTAGAATGAAGAAACATGTGTTCCTCCATATATGTGATACATTGCAAGAGAGGTACAACTTAAAGCCAACTCGGAATGTGGGAGTTCACGAGCAGGTTGCTTTATTTTTATACATGTTGGGTCAACCAGCTTCTGTTCGTAATTTAGAGGAAAGATTCCAACATTCAGGTGAAACAATATCTAGACATTTCCATAGTGTCTTAGAAGCTATGTGTAAGCTTGCAAAGGACATAATTAGACCTGTTGATTCATCATTTAGAGATATTCCTCATGAGATCAGGAATGATAGCAGATATTACCCTTATTTTAAGGATTGTATTGGTGCCATAGATGGTACTCATATACGAGTTTGTGTTCCTCCTCATCTTCAAGTATCTTATATTGGAAGAAAAGGTTATACTACCACTAATGTCATGGCTGTCTGTGATTTCAACATGTGTTTCACCTTTGTTTGGGCAGGCTGGGAGGGTTCTGCACATGATACTAAGATATTTATGTAGGCTCTACGTAGGGCTTCGTTGCATTTTCCACATCCTCCCCAAGGTAGATAACATTTACAGAATATAAATATATATCTTTTATAAACTTGTGTGCTAACATATGATAATATTGCATTTTTGTAGGTAAATATTATCTTGTTGATGCTGGCTACCCTACGTTTATGGGTTTTCTAGGGCCATACAAGAAAAATAGGTATCATCTTCCACAATTTAGAAATGGTCCTAGAATAAGAGGGAGAGTTGAAGTTTTCAACTATTATCATTCTAGTCTTCGAAGTACTATTGAACGCTCATTTGGTTGTTGCAAAGCAAGATGGAAGATATTGGGTAATATGCCTTCTTTTGCTTTGAAGACACAAAGCAAAATTATTGTTGCATGCATGACTTTACATAACTTTATTAGAAGAAATGATGATAGTGATGAAGAATTTGATGCATTTGATGAAAACTATGAATATGAAAACAATGATGATAGAGAGGAAAATGGAGCTGGCCCTAGCACTATCACATGGGAAGAACCTGATGCTCAAAGTACGGCACAAATGGAACAAGTCAGAGAGTCCATTAAAAATATGTTTCCTGCACGTGTTTAATTTTTGTAATTTTTTAAATTGGCTACAATATTTCATTGAAGATTTGGATGCATCGGATTATGAATTTTGTAATTTTTTAAATTGACTACAATATTTCATTGAAGATTTGAATATGAATTATAGTTAGTATTAATTATATAAATGATTTATAATTTATTATATTATTTTATTTTATAATCAGTATTACACGTGATTATATTAATTTTCTTTGTACCAAAAAGACAAGAAAAAATAAAAAAAAATAATTTTGAACGAAAAATATAGTAAAAATAAACTTATTTATAAAAAAGAGCAAAGGAAATGATTTATTTTATTATATTCATTGGTATTTAAACATTCTAAATAAATTAATATTTAAAACATGTCCTTTTTAGTAATTTCATAATTTAGAAGTGCTTATGCAATTTTATCCAAACACCATTATCATATTGAATAAGTACTTATACAAATATTATCCAAATACCAAATAACTTATCTAGAACTGACTTCTCACATTAGAGCTTATGGGATAAGTCCTTCTCTTATAAGGCCTTATCCAAAAGCTTATCCAAACTGGCCCTAAGTATGGAGTGATCAAAGGTGTGAAAACTTAAACACAGTCGGAAGGCATGTTATTTTAATTGTTATCGCCAATTCCTTTCTGTCGATCATCCTTATAGGAGGAATAAAAATGCGTTCAAGAAGCAGTGTGCTGAGAACTCATGAATCGCAAATTAAGGAGAACATATTACAGGTTATGATGTTGAGCACAATTGGACTAAACAAAATATATTTTGGAGTTTGCCAAATTGGAAAACGCATCTTCTCTGTCATCACATTGATGTCATGCATACTGAGAGGAACGTGTTTATGAATGTGTTTGATACTGTCATGGACATCAAAGGAAGGACGAAGGATATAAATAAAGCTTGATTGGAATTAGCTGAAATATGTAACTGGAAAGAGCTTGAGCTGAAAGATCGTGATGGTGGCAGGCTTTTCAAATCGAAGACAAACTTTTCACTGAGCAAACCACAGAAAGTAGTTGTTTGTAAATGGGTTAAAGAACTAAAGTTGCCTAATGGGTACGCCTCAAATTGGGCAGATTGGTCGACGTTGAGAAGGAAAGTCACACGGAATGAAAAGCCATTACTGTCACATTTTCCTACAACCTATTTGGAAGCCACTTGTTGAGCTTAGTCACTTCTTTAGGGAGTTAGCTTCGATGACACTAAATGTGGAATAGTTGTGGTCATGGAAGACAATATACTCATGATGCTATGTAACTTGGAACAAATATTTTCCCCTAGCTTCTTCGATTCAATGGAACATCTCCCAATTCATCTCCTGTACCAAGTAAAAATTAGTGGATCGGTCCAATATCGTTGGATGTATCCCTTTGAGAGGTATATAATCACTTCAAATCATCTTTTTCATTTCAATATTATTTATTGCTCCAATATATTTCTTCCACTTCAGTTATTCCTGTTAGGTTCTTGCACTCCCTGAAAGACAAAGTCAAGAACAAGGCTAAGGTAGAGCGTTCCATTTGTGAAGCCTACTTAGTGGAGAAGACATCTACCTTCACTTCTTAATACTATCCACCCGAAATGATACGAGAAGGACTAGAATGCCAAGTAACGTAGATGTAAGTTAAAGTTGTTCATCTAGTCCTCCTATATCAATTTTCAATTACTCGAGCATGGCTAGTGACAAATCCAATTTTTTTTTTCATGGAGCAAAGTTACATTAACATTGTCCACTTGTACGTCTACAAAACTGTGAAGAGATGCAACCATATTTAGAGTAAATTAGTGTTCGTACTTATTTTTAATACCGTTTCATAATTAATAATGGTGTTGTACTTTAAGTAACTTATTTTTTTTTAGTATAGTATTTATGCCAATTTTCTAAGGGAGCTCTAACTTGACATTTCGGATGCTCAAATTGACCAGAAGACTGCGACAAGGTTTCCTTTTGCGTGGTTCAAAGAATTTGTAGGTTAACACCCTGTAAGTTATTATAATACTTGTTTTTTATAGCAACATGGTGTATGAGATGAATTGTTAAACTTCTTAGGTACTAAATTCAGAAAATATTATTGAAGATCCACTATCGATTAATATGGCGTGGGGGCCTAAGAGAAAAGTTGAATCATGGCCTATTTATATTATGAATGGATATAAATTCTGTACACAACGATGGAGTGAAGGCATGTTATCGTCTAACTATGATGTGTGTGTTTACGAGGCACAAATGGTCAATTAGAAGACGATTTTTATAGAATGTTATTTAAAATTGTTGAATTGGAGTATATCGGGTTGCTCGTGATGAAGTTAATTCTCTTCAAGTGTGACTGGTTTGATAATACTCCTAATGTAGGGACAAAAGTAGATAATAAGTACAGAATTGTCGAAGTTGGGCTGACACGGAGATATGATATGGCATACGACCCGTTCATATTTGCACAACCAGCGGAGCATGTTTATTACACGCCATACCCTGAGGGTCATCAAGGTTGGTTGGGTGTCAACAAGACAAAGTCCTGCAGTACAATCACGGATAATATTGTCATTAAGGATGAGAAAGTGGCTTCATACAAAGATGATATTATTGCAAGGTTTCACGTATTACTACATATTGAGCTAGATATCATTGACGATTCTCTTGTGGATGTTGGGGGCGGGGGGCAAGTTGATAGAATGCTACTGAATCAGGACGAATCTAACGAGACTACATATATATCAAGTGAGGGTGAGAGATGTCAGTGATACAGATACATCTAATTAGGTAATTTATGTATAACCAACCACGACAAGTTTATATTTATTGTTTTCTTGAACTTAGTTAATTGTGATATCTAACGATTCTTTCATATAGATGAGAGATTCGACTAGGGGTAGAGTTGGTCATACTGGATGTTGTATTGGTCGTGGTGGGAGAGATTCGCCCACGGTCGACAAGGCTACTTTTGACAAGCATATTCCCTTCGCTGGAACGAGAGCGGCTTCACCGGGTGTTGCATCGGTGACCGCTACCCCATTCCATGATCTTGGGACGAAAGTTAGACCGTCATCGTACAGGCAGATGTCGTGGATTCATATTTACCGAGGATCGTGATCAGGCTAGGCCTCGACAAATTTGAGTAAGTTATTTTCTTTTTAATGGTTAAATTTATAACATTATTAAAATATACAACTGCATGCTGGTCTTTTTGTCATAGGTTTACTCGTCCAAAAGAGACTACTAATATGATATCCAAAATCATCAGAGAGAAGTTTGAGCATCCATAGCCCACACGGGGTTCAATGGATGACGCACGAAGAAGATATGGTACAAAGAGTTTCAGGTAAATTAAATTATAAATTAATTTTAGTTTAGATTTTGTAATTAAATTTGTAAATTAATTATAATTTATATTTTGTACGTATTATATATGTTTGTTGCCAAATATGTCTTCCATTAAGAAATTGTTCAACCCCTGACATGAGTCGGCGATTAAGAAGGCCTTTGATCACATGGGTGGTTGCATTATGAAGATTGCAATGAACAAGCTCAGAACAGGCTAGGATAAGGGGGTGGATGGAACCCAATGTCCGAGAGGGACTCGAGCGATATTGGGCCACTGGATTCCAGAGGCGGAGCGCCATTGTCCGGCAGAACCGGGCAGTAGATAGTGAAGCAATTGCTATACGGATGACTCTGTCTCTACTAGGGCTCATTTTGACAGAATGGTAAGTTTACTTTGTTTATTTTTATTTTTATTTATTTGATTTCGATTCGCTTTAATTGATTAATTGATATTACTTGCATTTTACGATTATGTTCAGATATACAGGCTGAGTAGTCGCAACGACGGCTGACTGCTTGCGAGCTCCTGGGAATGACGAAGAAGTTGAAGTTAGGAGAGTGGGTCAACGACAAGGCCAGTGGCATTTCTGTAAGTATACAAAATCTTAATTAAAATTGAACTTTAACTTGTACTTTATTATTTGTTAATAATTTTTAAAAAATGATCTTTACTTGTATTTTGTAGGAACAATTTCATCGGGCCCTCGATGAGGCTCATACACGAGTCTCACAGGAGGGTGCTTCTTTTAGTCAGAAGCAATACTCTACAGCCTCCGTCGACGATAACGCCATATTTTTGGAGGTTGTCGGGAGGTAAAAATAAGAAGAGGCGCGTGTATAGCCTTGGCTAGCCAGGCGATCATTTCGTGGCCTCGACGTCTGGTCTGGTAGTCAATTCGCGCGTGATGAGCGTTCCTCCAGAGGTCGTGGAGCAGATGCAGGACACAATCGCACGACTTGATGCAGAGCTCGCCACAAAGGAGGCCAGACAAAGGTCATTGGAGGCAACGATTGTTGAGCAGACGCAAGCGACACAACAGCAATCGGAACAGATGCGGGTTATCATGCAACACTTGCAACTTCAGGCCGTTGTTGCGCCACCACCTTCCCCATCGCCCCTACACAGAACCCCATGGACAAGCAGGACGACACAGAGGACCCACAGAACTTCCCACCTCCATCTTGATTATTTTTTCGCCCTTCTTAGTTTATTTGCAAGTTACTTTGATTATGTAATGAATTACCTTTTATTAATACAATATTTGTTCCTTATTTTTTATTTGTGTTACATTTTTCTTTATATACAATGTTGATTATTGTTTGTTGCTATAAATAATAATTTCAAAAAATATATTTGTAATATTAATAATAATATTTAAAACAAAGTATTATTTATAATTTATAATATAATAATAATATTAATAACTAAATAAAATTATAATGATTTTTTTATTATTCTAGTTTTATTTTTTTTTTTAAATAAAGCATGTTTAGCAACCAAATTTGTGACCATATAGTCGGTCATTAACGTGATCACCGTAAACAAAGCGACCATTCCATTAGCGACCGATTTGTTTAGTTTTAGCGACTGGATATGGCGGTCGCAAATAGCGACACCGTTGTGAAATTTTGGTCACTAAAGCCTTAGTGACTAGGCTTTTTGCGATCGCTCTTTATCAGTGGCTAAATCAATCGCTAAGCTTGTTAGCGACCGAATTTCTATGGTTAGCGACTGATATATTTGGATGCTACACAATTTCCTTTTGCAGTGTAATCGATTACTTTTGGAAGTAATCAATTACTTTGTCTTCAATGTGAACTCTTAGAAATGTAATCTATTACTTTTGAAAGTAATCAATTACTTCTGCTTATTTACATATTTGAAGTTCAATGTACTTGGAAATCATCCCAAATGATTACTAGTTACTTCTCTATTGTTGTAAAACCATTTTTGCAATTTTAAAACCTTATCAAGCCATTTTATCACTTGAGCCAACTTACTTAACATTTACAATAATGAGATCTTACAATCAAATCCTAAGTCTTCATAAATCTTCAATGTAGGAGTTATCTTCAATGTAGGAGTTGTTGTATGTCTATCATTAAAATTAAAATACCTTTGAGTAAGCGTAGCATTTTAAACGTCGTGGAGATCATCATCTACATATATCATATATCATATCACAATTCCCACACAACACAACAGTAACATAAATCAGTTGATCTTCCTCAACTCAACACATAAGTCAGGTTTGTAATCCAAATTGCATAGACTTTTATGGCTCAAAAGTTAAAGTAGAAAAACATGAATAAAATAACTTCTTTTCACCCATAAAATTTACCCTCATACAGGTTGCATCATTTTCACCCATGTATGCACTAAAGAAGCTTTTCTTACATTAAATTTTCTTTTAAAAAACCAGAATGAAGACAATCAAAAACCCTTACTAAAGTACACATTATCTAACATACAACACTAGTTGAAACATCTACAGCCATAATTAAACATATGAGAGAGTTCATTTTCTCAAACAGCAAGATAAGGTTTAAATAATGAAAACGGAAGATTTGTAAAGACATAGAGTTGCAAAAAAGAAAAGCAAAGATGAAAAAAAAAGGAGGTGGTGGAGGAGGCCTGATTCTTACCTTGACAACAGACCTGAGCAAGTGAGGGAGGGGGAGGATCACGCTCGTGGTGGAGGTAGCAGAAAGCATGAGGATGCGGTCATGGTGGCTTGCGGCAGCGGTCGTGGAGGTTGTAGAGGAGAGGAGAAGGATGAGGATCGAGAGGAGAGGAGAGGGAGGGGGTTTCTTGTGCAGGGAATGGAAGGAGAGGGGGAAAGGGAGAAAGGGAAAAGTGAAGTGGGAAGGCTAGGCACGACCACTAAACTAAAACTTACCGATAGAATCCATTAACTAATAATGAGAGATAATATTTCGTGACCAATCAGAATCCATGACACAGAGTTGTGCTACACTTTGTGAGACAGATAGTAAAGATTAAAACAAATATCGAAATTGTTCTTCAAATTTCAAGATTTGAATCTCTATTAATGTTTTAAATTAATAATAGTTCAAATTTTTAAGAATATATTTAGATATGCACACTTTTAAACCCCACTATTAGTTAAAGAAATATAAACCGAAAATTATATTGCAGATAAATAGTATAACTAACAAAGAGTGTGAGAGATATATGAGATTTATCCTGGTTCACCCCAAACTTGGGTTACAACCAGTCCTTAGCTTAACCAAGATTTTCATTATAACTGATCAAATTACAGACGAGTATACATTCTTTGCACACCTAGGCTCTCCAGACTCAAGTATTGTTTGCACACCTTGCCTCTCCAGGCTTGATCAACGAGTATTTTTTGCACATCTATCCTCTTCAAACTCAACAAGTATTTTTCAGCTAGCCTCTTCAGGCCTTTCTCAGATTTACAGATTTAATTTGAAGCAGCAGCTTCAGCTTATAGTATGTTAATCAACCGAGTAACACTCAAGGAGTGAATATGATATTTGTTTGTAGGTATGACAACAATAAAAAAACTTCTTCTATGAAATATTACAGAAAGTGGAGAAGAAAAGAGATTTGTAGCTGACAACTTTTGAATTCTATCTCTTATTTTTTCTTGCTTGTTTTCTCTCGAATTAAGATGAGCCTTTTTGCTTTGTATATTTCTTTTGATTATATGTCTCTCTCTTTCTTATTCTTTAGCAGAGCTTCCTTTATATAGGCTTTACACAATGAAAGATCCGTTGAGATAAAAGACTGGAATCTTGCCTTCAATTATCTTGAACATAGAAAAGGTTCGTTGTGAGACGAGTCTTCTCTCGAGCCTTCAGTTGAAGATGTCACAGTATTCAATGCGAAATAATCGTTCTGATGAAGATATTGGACCGTTGAAGACAAAATTAGTGTAATCGTACACTTCTATTCAGAGCACCAAATTGTTCAGAGCAGCTTCAAATTTTGCAACACGACTTTCTTCTTTCTTGCAACAAGTCAGAATAACAGCTCTTTTTAGACTGTTATTGCATGAAATAGGTAGTACTATCCCTTCAAAAAGTTTTATTAAATATGCAAAGAACATATTTAATATTTATTCTGATCAGCTTAGTTTCTTGTCAAGACGATTCTTTATGTGATTCCTTCGTGATAGGGTATAAGATGCTTGAATTCTTTGTTTGAATCTTCTGAAGATTTGCAACTGATGTCTTGTCAAGACTTCTTTGCTAGAGATGTCAGATGCTTCATAGACATTTGCTTGGAGAAATATCCTTTCAAATTTCTTCAGACGCTTTTTGCTCTTTAGAGAACGAGTAGTATCCTTTGATATGATCAGCATTCAGAGGCTTCAAAGTAGTGTTTGCTTCAGTGCTTGCTTTTAGTCTTTATCTTTGTCTTGTAGATACTTGAGCGTGTATATCTGATATTTTTATCATATGACTAGAGGGTTTCTTGAAATTGATTAGATAAGACACTTATAATTTGCACACTCAAGTAGATCATCAGCAATACTCACATGGTTCATTAAAATCATTTAGTCGAAATGTTTGGATACATCCAAACATAAGGATCGGACGTTTGTGCGCATAGTCATTACAGACATTTGGAGACTTAACAAGAGGATCAACAATTGTTATCTCATAAAGTGGGTCACAACTCGGTGCCATGGATTCTGCTTGGTCAATTGATTTAAATATTCATGCATTAACTAATATGAGAGATGATATTTCGTAAACAATCAGAATTCATGATACAAAGTTATGGCACACTGTATGAGACAGATCGTAAAGATTAAAACACATGTCAAAATTTTTGTATCAATTTCAAGATTTAAATCTGTATTAAATTAATGATAGTTCAGATTTTTAAGAATGTAATGTTTTTTTCTTGTGAGAAAGATAACAAAGGGAATAGCTAGGAAACAAAAGCCAAGCCTAAACAATCAGAAAGAAGAAAGAAGCCCAAATACGGGGCAGCCTCCCAAATCTTCAATCCAGAGGTAAAAGAGACTCCAACCTTGGCCATAGAATCGGCACAAAGGTTCGACTCTCTGTAAGCATGATGAATATTCACAAACCACTCTTGATCAATAAGCTCCATAATACGCTGCACCAAGGACGCATGATGATGGAATCTGTGAGTCGAGCGATCATGGAGAAGGGTAACCACATCCATGGAGTCCGATTCACAGTAAACTTTCCTGTAGCCCATCTTCCACATAAGGGATAGGCCATGAAAGACAGTAAATAACTCAGTCAACACAGCAAAACCTGGGCCATTATAGCCGGAAAAACCCACTATTCAGTCCCCAAGGTGATTGCAGAGGACGCCTCCAGAGCCCATTCTATCGGAGGTAGCTATGAAACTCCTTTCGAAATTAAGCTTAACCCACTCAATGGGAGGGGCAGACTAGTGGACAATCCTGCTAGAACTAGTACCTGTTGTCTTGCTGGTTTGAAGGAAGTAGACAAACTACTCATGAGAGAGTAGAGCCCGGTGCACCACTGAATTGATGTTCCATTTTTCCTTATCAAGGATTTGGTTATTCCACCAACGCTAAGCCCAACAAATCCCTGCTAGAAACAAACAAGAATCCGGACTATCCGTAAGCGACCTAATCCAAACCTTAGCATCATCCTGACTCCAAAAATGAGGGAAGGTTGTTGTACCCAACCGCAGCCACAACTCCCTAGAATGAGGGCAATCCCTAAGGCAATGAATAGCATCTTCCACCATGGAGGAACACCGTTGACATATAGGATGGCTAGCCAAACCACGACTATGTCTCAGAAGATTATTAGGGAGGGCGTCATACATAATGAGCTAGTGAACTTTAGCTGACCCGCGGAGCTCCCAGATCCAAGACCAATCCCTGTTAGTGTCAGAAAAGCGAGCTCTGTCAAGGGGCCAAGCATAACCTATACACTCCATCCACCTTGCTATACCAAACCCAAGTATCCGGGACATAAGCATCTAGCGAGAAGGGAGCAGTGGCATATTGGCATTAGAGATAGTAGCTTGAATGGGAGCCTGAATTGGAGTGGCTAGCATTCTAAGGGATCAAGACCCATTGGCCCAAATGTCTTTAAGTATGAGTTGAGAATTTGAAATATGGACATAATCCACTAGATTGCACAAAGGCCCTAATCCCAACCCATCCTCAAATCACACAGAAGTGTTTCTAGATCCAAAACGCATGGAGAACCCCTCATGAAGGGCCTCTACAGCTTGAAGAATAGCAGCCCAAGTAACAGAATCCGAGGCTTTGGAAGTAGCGGGCCAAAGGGAACCATCCTTGCAATAGCGATGCTTAAGGACCTGGACCCAAAGTTTATGGTCCTCATGAAGCATGCTCCAAATCAACTTACCCAAAAGAGACAAATTGGCAATCATAGTCTCTCTTATACCAAGACCACCAAAACACTTGGGTCTTGGAATAGTGTCCCAATTCACAAGGTTCCAACTTCTTTTAATCCCATTAGAACCCCAAACAAAGCTTCTAGTATAAGCATCAATTTTAGAGCAAACACTAGAAGGAAGAAATCGAGCCTGCATTGTGCAAATGGGGATGGTAGAGAGGACGGATTTGGCTAAGCAAATTCTTCCAGCCTTGTTCAACAATCTACCCTTCTATGTAGCCAACCTACGTTGGGTCTTTTCAAGAATACCATTATAAGCACCAATGTTGCGTCTACCATGCACAATAGGAAAACCGAAATAAGTACCAAGATCACCAACACACCGGATCCTTGAGATATCAAAGAAGTTCTCCTTTTTAATGCGACTCACTTTTGGAGAGCACATAGCCCATGATTTCTCAAGATTGACTTTGAGACCAGATGCTACACAAAAGTCATGGAGAGTATCATGAACCAGCTGGACTTGGGAATTACTAGCCTTGATAAAAAGCAAGACATCATCCACAAAGAATAAGTGAGAGATAAGAGGAGCACCCCTAGACACCTGAAAAGGATGCTACAACCCATCGGTGACAAGATCATTAATTTTAAGAGCTAACTTCTCCATACAGAGGACAAAGAGATAAGGAGATAGGGGGCTTCTTGTCTAAGGCCCCTGGTGGGTTTGCATTTGTCACACTTAGCACCATTCCAAAGGATAGAAAAACTAGAGGATCTCACACACTGCATAATAAGTTTGATAGTAGCTTCCCGAAACCCAAAGTCCTGAGTGTAGCCTCTAAAAAATCCTAACTAACCCTGTCATAGGCCTTCTCTAAGTCAATCTTGAAAGCAATAGTACCCTGGGTAGACTTAGAACGATGCAAATAATGAATCAACTACTGAGCTAAGATAACATTATCTTTAGTACCTCTTCCCGAAATAAACCTACTCTGAAGAGGACCAATCAACTCATCAAGATAAGGCCTCAAGCGTTGGACCAAAACCTTAGTAATGACTTTGTACACCACATTGCATAAGCTAATAGGACGAAAGTGCTTGTATCTATTAGGGTTGTCAATCTTAGGAATAAGAACAAGGGGTGTTTCAGAGAGGTTCTCATCAGCATGACCCCTTCTAAAAGCCTCCTGAACCAGGCTCCAAACATCATCACCCATCACACTCCAATATGTTTTATAAAAGAGAGATAGGAAGCCATCCGGGTCAGGTGCCTTATAAGACTTCATTTTAAACATGGCAGATCTAACCTCCTCCTTCCTAACACTACCAGACAACATGCTGTAACTGTCATCACCTAGCCTTGGAACCCGAGTAACCTCAAAGCTGGGTAATTGGGTAAAGGTAGGAGAAGAAAGCAAAATTTTAAAGAAATTTATACCCTCTTGTTTAAGAACAATGTCATCAGAGCACCAAGTATCATCCTCCACGGACCTTCGAGGGCAAGAGAACCTCATTAAAATCACCAAGCAGAATCCAAGGACCAAGAACAGAGGATCTAAGCATCACCAAGTATCTCCACAAACCCTCCCTCGTAACTGGGTTTGGGCTAGCATAGATAGCTGAGCAAAACCAGGACCTGTTCCCTTTCTTAGCTGCCATGGTAACCACCTGATGATGGGTATAAAAAATAGAGACAGAAAACGGACACCCTTTCTCCACCAAGAACCAAATCCCACCTGAGTGCCCCTGCGCCTCGAAGACACCACCAAGATCATAACCAAGCCGAGACCGGAAGTTAGCCTAGGGATGACAATGGGTGGATCTGGATAGAGTACTATAGTACTCGTTCCCATACCCACGCTTGAAAAAAATATCCGTACCCGTACCCGTATCCATACCTGCGTGGGTAACAACTTTAGTGTCCGTACCTATACCTTCTGGGTACTTAAGTACCCATACCTAAGTACCCATAATCACACCCGTTACCCGCACTTTAACTAAGAAAAATCAATAAATAACAAAAAGATTATTATAACTTAATTAAAAAATCATTTAAATATCTTTCAAATCTACTCATAAAACATTACAAACCGAAGTATTTAACTAAAAAAAACATCTAAATATAATGAGCTATCTAGGTTGGATACTTTTAGATTAATTATATTCTTAAAAATTATATTTAATTATAATTAAAATTATATGTAATATGTATAAATATATATATATATATATATATATATATATATATATATATATATATATATATATATATATATATATATATATATATGCAGGTGCGAGGCGGGGTGGGTACTAGAGTATCCGGACCCATACTCATAAAGAGAGTATTTACCCTATCTATCGTAAATATTTTTTACGGATACCCAACGGATAGGATTTTAATTGGCATCCTAAGTTAGTAATAAGACCAAAATAACAAAGTTAGGTTTGTACCTTCTGATCGAATCCCTTTGTACCTTCTGATCAAATCCCTAGCATGTCTCCTTCTGTCCTTGTTGATGGCAAATCTCACATTCCATGATAGGATAGAAATATGGCACCGCTCTTATGTGTTCCCTGTTTGGGTGGTTATACCCCCATTACCAATTTTCCTCAAATTCCCGAACACAATATGATTGTTCAACTTCTTGGCTTCATCACTTGCACTCTGATTGTCGTCTGGGGGTCGCGAGCCAAAGCTACCAAAAGAATGTAATGCTTTTAAATATTATGAACATTAATACTTAATAGAGATTCAAATTTTTCGAAATTTATGGAGTAATTTATTATTCATGATACATTTTAGAAGAAGATTAAAACTATATTAATGTTTCAAATAGTTCGAACTTTTAAGAAAATGTTTAATATTATAAATTGTTACCGTAAAAAAAAATTATATTGTCAACCAATCATAAATTGACACATCATTAAAAATGTTTAACTTTTAGGACGAAACTTAGGTGCAATTCTATAAATACATTAGGTGTTGTTTTCCAATGAGAATATGACATGTGTAATGATTGTTATACATGCTATCTTTTCATTGATACACCTTTACACATATCTTATTCTCATTGGAAAATAATACCTAATGTACCTATGAAATTGTACCTAAGTCTTGTCCTAACTTTTATATAATAAAGAGAGATATTAAGTATCTTGACTTTTCATTAAATTTATAACTTTTATTTATTAGGTATTTTATGTTTTGGTTTCTAGATATTTATTATTTATTAAATTCATTAATAAAGTATAAAAATTTAAAAATCATAAAACAATTATAAGAAATTTAATTCATAAAAAAACTAAAAAATTTAAACTTGTATATTTTAATAAATACATATTTTAAATGCAATAAATTCAGAAAAAACTAATATACACATTATAAAATTGTAATTATAAAAATAAAAATTTCATTCTCCTATTATTAATTATACATCTTAGTTAATTTCATTTATATTAAAATTATTTTAATTAATTTTATTATTTATTAAATTCAAAAATAAATTGTAAAATTTTAAAAATTCAAAAATAATTAGAAAATTTTGAATTCGTAAAATATTATAAAATTTTAATTCAGAAATATTAATACGTCTATATTTTTAATATATTAACTATTCAGAAAAAAATAATAAAACTTTAAAATTAAGTAATATACCTATTATGAATTTTAACTAAAATGTATTTAATAAATAATAATTAAATTCAAATAAAAATATAAATAATTTATATTAGCGAATTTATAATACTTTTAATTATTATTTATTAAATGATTTATGTTTTAATTCGTTGATGTGTACATTAGTGAATTAGTGAACTTTTAAAGATTTATTATTTACACTAAATGTAATATATTAAAAATATCTATCTATTAATATTTACAATTTAAAAATTTATAATATTTTATGAATTTAAATTTTATAATTATTGTTTGAACTTATAAAATCTTACAATTTATTTATAGATTTAATCAACAATAAAATTTACTTTAATTTTATCTGCAAATATGATAGAAATAAAATTAATTAAATTGTTTTACTAATAATATGATAATTATAATTACAAATCTCTAATATGTATATTATTTTTTATTTAATGCATTAAAAATATATTTATTAATATATACAAATTTAAATTTGTTAATTTTTTAAAGAATTTAATGCCTTATAATTGCATTATGATTTTAATACTTTATTGATAAATTTAATATATAATAAATATCTAGAAAAAAAATATAAATATTTAATAAATAAATGTTATAATTTTAATGAAAAGTTAAGATATTTAATATCTCTCTTCACTAAACATATTCTATTTTTCTCTCCATATTAAAGTCACTCTTAAATATTCTCACTCTTTAATGAAAATGATAAACTTAAGTCATTGGATTAAACTAAAATCAACGGTTAGAATTTGTTATAAAAGTAAAGTCTGACACCTGATGTCATTTGATCCTATCTCATATATATATATATATATATATCAACATTATCATATGTTGAAGTTGATCTTAATTAATTACAAAAAGGAGAAAATTTAAGTACAATTTCATAGGTATTTTAGATGTTGTTTTCAATTGGAAATATAATATGGTTAATAGTTTTTACATATGTTATATTTTTATTGATGAGTCGTTACACATGTCATATTTTCACTAGAAAACAACATCTAAAACACCTATAAAATTGCACCTAAATTTTCTCTTTAAAAAAACGGTTTTATCTAAGTTACAACTTTGAAAAAATGATGCAAGTATGCACTTGTTTTTTCAACCAATGGAAATGCTCATTTTCTACACATGGCTGGGCCAATTTTTGCTGATTTTGACTTGGTCAAAAAGCATTTGGTGGGTCAAATGCATAAATTCCAATAATTATATTTCTAATATAAATATTATCTGCTCCTCATTCGGATCTTTTTCGGGAGAATCTATATCAAGGCTCGATAAGGCCTTGTTCTAATAATGATTCACATTCCTTTTTTGTCAGTTGAATGTCATCAGAGTTCATGTCTGGATGGGCGGCCATTGCAAGTATTTGTATTTGTAATTTATTAATATGACAAATTTATCTAAAATATTGTATTTGAAAAGGCACTAAAATAATTTGTAATGGTATAAACTATGTAATTAATGAAATAATTTTATAATTAAATATTCACCAAATTACGTAAAATTAATCAAATAAATATATACATTTGATTAGTCATGTATATATTCAGGCATTTATTTAATTTTTATATACGCAAAATATAATTTAATAAGTAAGAAATCCTTGGAAATTAATGCAGATTTGACAACAAAACTAGTAATAAATCATTATAAGTAATTAATATGTAGATTTGATAATAATAACAATTTTAAAAATACATCACAAAAATTAAAATCTTAATAAAATGCTAAAAATTACGAAGCATGCCACGTGTCTCAACGAGCCAATGAGACTTCAGAGATTGTGAGGAAGCACCGGGTTCACGTCGTAAATAAATCTTCCTATAAATATTTATAAACATATACATAAATCTTCACTAAAAGTACTGCCACCAACGAAGTTGAAACTAGAGTATTCCCAGCCAGTGGTGATTACCTTCATAGGTACCCCACCCGTGGAGTCAATTGCTGTTTTAGACACAGGAAGTGGTCTTTTTTGGGTTCAATGCTTGCCTTGTGAGCAATGTTACGAACAACGTTTCCCAATTTTTGATCCAGATAAATCAACTACTCACGAGTCACTATCTTGTCTTTCATATTCTTGTTACTCGCTACCCTCACCTAGTTGTGGACCTTCAAGCCAATTAATGCAAGTATGAGCAACATTACGCAGACAAATCTTTGACAACAGTAGACTTGGTTACTGATACCATTGGCTTTAGATACAATGGTGGCCAATTAGTAACTTTTCCTAAAACTATAATGGGGTGTGGACATGTCAATAATGGATCCGTCGCAAACATAGGGGGAGAAGGGGTAGTTGGTCTTGGGGCTGGACCTTTGTCATTAGTTTCACAACTTGGTGACAAAATTGGTCACAGAATATTCTCATATTGTCTGCTTCCTCTCTATGCTATATACCTTCATAGTACATTGAAGATTGGGGGTGGGTGAATCAACTATATTCGGAGAAGGAGTTGTTACTACTCATTTGGTGCCCAAATTTCCATCAAACTTTTACTTCCTTACTCTTGAAGGTATCTCCATTGATGGGAAGGTGGTAATTAATGCCAGGTGATGCAAGTGTAGGCAACATTATCATTGATAGTGGTGCCACATTGACTGAGCTTGAAAACGGTTTCTATAACAGAGTTGAAGCTGCTGTCATAGAAGCTATCGGTGATGATATCATACCGGTACGGTATACTGTTGAACCATTTAAGTTATGTTATAGAGATGAAACAATTAGTATCCCTATGACGTGTATTTTGCTTCATCTATTAGTTATTATTGTCAAATTTAATCATATACCTTGTGATGGTAGTGCTTTGGCCTTTGAGCTACATTTGTTGTTCCCACCAGGGTATGGAAACATATTGTCCAGAAAGGAGATACAGTAGTTGATGCCACTTGTGGCAATGGTTTTGACACCTTAGCATTGCGCCATTTGGTTGCTGATGACTCTCATAATGGTTATGCGTATGCGCTGGATATTCAAAAAGAGGCTTTAGATAAAACGTCACTCTTGCTGGATGAATCCCTTGATTCA
The DNA here is from genome assembly GCA_039655645.1 of Ammopiptanthus mongolicus. Lineage (NCBI taxonomy): Eukaryota > Viridiplantae > Streptophyta > Magnoliopsida > Fabales > Fabaceae > Ammopiptanthus > Ammopiptanthus mongolicus. Next base: position 16,123,536 of record CM077351.1, on the reverse strand, counting down.
AATGAGGTGAGGCCTATAAGTGAGTATAGAGTTTCAGCTTTTAATTGGTGAAGAATATTATATATACATAGTTGTCTATATTATATAGCCATAGACAAATTTATGCAGATAATGTTTGATTCTGCTATAAATAATTGAGTATTAAATTTACTCCTCTATTTTTTGGTAGTGTATATTATTTCGGTACATAATCATAGCACTAGAACTGGCCTTAAACCTTTTAATTTTGGTGTATTTGTTTTGACGACAGTTATGAAGTTAATGTCACCAACAATAATTTCAAAATATATGCAGAAACAACCTGTCAAATTCTTCAATATATATATGATGGTGATGTTTTTCACCAACAGAGCGATCCAGCAATATCGTCGCCATCCCCCTCTTCTCTGTATGACAGTGGTAGTTCACGGTCCAGGTACATGAAGTAAGGTTCGTGTTTCATGGGTGGAGGTTGGGGATGTGATGTCGGTTGCCGAGAGGGCGGGTTCATTTTAATTGGGGCTCAAGAAATGTTTTGAACAAGAAAATGCTCACAAAACTAATTTATTGATGGGAGGTGGGAGGAAGGGGTGGGGATAAGGGGTGAAAGGGAATGGTATTTTGGTGAAGAAATTAAACAAATTAGGAAAGGAGGTGTGAATAGTAATCAAGGTGATGTGAAAAGTAAAACCCTTTATTCTTTCAGCACTCCTAGTAAATCAGCAATTTAGTAGCTCCCCACCCTTTGTTTTTCTGAAGCCCTTGTTTTTTTGAAGTGTTGAATGTAATTAGTAATTAGTCCTTCTTCTTGCATTTACATTTCTGTAGCAGCCTTGTTTCTCTTGCAAGTTATTTATGTGACGTCCCCAAGTTCCACTCGAGGAAATCTCCTTAGTCTTATTACTCTCTCATAGTATTAACCATGACTAAACGATTACGCGCTTATTAAAACAAACGATAACATGCATCCATGTATAAACGCGTATAACATCAAAGTAAGCATAGCAGGATAAACCAAAACATGCACATATATAAGCAGTACTAAAGTATACATGGGGCCCCATCGGTAGGGCTAAGTACATAAACAAACGAAGGTGCATAAGAAAGCGAAAATACAACATATATATCAAAAGGGACTCTAACACTCATACCCGCCTGCTCTCCCCATCCCCTCTCAAAATACATCAAAATGGTCTCTCCTCACATCCTATGATAGACGCATTGGCGACGTAACGCCCTCAATGACGTGAGAGTCAAGAGCTACTCTATCCTTCCCCATACGTGCACCTATAAACTTGCAAAGGCACATAGTTCGAGGAAGAACTAGACATAACTATCCACTTACGCCTGGCGGCCCTCAAATACCGCTCTGACCTTCGGCACTGTCCTCTTAGCACGAAACCTCTGCAACTGGTCACGTGAGATAATGCTGGGGCAGCCCACATAAAGTCCTGCTCACGCGGCATGGGTTGGTGCCATATCTATGGAAAGGGAAGAAACTGGATCACTCTGTATGGTCCCATGATATATGCTCGTGGTGGAGTACTGCCTCGAAACAGCAAGCTCACTGGTTCGGTGTACACGGTTAAAAACATAGAGGGGTCCACCTGCCACCCCTGCTCGTCATGATAGACGATCTCAAGCTCGCCCAGCATCGAGATCCCCGATGATGTCTGGAGGCAGGAATGCATCCTCGGGTCCATAGTCGCCTTCTGCTAACTCGTCGTCTGCTCACAGATCGAAAACATAACATACAAGGAAACACAAGGAGATAAGATATACAACACATCTATGATAGGGATGATGCAATGCAGAACATATAGCAAACACAACTATCTCTCAATACCACTACACTACGATCGTTCCGTAGCTAGATATACACATACTCTTTCTATGCATGCCGGCCGGTACTCCAATGGGAGAATGTATGATGAAGAAGAAGAAATCACATTTGAAGGGAATAAAAACAATGCAAATAAAACGTGGAGTCAGATATGAGCTTCTGAGGACAAAGATTCATGCTAGGTTGAAACTTCATCCATATCAATGTGTTTTGAAAATTGTCACCCGGTTTTTGATATCACAAAATCTGACAAAATATATTGTCTACCAAATTAGAGATGATGAGGATGTGGAGTGCATGATTAACGTTTTTGAGCAGAATTCGTGGATGACAACACTGGAGTTATACGTTGATATCGATGTTGTTCGGTAGTTGGACAGTCCTTGCACCATCATTATGTAGTAATTTCGAGGTATAACAGTATGATGTAGACCTCGGATCATCAGATGAAGATATCGATTCGAACAGTGGAATGGAGCTCAATTCTACTAGAGACGAAGATGAAGATGAAATATCAGATGGTAATTCGTCGGACACTGAAGATGAAGCTGATCTAGGATCCAATCAAATCGTATCTTCAATGATGTAGATCTCGGATCATCAGATGAAGATATGGATTCGAACAGTGGAATAGAGCTCGATTCTACTAGAGACGAAGATGAAGATGAAATATCAGATGGTAATTCGTCGGACACTGAAGATGAAGCTGATCTAGGATCCAATCAAATCGTATCTTCAATGGCACCATCGGTAATCATGGCTTCTCCAGTTTCATCTGTAAGGCCTGCGGCATATTGTGCTTCACAACAAACAAGTATGATATTATTATTACTATTTTTCTTACTAATATTGATGGTATTATTATTATTATTATTATTATTATTATTATTATTATTATTATTATTATTATTATTATTGTATATATTTACAGGCCAATCACACGGTGCATTCTTCAATTCATTTCGTCATTAGTCATTACAGTTATATTAATTGGGACCACTCCGACGAAGAAATGGATTTTCGAGGGTTGGATGTTCCTGGGTCATGGCGTGTGAGTAAGGAATTATATAAGTCCAAACATATCTTAAAATTTAATCAGAATGTTTTCTATCTGATGTTATGTCCAAAACTTTGCTCCAAGCTTGTTTTTTATAACCAAAGAAACCAAAACATGTTATAAAAGGTAGCCTTAATTGCACTTTTCGTCCCTCAACTTCAAATGTGCGATTTTGGTCCCTAAAAAATTTTAATTGCACATTTAATCCTCTAATTTGTTAAATTGTGCAAAATAAGTCTAATAAATCTAATCATACATCGATGTATTTTAATATACATCAATGCACAAACCAAATACATCAATTTACGAATTAAATACATCTGTGTACAAAAATTGTACAATAATGTATGAATTAAATATATCTATGTACAAAAAATGTACATCAATGTAACTTTGTTTTATTTATAAAACATACAACAAAATTAATAAAGTGGACAGTTGTTTTTATTTACATCTCTAACATAAAACTAATGATAATTTCAAAGAGGCTCATGCCCACCACTGCTCTTCCTTCTTCTCCGACGAATTCATCTGCGTCCACTACCATGATCCATATTACGGTGACGACGTCGTTTCATATCAGAAACCTGACACCACCACTAAGCCCAGATCCACACACAGCGGCCACTGTACCACCCTTTGTTCAGAGCATCGTGCCTCCTCGAGCACCACCATGACTTCCCTACAAATCAGATTTGTGAGCTCAAAGACGTCTCATCTACATTGTTTGTGAACCAACAACATTCTCCACCCCAGCACAATTGCCTGCACCAGTGTCGTTCTCCACCCAGACGTTGTTCCTTACATCTTCCTGCACCAGCACTACACTGATACTAAGCATTGTTCACACGATCAAGATGACGTTGTCACAGTTCCACCTCCACAACGACAACCGCAGTCAAGCCACGACTGACTGCCCAACTTCCATAAATTGTCATAGGTTGCCACCGTTCACGTTGCCGACCTCTCCTTGCCCGCGTTACCCTATCAAAGATTAATTTTTTTTTTAATGATCCAGAACACCAAAACATCTTTTGGCTTCAAGTGCTTCAGATTTGGGAACTAATGTTGGCGGTTCTGCAAGTGGTTGAGACGTCGCTTGTGTAACGGCCCGGACTGCTTTCAGAATTGCCGACTGTCCCCACGAACCAACACGGGTCTTTTCAGAGTGTTTTGTCCTCACTGACACGCTTTCTGGGAAAACTTCCCTGGAGGTCACCCATCCCAGAATTACTCCAAGTCAAGCAGGCTCAACTTTGGAGTTCTTAAGTGATGGACTACCGAAAAGAAGATGCATCTTGTTGGTATAGGTAGTATAAATCCATTTTTTTCAGCCTTGCTCAACTGTACAGTCTCATACCTGTACAGTCTCAGGATCCTTCTCATTCCGGTGTGAATCGGTTCATTCATGTGTCCCTCCGCCTAGAAACCCGTCAGGAGCCACTCCTTGTCCGTGCCTCATGTACCGGCGATCACTCACCGCCTTCGTCAACCTCGGGTATTACAGCTTGCCTGCATGGCGGTGGTGAAAGTGGTGGTGGGGGTGGGAGTAGGAGTGGTGAAAGTGGTGGTGGTTGCGACGTTGAGGGAGAAGGGATGATGGAGTTTTAAAGGCAAAATAGGTTGATTGGTCTTATACGTTTATTTAAATTTTCACATCGATCCCATAAGTTTTTTTTTTCCAAATTGGTCATATACCTTATGTTTCGTTTTCACGTTAGTCCTTTCCGTAATTTTCGACCTTACGGCGTAAGATCAAAAGTCATGTGTAGCACTAACATCATAGCCACGTCAGGTCAAAAATAACGGCGTTAGGTCGAAATTGACGGAAATGACTAATGTGAAAACGGAAAATAACATGTAGGACCAATTTGAAAAAAAAACTTATGGGACTAATGTGAAAATTTAAATAAACGTATAGGACCAATCAACCTATTTTGTCGAATTTTAAATTTGAGCTTTTTTAAGGACTAAATAGAAATCAAGGAGGACTCTTGTTGCAATAAAGTTTTTCCCAAATGGCAACCAGTTATACAAGTTCCAAGTCGCGATTCAAACTGTACATTAAATTTAAAGCAAAATCGACAATCCACCTATAAGGAGCATAGCTGCACCTTATTTTAGAGGATGCATTCTAGAATGATCGCTAAACTAACATCTAAACATAAACTGAGAATTTAATTGAATTTAGTTGAGACTTGACTTAGTTATACTTAATATCTCTTTTATTTTAGAAATTATATTACTTTTTTCAAAATTTATTTTACCATTATACATTTATAATTATCTCCTTTAAAACTTGTGTTATATCACTTATTTTCTCAAACTTTATATATTATTATTAAAGTAAGGAGAAGTTAGTATAATTTTTAAAATAAAAAAGGACTAAATTGAAACATGATAAAGGACCAAAATATAGTTTAGTCAAAAAAAAAAAAAATCAAATATACCTTAGAAAAAATTAATGTCTAATTTCACCAAACATAGAGAATTACATTCGATCCCATTTCATCCGGTTCCCCCGGCAAATGTTGGTACTGTTTGTTGGATTCATTTGACAATCAGAGTGACACTGATGTTGTCCCTGACATTCTGGTTCTCTTCTCTTGCAACTCACAATCCCCTTACACGTTCTTCTCGGAGACTCTTGTTGTTGCTTCCTTCTCAAAGATACACACCGAGCAACACCTCCAAAAACCTCTGCTGCTGCTGCTACGTTAAACCCATTACGCAAAATGGGTTCTTTTCTGAGCCCAATAACCTTCGATCTTCTTCTTCTTCTTCTTCCTTTCCCAAAGATTCTCCCTTTTCTGGTACCCATTTCCTCTTATATTTAGCCTCAAAAATCAAAATGTTGTCTTTGTAACACTGACATGAACCCATATGCACATAATCTTACTGCAAATGCCCTTGTCCTGTTTTTCAGGACTGGAGGATGCTTTGATGAGCTATCTTTTTGGGAAGAAGAGAGCAACAGACATTGCTCACATGTATGTAGTTATGTACTCAATGAACTGGTTTTTCATATTTTAACTTCAAATGCTTCTTCTTGCTTGTCCTTTTTTCAGGTTAGTAATTAAGTGATAAATCAATTGTCGTCCAGGAATTAGGTTCTTTAACTTCGGTGGCTGAATGTTTTCTGCATATTGATTCTCTACAAAAGTGCACTCATGTTGCCTTTAATTATTCAATTTTGAGTTGTTGAAGTCTCTCAGTTTTTTTCTCATGCTAGGATTGATCTACAAATTTAAAACTATTTTGTCAGCTCAATTTGTATATGCCGCCGTTTCGTGCGAATATGATACTTGAAAATGACATTGTATTATTGGTTATTTATGTGAGAGTTGCACTTGGAGTTGACCACATGCTGCACTTGTATCACTGAATGCTGAGTAATTTAACTTTTTGTGTAGTTGTAACCATTTGTAGCAAATTTCTCTTTATTACCAGGGATTCTTTTATATAAATAATTCAGCTGCAATGCCTATAGAGGAGCTTGGGGTTAATTTAAATGTGAACATATTCCAAGATCGTTAAAGTACTCTATTTGGCATACCTACTTTTTGTACTTTGTATCCCTATGACGTGTATTTTGCTTCATCTATTAGTTATTATTGTCAAATTTAATCATATACCTTGTGATGGTAGTACTTTGGCCTTTGAGCTACATTTGTTGTTCCCACCAGGGTATGGAAACATATTGTCCAGAAAGGAGATACAGTCGTTGATGCCACTTGTGGCAATGGTTTTGACACCTTAGCATTGCGCCATTTGGTTGCTGATGACTCTCATAATGGTTATGTGTATGCGCTGGATATTCAAAAAGAGGCTTTAGATAAAGCGTCACTCTTGCTGGATGAATCCCTTGATTCAAATGAGGTGAGGCCTATAAGTGAGTATAGAGTTTCAGCTTTGAATTGGTGAAGAATATTATATATACATAGTTGTCTATATTATATAGCCATAGACAAATTTATGCAGATAATGTTTGATTCTGCTATAAATAATTGAGTATTAAATTTACTCCTCTATTTTTTGGTAGTGTATATTATTTCGGTACATAATCATAACACTAGAACTGGCCTTAAACCTTTTAATTTTGTTGTATTTGTTTTGACGACAGTTATGAAGTTAATGTCACCAACAATAATTTCAAAATATATGCAGAAACAACTTGTCAAATTCTTCAATATCTGCCATAGTAAAATGGAGGAAGTTGTTCCAAGGGATGCCCCGGTTAGGTATTCACTTTCGCTTAACTTCATTCCTCCGTTCCTATTTCATGTTTAGAAGCTAATGGTTATAAATAATTGATGTAATTGAGTTAATTGCACTCACTAAAATCTTTTACATTCTTCATTCTATATTTCAGCCGTAATTCCAAATTGGTCTCATTTGCATGATCCTGTCCAAGGCTGAAGAGATATGCCTTAAAATTTTCAAAAGATGAATTATTTATAAATTTTCACATGCTTTGTCAGGCTTTAAAGGCTGCTTATAGATTTGGGTTGGTAAATTGACATTTGATTAGGTCCATATGAAGCCACATCAAGCAACTATCTGTTGTCACCTGTTTCTTTACAAATGTCAGAATTTGGAAAGCCTCAAGGGACCATACCTTTTTAACTAAAATTTTATCTATAGTTTTTCAGCGATAACTATTATGGATCTCAGTCTATCAGGTATTTTGACTATTTTCTTTTACCCAACCCAACTAATGTACTTATGTAGCTTTTTAGTTTTGCAAGCTTCAGCATCAAAGGGGAGAGTAAATGAAATGAAATAAAATAAAATAAATGGAAATACATTTATTTTAATTCAGTGATGAAAGTTTCAGTAATTGAAAGACAAAAAAAAAGTAGTTTTGAAGCTGGACAAGACTTACAGCACATTGTTACACAACATTGTTGAGAAGTAGCTCTGCTAACGACGACTTTGATAGAAACTGGATCAAATCACACAGAAATTGTATGTAACCTGTATTATTTCACTGTGACTACTGGTCTCTGTGTGATATCAGCAGCTGTGTAGATGGATTTACAACGGAAAGAAGCAATTGACCTGAAAAAAAAAAAAAAGAGAAAGACACGGTAGCACAGGGTATTGGTGAGGCCCTGATATCTCCTATCCACTCCTTCATTACTTCTTCCTTACCTCTCTACTCCTCTCTTTTTATATTTCTCTGCTACTTACAACATAATTTCCCTCCAATTCACCCTATGTCCACACTGGCAGTTAGTTACCACCAGTCATGCTCTCAGCCACCGAAAAAAAAACAGGCATGCCAATTCTTTTGCTAGCTTAGCCACTTAGGGCTCTCATCATCTACATTTCTTCTTCACCTACTTTATAATCTTGATGGTGGAGGGTTGGGACAGAGGAATTAGTTAATGGTTTTAGAGAGCAAAAGGAAAGACATATGACTCTTTCTATTTTGGACTCCACTCACATGGGAGTAAAGCTAACATCTTTATATTGGAGAACATCTGTGAACATATGTCTAACTTACAGACAAAAATAAGCTTTATATTATCATTGACCATTGGTTGATTGCATCATTGTTATCGGCTCAATGGATATCGGGAATCTTACACAATGCCAAAATATTTTGGAAAGAATAAGATAGCCTAAGATTTTTAAGTTAAATTAATATTTTCTTATATTTCCATGAAACATGAATTACAATATGAAGTGAGTTCTTGATTGAATACAATGTTTCATTATGTATAAGCAAATTATGATTGGAAAAATGTTCACTTTGTGGTAGCTAAATTTCAGTTAAATTTATTACAGATTCTTATCTCAAAAGGATAATGAAACTCTGACATCATGTAAACTCATTCATGTTTCACCATTCACTTGAAAGGAACTTTTGGCTGGAAAATTGTAATTTTTGAATGCGGTTTTTCATAACTTCTACCACAACTCTCAGTTTATCATCTAATCAATGTTGTGTTGATCTCGAAGATTATTAGATGTAGTATTGAATATTGATTCTATTTATGTATTTATCATGTTGTAAAAAACACTTATCATGAAGAATTGCTATTGATGCAATTTCTTGCACATTTAAGGTTGAACTCTATCTTAACATGCTGCATACATTTAGGCTTGTCGCCTTCAACTTAGGTTATCTTCCAGGCGGTGACAAAGAAATAATAACAAGATCAGAAACAACATTACTGGCATTGGAAGCTGCAGAAAGAATTGTAATGCCAGGAGGGGTTATCAGCATAGTGGTTTATGTGGGGCACCCTGGTGGACGGTGATATTCCTGACTCTCTAGATAGATTGTGTCAATAACACATCTTTGTATTGCTAAATATGCTAATTTTCCATCAATATCTTGAATTATATGACTTAGGCATCACTGGTTTCAGTGAAGACTTGAACATGCCAATCTGGTCGATTAAGATATATGGAAGTTTTTTTTTGTTGGTTTGTTTTGTGCATGATTATGTGGTCATTGTACTTGAAAATTTTTTAGTTTTCATGAATATTTCAATTAAGAAATGAAAAATCTTAACTTGGTCCTTGAAAATTTCAAATGTCGGTGAAATTAGTATTTTTCAGCACGAAGTTCAGGAACACATTAGTCGATATTAGAACTATTTTGATCGACATTTGATGTTTTTAAGGACCGTGTTGAGAATTGGCGTATTTTATCTCAAGGATGAATTAGAGCTTTCACTCTTTAATAATTATTAAGGTGAAATACTCCATAAATAATAGTGCTGTTAACATTATTTGGTAAATTTTGTACACTACTTACTGAGTTGGTTTTTAAGTAATTCGTTTATAACATGGACTGGTATGTTTGATTCAATTGCTATGCTTTACAGCTGATAATGTTTGAACTTGTGTCCAGGGAAGAATTGGAGACTGTTGAAACTTTTGCTTCTAGAATGTCTGTTGAGGAATGGATCTGTTGCAAGCTTCAGATGTTAAACCGACCATGTGCACCAATACCAATTTTCTTGTTCCGAAGATAATGTAACTATCTGCTTTGATTCCTTGGTTGCAAGAATTAAACGTTCCTGGTACCTGTAAGATTGATTCAATGATATCTTTTTTTTTGTCAAGCTTGTGCAGCCAAAGTGATTCTTGCACCTCTCTTTAATGAAGCTTCCACTTAATTCTTACTACTTTTTAATGTTTATGTGGAATTCACCTTCCTGAAGACCATCCTTGCTTTTGAATTTATTCTAGCTTTAATAAAATAATTGTCATCCAACTATCGAGTATCTGCATTTTCCTTCCTTTTCATCCACCTATTATAGCAGTGAAGGCAACTTATACTACACAATCGCACAAGTTAATTTGCACAACTGATTTAACTACTTATAAAAAATGATGCAATTAAATTAACCGTTTATCTAATTGAAAATAATCATATTTTATGTGACATTACTTAAGGTACCAAAATCTAAGAACCCTCTTTCATTGAAATATTAGGGTATCGTTTGTTAGATTGTTAGAACACGATGAAACGTAACATAAATTTTAGTCTATATTTGGTATGTTTTATAAATTGAGCATAACATGACAAAAGAGATAAAAAAAAAATTGGGGACCTTTTGGTTCCATTAAAAAGGGTGGAAATAAAACAGAATAGAATATCTCGTTCCATCTTGTTCTTTCTACCCATCAAAGGCTAGCTATTTGTTTACTTAGACTCTTAAAAGTATGGATTTAATTTTAATGTATTGTCAATATTTTTTTGACCAAAATGTATTGTCAATATTAAAGGTTCTTATACTGTTATTCAAGCATTAACTGCTACGAGAATTAACTATATTTGACTCTTTTTTTTGATGAAAAAAGGATACCTGTATTAATTAATCAAGCAGACGATGGGTAAAAGCCCCATTACAATCATTAAGGATAAACATGCCTAGAGAATGATGGACAGAACTAACTAAACTCCAACTTCCAGGAGCATCAAAAGCACTGTTAGCAAGAAAGTCAGCACATTTATTGGACTCCCTAACAACATATTGTAAAGACACCTGCCAATCCTCTAAACTCAACAAAAGAATGATCTCTTTGAACAGAGATTGCAAAAGAGGAGAGAAGAAGTTGAACCACTAGAATAAACTTCTTTAGATCAAAACTGGGAGCCATCTGCAAACCATATATAAAGAATTATTATTATTATTATTATAAGCACCATCCACATTTATCTTAAAAAAGCCAGCAGGAGGAGGCTGCCAGCTAACTTTGCACAAAACACTTCTATCATCCAGAAAAATTAGAAGGAACAACAAATTCCTTTGGCTTGGGAAGAGATCACATACCATAACTCACTCCCCATCTTGGATAATTGAGAAAAGAATAGATAGTTTTTGTCTTTCCACAATTCATGAACCGAGACACTGAAAAAAAGTGAACCACGAGCAAGGCACCACACCAACTCCTTCATTCGAAAGATTCCATTCCAGCCAAAGCAATAATCCTAAGCTGAAAAATGTACTCCAATGCTCTGGCTTTATGACTTTATTCTAGAACTGATTAGCTTCATCACAATCTCTAATGATATGCATAATAGTCTCAGGACTAGAACTACAACACGAGGGCAACTATCATCAGCTGACATACCCCTTCGATTTGCTCTCAGCTTATTAGGACACTTCCATTTCCAATGGAGCAGGAGAGACAGTCCTACAAAGAAAAGAATAAGCAGATTTCAAACAGAACCATACTAGGGACAAAATATTCAAAGAGATCCCAATTACATGTACTATTCTGAGCATAATCTGCTTGGTGATGAGGAATATTTCCAAGACAGATTTCCTCTAGACTGCCAAGACCTGGAATACATCTATCCTTCCAAAATCTAACATTTCTCCCATTTCTTAACAGCCAAGAAATGTTGTTTTCCACATCTGGCCAAATACCAGACAAAGCTCTCCATAAATTCGAACATATATTTCTACTAGTCACCTTAGGCATAGACCACAACTATACTTAGCCTTCAAGACTTGAACCCAGAGTTTATCAGAATTAGCAGCAAGACTCCAAGCAAGCTTCATAATATAAGCCTTGTTCAAAACTTGTAAGTTTCTAAAGCCAAAGACCACCTTCTTCTTTAGGTAGACAAATTTGCTTCCAGGAGATAAGATGGCATTTTCTCTTATAAGCAGTACTTCTCCAAATGAAATCTCTACAGATCCTCTCAGCTTCCTCACAAATATTTGACTCATATATATATATATATATATATATATATATATATATATATATATATATATATATATATATATATATATATAAGTGGTGCATGATATACCATAAAGTGAACCATCTTAGACCAATTAAAGTGCCACATAACACCTCTTTTTGTTGTTGAAATTTTGACCAAGTCAAATTCAGTCAAAGACATTTTCCTTACTTATGTATTTGCACATTGTGTGTTGTAAATGTTGGATTTGCAATTATAGTATAATATAATTTTATTAAAATAAATTATTAAAAGAAATATATTAAAGTCAATAGTATTAGAAATATATCCCTCCCCCTCTTTTTGTTTAACTTAACTTTCAGGAGATACATTACAAATGCATCATGGAGAAAAAAAATTCTGACAAAAAAACAAGACGAAAAAATTAATGGTGCTTTCTCCGGTACCCCTAATAATTTTGGGTAAAAATTATCCTGCTCAACCAGAATATGCCACCTTAATTAAATAGGTCATGTTAATGGGTCAAGCCAAATAATTATCACTATTTGATTGGACCATCTAAACAAGGTAAGTTACACTTGAGGTACCAGAGAATTCACCAAAATTAATACAAAAGTATACTGGACTAAATTGCAAATAAATGTATTCTGAAACCAGAATACAAAACTTTGGTCAAACCAGTCAAGTATTCAACCCTAAAAGTGATAAATCACATGTATCCAAATGCATTGATGCAATTGGTCTTAGAAAAGAGGTGCAAGTTGCACTAGCAAAAATATTGGTGCAACATAGACGGTACCTATATTAAGTACCTAAAGCGTCTATATATATATATAGTGCTTCAAGAGTCATTCTAACACCTATTTTTTAAAATCCCTCACTTGGTTACCGATTCGTTGGGTGCAGACTTTTAAACACGTTTTTTTTTTAAAAAAATATAGACATCCTAAATGCACAGTCCTCTGGTCTTTTTTACCCTCTACTACCTCAAATGCGCGCCCTTTTTTTTGCGAGCTCTGCTTTGAAATTGCTGCCACCATTGACGCCGGTTTTGAACGAGTTTGAGTAACTTTTAAGATTTTTTATTCCCACTTTAAGCTTTTCTGTTATTCGCCGAGTCTTTCACCGAATTCCTTCAGGTACTTAATTTTCCCACTTTAGTATTGCGTCAACTTGGTAGCAAAGTGGAAAAGATGGAAAAGCTGAGCACCAGTGACTTTCTTTTAGAAGTTCAAAGAGCTAGGAAGCTACAAGACAACAACCTAAGGAAACACTGGATTTATGCAGAAATGAGTTTGGCAGACTATTACTCCATGAAACCTTGTATTCAAAAAATTTGGGTCAAATGAATGTATTTTTTGTTTTTTGTAATATCGGATACATTTTATTGGCATTCAAAATAAGAGATTTAATTTGTTGCCTTTGACTATCACTTATGATTTGCCTATTTTTAAATTCTATATAACATGAGCCTACATATTAAACTAATCCAGTCCAATGCTTTCGGAAGTTGAAATTAAAAATTGAAATGACTTGAGTCATGTTTCAATATTGTTAACATGGCTTGTTAAGTTGTTTGAACTTTGAAGGCTCATTTGGTGTGTCTCATAAACATTTATAATTAGAAACACACAACTTGTTGATTCTAATCTTGCAGCTACCTTTAACCTTTCAAACCTTAAAATATTTGTAGAGCTTTTAAAACTTGGTTACTATTATCAAATTATTGAAAATTTTACTGCATTACTCATTGAAATAAGGGGACAGGGTTGTAAACCAGAATCAAATATCAAATAATTTCCAATACTAAGTTAAACATCTACCAACAACACCTTATAGTCTTAAAATAAAATCATCTAATCATCTATATGACTGACTAAGACCAAAAGTTACAAAAGAAAATCCAAACATCACATTTTGAAGTCAAATTCCTTATCAATGACTGAGTAAGACCAGAAGTTACAAAACAATATCCTTGGAAGATTCTTAACTCCTTGATCCTTATTACTTTGCCTGCAAAAATGAGAAGAATGAGAGATAGCTAGATAGCAACTGCAAATGCAACTAGTAATTAAACATTAAATAACTTCTAACCTTTTTCACTTTACCACTATATGTTCTATTATGACCTTTCTCAATCCCACTCTTTATTCTTCTTGGAGCCCCTTTTGTTTTTGACACTTGAGGGTCAAGTAATGGCTTCTCATGCAAAATGTTAATGTTTGCATTGTCAATTTTCAAAGATTGATTAATGGTTGCATATCGTTTTAAGGTCTCTTCAAGTGCATGACATGCAAAACTGTAACTTTCATTGGTTAATGATCCTTCCTCAAACAATTCAATGGCTTTTTCATATAAACGATCATATCTCTCCTTATTAGATGAAACATTTTCATTCATTTTTATTTTATGATGCTTGCTTCTAATATCCTTGGTCCATCTTCTTAATATATAGCGTGAAGGGACAACAAAGACACTAATAGCTTGGAGCTCCATTAATGAATGTCTACAAAGATATCCATTAAACTCAAATAAGTGGCATAAGCAACAAATTTCCTTTTTTGATGCATCCCACTCTACCACAAACTCTTCATTTTTCTGTAAGTCTTTAACTTTAAAAGTGGTAATCATACCATCTTCATTCTTATTCATAAGATGACATCCAGACAATCCCAAAATTTCAACCTGGAATTTTTTGAAGACTTCATGTGTATAAATCATTGACATTTGCTTCTCAAAAGGTGATGGAGTCTTAAGAGAAGGTTGCTTATGCCATGTATTAAAATCAGCTTGCATTTCCACCTCTTCTCTGTCTCATAAAGCAACTTTATATTTTTCAACAAATTCCTTTAATGTAGTTTTCTTGCTTACATATTTGTCAAAAAAGGAGTTGATGCTCTCTGATCTTTGAGTTGTTGATAAGCCACCAAAAAATGTATCCTTCATATAAACAGGAACCCAATGTTGACGTTTATCATATAAAGACTGAAGCCACCCATCCTCCAATAGTTGAAATTTTTCCACCATTTCTTGCCATTTATCTTCAAATTGCTTCTTTGACCAACACTTGTAAATGCATGTGTTAAGATATCTCATAAAATCTTTATGTTTTGTTAATATATGACTAAGCTTCTCAGGTACCTTTCTAAGTATATGCCAAAGACAAAAACGATGTTGGGTATTTGGAAATACCTCTTCAATAGCTACTTTCATTGCTTTGTCTTGATCGGTTATTATTGCATTTGGAGGCTTTCCACCCATTGCTCTAAGCCATGTTTTCATCAACCATATGAATGTTTTTGAGGTCTCATCTGCTAGTAATGCACAACCAAGTACCCTTGACTGAAAGTGATTGTTCACGCCAATAAAAGGAGCAAATGGCATTTGTATTTATTTGTGATATATGTTGTATCAAATGAAACCACATCTCCAAATTCTTGATAGTCATCTCTTCCTTTTGCATCCACCCAAAATACATTTTTCACACGATCTTCATCATCCAAATCAATAGCATGAAAGAATCTTGGATTTTCTTCTTGCATAAGCATAAAACACTCCAACATTGCATTTGCATCTCCAGATTCTAAAGCCAAACGACGATCCTTATCTACATGATTTCTAATATCTTTTTTCAAGCAACCAATATTTTCATATCCTCCATGTTGTTTGGCCATTGTGGCGTAAATTTGGCTTGTTCGCACTCCAACTCGTTGCAAAGTTTCAATGCAATGCTTCTGAGATTTATTGATGCCTCTATGGCAAGGAAAATAGTGGGCATGTGTTGGAAAAAGCTCATGATTGTGATCTTTGATAAAGTTGTGAACAACCCATTTTCCATCACATCTTCTTTTAACGTGTAAGCCAGCCTCACATTCCACCTTGAAACAAGGACGTGGATTATGTGCAGTGGATTCTCGCTTCTTCCCATATCTTGTGCAAGCATATTTCACATCAATAAATTGCTTAGAAATTTTTGAACGCCGACTACTTTTAGTGGATACACCAAATCCGACATATTTAGCATAATCAACATAGAATGAATAAGCTTTCTCTTGTGACTCAAACTCCATTCCAATGTAAGGTTCTTGACTATCATTAGCCTCTGAATCACAACCAAATGAATCATTATCAGCATTGTTATTGACAACATGCTCTCCATTTGAATCATTATTGACAATCTCAGTCTCGGTCTCATTGACAACATGCTTTCTATTCCCACAATAGATTCCATTAATTCCTAACATTTCAAATAATACATATGAAAGGAGTAACAATAATTCGGTACAATTATAATGGGTGATTATCAACTCAATAAACATGGAGATAAAACAACATGTTTTGGAAAAATCAATTTTTTTTTTTTAAAAATGCATTTTCATTATATTAAGACCTTCAAATGCTATCATGTGTCGTGTCTAGTAGGAGGGGAAAAATTAAGTACCTGAAGGAATTCGGTGAATGACTCGGTAAAAAGCGGCAAAGCTTAAAGTGGGAATAAAAAATCTTAAAAGTTACTCAAACTCGTTGAAAACCGGCGTCAATGGTGGCAGCAATTTCAGAGCAGCTCGCAATAGAAAGGGCGTGCATTTGAGGTAGCAAAGGGTAGACCAGAGGGCTGTGCGTTTGGGATGCCAATATTTAAAAAAAATAAAAAAAACGTGTTTAAAAATATGAACCTAAAGAACCGGTAACCAAGTGAGGGATTTTAAAAAATGGGTGACATGACTTTCTATGTGAGAATGTGTTTAAAAAAGAGTGTTAGAGTGACTGTTGGTAACATTTTTCATATATATATATATATATATATATATATATATATAAAATGCATCAAAATTAAATTCTAAAAATATTTAGATAATTGTTAAGTACAGCTATATCATTTTAATTTGTTTATTGGGCTTATAACAACCCGTCCATATACTTGTATATCACATCCCTAAGTGATGCAATTCTTGCAAAAACAAAATGATGTGCCAAATATAATTTTTGTCCTTCATCACAAAAACAATTTATAATTTATGTAGTTCAAAGTTCAAACGGCCAATTGCGAAACCGCTCTTATATAATGGTAATATAGTTGCAAATTAGTGGTGTTTCATTATTATTAGGGATTCGTATACGGTATATACCTCCACTAATCAATTTCTCCGTAGGGATTCGTATACGGTATACTTCCACTAATCAATCTTTCCTTTTTGAAATTTGGTCACAGTAAAATACCAATAAGGCAACACAATATTTCTTACAAAAGGCCACACGCTTTTGTAATTAGCGGTTTGAAGCACATTATGTGTATGTTTGGATGAACGTTTAATAAACGTGATTTTAAATGAAATTGATTTTATAAAATTAATTTGATTACAATTGAGTTTGAAGTAAAACGTAAATATTGACCGCAAGACTCATAAAAGTGTAAAAATTGCATCACTTAGTGATGTGATATGCAAATATATGGACTGGTTGTTATAAGCCCAATAAATAAAATTAAAATGATATAGCATGTGTGCACCTAACAATTTTCTGAATATTTTTAGAATTTAATTTTTGATACATTGTCAATATAAAATTTCTTATATATTCAACTAATCATATATCATTATATGCATGACTTTTGAAATATTTAATATGAGAGTTAAATATTTTTAATTCTCACCACAGTTAATGATTGAATTAAGTGTAAGAACCTTTAACACAAGCATTACATTGTTAAAACTAAATTCATACTTTTAAGAGTCTATATAAGTAGAGAAATAGCTAGCATTTAATTTGGTGCATATATAGAGAGAACAGAATGGAACGAGATATTGTGGTATTTATTTTTTCCATCTCTGTTTAGTGGAAACAAAAGGTCTCCATTAATACCAAGTCATGTTTTATTCATAAAATGCACAAAACATAGAATAAAACTTATATGCTACCTTCCGTATTCTAACATGTCTACCAAACACTACCATGTTATTTGAGAATATACGATACCACATAAATTTATATATATCACTCCATACCATTTTATCTTTTTTGTATTAGGGTTTTCAAATTATCCTATTGTTAACAAATGTTGTCCACAAACGTGTAGTTACGGTTGAATAAATGCCATCTTCAAAATGCTATGGGTTTGGGTCGTTACCTGGTTTCCTTTGCTAATACGTACGGGGAGAAATAAAAGGGTAACTTGAAGCACATATAATTGAGAAAATGGAAAGCAAGCTAGCTGGTTGGAAGGCACACAACACTATTGAATGGCCGGATCACCCTTGCCCAATCCGTTCTTGGCTCGATCAATGGCAACGTAAACTATGCAGTATGCTAAGATGAGTAGTGCTAGAAAGTAGAAACATACTCGTTAACACTCTCTTTTCAGCACACACTCTTCTATCGGTTGAAATTAATATAGGCAAATTCATGTGGATCCCACTTGAATTTTATGGGACCCACATGAATTTCAACCAATAGGAAAGAATGTGTTGAAAAGAGAATTTTAAAGAGGGTGTTGCTAGCATTTCTAAGATTCCTCTTACTTCCGAAACCGCTATCATATAATTCAGTTTGAAAATTGTTAATAATATGATTACCATAATGATAAGAGTTTAATTGGTATGTACTTTCAATGTAAAGTTTTTTACACTGTCAATCAATCACAAATTATGGTACGAGTGATTTTTAATATAACTAGAATAAAAGTCGAACATTTTTAATGATGTGATAAAATATAATTGACTGATAGTGTAAAAAAAATATTTACAACGACAATGTATACCAATTAAATTCTAATAGTAATAATAATAATAATAATTAGAGTTTAATTGTTATGCACTGTTAATGTAAAATTTTTTACACTGTCAAATAATCAAAAATTATGGTATGAGTGACTTTCAAGATAGTTAGGATAAGAGTAAAATATTTTAGATTATGTAATAATTTCTGATTGATTGACTGTAAAAAATATATTTACATTGGTAGTGCCTACTAATTAAATCCTTATTATTATTATTATTTGCACGGATCGATGGATAAACATTTTCTACAAATCAACTTGTGGAATTGTGTAGTGTAACTTGTGTAAGAGAACCTCGTTTTGCTATATGCATAGATGTGAAAAGGTTCCTTTGCAGGAGAAGAATTTTCCTTTTTTTTTTTTTTTTTTGGTAACTAGAAGAATTTTCCTTTCTATAGGAAGAAAAAACACTTATAATTATGCTTATTCAATAGTGTTGTGTGCCAAGTTAGAAATTAGAAATAATAGAAAAACAAAAAAGAGTTTACCAAAAAAAAAAAAAGAAAAAGAAAAGGAAAATAGAAGAGCACATTCCCCGTAACTGCCTGCAACTTCCCCTGAATTATCTGAACCCACAAATCGAGCATGTGGGCAGTGAGGATAAAGTCAGTTTATGTAGTTTTCATATGCATAGCTTTATGCATTTCTCAATACATACAAACAAAGTCTTCCGCAGTCTTTTACTTCTCTCACCATCAAATTTACAACATCATATCCTCAGCTTCTTCTTGCACACTCTCTCTTCTCTCTCTCTTGCACTATCAGGTCTCTCTCTCTCTCTCTCTATAACATTTTCTAGCTACATATGTTGTTCACTAAATTAAAGATTCTTTGTAGTAACTAAAACTTCATGTCATTGTCTCTTATCACTATATATGTTTGTATTTTGATTTGCACTAAATTTAACTTCTTTTTATTGTTGCAGGTTTTGTTTTGACTATAATATATATACTATATCATGGCATTGAGCACTTACTTCAACTGGGACACTCCTCAAACTCCTAACTCAGAAATCAATTACACCAACTACTTCCATGAACCAACACAAGAACTCTTTCCCTACTTAGATGATCAAAGCTACTTTCTTCCAAGCACTACCTTGTTTGAGCCCTATTTTGATCCAACTTGTTTTCTCTACCCAGAGACCTACCCTCCACATCTTCTTTCTTGCACTTATTCTTCTTCTTCTTCTTATAACCCTCTCATGTCACTATCTGATCACATTTCCCCAACAGAAAATTACAACCTACTTCCATGCCCAAAACGCCAAAAATACTACCATGCAGAAGAACAAGAACAGCTTACACCATCGAGTTTTGTGTCTAATCCTTTTTCCTTTCAAGCAGATGAAGTGCCAGAACTACTCTTCTCTCCAGTGCCAGAGTTCAAGGTTCCACAACTTCCACCTTGTGTTGGACATGCTGATGTTGGGTGTGAGAAGAAAACTAATTACGAGAAAACCATCTCGGTTCAGAGCATAGCAGCAAGAGAAAGGAGGAGGAAGATCACTGAGAAGACACAAGAGCTTGGGAAGTTGGTACCTGGTGGACCTAAGATGAACACAGCTGAGATGCTGCATGCAGCTACCAAGTATGTCAAGTACCTTCAAGCCCAAGTTGGAATGCTTGAACTTATGGAGACAATAGAGGTAACTGTTTCTTCCCACATTCTTAATATGGCTAACAAATAAGGAAAATTGTTTTTTTTTTTTTTTTGTACTGATAAATTTAACACCTAATAAAAACACGGATCCAGATTTTCTCCTGTCGCTAGATAGTCCGGCCAACATTTTTGTATAGCCAACATATATCCCGGAATTAATCAGGATACATTCATCTTGACATATAAAAGTGCTCTTTGGATGATCCAGCGGTCGGAGAGAATCCAATTGTAAAAACACCGCTGCCTGCTCAAAAATTGAGTGTCCCATGTTAGGTGTAGGAATGGTGGAGTTGAACAAATAATGCACTTGAACTTTAACTATTTTAGTATTGGTGTATTACTAATTTATTTGCAGCTTCATGAGAATTTTTTACTTTTGTTTTTTCTTTTAATGTTTTGTTTATTATGTGCTGCTACATGAATTTAGTTTAACAACCCGAATGTTTGTTCGTTGCCCATTTGGTCATTTGTTTGAAGACCTGCTTAGAATTATTAGAGTAGTTGTATGTTATTGTTATGCATGAAGGTTTGATCGATCTGCTATATTTAAGGTTGATTTGGAAATCAAGGATTAATCCACTGCATGTCCTCAGTGTTGCTCCTGATTGGTAAATTAATACCAAAATTAAAATAGTTATTGCATATTTAATTAGTTAGTTATATGTAAATTATGACCGACTGTTGTACCATTTTTTGTGTTTTTCTCTTTGCTCATACATATATTGGTATATCCTGCCTTTTTTCTTAATTCTTAAAATAACTAAATACGAGTTGTTAGAAAAATTGAGAATATGTGATTTATGAGAGAGAGAGAGAGAGAGAGAGAGAGAGAGAGAGAGAGATTTAAGGAAACAGTTAATTAAGATGAGGACATGGTCAACATAAGAGACACTTTCGGAACAAGAATTATAACTGCTTTGGATAGGATTTTCCAGTGGTTTTTCTCTTTTCTTTTTGGTGCACGTCCAATTCAATTTTCCAAGTAGATTTTATAGTTCTTTTAAATGCTTTAATAAGACATGTTTTAGTTTTCAGTCAGTTAATTATATAGTATTTTTTTTAGGTTTTAATGATGAATTATAAGAAAATAATATATATGTTATGTTTTTATTTTTTACTGAAGAATAACACCATAAATTCTTGAAAGAACTTTATCTATGTTTTGTCCTTTGATAAACCTAGAAATTGGAATATTACCTGTTTTTGTCCTTTCTCTTCTACTTATTTTAAAATTATTTTCTGTATTTTATATTGGAAAATATTTGGCGTAAATGAAAAAGCTACCCATGATTTAATTACCACCCCAAAAATGAAGTTGGCAATTTACTCCAAAAGTTTCTTTCTTATTATATTTTGTTAATTGTTGCAGGAAAATGAGGCAGCTCCTCCAACTGAAGATCTACATGCTCTGGTTGTTTCTCCCTTTGTTCAAGAGAAGCTGTACTCAGAGGAAATGTGCTTTGTTCCAAAAGATTTTGTCACCACTTTGACAAACCATGCCGATGTTCAATCAACACCTACCATCCTAAAAGATCTTGAAGAGCTGATTGGGATAAACATTGAGAAAAAAGCAAAGCAAGAATGAATCTTTATAAACTTGTGTCATGATCTGTTTTAGCTAGCTAGTATATAGCATGAAATTTTTATTCTGCTTTCTTTTCTGTTGTTATTGTAAATATTTCCCTCTTCTCGCGAGCATTACATTCAATTTGTAATTTGTATAGTTCATTTTGCATGAACTAAGAACCATTTTTTCCTTCATTGAATTTCTTGTCATCAATTGATCACATTATGATCCTTCAATGTTTAGCAAATAATTCTATTCCAAGTTAATCAACCTTTTTTTTTTTGTCGACCAATTTAACCCACGTGAAATTGCAAATTTTTTGGTGGGTCAGGAGCTGCAAATCCTAGTGCAGTGGATAGAGGTGTCAAAATAAGTCAATGTGCCATCCCAAATTGACACCTCTTTGCAGCGGGGGAGAGACCCATGATTATAAGTGATGATGAAATAAGAAAAACAATATAATAATTATGAGATATGTAAAAAATCAAGACAAAAAAAGGGTATGGAAAAAATGTACCCAAAAAAAATGAGATGTGTAAAAAATGTGTGAAGTATAATTACTCACAAGTCACAAAATAATTCACTTTTCTACATTGCCGAAGCTCGATACTTCGCTAAAGTAGTATTCACTTGCACAATATATCAAGCAGCGCTTGCAAACTCATGAGTAGTTTCATAAGCATTCAATTTATTTTCAATTCCTTGTGTTACATATTTCCATTGGAATTAGTTCTATCCTCTTAACGTATTTTTTGTTTTTTTAAATTGATCCTCCAATTCTTGTTTGTGACAAATTTGTCCTTTAATTGCGTGATCATTGACAATGTTAGCCTAATCATCGTAAATGTTATAGCATCGTCAACCAATCCCTTAAAAGTGACATGTACACACACACACACACACATAAAAAATCATTATTCTCTCTCACACACACACACCTAGAAGCATGAAGAAGAAAAAGTTAGGTTCTGGATTTTCTCCACGATATTAGATACTACAATATTCACCTGATCCAAAACAATCTGCGGGTGCATGGGCATGCATGAGTGACAAAGTGGGTGTTTTAGTTCTATTACAAGGGGTCAAATCAAAGAGAACAAAACAGGACATCTCGTTACATCCACTTCTATCCGCACACTAAACGCTACGCGCTCATTTCATTGATTTTTTTTACAAATAAGCTACTTTAAAATTTTGAAGGAATTGGATGTAAAACGTTTGAGAGATAGATGTTTGTGGTTAAGAATATTCACCTTTTCAGTACTAGCCACTAGGTAGAAAGAATGTAAAACCAACAAAGAAAAGTAAGTTACGTTGACTAAGAAAAAAATCACTTAGGCAATGTTGTCATAGCTTTAAGATAGAAAGTCCAAAAAAAAAAGATAATGCTATTGGTACTCTAAATTGCCCATCTACACTCCCTATTAACTAACTATAATTATAATTTTTTATTTATAAAATAATAATTGATCAGTAAAACGTATAAATAAACAATTAAGAGTGCCTGGCCAATAGCCTCAAATAAGTGCAGGAGTGCACACTAATGTTAGATTTTTATTCACAAGGCACAAATTAAAACCTCCGAACAATCCTAACATTATTTTTATAAACCACATGACAGGATTTAATTTTAATAATATTTGACATGGATCACATCGGTAATTCAATCATAATTAAACCAAAAAAAAAAAAGGGGGTAAAGAAGCAGAGAAAAATCTGGTGTACTCAAGAAGATGGACAACTGCATACAGCCCCTTCTCTTGCAGATACTTTGTGGGCAAAGCTCAAAGTTGTACATGGTTCCATGATAATCTAGCTACATTGTGTTCATGAAGTTTCCACGGGTGTATCAGATTGTGCTCCCCATTCAGTCCAAGATCCATCATAAACTGCAACATCAGACTTTCCAAGACGATGAAGACCCTGAAAAGGAGGTGGGGAATAACAAAAAATAAGAGTGTTTTCCCCTTTATTAAACCAAGGCTCTTATACAGACCAGCAGTTTCCATGGCACTAACACAAAGTAAACTGATAACATGTTTTTGCTACTTCTGAATAAGCCTACTACTGCTCACTAGAAGATTAAACTAAATTTAGTGCAGCAGTAACATATGTGACAATTAGGGGTGAGCATAACCCGGTCCGGCCCGTCAACCCGTCCCAATCCGAGAGCATCGAGCCGGGTCAGATCCGAACCCAAGTTTAAGATGGGACGAACCCGCGTCCTCCTGAGTGACCCGAGGCCGGGTCAAGGACGGGTTAGGGTTAACCTTAGGGTTACCCGGCCCGGCCAGAGTAAAGACTAAAGTCCCCACCGCTAGTTCACTAAATCTGAATTACCTAAAGACTAAAGTCCTCAGCAGTCACGACTCAGACTCACATTTAGGAATTTAGGGATTTGGTCCCACACCACCGCCGCGCCTCCTCACCACCCATCCCAACCAGTCCCACGCTCACCCCTACTTAACAATTTAAAATTTGAATTAAACAAAAGCTCAGTCCTGACTAAGTTTAACAGCAGAATAACATGCACCTAGATGTTTCAACAGAAAATAAAGGAACAGAAACATATAACCATATCAGCCTAATTTCTTACTTCCAATTTGAGATATTAAAAAGTGCGTAGGATGAAAAAATTGAAAAGGCTACCTCTGACTTATTACCCATAAAAAACATATATCACTTTGACCATTTCCCCGGCTATCCTTTGCAAAAATGGAAGTAAATGAAAGTACAGCTAGTAACTTTGAGTTTAATTGCTATGTACTGTCAGTGTAAAGTTTTTTACATTGACAACCAATCAGAAATCATGATATGAGTAACTTTTAATGTAGTTAGGTTAAGAGTCGATTATTTTAATTGATGTGACAAGTTATGATTGGTCGACACTATAAAAAATCTTTACACTGACAATGCACACCAAATAAATCCTTTTCGTTTTCCCAAAGCGAACAATATCATTAGATTCATAGAAATTAGAGAGCGAGCCAGACAGAAGTACCAATGCAAGAATGCAAGCAGTTACACCAGTTCCACACGAAGTCACAACTGGGCTTTCCAAAGAGATACCTGCAGATCAATACGCGCATATGATGTCAGAAGTATCAAGAACAAAGTAATGCAACTGATTTCAGCATTATAAATATCCATCACAAGAGGTTCACACCTTCTTGAACAAATCGCTTCTTAAGCTCATCTGCCGGTAATAATGTCTGTGAACCATCTAACAACTGCAGGTAAACACATTTAGCATTGGTAAAATAGTCTTGCAAATATATATAAATATATATATATATATATATATATATATATATATTACACACACACACACACATATATATCAGTCACATAAATCATTAAATGTACAAATATACCAACAAGATCTTAATAATAATATTATCTAGTACCCTAATCATTACTTCAACAAAGTTCAACAAAACCAAGCTTGAGTGGTACCCTGGAGGATTTTAAATCAAACCAATACTGAACATCAAATACATATCCTTGATCAGAATGCACTGGTTTTACCAAACATCAAGTAGTTTCTCTTTAATACTTGTAATTATATAACAAGTAGATAAGTTGCTATCTCCCTGGAGAGAAGAATATGAATAGATTGAAATTTAAGAAGCCAAAGCCAGATGAAAGACAACACAAAGGCATAAACCTGGGAGTAGCTACCAAAGACAGTACTATAAGTAGGAAATATAATTTGCCTCTCTGGGTAATCATGATAAAACGGACATGACCGTATGCTTTACCTGGGCAAAAGGAATGCATTTGCTACCAGGTACATGACCACTTCTGATTCCCTTTCGGGGCTCAGGTGCAGCTCCATCAAACCTGCCAAAGGATAAAATCTCCATAAATCCAAAAATGCACATAAAAAACAAAATCTCTTAAGTAATATTTCTTTCTATATTAAAAGAACAAAAATGCTAAATCCATGGAAAATAAAGTAAATTGGTAGAGAAATCTACCAACATACAGCAACAACACCACCAAAGTCTTATGATCTTATCCCACTAGATGGGGTAAGTAATCTACCACTATAAAAAAGAAAATACCCAGTGTGAGGAAAGGTTTAATGTCAGATAGAAGTGAATCACAACAATTGAATCTGATAGAAGAGAAACATAGGTGCAGAGAAGAGAGAGAGAAAGAGATCTGAATTTCATCTTGTATATTGAATGAATGAAAAGTTAGTTACAAGAGGTGTGAGCTGACCTATAGTTGTCCAGATTCGCTCTAATGAAAGATTACAGAAGAGGCGCCTCTTAACTGAATGTGCTTAGTCAGCATTTTCAGTTAAGAATTGATGCCTTACTCTATTAGAATCTTGCATCAATGGTCCAAATTAAAATACCACTAATACATCACATGACTATCATATGACTGTGATGGGCCACCTTTGGCACGTGTATAAAAGAGGAGGAAAGAATAATGATGAGGGATTTAAGAATGCTCCAAAAAGCAGCAGTGGCATATGCGCCAACAAGAGGAGGAAAAAAGGAAAAGGTGAAGGTCAAAAAGGGAAAGGGTCAGCTGGAGAGGGAGGGAGAGTCATAACAGAAATGGACAGCTGGCAGAAAAAGAGTGTTAATAAAACTTGTCATCTCTTTGATCACCCATAAATGAAATTTTACTTAGAATGTTAATGCAACCAAACATCCAACCCAAGTAAAGCTAAATTGACAACTTTCACCTCATGGTAAGATTCTAGTAATCTTCTCAACCAAAAAGCACCAGATTATAGGAACATTGCACATGACCAATATTTACCTTCAGTCTGATTGCCTCTCAAAAACAGATGATAAAAAGAATCTCAAGCATGGTTATCAAATTGGGAATTGAATTGCAAATCGGAAAGCTTATTTCTTAAATGGGGAATCAAAACGCATGGTGAATTGTAATTTGTAAGATTCATGATCATTTATTAAAGATAATATGAAATATACTTTTGACATAATAAAACATTGTAAACATTTAAATATTAATGTTTTAAAGCCAAATAACTCATTAATGTCAAATAACTCATTAGTAGAATCTAAATAAATGAGTAAATTAATCCATTTTAAAAGACTGGTATTAATTTTTTGCATATACTTAAGTAAGGATGCATGTCTGTGTCTTGGTATTAGAAAGAAGTGTTTTAATTAGTCAGCAGCTCTTAAACTTTTTGTATTTTTATTTTTATAAAACCAAATTCCATCTTGCATTCACTATCTGTCTTTTCGTTTTCCTCTAAGCCTGTCCCTTCTTTCTATACGACACTTTGTCTTCTAGCACCTATGGCACTGATGGACATAGAGCCAAACAGCGGCTAGGAGCAGATGAACGGGGAAGGTGATGTTTTCCAGAAGGCTCTGTGCGGAATGACCGGAAAACAGGAAAGACACTATGCAGAATGGCAAGGAATTGAACTTACAGCACTTGAATAAAGGTTTTAAAGGCCAGAGTAAAAAGAAAAAACCAAGGGGAGGGGGGGAGGGGGTTTGCAATTTATAAAAATACAGCCTACTCCTTATCTTTGAGTAACTTTGTCTGCAATGCAGAATTAACTGATGTTGTTCAAGTTAGAAGACAGTTGCCCAAAAAAACAAGTTACATGCTTGCAATTAACTGCTCATATATCAAATCTATATATAAAAAATGCTAAGGTATAGGTTTTCACTACATGAGGGTGAGCCTTGGCGTAAGGATAAGGTTGTTGCCTTGTGCCCTGAAGGTCACGGGTTCAAATCCTGGAAACAACCTCCCCACTAGTGGCGTTAAGGGTGCATGTATCTACCCTCCCCAGACCCCACCGGGTGGAAACCTCGCACTGGGCCGCCCTTTTATAGGTTTTCACTACATGCATGCAAGTCATGTGATGATGTACAATATACAAGCAGTCAAAAGGTAATGTAAACTACCTGGGCTTTGATCGAGCATCTATATGTTGGTGACCTTTTTCCTCAATATTTCTCTTTACCTGAAAGGAGAAAGAAACATAAAGAAATAAGGAAACATTTAAAGTACAATATATTTATAGGTGCCCAAGTTACGTAGGATACCTCTTCTAGTTAATATTGATACTTGATAGAATAGACCAAGCGTTTCATGAGACTACAATATTGACAAACAATACCAGGAAACATATTTCATAAATTTGTTCTACTTTTCTAATAATGTCTGCATGAACTGCGGAGCTCTCAAGCAGCACATTCATCTGTGGTTAAAAAATTTCAATTTAACCTATATTATTATTCTTTCACTACATGAAGATGTCAAACTTATGATCATCATTGAACTTCTTTGATATATACAGAGTTCAGTTCCATAAACAGCCCAATAAAGTTTTTCTCAGTTACACCAGAAAGAAGAGTTGTTATCAAAATCTATGTACTAGGACCTTGGTCATGATAAGCACCGACATTCATATAGAGCTTTCCCACATATATCACGAATAACCAGTAAAGGATATCATGTTTAAGCTACATAATGACAAATTTAATAGGTCAATATGATCTTGTCACTACTTATTGTTTCTTTAAATTTTCAAAGTTGATGTTTTCTATACTCAATTATTGGTACATGCTGACATACAACAGCAGCTAACAATAGTGATTAAAATGTTCGAAAACAAAATGCCACAGAAACAGGAAAACTGGTCAATTAAAAAATTGGGTTCAGTTTCAAGTTACTCAAGGGTCTTGCCCAATAATGCAGTAACTACTTCAAACCTACCACCATTGTTGCAGTAACTAATTTTGGGCACTCTGGCAAGCAACCTTTAGATATTTCTACAACCACCAATATTGCCAATGTGACTCAATGAATTGCTTAAGTGATTCTAGCAGTAGATACATATCTAACATGGAACTTCTGCTATCATGGTACATTTACTTCTTTCAGCAATCAAGACATGCATATCCAGAATTTGCATTTGAAATGGCACTAATAAAAATGCAACCAACCTGATCAACAGTCCAAACAAGATGTGGCTGAAATTTAGTCTGAAATGTGATTGGGCCAACCTGGCAACAAAAAAGTACATGAGAGAAGCAAAACATTAAAACAAAATGCAAATGTCAAATTCAAGTTCGATACATTTAATCCAATTAAAAAGAAACTCAAGGAAAAAAGAAATAGCATTAAACTAGATGGGTAGATTCCAAACTCACTGATTTTCCCTGATATACTTTCTCTATTGCCTCACTTGCAGCACTGGCTTTAAGAATAGCATCACTTGAAGCACTAGATTCAACATCATAACCGGATGCACGCCATCTTGGCAGGCCGCCATCTAATACCCAAACTCTGTCATGCCCAAACACTCGGAACATCCTTTTAATCAGTGATCAGAGGAAAAGTATTAGTTAAACTACTTGGCAAAATCCATGATTCCACAACCCACTTATTGTTTTTACAAACACCATTGCTTACCACCAAACACGAGCTGCACTAAATATTCCTTTGCCATCATAAACAACCAAGTCATCTTTATTCTGTATGCCAAGAGCAGAAACAGCAGCAGCAAAAGCCTCCTCTGATGGCAACATGTGCGGCAACTGATCAACAAATACAAGTCAGCATTTCGGAAAGTGAATTGCATTGAAAGACAAGAGATATAGCAAACATTATTGACAAGAAAGCTATACCAACCAAGAAAAATATACAAAATAATCACATAACCAATAAGACTACTAACACAACAAGACTCCTAACCTAGGAAGCACTGACACTCCTAGCTATTGGGGTGTCCAAGTGTCGGACACTCTTCCGAAACCGATACGTGTGCGATAGTTGTACGACACATGTGCGATAATCGTACAACACGTGTCCGACACTCCTTGTCTGGTGTCCAATTTAAAAATTATTTTTTATTGGCTCGACACTTAGCCGACACCTCTATGTGACTAGACACCAAAAGGACACGACTGGTCACCAAAATTTCAATTTTTTTAAAAAATAACATAAAGTAAATTAAAACTTTAAAAATAATAAATTAATAAATGAGAAAGAGTTAGAAGTGTCTCACATACGCTTCTAAAAGAGTGTTTTTTCCCTCCCCTTGTTTTTCGTCTTCTCCTCATTTCTTTCTTCATCTCTATTCCTCCCTCCTCTTTCATGTTTTGTTGGTATGTTTTTACCGTATTGTGTAATGATGTCTCTTAGTATTTTTTGTGAGACTCATTATCATAGGGAAAATGTAATGTCTAACAAGTTTTTTTGAGACGATGAATATATAAATCTTGATTCTCAATT
Source organism: Ammopiptanthus mongolicus (assembly GCA_039655645.1). Lineage (NCBI taxonomy): Eukaryota > Viridiplantae > Streptophyta > Magnoliopsida > Fabales > Fabaceae > Ammopiptanthus > Ammopiptanthus mongolicus. Next base: position 16,093,222 of record CM077351.1, on the reverse strand, counting down.
TAGATCTTTTATAATGATGCTCATATTTAATTTTATTTGATTTGACAGACTAATATATATATATATATATTGCCGTGTCGCGGTGTCCTATATTTTGGACATTGTCGGTGTATGCGTGTCCGGTGTCCGTGTCTATGTCCATGCTTCATAGCTCCTAACACATGAACAACCCTGATATTCTAAAAGAAATATTTAAATTTCTAACTATAAATAGTCAAAAAGCATACAACCAGCAAAGAAAGAGTCACAACCATCCAAATAGTAAACTAGTATCCATCAAAAGGAAGAAGAAATATGGGGTATCATTCTTCTAAGGACTCCTTGAAATTGCAAATTATCCTTTTGCAATGCCTTGCCAGCAAGGTGATTAAATAATTAAGTATTTGTTTCCTTTCTCCTTTTTGGTCCCTTTACTTTCATTTATAATAAAATAGTGCAAGATCAGAAGGTTAGCAGATTACTGATAATAGATATGCAAACAAGATTCTTATACAAGAACAGCTTCAACTTTAAGGTATATACAACATATAAGTTCTCAATTAAAAAATGTCAGCATGGATAAAATAAAGACATATCAGCTCACGTTTGTAGTTTGATCTGCTATTCCATCTACATCAAAGAAAAGGGCCCCAGGAATGTGGGCAACCTGTTGCATATGGTGTTACACAAAATACACATTAAGTGATGCCATATACCATCCAATTGTACAAAACTTTGAAGTTTTAAGTGTGACTCCTAACAAAATCATGTCCATACCTGATACTCTTGAATTGGATTCCTCTGCTCATCCGGCATGTACCAAGATGCATCCAGCACCTGAATAGAATAGACAAGATAGGAGTTAGTATTTAGATGGAAAATCTAATTTAAAAGCAAATTAAGAGACCATATGAAGGTATAATTAAGACTATGCATGGGCAATTTAGGAGTTTTAAAGAAGTAGAAATAAAGCATATTCAATTTATGCCAATTACAGATTGACATATGGCTCCTAGACGGCTCCAAAAACACCTAAACAAGAGATTGAAAGTCACCCACAAAAAAGTTGGGGGCACTAAGTGGCAGGAAATGTGGTCTTTGCTAATTTTACTATAGATGACATTCACATGCAGTAGTGATGAAATAATAAATGATATTCTCAAACCTGATACATGGTTATTTAACAAGTGTCCACATCCTTAATTATCAAGTTTGTGACCAGAGAAGGGTGTTCTAGTTAAATTATATAAATAGTTAGACAATAACAGAGTTCAGTCAATAAGTAATTAAAGAGATAAAGAGGAATTTCATTTTCCCAACTCTGATCAAATTAGTAAATCTAGCACTTTTATGAAGGTTATTTGCTTAATTCTTAGATTTTACCCATAGAAGTTAATAGTGAATCACAGCACATAGCGACCACTCCCAAATACATAAATAGTGGGTCACAGAACAACAACAAAGATGGCGGTTGCAATGAAAGCTTGAAAAAAATAGTAAAACACATAGAAGAGGACTGCTGCGACCGTGACAGGCTAGGTTGATGTCAGAGTTCTGGATAGGAGCTGTAGGATCTGTGTGCAAACAGAGGTTGTACATTCGTGAAACAGGAACTAGTGCAAAACAAAAGTGGGAGCTGTCAAAAACAGATGAATAAGCTGCCATACGAGTGCAAAACATAGGATTGTTGGTGCAAGAATGATTGAGTAGTCATGGGTGAGGCTGATTTAGTGAAAAACAGAGATGGGTCATCAGTCTTGGGTTTGAAACGATGGCTGCACAGTGTTAAAGACTTGAAGATCTTTTCAGTGTGTGCAAATGAAGCTGGAAACACTAAATAGAAGCCTAAAAGTCCTAATTTGTTGCTGCTAGGGCTTCAAGTGGGGTTAATTTAGGGATTTTCACACCCATACAACGTAGCAACCACCATGGCTGCGATGGGCAACTATCGTTACCACAACGCTTAAGCAGTCTGCTACAGGTGTTTGAGAGCAGGGAAGAGCCACACTGCTTTGCTATGCCTGCTGGTATAGCAACTCCTATGACGTCTATTGGCAACAATGCTTCTACCCTTTCATTAATGTAAAGGCAATTGCAATCAGAATTGAATAAAAAATGTTCAACATATGTGGAATGTGATGGAAGGGGAGCCTTGCTGCAACGGTTAGAGTTGTTGCCATGTGACAGGGAGATCACATGTTCGAGTCGTGAAATCAGCCTCTTGCAAATGCAAGTGAAGGCTACCTACTATAGACCCACATAGTGGGTCCGACTCATCCAAAGGCCCTGCGCATAGCAGGAGCTTTATAGCACCAGGTTGCCCCTTTTTTATATGTGGAATGTGATGGGCAAACACACACACACACACACACAACAACAACAACTGAACAACAACAGCAACAATAACAACAACAGTAACAGCTGCAGCAACAAAATTACAAATGTTAAGAATAAAAAGTATGTAAGGGCACCTTCAGGTCAGCAATAAAGGCGACTAGGGAAGTACCTTCATATCAGGATCCTTCAGGTTATCATAAAGCCAATCCACAGAAACAACTGGCTCATTTGTAGATACAGATTTTGTTGAATATGTAGCTCTTGTAGAAGAAGCCATACAAGGAGCCCAACCAGGGAATTTTGTGTTTTGGGATGTATAGGCTGGGACAGCTCGTATACAAAACGGCCGCTTCTGTAAATAGAAGAGAAATTATACAATAAGATCTTGGCCAAAAGAGCAAACGAAGATCAACGACTTGTGGTCAATAACATAATGCGGAAATAAAGTAATGAGTTCTATTAACCAAGATTTTTTTTTTTTCCATAAAATATGGGAACAAATTAAAGAGTTTAGACTGCAAAAGGAAAATTCCCAATATGACAAATTGCATGAATACTTCTTTCAATTGCTTCTATCAAATTTTCATACATAAAAATAGCATCAAATCCGATCTTTGAATCCAATCAAATTACACAAATATGTATCCCAGAGACTACCTACCATTTATATCAAAATATCAATGATTCACTCATAAAACCAATGCAAAGAAAATGGAATTTACAATATTAATAATTTATAACTCATATAAGTGAACCTGAAAAAGTTAATATGAAGACAAATTGCCATTATCATTTGGTTCATTTCACTAGTACAAAAATTAGAACTAATCCCCAGCTGATGTTCTTTCACTTCAGTTAGTTGTATTAACAATATTCTTTGTCTAGGAAGGGGCATGCAAAGCAATCAAAGCCAAATTATTATTAACTTGCTGGTAGCACACTTACTTCAACACCAAACACACAAAAAATTGAAGTTGATTTACTACAAGAGCAAGTCACGCAAGCATATCACTCAACCGATCAAGAAATCAGAACACAAAACAAACAATCTGACCACAACGCACCCCCAATTCCCACACTTAAACCACTCTCAAAAATCAAAACTTTAATTGAAAAAAGCCATAACCCAGATACCCACAAAAAGGAACAAGCCAAAGAAGCACATAAAGAGCAAATTTCCACAGGCAGGGTATCCAGTCTCATACGGGTAAATAGATGAAACCAAAACACAAATTGAAGGGAGAGAAAACACCCAGATGAAATTTGACACAGAAAAGGTGATACTTACAGTGAAGAAAGAAGAGAGAATTTGTGGCTTGTGAGTGAGAAAGGAAGAAGGTTGAATCAAACGATGAGCCAACAACGTCTTTGTCAAAAGGGTTGAAGCCATTTTGCTTATAGCGACCATATAAAAAAGGAGTGACCTTGGATAACTCGAATAGTCACAGGTTGCAACAAAACCAGACAAAACTAGTTTGTGTGTGTTGATGGTCGCTCTCTCTTTTGAGCAGCTGACAGCTGAAGGTGTCACTGCTCACCAGTCACCACAGTAAGTTAAAACAGAATTTCTACTAACTCAAAATTGAGGTTTTCACTTTTTAAAAGGGCTATTTGGGTTTAATTGTAAGCTCTTTTACATTTACATTTAATTATAATTTGATACATCAATAAAAAAAAAAAATCGAAGTTTATCTTAATTATCGTAAAGTCGATTATAACACGATTAATTATTGATTAAGAGAGATAATATAAAAAATTTTACATTATTAAGGTATAGAAATTAAAATACCACCAAGACTCAAATCCAAATTCTTTTTTTGTAATAATTAAAATGGTAAGAAGTGGGCTACCATTTCGGAGTCTGAAGTAACATATGTGAGACTCTTCCCAAAGGGATTTATTTCACACAATGTAAGAATCGAACCAGAGACCTCTCATTCAAGAGTGACACCCTTCCCAAGGGATTTATTTTTCACAAGGTGAGGGTCGAATCAGAGACCTCTCACTGAAGAGTATCCATATACACATTCGCGCTACTTTGCGGATCTAACATGCTTCCACTAGGTCAATGGGTAATTCAAAATTTTATTTTAACACTAACTTTGTTGTTTCTTAATTCTTTTGGGATGCTTTTCAAAATAATTATAAAGGATGGAGTAAATTCAAGTTTAAACTTCACTTGGTTCAAAATCAGTTTGAAATTGACTCGGATATGAATATTGATTGGTTTGGTCTTAGTTTAAGTATCAATCACTAAACAGCTAATTTAATAATTAAGACAAAAATATTATATATATATATATATAGCAGAAAGATAAGAATATAATAAACAAATTATAAATAAAACATATAGTGCTTTGTATTAATTAATTTATAATTTATTCACTTTAACAAACTATTTTTAATTATAAAATTTTAAAAAATTAGTAATCAAATATTTAAATTAAATATATCTGGGAGAGTTTTTAAAAAATGTATCTTTATAAATTCCTATTAGTTTCCTATGACAAAAAAAAAAACATATGAGAGCGAAAAAGAGAGTGGAAAAAACTCTGGAAAAAAGATAGTGAGTTTGTTTAAGATTATTTGATGCTAAAAAATTATTTTTTTAAGTTAAAAATCATTTTTAGTTGTTTTAATTGTGTTTGTTTAAGGATCAATTTGTTACTGATTATGAAAAAATAATTTTCATATAAAATAATTTAGAGATTATATGAAAATCTTTTTTTCATAATCTCTAACAAACATATATTCTCTCTTCTCTATAGAATCCGATTTTAGTGAGAAGCTAAATGAAATAGCTTCTCATTTTAGCTATAAAAATGATTTCCTAAAAAATCTTAAACAAACATAATTAAAACCACTAAAAATAAATTTTAACTTAAAAAAATGATTTTTATCATCAAATAATCTAAAACAAACGCACTCTAAGATTTTTTAGGAAATTGTTTTTAAAAAAAAATCATTTTTAAATGAGAAGCTATTCCATTTAACTTCTCACTAAAATCTGATTTTATAAAAGAGAGAAGATATGTTTGTTACAGATTACGAAAAAAGTGATTTTCATATAATCTCTAAATTATTTTATATAAAGATCATTTTTTCATAATCAGTTTATATGAAAATCATTTTTTCATAATCTGTAATAAACTGACCCTAAACAAATCATGCCAAAATGGGGTTTCCATGCAAATTTTGGTTTATATTTAATAGTTTTCAAATTTATTTACTTTATAAAACCAACTATGATGTTTCTGAAGTTTTTGTGGATGTTCTTCAAAATAATGATACAAGATAAAATAAACTCGATTTTAAACTTGATTCTCTTCAAAATCGGTTTAAAATTTATATTGGAGGAAATTATACTGACCTCCACTCTCATTTAGCTTAATTACACTCAACACATCTCTTAGTTCAAAAACTACACTTACTCCTCGGGAGACGAGGTTATTGTAAAGATAACAAAATTTCAAGGGAGGTGAATATAATTTTTAAAACAAAAGGAGTAGTGAATGTAATTAGGACAAACTTCAGAAAATTTTAGTGTAATGATAACAAAATTTTAAGGGTGATGAGTGTATCTTTTGAAATAAGAGGAGTGTCGAGGGTAATTAAGACAAATTTCAAGGGAGGTTAGTGCAATTTCCCCTTGATACTAATATTGATTGATTTGATCATTGTCTAATTTAAGAATTAAGACAAATTATTTTTTATATATATAACATAACAATGTAATACAATAAAAATATTAATCAAATTATAAATAAACCATTTAGTGATTTGTTCTAATTTATTTATTTTAACAGACTATTTTTTAATTACAAAAGTAAAAAACAATTGTTGAAATAAAAAATTCTAATTAATTATTTTTGGGAGTGTTTTAAAAAATGTTTCTTTATAAATTCACATTAGTTTTCTGTAACAAAATAAATAGTATGAGAGCGAAGACAAGAAGACAGTAAAAAATATAGAATAAAGTTAGACCAAAACAAATTACTTTAAGTTGGACTTTCTAAAAATTAATTCCTTTTTAGAAAAGTCGAAAGTGATTGAAAGGCCTCTCTATTGACTAAATTAATGAGTAAAAATAAACCTATAAATCACATACTTTATATATTTTTATACGGGATTATTTAATGAGTTTAATTTTGATATATTATCAATAAAAAAAATTATATATTGTTAATCAATCATAAATTATCCTGTATATAACTTTTAAGATGATTATAATAAAAGATAAATATTTATTAACGATATGATAATTTATGATCAATTTACCACCTAAAAAATCTTTATAATTACAGTTCATACATTGCCAAATTACTAATTTTTGTCCAACAACTTGGCTTTTGACGTCAAAATGTCTTTCGAGTAAAATAACACTCATATTTTTTTCATTTTCTTCTTCTAAAAGTTAAACTAAACAAACTCATTCATCATCCACGAAAACTTGTGTATCATTATTACTTATGACAAAATGGGGTTTTCATCCACATTCTTGTTTATGTTGAATAGTTTTTGAATTTATTTATTTATTTTAAAAGAGGTAATGATATCATGTTTAAAAATATATTTACTTTTGAAAATTTTATAGTACTTACATAAAATTTGTTGGAAATAATTCACTTAGTTATTGTTAGTTGTTAATTGTGTAACAACTTGTAAATAATGAATGCTAGTTTATGTGAGAGTTGTATAGAAAGGTGATTCAATAAAATGAATAATGTGTGTGATGTGAGATATAGTGTTCTTGCACTAACAAAATTAACGGACATACCAAAATAAATTGTGATTTTTGCTAACCTAAATTAGGGATGAATTTTTACAATTAGCTAGGCCTAAGAATGTTCTAACCAAATTAAATGTTTGAAATTGTTTTTTGCACCTCTCATTTTTATTCATACACTCTCCCTGTTTTTTTTTTAAATTTTTTTTGCATATTTCCATAAATCAATTTCCGAAATCATTTTTATTGTATTCCGGAATTATATTTTTGGAATTGTGTCGTATAATTTTGGAAAGGGATATTTTTTAGAAAAAAAATTAAAAAAAAAAGGGAGGGTGTTTATGAGTAAAAATAGAGGTTGCAAAACCCTTAAATGTTTATTAGGCTTAAACTTGTAAATAACAATCTATAATAAAAAAAAAAGAAAAATTACTAAGGAAGAGTTGGTGCATTTCATGCCCTCCAAATTGACAATATTAGAATTTGAAGGTTTGAGTGATTTCCCACAATAAAACTCTCAATCGGCTAGGTTATTTTTATTATCCACCCTATGCATTTAAACATATAACTAATTTCTCAGTTTACCAACATGTCGTTGATTCGAGTGATAAGAAATTCGGATATCTTAAGTAAATGATTAGAGGTTCAAATCTTGACTCTTGTGGATGGAAAAAAAACCTGATTGGAAGGGGAGCACCCACCTTTTGTATCCAACAGATTCCCTGATAAAAATTAGTTACGGTTAACGGTGATAGATACTCCTTACCTATATTATTATTATATAAAAAAAAAATCTCAGATTGTGCTTTCTTTCATTTAGGCATGTGGTCCCTTTTTTGTACTAAAAGAAAACAATTACTTTAACTTTTGTTTAGATAAGAACTAATTTTAAAAGGATTTAATTTATATACACTGTCAATGTAAAGATTTTTTCCACAGTCGATCAATCAGAAACTACCACATAACATAAAATGTTTGACTCTTATCCTAACTACCTTAGAAGTCACCCATATCATGATTTCTGATTGATTGATAGTAGAAAAAAATTTATACTAACAATACATAACAATTAAACTCATTTTAAAAATTTAAGTGTTCAATTAAACCCATTTTAAAAAATTTAAGTGTTCACTAATGGCCTTATATTTAATAACCGTCCTAATGGATTTAAGGTTGCTAAACACCTCTAAATTAAAATTTTATTTTTCTTCTCTCCTATTTCACTACTTTTATTTAGAACTGTCAAAACGGACCAACCCGGCCCATCCGGGTTGACCCACCATTGGTTGGGAGAAAAACAGGTCAACCCAACCCGGCTCATATTTTGGTGAGCTAGGAAATAAGCAACCCAGCCCGGCCCACCACGGGTTGGTGGATTATGCGGGTTGGCTCACCTATAATTGAAAAAAATAAAAAAAGTAAAAAAAGCAGAAATTTTTTTTAAAAAAAAATCCAACTCCTTAACTTAAACATACATATTGCCTAATAGGACAAGGGTTTTCACGAAAAGGAAAGGAAATTGCATAAAAAAATCTGGCTTGGGTCTTTTATGAGTTTTTCTTTACTGACTTTATAGACAAATTGATATGTTGCATCTTGGGCCTTGCTTTTTTTTCAAATGTCTCAACCCGCGGGCCAACCCGGCTCACCACGGGTTGAACCCACCCAACCCATGGGTTCGGTGGGCCGAGTCAAAATGACCCGGAGTTTAAATGAACCAGGTTTTTTGCAACCTAACCCATCGGTGATCCGGATTGGCTCATGGATTCTAACCCATTTTGACAGCTCTACTTTTATTCATCATGTCTGTCTTATTTTGATTATAAAGGTGAATTATCCCTTGCCAAAATATATTGGCGCGCTCCACTCCCATGCTTTCTCATTTATTTATTTTTTAAAAAAAGTGTTACTTAGCCTTTGTTTGGTTGAGGAAAGAAAATAAAAGAAAAGAAAATAAGTGAAAAGAAAGGAGAAAGAATGAAAATGAGATAATTGTCTAATTGTTTGGTAGAAAATAAAATAAAATGAAAGAAAACAAAAACTTTTCTTTCCTTTTGTTTGATTATATAAAAAATAAGAGGAAAGAAAAATATATATTTATAAAATGACATAAATACCTTCACAAAATAATTTTAAAAATAAATAAACATGATTTTTTTGTCTTTTTCCAAAAGAAATCACGTTTTCTCCTGCATCATCATGCTTTTCACATGGCTTGGTCAGATTTCCGCTGGATCGGGGAAGAAAGAAAAAACTATGACCCCACTAATTTTTTTTTTTCTTCCTTCTACTTTCTCTCCATTCCAAACAAAGGAAAAGTAACTTTTCCCCTATCTTTCTCTCCTCCCCTTTTCTTTCCCTCCTTTTTCCACCAAATCAAATGAAGGGTTAGTTCATGTGCAATAGAAACTGATTAACAACGGAAAATAAGAAAACAGGTCCACAGGTTAAGGTATCCACAATCCCCATATCAGAAATTACGATTTTTCGTTAGACATAGACTTGGTGCATCTTTGGTTCAATTAACAAGAAGAATCAACATTAGAGTATCCCTGATGATACTAGCTGTTATGGTATCTTCAACTTCAAGTTGCATTCTCTGGTATCCAACATAAGAAACATCCATTTCTTAAACCTCAACTGTCATCATGAAAGTAAATTATCAGTTTAGAGGAGTTTTGAGAAAAAGCTTCAATTTGAAGCTGTGAAAATAATTGCCTCGGGAAGCCAAATTTCTCCATTTGCGACAATTACAATCTAAACCAAACACATAATAATTAAGGGGTTAATAATTTGAATACCTGGACCTATGTTGGGATAAATTACTATGTGGCCTAGTAACAATGTAACATGAAGAAATGTAACAACAAACGTTCAACTATAAAAGCTAGTAAGAAAACAACTCTCTCAAGGCTTCTTGCATACTTTGAGTGTAATAGACCCTCTAAAGTATAATTTCTATCCTGCAGTAATAATTTCAATAACAATACAATGTAAACATGATCACTTAGAAGATTTAAGGTATCACTAGTACACTACCTTAACATACTTTATGACCAGCCTTTTTCCGGTTGCTTTTGCTTTCTGAACTTTGAAATCAGACCAGCTTTTGCTTTCATCAAGGCTAAAATGAAAAATAAAAAAAATAAAAAAAAAAACTGAAGACTTGCAAACATGCTCCAGCATGGTAGCCTCAATCTGTAAGGAACATGCATGCCTTACCAAACAACAATTTAAGTTAGGAATGTATCAGCTTCTCAATTGTTTTCCCATTTTATGCTGGTGCATGGACAGAGTCAGAAGTACATAAAACTGTTAGTAACAGTGTGTTCAACAGTTGGTTGAGAAAACTGAAAAGAAACCAGGACCCAGAGTGAAAAACAATGAGGTATTCCTTTTGATCCATTTCAACTAGGTCTCTGCTCCAATACCAAGGAGGAAAAGCAATAGGGGTATTATTCGATCAAAAATAAAATAAAATAAACACGTATTCTGTAACTCGAAGTGCTTATTGATGGAATCCAATTAAAAATCTTTGAATGCCAGAAAAATCAGCAAGTATTTCAAAATTGCAGAAGCTTCCACTTCTATTATTTCTCATGTAATCAGCAAGAGCCCTGCACTGCTGCTCCCCATTTGTCTGTTAAAACAAGTAGGAAAGAGATAATCAGAAGCAATATATAATGAGTGTGATGCAGCAAGAAAGCCAAAGTTGAAAAATAAAATATTTTCAACATTCAAGGCTACCTGTGATTATAGGGTTGGTTGTAATATTGCACACTATATCATAATTATTTGACTTTGCTTTGAAGACCAAGTTATCCTTAAGTGTTTACTAGTATAGAGTACCAATCCTTATTGAATTAGCATTCTATTACTAATTGTTAGAGGATAAGTACTAGGATTCTGTTACTAATTCTTGGAGGACAAGTAATAGGACTATAGAGACCCTAATTAAACAGTAGTGATGCTTTCTTTTGAATAGGTGATCAGATTTATAAATTATAGCTGCATATTTCTCTCTTCTTGGTTGTGTGATGCTTTAGGAACATGCCTAGATTTCCTTCTCTTCAACTAATTTAACTTTCTGTACCATCCAAACCTAATTTCCTTCACAGACATCATTATAATTTCATCCCACAGGTGCTGTTCACAGTAACAGCACCCAAACAACCATCAAACCTTTAAACCACCAACACTTCCAATTCCTCCTTAAGTCCTTATCATCAACTATTCAATCCAACTGTTTCCACTCTACATTCTGACCCATTAAACCCTTCCACTGTCCTACATCACAGCAGCTCCGTGAACAATGGTCTATTGCTAAAATAAAACATTTTACCATGTTCCGTATCCTAAACTTTTTATTTCACGACAGTAAAACATTTTATATTTCCTCTTGCTGGACCATATATCTGAAAAATAAGGGGAAAATACAAAAAAAAAAGAAAAAAAAATTGATGGAAAAGATCAATCAATAAAAGAGGAAAGCCTGTATATCTAACTCCGCAAAGTGCGGACTCCATCATCTAATGCACAATTGATTTCCATCCACAAAAAAACAGCCCCGCAACGGAAGCTGCAAAGCAACCACAATGTTATGCCTTTTGTTTAAAAAATAAAAAAAAGCATGCCCATATTGGTTGCAAACTGCATCACAGTAGCTGCAATGTTTGCAACTGTAGTAGCTGCAATGTGACCATAACCACAATTTAAAACCATATTACTTATAAATCTGATAGGAACTGATATTAACAGTAGAAAATAGCAGGAAAACCAAGGAGCCAAGCTCCAATTACAATGATAGAAAACAGAGATGTAGGTAGAAGAGAAAGAAACAAAATCAGAGCTACAAGTGTGGTCTCTGCCCTATGGCCTAAGCCACCCCAAACCTTCCCAAGTTCCAGAATATCTAAATCATCCGCCCCCCCCCCCCCCCCCCCGCATACTTCCTTATTCATTCTCTCCACTAACTGCTTATTCATTTTCCGGTAGTGTTAATTGTTGCCCTCTTTATAATCTTAAATTTCAAAAATGACCACAGATAATATCAGTTCACCATTTTAAGACTACATAGAGAAACATGGCATCACTAACATAGCTATTCATCCCCAAATTCATTAACCAATGACATGTTTTTGTGTCCCATGATAACAGAAATTAATGTTAATGAGTAATCACTTGTATTCCAAGCTAACATGAAAGCCAACCTTTTCTAATTACATTGCTTATTGTCAAAGGGCATCTAAAATTTTGCAAGATCCGCAACAGATTTAAGTCAATAGATAAACTAAAATTGAATAACAATACAAGTATTTAATAATAATGATGACAGAAAGGGAAACCTTGTAATCCACTTTATATACCAGTATGAAATTACACGTATTTTGGGATATTTACTTGATTTCTGGTTAGGTGATACTGTTAAGGTAAAAATTGTTTTAGCGAACAATGACTTTTTATTTTAGACAATTACGTAAGACTGAAACCTTTCTAAAAAAAAGGACAGCTCTTTAATCAATCAACTTGAAAATTAATCAAAGATAATGTAAATTATGTATCTTTATGTCTTACTCTAGAAGCTCTGAAGTAGCAAAATGACAAACATGGGCTGGTTAACTGCTTATAATAATTATTCCAAATTTATCCAGCCTTGATGAGATGTGCAAAACTGACAACTATGTTTCACAATTTCCATCCCCAGAGGGATTATCAGTCACCAAATTGTCATCTAATTATGCTTGGGGGTACCATTTTGATTATTTTTCATGAGTAAGCAGAAGCACAATGAGAAACATAAAAGAAATTGGTACAAATTTTTAGAGAACAAAAGACCCGTACCTCAAAGGCAAAAAATCCACCAGGTTTCAAGAATAAAGCAGCCCCATCACAGAGATGGAGAAGAGCATCCATGCCATCAATACCTCCATCTAATGCAACTCTAGGTTCGTGTCTACCAACTTCAGCTTGTAGACCAGAGATTTCTTTACTTGGTATATATGGTGGGTTACTTACAAGACCTGCAAGCTTTCCTTCTATACCCTTCAATGGTTCAAACCAAGATCCTTCCCTTAATTCAATTTTGTCCTGCAGTGGCCAATAAAATGATGACCAGAAACAACATAAGTAGGAGCAGTAAAATATATTAAGAAAATACATTTTGAAGGGGTCAAGGTGAGAAATGATGAAAAAGCCAATCATATGAATATCATCAAATTTAAATTCTTTTCTTTTTATGCTTTTTAAGTTAATATAATTCTCTTTCTCATATCGAAATAACATCTATTTCCAAATGGCTGAATGTCCTTCCTCAGCAACATTTAAACCTTTAATATGCCCTCACCTAAGACAATTCACACAGTGAGTTTCTTCAGTCCTATCTTTATATTAATTTACCTCTAATTCAGCTTTGAGCTTTGACTTAAAAAACAATCTCAGCTTCATGCAAGACACATGAAATGAAAGGCATACCAAAAATTAACAAAACTTATACATAGGTTATGAAATTGGGCAAAAAGGAATTTAAGTCACTCATGTGGTAGGTTGAAATTTTGCTTCACAGTTTTAGCATGTTTATAACAAATCCGTGTATGTAGTGAAAACCAAGGGTGGAGAAAATGGCCAGCCAAAAGGAACTTAAATCATGATTCATGAATGAAAGCTTAAATCTCTAACCTGCAAGCAGTACCTTTGCACATTGTAAGCTGCAACAGCAATTGCCACAGGGCTTAAATCTGTGGCAATAACCCTCCCTCCAATTCCTAAAATCCCACCAATGCCTATAGCAAGGGCACCACTTCCAGTCCCCAAATCAGCCCAAACCCCTCTTTTCAAATCCTCATTCTTTGACACCACATCAGACACAAAATCAACAATAAGTTCTGTCTCAGGTCTTGGAATCAAGACCCCTTCTTGGACACTCAACACCAAGTCCCTCCAATGCTCACATCCAACTATATACTGAAAAGGTCTCCTCTCTTCTATCCTCTGCTTCCACAGATTGTAAAGCTCCCCTATATCAACCCTCATTTTCACCCTCTCATCATTCTCCAAACCCATCTGGGAAATCAGTGAGTGGTCTTCAACAGCATCCTCCATCAGCCACTTGAGCTCCCTGCACAAAATGCTTGAGTCTGGCCCATTATCTGACTGCACAAAAGTTGACCCAATTGAAGAAGCAACACTTTTGGCCCAATCATGCCATTTTTTGAGGTCACACAACTTGGTTGAGTAAATGGGTGGTCTCAGAAAGAGGGGAATTTGGGGTTTCAGTAGAGTGGGTGGTGATGATAGTGCTGAAGAGCAAAAGGGTCTACATAGACTGCTAAAAGCAGAAGATTTAAGGATTATAGGGAAGGTAGAAGGACTATATACAGTGCTTAAGCTTAGCTTCATTTCAAGAGAATGAAAAGGCAGCAACTTTATGTCTATCTACTGCATAATCAATAATACACTTCAATATATGCATAATAATGAGGATAGATCTGAGTAAGAGTTTCTCAAAAATTCAACTTTGGAATTACCCATCATCTTTTTCCTTTGAAACTCTCCACAAGGACTTCAAATTGCTCCTAAAGCACCGATTTTGCAGTTGATTTTCCGCTTTGCCGGGGAACCAAAAGAGAAGAAAAAACCAGAAACGGGTAAGTCGAGAAACTGGAAAATCCGACTGGTGAAACGGATAGTTTATTTGTTTACTTTTTTGGTGATTACGGATAGTCTTATTTGAAGAGCATTTTACACATGAAAATATAATAATAAAGAGGCTAAATAGCACTTTTTCTCCCCATTTTTTTTGACAAATTTAATTCTCTTAAAATTTAAATATTATGAATTTGATCCTCATATTTTTTTTTAATTGTATTTTTGATCTTCTAATTACATGAATTTTTTGTACTTTTGATCATCCATTTATCAAAATCCATGATTTTTAAAGATTAAAAGTGAAAAAAACCCATAATTTTGTGGACCAAAAGTGCAATTATAAAATATAGGGATCAAATTCGTAACATTTGAATTTTAGAAGGACTAAATTCGCGGAAAAAAATTGGGAACCATTTTCGTCAAATTAAAAAACTTGTGAGACGAAAATTGCAATTTAGCCTAATAAATAATAAGAAATTAATTTATTTTTTTAAAAGAGAAATGCAAGCAATACACTCTTTGATGCTCTCTTTCCAAGTTCCAACACATTCATCGGTTGAAATTCAAGTTTAAGTAGGTCCTACAAAATTCAAGTGTGTCCCACATGAATTAGTAGGACCCATATAAATTTCAACCAATTGAATAAAATATGTTGAAAAGAAAATATTATTATTATAAAGTGTAATAAAGTGTGTTACTAACGCTTATCTTTTTCTAATCATCATGATATAAATACGAAGAGCTGACAAAGTGGGATGGCCTGATCGGGTTGGTCTAAATATGTTCGATAAATCATAGGTCATGAATTTTGAGCCCGAATTAATTTAGGATTTTTTTTGTCCGACCGATGGAGCCAAACTCGAAGTAGTTTAGTCCGACCGGGCTCGGGCAGTGAGAGTAGTTTTATATATTTTAATTTTTAATTACTTTTATTTCCCTACAAAAAGGTAAAATTAAAAAACATGAAAGTTTAAGGAAAAAAAATGGCAGCTTTTTTCGACGACAAAAAAATATTTTGCCAGTCAATCCGTGACTTTGGGTAAAATTGGCACTTATTCATTTTTTAAACTCTACGGTGCATATCTCCTTTCAAAAAAAACTCTACCGTGCACGTCATTTTTTTAAAAGGTATAATACTCGTGAGTTATAAGCATTTTACTGATTATTAATTAATTTTAATATTTATATGAAATTAACATTTAACAAATATTTGATAACTCATCTAAGTACTGTAATAATCAGAATCAGTATATAATATAAATCCATCGGTTTTCTCTCTGATTTTAAAATTTTATTATTTTGGGATAGCGAGTCAATGGCTTATTCTGAACCTATAAAATAAGAATAAATATCCAATTTGATCCCTAAAATTATAGAGTCATATCAATTTAGTCCCCCCATATTATCAATATTCCAAAATGATCCTTGGAATTGTAAAATGTAGCAAATGCATCCCTGATATTATTCACTTAATTTTAAATACATCCCTGATATTACCAACTTAATGTCATTCTAGTCCATGCAAATATCAACAGAGGGACGAACCTGATTAACTTTCTGCAATTGCAGGGATCATTTTGAAATATTTATAATGTGGAGGATTAAGTTGATACGACCCTACAATTTCAAAATCAAATTAAATATTTAATCATAAAATAATCAGTGTTTATTTATTTTTTAATATTTTTATAACGTATTCTATTTAGTTAATCAACACATAATTAATCATTTCTGTAACAACACATAATTAATTAAAATTAATCTCCTCGTACTTCAATTCACATCCTCATTCATATTATTACTTTGTATCTTACAAGTTATTCATATTACTAACTAAGCTAAACTTAGGTTGACTCATGAAATATGTAGTTATGATGGATTCTTCATATTCCTGACTCATGGCTGGATTGATAGATAAATTTGTGTCATGTTGGTCTCAAAGTGATTTACAGCAAACCTTTGGCAAAATCATTTATCTTATGTTTATCTTTCTGTCAACTCCAATAAAATCGGTAATGGAATTATCCCATGTGACTCGGATGTGGATCCAAGTCATTTAAATAGTCTTATGTGGCTGATAAATGAAGGACAACGTTGTTTAGGGTTTTTTATTCTCAAAACTCAAAGATTGAACCGGAGAAGTATTACATTGGTTGGAGGAGGAGGGAAAAAACACGAAGTCCACGTCTGAAAAGGAGGGGAAATACATAAGGGTCAGGGCGTCAATATAGTGGCAGGAAGTTATGTTTCAGCAATTGGAGTGTATAATTTTATGACATTGTGATCGTGCTGGAAGAAGCCGACATTTATATCTTTTCACGTGCAAAGTTAGAAAGGGGGGTAGTGAATGTAATAAGTATGGTGGTGCATGTAGCACTTGACCTTTGTTTTTTTCTTAGGCATTGTTTTTTACATCACATTTTTTTTAAAAAAATTAAATATTTCCAAAATACCTTGTAACCTCCACCAGGTTTCTTGTGTACCCTATTTTTTTTTAAAAGATTGCTTCATACCGAAATTTTAATTCCGATATGTATATATCTTTAGGATATCCGAATCTTAACTTCAGAATATATTTTATTTCCGATATATATACATATATATATATATATATATATATATATATATATATATATATATATATATATTCAGGGTTTAAAAACCGCAATCTTAATTTCGATATGTATTTTGTTTGCTTTAATACCTATCAGAACTATAATTCTGGTGTACATGATACGGTATGTTAGAATTTCGAACACCATGAAATTGCAAATTGTAGCATACTAAACCAGAGGAGCCATGAAACAGTAGTATAACCAATAATGGTACCTTTATTATGGAAGCTTGGGGTTGAGGTGGAGGCTTGTTCCTTGAGCAACTTGTTCATGGTCCATAGGCTTAATTACAATGAAAATCAGCTCAATTAACTGCTAGACGCCTAGAATATTGCAAGTTTTTAGTATTCTTGTTCAGTTGATTGAAACTAATATATGCTTTGTGCTCCTCTCTTGCAGAATCCAATGTTTGAGTTTTATGATCCCAAGCCTACCATTTTCACATCTCGAGGATTCCTACCGGAACTATAATTCTTGTATGTATTTTATTTGATTTAATATCCACGGAAACTATAATTCTGGTAGACATTATACAGTATATAAAATACATGACAATTTTCTTTCATACGTCCAGAAGTTAATTTCTAGTATGCTAAATAATGGCTACTGGAACTTTTTCTGGTAGTATAAAATAAGGGAAATGCTAATCAGTGTCCTAAGGGTATTGGTTAAGAAATCAAATATAGAAACTTTGCATTGAAAGTGGTGTATTCAATACATTGAATATTCAAATGTTACATTTTTCAATAAAACTATTCTATCTTTGAATTCCTTAAACAATGTCCTTAGTTTATTTCCGAAAGGTTAAAAAAATTCTGAAGGTACCACAAATAGACACTAAGAAGGGGGATCGAATTATATTTATATAAATTATTTCGAAAAATCAAATTTAATAGCAAAGATATTGTGTAAGCAGACGCTTAACCGAAAGGTTTTGCAAAACCAAAAGCACAGACACTTTCAGACGTCTGATTTATCAGATATAAAACAAATTGATTAAAATCTTTTCACAAAGAGGTATTTGAATATGCACACTTAATTCCCAAGTTTAAAACATATATAAATAGAGAGATATAAATAGAGCTATATAAAAAGGAGATAGAGAAACAAAGGGAATTTATCCTAGTTCACCCGAGCCTTTGAGCTACATTCAATCCTTGGCTTACCCAAGTTTTTCACGATAACTGATCAAATTGTAGACGAGTATTTTTTGCACACCTAGCCTCTCCAGGCTCAAACGATCAACAAGTATTGTTTGCACACCTAGACTCTCCAGGCTCAACAAGTATTCTTCAGTTAGCCTCTTCATGCTTTTTCAAATAAAGAGATTTGTTTTGAAATAACAGCTTCAACTTACAATAAGCTAGTCAACCAATCAACACTCAAGGAGTGAATGAAATAAGCAAGGGAATGACTGCATGAAGAACTTCTCTAAAAGGATTTACAGATGAAACTTAGAGAAGAGAAGATAAATTTGCAAAAGAAGAGATTTGAACGCTTCAAGAGTAGGCTTTTTCAGAATAAATTTCTTGAATGTAATCTTTTGATCTCTTTGTGAATGTTCTTGTTCTAGTTCTTTCTGTTGTTCTTAACTTTGCATACTTTATCAAAGTTTTCTTTAAATAGTCTTCACATGTCATAGATTCGTTGTGAGATATCTCTTTGACTTTGTCTTCTTTTGAGATAGCATATCTTCCAACATTTAAAGCGACCATCCGAATAAAAGAGTCGTTATGACAGATGCATTGAATGGTTTATAACATTGAAGATGCTTTTGTACCATCATACAAATTAATTCAGAGCAACTTTTAGATTCTTTGTTGCGCGGATTACCTCTTTAGTACAATCATCTAGAACAACAGTTCTAAAAGGGGACTCTTATTGTGTACTAAAGGTATATGTAGTTTGGTACTAGCTTTAGAGATGCTTGGTTGCTCTTTTGACTTTTAGGGATAGATCCTAGTATGTTTCGAAGACATGAATAGCCATTTAAATATGTTTCCTTCATATTTTAATAGACTTTTCTTGATCAGTTCTGATAGCAGACAATGATAGATAACAGACGCTTGTTGAAACGATCTTCTTCCAATGATCTTCATCATATGCATAGATGACTTTCTTGAAGTCTTTCTTTAAACATACAGACGTTTGACAATCTTAACAATGTATTTTTCAGATACAAAGTTGCTCATGCGACATGATTGTTTAAGTTGCTTGCAACCATTAGACCCCTTCAAAACTTCTTCAGACGTATGACACTGAAACTCTTCATCAAGAATTTTACTTGTATGACTTTGAAGTTCTCATTAGATAAATTGTTTATAGATCTGCATACTCAGGTAGCTCATCATCAAATTTCACACAATTCATTTAAGTCATTAGCCGAAATGTTTGGATACATTAAAACACAGGGAATAGACGTTTGACATAAACTATCATATGCATAGTAAAGCACACAGACGTTTGGAGAACTAACAAATGCATGTGGATATATGGAGGAGAGGGAAAGAGACAATGGGAGTATTTTAGGGATATTAAATATTTGTAGTGTATTAAAAAAAATGTAGTGTAAAAAGCAACACCCTTTTTCTTTTTAGGCTAAAATGCAATTCAGTACCTCATGTTTTTCAATTTGTCGATTTTCGTCCTCCCATTTTTTGGGCGAATTTAGTCCTCCAAATTTTTCAATATTGCAATAATGGTCCTTTTGTCGTCTTTCCATCCAAAACTTAAGGGAAGTGGGCTAGGTGGCAAAGGGGTTCCAACCCGGCATCCGCATATGAATGCCACGTGGCACCAGTTAATAAACAAAAGTAATAAATTTTTTATATTAAAATAACATTATATTTAAAAAATAATAAAATAATTTTTTAAAAACACTTTTTAACACCTTCTCTTTTATCTGTCTCCTTCTTCTTCAACGTGCCTACCCCTGACTCTGAATCCTTACCTTCTAGCTTGTATAATTCTCTTCCTCGCTTGCGCCTTCGTCCTTGTGAAGCTAGGTATTGTTTATCTAAATGGTTGAAAGGTATTGGTGTTCCAATGCACACTTGCATGGAGAAATTTTTTAGAACCATGGCATCTTTAGTTGTAGGTTTATTACAGTAAATGATAGCATCAGGAAGAATCTCAAATTTGATGTAGGAAGGATTCTTATATCCTCAAGCCATTAATAGGATTGTAAAAGTCAAAATAAATAATATAATTAATTCTATAAGAATTATGGAAGAAATTCTCAGAGGCTAATGGAGATTCCGATCCAATAGGGACATTTTTACAAAAGCCAGAAGGTAACGATTCAAATTCAGGGTGAGAAAAAGGAGAGTTGTTAGGCTAGTGGAGATTTTGGTGCAGTGCTGTAATTTTGTGATTGATTGTGTCAAAGGATGACATGTGACGTTTCTTCCTCAATTTGATGCTTCTTTTCTTCAAATTTCTCACTCATCTTCTTTCTCAAATCAATCATCCTCTCCCTTCTCCCGATTTTTTTTCGCATGGAGTTACCCTATTCAATAGAACTATTTTGTTTATCCAACATCGCACTTCTGGTTCTTGACTAGATTCGGCCCTCTTTGGTTTTGTTGTTTGTTCTCTGGACCATCATTTGAGCTCCTTGAACCAACCTCCAACCTAGCTTTCACTCCACCAGAGGTTAATTATTGCTATCGACCGATTCATGGTTAATCCATAAGAACGAAGTGACACTCCGAACCCAATAACCATTTTCGGCATACCCCAAACTTAAACTTTGCTTGTCCTAAAGCAAACAAAAAAAAAATCAAGAGACACCACTAACACAAAAATGAATGAGTTGACATCAAAATCAATGGACCAAAAATAATTTATGTCCCTCTTTTATCACACCATAGCCATAAAAATCCAATTCAAATATGTCCCCTTAATCAAAACAATCAACTTGCAAGATGCATTCAAAGACAGCCAAAGAAATAATCACACAACCATGCAATCATCAATCAAAGTCTGGAATCATAAGAGCCTAGCACCTTCCATGACAATTATTGGGTCTCAAAACCTTACAAAGGCAAATAAGTGACTCATCTACTCAAGTGTCTAAGCTTGTGTTTCGCTTAATTTTCACTTATCAAGCACACACTCCATCAGTTTGATATTCACCTCAATCACATAATCACATGCATGCAAGAGCCAAAAACGAATTCTAAAGGTTATAATGAGTCCAAGGTGGAAGGTAGGGAAGAAAAGAGAGTGAAAGCTAAGCACCCTAAGGACTAAGAAATCGATGGTGTTATATTTTTTTCTACGATTTTTTTTTTTGAATTCTTTTTGGAATTTTTTTCGCTAGGCGATAACTATTTCGCAGGCCATTCCAGAGAGCGTGTTTTCGTGCAAACACTTTCACCAGGTGAAGTTTTGATTCGCGGGGCAAATTTTTTTTTTTTTTTTGCAGCAATTTTTTTCTACCTCCACAAACTTGGTATTTTGCTTGTCCCCAAGCAAATCAATAGTGGGTCACTGCTCACTTAATCCTTTAGGGATGGTAAAACATGATTTTTTTTAGTTTAGGCATTAAAGTGGGCAAACAAAGAATAGATTTTTAGGCTCAAATGGGCAAACAATGGAAAATTTGTCTTTAGGAAAGTTTTTGGGTCAAAACTGGTTATTCCAACAAAATGCCTTTGTCATGCTCATGCAACATCCAATCATGAAAAATAGAAAAGATTCAAGCAAACCTAAGAGCATGCAGCTCAATAGTGACTCTCAAAAAGAATAAATCATGTTGAAGGTCCAAAACAACTCACTATGACACATTAGAGACTTATTCCAATATAAGTAATTATGCCCAGAACTCCAACACCCCAAACTTGTCATGAATCGAGCATTAAAGTTATGAAACTTCTAACTCTAAATGCAATCTCACAAAGCTTCAAATTCATCAAAAAGGAATAAAATGCATGATGGTTCAAGTGGCATGACATTTTTCAAATGGGGCTTAATACAATTAGTCCACAAAATCAACATCAACTCAATGACACAAGAACAAAACACACAAAAAGACGATGCAACCCGTTTATTCTAAGCATAAAACAAATAGAGAGAAAGGTTTAGAAAAACTCAGGAAGCCGCTTCCACCCGGATCCTATTATTTATTGTACAACGGCCAAGGGGTGCTCAACACATAGGATCTTCCTCCCGGATCCCATTGCTTGTGGAAGAAAAGCCAAGAGATGCTCATCATGTAAAAGATTCCTCTCGGGTCTTATGGCTTAAAGCATGGCGTTTGTAGAAGCAAAGGTTAGAGAACTATGGCTCCATGAGACATTATGACCTTACTTTCTTGAGCCAATTTTGAAGAATCGAAAAATGCATGTAAACCAATATACTTATACAAATCAGAATTTCTAGGTCTATCAGTAAGCATGGTGAATGAAGTATTTTCCACATGAATATATGTCACATTTATCCTTTGCAAAGGATCAATGGGAGATATTTCCTCATTGATCTCAATTTCATGGTTTCCACTTCTCGAATAATCTTCCACCACCACTTCATCTTCATTTATGTCCATACCCGCAACCACATTCTCCTCAATTTGTGTTTCATGTGGCTCTTCTGCTAGAAATTTAGAATATTCCCTAGCTTGCACTTCTAACTTTTGCATCACGTCACTTAATTGTGCTGCTAGCTCTTTAGAATGTTCCCCAACTTGTGTTTCAAACTTCTGAATCATAACATTTTGTTCCGCCTTTTGGTGCTCTATGCTCTGGACCACAAGTTGTGCATCTATCTCCCAAAGAAATTCCAGCACATCGGGATTCAACTTTATGACCTGTGGTGGTGGTAGTGAAGATGATAAATAAGACTTTCATTCCTCCTTTGAGTATATCTTTGTATGCTTGTTTACAATACAATCGAACACGATGAAATCAATTTGTGCTTGATGACTTGGATAGTAATTATGGTCCATGTGTTGCATCCAATTAGCACAAACAAAACTCAAAAGAAAAAATCAAATATATTCAAAATAATAATTAAAAATGTATAAAGTAGTTGCCTCAATTGTTACTAGTGATATTGGCAAAACCAATCTCCGACAACGGCCCAAAAACTTGATGGACTTCGCAATTGTATCGGATTGAAACAAGTAATAATAAAACAGTGAGATCGTGTATTGTTCTCAGGAATTGATTGATCAAGTACCACTTCACAAATTAAACAAAACTATTTAGACTAGCAATTGGGTTGAAAAGATTTGAAGAAAATAAATGAAAGAAAATAATTCTTTTTGGGTTTTTAATTGATATACAAGAAAGCAAAATTAAATGATGAATAATCAAATAAAGAAAACTTTAGGGAATCAATTTCACCAACACTATGAATTTGAATTCCTCATAGACAAGGAATTCTGTCCCAATTGATTTGATTCAATTATATCAATTATTCTTAACCTCTAATCAATTTTTAATGTCAACCAAGAATCCTAATTCATCCTAGCGCCACTTTCGAGTACCCTAAGAAAAACATCACCTAATTACTAACCAACTATATTCCTATGATAGTCAATTATTAGACGATTCATTAAGTTTTATGACTCTATATGGAAGTCATATAAGATTCTTATGATATATTTCTATCCGCATTAATCTATGGTTTTATCTCAATGCTCTTGACACAGAAATTACCTTCCGGTCTCATTATAATTAGTCTATTATTTAATTGGTAATCAAATAATTAGAAGTATTAAGAACAAAAATATAAAACATAAAAAAAAGAGAAAAAAAAAGTTAAGAAAAACAGAAATAAAATTATCAAACTGTGGTGACAATGAAGAAGAAGAATAAAAGAAATTAAAAACTGCAGAATGGTATTGTGTTGCTGCAAAGGGACAGCGCGTTATGCGTCCCTTGCGCACTGTGCAGGGCTATTTGGCCTCTTTTATTTATGCTGTGCGCGTGACTCATCTTCCAGCTCTGGCTAACGCTGTGTTGTTATTAGAGTTGTTCTGTTTCAATTTTCCAATCATTTAATTCAATTCCAATTCTCATGGCCCCAGTGGTGAGCAATTGGGATTTTCACTTAATTTCCTTTCTTCATTCACGTTCCCTTCCTAATGCTATCTTTTCAATTGTCAAATATTATGTGTGTAGATATGTTTCGAAAATTCGATTATTTCAATAATTAACTATATGGATAATTGATTATTATTATTATTATTATAATTGATATTTGGCCTCTTTTATTTATGCTGTGCGCGTGACTCATCTTCCAGCTCTGGCTAACGCTGTGTTGTTATTAGAGTTGTTCTGTTTCAATTTTCCAATCATTTAATTCAATTCCAATTCTCATGGCCCCAGTGGTGAGCAATTGGGATTTTCACTTAATTTCCTTTCTTCATTCACGTTCCCCTCCTAATGCTATCTTTTCAATTGTCAAATATTATGTGTGTAGATATGTTTCGAAAATTCGATTATTTCAATAATTAACTATATGGATAATTGATTATTATTATTATTATAATTGATATTTGGCCTCTTTTATTTATGCTGTGCGCGTGACTCATCTTCCAGCTCTCGCTAACGTTGTGTTGTTATTAGAGTTGTTCTGTTTCAATCTTCCAATCATTTAATTCAATTCCAATTCTCATGGCCCCGGTGGTGAGCAATTGGGATTTTCACTTAATTTCCTTCGTTCATTCACGTTCCCTTCCTAATGCTATCTTTTCAATTGTCAAATACTAGTTTGTGCACCCGTGCCATGCAAGTGTATATATTGCTTATGAAAAAAATAATATAAATTATTATCTTTATATATATTTTTCTCATATTTCTCATAAAAATATTTATTTTTCTAAATATATATATACATATATATATATATATCATAGATTATAAGAAATTTTATTTATTCAATTAGAACACTTAGCAAGTTAATAATTGTTATTAAACGTTATAAAATCAACCGTTATGAGATTAATTTTCAATGCTAATGGAAAATCAACCATAAGATACAAAATAAATTATAATATAGGTCATAAAATCCTTAAAATAATGATTGTGAAGTAATAATTCTATCATTTTCAAGTGAAAGTTTAATAGAAAAATTCATGTAATCATTCTGAATTTCAAATAGTAAATGAATAATATTTAATATAATATATAACGTGAATTATATTTAAAATAGTTAATGAATTTTGTTTAATAAAATATGTAATTTATCTATATAATTAAATTTTATCAATAAATTTTATAATATAACAATAAAAAAAGAATTTAATTGTTATGTATTATTATTGTGAATTTTTTTATACTATCAAACAATCAGAAACCATGTTTTGAATGATTTTTAAGGTAGTTGGGATAAGAGTCAATGATTTTTACATATTTAGCAGTTTCTAATTGGTTGATAGTGTTAAAAACTTTACACTATCACTGCGTAGAAATTAAAACCATAAATAAAATATTAAAAAAGTGAATTCTATGATACCCCAAGAATAACTTAACCTTGCTTAGGTGATCCAAACAGATGGTGAGAACCATTTGACTTGACCCACTAATATGACTCATTTAATTGAGGTGAAGTATTCTGATTAGGTAGGGTAACATTTATCCTAAAATTATTGAGGATACTGGAGAAAGCACCTATTAAAAATACATTAAATTAAATTAAGAGTTTAATTGCTATGCATTGTCAGTGTAAAGTTTTTTTACATTGTCAACCAATCAGAAATCATGGTATGAGTGACTTTTAAGGTAGTTAGGATAAGACTCAAACATTTTAGCTTTTCTGAAAATTTTTGATTGATTGACAGTGCAAAAAATATTTACGCTACACATCAATTAAATTCTTAAATTAAATAATAATTGTCAATATCTAAACAATAAAAATACAAATATATCATCAGAAAAAGCACCACGTATCATCAAAAATAAAACAAAGACACCACGTGGACCCATCTAGAGCTACCTTCCATCTAGAAAAAAGACACCCAACGTTTACACGCTCAACGTACACCCTTGTCTTTGCAGATGTTGCCAGTTCCGCGAGACGCTGTGACATGAGCTATAGCTCTCACCATTGCACGATGAGTTTCGCGTCCTAGCTCATAACAGTCACGCCATCTAGCCGTCAACAGCTAGATCCACTGCGATGGATCTGGTAGACGTTGAGTCTGTCCATCAGCGAAGAGCAACCGTCGATGCACGCGCCGCCCTGAGCTAGCGTCCTTCATTCTCAATCACATTGGGGGTTTTTCCCATCTTTCTGGTGTGTTTTATTCTATAGTTGTTTTATTCTAGATTTTAAATAAATATGAATAGAATAGGTTTTTCTATTTTGTTTTTTATTCATTTTTTTTCTCATTTCCTTGCTTTCTTCACCCTTTGTCTGCTATGATTGGGATTTTGAGGTCAAATTTGATAGCAGCAAAAATGTCTTTGTTAGTTCAATTTTAGGAATAGATTTGCATTTGCAAATCCAAACATATGTTAATTTGAGTGAGGTTTTCATTTAACATTTATGTTTGATAGAGTCCCGGATAAGCGGTTGTTTGATACATTCAACGGTTCAAGTTTAGTGGGTGAAGTGCTAGAAGGAATGGTTCTAGTGAAGTTGTTCTGCCAAATCAGGTTATCATTATTTAAGTCTATAATGTTTCTTTCTTTCACTATGCCATCTAATATTGTTAAAAGATGCTGATACTGGTTACTCATCAGCTATCCTTGAGCTTGCTGTGGTTGAATTGTTTCCATGAGGAATTTATATTTTAATATTAATTTTTAATTACAATAGATCAGCACATTATAGATGAGGATTGTATGGAACACCACATTTATTATCTAACCTTGTCTAATAGGACTGTTTTTCATTACAATCAAAAGGCAATCGCTATTGTTTTAACTATTCCCTATATATATACATAGAATAAATCTGGAAATTATGGAGCTCATTGTAAAACAAATTTCTATACAATTATTTTGAAAGAATTATATTCCAATGGGATATCTCGTTTTTACTTTTTTTTTTTTTTTTTGACAAATATCTCGTTTTTACTTAATATCTATACAGAGTTGGTTTTTGTAGATATGATGGATACACTCCACGTAATATTTTGCAATAAATATTGGTAGGAATAGGGACCACACATCTCAACCGTAGCTGTTTTGTGCTCCAATTTATTTCACGTCTTAAATGCATCTCTGATTATAGCATCGAAAGATCTCTCTGGCTTTAGCATGAATAAACTTTTCTGCTTTTCTCCTAAATAATAACCCCTTTGACTCTCAGCTGGTTAAACCATAAAATTCAACTGGATCTCAACTTTGAAAATCTCTTATTTCAAAAGTACAATATATTTATTACCTTGGCCGATTACTACAGTGGCTGTTTGAATAGATTTCAAATGTACTTTTGGATCCTGTTTGGATTGATTTATAAACAGCTTATTTGAGCTTATCTACTGGCATAAGCGCTTGTCAGACTGTTTGAAAGAGCTTATGGAAACAGCTTATGACATATCAATAAGCTGTTTGCAGCTTATTTTGATAAGTTATCCAGGATAGCTTATGAAAATAGCTTATAACTTATATAAAAACAGTTTGACTATATTTTGTCTTTGATTATAGAGATAGCTTATACATAAGCGCTTAATTAAGCCGTTTACAAAAAAAAGGCCCTTGATCAACATTCTGACCCCAAAATGTAGTTGTGTTATAGTTAATGGAAATGTTTGGGTTAAAAATTGTGTTTAATAAAATCAATTTGTGGAGGGTAGAAATGATTTTTAGCTTGCAGATAATATACTGGAAATGTTTGAGTTCAAAAGTTTGGTTTGATTTTTATCTTGCAGATTAATTTATATTCACTTGTTTTAATACTCTATTGGTTTTTTGCATTAGTTTTAACTGGTCAGTCAGTGTCCTGTTGGTCATGTAATTAGTTTATGTGCTTGTTAGTTTTAACTGGTCAGACAGTGTTTGTTTATTCCTAAATCTAAATTTGTTTTTATTCCTTTAGATTTTGTCATTCAGTGTCTTATCGGTCATGTAATTACGTTATATGTCTGTTTGTTGTGTTTGCTTTATTACTCTGTGTCCGGGATGTTCTTGTAGTATAATAACATTGAAAGCTGAAATTAACTCTCTAAAAAGGCAAAATTTCCATACAGGAACTCAAATTGTCAAAGCCATGGATTTCTTTGCTGTTATGTACAAAGATGCTGTTGCAAGCACTGTTGTAAGTCTTTTCAAATCTATACTAACACCATTTCAATGTTATTATTTTACGTCATTGAGATTGCATTATGTTGGACTGTCTTATTTAATTCGTTCAATCCCATATTTGTTGTGCAGCAAATACCTACCAAGTTTGCAAGGAAATGGGGTGCTATGAGAAATGGACGAAGAATGAAAACATTGAACAATATTGAATGGACAGTTCAGGTTAGATCATTGCATGGATTCGTGTGGCTTGGTATAGCTTGGTATGAGATTGTTACATTACCTAACTATTTGCATTGACCATGCCTTGTTGGTTCTATTTACATGCTGTTAGATTTGTACAATTGGTGGTCAATCCCTTAATGCATGTCATCAAGTGTAAGGGAAATGTGCAGTACACATTTAAAATGAGCGAAGGTCACTCTAGAAATCATATTAGTTAAACAGCTAAATGCAAGAATGGGACATTAAAGTTAATAATTATTTGAATGCAATAATATAAATCCATTATATGTAAATTTGTTTGTGATATGATTATTATAGCTCTATACCTATCAAAAGAAAAATAAAAACTTTTGAAACACAACCTTGATTATTGGAGCTGTATACCTTTCAAAAGAAAACTAATAACTTCTAAAAGAAAGCCTTGAATATTTTCAAGTTCTTGCCAAGTAACAATGTTACAAAAATCACAACTCAACATAAAGACCTATAAAGTGGTATATCAGCAACCAACACTATGCATCCCTTAACTGGCTTTATCTAGTTTAACAACAAAGTCTCGCATATTGGCACGGGTTTATTGATCCTGTCCAAAAACATTATAAGTCAACAATCTTTGAACAAATTTGCATCAGTACGACCTGAATACAGCTAATATTTTTACAAAATAGGATCAGAAAGTCAAGACATACCTCAGTTCTTATTTTGTTTGCAATCACCTATTGCGTGAAGAATTTGTCATGCATCCATTTTCATGCAGTAGTTAACACCTAATCCATTGTTTATTTACATTTACAACTTGTGTGAATAATTGTTTATATCAACAACCTGCGACAATTTACAAATAGATAATGATTTGAAAAATTAAAATAACATAGGGCATATAAACTAATTGGTAACAATTAAAATAATATAAAATTTTTACCTCTTACAATGTCTACACATTGTCAAATATTTCACGATAGACAACATTTGCTGTTGTTGTGCAAACTTTTTGTTCATCATCCAATATCAAGACCTTAAGTCCTTTTCTTGACTTCACTCGAGATAAGGCAACATACAATTGACCATGGGTGAAGACAGGTCTTGGAAGATAAATCCCTACATGAGATAGGGACTGGCCCTGACTTTTATTAATCGTCATAGCGAAACAAAGAGCCAAAGGAAATTGTCTCCTTTGGAATTTAAATGGCAGCCCCGGATCACTTGAAACCAAATTCATCCTTGCAACAAAGATTTTATCCCCTATATTCATTCCGGTGATAACAGTTGCACCTATGACGTTCTTACCCAACTCATTTACCAATAGCCTGGTTCGGTTAAATAAACCAGCTGATTGGTCAATGTTCCTCATAAGCATGACAGGAACACAGACTTTCAGTCTCAATTTATGATTAGGAATACCAGAACATTTGATGTCATTAAGAAACTCAGTTGTGAACCATTCACTATGGATTTCACTATTCTCATCTGATTGACAGACTGAGTCAGAACTCAAATATTCAATCTCATTCCCTGGAATTAATGAAAGCATGAAGTCGTTGACCTGGTTGACAGCATCCATAGTGGGGGCAAGGATTGCACGCTCGTCAAAAAAATGTAAAGTGTCGAGAGTTTTCTATATCTCAGGATAAGCAAATTCTACCAATGATTGTAACGGGGCTACACAATCGTGGATTAATAGATCACTGGGAATGTCAATTTCACTCTGACCATACTCGTTTGCACTATTGTCACCATCTCCAATCTGAAGAATCCATTCACCAAATTGTCTTATACCAACCAAGTCAGTATTTTCAGGGTTACCACCTAGTCTCATGTTAACCGTAAGCCTCAACACCTTACAATTAAACCAAATATTGGATGAGTTTAAGGAGGATGCTACAATATCTTGCCTCGAGCCTTTTCTAATCACTGGCAATATCTGCCTGAAATCACCACCCAAGACAATAGACTTACCGCCAAATGGTTTTTCCCTATGACCCATGTCCTGAAAACCCATTATATCACGCATTGTGCGATCAAAAGCTTCGAAGCAAAACCTATTCATCATCGGAGCTTCATCCCAAATAATCAATTTGGTGTGAAGAAGCAATTTTGCCCTGACACTTCCTTGGTTGATATTGCAAGTCGACTCCTCGTTGATAACCAATGGAATGGAAAACGTGGAATGAGCGGTTTTACCTCTAGGCAACAACAATGAAGCAATACCACTGGAAGCCACATTCAATACAATAAACCCTTGTGATCTTAACCCTGCAGACAAAATCTTCCATAGAAAAGTTTTTCCAGTACCTCCATGTCCATAAAGGAAAAAAAACCCACCTAAACCAGACATTACTGGTGACATAATTTCATCATAGACGTTTTTTTGCTCTGCTGTCAACCTTTCCATTAAATTAGTGTGTGTTCTTGCCAACTCTTCTCTATCATAGTTAAGCTCATCAGCAATCAGCTTATTCTGGAAGTCATTCATATCAGATAAATCTGGGAATGGCATGGAAGGATACTCAGCAAGAGACCTCCCATTAGATCTAAGCAAGTTCTCCAACTCAATTAAACAGAGATTTTGTGATTCGTCATCAAAAATACGCAGGCCTGAACATAAAAATTGAAATTAAAGTTAAGCCACCATAGGATAATTTTAAAATTTAAGGAATAAATAAAACATAATCTACTGCCACTACTAATGCTGTAAATTTACCTTCTATATTTAATTCCCTTCTCCTGTCATAAATAATCCCATCAGATAGTAACCTCCATATGGACTTCCATACTACATCAGGGCTTGTCATTGTATGCATTAGTAACAACGTAACAAACAACCTGCGCAGCTGTTTACCAGAACCAAGTTCACTTGCTTCCTTGATTGCATCTATAAACTCTCTATCATCAGCAAGTAATCCTAAAGCATAACATGCCTCATGGAAAGTATTGTATGTTGTGCAATTAACTGTACGCAGACAATCATAGGCAACCTTTTTGAATCGTGAGCAAGATTCTCATGTAATACAACTCACCAACCCCTTGAGGGATGTACTGAAGTCTACCAATACTTTGACCTTTCTTCCTTAAAGTCCATATTCTGCCTTGCTTGTTGTACACAAACTTTGTAGGAAATTCTGCATATGTCAAATCTCTGCCCTCTTGAAAAGTATGGTTCGCCTGAAACCATGCGAGAAACATTGTGTTCGATTCTTCATTCCTTCTGACAACATTATCAATGTCATCGTTATCATCATAATAAATTGTTTGATGGTTGGGAAGATGGAAAGTCAATCTCTGAACAGGCGGCCATTTATTATGAATATCGAAGGAAAATATCATTCAAACAGATTCACATGGTGACACATATCTGCAATCGTAATATTGATTGATCTCATCAACACATTTGATAGTTTCACCGTTTTCATCACTGTTGCAGATCTGCATATAGGCTCGATCAGGTCCTTTGTTGACATATTTAAATAGATAATTTATAGAGTTTGACTTATTACAATACTCAATATTGACATGTCCGCCATAACGCATTAAAAGATGAGGATTGTACGGAACTACACTCCTGTTATCCAACTTTGTATTCATCTTTTCAATTGAAATGCCAGTATCGCGTCTCCTATACCGTGGATAACCATCATCATCAATTGTAGTTGTAGGCATGAAAGGCTTTGGAAAAAACTTCGAGCACTTTCTATTTTTCATGCAAGGAGACCTTGGATTAGCAACTCCACATGGACCATGAATCATGTACTTAGATACTGCTTCAGCTAGGTTTGGATATATTGATGGGCCTGGAAGTTCTGCGAAGATTAGATTGTCGATATCTGTTCCTGTTTTCAACTTAATTTGCATCACATAGCCACAATAATATATGAGCATGGGGAAGACCTCTTTTCTGGAACTCAACCGTATACATCACTGCAAAAAAACAATCACATATTATCAAAAACTAATGCATTGCAATAGTACTAAAATTAAAAAGGGTTGAAGTAACATACATGCATCCATTTTACCAAATATTTGTCTTTTCTGCAAATCATTCATCAATTGGTCCAATTTAATTTTAAAAACACGGCAAACAATATCCGGTCTATCGCAAGGCTTGAGTCCCCTATCATATATAAACTCCTTTATTTCCCTCCAACTTGAATTGCATGTAATTGTTATGAAGAGATCTGGATATCCATATCGTTTGCACACGACCATTGCATCTTGACAATTGTTGAACATGTATCTCATACCACCTGTGAAAGAGGACGGTAATATAACACGTCTTCCAACAGAGGTCGAATCTGTCTCTCCTCTACTAATTGCATCCTGCAAACCATTTAGTATGTCACATCTAATTGTAGCCTAATTTGCCCTTATGAATGTTAGCCTCTGAGACTCTAGCATAGTATAGCAATCAACAACAAATTGTTGAAACAACCTTCTTGATTTAACAATATTGCCAAACTCAATGCATCTGTCCTGAATTCTGAACGCAATAAACTCCCTTAATGTAACCCTTAGTCTCTTGCGTTTTGGGTTGTTATGCTGTGCAACACTTATTTGGATATTTTCTTGAAATCCATCTTCTCCAAAGGGAAACAACAATGGGTATTGCATTGGGATGAAAGAAGTTTGTGTCTCGTGCAGTCTTTCTAATTCACCACCTGTTTTTTTAACGATTATATCCCTACAACACTCCATGCTACTCAAATCACCAACAATGAGAGCTGCTACCTCATCAGAACTTGGAAGATTATGCATCCTTGCATCCTTCGAACGGTTTCTCAACAACCTCAAACAAAAATCATGGGGTTCATTTCGTTTCACAAAATCCCGTACTTTTCGATAAGACTGTGCATAAGGGTTGTTTTCATCAACCATTTTTGTCAAATCTTCGACCAATGAAGTATCAAAGCGTGAGGCACTGCCATGTGATTTGTTCACAAAAATTAAACATGTTTTAGAACAAAATATGAGAAGATATTAGTGTATATATATATATATAATTTGAAGATAGACACATACCCAAAATGACCGACTCTATTGGACAATTCATTGTTTGTGTCATAAATGTATAGCTGGGCAAATTTAGGTTTGGATCCTTGTTCAGGCATCAAGCTTCCTATATGATGATAATTTTGCCCACTAAGAATGAATTGCGGTGGACCACCCCCATCATTTATTGTACTTTCGATCTTCCATCCCATGGAAGTAAATGAAAACATGCTATTATACGCCCTTACATTGTCCATGTAATGGTTACTTCTATGATCTTCTCCAGTTAGAAGTTTAAGTAACAGTGTTGGAGGCTTGTCCAATAGAGGTAGCTGAATCTTTCCTTTCATACAACATATGGAAGATTCAGCAGTAATTGTGTCCTTAGTCTTTTTTGATCTCTCGGCACACCACAATTGGGCCTTACAATGACGACAAAAATAAGAAGGATCACCAATGTCAAGACACGCTGTAAAAAAAGAAGATATGATTATCACACAACAAAACTTAGAAACATATGCTGATTAAATATATTTCAATATAAAAAATAGTGCAGTGTTTTAGTGCAAAAAATGCACGTTCACCCTCGCCTTTGTCATATATCAAAGACTTCAAATGCCCACATTGTTCATCACGAGATGCACCTGCTTATACATGGAGACACAATCAATAAGATATTTGCGTGAAACCAAGTGACACATCTGATCTACATTAGATTTTACTACTTGGTAAGTCACAAACAGTTGGATCTAAATCATCCTCTGAATCAGTGTCAAATTGAATCCTTGTTTTACGTACCGACTGCAATGTGTCCATGGACTGCATGACACGTTTGTGGTATCCGATCCTATTAATAGGATTCAGCACCTCAGAACTTTGATTGTTGTCATTATGTTCCACGGGAATGTGAACTACAAATTAAGTGTAAAATAAAAACCATAAATAACTGATTGATAGAGCTA
Source organism: Ammopiptanthus mongolicus (assembly GCA_039655645.1). NCBI lineage: Eukaryota > Viridiplantae > Streptophyta > Magnoliopsida > Fabales > Fabaceae > Ammopiptanthus > Ammopiptanthus mongolicus. The sequence goes on along the minus strand of CM077351.1, from coordinate 16,058,556 downwards.
GGTGTTCATTTTTTTTTTTTTACAAAAAAATGACATGTAGCGAAAACATATATGTAACTGAAATCAACATATTGTTACCTGAGTCATCTATGATAGAAGACTGGTTGATGGATGCGTGTTGAGTTTCTATTGAATGCAAGCCTGAGGCAGACTTTTTCGGTCTTTTATTCAGTATAGAGCACCAGCTTTCGCTTTTCCTCCACCAATAATGAATGTTTTCATTGTTTGCTCCTGTAGGCACTACAGGAGGAATGACAGTTGCGCTCCCTTACAAAGAAGTAAAAGAATATAATGTAAATATTTATGATGCCTACAATCAAACTAACATAACTTGTTTTTCACTATAGATAACATCATATACTAATCTAGATTCATAAAGAATTGAAATATCTGCATACCAGATGGCATTGGCAATGATATATTTCCTCTTACATTAGAACATGGCGATGTGTCATCTATTGTTATGACACTATTTGGAATTAGGTCCTCACCTGTAGATTACAATATTTATTAGAGAGAAACGCCTGATGTATACACATATTAGTATATACCTATACATGTTTACTTGGACTTGAACAATAAAATAAAGATTAATGGATGATTCACCGGGTTCAGGTATCTTATTTTGATTCTTTTTTTCCTGCAGAATGTTCTTGACATAGATGACTGAAATGAAGCGGGATTCAATAGGTTATGGTATCCAATCCTTCTAATAGGACTGAACACATCCCTATTTTGAATGTTCTCAATAGGCTTCAAAGGTAAACGATCTACACATTTGAGTAAACATATCAACAATCAAAATTAATCATAAGAACGCACTCCCGTAATATATTAAGCAAATTAATAATATTACAGTAGCAAACAATTATAAATACAATAAACATATTGGAGAACCTCCAAACAAATATATATCATATAGATAATGAAAGTAAAATAATACCAATATGTAATTGTGTCAAAGGTGTCCTAACAGCGCCGGGAATTGGAGAACCTTGAAGATGGCATAACTCACTGGCTGGACTGGAGTTTTCATCTATTAATACCGGCAGCCAGTTAGTGTCAAAAGATGAATATCAATTCAACAGCAAAAACTAATTTGTAAGTATATGTACTGTTAAGGAAAACAAAACTATTCCATTTGGGAAAGACCTGATACTTGTGTCTTCTTTGATGCGGATTTCTGTTCCATGATCAGCTTTCTTTTTGCGCGTGCATTTTTTGAATTTGAAGAATCCATCTTTAGTTTTGTAAACTAAAGTATTGTTATAAGTCAGCACGTGAATTACAAATATTGTATTAATTACTAATTGATTTCATTTTGTATTTCTAATTACAAATGCATTAAAGGGTTATCATTTATCATTAACGTGAATTAATATTTTGTCATTTGAAATCTGTTTCGGCCCACCAATTAGACATTAGACATCAATCACGTTTAATTTCATTAAGCAAAATCAATTAATCATAATTTCATTGCATTAATTAATAATTGATTTCATTTTGTATTTCTAATTACAAATGCTTAAAATTTATTTTCAATGTGGTAGCGAAATGTGTACGAAATTGTACGTGGAGTGCTATGAGGTTGACACTTGGAGAAGCAATCAATGTGTTTTATTTGTAAATGTATATAGTATAGATTATGTGTGTGGATATGTTTCGAAAATTCGATTATTTCAATAATTGATTATATGGATAATTGATTATTTTATTATAATTAATTATAATAGAATCAGTTTTATGTTTGAATATATTTGTTAAAAAATGATTATAAAATAATTTATTTCGTTTGGGTTGTGTAAAAAAATCATTATATATAATAAATTACTAAAAAATGTATGAAATTATTTGTATAATTTAATAATATTTGCTTGGTATTTAGTTTTGTAAGCATGAAATAGGAAGAGTGTTATTGATTTCAAAATAATCTAACAATTTTTTAAATAAACTTCAAACTTCTATCTTCTCTAAAAACAGTCTTTTTCTCATAAAAACAGCTTGAAATTTAATCAGTATACTCAAACATACTAATTCTACTTAAAAATTGTTTTTATTATGAAAAACAACTTTTGGATAAGAATTAATCTTATCCAAACAAACTCTAAATTATAAATTTCACAAGTGGGCGCTGCATAATTTGCTTCAGGTTGGCTCACAATGCAAAAATTGGAATTGCAAATCCTCTCCTCAACGTAACACTGGCCTCCACTCCTTTTAATTGAAAAGTGTTGCACGTGGGCCAAGAGCATTTGAGCTTTTATTCCAAATTGACTTGCAATGCTTCATCTTCATCATGCTTAATAACTTTCTAAAAATCACAAAATACAAAATGTAAGAAAAACTATTTAAAGTGTGATTACAACTAATAAAATAAGAAAAGAGTTTAATTGCTATATATTGATAGTATAAAACCTTTTACAATGTCAACGAATCAGAAATCATGATTTGAATGACTTTTAAGGTAGTTAGGATAAGAGTCAATAATTTATACCGAAGTGACAATTTCTGATTAGTTGACAGTGAAAAAAAAATTTATATTGTTAATACATAATAATTAAATCCATAAAAAAATTAACTCTAAACACCAAATTAAACAAACAAAATCAAAATTGGGTCAAATCAAATTCACAAACTCAAATTAATTAATGAAATCCAACAACAATAAACAGGCGGACTATCAGCTAGCATCCATGGAAGTGAAGGGGTGCTAACAACGGGTCATTTCGGAGAAAAGAGGTGTTAAAAAAGGGCTTTAAAAAATCATTTTATTATTTTTAAATATAATATTATTTTAATATAAAAAATTTATTATTAATATTTTTATTAACCGGTTGCCAAGTGGCATTCATGCGAATGCCAGGTTGGAATCCTTTTGTTACCTAGACTAGTTCCCTTAAGTTTTGTATGAAGAGATGACAACAAGACCGTTATTGCAAAATTGAAAATTTTGGAGGATTAATTTAGTCCAAAAAAATGGGAGGATGAAAATTGCCAAATTGAAACAAACTAAGGGATAAAAAATGCATTTTAGTTTTTTTTTTAATTGTCACAGTATTGGTACCAATTGAAATTCCTTGTGGGCCCCTCGTCAACTTTTCTTCAGGTTGGCCTTGTTCCAGTTTTGTCTCCGATTTCAATTTGCTAGTTTCACGTGGGACCCCTCTCACTTTTCTTATTCGCGTATTGGTTTGCGCCTTCCCCTTTCAATTGCCCAAAGCGGCAAAGGCAATTCAATTAGAAAACCAAGTTTTCACTTCATAACCATTTCCTCGTTTTCAAATTTCAACAGAGCAAAATTTCCACGCCCCACATTTTTTCCTTTTTCTTTCACTTACTTAACTAAAAAGGTAGATAGTTAGAATATTTGTTGATGTAACCATGATCAGGACTGCATGTATGCCTTACCGGTTATAAGCATACATACTCAATGAAGATATGAACACACAAAAATAATCGCATTTGATAGGCATGACTATGAACAGAAGATGTAGCAATTCAATGCGTGTCTCGGAAGTCTAACAATTCAATTTATATAGTTCAAAACATTATATTAATTATATCAGTTCATAGATTGCTACAATGAAAGCACTCTATGCTGTTCTGCAGCTCCCACTTCCACTATGATAAATTGTATTAGTAACAAAATGGAAGTTATAGCTACTATTAGAGTAGTGTGAAACTTTGTTCCTTGCTTATTTTTGCATGGTTGTGTCTTCAGAAAACCACACATGCAGTAGTAGTAAGAGACAGTTTGAAGCCAGGTGATATGCTTGATCACTCAAGTATTCTAATGTCTGCACAGAAAAAGTTCTGGCTAAAATTTGCCACAGTTGGAATTGACACCAGCCTCACCTACTTGGTTATAGATCGCTCACACACTACTACTGGTAATGTGGATTGGATTGCCAACAGAAACGACCCTATTGCCAACAATTCTGGGGTTCTAACCCTAAACCATTCTGGTGCTTTGACAATCACACGTCAAAATGGGAAGCCTATTATCTTGTATTCTCCTATTCAAGTCACCAACGGAACCATCATTGCAACCCTATTGGATTATGGAAACTTTGTCCTGCAAGAAATTGATGCCAATGGTTCTACAAAACGTGTGTTATGGCAAAGCTTTGAGCAACCTTCAGACATGCTGCTACAAAAAATGAAATTAGGTGTCAACAAAAAAACTGGCATGTCTTGGTTTGTTAGGGCATCCATTTCTAGAGCTGATCCACGTTCAGGTTCATTTAGGCTTGAATGGGAACCAAGAAAAAGGCAATTGATCATAAAGAGGCAAGGGCAAGTATATTGGACAAGTGGGGTGCTGAGAAATAAGAGATTTGAGTACATTCCTGAAGAAGCTCAGCTCATGTATGAATACCATATTGTTTCCAATGTGGATGAAGAGTCATTTAGTTACACTAGTCAAAATGATGAATCACAATGGGTGCTGCATCATAATGGTCAGCTAAAGGATATAACAAGAGGACATGATGAGATTGCTAGAGCTGATACCTGTTATGGCTACAACACTGAGGGAGGTTGTCAGAGATGGGAACAACCCACATGTAGACACCCTGGTGACATATTTGACATTAGGTCTGGATATTTTGAACATTCATTTGATAAAGGTACTTTTGTGACAGCAGAAAATAATGCTAGTCTAAGTGCAAGTGATTGCAAGGTTGCTTGTTGGACCAACTGTACCTGTGTTGGGTACACAACATATTTCCCTAATGGGACAGGATGTCAATATTATTACTCTTACTATGGGAGTACTTGGGAGCTGGCTAATGTGTTCGCTGCTGATGAAAGTGTCAACCTTCTAGTACCGAAGAATTCAAATCACAATTCTTCAAATCACAGAGGTATGGCAACAACTCAAGCATAGTTTAGTTTTAATATACAAATTAAAGCACAAACACACTATTTTGGTACCATATATTATAAAATGAAAAAGTAAAAGAACAGTGATATACCCAATTACTAATTACTAATTATTCATTACCCAAGTCCAATTACTCGGTTATCACTTACCCTGGTCAGGTACGTACTTGTACTTGGCTAGTTCTATTAGGACAAATTAGTTTAGAAGAATTTTTTTGAAACATATCAATAGAAATGATGTTTTTTTTTTTTTTTTTTTTTCCTACGAGGGGCCTACGAAGTAGAAAATATTGGCACATGACCTATATGATGTTGTAAATAATTAAGCTTCTATGTATGATATTATTAATGAATTACGAATCGAGATTAATTGTTTTATGCTGGCAGTGTAAAATCCTTTTACACAAACATCAAGGTTTTTTGACTAAACTGACTTACTTTTAGAAATTATTTACCAATATAACTTTGTTTGGAAACTATTTACCAAACTAACCCACTTTTAGTCACGTGACATATTTTATTAATTTTTTTCTGACATTGAAAAACGCTACTTTGACTAGCCTTTTCTAAAAACGCTACTGTCAGTAGCATTTTTACTAGATTGTGCCACGTGACACAATCTGGTTCGCTGTAAAAAAATTTAAAAATTTTACGTTTAGCTTCGGCCAACTGAAGATCTTCACCCGTTTGATGACTATCTCAGTGAAGAATGTTTACCCGTCTGATGATTACAAGTGTGATCATCTACTCGAGAGGTGTCACCCGTTTGAAGCTGGAGATCTTCACCCGTCTGATGACTATCATTGAAGAACCTTTTAAATGATCACTCGTCTGATGACTATAAGTGAAGAACCTTTTAAATGATCACCCGTCCAATGGCTATCACTGAAGAAATGTATCAGACGGGTGAAGAAATGTATCATCAGATGGGTGAAAATCTTCAGCTTCAGACGGGTGACACCTCTCGAGTAGATGATCACACTTGTAGTCATCAGACAGGTGAACATTTCTTCACCCGTCTGATAGTCATCAGACGGGTGAAAATCTTCAGCTTCAGACGGGTGAAGAAATGTATCAGATGGGTGAAGATCTTCAGCTTCAGACGGATGTCACTTCTCGAGTAGATTATCACACTTGTAGTAATCAGACCGGTGAACATTTTTTCATTGTGATAGTTATCAAATGGGTGATCATTTCTTCACCCGCGTCAGACGGGTGATCATTTAAAAGGTTCTTCACTGATAGTCATCAGACGGGTGAAGATCTTCAGCTTCAGATGGGTGACACCTCTAACGACGGCCTAAACGTAAAATTTTAAAAAAAATTTACAACTAACCAGATTGTGCCACGTGGCACAATCTAATAAAAAGCTACCGACAAGTTTTTCAGTGTCAGAAAAAAATTAATAAAATATGCCACGTGGCTAAAAGTGGGTTAGTTTGGTAAATAATTTCAAAACAAAGTTATATTGGTAAATAGTTTCTAAAAGTGAGTCAGTTTAGTCAAATATCCCAGACATCAATTCAAAAATTACCAGAACAATAAAAAAAATTTACTCTTATCCTGACTACCTTAAAAGTCGTCAAACATACTATTATTGGGTGATTGGTTGACAGTGTAAAAAACTTTATACCGTTAATGCATAGCAATTAAACTCTTATGAATCTTTTTTCTTAAATGTTCAATTATATATATCTATATACATATATGTGTAGGCGTGCACACATGCGTGTTGTGTCCTACGAATTTTACAATTTGGTGTTCGTATACAGTGAGTGCTTTATAGGTTTTAATTCTTACCATTCGACAATTGCAAAGTGATGTTAGTTTCAGAAGTGCGTCACATTTCAAACAAAACTTTCAAGGTGTTATTATTCTGTTTGTTTACATAATTCATTACAAAGTGATGTGTTTTCTTGAGAGTCAAGTAAAATAACTTTGAATACGTAGGTCCTACAAATTTTGAGTCTTGTATAGAAGTACTGTAAGTGATTGGTTTGTAGGTTTGTACATGACACTTTTCAGTATAATTTTTTTTAATTTTTTTGTGTTACAACTTATCAGTTTCTAGTCAGACATAAGAATCTTGTTGAACAATAGCGATTTGGAATTTACCTCACTCCCTCACTTTTCAATCTACATTTCTACCTATGCAACCCCAAGTTGGAATAGAGTAGATCCAACAAATTTGATAGATTTGAATGAAGTCCTAAATGCTTAAAAATCTTCTTCCAAAAGTTCTTTTTGTGTGTGTTTGACTACGTGGAAATTTCACAAGTAGCACAAAATCTTCTTCCATAACTGATGCTTAGGTAACCTGTTGTGATGCCATTAAAAACGCAAAACATTCTCTGGAACTGTATACAAGTTATTGAAAATTCAGGTTTTATACGAACAAAATTCTAACAACCGGTAGAACAATGCAGATATGAAGAAGCTGATTGGAGCTCCTACAACAACAGCAACACTACTAACAATAATCTGCCTTGTCATTTTCTGCATAATATTGAGGAGGAGAAAGGCTGCACTTGAAGGTAAATGCTTCATTATGTTTATGGGGCAATATCTATAAATTAAGTGCCACTGACTTTATTGTTCTTCAAAGATAAGACCTCATTTTATCATATTATATCATAAACATAGAAGAAAACCAGAACTGAAATTCTTAAAATAGTGGCTTCAGGTAGATATGCTGGTGTTAGTAAACTTCAAGGTGAAGTAAAGAGGGGGAATGATTTAAGAGTCTTCAGTTATGCATCAATCATTGCTATGACAAACATGTTCTCAACAGAAAACAAGTTAGGAGAAGGGGGATTTGGACCTGTGTACAAGGTGCTTGCTTGAAACTCTTGTGAAACTTTACTTTTCCTGTTAACTAGTGTCTGTCAAGAAACTGATAAGTGATAACTATTGGATTGTCATTCTAGGGGAAATTACCAAATGGAGAAGAAGTGGCAATAAAAAGACTATCAAGAGGTTCAGGGCAAGGGGTTATCGAGTTTAAAAATGAGTTAACCCTCATATCTGAACTCCAACACATGAATCTTGTTCGGCTACTAGGTTTCTGCATCCATGGAGAAGAGAAGATGTTAATCTATGAGTACATGACTAACAAAAGCTTGGACTTCTTTTTATTTGGTAAGAAGGGAAATAGTTTACACTTTCAAAAAAATGAAGATCACATCATGCCAAGATTATCTTCTTTCTGATATTCATTGATGTTCATGTTTTCATTGGAAGATTGCACTAGAAGCATGCTACTGGATTGGAAGAGACGTTTCAACATAATTGAGGGGATTGCTCAAGGATTGCTCTATCTACATAAATATTCAAGATTGAAAGTAGTTCACAGAGATCTGAAAGCTAGTAACATACTTCTTGATGAAAATATGAATCCTAAAATTTCAGATTTTGGCATGGCACGAATTTTCAGCCCACAAGAATCCCAAGTAAATACTGAACGAATTGTTGGCACATAGTGAGTACAATTATACACCCAATTATTTCTTTCAGATGATTTTTCATGCAGACCTGTGCTATAACATATTATGTTCTTTCTGATGTTATTCAGTGGTTACATGTCACCTGAGTATGCCATGGAGGGGATTTTCTCAACCAAATCAGACGTCTATAGCTTTGGAGTCTTACTGCTTGAAATTGTTAGTGGTAAAAGAAACAACAGCTTCTACAATGTCGAACGCCAATGCAATCTAATAGGGCATGTATGTTCTTTTGTGGCAGTTTGGTAACAATATTTAGCTAAATTAAAACTTTCACCGGCTTCTTGGACAAAATTTAATTTACCCTCCTTGATGAGACAGTTTGATTTTATGCTTATTTAAAAAGAGGTGACTAACAGAGAAAAACATATATGTTTTGTAATTAAGCTTTTAAGATCCCATGTGGGTAAAGTAGATTCCATCAAACTACAAGTGGATAAATTGGAATTTTCCTTATTATTTTCTTTTAACATGTGTCATATTTTCTGCTGATGTATCAGGCTTGGGAACTATGGCAACAAGGTCAGGGACTAGAATTAGTGGATCCAACATTAAGAGATTCATGCATTCACGATCAAGCACTAAAGTGCATTCATGTTGGTCTTCTATGTGCAGAGGAAACTGCAATTGATCGGCCAACCATGTCAGACACTATACACATGTTGACAAATGAAAATGCTTCACTTCCTTTGCCTAGAAGACCAGCGTTTTACAGTGGAAGAAAGCTTAATGAGGAACACAAATCTCCTAATAGCTTTGAATCTTATTCAGTGAATGGCTTGTCCATTTCTAGCATAGGAGAAAGATAAATCTAGAAATTTATAGTAGTGGAAGGTAATTTAAGTCTAGAAATTTATAGTAGTGGAAGGTAATTTACCATTTGTTAGGACTAATGAATGTTTATCATGTCATGTGCAATGAAACTAGATCTTTCAGGTTAGGCATCGCAACAGTATTGAATATATTCAAAGCCTACATATATAGATAGTGCACAGATGAAATGTACCTTCATTTATAGACCATCACATGGCTGAAGTATGAATACAATTTGACCCTTCTTTCATGTTTTGCCATTCCGTACCAGAATGCGCCTCATTGGTGTACAAGAAAAGTCACCCGTTGACCTACCATTGAGGCCTGAAAACTTTCTATTTCTTTGTTCTTTTTTTGGTGTAAAGCTAGTGGCACTTCACATTATTTTTCATTTATGAGCTGAAATCCGCACCATTTATTTTCTTGAAAGTACCTCCAAATATATTTATGTGTAGGCTGAGAAGTTTGTCTTCATTATTGGCTGAGAAGTGATTTGTCTTTAGCTATGTGTAGGTTGAGAAGTTGCTCTTCATTGTTTGCTGAGAAGTAATTTGCTGTACTTCAGGTATTCCATTAGAATGAATTGCAGGTTCCCACATGTGTTCCATTTTCTAATAGAAAAGCAACTCTTGAACTTACGAGTTTGAGCTAAGAAAATTAGCTCTATTTCTTATGCTAGGTCTGACTTATCATTTCCAGCACATGTAAAAGATAAAAGGCACTTTTCTATGAAATTTAGACCAACTGTCACTTTCCTAGACATGTTATGTTAACAATGATTTCATCAAGATAGATTTAATAAAGAAAGAAGTTCTATTATGCTAATTAAATTGAGTTGGTCACTAAAATGTCAACAGCCTTATCCTTTACTGACTTGGTCAACTCCAGTATAAATGCATCTTTCAGCATCATTTGGCCTTCATCAGTTTAGACAATCCGTTATAGGCATGCCAAACATGATATTTGAGACATTTCTTCTTTAGATACCCGATGTCCTTATAAAAGAAATAATTGTTACCCTGGTTATTTCTTTTGTGACGGGTCCTTAGCAGCTTTATCCTCAGTTTTATTTTGTTAGCCCTTATTCTTAGAGGTATTTGTCAAATGAGCACTATTTGTCGTCTCTTACATTATTGTTTCCTTTCTTGCACACCTTATGAAACGAATCCATTCAGATATCATTTCTCTTTATAACAGCTATAAGCTGACTTAAACGGACTGAATTGTGCATGTAGGAATACTAAATGCTAAATGCATGAGCAAGTCGTTAGACGGTCCACATTTTAGCGCCTTAAGTTTATGAGCAAGATTGGACATTCCTATAACGTGCTCCTTATATTTCCTTTTCTTTATACTTAATGAAAATCTAGCTCTCCAATAAGTGCTTGTTTTCGTCTTTATTGCTTTCTGAAAGCACTTTTTAACTTCGGCAAGGAAATCTCAAGCATTAATTATGTCATCCAAAATAATACCCCTAAAGGTCTCTGGAATATTGTCCTTTATGATCATAAGACTCATGCAATTGGAGCGATCCCACTTCCTATACTTGATCCTCTCTTCAGAGAAATTGAATTTTTGTGAGAGAAGGTGGCTTTCTCCATCCTTATGCAAAGTCAAGATCCAAGAACAATCTTAATGTTCTCCTTTCAATCCCAAAAATTCAGGAAAATTGTTGTCCAATTCATGTAGATTCCAAAAGTCTAAGTTTCATGATATCAACAATGGAAAGAGGAAAATTGAGTTTCCTAAAGGACACATGGGCAAAGGTTTGAACTTTTATTTTCTACCTTATTACCTAGATGAAAACTTTTTTCTGCAATTAGACTAATGCTTGTGGCAAAAAGCAGAGCCCAACAATGGGAGGGCAGACCATTTTGGTTCTAATTTTATGAAACCTAAGCAAGAACCAAAAAGTTAGCTTCTGCTTGACTTTCTGTCCCTTTTTTATCTAGTTCCAGTCTATTACTTGCTAGAAATGCCTTACATTCAACTGCTGTTAGATGTTCGTAGAGTGTATAACAAGATGTTGATTAAATGATCTGTCACTTGAAATGAAGGCTATTTCAGATTTAGAAAGGTTGTTTTTGTTTAATCTCTACTTAATTATTACATTGTAAACAAGTATCAAGAAATAGCTGTTTGCCAATGAACTAGTTTCTCTGTGAACTTAAAGTCTTGAAAATTAGATATCATCTGAATAGAGTATATTCTTTAAAAATTAAGAAGGTTACTGTCCTTATAATGTTTGAAATTTTGAATAACAATGATGTAAATAGGAAATGTAAAACAATGTTTGTGGAGAGTTTTGGCCATTCTTGTTAGAAGTTTTGGCATATAATCCCCGATTCTGTGACCAAAATGTTCAGTGTTCTAGTCTGTCACTAGTCATCAATTACTAAATGTACTACATTTTAGGTATCTACGTTTTAAAATATGGGTTGAAATAGGCAATCAAGCAGCTCTGTCCCCATCCCCAGATTTGTTACCGGCTTCCAAAAAATTAATAAATTACTCAATTGTTTGTTTTACCTAAAAGTAGATAGTTAGGAGTGAATGAGTAATTGATAATGAATTTATTTGAAAGAAAAAATTGACATGTAAAAGGAGACAAATCAATTAAGGATATACTTTATGAAAATAAAGTAATGCTAATTTTATAATTAAAAAAAAAGTACCCCTAATTAGAAGGGAGTGTGCCAATAATAGCCCAATCCACTAAATCTAACTTAGCAACATATATACACTGATACAAGTCTGTCGTATAGTAAAACACTTGAGTCTATCTGAATTGTGAGATCGAATACAGTTATCAAATAACATCTGTATAACTGAAACACCCTGCCCCCTTTCTACATTTTGAGTTGATAAGGTCGAGACCTTTCACGATGTTGGTACCAGATTTTTTCTGTTGAGATAGATGTCTTTTAGATAACCATCCAAATTAATGGTGCATAATATGTTTTCTCTTTTTGGTGCTATTTTAAGAAATTAAGCCTGCTTTCTCATCAGATTTTAGTTGTCTTTTCTCTTTTAAGTTACTTAACCTTTTGATTTTGTAACTTATCCTTTTGTGTTGACAATATCTTAACTCACCGACCTTGTTTTCGTGTATTTTTTCATGAATGGTTAGATCCTTCTTTGTGACGTTTACTGAGCAAGAAATTCAACAGTGGCGTGAAGCACGCAGGAAGAATCACCCTGTCAATAACAGCATTCGGAAGGTTTTAAACAAACTGCTTTATCCATTGCTTTGTTTATCAAATTTTATTGTCTAATGAGTACTAACAGAATTACCGCTTGCAGAAGCAGAGTAAACATCTGAAAAACTCCAAGATTATTGATAGGGAGGTCCTGCAAAAAGAGGTAGACTTATTTAAGGGATTTTTGCAGAATATAATACCTCCCGATATCAGGGATGTTCACGGATTGGATTGGATCGATTTTGAGTCAAAAAACCTTCCGATCCAAAGATAGAAACAACTTGTGGTTTGAATTGGATCGGTTTGCTTCCTTAAAAAAATCCGATCCAATCCAATCCAATCAAATGCGGTTTGGATTGGATTGGTTAATTCGATTTTTATCGATATATCGTTACATAGATATATTAAGTCGAAAACCAACATTAAACCTATATATACTAGAATTAATGTAGTTCTAGTTTATAAGTACATGCATGAAATCTTCTAATACATGAATAACTATACAAATTTCAATACATCTAGTATTTGACAATTCCAACAAAAATATTAAAGAGAATGAGTGTTCGTTCATAAAAGTATGAAAAACAATCTTAAGTATGAGTAATACTATAATTTAAAAAATAATAGTATATATATATAGTAGGTCAGTTTGGATTGGATTGGATCGGTTTTCACTAGAAGATCCAAAATCCGATCAAATCCAATGAAAAAAAAGCGATTTTTGCGGTTTTCGATTTTTTCGATTTGTTTGTTTGGTTCGATTTTTACGGTTTGAATTGGTTTGGATCGGTTGATGAGCACCTCTACCCGATATAGTATTCTTTTGTTGCCAAATTTAATTTTAATATTCAATTGGACAGCTGAGCAAGAAGTACTAGTTTTGGCATGAAATCTAAGTGATAACAAATAAATTTTTCTTGGACACGTAACAGATAGTATTTCAACTCTTTTAACGTTATTTAGTCCTTGCAGCTCAAGGAGGGTTTTAGCAAAGCAAGCTGAATTGGGAGTTGAAGTTGCTGAAATACCAACATATTATCTTTAGGATTCTAAAAATTAAGGTCTTCAAGGTGAAGGGAAGAGCACATTTATTGAAAAAAGGAAATTCAAAAACAGATTCAACAATAAACCAGACAGAAAAGGTAGGTTCGCCAAGAAGCAGAAGTTTTCAGACAAAGATTTTTCAGACAGCGCTTCTTTAAACAAGAGAGAACCAACTTTATTGCAGAAACTCTTAAGAGTGCAGATATAAAGAGGGATAAGAGCCACCTGTTTCAGGTTTTCAGGTTCATGGTAATGAATTCTTTCTTCAAAGATTGTCCTGATAAGCCACTGATATATCCATCAGTTGTGTTTAAAGAAATTGGATCTGAAGGTGATGCTTTAAAAAAAACATTTGCACCCTGGAAAAGGTGTTCTTGAATATGGTGATGAGAAAACAGTTCAAAAAATTGTAAGCCACGATAATGATAATGATAATGGCCATGATAGTGAGGATGAAGAGGGTGATGAAGATGAGAATGAGTCTATTTTGCATACACAACCATCTTCCATGGTTAAAGGACAATGTGATAACGGTGAAATAATTGAGAAATCCGATGAAGAGGATGGACAAATTATGTAGAGTACAATTCAATTTTGCTCTATCTATTCTTTCAGTTTAGCTTTTGAATACCAAGGTTGTAATTTTCCTATTTAATCATTTTCCTATCGTTTTACCATTATACATTTATTCTAGTAGAGAGGGGCATGAAGGGTCTATTATAGTCATTGGAATTTTATATCATAATATATTTGGAGATACAGATTTATATAAGTAGCTATTGGTGGAATGGAGTACACATCATGGATGGTGTGTGGTGAAATAAAAAACAGGAAAAATTGCAACATGCAGAGGAAACGCTAAGCAAGTGTTGAGTAAACTAAGCAAGTAATATAGTTGCTCTTACCACATACGTTTTTTGCGGGTTAGAATTCTTGAGATTATTTAAGGCGTGTTAGGATAAACAGTTTAATTAAATATTTATTTAATAAATATCTATCACATTAGAATTTATGACCTTGTTATTTTTTGTTTATTTCACAAGTTTTTTTGATGAGCTTATTAAAATTAGATAAAAAAACATATAAAAATATCATGTTATTTCGTACGATTTTTCAAACACTTGTTTGAGTGCTTATATGATAAGTCTAAATAAACTCTTTTGAACATCCCTTGAAATCAATTGTATAAACTATAAACTAATCATAATGATAAAAATACAAAAATTCAACTAATGAAAATTGAAGTGTCAAAGCTAGTAAAAATTCATGGCTTGCATGACTTTGATTTTCTTCTCCAAATCTCATGTTTGTAGGTGATATCTAAACTCATTATATCTGATTCTGAGGGGAGTAGTCTACTAAGGCATTAGAATGGAGAAAGCCTTATCTAACCTTAAATCTTTTGTAAATAAAAAAATTCATGTTTTCCCATAGTATATTTTTGTTTGTTTTTATCTTCGTCATATTTTTACATTTTTTAAATATTAGAAATATATTTAATTTTCATAACTATTATTTTTTTTAAATTAAAACACATTTTTAGTTTGCAAAAAAAAAAAAAACATAATTACTTAATACATGCTAATTTCTAGAATTTAAATTTTGCCCAAGTGATATCTTAAATTAGACGAATTCCAGGATCATTTATTTAATGTCCCATCTAATTCCTATTTTTGAAAGCATAAAAATGTATTTCTTCTACCTATAGAAAGAGTTCTAAAAACAGGAAATAAATAGAAAACAGAAAAAATTATCAAAATTGGAGTTAAAAATTTTACGCACAATGGTATAACTAAATTACTGTATTTTTTTTCCTCTTTATCCCCCTTTTCCCCTTGCTTTGGTGAGGGATTAGTGTGTCAAAAACAAAAGTCTTATCCAAAAGTGGTTAATCGTAGTGGAAGTGGACTACGACCTCAGGAAAATTTCACCTGCAAAAGTTCGAATCATGGAGTCGTTATTCTGGGGAGGACTTTACCTAACCACCACCATCGACTCGAACGTTAGTCTCACAGCTATACTTGTGATACACTGGTCAAAGACAACAAAAAATATTAACCCGTTTTTCACACCAAACCGAGTCAAGCCCATATCAAATTTGGGCCAAATGGGCCCATCAAAAAATGCTTCAAGGGCCACCATAGCCCAATTGCAGTTGTGTTTTCTTGCTCCCAACGAATACCAAGTAGAAAAAGAACATTCATTGAGCAAAAGGTCAGTGTTTCTCTGCTCAACGAAGAACATCGTTTTCTTTTGCGTTAAGGTAATGAGATCTCAGAAAGTAATCTATTTTTCCGAGGAAATATTTTTATCTTGTTTGATTTTTTATTGTTGTCTGCTATACAATTCCAAAAGGGTTCGTTTTAAAAGCCATATGTTTTGTTGGGTTGGGTTTATTTTCTTCATTTTTCAATGCTATGTGTTATGGGTATCTCGCCAATCACGTTTTGATTTGAAGAATTTTTTAGTGTTGAAAGGTTCCTAGTAGGAGCTCTGGTTTTTAAATTTGTGTTTTTTTAAAGTGTTGGGTACTGACAAATAAGAGATCTTTAGTACTTTATTTTGTATTGAATAACTGGTTTGTTCATAACTTGAAGTTTTTATTTTTTCAAATAAAATAATTTTTGTTTTGTTTTTGTTTTATGATTGTAAGTAAAGTTGTGTGTGCAGGTTTTGTAGGGTATCATGGGTGATAGTCAGTACTCATTCTCTCTTACCACATTTAGGTATGTTTATTGATTGATAACTATTATTGGTTTACAAAGATAATGGGAGTGTTGTATGTGTCAGCTTATTCTGTTGTGTTTTTCAACAGCCCTTCTGGAAAGCTTGTTCAGATTGAACATGCTTTGACAGCTGTTGGGTCTGGACAAACGTCTTTGGGAATTAAAGGTGAATTATCTCTGCCTCTGGATTTTTTATTCCTCAGTGTTTATGTTGCCTCAGGATTTTTAGTTGCTAAATGATTCTATTTAATTGGATTTAAACAACTCATGGTTTATTTGATAGTTAAATGACATATATTTGAATGGATTCTTTAGGAACAGCAGACACTTGTTTTGTTGATTGGCTGGTTTTTTTTTTTTTGGGTGTTGGGGTGGCGAATTATGTGAAATAAATGACATTTTGTTGGGAAAAGTTATTTTGAATTTCGGATAGTTTTCTATAACTTGAATTGATGGGTTGGACACTGGGATAGTGGGACTAGAGGGGAGCTGAAAATATCAGACTTGTTCAATCAGATATCTAGGATGCGTTGCAAATTTGATACCCTAGTTTCAGAACAACTTTGGATTTCAATAAATTTAGCAGGAATGAGATGGTTGTAGATGCTAGTAAGTAGACAGGATTTGTGACTTGAGAAATGGTATATACATCTATTATATATATCAAGTTTGAGAAATGGTAAGTAAACAGCTCATTTATCTTGGTATTAGGTTATTATAAGAATCTGGTCTCTTTTGCAAACAAAATTTTGTGGGGCTAAATGACAAAAAGATATTGGAACATAACTTTGGAAGAGATGATGGAAGCAGGAGTTCATTTTGGTTTCTTCTAAAGGTGGAATCAGCTTGTATGATTGTCATCTAATAGATGGGCAGAAGGTTTATTTCTTACAGTGTGGGGTTGTATGCTGTCTAGCTTGTGTACAAAGGCTTACTGTTCTTATGAGGCCTTATAAGTGACTTTGGCGAGATGTGGAGGGTAAGTCAAGCTATGGGGTGAGTAGGTTTTGGAGGATGCTAGAGTTAGTGATTTCTTAGTTTGTGATTTAATTTATGTTTTGGTACCATTTTGGAGAGAGTTCATTTTCCAATTTTAGAGGGCCATTTTGTTTGCAAATATCTTCTATTCTGCTATTGTTTCTACTATTTACTTTCTGACCCTGTGGGCTCATGTCATGTACATAATTTGGATCTTCTAATGTAATTGCTGTGGCTTTTGTTAATTGTAATTAAATGTTTGATCCCTGCAGCTGCAAATGGAGTTGTCATTGCAACAGAGAAGAAATTGCCATCTATTTTGGTTGATGAAGCATCGGTGAGTTTCTTTTTCGTTGGGTTCCTTTTTGTTCATTATTCATGTCATGAATTTACAATGTTTCCCTATCCAAGGTCATATTCAATTCGGTTCTGCTATCTTTTTCATTCTGTTTTGTGCCCCTTCCCGTCCCCTAGAAATAATTCAGTATACTTTTCTAATTTTGTTATTGTTGGGTTGCCTACTGATGAATTAGAAATAGGTCATTGAGTGACAAATTTTACTTCACCTCATATGCATAAACAGTATATTTTGCTTTATGACATTGCCCATTATACTTGCATTTGTCTTTTAGAAATGTATACTAAAAAATTATTTGGGTATATTGCACCGACAATGCCATCAATGTTTGATGCTATGCCTTTTAATCAAACCTGTCTTGTGTTATACTAATGACTTTTACTTGCTCTCAAGAAGAAATACTTTTGTGAAGATGTAGTTTTATTTGGCTGGGTCTGCCTTGTTTTTGGTTTATGAAATTTATGAAATGGCAGAGCCAATTTTCTGGAGTGGTCAACTGGCCTGAGCTTGTAGAAGTAGAAAAATTAAAGATAATTTTATAGAAGTCGAGCACCAAGAAAGACATAAAAAGAGCTACATTGCTCATTGCTTGAAAAAAAAAAAACTTATATAGAGTTGTGTATACTTGAGCCCTGACCCCAATAACCCAATACACCCTCCATTAGCCACTCAACTCTAAACCCTGATTCCATTGCACCCTCCACTTCTATCTCATAATCTCCTTGAAAATTCCTTTTTTTAATCTGATTCTGTTCTTGAGTGATATATGGATTATTTAATTATTTTACTGCAGATATTTTTTTGTTATGTTGTTGTCATGTTTTATTATTTAAAATATCAGTTTTATAAATATGTATATTTCAGTTTTATAAATATATATATATATATATATATATATATATATATATATATATATATATATATATATATGAATGAAGTACTTGTACCCTAGAATTTGTTAACAATCTTCATACCCTGTACCGGATACCAATATTGTACCGGTGCAACTTAGGTTCTTATTATATTTGATAGATTTAAGGATGTGTGAAAGTATGGCCATTAATAAAACAATATTTTATGCAGTTTTTGCAAGCGGACGTGTTTTGTCAGTTTACCTTTTTAAAACAACTTTGGAGTTATTTGGTTCATGTTATTTCATTGATTTGGAATTTTACACATTCTTGGTCTTTGTTCTATTTGATTGCAGGTCCAAAAAATTCAGTTATTAACACCAAATATCGGTGTTGTATATAGGTTTGTTTCTTTCTACATATTTGAATTTTGAATCATTTTAAGTTAATTATATTTTTATGACATCATCAATTCTTTGTACCTTGATGATTGTTTCACATTATGGCATTTGATGTTTTGAACGCGTTCTTAAACATAAGAGGCCAATTTCAGAACCATTTTGGGGAAAAAAAATTCTTTAATACACATAGAATAGAAGTAGACGTGCATGCTTGAAACTGATTAAAACGATTTCATAGAAGATATATATTTCAATCAAAACATTTTGAGAGTTTTGTACTTTTGTCACTGGCAAACTAATGGTTATGTACTGATGTACAATGGGCAGAAGTATACTTAAAACATGCAAATATGTGGTAAGCTGGTCATATTTATTGTTTTGGGATATTGGTAGATCATGGCTAGCTGCTATAGGATTTCAATGGATTCTATAAAGAAATTTACTGGATTCAACCCACAAACTTAAGGTTTGAGTAGGATGTCATAAAATAAAAAAGATATGATGTTTGAAAACTATTTTCAAACATTAAAATAATATCGAACAGCAATACAGAGAACAACATGAGTCACTTTCTTTCTGTTCTCTTTTTAAACTTTGTATGAGATAAAACCATCAAACTAATTTGTTTCCTATGTTTATTTTGTGTTTGGAACTTCATAAACGAGGCTCTTAGCCTATCTTTCTCATTGCATTTGAGCTTTTTCTAAATGGACACGTTATCTCTCCTTAACTAGTATGCAAGTATCTCATTGCTCTAACCTAAATTTTGTCTTTGTTGTTTAGTGGCATGGGTCCTGATTTCCGAGTTTTGGTTCGAAAAAGCAGGAAACAGGCTGTGCAGTATCAACAACTATATAAAGTACAGTATATCTTTTATTTTCTATTCCAATATCTTGTTCTTCTGTTCTGAGTTCTGCATATACTTGGTAAATAGGATTCTGTTATAATGTTGTCAGCATCACTGTGGAATTTGGGATTGGGATTGTTTTGAATTTTGTGGTTTCAATGTTTGTTACTGGGTAACAAGTCGATGGGTTGTTTTCATGATATCTCTTGCAAAGCATATCCATTTTATTTGACTGAAATAGTCATTAGAGTGGTTATTTTTTTTTCTTACCTTTGTGTCTATCTCTCTCCTAAATGGAGTCCTTCATTTCTTTTGAGAAATGATAGAAATGGAGAGGATCCCAACACTTAAATCAGATTGATGTGCATTATCTTAAATTTATTCAGTATCTTTCAGTCTGTGTAGACTGTAAAGTAAATAGAAAGTTTGTTATGATGAAAGGCTGTTTTGAAAGAAAAATAAATGATATAATTCTTCATATGATTGTACTGATTGCTTGAGTTCATTTATTAAAATAGGATTCACCAAGAGTAGCAACTAAGACATAATTTAAAATGAGCATACTATGACTGTTAATGTTAATTCCGCCCATACTTTGTTAGTACCATTTTAAGCTTTTATGAAGTAGACTAGCAAAGTAAATTGTGTCTAGTGACACATTTTGCACAGTAATTTAATTACTGAGGACCTGGATTGGCACTAGAGAAGCACTTCTTCAGCAAAAGACTAGGAATAAATTCTTCACTATTCTTTCAAGCTCAAGTCTACTATTGATAATCTTTATGAATATACAGATGCACTTATTGTTTCTGTTTGCTTTTGGTATTCTATCGTGGATCTTTTGTTAAGTGTAGGTTATATCTGATATTTTAAAATAAAATTGCAGGAACCAATCCCTGTCACTCAGCTTGTAAGGGAAGTTGCTGCTGTTATGCAGGAATTTACTCAGTCTGGGTAATTATTACTTTGTAAACTTTTATCTCTTTCAGATATATTTTGAGTGCTTAACTTTACCTTATCTTCTCATAGCTTTAGAAGTTTATTTTATGCATTTGTCCCGCCTCCCCATCCCCATAATGAAGACCCCAAAAAAGGTAAGATGTGGGGAAGGAAAGTATTTGAGGATATAATTCATGAAAAGTTTACATTACCCTCTTCAACTTTGAG
The DNA here is from genome assembly GCA_039655645.1 of Ammopiptanthus mongolicus. Lineage (NCBI taxonomy): Eukaryota > Viridiplantae > Streptophyta > Magnoliopsida > Fabales > Fabaceae > Ammopiptanthus > Ammopiptanthus mongolicus. The sequence goes on along the minus strand of CM077351.1, from coordinate 16,037,787 downwards.
GTTTCGGCAAATTGATACATCAAATTTTAAAGCAGTCTCAATAACTGTTTTCTGTTTCTCAATTTGTTGTCTTTATCATCCCTTCATACGATTTTTTCAACTATCAATTAACTCTTTAAATATTCAACAAAAGAATTTTTGATAAGAGATTAAAGTTGTCAAAATTAACCATTTCAATGAGCATGAAGTACCCATTTGAGATGCTTTTCAAAGTTGAGGGAGATTAATTGTTGTAATTAAATGTTGAGGGATTGATTTTCCAAAGCCTTAATCATCATTGGCTGCTGGAAGGCTGGAACTTAATTTCAATTCTGTGCATGTCAGAAGTTTGGAACAAGTCTAAGAGAAGGTGCCTAAAATCAGGGCAATATGTTTCTGAATGAACCAGTTTTGATGGATCCATTTTCAGCATGGGTTAATTTTGATGCAGCAGTTAGGGTCTCGGATAGTTTTTATTTGTCTTCTGAAGGTATATGTTAGATAGGCATTTAGATTCCTATAGAAATTCTATACTCAAATTCGGAAAATCTTTATAGCTAACAAATCCTTAATAAGCACTTGAACCTAAATGCTTAGAACTTAGTTGGATCCACTGCCTTTTTGTGTGTACTCACAACTACCCTTTTTTCTTCACATTTTTCTTTTTCCTCCCTTTATTATCTTTTGAATTCTGATATTTTTGTTTTGTTCTGATAGTGGCGTTAGGCCTTTTGGAGTGTCCCTGCTGGTTGCTGGGTTTGATGATAAAGGACCTCAATTATATCAGGTATGCTAATATGCTTTTTCTTATGAACTCTTGTTACTGTTGCTTTTATGAACATCAACTGAATTCTTGATCACGTTGCATTGTCTCACTTTTTGATGGAAAATTGAACTCTATAAGTTTAACTGTGACATATACAGGCTTTTCACGTAAAAATTCTAAACTTCAAAACAAATATTCACTCATTGGTGAAATGAATCAGTGCTCCTTAGATTCTCTGAATATTATAATGTAACCTATGAAAAGCTTATATTTTCATTACATAAATGTTACATTGTCTTTTAATTGCTTGAATTTGTTTGCTTCAGAGTGAAAACTGCTCTTTGATTATTTATGCAGTTTAAATTTAAATGGGTTTTCTTAGAGAGATGGTTGTCTCTATCTCTACGCTTCTGCATCTTTGTGTGTTTTATGAGGTTCTACTGAGACCTCTTTGTTCTTGCACTTGGAATTGTTTAAAATTTCTACTTTGGATTTAAGAGAAAGAGAGAATTGAAGGTTTTGGTTTGGTGCAATTTGTTTCTTCTGTAGGTGGATCCATCAGGTTCTTACTTTTCTTGGAAAGCTTCAGCTATGGGGAAAAATGTTTCTAATGCAAAGACATTTCTTGAGAAGAGGTATGCTTTGACATCAATCGCAGTGCTGTAAGCAAAATATGTGGCGTATCAATATATGTATATGCATGCATGTGTGTATTGTTCTGTCCATTATGTAGACTAACCCTCACTCATTTAGGTATTCATCATGATTCATGACTGAACTATCTCATGATTTCTGTCATACGTGATGTGCAAAGAATTCTGACATTATATTGTTGAAACTTTTAATTATGTTTTTCATATATTATTCCCAAAAAATAAAAATCCTCAAAAAACATCAATTTGTCTTTTGAAAACATAAAAAACCTGAACTCTGATGGCAAGAGAAAAACATCAATTTCTGTAATTTGAGCTTGCAAATGTTATTTCTGGTTTCTGGAATAGTTACATGTTTGTCGCTGAAGGCTTGGCTAGATAAAATAAAGTAAATATTTTGTAATTGATTTTGATGAGCAAACCTGATCTTTAGGCAAGTTTTTTTGGGAGATCTGGTTGATTTCAAGGTCTATTTCTGGTTTTTTCCTCTTAAAGATAGTGATGTCATACACTGGTACACTTCCATAGAATCAGAAAATATTATATTAATAAAAACTAGGTATAGACCCACACGTCGCTAAACATCTCAAGAACTGATTGCATAGTTTTTTTTTCATACAGCAACTGTTCCATAGAAGCTTCGAAACTTATTAGCAATTGAAAAAGATGTGAAGAATGATCCAGTTCCCATTGCCAATAGTGAGATTGAAGAAAAGATAAAAATAAGGGAATGGGAAGAGGATTGAATTGATGATGGAATGTGAGTTGTGAAATAATGAAAGAATGGGAAATGTCAACTAGTCATAGAAGAGGAGACAAAGGGTGCAAGTCTAAAACTTCTGAAAGCTAACAATGCTGAACAGTTACATCTACTAAAGTGACACAATAATTGATGGCTGTTAAGATGCTAAAAAATCACTTAATGAGAGCTTGAGAGTCCTTTAAATGCTGACATGGCTCAGTTGTTCACTAAAGATAAGTGAACGTTGTAATCTTAGAGGACACCAAATAGCTGAAGTGGCTGATTGACAATGTATGCTTCAGAAATTATAAATACATTTGTCTTCTGTGTCTATATTTGTGCTTGACTTTTCTTCATAAGTTATCAGTTTGTGGCTTGGCACCTTTTTTTTTATTGTTGTGATTATATGTTTCTTTGTTTGACATGTGTATCGTTACAATTATATCTTACTTTTTTCTCTATTATTTCAATGGTTGACTTGATTGTCCACTTGCAGGTATACGGATGATATGGAGCTTGATGATGCAGTCCACACAGCAATATTGACACTGAAGGAAGGGTAGGATCATGCCCTTTCATGTTTATGCACTAATAAAACCTTAATGAAAATATCATTTTTTATTACTACTGTCCATTAGGAGGCCCAAAAGTCATTTTATTTCATTTGGCTGTTTCCTTTTTTGTTTGGTCAAAATATGTTTTCCCCTACCATAAATAGTAGTGCATGATAATTGATAGCTTTAGTGTTTCAAAATTATGGTTTGGTGAAGGAAAATTGGTTTAAGATTGGCTTTTTGGATTTAAATGAGGAAATATTGAGGCTTAATCCTATATAGGGTGATTAAACAAATTTTGTAGCATTGATCTTGACAGTTACAGAAGACACATGAACCATGAGCTGGCTTTATTGTTGCAAGGTTCCAAGCTTCTTACATTGAAAATTTTGAAAATGGCAGGGAGTGAATCAGCTGAATTGTTCACTGGCCCCTTTATTGAGGATTGTCTATTGCCTATTGCCACTCTTATTTGCATATTACAACGCCTCTCCAACTAATTTTGTTATTGTTTTCCTAAAATGTCCTTTATTAATTTAGTGGTCTGTTGCCACTTTATTGTTTTCCTCTCCAAATTTTTTTTATTAAGAATTATAATAATAGTTGAAAAGTTTGGTAGCCGAAAAATAGATCTATTTTTTGTAAATATAAATTATGTCTTTAAATAAAAAGACATATAATATGGATTTTCATGATATTATCAACACATTGCATGTTTTGTTCAGATGTTCTGTGTGATTGTTCTTCAAGATTGAATGAACATATTTTGCTAATACTTGTAGCCTTAAAAAAAGTTTTATTCTCTGTAAAATAAAGTTCAAAAAAAATAAAGTGTACATAATACGAGTTCTTGGCTTTTAGCCATCTTAAAATTCATCATGCATTGAAAGATGCATTAGAAACTTCTTTCGGCTGTTATATAAGCCCTAATACTTAAATTTAATAGCTATATTGTTCTTATAAATTACTTAGCTTTTATGAAGATTTTATGATTAGTGGTTTAGATTATTATGAATCTGTTTTCAAAAGTACTGTCAGATATAATTTATTGGAATACTTTTTTATGGTATGTTAGTTTAGTATGTGATTCTAATATATTGTATAATTATACTATGTTATAGAACATTTTTAGTGGTACATTATAGAACATTTTGAAGATCTTATAAGTTATAGAACTGACACAGAATATACATCAGATGGAGGTATGGAGGTTTTCCTGGGATGATAACGGCATTTTATGATTGAATTTTTCTTGGCCTTTTTAATTCCACCCTTTTTTTTTTTGAGTTATCTTGTGTAGTAGTTTTTTCTTTCATGTTTTGTTTTTGTTTTTTGGACTTAAGGCTCAGAGCTAGTATGAAGTTAAAATGTTATTTTATAGTCAATTATTATAATTACTAATTAGAAATTTAGATAGGTATAGAATTTTCAATAGACACTCCCCCTTTATTGACAATTCTTATGTTTTCTTTTTTTATGCTTGTATCTTTGTTTAGCCTTTGAAACTAATCTCCTGTTTTTCTTTTGTGTCCATTTCCCAGATTTGAGGGACAGATCTCAGGAAAAAACATTGAAATTGGCATAATTGGTGCTGACAAAAAGTTCAGGTGCATATCTGTTTCCTTAAAATATATAATAATTATGTGCTGTTATACTTCATAACTTAGTGCTTGTTACCTAGTTTGATTTTGATTGACTTTTTTGTCTTGTTTTTCCACCTTCCATATTTAATTATATGAACCTCTCTGGTTTCTCACTGGCAAACTGAGCTGTTTTGAACCAATAAACATGACAAAGCTGTCTGCTTCTCAACCAGTCTAGACTTCAAACTTCAAAGTCATCCTTGGATCACTTTACTGAGTGACTTAATAACATGTTAATTATGTTGCAGGGTATTGACACCAGCTGAAATTGATGATTATTTGGGTGAAGTTGAGTAATAATGTGCAGTGAAGAGATCCTTTTATGTTCCTGAAGTTGGTGTTTGTTTGACAATTGAGTTTAATTGAATTTCGAGATGGGTAGCTTAAATGATGAAGACTTGCAATGGCATTGGTGAATTTGTGAGCTGCTCTTGTTGTGGCCAGCAAGGCCTTCAGTTAAACATTTTCTAAAGTAATCAGTATTACCAAACGAGCCTACTAGTTTGTTTTTAAATATATCTAATGAATATTTCTATTTATTTTCGTTCTTTTTTTTTTTTAATATTATCTGATTGCTCCTTATATATCTATTGTTTTAAATCTCTGGTTAATGATCATATTCAATAATTTCCGCACCCCCATGTCATTTTCTAGTTTACAATTTTTTAAAATCATTTTCATAGATGATATTCAAAGGAGTCTCTGCCTTTTATGATAATAATAATAATAACAACGCATAAAGATTCCGTCGTCGGTGTTTCATTGAAAATATTAATCTATCTTCATATAGCTATGTAGAGATTGTATCTTGGAAATTATCATCATTTAGCATGTTGCTTGTTATTTACTTGACTTTTCAATGAATAATTATTGTTGTATCATCATAAAAGTGTCTTCACAAGTCAATCTGTGTTACTTAAAATACGTAGCAATAGTGGACTCTTAGGAAATAAAACATCATTTAATGGATATAACGAAATTTTATATCATGTGGGTATTGTCAAATATGTTGGGAGCCTATTGGTTTTTTTTTAATCATGACATAGGTACTTGTCAAAAAAAATAAAAATAATCATGACATAGGTACGAAGTATCCATTACTATTAACAGTGACTAATTTTCGTCGGGGAACCTGTTGGGCACACAAGGTGGGTTCTCCCCTTCCAACCAGGTTTTCTCCATACACAAGAGTCAGGATTCGAACCCCTGACCACTTACTTAAGGTGTCTGAGTCCTTACCACTCGGACCAACTACATGTTGGTAGGGAGCCTCTTGGTTGCAAATATGTTACTATAAATCATAACGATAATCATAATTGAGAAGAACAAACAGAGGTGAGAAGTCAAGCACTTAAATGAGATGAAATACGAATAAATCCTCAATTTGGTCCTTGAAATTATAAGACGGTATCAATTTGGTCCCTGACATTTTCGAAATTCCAAAAACATCCTTGAAATGGTCAAATATTAATCAATCTAGTCCATCTGTCAGGGACTAAGTTGATACGAACTTTATAATTTCAGGAACCAAATTGACACAAAATTGATACAGGGACCAAATTGATACGACCGTACAATTTTAGGGATCAAATTGGAGATTTACTCGATGAAATACTAACGTCCCATTTAAGCACTTATATTAGAAAGACTTATGTGAAAAACTTTTATGCATTAAGCTCCTTTTAAATTAAGTTATTTAGTATTTGGATACATACTCGAAGAAGCGCTTTTAAAATCTATAAACTTGGGAGAAGAAGATGGAAGGGTTGGTTTTGATGTAATTTCAAATTATTATGGGGATATAATTGTCGTATAAAATATGAAAATAGCTTCTTGTATATGCTTTCACACAAGGTTTTTCAATAAACTAAAAAAATTGGCTTATCAAAATAAGCTAAAAACAGCTTCTGACGGTTAATAAGCTACTTAAATAAGCTTACCCAAACATTATTTTTTTTTTTTACATAAAAGCACATATATCAGCATAGAAGCTCTAATAAGTTGTAAGCTGTGCTAACCAAAGAGGTCTAAATGGTTATGAAGGCAGAAAAGAAATAAAGGAATAGCCAACTTTAGTTTGAGAAACTAAAAAGTATAGTTTTAAAAACCGGACAGGACAGGACGGTTCAACTGGGAACCAGTTAGGTGTTCGGTCCGTTCAACTCAAAAAACTAGCTGATTTTAGAACTGGTGAGAACTGATCAACAACTGGTCAAACCGGACCAGAACCGATAGTAAGAATCGGTTTGAATTGATCATTTTTTAATTTTTTTAAAAATTGTTTTTTAAATTATAAAAATATATTTTTTAGTCAAATAAAGCTCCAATGACAACTTATAAAAATACGTATACATGTGTTTTTATTATTTATCCTTCTTTCTTGATTTTTTTATCTTATGAATTATATAACATAATCATTTTGTGTTAATTTAAAATTTGATTTGTCTTAAATTTATTACTTAATATATTAATATAATATTAAAAATATATATTATATTATCACTGATTCGGCCATGGTTCAACTACGATTGAACCATTGAACCTTGAACAAACATCTTCACAGGTTCAATAATGAGTCCGATTTTTAAAACATGGTTAAGAAGACATTGGATGAGGAATTGAGAATCCTAAAATTTGATGAGATGGCGAAATTAGAGAATAAAAAATAATTGGCATGGTGGTTCTACAACCCAAGCTAGAGGACATTGAATGTGCTACATCCTACACATTTGGGGTTCTACAACCCATCTTAAACATTTGTTGAGATGGTGAATGTAGAGAATAAAAAATAATTGACACGTTTGTGCCACAACCTACACTTAGGCTTTTATGTTAAAAATAGATGAGTCAACTAGTGAATTGGGCAGTTACATCCAATGGAGTGGCAGCAGATGCAACAAAAAAAAAAAAAAAGCAAGGCAGAAGGACTTTTGGGTGACTAGGGGTGGATGTTTAAGGGAATAAGAAAAAAAAGGCATGAATTGACTAAAGGTTTTTCTTATTATTCTGTTATTTTCTCTTCCATATATGTACCGAGATCCTTACTCAATGCCAATTCAGGTTATACAAATCATCACTACTCATTGATTTTACCGCATAAGTATACTACTTGTTAGTCATTTCAGTAGCTACCATAACAAGTTTAACTAGTTTCAAGTCAAGGTTCTGAAGAGAATGAATCTGAATGACTGCTCTTTCTTCTCAGCTACTTCTTGATATTCCAGTTATGGGATGTGCGAGGCCCCCTTGCAATGCCTTCATAGTACTGCGATTGAAGCTTTCCTCTATTCCAAACTTTGACAAAATCTGAAAATAACTCGCGTGCTGACTCAGATAAAAGATCAGAGAAAAAGACATTTTTCTCTTCTTTCAGCCAGGTAGCAAATTCATTATTCCTAGCAAAATAGTCATCATTGGACAACTGTTGGAATTCCTACATGTGAAATTACATAGAAGAACCATAAATACCAATAATAGATAAATAAGATACAGCTCCTAACTACTAAATGCAGATATAACTGAATAACTGAATATTAATTTATGGCAATCAGCAAGAAATCATTTTCATCTTTTCAAAGGAATGTCATGAGTAGATAAGGGATGGTCATTTTAAAAGTTCAAAATTATTTTGAAAAATATACATTAGCAACCATCTACAAGTTTTCAAAATTAGAGAAACAGACACTCTTGGACTGTTGGACATCATGAACTATTTTGGTATTTTTTTTCTCTACATCTTTTCTGTCTAGTAAATAAAGAGAGTTCCTTGCCATAGAAGTAAATTCAGTAGAAAGACAGGGTTGGTAAACCTTAAGGGTGGGAGAATTGAATTAAGTAAAAATTCATAGATAGCAGATGCAAATGTTGAAGAAAAACATGTGACTGGACTGCAATAAGAAAAAAGGATCTGACAGATATCCAGCATAACAAGTGATACAACAAGGGTTTTGCATGTAATGCTATTATTATTATTATTATTAGCGAATATAACTCACCACATGGCCATCACCTTTACTATGTTTGCTTTTGTGCATGTCTTTCGACTTCTTCCCTGAAATAACAGCAGAATATAGATATATTTTGCCATGAGAAGAATCCAAATACCTAGAGCAGAATATATTAACCATAATCCTTTGTCTAGTGAACAATAGACACTATACAAAGTTAATGCTTGTCAGATTTATAAAGTAATAACTGGAGCAACCACAACAGAGAAAATAGAACTTGAATATGTTTGCTTCATCAGTAATACAAGAAGCAAGTACCAGCCCAACTTCAGAAAGAAAAACTTTCAGAGGAAAATGTCAACTTTTCTTGGTATTCAAAAAATGGATCAATTGTTTCATGAAAACAACAAAGCAAGTTGAAAAGTATTTCACCAAAAGCGTTATTCTTAAAAGTTAAAGCATTTTCAATTTTTCATATAATTTTCAGTTTATAATATACATCAAGAGACGTCAATATTCCGGTGGTTAATGAATTCCAGGATGTTATTCCATATACGTAGCCCAATTTGCTATAGAATTTTACACATTTTACTTAGATTTCGGTAAATTGTTCAAAGGCTGATATGAACCTTGGGAGAACTGCACCACAAAAGTTAGCCATTGTGGTTGGAGAGCCCAAGGCCATAAAAACCCAACACCGGAATCTCATATTTTTGATGTGGGACTCAAGTCTGATACCTTGGAATTGGATCTTAGCATTCCACCACACTCCGCATCCCCGATGCCCAAGCGGGGTAGCCGTGCACTACCACTTCAACTAGTCCCACGCGGATAACCCAATTCCACCATCACCACCCGCACCGCCCCTTTGCAGCTAAAAGACATGGTGAAAAGCTATGATACCAATTGATATGAAGCTTGGAGAACCATACCACAAAAGCTAGCCGTTGTTGTTGGAGAGCCCAAGGACATATAAACCTCACTAGAATCCCATGCTTTCGATGTGGGACTAAAGTCCCATACCTTGCAATTGAATCCTAACAAAGGCTTACTATGTCTGTTAGTCCATCCTATGCGCCAATTACTGCCCTTAGCCTTGGGTCGTGAGCATTATGACATTCCATAATCCTAACAATCTTTTCCAATATCCCATTATTATGTCTAAGACTAGATACTTCATCAATTGTATATCATCAAATTTCCAAAATAGAAGACAGGAATAATAGCAAATAGAATCAGCAGTAAAATGGTGCAGAACAAGGATGTGTTATGCCTACACTTTGCACTATTACTGTAGGAAATCTATTTTATAAACACAATGCACTGTGGACATGATCAGATGCAATCCTCTCATGTTCTTATATGTCCAAGACCATCAGCAGCATGTCTAAATCAATTCACCTTCAGTTACATGAGATTCTTATAGATTTTACTTTATAGAACCAGAAAATGATTGCATAACCGTTTCTGGCAGCTTCTACTATCTACACACCTATTAATAAATAAGATAGATACCTAAAATTGATTCTAAACTCAAAGTTATGCACAAAATTACTGTCAACCCTCCTGGACTAGATAATTGAATATTTCACATAGAACCACAACCTCTGCAATTAGTCTCCATAGCCTCTTGCTTCCTAGTAACACCGACTCAAGATTACAAATCCTTTAAGACCCTCCATGTCAAATTAACTATTGAGAAAGCCTTATCATTCCCCCGTTCCTCTGTCTAGAATAATTCAGTGAAGTAGATAAATTCGCCAAATCTTACATAAAACCATTACAAAGTAACATTATTTATGTACTAATACAAGTAAAGTTAAAGTTACCAACGTCCTAACCAAGTTGAGGTTTGTCGTTCAAATTAGAGACAATGAAGCAAAGTTTCATAATGAAGTTTAGAAAATCAATAAATGATTCCTAAGTCCTACTACTACAATGAAGCAAAGTAGAAAAGGAAAAAAAAAAAAAATCAGTTTAATACTTAAACATATTAGCCAATTAATCATTATTCAGGGTTAGAATCAATTTTCATGTTTAAAAAACTTACCCTTATCAGATTTTTCTTTGGAATGCTTGTGAGATTTCTTGTCCTTCCTTTTCTCTTTCTTTTCCCTCTTCCGGTCCTTCTTCTCCTCATCCTCTACCGTTCTCTGCCTCTTTCTTTTCTTCTCATCTGTGAATTAACACTACAATTAACCAAAAAAAAACACACACAGAGGCGCACAAATGCTTCTGTTTGCTCACTAAGAAAAAATAATAATAAGGAGAAAGGTGTAAAAATTACAATATCAAATTCCACTATTTTTTGCAGAACCAGTGAATCAAGCAAGCCATTAAGAATTTCCGCTACTGAGTGAGATTTAATGCAAAATATCCAAAAAAAAAAATCATCCCAAAACTTCCCTTCGTTTTTTTCGAAAGCCAAACAGGTTGCATGGCGAAGGAAAATGGGGGAAAATAAAAAGTCGAGGGAAAATGAAATACCTTCGGATTCGGAGGGTGAAGAATAACTCCTCCTTTTAGATTTTCTATCGCTTCCCATGATTGAGGATTGCTTCCCACAGTTACAGAGAATTTCAAAGTGTGCGCTGACCTAATTTTCTACGAAAATCTAACGCTAAAAGACCCAAAAGTGTTTGTTTTGTGTACTAATAAAGCAATATCTGTTGGGTTGGGGAGAAATAAAATCAAAGTTTAATTGCAAGACAGCCCTGCCCGATATAAGAAAAATTAATCTCTATTTTTTACGTTAGATTAAGAATTTATATGTATAGAAAAACACTCTTGAGGTAAAAAAAAAAAAAGAAACCACTCTTGAGAAGAATCTTTTCTTGAATGAGTGAGGATCGACGGGTTTAGAAATCTTTATATATAAAAGGAGAGTAGTGGCTGGGGTCAATTTTGTCAAATCACTTGCTTCACCATCTCTCAGAGGCAAATTAGTAATTTCAAATCTATTTTTAATTACAATAATAATTTCTTAAATTTGTTAAAAAGTTGCACCCCTCATTTGTCGTTTAATATTTTCAACCTATTGGAGCGCCTTTAGCTTTCTTTCGCCGCTCATTGTCGAAGCTGCTTTCATTAGTCTTTGTACTAGACAGGGTTCTATCTTTGATCGATTGATTCGGAAAATCAAGAAATGATCGAAGGTTGGTTTTAATTGACAGTGACATCACTTTTTAGCTTCTCTTTGCACCATTTCCTTCATTATTCTAATAGACTATAGTTTCTCGCACCATCTATTTGCTTCACTTTTTCACAGTTTCTCGCACCATATATTGCTTCACTTCATAAAATTACTTCACAGCCCTGTCTCCCCTCTTCTCTTCATAAAATCCCTAATTTTTGGTTTAATGTTGTGCATGAAATTTTTTATTTTGAATGTTTTGTGATCTTTGATTTGTATTGTTTTGCGATCTTTACAGTAGCGATGAGAAGAACAATGGAGATAGAAAAGATGCTTCCAGTACTGTGATTAGGGTTTTTAGAGTTTTTCAGTTTGCTTTCATTTCTTTACCCTCACCGCCTACAATGCTTGCCAATTACAATTGATTCTTTTGCCCAAGATAATTTCTCCGTAGTTTCGTTTCGATAGCTCACGAAATCGAAGGAAATCACCCGTGTCTTGCATTCGTCATGTGCCCATCGAAGGGAGCTATGAATTTAGCTATGATGAGCACATACACATTGTCTTCAATTTGCCAGGTATTTCCTTCTCTCCTTGCCATCATTTTCCTGCTTTTTGTTCTCACTATCTGCAATTTTATTTAGCTAATGGTTATTGAGTATTAAAATCTATAAGGTTAACATGGTTCTATCATTACATAGATGTTTCTCATGAAAATTCAATATAGCTTATAACATATGAATTTGAAGTGATTTCTTTTGCATAATGGATTGAGATTGTGTCACACTTTGATTAAATGTAGTTTTTGGAATCTGATTGTGCAATTCAGTTTCGTTTCAGAAATAGCAGAGAGGAAGGCAGTGATTGGGGTATTCATGGAAACCACAATAGCCTATTCCTTCATCATGTGAAAAGCCACAGATGGGTCTCATACCAAACCTCAAACAGAGGCATCAACCAGCACTACACTTTTTAAACCCAATTCAGAACTGGTTGCTGGCCTTCTCATTCCTGCGTTGTTTTGTCTGCTAGGCTTGATGTTTACATTTACGATTATTTGGTGAAGAAAAAATTCCACAACACTGCCAAGGCATTCATGCAAGAAGGGAAGGTTTCTCCTGATCCAGTAGGTGAGGGATATAGTTAATGCAGTAGTTTATTGCTCTAAGTACATTTTGCATGATTTTTGTTATTTTATTAAATGATTATTCAGTGCCCATTTCAATTTAATGGAATAATGGCCTATTTGGAGATACTCTGATGCTATGCTGACCATTGCATACAATTTTTGTGTACATCTCCACCTGCTGGAATTTTAGAGGGTACTTGAAGAGAAATTGATTATAGCTAACACTCTGAAAATGCAGCAAATGATGCTCCTGGCGGTTTTCTTTTTGAGTGGTGGTCTGTTTTCTGGGATATTTTTATTGCAAGGACAAATGTCATACATTCCGAGACTGCTGCAGGTCTAGGGGCTATATTTGACATGTGTTTGAACTTGGGCAGAAGGTCTGAACTCTGAAGGTATGTTGGGTGATATAGTTTTTTTATTACAGAATTACAAGTAAGAAATTTAACTGAAATTTCATGATGTTGTATTGACTGTAATCTATGATTTTCACAGACATGACTCCTCATTTATGTTGTCATTAATTCGTGAAATTTCATTTTTTGAGTCAGAAATATGGGATGAAGGAGCAGAATTACTTTTAAATATGCAGAATAGACTTTAGTGATGAGTAGAGGAGTTAAAATACTAACCTTTGGTTATTGGCGTGAACATCTACACTCAGGTTGGATATGCTATGATGAAAATCAATTTGGATCCTTTTCTACCTTACGTTTCATCAGTTAAGAGTCCCCAGCAAACAATTGGAGCTATCATAAATCGCTATGTATGTCAAGATATAGAACTCGGATTGTGATTTAAGTCCAAATTATAACTTGAGAGGTAAAAACACATACATTTACCCTGAAGTTGTGGTTTCGCCTAATCTTTTATTTCATGAAGATTTTGTTTCATTAGACCATGGCAAGGAGCTTGGTCCAAGAGGTACCATAGAGCATATAGCTGACAACTTTCATGGCTTATTTGGATTTTATTGTCAATTTTGGATCTCTTTGAAATCTTTAGAATCCAAAATATTAGAATTAGAAATGTTTTTGAAGGAATTCTATGGTCCTTTTATATGGCTAAAAAGAGGAAAGAGCTCCTTATCTTTCGAGATGTATATTTGAATTTCTATTTGTTTCCAACTTTCCGTTCGTCCATTTCTTCTCATTACCACTTATTAATATTGAACTGTTTTATTGTGGGTGACTCTGCTAATAGGTACTTGCCGGGACGGAGGGGGGCATAAACGAAATTGAATGGTGGCTTCATGGGTGTATGCTACTATCCTGACAGTGAATTCTGTGATAGAATTTTCCTTTTAGTTACATCCTTTTTAGTTTGTTTTATGGGTTGACAAATTCTTTATAATGAATTTAGGAAAATTTTATGAGTATCTTATCTTAGAAATCTATGGTTCAGAACCTATTGGGAACGGAGTAAGTGAGGTTTTATTAATAGTAGGAAGGATAACGGGCTTGCCTAAAGTAGTTTTCACTAAAAAAAAAAAAAAGAAGATACCTCCTTCGTAAAGAACTCTTCTTCCATTAACGGAAAAATTTTCAGACAAGTATTATGTGGAATTGAATTCACACAATATCTCCTGTTTGTTTGATTCCATAATATAAGGGGTTTAAATTTGGTTTTCTTTTCTGTTTGCATTTGAGGATTGCTCTCATATTTATCTTCAATTCTTGATGAGTTCTTCATTTTACTTCAAAAATATGTATTTTTTTTCTTTATCATTTTCGAGTTGTGAGTTGTTATGTGTCATTTTTTAATATAGCTTATGCATCTGAATGCTTGCACAATTGTTATGCAACGTAGTTATCAGTTATTCATGTTTGTCTTCTCAATTACACTACTTTGTATAATATGTTTTCGCGTTTTGTTGGGTGTATATTAGAAGAATTATATAGTAAGAGGATACAACAATTTGGAAGGCAATGATCAAAACTCGAGCCTCTATAGTGTTAATAATTTACACCTTATCAATGTGGTTTGTTAGTGGCCTCGTTCCACGGGTGTATTATGGTGCACCCATCTGGTCTGATCGTTTAGCGACTCTTTCTAAGAAGGGAATGAAAATAGAAAATATCATCTGGGAAAGCCTCAAGGGTTTGTTTGGATTCAATTCCCACTATAATAATATAAGGATCTCTATTTTGTACCCCTCTTTATATTAACAACCTTTCTGTGTGCACAATTTCCAAATTTAAACTATTAAAAGATCCAAACACAAAACACACATGTCATGATTTTCCACTTCAAATGGTACACAAATTTAAATTTTTATTTTCTAAAATTAAAACAAACAGTCCAAACAAATTAGTGTAAACAAACATAATATCCCGTGCATCGCACGGGTACAAGATCTAGTTGTGATTAATAGGAACAAGTTTATAAATATTTCTATAAAAGAAAAATATTATATTATAAATATACATAAGAGCCGGAAGCAATTAAAAGCAATTCAAATGAGAAGTAATTACATCTCCATAGTCTATCACTCAAAATACATAATGATAAAAAGACCACAACATATGTCAAATTACAATTGTTTTCTATGCATTTTCCTTTTTCTAAAACATGCAAACAATTTTAAAATTAAGTTACCAAGAGAGCTATAAATGGTTATTTTTTAGTTGGAATCGCAACTTCCAAAATGAAAAGCAAAAGACCAGAAATTAGATAAAGTAAGGAAACAATATTTACTTCAAAAAATCGAACCATAGCAACTTTACCCTCTTTGCCTGCACTCTTTCTCTTCAATCTCTACAACAAAAGAAAAAAATAGAAATCAAGAGAGCTACCTATTTGCAGAAAAAAAAAGTAAATAAACATAAAGAACAAGAGAGAAAGAACATGCAACATTTTCCTTATAAACAAGACATTCAAGTATTAATTATAAATATAATAACATTTGATCAAGTACCTCAAAATTCCGAAGAAATAAAATGTTTGGTCGCTAAATCGTTAAAGAGATTAGCAAAGGCAATACAATAAAGATATTCGACCAAGTAATATTCACATTGGCATCAAGGAAGTAAATTTTTAATAAGCCAATTCATAGGCAACCTCTGCCATATATGTTCAACTATTAAATTATTACTGGGTTGTTTTTAACAAATCAGTCATGAAAGTATATATATAGAAAACATCCCTTTGATAAAGTTAAAGTAGATGCAAGTGATCACTCACCAGATAAATTTTTTGACTTGGGTTCAAGTATCATGGTAGAGACAATGCTCTAGATTAAACCACAGGTGTATACTCACTCAAGCAAAAACTTAGCAAAATCGATAGCACTTTAAGTTAGAGATGTTGGCAAGGGAAGGACACCAAACACTTATAATTCTAGCACGATCCGTTCTGCAAGTAATTATGTTAGGTCAAAGGCCACTGAAGCCAAAAATAATTTGGCGAGTTGAAGCAACAATTACGGCACCCTGTGTGCCACAAATCGTACTCCTTATAAATATGAAACAATGCATAAGTTGCGTGTTAAAAAATAAAAACATAAACATTGAATAAAATAATAATAATTGATTTGGTGCTGCAAACTTGGATGCTTCTCCCCGATCATGGAAACTTTAGAAAATTCTCCAATTAATTTGGCTTTTAAATTTCACTCTCACTCAAAAGAAAAAAATAATGGTAAAATTCAAAATAAAAAAATTGTAGTAAGAAAGTTTGGAGATAGCAATAATCCTTAAGATTATTAGAAAAATAATAAATAAAAAAAGATAAAATAAATATAGGAAAAAAGAAGAATAATAATCCTTATATTTTATCGAGTATATTCGAGCCGACTGTATCGGACTAGTCCATTATTTTGTGTGTGAACAAGGATTTTTCCCATCTGATAGTTAGAATTTAATTTTTTTCGAGGTGAAGAGGTTACGGAGGCTGATTTTTCATATTCCTATAAAGTCTTTTTCATATACACTATAAGAATCGAACCTAAGATGATCCATTTTACCTCCACTACCATTTTGTAAAATACATTTTTCAAAGGTGTGGTGTGGCTGTGGGTTAGAGGTTAGAACTTAGAAGTGTATAGAAGCCTGGACCCCACAAGAGGTGACACGCATGTATTCTCTCTATCTTCTAATCCACCATTTCTCCAATTGGAAGCACACGCCAATGATTCTCCCTACACTATTCTTCAATATTCAATTACATACAATATCAAATAATAATATTCATAGCCATACCACACACCACTGCTTCTATCCCCTTGAGACCCAAAATGGCTTCTGCCACTGCCACACTCTTATCCTATAACCCCATGTTCTTCACTGATCATCATCTCCTCTTTCCCTTCCCAACCATTCCCAAATCTTTCTCTGGCCTCTGCAAGCCCTTCCATTCCAGGGTTCCCACTTCCATTCCCTTCCATTGCACACGACCATCCTTCATTCTCAGAGCCACTGTGAGTATTTCTACCCTCACCCATTTCTTCCACTGCCATAAAGTTTTTATTTTTGGGTTTTTTTTGCTTCCAATTTCATTGCTCAGTAGGAGCTGCTGAATTGTGCCTAATAATGCTCAAGTTTGGATTTTTCTTGCTGGGTCTCTGTTAATTTCTGCAATAAACTTTTAGTAAGACAGATTTTTCATTTGATATTTTGTTAAGACATTGTTGATTGTCTTAAGCAAGGTTTGAAGGTATTAAATGTTGTCTATTTTTTTTCTGCAATACTCCTTCTTATGTTGTTTGGTGTTGCCTTTTATTGTTGAATTCTATATTGTTATTTGAGAGCTTGCTAAAATCTTTTGTTGGCTTTTGCTTTATCAAGATGTAGTACTCAAAGTAGAAAACAAATTGCTGGTTATGTTATGTATTTACATTGAAGTTTGAAATAGTACTCAGTAAGAGGAATATTTTTATAATATTTAGCTTTCTTTTGATTGAAAAATTAGTCAAAGATGTTACATGGTTGGTTGGGTCTTGGATGATAAAGTTGCTACTTCAAAAATACCTAAAGTCCTGAATATGGTTTATTTTGTCTGCATTTGCTAATTATTGTTAAATGCCTTTTCATTTTGAAATGCTTAATGATTTCTTGGCTGCACGATAGTGTCTTACATTGTATCCTTAGCCTTTGAATGGGGAATGGTTTTTTATATGCACTCAGGGTTCAACACGTTTTTCTAATTCGTATAGACCCTAACGACTTTTCAATATTTGTCATAGAAAGTGGAGCTTGCTGTTGGCATTATACTTATATACAGAAAATGATTGCAACTATAGGGAAATGGCGAAAATAGCTTTAGCTGTAAGACTTAAAACCCATAGGGGAGTCAAAAACTTTATCAATGGTTCAATTGGGACATTGTGATGTAGGGCAAAGAGTTAAGATAGGGTTCTACAAAGAGTAGAGGAGGGCTAAGAGAAGAACGAGTGAGACACAGCCAATGGGCTGGTTCTTCTGGTATTATAGACCAGTAAAGAAGAAAGTTTTTGATAATTCTGGGTTTAAATTCAAACAAAAAGATCTTCCGTACAAAGGTTAAGGTGTAGTTATTATAGTGCAAGCTAAAAGCCTAAAACCTTTCAGGCTTATGACCTTTCAACCTAGTCTCTTATGGTTTCTAAATTGTAATTATTATACTACAACGTCCCAGCCACAACTTACTACAAAGCAAGTTACAAGAAAACAGCAATCTTTAACACTTAATCCTGACCCAAGCCTATTAGGAGTCCTTTGGCCTTACAAATAAGACACTTTATCACTTAATTAATGTAAATTTGACCCAAAATACTGCCCAGAACAGAAGCCGCAAAAATTAAATAGATATCCTGAAATTATAAAGAAAACCCCAATTTAAGTATTTTATTTTCTACTGCCCTGTATCAATTCCCTCGTTATGAAGAGATGCTCAATTCTGACAAGAAAATTTTGATGTATTGGTCATAAATAGGAGGGTCAATCCTTTTGAGCTCTTCCTCTGAAATCCAAGTGCTTATAGTTGCCATACTTCCCTAACCTTTTAATAAGGAATTTGCAATGTTGATTTCCTCTTTGTGGACGCGCTTCCTTCACAACAAGAACTTCCTCAATCACTTCTCTAGGCTTTTCTCAAAATCTGTTTAGTCTATTCCTTATCTACTGATTGCCCCATGTCATTATCAAAGCCATAAAATTCAGATAAATCAGCAACATTAAAGATTGGATGACTTGAAGATCATCTGGCAGCTCTACCACTTAAGCATTACGGCTTATTTTCTCCACAATTTTGCATGGCCCAGTCTTATGTGAAGCTAGCTTATAGTATGCACCGTTTGGAAACCTCTTCCTTTTAAAATGTGCCAGCACCTGATCACCTTCTGCAAGCTCCTTGAAATGCTGACATTGATATGCTACCTGATTTGTTGATTCTGCTCCTGGAATCAAGTCAATAGCAAACTGTTTTTCTTGCATTGGAGCTACCATCTCTAACTATCTCTGAGTTAGCAAAAAGCTTCTCAACTTTAGGTGATAATGGAGTCTCTACTCCTTCACTTTCAGTAATTCTGCTAACGACTACAAGAGCCATTAAGCGCTTCTGGATTTTCGAGCATTGACAATACAGATAACCTTATTATTACTGACCCTTTGACCAGCTAGTTCCTCCTTCAACGGATGCAGTGTGGAAACCTTTCCATCCTTTTGAAAGGTATATGTGTTTGGGAGCAGTCAGATGCTTCATATTCCTATCATACAGCCATGGTCTTCCTAATAGGACATGCAAACATCCATAGACAATATCACTCCAAACTTCATCTGTATAATAATTACCAATTCTGAGCTGCACTAAGCACCTTGAAGTAACCGATACTTCATTGCCTTTTTGAAACCAAGCAACCTTGCAAGGATGGGGATGCTTCTCTGTAGGAAGCTTTTTTTTTTTTTGGTACAAAAAAGGTTTAGATTAGGGGAAGGCATGCCTCCTTGCAAGTCCAGGGAAGACCACCAACCTCAGGGAGGATTTATAGTGGAATTTACATATTGCCTACCAATAAGGGAAATCTGAGAACAGAACCCAAGCCACAGTGAGTGTGGGCGGAAGGCTTGACTAGATGTACCAACCCTTGTTGGCTTCTCTGTAGGAAGCTTTAATTGTTCCACTGCTTTCTTGGAAATTATGTTTTTTGCTACTGTCATTATCAACAATGACATTGCACACTTCTCCTCTCTGAGTTACTCTAGTTCGAAATATATTGTGCCTCCTCCAATCTTCACTTTCCTCAATCTTTGTTGTTGTCATCACATGCCTTCTTCACCACCCTCTAGAAAGTTAACATAGCAATTAGGGCATGAAAAAGATGCGTGACCCTGTTCACCACAAGAAAAGCAACAAATAGAAAAGTTGCTGCAACTGCCAAAGTTGCTCGATCTTGTTTGTTCCTTCCACCTTTTGTTCCTCCTTAATTCCCTCACAGTTTTGGGAGCAATTTTGTTGGCAACAGAAGGTTGATGGTTGTCTTGTGCAGCTGGCTCAACACCATTTTCTCCTCTAACAGTGGCTGTAAACCTTTTATTAGTTCCAACACTCGACTGATGCCTTGGTCCCAAACAAGCTACGCTCTACTCTGCTTTAAGAGCAAATTGATATGCTTCTTCTAGGTTAGATATGCAAGCTTCAAGGCTGATTTTGTCCTGGAGAGCAGAATTTAATCCAGATAAATAGCATGCTGCCTGCTGCTCATTAGTTTCATTCAATCCAACCCTTATTAAAACGTTGTAAAACTCTTGTATGTTCCTCCACAGTACAGTCTTGCTGTTTCAGCCCATGGGAATCTCTTATATAGATCTCTCAAGTAATTAGCAAGGAGAAATCGCTCTCTTGGTTTTGTCTTCATTACCTCCTAAGTCCGAATCTTTGGCTTGCCTTTCTCGTTGCTCTTGTAATCTATTCCTCCATTGGAGGGCTTCACAAGCTCAAGCACCATCCTCTCTTTGGTCATAGGTTTCTACTCAAAAATGTTTCTAATACGAACCTTGGGAGAACCACACCACAAAAGCTAGCCGTTGTGGTTGGAGAGCTCAAGGCCATATAAATCCGACACCGGAATCCCATACTTCCGATGTGGGACTCAAGTCCCATACCTTGCAATTGGATCCTAACATCCCACCACGCTCCGCAGCCCCGGCGCTCACGCGGGCTGGCTGTGCACTAGCCCTTTGGCTAGTCCCGGGCGAACACTGCAATGCCAGCGTCATCGCCCGCGCCCCACGTTTGCAGCTGAGAGACATGGTGGAAAGCTCCGATACCAATTGATACGAACCTTGGGAGAACCACACCACAAAAGCTAGCCGTTGTGGTTGGAGAGCCCAAGGCCATATAAATCCCACACCGGAATCCCATACTTCCGATGTGGGACTCAAGCCCCATACCTTGCAATTGGATCCTAACAGTTTCTGAGGACGATTCCCAATAAAGAAAGTCTTCAGCATGCATCCTCCCATGAAAATTATAAATTTCAACATGAACTTCAGATTTCAGCTCGAGAGCTCTTGCCAACCGTTCCTAATGTCTACCACGTCCAGGCTGATCAAGATTTACAGGATCATGGAAAGGGTTGACATACTTCTCATCTTCCTCAGACTTTGCATTCGGCACTTCAAGACTACCCACCGATATCTCATTTCGAACTTCAGGCAGCTCTCTACTCAGGTTCTGCACTTCTTGAGTGAGTTGCCTTTATCATTTTACGGATCTCAGCAAACTGTTGTGCTTGGGTAGGCCAAGGGACTCTTCCTCTACGTGCTGCCATGACTAGGACAGGATTTGGGATGGATAAGTCGACCTCTGGTACCAAATTGATATAGGGCAAAGAGTCTAGATAGGGTTCTACTACAGAGTATTGAAGGACTAAGAGAAGAAAGAGGGGAACATGGCCAATAGGCTGGTTCTTCTGGTATAATAGACCAGGAAAGAAGAAAGTTCTAAGAGCTCCTTGGGCCTTACAAATAAGATGCTTAAACATTTAATCAACATAAATCTGACCCAAAAACAGAAGCCATGAAAGTTAACTAAATATCCTGAAATTATATAGAAAACTCCACTTTCAATTATTTTGTGTTCTACTGCTCCTGCATCACATTGGTTGTCTAAACTTACGTTCATAGAATATCTTATTGATATGTGTGAACCATCAGGTGCAACTAATTAGTTACTTTTACTAAGGTTTAATTACTATGTTGATCCCCGAACTATTTGAGAATTTTTAAATAGGTCCCTAAACTAAAAAAATTTGTAATTGGGTCCCTGAACTTCTAAATACTTTATAATTGGGTCCCTGCACTTTAAATGTTTCTAATTGGGTCCCTGAACTTGTAAATAATTTGTAATTAGGTCTCTGGGGTAGGAAAAGAACCTTATAATTAGAGCACCGTATAAATTTCTTTTGAGATTTCTTGTCGATCTTGTTAATAAAACTATTGGATCACCACAATAGCAAAGATTTTAAAAATGCCTAATATCTCAAGGACCTAATTACAAACTATTAACAAGTTCAGGGACCTGATTACAAACGTTTAAAGTGCAGGGACCCAATTACAAAGTATATCAAAGTTCGGGGATCCAATTACAAATTTTTTTAGTTCAGGGACCTATTTAAAAATTCCCAAATAGTTCAGGGACCTCCAGAGTAATTAAACCTAATAAGGCTATAATAGTGATAAATCTTCTTTGGGGAAATTTATACTAAGGTTTAATCTATGATATGCATATAATTTCAATTCAATCTTTCATATAGTGAACATTCATAGCACCAGATTTTGTGCCGGATGCTGTTTTTCATTGGGAGTCAACCAAGGTAGCCTTGGGTGTGTCAATGATTCATTTCCTTTGGTCTGTTTTGGTCTCCTGTAACATGCTACTGATTTCATTTTGTCCTGTAGGAGAATGGACTATTTGCTTGCATGACGATTAATGAATAAATTACCATCAGCTTGAAATTTCCTGTGCTTCTGCTGTACTACAGGTTATAAAGTGGCGGTGTCCAAAGCAATTTCACCCTCCAAACTGTGATACCGATTTTCAAAAAAAAGTCCTGTATCTGGAGTCCATCGGTCTCGACTCTTTCTCAGTTATTGAAAATCATCCAATGTTGATTACCGCCTCCCTTTCTGACATAAAATCCACTGTGGAATACATGACCTCAATGGATTTCACTGCAATTGAGTTTCGGCGTATAGTTGGCATGTGCCCGGAGATACTGACCACACAAGTTTCAGACATCATACCTGTCTTCACTTTCCTTCTCCGTGAGGCTCTTGTAAATGGCTCAGATATTAAGCGGGTCATAAATCGTCGTCCAAGGTTGCTTGTCTGCAGTGTTGATAAGCAACTTCGACCTACTCTATACTTCCTCCAAAGTATTGGCATAGAAGAGGTAAACAAGCACACCTCTTTGCTATCATGTAGTGTTGAAGAAAAACTTATTCCGAGGATTGATTACTTTGAGAATATTGGCTTTTCTCGCGATGACGCGATTACAATGTTTCGAAGATTTCCTCCGCTGTTTTGTTATAGTATTAAGAACAATTTGGAGCCTAAATACAATTACTTTGTGGTGGAGATGGGGAGAGACTTGAAGGAGTTGAAAGAATTTCCACACTATTTCTCATTTAGCCTAGAGAATAGAATTAAGCCTAGGCATAAACGCTGTGTAGAAATGGGGGTGTGTTTTCCTCTCCCTATACTGTTAAAGACAAGTGAAGTGAGATTTCGAAATAGATTAGATGTATGTGTAAATTCTTCAATGCCTTTGAAAACATCTCCTCTGTGGTGTACTAGTTGTGATGTTAAATAAGTACAGACAAAACAATTGCATTGCTTTTGTAAATATCTAATTAGGTACCCTTGGCCTTTTAGCATGGAAAAGTTAGAGTTAATCAGTCATGAGTCATCTTTTCTAACAAATTGACTATTGTTTGTAACTGGAACTTAGATGTTCAACTTGAAATCTTGAATGATAGCTTTGTTAAAATTTCTTGTTCATTGCTCCAAATTTTCAATAACAACAGCAACAAGTCTTAACAATCCACATATTATATGAATTTTCATATTTGTGCACCTATTTCAAAACAATGTCCCATGTCTCAAACAGAAGCTGTTATATCCTTACGCCCAATAGGTATGATTGTTTTGCTGTTGGTGCAACTATTATAACCTTTAAGTAACCTTCTAGACACGGACACAGCTGCAAATATTGGCACCTAGCAAAGCTTTAGAAAACAATAAACGACCCTTGGTGTGTGGAGGCTGGAGATTTTCTATGCTAGGTTGTGGAAATTCATTGAGAGTCGGGTGGTTACTTACTACTGTTCATAAATGTGGCCCTTACAAAAGAAGATAGTAGTCAGTAATATTAATTGCCCTAGATGAGAAATTTTTACATAAATTTGGATCATTTAATTGGATGTACAAGGTTAATCACATCATCAATTAAACTAGATTATGGTATCTGATTACTAATTAATTATGGGAATTATTTATCAATTAATAACATGATTGGTTTACTGCAAACAAGCCTAGGTTTATATAACAATTTCTCACACTAGATAACAGTAGTCAAATGGCATTTTTTAAAGGACAAAACTTAGGTAGTGATCCTTAGGTACTTGTGGTGTTGTATTCCAATGAAAAGAATACATATGTAACAACTTATTAACAAATTTATAATGTGTGTAATAGTTTTTACATATGTTTTATTCTTATTGAAATCAGATAACAACATCAAAGTTCTGTCCCTTTTTAAATTTCGCCCAACTAGTTGATCTTGTGGAATATTTTAGCCAAACCAAGTACTCTAACTTGTTGGGTGAAAACTAGCTAGAGTATTTGGTATACTTTTATTCATGGAGTTGTGTTAATAAACCTAGCAGGGTTGTTTGATACAAAGAGAATCACATGAACGTACTTGACTTCCAAAAAGAGGATACGTAATAATAATACATATGTGGTCAAAATAAAAAGTAAGTTTCAAAATAACTAAAAAATTTAATTAGTATATACTGTCAGTGTAAAAATTTTTTACACACAGACAATCAATCAAAAATTGTCATATAAACTAAAATGTTTGACTCTTATCCTAATTACCTTAAAAGTCACAAACATCATGATTTTTAATTGATTGTCAGTGTAAAAAACTTTATACTGATAATATATAATATTTTTTATATTGATAGTACATAACAATTAAATTCATAACTAAAACCACCTTGTGATTTTCGGATACGTACAGAGGGTTTTGGACCAAAACCACCAACATCCTTTATCTGCCAATATACCACCTCAAATTCATGATATTTAACAAAAATCTTTTCCCATAAAACAACATTTTCCTATTATAGCCTCATCATGACGGTGAATTCCTTAAGTGGCAACATGTCCATAGTTGAAAAGATAATATAATATTAGTTAAAATATTTTTTAACTCCCTATAGTTTCATTAAATTTTTAAATAAGATTGTATAGTTTAAGAGTTTTTAGTGTCCTAATACTTCTAACAATTGTTAAATAATATCATATGATAACAACTGTTTATACTCCATTAATATATATTTACAAATCATTTGTAGATTTTTCTGCGTTAAAACATATTTAAGGGACTGAATTATTAAATTTATAATTAGTAGCGACCTAATAGAAAACTTAGTTATACTCTAGGGATTATAAAGTGGAGCATCACAAAATTATTTTTAATACTTTTTTCCTTTTTTATTTATTTTATTTTGGCATAAAAGACAAGATTCTCTTGAAGTCCCCAAAATTATAATGGTGCTAGTATATTTGTTCAAAAATCTAAGGACTAGGACATTTTTTTTATAAATATTTTACCCCACTTGATGTTGTATTGGAAATGATGATTTAATTCCAAATTTATCTCTTGGAATTCTATAATAAGGATTGAGATGCTTATATTAGTTGACTATAAGTTATGTTAATTAAATATGATATGGACCTTGACATCAATGAGAGGATTCTGATTTCAATCGTTATTTGATGCAAAAATTAATGATAATAAAAAATAATTTGTTAAAAATATATGATTTCGATAAATTTTAATATTTTGGATGTTGAAGTGCTTCTAAATATCATAGATCTTTTATGATAGACTATTGGTCTAGAAATGTGTGATATCATAAATGTGATAATTCATCAAAAAATAAATAAATGTGATACAAAATGTGTTCACAATATTTGGTCATTTGATAAAATAAGCAGTAAATTCGAGTCTCTTTTAGCCAATTTTTTTTCTTCTTTTGAAGCATATTGGACATATTGTATTTTGTTGCACGTTATGTTGCTACATACCACACAAAGTGTTTGGATTAAGAAACTTGTGACATGGTTTCTCATTGAAGATTTTGTTGCTACACCATTGAAAATTATTGTTATAATATTGATGCTTTATAATAGTGCTGATCATTTGGAAGTGAAACATTTGATGCCAAACATATTAATTGTGAAAAATGTGATGGTTGAACATGTTCATATTGATTATATGTCAATGATCCCTTAGCCAAAAATCTCAGGCCCAAGCATTTGAAATGCATGTTATAAATGTGGTCAATTCTTTTGATATATTTGATTAATGGGAACTTGAAAATTTATGCATCTTGTGGGACATTTATTTTGGATGCTTTTAATGTTTGGTCGACATGTACTATATATTTTGAACAATCCATAATACATTGGTTTCGTTATTATATCCCTCCATTTATATATTTGTATATCCAGGTATATCACTTGTGAGGAACTCGATGTTGATAGAACCATCGTGCCCATGGTTGACACCATAATGGAGTTTGAGGCACAATGGTCTTGAGAATTTGGTGTCAATAGAACCGTCATGTCCGTGGTTGACACCATAATGGACTTTGAGGTATAATGATTTTGGGTACTCAATGTTAATAGGACCATCGTGTCCGTAGTTGACACCATAATGGAGTTTGAGGCATAAAATTTTAGAAACTCGATGTCATTGGAATCATTGTGCTCGTGATTGACACCATTACAGAATTCGAGACATGATGACATTTTGAAGTTGGTGTCATTGGGACCACTATGTCGATGGTCGATACCGTGTTGGAGTTGAGGCATGATGGGATTTTGAAACTCAATGTCGTTGGGATTAGTATGGCGGTGGTTGATACAACGTTGGAGCTTATGCATGATTTTTTTATGAACCATACAATTTCTCTAGCTTCAAAGCATTTGAAAGAAATTGTGAGGACCGACAATAAAAATAGCAGTATGGTTGTTGGATTACATTGGCATGCTATTTTCTTGCTACACTTCAACACTAATGACTAGTCAATGAAGTCAGTGATTTTTGTAACCATAAAAGATCTTATATCAATAAAGGATATGATTACCACCATGATTTGGTATTACTTGACTTTAGTTGGATGGAGTTTAATTAGATGTTGCATCTTGGGATCATATGTTTTGTGGCCACGTTAAAAAATAAGTTATTAGCCCGAGAATCGTTTTCAAAATATTTTCAAAAATTAAAATTATATAATTGATTTTGTCCAAGTGGGAGAATATTAGAATTTTCTAAGAATTCTTGTAGGCTGCAATCAATTGTGGTTTTTGGTTTTTGAAAAACGGGTTAATGTTATGATCTATTTGAGGATATTTAAGCCCACTAATTAAGTGATCTGTTTGTAATGGGCTCGGGACATCAAATACTTGATTAGTGTGGCTTAATAAAATCAGTGTATCCTTAATCTACCGGGCTTTTGATGGGAAGACTCATTAGGTATCGTTTATGTTTGGCCAGGTTCTCTCTGTCGTCATAGTTACATTAGATTATTCCACAACTTTTACCCATTGAGAATTGTGACTTGGGAGTGAGTGAACATATAGAGGAAAATCTAGTCATTCCACCTTGCATGTTGGCATAAGGATTTCAGGAATCGCTAGACTTTCAACGAGTAAACCTATTTTATTTATGTTGAAACAGATATCCAATTTACTCTTATATATTTGGTATTTTATGGTAATATATGGCAACCGGTTAATTTCTCACAAATAAGTGTTGGTATGTGTGAGTTCTAGATAAATTATCTGTTGATTTTAACATTTGAAAGGCTAACTTGATAATATTTGACCTAGTTTTTTTTGGTTTCTCTTATCCTTAAAAGGAGAAGATAGACAAACACTTTTTAAAAGAAGCACTTAAAAAAAGTAACTTATTTATATAGAAGAAAAATTAAAAAAAATAAGAGCTTTTAAAAAACTACTTTGGGGATCTTATTCAGAAAGTCCTGTTTTCGTTTCCAATTCTTCCAAAAATTTCATCTCAGCTCTTATGCTAAAAAAAATCTAAAACTTATCAAACAACTTCAACTTTGTTTTTAAATCTCTTATTTTGAATTTTAATTTTAAAATAGCTTTTAAACCCAAAAATGTTACAGCAAATGCTGCATTTAGACACAAATAATCAATTCTTCACTTATACAATTCTAATCTATTTACCATTTATTTCTATAATGATAACCAATTATATGAAGAATTATGCTAGTAACACGCCCTTTTCAATACACTCTTTATTATTGAGTGATTTCATGTGAGATCCATTATATAGAGAGTGAACCCATGTTATTTAATGGGTTCTGCGAGAAATTTATCAAATACTCCTAAAGAGTGTGTTAGAAAGAATGTTGAAAATAAAGTAAGTTTTATTAAGTGGAATCTGTACAAAAATGAAGTATAGATTGTTGAAATAATAGAGTCATCTGCTAACTAATTAAGCATAATGGTAAAAGTCTTCATTATCTGGTCAGAGTCAGTTATATAACAACGAACCCAACTTCCCAAATTGCTCTTTCCCGCTTCATCTTCTTCTTCTTCTTCTTCTTCTTCTTCTTCTTCTTCTCTCACTCTGTCTGTCTCCGACAAATACGCAAAAATGTGGAGCTGTTTCAACGTATCAATTGCGGTTGCTCTTCTCATCCCCGTCCTTCTTTCTCTCAGGAACCCACGTGGTGAATCTGATGGAGAAACTCACCACTATCCATTTTCTTTTTATTCTTCTCCTCCTCCTCCTTCTTCTTCTTCTTCATTCTTTGTGAACCTTGCCACCTTTCCCTTCAACCAAAGGATCAGAGATGGGTCCAATCTCGAATACGATTTCTACCGTGACATTTGTCCTCAGGCAGAGGACATTATCCGTTCAGCTGTTACTCGCATATACTTCGATCACAGAGATGTTTCCCCTGCACTTCTCCGTCTCTTCTTCCATGACTGCTTCATCGAGGTGTTTCTTTTCTTCATGGGGTTCTTTGTTTTTCCCTTAAAGTTCTGTGCTTTCTTTTTTATTCTGCATAAATGGGGTTTTTTTTATTTCGGGTTGTGTTTTGGTTCCAAGATCATAAAGTTAGTCTTTTTATTATCTTAGTTCAAATGGGTCTTGATTGTTTGGTGTTATATTGTTTTTAGTTTGTAGCATTTCTTGATTCCTTCTACTCACTTTGCTGGTTGGTTTCAATTTATTTTTCTGTGTTTTGCTTTTCCATGATCATAAATTTAGTCCTTTTATTATCTTAATTCAAATGGGTCTTGATTGCTTGGTGTTACATCGTTTTCATTATGTAGCATTTCTTGATTCCTTCTACTGACTTTGCTTGTTGGTGTTCATCTTGTGGAGTTTTTTTTTCTGTGTTTTGCTTTCATGATCATAAATTTAGTCTTCTTATTATCTTAGTTCAATTGGGTCGGGATTACTTGGTGTTACATCGTTTTCAGTTTTTAGGATTTAAAGATGTTTTCTCTTTAGGGGTTTCTTCTCCATTTTGTTACATATTCTGCTACGGTTTTCAGTTTTACAGGCTCTTTATAGTTGGATCATTATCCCAATGCTACAGTATTGTGAATATCTTAAAGTTTGATGATTGATCATTATCTTTCTTATTGATTTTCGTTTTAGTTCTTATCTGTCAAATGCTGCTGGATTTATTACTATTAACTATTCTTGTTTCTTTGGTCATGGTTTTAATTTGGTGTTATAATTGCTTGGGCTGTTACTGAATCAGGGCTGTGATGCTTCATTGCTGTTGGATGACAGCAACGGTGATAAGAACCGTTCCATTGAGAAACAGGCTATTCCAAATCAGACCTTGAGAGGTTTTGACAAAATTGACTTGATTAAGGAGGAGTTGGAGCAAGCATGTCCTGGGGTTGTGTCTTGTGCTGACATACTTGCTCTTTCAGCAAGAGATGCCGTTCTTTTGGTTTGTTCCCGACAATTATTTCTTTGTTTCAACGGACTTTTGTAATGCTTTATTGTTAGTAATAACTTGAGTTGCAATGTATTTTGATATTTTAGGATTTCTTGTTATGAGAACAGAAACTTAGTTTGGCTGTTAAAGACCTCATGCATTTTGGTTTTAGTTGTAGGTCTGGAAACTGTAATTGATGGCTATGTTGATATGCTTCGTTCTGTTGGGAGTTCTAGACAACAAAGTAATATAGTAAAAACCAAAACAATAATGGTTTATGAAAACAACTTGTATTTGCCTAATAGTGATGTCAAGTTCTTTTTTAAGTTATCTTTGTTCACAAGATCGCTATAATTTTGAAAGCCAGTTATAAGTAACTTGTTCACTAAATCTTCTGAATTTACCTGTGTTTTGATTCTCTTTCCAGAAATTGTCTGTTTTTTGCAAGTTTGTCTTTGATTTTGTTTTCTCTTTTCTGTTACTTGTGTGCTTGTCTGGTCTGTGACTCATATTGTTTAGGGACTCTTCTCATTCTCAATCTTCTGTCTAGATATTATTCTTCATAAGTACACTGATAATGATATCCTGATCATATTAGAGGTAGCAAAATTTTCAAGAATATCACACTTTTGCTGCTTGTCTTACACTGCTTAAAAGTTGAGCACTACTGCACCTGTGATATGTTTTCGATATACTTGGCCATGACAGGCTGGTGGACCTTTCTATCCAGTTCTAACAGGCAGGAGGGATAGCCATCAGTCATTTTTCGATGAAGCAACTAACCAGATTCCCAGACCTGATGACAATATCACCCGCACACTGCATCTCTTCAATCTTAGAGGATTTAATGAAAGAGAAACAGTCAGCCTTCTTGGTAATTTTTGTTTTTCCCCATTCCTATTGTTTTTATCCATGAATAGAATCTGACCAATGAGGTCCATTGGTTTGTTGATCATATGAAGGAGGACACAACATTGGGAAAATTGGGTGTGATTTTATTCAGCAGAGGCTGTACAACTTTCATGGCACAGGGCAGCCAGACCCCAATATACCTCTTGACTTCCTTAATCAGATGAGACTAAACTGCCCAGACAACAGGAATATCAGCAGCAGCAGTAATGAGTTTTCCAACTTTGTAATTTCAAAGTCAATGAGTAGTCACTCTGACTTAGGGATGTCATACATGCAAGCCTTATCATCTTCAGTGTCATCTGGAGCAGCATTTGACACTCACTATTACCAGAGCTTGTTAAGAGGAAGAGGACTGCTATTTGCTGATCAGCAGCTGATGGCTGAGGAGAAGACTGCTAGATTGGTTTCTGCTTATGCTTCAGACGACGGATCGACCTTTCGCATGGATTTTGCCAGGGTTATGTTGAAAATGTCTAACCTTGATGTCCTGTCTGGACTACAAGGTCATGTCCGTTTGAATTGTTCCCAACCTGTAGGTTCTTAAGTGAGTATCTTCACTCTGGAAGTTCAGAGTGAACATACTTTCTGTTGTACAGTTTGTTATAGCACATATGTTCTCCTCTATGTAATGTGGCATGGATGCCATTATCATTTGATTCCACAACATAAAAGCATTTCACATATATTTGGGGATAGTTTTGATCATGTATAACAGTTACAAAATATGTAGATTTTGGTCACACTGCACTATATGTTTAGGCTGTAATTGAACCAAAGATCCTCATATATGATCAGTTCTTGTATATAACTCTTCCAATATAGAATCCCAACATGATATATTTGCTTCAAGACCTTGCTTCACACCATATATAAAATAGATTCCATTTACTGTTGGTGCTTGTTATGTGCCATGCTTGCAAGTTGGAACTCAAACTTAGCCAAGGTTATTTACCCTGCATATCATAGGTTCTTTTCATGTAATAGTTATTTGTTATATTTTATGTTCAAAACAAACAAAAATTTATGTTACATTTTTTTTTTCTTTTTTTTTTTTGGTGTGAACAAAGGTGTCTTCCGACCGACAGCCGACTAAGGGTCTGTTTGGATTGGCTTATAAGCAACTTATTTGGGTTTATTTACTGGCATAAGAGTTTGTCAGAATGTTTGGAAGAGCTTATGTAAACAACTTATGACATTTCCATAAGTTGTTTTCACCTTATTTTGATAAGCTCTCTAGGATAGCTTATGAAAACAGCTTATAACTTATACGAAAACAATTTGACTATATTTTCTCTTTGATTATAGAAATAACTTATACATAAGCGCTGATATAATAAACGTTTATCTTATAAGCTCTTAATTAAGCTGTTTACCCAAGCCTTAATCCCTTTCAAGAATGGAAGATCACCAAAAGTGAATATAACCTCTTCTAGCACAGTCTTTTTGATTGTAGGTGTTATTTATGTTATACTGACCATGTTATTTATGATATATTGACCATTACGAGAAACAACTTTGAATTACAGGAATTCAAGATATTAAAATGAAACAAAGAATAATATTTATATATTTCTTTAAAAAAAATTATGTACATTTTATATTAAATTCTAAGGGGATCGTTCAAAAGTAAACAAACAATGTCGCCGGAATACTCGATACCGCAACATAAACGAAATATGCGCTATTTGTAAAGACTCAAAGCACTATATAAAGTCTCTAAGCTATGAAGTAGCAATTAATAATTAAGAAAAAACAGAATGGCCACATATACATATTCTTCTTGTTTCTCTTCCTACTCCATTGCAGTTTTGTTTATGATGTTGGCTTTGAATGGCGTTTCTGCATTGCCATTCCATTCAGTTTTGTTAGCCAGTGAAAGTGAAGTCTCTAGTTTTGGCACCAAGAGGACTTCCCTAACTTCAGGTTGGAACCACTGGAATAATGAGAAGGTTAGGGTGCACCCTCATCGTGCACTTCTTTCAAAGGGCACAGTCCCACCTTCAGGGCCGAGTCAAAAGCATTATTAGAGTAGTTTCCAAGGCATGAGTGGTTGCCATTGGTTGATTTTCTCTCTTCTCTTCTCTGTCCTGCAACCTTTATGATAGAACAAAAAAAAACACCTTTAGATTTTTCTCTGTTTTTGTTTTGGAGAAAAACTTAGGTGCGGTTGTTTAGATGCTGGTAATGTTGTTTTCGGATAGGACATATATAATTTTTTTTTTATTGAAAAACAACATCATAATTGTTTTTCCTCTGGTTTTCTTTGATAATCTTTGCTTGTATAATAAGTGTTTGATATAGCAATACAACATATGTGGTTTTCTTTGATAATCTTTGCTTGTATAATAAGTGTTTGATATAGCAATACAACATATGAGATGGCATCATTCAAATAATGGAACTTAGTTTTGTGAGTAAATGCCCAGAATAGTCCCCGACAAAAACATAGGTACACTTTTCATCTCTAAGAAAAAAAAAGTCATTATTTAATTTCCGAGAATGACAAAACAGGGACACGTTAGTCCCTCCGTTAGTTTGACCCCCAGACGACCGTTAGTGTGCTGACGTGTACCGTTAAGTAAGTGAGATGTCCGTTAGTTAAGATTAAAGGCCCAAAATCGTCACTGACAAAAAGTCACGAGACACTTCTAGTCCCTATATTTCTTCTACATCCATCACTATCTGAAAACCCTAACTCCATTGAAGGAGCTTCAACCAAGTATGAAAATAGATGTTTATGAGACATTTTTCACAAGGTAATTCTAAGGGTAGAAACCTACAAAAACAATATTATCAATGTCATTTGGAAATTAATTTAAACACTTTATTTTTGGAAATGAAGCAACCATCAAATTCAAATGCATCTTTAGAATCATAGTGAAATTCCATCGATCAATCAAAGTATATATATGAAAACAAAATAGAGCAAACCCACATCTAACAAACTGAATCATCATTCTTAGGCTCTAATAACTGAGTTTTGAGATGAAGTTAAAAGCTCCTTCAGTGGAGTTAGGTTTTCAGATGATGATGGAGGAAGAAGAAATATAGGAACCAGAAGTGTACCCTAACTTTTTGTCAGGGACGATTTTGACCCTTTAGTCTTTTTTTTTTTTTTTTTTACATATTCCATGGTGGACGGGTCTAGTCATCACACTAACGGACATATCAGCTACTTAACGGTATAAGTCAGCACACTAACGGACGTTTAGGGGGATAAACTAACGGAGGGACTAATGTGTCCCTATTTTGTCATTCTCGGGGATTAAATGATGACTTTTTTTTCTTAGCGATGAAATGTGTACCCTGTATTTTTGTCGGGGACTATTTTGGGCTTTAGTCTAGTTTTGTTTAACCGCCTAATATAAATTATTAATGTTGGAAATTGATCTTATATAGTTACTTGAAAACTGCCTGCAATCTTATCCTTAAAGTTATTCAAAAAAAAAAAAAAATCTTATCCTTATAAAGAAATTTTTTGTAATTTAAAATATTAATAGCAAATACAACTTCATAAATTTTAACCGTGAGATTTTCAATAAACCAGTTATCTTTTCAATTAATAATCCTTTAAGGCACCACTTGTTTGCTATATAACAAAAATGAAAGCATGGAGCATAAAAAGACACTTAACATGTACTAAAGCTGGGTAGACAAGCTAGCCCAATCCGTTTATTCTAGCCCGCATTGGCTCGCAAGTAAGGCAAGCACTTTTAAGTTTTAATGATGTGATAATATATGATTGATGATCAATGTAAAAGCCTTTTACAATGATATTGTATTACAATTAAATCTTTTTTTTATTTATAGTCAAATCTCCTTTGTCTACAAACCAAACTTTCTTTCTTTTCAAAACTTCCAAATTTTTAATTTTCATATCTCAATTCAAATTTCCTAATTCTCAATCACATATTCGCTAATGATAAACATAGGGATTACAAAATAGGCTAGACCAAGTTAATTTGTGTAACCAGCCAAAATTGGTGGATTAAGTTGTATTCCAACCTTTTTTTTTTTTTTTTCAGGCGGATCATTTTAACCATATGCATATAATCCTTTTTACTTTTACTTTTTTTTTCTTTTTAATTTTATTGGGTGGTGAGCTAGAAAGGACAACCCACTAACATGTTTTTTTTACGGCGGGTTGCCTTACTTAAACGAAGGATCATCTTTTTTAAAAACAAAAAAGTAAGGTAAGTTGGTCTGTTAACCCACCCAAAACTGGGTTAGGTTACTCATTCCAAATCAGATAATAAAAATGAGTCAACTCATCTTTGTCCTATTTTCATCTAACCTGCAATACGTTAGGGAAGGTTGACTCACTTGTGGTATCTCTAGATAAACATAAAATTAATCATTATTTTATCATGATGCGTAAGTTAAAATCCAACAAATATTTGTTTCCACCAATATCTTACCACCTTGGAAATTTATTAAAGCTCCATCCTGATTAAGGCAACTTATGAAATAGACAGATGCAAATACTAGAAGGGGGGTTGAATGGTGTTTGCCAAATTTATGCGGAATTTAGAAACTTTTTCGCAAGCACCGACACAGACAGATCAATCAAACTGATAACTAGTCTGAAGGTTTTCACAGAAAACACACAATCATGGAAGATAAAAAAAGGTTTGATAAACACAATTATAAACCCCTTTAGTTAGATGATAGTTAAGACAAATAATCAAACTAAAGAGTTAAGGGAAAGAGAGATCACTCAGCAGGTTTTATCCTGGTTCACCCCTTAACAATGAGGTTACGTCCAGTCCTTGGCAGCACCAAGTTTTCTCACTATAACTGATTTAAGTTACAGGACAAACAAGTATTCAGGCTCCAGACGAGTATTGTTTTCACACCTAGCCTCTTCAGGCTCCAGACAAGTATTGTTTGCGCACTTAGCCTCTTCAAGCTCAGACGAGTTTGTTTGAGAGAAGTTGTAAAAAGATTACACTTGCAAGTCTTTCACAAGCACTCAGACGAGTGTATTAAATGTGAAGTTCTAAAAGACTGCGTAATAACTTCAAATGATTGAAGAATAAATAATGAAAGAATGAAGATATAAATGTACAAAGTAATTGCTCTTGATTGCTTTTATCGTTCTCTTCTCTGCTTGAATCTTCGAAATCTTCTTCATTAAATAGGCTTCAAGATTTTAAAGCCGTTAGACACAAAGTCTGAAGGCTTGGCTTCTTGCAGATCTTTAATAAATGCAATAGAGTCGTTCTAATCAGCCATTAAAGCATAGGCAACTTCGCTTGTTCTCTCTCATCAGAGTGATACAGACTTCTGATATACCTTTGGTCTCAGCAGGTCTGTATACGTGCTTTTTGTTTGCAGAGGGAAGACTTTACTTTTTGGCGTAAGATGCAGTTGTATTCAGGCAAAGCACTTTGTTGAAGTTTCTTATCAGAGTCGAGACAGCTTTCATCCAATGTATTCTTTAACGATAGTCACTAGACGGATGAGTAGCTTCATTAGATGTGTTATCTCTTTAACAAAGAGATGACGTTAGTTGCAAAGTCTTTTAGACGGGTGAGTCTTCCTTTGATCAGACGGTTGAAGACTTCATTAGACGAGTGAACTTCTCTTAGTTCAGACGAGTGAACTTATCTCAGTTCAGACGAGTGAACTTTAGTTAGTTCAGACGTGTGAACTTAAGTTAGTTCAGACAGGTGAACTTATCTAAGTTTAGACGAGTGAACAGTTCATATAGACACTTAATGTTTTAATTTGCACACTAAGTAGACGAGTTAAATACCACAGACAGGTTCAATTAAATCATTGAATAACTGCTTTAATCTCATCAAAACTATGGTAAATGCACATCAGACATTTGGAGACTCAACAACTTAGTCATAAGTCAAATTCCATAAACACTACGAGGAAGACTTATTTGTCAAAAACAACGAAATGAGTATTGTTGCCTCTACACGTGGCAACCATAAACCACGCTCCACCTGATTCAGTCATCTTAACCAATGAACATGTGTCCCCACAATTTGTAATCTTTACACTCTCCCTCCCTCCATGGAAGCCTTTCCTCGAGCACACCAAGCCCAATTTTTCAAGAACCACGAATCTACCAGCCTGTTACCACTCTTTGCCTATCAAGTCACATCTTAACTATCGTGTTACCACTAGTTAGCTGGATATGACCACTTACCAAGCCTACTTTCTCCAACAGTCACGTCATATATCCAACACATATGACATGACTTAGTCTCTATCTTAACTAGTGATAAGTGGTCACACCTTATCAAGCTTAATTATCGTGTTACCATTAGTTAGCTGGATATGACCACTTCCCAAGCTTACTTTCTCCATGAGTCACATCATATAATGAAGGTAGCATATAAATTCCATAGTCTCACTAGTCTTTCTTTCATTGTGTTATAACCAATGCTCTTGCCAAGCAGCTTAACTACTCGAGCATCTTGCCATGGCGCATAAAGGCCATAAAAAACAGAATCCACAATATGCACCATTGGTTTGAGCGTGCTACCATCTTCATATTTAGTCTTTGCAAGGATCTGTTTAAGAAGGTCAACCTTAGGTCTCAAAACTAGAGCCTTTTTCTTGCCCATCACCATCTCCTTGAAGGAGACTTTAACCTTTTTCTCCACGTCATTCATAACATCACCACCGCCATCAGGTGGTTCCTTGACGGAAACAAAGCCTCCTCCAGCACCCACAGAGAAAACAAAACCCTTCATTCTCCAAGAGTCATGTCATATAC
The DNA here is from genome assembly GCA_039655645.1 of Ammopiptanthus mongolicus. Lineage (NCBI taxonomy): Eukaryota > Viridiplantae > Streptophyta > Magnoliopsida > Fabales > Fabaceae > Ammopiptanthus > Ammopiptanthus mongolicus. Next base: position 16,000,383 of record CM077351.1, on the reverse strand, counting down.
GGGACAAATGGTAATATTTCTTGGTTCGTGTCAGCAATATATGACTCTTCTGCTTTTAATGCTCGTTGTGATTTATGGGCTCACCTTACCATGTTGAGAAGTAGCATCAGTGGTCCTTAGGTTTTGATTGGTGATCTTAATCAAGTCTTAAGATCATCAAAAGTTTATAGGGGATCTTTTAACTTTTATCGTGCTCATTTGCTCTCTAACATGATGGTCGACTGTAACTTTCTGGATATGGACATTGTAGGAAAGCTGTTTACTTGGCAGAAAAACATGCACATGGTAGATGTAGATTGACACCTTTTATTTCCACATGCTCTGGTGGAAGTATTGGGTCCCCATGATTCGGATCATAATCTTCCCCTTAGTTGTAATAAATCTCAGAGTACAAGAACTAAATGCTTCCATTTCCAAGTTGCTTAGATCTCCCACCCTAATATTATGGAGGTTTGGTGGAGCAAACTTGGAATCAATCGGGTGGTAATGCTATGTTTAAACTAAGGAAGATTCCCAACCAGTCTCTGATTTTCGAAAAAGAAGTGTTTGGTAACATATTCAGAAATAAAAGACTTCTTGAGGCTCGGTTAAAAGGTGTTCATAATGGCACTTTGATATTTACCCATTCTCTGATCTTATTAAGTTGGAGAGGGATCTTCAAAAGGAGTAACTAATATTTTAGCTCAAGAAGAACTCTTTTGGTATAAAAAAATCAAGAGAAAATTGGATTAAATGTGACAACAGGAATAAAAAAAGTTTTCATACCCAAACAGTGATCCGAAGAAGGAGAAACAAAGTGACTAGACTTGATATTAATGGTGTTTGATGCAATGATGAATAGATTCTAAAGCAGGAGGCTCTGTCTTTCTTTAAAAATTTGTTTCGCTCAAATGATCCTTATATTCTCCAAAGCTTGCAGCTGCAGTATGTTCCTCAGGTAAATGAGGACTTGTTTCGGTCTTTGCTCCAATCAGTTACCGTGCAAGAGGTTAAAGGATCTTTGTTCTTGATGCATGCTTTTAAAGCACTAGGGCCGGATGGATTCCAACCTATTTTCTTCAGAAACTATTGGGATATTGTTGGTATAGATGTTTGACATTTGACTTCCAATGCCTTTGCTTTGATATATCCAGATCGTTGAAAAAATGGATGAAACACTTATTGTTCCATCCTTAAGACTGATGTCCCTACCAGTTTGAAAAACTTTAAACCAATCAGCTTGTGTAATGTCTTACTAAGAATCATTTCTAAAGTCTTTGTGCGCAGAATCAGACCTTATTTGGGCAAGCTCATTAGCCCTGTCCGGAGTAGTTTCATTCCAAACAGGGGCACTGCAGACAATGCAATTATTTCTTAGGAGGTTGTTCACCATATGCACAAGACGAAAGGCAAAGACTTTCTAGCTTGATCCACACTCCAACTGCAGTATCTTCATCGGCTACTTCTCTCAAAACATCATCACCGAGTGAAAGAATTATGGTGCTGTGAGCCTTACTGAGAATGTCCTCCTTTTCCCTATCTGATAGAGTTGTGGGCAATTTCTTTTCCCCTGCCAAGGCATCTACTTGATGTACAAGGAGCGCCTTCATCTTTATCCTCCATAGGCCGAAGTCATTCTTACCATTAAACTTCACCACATCAAACTTGGTCCCCATCATGGAAGACAGCCCAGTTCTCAACTAAACTCTGATACCAATTGTTATGAACAATGCACTCTTGTTGTTTGGTATGAAACTCACATACACTCTCAGGTTATGATTGAATGCAGAAACGATAATTGAAAGCTTGTAGAAAAGAAAAGAAAAGAAGAAGAAGAAGAAAAAGACACAGATAATTATCGTGGTTCGGAGAAAGTACCTCCTACATCCACATTGTTGCCGAGCCTCCTTGATGATTATGCAGAATTACATGCAGTTTCTCTCTACTTGCTATTCTACTGCTCTGATGTATCTTATACATACTCACGCCATCAACTAACTAACTCTATGAATTCTATACAACTCTAACTGAACCACAATCCGGTTGTTAGAGATAGTTACAACAAAGTGTTATTACTAACTATCATGTAACTAACTAGTATCACATAGAGTACTTGACTCAACAAACACCTAGAACCTAACTTATTACATTGAGGATTCAAAAAGCTTAACAAATACAATGTTCAATATTAACTTATGAAACTCGAATAATTCATGAATCTTAAAGTAAGTGGAACTTGAATCAAGAAAATAAATTTAAATTTTTTATAAGTAAAACCCAAATCAGACTAAATTTCGCACAACTTGACTCACTATCAACCCTTGCAGTATAGTATGACGTAAGCATTATCCTTGCGTTACTATCACAACTCATATAAAAAAAGTCCAAGTCTGTAATTAGATAAGGTACAATAACAACATAGTTCATCATAGCTTTGATCAAATCAATGCTTTACTTCTAAGATTTGTAAAGGAAAATCAAACATACGGTACACTTTGTGAAGTTAGTAACCCTTTTGAATGATGACAGTACGCAACCTGAATTCTACTTTCCTCATTGGTAGACTATTTGTCATGAACTCAATGAGAAAGCAGCCAATGATGACCACAGCCACTAGCTAGCTCCACTTTGGTAAGATTTTGTCCCAATCATTACCTGGTCCTGTGCATAATAACCACCCATTTATTTTGATTTTAATTATAATATATTATCATTAGAAAAGTTTTTTATGGTTATATTATTAAAAATATTTGACTTTTGTTATAATTATATTAAAAATCACACATGTCGTGATCTTGGTTGACAGTGTAAAAAAACTTTACACTCATATTGCATTAAAATTAAACTTATTATTTAGATTTTTTTCTTTTATTTTTTTCCTGGATTTGCTTTCTCATTTGTATGTTTGTATTTGTAGTGACTTGAGTAGAAACAAACATTTTATGGTCAATGGGTTCATTATTTAGCTAGCTGTACACATGCTACTATACTAGAGTCTAGTAGAATATATTGTACTTGCAAGGTTGTTTCAATTCTTTGAAGGTGTGGGAACATGAAGAAAAAAATGTCACAATAGTGGTAGTAAGTGGAGAATATCACCTACCCCCTTGCAGATTGTACGACAGTTGTTGTTTACCAACAATTTATTCAATACATTCCATAGTCTTAATGATGAATAAACTACATATTTGTGCTTCAATCTACAATCTATCCTAACTTGATTTTGGGGAGAATACATGAAACCCATCATACATCATAGAATCCTAATCTGTTTGATTAATATACCATAGTCACTATGAGTAAATCACAAATTCATGATTCTCAGATGGAATTCTTTTTCAAGAACTACTGGTTTGTATTAAACTTAAAGACTAGTATTTTCAGGCCAAGAGAGCCATAATTGAATAGAAACCAAATCTAGTTCAGATTGTGGCATTTCCATAACATCTAAATCAAATGTATGAGGGTCCACTCCTAGCTCAGCTGCATAATTCATTGGTAGGAACTGATCCTTGTTTGACTCCTTTGTTTCACCTACTCCAAACTCATTATCAAAGTCATGGGACCCCTTCATGGTTTCATCATCTTGAACACTCTCTTCTACAAAATTTGGGGTTTGGCTGGCTGGGACCTCCCCTAATTGGTCTTCAAAGTTATCTATCATCTTCCAAAAATCATCATCTGACTCCCATGGTATTTCAATCAGATGGTTTGGTTTATCCACCTCTTCTAATGCATTGTCAACATCATAAGGTCCTACTAGATAGGTTAATGGAGAACCCAATTGTTGTTCTGGTTTGAAGGCAACAATCTGGCTTGAGTTAAGGATATCTGACTCAACAGAAGAGAATGAAGTTGATGACTGTTTTGGATCCTCAGTGATGCTCATAAGTTCATTGGACACTTGTTTTTCTGAATCTTGTTCAATTTTCTCTGTCATTGTCACTTGGGATGCTTGCTCATTAAATTCATTACTAGTTTTTGCTAGATTTGGTGTCTCATTTGAGACTAATGATTCAGATGAAGATGAAGAGGAGGAAGTTATTGTTGATTCCAGCTTGGATTCATCTGCACTAGACTCTGAACTTTTGACACTCAATCTTTTCTTTAAGTGAGTGTTCCACACATTCTTGATCTCATTGTCTGTCCTACCAGGGAAACATGATGCAATCTTTGACCACCTAAAACCAATTTGTTTGGAGCCATAGTTAGATAACAAAACCAAAATAGCATTACCGAAAATCATCTTTCTGATTTGAGACACAAGAAAACCTACTTGTTTCCAAAATCCTTATGTAGCCTTACTATGGCTTCCTCTTCCTCTAGAGTAAAATTGCCTCTCTTCACATCAGGCCTCAGATAATTGATCCATCTCAAACGACAACTTTTCCCACATCGCATAAGCCCTTAAAAACATACAGATATTAAGTGTGAGCCAGAGCTAAGTTTGATAACATCCACATTAGCATTAACGGAGACAAAAATTAATTAATACTTCAATTTTCTGACATCATGGTTTAGAAGGAATGAAGATTCCATGCTCTTTTTTACACTCTTCGTTCACAATCAAAACATCTTCCGAACACTAATAATAATTATGATGATGGTATTAAAGAGTTTAATTTTGATGAACTATAACATTATCTACTAATCATATATTATAAATGTGACTTTTAATGTAAACATTTTAAGAGTCAAATATTTTTAAAAACGTGAATATACATAATTGTGTTGATAATGTAAAAAATATTTTCACTAGCACTACATGACGATTAAATGTTTTCTTAATTACTTTTTACCATTTTGGGTTGTGATTCCTCTTGCCTAGTTCTTTTTATTGCTCCCTTTGATTCCTACCCGTAATTCAGAGTTTGATTGAAACCCATTAATAGACCTATCTGAAACAGTAATTTGCTAGTTTAGAGGGGGACAGAAATGTCTCCTTTCTTTAAAGGACAAGTGAAATTAAAGATTTCTACTACCATAATGGCACCTAACTTTTCTTTCTGGGAAAAAGCTAGCTAAAGTGAGCTTTAGTATAAAGTGAATAAATAATTATGTATTCACCTTTGATTAGTTATAGTGCATTGATTAATCTATTTTAACTAATCAAGGATGGATACACATTTATTCACTTTACACTTAAGCTCACTTTAAAGAAATCTTATTTTTTTGTTTTGTTTTTGGATACATTAGTAAGGATGAAGTTTGAATTTATGATCTCCTACAAACTTGAAACTACCTAAGCCTCACACTACCCCAATCCTAGTGATTTAATGGCACCTAATATACCCTTCTAGAGTCGATATATGTATTTATGGTAATAATGATAATTTTCCATATATGGAATTACATTCAAGCTGATTGTGCCATATTAATGGTAGGTGGATACGCATTATCACACATAAGCATTTATTTGGGAAAATAGCTTATTCAAGCTTATTGGTAGGTGGATATACATTCAAGCTTATTCAATAATTTTTTTCAACTAAGTTAAAACCAGCTTATTTTCATAAGCTTTTCTGACAAGCTTATGGAAATAAGCTAAAAGCTTATAGGAAGACTGGAAGATCATAAACTATTTGCATAAGTTTATTTACATAATCTATTTTTATAAGACCAAATAAATTCTTCCAAACGCATCCAAAATATGTGATTTTCTGTACCAAAAAAAATGCACGTGATTTTCTCTAATACAAAATTTCAAACAGTGTTGTTATTTGAACATCAAAAGTTGACAACAAAAATTGACAACATTTTACATGGTTAACGCAGTTAAAAAATGTGGTTAATGAAGGGTTGAGTTTGGTTAATGGACATACAAGATGTCGTAACTCATTAATCATCCGTTGAACTTCATTAACCACGATTTTGAACGTTATTAATCATGATTTTCAGGTGTTCAAAATTTTGAACTTCACATGCATATTTGAACACCTGAAAATCGTGGTTAATAACGTTTAAAATCGTGGTTAATGAAATTCAATGGATGGTTAATGAGTTGCAATACCTTGTATATCCTTAACCAAACTCAACACTTTATTAACCACATTTTTGAACTGTATTAAATGTTGTCCATTTTGTTGTCAAATTGTTGATGTTAAAAAAACATTTCTCAATTTCAAATGTCATAGTTATAGGTAAAAGTCTACAATCACGGATTGGTGACAAACCGACAACGTTTCTAATTTTTCTTGCTAACTTGAGGGAAGCTAAATGTCATAGTCTCATATCCACCAATTTCTGCCAAACTTGCTTTGTTTTCAATCTATTTTAATAAATCAATTTAATTAATTTACACAGAAAAAACAGAAGTGCCATAGAAGCAGGTAGCAGAAATTGCCCATGAATGAAATGAACAGTGGGTGAAGCAATAATGAAAAATTGCAAATTAATGCAGAAATTTGAAGTGGGATTAACAAACTACAGATATCCATAGAAGCAATAATGCAAATGCAAATTGAAAGATGGCTAATGAAAATTTGCAATTTTCATAGATATATGAAATGAATGGGATCAGATATAAAAGCTGGTTGAAACTTGAAACTAATGTCACTGCTAAAAAAATCAGTGCAACAAGACACCCTTATTGCCACCATGTTTAGAGAGAGAGAGAGAGAGAGAGAGAGGGCTCTGATATATATATATATATATATACCTGCTTGTTTGGGGAGAGCTCTCCAGTTTTCATGGCCATGTTTCTGGATGAAAGCTATGAGCTTAAGGTCTTCTGCAGGGCTCCAAGGGCCTCTCTTCACTTGAGTCTTATCACAGCATGGTGCTCTTCCTTTCCCCATGGTGATCTCTTATCACAGTCCCTTAAGTCCTATAATTATATGCACTCTATGTCAAAGGCCAAGGCTATCTGTTTATTCTCTCCTATACTATTATTACATTGGTTCAAATATACCTCACTATCTGTTTTCTCCCCCTCCCTATATATACTACTAGCTGGTGGAGAAAAGGCAGACTCTGCAATAAAGCCACAAGAGTCATGCCACAAATTTAATATTCTCAGGTTCAATGCAATAAATAGAATGAAATCCAAGAGTATATTCTATAATATCTATAATGGATATATTGTAATAAATAATTTTCTCTTTGTCTATTTATGATGAAATCTCCATAACTTAAGTAACCTTAGAAAGTGTCCTGTAGTTATATAAATGATTTGGATTTTGAGTTTTGTCTAGTTTTTGGAGGTTTACTACCGTGCGGGTCTGACTACATATGGGATTGTGATCAGAGCCACCAACTTTCTGAAAATTGATATCACTTGCCTTCTTTCTTTATGATGTCAACATTCTCCCGAGTATAATATGGTTGACATTAAAAAAACGTTTTTTGTGAAACAAATAGTGTCAAAGCATATAGTGTGATTATATAAAAACGAATTTAATTTAAATGCATTATTAATAGAGTTTAATTGTTGTACGCTGTCAGTGTAAAATTTTTTATACCATCAATTAATCACAAATTATAGTATGAATGACTTCTAAGGTAGTTAAGATAAAAGTTAAACATTTTTACTGATGTAACAATTTATTATTGCTCAACAGTATATAAAATCTTCATCAAAGTTTTTTTAGACTGTTCAATCATATACTGACATGTAATAAATAATACTTGACTCTTATAATAAATTTCTTAAAAACCACATATATCATAATGTATAACTGCTTGATATTTCAAACTAACAATACATTAAAATTAAATTCTATAAACATAAGTTTAAGGTTTATTAAAAACAGTGAAGCATAATTAGTACAACGATGTTCATTAAAGATCAAGGGTGCAATAGACGCAGGAACTTGATGAAAGAAATGGGGACTAGATTCAAATAAGGCTGCTTTAGCCAAGTAGTAAACAACCTTATTAGTTTGTCTCCTAACAAATTCTACCTTGAAGAGTGAGAATTGGGATAAAAGAGAATAGCATTTGGAAATAATTGTACCTAATTCCCAAATGCTATCTCTTGGATTACAAATTTGGTCAATAATGTTGTGATACTTTGTTAGTTTATGATAATGTAATCTTATACCAATAATACTCAATCTGTACATAGGTACTATACTTTGTACCTATTTTTTTCTTATTTAGATCCATCAAATATCATAATATTTTATTTTACTCCCTTATTTTAAATTTTTTAGGACATGTCCTTAAAAAAATTCTTTCACAAGAGACCCTTCTATTAGTTTATCCTTAGAGTTGGAAGTTAAATGCTTAGATGGATCACGGATGCCTAAATGGCTATGCCTATTTGAACATTTAAAAGGATATCTAACCCTTTAATCAATGTTATGAGAATTTCAAAAATATTAAGTAAATGACACTTTAAATGGTCACTACAAGAAAAACTACTATTATCGACGGCTTATGTGTGATTTATCGGCGGGTTTAATCGTAGGTAAATAAAGTAGTTGACCCGTCAGTAAATTTCGCGTATGTTTGCGCGAAATTTTGCATACGAAATTTTCAATGCCTAAATTTTCTGTAATGATGTTTTTAAAGTACGTTGTTTTTTGGAATTACAAGACTCTCAACGTCTCTTTGGTCTTACCGATGACTTTTCTTATCGGTAATGATGTTTTTTTTCTCGATAAGTATCTTTTGGAATTCTGAAACGTCAACAACATCCCCTTTTGTCTTACCAGCAACCTGATCGTCGGTAAGTTATAATTTAGTGAAAGTGTGAGCCCCCACCCCCTTTAGTTTTCACCATCCCTTCGGTCTTCTTCCCTCTTTCCACTGCCATAGCCTCTTCGCACCGCACCACGCCACTCTCTTCCTCCCCTAATCTACTAGGCCAGATTATACATTAAATGATGCATCTTCAATAGCGTTTTTCACTAAAACGCTATTAAAAAAGAGGCAGAAGACTTTCAATAGCACTTCTTCAAGGAAACACTATCTTAGGTTCCCTTAAGATAGCGCTTCCTTGAAGAAGCGTTATTGAAAAGCTGAGAAGGAGAATAGATAGCGTTTCCTTGAGGAAGCACTATCTAAAGTGCAACTTAGATAGCGCTTCCTCATGAAGTGATATCTATTCCCCTTTCCTAAAATAATTCTCTTTCCCAACATAGCTTCCTCTCGCACGCTCTCACACATATCAAACACAAACACTGTTCCTTCCCTCTGCGACCTAAGTCCTCCCCCAAACACCAATTGCTTCCCTGCACCTGAACCACTCCAAGGAACTCCGCACGACTCAAACTCACCACTGCGCCTTTGTTGTCCGTGGGCATGTTCTCTCTCTTTCTCTCTTCTCTATGGTCTGATCACACTCGCCGTATTGAATGTGCAGGTTCATAAGCTCTTCAGCCTCGTCCTTACAAGCTCCATAAGCTCTTCAGCCTCCTCCCTCCTCTGGCCAAAGAGACCTCATGAGCAGGTTTTGAATCCATTATTCATAATTTATTGAACCCATTACTGTTTTTGCTTTGTTGGTCCAAACGTCCATTGCGTGGAAACTTACAAGGTCTGCCCACTAATCTAACTGATTCAATATGATATATATGATAATATAAGACTAAGTTGATGGGTTTTTTGCTTGAAAGGCATTATTTTTTGTGTTTATATTTTGGTCCATTCTTTTTTATGAGACTATGTATCTCTTATATTTGATTGAGCTGAAATAATTGGTTGGTCAACTGATTTTTGTGGCAATGGGGCTGTTATATATTTACCTAGAAAGAAACAAATTGTACATGGTTAGACATCTTATTTCCTTGTCTTTGGGTTGCAAACATATGGCATTTTAAATCCCTGGGAAAAGAAGTCCATCATTTAACACACAACATGTTAGGATGGATTTGAGTTTATTCAATGAGAATGAGGTTTCAAGGAAGGGTTCAAGGGGAAATCATAGAGTGGACAATATAGGAAATTAAACTGGACATCTGGCTCTATAAGTAAGACTTGTTCTTTAAATTATGTATTTGGTTTTTGAATTTTTTAATATTTGTCTCTAGACATCTGCCAATTATCGGTATACATGCATTGATTTGTGCTCGTATTTGCTTGATTTAAGTTTTAGTCCCATTGTTGGTGTTTGCTTGATTTGAGCAAACTTGATGTGCTAGGTTGCTTCCTTTCTCAGTATTTCATTTTGTATTTCATTTATGAAGAAAGAAAGAAACTAACAATTTTGAATTCTCTCAAGTACATTTTTCAATCAACTCTCTGTTGTTCAAGCTGCTCGACTTCACTCTGGTATGTTTTCCCACATGCTATTCCCTTGTGTGTTATTTAATCATTTAGTTGTAGTATTAGACATACTTATTTTTATCGATATACACATGCATTAACCTTAGTTTCCTATTCAAGAACTATTTGTATATTGGTTTTGGCACAAAATACAAGTTGTTCTTGAATTGTCCAAAGTGGACAGTCTAAGATTGTAAATTTGCATTCAATTCATATTGTTGTATGTCTTAATTACTTCGTGATCTAAGAATGTCATTGGTTTGTATTTTCCCATTGTTCTCTAGGTACATACCTAATTTGTGTCATAATACCACCTGAATTAAGTTGTGTGCTTGGACAACTAAGGGGAAATGCTGCCAAAATTTTCTTAAAACAAGAAGTAATTACGACATACAATAATATAATGCGAAGTTTACAATCTTAGATAGCATAGGAACCCTACCTTATAGTATGAAGTAAACATGCATCATGCATGCACGTAGTACTCATTGAATGTAGACGTCAACCTCTCTACACTCAAAATAATTATAGTAGATCGAGAAAATATGGATTGGAAGTGGTTGTTTGCCAACCGTTTGTCAAAGGAATATAAGGACGGAGTGCAAGGTTTTAATTAGGGTTGCAGTTGGGCATGTCAAAAGCCCTAGTAGAATCATATGCCCTTGTTTAAGTTGTTATGCAAGACGAGTTAGCGTAGCTGAGTTGGAAGGACATTTAGTGTGCAATGGAATTGATCAAAGTTATACCTATTGGACAATATGCATGGTAAGACAAGAGGTGAATCTAGTGATATGGGGAATAGTGGGAGATATGCATCAAATGATAGCGATACAAATACATATGAGGACAACAGTTTTGAGGAGATGGCAAACTCAGTTGAAGAAGATCTTCGTGATTGTCCTCAAATGTTTGAGAGGTTGAAAAGTGATGCCGAGAAACAGTTGTATAAGGGTTGTACTAAATTCACAAGATTGTTAGCGATGTTAAAGTTGTATAACTTGAAATCGAGCAATGGATGGACTGATAAGAGCTTTACGGACTTATTCACACTATTGAAAAATATGTTGCCGAAAAATAATGTGCTTCCTAGTCAGACATATGGGGCTAAACAAATGTTACGCTCTATTGGTACGAGCTATGGGAGGATACATGCTTGTCCTAATGATTGCATTTCATTTCGGAAGGATTATGCATAGTTAAAGAAGTGTCCTAAGTCTAATGCTTCATAGTATAAGAAGAAAGAATCGACTCCAGAGAAGGTTCTGTGGTATTTTCCCATAATTCCCAAATTTAGGCGCATGCACCGTAGTTCAAAAGATGCAACGCACTTGACATGGCATGAGGATGAAAGGATTAAAGATGGCAAGCTACGGCACTCAACAGATTCTCTTTAATGGAAAAGAATTTATCATGATTATCTTGATTTCGGGCAAGAACCAAGAAACCTAGGACTTGCATTGTCTACTGACGGATTTAACCCGCATGGTGTTCATAGTAGATCTCATAGTACATGGCTTGTGATTTTGGTGATTTATAACCTACCTCCATGGCTATGCATAAAGTGCAAATATATGATGTTGTCTTTGTTAATTTCTGGGCCCAAACAACCAGCAAATGATATCGACATATAATTGGCTCCTTTAATTGAAGACTTGAGGCAAATGTGGGAAACAGGTGTAGATGTTTATGATGAGTATAGAGAAGAAAGTTTCACCTTAAGGATTATGATCTTCGACACAATTAATGATTTTCCGGCATACAATAATATGTCAGGATATAGTACCAAATGTCAGTGTGCATGCCCTATATGTAAAGATAGTATAGATCGGGTGCGGTTGGAACATAGTTTGAAGAATATCTTCCTTGGACATCATATATTTTTGCATTCAATTCATTATTATTAGTTTTGGAGAAAGGTATTCAATGAGAGTACAGAAGAACGTATTGCCGTTGACGGGTGCACAACTATTTGAAAAGGTAGAAGATTTGAGTATTGAATTCGGAAAACCTTTTGCGGCAAAACTTGTCGGACGAGGGTGTGTAGGGTACACATTGGGACGCCGAGTAACGGTATGAACTAATTAAATATGAGAATTATGCATTGATCAAATGTAATATGGTTGAACTGTGAAATACACTGGGGACGACGAGACGTAACACCCAATTATGTATTGATTGGATGATAGTCATGCACTGCAGACAACGAGACGCACATATACAATATTTTGTTATATTATGCTTTGAGGATATTTTGTGAACATGATGACATTACGATATATATAATTCCTAACCCTTAGCATTTTAGATATATACAATATTATTATGTTATTTTCTTTCTTTAATATTTTCCTTGTGATATAAGAGATGACAAGCAAGTAAATAAGTACAACATGCGCACACACACTCTTTAATGAATCATCAAGAATCAACACAGGTTGTAAATATCCTCTGATTGAGTTCTATGTCCAAAGTGCAATAATATCAAGCTCTTTCTAAAACATATATAAGGGGTGTTTACCGGATCGGATTGACTTGATGAATCGGATAATCCAAACCAAACCAATTAAATTAGTTCGGATTGGTTTGATTAATCGGTTCATTTCACTTCAAACCCGAATCAAACCAATTATAATCGGTTCGGTTATCAGATTTATCTTTTTTTAACCCGAACCAACCCGATCACCCGATCAACTATTTTTTGTAACTTTTAAATTTATACATTTTAGATTTTATTACTTAAAACTCTCTTCTTATTTTGTCTTTTATTTTTCTATTCATTTTGACTTTATTATAATCTTATTTAGTGCTATCAAATGTCTTTGATTATGTTTACTATCCAACTTCACTATCATATTTTAGATAAGAGATTGAAGTATATAAAGTTATAACTATAGAATAACATAAATATTAATTAAAATTAATATCAACGTTTGAAATTAATTTAGTTATTGTGTAAAGTTATTGAAGAATAAGGAACCTTTTTAACTCTTAGTAATATAAAATTCAAAATTTTATATAAAAAGATAACATATAAGGATAAAAACTTGAAAATGAATAAAATATATTTTTTACCTTAATCTGATAACCTGAACCAATTAAATCGATCCGATCTTAATCAGATTGGTTTAGTTCGGATTGGCTGAAATATTTTTAAAATCCGAATCAAACAAAATAATTAAAAATGATTGGTTTGAATTTTATTTTATCCTAAACCCGAACCAAACCTACCTATGAACACCCCTAACTTAGATATACATTGATATTAATTATCTGAATTATACAAAAGGAGTTTTGCTGCGTTTAGAGTAGTTTAATAATTTTGTTATATATATCAACTCTTATTTATTAAATTAGAGTTCAGATTCTCGAGTGTGAGTCACTCTTTACATTCTCTTTCCTCCTCAGTGTGTCACGTTTAGGGGTGGGAATAGGTCAGATCGCTCGTCAGAGGCGATAACCTATTTAAGACCTAGCCTGACCTAACCTATGTAACAAAAAGGTTAGGTCAATGCTTTTTAAAAAGTCCATATAGCTAAAGAGGTCAGGCTAAGGCTATAAAAAAAGCTTATTAGATCTATCAGATCGGCCTATTTAGCACACACAAATATATATATTTATAAATATAATTTAATATATAATACTATAATATATTATTTATAATATTTTATAATATTTGAAAGTAAAGGCCTATTGGTCCATTTAAATGTAGAGGTCTACTTGCATACTTGCATATTTATCATTATAGGCTCATGACCAACCTCTTTATCATTAGAGGCTTATAAGCCTATTTACAAATGAAAACCTATGACTTATTTATATGTGGAGACATATTTTAAAGATTTTGTTGAAAAGTAGGCTTTTAAATAAGCATCTAGGCCAGGTCATGATCTGAAGTAAGTCAGATCGGACCTTAAAAATTGGTCTATATTAGGCTAATAGGTCATGCTTAGGCCTTGAGATTGGAACACAGACCTGACTTGCTTATGTGAGGATCTAGCCCAATTCTCACCCCTCACGTGAAATGGTTTGCATCAAGCAATTTTTTGTAAATGCAATAAATATGCCAATTAATTGTTATAATTATCAAACCCTTACTTATTTTTTCCATTCAATTCTTTTATTTTGAAAAAAAAATATTTATAATTGTTAATACTAATTTTTAGATTTTTTTACATTATTTTCTATCATATCTTATTCAAAATGTTAACTTTTAAAAATTAATTCTAATACTAATGATTTATTATCATATTTTATTCAAATTGTTATCTTTTAAAATTAAATTAAATGTTTGTTAGTTTGTAATTCAGGTTGTTAAATAAAGTAGTTAGATGATAGTTAGTTAGGGAAGTAGCTTTTGTAATGTACACACTATAAATAATAGTGCAGTGTAAGTAATAGCTTTTGTAGTGTGCACTATAAATAATATGTGATTAAAAAGTGAAGTGAATAAGTGTGTGTGTGTGTGTGCAATATTCAGTTGCATCTTCTTCTCTAATTCTCTCTCTCTCTCATTTATCTCATTCTTCCTATATAGTGGGTGTGTGCTAAGTGTGTTTCTGAGAACATTATTCAGTGTGTGCATTCTTGCACTAACAGATGAAGGTCCAATTTGTGCAGGATCAAATGGTGTACTTTTCCCAAAAGGCCAACTCATTCCAAGTGTTAAAGTCATAACATTTCATCCAACCAATTTGTTCCATTTGGAAGCCTTCTATGATAAGGATATGGAGGCATTTTCTAAAGGATCAATGTTAGTTGGGTCATTATACTTCAAACAGTGGGATCCGGGAAAATGTGTTTTTAAGAAATAGATTAGCTATTACGTTTTTAGTCAATCTGAATTACGGGAGTGTGTTAGTTTGTACATAATTCAGGTTGTTAAATAAAGTGATTAGATGGTAATTAGTTAGTTAGTGAACTAGTATGTTGTGAATGTGTTGTTACTAGTTAGTTGCCTATGTGCAAGTTGTGCAAGTGTATAAATAAGGGCCTATGGCTAAGTGATGAATAAGATTAGTGCACTATTCAGTGTAAATTGTCTAATCTCTTATCTCTATTTCTTCTATCCTGTGAGTGCGTATGAGATAGAGAGTTCTTGCACTAAAAATATTAATTATTTGCTATCATATTTTATTCAAACAGTTACCTTTTAAAAACTAAGGTTATAATTTTCAAATAAGTTTCTTTTGGAATTAAATGTTAACAAATCAAATCGTTAAAATTTATAAAATGTTGTGTATATCATGTTTAAATATAATTTATTCAAATATTGAAATATTCAGTCAATAAATAATAATAATAAAATAAATATTAAAATAAAAAATCAGTATAATGCATGAGACATTTGCTAGTAATAAATATATAAAATTAATGTGAATAAATAAGATAACTCGAATATAATGTACAAACTCAGTAAATGGTTTATGTTACCTATCGCTTTCTAATGTACAATATTCTTTTGTCCTTTTGGACCTAACCTTAAAGGGTGATATGGACGATATGGATGTGATTTGTTGAGAATCATCCCTTCTCCAAACACATTATTATTATTTTTTTAATGCATGTATAATTTATAGAATAATATCAACTATCCATGTTATTGTTATATTAGATGAGAGAAGTTTTTTTAAATTAAAATTATTAAAATCTTATTTGCGATCTTTTATGTCACAAGTTAGATTAAATAGTTTTGCTTTAATTTTTATCGAAAAATGATTTTTTAAAGAACTTTGATTATAATTATTAATGATTCTATAATAAAAAATACAAGGAGGATAATATTCAAATGATTATAAAGATATCATTTTCTCAATTCGTACATGAAACTCAAAATTTTAGGACTGATCGTAAATGGGGGTATTGTGTTTAAAAACAACTCAAAAACTTCAAGACTAAGCCACCATAACACTGATGATTAGTGATGTCATGATGATATATATCACAGTATTAGCATTCTCAACCCCTGATCCGAGATTATGTAAACTGCCTACACCAACCAAGCAGAAAAGGTACTGCTAGCCAGTGAAAGCAATTAATTAATTAATTAGTGCCTTGGTAAATTTGGACTTGCAAATTGCAATACTCAATGTGGAAAATCACCAACTGACAACAACTAAAATTTTGTCATTTTGCTTCTTTTTTTCCTTTAATTTGATATCATAATTTTCAATTTGATACTTTTAATTAGTTTTGGTTTTTTAGTTGAGTCTTCAATTGTTTTAACCATTTTTTCAATTCAGTAATGATTTTTTAACATCAAAGAATGACACCATATGCATCGACACAGTACTTGAGACTATGTTTTACATAACAAAATTAATGATTAGAGATGAACGAGAAATAATAGATAAAAGTTTGGGTCACGTATTTTTGTACAGTGTTGGTGTTTAAGTTTGTTGTACAAATAAGACAGCTCTTTCAATTTGGTCTTTTCGTTCACCATATAAAATCACGGAATTAAAACAAATAAAATTATGCAGAAGCTCAATTATTAAAATATATAAGAAATAAATGTTTTTTTTTAAAAATTATCGTAATTAGGAAAAATTATCGTAATTAGGATCTTTGACTCGTCAGTGACATCCTGAAATATTCTCAGAAGCTTCGACGCTTTGAACTGATCATGAGACTAATCCTAGATCGACTGCTTAGAGCAGAGAAATAACTCTTAATTTTTATAACCTCCAAATTCGAATTATACCATCAAGATTCAAACATGCATTCACATGATTATACTCCACCAATTATTAGTTGGAAATAAATGTTTTTATGATCACTCTATCTACTTTCTTAAATCTAAAAGAGATCCTATATGAAAATCCAATATATAATTAAATACGAAGGTGCCACCGGAGAGAAATGTGGCTTTATAACCTGCATCACTTTGTCACGATTTTTGAAAATCTGTCCTGTTCGAGAATTGAAAGAGTTACTAGTGGAAGGAAAATTGTAGGAATCTGTCGATTCTCAAATTACGTATGTAGGCAAAGGTAGCCAAACTTTATTTGCTTCTTTTGACTCTAATATAAATAATAAAATGTTGACCATGTTTTCACCAATTTACCCCTCTGCCACTACCATGCAAACAAATATCTGAATACAGTAAATGACCAACATGGCAACGTTGATAAGTTAAAATAATCTCATCTGTATTCAACTTATGACCATATTTACACATTATAATCATTATAATATTGTAGTCATTTAAACCCTATTTTTTCTAATGATATTGGTTAGAAAGATTAACTTGAAAATTAACATCATTGGTTGCAGGGGCGGAATCAGGAATTTTTTATGAAAAATTGGCCAAGATTAAATAAACATAACATAAAAATTAATAAAAAAAATTAACTAATATATAAAAGCATATTATATGAAATTGAATAAAATATTAAGTTGGTGCAATAACTAAAATTCACGAATCCATTAATGTATCCTCACATTTCGATGAGTTTTACTATATTTTCCTCTCCTACTACTAACTAAATAAAATATTAATTAAATAAAAAAGTAATCAATTTGTTGTTTTGAAAATATAAAAAGAATTCAATATTTTATTTGTTTAGTAAATAGGAAAATTAGTAGGAGTACAACATCCCCTTCTGGGACATCATATGGTAACCCTTTGCAGAAACTAAAAATCTATTTTTATTTTTGAAAACACTCACTCGAGTGGTTATAAAAAAACTGATATCAAAGATAAACAGAACAACCGTATAAAACAAATTGATTTTCAGCATTTGTAATAATAACTCAACTTCGCCATTAAGGCATACATCATTTTTCCAATCTTCTTGTACGCCATACGTACATCAAAAATCCTAAGAGCTGGTCTAAAGAGACATCTAAAGACGGTAGAGTATACTACCTAATATACTTCAAAACCCATGAGACTAAGCCTCGTCGTCGCCAGTCCACTCATCTTTGCCGTTGACGTAAAGAGACTCCGACTTCGCGGTCCCAAAGTGACCCAGAGATCCGCTGAAATGCATCTGTACATGTATCCAAAAACACAACAGGGTGTCCAACATGTACAGGCAAGGGTGAGATACTAATATATGGATTCAAACACGATAACTACATGCATTACACAACAACAAGCCATGGGCATATACCATCATTAAGTATAAGATTCTACTGGATAAACAAGTAGTATATCATAGGGTCTCATACCCGACAGTGATCGTCATTTATAAAAATGCATGACACTCCAATATTCATCATCTAATTCTTTACATAATCTCCGGAGATCTCAACACCATTGTATAAAAACTGAGCTGATCGGGCTCAAGGTACATTGGCCCAAGGCAACAATAACCAACACCTAAGTGCTTATTCGGAAGTACATGAACACCATGACATTACACGATTACATGGAATTACATTCAGCGGTACTTGATAAATCGTAAATGGTCATACGATATTATCCAACTCCAGGCACAATATTCGTCAGTTGTATGACACCATTGTCCATCAAGGCACAATGTTATACTATGACTTAAAGTCATCAAAGGGTTCCCTGCCATCAAGGTCCCCCAATCCAGATGGCACGTCTGCCTAAAAACAAATGCGTTAGAAAAATGTTTCAAGTCTTGCCACTTTTCTTTGTGTTCGTTATTTCGTTGTCGTAGCTCAAAGCTCCCGACTATTTATAATTTACACTGTTTTATAACTTTTCATCATTAGCACAGGACAAAACATCCGAGTGCTAAATCGCGAAACTTTAGACCGATGCACCAACCCAAGTTCCGTGGTAATAAAAAACATCATTCACCTTTAATCATGTTTCCTCATAACAAGAGGACGTTCCCCCATGATGCACAATCCACAGGACACACAGTCCATAACATTGTTGCACAACTTCTCGTGCTATTTTTACAGAACACTTCTCGTACGCTAGGTTCATGTTTTCATTGTTGTTCACCATTTTTCGTTCTGTGAAACACCAATTCAAAATAAAATCTCCGCAACTCATCCAAGTTGACGGATTTTACATCATGGGAAAACTCGTTTTACAAAAAAACTTTTCTGTTTGGAAACTGTTTTGTAATCATTGGATTTCTGATAAAACTTATCTTTTGTTACAAAGTCCCTTCCCAAAGACTATTTTTGAAAAGAAACAGTTGAGACCAAAAACGTCATCCCAGAACAACATTACTGTTGTTCGAACTTTTCGGAATTAAAACATCGTTTAGAGTTAAAAACGTTCGAAGTTCCAAAAACTTGACCTTTTCCTCTTAATGTTACTTTTTTCACATAAAGATCAGTTTATTCTTAAAAACTAACATTTCCTACTAACGTCATAAATTACTTTTGGATCCTCTTTTTCTTAGAAAAACATATCGTCTTTGAAAATTCCCAATGTTTCCCAAATAAATCTTTGGCATTTACTACAAAGCTTTTCAAGACTTTTATCCCCGTTAATTAATTGAGCACTGACCACTGTCAGGCTTCTCAATCAACAATCAACATTATAATATTGATATACCAATGTTATAGCAGATAATACAGTTTATAACATGCATTAAAATACTATAACACATATTAACAGATAATTCAACCAAGAATCAATAATCATTAGTAGATAAACAACAACTAAAACAAATCAACCAATCACCACATAGCTCAAATAAATACATACAGACCACTACAGACAACACATAGTTATCGAGAGATTCCCTCAGGCAATTCTCCCCTTACCTTTCCGATTATCCTCCGGATGCAAAGTCGCCTGATCGATCCAGAACTCTCCCGATTCCTTGTCCGATTATTCGACGACAACTACACACAATCAATCAATCAAGATATCAACTTTAAAGCACAAAAATTTCTCTAACCCTCTTCACCTAGGGTTCGGCCTTAGCTTAGAAAATATGGCTAGGGAGTTCCAAAAATTCCTATCTCTTGGATTCTATCCTTTCTAGGTGTGGTAAGACTAGATCAAAGCCTATTACACCAAAACTTGAACTGAAATCCTATCCTCCCACACATCGGGGTTTCGGCCCCAAAAATCCGTATGAGCTAGGAAGCTCATTTGGTTTCCAACTCTTGGATCAATGATCCTCAAGTACACACAACACTAGATTAAGTTACATTACTCAAAAATTTGAAGTAAAACTCTTGTTTTTCAATAAGGGTGGGTTCAGCCACTCCTAGGAACAAATAGTTAGACTTGTTATTTGATTACATGCTCTTCGATAGAGATAGAAAATGATGAAACTAGATCATAGAAATTAATTTCACATTAAAAGTATTTTGCTATGATTTCTTATGGATTTTTGAATTTCATGGTTAAAAACTAACTTCCATGAATTTTTGAGATTAAAGAGAGAAATAGAGAGATTAAGAGATCAAGGATGGAAGTTATACCTCCTAGATGACAAAGCTTGAGAAGAAAACAACTTTGCTTCACCAAATCCTTGAAGAATTAGAAGAGATTTGAATGGAAAGTAAGGAGGAAATGAAGAACAAGGAGAAGGAAGATGAGAAGAGAAAGAAGAAGAAGAGGTGGCGTGAGGGAAAGAAGAAAAGGAGGTGAGGTGAGATATTTTCTTTTATATTATGGCAAAATTGTAATTAAGTGATGATAGTGATGATAAGGTGATGTGTCTTCAACCTTATCCGTAGCGGCTCCCGGTAAATCCTATATTTAGCTCCGTTGTCCACCCGATTTAGGTTTTCGCTCCAGAAAATCATGAGGACTTACTGATTTTGAATTTTTTCAAAATCGCCGATATTGTTCGAAATTTTATTTAAAATCTAACTGTTTCATTCACGAGTCAAAATTAGGTCATCTGAGCAGTAAAATGATACTGTCAGTGTAAAACACAGACCGGGCTCCGTCTGAGTTTTAGACTAAAATTTAACCATAGCTTCTTACGATAGCTTAGAGCGTGACCATGGTTTCGGATTATTTTATTACACTCTCTAGACCCTCCAATAAAACACAAACAAATAAATACTGTTTAATTAAAACAGAAAACTCGAAAGCTTGAAAAATCAGGGTGTTACAAGGAGGATATAGAATTATGCATTGCTAGTGTAAAGTTTTTTACACTGTCAACCAATTAATGTCACCACATGTATGACTTTTAATATATTTAAGGGTTTAATTGGTATGCAGTGTGAGTGTAAAGAATTTTTACGCTGACAACTAATCACAAATCATCCTATGCATGATTGATTGATAGTGCAAAAAATTTTACATTGACATTATATCAAAATTAAACTCTTTTTGTGTAAATGTAAAATATTTTTAATGATATAGCAATATATGATTGATTGAGTGTAAAAAATATTCACATTACATTATAAATAAATCCATTAAATAGTTATTCCATTTTGATAATGATAATCATTGAAATTAAATATGCAACAAAACCCCTATAGTTTCATGCATAAAAAAATGATTTTTACTTGGCCATGGCCTCCCCCTCCCTCCGCCTCTGATTGGTTGGGTTATGATATAATCTTTTCTTTTATGCTTTCATGTTCTTTTATTTTCGTCCAATTTTTTACTGGTAAAATCAACATAACAAATATTTAAGTTCCATGCCGGCATGTCCAACCAAAATTACTTTTCCTTAAAGAAAACTCCAATTACAAAAAGCCATCCATCTTTGTTGAAATCGCAATCTAGTATCGAGGAAAACAAGTATGCACCCAAATTAGTGAATTATTCTACCATGGAATTTCTAGAAAAAAAAACACAAAATTGTAGCCCAAATCGCCCAAAACGACTTCGTTTTTTACCATTAATGGAGTTGAAATTGGGATGACAATGCTACATCCTTTTGGCATGGGATGACAATGCTATATTCTTTTGACAAAACATATAATAGATCAATTCATAATTCTTAACCACAAATATAACACTAATTTCAATTTCAAGGAAAAACCCACAATTTCACATATTGTTCATATGTTCTTGAACCTTCTTTAGAAAATCCTCAAATTCTCCATTGAAATCGCCAAAAACCTCACTTTAATTTCACACCCAAAACCCTTC
Organism: Ammopiptanthus mongolicus; assembly: GCA_039655645.1. Taxonomy (NCBI): domain Eukaryota; kingdom Viridiplantae; phylum Streptophyta; class Magnoliopsida; order Fabales; family Fabaceae; genus Ammopiptanthus; species Ammopiptanthus mongolicus. The sequence continues at coordinate 15,978,188 of CM077351.1, read as the reverse complement.
AAAATCTATACTATGGAAGTTTAAGGAAAGAGTGTATACTTACCTCTTGTAGACCCTCCACAAAGCGTCCCCAAAATGCGCTTCAGTGATGACTCCTTTGATCCCCTTATTCAAACTTAGGATCCTTTTTTTCCAACTCTTTTCTTGTCTTATTTCTTCCCCCAAACTCTAGAATTAACCTCGACAACAGATCTAGGTGTTTAAGTGAAGTTATGGTTCCAAAATGCGCACCTAAATGTGTCTCTAATCTACTTATGAAGTTTCTCCGATGTTCCTTCGCATCAAAATGTGAATATGACACTCTTGGTGACATGCACGGCCGTGCATCGCTCACATGCGATATGGCATGAAAATCAACGTGAAGTCGTGCACCAATTGTGCTGAACCAGCATGGGTTGTGCTTCACTATGCACGATCGTGCATTCTTATACACAAGTCGTACACCTATAGAAATTTAGATTAATTTATCTAAACCTCTCTTAAGACTTGTAGGGACCTCTAAGCACTTCTAAAACCTTTGAAATAAACCTTCCGACATTCCAAATCTATTAAAACTATTTAGGTTCCAAATTCGGGATGTTACAAAGCACCCAGAGTCATAATCAAGTGAAATCGAACCCCTAACATTGAGTAAATACTCAATATGGTCCCTAAAATTGTAGGGTCGTATCAACTTAGTCCTTCACGTTATCAATATTCCAAAATGATCCCTGGAATTGTAAAAAGTTAATCAGATTCATCCCTCCGTTAGTATTTGCTGGACTACAATGACATTAAATTGATAACGTCAGGGATGCATTTGAAACTAAGTGAATAATGTCAGGGATGCATTTGCTAACGAATTCAAATAGAGGGACGAACCTGATTAACATTCTACAATTCCAAGGATTATTTTGGAATATTGATAATGTGGGGGGACTAAATTGATATGACCCTACAATTTTAGGGACCAGATTGGGTATTTACTCCCCTACCATTTTATCTTATCTCTTGTGTTCTAAGTGTTTTGATAGAACATCAATTTAAATAGAAGGAAATAGGATTGAATTACACCAAATTACAGGAATAAGATTGAAATAGAACATCAAAGGATAACTGAATAATAATAGTCTGATCTCTAAACATGGAATCACACACAATGCAACAATAACTTGTCGTCCCAGTGACTAAGTCTCCTATAGAGAATCTTCTCTGCCCCAAATTATAGAACAACAACAACTCCGGCCCTTGCATATTTTTTGACCCTACTACCATATATATACTAATAAATAATTGCACTAGTTATTTTCTAATCATAATTGGCTAATAACTTCCCAATAACTGTCATAAACATGTTGTCATTAATTATTTTCTAATCATAACGGCCATCAGGCAGTTATCATATTGTTCTCTTATGGATCCCATCACTTCCTGCCCCTGAAAAATCAGCCGTATCCCCAAACTGAATGTTGGAAATTGGCTCTTCAACAACTTCTATAGCTACTATTTCCCCCTCCTCGTTCAATTCTTCATTATCTCCTAAGATCACCAACCTTAATTGCTTCTCTACACATTGATGTAGTGGATGAATTTTTCTCCACACTTGAAACATAACCCTTGAGTCTTTCTTTCCATGAACTCTTGGTATGTTATATGTCTCAGACCTCTATTTTTTTTTCCACCTTGTAGTCACCTTGCTTATTGTAGTAACTGATTCAACATCTCCACCTTGTTGGCCAAACAGCCATTTTGATGGCCTTGAAACACTGTTAGAAGACCCCATTTCCACACGTCAATCTACTCTTCTTGTTCCAAACTCAAGTACATTTTTTCTTCCTTATACTGTGTGCCAACTGCATGGCTTGAATTCTCGTTTAGGTTTGTAGAGTTTGCACCTGATGCTTAATTTCAGGTTGCAATCCACCCAAAAAATAACCTGAAGTTTAATTGTTCTAAGGGTAAACGCTTAACTTGTGATGAGAGAAACTCAAATGCTTCTATGAACTCCTCCACCAATCCTTCTTGTTTCATTTCAGCCAATTATTGGAAAGGAATTTCACACTGTCACCCAACAAACTGTGTCGCCATTTCCTATTTAAACTTCTCCCATGTCAGTCCATTTTATGCTTCCTTCCGCAAATTAAACCAATGGATAGTAGAACGCTCCATGCTTAGCTTAGCTAATTTAATCTTCACTTCTTCACTAGTATTTTGAACTTCAAAATAAGTCTAGGTTCTAGTGAACCACCCGATAGGGTCATCTTCGTTGAAAGATGGTTGTTCCACTTTCTTAACTGTCAAGTGATACTTATCCATATCAAGATTGCTTGAATTTGACCCTTTCTTGTCTTCTTTATTCGATGAATAGCCTTCCTTATCTTCTGCATGTTTGCCTATTAATTGTCTAATCTCAAGCAATCTTGTTTCTTCAGAATTTGCCTCCATCTGTCCTATTCGCTCATACATTTTTTCCAATTTCTCATCCACACTAACCCCAATCCTGGCCTCAATTCTTGCTTCCATTCCTTCAAGTCTCGCTTCCATCTCATCCAGCCTTTTCGATATGCGCGTCATGATCTTATCTCTCTGGTCAGAGGAACTCCCTTTTCTCAATCCGACAGGCCAGACCAAAATGATAGAACACCAATTTAAATAGAAGGCAATAGAATTGAATTATACCAAATTACCGGAATAAGATTGAAATAGAAGCCCAAAGGATAACTAAATAATAATAATTTTATTACTAACACGGAATCACACACAATACAGCAATAACTTGTTGTCTTAGAGACTAAGTCTCCTATAGAGAATCTTCTCTTCCCCAAAGTACAGAATAATAACAACTTCCTTACATATTTTTTGACCTATTATCATATATATACTAATAAATAAGTGCAATAGTTATTCTCTAATCATAATTGCCTAATAACTTCTTAATATATAACTGTCATAAACATGCTGCCATTATTTATTTCCTAATCATAACTATCATTAGGTAGTTATCATACTCTTTTCCTATGGACCCGTCATGTTTGTTTAATTGTCTTAAAGAAATACGCCAAAAAAAAATTATTGCTTGTTTTATGTTTTGAGCTCTCTTCGTATCAAATATAAGTCTAAATGATCGTTTAACTTCTAAATTGGTAGTTAGCAGCCAATCCTTGTAGATGATACTCGATTTCTTCCCATTTTGTATTGCTTGCAACGATTTGATACGCTTGTCATGGTCTCTGTCATTTGACAAACTTACATCATATTTTGTATGATTTATAATATCCAACTACTAGTTAAATTATGAGCCAAAAGTGTATACGATAAGATCTCTCAACTAAAATTAGTCTTGAATAAATATTTAATTAATATCTTATAGTTTCAGTCAAATAAAAAAATCTTATAGTTCATATTTAAAATATGTTGTTATAATGAATGCAAACTGGTTCCTGAATAATATATTATAAACCATGTATCAAAACTTTTATCTGAGTTAATTTTATAAGAAATTCTAGATATGAAATTTTTATAGAGAAGCCCATTCTGTTAAATGGATCCGTACGCCCAATTCTTCAATGAGATTCCATATTCCCCTGTCAAATATTCTTATCTACTTGTATTATAAATTTACATATTACAGCATTTGGAATGTCCTAAGTTTCATGTTGTGCTTGCAACTCAAAGACAAGTGATAAAAACCCCGTGTTCTTATGATTTAGGTGAACAGCCCGAATTAGTGCCTTTTGAATATATAATATAACGCTGACGCTCATTATAAAACAAATTTCAATTAATATATTAATATATATGCCAAAACTATGCACCATGCAATCTTACACATCAGTCCGATAACTCTACCCACATGAAAATGACAATAGGAAAGCGACGTTTTAATTAAATAGCAAATTCCATTAAGTCTTTGTTAGGGAAGCTAACATTACAAGGCTTTTGTAGCTTTAGGTACCTAATCTTGACATCTTTCTTTCTAGGTTAGTAAGGTTTTACTTACCATTAATGACTTTAAATGATTACCAAACTGAAAAAGTCCAAGAGAGAGCGAGAAATTTCAAGAAAATTGCAAACAAAGAAAATGGAAGTATAAAAAATTATTAAAACATATTGCATATGTATGACGTATGAGCTAGTGTTAGCAGGGGTATAGTACCACGTTGGATGCACCCAACCAACCTGATTGAGGTTTTGTCAGTTTGGTCCTTGTGAACACAAGCCCCCAAAGGTCTATTTCCTTCACGGGTTGCTTGGATTTTTCAGGCAAGAGTTCAAGTTTGACATTATCTTGAGGCTAGTCCTTTAGTTTTTAGGTTTTATTTTGATTTCTCTTTTATTTTTTATTTTATAATGATCTTTTATTTTGTAAAATTATATTAATGTGATCTTTCTTTTATTTTTTGTTTCGAAATTGTCCCTTATTTTACAAAGTTATATCAATATGATCCCTTTTTTTTGTTCCGACATGGTCCCTCTTTTATTTTTTTTTGTTCCAAAATGGTCTCTTATTTTATAAAAGTTATACCAATATAATCATTTACATACCACAATTTAAACGGAAAAAACCACATTGAAACCTAAAATAAAAATAAAAGACCAATTCAGAACAAAAAATAAAAGAGGGACCAAAACGAAACCTAAAATAAAGATAAGGGACCAAAAGTATAATCTAGCAATATGTTTAAGCAAATGATTCTCATTTATGATGAAATTAAGATCCCTATTATAGTACTGTACGAGGCATCTAAAGTTTTCTTCATTTTGGATTCCAGGAACGAAGAAAAAGGGAGGAATGAATTAAATTCAAAATATACATCAAATACATCCAATAAACTAAATAATATCATGTAAATTGTCATGTAAACTATCAGTCCGGACATTATTTCCAAACTTTAATGAACAAAGATAGATGCATAGACATACCTTCTCACAAAATTTTCACAATTTGAGAAATTTTCGTCAATTACTTATATTCCAAAAATTTTATTCAAGCTTTTTCTTATTCTAAGATTTATGTGTGCAGCTATTATTATTGGACTTTTTTTTTCACTTTTTTTTTCTGATAGATTAAAGTTTAGATTAGGGGAAGGTACGTCCACCAACCTCAAGGATGATTTATAGTGAAATTTTTATATCGCCTATCAACGAGAGAAACCTGATAATCAAACATTCGAACCTAAAACAAAACGAATGTGAACGGAAAAAAAGGAGTACTATTGAGCACAAAAAATAAGGAATATTAATGCCATGCCCGTTGAGTTTTCAAATGAAAAAAAAAAAATCACTATTCTTTAGAAGGATGACATAATGACAATAATGGAGTACCTAAATGACTCAGTAGCGTATTTGTCAAAATTAAAGCCCCAGTGAGATATGGTTTACGTTAGCCACCATCGAAAAAACGTGTTGCATGCAACAACCTAACTTGCTGCAGAGGATGGCAAGAGTAAGGCAAAGCAACGCATTGGAACTGTAGGACTTAAATATAGTTTATATCTTCAATTAAGCAAAGCAAAAAGGCATATGCATGAACATGGCCAAATTCTTTACTCCGTTTTTTCCCTCTTCCTTTCAATAATATTAATAAGGGTTTTCAAGACCATCCGTTCTGCTAATTAGTCACAACTGGAAGCTAATTGTAACAAGTTCGTATTTTAAAAATTAGACCTGCAATATTTTTAAGTCGGTTCGAGTTATGGTTCGAGTTATCTTAATTCGTCCCGATGTCTCTTTCCTTTAAAACATATATTTTTGTAATTAAGTATGAGTATTAAGATTTCTTGACTTAAATTAATAAATTTTTACATAATATGACAATATATTTATGTTGATATTAATTGTTTTGAAATATATATTATAAAATACATCTTAATTTTAGTTTTTTACTTCTTTAATTATATGATTTAGTACTTATGCATAATATTCAAAGTTATATATTATGTAACTTTTCAGGTTAGTCCAGTTGTGACACGATCATTATCATGGTCAGGTCGAGTTCGGGTTCAAGCAAATAACACGAACAAATTATCAGATCAAGCGGGGTCAAGCTAAACCAATCCTAAACCCATCCAATGTGTGTGTGTGTGTATATATATGTGTGTGTGTGTGTGTGTGCACGCAGAGCGGGAAGCATTACCTTACACCGATATAAAACCTACACTTTTAAACTACCTCATAACTTTTAATACAATATTATTTTGAGTGAAGATTCAAATTAGTCCTTGAAAATTTTCGATGACCCACTTTTAGTCCCTGAAAAAAATAAATTAACCAATTAGTCCCTCAAACTACAAACGCGGGACACATTAGTCCTTAGGTTTAGTTCCGACGTCCATTTACTTGCCTATGTGTGTCTCATTGACCATCCTACTTGATCCGTTAGTAGTCCTACGTGACCTATGACGAATTTCCACCGTGAAAAATGAATGAAAAGTGAAAAAGTACATAATTTAAAAGGTATTTTGGGTTTTAAATTTGTGAATGTTTTTTCCACTTTTCATTTGTTTTCCATAGAAATTCGTCATAGGACACGCAGGACCGCTAACGAGTCAGGCAGGATGGTTAATGTGACATGTAGGCAAGTAAATGAATGTCGTAACTAAACCTAAGGACTAATTTGTCCCGCATTTATAAATTTGAGAGACTAAATTATTAGTTTATTTTTTACAGGGCTAAAAGTGGGTCCCCGAAAATTTTCAGGAACCAATTTGGGTGTTCACTCTATTATTTTTCTCAATCCAATCGTTGAATTATAAGTATAATATATCATTTGTGTCAAATTTTGGAAAATTTGGATATCAATAAAAATATAATCAAATAGCTCTTATTTTCATATATTTTAAAATAATATGCCAGAATCGATCTTTAATAGTGCACACTTAATAGAGGTTTCAGGAGAAAACGCTTTAATAAAATACGCAGAGATGTTTAATAGTGCTTCCCCAAAAAAAAAACTTGTTAAAAGATATACTTTTAATAGTGTTCCCCAATGAAAAAATGTTATCTTTATCCCGAGCCTTTTTTAAGAAAATGTGATCCAACTTTAATAGCGCTTCATCGAAGAAGCTCTATTAAAAGATATAGCTTTAATATCGTTTCCTCAAACAAGAACTATTAAAGGAGTCACTATAATAGCGCATGCTTGGGGAAACGCTATCTTTCCCCCGTATTAAAAAAACGATCTAGGTAACCAACTCTCTCCACGTTAGTTGACACATATGGAAAAAAGATATATGGAAATGTTGACGTCTTTGATCTTCTCTCTCTCCCGAAGATAGTGAGACGACGGCGCCCAATAAAGGAAAAGGGAAGCTTCAACCACTGTTGTACTTCTCTAATCCTTCAGCGGTATTGAAGTAGTTTCTGCTGAACCTTTTCATAACAACATAAGCCAACTATTACTGGTGAGTTATAACCAGAGAAGCAGTAATTGAAGACTGAAGTGAACATTTCAACGGGGGACCATTTCAAGTAGAAAATTCTTCTTCTTGTCCTTTGGAAACCCAAGAAATAAGATTATCAAGAAGCTTATGAGCTAATACTCTGAGGATCATCAAGCAGCACTAACTGGGAGAGTGACCCCAACACTTCAAGTTGATAGCTTTTGTTTCTAATATCTTGCGAGGTCTCAACATGTCATTGAAAGAATCAACAATTTTTGTGCACCAAAAGTTGATTCTTTCCCCCCAACGCTTCAAGCTGATAGCTGCAGAAATGAGTGGCCCTTTGTTTCTTATATTTTGTGCGCTTGATTTTAGCATGTTGGCTCAACAAGCTGCAAAAAGAATCAACAATGTATTCAATTTTTTATTCTAACTGTAAACCCAAACACCATGTATGTATGAATTTGAAACGTAAGAAATAAAATAGAAATTACATTCATTGAATTCTCTTTTATTTAACATTGTAAATAGATTTCCAAACTTAATCAACACACTATAATTTGGTAATGAAACATAGACAAAAGTACCTACTTGGAAAAGTTATAACTTTGACCATTGTCCATGGAAAATGCTGTGAAAAGAAGGACCCGCTTGCATTAGAAAATGAAGCAATGAATAATATTAAAAATAAATGGGTTTAGATAACGCTTCTTCAATCAAGCGTTGTTAAAGGGTCTATCTTTCCTAATTATTTATTTAATTAAAAAATGGGATTGAGATATTACAGCATTTCCTAAAGGAAACGCTATTAAAGAGATTAATATATAATAATGTTTCATTGAAGAGGCTTTTTTAAAGGTATTATTTAATAGAGGTTCATTTTGGAAGCATTATCTTCTCCCCCAGTTTTAAAATTAAAACACTTTCTATGTGACCACTCTAGCTAGCTCTCATTCACCTCGAAAACCTCTCTCATGAAGGAACTCATTTTCTTATGTCCCTCATCTCACACACTCTATCATTCTCTCATTGTCAGGTGTTTTAACTCTTTGAATGTGTTGAGCGTCACGAGAGCACGAAAGGAACTTATTTTAGGTATTTCTCTTACTTTCATCCTTTAGTTTAGGATTTGTGGTCACTGTCAGATGTAAGGTATTTCATACTTTCATCTCTATCAGTTGTTTCTTATGTCCCTTTTAGCACCACGTTTTTTCCCCCAGTTTTAAAATTAAAACACTTTCTATGTGACCACTCTAGCTAGCTCTCATTCACCTCGAAAACCTCTCTCATGAAGGAACTCATTTTCTTATGTCCCTCATCTCACACACTCTATCATTCTCTCACTGTCAGGTGTTTTAACTCTTTGAATGTGTTGAGCGTCACGAGAGCACGAAAGGAACTTATTTTGGGTATTTCTCTTACTTTCATCTTTTAGTTTAGGATTTGTGGTCACTGTCAGGTGTCAGGTATTTCATACTTTCATCTCTATCAGTTGTTTCTTATGTCCCTTTTAGCACCACGTTTTTTTCTTTTTCTGTTGAAAATATCTTAAGCGGGCATTTGGTTCTCTTTTGACCCTGATAGCATTATGGTGTTAGGCTTTCAAGTATTTCTCTTTCTTTCTAGTCTTTACTTTCAAACATGCATGTATCTTAGTTTTTTGTTCAAGAACAATTTGTATATAATGCGAATTTGACCATGTTGGATTGGGTAGGAAGCTCACCCTATATAGTAACTATTGTTAATAATGATTTTGGTAGATCGGGAAAGTATGGATTGAAAATGGATGTCTTCAAATCGTTTGTCGAAGGAATATGAGGACGGGGTGAAAGAGTTTATTAGTTTTGCAGTTGAGCATGCAGAAAATCCTAGTAGAATCACAAGCCCTTGTTTAAGTTGTTATTATTCGAGGTGAATTAGTGCAGATGAGTTGGAAGATCATTTCATGTGTAATGGAATTGGTCAAAGTTACACATGTTAGACAAAGCATGGTGAGACGATAAAAGATGAGTCTAGTGATGATTTCAAGAATAATATGAGATATGAATCAAATGATACTGACACATATACGTATGAGAGCGACCGTTTTGAAGACTTTGCAAATGTGGTTGAAAAGGATCTTCGGGATTGTCCTCAAATGTTTGAGAAGTTGATAAGTGATTCAGAGAAATCATTATATGGTGGTTGTACTAAATTCTCAAGATTGTCAGTGATTTAAAGTTATAAAACTTGAAATCGGACAATGAATGGACTGATAGGAGCTTTACAGACTTACTTAATCTTTTGAAAGATATGTTGTCGGAGGATAATGTGCTTCCTAGTCGAACATATGAGGTTGAACAAATGTTATGCTATATTGGCATGGGTTGTGAAAGGGTACATGTTTGTCCTAAAAGATTGCATTTTAGTTCATAATGGATATACATCGTAACATATGTGTCTTATATGTAATGTCTCGCGATATAAGAAGAAAGAATCGGGTCCAGAGACGGTGCTATAGTATTTTCCCATGATACCCAGATTTAGGCACATGTACCGTAGTGCAGAAGGTGCATAGCACTTGACATGGCATGCTGATGAAAGGATTAAAGAAGGAAAGCTTCGGCACCCGATAGATTTTCCTCAACGAATGCAACTTGATCATGATTACCCTAGTTTCGGGCAAGAAACATGTATGCCTTGCATTGTCTACTGACGAATTTAACTCGCATGGTGTTTGAAGTAGCTCTCACAGTACATAGCCGATGATTTTGGTGATTTATAATCTACCTCCATGTCTATGAATGAAGTGCAAGTATATGATGTTGTCTATGTTAATTTTTGGGTCCAAACAACTAGGAATTGATATAGACATACATTTAGCTCCTTTAATTGAAGACTTGAAAAAATGTGGGAAACGGATGTAGAGGTGTATGAGGGCTATGTTGTTCGACACAATTAATGATTTTTCGACATATGATAATCTGTCAAGATACAATACCAAATGTCAGTGTGCATGGCCTATATGTGAAGAGAGTACAGATTCAAAGCGATTAGAACATTGTAACAACAATGTTTTCCTCGAGCACCGTAGATTTTTGCCTCCAAGACATCATTATCGGTGGTGGGGAAAGACATTTGATGGGAACTCAGAAAAAGATAAAGCTCCTTCGTCGTTGACGAGTAGGCAGCTCATTCAATAGTGGCGATTTGAGTATTAAATTTGGGAAACCTTTTTCTAGAGAGCTTGTCACAAGAGGATGGAAAAAAAAAGTCGATTTTCTTTGAGTTTCCATATTAGAAGTCATTATATATAAGACATTTTCTTGATATGATGCATATTGAAAAAATATTTGTGATAGTGTCGTCGATACGTTACTTAATGTGCCCAAGAAAGACTAAAGATGACATCAATGCAAGGTTGTACTTGGTTAGTATGGGAATAAGAACAAAATTGAGACTGGTAAATAAGGAACAAAATGTTTTTCTTAAGTTTCTTCATGAAGTTAAAGTTCCAGAGGGTACTCTTCAAATATTAGGAACCTCGTATCGATGTAAGATCTCAAGTTGAATGTTTTAAGTCTCATGATTGTCATGTTCTCATAGAGTAATTGCTACCAATCAGAATACACTTCATTTTATTCAGCTATGGATTTCTGTCTATGCTAGGGCTGGTTTGCCGGTTGCTCTTTGTCGGTTGCTCTACCAAGTAGTGCATCAACTCATTATCTTCAACATGGGGTTTGGTTAGAGGGAAAAAAAACTAAAATGGCTTGATTTATTTTTTGGCATGCAACTGTTTGGTCTTTGTGGTTACTTTGTTATGAGGTTATCTTCAGAAATTGGTCTCTTGATATGTTCTATTTGTTGGATATTATCAAGGTTAGATCTTGGAATTGGTTTCAAGCAAAGTTAAGGAGATCATATCCTACTTGTTCTCAGACTAGTGTGTTAATCCTTTTGGTTGTATCTCTTCCTGAATCTCTTTGGTGTTTTTGATTTGTAAATGGATTAGAGTACCTCTTATACTTGGTCTTAAATAAGGTTTTTTGTTTACAAAAAAAAAAAAAATGGGTTCTTTAAAGCTTGTTCCGTTTAGAAATTAATTCATAATTTCATATTTTAAATATTCACAGTGATTTCTTATTTTAAAAATTGAACTTAAATATTAATGAAGTGCCTAGGCAAGGCCGTGCTGGTGCAAGTTTTGATATTTTTTTTTTGTGAACCGAATGCCCTTTTTTAATAGTTGTGCGTGTAGGATAGATAGTATTGGGTTGAGCAAAAACCCAACCCATTACCAAGCCTAAGCTAACCTCTTGCTTAAGCTAACTCTTCCTAGTTCCTAACAAGCCTAACCGAATTGCTCCATTACAATAAACGTTGAAAAGGTGCAAAAAAGATTATATATGTAAAACTAGTTGAGTATCATGTGCATCAGTGCATTGTTTGGTTTTATTGATATGTAAGCGGTGATGGATACGTTATTTGGAGTAAGTTATGTCAACCATTCATTAAACACTACTTTCATAATTAATGTTTAAAAATAATCAATAAACAATAAAATATTTGGCAACCCATCCTGAATAAGTGAATATCTTATTCTGGACAAAACGATGGGTATGGTAGAATTCCCCATAAAAGAAATTTCTTTATTCATTAGATAATTAAATAAGTAATTATCATTTTTTTTTTTGGGTGAATGATAAGTAGTTATCTGATTTTGTAACAATTAAATATCATTTATAATTAAATATTAAGAATCAAAAAATTAAAATGAGTCATTAAGACTGTGACATATAGAACATGGCTCGATTCAAATCCAAACAACTTACTAAATTTTTCATCTACATCACCAAATTTCTACAACTACCGAATGACGTATTGTTATATTATTAATTTGTTATTTGTTATAAATAATTTTAATATTGTATCTAATATATGTTATTATCAGTATTGTAAAATCGAACCAGATCGGTTGTTCGACCGGAAATTGAACTTATGGTTGATCCGATCAACATATCAAATTGGATATGCAACTGAATCAGAGCTGACATAATCAAATTGCAATTCAATCCATTTGAAACAGTTGACTCGGCTAGTATTTGAACCGGTTTGATATCATGATGGTGGAAAAAGCAGCAAAAAATTATCTAGATCAAACACAGGTCCTACAAGCTGACACACTATGCTAGAGCACTCATTTAGCACATATATGACAAATGTATTATTTATACATATCCTTAGTACAACATTTACAAATTTGATATACCAATTCGTACGATTCAATCAGTAACTCATTCGTTCGACCAATGACCCATTACCCAATGTGATGACCAGATCGATGACCGATCTGAGTTTTATAACACTTAACATGAAACACAAGTATATACTAATGCACACAGAACTAATTATACTAATTTTTTTTTTTTTACTAAATAACTAAATATACTAGGAGCTTACATTCCATTAAAAAAAAATTCACTACATATTCATCCATATATAAGTGGGGATCCCGGGTTACATGGTTCTACAGCAATTAGTCGAATGAAGAGAATATATCTAAATGGAAGAAATAAAATGTGCCTTGTGGATATGGAACAAAGCAAGCGAAACCAAATGAATATTAGCAATAGCCTGCTACAAGCAAACAAGTAACTTGACCACATCGCAAGGCTCCTAAAATCTAAACATCAACCATTGGGGTTCAATACTCCAAAAAATCCAGAAACTAGTACCAAAAACCAGTAAGGCTCACCGTGCAGTTTGGTGGTGGGGGTGACAGCGGTGAGGAGTGGACTGGTTGATTCTAGTTAATGCAAATGGATATAATTTACATTACAATAATTTTGAGGTCCTTTTATAAAGAAAAAAACTGGTCAATTTTCTGATATAAGGTATAAGTATGAGGGTGCAGCATGCACCACAAGTGCCGAGGTGCATATTAGAATCCACCCTTTTTAAGATCTTACAGACGTGCCCAAACATAACTACAACGGGTGCACTTCTTGGCTGGACTACCAGAGAAGGCTAGACACCAGAGCTCCCTTGTGAAGCATGAGGATGAAGCAAATTATGTTTCTTAACTATTGGTTATAAATTATTGGGTCAAAGATTCATTATGAAGGCCAAATTTGGGTTCAAAAGCATACAAATTAGAGATACTGTCCACCAATAATAGCTGCAAAATGACAAAAACCAAGCACATGATGAACAATTGTGTTCAGAGACGGATGGTACAGAGCTTCCGTTCATGTCTTTAGTTTCAGAAGCGACCCAAACATAAACCAACAAATAGCAAGTGACCATGCCTGAACAAACAGGTTCCCAGATTTGATATACATTCTACCTAATAAATACCACCCCTCAATGCAAGCACTAAGTGAAGCACAGAACCACCTTCAATGTTGTATTCTTTAGCTGTTTTGTCATCAGCAAGCTGCTTACCAGCATATATGAGCCTGCAGCAAGTGGCAACGGTCATAAGATCCTGTTGACATTATGGAAAAAAATCACTATATATAGCAATTAGTAAAGAAACTGTTAAGCCCTCAATTAAACATGTTTATCATAGAAAGAGGAGGGGACAGGTGGCAGTAAAGGAGAGGATCAGTGAGGAAAAAGGAGGGAGTGGGGAATGATTATGAGGCATAACAAAATGGGACAGATGGCAGGGTGTGAGTGGAGGGGAGGATTCAGGTATCAGAAGGTGAGGTATTTGGAAGAGGAGGGGGATTGGAGAGAGATTATTCTGGTAGAAACTTTCTGGTTGGTTGGTTGGTTGGTACTGGGTGTGTGCGTGTGGCTCCTCTCAGCAGGGTTGTCCTTTTTTTTTTCTTTCCTTACTGTGTTACCATTCTGTAAGGAGTATATTCTCCATTCCATTTCACTGTTTCATCAATTAATAGTATTTGCACTCAGTCACTGCTTTACTGAGAGCTTTCTTCCTCACTGTTACATTCCTATCTGTGTTTCTGGTTTTGGTTCCTAACAGAAACCTAGAAGGAATATCATCTGAAACAGGACATAGGTTTCAATTGAAAAGCATGAGAATCCCAATTCACTGTTGCTTCTGAATATCAAGCAAATTAAATACAATATAAACATAAGCAATTAACCATAGTTGAACAACAATTCACGTATGCAATAAAATTTCTTGAGACTTGTATAAGCATATTGAAGACAAGAAGCAAATGGTGCACTACTATTACAAGTAATTTGTTAATTCAAATGCTGCATGAATATGGATGCATAAGACTACTCTAAAGTGAGCGAGTAAGGTTATTACTAATACTAATCATTAAATTTTAGTGAAATAAACCCTTATGTGCTCACTTTAGAGAGGAGCTTTCTCTGATATGGATAAGCAGTCCAAGCATTTTCCGCATCATATCCTTACCTAGACATAGCATTTATTACTCCCAAGGTTGGCAAAATCAAGATAATGTGCTATCGTAGCATAGATAATAAGATCTCTATCTACCTAATGTGTGTGTGCTTATATATGATTATATGTGTGTATCAGTCTGTATGTTTTTTGTCATCTATGTATGTATATGTCGGCATGCATACAATTTCACTACTAGCCCCACTAGCTGCACTCACCAGCCCAGCCCATTGCCATCCTAGCCCACATATGATTCCAGCTCCAAACCCACCACCAGCAAGCATTAGCACTAACAGAACATAGTTCGCACACAATTGGGTGACCAGAGCAGCACCCACCTAGATCAAACCACAGATTGTAGCACTAGGGTTCGGGGTGAAAGAAAGAGGTCAAATTAGTTTGGGTGGGATTGGGTTTTTCCTGAAAATTGAATTGCTTCGCCACTTAAATTGGTAGCTCGAGCAAACCGAAAAAATCGGTTGATTTTACCGATTACACAAGCTTGCCCGACAATCCTATACGATTACACCAAACCGAGTGGGTTTGTGTAATCGGGGTCAGAGCATGCACAAAAGAGCATAAGATTACGAAGAAGATCGCAACCTTAACAACCTTGGTTACTCCACTTTATAATTTATATCATTTTATCACAAACAATGTTACATCTTAATCTAGTTTACTAAACTTCTAGACCACATGGTCATCAAGCAATGCCCTGCAAGAGAATTTTTAAAAGTAAGCTATGAAAATGAACCCACAATACCTACATGCATGTATCTTTTTTACCTTTATGTTCCAAAATAATAGAGGGAGAGATACATTCCAATATATGATCAGAAACACAAATTTTTGCAGTTAAATCATTTGCTGACAAAATAAGCCAAGTCCAATCAGCATATTTAAAAACAAAACAAAGAGAAAACCTCTGCTGCACAGGAGGAATTCCCTCCTTTTCTTCAACACGTTCCTTGATGCGGTCAATGGTATCAGTTGGCTCGATGTCAATTTCAATTTCTTTTCCAGTTAGAGTCTTCACTTTAATCATGGTTCCTCCCCTAAGCCTCAAGACCAAGTGAAGCGTAGATTCCTTTTGTATGTTATAATCAGCAAGAGTACGGCCATCTTCCAGCTGCTTACCAGCAAAAATCAACCTCTGCTGATCAGGAGGGATGCCTTCCTTGTCCTACAAACACAAATTCCACCAGTAGTTAGAAATTAATGGTACAACTTTAAATGACAATGACACTATCATTTTGTACATAAAGCTCCAACTCAGTACGCATCATGTCATATAAAAAGACACAAACATTCAGCCACAAGAATCCTGTCAAACTCTAATACCAACAGATAAAAGTCCCTTTTTGGAAGAGCTTATTTTGAGCAAATTTGGGTTCATCTATTGCAATAACCACTTACAAAGCAATTTGGTCCTGTTTGGATGAGCTTATCAAAACAGCTTGTGAAACCCATATAAGCCATTGTGAGCTTGTGAGCTTATTTTCATAAGTTACATAGCGAAGGCTAAAAACAGCTCAGGCGATCGCTGTTTTTATAATTAAATCTGAACTAACTGTTATACTTTCAGTTTTCACAACTATTCAACCATACAACCATGAATGATCTGCTTTCATGGTGGCTGAAGGTTTATCAGCTTTGTTGCATAAAGCTGAGGCTATGGGTGAGTTGCATGGTGTGAAGATTTGTAGAAGAGCGCCTATTTTGTCCCACCTTCTTTTTGCACATGACTGTTTTTTGTTCTTCAAGGCAAATGATAGAGAAGTGGCCACTATAAAGAATCCTTGCTACATATGAAGAAGCCTCTGGGCAAGCCATTAATTTCAATAAATCTGAGTTATTTTTTAGTAGGAATGTCTCCTTCGAAGAGCAAAACCGTTTATCTGAGTCACTGGGTGTTCATATGGTGCTTGGTACAGGAAAATATTTGGGACTTCCATCTATGGTGGGTAGAAGCAAGAAGAGCACTTTTACTTTTATCAAGGAGAGTTTGGAAGCGTATTTCCTCTTGGGGTGGGAGATCACTCACAAAAGCAGGAAAAGAAGTTATGATAAAATCAGTACTCCAATCCATTCCTTCCTATGTTATGAGTACTTATTTGATTCCTCCTTCTATCTGTGATGAGTTGGAGAAAATGATGAACTCCTATTGGTGGGGTGCAGCTGGTGGTAATCAAACAGGTATTAGATGGATGTCTTGGGAGAGACTTGCTATGGCCAAATCAGACAGTGGAATGGGTTTTAGAGAGCTTCACGCTTTCAACATGGCTATGTTGGGCAAGCAAGCATGGAAGTTGGTTACTAAGCCAGGTATCTTGTTTTCAAAACTTCTCAAAGCTAAATACTTTCATTCAAGGTCCTTTCTTATTGCTGACTTGGGTCACAATCCAAGTTATTCTTGGAAGAGCTTATGGAGTACACAAGACATGTTGCGATTGGGATGTAGATGAAAGGTAGTAGATGGCTCTAATATTAAGGTTTGGTCCAATCCTTGGGTTAGAAGAAGCCCAACAATGAGACTAAATTTATATCCAATAGCAAACTTGGAAAACATAACTGTTGACACTTTGATGATGCCAGGTGAGAGGAGATGGAATGAGTTGCTTATTCAATCTATATTTCCCAACGAAGAAGCTGATCTTATTTTGAAGGTGCCCTTGATGAAATCGGTTAGCATGGATGAGCTTATTTGGAAGTTAAGCCCTAATGGTTGCTACTCGGTCCACTCTGCCTACTACATGTGCCGTGACGCAGTTGCTAATAGAAGGATAAATATTGGGCAACAAAACTGGATGTCCATTTGGAAGCTTCAAGTACCACCAAAGGTTAAGCATTTTCTTTGGAGGCTTTGTCATAATATTTTGCCCACGCGGACAAGGCTTAGGGACAAGGGTGTTGTTTGTGAATCCACATGCGCTTGGTGTTCCTCCAGTGTGGAGAATACTTGGCATATTTTTTTTGTCCTGTCCAAGAAGTGGAACTTGCTGGAGGATAGATAAACTTTGGGTTGACATTCATTTGGCCATGAGCAAAAATGAGAGCTTCTCTTCTCTTTTTTTTGACTTATGTAGAACACTCTCAACCCAATTTGATCAATTTCTCCAGCCAGGGAGCCAAAAGAGAGTGAAAGCGAGCATAGGCAGGTCATTCTTTTAGAAGTCCTATGGAGCATATGGCATAGTAGAAATTGTAAGATATGGGAAAATGTTGAGAAGTCAACTCAGCAGGTACTTGGAAGGGCTAGAAATGTATGGGAGGAGTGGAATCTTGCAAAAACAAAGACCCAACCGAGTCAACTCAGTGCTGCTTCATCACCTCGTGTAACATGGTCCAAACACCTCCAGGTTTCGTGAAAATCAACGTGGATGCAACCTTTCCTCCTCACCAAAACAACACGTGGTGGGGTTGTGCTTAAGAGGGGAGGATGGGATTTTCATGCTTGCTAAAACTTGTTGGGTGGAGGTTAAGCATGAGGTCAAGGAGGGAGAAGCCTTAGGACTATACCATGCACTTACTTGGGCGAATAGCATGCAGCTCCAGAACGTCATCATTGAACTAGATGCAAAAATTGTGGTTGACAGTGTTAATAGTCAAACCATAGATATTTCAGAATTTGGAGCTATTATTGCAGAGTGTAGGAGTCTACTTTCTGTTTTACCAAACTATAAGGTTAGTTTTATAAAGAGACAAGCAAATGTGGTTGCTCATACTCTTGCTAGGGTGGCCACATCCTGGCCTTGTCTCCATGTTTTTGATTCATTATTACCTTGTATTCAGAACCAAGTCTTTGGTGAAATGATATGATTTTATTCCAGTCAAAAAAAAAAAAAAACCATGAATGATCTGCTGCTGAGCTAGAATCTAGAAAGTAATTCCTAAAGAGAAACCCAATATCTAGCGCAAAAGAATTTAACAACACAAATTAAAAAAAAAAAAAACCTTGAGTACATAAGGATAACAAAAGCAGGTGTACTGTTATTGCTCTAAATACACCATCATATAAAGCATGATTTTTTTGAACAGGAAAATAATCCTAGTCCCAATCCTAAAGGGTAACTTTAATCACTTTTCTTTTCACTTTTTTTTATCTCTTTTCTTTTTCTCCCAATAACATATAATTCAAGTTTTAAACTTTACAATTCCCTAGTTTCAAATTTGAAAAAAACTTCCAAACACCAAATTCGTCATAAACCCTTAACACATAAATATATATTAAAAAAATAACTAAAATTAAAAATTAATGAGCAGAAACCCTAGAAAAAAAGGAGAACCTGGATCTTGGCCTTGACGTTGTCGATGGTGTCGCTGCTCTCGACCTCGAGAGTGATAGTCTTTCCGGTCAAGGTCTTCACGAAGATCTGCATCTTCTTCTTCTTCCTCTTCTTCTTCTTCTTCTGATGATATATATATATATATATATAGAGAGAGAGAGAGAGAGAGAGAGAGAGAGAGGTAGAGAAAGAGAGAGAAAGGAGGTAGAATAAGAAGGGAGTGAAGGAGAGTGTCTATGTGTATGTATTTGAAGGTTGTAAGTTGTAAGCTATGTAGAGATTGAATTTGACTTGGGAATGGGAAAACGGTATATGTGCTTTCGATTGCGAAAGGGATTAGAATTGGATTGGATGCAATCTGCAAAGTGCAATATGGCCCAACTTTATTCCAAATAATTTATAGTTTATTTATTTGAGAGTGATCCATTCATATTGGTCCAAGACTCACTCATAGGTGCAACCAAACTTGATTTTAGGTCAAGTGAAAGAAATTTTTTAGTGATTTTGAACACGTTTGTCTATAAAATTGTGTAAAAATAATTTATTTTGGATTATGAAGAGTTGATTTTAAAATAAGTAAGAATTCCTAACTTTTCTATCGAGTAAAATTGATTTTAGATATGAAATATACAAAATTCTTTATATTTATACCTCAAAAGTGATGTTACTTTATTATCCAAACAAAATCAGTTCTTCTAAACTTACTTTTAAAATATCGTTATCAAACACAACATTTTTTTAACCTCGATTTTTTTAAAATCAATTTTTTTAACATCAATTATATAAAATCTAAAACAAACGGATCCTTAATAATTGGATTTAATTGTTATAGTTGGCATAAAGATTTTTTATGCTATAAATCAATTATAAATTATTGTCTCATTAAAAATATTTGACTTTTATAATGACTATTTAAAAGTCATATAAAATAATGGTGAATTTTCTAGTACCCAAGGGTAACTTTACCCTGTCTAGGTGACCCAATCAGATAATGGGAACCATTTGACTTGACTCATTAATATGATCCATTTAATTGAGTTGGCTCATTCTAGATGGACCGATAACTTTTACCCCAAAATTATTGAGAGTACTAGAGAAAGCACCTAAACTAATATATGATTGAAAAATTTTGCAGTGACAGTGTATCAAGATTAAACCAACTATTTAATAGTTGAATCATAATTATCTTTGTCTCAAGTTTATGAAAATTTTGAACATCATTGGAAATATAATCAAATAACTCTTATTTTATTATATTTTAAAAGTATATCTTATGTTAATCTTAATGTATATCAACGAATTACTAAACAATTTTATATTAATGTAAAAATTAACACACACACACACACACACACATATATATATATATATATATATATATATATATATATATATATAATATACATGATAGGAGTTTTCAATTTGACATTTGACTTTGTAAAAAACTTATCCAATAAAACCTTATTTACAAGTGTAAGAATGTCTTTAGCTTATAGGATTATACCAATATTTGTTGGTTCAAGTGGAAGGGATTTGAGTTTCTTAAGCATGTGATATTGGATTCGATCCCTTGATTCATGTGTATGGAAAAAAAAGTCCAAAACACTATTGGAAGAGGTTCCTGCTTAGACGTCTGACATTAAAGATTAATCTCTCACTTATCAGGTGAGAGAATACTTCGAGAAACCAAAAAAAACATCTTGAGTATGATTCAATCCCTCTTTTTTATTTATTATTCCAGTTTGTAGTATAAAAAAAATTGAATTACAACCTTTTTTATTATTTTAAAAAAATAAAATATCACACAACAAACTATAATTAATAGGGTTTCAGTTTTCAAAAAAAAAAAAAAAACAAAAACAAAAAATAATAATAATAATAATAATAAATAATAATAATAATAATAGTAATAATTGTAGGGTGCTTGATTTTTCACCTCAAAATAACTTTCTCAAAACTAACACAAAAGATGCCATTCATTTTAGTTACATTTTCATATTTGAAAAGTAGTTAATATTTTTATTTTTAATAATAGTGCTTAACTAGAATTTTCTTAAAGACAAAGTTTGATTCCAATTATTAAATTGTGAAGGGAAATTTACATTCCGATTCTAAATTCTAAAGTATCGACAAGTCTAAGTCTCCTTTGTTGGTGTACGTTATAGTGACCAACCTATTTTATCTACATTTGTATCATGACTTTAATTTATATTATTTATAATATGAGACATTTCAGTTTATTATGTTATTCCTTTTTGTATATAATAAAGTCCTTAGAATAGTAAGTTCAGTTCAATAGAACATTCAGTATGACTTGATCGTGAGACCCTATTGAACATTAGAACATTATTTTTAAATCCTCTGTAGTCAAGTATTAATGTTATTTAGGACAACAATAATACATCAAGACTATTACGAGAGTAGACTGATAACGACATCTCACTGATTATGAATAGGAGATATCAAGTCTTCACATATGTATAAATACTAGAGTAATTTTATACTGGATTGACCCACTATGAGAACGTTGCATAATAGTTATGTAAGTGTCATAAGCGTTTCTCATGGCGATCATAATGAAGTACTCTTTCGAATTGAAGTCACTACAATTATTACATGTGGAGTTGTAGGCTTTAATATTATCAAACGTTATTCGCAACAAGATGATTATAAATGTATTAATTAGGCCTGTAATGAATCATGTTGAGGAATGTGAGTGATGTAAATAAGATTCATTCCTCATACATAACAGAAGTAATGTCATGGGCCTCTTGATAGAGTGAGACATGAAAATGCATGGTTGTAACACCCCGTTTTTTTAAAAAAAAGCTTTCTAAAGGCTTTCTATATTAATTAAACAGTATTTATGTGTGTGTATTTTATTGAAGGGTCTAGGGAGTGAAATAAAATAAACTAAGACCATAGTCAAGCTCTACGATATCGTACGAAGCTATGGTTAAACTTTGAGTCGAAAACTCAGACGGAGCCCGATCTGCTTTTTTCACTGACAGTGGTGTTTTATTACTATCAAGACCTAATTTGGACTAGTAAACGAGACACTTAGTCTTAGAATCACGTTTCCTACATTTTCAAAAAAATAGATCTTGACCTTTGACAATTGAAATAATAATAAATTATTCGGACGAATACTCGAATCGGGAGACGATTAGAGCTGTAAAGGGATTTACCGGTACCCGCTAACGGATAAACTTGATGTCACATCAAGTCACATCATCTCAGGAAGCGCGCCATGACTCGACACTGTCATAATGACAAACGAAAATATCTGGACGCGAAAAGACCAAAATGCCCCTAATCTTTTTCCTAAAGAACAATTATGTCCCTAAAATATCTAAAAAGTGCATCACTCTCTCTCTCTCTCTCTCTCTCTCTCGTTGACTTAGGCCACTCCACTCTCTCTCTCCCCTCCATCTTCTTCATCTTCTTCCTTTCTTTTCTCTACTTCTCCATTTCTCCATTTTTCTTCAACACTTTACCTCCATTTTTCTCAAGCTTCCACAAGGATTTTCAAGAAAATTTGTGAAGCAAAGTTGATCATCTCATCCTCCTCTATCATCTAAAAGGTATAGACTTCACTCTTGAGCTCTAAATCTTCATTTTTATCCATTGAAATTCCATGAATTCAAGATTGTTCTTCAAACTTCAAAAATCTCTAGAAAATTGTAGAAAAATCCTTTTAATGCCAAACCAATTTCTATAATCTAGTTTCATCCTCTACTATCAATATCTAAGAGCATGAAATCAAATAATTTTCCTAGCCTATTTATCTTAAAAGGGCCGAACCTATGCTATTTAGGGGAAAAGGGTTTTGGTTCAATTTTTGTGAAATGATTCTTAATTTCACCTATTTCATTCCTTAATCATGTAATCCAAGTGATTAGGAAGCCAAATCAAACTCTCACCTATTTTTAGAGGTGATGACCGAAACCCTAAGTTTTTGGTTTAAGGGATTTTGGTTCAAATCTTTGATAATTGATCATGGATTATGTCTTAGGTATACTTAAGGATCAATGATCCAAGAGTTGGTAGAATTTCAACATCCCTAGCCTATTTAATTAAATAGGGGCAGAACCTTGGTCATTTGGACTAAAGGGTTTTGATTTAACTGTATTGATTTCTGGTTGTGGTTTGTTGTAAAGAATCCGACGGTGTTCGGACGTTCGATCGCGCACCCAATTGACAATTGCAGAGCCACAGCCGGAGTCGCACGGGAACATCACTAAGGTGTGGAAAGAACCATGATATTGTCGGGGATGCAAGATTTAAAATAATATATATTAATACGCGTAGGGCGACCCAAACCCTACTAGAGGTCGTTTGACCGATAGCTTGATATTTGCGTATATTGAGGATGTATGCTCTGTGATTGGATATTTATTATAATCTATGTGATATTTATGTTATGCCTATTATATGTTTATGATTAATTAAATATTATTTATCTGTGAGTTGATATTACTGTTCAATCTGTTTCTGGTTGTTATTGATGTGCTATTGTGACTGCTGATGCCTGAGTAGAGCTAGGCAGTAAATTCTGATGAGTTGGGAGATGTATGTGTGGTGAGATCGAGGATATATATATATATATATATATATATATATATATATATATATATATATATATATATATATATATATATATGTTGTAGTGCTCAACCTAGAGATACAGTTGATCTGTTAATGTTGTGATATAAAGTCGATACCCGGTTAAACTGGAGGAAAGTTGGTCGTGCTTGTTTATAAGTCGTGGTTGAGGCACTAAGTGTTGATCCTGAGATGAGTCGGTGAGATTCATGTTGCATAGTTGTTGTTCATCACTGTGTTGGCAAACGGGCGATTCTGATCTTGCCTGTGGGGAGATGATCGTACCGGTTAGTTGTTAACGGACGGGCGAATATCCCGACCTGGCCTGCGAGCGGGGGGATATGTCGTTACCGTAAGTGGAGTTGTTGACGGACGAATATTCCGACCTAGCCTGCGAGCGGGGGAATATGTCGTATCCATGAGACGAGTTGTGCCTGCGGATTGTTGGCCGAACCTTGCATTACGGGGATGGCACAGAGATGAACGAGATATCTTGATTTGTTGGGGATGTCGCGTCGTGATCGCGTCCATATAGTCGTTAGTTGCATGAGTGTGAGAGACAGTAGTTAAGAGAGAATTATCTGGGAGTTGATTGGTTGATTCTGTTGTGCTGCTGAGTGTTGCTATCTATATAAATTATTTTATATAGCTATTTTCCCATTGATTATGAATTGTTGTTTCTTATCCCCTATATTTTCCCTATGTTATATTTTATTCTCGATCGCACGAGAAGATCCTGTTGAGGAATTTCCAAAGGAGATTGATGGCATACCCGTTGAACCTGATACTGGTGGGAGAGCCTCGGATCCCAATGCTGGGGGACCTTGAGCTGCTCTATGCAGAGGACGACCGTCTCTGGGAGGCTGACTACTCTTAGCGAAGAGTAGTGTATGCGGACCCGACTACCGTATACGTTAGAGTCGTGGTTGGGTAAACAATCTTAGTTTTGTTATGGCTAGTACATGGGTTTGAGTGAAATGTATTTTTGGTGCCAGGAGAGGAAGTCGTATGTATTTTTATTTCTGCTGTTATGCTTTCATTTTATTTACTAGTTGCGTACTCTGAGGTTGTATATTTAATATCAGTTGTTGTAGGCTCTACTGATGGAGCCAGTACCCTTATGTCTGTATAAATTATTATGGTATCAGTGTGCTATTTGTTTGATATATTTCCGCTATTTATACCACTACGCTACGCTATAACGCTAAGAATACAAGTTAGGGTTACTAATGGGACCTCCGAGGAAGAGGTTGTCTCAATGGTCATGGTGAAATGGGCCAATATGAGATATTGGACCCATTTGTGATCACACGTCTACTCGGAGATCGAGAAACAAATAATTGAACTTGACAAGGATGACACATTTATGTCTTGTGTTCAGTTAAGACATATGGATGAAGGAACATTAATTTACTGCACAATAACTTTGGTTGCAGTAAGGTTAAAATCGAATTACCAATTTTCTCATAAATTAGGTAACAATGATGTATTGCTAGATGTCGCTCATTGTTTATAATATTTAGTATTATAATTAATATTTGATATTAATGTAATATTTAATATTATTGCCAATTTAGTGGGAACCTATAGGGTCACACGCATAGAGCAAATAGTTGGAGATGGATTAATTATTAAATATGATTTAATTAATTAATTCCAATTTGGACCTGTAGTGTACAAGCTCATCAGGGTTATGGCAAAGGAAGAGTGAAGGAGTGCTACAGCTTAAGTGGTAGGTGCCTCCCTTACCGCTTCATACGCTTCATACTCTTTTGTATTATAGTGCCTACCTTGTAGCCGTCAGCTAGCACAAAACGCTTGCTCCGACGAACGTTTGCTCGCGTGGGCTAAGTAGAGGTGGTGCCCCCTTCGCAGCACTGATGGCTTGAAAGCATGTTGCAAGAGGTAAACACAATAGCTCTTATGTGATTCATGTTTGGTAATGCGCGATTTATGGGTATGGTTTTTTTTTTCCGCCTTGAGATATGATTTTAAAAGAGGATTATTTCATGAAAACCCAACATCATTTTCCCTCGCTTGTCTTAAGACCAAAGAGTCGGGCAGGGAAAAAAGGGGAAAAGCTCTTCATTCCTGATTCTCCTGTAGCTGGATCCTCCAGAACCACAAGAATCCTTCATTAGAATGAGATTTCAACTGCGCACCTTCTCAATGACTCTTACACTTTGTTTGGTATGATAGAAAGAGGAGGGAATGAAAAAGGGAGGAAAGAAAGAGAAAGGAAAAATCAATTTTTCCTTGTTTGGATTGGAAGGAAAGTGGAGGGAAGGGGGGAAAACATGTGGGAACCATTTCAATTTTTTCTTCTATATTTGGGAGGAAAACACGAAAATCGAGGAAACAATCATTTTTTTGGGGTAAAAATATCAAAAAACTCATTCTTTTATTTACTTAAATATTATTATGTGGGGATATTTATGCCATTTTACAAAAATGTTTTTTCTTTCCTCTCACTTTCTACTCAACCAAACATGAGGACGGAAAAGTTTTAGTTTTGTTTCCTTCCATTTTCTCTCATACCAAAAAAGTAAACAATCCTCTCATTTTTCACTCTTTTTCTTTCCTTCCCCTTTCTTTTCTCTCACTTTCTCTCCTACAACCAAACATAATGTTAAATATGATTTTAGTATGATCAAAAGATAACAAATATGATTTGAGTATAACTATGCAAAGCAATTTTTACCAATCATCAGAGAAAATGTCAATAATTAAATGGAAATGTAGGTGAACAATGCATTAAGTCATGGAGAAATGAAAATAATTAGTGAATAGATGAAAACAGAAAGATTAGTCCTAAAGGATTTACATAAAAGGTCAACCCGACTACAAAAAGAAAACAGAAAGATACAAACTCAACATAAAGAATTGGAGATGCTGTTCCTAAACATAAGATACTTGGAGACGCTGCTCTACAAAAGATAAAAGAAAGATACAGACGCTCTAACACCCAACACTGACCGACAACAGACTATCCTGGAAGACATCCTTCGGATCAACCGCTGGATCCTTCCTCTGACTCCTCCTTTATGAGGAGACAAGCAAAAAGAATAGGAAGGCGTGGATATGTCACCTCCCTCCTAATCTTCTCATTTATCACCTTCCAACCAGGACCCATCAAACGAGGCCTAACAAGAATCCTAGCAGGGACTACTGCTGGCATTCCTATGGAAGACATCGCAGATGTTGACTCCGAAGCAACTTTGCTAACAAACGGCCTATTCCTAAAAGAGGGAGAAGACACTGAACGCATCAGTGGAAAGATCCACCTAGCATTCCACTTATGACCACAACCTTGGCGCAAACGACATGAAGACAAGCGGTGAAGCGGTTAACAACCTTTCCTCTACGACCTTTACGGATGGTGAGTGTGGCTCTTCCCATGTACTTTTCTAGGCTCCCATCATGGCTAGACGTCCAAACGTCGGAACCATCAGGAGACTCAACGGAGGGGCACATCCGTAACGCCGGGTTAAGTCTCGGCATCACGACCTTCTCAGAAGACAACAGAGAAGTACGCACTGATGCAAACAAAGTAATGAGGTGAGATTCCCATTCATCAACATAACATATGGCGGAAGTGAAACATACGACACACATGTACAACATATATCACATCAATAGTCATGCCGTCAGAAATTACCATGTAAATAATGTTACATTTAACCAAAGATAACAATATCACATATTCAAGTCATTTAATATGATAAACATGATGCATTCAATATGCAGATGGGTATGACTCAGACCCCTACTCTATGGAGCTAATATGATCGTCAGAGAAAGTGATTGGGAGTACATGTTCCGTGTACGCCAGTCGTGGGCTAATGCTACAACATATTCGTAACTCGCATGTATTTGGCTTTTATGGAAAACACTCTACACCAATTGTGAAAAGTACAACATCTAGTCAAAGATGTCACAGCAGTGCACGGAATACCACAACACAAAAGAATCACCAACTGGTCACTTATGGGATTTCCAACCCTAACATCCTCAAGGCCAAGACTGGTCGTCACTATAAGATTCGCACCCGCATCAAGGTGTAAGCTCAACTCTTATGCTCAAGGTCATACTGACTTATGCAAAACAATGTCAATGCTTACACAAAAGTAGATGCGATAAAATGTCTATCCACCAGATAAACCTCGTGATTCCACAGGAATCTTACCGTTATAAGGCTTACACAAATATCATGTGTTAATATTTATTCACAGAATAAAACTCATAATTCCACATGAATCTTCTCATATAGATCTTTCACTATTAAAGTGTTTTAACCTTTTTTCCACTGGATAAATCTCGTGATCCCTCCGGGATCGAGCCATTACAAGACTATACAGGTAGACGATGTTCTCGGGTCCGACTCACCTTCCCGTCATCGAACTACCATTCCAAACCAAAATGTTTCAAGTTTGTGTTTGTGTTTATGATATATTTCTCAAGTCCTAAATGTCTTATGAAGAAGGATTGAGAGTCCTCTAGTTAAGTCTTAGATCCATTCTAAGTTAGAGGTTACTTGTTTTCAAGTAATGAATACGTGTCGATTCATTAAGTCTTATGAATCGATTGATGAAAGAATCATCAATAGTGTAACGTATGGTCTTGTTCCACCATACATCACACTTTCTTATCCTTGTCTTTCACTCTAAGTCAATTGTTTGACTTAGGGTTTTAACTTAGGAAAATCCTTAATCTTGGGTTCAAAACTCTTATTTCTTTTATTTGGCAATTTCAAATATACTTAAGTTAAAAATATCTTTTTAACTTTATAAAACCATATCATAAGTATATCAAACACTTATGATGACTTAAAAGCTTTTCCTTTTAAAATACCTCACTTTACTCAAAAACTCAATTTGAGTGTACCATTGCTTTAGTTGAACATAGTTGAGTGTATAAACTCTTTGTAATGAAGTTAGTATATAACTCATTTGTTTTATACTTTGGCAAAGTTCCTTAGTACCTTTGATTCAAAGTCGTATATTTTGATGACATTATTTCAAAAAGCTTTGTAACTTTAATAATTAATAATTACACTTAAAGCTAGAAGTTGGAGTTTAAAACACCTTAGCTTTAACTAAGAAGAGAAATCTTCTTAAGTCTAAATTCCTTTTGACTTGAAATTAAGTATTTATTGAAATCAAAGATTGATTTTATGTTAAAAACCTATATAGTAATCGAATGTTACATAGGATTTCTCAAAGTTGTTTATTATTTAGAACACTTGATTCATTAATTTTCAAAACATCATTTGATTTACTTAAACTATAACTTAAGGTCAAAATACTTTCCCATTGTTTTAAGAACTCCTTGGCCCAATCCAAGGTCATATTTTGTTCAAAGATAGTTCTTTGTTTTGTTTTGATAAAACCACTTAAGTTTGAAGTTTGAAGTTCAACTTTTTATTTCTTTAGGCTTTGAACGAAACACATATAAGGTTTTTATGAACATTTTTGTAACACCCCTCTCCTCCGGGTGTCACTTTTGTACCCCAAAATATCCATTTACTCTTATTAACACAAGACTTTTTCGAAAATAACTCTATAGTAATTGCGAAAATCTGATACCAAAAGAAAAGCTTTAACAATCCAAGGAAACAAAATGAAACTCATCATATATGACAATAATTCTATTTCTGCCATTAGGCATACATACTTCGAATCTCTCAATGCACAACACTCATAGTCACAGTCGTAAGACTGAACTTACACATTTATAAATCTTAAGAGCTGGTCTGACAAAAGAATTCTATGGACAATAAAACTTACTGTCTAACATAAGTCGTACCAATGAGACTAGGTCTCGTCGTCAACAAATTACACCTCTTCGTCGTCAGCCTCAAGCACTCAAGCTAGAGGGTCCCAGAGTGATTTAGAAGATTGTTAATAAAACATCTGTACATGTATCCAAAAACACACAGGGTGTTCAACATGTACAGGCAAGGGTGAGAAACCAATATATGAATCCATAAACGACAACTATATGCCCAATCCAAAACAACAGATTCATATAATATAACTCATTCAAATCATTATACATCAGATAGTATAGCATGTATAATCCAGCACTAATAGCAGTAAAGGCACAAGGGCTTCGTACCCCACAATCAACGTTATCCTCTAAACGTATGCATGGCACTTCCATATATCTCAACTAATATTCAAACTAGATTTCCGGAAATCCCATCACCATTCGAAATGAGCTGATCAGGCTCTAGAGATTTACACCAATATTTGGCCCAAAAACGAGTACTTTGAATCTCATGACACTACGCGATTCTCACATGGGGGCGCAATCAGAAGTACTCCACAAGAATACGGTCATACTGCATTGTCCAACTCAAGGCACAATACGTTCCCAGAACACGTATGACACCATTGTCCATCAAGGCACAATGTTATGACTGATAAGTCATCTCAGGTTCTCCTTGCTTATCAAGGTCCCCCGTATCACGGCACGTCTGCCCCGCATTTAATGCATGAGAAACCTATCTAGTTTCCGATAATTGATCTTTGTCGCATCAATGTTTCCTCGTTGTAGCATCAACGCTAGCAACCACCATAATGTCTTAGACTCTTTAAGCCTCAAGAACACATTTTCTCAAAACAGGACACTTAGCCCAAAAACAACTTAAATCCCAACACCCCTAACCGATGCACCAGTCAAGGACGCTGGATTCAAGATCATAAAAACATCCTCAAGCTTACAGGACCACAAAGATTGTCCCTAAGCCTACAGGACCACAACTAACACGGATCCTTGATCCACGTGTTCTGCAGAACCCTAGAACCCCGACGTCTCGGTTTCTAGTTTCTAAGCTTTTAAAACCACTTTTCTTGAAAACTTGAAAATCAAAACCCAAATCTCCGATACTTGCACAAAGTCATCGAGATCGGTTTTACATAAAACAAAATGTAGTCCACAGACTATTTCTTTTTCTTTCGTTGTTTTTCGGTAAAACACAAACCTCAAAACAAAGCTTGCAAAAACCTTTTTCCTTGGATAAAACCAATAAATTTTGAAAATCACATTTCTCAAGCGCTTTTCCTCAAACGGTTGACTTTATTGATTTTAAAACTAATAAAGGTCTCTAACGCCCTATTTAATTTTAAAAACATCGTTTTTCGTTATTAAAACCCACATTTTCACTACTTTGCTCTTTTAAGTTGATTTTTCTTAAAAGCAGCTGTTCGTTATATTTTATTTCAAAATATTTTATTTCTAAAGAGATAATTCATTTATTCTCTCTTAAATTAAACCGAAACAATAAAACATATTTATTTCCTCAATTTAACATTCCAGACTTTTAAAGTTTTTAAGTTACACGATGTCGGATCCTAATCAAAATTAGGTCCTCTAACGCCTTAAATCCCACAGCAGGGCACACGATACATCCATATAATTATTCAACAATTATGGCATGTACTCCACTATATCAGCAGTTATATCAATACTTATTCAAACCAATAGCAGTAAATCAACAGCAGTAAATCAACAGTAGTAATTCAACAGCAGTCAATCAAACAATCAACCAGCAATCAGATACAGAATATTTAAATATCTAAATACAATACAAACACCGATCCAGCACATAGCTGTCGGAAATTGAGTTCCTCAGGTTTATCCCCTTACCTTAAATGAAGTCTCTTTGATGAGCAACTCCAAGCATCAAGGGCTGAAGGTGGCATAGACGTCCCAACTCCACAACAACTCCAAGAATGCATATCCAGCACATTTAGCATCCAAACAACATATCAATTAACTAACCATTTAAAAACATAATCTAATGGGTTTAAATATTTTACTTAGTCTAACAGAATTACTTTTCCAATAACATCAATTTGGGAAAAACCAATTTGGTCACGGAAATATAAAATTAATTTAGGGAATCATTAATTAATTACCCTAATTGCACTAAAACAGAATTAATTTCATAATTATAGTAAAATAAAGATTTAGGGATTTAGTAAAATTGGGGAAATCCGAATTCAAAGGGGGATTTGAACAATTGATATAGGGAACTTGAAATTGATATACCCAATTGCATAAAAACATAATCAATTTCACATTTAAAGCATGAAATTAAAATGCTAGGGTTTTTGAATTGGGGATTTAGGGTTAGGGCTCCTCATGAAATCAAAAACCAAGATAAATGAATGGGGGATTTTTACCCAGGAGGAAGAAAGAGCAGCTCCGGCGGTGGCGCACGGTGGCGGCGCACGGCGGCTCCGGCGGTGGCAGTGGCGGTGCTTGGTCCAAAACGTGGAGGAAGATGCCGCCTTCCACGTGGTTGGTTCATTTCTGGAAAGGGAGGCCAAACGGTGGCCGGAAAACCCCAAAACAGTGGCGGTTCTACGGTGGCTCCGCCGTCAACGTTGTCCGTTTGCAAAAATGTTGGGCTAGAAATGTAGAGGAAGGTGAGGAGAGTAAAGTTACAAGGTTGGTTTGGTGAAAGGTGGCCGGACGGTGGCCGGAAAACGCCCAAACAGTGGCGGTGGCCCCGTCGTCAACTTTCTCCGTTTGGAAAAATGTTTGGTTAGAATTGTAGAGGAGAAGATAAGGAACATTTCTATGATTTTGGTTTTGGGAGGGGTGGCCGGAGTTGGCCGGAAATGAAGAGAGAAGGAGAGAAAGTTTAGAGAGAGAGGGAGAACGCCGTTCGCAGGAAGAAGAAAGGGAAGAAAGAAAAGAAAGAAGAAGAAAGAAAAGAAAAGAAAAAGAAAAAGAAAGGGAGAAAGAGAGAGTCAGCCGTGGGTGGGGTTGGGTTTCTTCTTTATTTATTTATTTATTTTTTTTTTGTAGTTATAGGTAAAAATTGAGTAGTTGAGATTAAGTCAAAAAAAGAAATAAATCTTGACCCTTTAATCTAAAAGCAAAGAGAAACAAATCTAAAGTTTCAAAATTCGAAATAAGATAGAGATTGATGATTAAATTTATCAACCTAGGAAATCAATAGTCCAAAATAAGTTTTTGATTAAATCCAAACCATTTTATTTTCAAATTTAAAATCAAATAGATTAAGTTTGAAAAATAATTTCCTTCAATCATATTATTTAAATTACTTAAATAATATTTTTCTAAATACATAATAATAATAATAACAATAGCATAATATTTGCCGTATAAAAGTTTATAAACTATGGTAACGCACCCAATAAAATAAATAAACTAATTTAAGCAAATGAAAATTCATTATTAACATATATAGGATTTTCGGGGTGTTACAATTTTGCCTTTCCAACAACAATCATAAACAAGTATATCATTAATTCATCAAAATAAATAACAACATAACATCCAATTCCAAAAATCAACATAAAACCCGTATACAGAATTTTCAGCTTTTCAAGCATCAACTTGTAACAAGCATTTGATAGACCAAACGAACTCGGGTTTGAGAAAATGAAGACTCATATGAAAGCTTAGGATGTCTACGTTTTGAATACCAAATTATTTTTCACAATAAATAACTAAATTAGTACAGTTTCACACGAAATAAGCCACTGTAGTCAGAATCCAAGACAGAAGTTTATGCTTAGATTGAAACAGATTTTCAAGGGTCAAATCACCATGAAAGCAAACGAAATTTGTTATCAAAATGAAGCCCAAGATGTCTAGTTTCAGGACCAAAACAAGTTTTGAAATCCGAGGTCTAGGTTGAGAGAAAATAGAAATTACTCACACAAGATCAGATCCAAAAATCACATTTTCATAAACTCTTTTCAACAAATAAATGGAGAAACCCTAGGTTAGGGTTTTCCCACACATAAAAGCCATTTTCAACCATTCAAACACATTAATGAACAAAAATCAAGCAAGAAATAAGCATTACAACATTGTTAGGGTTTTCCCAAACCAAACAAAGAAACCATTTTCACAACCACCAAATTGGTGTGATGTGGTTCACTCCCATCATTATCTTAACGAAGATCTTTAGGATGATCAAAACTCCAAGCATCAAGAACAAGGAGAGGCCGAACCTAGTAAGCCAAAAAGGACAAGGTTTTAAACTTTGTTTTGAAAAAAATCATAAACTAGAAGATGTTGCTTCATGATTTAAAGTAAGGAAGTGAAGAGAAAATGAAGATCAAGGCGTACCCAAGGAAAAACACTTTGAAGATAAGGTTGGTATTCTTGAGGTTCAAGAACAAACTTTCTCCAATCAAGAAACTTTCTTCACTAAGGTTGTTCTAGAGACCAAGACTAACAAAGATATGGTCTTGGAATTAAAAAATTTAGTTTGGTAGATGTTGTTAGGGTGAGAGGCCGAATATGAGAGTGAGGAGAGAGAAGAGAGGATTTTGAAAAACTTGAATAAAGATTGAGTTTGATCTTTAGAAATGAAAATGAGAAGTGATTTTGGTGATTTTGGTGTTATGAAGGTGAGGTGCCCGAATGGCCATATGGACTTGGTCACCAAAATTTTATTGATGTGTTTATGACTAATGACTTGATTGTGTGAGAAATCCAAGGGCTAAGGATTAAAGAGCAAGACATTTGTTGAACTCACATTAAAAGTAGCTTAGATTAACCAAAAACAGTTAAATTTGTTTTTTTCCATAAAAGGAAATGTTGATAGATTATTAACCAAAGGTTAACATGGTTTAGGGAAAAGTGAAAACTACTCATGAACTACTCTCGGCTTTGGGCCAGAACAACTTTCTGGCCCCATCAATTTACTTCCCCGACTCTGACACGCATCTCAAGGTAAATAGGTCCCAATTAAAATAATAATATTTTTGCTGTTTCCGACCCAAAACAACATATCAGGATCAAAACAACATTTTATGATTATTAAGCTCATAATTGAAATTCAAATATGAATTTCCAATTATTAACTATTTTTATGATTATAATTAAGCGAATTGTGTTCTTAGTCAAGTTATTCACTCAAACAGTTAAAAAAACAGATATAGGATTTTTGGGATGTTACAAATGTTAAACACTTCGCAATGATCTTGGTAATCACATGAAACTTTTTCTTCTCTATTTGATTTTTTTCTCCTCTTTTCCCATGCAAGTTAACCATTTTTTCAAAATATATTTATGTATCATATTATTTTTCTTAATTTCAATGGCTTCATTATATTCTAATTTTACACTTTGATGAAAAAAATAAAAAAATAATTATTACATTTTTTAACAATTTATTTATATAACACATACTTCTAAGTATTTATCTGGAATGCATTTTCAATGTAAAGTTTTTTTACACTATCAACTAATCATAAATTGTTATATCATTAAAAAAATTTGACTCTTATTATAACTATCTTAAAAGTCACACATAGGATAATTTGTGATTGGTTGATAGTGTAAAAAACTTTATACTGACATGTATCAAAATTAAACTCTACTTCTAATTTGGGGTCTTCACGGGTTGGTCCGGTTCCAATTTGCGTGGAAAAAATTCAAACTAATGAAAATCATTTGGTTCGCTTCGGTTCGAATTGCAGTTTTTACAGGAAATCTAAACCCAATCAACCAGTTTAAGAATGGGTTGGTTCGGTCTAAGTTAGGTTCGGACGCGTGCATATATATATATATATATATATATATATATATATATATATATATATATATATATATATATATATATATATATACACACACTAAAATATAGTAAATATTAAAAAATTAAAAAATTTATATTAAAATATAGTGTCAGGATCCAACTTAGGCATTCCTGATCGCCCATAATGAGACTCTGCAGTCTCATTCCCAAGGTCTTTCGCGCATGTATAAGATATATAACATATCAAAAGTAATTATCAGAGTAAATCGTCATACAAACATAAGCCAAGGTGGCCCTGAGTCAACATCAAAGAGTTTTAAGAGCGAGTTTGGCATAAGCATATAAAGTTGGAGGTCCAAGGTTCAAACCCCGACAAAAGGAGAAGAAAACTTTAACATAATAACATTTGCCTACCAAAAAAAAAATTTATGTACTATAAAATGTTATAATCAAATTGAGGATCATGTTCCAAACAGTCAGTCTTACATATAAAGTAAATTATATATATATATATAACCACATAGTGAAGTGGAAGAAAAAAATAAATATTGGCCAATTAATTTCACGTTGCATACATGAAGAAGAATGTATATGTAACATGCTTTTATGAATTTGCATTTTTTTTGGTTTAACCAATCTTTTAAGATGTTCCCATTGTTTTATTTATTTATAACCATTAGTGTGACTTCAAAAATGGATGAATTTTGAATCCATAGGAGTTCTTTCAATTTTATACACTTTAGTTACCTTATCTAATGTTTTTTTAAGCCAACTGAAGAATGGCACCAAAGATTACACTGGTTAACGACATTGTCCCCGGAAGAATTGAATGGAAAAAAAGATATAATCCGAATTATATGTAAAACCCGCCAAAAATGGCAAAAAGTGTAATTAAAAATAAATAAATAGAGAGGAAAGTTTTCAAATTTGTTTGGCATGTTATTAATTATTTATAACACGAGAATATTAGTATAATGTAAATAAATAAAAAATAAAATAATATTAATGTACATAAGAAATACAAATAAAATAAGGTGGTTTTCATGATAAAGATAGGGACATATTTCCCTTTCTATCCAAGTGTTAAGTTATGAGTTAACTTAACATCATGGGCTTTTCAATAAAAGTAACGAGGTATAAATAGTTAGATAAAAAAGGATGGGCAGCCATTGGCAACCCTAGCAGAAGAGAACAAATGGTGGAGAGAAGAGGAGAAAAAGAAGAAGAACAAGAAGAGAAGAATAATGGGAAAAAAAGAAGGAGAAGATGAAAGAGTAACAACGGCATAGGAAGAAAGAAAGTAGAGACTCAAGAACGTCAAACAAGGTGAGGGGTTTAGATTTAAGGTTGGATTAATGATGTATTTTGGGGATAATTTGGGATTTTAGGTTATGACATTGTGTGTTTTTGGTATGAAAATTGTGTTAAATTAGTTTGATGTTGTTGATATATATGAGTAATGTTGTTTGGTTAGTCAAGTATGATGATATACAGAAAGTTGAGTTTTTCTTCATGTATTCGAGTTATTTTTGTACATTACAATGGTTGGATTTTTGCAAAACTCGCGTTTCTGCGATTCTGCAGAAATCGCGCCAGCGCTGGGCGCCAGGAACCCAGCGTTGAGCGCTAGTATGACAGAGAAGGATTGATATCCAGCGCTGGGTGCCCAAAAACTAGCGCTGAGCGCTGGAGTACCCGAGAGCAGGACCTGAAAACTCAACCCCTGCGCTGAGCGCCAGTACCAGATAGCAAAATAATTATTTTGGCTTCTGTGTTTCTCCACTCTTGATCTTGAAGAGGTAAGGAATTACAATGAGTGTAAACAAAGTAAATTAAATGTGAAGTATTATAATATCAAGGGAGGTTTATTAAAAACATGTTAGAAAAGATTATGGTGAAATTGGTGATAAAAGGAAAATTGTCATGAAATGGCATGTATGTAGAGGTATGAACATGGATGATTTGAATTATAAAAATTGATGAACTATACATTAAAGTTCTTTGTGTCATAGTGTGGGGTAACAAATAAGTTGATGAAATGTTGAACATATACATATGATGGGATAGTTATGATGTGCCAATGAAATGAGAGATTTGAGAGATAACATGATAATACTGATTTAATGCTATTATAAGTAGGGTTAAGAAATGTGTAATTAAGAGAAGTATAGCTGGTGTTGTCTTATAATCTTGAGTATGATTGATTAATGTGAAAATGTGTTTGAGGGTGTGAACGACTTATTTTTAGTTGGTGTAAAGTAATAATATCAAAGGAGAGGAACATAATTGCGAACTATTCTTATAGGATGTGAGATTACGAAACACAAAGAGGTGAAGAGGAATGCATGAAAAATGGAATGAAGCTATATGATGGTGAATTAGACAAATGTAGTGGTAGGATGGTTATGTGGTACAAGTGTTTGTTTAAAGTGGGATAGTCAATGTTTATATTCTTGTTGAATCTAAAATTGGTCCTTCCTTATGATTAAGTTGGTTCTTATGAAAAGAAGAGAGTATAGTTGCGAGCGTTACTGAGTAACTATGCTAAATACGATAAGGAATGTTAGTTAAGACGGTCGATGTACACAAGTATTATGAAGAAAGTAATTAAGTGAAAATGAAGTAGATGTATATGTGAATTATTGTTGTTTTCTATGTTTATGATGGTTTATGGGCAATGACCTTTTATTCATGTGTTTATTGAGTCATGAGGTTATTGTACTTTTTGTATATTGAGTTTTAAGCTTCGAAAGTGAAACAAATGCTTATTGTGGTGAACAAGGTTTGGCGTGAAATTATTGACAAATGTCAAGGTAAGGTCTATTGACTCAACTATGTATTTGCGTATGAAGCAAGTGTTGAAACTAATTGGTAAGATGCTTCTAATTTGTGAATGAAATGGCTATAATGTTGTCTACATGTATTTATGATTGAGATCATTATGAAATTTATTGATTACCGTTATAATGGTTATGTAAGCTATGTTGAGGCACATAGTGAAGATGTGATATTGTGAGTTGATTTGCATGAGCATGCCATGCATATGAAAAAGGGTTTGGTTTTGGACATTGAGCAAGACTTGGTGTATCCGATCGGTTAGCGAACACGACTCGGGTATAAATGTGACCGCTAGAGAAGGGGACTCTAGTGAATAGCCCTGGAGTTTGGAGGGATGTGTAGTGACCGAGGTCACTTGCTGGTCAGTGGTTTCGACCAGAATAGAAATGCGACCGTCGGAGTGGGAGACTCTAGTGAACAACTCCAAGGGGATACACAAGCATCTTGCCCAATGCTAAATTGGCATCACGGCAAGAAATGATCAGCTATGTATGGTTTCGTACGTTGTAATTTACACATTGGCATATGCTTAAATATATGGTTATATGTTATACTATTTGATGTTATTCTTTGTGCCATAGCGTGGGGTAACAAATAAGTTGATGACATGTCGAACATATACATATGATGAGATAGTTATGATGTGCCAATGAAATGAGAGATTTGAGAGATAACATGATAATACTGATTTAATGCTATTATAAGTAGGGTTAAGATATGTGTAATTAAGAGAAGTATAGCTGGTGTTGTCTTATAATCTTGAGTATGATTGATTAATGTGAGAATGTGTTTGAGGGTGTGAACGACTTATTTTTAGTTGGTGTAAAGTAATAATATCAAAGGAGAGGAACATAATTGTGAACTATGTTTATAAGATGTGAGATTACGAAACACAAAGGGGTGAAGTGGAATGTATGAAAAATCGAATGAAGCTATATGATGGTGAATTAGACAAATGTAGTGGTAGGATTGTTATGTGGTATAAGTGTTTGTTTAAAGTGAGATAGTCAATGTTTATATTCTTGTTGAATCTAAAAATGGTCCTTCCTTTTGATTAAGTTGGTTCTTATATTTTTTTCCTAAACATGTTTGACTATATAATCATGTTTAAATGTTATGATACTTTTTAATAAGTTTTAAAATCTTAAAATTTATGAGAATTAAAACAATATGAACTCCATATAATATGAATTTAAAATATATATAAATCATATATAAAGTCATGAGTCCGTTCATTACGCATATATTTCGAATTTAGAAATATAATATATATATATATATATATAGTTAACATAGAAGCAAATGTATGAGTTGAGGACTTCTGTAGGTAATAGCCTCCTTCACTCTCTCATTTAATTTCTTATAATAATATTGCTAAAAAATTAATGTATGAGTCCACCGAAAAGAAATAAAAAAAAGTTATGTATGAACGTGAGGCCTGCCCGCTAGTTAATTCAGGTAACAACAATCATTCTACCACAATTGTATATTAAAAAATATAATGTATGACGGGGATGTAGCTCAGATTGTAATATATGAATTGATAATTATAATGGTGACTTCTCCAATACCTTCAATAATTTAGGGTAAAAGTTACTCTATCTAATCAAAATACGTCACCTCAATTAAATGAGTCATATTAATGGATCAAGTCAAATGATTCTTATCATCTGATTGGATCATCTAGACAGGATAAAGTTATCCTTGGAATACTACAGAATTCATCATTTATAATATGGATTTAATTGTTATGCATTGAGTACAAAAATAATAGACTCTTATCCTAACTATAAAAATAATCAAATCCATGTTTTTAAATTACGATATATATTAATTATTAAAATATGAAAATTTAGCAACATTCTAAGTCTTTAAATTTTTAACCATATATACTTTTTAAAAATAACGTAAATTTTTTTTTCATTTCGGTATCTTTACGCGCAACTTCCGAGATTAATTCCACGAGGTACTAGACGACATTGAAGGGTTGATCTCTCCTAATCAGGTTTTCTCTGTACACCAGAACCAAGGATCGAATCCCTGACCACTTACTTAATTGGCTTAAGCTTATTACTACTCGGATCAATCATATTTTGGTAAAATAACATAAATTATTTTTTACAAATAAAATGTTATTGTGTATATTAAAAGATTACTTTTTTTATAGCCTCTTAATAATAACATTTAATATCCAGTGGCTTTTTTATAGAAAATATTTTATTACAAACAATAATTTAATATATTTTTTGAGGCTTAATTGCATTTTTGGTTCTCTTAATATTGGTCATGTGCGATGGTGGTCCCTATAATTGTTTTTAGAATATTTGGTCCCCCTATTTTTTTAATATTGCAAATTCGGTACTCTCATTCAATGTCCGTTCATTTTTTTCAATGATCAACAAAGAGGAACCACTACTTTAAGCATATAGAAGCTCTAGTAGAGCTTCTCCCTCCTCTGCATCCCCGCTTCAACATGATTCAATGGTTCCTTTGGTATTTATCGCTTTTGTTCCTTCTATATAGGACCTTTTCTTGTTCTACCACAATGTCTTTTACTATATAAGCTCAAGTTGAGATTCTATGCACTTAAAACAATGATTCCTCTCTACTGATCATTGAAAATTTGACGAACATTGGATAAAAGAACCAAATTTGCAACATTGAAAAAATAGGGGGGCCAAATGTGCTAACAAAACTATAAGGATCAAAATCGCACATAACTAATAGTAATAGAAACAAAAATGCAATTAAGCCTAAAAAATATATTTAATTATTGTTTGTAATAAAATATTTTCTATAAAAAGCCACTGAATATTAAATGTTATTATTAAGAGGCTATAAAAAAGTAATTTTTAATATACACAATAACACTTTTATTTGCAAAAAAAAATAATTAAAGTTACGTTATTTTACCAATATGTGGTTGGTCCGAGTAGTAATGGACTTGAGTCCATTAAACAAGTGGTCAGGGGTTCGATCGCTGACTCTTTTATACGGAAAAAATCTGGTTAGGAGAGGTCAACCCTTCAATATCGTCCAGTACTCGTGGTATTAGTCTCGACAGTTGCGCGCGGAGATACTAGGGAAACCAAAACAGATGTTACGTTATTTTTAAAAATTATATATGGTCAAAAATTTAAAGACTTGGAATGTGCTAAATTTTCATATATTAATAATTAATATATATCGTAATTTTAAAAAAAAATTAATATATATCGTAATTTAAAAGCATGTATTTGATTATTTTTATAATTATAACTTTCCTTGCCTTCAAAAAAAAAAAAAATAATTATAACTTTCCTAGCCACTGTATATTAAAATGTTATTAATAAAAGGTAGAAAAGAATGTACCAAAGAAAAAGGTGTAAAAGAAGTTCTTAATATAGTTATACTTTTTATTTAATTTGAAAACCAATTATTAAAGTTTTTTTTAGAAGGATTTAATTAGTATGCACTCACAGTGTAAAGATTTTTTACACTGTCAATCAATCATAAATTGTAACATCCCAGTTTTCGGAAACCTTAATTGGGAAAGATGGCCTAGATTGAGTATTTATATGTTTGTTAATAATTATTGTCATGGCTTGAAAGTGTGTTTAGAGAGTATGTCAGGAGTAGGAATGAATTGGATGAGAAAGGAATGAAGGGCAAAGGATCAGGAGCAGAACGCTCAATCGTGGACCAGTGTAACGCTCTAGCGTGGAGAGCTTTGGACGCTCAAGCGTGGACCCTCTGGCTAGTGACTAGTAGTGATGGGATGTAAAGTGACACGTGTCGGTTACGCATCGCAGCTGACACGTGATGGGCGGTGCCTTGACGGTGAGGAAACGTCAATACTCAAGCGTTGAGGAAGACAACGCTCAAGCATTGGAACGCTAAAGCATGGTCAGCAGAGTTTTACCTCTATAAATAGTTCTTCACTTTCACCATGCACGAACTTTTGGTGGTGTTACTGATATAGAGAGCTCGAGAGTGAAGGTCCAGAGGTGAGGTTTCAAGCTTTGATTCCAAGTTGTGATCCGTTCATCGATTCGATTCCGATTCCGATCGTGTTTTCGTGATCAGCGTAACTCCTACTCCAATTCTACCGGTTTACTTTTGTGATTCGACGAGGGTAAGCCGAGGTTCCGTATCTACCTACATTATACCTATACAATGTTCTCTTTTTGTTTAAGCTTCTTTTCACGATTTTAACTTCGTATTAGGGTTAATGCTATAGTCTACGTGTTATTTCCGTGATTAGGGCAAGTTTGGAAGTTGTTTGTGGAACCCGTTGGAGCAGGTGGGTTGCGGCTGTGAGGCAAGGAGAGGAGCAAAGGGGTGCTCGTTGTGTTCATGATTATCACCATATTCGCTACCAGGTGGGGAGAAAAAATTACATACGTCGGGGAGACAAGAGTAGTCCATATAGCTGTATTGTATGTTTTATGTGTATAGGGGAACCCTAAACCCTATGTGAGGTTGAGCCCTGACAAAGTACCTAAATCCTAGGTTTAGTCTACTTTGGGCTATCACCGTTATATTTGATACCCTAGGTGGCAGATTTGTGATGCATGATAAAATGTGCTGCTATGTGTTGATATATGCGTACTTGCTATTTATGGTGTTTGATATTCGTAAGATATGCATGATATTTTGATGATAATGGCATGTTGATAATTGCTGAACTGTTGCATTATATCTGGAAATGTGTGTAGGTATGAGATTAAGAGGTTTAGCATGATTAGGGTATTGACCCCGTGGTGGATGTTCGAGCTGATAATTGAGATCTGAGGTATAGTGGAGCTTGGAGCTCATAAGGTCATGATGGGAGCTTGGAGCTCATATGTGTACAAGTGGAGCTTGGAGCTCGTATGATTATAGTGGAGCTTGGAGCTCGTATGTGTACTTATGGAGCTTGGAGCTCATGTTGCTAAGAGCAAGTTTGCATATGTTGCGATATCAGCTCAAGATTGATGGTTCACATGCATAGCATATGCATTTGATGCCAAGTGGCGAGCCGTACGTTGTGAGGCATACGAGGCTGGTGCACCGAGTGCGGGTGCGGAAAACGGAAGGGAAGGTCTGAGAGACCTTGGGGATATACTGGACGTAGGTGTACCCACATGAGACCGATATGGTAGCGCCTATCGTGTCATGGCGGTCCTGGCTAAGTATGGTTATCCCGACTAGAGCCCTGAGTCTTTTCAGTTGCCGGTGGATCTTCCGAGGAGGCCCAGTTAACCCTCTTTGTCTGGGACAGTTGAGCGGTGATGCACTCTTATGGGTCACGGCGAGCGGAGCGGATTACTGAAACAAACCAACTTGTTGTCCGTTATGCGGACATGATGTTGCCCTTATTAGGGTGTTTAGTACCGGCCGGCATGCATAGAAAGAGTATGTGTACATCTAGTTAGGGAACGACCGTGGTGTCATGATGTTGAGAGATGATTGTGTTTGCTATATATTCTGCATTGCATCATCCCTGTTATAGATGTGCTGTATATCTTATCTCCCTGTATTTCTTTGTATGTGTACATTCGGTTTTGCGGATAGACGACGAGTTAGTAGAGGATCAGAATGGACCCGAGGCTTCACCCGTTTATCACGGGGGCATCGCGGATTCCGGTGCTGGGGGACATTGAGATAGTCTACCAAGATGAGAGGGGATGGCAGGTAGACCCCTCGACCTTTTTGGCCGTCTACACCGGACCAGACAGCTTGATTTTTCGAAGCGGCACACCACCATATGTGGACATCATAGGACCTTATCGCGTCTACCAGTTTCTTCGCTTCCCTCGAACGTGGCACC
Organism: Ammopiptanthus mongolicus; assembly: GCA_039655645.1. Lineage (NCBI taxonomy): Eukaryota > Viridiplantae > Streptophyta > Magnoliopsida > Fabales > Fabaceae > Ammopiptanthus > Ammopiptanthus mongolicus. The sequence continues at coordinate 15,934,408 of CM077351.1, read as the reverse complement.
CTCCGAGGCAGAGATAGTGAGACTACTTGTGGGTGGCACCCCAGCCTTCAGTAGTATCCAGCAGGAGAGGCTTCGTCCACAGAGGACAGTGCAGGCGTACGGAGCGGTACCTGAGAGCAGCTCAGAGGCGTAGGATCGTAGTGTCGAGTTCCTCATCCGAGTATGAGCCTATGCAGGTTTATAGGCGCACTCATGGAGAGGTGTACCACCCCGAAAATCTTATATATATATATATATATATATATATATATATATAAATAATTAATTTTATATGCTTGAATTATTTTATTTAGTTTATTGGGTGCGTTATCACAGTTTATACACTCTTGCAAGACAAAATATTATGCTATTGTTATTCTTATTATTTGATTAGAAAAATTTTATTTAAATAATATGGTTGAAAAAAATTATTTTCTAAATTTAACCTATTTGATTTTAGATTTGAAACTAAAATGGATTGGATTTAATCAAAAATTTATTTTGGATCATTGATTCCCTAGATTGATAAATTCAACCATCAATCTCTACTCTAATTCAAATTTTAAAAATATAGATTTGTCCCTCTTTATTTTTAGATCGAAGGGTTAAGATTTATTTTTTTTTTGACTCCATCTCAATTACTCTTTTTTTTCACCTACAACTACAACAAGAAAAAAAAAAAAGAAAAAAGAAAAGAAAAAACCCCAAACCCCCCGTCACCCACCGCCTCACTTTCTCTCTCTCTTTTTCTCTTCTTTGTCTTTTCGTTTCTTTCTTATCTTATCATTTCTTTTTCTTCCCTGGACGTCGTTCTTTCTCTCTCTCTAACTTTCTCTCATTCTCTCTTAATTTCTGGCCAACTCCGGCCACCTCTCACAAAAACGAAATCGTATAAATGTTCCCTATCTTCTCCTCTACATTTTTAACCGAACATCTTCGCGAACGGACATCTTTGACGGCGGAGCCACCGTTAAGCTGACACTATTTTTTGGCTTTTCTAGCCATCGTTTGGCCTCCCTTTCCAGAAATGAATCAACCACGTGGAAGGCCGCATCTTCCTCAACGTTTTGGACCAAGCATCGCCACTACCACCGCTGGAACCGCCGTGCGCCACTGCCGGGACCGCCGAAATCACTGTTTGTTCCTCCTTGGTAAGAATCCTTCATTTACTTCTTTCCCTTCTTTTAGCTTCTGGTTTCATGAGGAACCCTAACCCTAAATCCCCAAATTGAAACCCTAACATTTTGATTTCATGCTCTAAATGTGAAATTAATTATGTTTTTATGCAATTGAGTATATCAATTTCAAATTCCCTATGCTAATTGTTCAAGTTCCCTCTTAAATTCGGATTTCCCCAATTCCACTAAATCCCTCAAGTTTTATCTTACCCTAATCATGAAATTAATTCTGTTTTAGTTCAATTAGAGTAGTTAATTAATGATTCCTTAGTTCAATTTCATATTTTCATGACCAAATTGATTTTCCTCCCAATTTTGTTAATGAACCCTATTTTCCCAATTAAATTTTATTAGAAAATTAATTCCGTTTTTATTAAATAAAATATTTAAATCCCTTAGATTGTGTTTTTAATGATGATTAATTAATTGATATGTTGTGATGTTGAATGTGCTTGGATGTTATCTCTTGGTTGTTGGTTGTGGCTATACTTACCTGGGGGAGCTGGGTACACAATTCTTTGAGCTGTTGTGGAGTTGCTTACACATGTGGGGAAGCGCCAAAGGAACCCGAGACGTCAATGCTGCCTTCAGCCACATCTTGGAGTTGACGCTTGGAGTTTGCTCATCAAAGAGACTTCATTTAAGGTAAGGGGAGAATTGCCTGAGGGAATCTCTCGATAACTATGTGTTGTCTGTAGTGGTCTGCATATATTTATTTGAGCTGTGTGGTGATTGGTTGATTTGTTTCAGCTGTTGTTTATCTGCTGATGATTATTGATTCTTGGTTGAATTATCTGCTAATCTGTGTTATAGTATTTTAATATATGTTATAAATGGTATTATCTACTATAACGCTGGTATATCAATATTGTGATGTTGATTGTTGATTGAGAAGCCTGATAGTGGTCAGTGCTCAATTAATTAACGGAGATAAAAACATTAAAAAACTTTGTAGTAAAAGCCAAAGATTTATTTGGGAAAACGTTGGGGATTTTCAACGACGTTAGTTTTCTAAAGGAAAAGAGGAATCCTAAAGTAATTTATGAAGTTAGTAGGAAAAGTTAGTTTTTTTAAGGATAAATTGATCTTTATGTGGAAAAAGTAACATTAAGAGGAAAAAGTCCAGTTTTTGGAACTTAGAACGTTTTTAACGATAAACAATGTTTTAATTCCGAAAAGATTTATGGAAAACGTTTTCGAAAAATAGTAATGTTGTTTTGGGACAACGTTTTTGGTCTCAGCTGTTTCCTTTTAAAAATTGGTTTTTGGTAAGGGACTTTGCAACAAAAGATGAGTGTTATCAGAAATCCAATGGTTTACAAAACAGTTTCCAAACAGAAAAGTTTTTCTATAAAATGAGTTTTCCCAACGGTGTAAAATCCGACAACTTGGATGAGTTGCGGAGATTTCGTTTTGGATTTGTGTTTCACAGAACGAAAAACGGTGAAAAACGATGAAAAACATGAACCTAGTATGCGAGATGTGACACCCTTTACCCCGCGTATGATAATACATAAGAAAATCATACATGCTTTTTAAAATAATATCAGTGTAATATAAATCTCAAAGGTAAAGTGTATCACATCATCCAAAAACATAACATGAGAATCTGAATAAATGGAAATCCTTTTAACATATAACAAATTGTGGAAAAACATAAAACATAAAAGATAAAACATAACCCAAATCCCGATGTCACATGATCAGAGCTGGTATCCCTAAACATGCATCGGAATAAAACCGAATAACGTAAAACATAAATCCTAACTACTGAGAGAGATCTCCTCGGGATCACTCCTCATCAGCATGCTCACCCTCCTCTGCATATACCACAACATATTCACAAGAATAACAAAGAGAGGGGTAAGAAACACAATCATGAATATATGTAAATGGAATTGAATAGTAATTAAGATGGCATACAACATACATCAATCAACACATATATAATCAATATATATCAAAGATGCATGTCAATGCGAATGCAATATCGTTACTCCGTATGCATGTGGCCAACAACTCTAACTCTGGAAAGACGATTAGGAGTACATGTCCGATTATCAACGTGGATGATATGCCAGACCATGGGCCATCCCCGAACACTCTCACTAATCCTGATAATGTATAGTGGCTAGTCAGGGTACTCAAGCTTATTCATTAGGTCACTCCGACAATAGGTAGCTAGCCCATGTCACCTGGAACTTCCATACCCAATGTACCCGCAAGGCCTGGATAACACCCATCGTGGCCTCCACTATCGCGATTCATCGTTTGCTTTCCACCCAACATATCAACGTCAACGTATGATGCATGCTATGCTCAGCAACATGCAAACACATGTCCAACCATTCACCATCATAATCAATCACATTGATTATCAACAATGACCATCAACGATGATCATCAAACAACTAGGCGCTAACCATTGTTATTGAATTGTGATCTCACAGTCTTTTTCTCATTACCCTATTCATTACTTCTTCACAACAGAATCTGGGTGAGAAACCCAGATTCGCTAGGCGAATCGTGGCTCGCAAGGCGAGCCCGAGAGCTCCTAAACAGATTCTCAGATTCGATAGGCGAATCCTGGCTCGCGAGGCGAGCCAGAGGGCCCCAATAGCTGGTTCTCTCATTCACTTCGCGGATTACAAACCGCCAGGCGAATCATGTCAGACCACGAATGGTCTCTCTGTCTCACCTCGCGAATTGCTATTTGCCAGGCGAATCGTGACAGATTTGGGAATCTTACAAATTTCTCTAAGTTATCCCTATGCCTATCATCCCATCTCTCAAGAATCATTCCTATGGGTTTCGAAAACTAATTCAATACTATCAATCTCACCTCTCATAACAACTCATTCATTATGGGGTGCCAAACGTCCTAAAGCTATGTTCTTTCACTAATCCTATTCTCGTCATCGTAACGCACATCATCATCAAGTCACCATTATCAATTCACATCATACAATCTCATCTATGCATAACGTATGTATGTACATACCATTCATCGCACTTCATAATATTTCAATCATATCATCAAGACAAACACCAACAATCATGGTCATAGCACCATAGGCATATATATATATATACACACACACATAATATTCACATAGGCATATTCTTAGCATATACATAACATCCACATAGATACACTTATAGCATATACATAGGCATTTACAACGCATATAGACAAACATATAGGGGTCATGGGTTAACCCCTTCATCTTAAACTATCCCAAAACCCACATACTTATGATCTATTTCTTCCCCCATACCTGGTATGACGATCACAATGAACAAAGGAAGAGAAAACGGTCCGGAAAGATTGCGTCTCATGAACACTCGATCTCACGACACTTGATTTCACGATCACAGTCCCAAAAGGTTCAAGAACAGCAGCGAGAAAGAGGGATTGTGATGGCAGTGATGCTCCTCAAGCGAATGCAATGAAGAACGATGAACAAAGGTGCAATCTCCTTCAAGAATCCTTGAAAAGGGTTTAGGAATCCGTGTTTAGAGAGAGTGAGGCAGTTTCTAAGAGTATTTCGAGTTAGAAAATAGGTTAAGGTCGAGCCTTATGGTATAAATTTGAGTTAAGGTCATTATGGGCTGATTAGAAGCCCAAAAACACGTTTCTGCTACGCGCCTATTAGCAAGGCGAGTCACTTTTCGCGAGGCGAACCAGAGAGCTGCAAGAATCTGTCTGCCAAATTCGCGAGGCGACGTTGACTTCGCGAGGCGAAACTATATAAGCCGAATTTGGCCCTGACACCTAAAATATGACTTGTAGATAATTCTCTAAGCTTTCCAATGCATCTAAGATCGCCTCAATCGGACGTCTAAAACTCAAGATATGGACAAAACCGTAAAACATGTTTCTTGGACTCGAATGTATTGACCATTCCTTAAGGCTGAACTACCCTAACTATGAACTTAGACATCAAGAACAATCATAAACAACATATATACAACATATATAAGAAAGGATTAACACATATAAACATAGGGGTAAAAAGCAGGGTGTTACACGAGACGTCGGGATACTAGTGTTCTGTAAAAATAGCACGAGAAGCTGTGCAACGATGTTATGGACTGCGTGTCCTGTGGACTGTGTGTCCTCCTCTTGTTATGGGGAAACGTCCTCTTGTTATGAGGAAACGTGATTAAAGGTGAATGATGTTTTCTATTACCACGGGACTTGGGCTGGTGCATTGGTCTAGATTTCCGCGATTGAGCACTCGGACGTTTTGTCCTGTGTTAACAATGAAAGGTTTTAAAACGGTGTAAATTATGAATAGTCGGGAGCCTTTGAGCTATGACAACGAAAGAACGAACACAAAGAAAAGTGGCAAGACTTGAAAAGTTTTTCCATGCATTAAAATTCGACAGATGTGCCAACGGTGTTAATCTGGATATCTTGGTGGACAATGGTGTCATATGAACGATGAATATTGTGCCTTGAGTAGGACAATAGAGTATGACCATTTACGATTTATCAAGTACCGCTGAATTTAATCCTATGTAAACGTAATCTCATGGTGTTCATGTACCTCTGAATTAGCACTTAGGTGCTGGTCATTGTTGCCTGGGGCCAATTACCTTGAGCTTGATCAGCTCAGTTTTTATATAACGGTGTTGAGATCTCCGGAAATTAAGTAAAGAATTATATGATGAATATTGAGGTGTCATGCATTTCTTTTGAAAATGACGATGACTATCGGGTATGAGACCCTATGATGTACTACTTGTTTATCCAGTAGAACCTTATACATAATGATTGTATATGCTCATGTGCTGTTGATGTGTAATGCATGTAGTTATCGTGTTTGAATCCATATGTTGGTATCTCACCCTTGCCTGTACATGTTGGACACCCTGTTGTGTTTTTGGATACATGTACAGATGCTTTTCAGCGGATCTCTAGGTCACTTGGGGACCCTGACGTTGGAGTCTCCTTATGTCGACGGCAAAGATGTGTGGATTGGCAACGACGAGGCTTAGTCTCATGGGTATGAAGTATACTAGGTAGTATACTCTATCATCTTTAGATGTTCCTTTATTAGACCAGCTCTTAGGATTTTTGATGTATGGTGGTGTACTAAAAGATTGGGAAAATGATGTACGCCTTATGGCGAAGTTGAGTTATTATTATAAATGATGAATGTTAATTTGTTTTATATGGTTGTTTCTGTTGAGTTTTTGGTACCAGATTTCTATCACTATTCGAGTGAGTGTTTTCAAAAAAAAAAAGAGTTTTTAGTTTCTGCAATGGGTTACCATGTGATGTCCCAGAAGGGGGTGTCACAAGAGGGACAGGGTAGCTCAAGGCATCCTCAACACTGAGGGGGAGAGCCAACCAGTGCGTCTCTAGGATTGTGTGAAAAGGTTTTGATGTATTTTGATAAGGGGCTGGGGAGAGTGCTGGTGAGCCTTGCGAGTTTCTTTTGAAGGTCCTTAGATGTACCTTGATTATGTTTTCAGTTTCCTTATGTATTTCCGTCTGTATTGTTACTTAACCCAATGATGGGGCCACTATGTGTATGTATATATATATATATATATATATATATATATATATATATATATATATATATATATATATATATATATATATATATATATATACATACCAGTGCTATGTGTGTGGATGTTTTGTTTATCCCTTTGTGTTTACTCTGATATTGTGCGCTTTTAAATTGATCATATGTTATCGCTATTTTAATAAGCGCGCAATCGTTAAGTTTATAATTAATAGCATGTTTGGGTTCTAAAATAATGAGATTTCCTCGAGTGGGACTTGGGGACGTTACAGAAATCGTCACATATGCTAAAATGTTCGACTCTTATCCTAACTACCTTAAAAGTCATTTATATCATGATTTTGATTGGTTGACAGTGTAAAAAACTTTACATTAACAGTGCATCGCAATTAAACTCTTTTTTGAAGCAAAAGTTACATTATTTTTAAAAACTGTATATGGTTAAAAATGTAATTTTTATTAAATATTATAAATTATCAATTCATATATTACAATGTGAGCTACATCCCCATCATACATTATTTTTTTTATATACAATTGTGGTACAATGATTGTTGTTACCTGCATTAATTGGCAGGCAGGCCTCAGGTTCATACATTAATTTTTTTTTTTTTTTCGGTGGATTCATACATTAATTTTTTAACAATACTGTTATAAGAAATTAAATGAGAGAGAGAAGGAGGCTACTACCTATAAGAGTCCTCAATTTCATTTCAAGTATAAAATCTCATGGTCAAGGTGTGAATGAAAATTTTTTATACAGTAAATTCCCGTGCATGGAAGGACCATCAAGCAAAAAATTTAAGACTGGCCATACAATGCTTTCCTTTTAGGATAAATCAACTATTAAATGAATTTAAATCAATGTCATTTAAATATTAGAACTATATTAAATATGAACCTGCCATACTAGAGTGAATCTAATATTAAAAAAACCTTCAAATCAAATTATATTTATTTATACTTGCCATATAAAGTCATACCACCAAATTTGTAACTTTGAAAAAGTTAAGAGAAAAGAACCGACTGAATCCAACCTATTATTTATTATATAAAAAATTAATAATTGTCCAAAGACAAATATTACTATATGGAAGAAAGAAACACCTTCAAACAATCAACATATAATTGATACGAATGGTAATAAGCTCGGACCTTTAGAGCAAATCGTCATGGGTTCAATCCCTGGATTTTGTGTACGGAAAAAATATGATTGGAAGAGGTTAACTTTTTAATATCATCTAATACCTCAAAAGATTAGTATCTGCAGTTACATGTTGGGATACCATAATAAATAAAAAAAGAAAAAAGCTCATCTAAAGTGAGTAAAAGTGTAAAGTGAGAAAGTAAGGATGTATTCACCCTTAATTATTTTAAGTGGATTGAGATCTCAATACACTTTAATTAATTAACGGTAGATAAACCCTTACTTTCTTACTTTAGAGGAGCCTAATCCATAAAAAAAACTCCTTGAAACAAAGAAAATTCTTAACTCCAAATTTGGAAGGGGTTCAGAGTGGTTTGGAAACTTTTCATTTAAAAAACATTTGATTCTTTTCCATTAATATATGTTTTATAAGTTCAAAAAGATCACTTTTATTTAGTTTTAACCATTTTTATTGTGATTTTCTCTTAAAAACATAATTTCAATATTGGTAAGTATTGACGGTATTTTTTGGAAAGTTTAGAAAGTTACTTAAATGTATATAGTTTTTATTTTAAATATTATTTTAATAGTTACGGGGAACAAAGCATTATTTAAATTATATTAATTTTTATTATATTTTTATCCAGAATTTAATTGTCATATACTGTCAGTGTAAAGTTTTTTACACTGTCAACCAATCAGAAATCATGATATGAGTTACTTTTAAGATAGTTAGGATAAGAGTCAAATATTTTAGCTGATGTGGCAATTTATGATTGGTTAACAGTGTAGATAATCTTTACACTAACAGTACATAACAATTAAGTCCTTCTATAAATACTTAAAATAAAATATACTTTGAATTTTTGAAAATATAAGTTATCAAATGGGTCTAGGAAAAAGTAATTATTTTTATATTTTTACTTAACCACCATGACTGTTCGTGATCGTGTGACTAATTACTTGAATAAAAAAAAAATCATATCCTAAATTGTACAAATGCATGGTCTTTAATTGAAGGTTATTTTTATATTTTAGTAAAGTGATGAGCACATCATGAAGTTTTGGGACATATTTGCATCTACATTATGAAATAACTATTTTCAATTTTCCTTAGTGGATGGAGAGTGTGTTTGGGTTGGCGTTGGGTTTAGCGTCAACACAAATTCAACGCCAACGACATTCGAGATTAACGTTAAAAAATTATGTTGACCATTGGATTTGTGTTGATGTTGAACATATGATTTGAACTTGAGTGTTGTTGCGTATAAGAAAAACCTAAAAAACAAGGATTTTTTTAATATTTAAATACAAATATAAGTGTATGTGAGTGCTTTTTGAAAGAGAGAGAAATATCTTTCAAAGTGCCCAATACATATAACTCACTATCAATGAATTTGCAATCATAATATTATTAAAAAGAGCAATGGATCCATTCATTATAAGGTGGACAAAAGGCAAATGCATAAAGAGATGTCTCTTTACTCTTGCATATTGCTGTCGAACATACATAAAAGGCATTCATTAAACTAAAAGGGACATTTATTGGATTGATATTCATCATTCAAAGGTGCAGCGAAAGATCCATGTTCTCCTCATCTTTATCACCTGCATAAATCATAATCTTTACGGGAGAAAATGGAATCTCCACATCCTTGAAAAACAGTAACTCTTTCTCCTCATCAGGTTCCTTTTCTTCATAAAAATTAGGAGGACTAGAACTCATCCTTGGCATTTTTGATGCATTTCCTATGAAGCTAGATCCTTCAACTTCACATAAGGGACGCTTCATTGCTCTCTCATGGGCTAAATCTTTAAAATTACCAGAAGAGCCAAATCGATTTAACGAAGTTTGAGTTTGAGTTGGAAGCAAGGAGGGGCTTGGCATATTAACATCCTTTACACTCTGAAAACTATTCACGTCAACCCTGGGATAAGGATTGGAATCCTTAAACAATGAAGAGTTATTCAAGTGATGACTTGACATAGGACTGCAATCCTTAAACATTGAAGCGTTGTTCATATTATGACTCAAATGAGTGTTAACATCCTTAAAAGCTGAAAAGCGATTCATATTTTGAATTGGATGAAGGGAATTATTTGTTTCAAAAAGACGATATGGAAAGTTATTGTGGTTACCAAATGTAGTTTTGGGAGCATTTGAAAAATCATTTGTATAACCTTGTAAACCCACAACATTGTTCTTGAATGGGGAATTTCCAACTGAGCTTATGTGAGATAGAAGACTCGAAGGAATATCTCGAGAACCCATATTAACTAGAGGATCTCCTGGAAGAGATAAAGGCGACACCCCACCATGTCGAGCTGTTGACATTAAGGAACCATTGTTATTGCTAGAAGAGGCCAAAGGTGCCATGGGTTGAGTTTTGGCACCATCAATACTATTCTCTTGGTACCATCCTGCATTAATATGTTAAAAATTAATTCCGATTAAAATATTAATAAATTTATAATGGATCACTCCTTCAACTTAGACACAATGGTTATTCTTAAAACCTATGGACTTTAAGAAATATTAAATTTAATACCTTGAATTGAATTATCGGGATAATTTTGGTGGGACAACATAAGATTGATAACTTGAATGGGATTGTTAGGACTTGGATAATTTTGACGCCCCTGCTCTATAAGGTTGGTGGTATCTCGAATAATGGAACTGTTAGGGGTGGGATAATTTTGCCTTCTCTGCATAGATTGAGATGACCTCAAGTGACTCCCAAGTGACAGATAATTGTCGAGCATATGATGGTAAGAATCACGAGAATGGACACTCCTACTCTTCTGAGTCATTTTTCTATCAGAAAGAAAACGAAAATTCATTATGGATATAAAAAATTATACTCTTAACAAAGCTGAGAAAAATTCAGAAAGGCCTACTTCACTGTGAGGAAGGATACCTGCTCTACCTCCTATTTATATTAACAAAACTGCTAGAAAGCGCGCAAGGTAGGTAGAAAGAGAGTTACCAAATATACATATTACCAGTTGATTTTTGTAATCGTGTATAAATGTTAATGGTGAACTAGACCCACCAGTAATACGTGAAACAATATCTTTCTGTCTACTTTGAGTGTGAACAATGTAGTATTATATTAATATCATGATGTCAAATTTTTTTAAGATAAGGATGCCCAAATCAAAAATTAAAAAAAGAAAATTTCGAAATGAAATTTCGTGAGCAACTTTGTAAAAATCGTATATGTAAACTAATTAATGCTTGCAGAATTTAAAGACCTAAAATTATATTACATAGCCTTATAAATCTTGAATATAAATTGTTGCGTTGTGAAAACAATTTAGACTCAATTTAGAAGTTGAGTCTAATAAAAAATTATCAATCAAGGAATTTTTCGCAAATTTTCAGTTTTCAAAAGATAATCTTTTTCAAAAAAAACTTACAAGACTATCAAAGCAATTCATTGAATTTTATTTTATTTTGTAAGAGGTTTCCTTAATTTTCATCATAAAAAGAATTAAGCTATTTAATTGTGTGTAGCAATATCATGAAAAATATATATTTTTCCTTCCCACACTTAACATGTACACTGTCCTCAATGCAACACAATTAACATGAAATACAGGTGTAGAAAATGAGAAGAGATATTTTTTATTTTTTTTATATTTTATATTTTTATTTTTTGAAACAATAATATGTATGGCCTTGTTTAAATAAGCATGACCTATGGCCTTGCTTATTTAAGCATGGCCTTGCTAAAATATGCATGACCTTGCTGAAAATGTAAGGTCTTGCCTACCAACACAAAATTCAAAATCACATGCAAATGAGTCCTACACAAAGATTTGATGCAACTAATTTATTCAAATCAAGAAACAAATAAAGAGAAAAGTTTAGAAACCACCCGGATCCCATAGCTTGTGGTAGAAAGACCAAGGTGTGCTCAAAGCATAAGATCTTCCTCCCGTATCCCATGGCTTGTAGAAGGAAATCCTAATGATGCTCAATATACAAGATCTTTCTCCCGGATCTCGTGGCTTAGAGCATGGCGATTGTAGGAGAAAATCCTTAAGAGCCAAGGTGGCCACTTCGAATGTGAAGGTATGTTTGATTCCTCCATGATCGAATGGCAGGTGAGAATCTCCTCTTTTAACCTCTTCATGGGTGAAATCTTCATAAAGCACAAAAAACTCATCTTTTGGAGCGGACTTTGAAATATTTACACATGCGTGTAACCCAATATACGTATCCAAATCAGAATTTTTGAATCCAACTTGCTTGCTCTCCTCATAATTGCTTCCTTCGGATTCACTGTCTGGTATGGACGGGGATACAAGGACTGATGTATGGTCGTGCTCACTTATTGCTACGCCTTCATCCTCTTGTTTAAGCTCAGCTTGAGAGGCAGGTGATTCTTGGACTTTTTGAGACACCAAAGTTGTAAGAGCAGATATTTGTGTTTCCAAGGCTTGGAATCTATGGTCAAGTGGCTCCATGAACTTCATCAATGTAACAAGGTTGGAGAGTTGAGTCTCCAAAAGTCCACACAATAAACCTAGCCAAAGTCTCTTCAAAATCTGGTTCTTGTTTCTTATAATTAGCCCAAGGATTTGGAAGACCTCCAGTTTAGATTCCCACGTTGCGTTGGTAAAATAATCCTCAAGAGTTTTCCTCTCTCTCTCATGGTTGTTCTTGATTCCCTAACTGCAAAATAAGATCACCTAGAAGCACACTGTTGGGAAGACATTAGCATTCAAAGAGAGAGATAATCACAAATAAACAGAAAATAAAATAAAAATGTCTAAAGTAACTAGAATTTCTTTCTTCCAATATCACGAAAATCACAAAAATATCACAAATTATTCCTCGGCAACAGTGCCAAAAACTTGTTGCGTTGTGAACACAATTAAGGGCAGTGTACCCTGTCGCAAAAGTAATATAGTACGGAAGTCCAGATATCGTACCCAAGAGGTTAATTATGTAATATGCAAGTGACAGAGTAAGTACTGGAATAGAGAAATTCTTGTGCTATTTAGACTAATTGAAATAATAATAATAATAATAATAATAATAATAATAATAATAATAATAATAATAATAATATAATGTAAGCAGTAGTAAAATATGGCAAAAGAGAAATCAAGAGTTGAGAAACCAAGAGTAAAAGAGCCTAGGGTCGTGGTTTCACCTGTACTTTCGATACGTCCCAAATCCTAGTTCTATTCAATTTCGTAGTAGCTTTTTGAATATCAATCCCTCTACTAAAACTATTAATTGTTTGTCAGGCAATCAAATTCTTCTCCCAAGATGAGCCCAATGTTTGTCAGGCAAATAGTTTAAATGATTAGAAAGCATAAAAAGCAAAGGGGTTGAATGACTGAAAGGAGTAAATCATGTTTGATTATGCTATAATTTAAATCCCGATTATCTTATAGATCTATCAATTAATTGCAATACGATCGTTGGTCAACCAATTGATTAAGAGCATGCAAAGGGTGCGCAATCCTAGCATAGGATGAAGAACAATAGAATAACACTATTCAAATCGTAACTTTGAAACCAAATATAATTCGAACTAAAGGTATAACATAACAAAAATGGTTTCTACTAATACAAGATCCACCACAACTCTAGTGGTGAATTTAGCTACCCATAATAATAGATAAAACCAAGTTCAACAAAGGAAAACACATCCTGAGGAATTAAGAAGAAGTGTCTCTAACTTAACCCCTAAGTGCAAATCCTACTCTAGAATCCTAAACAAACTACTAAAGCTATAAACTATAGAAAACTATTACAAAAGATGTCAAGAGATGATAGAATGAATAAGAATGGTACAGAGGGCCTCTATATATAGGAAAATATAAGAAAAGGACCCAAAATTAGGTCTTCAGCTCCGCCAGCACGGGCCTGTGCTTTATTCAGCACGGCCGTGCTTCCCTTATGTCAGGCCGTGCTCAATTCTGCACGGGTGTACCAACTTCCTAGAATCAGCGTCATAGTGCACGGGCAGCAACACAAGTGTGCTCAATCTTCTGCACAGTTGTGCTTCCTATATGTATGGGCATGCTTGAACAAATTAGGCCTTACTTCTCTGCGTAAGGCCTTGCTTCTCTTTGGCATGGGCGTGCTGGTATCTGGCGCGGTCGTGCTTCATCTTCATATGTCAGCTTTAAGTCATTCTTGTAGGGCTTTGTTTGGATGGTTGAGCTGAAGGGCTTGCACAGGCATGCTCTTGTCTGGCACGGCCGTGCTCGAGCTCAGAACTTCAATATTTTCTTCATTTTAGCTCATAATCTTCCATCTTTTATCAAATGTTCCTCAAACTGTCTCTAAACATCAATTCTATAAAAACTTAAGTAAAATGGTGAAATACAATAATAGTTATCATGAAATGCATCAAAATTCAACTCAAATGCTCACTATAAAATGAACATAATTGAGGTTTATCATAAATGCCATCATGGATTGACTCAATTTGTTTATAAGATCTAATTAAGACATTGTGTTATCCAAATACTAGGGATAACAATGAGTAAGGGCCTGATGGGTACACGCAAAAAATACTAATGATGAGTAAGGTAATTACCCGCTTAATGGGTATAGGTATGGATGTGGGTAATTACCCACAAATATTAATAGGGATGAGTGCGGGTACCGAAACTCTAATACCTGACCACCTCCTATCCGCGCGCATACACACACGCGCATTAACACAGACATGTGTGTGTGTGTATTAAAAATATAAAAAAGTAACCTTAACCTAAATGTTCTTCCAATCCTTTCTTTTTTCCTTTCCGCTTTATGCCACCCTCCCATCGCCATCGACCATCCCAATATCAATTGTTGCTTCGAAATCTAGTTTTGGCACAGGACGTAGGTTGTTGAGTCCTCATCATTATAGGCTTCATGAGAATACTTTAGAGACGCTTATATGTGCACAAAGCTGGTTGAAACATGAAAAGGAAGGTAATAAATGTTGCACTAATCTATTTATTATTTAATTAAATTTCTGCTTATTACTTTTAATCAGTTAGCCTAATCATTAATTCTTTTGTTATGTTCTAGTTTCTATTGGTGTCACAAGTCCAAAAACAATATTTATAATTGAAAGATAAGCATTTACAGTCTTTTGAAGACTCTGATGATGAGGTAAAATAACTTAACAATTTATGTTATTAACTTTGACTTAACAATGATAACTAATTGATGTAATGTATCATTTTTAGCAGATTTTGGAGAGTGACAGCTCAAGACTTGCAAGTTTATGAATTAGTTGTTTCTGAAGTTTATTGTAACATTTACCCTATGTTCAAACATAATATTATGTCTTGTATTTAATAACCTTATTATGTTATATTTTAATTTAGTTAAATAGTTTTGTTTGTAATGTTTAATGTTAGGTTTTTTTTTTTTATCTACTTCGAGGAGTATCCCACCGTCAACCTGAGACGGGGACTAATCTCCTGCGAGAGTTTGTTCGGCACCTCGATGGGTGGCATTCCTTCCAGCTGAGGTTTTTTCCATACCCAAGGCTTGAACCTGAGACCTTGGTTAAGGGGCGAGAGACCTTTAACCACTCACGCCAACCTCATTTGATGTTTAATGTTAGGTTTGAATGATCTTTAAATAGTTTTTTAATTGGGTTATAGTTGTATTTTTAATCAATGCTATTTTTTATTTTTTTATTTTTCATAGTTAATTAAAGTGCAAGTAATGGGTACGAGTATGGATGTTTAAGTATCCAACGGATAAGTGTATGAGTATATATATGAAGATAAGTATTATAGTACCCTATCTAGACCTACCCATTGCTATCCCTCCAAAATACATAGTTTTAAAATCCATTTTGGCTAATAGTCATCCTTGATAGTCACTCCTCTCCAAGGATACACCCTATCGCCTAGTAGAGGTGACAAAACGGGCTACCCGATCCGCTTTGAGTGGTCCGATCTGGGCCGCGGGCTATATCGGGTCAGGTCATAAAAGTTCATATTCAATTTGATCCACCAAAATGGTGCTTAAGGCAGACCCTATCCAACAAAAATACTATCACATAATATAATCTGTTTCTTGCCAATAATACTATCCAATTCAATAATATACTTAAAAAAAATAATAGTTTTATCACATAATATTATACTTTTATCACATAAAATAATACTTTTTTTTTTACCATCACCAGTATTCAAGCCAACGAGCAAATCATGATCGTCCTTAGTATCCTGATCAAATGCATGGCATATGAGATTTGAATTACTGAATTGGATAGACTTTACGGGGTCCTACATTCAATAAGAAAGCTCTCATGAAGAAAATCCAAAATACCTAAAATCCACCCAAACCTGACCTGTATACCTTGTCTTGACAATTCAAATCACTTATGAAAATTGCATCCCCAACATTGATGATCAAATAAGTTCCTCCACCATCAGAATTTGAATACTTAGCTGTTGAATTACTTGAACTCGGGGAACCAATTGAACCGATCCTTGTGTTTCCACCAATGCTCTTGCTGCTACCCTTGCCTCCAACAAAACTAAGAGCTCGGCTTCCATTGCTTCCTCCCAAGAACCTCGCTACTGCAGACCGAACCCCACCACTGGCACTAAAACTCAAAGACAATAATCAACACTTAGTGATTGAAAATGAAACGTCTAACTTTTGAATTTCTCACTTTTTTGGGAAAAAATACAAATAAAATATGAAGCGAGCAGTCCGAAGCCGGCCGGACTAGCCCGCCCTGCACATGGTTACAACACGGGCTTCATCGGATCAGGCCAAAAATTGTTCGGGTTTAATTCATACTCAAAATTTATAGCTCACACTCTACATTTTTATCGTGTATATTCGAACCGGTCCTATCGGACTGACACATTTTACCGCCTGTATCACCTATAGACTATGGGTAGCATTCTAATGGCAATCCTCTAGGTAGACTTTTGCTTGCCTTTTGAGAACCCAGACAATCCTTCTATTCTTCTCTGAGTTGTTTCTCTAAAAAAAATAGTTATGGATGTGAAAAATTAAAAAAAAAAACTCAAAAGGATGTATGCCTACCGCTACACCTTATTTAAATTAAGGAAATTGCCTAAAAGCCTAAAAGGAAAATGGATTGAGTTGGCGAATACACACATTGCTGGTGGGTTTTTTCTGACAATATATTACCCTGATCAATAGTATTAGAGTAACATATCCTAACTATCATTTTTGTATAAAACAAAATACAAATACATATGTATATAAGAAAACTAGCAATAGACAACTAAATACTTTTCACCCATTACCAAAAAATAGAAAGAAAAGTTAACGAACAAGGACAAAAAGTGTTGACCTTAGGGGTGTCCATGGAACAAATTGAGACAAGTTTGTTGAATTGTAACCCGACTCAATATGTTGATAAGGCCATTTTATGGATTTAAATCCGATCCGATCATGGTAAGACTAATAATCGGGCCAAGACCAAGTTGATTGACTTGATATTTATTTAAAATGTATTAACATTGAAGTTATTAGCTAAATCATAAAATTTTTAAAGTATGAAATTATATTTAAGGATAAATTATATCAAGTGGTTGAGACCTGGTGCAAGATCCTGAAACGCCTGATGCAATATCCCAGTGCATGTTCGTTGGAAAGGAAGTTAAAAGTCGAGGACTTGTGTGGAGCTCGTGATACCACCGCGTCCTGTCGTCTGATGACGAATGCCGGAGAGGTGCGTGGCGCAAGGTCCCAGTGCAAGTACCAGTTGGCCGGTGCAAGTCCAGGTGCCTGATCCTGGTTCCTGGTTCCAGACCCTAGGTCATGTGGCCGAGTATGTTGGTCTTAGTTGCTCAGTGTCTCCCTCAGGATTTGAACGGCCTTAATATCCCCACCACGACTCCCGTAAAGTTATGGTCATTTAAAGATTTGCTAATCGTTTAAGATTCCGACGATCTATCACTTCCAAAAAGCCATCAGCAACACACTCTGCATCATTAGTGTCGCATACTGAACTACTGAACCCCGATGCTAGGTGGAGGTGTCGAGATATGGGGGCTCACTTTGGGTGGCTTGTGACTCGTGCATGACCTTGGTGTTAGGTGCACGTTGCGAACACATTGAGCACTGGCAAGCAAGGATTGAGATTATCAAGTAACGTTCATATATTTAATATCATAGGCATGTTAAAATTATTACTCTTAAATTATTATATTCCTTGGTTGTTTTGGTTTATATCTTGCTCTTATTACTTCTCTTTGTCTTTTTCAGGAACTTCAACGAGGTTTTTCAAATTTTAATTTATTAAAATGATAATTCAACATCTTCGTAGGTATATTATATATGTCAAATGATGTCTTTTTGAGTCAAAACAATTGATTTAATACAAGTAACTCAATTTTTTCCGATATTTCTTACTTCAAATAGAACTCATACATAAAGTCGTTATTCCATTCAATAAGTATATATTTTGAATTTGGAAATATAAATTATATAATATTATTCACACCTCATGAACATCTCGTGCATCGTACAGATACCGATACTAGTATATATTTAAAACAACTCACCCATTGCGACGCCTTCAATTTTGTGATCATTCAAGAACAATAAGTTTAGTCACTTTGCTCGTGGAAAGCAATTTGTGATCATTCATTTATAATATAGAATAAATGTATAAGATTACTCAATAAATCATGAAATCAAAGGCTTATATAACAGAATGAACAAAGATTCTACTCATACCATCCATGATAATATTTTTTTTTATCACCAAGAAACACATATCCTTCACCTGATTTGATGCAAAAGAAAGAGAAAAATATGAAAAAACTTCGTTCTTCACGCCTACGATATAACACTCACGTCAAGATTTCGTTCCTATGACCTTGGGTCGTCGCGCCTTCTTTTCCCTTTTGAGTATCCCTGAGTTTGTGCTTTAGGGTTCTAATTAAGCTGCAATTGAAGCCCTAACACTTTCTATTTATAGCTTTGTTTTTTGTTTTACTATAGGATCTTTAACCTTAAGTTGTTCTTAACCTGACGGCTAACACTAGAGGGTATAAGGATAAATTCCTTTAATTAATTAAAACATATTTTTTATTTTTAAATTCTAATTCTCTACCTCATAAATTATTTATTATATAAGCTCTTAATATTCTTAATTTAAATTATTTATGACATGCCAAACTATTTGACACATTTATTAATTCAAATAACCAAATTTTATGCTACTAATTATGATATGTTCAACAAATTTAATATGTCCACTATTTTTAATAATGATACCTTATGCCATTTTAAAATTAACTAAGTCACTTTTTTTTTGGGGTATTTCATATAGTAAATAATAAAATATTAAAGTATTAAAATATATGTAAATATTAAAATATAGTAAATTATAAAATATTATATATATATATATATATATATATATATATATATATATATATATATATATATATATATAGATAGTAATCGGTTTGGTTCGGATCGGATTAGGTTTTGTTTGATTCGGTTCGAATCCGAAATACCAAAAAAATTCGAACTAATTTAATTGGTTTGGTTCTAATTTTTGGGTTCATCGGGATGATCCGATGGGTTGACAGAGAAAAAATGGGTTGGAAATTCAGATCCAACTTTAGCATAAAAAGGAGCATAAGTAGTTCTTTTGGAGTTTAATTCACTTGCTTCTTGAGCCTAATGGTCCATCTCAAACCCAATTATGATATGAATGTGAAGAGGGTTACTAGTGTCCCAATTGAACATACTTTCCACTACCCAATTGAAGAGGTGGTTAGCAAATAAGGGAGGGAAAAATGAAATTGAACATACTTTTCACTTTTTAGCATTTTTAGTGTTCATTCTGCCTCTTCTCTCTAGTTTTCTCTCTTATCTCTCTAGTTTTTCTTTCTTTTTCTCCAATTTTCGTCCCCTTCTTGTGGTGATCCAGGATGAAAAAAATACCACCCAACCAATTTTTTGCAAGAAAGATCCACTATCAAGCTATAGTAGGGCATAATTTTTTATTGGTGAATTCTATGGTATCCCAAAAGTAACTTTATCCTGCTTAAGTGATTCAATCAGGTTGTGAGAACCATATGACATGACCCACCAATATGACTCATTTAATTGAGGTGACGCATTCTGGTTGGACATGATAACTTTTACTCTAAAATTATTAAGGGTACCGGAGAATGAACATTTTTTTTATGTTAAATGTGAAAACATAATACACAAAATAATATTGCACACTATAAAAGTCTCACCATATGATTATAGCAGACTAACAGGTCAAGTTATTTTTTAAAATTTTGTTACTTTTTTTTATCGAAGCTGTTATGATCCAAGATGGATCTATTGAATGTAGGATCGTTCTAGGAGAATTGATCCGAAATTGAAATGAAAATTCAAACTAAAAATTGGAGGGAAATCCAAACTTGTTCATTTTTTATGATCTTGAGGAAAATTGAGAGAACTAGCTCCACCTCAAGCCAAAGCTTGATCATCAAATCACAAGAATCATGGATCCACAATTCCTAAGCAACATAAAGCTAAAATGCGTAAATCCTAAGATAAGCCTAAGGCTTTAGGCGTGAGGCAACATGAATTCAAAAAGAAAGGGAAAAGATGAAGGGGAAGGGAAATGGAAGAAAGCGCCACAACTCCATTGATTAGATGGAGTGATAAGCTCAAGGAAGATCCGCCACAAGAGTAAGGAGCTCTTGATGAGAATCACAAGGTTCTACTCTAGAACCTTCAAGAGGAGACTCTCTCTCTCAACTCTCTCTAAATTCTCAATGTGAGAAAATTCTAAACTTTCAATTATGATTCAAATGGCTTACATTTGGGTATTTATATGTTCCCCAACAAATGAAGGAGGAACTAGCGCATGCTTGCCTAAGGCTTCAAGCCCATGCGCGCCTCTTCCTCTATGGATGGGCCTTGATGACTCCATCTTGGCCCATTTACAAGTCCAAGACCAAAAGGTCAAACTATAAAAAGTCAAAGTGCAAAAAAAAATCCTACTTTTATTACATATTTTCCTATGCTTTTACAAAGTCCTAAAACTAGTGGAGAAAACCTCTTGATAGCTTTCCAGGATCATATCATCCCCTCCTTCTTGAAGGAATTCGTCCACGAATTTGAAGACTTTGAGTCCTACATCACAATACAAGTAATGAGTTTTATTTTAATGGAAGTTAAAAACAAACAATTATTATTGGAATTTGATACTCCCTTTGTCTCAACTTATCCACCGGGTCAAAGATCACTTGTAAGAAAATGGCGTAAGTTGCCCAAGCAAAATGGGTTATGACCTCTTCAAAAGCCCCGTGAATGTTTTGCCATAAACCCTTCAAATGATTTTGAAAGCCATTGAAGCTTTTGGGTTTTCCTTTCGGTTTCATGTCATGAGAGTTGGGAACCTTTGGAATGATACTTAAGAAGAGTTTTAATTTTTCCCTTTGGATGAGACCTTGAGGCTTTGTCCTTGGTTCCACATTCTTAATGTGCACAAGAGGGTCTACACAAAAATGCAAGGGAGAAGTATTAGTAGACAAACAATTATTTGTAAGTTTTTGGGTTTGGTCGACTAATAACTCTTCCTCAACCATTTCTTTCACTATGAGTAAACTCTCTTTCTTTCTCTCTTCTTTTACGTCAACCTCATTCTTTATTTCTTTTTCCTTGGAGGCTTTTCTCTCTTGCTCTCTTTTGATTTTCATTTTCTTTCTATCCTAACACACTTCTTTTGTAGAAAGTGGCACAAGTTTAATGGTGTGGTTTTTATGTACAAAAGAGAACGTGTTAGTTTGGCCTTCATGAATTACTTTACGATCAAATTGCCATGGCCTTCCAAGTATAACATGACTCACCTCCATAGGAGCCACATCACAAAGAACCTCATCATTGTAATGACCAATGGAAAAATTTAACAAGACTTGTTGATCCACTACTAATTCACCATCATTATTTAGCCATTGTAGTTTATATGGTTGCGGATGAGGAATTGTTTTAAGACCAAGTTTGGTCACCAAGATGGTGCTAGCTACATTGGTGCAACTACCACCATCAATGATCAATGCACAAATTTTACCTTCTATCATGCATCTTGTTTGGAAAATGCTCTCCCTTTGGCTATCATCATTTTCATTAATATGCATTCCTAGTAATCTTCTTACCATGAGTAAATCGCCCTCAATAGGTTTTATCTCACAATCTTTTTCACTCTCACTTGTAGAAGATGCACTAGTGTGAGATGATGATGATGCACTATTTTCAAGTTCTTTACCCCTAGAGATCATGCTTCTCTTGTTGGGGCATTGGGATGCAATGTGTCCTCTTCCAAGGCACTTAAAGCACTTTATATCCCTAGATCTAGGTGAATTAGAATGAGTATGAGATGAAGGAGATTTAGAGTTAGCAGAATTGGGTCTTGTCCCATTTTTACCCATGTTGGTCGCGGCTCCAATTGCATTGGAGGAGTCTCCCTCCTTCTTAGAATCTTTCCAACTTGTTGAGGAATAGTTAGAAAATGGCTTCTTGTAGGATCTCCTTCTCTTCAATTGTTGCTCAACTTTGATTGCTTGATGCACCAAATCTTCCAATTCAACATAATGATGCAATTCAACTATGTCCAAGATCTCTTGATTCAAACCATTTAGGAACCTTGCCATAGTTGCTTCTCTTTCTTCATTAATGTTTGCCCTAATCAATGCAACCTCCATTTTCTTAAAATATTCATCCACGCTTTTGTTGCCTTGATTAAGCCTTTGAAGCTTGTTATGGAGCTCCCTATGATAGTGTGAAGAAACAAATCTCTTCCTCATGATGGCCTTCATTTCTCTCCAAGTAGAAATTGGATCATCTCCATTCCTCCTTTTCTCCTTGATTAGTTGATCCCACCATATTAATGCATAGTCTACAAATTCTATGGATGCCACTTAACCTTCTTCTCTTCACTATAATGTTGGCATGCAAAAATTTGCTCTATTTTGGTTTCCCACTCTAAGTACAATTCGGGATCATTTTTACCTTGAAATGTTGGCACTTTTATTTTTACACCTTCAAGCCCATCATTTTGTCTCCTCACTCTATTCTCACCATATTCTCTATGCTTCCTTCTTCTTCGCTCTTCCTCTTCATATCCATTTTCTTCACGTGATGAACTTGCATGAGAAGAACTTTCTTGCCTTGGACTTCTAGTTCTTGTGCCTCTTGAAGCTCTTTCAAGGCCTTCAAGTCTATCTTTAACCTCATCATTTTGCCTTTCCAGAAGCCTTTCCAAATGCTGTGTCATTCTTTGAAGTTTCATATCATAGGCCACGGTTCTAGGGGAAGGTGGTGTACTACCTCCACCATCACCTCTAGTTTGTTACATGTTTACAATTTTCAACAATAAAACAAAGAAATAAAATTGGACCTCACCACTCAACTAAGTGTTTCACTCTTGTAATGTTCACTCGTGTTTCACACAATTAGGCTTTTTAGCAATTGTACACTCTTGTCTTTTTCCACTCTAAAGTCTCACTCAAAGGCTCTTGAAGTAGAAACAAGCAGTAATTCCAAGATATAAAGCCAAATACACTTGTAAACAAATCAAACCAAGAGTAATTCAATCACAAGAATTTCAAAGAAAGAAAACTACAAGACAAAACTAAGAAGTTTAAAAGACAAACTAAAAATGCTCAACAAGAAATAACACACTCAAATAGAATTGAAAGAAGACAAGTAGAAGAAGAAAGAAGAAGTTGAAAATTGAACTTTTCTTAAGGTGTTCTTGATTTTCGAAATTTTCTTGCTCAATTAGGCTCATACACAAAGTTTCAAGGCTGAATAGTGGCAAGTCTTTTTCTGCAAATAATTTTTTTTTTGAACTTTTAGTATTTGTACTTTTGCCCCAATTTTTTTTTAAAATTTGCATTTTGGTCCTTTGGATTTTTCAGATTTGGACTCTTTTTCCTTTTCTATAATTTCTGAACTATTTTTTTTTTATAACAGCTACTGACTTTTCGAAATTATACAAACAGCCCAAACAAAACTATTAGCACAAATGTAAGATCAAGAGCCTTTCAAAAGTGATATTGCAAGAAGCAAGTTGAATCCTAGTAATTCAAGCTTAGATTTCACAATTTGATGCTTAGATCTTTCATTCAAGTGGTTGATCAACAAGTTAACCAACACTTTTGAAATTCATCAAGATCTATGAAGCTATTATCCCAAGGATCTCAAAAAATATGAAGAACACTTATGAACATCAAGAAAATTCAAATTCAAGAGAATTAACAAAACTAACACAAATCTAAGTAGATCTCGAAAATTCCAACACAAATAACAACAAACTACACAAGTAGAACACAAAATCAAGATCAAAAGGATCTAGATCTAGATTTTCAAATTTTTGAAAATTGGCGCTAAGAACAAATTTCAAATTTGAAATTTGCACCAAATTTTTTTTTTTGAAATTTTCAAGCTTCTAACTCTCCTAGAGGCTAGCTCTAGATACCAAATGTTATGATCCAAGATGGATCTATTGAATGTAGGATCGTTCTAGGAGAATCGATCCGAAATTGAAATGAAAATTCAAACTAAAAATTGGAGGGAAATCCAAACTTGAATTTATTATGAAAATGAAAACAAATTGTTTAGCTTGACAAGAATGGTCTCTGCTCCTACGTATCCGTTGGTGTGATAGGGAATTCAAAGCTACGTAGTTCTTATGAAAATGATTGTGGTTTGTTTGATTTTATTTATTTATTTTGAAAGGGGATTTTATTTATTTATTTCAAGAGCGATTTGATTGATTTTATTTATTTATTTCAAAAGAGATTTGGTTAATTTTATTTATTTATTTTCTTTTTAATAAAGGTTTTTTTAGGACTTCTGAGCTGTCACAACTCATGCGTCCTTAAAGATGGGATAAATTAACTGTCACTGCTAACTTAATCCATTGCAATAATGATTTTATTATTTTTGAAAATGAGATTGTTTAATTTAATTTATTATATTTTTTGGAAAAAATGGTGCTCTAGGATTTCTGAGTTGTCTCAACTCATGCGTCCTAGACAATAGAATTAATCTAGCTGTCACAACTAGTTAATCCCTAAATTTTATTTCATTTTTACTGAAATACCTATTTTATTTTTATTTAGAAATTTTAAACTAAATGACTTAGCCTACTAAGATTTAAAAGCACAATAACCAACAAGTAAAACATGACCCCCAAAAATGAATCTAGCAAACATCCAAAGAACATTAAACCCAAGGCCCAAATAACATCAGACCCCAAAACTAGAAAAATTTAAAAAAATAATAATAAAACAAAGTTAAATTAAATAAAATAAACAAGAGAAAAATAAAAGGAAAGGGGCTCAAAATAGAAACAGAAGCAAAATGCTTCTGCTAGACACCCACGACCACACGGTCACGAAGAAGATGAAGACAGCGGCAGCTCGTGCGGCAGTTAGCAGGTGACGGGGACACGCACAGGGGTGTTGAGATTCTGGTGCGAGGGACACGGCGGTGCTAAGGAGCTTCCGCTGCGAGGGTGGGGGAAGACTGCGACATGGTGGCTATGGGAGCTGCTATGGCGGTGATGGTGCACGGCGATCTGGACCGGGATGGCGCTGCTTCTGGGATGGTGGAGTGGCGCGGCAGTGTAGTGTGGATGCTGGCCGGCGGCGGTGCGGTGGAGAGGAGAGGAGAGTGGCTGATGGAGACTGTTGTGTAGTGGAGAAGACTTGGTAATAGGGGGAGAGGATGAAAAAGTCAGAGAGAGAGGCAGAAGCGGGGGAAAAAAAGATCCCCTTTTGAGAATTTTTTATCCTCTTTATAGCTAGCCATTAGGTTAAGAAAATTTATTTCATTACCAATCACAATTAAACTACTCAAATTAAGATCAATTATTCAATTATCATTCAAATCTTTATAATTATGGAGTTAATCAATCATTTAGATCAGAATCAATTTAATTGAAATCAAAATCAATCATCCAATTTTATTTTGAAAACCTACCATTAGTGGATTTATGAAATTAATTTCATTTTTAAAAAAAGGAAAAACTTATCTTACTAAATCAATTTGATGAGAATCATAACATTATTATTTCTTATTTATTTTTTATTTTTGTTATCGTAATTATTGTTCATCCATCTTTAGCTCAAGGCCCAGCGGGCCTGCTTATGACTCTCTCTGATCCAAACTCCTATTGATTTTTTTTTATTTTTTTTTTAACCGGATAAAATTAAGTGTTCACAATGAGAATTATAAGCACAATGCTCTTTCTCCCTATTTCATCCTCTCTCTGTTTTCACGGTTTCTACATTGTTTAGTTCAATATGGTATCAGTCGCAATTCTCTTCCGCAACTCTCTTCGTTCTTGATCCATTCTTGCACTGTTTTCTTTCCATCTTCGACCTTCGATTCCTCTTTTGCGAGCTTCGAATTCGTCGTATCCATGGAGGATGTTCATAATCCCTTCTTCTTGCATCCATCTGATAGTCCTGGGCTCGTGCTTGTCAATCACCCTCTCAATGGTGAGAATTTTCATTCTTGGCGTCTTGTGATGGAAGGTGCACTCATCGCCAAGAACAAAATCGGATTTGTTGATGGCACAATCGCTCGACCTGCTACCACTGATCCTCAATATCACCTATGCGTCGCAACAATCACATCGTCATGTCTTGATCCTCAATTCGATGACAAAAGAAATTACTGCTAGCATCATCTACTCCAACACTGCCACTGCAATGTGGAATAATTTGCAAACTCGTTTCCAGCAAAATAATGGTCCTAGGGTTTTCCCATTGCGTCGTGAATTGTTGCACTGTACGTAGGGTTCCTTGTCTGTGAATCAATACTTCAACAAATTGAAAGGATTTTGGGAAGAATTGAGTGAATTTCTACCTGACATGCATTGTACCTATGGCGGTGCTCAAGCCACAGTGAATCACCTCCAAAATGAAGATGTCCTTAACTTCCTCATGGGCCTCAATGAGGATTTTCATCAGATCCGTGGTCAAATCCTTCTCATGGATCCTCTTCCCTTCCTTGGTAGAGTTTTTTCTCTGGTGATTCAAAAGGAGAAACAAAAGGAGGTTGGTGCTGGTATTGGCAATTCTGATTCACAACTTGCCTTTGCTGTCCAATCTTCCCAACCCAAACAGAAGTCTTCCAAGAAAGATAAGGATATACCTCTTTGCTCCCACTGTGGAGTCCTTGGCCATACTAAGGAGAAGTGTTTCAAACTCCATGGATATCCACCGGGTTACGAGAAGGGGAAAGGTCCTCAGTCCTCTACCATGGTGAGCAATGTTACTGATGACCTCCCTTTGCCTTCTAAAGATTCACTTTTGAATCATCAACAATATCAACAATTGATCACCTATCTGCAATCCCAAATGGCTCGCACTGCTGTTCACAACACTGATCAAATGGATATCGCAAACATTGGTATGAATTTTTCTTTTTATGATGCAATTTTCATGGTTTATCATAGCACTTGGATAATTGATTCTGGGGCAACCTCTCACATTTTGTCACTCCCTCAGTCTGTTTGACACATACACTGAATTGTCTAATAGATTTGTGACCTTACCTAATAATTTCAAAATTGTAGTCCCTACAATGGGCACTGTCATTGTTATTCCCAATTTTAGCTTCACAAATGTTCTCTACATGCCGAATTTCCATCTTAATATCATTTCAGTTAGCTTTTTATCACTAGGCAGTGCTTATGCTTTATCTTTCACTAACAATGAATTCTTGATTCAGGACCCTCAAGGGCATACAGTGATTGGAAAGGGTAAATCGGCTCAAGGCCTATATACCTTCGAGTCACATACTTGTAATTCCATTTCTGCTCAAATTCATACTTGTAATTCAATAAAGCATGTTGATGCCAGATTATGTCACAACAAATTGGGCCATCTTTCTGATAAAATTCTTAGAATTGTCAACAATAAAGTACCCTTTCCTTTGCCTTCTACTCTTGACCCACATGATTGAACTGTATGTCCTTTATCCAAACTGCGTAGATAACCATTTGCTGCTCATAATAATCACTCACCACATCCATTTGATTTAGTGCATTGTGACATTTGGGGTCCATTTCATCAACCCACTCATGATGGAAAACGATTCTTTCTTACCATGGTTGATGATTGTACTCGATTTATATGGATACATCTATTGCAGCATAAATCTGAGGCTACAAGGCTGATTAAGTGCTTTTTTCAGTTTGCACTAACACAATTTAACAAATCTGTTAAATCCATCAGGATAGATAATGCAAAAGAGTTGGATTTCACCACCTTTTTGTAGCATAGAGATGCTACCCACCAGCTATCTTGTCCTTATTGCCCTCAACAAATTTTTGTGGTTGAGCATAAGCACTAACATCTGCTTAATGTAGCTAGTGGCTTTGAAGTTTCAGTCCAAACTTCCTCTCCAATTTTGGGGTGAAAGCATTGTTACCGCAGTATACTTAATCAACAAAACACCATCATCCAGTCTCAACAATTGTTCTCCCTATGAGTTACTTTATGACACAGTTCCAGACTACACTTCTCTCAGATCCTTTGGCTGCTTGTGCTATGTGTCTACTGTCCTTGCACACAGAACCAAGTTTGAGCCTCGAGTTGTGCCCTGTATATTCATGGGCTACCCTGTTAGAGTGAAAGGGTACAAACTATATGACCCTCTATCTGCCAAGTTTATTGTATCAAGGGATGTTCAATTCCATGAACACCTTTTTCCTTATCATGAACTACCTAGCCAACCCCACATACCTGACAATTTTCCTGCCACAGTAATCCCAAAACCAGCCACTGAATTCCCCACTTTACCACCTGTCCCACCTTCAACAAACCCCATTCCACCAACTACAGACAACATTCCCCCACCTGCAAACCTAGCTCCTCCCACACTTGTTCCCACACATTCACCCAATCCACCCATATCCATTAGAAGATCCACTAGGACACACCAACCACCAACCTGCCTCCAAGATTACCACTGCCAAGTCACCTACCCCATCCAAAAACACCTCAATTATACCAAACTAGCACCTTCTTACAGGCAGAACATCTTCCAAGTTTCCAACATATTTGAACCGCAATTTTTCCACCAAGCAGCCATTATCCATAAGGGCGACACGCCATGACAGAGGAGATTGCTGCGTTGGAGATTAATAACACATGGTCTGTTCAAACTCTACCACCTGGAAAAAAGGCAGCTGGTTGTAAGTGGCTCTACAAGATAAAATATAAGGCTGATGGGACAGTGGACATGTATAAAGCTCGGTTAGTGGCTCAAGGCTTCACTCAGCAAGCCAGAATTGATTTTTTGGATACATTCTCACCCGTGGCCAAGTTGACCACTGTGAGATTGCTCATCTCCTTGGCTGCTCAGAAATAGTGGCAGTTTCTGCAACTCGACATTAACAATGCTTTCCTCAATGGAGACCTTAGTGAGGAAGTCTACATGCAACCTCCCAAGGGTTATCCAATTGAAGGGGAGCATATGGTTTGTCGGTTGCACAAATCCCTTTATGGCCTCCGACAAGCTTCTTGGCAGTGGTTTCAAAAGTTTAGCTCTACTTTGACACAACTTGGCTTCACAAAGTCCTCGGCTGACCACTCTTTCTTCTCCATGGGTACTGGACCACATCTTGTCCTTCTCCTTGTCTATGTGGATGACATTTTGTTGGCTGGCCCCAACACCTCAGATATTAAGAAGGTTCAGTCATTACTAGAAGGTCATTTCAAACTCAAGGTGCTTGGTGACTTGAAATATTTTCTAGGCTTAGAAATTGCCAAATCCGAGAAGGGCATTCACTTGTGTCAACGAAAATACACATTACAGCTCCTCCATGATGCGGGTTTCACAGCAGCTAAGCCTGCCTATGTCCCAATGGATCCAAATGTTTCCCTCAATGACATTGATGGGGAAGCACTCTCTGATGTTTTTATGTACAGAAGACTCATAGGTCGTTTGATGTACCTAACTATTTCGAGGCCCGACATCACCTCTGCAGTCAATAGTAGGGATGGCAATGGGTAGGGTCTGGGTAGGGTACTACAGTACCCGCCCCCATACCCGCGCTAGAAAGAAAATATCCGTACCCGTACCCATACCCGTGTGGGTAACAACTTTAGTACCCTTACTCATACCCTCTGGGTACTGAAATATCTATATCCGTTGTAATACTTGATAATTTTTTAATATTTTAATTATGAGATTTAGATGATGTTATTCTTAGTAAGTTTAAAATTTCCCTTGTATAAAAGTTGCGTGATTTTTTTTTTCTTTTCTAAAATTATAAATATGCTCTTAATAAATGAATTACGCTTTAATTTAAAAAAGCTTTTGGAATTTCTTTAGAGAATGATATAAGGATTTTAAGGCATAAAAATGATGGTGCATAACTTGACATACCCTTAGCAAGTTAATTAAAATTTAACTAGTAAGTTAATGTTAATTTATATTACTCGACTATAATGTCCTTTTAGTGAAGGACATTATTGTCTAATGCCTTAGGGTGAGTTTTATTTTTTTATCATAGGAGTCTTTCCCCTTCTCCCTTCTCCTTTCTCATTTTTCAAAAGTTAGAAAACCCTAAGAAAGAGGAGGAAGAAGAGAGCTTGGGAGAAGGAGCAAAGGGAGAGACTTGGAGCATGTGTTATTTTCTTCTCTTCCCTTTATCATTTCAACTCTTGAAGCCTAATTAAGCATCTTCAATCTAAGGTGAGGGATGTGTGTTCATTTGTGTTGAATTTGTGCCCTTGTTGATGTGAATATGTTAGCTCACTCTTTTGTTTTATGGTCTATGACTTCCATGTTTTTTTTTTTTTTGAATAATTAAAAGTCTTGATTTTTTTTTTGTGTGCTTTGAATTGAATGTTGAAAATCCAGCCAAAGCAATAAATGCAATGGTTGAAAATTATTCAACCTCCAACCACTTTATTTCGGTGCACATGATTTGCACCTTTGTGCTGCACTCATTTTGCTTCTATAAATAGAAGCAATTGAGAGGAAGGAAGATGCATCAATTCCTCACAATCAAGAGGTAGAGAGTGAGAGAAAAATAGAAAGCCTTAGTGAAAGTTTCTAAGAGAGAAAAATAGTAAACCAATTTGTGAGAGTTTTATCCACAAATTGAGGAGATACAATATCATTGTATTTTTTTTGTATTCCCATTATTTTATAGTGGAAGTTTAAGTGGCCTACGGGTCCCGTGGTTTTTCCTAGCTCACATTGAGGAGGTTTTCCACGCTAAAAATTTCCTGGTGTTGCTACAATTATTTTACGCTTCCGCATAGTGCCTATTTTGAGTTCACAGAGGAGGGAAATTATGATGGCATTTCCCAACAGTGGTATCAGAGCTCTCAGAGTTCTTGGATACTAGGTGATATATTCATAAGAAAATTCTTAGTATGCTCTGTGGTTGCAGCATTGTCTGATCTTCCACATCACAAAAGAATTATTCTTGTGGCTGGAAATAAAATGTGGTAGTGTGAAAGTGCATTCTAGGAAAGTTCTGGCTAGGAAAGACTTGGTATTTAAGTGTGTCCATTAGCGACCCACCACTCTTTCCTGGGAACTTACTTGGTGCACTGTTTGCATACTGCATTTATTGTTCCAGTATACAGTACTATTCACCTGAGATTTATTGGCCTGTGTAACTCAAGATGGACAGAGCTATCACTCAGGATGGAGATATGTTCAAGCTAATTGCAGATAACTACTCCTATTGGAAGCCGATGATGGAAGATCACTTATACTGCAAAGATTTGCATGAGCCAATCATCCAGAAAGATAAACCGGAAGGGAAGACCGACAAACAATGGGAGCTCCAGAATCGGAAGGCGGTAGCTATGATCTGCAAATACATTCATCGCAGTTTGTTTGAGCATGTGTCAACTTATACTAATGCGTATGAGTTGTGGACGAAACTTGAATCCTTGATTCAAAAGAAGACACCTAGAAATAAAGCTCACCTTGTCAGACGATTGGTGAAGTTGGAGTACTCGGACGGTCAGAACATGATCTAACATTTGAATACCTTCAAAGGTATTGTGAATCAACTAACGAAGATCGAGATGAAGATAGATGATGAGTTGCAAACTCTTCTACTCCTCAGTTCTCTGCCTGAGAGTTGGGATACTCTAGTTGTCACTCTCAGCAATTCTGCTCCAGACGGAAAGCTTAGCATGGATTCGGTTACGGATTGTTTGCTAAATGAAGAGCCAAGACGGAGGGAAAGAGGCTTGAACAACCAGTTTGAAGCCAACGTTGTTGAAAACAGAGGAAGGAGTAAGAATCGTGAAAAAGGAGGTCGTGGAAAATCACAAGGTAGATCCAAATCTCGCACTAGACTAAACTGTTATTACTGTGGCAAACCGGGCCACAGAAAGTCTGAGTGCAGATTCTTGAAGAGAGACCAACAGGCTGGAACGGTCCACCCAGACCAGATTAACCCAAAGAAGAAGGAAGATGGAACAAATACTGTAGTAGCCTCGAATGATGAGAATATATTTCTTGTCGGAGAGGAAAATTA
Source organism: Ammopiptanthus mongolicus (assembly GCA_039655645.1). Taxonomy (NCBI): domain Eukaryota; kingdom Viridiplantae; phylum Streptophyta; class Magnoliopsida; order Fabales; family Fabaceae; genus Ammopiptanthus; species Ammopiptanthus mongolicus. Next base: position 15,902,046 of record CM077351.1, on the reverse strand, counting down.
TCTGAATATTGCATCTGATGATTGCATATGGATAATTGACTCAGGAGCATCCTTTCACGTCACACCTCATGAAGAATTTTTCTCATCATACCAAAAAGGAGATTTTGGTAAGGTGAAGATGGGCAACCATGTCACAAGTAAGATCATCGGTATTGGTGAAGTAACTTTGATGACTGAGAAAGGAAACAAGCTTGTGCTGAAGGAGGTAAGACATGTACCCGAGATGCGTCTAAACCTTATCTTAGCAGGCAAGCTAGACGAAGCTGGGATGATAAACCAGTTTGGTGCCGGCAAATGGAAACTCACCCGAGGAAGCATGATTGTTGCTCGTGGAAAGAAGGAAGGCTCCTTGTACATTATGCAAGGAAAGATATGCAAGGGAGAGACAAATGTTGCTCAAGACGCAACCAAAGAACTGTGGCATAGACGATTGGGCCACATGAGCGAGAAGGGTTTGGAGATTCTTGCAAAAGATCATCTCCCAAACATAAAAGGGCAGCCACTTGAATCCTGGGAAGACTGCCTAGCAGGCAAACAACACAGAGTATCTTTCAAAAGATCAGATGATGCAAGAAGAAGAAAGCAGATTCTGGATCTTATTCATTCAGATGTTTGCTCAACGTCTGAAAGGTCCCTTGGTGGTGCCCAATACTTTGTTACCTTCATTGATGATCACTCCAGGAAAGTGTGGGTGTGTCCATTAAAGACAAAAGATCAGGTTCTTCAAGCTTTCAAGGAATTCCATGCTTCTGTAGAACGAGCATCTGGAAGAAAACTGAAATGCTTGAGAACTGATAATGGTGGAGAGTACATAGGTCCGTTTGAGACTTAATGCAAAACTCATGGGATAAGACATGAGAAAGTACCTCCCAAGACACCTCAGATGAATGGAGTAGCTGAAAGGATGAACAGAACGATTGTAGAGAAAGTCAGAAGCATGCTTTCTCAAGCAAAACTTCTCAAATCATTTTGGGGCGAAGCGGTGAAAAGTGCAGTGGATCTGATAAATTTGTCTCCTTCAAGACCTTTAAATGGAGAGATTCCATATGAAGTATGGTTTGGCAAGAAAGCCTCTTATGGTCACTTGAGAGTCTGTGGGTGCAGGGCATTTGTCCACATTCCTAAAGATGAAAGAGCAAAGCTTGATGCAAAGACGAAGGAATGCATATACCTTGGTTCACCAAGAAATGAACTTGGCTTTAGATTATGGGATCCTGCAAACAAAAAGATTGTTCGAAGCAGAGATGTGGTATTCTTTGAAGACCAGACGATCCAGAACATTGAGCAATCTAAGAAGCCAAAGACCATTATGATACACAATTCAGGGGGAGAGATTCTTTAAAGAAGTGATCTACCTGATCAGACAATACAACCCAATCAGACGGAGGAACTCGATCAGACGGAACAACCTGACCAGACAGAACGAAGTCAAACAATGCAGGGAGAACAAATGGAGACTGATCAGACAGAAGAAGAATCTCAAGTAAAACGATCGACGAGAGTCAGACAACCTTCAAGGAGGTATTATTCCGATGAGTATGTCCATCTAACTGATGAAGGGGAACCTCAAAGCTTCATGGAAGCCATTGAGACGAATGAGAAGGAGAAATGGATGCAAGCCATGGAAGAAGAATTACAGTCCCTGAAATAAAATCAGACGTATGACCTGGTGAGATTACCAGATGGTCGAAAGGCACTGAAAAATAAATGGGTGTTCAAGCTCAAGACTGAAGAGAACAACCCAAACCCCAGGTACAAAGCAAGAATTGTTGTGAAGGGGTGCAACCAGAAGAAAGGCATAGATTTCGAAGAAATCTTCTCACCAGTGGTGAAGATGACATCCATTAGAACAATCCTTGGTCTAGCTGCAAAACTAGACTTGGAGATAGAGCAACTTGATGTTAAAACAGCATTCCTACATGGAGACCTAGAGGAAGAAATCTATATGGAGCAACCAGAAGGTTTTGCAGAACCAGGCAAAGAACACCTAGTGTGTCGTTTGAAGAAAAGCCTCTATGGTCTAAAGCAAGCTCCAAGACAATGGTACAAGAAATTTGATCTCTTCATGGCCCAACATAACTTCAAAAATACGTTCGCAGACCACTGTGTGTTTGTGAAGAATTATGAGAATGGAGAATCCATCATACTTCTATTGTATGTTGATGATATGCTGATTGTTGGGAAAGATAAGACAAAAATAGCTGCTCTCAAGAAGGCATTGAGCAAGTCTTTTGCAATGAAAGATCTGAGTGCAGTGAAGAAGATTCTTGGAATGAAGATTACTAGAGATCGTTCTAGAAGAATGTTGTGGATGTCACAAGAAGACTATATCAAGAAAGTTCTTGAAAGATTCAACATGCACAATGCCAAACCTGTGCATGTTCCATTACCTGGTCATCTCAAACTAAGTAAGACACAATGTCCAGGGCATGCAGAAGAAAAAGAAGAAATGAGCAAGGTGCCTTATTCTTCTGCAGTGGGTAGTCTTATGTATGCAATGGTCTGTACGAGACCAGACATTGCTTATGCTGTAGGAGTTGTGAGCAGATTCCTATCAAATCCAGGAAAGGAGCATTGGAATGCTGTGAAATGGATACTACGATATCTGGGGGGAACTGCCAAAAGTTGCTTGTGCTTTGGCAATGGAAATCTAAAGCTTCTTGGGTATTCAGATGCAGATATGGCAGGTGATGTGGATTCAAGAAAGTCTACGTCAGGATATTTGATTACTTTTGCAGGGGGAGTTATCTCATGGCAATCAAGACTACAAAAGTGCATTGCTTTAAGCACAACAGAAGCTGAATTCATCGCAATCACTGAAGGTTGCAAGGAGATCTTGTGGATGAAGAAGTTCCTACAAGAGTTAGGCCAGAATCAAGAAAGTTATGTTCTCTATTGCGATAGTCAGAGCGCAATTCATCTCAGCAAGAACTCGACTTTTCATTCAAGGTCAAAACACATCGACGTGAGGTATCATTGGATCCATGATGTGTTAGAAAGTAAACTGCTGCAGATTGAGAAAATACACACTAAAGACAACGGGACAGATATGATGACAAAAGCTCTACCAAAAGAGAAGTTAGAAGTCTGTAAAGAAGTTGCAGGCTTAGCATCAACCCCAAACTAGTGCAAGGATATTTTCCCTTTGGCTGGAGAGGGAGAATTGTTGAAAATTCAGCCAAAGCAAATTCAGCCAAAGCAATAAATGCAATGGTTGAAAATTATTCAACCTCCAACCACTTTATTTCGGTGCACATGATTTGCACCTTTGTGCTGCACTCATTTTGCTTCTATAAATAGAAGCAATTGAGAGGAAGAAGATGCATCAATTCCTCACAATCAAGAGGTAGAGAGTGAGAGAAAAATAGAAAGCCTTAGTGAGAGTTTCTAAGAGAGAAAAATAGTAAACCAATTTGTGAGAGTTTTATCCACAAATTGAGGAGATACAATATCATTGTATTTTTTTTGTATTCCCATTATTTTATAGTGGAAGTTTAAGTAGCCTACGGGTCTCGTGATTTTTCCTTGCTCACATTGAGGAGGTTTTCCACGCTAAAAATTTCCTGGTGTTGCTACAATTATTTTACGCTTCCGCATAGTGCCTATTTTGAGTTCACAGAGGAGAGAAATTATGATGGCATTTCCCAACATTGAATACCGTGATGTATATATATTTTATAGTTTGTTTAAATGCCTATCCCGGGTGTTCTATCGCTTGCCATTGCATATAAGGGGAAATAGGGGAATTGATGAAATGCTTCTCTTAGTCATTTGAGCATTTACCCTAATGCTTGGTGGAGAACAAAACTTAATCCTACCTTTTCTATATCAGAGGATGTAGCAGCAGGGGAATGTGATGACTTGAGGAACTCTTTCTTTCTTTTTTTTTTTTTTTTTTTTTGTAGCGTGTTACTCTATTATGGATGGGCTGTGATTTTCGCTGCTGGGTTATACAGGGGAAGTTAGGGAATGGCATATGTACAATGTAACTTTGTTTTGAGGTCAATGAATTACAGGGACTGCTAGGTAGAGTTGTATAAGCTTTGTGTGGATGTTAGGATATTGCCTGAGAACGTGTACAGTACTAATGATTAGTGATGGATCAAGAATTACTAGTTTATATTTTAAGAGTGTTGTTATATTAACCAAACTCCTGTGTTTGCTTTCAATTACATATAAAACGATTATGAATGCTTTGATTTCATAATTGCCATGTTGTATATGATTTTCTAATATTGCCTAAAGTGTACAAAATAACTATGAATGAAACCCCACCAAGATAGATTTATTCTTGTCAATATACTTCATATACATATAATCCTTGATACCATAGTTCAATTGCTCCTGAATTGTTTTTATGAACTTTTGCTTTTGTTCTATTATTTATTATCGGTATATATAAGACACTTTAGTTGCTCTGATTATTTTGAATTTAGCAAAAACATTCTCTTCTCACTTTATTTTAAGCTATGATGCTATTTGTATATAGATTCGGTAGTGATCTAGAAACTTTTTTTTTTTTAGAATTTAAGTTTATAAGAAAAAAAACTTTATGATAAGTAATGGATCACGATGCCACACGGTCATGATTTATGATTGTTGTTTATAATAGTTGAAAATGAGCATCATCGTATTTATTATTGAATTTACCATGTGTATGTGTGTGATATGAAAACTTATGGAAAGTGATTGGTGGAATGGATTGCCAAAGTGTGGATATGAATCTTTGGGTAGGCCGACCGGAGAGCTGGAGGCTCCGGTATATAAATAACATCGTCGGGAATGAGGGACCCCATGAGTCACCCAGGCGTTGAGGAGGGATGTTGATTTTAGCCGGAGGGTGCGGCATCTTCGGGATATAAGCTAAAACCGTCGGGGTAGGAGGTCCTCAGTGAACCCACCTCCTACGATATACCCAAAGACTCGATAATATTATGTTATGTGATCCTTGTACGTGAGATATGTACTGATCCGTTGTGATAGACTTGAAATCTGATAAATAAATGTTGAAGTGCAGGGCATTCCACAAGTACTTGATGAGTGGTCGAGATGTTCTTTTGAGCTATGTTTACTATATGAATGTTTTGATGTGTTACTGTTACACTAATTGCTTGAGATGAATTATGCGTGGATATGAGTGAGTGCTTTTGTGACTGTATGCTTTATTCTCTTTTTGCATGGCTGCATGTGTTTGGAGGAACTCCTTCACTAAGTCAGTGGACTCACCCCACGTTTAATATTTCAGTTGCAGGTATCTGCGAAGCCGTCGGAAGCCTTGGATGCTATATGGACAGTTTGAGGGGTGGTACCCTTAGTTTTAAAATTGTTTCTAGTGTAAAGCCGGACTTTGTAATTTATGTGATGTTAATCACTCTGATGTATTACATTCCTTATGTAGTTAATGAATGTAATCTTTTACTTTGGATGAAACGGATTTTTGTATGCTTGTGAGGCTGCGAAGGGGTAAGGGAAATCTTTCCCTTTCGGCCGGTCATGGCTACGAAATTCGGGTCATGACACTCACACTCGTTACCCGCACTTTAACTAAGAAAAGTCAATAATTAACAAAAAGATCATTATAACTTAATTAAAAAACCATCCAAAAATCTTTCAAATCTACTCATAAAACATTACAAACCAAAGTATTTAACTAAAAAAACATCTAAATATAATGAACTATCTAGGTTTGGTACTTTAAGATTAATTATATTCTTAAAAATTTATATTTATATATAATTATAATTATATGTAATAATATATATATATATATGTATATATACTACCTTCGGTCCATATTATAAGAAACATAGGACTAAATCACACAGACTAAGGAAATGCTTTGAAATGAAATAATTTCAATTAATACTCATAAATATTTAATTTATTTTCCAAAAATACCCCATTCATAAATGATGGGTTATAATTAACGGCACTAACACAAATTCCACTAACATGGAAAATAGATGTACCTCGTAAATATGAATCATATTATAAAGAAGGGTATAATTGGAAATGAGCATTTAATATATATATATATATATATATATATATATATATATATATATATATAGATAGATATATATGAGAGGGGATCCACTTACTCCAAGAGTAACTTTAAGAGAGTTAATCTCAATCTCATCTATCCATTTATTCTAATCCAATGGGTCTATATTAATTCATTAAAGAAGCCACATAACCTTTGTTGGATTAGAATAAATGGATGAGTGCGGGGCGGGGCGGGTACATACAAGAGTACCCATACCCGGACCCATACCCATAAAGCGGGTATTTACCCTACCCATCCTGGATATTTTTTGCGGATACCCAACAGGTAGGGTCTAAATTGCCACCCCTAGTCAATAGAATCAGTCAATTCATGTCCAGTTCGAGAACGCCACATCTACATGCAGTTAATCATCTATTGCAGTATTTGAAAGCCACAACAGGGCAAGGGATTTTGTTTCCCTCTCAGTCCTCCCTTCGGTTATCTGCTTATGTAGTTGCCGATTGGGGTAGTTGTACCATTACTGGATATTATGTGTTTCTTGGTGATGCTCTCATAGCCTGGAAGTCGAAAAAGCAGCCCACCATGGCCAGATCATCAGCTAAGGCTGAATATCGAGCATTGGCAGCCTGAACAACTGAACTACTATGGCTCACATAACTGCTTCGCACATTTGAAGTCACAACCACTTCAACTATGGTGTTCAGCGATAGCAAATCAGCCATTCAATTGGCTAGCAATCACACTTCACGTGAACGCTCCAAACACGTGGACATCGACTGTCACTTCATCCGTGAGCATGTGCAATCTGGATTCCTCAACCTTATTCATGTCAAGTCCCAAGAGTAGCTTGCTGATCCTCTTACAAAGGCACTACCTAAAACTCAGTTCCTTCACTTGACTTCCAAGTTGGGCGTGTTAGACATCTACCACCCACCTTGAGGGAGAGTATTACGGTTAGCTAATTTAGTTACTCGGCAGTTGAGGGCCGTTAGAGTTGGTTAGAGTAGTTACTCTAAGTTATAGTTAACATCATTATGTATTGAGGTTGGTATATATAGAGATAGATCACTCTATTGTATTCAGTTTTGACATTCATTTCCGGATAATGAGAATTATGAGCACAATGCTCTTTCTCCCTATTTCATCCTTTCTCTGTTTACACGGTTTCTACATTGCTTGGTTCAATATATAGTTTTAAATCCATTTATGGTTGACTGGTTTTTCTTAAATTTTTTTATCAAAAGCGATTTGAACTCACTTGACAGTATTCAATGCCGTATACTCTATCCATAATTGTCGTACTTGCATTACTTGAACTCATTGACCAATGCTCAATCTTAGTTATGGTACTTAACTATTAAGTGAAGAAAAAGAACATATTCACTAAAGCGTAACCTTGTACGTACAATACTTCAACTCATCTAACAATGCTCATGACGATTACACTATTTTATTTTAAATCTTTATTGATGAACAATAATGTATATCCTAATCATGTTCCTCACATTATATTAACTCATGACTAACTATGTTCAATCTTGGGTACATACACTACTTTACTTTAACTCTTAAGTGATGGACATGAACTCATACTCTAACCCTAACCTTATTAAATATGAGATATTTAGTATATATTTTATTGTAAATTCGTTATTAAATTTATTTAATTATCTTAACTATTTGTACATATATCTAATTAAATTATATATTTTTATATATTTGTTTGATGATATTTTAATTGTTATTGTTAGTTTAATATCCTTATCCTAACGGTGTTCCTTACATTATTTCTACTTAAAGAATGATGTTCAATCTCCGGTACACTACTGTACTTTAAGTTTTAAGTGATGGATACACATAAACATATACCCTAACCCTATTAAATATGAATGAGCATAAATGACATAACCCAAATCGGCTTTGATAAAACAAATTAATAAAACCAAAAAACAAATTGGGCCCTTGATAGGCTTATATGACATTGCCCATATTGACTAAAATAAAAAAAAAAAATAACAAAAATTGAAAAATTAGATTGCGATATGAAGTATAATTGGACTTACATGACATAACACATATTGACCTTGATTGCGTTAGGTAAAACTAGCGAATGGCAGATAAGTTAGTTTATAACGGATAGTGGATGAGTTAGTTTATTGGGTGTGGAAGTGTTTAGTAAAACTAACAATTGAACTAGCTGAAAAAGATAAAAGGACATGTTCATATATTTTTTTTTATAAAAATGTTGTTTATATATATATATATATATATATATATATATATATATATATATATATATATATATATATATATTATTTTACAATAATTATCACTTTTAAATTAAATTTATTTTAAATTATCAATTGTTTATATGCTATGTTAAATTATATGTGCTCTTTTAAATATTATAATATTTTATTTTATTAAAGAGAGTAAAAGTTGAATTAAACTAAAATAGTAAGGATAAAAAAGAGAAAAAAAAATGAGATACTATAAGCTATAAGCTCAAATGCTACTTAAAATAGCGTTTGGAAGAAATGCTATAAGTTCCTGAAAAAACGCTATAAGCTAGTAACAAATGTGCTTATCAAATATGGCTATTAACCCATCCGCTATAAGCTAGTCGATGAGACTAAACAGAGCCTTTGAAAAAAAGTATCAAAAGTCAAGAAAATCACCTTTGATTTTAAATATAAATAGACTTGCATGACAAATTGGCTTATGTAAAAAAATAACAAAACCAAAAAAAACCAAATTGGGCCTTTGGACTATAAATAAGCTTATATGACATTACCCTAATTGGCTCACATAAAAATAACGAACAAAAATTGAAAAATTAATTTGGGCTTTGCACTATAAATGAGTTTACATGATATGACACATATTGACTTAGAAAACAAAGTAACAACAGTTAAAAAATTAAATGGGGTTTTTTAAATAAGTTTTTGATCCCTGTAAAGTTCATCAATTTTTGTTTTAGTCCTTGTAAAAAAACAAAATTTAGGATTTCGTTCCTGTAATTTCAAAATTTTTAGAAGTAGTCACTATCAAGTATCATCATCTCTTTCCGTTAACTGCTGACGTGGCAAACAGAATGCCACGTCATCCATGTGACACTGACGTGACATTCCGTTTGCCACGTCAGCCGGGACTATTTCCAAAATTTTGAAATATACAGGGATGAAATCATAAAACAAAATTTACAGGGACTAAAACCAAAATTGGTGAACTTTTCTGGGATCAAAAACTTATTTAAACCAAATTTTTTTTTTTTTTTGTATTTTCTAACCAAATTTCAGAGCAAGCCGGATAGGGACAATAAGTTACCTTGGTACCCCCAAGTACTAAAAATTATACCAGAAGAAAGAATTTAACAAATCCATGTGCCCCTAATATATGATTTTTTCTTCTATTTTCTGGTCAAATCTCAGAGCAATCAAACAGGAATAAGAAGTTACGTTGATACCCCTGAGTACTAAAAATCATACCAGATGTAAGAATTTAGCTATTTTAACTGTGGTCCATCATGTATGATTTTGTTTCTGTTTTCTTGCCATTCTTCATAGTATGTCAAACAAGAAAAGAAAATTACCTCGATACCCTGACCATGAATTAGAAGAAAATCATACATTAGAGGCCGTAGAGTTAAAATTTTCAAATTCCTTCAATTTGTATGATTTCTGACACCTGGGGGTACCAGCGATAATTTTGTGTTTTCATCCGACCTACTCTGATTGCTCTACATTTTGGTTGTGAAGTAGAAGAAAATCATACATTATGGGTCACATGATTAAAATTATCAAATTGTTTCATCTGGTATGATTTCTAGTATGTAGGGGTACCTAAGTAATTTCCTTTTCTGTCTGACTTGCTATGAAATTTGGCAAGAAAATAGAAACAAAATCATACATTATGGGTCATAGGGTTAAAATTGTTAAATTCCTTTATTTTGTATGATATCTGGTATTTAAGAGTATCGAGGTAATTTATTGTTCTTGTCCGACTTGCTCCGAGATTTTGCTAGAAAATAGAAAGAAATCATACATTAGGGTCACAGGGTTCAAATTAACAAATTTCTTCATCTGGTATGATTTCTAGTATTCAGTGCTATCAAGGTAACTTCTTATTCCTGTATGATTGCTCTGAAATTTGGTTAGAAAATAGAAGAAAAAATCACATTACCACATGATTAAAATTGTCAAATTCCTTCTTCTTGTATGATTTTTAGTACTCGGGGATACCGAGGTAATTTCATGTCATTGTCCGACTTGCGAAAAAATTTGGCCTAGAAAATAGAAAAGAAATTAGTTTCAATAAGTTTTTTGTCCCTACAAAGTTTACCAATTTTGATTTTAATCCCTGTAAATTTTGTTTAGGATTTCGTCCCTATATTTTCTAAAATTTTGGATATAATCCCCGCTGAAGTGACAAATGAACGCCACGTCAGCCATACAACATCGTCAGTGTCACGTGGATAACGTGACATGGCAGACGTGGCATTCTGTTAGTCACATCAGCAGTTAATGGAAAGAGATGACGATAAAGACTATTTCCAAAAGTTTTGAAATTATAGGGATAAAATCTTAGGAAAATATTTTTCAGGGAGTAAAACCAAAATTGGTAAATTTTGCAAGAACAAAAATTTATCTAAAACAAAAAAATAAGAACCAATCGAGTGAACCTCTGCGTTTCAAAAGGTGGTGGAACACCAGAGAAAATAACAAAAACTTCTTCTAAACCGCTGGCACGGTTCAATCCTTTACCTTTTTCCCACAACACCCTTTTGCTGTTTCTATCTTCTTGAACAAAAAAGTTACAATCTTGGTGAAGGGAGAGGAAAGAGACGCTGAAAGAAGAGGGAGGGGTTTTGGTTACATATATTGTGAAGGTTTTGGGGGAGAGGAAAGATATCGGGGAAGGTGAAGTTAAGGTTATAAGGTTAGTATTAGGTTTTTCTTCATTCTTACTGGGTAATGGGAATGAAAATGAGAATGATGAATATGGGCATGGGATATGGGATGCATCATTTCTGTTCTCTATGTTATTATTATTTTCCATCGTCACCCGGTGGTGGTTGTCTTTTACTTCACCTCTTACCAATTGCTCTCCCAATAAAACAATTGTATGACCCAAACCACACTAAAGAATAGCTTTCATCAAAACTAGCCCAAGTTCGTGGACATAGTGTTCAAAACTAGTCCAAGACCCAAGTTCATCCAAATACATGTACAAATAATATTTTTCATATATATTTATTGTCTAACTTATTTATTTATTTATTAGTCAATGGTTGAACCTGAACCAATTGAACCATGACTCAAAGGTATCGTCGGTTCGATTCTTAAAACACTGAAATTGACATGTGGGTTTTCGTTAATTTCAATCTTTTGATTTTTAAATATAGACTTATGATGAGGGATCAGTTTACACCAGTGTAAGTCATTTTTCACTTACACACACTTCAAGCCATTGATTTTATTTTCATCCAACGGTGTAAACTATTAAAATCACAAGCACCGTTGGATGAAAATAAAATCAATGGCCAAGGGTGGGTATAAGCAAAAAATGATATACACTGGTGTAAATCGACCCCTCATGTAGACTTATAGTTTATTTCAATTTATAATACTTTAGTGCATTAAATTTGTAGATCAAATAATCTAATCTGGTAAAATCAAAATAGATCGAGTTACATATAATTTTTATTTCTTAACACACACACACACATATATAGGAGTGATCTGTTTACAGCTTTACGTAATTGTACACTCGCTCACAATCGTCGATCTTATTTACACCATCGGATGAAAATAAGACTAGCGACTGTGAGCCAGTGCCAGTGAAAAAGACTTGCACTGGTGTAAACGAAGGCCTCCTCATGTGTGTGTGTGTGTGTGTGTATGTGCGTGCGTGTAACATCCTAGTTTTCTTAATCATGTTTAATGTATGAATTCGTGTTGATTGTATGTTTGATGTGTGTTTAGGATTAAGGTTTGTTTGGAGGAAGGAAAAAGAAGGTGATGAATCCCGACTGGCACGCTTAAGCGTGGCTCATCCCAATGCTAAAGCGTTGTAATGTTAGAGCGTGGAAGGAAATACATACTCAAGCATTCTGTGTTGACCAGGTGACTGGAAGTGATGGGACGTGCAATGACACGTGGCAGTGTGACGCGCACGGTCGCATGCATGGGCGATGCCCTTATCATGAAGGTATCTCAACGCTCAAGCATGGAGAGAAGCCAGCGCTCAAGCGTTGGAACGCTCAAGTGTGGAAAACTCCCAACGCTAAAGCATTCTCAACATATCCATTCTCTATAAATAACTTCCATTTCTTTCTTGAACAAGATTTTGCAAAGTTTTAGAGATATAGAGAGCGTGAGAGAGAGTTTAGAACATAGTTGAGAGCTTTGATCAAAGTTCCAGTAATTTGTTCATCCGATTCTAATTTCGATCTTGTTTTCGGATTCAACTCGACCTTTACTTCGATTCTACCCGATCGTTTCTTTGATACGTCGATCGTTTCGGGACAAGTGTGTGTCTTGGTGCAGCAGATCTGCGACCAAGGCTTCGTACACTCATTATCAGGTGGGGAGAAAGAATCACACAATCGTCGGGAAGACAAGAGCAGAATAGAATATATTGGCATGTGTGGGGGAACCCAAACCTACTAGAGGTTGAGTAACTGACAACACCTAACCTACATTGGGGACTACCGTACTACATACCAATTAGGGTTTAGGCATTGTAGGTTTATCACCATAGGAATGATATATAAGGTTGTGAATCCTATTATATCACAGATGAGATTATATTAATAAGGAGATGGTTTGAGTGTTGATGAAAATTTGGTAATGGCATAAGCGATGATTGTCATGCATTTCATACTGCAATTGCAAAGTGACGAGCCGTATGACGGGGTCATACGAGGTTAGTGTACCTGAGTGCGGGTACAAATTACGGAAAGGACGATCTTTGTGATATTGGGGATGTTACCGTACTCGACCCGTGTCACAATGAACGATAATTAGATCCTATCGATGTCATGGGGGTTGATCAAGCATTGTTATCCCGAGTGGACCCTGAGTATTCAACGTCACAAGTGGACATTCCGATACGACCAAGATAGCCATCCTCTGGAATGAGGGAAGGTGATGCACTCTTATTGGTCATGGCATGCAGAATTGGTTACCTAGAAAAACTAACTGAGGTTCTCCGAGACTAAGAACGAGTATTGAGATATCGGACGACATACATCTAGGGCTGAGATACATATAGTGTAGTGATGATGGGGAGTATTGCAACGATTTGGAGATGACTGTGTGTATGACCCATAGAGATGTTTATTTGCTTGTTATATATATATATATATATATATATATATATATATATATATATATATATATATATATATATATATATGCTCCCTTTATTCCTACAGACCAACATATCAGGCTGAACTTATATATATGCTTGTTTGATGTGTGTGATGTTAATGTATGGTGTTCTACAATTTCTTTCCCATATATGACATTTGTTGTAGATCTTTATCTCCCTGTTCTTCTGTATTTTATATGGTATATCTTTCGTGAGAAAACCTCGCAGAGGATTCAATCCCTGAGGAGGATGGCATTCCCTTTGAGAGGTGGGTGGGATGTGAGAGAAAGTAGTCAAGGTAGGTTATGTTTTGTATTTTCAGATGTACTTTATGGACTTTTAGTTTGTATAGGTTGACAGTAGAGCCCTACAGATGGGGCCAGCTTTTATGTACTTAAGGATGTTGATGTTTCTATATGTATATGTAACGGTGTGTTTCAGACATGTGTTATTTGTATCTTTAAGTTTGAAATTTTATGCATTTTTAGGATTAGATTATTAGGTTACTTAATGAGGCAACGAGACGTCTAATTTGGTGGTATCAGATCAGTTCGACCCTAAGCCGACCTGTGAGAATGGGTGGTTGGAACTGGCCATGGTTGTTGAAACCTCGTGTGGAATCGACTGTGTTTATAAGGGTAGAATGCTTGTTTGTTGAAGTTATCTCTTATTTCCACTAGTTTGAGAATGAAGATAACTGGTTTGGTTGTGTGACATGTGTGTTTTTATTACTAATAGTTTGTTTGATTGTGCTACAAGATGATGACTTAATGGTTGCTTTTATAGGAACCAATGGCAAGTCATGCTGGACATGGAAGGATGAGAAGAGGTAGAGGTAGAATTGTAGAGATAGAAGACAACAACCATAATGGCAAAACCTCAAGAGTTGGAGAGAGTGGGGAAACAACTGAAGCCATGAGGACTATGAGAGACTTGGCAGCAACCATGTTACAACAACCTCAACAAAATGCTCAGTATATGCAGCAAGAGATGGAAGCGCGACAACAATCCCAACAACCGAACCCTTTGAGGGAGGAAGAAATGGTGGAGTTAGGTTTGAATGCCTTCATGAAGAGCAATCCTCCACAGTTCCACCGGGACTAAAACCCTGAAGCTGTTGAGTTGTGGATCCAGGAGATCGAGAAGATCTTTATGGTAATACATCGCCGGGAGAATCGGCAAGTGACCCATGCTTCATTCATGTTGGCGAAGGAGCGGAGCATTAGTGGAGAAATAAGCAAAGACTATTGGAGGCTAAAGGAAGAGTTATTAGGAAGTGTTTCAGGAGAGCTTCTTGGAGAAGTATTTCCCGAAAAGTGTGAGGCAAGAAAAGGAAAGGGAGTTCATGAATCCAAGGCAAGGACGAATGTCGGTTGGCGAGTACGCCATGCGTTTCGAGGCATTGCCTAAGTTTTCGCAGTTCTATCAAGTGCATCCCGACGAAGAGTGGGTGTGTGGAAAGTTTGAAAGAGGGTTTGAGGCACGAGTTAAAGCGGGTGATGATACTTTTTGAGATATGCAGCTTCTCAGCGTTATAAGGACATGATCGTAGCAGAATGGTCCAGTAGAGGAGAGGTGGGCCAATTTGCACTAACAATAATCAGAGAGGAAGATGTGGAAGATTCCAACAGCGACAAGGACCTTATAATCATCTGGTACAACAAGTAGTGAACATTGGAGGACATCATGGTCAAGGACAAGGACCGCTGAAGTGTTATAAGTGTGGAGGACCACATTTTGCTAGAGATTGTTTGAGTTCAAACCTGGGAGCTCAGCTTGTTTTCGGTGTGGCAAGTCATGCAACGTTGCTCGCTTTTGTAGATAGGGAATGGTGGAGAGGTCTAGTGTTGTAGGACAAGGAAGTAGATCTCAGGGAGTTGGAGCATGACTACCATTGGCAAATCAACAAGCAAGGTCACAAGTTGCAGGAAGAGTGTTCACTGTGAAGAAAACTAAATCCTCTCAATCTCTCGATCTGATACAAGGTATATGCTTAGTTTCAGGAAAACTCTTATCCATGGTTGTTAAAATCGGATCGGCCGATCGGATCGATGAACCGGACCAAGTACTGATCCGGATGATCCTCAAACTGGATGAAAACACCGTATAAAATCGGTATAGAACCGGTAAACTAACGGTCCACCGGTTACCACCAGTCCTCAAAGCCGCGAAACAGATCTGGTGGTGATGGTGCTTGAGTGGAAGATCTGGAAACAGATCATTGAGAAGAGGTCTTGATTGTGGCAGATCTGGGGTGTTGGCGGCAGAGGTTCATCGGCTCTAGCTGGACAGCGCCGACGAACGAAAGCAAGCGAGAGATAGAGAAAGAAATAGAAGAGGTGCCGAGAGAGAAGGAAAAAGAGGTATCGTGTGTTATGCTGATGAGAAAAGTTTTTCACTTTTTCTTTTTTGGCGTATGAGATATTAGGGTTATTTGGGAACATCAACGAGACCAAGCAGCCTCTTTTTGAAACAGAGTGTGGTTTCGTAAACCATATCTCTCGTTTTTCACGTTTTCTTCGATACAATAACAATGAGACAAAAGAAAGAAAAAAAGTTAAGAAAACAAAGAGGCATAAAAGACAAAAACCTCAAAGCCTTACAAGTTCCAGAAGCATCCACATTTTTAACAAAAGAATTTTTTTTTTTACTTGTTTGCATGAAAGAAACAAAAAAGAAAGAAGCTCAAACAAAACAAAGTCCAGCACATTTTATTTACTTGCTGCTTATGTATTGTGCATCAGTTCATTATTTTATTTAAAAAATATTTTTTAAATATGAAAATATATATTTAAATAAAACTGGTTCATCCACGATTGGACCACGGTTGGACCAGTGAACCGTGAACCAGTGCCTTTACCGGTTCAATGACCGGTCCGGGTTTTAAAACATTGCTCTTATCTGTTTTGTTTGACTCAGGGACGACCCATTCTTTCATATCTTTGGATTGTGTGGATCATTTGAAGTTGTCTATTTCCTTGCTACCATATAATATGACTATTTCTACCCCTACTACGTCCTTTGACTTCTATGTCTATTTGCCTGAAGTGTCCTGTCGTAGTTGAGAATAGGAATTTCTTAGTCGACTTAATATGTTTGCCTATGCAACAATTAGATGTGATTCTAGGCATGGATTGGCTTTCGGCTAATCATGTATTCTTAGACTGTGCTAAGAAATCCCTTATCTTCTTTGAGCAATCTGGATTAGTGTCTACTGATGACAAAAATGTTTTACAAAAGAACCAAACTCAAGAATATGTGATATTGTTTTCTGTGGACGTGAAAGGGGATCTCAACTTAGATTCCTTTTTATATAATTCAGGAATTTCCAAAGGTGTTTCTTGAAGATGTTTCAGGTTTACCACCAGAGAGAGGTGGAGTGTTCCATAGATATAGTACCAGAGACAAGATCTATTTCGATAGCACCATATCAAATGTTTCCGTCGAAGTTGGCCGAATTGAAAAAGCAACTGTATGAGATGTTGGGAAATGAATTCATAAGGCCAAGTGTTTCACCGTAGGGAGCACCGATGTTGTTTGTGAAGAAGAAGGACGGAAGCTCAAGGTTATGTGTGGATTACCAGGAGCTGAACAGAGTAACCATCAAGAATAAGTATTTGTTGCCAAGGATTGATGACTTGATAGATCAGCTGAAAAAAAAAGCTTCAGTTTAATCTAAGATTGACTTGAGGTCTGGCAATCACCAGATTCGAGTTAAGATGGAGGATGTACTGAACTGCGTTCAAAACTCGCTATGGACACTATGAGTATTTAGTTATGCACTTCAACATGACGAATGTTTTAGCTGTGTTCATGGATTACATGAATAGGATTTTTCGACCCTATTTAGATAAATTTGTTATCGTCTTTATTGATGACATTCTTTTCTATTTCCCTAATCGGGGGGAACATCGGGAACATCTTAGAATTGTAATCCAAGTCTTAAAGGACCGACAACTCTATGAAAAGTTGTCTAAGTGTGAGTTCTTGTTGGAAGAAGTTTAGTTCTTAGGGCATATAATTAACAAACAAAGACAGACAGTGGATCCTGCTAAAGTAAAGGCCGTGTTGCAATAGGAGAGCCCAAAGACTGTCGGCGAAGTCTAAAGTTTCTTATGAGGTCTTGTGCCTGCTAAAGCCATCAAAAGTAATGGTATTGACCTTGTCAATGCATGAAATGATGAGATGGTGCATGATGTAAGATATGTTCTTTGTGATTGATGAAAACTCAGATATTTTTCTTTTTCAAATATATGATGCAAGGATAATTTTCAATGAATGATGCATGAGATGATGTGCATGACGCAAGAAATGCTTGATGAAGAGTGTTTTTTTTTCAATGTATGATGCATGCAATGCTTTTTATGATTGATGAAAACTCTAATATTTTTTTTTTATTATTTTCTTTTATTTTCTAATGTATGATGCAAGATGTGCTTTCAATGATTGATGAAAATTGTGATCCTATACTTTTTCGCAAACCATTCTTTGATCATCGGCCCCTTAAAGTTTTGATCACAACCAGATTTAAAATGAACTAGAACGAAGCTCGTTGATCTGATTTGTCACTTGCTTGTTCAATTGATGCTTTTCTTCTTGCCAAGGATATGCATAATGATTACCCCAATGGTAGAGATTGCCCTTGATAAAGAGACAACTATGCTCCTCTGATCTTTGAAAGGGATTTACAAAAAAAGATGATGAGGTGTAGGATGATCTTTGTTAGTCTCTTATGCCTATAATTTCGAACACCATCTTAATCAGCTTCAAGGAAATGGCTTGTCCCCAGTCTTCATGTACTGGGGTATTTCATAATCAACCCTCATAAACTTAAACTGCCCCATTTTGTAAGCTTAAGGAGACTTTCTTGAACTTTGTTTGACCCTAACTTTTGCGTAAGTCGCTCTTTTCGAGTTTTCAACCTATCGGGTTGCTCTAATTTTTGCCTAGGTTGCCTTCTCAGGTTTTCAGCCCAGCGAGCCATTTTTTTTTGCCCTTTTTGCTTTGGTTTTTTTGAAATTGAACGCTTTTTTGCCACCCTTATTTATGATGATCAATGCTCTTGCTTGAATTGTCAATTGATGATATCATTTTCCTCCTTGTTTTCAGAATTCTCCTGACCAAATTTGTTCATCAAAGAATTATCATTGTATTGTTGAAATCATATTTACCTTACCAGAGTGCTGTCCCAGTTTGGACTGATTTGATCTTGGGTATCATGGCTATCGTGTACCAAAATTGCCTTAGTGTGAGGCCTGTAGAAATGAAATTCGTCGAACACATATCACTTGAGAACGAAATTGCCCAGAGAATGAGTTTTTGAGAATTGACTTTTCCCCAGTGTAGGACCTTTGAGGGTTAACTTGCCCCAATGTCGGACACCCGATAATGAAACTTGACAAAGAAACTGCCCCAGTGTAGGGAACTTGATAATGAATTTGCGCTAGTGTCGGGCACTATATATTGAATCTTGACAATGAAATTGCCCCAGTGTATGGTTTTTGAGAATGGGCTTGCCACGATGTTGGGCACTTGTTAATAAATCTTGACAATAGAATTGCCCTAGTGTAAGGCCTTTGAGAATGGACTTGCCCCGATGTAGGGCGTTTGAGAAGAATCCCGAGAAGGAAATACCCTAGCATAAGGCCGTTTAAAGTAAAGTTTGCCCAGTGAATGCCATGTCGATCTTGCCCTGACTTTTGCTTATACTGTCCTTGCAGGTTTTCAACCTAACAGGCCTTTTTTCTTTTTTTTTTTTTTTTCTTTTTTCCTTTGTAGGATAAATTAATTAAAAACTCAGAAAATCACAAATCATTTTGTCTCAAACTTAAGGTTGATAAAAAAAAGCAGTCAATCATTGATCAGAATGGACTTTTTAAGGCTTGTAACGTGGCCAATGGTTGAGGGTCATGAAAGGAAGGATATAAGGATCAAACAAGTGTTTTTGGGTTGAATAGGATCAAGGATCTATGTTCTTTTCTTATGAAAGTGGACTCGATGAAAGTATTGGTGCATTTCCACGAATACTTGCTTTTCGCTGAATTTTTTCATCCTCATTCTTTTTTTTTTTTTCTTTTCGTTTTTTTAGATCCACCTTCTTACTTTATTACCATTTCTTCCATGCTTGCCCATAGTTTTGGGGTGATCCTTGTCCAAAGTTCTTTGAAGAGAATTTTCAAGCTCAAAAAGGGTAACTGAGGATAATGATGATATTTTGTGAAGGATAGAGAAAAACGGCCAAACTTCATTTCAAATCATGATTGCTTATTTGTAAATTTTAATTTAGAGACAAAAAGATGGTTCACACCAAGTGATTATTTAATTGCTCCTTTTTTATTTTTTGTTTGCTTTTCTTTTTGGCAAAGGGTACCTGCACATTTGGGATTCATTAATGTCCCACAAAGGATTTCCAAGAGAGTGAGCAACCATGAGCCAAACCAAGGAAGGTACTTTGATGCTTCAGGAGAGTAGGCATAATTCAAGAATCAAATTATTCATCATTGAATAGACTGTGGGGTTAGTACAACATAACCATCTTTCATGATAAGCCACTGACTTATGAGAAACGACTTTGAACTTTGGCATTGACATCTAATCTTCCAAGATTGGGCATAAGGTGATCCACATTTTTTCGAGTCTTGTTTCTAGAAGGGAACATAGAAGCACAATGCATGAGATGCATGAAATGAATTATTTTTTTATTTTTATGTACGAGGTTAATGAAATAACATAAAAAGTTATTTGTGCATGATATGCATGAAAAATGAGTTTTTTATTTTTTATTTTTGGCACAATTATTAATGGATGAAAAATGAGTTTTTGTATTATAAATACCAATGCATGATATGAATGAATTTTTTTATTCTTTTCTTTTTATAAAAAAAAAAAATATGAATGCATGACATGCATAAAAATTTTTTAGCCTAAAAATAAATCAATATGTGAGATGCATGAAAAAATGATTTTTTTTTCAACAAAAAGAATGAGGGATAAACCTTTTTTTAATGATTTTTTTTTATCATGACACAAATGGGTACAGAGGAAACATGCCCCCTTGTATCGTAGAATGGTAGAGCCTAAGGTTAGGCATTTATAAAGTCAAACCCTAATTCGGGTGGCTTCTATTGGCATTTTATGTGCACAATTCTGGAGATAGATCTATACCCCTAATAAATGTGGTCCCCAGATTGCCCTCATCTAGAAGATAAGGACCCGGATCCATGAACCTCACCACAGGGACAAATAAGTCACAATATGGCAGTCCATGGTACCAGTAGCAATCTGAGCGGGAGAATCAGTGATTGTTAGGGATGCAAAAGCGACACAATAACAACACTGAAGCCCCTTCAAATCCTATAGCATTCCAAGGCTCGGGTATAAAGCCCAACAATGTGTGAAGATAGTGATAGTGCAGGGAGCATACAAACCTGTACATCCTTAAAGCTATGACCTACCCTGTAAAATAGAGCCATTTCAAAAGATATGTAATCTATCCTAGGGTTAACATGGAAAATATCATCTACCCTAGTGTTGCAAGAATATATACAAAATATTTACAAGAAGAAACTATTTAAAAAAATGGTAAAACAAATAAATAACAGTTATTAAATTTAGCACAACAAACTATAATAGGCCTGACTCTCTAAAGTGTCCCTAGTGGAGTCGCTAGCTGTCGCGACCGTCCCGTCCAGACGCCACGACTAAAACATAGAGGAGTTGCCACCAATTTTTGTTGGGGAAAAATTGGAAATCCCATAAACTAAAGGATACTGGTCTTTTTAAAAAATAAATTAAGATCGAGATCGGGAGTCGGTTACGATTAGGGAAGGTTGAGATAGACAGATGCAACCACTAGAAGGGGGTTGAATGGTGTTTGACAAATTTATGCGGAATACAGAAACTTTTTCGCAAGCACAGACGGGTTGTAATAGACGAGTAAACACAGACAGGTCAATCAGACTGATAACTCGTCTGAAGGTTTTCACAGAAAACACACAATCATGCAAGATAAGAAAAGTTTTGATAAACACAATTATAAACCCCTTTAGTTAGATGATAGTTAAGACAAATAATCAAACTAAAGAGTTAAGGGAAAGAGAGATCACTCAGCAGGTTTTATCCTGGTTCACCCCTTAACAATGAGGCTACGTCCAGTCCTTGGCAGCACCAAGTTTTCTCACTATAACTGATTTAGGTTACAGGACAGACAAGTATTATTTTCACACCTAACCTCTTTAGGCTCCAGACGAGTATTGTTTTCACACCTAACCTCTCTAGGCTCCAGACAAGTATTATTTGCACACTTAGCCTCTTCAGGCTCAGACGGGTTTGTTTGAGAGAAGTTGTAAAAGGATTACACTTTGCAAGTCTTTCACAAGCACTCAGACTAGTGTATTAAATGTGAAGTTCTAAAAGATTGCGTATTAACTTCAAATGATTGAAGAATAAATAATGAAAGAATGAAGATATAAATGCACAGAGTAATTGCTCTTGATTGCTTTGATCGTTCTCTTGTCTACTGGAATCTTCAAAGTCTTCTTCATTAAATAGGCTTCAAGATTTTAAAGCCGTTAGACACAAAGTCTGAAGTCTTGGCTTCTTGCAGATCTTCAATAAATGCAATAGAGTCGTTCTGATCAGCCATTAAAGCATAGGGAACTTTGCTTGTTCTCTCTCATCAGAGTGATGTGATACAGATTTCTGATATACCTTTGGTCTCAGCAGGTCTGTATAGGTGCTTTTTGTTTGCAGAGGGAAGACTTTCCCTTTTGGTGTAAAATGCAGTTGTGTTCAGGCAAAGCACTTTGTTGAAATTCCTTATCAGAGTCAAGACAGCTTTCATCCAATGTATTTTTTAACGTTAGTCACTAGATGGATGAGTAGCTTCATTAGACGAGTTGCCTCTTTAACAAAGAGATGACGTCAGTTGCAAAGTCTTTTAGACGGGTGAGTCTTCCTTTGATCAGACGGTTGAAGACTTCATTAGACGAGTGAACTTCTCTTAGTTCAGACGAGTGAACCTTAGCTAGTTCAGACGAGTGAACTTATCTCAGTTCAGACGAGTGAACTTTAGTTAGTTCAGACGTGTGAACTTAAGCTAGTTCAGACATGTGAATAGTTCATATAGACGCTTAATGTTATAATCTGCACATTAAGTAGACGAGTTAAATACCACAGACGGGTTCAATTAAATCATTGAATAACTATTTTAATCTCATCAAAACTAAGGTAAATGCACATCAGACATTTGGGGACTCAACAATCTCCCCCTTTTTGATGATGACAAAACATGTTAAATGATTTAATGAACTTAAGAAAAATTCACATAAATCAGTCATGTATATGATTAGTCAGATTAAAACATTGTTCCATAATTATAACATACTCAGACAGATAAGCATTTACCTTTTTATCTTAGTCTTATCTTAGTATTTTCTCCCCTTTTTGACATTATCAAAAGCAATAGAATATAGACAGAGAGAAAAGAAAAGATACATCATATTTAAAGGTAAACATTTGTTCATATCAGACAGTTGTAACATTAAGACATTTTTCATATTTAACTTTCTCCCCCTTTTGTCATAATCAAAAAAGAGAAACAGGGGAGGTAATTGTAACATTAAACCATCATTGGCTGTGTACAAGATACTTTTTTTAAAAAAAGAAAATTACATATAAGTGTTAAAAAGATCAAAAAGAGCATTAAAAGCATGTTTGTCCTTTGGTTTTGCCTAAAGGCTTCTTCAACTGCTCCCCCTGAGTAGATGCATCCTCTTTGATGGTTTAAAAACGAAGAGAAAAAGATTTGAAAACGTAAGAACGAAATACTTTTTAAAATAAAAGAAAGTTTTCCCTTTTAAAGACCAAAGACAGTTGTAATTTTAAATGAAAACAACAAAAAGATGGAGGTTTTTTAAAAAAAATTGATTTAAAATAAAAACAACCATGTAAATATTTTGCCTCAGAGAAAGAAATGGCATTAAAGATAATAACCATTTAAAAGAAAAAATTTCAAATAAAGAGTATGATTCAAAGAGTCAGACGGTTAAATATAGACGGGTATCATAAATACTCATCAGATAGGTTATTCGGCAAAGCAATGTATATTCAAGTTGTTTCTTATAAACTTAAACCTATCCTCAGCTAAAGGTTTTGTAAAGATATCAGCCCATTGATTTTCAGTTTTAACAAACTTAACATCAAATACACCTTTTTGAACATAATCTCTTATGAAGTGATGTTTGATTTCTATGTGCTTAGCCTTAGAATGTTGTATGGGATTCTTAGTTAAGCAAATAGCACTAGAATTATCACACCAGACAGGTATATTATGCTCAAATATAGAGTAATCTTCTAGTTGATGTTTTACCCATAATAGTTGTGAGCAGCAACTTGCAGCAGAGACATATTCTGCTTCTGCAGTTGAGAGGGCGATAGTCGTTTGTCTTTTGCTTGACCAGGAGACTAAGTTTGCTCCAATGAAGTGACATCCTCCACTTGTGCTTTTCCTTTCAAATCTATCTCCAGCAAAGTCAGCATCACAAAAACCAACTAATCTGTAATCTTGTGTTCTCAAATACATTAAACCAAGATTAGTGGTTCCAAGCAAATATCTAAAGATTCTTTTAACAGCCTTAAGATGAGATTCTTTGGGATCAGATTGGAATCTAGCACACATACAGAAACTAAATTGAATATCAGGTCTGCTAGATGTTAAGTAAAGAAGAGATCCAGTCATACCTCTGTAGACAATTTGGTCTACCTTTTTACCTTCATCATCTTTGCTTAGATTAGCATTAGTTTGCATTGGAGTTTACATGTTCTTTGAGCTATCCATTTTGTACTTCTTTAGAATCTCCTTGATGTACTTTTGTTGATGGATGTAGATTCCATCACACGTCTGCTTGATTTGCAGTCCAAGGAAGAACTTCAATTCTCCCATCATGCTCATTTCAAATTCTGCTTGCATCAACTTAGAGAATTCTTTGCACAATTTTTCATTAGTAGCTCCAAAAATAATATCATCAACATATATTTGAACTACTATGAAGTTATCTTTTGAGCATTTCTTAAACAAAGTTGTATCAACTTTTCCTCTTATAAAACCATTAGTCATAAGAAAAGAACTAAGTCTATCATACCATGCTCTAGGCGCTTGTTTTAAACCATATAAAGCCTTTTTAAGTTTGAAAACATAATCTGATTTTTCATTATCTTCAAAACCAGGAGGTTGTTTAACATAAACTTCTTCTTCAATTATTCCATTTAAAAAAGCACTTTTTACATCC
Organism: Ammopiptanthus mongolicus; assembly: GCA_039655645.1. Lineage (NCBI taxonomy): Eukaryota > Viridiplantae > Streptophyta > Magnoliopsida > Fabales > Fabaceae > Ammopiptanthus > Ammopiptanthus mongolicus. The sequence goes on along the minus strand of CM077351.1, from coordinate 15,877,377 downwards.
ATTTGAAATAGAGTAATTTGATACTGTGCAGCATATGACATGAGTATGAGAATAGCTTCTATTCTAGCTACAGGTGCAAAAGTCTCAGTATAGTCAATACCTTCTTGTTGGTTGTAGCCTTGAGCTACTAACCTTGCTTTGTTTCTGACAACTTTGCCATCTTCATCTAGCTTGTTTCTGAAAACCCATCTTGTTCCAATAACAGACTTGTCTGTTGGTTTGGAGACAAGTTTCAAGATATCATTCCTTTTGAACTGATTAAGTTCCTCTTGCATAGCAAGAATCCAGCTTTCATCTTCAAGAGCTTCCTCAATATGCTTTGGTTCAATTTCAAATAAAAAAGCCATATTGCTTGACTCTCTTAAGACAGATCTGGTTCTAACACCTTCAGAGGGACTTCCTATGATAAGATCTTCAGGATGATGAGCTTTGAACTTCCAGTCTTTTCTGAGATCATCATTTTGATGTTGATCTGACTGATGACTCGTCTGCTCCACTTGTCTGATAGATTCCTCAACAGATTCAGTTTTTGATACGTCTAGCTGTTGACTCGTCTGCTGGGTAAGATCAAGTCCTGCAAGATCATCTCCTAGATCTGATAATTCCCTATCAGTCTTTAGATTATCATTGAATTTTACATGAATGGATTCTTCAACAACAGAGGTTCTAGAGTTAAAAACTCTATATGCTTTAGACACTTCAGAATAACCAAGGAAGATACCTTTGTCTACCTTGGAATCAAATTTTCCAAGTTGATCCTTGGTATTTAAGATGAAGCATTCACATCCAAATGCATGGAAATAAGATATGTTGGGTTTTTTACCTTTCCACAATTCATAAGGAGTCTTCTTTAAGATAGACCTTATAAGTATTCTATTTTGCACATAACATGCAGTGTTTACTGCTTCAGCCCAGAAGTACTTAGGGAGATTATTTTCATTGAGCATTGATCTAGCCATCTCTTGCAGAGATCTGTTCTTTCTCTCAACCACTCCATTTTGCTGTGGAGTTCTTGGTGCAGAGAAATTGTGAGAGATTCCATTCTCTTCACAGAACTGTTTGAATTGCTCATTTTCAAATTCTCCCCCATGATCACTTCTAAGGGTAGAAATACAGAAACCTTGCTCATTTTGTACTTTCTTACAGAATACAGAGAAGGCATTAAAAGACTCATCTTTGTGGGTTAAGAAAAGTACCCAAGTAAATCTAGAATAGTCATCAACAATGACAAATCCATATTTCCTTCCAGCTAAACTGGCAACACTAACTGGTCCAAACAGATCCATGTGTAACAACTGAAGAGGTCTAGAGGTTGATACAATGTTTTTTGATTTGAAACTTGATTTTACTTGTTTACCTCTCTGACATGCATCACATAAAACATCTTTCTTGAAACTAATATCAGGCAATCCTCTCACAAGGTTATCCTTTTTCAATTTCGAAATAAGTTTCATACTAGCATGTCCTAGTTTCTTATGTCATAACCATCTTTCATCCTCTTTAGACATCAGACAGGTTACACTTTGATCTGAGAGTTCAGTTAGCTCAATCTTATAAAGATTTTGCTGTCTATTAGCTGAAAAGAGGGTCTTGCGACTCTTGTCTTTGACTATGCATTCATTCTTAGTGAAGGAGATATCAAATCCACTGTCACATAATTGACTTATGCTAAGTAAATTGTGTCTTAGTCCTTCAACCGTAAGTACATTTGAGATAGAGGGAAGAGGGGGTTTACCACCAATTGTACCAACACCAATTACTCTTCCTTTTTGATTGCCTCCAAAGGCAACAAATCCACCATTCTTAGACTGGAGGTCTTGGAACATAGACCTTTCTCCTATCATATGTCGTGAGCTGCCACTGTCCAGGTACCAGCAGAGGCGTCTGCTTTGTCCTATTAAGGATGTCTGCAACAGAAATTATTTTATCTTTAGGTACCCATATTTTTTTGGGTCCTTTTCTATTAGTTCTAGGAGTCTGTGAAGACTTCCTCTTCTTCTTGTGAAAACACTTAGACATAACATGTCCAGCTTTTCCACAGAAGTTACAGACGGGTCTAAGTCTAACTGGAATGGGTTTAACATAGACAGTTCAAGATTTTGTTGATACTTTATGATCAGCTTGATGATCATATCCAATGCTTGCTTTGATAAGAGAGTGTCTCTGACATCCTAGCAGTTTTGTCAGATTATCTCTGCCATTAACAAATCTAGCAAGATCAGAAGTGAGCTCCTTCACTTTCTGTTGAAGTGTGACCACTTCTTCAGAATGTGATGTTTCACTTGAGATCGAAGCTTCATCAGACTTTTCAGTCCTGAGCTGGCTATTCTCTTTGGCCAGCATCTCACACTCTTGAGATTTTTGTTTATGCTCACTGAGGAGTTTAACATAATCTCTCTTGAGGGATTTGAAGGCCTTAGATAAGCCTTTGGATTCCTCTACCAGCTCATCATAAGCATCATGCAATTCCTCAAGTTCAAAATGTACCTCAGTTTCAGGTTCTGAATCTGCATTGGCCATCAGACAGAGATTGGCTTCCTCTTCTGTCTCTTCTTCTTCAGAAGATGAGCATTCAAGATCTTCCCATGTGGCCATCATTCCTTTCTTCTTCTTTCTGAAGAACTTCTTTTTGGAAGCTTTCTTCAAAAGAGGGCATTCAGGTTTGATGTGACCAGGCTTCTTGCACTCATAGCAGACAACTGGACTCTTGTCTGTTGATGTGGATTCTTTGTGAGATTTTCTGAAAGGCTTCTCCTTTCTTAACTTCTTCTTTCTCCAGAGCTTTTTCATCTTTCTGGTCATGAGAGAAGTCTCTTCATCATCATCAGAATCCTCATCATCAGACTCGTCTATGTCACAGTCAGACTCGTCAGCCTTTGAAGCTTTTAAGGCTTTAGCTGCCTTTAGATCACCTTTAAGTGCAATGGCTTTGCTCTTTTTGATTGACACATCTTCATTGAGCTCTTGCTCATGAACAGTGAGTGTGCTAAGAAGTTCATTCATAGTAAAGGAGGTGAGATCCTTAGCTTGAGAAATAGCAGTGACAAGAGGTCTCCACTGCCTTGGAAGACTTCTGAGAATCTTAGCAACTTTCTCAGCATTTTTATATGTTTTACCAAGAGATTTCAAACCATTAGTAATAGTTTGGAATCTACCAATCATTTGAGCAACAGATTCACCTTCATCCATGGTGAATAGTTCATATTTTCTAACAAGAATAGAAATTTTAGATTCTTTTACCTTTGCAGTACCTTCATGTGTGACAGATAAGGAGTCCCACATTTCTTTAGCAGAATCACAAGCACATACCTTTTCAAACTCTTCTGGACCGAGAGCACAGATTATAGCATATCTGGCTTTATGGTTTAGATCCCATCTTGTCTTTTCTACAGGTGTCCACTGAGTCTTAGGCTTGTCTGAGCCATCATTATTTTGAGGAGTGTAAGGACCATCAGTAATGATATCCCATACATCAGAATTTGTTGACAAGATGAACCAGTGAAACCTTTCTTTCCAGTAGTTATAATTTGAACCATTGAAAAAGGGAGGTCTGGTCATAGAGCATCCTTCAGGTTGGGGGTTCCCACTTGAGCTTGCTCCAGAATACATTGTCTATTCTTCAGGATCTTTTCTCTACACTGTTAGGTGTTCAACCCAGAGACTGAGCTCTGATACCAACTGAAATAGACAGATGCAAACACTAGAAGGGGGTTGAATGGTGTTTGACAAATTTATGCGGAATATAGAAACTTTTTCGCAAGCACAGACGGGTTGTAATAGGCGAGTAAACACAGACAGGTCAATCAGACTGATAACTTGTCTGAAGATTTTCACAGAAAACACACAATCATGCAAGATAAGAAAAGTTTTGATAAACACAATTATAAACCCCTTTAGTTAGATGATAGTTAAGACAAATAATCAAACTAAAGAGTTAAGGGAAAGAGAGATCACTCAGCAGGTTTTATCCTGGTTTACCCCTTAACAATGAGGCTATGTCCAGTCCTTGGCAGCACCAAGTTTTTTCACTATAACTGATTTAGGTTACAGGACAGACAAATATTATTTTCACACCTAGCCTCTTCAGGCTCCAGACGAGTATTATTTTCACACCTAGCCTCTCCGGGCTCCAGACAAGTATTATTTGCACACTTAGCCTCTTCAGGCTCAGATGGGTTTGTTTGAGAGAAGTTGTAAAAAGATTACATTTTGCAAGTCTTTTACAAGCACTCAGACGAGTGTATTAAATGTGAAGTTCTAAAAGAATGCGTATTAACTTCAAATGATTGAAGAATAAATAATGAAAGAATGAAGATATAAATGCACAGAGTAATTGCTCTTGATTGCTTTGATCGTTCTCTTGTCTAATGGAATCTTCAAAGTCTTCTTTATTAAATAGGCTTCAAGATTTTAAAGCCGTTAGACACAAAGTCTGAAGTCTTGGCTTCTTGCAGATCTTCAATAAATGCAATAGAGTCGTTCTGATCAGCCATTAAAGCATAGGGAACTTCGCTTGTTCTCTCTCATCAGAGTGATACAGACTTCTGATATACCTTCGGTCTCAGCAGGTCTGTATACGTGCTTTGTGTTTGCAAAGGGAAGACTTTCCCTTTTGGTGTAATATGCAGTTGTGTTCAGGCAAAGCACTTTGTTGAAGTTCCTTATCAGAGTCGAGACAACTTTCATCCAATGTATTTTTTAACGTTAGTCACTAGACGGATGAGTAGCTTCATTAGACGAGTTGCCTCTTTAACAAAGAGATGACATCAGTTGCAAAGTCTTTTAGACGGGTGAGTCTTTTTTTGATTAGACGGTTGAAGACTTCATTAGACGAGTGACCTTCTCTTAGTTCAAACGAGTGAACCTTAGCTAGTTCAGACGAGTGAACTTATCTCAGTTCAGACGAATAAACTTTAGTTAGTTCAGACGTGTAAACTTAAGCTAGTTCAGACGTGTGAACAGTTCATATAGACGCTTAATGTTATAATCTGCACACTAAGTAGACGAGTTAAATACCACAGACGAGTTCAATTAAATCATTGAATAACTGTTTTAATCTCATCAAAACTAAGGTAAATGCACATCAGACATTTGGAGACTCAACAAAGGTGTTAGCACCCTACAGCGCCTGTTCTAAGAACGGTACCTCAAGTTAATTGTGTAAATTTTAATAACTTTGAAAAAATTTATTTTACCAAAAAAAAAGATATACACGCAAAAAATAAGAAAATTTAATTTTGGCTTGACGAAATGATTAATTTCGCTCCTACATATTCCCTGATGCGATGGGAAACTCAAAGTCACGTAATTCTTCTAGAAAATGTTTGATTGGTTGGTTGATTTTATTTTAAAAACGATTTTTTTATTTTTTAGAAAAATGGATTTTATTTGAAGCACCTCAAATCATCAAGCCATTTCGACTAAAATGACTCAAAAAAGAATAATGGGATGAACAAGCCATCATCACCAAATTGATTATGAGTGAAGCGTCTTGTGACTGGTGGTCGGTAAGGCAACTGGTGTGCTATGGAGCACGGCGGGGAGCCGTGGAGCTTCTGGGGCAGGTTCGCGGTGATTGGTGCTTTGGTATGGTGCGGGATGGCAGCGGAGCTTTGGTTGTTGAACTTGGCTATGAGATGATAGAGACTTGGTTTCCATTTGTGATGACGTAGAATTTGCATGTTCATGGAGGTCTTGTTGCTCTTTCAAGGAATAACATCGTGGTTGAGTTTGAAGATTGAGCAAGTCTGGTGATTTCTTGTGATGGTGATATTTTGTGAAGTTTAGATGAGATGGTCAAAGAGACAGGGAGACTACAAAATGGCGTGAGTATGGGAAGAAAGTACATGCTGATAGAGGGCGTAGATGGAGTGAGGGAAAAGATCTGGAGAGAGTATCAATTAGAATTATTTTTTTCGATCTCTTTTCATGATGGAATAGAGCCCAATATAAAAGAAAAAACGTAACGAACTCCCCTTATCAAATTAGATGAGCTAGCAAAAAGAATCATCATCTATCTCAAATAGATTATGATAGTTATATGAAGCAGAATCTGTTTTAAGAATTTGAAACGATGGATATGTGATAACTATCACTATCTTTCCCTATCTACTAAAACAACTTAATCTTCATCCCATTTTTATTTCATTTTTATTTTTTTACTATTTTATTTATTTTATTTTCGTTTTTTATATATTTTTTCTTTATATTTTTTTATTTATTAAAACATGATGAGCCTAACTTCTAAGAATTGAGCTAAGATCTAATTAAATTTTTTTGCTATTTTTTTAGTATTAAAGGAAAAAGAAAATTGACCCGGACAAAGTTGTGTGTTCACAGCCTTGGATGAAAAAGGAGATAGCGTAGTATGTACTGTCTTGTTTGGTGTGCCAGAAAGCTAAGATTGAACATCGAAAGCCAGTGGGTATGCTGCAGTCTCTGAATATCCCAGAATGGAAATGGGATGGTATCACAATGGACTTCGTAACGAGATTGTCAAGGACTTTGAAAGGATTTGATGCAATTTGGGTGATCATTTACAGGTTAACGAAGTCTGCACATTTCTTAGCCATCAATAAAAGGTATTCTCTCGAAAGGTTCACCCAGATCTACATCATAGAGATAGTAAGTTACACAGAGTACCTTCAAGTATAGTATAAGACCGAGATCTAAGGTTTACGTCAATGTTCTGGAGAATTTTACAAGAAGCATTGGGAACTAAGTTATGATTGAGTTTAGCTTATCATCCTCAAACGGACGGTCAGACTGAACGAACAATTCAATCATTGGAAGATCTACTAAGGGCTTGTGTGTTGGAGCATTCAGGAAGTTGGGATAACTTCTTGCCATTGATCGAATTCACCTGTAACAATAGTTTCCATTCCAGTATTGAAATGACAACTACTATTGAATCCTTGTATGGAAGGAAGTGTAGAACTCCGTTGTGCTGGTACGAGATAGGAGAAAATCGAGTCTTAAAACCGAACGTGATAAAAGAAACAACGGAACAAATTAAGCTTATAAGGGAAAAGATGAAAGTGGCACAGGATAGGCAACGAAGCTATAGTAAAAAGAGAAGGAGACCCTTGGAATTCTAGTAAGGATCATGTTTTCTTGAGAGTTATGCCGAAAACTGGAATTGGCAGAGCGCTAAAATCTAAAAAGCTTACTCCTAGATTGATTGGACAATTTCAAATTCTTCGTCGAATTGGTCCAGTAGCCTATCAAGTAGCTTTACCTCTAAACTTGTCTAATCTTCATGATGTTTTCCATGTGTCACAACTCAGAAAATATTATCTCGATCCATCACATAATATCCAGCCCGAGTTAATACAGATAAGAGAAAACTTAGAATATGAGGCATTACTTGACGGATCGAAAATTGAAGGACTAAGGAACTTCACGGGAAACATATTCCTTTAGTAAAGGTAATTTGGGACGCAATAATAGGTGATGCTACATGTAACACCCCTCCTTCGGGTGTCACTTTCATAACCCCAAACACTATAAAGTAAAAAAAAATTTGCTGGTTCACTTTCGGAAAAAGATTTTCTTTACATATATCTTACTTACTACGAAAATCGTGATAGAATTTTTTTCTTCTTATAACATTAAAGAACATATACTCACGATATATATAAACATCATCCATTAAAACCATCATTTCAGGAGCCAAAAACAGACTAACCCAAAAGTAGCTACCTCAAAAGAAGTCTACAGATAACAAAGTGCACTACCCGGACATCAGTCGTACCAAAGGGACAGGGTCTCGTCGTTACCAATCCACACCTCTTTGTCGTCAACCTCCAACACTCAAGCTATAGGGTTCCGGGGCAATTCAAAGGACTGTTAACAAACATATGTACATGTATCCAAAAACACAACAGGGTGTCCAACATGTACAGGTAAGGGTGAGACACCCATATATGAACTCAAAATACAACTATTGCATACCCAAAACACAAACAGCAGGTGCATATAGGTCTATCAAACACAGTCATTAAGCATGATAAACATAACACATAATATCATGACAATACAAATAAATCAAGGGTCTCATACCCAACAGTCAGCATCGTTTTCAAAACACTATGCATGACACTTCTAGATATATCCTCTAATACTCGATTCTTGATTTCCGGAAATCCTATCACCAAATGAATGAGTTGATCAAGCTCGGGATACATTGGCCATCAGGCAGCAATGTCTAGCACTAGCGTGCCATAATAACTAGCATCATCATGCCATCATTAGCACCATCGTGCCATCACTACATTGTCCAACTCAGGGTACAATATATATATATATATCGAATGACATAAAGTCACCACTGGATTCCCTCTCATCAAGGTCCCCCTTTTTATGGCACGTCTGCCCAACAACAAATGCATGAGAAAACCTTTTGTTTTCGTAAGCTTTTCTGTGTCGTATCATTATTTTCTCATTGAAGCATCAAAGCTATCAACCATCATAACTTTTAGACTCTTAAGTCTTTTCACATTTTCTCAAAAGGGACACACAGTCCGATTAACCAAAAGAGGACACACAATCCAAAAACTGCCCAAACCCAAAAACCACCAACCGATGCACTAGCTTCGGATTTTGGATTCTAGAGCACCCAAAACGTCAACAAGCCTACAGGACCACAAGGATTGTCCCAAACTTACCGGACTAAAACTAACACGGATCCTTGATCCACATGTTCTGTAGAACACTAAAACCCCGACATCTCGATTTCTAGGTTCACATCCAAAATAACCTTTTTCTTTCAAACACAAAACCCACACCTCCGAAGCTTACACTCTAAGTCTTCGGGATCGGTTTTCCATAAAAACCAACTCCTGGATCAAAACCATTTTTCTTTTAAAAACAAACTCTTAGCAAAACCTTGAAATATAGTTTGTAAAACTCTTTTCTTTTGATATGCAATCTACTTCTTACACTGATCTTTTTGAAATACGGTTACTCGAAATACCTCCTTTTATCGTTTCACATCTATTGGTGATTTTTCTAAGGAACTTCTATCTTTAAAACTGACTTTTCCTAAAACTAAACTTTATTTTCAAATTTCTTTCATTACATCTCTCTATTCCATTAATAAAATATATTTCATTTTTCTTATTCCCCAAAACCAAAGTCAAGACGCGTTGTCTTCAAATCTTTTCCAAACTCATAACTTTCTTATATCATTTCCTTCTCATTAATGCACCATATTGTGCTTTCTCATTCTTTATCCAAAACGTCTATATACGTTTTCTTCGATTTCTTTTTAACACTTGTAACTTTTTATCCGCTTAATCCAATGTTTCAAGATTTTTGAAGCTTTTACCTTTACGCGGTTCTGAATTCTAACTGATGTTAGGTTCCTTCACACACAACATCAATCACCAATTCAATCAATACATCATACTAAGCATACATAGGCATAATCCAACATGCTTGGGCATAATAAAATGCAATCACACATACTTAAGCAAAATCAAGCATAAGCATACATAATTAAGCAATGAATAAACTACTCCACAAAATAATTACAATACAACACAGTTACACATTTTCACCCAATAAACAACACAGACAGTACATAGCGGTCGGAAATTGAATTCCTCAGGTTATCTCCCCTTACCTCTCGAAGTATCCTCCGGATGAAAAGTCGCCCGATCGATCCACGAACTCTCCCGATTTCTCGTCCGATTACTTAATCACAACTACAAACACATAATCCATTCAAACATTAACATTAAACAACACAAAATCTCTTAATGCCATCTATACAGGGTTCGGCCATAGCTAGGAAAATTGACTAGGGAGCTCCAAAAATTCTCATCTCTTGGATTCCATACTAACTAGGTGTGATAAGACTAGATCAAAGCTTATTACACTAAAACTTGAACCAAAACCCTATTCACCCAAGATAGCTCAATTCGGCCATCCATACCCATATGAGCTAAGGAGCTCTTTTGCTTACAAGCTCTTGGATTATGGAAGAGGGTGAGGTAACTAGCTCATAGCAATTGGTTTGACATTAAAATGATTTTTATACAATTTCTTCTGAATTTTTGAAGATCAAAGCTCAACTTGAATCAAGCTTGAAACACATGATTTTAATGGAGGAATATGGAGATTAAGAGAAGAAGATTGAAATCCATACCTCTTAGATGATGGATATGACCAAGATTGCCAACATCTTTTCACAAATTTCTTGAAGAACTTGAAGAAAAATGGAGAGAAAAGGTAGAAAGAAAATGTGAAGGAGGAAGAAATGAGGTGAAGAGAGATTTGAAAGGGGCTGGCCGAATGGCCAAGGTGGGGGCAAGATGGTCCACTTAATTTTTCATTAAGGGCATTATAGTCATTTTGCCTAAGGACCAAATGGTCTTTTCCTTAAAAGACTAAGGGCATTTCGATCATTTCACGTCCAGATATTTTGAAAATCATCATGACATTTGGCATACATTCCTAGGTGACTCGACCTGATGTGACTTCAAGATTATCCGTTAGCGGGTCCCATTAAATCCATTTACAACTCCAATCGTCTCCCAGTTCGAGTTTTCGTCCGAATAGTTTATATTATTTTCACTTTTTAACGTCAAGAACCAATTTTAGCAAAATTGTACAGAATTGAATTCTAAGACTAATTGTTTTGTTCACGAGTCAAAATTAGGTCTTTATAGTAGTGAAATACTACTATCAGTGAAAACGCAGACCGGGCTCCGTCTGAGTTTTCGACACAAAATTTAACCGTAGCCTCTTATGACAGCGTAGAGCATGAATATGATTTCGGTTTTCCCAAAATCATTTTTTAAAACACAGATAAAAATATAAGCTCATTTATATAATTTACTGGTCTTAGAAAGCATGAAAATCGGGGTGTTACACTACATGGGAACGAGAGGGGGGCATATTGCAGCAATTTCCACATCTCTCTTAAGGTACAAATTTCGGGGACGAAATTTCTTTTAAGGGAGTGGAAATGAACATCCTGATTTTCTTAATTATGTTTAATGTATGAATTTGTGTTGATTGTATGTTTGATGTGTGTTTAGGATTAGGGTTTGTTTGGAGAAAGGAAAGAGAAATGTGTTGAATCCTGCCTGACAAGCTCATGCGTGGCTTAGCCCAACACAAAAGCATTGTAACGTTAGAGCGGGGAAGGGAATCCATGCTCAAGCGTTCTGTCTTGACCATGTGACTGGCAGTGATGGGACGTGTAATGACACATGGCAGTTTCACACGCGCGGTCCCATGCAAGGGCGATGGCCTTATCGTGATGGCACCTCAACGCTCAAGCGTGGAAAACTCCCAACCCTAAAGCGTTCTTAGCAGAGTCATTCTCTATAAATACCGTCCATTTATCTCTTGCACGAGATTTTGCAAAGTTTCAGAGATACAGAGAACGTGAGAGATAGTTCAGAACATAGTTGAGAGCTTTGATCCAAGTTCCAGTCAATTCGTTCATCGGTTTCTAATTCCGATTGTGTTTACTGATTCAGCTCGACTTTTACTTCAATCCTACCCGATAGTTTCTTTGATATGTCGGGGGTTTCAGGACAACGAGCGTGTCCGTGTTGGTGCAACAGATCTGTGACCAAGGCTGCAAGGGGAGAATTCGTGAGTTCGTTCGTACACTCGTTATCGGGTGGGGAGAAAGAATCACACTGTTGTCGAGAAGGCAAGAGTAAAATAGAATATATTAACATATTTAGGGGAACCCAAGATAGCGCTTCTTACCGCGCCTCTTCTTAGACGCGCTTCTCAGTGTGAACTACAGTAGTGTTCCATTGGAGAAGTGCTATTGTAGGTACATCTACAACAGCGCTTCGAAATCACTATCGTTGTTTACCTCTTTTAATAGCTCCAAGATAGATAGCCTTCCAAAGAGCTATCAAATGTAAAAAATAAGCGCTATTAAAGGTCGTATATGGCGTAATGTGTTGTGCAAAAGAGAATTAGGGTTTTGGTGACATGGGGATAGGGGCAATGGCGGATCTTGAGTAAAACATTTGGGGCCGCTAGGTGCCAAAATGATGCACTTAAAATTCATAATTAATCATGTATAATTTTATCATTCAAATATGTGAAGTAAGTAAACATCGAATATGAAAAATTCTAGCTAGTGCTTACTCATCTTGCAATGGTACATATGCGAGTAGGAGAGATTAGGAAGCTTGAAGCAGATGCACGGAAGAGTAGAAGCTTACTTGCAGTAGGGCCTAATGATATTGAGTTGGAAATAATGTCCGTTCTGATGGACTTGTTCAGCTGTTTGATTTTTTTTAAATGAATAGGATCTAATAATAATGTTCCACAAATAAAATATATAATAGTTTGTGGGCGTTGTCTGTGATATATGTTATACAAATTATTTCAAATGTTTCATACATAACTTTTTTTTATATAAAAAAAATTGGGAAAAAATATTTGGGAGAGTCACTCCTCCGCTCCTTAAAAGGTCAGCCCCTGTTGGATGTTCAAAATAGGGGTGGGCATGGGTCGGGTTGGGTGGGTTTTGGTGCATTTAAAGACCTAACCCAATCAAATAAATATGGGTTGGGTTGGATCGGTTTCTTCGAAAATTTTCATGTAACCTAAACCAACCCAACCGGGTTGGGTGACCGGATTTGGTAGTAAATTATTTTGTTTTTATCAAAAGCAAATAATAGGGGGAAAATAGGGAAGAAAAATACTATCAATGCATTAATTTGAACTTCCAAATACAAAATGAAGCATAGAACTTCAATTTGGAGCACATTATCCATCAAAATTAAACAAACAAGTGAAATAAAAAAAATAATAATGTCTTCAAACAATTCCTAAACAATTTCACTGACTATGTCTTCAAGCTATTTCTGCATGTCTTCAAACTATTTCTGTTCATATAACAAAAAATGGTCACTCCAATTTAGGCGGCTAAGTATTAAAGAAGAGTTATCAAATTCAAGATAGAAGGGTCACTTCACGCTCGAGTAGCTGAGCTTATAATATTCCTCTCAATATGTGGGTTGGGTTGGGTTGAGTGGATTTATAATCTTTGGACTCAGCACCCAACCCATAAGCTATGGATCTACTTATTTAGAAACTAACCCAACCCAATGATCCGAACCAACCCAGTATTTGTGGGTTGGGTTGGATTGGGTACACCGGATTCGCTGGTCGACCCGTATCCATGCCCATCCCTAGTTCAAATATAAACCAGTCGTATGAAAACCTTAAAGACCCAGAAAAAAAAAAAAACTATAAAGATGAAAATATAAAAACTAACAAATATTAATTGAATTGCATTAGTTTTCGGTTTTAATTTTAAAAATTATTTCAGTCCAATCTAAACAAATAAAAAATTTGTATAATTTTAACATGTATTTTACTTGGCTCAATAAGTAAAAGTATCGTGCCAATTTGGGTCAAACTTAATTTTCTCTTTAATTTTACCTTAGATTTGGACATGTATTGTAGGATTGGCTATTTTGGCATCGAAATTAAAACTTCGAGTTATTGTGATATATTTTCATGAATTAGTTTGATCTTATAGTTATTTTTTTTTTTGACGTAAATCTTATAGTTATTGTATTTGATAAATTTGTAACTTGATAAAAAAAAAAATTGATCTATGATTAGCCTTTTGCTTCCAAACCGATGTGATTCAATGTGAGAGATTTTAGGCCATCTCAACCCAAATTTGGTAACCTGAATCGATTATTGACTCACTAATCCAAACTGAAGAGCAGTCAAGTTTTTTTTTTTTTTTGGTAAATAGCGGTCAAGTTTTATAACAATGATGTAACTCCACTACAAATAGGAAAGAGAATGATATAATTTAGGCATCTTTGACAACTCCATCTAGGGATGGCAAAAAAATCCGTACCCGCAAATATTCGCGGATAAAATCCGTCGCGGATCGGATTTGGATAATTTAGCGGATATTCGCGGGTAAGACTTAACGGATTTTTTCACTATCCGTTAGTTAACGAGGTGGGTACGGATTTAGTACTATCCGTACCCGCGGATACCCGCATATACTAAAATAAATATTTTATCCTTAATAATATAACCCTAATTTCACTCTCACTCTCTCATTCACGGATTTTTGTAACTTGTTTAATGTAACTTTGAACTTGGATTGGAATTTGGATTTTTGTTGTAGTAATTAATTTTAGAATTTTACTGTGTTTCAATAGGAATATATGTTTTTTTATTTTTTTTTATTTTTTTAGTAAATATCCATGGATATCCGCGGATTTTTGAAAAATCCGCGGATATCTCCTTAACGGATATCCGCGCGGGTAGCGGGCGGGCACGGGACGGATTTTCTTCTCGCGGGACGGATAGCAGATAGCTACTATCCGTGCCCGCCCCGCCCCGTTGCCATCCCTACCTCCATCTCCATCTTTTTTATACTGGCACTCTCATACTCCTCACAATCTTACACAAGTAAATAGATATGGAGAATGAGAAAAAGAATAATTGTATTGAAGAATGATGTATTTAATATATTTATTTATAGATTCCTACCACTCCTCACAATCTTATTCATTTATTATATTATTTTACTTTAGCACACCCCATTACCACTCATGTCAATTAAATATTATTTTTTTATCAATTGAGAAAATCAAAGTCCTATTTTAATTTTTTATTACTTTCAAATTAACAAATCTGAATATGACAGGACTCTAACATTTTCACTATTCTCATACAGTATATCACATTCAACATATTTCAATTTATTGCTTCCTTTTATCTCTAAGAGAGCAAATTATATTAATATTTTGCCTTATACTATATCCCTTTCACTAACATGCACATTGTATTTAAAGAGTTTATGTCTTTATTATATCTTTACCATTATTAGGTAAAAAAATATAATTTTTAATGTATCTATTTTTTGGTGCTAAATTATTAATGTATCCCTAAAGAAACAAATAAAGGGACAAAATTCAATTTATCCTTATCATTTAAAAATTTAAAATAAAACGGTTGAAAAGCTCAAATTATTTTATTATTTTAAGATTTTATTTATGATTGTCCTTATAAAAAATGAAAAAAAAATTAAAGCTTTTTAATACATTATGCACTTAATCTTTTATTACTTTTTTATTTTCCTAAAGCAAAACCATATAATTTGATTATTTAATTAATGAGTATCTTATTAAAAAATTCATATAAAAATTGGAATTTTTTAAATTTTTAAGTATTTTACTTTTTATTTGAATTTTTATTTTTATGTGTGATGTGCAACCCAATATTAGTGACGTTTGGTTCATGAAATATTTTATTTCTAGGTAAACTACATTTTCAGGAATCTCATTATCAGGAATATTTCTTTCCCACCTTTACATATGAGAATAAATTTTTTAACTTTTATTTATTAATTTTATTTCTGGGCATCTTTTGTGCCTGAGAATAATTCTTTAAAACTTATACCAAACATGATAAACTTTTATTCCTATTCCTACATTCCGAAGAATATTAAAATATAACTTCTACAAAAAACTACCAAAATATTATCTCATTCGTAAAACCCATTAGTTTTGCAGCCTAACCCAATATCAAGAATTAATACATGCTATTTTTTTTATTTTTTATTTTTGGTTTTTCAGAGTATCCTCCGCGGGCAACTGTGGAGATTAATCCCACAAGATACTGGACGACATTGAAAAGCTGATCTCTTCCAACCAGAATTTCTCCATACATTTATTTTTTACACACAATCTGACTAGTTTGTAATTTTATAATTTTAACATAATTTTTTTGAAAATTGAATATTAACAAATATAATATTCTAAATTTATTACAAGTTGCATATTATATCATGTTAAATTGTAATTTATACATATATTAAAACTTTTAGTTAATAAATAATAATTAAAGGTGAATTCATCGGTACCAAAGGGTAACTTTATCCTACCTAGGTGGCCCAATCAGATAGTGAGAATCATTTGACTTGACTCACTAACATGACTCATTTAATTGAGGTGACACATTTTGGTTATGCAAAATAATTTTTACCCCAAAATTATTGAGGGTACTGAAGAAGTCACCAAATTAAATACATATTAAAATAAAAAAAACTCATAGATTAATGTTTATTTTATTGTTAATCTTAAATGTTTAATATGGGATTTATTATTATGAATTATTTTTGTGAATCATCACAACTTTACCATTCCATTAATGTCATTTATTTTCTTTATATACACCCATTCTTTTTTTTAATATTACTCTCCAATTAATCTAAACAATAATAAAATTAATTTTATGTACATAATAATGAGAAAATTAATAGTAATTCTTTTAATTGATATCTTTTTTTTGGTTAAATAAAATTTAATTGTTAATTTCTTATTGTTGTTATTCTTATAAAGTAATTATAGAATATTTATGATTTTTGCGTTACTGGCATTTCATAATTGCATACTATAACAGTTTGTAATATTTAATAGTTATTTTTTGGTTATTATACATACAAATTGATAATTTGGTACTTATAGAAATTTAAAATTAGATATATAAGATTTCTAATCCAACCAAATAAAGTTATAACATATATTTAGATATCTAAGATACTATATTAAATATAAGAAGCCTACACATATAGATTTTGACTCCACATATCTCATGTTTCAACATCTAAAATTTATGTATATATATCAAACGCATCCAAAATAGTAATTACAATCATTATAAAATAAAAAGCAACATTTACAAATCCTAAAATAAACTAATTTCACAAAATCAAAATCTCAACAAAAATACAACCAATAGACACGCACCAAAATTTGAATTGACCATGTCCATCAAACGTCTATGTTTCATTCCATGATGATTTCATTTGGTCTAAAATTTGGTGAGAATTTTAACAAGAAGAAAGAAACTAGTACTCCTCTCGGATCTATATTTAAGTAAAAAAAATTAATTTTATAAGTATTAAAAAAGTTAGTTATATTAATTTAATTATTTTGATTTAAGTAAAAAATAAGTTATAGTTATTAAACTATCCTTTCTTGGAAATGTATCTTAAAAGTTGTATCTTGTGAATGCATAATTCTTTTAAAAAAATAAAAAAATAATTAACCAAATGATATTTTTGAACACTAACATTAAATATGATTGATTTACTTAATTTTTATTTATATAATACACTTATATATTCATCCGGAGGAATTCCATATTAGTGGACCAAACAACTGGTGGAGCCTGGAGCCTGGAGCCCAGTATAGTCTTCAGGATCTGGTACGTGTCAAAACTGTATTCTACTAAAATTTATTGACGGGTTGAAAATACAAATCTAACGTCATGTATTCATAGGGTCCAGAGCTCATTGATGAGCTTGAAATCATTAAGCGTTATTAAGCGTTATTTGATGGTTACGATAGGATAAAGATAGATATAATATGAGAGTTGAATAAAAATATGATAGGATATAAGTATGATAAGTTTTTATCTTATCCGATATTTGATGCGTATCAAATAATGAAATGATATGATATAAAATATTCATAAATGATAAAATTATCCTTATATCAAAATTATATTTTTTTTTCAAAAATAAAATTTAATATTATGTGATTTTTTTATATATTTAAATTAAAAATATTTGATAATATATATTTTCGACTTTTTAATCATATATTAGTCTATTTTTTAAATTATAAAATATTAACTTTTTTACTTTTTGTAAAATTTACTAATTAAATCATATATTTTAATTAGTAATAAGGTTGATTAATTAGGTTTGAAATCATAATTAAATAATAACAATATTAAGGGTAAGGGATAAAAGAGAAAATATTTTCTTATTCTATCTTGTTGGTTCTAATTCAGTTCTACCCTCAAGATAGAATTATAACTAAGTAACATGATATGATATGCTAACAGGATAAACTTATTATATCCTACTGATTCACCAAACTCCAAATTAAAGTAGAACAAGATAACTTATTATATCTTGCCTCATTTATCCTGACCACCAAACGAACCTTAAAAGTTAGTGAATTATGCTAACAAGTATTCTAAAAATATTCTTATATTAAAAAATTAAATATATTATATCTTCAAATATTAATATTTAATTAGCGAATAAATACAAAACCATTATGGCAATTCTTTAATTCTCGTGATAATTAAATTACCCAAAAACGAAAGAAGATAAATAAATGATTTAAATTTAAAAAATTAACCTAATTAAGGCACCAAAATTTGTCTACTTACGTGCATTAAATGCTCGCATTACTTACATGCCACCCTTTTCTTGAATTCTCTTCCCACTCTCCACTACCCATTAAATAATACCCCTTCCCCAATAAATGAAACATTTAATCAAAATTAATAAAATTAATTTTAAATTTCAAAATAGCTAAATAACAAAACCATTAAACTTAATTTAATTCCATTTAATGAAATTCAATAACATATCTTTGGATTTTTTTCTTTTCTCTCTTCAAATTTTCTAATTTTCTAATTATTATAGTAACGTACCATCTATCTTTATTGGCGTATATAAATCTCTCACAGTCACACACATGAAAGAACAACAACCCCATCACCCTCATCTCTCTCTCTCTCTCTCTCTGTTTCTCTCTCTGAAACTCTTGTGAGAACAAACAACAATGGCTGCTGAGGTGAGTTCTCTGATTCGGGTTTTGGGTGGTGGCTATAAGGAGGAGCAACAGCAGCATCATCGAACGGCAGGGAATGAATCACATGGTGATCAGAAACCAACGGCTCTGATCACAAGGGACCTGCTTGGTGGGTCCTCCATTGAATCTCAGGAATTGGACCTCGACTTGCAGGTCCCAAGTGGCTGGGAGAAGCGCCTCGACCTGCAGGTTCGTTAACTTTATCTGGGTATTTTCTGTTTGTTTCCCGAGAAAATAAATTCCCTTCCTTTATTTTATTTTCCCAGAAAGTTCAGTAGGAAAACTCATATGGTTCCTAGAAATTGGAATTCTCTTCGTTAGAGTCACAATTTTCTGTGTGGGTCTTTTTTTGTTAATATATAATTAAAGAATGAATTATCGTATTTTGTAGTTTTTTTTTTTTTTTTTTGGTAAATGTATTTTTTCATTTGTTTCGTTTTTGTTGTTTTTGTTTTGCAGCGTTTTATGGTTTTGGTTTGTTGTTATTGTTCTGTTTTTTTTGTTTGCTCTAGTTGTTTTAAAATTTTGAGTTATGATTTTTGTTATCGAATGCTTGATTTAGAATTTTTGGGATTAGTTTCCCTGTTCTTTTGATTTTTTTGATGACAAAGTGGAATGAAGGATGAAGGGATCGATCATTAAAAAAAATTGTAAAAATTCAATTGTTTTCATCAGTAATTGTTTTTTCTTTTATGGCCGTGTTAAACTTTTGTTTTTTAATGTAACAGCAGGCCTGCAATTAATCAATTTTCGTTCCTTTGTATTTATTTCTCATAAAGAATGCTTTAAAGGCTATGCTAATATGGTTACGATGATGCCATTTCGGTGCATTTAAGAGTTTTTTTTTTATCTTTTTTTTTGGCATGATTCCTTCCATAACAAATTTCATTCTCTGAGATCTCTTTGAATTAATTTATATCGTATCCTAATTTATTACCTTTGTGAATTTTTCTTGGTATTGATAATCTTGTAATTGATTTTACGCGAATTCATAAATGAAAATATCTAGATTTCGATGCTTGATAATTAATAGGACCATAGGCATACTCTTATTTTTAAATTTTCCTTTGACTAGTCTTTTACATTTTTAAACCATACTTCATTAAGAATACGATGTGTAGACGAATAAAAAATAGGATTTAATTGGTAAAAATATTTTTTATATTGTCAACCAATCAAAAATTATTACATAAGTTAAAATATTTTGATTTTTATTTTAACTATCTTTAAAGTTATTCTTATCATGATTTCTGATAGGATGACGATATAAAAAATTATACACTGACAATGTATAACAATTAAACTCTGAAAAATAATGTACTAACATGATGTATAAAAAAGTGTATTAGTACTAATGAATTTTTGTTGGTGATCTTTGTCAATGATTGCAGTCAGGGAGAGTCTATATTCAGAAGTGCAACACATTAGACTCACCAGCACCACCTATGCCTGAACAAAAACTCCAAGTGAAACCAGCAGGTCCAAGACTTGAGGACCTAAATTTCCCATCATCCAAAGTGCCCCTGAACCTTTTTGATGAAACAAGCTTAGACCTAAAGCTGGTTTCATCATCATTGCCATCAAACAATTACCAAAGTGTGTGCACCCTTGACAAGGTGAAAACTGCACTTGAAAGAGCAGAGAAAGAGCCAATCAGGAAGAGGACATCCTTATTGAGATCATCACTGTCAGCAACATCACCTTCATATTCATCCTCTTCATCTTCAATCAAAGAAACCTTAGAAGAAGAAAGTGAAGAGAAGCTGATTTCATCATCACCAATAGCAGCAGGGTGCCCTGGTTGCTTATCATATGTGTTGATTATGAAGAACAATCCCAAGTGTCCTAGGTGTAACTCTGTTGTTCCCCTTCCATCTGCAAAGAAACCTAGGATTGATCTTAATATATCTATTTAAGAGATTAAGGATGATATTTGGTTATTGCCTCCATTTTTAATTCAATATAATTTTTTTTCTTCATGTTTTGTAAATGGAATGATAGAATAGGATTATTTGTTAAGGGATATTAGCAGGGGTTTATGTATATTGAAAAGTGATTGCGGGTTTGACTAGCAAAGCTAATAGAAAATTTTCCAATTTCTGCATTTGGTTTTTGTTCTCTTCAATTTGTTTTATCTGTTTGTGTACTGTTTTACACTTCCCCTGTAAATTCCTTTGCCTCAATATTTTCAATATATATATATATCTCGATTTAACCATGCATCCATTTAATCAATTTAATGAATATAAAGGCTGCACAAGAATTATTGATCTTCTACTTCATGATATTCCCCTCGGTACTTATTTCAGTTATTTGCTCTGGTATTTAGTTTTACACGGAGTTGAATTTAAAAGTTCCATAATTATTATTGAAAAATGTTAGCAACATAATCTTTAACATTCTCTTTCTAATACACACTCTTCTATTAATTGAAATTCATTTGGGTCCTACAAATTCAAGTGGGATCCACATGAATTAGTGGAACCCATATGAATTTCAACTAATAGGAGGATGTATGTTGTTAGGACTTCTCTACTTTACTCCCTCCATTTTTTTCGACTTTTTAGAAAAGAAATTTTTGTTCATATCATGAAGTATTGATTGTATTTTCTTAACTTATTGATTGTATTTTCAGTCAAAAAAACTTATGATATTAATATGTACCAAAAAAACCTTATGATATTAACAAATGAGACGTTTTGAGTATTTTAATGAACGATAATTTAAAAAAACGTAGTTCTTTTTATTATTACTGTTAAATATTGACATTCTTAATTTTCGTAACAATTTTAAAAAATAGATACAAAACAGAGGGAGCATAAGCATATGATTCGTTTATACCATAAACTAGCCTGTGCAATGCACTTTTTTTAATTTGAAATTTATTTAATTATTATTTAATAATTAAATGTTGCAAATATAATTAAACATGATATATATGAGTTATAAATTTAAACGGTTTGAATTGATAAGATTTAATTTTTAATAGATTTATATGAAAAAATATAATGTTTATGGATTTTTTTTTTAATTGGATAACAATGTTATTGATACGAAGTATCCACCGTCGTAAATAGTGACTAATATCCGTCGGGGGACGTGGACGATATTTAAGGGTTGCCCTATCCCAACCAAGTTTTCTCCATACACAAGAGCCAAAAATCGAACCCCTGACCACTTGCTTAAAGGGTTTGAACTCGTTACCACTCGTACCACCCACATGTTGATAAAAGTTTATGGATTTATTAGATTATATTTAAAATTTAGATTATATTAAGTAATAATATATAATATATTATGATTTATATATTTTTTGAAAACTTTGTCAAGTAAAGAAAAAAGAATAAAATAGAAATAAATAAATTATATAACAAATAAATAAGACAATTTCTATTAAAAATTATTGAAAAGGTTATACAATTAATCCTTTACAATTATTCTACAACTTTAATTTTAAAAATATTTATCCTGAAAAGTTAAAGAATTAAAATACAAAAATCCGGATAACTAATACTTATGTAAAAATGAGTGATATATAATATTTTTTATATTATAAGGAAAAAAATATTATTCATAGTTATATTATAATAAATATATATAGATACAGTAGATGAATATAACTAATATTTATAGGAAATAAAAAATAAGATATACTTTATTATACATAGATTTAATTGGATTTAATTGGTTTGCACTATCACTGTTAGAGCATGTTTGGTAAGTCTCATCTTCTAACTTATAGTAGATAGCTTATAACGGATAGGTTAGAAGCCGTGTTTGGTAAACGCATTTGTCATTAGCGATTAACATTTTTTTACGAGCTTATAGCGTTTCTTCCAGACGCTACTTCAAGTTGCATTTGAGCATATAGCTTATAGTGTCTAATTTTTTCTCTCTTTTACCATTATTATTTTATTTTAATTCTACATTAACTCTCTTCAATTCATAATAAAATATTATATGATAATATAACGTATTATAAATATTTTAATTCCACCTTTACACTCTTAAAATAAAATAAATATATTATTATAACTTATTAAAATAAAATACAACTTATTATTTTAGTAAAAAATTTATTTGATAATATAACATATATAATAATATATCTTTTTATGATAATATAACGTATTATAAACAAGTAAGATTATCATTTGTATAATTTTTTATATAAAATAATGTAGCAATTTTTTTTATATAATAGTAAAGTTCAACATTTATAATAGTAACATATATATAATTTTTTTTATATATAAACAATATTTATATAAAAAGTTATAAAGACATGTCCTTTTATGTCATTTTATATTTATCAGTTAGTTTAACCACTAGTTTTATCAAACACTTCCACATCAATAAGTTAGCTTATCCGCTAGTTATACCAAACAGGCTAGTGAACAAAACTTTATACTGATAGCGTATCATATTTATATTAATATCATAATATTATTAAAAATACTATAAATAAACATATGTGTTTTTAGAGTTATTATTTATTGTAACATGTAAATAATATATGAAAACAAAATGAAAAAAAAGTGTCATTTTACAATTAATAACGAAAACAAGAAATGAAAAGAAAATCATAAACAAAGCAAACGTACCATTATAAATTTAAACCGTTTGAATTGATAAGATTTAATTTTTAACAAATTTATATGAAAAATTATAAAGTTTATGGATTAATCATATTATATATAAAATTGTATAAATTAATTCTTGTAAAATATAAATAAATAAGCAATAGTATATTATGATTTACATTTTTTGTAGAAATCTTTCTCCCGTAAAGGAAAATAATAAAATAGAAATAAATAGATTATATAGTAAATAATTAAGATAACTTCTATTAAAAATCCTTGAAAAGTTTATACAATTAATCCAATACAATGATTCCCCAACTTTATTTTAGAAATATTTATCCTAAAAAGTTAAAGAATTAAATGAAAACATCTGGATAATTAATATTTATGTGAAAGTATGAAAATAATATATAATATTTTATATTATAAGAAAAAAAATATCATTTATAATTATATTATAATAAGTTTATATAGATATTTATATGAAATAAGAAAATAATATATATTTGATTATATTTATAGAACATAATTGATATACATTGTTATTGTAAAAAATTATATACTCTAAGTGTATCAAAATTAAGTTCATATTTATATTTGTACCATAATATTATTAAAAATATTGTCAATAAAAATATGTGTTTTTAGAGTTATTATTTATTATAGAAGGTAAATAAGATATGAAATTTATTCACACTTATTATGATAGCCAAATAAGTATAATTGGTAAATGAATTAATTAAAAAATATTGTAAATAAAATGTTTATTTCTTTAAATAAGTATAATTAGTAGCTGAAATAATTTTAAATAAAATAAACAATCAGAACAAGATGTGATATTCACTAATGTTTGTCAAATATGTAAAACTAATATACATTTGGGCAAATTTTAGAATACCGCAAATGAAATAAATATTTTCGTAGAGTTTCTGTTTATCATAATAGACAAATAACGATGATGATGATGAGTAATTGAATTATTTAAAAAAGAGGTAACAATTAAAATAAGATATTTTAACAATTAATTAGAAATCTTTGTCCTAAAAATAAAAGAATTAAATGTAAGTAAATCATCATCGAATTTAGTACTTATAGCAATTAATTAGCAAATTTGAAGATGCATTTATGAAACAACATATATTTTTTTAAAAATATGTTTCATGTAGGTTAAGCTACATGGCTCAATAAAAGAACAATAACTCTTTTCTCGGGTTGAAAAGTGAGTACTCTTTTTTGGTTACATGAATAATGTTTTAAAAATCGGTCCAACCAGAGAACTGAAAAGAAAAGTGGTTCAAGGTTCAACCGATTCAACCAATTTAATCGGTAGTCGAACCAATGTGTAAATATATTATTACAAATACCCATTTGTAAAGAGATCAACCAACAAGTCAAATTTCAATTCAAAGTCTAACTTTCCATACTAACTCTAAATTGTTCAATAATGAAACAAACGCACAACAAATCCAAATTAATTACAAAGTTAAACTTTAAAATATAGTGCAACAAATAGGATCTTTATAATAGTAAATTAACAATTCATGGTTAGGTTTATATGAGTAGAGAGAAAAATTTAACTTACAATTTATATGATGTAAAAAAGTCAAAATCAAAGTTGGTTTACACTAATTAGTATTACTAACCTTCCTTTTAAAAAAGTATTAATTTAAATTTTTTTAATTGAACCGGCCAGTTTTTCGGTTCTGATTTTTCAGTCAAAATCAAAAGTCAAGACCCATTATTTAATAAACCAAATTGATTTAATAATAGCTAGAGAATCAAACTGAAGTTTGAAAAGTCAGCTGCTAGTAATATATTGTTTTCAACACTCTTTTTATGTGCTACCCACTAAATTATTTGAGTTTACTCTCTACAAAATGAGCCTCATATAAACTAGGGATGACAAAGTGGGTTAACCCGCCTTATCCCGCCATTAACCCACCTTAAACGGGACGGGACGGGCCAACCCGTTTTAGTCGTGTGGGTTGAACCTCCCAACCCACCTCGCCTAATGGTGGATTGACGGGTTGGCCCGCCAAACACATGAAACCTTAAATTGGGTTGGTGAGTCGACGGGTTGAACCGCTACAAAAATAATAAAATTAAAAAAAAATCATATAACATTTCTTTTTTGGGCAATCTTCATAGCCTTTCTTAAATTATTATTAAAAAAT
Source organism: Ammopiptanthus mongolicus (assembly GCA_039655645.1). Classification (NCBI taxonomy): domain Eukaryota; kingdom Viridiplantae; phylum Streptophyta; class Magnoliopsida; order Fabales; family Fabaceae; genus Ammopiptanthus; species Ammopiptanthus mongolicus. Next base: position 15,851,985 of record CM077351.1, on the reverse strand, counting down.
TGGAATAATCTTATCTTATAGCATACAATTTGTGTTATAAAAGTAAATATATTATTTTTTAGTATGAAATAATTCCAAGTAACAATTAAATAATATTAAATAAGTAATAAAATAATAAAAAAAATTTAGTTTTTAATATGGCGGGGCCAACCCGCCACCGACTCATTTTTTGGTGGGTTAAGCAGGACGGGTCAAAGTGGGTTGGTGGGTTGAGGACCCCAACCCACCCCACCAAATTTTGGTGGGTTGACGGGTTGACCCGCGGGTCACAACCCACTTTACCACCCCTAATATAAACACTCTATAAAGAGTTTGTTGAAAAAGTGTGGGTTATTAAGATTACTCTAGGTTTGAATCTTCATTCAATTGGAAATCTTTGTTGGTGCATATCCTTCCACGGAAGACCCTTCGGTTTCAGGGACTAGTTATGACTTATGAAGCCTAATTTCAAGAAAAAATCCTCGAAGTTTTTTTTAATAAGAAAAAGATTTTATTAATAAGCTACAAAGTGTACCTGAACCCATAAACAATACAAAAAGGCAAATGCTAAATTGCACCAATATTTGCCCCACAACCCAAAAAAAAAACTAAAGAACAAAATTCTGTACAAAATGCCAAATCTCAACATCAAACATACAACCAGCTCCAAAACCTAAAACCATGTCATAACTTAGAGCCCCCAAAACAAATAACAATACACACCAACTACCTCTTCATAGTCCAACCCAAAACTTTCTTTGCTGCACATACCTTCAACACAAAAACGCATCACCAGCCATTCCACCAGACATATAATTAAATCATTTCACACTCCTACTACATGAATTCTAAACAAAAATCAAGCTAACTCTGCGCATAGCATAACCACATCTAAACCAATAACTTTAAAAGAACATTGAGCCAGCAAAATTTAACTACAAACCGCAAGATACACAACAAAAAACATCCATTTTCTAACAATTCCAAAAAATTAGGTCAAGACTAAATACTTGCAAAAACCACACATATTACTAAATACAACAGCCTCCAAATTAAAATGTAATCAACTTGTGACTTTGTTGCATAATCGCCACCCAAGCAACTAATCCTGCATCAATGATATTGAATACACCAACAACTCCAAAAGTTGTAACCCTTATTTTCCTGACAAAACCATAACTTCACAAACCACATTACAACAACAGAACCTGCATTATAAAAGACCAATCCCGAAAAGCAAAAGCCACTTTGTGCAGCTAACTTAAATCCGCAAAGCAATTCTTACAGCCACCAATTTTCAAACAAAACACAAATCCTCAACCAAAAGGCTCACAAATCCAAACATTCACATCAGTAGCTTTGTTAACCACATTCACATTAGTAGCATTTGCAAATCCACCAAGCAACTCTGTTAACCACATTCGCATCAGTAACTCCGCAGTCTAAGACAAGCTCCCGAATTTATAAGATAAGAAGATAAAGGATATGAGAACCTCTCCACCTTAGCTGACAACCAATTCCAAGACTTTAACTTAACATCTTCAACAATTTGGTCTGAGGTTACAAATTTTGAAGAGAACCTCATTTGATTCCTAGCCACCCATATAGACCAAATTACTGAGAACCAAATTGTTAAACATTCCTCCCTACTAACCGATTTACACCATGGTAAACCTATATATTGGAAAAATTGAATCCCACAATCATTATGTAAAGCTGAAACACAATCCAACCATTTTAAACACCCCATCCATACCTTATCAAAATGATCACACTCAAAGAAAAGGTGACCTATAGATTCCTCTATTGCGTTGTAGCCAATACACCTTCCCTGGGAAACCAACATGACCCCTCTCCGAATCAGATTTTGCATTGAAGGAATACTATTGAGACCCAATCTCCACACAAACGCAACCACTTTCAAAGGTACATTCTTTGCCCAAATCTTTTGGAAAATTTGGTCTGGCATAACATTATCAACATAAAGAATACAACGATATGCCGAGGCAATAGAATAAGCACCTGAACTATCAAAAGTCCATTGCCACCTATCTTCTAGATTCTCCTGCAAATCAACATGATCTAAGGCAGCAAAGAGATGAGAAACTAACTCCAATTCCCATTTAAAAAGTGGTTTTCTCCATTGCAAACTCCAACTCCAAAAGCCGCTCCCATCCACCCGACCGGGCTATAACTTTAGAAGACAATTCTAAAATCATATTTAGTAGCCATTAAAATTGTCGCTAAAGGCCATGATAATTGCTACTATAACTTTTTATTTTTAGCAGCAATTATTTGGACTTTTACCAGCATTTCCTACAATTGTTTGGAAATCTTTTAGCGACACTGAATACGCCGGCTAATTAATAATTACCGATAAAGGTTTTGGCGGCCATTATTATTGCTGCTAAAGATCATAATAATTGTCGCTAAAAGTGTATTTTGTTGTAGTGCGAATCAACAACCTTCACATTCTTATTTGACACAATGTTATAAAGTCTACGAAACCTGTTATAAAGTAGTTATCCTCCGCCCATGAACCATGCAAAACAAAGTTGTCCGCCCATTTCCCACTTCCTAATAACTGGTTCTTTGAACCAATTGACCTTAAAAACACCCCCTTCAAACCCCACTATCAATACATTTTATGTCACACCCAAAGAAATTATATGATAATTCTATTAATCCTAGACCATTCATAGATACAAGATTATAACATATTATCGATATTACATTCAAGAGATAGATCAAGAACATTTACCTAACACCAAATAAGGATTCATCATCCTTACTGTTCTTGAGGAGTTGTGGGATGCAAAGAAGCAAGAGAGTGTGAGAGTGAACTGCTCTCATTCCTGGAGCTATGATCAGTGTGTCATAACTGCTTAATGGGGAGGTAGTATGTATAGACTCTAGATGAGAGCAGGGACTTCTCAACAGGCTTCTAAGTGAAAGGCTCAACCCATCATAGGCTGTTCATAAGGTTAAACCCAAGACTATATCATCATATATATCAAGTGCTTTGATATCAACAAATGACCATAATTAATATATATTAACAATAATTCCCAATAATTGATTAATGTCAGTCCACATGATCGATTAATTAAAATAATTAATCTAATTAATGCCAATCTCCTGCCACAAACCCTTTTTTTCTGCACTGTCAGAAGGCGCATAAACATTAACAATAGGCAAAATAGGTTGATTGGTCCTATACGTTTATTTAATTTTTCACATCGATCCCATAAGTTTTTTTTTTTTTTTCAAATTGGTCCTACACGTTTCATTCCGTTTCCACGTTAGTCCTTTCCTTCAATTTTGACCTAACGCCGTTAGTTTTGAGCTGACGTGGCATGATATTAGTACGACACGTGTCTCTTATTTAATGGCGTTAGGTCGAATTTGACGGAAAGGACTAACGTGGAAACGGAATGAAACGTGTAAGACCAATTTGAAAAAAAAAACTTATGAGACCGATGTGAAAAATTATATAAACGTACAGAACCAATCAACCTATTTTACCTTAACAATAATATAGTCTACATTTCCTTTGCCCCACTGACCTTTGACACCAATGAAGTGACTCCCCTTGAACAAATATTTAAGAACAAAGCTTTGTTTTCGTAATATCACCAATAAACCACCTGACCTTCCTGCAGCAGGTTTAAACCCCCACCAAAATCTTCGCCTCCCCAAATGATCGAGCACATCTTGTTAACAACCTTAATTTTCGTCTCTTGAATGCACATCATATCCAATTTTTGCTCTTGAATCATCTAATGCAACTCCTTTTTATTAACTCCGCCACCTATGATCCCCTAACATTGTATGATATAATCTTCGTTACAAAAAATGAAATTCTTGTAACAAACACTTAGTTCTAGATCGCTATTCTCTCACCTCCTTATCCCCAACTTCCTCAACATTTTTCACAGCTTCTGCTTTGTCTGGATGCTCAATCTCCACTAATTGTTGAATTACTTCATCTTCATTCCCCTAACTCACTAAGCCAAGCTCCTTCCCAAATTTCCATATTGATTTGGCGACCTCATCCTTTCCTTTATTTTTGATAATCCAATTTCTTCATTTGATATTACTATCCGAGATTGAAATGCATGAAAGAGAATGCATATCCTCCACTTGTGCTATCTTCTTTTTTTCCTTTTCATCGAACTACCTGGGTACACTGAACTTGGCTTTTTGATCCCCCTCTTTTGCTTGATCCAACTCCCCCATCTCCCTTTTATGTTTGATTCTGGTGACTCTATACACAGTGATTTTATTTCTCCCTCAAATGTTTTAGCCTCAGCTGCCACATAATTCCTAGTGCAAAGAACATCATGCGTGTCCACTACTTCAAAATTAAAACCAAACTTTTGCTGCCTAATATTGACTTTCATCGCATGATCCCTTTGTTCACCAGACCTAGAACCAGACCCATTCGATTATTTTGTAAATGAGATATTGATCAGAACTGTGCTTTGAAAAATTACCACTTTCATCCAACAACTGGGCCTGTTCGTTGACTAAACTAGCCCACTACTTGCACACCGGACATTACTATAGGAAGACCCAAATGCACTTGACCGACATATGTAACCTCATGCATATCATTACCATACGCCATTTGCGTACCTCCTTCCGCCATCTTAATTCTTTTTTTTTTTTTTTTATCTATTTTCCCTGATTGAGGGATAAACCGCCTTTCTCAATCTCGGCTAATTGATCCTCATTAACAGACATCAATTCATCATTAATAATTTTGATACAATCATTTGGAAATTCAAATTTGTCTTCGTCCTCCATTGATGAAGTTGTTGAACCGACAAAAGCTAAATCCGACAAGAAATCGTCTAAATTATCCAAATCCTGATTACTATTATTTTTTTTATGCTCCTTAGCCCTACTAACAAAGAACTCTTTAAACATCTCTTCAATTAATCTGATATTAAAAATCACACCATTTATACGAACTTTAACCATTCTGTTAATTTTTTCCCATGACGTAGTTTGAATGAGTACTCTAGCAACATCCAGTCTCTTCTTGTAGATAGTGCTAGAATCCATTGACAAAGATCTTCCCAAACTTACCACAATTTTCTGAAAAAAGTCTCCAGACCATTCATGTAATGGTACACCTTGACATCTCACCCATGCATACCTATCCAGTGCAACCTCCTCCGGTGACCACTTTCTGAAGTCACTAAACCAACCCGCGAATATATTGTGACACACGCTACCCCGCGTACGATAATATTAAATAAAGCATGCAAGTTAAAATAAAAAATTTAACATAAAAGGTAGCAAGTACCACATTATCCGAAAACATTTAAAACATAATAACAACTGCGAAAAACATAAACATGAAACAAAACCCAAATCCCGATGTCAGATGATCAAAGCTGGTAACCACTACCGATATTACATCGAAACACAACTAACATAACTAAACTAAACTATGAGTAAGCGATATCCTCGGGATCACTCCTCAGTTGGCAGCTCACCATCCTCTGCATAACCAAAGGTACATGCAAAACAACAACAACAACAGTAGGGAGTAAGGAACTGTACGTATAAACATAAACGGTAATAGAGCAGTTAGCAAGATGATCATGTAGCACATACAACATCATAATATAACATACATATTATAACACACTCCATCATCTCACATTAATAACATGCTATGCTATCCATAACTACTCCATTACTCTATATGCAATGTGGATCCAACAACTAACTCAGGAAGACGATTCAGAGTACATCAACTTGTTGACCATCATGTATCAACACTGGCAGTTCACCTTACTCTCGGATGAACCCCCATGAGTAACGATTCACCTTACTCTCGGATGAATCCCCACGAGTTGCCTGTCCACCAAACTCTCGGGTGAACGATCAACGCTGGCTGTTCACCTTACTCTCGGATGAACCCCTATGAGTAACGATTCACCATACTCTCGAATGAATCCCCACGAGTTGCCTGTTTGCCATACTCTCGAATGAACTTCCCCCTACTAACAACACTATATCATGATGCATGCAATGTTAACACACAAACAACATGACAACCACCTCCATCAACACCATTTAACACAGGCTATCAACTTTGACCAATAAGCTTCAAATGTGATTTATCAACATCAAACTTGACCAATAAGCATCAAGAATGATTTAACCAACAACATCGGTAACAGTACGTCGTTACCCATAACATCATCTTTTTATTAATTAGTCTCTTTGTTAAGTCTCCATTATTACATCTTACCATATCATTGTCCTAGTTCATTAACTATCCTCAAGGTCGTATTTTATACTCTCTTAAATCATACTCTTATTCCAAAAGGGGTATTAAATTTCTTTTTATTTAAAACTGTGAAATTCCTTAATTCTGACAGTGGCACGGCCTGAGCACGGGTGTGCTGACCAACTGGCATGGGCGTGCTGTGCGAGAGCATGGCCGTGCTAAACAGTGTCAATTTTCTCATTTTTATGGCACAGGCGTGCTACATGAGAGCACGGTCGTGCTGGCTTTACTGGACAAAGAGCATGGGCGTGCTGATAATGAGCACGGGCGTGCTCAACGCTGTTATAGCGTCTCAGATCTGAGAAACTTAGCAATTTCTCTAGATTTCAATACTCCAATTTAATCCTAAGGTTCTTGACTAATCCATTGGCATTAATCTCACCCCTCATCAACATCTTTATATTTTATGCACATCAATTAGACTAATCCTAGTTTTAGGTTTAGCGCTAGCATCCCTATGTATTTTATTAACATAGATTTAACAGCAGTTCGACCATACCAACTCATACAATTATGGCACTTCAACAATATCATCAACAACATCATAAACATCATGCCAAGGTCATATAAACCAATTAAACAATTAATCTCATGTATAAACAACTATAACCAATTCATACATCAGCCAAGGCATATAGCACACAAATAGGGTCATGGGTTAACTCTCATCTTACGCTACCCTAGAACCTATATGTTATACTAATCCCTTCTCCCCATACCTGGCTTGACAATTCCTACCTTCGAGCCTACAAAATGAAATCCAAGTGTGACTCCTCCAAATGGGTTCAACAGGCACAGCGAGCTCGATTAGATCCCTGGGGAACTAATCTGCTAGTTGCCGTTCACAGCACCGGCACACGAACAACGAAGTCTCAGAGTAACACGAAGCTAGCAGCTTAACCCCAAACGCAATAGCAAACACTACGGAGATGTGTTCTTGACGAAGAACACCCAAACAAGGATTAGGGAACGCTCAAGGATTCACTGGGAAACCAAGAGAAAGGTTAAAGACGGCTGTTTCTAACTTTCGGATTGACGGCTATCAAGTTTGGGTCGAGCAAAAGAGGTATAAAAAGGATTGGGCCAAAACGGGTAAACCTAAAGCCCAAAACGCATTTCTGGAGCGCGCGAAGAGCACGGGAGTGCTGAATAAATGGCACGGGCATGCTGCACGGGAGCACAGGCATGCTGAACAACTGGCACGGGCGTGCCACCCTGACAGGATCACTTATATCACTTATTCTAAGGTTAATTACCCTAAAATGCATCCCTAAACACCTAAGGCAAGCACAACAATACATAATATATATATATATATATATATACACACACACACACACACACACACACACAACAATAACATATATAACAACACTTATATAACAGCAAGCGAAAACCAGGGTGTTACATATATCCTCTGCATCTTTCACTGGTTCAGATAAATCTTCTCCCTCCTCTGTAATGATCAACACCTTATTCCCACCCATTGGCTTCACAGAAATCGACGTCAACCCTTCTGAAATGATCTTGTCCTCCTAATTAAAAATACCATCCGCATCATGTATGTCATCCACATGACAATTCTTTAAACATGCCATATCTTCCACTTCTACATTACGCTCCAAACCTTTCCATCCCTTAGCTTCAACATTATCGTTAGTCCCTGACCCATTTTGTCTCCATTGAAGTTTATTCTCACCTTTAACCATGTCTGGAAAGTTTAAATCTAAGATAATTTCTAAATTATGTCATTTCTTCACCATTTTTCCTCTCTTATCACGTTGTTCCTGCTATTTTCCATTCTTCCAAACATTGCAATATTTGCTCTCAATTTGAAGGTACCAATCTAAATTTGCTTCAAGTCATGCTCTAACACCATGGGTCCCTAACATTCTTAAACCTCACAAAGCCAAATCTTCTTCCTCCCTTACTCCTCTTTGACGGAATGAACATGTCCAACACCATTCCCTATCTTGAAAACATCTTCCATAAAGCTTCTGCGTTCCAATCGTCTGGGTAATTTGTCACACAAAAATTCATTGTTCCATTATTGATAGCTTTCACAGTGTCATTGAACTTTCCCTTCGTCGTTTTTCTCTAAGTCCCTATCTCTACACCAGCTCTTGTGTTTTGCTCAGTCTTGTTTATCTCCGGTCGATTTGCTTTCCGTCTTCTTGACCACATGATGATCCACTCGTCCTCTCCACAGATTTTGCTGGTGATTGTTGTGTAGTATTAAATAATCATTTCTAAATCCTCGAATTTTCTCTGTCTGTATTGACTACATATATGGAATCTCACACGTATCATACACGCTCTAATCTGAAGTTTGTGTCTTTTACTACAATTTCAAACACCAAAATAGAAGTAGACTACAATTTATAAATTTACAAAAGAAATACGTAAAATAATATATCATGTGTAAATGATTCCAATTAATAACTCATTCATTAGGGAGAAATGGTAGAGAGAGAGTACAATATATGACTCATTATTTATCCATATTAGATCTTGGACCCGTGTGATCCATGAGAAAATAATGTGTGGGAAGTATAATTATGTATTATTTGAAAATACAATAAACTTTTTTAAATTAAAAATAATAACATAATAAAAATTGCTGCTATTATTGGAAATTGGGAAGACAATTTTAGAGTCACTCATTAATTGTTTGTTCTTTTTCAATAAAATAATAACATAATAAAGGCTTAATTAGTCTTCTGGTCCGTTATCTTATTTTTAGGATTCATTTTGGTCCCTTAACTTTAAAAGAGTTAGTTTTAGTCCCTTATGTTACAAATGTTACCCAAAGTGACATTTTCCGTCACATCCTTGACTGACGTTGTTAGCCTCTCTCCTAAGTTGCTGTTAACATCTAATATGGCACTACCATTATGTCAATACGACATTATTTTGACCTTAACATTAAAAATTTAATTTTTTGTGACACTTTGATCGTCTATCAACATCCTCAAACAATTAGGGTTTTATGGGTGGGTTGACCGGCTTGATTGAGGCCATTAATGGCAGCCTTGAAATTGGCTTCGACAAATTAGAGATTGAGTTCCAAAGGCTTCTGATAGAAAACTCGATGCCTTTTCCTTTGGTTTCATTAGCATCACACATTGCAGCACAAGCTTTACAGTTGCTGTAACAGCGAAGTTGCAGGCCATTATCGAGTGATTAAATGCTAATGGCAGGCTACACAAGTGTCAATCTATATATGTTGAAGTACGAGGTATGAAGGCTCGAAGAAGTATGAAGACTTTAGAATTGAGTTACCTTGAGATTCCAACTTCTGAATTTGAGGATATACATGGTATAGAGAGTTACATAGACCAATGGGGCAACCATTTGGAGTTGGTTGTGAGGTACCTGCTTGAGATTGAGTACAAGATCTCTACTAATGTCTTTGAGAAAATTGGTCCAGAAGCATGGATGGGATGTTTTGCAAAGACTGAGATGGAACTCGTACCCACTAGCATTATTATTTCTGCAAAATGCAAAAGATACAAAATGCAGGTGTTCAATCTGGGCACCAGATCTAGGGTTTCTGTTGATGGAGAAAGTCATTTGGGAAAGAAGTTAGTGTGGTTGTGAAAAACGACGTCGTTGCAGCAATGTTAGTGCCACATTAGATGTTAATAGCCACATAGGAGAGATGTTAAGGACATTAGTCACAGTTGTGACGGAAAGAGCCACTTGGGTAACATTTGCAACATAAGGGACTAAAACGAACTTTTTTAAAGTTGAGGGACCAAATTGAATCTTAAAAATAAGATAAGGAACCAAAAGACTAATTAAGCCCATAATAAAAAAAAATAAAAATATGGCGGTAGCAAGTGATGGTAACACAACCTCTCCTAAAGAGTTTTGATATTCATAGAAAAGGGGAAGGGAAACTTCAAATGAGCTTAGACTATTCAATTGCCTTTTCCCTCAGCGACACCTTTTCACTCCCTCTCAATCGCGAAACGCGATCGTCTCTTCCTCCCCCACAGCGAAAGATTCGCGGACTCTTCTCTCCGCCATGAACCGCGGCTTCGTATGGCCGTCCTCCGTTGTAGCAGTGTCCGAGCCCTCCCTCTTCGATCCTCCACCATGCATGACAATCTCCTGTCGTTGTCAGCCGCAAAACGCGGTTGTTCTCCGCCCACACAGTGAATACTTGCTGATCTACTGCCCGCCGCATTTCGCGTGTTTTCCTGCAACTGTAATAGTCGCGAGTCGCTTCTCCTCCTCGTCCTACCGCCATACGCAGCCTTCCTCCACGGTGTCGCACCGCTGGTGGCCAACAGGCCATCCGTCCTCTTTCTCTCTCGGCACTCCTTTTCTCTTTCTCTCTATCCCTCACCCAAAAGCGGTGATTCAAAAAATGATGGGTTTTCTGCTACTCGTGGAAGAAATAACCATGCGCTTCTGTTAGAAGGTTTTGAAAACTGAAGAAATGGGAACCTGACTAAATAAAGAAGCTTATCTTGGAAGTCTTGTGAAAAGTGAAAAAAAAATCATGAGAGAGAGAGAGAGAGAACAAAATAAATATAAAAGAAGAAAGAAGGTTTTTAGAGGGAGAAAGGCATTCTCAAAAGAAAGAAAGGGGCATAGGGAACAGGTATTGCAAAGCAGGCATTGGGAACAAATGAACAGTTGCTGCTGCATTGGGAATAGAAAGGGGCCAAAAACGTGCCCTTGAGAAATGAAAGGGAAAATCTCTGCATAAATGCTACTATTAATTAACAAAAAATGGTTAAAAAAAGGCATAATAGGAATTGACAATACTGCCCTTATTTTGGGCTGAAAAAAATATCTCCAAACTACTCTACTTTTACATATATAAAGATTTTCCCATATCAAAGGATCTTGTTGGGACAGTTTGGTCCTTTGTGAATAGCATTTGAGATCCATTTTTAAATCCCCTTGTGGCATATACCATGTTAGCATATCCTAAACAAAAGGAAAGAAATGGGATGACAAAGCACTAACTAGCACATTTCATTGACTTGCAGCACTGCCATGTATCAGAACTACAACAAAATGTAATTCGGATTCCCTACAGTAAAAAAACACATATTCATGGATTCACTAAGTGTGCATATCGTTGGATAAATCTTAGGCTTCCTAAAACACTTTTAATGATTGATTCAACGGTGCATACTTAGTGAATACATGAATATGTGCTTTTTTGACTACAAGGATCCATTTCCAACAAAATGACCTTAACACAATTTGAAATCCACCCACCTTTCCCCCTTTAGTTTCATCCCAAGACTCTTAAGTCTTCATATGAGCATCATTGAACCCAAGCCATTTTAATTTGTCCATCAATAATTGCGGGGAGAATGAAAATTTATTATTAAACGAGTAGAAATCACATGTGAGTTTTAACTCGCTCCTTCCAATTTTCTAAGTTAACATGGTCAATGTTTTAGTTGGGGATAGTGCTATTAGTACTTTAAATTATTTATCCACACTCTCTACCAACTAATCATAATTTAAGTTTGGAAAATGCTAACCAGTGCCCTAAAAACATCGATTAAGGAGTTAAAATAGGTAAATTTTTATTAAAAAAAAATATATATTTCAAACATACCAAAAAAATGATGTATTTAGATTTTCAATAAAAACTTTCTATTTCTTGATTCCTTAACCAATGCCCTTATGACACTCGTTAACAAAACCTTTTAAGTTTTTATTTTATAAAGTAATTATGGGTTAATGAGGAATTTAAATAGGCGGTATTGAATAATAGTAGTTGGTTTAGGGTGCGTTTGGATATACAGCTTATTTAAGCGCTTATGCAATAAGCTCTTTTTTAAATAAGTTAAAAATAACTTATTTTCATAAGCTTCTCTGACAAGCTTATGGAAATAAGCTAAAAACAGCTTATGGAAAGATCATAAATTATTTTCATAAACTATTTGTATAAGTTTAATTTCATAAGCTATTCTCATAAGCTCTCCATAAGCTCTTCCAAACACACCCTTAGTACCAAGCCAAATTACTCACATTCATCTATGCAGGGACGGACACAGGTGAACACTCTTGGTTTGTTTACGTTTTATTGCAATTTGTCAAAACTTTTCATTTTAATTGATCATGTAGAAGTTGATGAGAACAATTTAAAAATATTATACGAAAGTCATATACAACTTATTCATATTTTAAGAGAAACACTATTCAAACTATTAAGAGTATTTCCGATGGAAGTTGTTTAAGGGTTACATAGAACTAAACAATTGTTTCTTACATGATTGTACCATTGGAGTGAGCTTAGGTAGATATGAGTTACTTGTAAGAGTTGTTTGTTTATGCAACCGGTTCTTATATAAGAACATCCAATAAAATAAAGAGATAAAAAATAGAGAATGCATTGATTACCTTTTTTCGAAAATTGAAATACAATAAATATAAATAAAGATGTAAGTAACACTTGTGGGACTTATTTGTGGGGTGTTCATATTCAAACCGATCTAAAAGAAAATCGAAAATCTATCAAAAAAACCGAAACCGAAAAAAACCAATATTTATTGGATTTTTTTGGACCTCGTTTTGTGAAAATTGAACGGATAAGGTCGGATTTCAGATTCTTTATTTAAAACCGAACCAAACCAAATAGAATCGCATATATAAAATTTAATATATATATATATATATATATATATATATATATATAATCTATTTTTTGTATTATTGATTTTTTATTTGTTGGCTTTTTTTCCTAATAATACTTATTAATTTGATATAACGTATTTTTTTATTATTTTTAATCTTCCAAACATAAAATTAATATTTGTTAGCTTGTGAAATTTTAATTTTTGGTACGTTATATGTTATATCTATTAATTTTATTTGGACTTATTTTTTAATTATTATGTTGATAAAAATCAAACTATCCAATCCAATCCAAATCGCATTTATCGGATCAGATCAGATTTTTTTAAGGAAGCAATTCAAACCGAACCGAATCACATGTTGTTTTAATCATTGGATCGGATAATTTTTTACCTCAAAACCGATCTGCGAACACTCCTACTTATTTGATAAACTTTTTAGAATTGCATTATTGAAGTGAAGAATTAAGTAAAATAGTATAAAATAAAAATTATGAGGTGACATGATAAAATCCATAAAAAAAGAAATTAAATAACTCTATCGAATTGCATTATTGGATATGATCTAATTGTAGTGACTCACCCATCTTTGAATCTGCTTCTCAAATGACTGATGTTGAACAACATCACTCACCAATTTATATTTTCGGCCGGCGGCCCCTTACCACGTCCTGGATTGGTCCGTGCATCTATTCACCTGTTTTTTTAACAGAGATTACTAATCGAAGAACCTTCAAAAATTAAAAGAAAAAAAATTTTATTAGGAAGTTGTATATTTAATATTTTAAGATGTTAGACAATTTTGTTTTTAAGGGAAATGCGAAGCAGTGCCCTAAGGGCATTGTTTGAGGAAACAAAGATAAAAATCATGTATTGAGAAGTGATGTATTCAATTTTTTAAAATTTTAAAAATTATAATTCTTAATGCAAAGTTTCTATATTTTAATTCCTTAACCAATGCCCTTAGGACACTGATTAGCAAGACCCTATTTTCAATAAAAACTTACTACTTTTTATGAGTTGCTTAACTAGTGCCCTTAAAATATCGGTTATCAAGACTTTTTTTATTTATTTCTTTTAATTTTTTTTTTCTGATTCGCTTTTGCTAGTAAAATTTCATATACCCCCTTTAAGCATGAACTTCCATTGATGGTTCAACAACTATACTGTCTAATAGTAATTTGTTGCCCATGACCAAAGCCATGAGTACACAATTTATGGAAACCTTAAACAAATTCAGGTTAGGGTAAATAAATGCACTATGGTTGCCTTCTCACTCAGTCCATCTTACAATAAATAGGCCTTCCCTATTTGTTATACAACCAACAATTTGTGCTGCCGGTGGTAACCATTTACAAGCACTGAAGTTAATAAGAATGAAGACCTATTTTGGATATTGTTAAAATCTAATTAATCTCAGATTGTGACAAGCATCCATCCAAATTTGATTTCATGTGTTTGTATGTGTTTTAAAATTTCAGCCATTTTTCTTGCTCTACCATAAGGGGCTGTGATACTCACATGGTATATCATTTACAGGGAAAGTGATGTACAAAATGTTGTTGTGTCCTTTAAATGTTTGAAAAGAGCATCCACCTACGCTTTGTCAAACTGATGTGTTTAATGGATGCTACTGCTGCATGAAACTAATTAAGGCCATTTACTAGACCAATTCATTAATAGACCTAACACACATTAAATGTCCAATTTAATTTTCTCATAGTCTTTAAAGTTGCTCACCTAACTTCTCATATGACTTTGATGTTTATTCTCTGAATTCTGTGGAGCCGCAAATATAGCACACCCCTTTACTTGCCCCATTGATTAATCAACTAAAACGTAGACTGCTTTTCAATGTAGATATGGAGAATTATACACCCTCCCGTGCTTAATATAAGAGGTAAAAGTGATTTTTATTTTGGTCTAATATATAAAATAAAGTGACTCATTTTTAAATGTATTTAATATTATATTTCAATTATACCCTTATTTATTATTAGAGAGAATATTAGAAGTAATTAAGTTAGTGAATTAGAAGTAATTAATATAAGAATATTTATGGAATAAAATTTAAATTTATAGGAGTATTAAATGAAATCAACAGATTTCAATGCATTTCTTTAATCTTGGTGATTTTGATCATTTGTTTCTTGTATTAGAGATCAGAGGGTGTACTTGATTTCCCTCTCTTGCTTGAACAGAGGACAGTCCTCTCTTGCTTTATTGCTACTCCATTTTTTTTTTGTTGCCATAACAAGAATAAAAATCTTTCCCTATTTCTCCAAATCTCTATTTAAGGTTAGGAATATATTTTTTGGTTTTCCATGATATTCTCCGTGCGTAATTGTGGAGACTAATCTCCTGACTCCTTGAGCCGGATAGAACCACAAAGACGATAAAGCTCTCCCTCAAGAGTTTTAACCCTGCTGCATTCCCGGGGCTCAGACTCGAACTCGAGACCACTGATTAAGCTAAAAGAGACCCTTGTTATCTCATCCAAACGCTCTTGGGTAGTTAAGGTTAGGAATCTGATTGCACTATCAAAATTCTGAGGTAAAAAATTGATTCAAATGTAGTGTAACATCTACATCATTTGTAGTTTCTACCCAAAAGAACCCAAGTATATGACGATATCTCATCTATTAACTATAATATTTTGAGGCATGTTTTTTCGTTTGTGCTAAAAGAACCTCAAAATGTTATACTTTTATGTATACCACTTTGGTAGTGGTTTTAAAATATGGGTCTTGCTAACGAGTGTCCTAAGAGCATTATTTAAGGAATCAACAAAAGGAATGCTTATTTTGGGAAACTAAGTGAAACATTTTTCACTGTATTAAATACACTAGTGTAAAGTTTTTTAAATTATCAATCAATCATAAATTATATGTGACTTTTGAGCTAGTTATGATAAGAGTCAACTATTTTTATTGATGTGATAATTTATGATTGATTAACAGTGTATTCTTTTATATTTACAATGTATACCAATTAGAGCATGTTTGGGGCAGCTTAAAATTTTAGATTTCAGATGTTTTATTCCCAAAAAGTTGTTTTCAAAATAATCTAACTTGTTTGGTACTTTCTTTAAATTTATAAAAAAGATGTTTCAGGGGAAAAAAAGTTGTTTTATGTCATCTAATTTGTTTTAGCTTAATGTAATGCCCCGATTTTCAAGTTTTATCATTATTCAGTATTTAAGCGTTTGTATTTTTTTGGAGGGTCTAGAGAGTGAAATAAAATAATCTGAGACCATAGTCATGCTCTACGCTATCGTAGGAAGCTATGGTTAAATTTTGGGTCAAAAACTCAGATGGAACCCGGTCTGCATTTTACACTGACAATATGATTTTACTGCTCAGACTACCTAATTTTGACTCGTCAACGAAACAGTTAGGTTTTATATTTTATTTCCAATGATATTGGTTCTTTTGAAAATTTTCAAAATAAATAAGTCGTTATACCGAAATCGATTGAAAACGGAGCTGAATACGGATTTATCGGGATTGCTAAAGGATAAACCTCATGTCTCTTTCAAGGACACCTCATCTAGGTGAGTCACTAGGTGACTCACCAAAGCCATCATTACTTAGTAGAGAAAATGACCTTAATGCCCCTAAAACTTTCTAAAATGACCATTTTACCCTTTTAGATTGAAACATCAAATTTTTACCCAAATCCCCCCTTATCTCATGCAGCCCCTCCCCATTTCTCCCCCTTCTTCTCTTTTCATTTTTCTCTCCATAAACCACTTCAAGCTTTCTAATTCAAGTAGAAAACTCAATCAAGGTAACTAGGAGAAGCTTCAATCTTTGTAAATCTTTGTGTAGTTTACTTGTTACGTTGTAGAATTGCATGTAGAGAGTTTTGAATTGTGATGAACTTGTTGAGTAAATAATGCAAATTCTGTATTCTGGACTTGTTAGAATTCTGGATGTATGAGTGTGTGTGTGTGTGTGTGTTAATTTGTAGAATTCAGATAGGAGCTGGGAAAAGGATATATAATGAATAACCTGAATTTATATATATATATATATATATATATATATATATATACTTTTAACGCCAGTGAACTTTAACGTCAGTTGTACTCCAAAATAGACGTTAAAAGTAATATTTTAACGTCTGTTTCTTAGACAACCGACGTTAAAAGTAAACTTTAACGTCGGTTGGGAACGGACGTTTAAATTCACACTTTTAACGTCGACTATATTAACGTCTGTTCTTTAACCAACATTAAAAGCCACTTTTAACAGACGTTAAAAGTGCTTCTTGCACTAGTGATTATTATATGTGTCATTTTGGAGGTTATAATTATAACAATTAAATATTTTTAATGATGTATTAGTGTATAATTGAATATTTAGTGTAAAAACTTTTGTGTTAATAATACATCAAAATTAAATCCTAGTAATACTTTACATACAAATATTTTACACTATCATCTAATCATATCGTCCTGTCATTAAAAATTAAAAATTATTTGAATTTCTTAATAATTATCTTAAAAATCACACATATGATGATATATGATGAGATATGATGTAAAAAAATAAATAAAAAATAAAGAACCAACATGTGGTTGGTCCGAGTGATAACGAACTCTGGTCCCTTAAGCAAGTGTGGTTAGGGGTTCAATTCCTGACTCTTGTGTATGGAGAAAATCTGGATGGGAAGGGATAACCCTTAAATGTCGTCCACGTCCCCCGACAGAGATTAGTCATTGTTTACTACGGTGGACACTTCGTAACAATAACATGGCTACCCAAAATAATAATAATAATAATAATAATAATAATAATAATAATAATAATAGAGAACCTCTTTTTTCTTCTCTACATAATTATCTAAAAATTCAGGACACATAAATCATTGCTTTTAATGTACAGTCATGTCATTGAAAAACTACTTTTTGTTTCCTAGAGTTAGCTCAAGTAGTTAGAGTAATAGGACACTACATGGAGTATGATGGTATCATCATCGATATTATCAACAATTACATACACGTCTCGCCCCCTTCCCCTTCCCTTTTGATAAGTTAGAATTTCATATAAGTTTATGCTTTTGGTTTGTTTTGTTCATTAGGTGGAGTGGTGGAAAACAAGAAAGAATTTAATGAAAGTAGAAGGAATTATTACTCACCAATGTTGGAGATTACACCCATAATTCATGTGGCAAGAATGCACAATTAGAGGGAAATACGACCAAGCAGTAATGACCATTATGGCCGTATTTACTGGAAGCTGAAAGAGCAAGGCAAAGCATAAAGAATTACGGCCAGACAGTAATGGCCAATATGGTCGTAATTCGGGTAACCAGAACACCAAGGGTCAATTAGTACCAATTACTGACTGCCAGTAATGGCTATTATTATCATATTTTGGCTCAATTTTTTAACAGTTCAATTATTTCTGAAGGATTCAAATAGGTTCTATAATAGGTTGTACTTGGAGCTGTAAAGGGCTATAGAAGATGGGCTTTCTGATCGAATAGGACACGAAAATAACTCCCTTTTTCTCCTTCTCTTTTAAATTTTCTTAGTTGTTCTTAGGTTTGGAATTCTTGTTACTTTTCTAGAAGTTTTATAAGAGTTTTTCTTCTTCCCTTTCATCTCTATCTCTTTTTCTGTTCCTTTTCTCTCTTTACTTTCTCAATGCTTCAACTAAATTTGATTGTTTTTATTATGAGTATGAGTGAGTAGTTTTCTAATCTTGGGATTATGGCAACTCCAATGGTGAATTATTGTTATTTCTAATTTTCTTTTGTTATGAGTGTTGTTCTTTTTAATTCAACCTTGTGTTTTTATTGCTTGCAGATATTGTATGATTTCAGATATCAAATGAAGTACTGAAAAGTGAAGCTTGATATTAGAAAGTATAAGGTTGAACAAGGGTTTTGAGTCATGAAATAGATTTTCTTCTCTTGAGGTTTCTGAAACGCTACAAAAAAACAAAGTTTTAGCCACTGAAAAATCGGTCCCTAAATAAAGAAAATCAGTCCTTAAATTGCTTCGCAATTGATTTTGGGACCGATGAGTGGACATCCCTAAAACTGTTGTCAAAAATTGGTTAGGGATCGATTTTTTAATCGGTCGCGGCGTTATAGACCGATTTTTCAGTTGCGAAAGACAGTCCCTATATTTGGTCACATACATATTTCTAGGGACCATTTTAGGGGCCAAATTTTTTAAATCTAGCGACCGAATTTTTCGGTGGCTAAGTATTTCAATGGCTAGGTTTAGCTATCACTTGTTCTAATTGGTGCATTATTAGAAGTCGTGCCTCATTATTTTTCAAATTAAATGGAAAACAATGTTCATAAAAATCAACGTCATTTGATTCAATAACAATTTTTCATTTAAATCAAAAAAATATATAAGCTTTTCTATTAACCACATAGCCTACGAAAACACATTCATATGCTTTACTTGCCAATTTTTGTCCTTTTAGGATCATGAATCCTAACATAAGCCAAACAACTACATGTTCTAAGATAGGATAAATTTGGTTTCTTATTTTTAAACATTTCATATGGAGAAATTTTGCAATTTGATTTACGTACTCTAGTAAGCACATGACATACATTTAGCAAAAGTTGTACCCCACCAAAAAATGCAGCATATAAGAAGAAATAACTTTATTCATGTCAATGTTCAACTTAAACATGCCATCAGTAGCATAACCTTTTCCCATAAAGATATTGTTCTTCGTAAGAGTATACAAATCAGTCCCTATGGTCTGAGTAAACCCAGCTTTGTTAAGGTGATAACCTGAAACTAAGTTCAATCTAATCTCTGGAGTATGCATAATATCCTTAAGAACCACAGTCTTTCCAGAGATAAACTTTAATTCCACATCCCCTGTCCCAGCAACAATAGTGGTGTGCGAATCACCCAACAACACTTTCTGGTTCTCAACAATAAAATAGGACTTAAACAGAGACTTATCATAGCAGACATGGCGTGTTGTGCCGGTGTCTACCTACCACCCCTTGGATCCTCCAACAACATTATTTCAGAAATCATACGTTGGTCCTCAGTAAGATTCGCCTGTGGGGCAGGACGACCCTTAAGGCGGCAGTTTCTAGCCAAATGGTCAGGTTTACCACAGTTATAACAGCTAAACTGGCCTGGGGGTTCTGCCCATTCTAAAATTGATTACCATTTTTGGTGTTGTTGTTATGCTTATCATTTTTTAATTTCATATTTATACCTTTCGGTTTCAAGACAGTAGAAGTGGATTTGACCACAGCAAGAACCTCCTATTTCCTATCTTGTTTTCGGGCTTCCTCCTCTATATGCAACCAGGTTATCAAGCTCTCTAGAGAGAACTCCTTGGTTTTATGCCTGAGGATGTTTTTAAAATCTTTGCAAGGTAACTTATCAATTATTATAACCACTTGAAATTGATCATCTAAAGTAATACCATCAGAGACGATTTCATGAGATTTTTTGGAGTTCGTGAGATTGTGCTTCTACAGATTTATCATCCATCATATGATACTTCAGGTAGTGGCTGACAACATATTTCTTGGTTTCAGCATCTTCAGTATCACACTTTTTTTGCAGCGCCTACCATACTTCCTTGGCAGTGGAACTTGTTCTGTGATAAACATAATGATCATCAGATAAACCATTTCAAATAAAATTCTTACACATAAAGTCATTTTCGTTCCAAATTTCCAGATCCTTCTATTGAGCATATGTAGGGTTCTGTGGCAGAACTGACTTGTCAGTGGTGAGAACTGAGGCTACTTTGCGCACAGTCAAGAAGAACATCATCTTCTGCTTCCATCTCTTGTAGTGAGCACCTTCAAATCGAAACAGCTTGTTGAGATCTACAAGGACCATGTCATGTTTAGAAGTCATGGCAAAAAGATATCATCTTAAAATTATTGTTGCAGATAGTGAACACGAACAAGATCAACAGGCTGAGTCGCGGACTACGTTGCTCTTTTTAAGACGTTTCACGACTCTGTATGGTATGTGCAGCAGTGTACAACCTCGTCATCCCCGAGATAAAACAGCCTCACCAGAAACATAGTCCCTCCTGCACAGAAAAGAACCACCAACAAATACCCTCACACACAATATTGCTCGTAAACTCAGAAATGGGATTAGAAGAATTTTGGAAGAGCAATGTGTCTATCAGATGTTCAAAACTCTGTCAAAACATTTCCAAAACTCACTTTTTATAGCCAAATGAAGTAGAAACATTCTAGAGTGATTAAAACTCGTAATCAAGTGTCATTAACAGTGTTAATGAGTGAAAAATGGCTAAAAACACGTAGAAAAACAACATTTTTCACGTGTACATCAATGTATTTAAATATTTTCATCAGAGACGTGTTTTGAGACCTGTACATCGATGTATTTTAACCATACATCGATGTACAAACCAAATACATCAAGATACGAATTAAATACATGTGTACAAAAAATGTACATCAATGTATGTTTGTTTTTGTTTTTTTTTTCATAAAACGTACAACAAAATATGTTACACAATATATATTTCAAAATAAATAATATCAATATAAATATATTATCACGTAAAAACTATTAACTTAAGAGAATAAGTCTTAATCATATTATTATATATAAAAATTGTAGAAAAGTATAAGTTTTAAAAAAACGTGTGACTCAAGATCGGGTTGAATCAACTTGAAGTATTATCTGGAGCCAACTCTCAAGAATACGTCAATTCTAATTTACAAAACTCAATTCTAATTTTCAAGGTCGTGTCTAGCAATTCTTTAGCAGGCAAAAAAATATGTTCGGGGCCTAGTCTAATATAAATCATAAATTCTCATTTTTCTCTTACAACTATTTGTACTGTAAAATCATTTATCAAAATTTTATTATTAGGTAATTCTAACATTTCACTCTCAATAGTTAATATGACTATTTCATCCAATCTATATTTTTTTGGCAACCATGACCTATATACGAAGTATCCACAACCGTTAGCAGTGACTAATCTCCGTCGGGGAACCTGTTGGATACACAAGGTGGGTTCTCCTCTCCCAACCAGGTTTTCTTCATACACAAGAATCAAGATTCGAATCCTGACCATTTGCTTAAGGTGTCCGAGTCCCTTACCACTTGGACCAACCACATGTTGGTCATCCAATCTATATCTTGTAACATAGTTAATTTCAAATATAAGCAATTTTAATTTTGAAAAACTTCTTTCGTTGGTGGCGAAATTACAATTATTGTCAATAATATTCTATTAACGATACATGTATTTGTAAAAGAATCTAATCTTTTGATATAGTTTAATACTTCTAATGGGATACTAATTTCTTTTGATAGCACTTCTATCAATACCTTCAATTTTGAAACAAAATCTGGACCATCAATATTGAAACCAAAACTTAAATTCTTTTCAAGATTAATACAATATTTTTTCAATTCATTCTTGAGTGATGATGATCATTCTATGTATGATACTAAATCTAGTTGGAATTATAACATTAATAATAACATTAACAGTTGCATTGAGAGTTACATACAAAACTCTACTACTTTACGGGAGACCACGAGTGGTAGGTTCTCGGATCCTTTAAGCATGTGGTCAGGGATTCGATCTCTGGCCGTTGTGGATGAAAAAACATCTATTGGGAAAGGACAACCACTTAAATGGACCTCAGTTTCCTCGTGGGATTAGTTTCCGCTATTGCGTGCGGGGAATGGGGATACCATGGTTTCGAACAAAAAAAATTCATCCTCATCCAACGTTTTAAATTTTTGGGCTCAAATGAAAAATCAAAAATAGTTTTATATTTTGAAAATTATTCAAATCAATTCTTAGTAGAAGAAATGAATGGATCTAATATTTATATAAAATAATCAATAGGAAAAGAATTTTCAACTGCATGTATAATCTTATCACTAAAATTTTCATCAAAATGTCCTTTTCTATGAATCATATATTTTTCACATAATTTAAGCTCTATGTCTATTTTCCCATTTTCTATGTCTATTTTCCCATTTTATTGAATCTGAATAATGATTCCAGAAATTTTGTTTCATCTTTCATGTATTTCACTATGTGGGCATAACATAGTGATTGTCTAAGACTTGTGAAGGATGTTTGGTCTAAGACTGTCATTGGTTGTCCAATAAGTATTCTATCCCAGAAGTTGAATATTCTTAAATCTGAGTTCAAAGTGTGGAACAATCAAGTAGTTGGTAATATCAAAATTCTCGTAGACAATGCTTTTGAGGAGGTGGATAAGATTCAAATGGAGATTGATTCTCTAGGTAATTTTGATAGTCTTCATGAGAAAGAGCTGAAAGCACAACTTAATCTAAATAGAGCTCTTTCTATTGAGGAGTCTTTTTGAAAACAAAAATCAAATACGAACTGGTTCTGTCATGGGGATAGAAACACAGATTTTTTTCATAGAGTTGCAAAGATTAGACATTCAACCAAACAAATGTCTATCTTGAGAAGTGGTGATATTGTTCTTGACTCATATGATGATATTGAACAGCATGTGCTAGATTTTTATACTTCCCTTTATGCAACCGAAAATATTTGTATTGATAATAATCTTATTGAGCAGTTCATTCCTTCCTTAGTTTCAGCAACAGATAACATGATGTTAACAAATATTCCAACTAAGGAAGAGGTTAGATCGGCTGTCTTTTCAATGAATTTTTTGGGAGCCCCTGGTCCTGATGGTTTTGGTGGTTGTTTCTACCAAACCTTTTGGGATATAGTTGGTGAGGATGTGTATAATGCTGTGCTTCAATTCTTCACTCAAATTCAAACTCAGTTGCCTTGACTCCTAAGTTTCCAGAGGCAAATAAGATAGAAGATTATAGACCTATTGCTCTTGCCAATTTTCAGTTCAAAATTATAACCAAGGTTCTTGCTGATAGGCTAGCAATGGTTGCTCCAAAAATAGTTTCTGAACAACAGAAAGGATTCATTAAAGGTAAAAATATTGTTGAGCGTATTTGCATTGCTTCAGAGGCTATCAATATGTTAGATTCTAAATCCTATGGTGGTAATGTGGCCTTGAAATTTGGCATTAAAAAAGTATTTGATACTCTCGATTGGAAGTTTTTATTGAAGGTTCTCTCTGCTTTTGGGTTTGATCATCAGTTTTGTAGTTGGGTGCACACTATTCTTAAATCTGCAAAGCTTTCTTTTTTGATTAATGGCAAACCTGCTGGTTATTTATCTTGCAAGAGGGGTGTAAGGCAAGGAGATCCTTCGTCCCCTCTTCTATTTTGTTTAGCTGAAGATGTTCTTAGTAGAAGCATTTCTAATTTGGTGTTTTCCAATCAATTGAAGCCTATGACTGGTCCAAGAGGATTTACAACTCCTTCACATATTCTTTATGCAGATCATATATTTGTTTTAAGCCAAGGAACAAAGCAAAATCTCAAAAAACTCATGCTGCTTTTCAGTTCCTATGGTGATATATCTGGCCAACATTTAAGTACTGCAAAATGCAAGTTCTTTGTAGGATCAATTAATGCTAGGAGGCTCATTGACATTAGTAACACTCTTGGATTTTCTTCTAGTCAGTTTCCTTTCTCTTATCTTGGGGTGCCTTTGTTTAAGGGTAAGCCTAAAGTTGTTTACTTACAAGCTATTGTAGATAGAATTAAAAACAAACTCTCTGCTTGGAAAGGATCTCTTTTATCAATTATGGGAAGAGTAGAATTGGTTAACTCAGTTATTATGGGTATGTTGCTTTACAATTTCCAAATCTATTCTTGGCCAATTTCTTTGTTAAAGTCTATTGATAGATGGATAAGAAACTTTGTGTGGGCAGGAGACATTTATACAAAAAAAATTAGTAACAGTAGCCTGGAAAAAAGTGTGTTTACCAGTGCAGGAGGGTGGGCTTGGTCTTAGATCAATTCGTGCTATTAATGATGCAGCCATTTTGAAACTTAGCTGGGATGTTTTGAGCTCTAATGCTAGTTGGGCAAAGTTTATGAGAGCAAGATTCTTGAAGTTTAAGCAGCCTATTTCCTCTTATGTTAGGTCTTCAATTTGGCCAAGCATAAAGAGGTTCATTAATATTGTAAGATCAAATACAGCCTGGATCATTGGGGATGGAACTAAAACTAATTTCTGGAAGGATCAATGGTGTTAACACCCAATTTTGTCCGGGCTAATTAATAAAAAAATAATAAATACCAAAAAATACCTAAAAAATGAATTGGATCTTGACCCGAATTTTAGAAGGAATATCCATTACCTTTTTTCAAAAAAATAAAAATAAAAAGAAATAAAAAATAAAAAGGAGGGAAATAGAATTCAGTTGGTTAAAAGATAATGATAAAGATAAAAATGAATGAAAATCAAAAGGTGGTTGCTATCATTCTATCTTTAGATATGGTTATCACTTATGCTTTTAACGGTTTTTGGATTCACTTATCTTCATAACGGTTTTGGTACATGTGTGAAATTTCAGTTACTAATTTTTTCTATAAATTGGAGCACACTCTACACTGAAAGGGGACCGAAATTTTTACTCCCTCTCTCTCTCTCAATCTCATATTTTTTCTAGCATCAGTCTTGAGTACAATCTGAGTCTTCCACTCCTCTTCACTTTCTGGTCTCCCTAAAACAGCCCAGGACCAGGTCTTCTCCTTCCTAACACCCTCACCATACTCATTCATCGCTAAGCCTGCCAACCAGCGTCATTCAGAACCCAGTTATCACCACTACCAATTGAAAACTCCATTGTTATCCTCTCCCTTGTCCAGCATCCACACACTGTACTCCTAACCAGAAGCAGCACCGCGACCACGTGTCTGTATCGCCTTCGTTGATCAGCCGCTGAAGCTTGCAGGTAGGACCTCGCACAGACGTTGCTCAACACTTGCTGACCAGCATGGACAGTAACCAGGATCAGAAAGCGATTATCATCGTGCCCCGTCGTTCAGTCCGAGAATCACCGCCCTTCGCAAACCAGTCGTCGTTTAGCCGATGTCCCTGTCGCGTTGTGGGCCATTTCGTGCTCCATCGTGAATCAGTCAGTCCACCGGTCATTCTCCGCAGCGCTTTTCCCCGCCGTTCTCATAGCACTGCGTCGCGCTACTATCCTTCTTTATCTGTTTACCAGGTTCGCAAGGAAGAAGAAGCTATTCTTCTTGGTTATTGTTAACTATTTTACGCTGATTCTTTCTTTGGTTTATTATTAGGTGGGCTTACTTTTATTTGTTCAGGACAAATGGGCTAGTCTAGGTTTTATTTTCTATAACTTAAACCATAGAAAACCATTGATATAAAATAGATCAGGCTATTTCTAATAGATAATTAATTAAGAGTTAAAGAATAAAAATCGTTTTTAGTTTAAAAAAGGATTTGAATTCTATCTCAAATGTGCCTACTTTGTTTCTTCTCATAAAATTATAAAAATAAAAATATAAAAAAACCTTTTTAGTGACGTCTCTGGCAAGACGTTGAGCTTCACTTGTAATCAATTTAGCCGAGACGGCTTGTTGATCCATTTACATCTTTTCAGGAAAAAATATAAAACAAAAAAGGTCCTTTTAAAATAAAATTAATCCAACCAATCAAATATTTTCTAGAAGAACCACGTGGCTTTGAGTTTCCCATCGCACCAGGGAATACGTAGGAGCGAAATTAATCATTTCGTCAAGCTAAAATTAAATTTTCCTATTTTTGTGTTGTTTATCTTCTCTTTATTTTTTATTTTTTTTGGGGTAAAACAAATATTTTTAAAGTTATTAAAATATGCAAAATTAACTTGAGGTACCGTTCTTATAATGAGCGATGTAGGGTGCTAATACCTCCCCTACTCGTAACCGACTCCCGAGCTCGATCTCAATCCTTTTAAAAAAGACCAGTTTCCTTAAGTTTATAGTTTTTTCCAAATTTTTACAAAAATAAAATTGGTGGTGGCTCCTCTTTATCTTCTTTGCGGCTCCCCAACGGGACGGTCGCGACAAATGGTTACATAAACCAGTTGTAGATTTAATCAATGTCCCAGATGCAGATCAGGATTTGCTTGCTGCAACTGTTATTGACTTCATTCACAGCAAAGCTTGGTCATTGCCGGATGTTCTCTGTAATAAATTCCCATTGATAATGAATGAGATCAAGCATGTTTCTCTGCCATTATCAGATGAGTGTGATCAACAGATTTGGGGTGAAAATGATTCAGGTATTTTAAACTTAAAGGAAGCCTACTCTTTTTTTAATCTAGCAGCTAATGTGGTTAAATGGGGTAGACTTATTTGGCAATCTTGTATTCCACCATCCAAGTCTTTCATAGTTTGGAGATTGATTTATTCCAAAATGCCAACAGATGATAATCTCAAAGATAAAGGTTGCTATATAGTCTCTATCTGCTGTTTGTGTGGACAATCAGAAGAGTCATCGAATCATTTATTTTTGGATTGTCAATTTGCTGCTAGTTTGTCAGCTTGGCTTAGTGATTTAATTCACTGTCATTTAGATTGCTCATCTATCTCTTCTATTCTTGCTGTTTGCTACCAACAATGGAGTAGTCAAATAAAGGACATAATCTTGGCATCAGTAATCAATTATTTCTGGACAATCTGGTTTTGTCGTAATCAGTATAGGTACAAGAACAGAAGAATTTATTTTCATCATGCAGTTAATTTGATCAAGGCAGCAACTAGTCAAGCAGGGGTTTTCTTGAAAGGAACAATGTCTAACTCAATGGACGAATTTCTGATTCTAAAAGCATTTGCAGTCAAGGCTCATTTATCCAAAGCACCAGTAATTAACCAAGTTGATTGGTTTAAACCTTTTTGTAGTTGGATTAAATGCAATATTGATGGAGCTGCTAAAGGGTTTCCTGGACAAGCAGCTGGTGGTGGTATTTTTAGGGACTCAATGGGGGTGTTTTTCAGAAGTATTTGAATTCTACAAATTCTCTTCATGCTGAATTTTGTGCAGCCATGATGGCAATTGAAATAGCTTATAGGAAGGGTTGGCACTACCTTTGGTTGGAATGTGATTCTAAATTAGTTGTTGATGCATTTTCTTCAAAATACCAGGTTCCGTGGTGCTTGAGAAACAGATGGAAGAACTGCCTTTTTTATTGTTCACAAATAAATTTTAGAGTATCTCATATATTTCGGGAAGGAAACTGTTGCGCTGACAAGTTAGCCAATTTTGGAATAGTTAGTCGATGTTATTCTTAGTGGGATAATCTTCCTAGTTTTCTTAGAGAAGATTTTTATCGGGATAGGCTGGGTCTTCCTAGCTACAAATTTAGATGATTCATTTTATTCTCAGTCTTCATGGGTATTGGCTATAGTCCCCCCTGTTTTTTGTATTCTTTTTTAATTCTTAATAATAGTTTGGCATGCTGCAGATGATTGTAAGGGTCTGGGATGTCAATATAGTTGGGATGTCATTCTCTTTTGTGATGCTTTTGCATGTCAATTAGTCCTTTATCAAAAAAAAAAATAATAGTCATTTTTTTGGTGGAGTTCAAGGCAGATGCAAAGCCATTTTCCCTTTAACTTTCCAAATAAGGAATAAGATCTCTTAAATGAATAGGGATACATACATACAAGGGGAACAATATGAAATAGTCAAATAGCAATAAGAAATAGGGTCATGCCAACGAATGTCCTAAGGACACTTTTTAAGGAAACCAAAAAAAGCAACTTTTCATTGGAAAATCAAATATAATTAACATCTCTTTAAATATTAAATACATCAAATTCTAATACAAAACTTTTTTTTTTTTGCTTCCTTAATAAGTGTCCTTAGGACACTTGTTAGCATTTTCTAAGAAATAATATGTGATCAGTGAGTGTTATGCTGCAAGCCAAGAAGCAGGGTGAAAAACCTGTGGCCAGTGACAACAACCTAATAATAGTGGCCTGCTGAATTCTGCGCATGGACTGAAGTATGAAGGTGGAGAATATGCTAGTAGTATTAGGATTAGGAAATAGAAAGATAGAAGAAAGGTGAAGGCAAGAGGGATACGAAGATATGATGGTGAGGGAATAGCTAGTAATTAAAAAAATTATATAGTTAACAAAATTTTGAGGTATATAATTAGAAAAAAAGACAATAATACAACTATTAATTGATAGAGTTATTTGTTTTTGACTAAATTGATAGTTATTAGAAAAAGTATAATAATAACTTATATATAAAATTGGGAATAGATGACAGTTACTATGTTGGCAATAATTTATTTTAAACTGCATAGAAAACACAAAAAACTTAATAAAAATTACCATGATAAAACTTATCACTTAATAATCTAAAAAAAAATTTTTTATCTACTTCTAGGAGTATCCCACCGTCAACCTGAGGCGGGGATTAATCTCCTGTAGGAATTTGTTCAGCATCTCGATAGGTGATATCCCTCCCAGCTGAGGTTTTTTTCATATCCAAGGCTCGAACCCGAGACATTGATTAAGGAACGAGAGGCTTTTAACTACTCACGCCAACCTCAGTTGGTACTTAATTATCTAAATTAATAATAAACCAAACTTGTATTAAAAAAAATTTGGGGCCTTAGATAATTTGGGGCCATTAGAGCATCCCCAATCGTGGTCCTTACACGGTTCTTATGTGTTAAGAACCCATTCCTTATCCAGAAATGCTTTGGAGCATATCGAACTGGCATTCCTTTCTAAGGACCGTTCACTATATAAGGAACAATTCTTTCAAATTAAAAAACAATAAATACAGAGTAGGTGTGATTCCTTGATAGAATCCTTCTAGGGTGCATCTTTTAAAAAATGGTACATCCATGCACCATTTTGACCAAATATATCTAAATGAATGGAAATGATAGCATGACATCAACTTAACTTTTTTTTTCTACCGACTCAAAGTTGTTTCTATATGATGTTATTTAATTTGTTGAACTTTGAACTATACATTCCTCCGAACCGGTTAATTCTTGTAGCTGATGTGCCTTGTGCAGGTTATGAAGTTGAAGGTTATGCTGAGAGACCAAGCTTCTAGGACGCAAATATCTGCAGGTTATATGAAAATCTCTGGGGAAGAAATAATTCTGTGTTGCTGCAACAAGCCACGGGGAACGATTCATCATCATCAGAATACTGTAGAGAGAAATTGTTCTTCTTTCAATGTGCAGGATTATAGCACGATTCCAGTGCTGCCCTGATGGGCTGGTGTTCCTTATTATCCTTAATCTATGAGGAGTTTAACTTTATTCTGTTCAAAGAACCTTGAGCTCAATTGAGTGAGCTTGATTAAATTGATTTAGTTATATAGATAGATGGGAAACCCTGTTTCAATAGGAACGAACATTATTAGGATCAACGCAGACTTGCATGTTGTATGATAAATACAGGAAAAAAAATATACATTTGACCCACCTAATGTTTTTTGACCAAGTCCAAAATTGGCTCACGCCATGTGTAAAAAATGAGCTTTCCAATTGGTTCAAAAAACAAGTGCAAGTTTGCACCATTTTTTCAAAGTTGTAACTCAAACAAAGCCTTCTTCATAATCATAGTAGGTGTGATGAGCAAAAAATGATATATGTTTCTTTAAATCCTATATGGTAGCGTGGTAGAGATGGTAATTTAGACTTTACTTGTTAGGTACCCGCAATAAATATCCACGATGGATAAGGTAAATATCCGTTTTACAGGTATGGGTCCGGATATGGATAATTACCCGCAAATTTGAATGGATATGGATGCGGGTAAGGATACTCTAGTACTCACCCCTAATTATGATTAGATATAAATTTTAAGAATATAATTAATCTAAAAATACTAAACCTAGATAGTTCATTAGTGTTTTTTCCTTTCTAGTTGAGCTCTTCAGCCGTTTGTCCTCGAGTCAGCGCCAACGCCATTCATCCTTGAGCTAGCGCCGCTTTGAATGTTTATTGTGATATTTACTCGTTTTGGATGTTTTAGATATTTTTATTTAGTTAAATTCTTTGGTCTGTAATGTTTTATGAGTAGATTTGAAAGATCTTTTGTTGTTTTTTAATTGAGTTATAATAATTTTTTGTTATTTTTTATTTTCTCTTAGTTAAAGTGCAGGTAACGGGTGTGGGTATGGGTACTTAGGTACCTAGAGGGTATGGATACTGACACTAAAGTTGTTACCCACATGGATACGAATGCAGGTATTTTTTTCAAGCGCTAATATGAGGATGGGTACTATAGTACCCTACCCAAATCCTATCTATTATCATTTCTACTATGTAACATCTTTAGACCCACTTAAAAAGAATTAAGAATCATTACAGGATTCTTGCATTATAGATGCTCTTCGACAATTGCCTCATTTGCCAACCGGCCCCAAGGCCTTGCCTTTAATTACGTGGCTACCACAGTCCAACCTCATTTTGTTAACTTATTACTCTCCTTTTTTTTTTTTTATGAATATTACTCTCCTTTTTAATATCAAATATATTGGAAAATGTTTGAGCCTGGTGTAACGATCCGGACTACTTTAAGAATTGTCGACTGTCCCCACAAACCAACACGGGTCTCTTCAGCGTGTGAATTCGGTTCATTTATGTATCCCTCCGCCTATAAGCCTACCAGGAGCCGCTCCTTATCCGTGTCTCATATACCGACGATCACTTCCCGCCCTCATCAACCTCAGGTGTTACACGTGGCAACATCCTAACATACGGAATCGATCACAGGAACATAGTGGATTATTTAAAACTTAAAAAAGCATAAAGGGCAAAGCACAAACTGGTCAAACCATATGTCACTTGATATTTAGGTTTTTCTTTTAATTATTACTCATGATAAATAACAAGAAAATAAAATAAAATAGAACTAAAATGTTGACTTGCCAGGTGCTGCTTACAACATACATTTCATTGCAATAAATGCTAGTTAGAACTATCGCATTTCTTGAGTACCTAACTATTAATGGTGATAGGACCTAGTTCATTCCAAAGTTAACATGATGAACACAACCAATTATGTGCCTTTGGATATATTATTTACTTTGTTATTCCTGGTCTGCTTGATCAATCTGCCTACGATCTGAACCCCATTTACGAGCCACAAACTTTATGCGATGCCACTAGTCACATAATTTAAAAGCTAGCCGTAATAGTTAAAGGACGTTGTTACGATATCCTTGAAATTTAAAGGATTTGGATATCCTATGTCTAATTAGAATGCGTACCTCAATTAATTTAGTCATGTGAATATCACATGAGACTAAATTCTCACCATTTGATTGGATCACATAGACAAGGATATGATACCCAAAGGGTACCATAGAATCTTCCTTAATTAAAAAGGTGTGGTTCTTATTTTCGGGGTGGGACTTTGCCTTAATTGATAAAATTTTGTATAAAAATATCATTTCACTATTACAAAGAAAAATCATACCAAGCTATGGCTCTCTTTTCGGATCGAGGAAATTTTTATTGCATTCCTTGATCATAATCACAGTTATGTGCCATTTCATCAAGTAGCTGGCGGGTCTGTAGTTGATATATACTTATAAGCAGTTGACATATACTTATAAGCAATTGCTTAGAAGTAACCATCATCATAATGAAAACTAGATTGGTTCAACCAATATAGGTATCCCACTCTTAAATCGATAATAATAACGCGTAAAATTGATGACCCAAACTCAGGTTGAATTGAAAGGTCTTTGTGTAGCCATAAATGAATCAACCTTTGGGAGGAATAGGGGACCATTATGTTAGAGGTTTCTTATTTCTTACGTTGTCCCTTACGGATTGTTTTTAAGCTTTGCTAAATGTAGATCACAAATTTGTTAATTTATAGCACGTGTGCCTCATACAAGTCAAACATTTCGGGGTGTGTCGGTTCGGTGTGCTGGTCGTGCGGGTCAGTCTTCAATTTACATGCAGCTCCTCAACATGCAGTGGATATATTACTCAATTCTACCGGTGTACACGGATCAGGTTGGGTTGGGTTTCACCTAACCCTGTTATCCAAACCAATCTGTGTTCGACAGGTTAGGTCGGTTTGGGTTCATGAGAATGTTTTTGCGAACCCGACCCAAACCAACCCGACCAAATACGGGTTGGGCCAGGCCGGATCATCGGGTTTACTATTTAAAAAATAAAAACAAAAAAAATCATAACTTAAAAAAAAAAACCACAAAAATTAGGTTACAGTGTGACCATGAAGAAAATTGCATCATCACTCTATCATGACTCCACGGAACCAATCTCTCAAAGTTAAAGGCTTTGAGTTTTCAAGAGAGAGAAAGAGAAGCATAGACAAGACCAGTATCATGGCTAATCAAATCCCTAAGCTTCTCCGATGGGGATGGAGGTCACGGTGGCTAAATCTAGTGGAACGGAGAGAGCGAGAGTGATGCAGATCGGAGGCAGCGAGAGTGATGCAACGACTGTGACGCCTCCCTCCTCCTCCTTTCCTCAACCCCTTTCTACTCCATCGAATGGGACGCCGACATCAACCTCCCCCTCCTCCTCGTCTTGTTCGCAAGGAATCCAAGGAGTTCGCGAAGCGCGACAAGCAGTAGAGGACGCCGCTAGGGATGGCAATTTGGACCCTACCCACTGGGTACCCACAAAAAATACCCATGATGGGTAGGGTAAATACCCGCTTTGTGGGTATGGGTACGGGTAGGGTACTCTAGTACCCACCCCGCCCCCACCGCACCCGCATATATAAATATACATATTTATATATTTATTTATTTATATTAATACATATAATTATAATTATATATCAAATTTTAAAAATAAAATTAATGTAACCTAGGGTTTCTTAACTATTTTTCTCTGTCAGACTTAATCACCTACTAATCTAAGCACTAACAGCAACGGTAGATGTTCTTTGTGTTATTTTTTTTCTTTTTTCTTAGATAAAGTGCAGGTAATGGATGCGGGTACGGGTACTTAGGTATCCAGAGGGTACGGGTAAGGATACTTAAGTTGCTACCCACGCGGGTGCGGGTCCGGGTATGGGTATTTTTTTCAAACGCGGGTATGGGGATGGGTACTATAGTACCCTATCCAAACCCTATCCATTGCCATCCCTAGACGCCGCTGTAATAGCGGCGCTGTTGGCACCGGTCGCTGTTGGGTTTTCGGCGATGGTTTTTGGTTTTACGAGGCATTTGTAACTGGTTTTCGGCGATGGTTTCTGGTACCCATTAACTTCTATGCCTTCAAATCTAATGTTCATTGTAACTGGTTTTTTTTCTTTCTTGTTTTTTTCTTCTGTGAGAGAGACCCCGTTGAGTTTGTGTTAGGGGTGTTGGCACTAGTACTGGTCTACGGATTGGGTGTAGGGTCTCGGGTTTGGAAGTGATAACCCCGTTAATCGAACCAAACCAGTTCGGGTTTGATTGGGTTGGGTCAGGTTAGACCCAAGAGAGACAAAATCCAACCCAAATAGATCGTTTGGGTTGGGTCATCGGGTTGACCCGGACCCATGAACAACCCTACTCAATTCTATCCTTAAAATAAAATTAAAAAAATAACAAATTCATGTTTTAAATAAATACAAAGAGATAATTGACATGTAAAGTTTTTAAATGTGATATATATAAATATTAGACAAAGATATATTTTTTCATGCCTTAGTTTTATTTTAAATTTAGATGCAAATTATGGTTCTAACTTAACATGCTTTACCCCAAGAATGTATGGATGAGATGATATGGGTTTCTTCCAGCTTATCCAGTAGAATCGAGTTCAAATTCGAGTCCTGAGAATGCAGCAACGTTAAAACTCTTGACGGAGAGCTTTGCCGCCCTTGTGATCCTATCCGATTCGAGGGATTAGTCTCTCCAGTTGCGCGCGGGTATACCTTGAGAAACCAAAAAAATATGCTTCGCATTATATATATGTGTGTATATATATATATTATAAACATCATAATTAAATATTTTATATCCAAAGCTACTTCTTCTATATTTTTATCTATATCTATACTATATTCTATTCTATACTTTGAATAAAGGGGATTCTCCTCTACTTGGCCATATTATTTTTTTCAATTTTACCATAATCCTCTATACTAGTATAAAAGGGAATTCTTACTTTAAAATTTTAAAGATCAATGTAAAGGGGAATAAATTTGTAGATGTAACTTATTATTTCATTAAAAAGTTAAGGATAAATATAAAAAAGATAATTTAAATATGTAATAATTTATCATTATTAATTAATCATTTGATTATTTAAAATGCATAAAAATAGTAACATTAAAAATATTTTATTATCATTTAAAAAAATAAATTTAAAGATAAACATAAAGGAGATTAATTAAATTATAAATTATTTATTATTACTCGAGTATAATTATTTTCAAGTACTTCTAAAATTTCCACTACTTATTTTTTATACTTTCAAGATTATGTAGTTAGTTTAATGAAAAAGATTTGAAATGAATTATAACTATATAGCATTATAACTCACTTAAAATTACTCATTTAAAAATGATAAAAATAGATAATAAAAAGGAATAAGATATATAATTGTTTTCAAGTACTTCTAAAATTTCTATTGCATATTTTCTTTATAACGATCTCATTATATACACTACAAGAAAATCGTGAATTACCGACCTACCGACGACCAAAATCCGTCGATAATCACTAAAACCCGTCGGTACAACAGACTTACCGATGACCATAAATCACTCAGAAAATGACTTGTCAGTAAGATTTATCGACGAATTTGCTAATTGTAACGGCCCGGATTGCTTTCAGGATTGTCAATTGTCGCCGCAATAGGGCAGGTGATACATCCATACATCAATTTCAATGCCATACCATACAATCGAATCTAAGTAGGTATTTTAGGCATAATCAGATATTTCAGGCATAGGCAATTATCAGCGGTAATTTAAAATACTCCACAACCAATCAAGCACAGATAATTAATTACACTCCAGATACGCAAATACAGCATACAGCTGTCGGAATTTGGAATTTCTCAGATTATCACCCCTTACCTCTCGGAGTTCCCAAAGCAATAGCAACCTCCTGATCGATCCGAAACTTCGCTCGATTATCCGCCGATTACTACACACATGCAATCAGTCAATGCATTAACACAAAACACAAAGAATTCTTCCTAATCTATACCTCTATGGTTCGACCCTATGATATTAAAAATATCAAGGGAGCTCCAAAAATTCTCATTTCTTGGACACTACCCTAACGAAGTGAGATATCCCTATATACAAACTCAAAACATCAAAATCCAACCAAAAACCTACTCCCCCACAACATGTAGGTTTCGGCCTCTCCTACCCAAATGGGTTAGAGAAATTTCTTGGCTCCAAGCTCTTGGATCATGAAAGGATTTCATGAACCTAGGCCAAAGAAATTGGCTTGGTATTTAAAGGGTTTTTCTACAAATTTTCATGGATTTTTGAAGTTTATGGGTAAAAACCCTAACCTCCATGAAACAAGGTTTTCAAGAGATGAGAGGAGAGATTGAGAGAGATAGGAGAGAGTCCATACCTCCAAGATGGATTTCCTTAAGAGAAAGGAACTTGAATCACCAAAAATCTCAAGGTTTTCAAGCTTTCTTCAATGGAGAAAATGAAGAAATTAAGGGAGAAAGAAAGAAAGGTGAGGTAGGGAGAAGAAAGAGGTTTGGCCGAATTGGCCTATATGAGTGAGAGTGAGAGATAGATATTTTTACAAGAACGACAAACTTGTAATTAGCTTGAAGGGCATTTTGGTCATTTTTCTAAAAGACCAAGGGCAATTTGGTCATTTCGCATCCAGATATTTTTAAAATCAGCATGACACTAGCACGAGTCCCTAGATGACTTGACACTGACTTGATATCAAGATTATCCGCTCGCGGGTCCCTTGAAACCCTTATACGGCTCCAATCGTCTCCCAGTTCAATTCTTGGCCCGAATATAATATATTATTTTCACTATTGAACGTCAGGACTGATTTTAGCAAATATGCAGAGGGTCGAATTCTAAGACTAGTGGTTCTGACCGTTAGTCAAAACTAGGTCTTTATAGTAGTAAAACACTACTATTCGTGAAACATAGGCCGGGCTCCGTTTGATCGGCCCAAAATTTAATCGTAGGCTCCTACAATTATATGGAGCATGAATATGATTTTAGTTTTCCCAAAATTATTTTCTAAAACACAGATAAAAATATAAACTCATTAATCGAGTTTATTGTTCTTAGAAAGCACGAAAAATAGGGGTGTTACATTACTAACCCCCTATTCGTCCTCGAAATTTTGTGACTCAAGACCATACAGGATTTCTTAATCCTCACAAGAAATTCCATGAAAGAATTTCACTGCTCTGAAAGGAAATACAGGAATATCCAGTATATAAAAAGATTCTTTAGTAGATTCGTGAGTGTAAAAATGCATAGCTAATACATGGTTACAACCGCGACTCTAATAAAGTATCATGTTCCACAAGAATCTCCCAACAGGTTAGGGAATCAAAAGGTCAACAGTCTGGTCGAAATATGACTGGATCATATTTACCAAAAGTAAAGGAGATCAGACTATGTTTCATCAAGAAACTCCCAGCATCAGGAATTGTTTGTGTTATAACTCAAGGAATAGTCATAACAAACCCTTCAATGAAGTACTACGAAGATATCCAGACTAATGGATATTATTAACCCAATCCCTCAAATGTCTAATACACTGAGAATCATACAGAAACATGAGTACAAAAACTCATACAGTAAAGTAGAAACAGGTAATTCTAAACATTGCACGCAATCCATCGTGATAAAGAATAATAAGTTGTACCCGAATCGAAAACCATGGTTAAGAGATTACCGTCGATGTCGCAACTACCTCATATGCGATCGTCGGAACTCGAAGCTTCCGCACCTTTCGTGGTATAGACTATTCTCCTCATCGTTGGCCCTTTGTTTCCGGTATTAGTACTGGCAATTGGGACAGATCCTCGTGCCTCGCAATATCTTGCTATGTGCCCCATTTTCCCACAAATAAAACATTTAGGACCCCGCACAGGGTAGTTGTTCGCCCAGGTGTGATGGACCTCCACACTTGAAATATTTCCTCTCTCGGCCCTGATCATGATTCCTCTGGCCTCCACTGCCTAATGCGTAAGCAACAAAACGATGGGGTTACTGCTTCTGATTATCCCCTGGGGGTCGGGAATAAGGTTTCCTTTGACTCAGTTCTCCCCTCTGGTCCTGGTACTGATTCTTAAAACGAAGTGGTCCTCCAAGGTTCTCTTTGTTGGCCCTTCCACGTTTCATCAGCTCCACTTGTCTGCTTTTCTCGACTAAAGCCTGAAAATTTTGAATCCCCTGCGACAGCATGGGCTCCCTAGTTTCATACCTCAGGCCTCTCTCAAAACCTTCATACTTCCGGTCTTCGTCAGGGTTGTTCTGGAAGAATCGGAAATACTTGGCAAGTGATTCAAATTTTGCCGCATATTCCCCGACGGTCATCTCCCTCTGTCGCAGCTGTAAGAATTCTTGCTCTTTCTCAGCTCTTGCACTCTGCTAAAAGTACTTTTCTAGAAATCGGTGCTTGAACATAGTCCAAGTGATTTCCTGCTGGTTTGCCTCTAGCAGTTGTTTGGTTCCCTTCCACCAGTATTCAGCATCTCGCAGCAGTAGGAAAGTTGCGTACGATACCTTCACTTTTTCAGGCTGTGAATCAGCTCAAAGATTTTTTCAATCTACTGGATCCACAAGTCAGCCTTCTCAGGATCCACATCCCCATGAAACTGTGGCGGATTCTGGCGTCTGAAAGTAGTCAAGCTTTGTTCCTCAGCGCCATGTGCAGCACGAAGTTGCTCTTGAGCATTACGCGCATTCATAGTTGCAGTCTGAACAGCAATAGCCGCAACCATGTTTGCCATCGCTTGAGCAGCAAAGTCCATTCCATTTGCTCCATCAACATCCTCAACATGGACACTGACTCCTCTCCCGCGGCCACGTCCACGGCCACGTCCAGCTCCCGCTCCAATTTCTAGTTCCAAATCTGACCAACTAGGTTTAACTCAGTCAAACTGCAACCAGAAACCAAAGCAGATAAGCAGTTATCAACTCACATTACTTCTAAGAAGTAATTAAATCAGACCTTAGTCAGAGATCACACAACATCAACATAACGGACCTTTTCCCCAAAGACTCCCAAAAGACTCGACCAGCTCTGATACCACTTGTAACGGCCCAGACTGCTTTCAAGATTGTCGACTGTCCCCACAATAGGGCAGGTGATACATCCATACATCAATTTCAATGCCATACCATACAATCAAATCTAAGCAGGTAATTCAGGCATAAGCAATTAT
Source organism: Ammopiptanthus mongolicus (assembly GCA_039655645.1). NCBI lineage: Eukaryota > Viridiplantae > Streptophyta > Magnoliopsida > Fabales > Fabaceae > Ammopiptanthus > Ammopiptanthus mongolicus. Next base: position 15,812,844 of record CM077351.1, on the reverse strand, counting down.
CAGCGGTAATTTAAAACACTCCACAGCCAATCAAGCATAGATAAATAATTACACTCCAGATACACAAGTACAGCATACAGCTGTCGGAATTTGGAATTCCTCAAGTTATCACCCCTTACCTCTCGGAGTTCCTAAAGCAATAGCAACCTCCCGATCGATTCGAAACTTCGCTCGATTATCCGCCGATTACTACACATACAATCAATCAATGCATTAACACAAAATACAAAAATTTCTTCCTAATCTATACCTCTAGGGTTCAGCCCTATGATATTAAAAATATCAAGGGAGCTCCAAAAATTCTTATTTCTTGGACACTACCCTAACTAAGTGAAATATCCCTAGATACAAACTCAAAACATCAAAATCCAACCAAAAATCTACTCCCCCACAACATGTAGGTTTCGGCCTCTCCTACCCAAATGGGTTAGAGAAATTTCTTGGCTCCAAGCTCTTGGATCATGAAAGGATTTCATGAACCTAGGCCAAAGAAATTGGCTTGGTATTAAAAGGGTTTTTCTACAAATTTTCATGGAATTTTGAAGTTTATGGGTAAAAACCCTAACCTCCATGAAACAAGGTTTTCAAGAGATGAGAGGAGAGATTGAGAGAGATAGGAGAGAGTCTATACCTCCAAGATGGATTTCCTTAAGAGAAAGGAACTTGAATCATCAAAAATCTCAAGGTTTTCAAGCTTTCTTCAATGAAGAAAATGAAGAAATTAAGGGAGAAAGAAAGAAAGGTGAGGTAGGGAGAAGAAAGAGGTTTGGCCGAATTGGCCTATATGAGTGAGAGTGAGAGATAGATATTTTTACAAGAACGACAAACTTGTAATTAGCTTGAAGGGCATTTTGGTCATTTTGCTAAAAGACCAAGGGTAATTTGGTCATTTCGCATCCAGATATTTTTAAAATCATCATGACACTAGCACGAGTCCGTAGATGACTTGACACTGACTTGACATCAAGATTATTCGCTCGCGGGTCCCGTGAAACCCTTATACGGCTCCAATCGTCTCCCAGTTCGATTCTTGGCCCGAATATAATATATTATTTTCACTATTGAACGTCAGGACGGATTTTAGCAAATATGTAGAGGATCGAATTCTAAGACTAATGGTTCTGACCGTTAGTCAAAACTAGGTCTTTATAGTACTAAAACACTACTATCCGCGAAACATAGACCGGGTTTCGTTTGAGTTTTCGGCCCAAAATTTAACCGTAGGCTCCTACGATTATATGGAGCATGAATATGATTTTAGTTTACCCAAAATCACATTCTAAAACACAGATAAAAATATAAACTCATTAATCAAGTTTATTGTTCCTAGAAAGCACGAAAAATCGGGGTGTTACACTAATCCCTCGGTAATTACCAAAAGAAAGTCATTGGTAAGTACTATAGGTAAATGATTGACTTACCGATCGCTTATTCCGTCGGTAATGGGTCAACAGACTCACCGACGGTTTAATTCATCGGTAATGTGTGAACAGACTTACGGATGGAATAATCTGTCAATAATGTGTAAACAGGCTTATGACGGAATAATCTGTCGATAAGTTTATCTTTTTTTTTTTTCAAAAATACAATATTACAAATTAATATTAAACTAGATATAAAATAAATAAATTAAAATTTAATAAATTATTAAAATTTAGATTAAATAAATAAAAATAAAAGCTCAATAAATTAAAACGAAAAATTAAATAAAAGTAAACAATGTTGCTCAACAAACAATTATCCAACAAAATCATATAACTACTACAAAAAAAACCTAATAATCTGAATAGTCTGTAGGAGAGGCGTCATCTTAGGGTTGTCGTTGTTGGCCCTCCTGCTATTGGTCGTCGGGATGCTGATGCTGAGCAGGGGTCGCCTGAAACGATAGGTGCTACTGCAAAGCAGTACGCATCTCAGATAGGAGTACCTGGAAGACCACATGCAAGATCTGTTGCACTGATTAACTTCCCCCCTCAATCACTAATTATCCTCACTAGCCTGACGACCAGCATCATCGGTAGCAGAAAGTCATTCTCTCAGCATGACCAGCTCCTCTGAATCCTAGGAGTGGCTGGAAGACGCCTACAATTGTTGCGTTCCTGTGGTCCACTCGTTGGAAACCACGAGTGAGGTCTCCAACCCCATAAGTCCGCCTCTTTTCTTGCCCACGATAACTTCGAACTAACACTGGGTCTGAAGTCTCTGCTCCTCGAGGGGTCGGGAGGGTGGATGTGTAGCCGACGGTGCAGGATATAGAGCCGGCGGTGCAGGATGTGGAGCCGGCGGTTCAGGATGTGGAGTCGGCGGTGCAATACGCAGCCTCAGACATAGCCTGAGATAACCTAACGCTAAATTGTTCCTGTTATTCATAAATAAAAACGCCATGTCATAAATATATATTGTAAAACATTATCAAAACGAAAAATAAACGGAAGAAAATTCAAGAAAAGGACTCACCACTGTTGTCTTAGACCTCTCATTGACGAACTCGTCGGTATCCTTCTGTGTATGAGTCTGTTCAAAGAGCTCATGATATGTACGGCCTAACAAAGCGACGTTGTCTGCAAACAAAAGCACAAATGATAGTTAATAAATAAATATACAAGTATTACATTTTAAAACAATTACTTAACAAATATGCTTTTTTAATATAGGTACCATCCGATCAACGTGATCGTGCTGGCTGGTGAAACCACTCATGTGTAGGCTCCCACCCTTTTCGGACGCCCAATTTTTCTTCGTCTGTGCACACTTTGCTTTATGAGCAGTTGTACCGTAGTGCTCGTTCAAACGAGTCCAGACATGCTCTTCGACCCAGTCGGGACACTGAGGGGAGTTCCGGGCGTTCCTGAGAATCTCTGAGAGTCTTTGAGAGTCTTTTGAGTGAAAAAATTTCTTGATCGCATCCTCATGCTCGGGGAGCCACTGCACTTTTTTCTGTATTAAGAGGAAAAAAATAGTTAATAAATAATAATAACCGAATATATAAATTAAGTTACCAATATGCATTTCAAGTCATTAACTTACCCCAAAATGTCGAAAAACACATGCCTGTCGGTATCCTTAAGTTGTCCCCACGAAAGCCATGGATAGCAAAATTGTTGCTTGATAATTTTCGTAATGGCCTTCAATACAACCCTGGATGGATCAAACCTAAATAGAAATACAAGTTATTCAATATTAAAAGACAATTAATTAATATGATATTATAATAAAATGAATATAATGCTAACTATTTCTTACCCTACCGAAGTTGGACGTATGAAAGGGCGACTAGCAAGCAAGATCTCCTCTTGCTCACCCTACTCCTCCTTTAATGCTGGACTACCTCCACAGGTAGGCAGACGCTGCATAGGCTGACAAGCAGATTATGAGTTTGGGTTTTACTTAAATTTGCTACAAAAGAATCAGGGCTCATGCTACCTACACCCCCACACATCTTTTAAACCTTTTTTTATGACAAAAATGACCGTAAGGTAAAAAAATCTATCTACTAATTTTTTACCTTCTCCAGGTAAATTCCACCACCCACCCCCTCTTCTCTCTCATCTCTCTCCACCCCCTCCTTTCTCATCCACCTCTGCCCTTCCTTTCTATAGTATATCAAATGTTAGTGTAAGAAGACTGATTTTGCTCTATCGTGCTTGACTGGTACTTTTGCTGTCTTCGTTTTCTTTTTTTTTCTTCTTTGTTTTTCGCATCTTCCAGCAATTAGTTGCCGAGCATCTTTATCTGGCATTTAATTGCCGGTAAATTTTTTTTTTTTATCTTGAAACAACTATCCGGCAACTAATTACTGGTATGAAAAAAATATGTGTTTCCGGCAATTAATTGTCGGAATGTTATCTTTTGTATTCCGGCAATTAGTTGCCGGAAACACATATTTTTATATTCCGGCAACTAATTGCCGGAAACACATTTTTGCATTCCGGCAACTAATTGCCGGATTTTATAATTTTATGACATAAAATGTTGTTTAAATCCTTAGATTATGGACGATCTTACGATTACATCTGACGAACTGGACATATCGACAACAAAAAAAGTGGATTGTACTGATGCATTCACAACTGATGAGGTAAATTTGAATGGTAAATAAATAATACAAAGTTATGCGTGCCTAGTATAATTTAAAAGTTTTTATTCATGTTTTCAAGTATTTCCTACTCGAGATGATTACATAAATTGGGCTCGAGATGTTGGGAGACAGAATGGAATGGTTGTTGTCATTACGAGGTCAGACACCGAGACAGGACGTAGAGGAAGGAAAAACATTGTAATTCTTGGTTGTGAAAGGAGTGGAAAGTATAGATCATACAAGAATTCGTTACCTACGAAGTCAACTGGTACTAGAAAATATGAGTGTCCCTTCAAACTAAGAGCACGTCCTTTGAAGAAAGGTGAAGGATGGTTCCTTAAGGTGGTATGTGGATTGCATAACCATGACCTAGCCTTAACATTGGTGGGTCATCCATATGTTGGTCGACTAAGTAGTGAAGAGAAATCTTTGGTTGGTGAGATGACAAAACATATGGTCAAGCCGCGAAGCATATTACTGACTTTGACAGATCATAAAGAGGATAGCTTCACCACTATCAAGCAGATTTATAATGCACGACAAGAGTATCGTACGTTTGAAAAAGGTCCAAGAACAGAAATCCAACATCTAATGAAATTAATGGTACGTGATCAGTATGTGTATTATTATAGAAAGGTCAACGATTCTGATGTTGTGAGGGATGTATTCTGGATGCATATGCATGCCATAACTCTTTTGAAAACTTTTCACATTGTCTTGCTCACTGATAGCACATACAAAACCAACAAATATCGGTTGCCTTTACTTGAGATTGTTGGCGTTACTTCAATAGAGTTGACATTCTATGTGGCATTTGCTTATTTGGAGTCTGAGCGAGTTGATAACATAGCTTGGGCACTTGAGCAGTTAAGAGGGCTACTTCAACAAATAGATGCGACCCCTCACGTGATAGTGACTGATAGAGACATTGCCTTGATGAATGCAATGCAAGTAGTTTTCCCTAATTCACATAATCTATTGTGTCGTTTTCATATTGCTAAGAATGTGAAGGCTAAATGCAAGTTGTTAGTGAGTCCGAAGGAGCTATGGGAACCCGTGATGGATGCATGGGATAGTGTTGTCAGTTCTCCTAATGAGGGTGAGTTTGCGGAACTACTGACTATGTTTGAAAATGTATGCTCAAGTTTTCTTGTTTTTTGTAAATATGTGAAAAATACGTGGTTGATTCCTCACAAGGAAAATTTTGTCGCGGCATGGGTTGATCGATTAATGGACATGAGGAACACAACAACTAATAGGTATGCCCAGACTCGTATAGTTGTAATTAGTGATGAAAGAACGTTATGGCATTGATGCTGACATGATCTTTCTATTATTGTTAATAGGGTTGAGTCTGCACATTGGAGTTTCAAGAAGTTGCTTCAGGATAGCATGGGGGACTTGTTCACTTGTTGGAGTGCCATGAACAATATGATCTTATTGCAGCACACAGAAATAAAAGCGTCTTTCGAGAGAAGCATAACAATAGTAGAACACAAGCACAATAGTCCAATGTCCATCCACTTGTGGGGCTTTGTATCAAGGAGTGCATTAGGTCGTATAGTTGATGAGTATGATCGAGTTAAAGATGTTGGTGTACACCCAACTAGATGCAACAATATTCCTCTCGCTGCATAATCCCACTGCTGCTGTTCACACAAGTTTTGGTAGGTCTCCCGCAACCAGCCCAACTGAACATGTGCTCCTCTAGTGGACTCACACTCAATCGCTGCATAAACCCTGTCCACCCCTAATAGTTGATGCAAACACTCAGCCGCAATTTCCCTATCCATGTATGGTTGCGTGAAGAAGGCACCCCTGACTGATATGTGCAATATAACGGACACATCATCTAATGTGATAGTCATCTCTCCGAAGGGCATGTGGAAGCTGCTGGTCTCTCGATGCCACCTCTCAACAAAGGCAGACAAGAGGCCCTTGTCTACCATGGTGTAGCTGCATCGTATCAGTGGTGACAACCCGGAGTTGTTCACTCTGGTCCATACCTCGTCGTGCTGAATCACGAAATCTCTCACCTTCTTCCCATGGGAGATAATCTTCAACTCGCCACGATCCTATAACAATAAAAAAAACAAAATTTATGTTCAAATATAACGATTTTATTTACTTTAAAAAATAATCTAGCATAAAGGCTTCTTGCATCATTGTTCCATAGTCAAGTAGCAACGTGATCTGTAAAAGACCTAAGGACTGACGTGTCCTCAGGACCTCCCGAAAATGACTCTGTCGGTGTTGGTGTCGGTACATCAGCAGGTGTCGGTACATCAGCATCTCCCCCCACATCAGCAGGTGCATCAGCTTCTGCACGTTGTTTGTGTGCAGAAGTCGTCGGTCGGCGACGTCCAACGGTCGCCACAACATTAGGACATTCCATAACTGCAACTTACAACAGTTCACCAAAAAAATCAGTACATATATAATTGCGGGCAATTAGATTAGAAACCTAAGAATTTTTCAAATTATTTTAAAAAAAAAAAATCACTAACCTAAGAATTGAAATGTCGGAATATAATTTTTCAAGAAATTTGACCTAATTGCAATTAGTTACCGGAATAAGAAAGAATTATCCTCCGACAACTAATTGTCGGATTCAATTTTTCCAAGTGTTTTGTGTTAACGACAATTAGTTGCCGGACAACACAAAATCTTGAAAAAAATTAATCCGGCAATTAGTATAATTCTTTCTTATTCCGGTAACTAATTACCGGTAGGTCAAATTTTTTGAAAACTAAATATTTCGGCAAATAAATGCCGGAAAATCTAAAACATGCAAAATATAATTCGGCAATTAATTACCGCAGGCTAATTGTTTCTTATTCCGGCAACTAATTGCCAATAGTTGAAAAACTATATTTCAGCAAATAATTGCCGGAAAGTCTAAAACATGGAAAAAAATATAATTCGGCAATTAGTTGCCAGAGGCTACATGTTGCATAGTTCGGCAACTAATTACCGGAACGCAAAATTTCTAGAAAACAGAGGAAATGAGGCAACAAAATTTCAAATGAATCTCTAAATGAATGAAGCACAGTGTAGAAGAACAAAAAAAATGATAAACACAATGAAGATGAACACAATTCTCCAAACACGGGTTAGGAAGACAAAATGATGAAGCAAAGAGGAATGGAGAAAACAGAGAAGGAGAAGTTCGGTTCTTACCAGGAAGTGCGGCTGAGCAGGCGACATTAGCGCGGCGAAGGGGACGAAATCACGGCTGCTGGCGGAGGTCGGCGTTCTCGCAGCTGCTAGAAGGGGGAAGCGATGTGGGGGTGCGTAAGGAAAAAGAATGTAATAGGGAGTGGGTGGGTCGGGTTGGGGGAAAAGAAGAGGAGGAAGGAGTTTAAATTTACAGGGAAAAAACAATCATTTCATACTCCAAAGGGGGTGTAGGTAGCAGCCGCCAAGAATCAGGCCTTAATCATTTTGCATTTAAAGCCCAAAAATCTAGGCAAGAATTTGTTAGCCAGCGTATAGTAGATTATGGGCTTCCATTGAAATTTCAAAATGGGCCATTTACTAAAATCTCAGCTCGATATGGAATAAAAGAAAACGTCTAATTAAGTTTTTGATTCGTATTTGCAATAATTTGTCCTCTAATAATTATTTTGCTTTAAATGTTCATAATTATTTTATTTGAGTTCATCAATTTAACAATTAGATTCATGGTTAGTTAGTGGCCCCTTAAAATTATTAAAAAATTCAAAAAAGATTACATGGAAAATCATTTGTAGAACTTGTCTCAGAATTTTTCAACTCAATTTCAAGAGAATATTAACTTGGCTCTCAACGTTATTTTTATGACAATCCTTCATTCAAATTATTTTATTTAATGACGTTTGACCCCAATTTAACTGGTGCTCTTGCCTCTGTACTTGGCATTCGGTCTTTTGCTCAGACATCATCTTCCTGCTGTTATATTAGCAAGGGCCTCAGGCATTTCAACCTTAGTTCTCCTCATAACTATTTCTCAAGGTATTTCGTGTGAAATTATTGAGACTAATCCCACAAGTTATTCAACGGCATTGAAGGGCTGATCTCTTCCAATCAGGTTTTTTCCATACACAAAAGATAGCAATCCTCTACCCTCTCTCTCTCTCTCTCCATATATATATATATATATATATATATATAGGGAGTGACTCAAGTGAGAGGATGTGTTATTATGAGAGATGAAAGTAGTAAATCTGAACCTTTGGATCACTTATGAATGGTCAATATCAGAACAAAAAGTCATGTGACTTTTTAAAGTGATCACATGACCACCAACTAACTTCTAATCCTGACTATCCATGTATGGTTTAAAGGCCCAAATTTGTTCCTCTCACTCTCATAATAACACACTTCTCTCACTTGAGTCGCCCCTATATATATATATATATATATATATATATATATATATATATATATATATATATATATATATAAGATTTGTTAACGTATATCTACTCAGAAGGAGTACGTTAACAAGCTACACCTTCGGATGTATTTGATAAATTTTTAGTTATAACTTGTTAACGTACTCCTTCTAAAAAATGAGTGGGTGTACGTTAGTAAATCCTATAAGGGATTGTTAATCTATATCCACTTATTTTTTAGAAGGAGTACATTAGCAAGCTACACCTTCGAATATATTTTATAAATTTTTAATTATAACTTATTAATGTACTCCTAATAAAAAATGAACGGATCTACATTAGCAAATCCATATATATATATATATATATATATATATATATATATATATATATATATATATTTGTCAAGTTTGGTTTGCAATGTAGGTCTGTGCTTACTTTTATTAATGGGACATTATTTTGGTTTGCCTTTCGACAAAGTTGGTTATTGTTTCAATTGGACTTTTCGGTAGTAAGCCAATTGGCCATGATTAAAATTTATCTATGGCGTCTTGATGAAGAATATAGTCGAGGATCATATGTCTTCTTTGTGTTAATGAAGAATTTTAGTCAAGGATCAACTGCCTTCTTTGCCATGATTACAAGTTCTCTCAATATTTAAAAAATCCGTTCTGAATATTTAAAAAATCCTCTCCTATTATGTGGATTACCTTATAAACCCAAAAACAGAAAAGGAAAAAGACAGCGTTTGAGACAGTCCCTTCCTCGAAGGTCCTATTGGTAATCCGAACTCGAATTCTTAACGTTACAGCATAGCGTGATAATATAAAATACGAAAATATTAAAACAATCAATACTGATACCACGACTATATATATAACATACGATAAAAGTATTGGCTCTATCAGTAGAGCCGACAATAACTGATACCAATTAAAAATCTTCAGAGTACGCAACACATATAAACTAAAAGCATAATAACAAAATAAAATATATCAGACTTCCTCTCTTGACCCCAAAAATACATTTCACTCAACCCATATACTGACCATAACAACACGAAGACTGTCTACCCAACCACGACTCTAACGTGTACGGTAGTAGGGCCCGTATACACTACTCTTCGCTGAGAGTAGCCAGTCTCCCAGAGACGGTCGTCTTCTGCATAGGGATCCGGGGCTCTCCCGCCAGCATCAGGTTCAACCGGTATGCCATCAATTTCCTCTAGCAATTCCGCAACAGGATCTTCTCGTGCGGTCGAGAATAAATAAAGTACGACATAGAGAAAATATAGGGGATAAGAAACAACAATTTATCATAAATGGGAAAACAGCTATAAAATAATTCATATAGATAGCAACACTCAACAACGCAACAGTGTCAATCAACCAACTCCCAAATCATTCTCTCTTAATTATTGTCTTTTACACTCATGCAACTAATGACTATATAGACACGATCACGACGCGACATCTCCAACAGATCAAGATATCTCGTTCATCTCTGTGCCACCCCCCGTACTGCAGGGTTCGGTCAAAAGCCTTTAGGCTCAACTCGCGACTACGATATTCCCCCGCCCGCAGGCTAGGTCGGAATCATCGCCTGCCCACAACATAACTTACGGCAACAACATATTCTCCCACCCACAGACTAGGTCGCAACATTCACCCATCCGTTAACAACTCGACTTACGGCAACGACATATCCCCCCGCCCGCAGGCCAGGTCGGGACATTCGTTTGTCCGTCTACAATTCGACTAATGGGTACGATCATCTCCCCGCAGGCAAGATCGATCGCCCGTATGCCAACACAATGATGAACAACAACTATGCAACATGAATCTCACTGACTCATAGCAGGATCAACACTTAGTGCCTCAACCATGACTTATAAACAACCACGACTAACTTTTCTCTGGCTTAACTGGGTATCGACTTTGTATCACAACATCAACAGGTCAACTGTATCTCTAGGTTGAGCACTACGACAAATATATATATATATATCCTCGACTTTCTCACCACACATTCATCTACTCAGACATTGGCAGTCACAACATCACATCATAAAGCAAGCAGAAACAGATTCAATAATAATATCAACTCACAGATAAATTCAAGTAATTATAAACATATAATAGGCATAACCTACATATCACATATATTATAATAAACATCCAATCACAGAGCAAGCAACCTCGACATACATTAAAATCAACCTATCGGTCAATCGACCTCTAGTAGAGTATGGGTCGCCCTACACATATCAATATATATTATTTTAAATCTTGCCTCCTCGACGATATTATGGTTCTTTCCCCCACCTGATAGCAAACGTAGCAACGATCACGAACTCACGAGCACTGCTTGCTCCTCTGCACAGCCTCACAGCCGCAGCCTCGCTCCTCCAACCGGAAACCGTACACACTTTAGAACGATCGAACACGGTATGATCCTTCACAACAAATCACAACCAGAAATTAATACCATCAAACAAGACCCATTTAGTTCCTATGAACTAAGGTTCGGTCCCCTTTTTAGGAAAATAGGCTAGAGGTGTTAAAACTTCACTAACTCTTGGATCAATGATCCTTAAGATCTATACATAACACTAGATCAAGTCTTTTTACACAAAAACTTAGAAACAAAACTCATGATTTCCCTAAGTATAGGATTCGGCCATTCCTTAGAAAAATAGGCTAGGAATGTCATTTGATTACTTGCTCTTAGATAGTGATAAAGAATGATGAAACTAGATCATAGAAATTGATTTCACATTAAAAGAATTTTTCTATGATTTTCTAGAGATTTTTGAACTTAGAACTCAAAGAGAGTAAGTATAAGAGATTTTACCTCTTGAAGCTTGAATAAAAGTGAAGAAGAAAGCTTGCACTTGAAGACAACAATGGAGGTTTGAAGAAGATGATTAAGGAGAGATGTGAAGGAATGTGTAGGAAAACAAAGGGAGGGTAAGGGTATTTATAGGCTAAATAGCCGCCCCCCTTGGTGGGCTTTTGGGCCCAAGGCCCAACTTTTGGATATTTTAGGGACAAAAGGATAATTTCACTTAGGGACAAAATTGTCGTTTCAACAAAAGGCCAAGGGCAAAATAGTCATTGCACCCTTAAAGTAACCAAAATATCAAGATATTTTCTAGATGTCATGATGAGGTGATGAGTCTTCATGATGAGTCATGAGGGCAAATTATAATTTCATAAGTTCCCAAGGGCAAAACGGTCTTTTCTTGCCCTAAATATCTAAGATATTTGTAGAAACGCAATGATGACGCTGGTGAGTCATGGTGGTGACTCACCTTCTGACTCACCCCGCTTAGGTGACTCGTGCCCCTCATCTAGTGTCCGATTTTGGTCCCACGCGTCCGTTCTCGATTCCGTCAATTTCCCGATTTAGGGTTTTCGCCCGAGGAAGTCGTGAGAACTTATTTTTTTTGAAAATTTTCAAAATCGTCGATATTGTTCGCAATTTTATTTAAAACCTAAATTTTTCGTTCACGAGTCAAAATTAGATCTTCTGATCAGTAAAATCTTACTGTCAATGAAAACTCAGGCCGGGCTCCGTCTGAGTTTTCAACCCAAAATTTAACAGTAGCTTCCTACGATAGCGTAGAACGTGACTATGGTCTCAGTTTATTTTATTATACTCTCTCGACCCTTCAATAAGATACAAACACATAAATATTATTTAATTTAGAAAACTTGAAAAAAAATCGGGATGTTACAGCGTTTATTTTAGCCCTATAATAGCGCTTATAGCGCTTCAGAAGTGCTATCATTTTTAGTGTAATTAAAAGTGGTAAGAAAAGATAGCGCTTCCCAGAAGAAGCGCTATAATAGGTAAAACACTATAAGATAGCGCTTCTCCATGGAAGCGTTGTAATAGGTCACATATTATAGCGCTTCTCCTAGAAAGCGCTATCGTATCGTAGTCCCTATTACAGCGCTTCCCTGGAGAAGCACTATAATAGGTCCCATTTTTTTTTTATTTCGTTTTCCATACATTCCATATTAAACCTGCATTCAACAGAAATTAGTACAATAATACACACAAAAAATATCATTATAAACAGTTGCTATATATATATTCCATATATACTTAGTCCCTTTGGACCAAAAAGACATACAAAACTGTTTATGCTCCAAAATCAATATTACACATAATTAGTTCCTTTAATTTTGACCAACTATACTTATAAGTCCCTATACAAAACTCAATTATACTTACAATATTTAACTACTATACAAACAAACTCTATATGTCCCTTTGGACCAAAATCAAACAACCAATACCATATGATGATGCTTCGTCCAAAATCAAATTGTTCAAGGCACCCTTAGTAAGAAAAGAAACTGCATAACATAACCAAAATGAAACCATGCAAACTTAAATATTAATTATAACAATCAAAGGTGCAAGAACACGAAAATTGCATTGCAAGAGTATAAAACCGGATTCATATGTACCTTGAATTAATTACTAAATAAATGTCTTTATGAAATATAGGCACCATTCTTCCACGAGTTTTGCTAGCTGATCCTTAGAGTATGAGTCTCATTTACACTGTGAAAAGTACTGCATAATCAAAATTAGAACTAAAATTAGAATTACATTGAAATGGTTAAATTATATAAACTAGCTAGCTAGATCTGAAATTACATACCATCGTTGGGATGCTCATTTGATTTTGTGAGATGACATCTTTCATGAATTTCATCACGTAATAGCTGCAATCTATGATGTTTGATTGTTGAGGGCACTGTAAAATCAAACTTAATAAATTAATTTTTTTTTAAATATATAATTTGGTCAAGAAGTTTTATAAATACCTCTATATTAATCCATTTAATCGTGGATGATTTAGACACCTTGCGGCCGCTGCATGCATAATAAACTTTGATAGCCCTGATTACAAAATCAACTTCATTAAAGTACATATCTTGAATCAACCCACACATATGTTAAAAATAAATGCATATACTTACTTATCGTACTGCTCCTTCATTTCTTTCCTATTGCTATACGGACGTCGTAGGGGATCTGTATAGTACACAATGCTTCCAATGGGATTGATAATTATCAATACCCAGTGCCCTCTACAAAAAAACTTTGAGTTAGCAAATCCTATGTTGTTCATCATGCACATTTCATAAAATTAAGTATCGTTAATATAGGTGACTCACCCAACATTGCATGGAGACAAAAACAGGGTCTCATTCTCAGCCCTTGTGAGACTCAAGCGATCATCTATGTATTGTATTTGCCCTATATTCGTAGCTGTCAGAGCTGTTCTTAATGGGCATAAGAACACAAACCTGCTCGTCCGTTGCTCTGGGACCAAAATATCCTCATACAAGTGCCTAAAATTAAAATACATATGCAAATGGATTAACAATAACATCTATTAACAAATGGATTAACAATAACATTAAAATAGATGTAGTACCTTAAAATTCATTCCTTGTTTTTTCATGCTACTGAGAATTCATTTTATGATGCCATTGTTGATGATAACTACCCTTCTCTTTTAACACAAGGATCATCTTCACAACTATCCCAATGTGGAGATCTCTGATAACTTGAGTGATTATAGTATTAGTAGTGGCAACAATTATGGCACTACTAGTACTAGTACTAGTACTAGCAACTCCACTGAGTCCCATTGCAGTGGCAATGTTCCTATTCCTCCTAACTCCACTCTCCACGCCAATTCAACCACCATCACATGTACTACTTGGCACTGGTTTAGGAAAAGGGCCTAACTTGATCATGCAGCAGCAAACAGTGTTTGAATAATCAAACATAATTTGTATTTGCACTTGAGTCCCATAGTTTGTTGTATTTGCATGTATATTATAAATATATTTTTGTTATATTTGGACATAAATTTTTTTTTTTATCTTTTGCATTTTCTCCTTTTTTTGTTACAAAATAGTAAATGGAAATGGTACTTGGATAGATGACTTCAACCTTGACCCAAGAGAATTTAATTGCCAAAACCCATTTGCAACATTATGACCCCCAAGGTACTACTATCTCAAATGCTCGTTAAGCAGGATCAGAAATCTGGCAAGTAAATAAATGATTCCACCAAATATAATCAAGACACCAGGAACAATTAATTAAAGACCAACCCTACCCACAATCCAACACACTAGCAGTAAGAAGAGATCCACTACCAATTGAGGTATGTGTTTTCCACAAGCGTTTTGAGAACCACATCTCATTCTAGAACACAATGTAGAATAATCAAACCGTGGAAAGCCTATTGTGGATATTAGGTTATTAATATGCTATTTGTGTATATTAGGACACTAAGTTGTGCACAAGCTATTTCTTATGATAACCATTCAACTGCAAAAGCAGATTAAGCAACATTCTTCTTCAACAGGTGAAAGGAGAAATAAAGGAAAAAATGTCAGTACCTATTTCACGTTTGAGGGAGTGGTGGCCGGGGAATAGCTTCACAGACCATCACGAGCGCACGCGGGGTCTTCTCAGAGCACCAAACAGAGCTTGTCAGAGCAGCGAGAGAGACGTGCGAGGGTTCAAAGCGGTGGCAGAGGGAATGGTGGCAGAGGGGAGGGTTCAGAGCGTGCGGAGAGAAAAGAGATTGAGAGGGAGTGAAATTGAATTCAACGGGTCAGTATTTTTATGCAGAGGCTATTACAGCGCTTCCTTAAGGAAGCGCTATCTTGTTTGTACCTATTAGGAAGCGCTATCTTAGGTGGAGACTATTATAGCGCTTCCTCAAGGAAGCGCTATAATAGGTACACATAAGATAGCGCTTCCTTTCCTTAAGGAAGCGCTATAATAAGTCTTCCCGTCAATTTTTATAGCATTTCCGAGTGAAAACGCTATTAAAAGGGTGTCATTTAATCTGTAATCTGTCGTAGTGACAGGAAATGATTGGACTAACTCATACTCTTTACAACACCACTCTCTATGTGATTTCGATTTTTGACTTAAAGATTGGATGCTCCACATCATCACAAAACCCATTTATTTATGGATTTGGCTCCTCTAAAGTAAGTGAAAGTCTAAAATGAGAAAGTAAAGATTTATCCACCATTGATTTAATTAACTACATAGAGATCTCAACCCGCTAAATGATCTAAGGGTGGATAGCCTCTTGTTTCCTTACTTTAGAGCTTCATTCACTTTATAGAAGTCAAATTCTTTATTTATAAAGGTGATAATGATAGCTTAGACACTATTCTAAAATTTGCTGGTCACATGCACTTTATGTATCCCAAATCAACATACATTCTCTTAAAAGTTCACAGTCACTTTAAAACCATGCACATTCCCAAAGTATAATAAACTTCAATTTCCCATGTAATGCTCATGCGGGAATCCATCATTTTATACATGAATAAGCATTTTAATGCTCGATCATCATTCCCCAATGTGGTCAATTTAACTTCGGTCCATTGCACCAAGCAAGCCCTTCATCTTTCTCTTCTCTCTTTTTTTTTTTTAGTTAAAAATTTAGGCTTAATTACACTTTTCGTCCCTCAACTTTTTTAGTTGTGCGATTTTGATCCCTCAAAAAATTTAATTGCACTTTTGTCTCTCAATTTTTTCAATTATGCGATTTTGATCTCTCAAATTTTAATTGCACTTTTCATCCCTCAACTTTTTAAATTGTGCAATGAAAGCTTTTATTTTGATCCCTAGAAGGACTAATTTTACACAATTTCACAAAGTTGAGAGATGAAAAGTGCAATTAATTTTTTTGAGGGACTAAAATCATACAATCGAAAAAGTTGAGGGACAAAAGTGCAATTAAAATTTTTGAGGGACCAAAATCACACTATTAAAAATATTAGGGGACTAAAAGTATAATTAAACCAAAAATTTAACTTGTTTTTCCAACAAAGTCTAAATCATACCCACCCGTGGCTAGCTCTGTAAATCAATGTTATAGTGGGTAAGTGTTGAGAATCGGAAAGCCCACCCGACTTTGTGACTGTGAAAGTCGGCCTAACAAGTCTAAATTGACAAGTCCAAATAGTTAGACCCATTGAAATTCCACAGCCTTGATGTTGCTGGTGGTAACTAGTTGCTATGCTTATCAATGATAAAGTTTCATTTTAAGAGTGCATTTGAAAGAACTTATAAAGATCTTATAAGAATAATATATGAAAATAGTTTATGATATTTTCATAAGTTTTTTTAGCTTTTTTCAATAAGCTTGTAAGAGAAGCTTATGATAATAAATTGTTTTTAGCTTTTTTGAAGAAAAAAAAAGCTTATTGTATAAATGCTTAATTAAGCTGTTTACCAAAACGCGTCCTAAGTCTGGCTATCACACTTGCTATTAGGTTATGGAGACAATACATCAACTTTTTTCTTTTCTTTTCGTTTTTTAGCTGAGAACAATACATCCACTTATTCACCAGGTGAGCTGAAAAGCCCAATTGAGCTGAAGGAGACTAGAATCAAATCCTAATATTCAAAATAGGTTTTGAGGAAATCAAAACTGATTGACCCAAAAAGAAAAGAAAAGGATCCAAAACTAGAGGGGTGTCAACTTAGAAAAACATGTACCTCATCCCCAAAGATGAGTTTCTAAGGAGTAAGGACACCCCTTGTGAAGAATGACTCAAAATCAGTGAATCTGCCATGAGATCAGCTCTGGAGTACTCACCAGGCGAATTTTGTATCGTCGCGCGAGACAGAGACAAGTTCGTGAAGCATCAGTTTCTAATATGGTTCGCGAGGCGAAACTGGGAAAAAACAGAAACGGCTATTTCATTAGAAACAGAGCAAGTGGTTAGGCATCTATAAACACAAGGCTATTGGGATGGATGCAAAATGAGAAATATAGAGAATACATGCTCAAATATTGTGTGACTTCCAGAAGTAAGATTGAAAGGAGATTTAGGGGATTTGTGCGTAAGAGAGTGTTTGAATAGCAATTCTATCTTGAGAGAATCATAGAGTGATTAGTAAGAGGTTGGGAAAAGTGTATAGGAGTAGAAATGACTACCTTGGGGTAGTTCTTAAAGGCATGATGTGAATCACATGGGTGTACAAGAATAGACAAGATAGGTGGATATTTCTATTGTAAAGTTTTATATCTCTTTGTTCAAGATAGTGAAGATTGGCTGCTCTCTCCCGTGGATGTAGGTCGCATTGATCGAATCACATAAAATCCAATTTTCATCTCTTTTATCGTTTATATCTGACAGATGCCCCTTCTTAATTTTTTAAACCTTTTAACCCTTTTAGTGAAAAAGAAGCTTTAAACGATTAAAAAAAACCCCCAACACTGAAAATCAAACTTGCAACCCTCTGAAACCTCTCAGAGCGCTTAGCCACCAGACCACAACAATTCACCAAATCACAAAACTACATCTATGAGGAAATGAAACGCAAGAACGTGAAAAAGCAAGCTTGAAGAAAGAACGAAGCACAAAGCAAGATCTCTGAAAAAGAAAGATAGATAAATCATTTCTTGAAACGTACAAGAAAGGAATTTTGAAGGTCTCTTTGTGGGGAAGGATCTCGTGTGGTTCCGTTTAGAGCAGAGAGGGGACATTCCTTGTGTACTGTTATGAAACGAAAGAAAACGACAATTAGAGGTTCAACGGATACGAAGTTGTTTTGTTTGAAGAAAGCATTTTTGTTCAAGATAAATAGTGTTCTCCGTTGGCTAGGGGGTATTAGTTCTACCAGCTTTGATTATAGGCTCAACTGATCCCACATAGTGCAGTCCAAATCATCCATAACCTTTGGAACTGGTTCTTTTTTTATCCAAATTTTAGTAGTTTTCTATTTTGCCCCTACTACAAACTACAGAGTTAATTGTTTCCTAACGGATATCAATCTTCACGAAGAAGCAAACCAACAACCAAATCAATAGCTACTCTCATAGTGTACATACATATAACACACACACACACACACACACACACACACACATATATATATATATATATATATATATATATATATATATATAGATATAATATAATCACCAAATTCATTATATATTTCTACCCATATGCAAATCAACATATAGGCGTCGTATCTATTATCTATTATATATACATTTTAGAATTAGAATGTACCTCAATGCAAAAATTTTGAGCTAACACTCTCTCAGGCTATCTATGTCAACAGTTTCCTACGTGTCATTCATACCACGTTTCAAGGGCTGACTGGATTACTATTTAATTTGCCTACAAAAGAAAATAATTTCAATGCATTAAAACACATATATTTCAAATTCAAATCAATCCTAAAAGAGGCTGAAATTTATAAAAGTCAATAAAAGCAAATCAGATACTCAGGTGAATTAATAAATAGGACGAAGTTAGAGGAAAAAGCAAATAAAAGCATATCAGTTACAGAAGGAAATAATTTCAATATATTAAAACACACACATATTTCAAATTCAAAACAATCCAAATTAAAGGCTTGAAATTCATAAAAGCAAATCAGATATGCAAGTGAATCAATAGAGATGACAAAATTTCAATTGAAAGAAAATAAACGCAAATAAGTTATGGAAGGAAAGAATCACAATGCATCAAAATATGCATGTTTCAAATTCAAATCAAAGTAATTCGTGGGCATGTGTATAAAAGCAAATAAAATCAAATCACCCAGTAATGCATTTCAAACAGTAGTTTCATCCTCAAACCATTTCGACGTTTGTATCGGCCCTACAAAGTGAAGGCACAGGAAGAGAATCCTTGGTTGGTTCAATCAAAATTGCAGTGTCACTTATAGCCAAAGTGCCTACAATGTGTTTCTTAGGATTTCATACGGCTTCCAAGTACGTTAACATTTTGCCTGCTAACTGAAGGAAGCTCTTGAACGGGGTGCCTATCTATCTTCTATCTAGATATTATCAAATCAAAATCAATTATCCATTTTATGTATATAACTCAACTCAATTCTGAAGTACAGTGGGTGTTTTTGCTCTTGCTATGCTACTTGCTATTCTCCCAACTTGGACAAGTTGTTACCTTACAGAAGATGCTTGACCGGTAAGTAATGGTAACTACTCTCCCACTCTCAGATTTAATTTATTTTATGATTTATTCATTCATTCATCTTTTTCACCTTTGCAGGTGGTTTATTCCCATGAATATTGTTCTGGGTTCCATACCAGGCTCACTCATTGGTTTACTATAATATAACCTCAATAATATCAGGTAGAGTGTGTGTTACCTTTCTTTTGTAACCTCACAAATTGTACATAATTTTCCTTTTTTTTCAATGAAAATGTGGGTGAGGACAAATGATGTTTGTTCAGTTCATATCGGCCTATTAACTATTATTATTTATTATTATTTTCATTTCATTATTCTTACAAGCTCTTATTTCCAGCTGTGAGAACTCGGAAACCAACTAATCACAACTCTTATGATTAAAAGTTATGACTTTTATTTGTAAAATATTTTGAATTTTTAATGTGCTCACATGGTAATCGGGAAGACCGGAAGACATACAATGATTAGTCATTATTAATATTGATTAGTGCTATATATCAATTCAAATCAGCATTGCTTAATATACTGATTAGTCATTATTATTATTCATTTTAATTTGTTATAATTACAATGAAATCAAATTGAAACCGCACATTAAAATTTAAACAAAAATGACTCCGATGTCGTCTGATCTAAATCGTTTCAAAGCAAAATCGAGGGAATAAGTAATGTACAGAGAATTAAAATTGAACCAAAATAAGAAATGAAGCATTAAAAACCTTGTTTAAAAATATTTTGCATTCGAAAATATTTGACATTGAGATCAATCATTAAAATAATTGTTTAAATAGAATTTGAAATCAATCATCAATCATTAAATGTTTGATTAAAGATAGTTTAAGAGATCAATCATTAATAAAATTGATTTAATAATTTCAATTCAAAAATGTTTTCAATTGGAAAATATTTTGAAGAGATCAATCATAACAAAATATTTTGAATTCGATGACAATGAGATCAATCATTAAAAGAATTGATTAAATAAATTATGGGATCAATAATCAATCATATATATTATGTTTTCCATACATTATATTTAATAAAGAAAATATGAAAGTCAAGTAGTGTGATTACGAATTTTCAAACTTAATGTTGAGTTTGTCATTTTTAGCTACCGAAAACAATACAATCAAGAATAATCAGAGTATCAAACTTAATTCGAAAATCACCCATGATTGTACAAAATATAATTGTCTTTTATATGATACTATGTATAATATTTATCTTTTTATATTAGTATAACATGAGGTTGAAGTATCTACCTAAAAATATTTTTGTTATCAATGAACAATCATTATCACTATTGTTTGTTCATGTTCTAACTTTTTATATGAGTGACGTTTCTAATTAAATTTAATCAGAGTAATGATCCTTCACTTTCTTCTCGAAATGCAAACACTTTTTAAATTTTACGAACTTTTTTATATTTTTTTGATATTGTGACAACTTATTCTCATCTGTTATTTTCTTTTCAGAGTTCATATTTGGATTGGTTTAACTATTATATAGATTGTCGTGTTATATGAAAAAGATTATAATTAATTAAATGTATACAAATTTTATTTTATATGAGTTTTATATTTAAATTTTTTTATATTTAAATTTAGACTATTGAGTTTTTATTTTCTAATTCTAAACCTGCAAACAATTTTAAAATTTTTGTACATTTTATATTTTTTTCAATCATATAAAACCATTTTGTAATATTTACCGCTTTTATATGAATTAATTTTATATTTAAAATCACACTATTAAAAACCATGCTTTTTTAATTCTCACTCCATATAGGTTTTTAAATTTATGGATCTTTAATGGCACAAATAATTGTTATGTAACACCCCAATTTTCACGCTTTCTAAGACCAGTAAACTATATAAATGAATTTATATTTTTTTATCTGTGTTTTAGAAAATGATTTTGGAACAACTAAAATCATATTCATGCTCCATATAATCATAGGAGCCTACGATTAAATTTTGGACCGAAAACACAAACGGAGCCCGATTTATGTTTCACAGATGGTAGTGTTTTACTACTATCAAGACCTCTTTCTGACTAACGGTCAGGACCATTAGTCTTATAATTCGATTCTCTATCTTTTTGCTAAAAGGTGTCCTGACGTCTGAAAATATAAATAATATTTTATATTCGGGCCGATAATCGATCAGGGAAACGATTCGAGCCGTGTTAGGGTTTTTCGAGAGCCTTGAGCCGGTAAATTTCATACCAAGGCTATGTTAAATCATCTGGGGACTCCTACCAAAGTCGTGAGGATTTTCAAAATATCGGGATGTGAATTGACCAAATTGCCCGTGGTTAGTTTTTACTAATTACCTTTTATCATTTTTTTTTTTACCATGAATTAACTCTTAAGTCTACTTAATAAATATATAATCTCTCATCCTCACCTCCCCCAAAATTTTCAACCCAGCAGCCCCCTCCCACACTCATCTCCTTCCTTTCCCTTCTTTCTTTCTTTTCTCCTCACAAAACTCCATTTTTGGAGACTTTTAGCTTGAGTTTTGTGAAGCAACCTTCACTTATTTTTGAAGTAGATCATCCTAGGAGGTAGATCCTCATCTCTATCTCTCCCAATCTCTCCTTTCTCTCCTCAAATTTTCATGATCATAGATATTAGGGTTTTTGTCCCTAAATCTTCAAAAATCCATGAAAAATTGTAGGAAAATCCTTTTAATACCAAACCAATTTTTATGGCCTAGGTTCATGACATACTTGTATGATCCAAGAGCTTAGAGCCAAGAAATCTCTCTAGGGTATTTTACCAAGAAGAGGCCGAAACCCCCTTAAGTGTAGGGTAGGGTTTTTGGTTGGTTTTTGATGTTGAGTTGATACATAGGGTTATCTCACATAGTTAGGGTGTTATCCAAGAAATGAGAATTTTTGGAGCTCCCTAGCTATTTTTAAGGGCAAGGGCCGAACTCTAGGGGTACTGCAATGGAGAAATCTTTGTATTTTTGAGTTAATGCCATTATTGATTGTGCATATGTAGTGACCGGCAGCTAGTCGAGCAAGTTTTCGGATCGATCGGGTGTTTGCTAGGTACCCTTGGAACTTCAAGAGGTTAGGGGATAAACTTGAAGAATTCCAATTCCGATAGCTATATGCTGTATTGGTGTTTGTATATATTGTAAATAAATGTCTTTATCTTATTATTGGTGGAGTGTTTTATTTACTGCTGTTGATTTGACTTTGCATGACATAACTTTTGATGTATGTGGACACATGATATAATTGTTGAATAAATATATGGATGTATCGTCTGCCCTAATATGGGATTTAAGGCATTAGAAGGACCTAATATCGATTAGGATCCGACATCGTATAACATAAAAGCTTTAAAAGTTTGATATGTGGAATTGAGAAAAATAAATATGTTTTATTGTTTTTCAATTTAATTCAAGAGAAAATAATTAATTATCTCTTTCGGAATAAAATAATAATAAATAACTGCTTTTAAGGAAAAGTTAACTTAAAAGGGTAAAGTTGTGAAAATGTGTTTTAATAACGAAAAACGTTGTTTTAACATAAATAATGTTTTTAGAAACCTTTATTAGTTTTTAAATTAATAAAGTTAACCGTTTGAGCAATAGCGTTTTGAGAAACGTGGTTTTTAAGTTATTTGGTTTTATCCAAGAAAAAAGGGTTTTTTACAAGTTATGTTTTAAACGATGAAAGGAAAAGAAATGGTCTCTAGACCACGTTTTGTTTTATGGAAAACCGATCCCGAGGACTTTGTGTAAGTATCGGAGATTTGGGTTTTTGGTTTTTGAGTTTTCAAGAAAAGTGGTTTTAAAACTTAGAAACTAGAAACCGAGACGTCGGGGTTCTAGGGTTCTGCAGAAACACGTGGATCAAGAATCCGTGTTAGTGGTTGGCCCAGTCGGCTTAGGGACGATCTTTGTGGTCCTGTAAGCTTGAGGATGTTTTTGTCCTCTTGAATCCAAAATCCTAAACTGGTGCATCGGTTAGGGATGGTTGGGTTTGAGCTGTTTTGGACTAGATGTCCTATTTTGATAAAAATGCTGTTAAGGCTTAAAGAGTCTAAGACATTATGGTGGTTGTTAGCGTTGAGGCTACAACGAGGAAATATTGTTACGACAAAGATAAACCGACGGAAACCAAATAGTTTTCTCATGCATTTGTGTGGGGCAAACATGCCGTGAAACAGGGGACCTTGATGATAGGTGTGACACCCTCAAACCCAGTGCCACTTTCGTAACTCAACACCCTTAATGAAACGATAAATAAAATTTCGCTGGTTTTACTTTCGGAAAATATATCTTTTGTATAAGCAGATTCTGGAAATCGTGACAAAAATTTTCTTATTAATACGTATAGGCACCACTCCAGTTAACACAGAACTACTCATATGCAATAATTAGAACAAGGTATATATATATATATATATATATATATATATATATATATATATATATATATATATATATATATATATATATATATATATGATGGACAACAAGTCCCTTTTACAAAAGAATGAATGATTACTAAACTTCTAAAAAGCTATAAAACTAGGCAGCGATAGTCTGGAACCATATCTCTAAAACCTATGGCCATCAGTAGCCGTTAACAGACTACCCAAAAACCGCTGCCTCAAAAAAAGGGTCTACACCCTAAGCTGGTCCGACTAATGGAAGCCATTGGACAATCCCCCGGAGGGAGGTCCAATGCTGGAACCAGGGGAAGAACTCTGGGAACCTACATTCCCGTTCCCCTGTGGATGGGGATCGGAAGCATCCGAAAGATGATCCTCCGGGTCCTCCTGAGGATCCTCCTCAGGGTCTTCCTCCTCCTCTTCCTCCTCCTCCACATCCTCCACGACATGCTCGCCCGCTACCAAGACAAAAGGCGGGGGAGGCGTCTGGGGTAGCTGTTGCTGCGGGGACTGTGCAGCGGGGGCGACCGACTCGATCACACCCTGCTCCATAAGGGCCTGCAACATCAACCCGATGGGAGGGAGAGGCACCTGGATGGTCTCCACTGTCCAAGTACTCTTCCGCGGTCCCGTCTCAGTCGTTCCGCTTACGGTGCAAACCGGTCCAGTGTACGCCGCACTTTCCACCCCTGGGCGGATAACCCACGCGACTGGGTCCATCCTCCGATCAAATGCAAGGACGCGCATCCCGGAGTGCGCTAGGTGATCCGACGCCGGCTCCATCTGTAAACACGATACAATATATATACGAATGGACAACCCGTCCAAAAACATGCAAGGGTGAGAAACCAATTTATGAATCCATAAACAACAACTATATGCCCAAATCCACACAACAGACTCATATACTGTAACTCACTCAAATCATCATATAACATGGCATATATCATCAAGTACAAATGGCGGTAAATGCACAAGGGCTTCGTACCCCACAATCAACGTTATCTCCTAAACGTATGCATGGCACTTCCATATATCTCAACTAATATTCACACTAGATTTCTAGATTTCCGGAAATCCCATCACCATTCGTAATGAGCTGATCAGGCTCTAGAGATTTACGCCAATATTTGGCCCAAAAACGAGTACTTTGAATCCCATGATACTATGCGATTCTCACATGGGGGCGCAATCAGAAGTACTCCACAAGAATACGGTCATACTGCATTGTCCAACTCAAGGCACAATACGTTCCCAGAACACGTATGACACCATTGTCCATCAAGGCACAATGTTATGACTGATAAGTCATCTCAGGTTCTCCTTGCTTATCAAGGTCCCCCGTATCACGGCACATCTGCCCCGCATTTAATGCAAGAGAAACCTATCTAGTTTCCGCTAATTGATCTTTGTCGCATCAATGTTTCCTCGTTGTAGCATCAACGCTAACAACCACCATAATGTCTTAGACTCTTTAAGCCTCAAGAACACATTTTCTCAAAACAGGACACTTAGCCCAAAAACAACTTAAATCCCAACACCCCTAATTGATGCACCAGTCAAGGACGTTGGATTCAAGATCATAAAAACATCCTCAAGCATACAGGACCACAAAGATTGTCCCTAAGCCGACAGGACCACAACTAACACGGATCCTTGATCCACGTGTTCTGCAGAACCCTAGAACCCCGACGTCTCGGTTTCTAGTTTCTAAGCTTTAAGCTTTAAAACAACTTTCCTTGAAAACTCGAAAACCAAAAACCCAAATCTCCGATACTTACACAAAGTCATCGGGATTGGTTTTCCATAAAACAAAACTTGGTCCAGAGACCATTTCTTTTTCTTTCGTTGTTTTTCGGTAAAATACGAACTTAAAACAAAACTTGCACAAACTCATTTTTCTTGAATGAACTCAGTATGACTTTGGAAACCACATTTCTCAAAAGGGTTAACTCATCAAATTAAGACATATTGAAGGTTTCTAATGTCCTATTTGCTTTTAAACTTCACTTCTTCTTATCAAAACACATTTCAGGCTTTTAAAGCTTTAAGTTACACGATGTCGGATCCTAATTAAAATTAGGTCCTCTAATGCCTAAATCCCACAGCAGGGCACACTATACATCCATATAACCATTCAGCAAGTATACATGCATTCAACTATATCAACAGTTACATCAATACATCAGCACATCAATGCATATTCCAATCAACAGCAGTCAATCAAAAATACAACCAACATCAGATATAAACTATTTAAATACACTACAAACACCGATGCAGCACATAGCTGTCGAAAATGGCATTCCTCAAGTTTATCCCCTTACCTCTTGTAGCTTCCAGCTCAACTTTGTACACCCGATCAACTTGTTTATCGTCCCAGCATGCTGCCGATCACTACATACACGTAAAACATATCGGCATTAACTTACAAAACAAAGATTTCTCCTAATGCACCACCCCTAGGGTTCGGCCCTATTACACTAAAAATAGCTAGGGAGCTCCAAAATTTCTCATTTTCTGGATAACACCCTAACTAAGTGCGACAGCCCTAGATATCAGATCAGATCATCAAAAATCAACCAAAACCCTACCCTACACACATAGGGGGGTTTCGGCCCCTACCTAGAAAACATAGCTAGAGGGATTTCTTGGCTCTAAGCTCTTGGATCATACAAGTATGTCATGAACCTAGGCCATAGAAATTGGTTTGGTACAGATACGATTTTCCTACAATTTTTCATGGATTTTCAAAGATTTTAGGGACAAAATCCTAACATCCTTGATCATGAAAATATGAGGAGAGAAAGGAGAGATTGAGAGAAATAGAGTTGAACTACTACCTCCTATAATGATCCACTCCAAGTTTGATGAAGGTTGCTCCACAAAAACTCAAGCTTTTGGCCTTCAAAAATGGAGTCTTGGAGAAGAAAAGAGAAAGAAGAGAAAGGAAGAGAAAAGAAGAAGATGGAGGTGATTTTTGGGGGAGAGGCTGCCGAATGAAGTGGGGAGATAAGGTTGGAAATATTAGATATTTAGGGTTTATTAGTTTAATAATAGGAAAGGTAAATTGGTAATAAAATTAACCAAGGGTAATTTGGTCAATTCACATCCCGATATTTGGAATCGTCCCGACACTCGTATGAATTCCTCAAATAACTTGATACAATTTTGGTATGAAAAACATCTGATCGTGGGTCTCGAAAAACCCTAAGACAGCTCGAATCGTCTCCCCGATCGATTTTCGGCCCGAATATAAAATATTATTTATATTTTGGGCGTCAGGACACATTTTAGGAAAAAGATAGAGGAATATATTCTAAGACTAATGGTTTCGTTCGTTAGTCCAGATTAGGTCGTGATAGTAGAAAACACTATCATCTGGAAAACGTAGATCGGTTTTCGTTTGAGTTTTCGGCCCAAAACTTAACCGAAAGATCCTACGATTTTATAAAACAAGACTATGATTTTGGTTTTCCCAAAATCATTTTCTAAAACACAGATAAAAATATAAACTCATTAATTGAGTTTATCGTCCTTAGAAAGCACGAAAAATCGGGGTGTTACAATAGGAAAACCCCGTGATGATTGTAAGTCATTATGTGTCATTGCACCTTGATAGGCAATGAATGAAATCGATATAATGTAAAGCATTTGTACAGTGTCATGTGGTAATAACATCCATGTAATGGAAAGCGTTATGCCTGGATTAGATAGCGTGACATGGTAAATAACATCCATGCAATGGAAAGCGTTATGCCTGGATTGGACAACGTGGTGTGGTAATAAAATCCATATAAGGTAAAGCATTGTACTCTATGTTAGTCAGTGTGATATGGTAAATATGGTGTGCCTTGATTGGCAATCGAGTCTGATCAACTCATTCTTTGGGTGATAGGATTCCCGGATGTGACACCCTCAAATCCGGTGCCACTTTTTGTAACCCAAAACACCAATTAAAAAGATAAATAAAACTTGTTGGTTTTACTTTCGCAAAAACGGTTCATTTGATATATCTTATTAAGTCCTAAAAATCGTGATAAATTTTTTTTTTATTTAACAAACGTAAAACTACAACTCAGAAATATAAACAGAGTACTCATATATAAGTATATATATACACATCAGCTAAAAACTATGGACAACATGTCCTTTTCCAAAAAAACTATAAAAGATAAATTGCTAAAAAGCTAAAAACTAGGCAACGGCAGTCTGGAACCATATCTCTCAAACTAATGGCCATCAATAGCCATTAACAGACTACTCAAAAATCGCTGCCTCAAAAGAAAAGTCTACACCCTAAGCTGGTCAGATTAGTGGAAGCCGTTGGACAGTCCCCCAAAGGAGGGTCCAACATATCCATCAGAAGAGTGGCCGGGGGAAACTACATCCCCATTGACCATTCTTGCATCTCCAGCTCCCTCGGCCGGAGCATCCTCGTGCTCCAGAGGATGGTACTCAGGAGTCACAATGTACTCCTCCTCCTCGAGATCCTCCTCCTCTTCTTCCTCCTCCTCCCCCTCTGGTCCCATAGGTACCGAGCCAAATGGAGGTGGAGGGGATGAGGGAGGCTGCTGCGGTAGAGGCTAGGCTGCTGGGATGTGGTGCTGCAATTCCCCATGATCCACTAAGTACTGCAGCATCATCCAAACCGGTGGCAATAGGATTTGAACAGTTTCGACTGTATGTACCCTCTCCTGAGGTCCCGCCTCAACGTTCCCCCTCAAGGTGCAAACTGGGCCAGTGTATGCCGCGCTGGTAGCCCCGGGATGTATGACCCAGGCGGCAGGGTCCTCTCTATGCTCAAAGACGAGGGAGCGGACTCCCGAGTATGCCAACCCCTCGCTCCCCAGGCTCATCTGTACATATATATATATATATATATATATATATATATATATATATATATATATATATATATATATATATATATATATATATATACCAGAAACAAAATAGTCCAGGAAATATGCAAGGGTAAGAAACCAATATATGAATCCAAAAATGACAACTATATGCCCAATCCAAACAGCAGACTCATACAATATATCTAACCAAATATCATCATGCATCACATAGTACCACATATATAATCATATACTAACAGCAGTAAATACACAAGGGCTTCGTACCCCACAATCAACGTTATTCTCTAAACGTATGCATGGCACTTCCGTATATCTCAACTAATATTCAATCTAGTTTTCCGGAAATCCCATCAACATCAGAATGAGCTGATCAGGCTCTAAAATCATTGGCCCGCAGGCCACGATGATTATCACCAAAAGGCTCAAACGTAAGTACTTAATCTCTCAGATATATAATCCTTGGGTGCGCATGTCAGTGGTACTTACGATGTATAAGTCATACTATATTGTCCACTCCGGGCACAATATGCACAACCCACGGCACGTATAACATCATTGTCCATCAGGGCACCATGTTACATAATGACAAATGAGTCATCTCAGGTTCCCCTTGCCTATCAAAGTCCCCCGTTTTTCACGGCACGTCTGTCCCACGTAAAAATGCATGAGAAACTATTTAGTTTCCGATAATTGATCTTTGTCGTATCAATATTTTCCCGTTGTAGCATCAACGCTAACAACCACTAATGTCTTAGACTCTTTATGCCTCAAAAACATTTTCTCAAAACAAGACATTTAGTCCAAAACAACTCAAATCCAAACATCCCTAACCGATGCACCAGTCTAGAATTTTGGATTCAAGAATATAAAAAAAAAAACATCCTCAAGCTTACAAGACCACAAAGATCGTCCCTAAGCCGACAAGACCACAACTAACACGGATTCTTGATCCACGTGTTTCTGCAGAACCCTAGAACCCCGACGTCTCGATTTCTAGTTTCTAAGCTTAAAACCACTTTTTCTTGGAAACTCAAAAACTAAAAACCCAAATCTCCGATACTTACACAAAGTCCTCGGGATCGGTTTTCTATAAAACAAAACGTAGTCCAAAGACTATTTCTTTTTCTTTCGTCGTTTTTCGGTAAAAACACAAACCTTAAAAACAAAGCTTGTAAAAACCTTTTTCCTTGGATAAAACCAATTTATTTGAAAATCACATTTCTTAAAATGCTTTTGCTCAAAGTGTTAACTTTATTAATTTAAAAACTAATAAAGGTTTCTAACGCCTTATTTAATTTAAAAACATCGTTTTTCATTATTAAAAACACATTTTTACAGCTCTGCTCTTTTAAGATGATTTTCCTTAAAAGCAGCTGTTCATTATTATTTTATTCCAAAAGAGATAATTAATTATTTTCTCTTAAATTAAATTGAGAAACAATAAAACAGATTTATTTTCTCAATTCCACATTTCAAACTTTTAAAGCTTTTAAGTTATATGATGTCGGATCCTAATTGAAATTAGGTCCTCTAACGCCTTAAATCCCACAGCAGGGCACACGATACATTCATATAATTATTTAACAGTTATAACATGTATCCAAATATGTTAGCAGTTATGTCATGCATAGTCAAATCAACAGCAGTAAATAAAACAATCACCCAATAATCAAATACAGAACATTTAATTACAATACAAACACCGATGCAGCACATAGCTGTCGGAAATGGAATTCCTCAGATTTGTCCCCTTACCTCTTGTAGTCCCATGGTAAGCTGTAGACACCCGATAAATCTGACAACTGGCTCCGCCTACTGCCGATCACTACATACACACAATTCATAAAGGCATTAACTCAAAAAAAATAAAGATTTCTCTTATTGCACCACCCCTAGGGTTCGGCCCTATTAAACTAAAAATAGCTAGGGAGCTCCAAAAATTCTCATTTCTTGGATAACACCCTAACTAAGTGTGATAACCCTAAATATCAACTCAAAACATCAAAAACCAACCAAAACCCTACTCTACACATATAGGGGGTTTCGGCCTCTCCTTTGAAAATATAGCTAGAGAGATTTCTTGGCTCTAATCTCTTGGATCATGCAAGTAGGTTATGAACCTAGGCCATAGAAATTGGTTTGGTATTAAAATGATTTTTCTATAATTTTTTATTGAATTTTGAAGATTTGGGGGTAAAAACCCTAACATTTCTAATCATGGAAATTTGAGGAGAATAAAGAGAGATAGAGAGAGCTAGCTACCTCCTATGATGATCTCCTTCAAAAATGGGTGAAGAAGCTTCAAGAAATCTCCAAGTTTCAAGCTCTAAAAATGGAGAAATGGTGAGGAGAAAAAGAGAAAGAAGAGAGATGTTGGGCTGCTGGGTCTTGCTCAAAGAAATGTGGAAGGAGAGTGAACAAATATTAGATATTTATTGTGAAGTCTTAAGAGTTAACAAAATAGGTAAAAGGTAATAAAAGGTAATTAGTAAAAACTTAACCAAGGGCAATTTGGTCAATTCACGTCCCGACATTTTGAAAATCCTCACGACACTGATAGGAGTCCCCAAATAATTTAACATAGCCCTGGTATGAAAATTATCGGCTCAGGGTTTTCGAAAAACCCTAAGATAGCTTGAATCGTCTCCCCAATAGAATATCGGCCCGAATATAAAATATTATTTATATTTTTGGACGTCAGGACACATTTTAGCAAAAAGTTAGAGGATCGAATTATAAGACTAATGATCTTCTCCGTTACTCAAAAAGAGGTCTTGATAGTAGAAAAATACTATCATCCGAAAAACATAGATCGGGCTCCGTTTGAATTTTCGGCCCAAAACTTAACCGTAGGCTCCTACGGTTATATCAAGCATGACTATGATTTTGGTTTTCCCAAAATCATTTTCTAAAGCATAGATAAAAATATAAACTCATTAATTGAGTTTATCGTTCTTAGAAAGCACGAAAAATCGGGTGTTACACCGGAAATCTAGAATTGAATATTAGTTGAGATATATGGAAGTGCTCATGCATACGTTTAGAGAATAACATTGATTGTGGGGTACGAAATCCTTGTGTCTTTATTGTTAGTACATGGATATATATATATATATATATATGTTGTACTATGTGATGCATGAAGATGTTTGGTGAGATATACTTATATGAATCTGCTATTTGTGTTTGGGCAGGTAGTTGTCGTTTTTGGGTTCATATATTGGTGTCTCACCCTTGTCTGTACGTGTTGGAGATCCCATTGTGTTTTTGGATACACATACAGATATTTGTTTAGCAGTTCCCTGGATCGTTCTAGCTTGAGAGCTGGAAATTGACAACGAAAAGGTGTGGATTGATGACGACGTAACCCTGTCTTTTTGGTATGACTGATGTCGGGGTAGTACACTTTGTTATCTGTAGACTTTTTTTGTCAGACCAGCTTAGGTTTATTTTGTAGTAGCTACTCTTGGGTTAGTCTATTTTCGGCTTCTGATGGCCGTGAGGTAGACTGATGAATTTTAATGGATGATGTTTACTTATATATATACATGAGTATCCTGCTATTACTCTAAGTTGTGGTTATTTATGGTTGTTAAATAAAGAAAAATTTATCACATTTTTTATAGTAAGTAAGACCTAATTAAATAAACCGTTTTCTGAAAGTGAACCAACAAATCTTTATTTTCATACGTTTTGTGTCTGGGGTTACGAAAGTGACATCCGAGTAGGAGGGGTGTTACATGTTACATCACGTGCGACACATAGGTAACGACTATTATGACAGCATACTATTAAAAAAAATAATGTTGCAGGATTTGTTTTTTCCCTTTTTACTTGGTGGCCATTCCTGTGGAATATACATCGTGCGTTTGTGATTTGTAATGTGAAATTTATTTTATTTTCATCATTTGTTTGTGATTTGTCTTTTTCGGATGGTGGTCGTAAAATATGAGGACAACGACGTTTGGTGGTGGCTCCTCTGGCAACGATGTCCGCTCGCGAAACAAATCAGATAGAAATATAGAGAAAGATGAGGAGAGTAAAGTTATGGTGTTTGTTTGGTAAATGGTGGCCCGAGCTAGCCGGAAAAGAAGAGAGAGGTTTGTAGTGTTTGGTAGTTGAGAGAGAAGAGATAATGAAAGATGAGAGAAAAGTATCACTTTTCTGTATACAGTTTTATTATAATATTTACTTTTAATAATAACATGATATACATTTATATATTCTTTATACATTTCTTATTTTTTAAATTATATTTTTAATACTAAAATTGTGTAGTAGACAATATGTACTTACTATTTACTCTCAAAAGTCATTATCTGTATTATAATATCAATAATAGTTATTAAGTTAATATCAATTATACTTTGTGATCGACGGTTCAGAAAAAAATGATTTTTTAACAATTTTTGATATATAATTCTCACAAAAATTTTTAATCCAAAAACATGAAATCAACAATTACAAATTTTTTTATGAAAATCCTAAAAAAATAGCATATTCCCCGTGATATACTAGTACTAAATCAAACTGAAATTACATCATTAATTAGAAAATGTAATTTCTATTAGTATAAGATCCCTTGATATTGATTCGGACATCTTAATCAAGTGGTTAAGACAGTTTATAGTAGGCATATCGCTTAGCTTATTAGGTACAGGTGTAACCCTGCTCATATGTAACTATGTAAGGTAAAAATAGGTTAGACAGCTTATAGTGGGCATATGGCTTAGCTTATTTTGACTTACATAAATTAGACTTATATAGCAAATAAAATAGGATTTTCGAAAGACATGTTTTACTAGATTAAAACTTTGACTCTTAAAAAAAGTTTATTTAGTCTATAAACTGGTCTATTCATTTAATATTTATTAATATAATTGTAAATTTGTAATATTTACATAATTTACTAATGTATAAGTATTATATATTTATTTATATAGAATACAATAATTTATTTAAAAATTTAAATGTTTTAAGTTTTTTTATCTATATGAAGTTCTTCATGTAATATATATATATATATATATATATATATATATATATATATACTCCCTCCGGTTCCTATTATAAGCAAAAAAAGTCCCAAATTTTTTGATCAAATATATAAGCAAATTTCAACGACTTTCATCCTATTTAATGACATTGTTCCTAAAATATCCTTCACTTAATACCAATTTTGTGTTTCCAATAATTCAATGTGGGATGTATTTAATAAAAATTGAAGTTTTTTCTGAAGGTTACTTTAGGTAATATACTTAATTTTTTAACAATATTAAATGAGATTAACCAATTTTCTTAATATGTGTGTTTCATTTAAGTTTTGCTTATAATAGAGACTGGAGTAATTCACAAATCATAGTATGAGTAATTTTTAAAGTAGTTAGAATAAGAGTCAAATATTTTTAATGATATGTCAATTTGTGATTGATTGTCAATATAAAAAATCTTTGTACTGACAATAAATATCAATTAATATATATATATATATATATATATATATATATATATATATATATATATATATATATATATATATATATATACAAATTTATTTATATAGGTTTTTAAATCTATTCAAACTTTATATGTTTTCATACATAGGTGAATTGGAGTCTAAAAACATTTATAACAAGTAATAGACCAGACTCAAGTTAGACACATTACAAAACAAATCTAAACTTGTATTTGATTTTTGATCATTCAGATACGGTCAAATTAGAGAATATAAAAAGGCAAAACTACCGTGGTACTCTCGAATCTTCTTCAACAAATGGCTTCAAATTTCAAAGAACGTAATTGAGTAAGAAATATAATGATTGCTAGGAGTAGGAACGTGATGACCTCGTATGCATGTAGAAGCCAATGCACGGTTGTCATGTGCTTTAGGACGTTAATTAAGGGCAAAGAATCTCATGCTACTGTCGAGGCACGCGTCTTACAGTTGTTATGTTGAAATTATCAAAACCTGCTTCAGATTCTGATTCTCTCTATTAACATAACATATGTAGCTTCTATATCCTATTTGTTTTATATTTCTTAGAAAAAAATTTAGCAAAAATGATGGTTATTAATTAGTATATTATTCCTCCTTTTTTATGCTTCTAGGAGGGTATGGGCTGTAAAGTAATGAAATTTTCTACTCCGTTATTATGCGTTGTCTTCTGCGCAAGAATATTCTTGAAATTATTGGAGAACGTTGCTTGGCAGTTCCTTAAACTTTCTTTAAGTGTGATGGGAATGTCTAGCTGATATTTATAGTGTAACTGATCAAGGAGAAGAAGAATGTAGCATGCGAGTTATGTATGATCAGTCTCTGCGAATGTAAAGTAAATATTGATAATTATAGCAAAGCCAACTGAATAACTTTTTTTTTTTATAAGCAAAAAAAAAAAATATAGATTTAGAGCACTAAGGATGCTCTAACCTATACAAAGGAACAAATAAAAGGCAACTGAATAAATTTCATGTCCATGTTAGAGCTGTTAGGGCCGGAATGGCCCAATTCGAACCAAACCTCTCATATTTATATATGTGATCCAATTCTATCCAGTGAGCCTTTGGGGTTGGACGGGTTGCAAGAAGGCAGGTTGAGCGGGTAGATTGGAGCGAAATGGGCCAGGTTAATTTTTTGGCCCAATAATTTTTTTTTTGATGTTTTTGGTCAGTGTAAAAGAAGAGAATGCTCTGAATAAAAGATTTAATTTTAATAGATTGTCACATCATAAGTCATAACAAAAAATTCTTACAATAATCAGGTAGTAATACATAATTAAGTAATAATATAAAAATTATAATTTAAAACTTTACAATAATATTGCACCAAAACTGAGTTCTTAATAAAAGTATTCAAAAACTTTTCTAGTATATCTAGACAGGTCACAAATTTTATGCAGGCTTCATGCATACGCGGTAGTCAAGTCAATTACTATTATTATTTTCGATCCTTTTTTGCCATTAGCCTTCTTGGTGGGAGCTTATTTGTTGTTAAATATGTGACTGATTTTCGATGGTGAGGATGATTACCCTTCTCTGTTAGGTTGTTATTTGGAGCATGATTTTATGTGGGTCTTTTTATTTTCTTTAGTGAGCTTTGGTGGGAAATTCGCCTTTATAACGAACATACTAATTTGGAGGCCTTTATAGTTAGTACGTGATTTGCACATGGCTTTTCCTTTTTTTTTTTTTTTTCCTTTCTTTGTTTGTCGTTTTTGTATATGGGTTGAACTTTTATCAATATATTTTTTTTATTATAAAAAATTACTATTATTATTATTTTTTCAAATATCTTTGGTAATGTGTATTTTTCAGAGAAAATTAAGATTTTGATACAAGATTATAACAAGCTCTCTTAATTTTAAACTCATCATTAACATTCTACGATATCCTTAAAAATCCGGCACTTATTTTATATGAGAAACACACATATATAGGGTGTAAAGGTGGCAACACGCAGAGATCTCGTGTGGGTTGGCATACAGCAAAATATTCTCATCTCATTATTTGTTCTTGACCTTAAACTTAGCCATGACCGACCCAATATTAGATCGATAACTTTTCTCTATAGAATAAATCCATTTCACACTGATAATATAATATTTACGTGCTGCTCTTATTTTTATTTTTATTCATATGTGTGAGAAAGTAGATAGCAGCAACCTAGCTAGTGCTTAATTTGTAATTGATATTTTATTGATTATTTCTTGAATTGATCGATGTTATTATTGGAGAATAAAAATGCCACGTAGAATAAAATATAGATAATTGTAATGTATATAAGTTGAAAAGTTTGAATTCAAATTGTCTTGATCTTTTAAACAACAAAATAACTTCTAAACTTATTATACAAATTATACAAATTAACTCATTCTATCAATTGGACCCAATCTTGCTAATAGTTATAGAATACTTATTAGGTAAACCGGGTATGGGTATATTGCAACCTACCTAATATCATTCCGATCGATATAACCATTAATTATATCATCACTAT
The DNA here is from genome assembly GCA_039655645.1 of Ammopiptanthus mongolicus. Taxonomy (NCBI): domain Eukaryota; kingdom Viridiplantae; phylum Streptophyta; class Magnoliopsida; order Fabales; family Fabaceae; genus Ammopiptanthus; species Ammopiptanthus mongolicus. The sequence continues at coordinate 15,776,088 of CM077351.1, read as the reverse complement.
CTTTTATTTTGCTTAGATTTGGCGGGATTTGACTTTTGTAAAGAACATATTGACATGTTCTTAATTTTAGTATGGTATTTACATTCAGCTTTTTCTTTCCTTTTTCTTTTATTCTTTTTTCTCGAGTTTGAGTACCGCTTGTATTCCTATCAATATACTCTTTGCTTATCAACAAAAAAAAAAAAAAAAAAAGATCATTACTATAGGAGACACTGATCAGATAGTTAAAAAAAAGACTAAGAATGGCGTCAATTTTTGGTCTTTGAGGAGAGTTGCATATAAACATTATTATAGATCAACCTTAATCTAGTATTGTGGTCACAAGGCCTCTCATTAATTGTTTTATTTAACATTTAAACTTTAGTTGCATCTTAAACACATACGAATGCATCATGATGGTTTATGATACATCATGAAGAGTATGCATGTTCCAAACATTATATGCATGATACCAAGTGCAACCAACACAAGCAGGAGATATTTAATACAATTCCATCGATTCTTGTCCTTCAGGCTTGTTTGGCGGACAGGATAAGAAATATAGGGTAGGATAAATTATCCTATCCTTTTTTAATCTATAGTTTAGTGAGCTAATAGGATAGGATAAAGTAATCCTGGCTTATCCTACTCTGCTCATTAGTTGAAATTTTATCCTACGGTAGCTAGGGGTACGTTGAGTTAGAAACAAGTAAGATATGATAGAAAGTTTGTTTCCCCTCTAATCCTAACTCTCTATGTCCAACTTTGTGGGACGGCGGCAGCATGGTGGCTCGAACGAGGTGGTTACGCAACTTCCATAAAAGCTTCACCTTTTCCGCCTTTAATTACCGGCCATGTACAACTTGGTTAGCTATTAATAGCGAACCTTCATCCATTAATCGTAGACTGCGATAGATGAAGAAGATAGCGGAGAAGCGAAGCCGATGGATATATCCATTGGACACGGGGAATACTCTAAGGTTCCTTCTAAGTAAGAATTCTTCTCTATCGTCAAGCGCCAATGAATGCGTCGTATGCTATTCGCTACAAGAAAAATGGGTGTTTCCAACGGCCAAACACCGTCGGAAAGGCCAAGAACCCATCGATAATGCAAAATTTCTGATCGGCAATGGATGGGCCCAACAAATCGATCGGTAACATGTTCGTCGGTAAAGATTTTAGATGGGCATGGTGAAAAGTCGTCGCTAATGTGATCCAATTGCCGACAACTTAGGTGCTTGGTAATTTGATCACATTACCAACTGTAACACCCCATTTTAGGAGTCACGATTATTTAACACAAGACGAAAATAAAATGCGGAAATATAAAGTGCATATTGAAAATATGGTTTTATTTATTTATTTATTTATTTATCCACGAGGTCTGAAAAACATATAAGTACACCTATAATCATAAGAATATATATATATATATATATATATATATATATATATATAACCACAAACATTATTAGAATAAATAAAGCTTCCCAAAATACAATAGTAGTTCTCAAAACATCCGACTACAGAAGGAAGGTAAACAACACAAAGGAGAACTAATTAACCCTACACTACTGGAGACGCAGCTCCACAAAAGAAAAAGGGGAAGGGTACATCATAAACATATAGACATAGGTAAACACTAGAGACTGGCAAAAAACAAACACAGTACTACTCGTCGGAGTAGTACTCCTTCGGCTCTTCCTTTATCTCAGAGTCTTCCACTGTAAGGTTTTCCTCAAGCACCACCATCACCTACAAGGGCTCCACATCGTAGCCACTCATATACTGATCAGCCAACCACAGTATGTCATCGTCATACCAACACTCGAACTCACGGAAACTGCCTCCAGTACAACCGCCGACACATACTCTGGGGCTTCTTCCTCCTCCATCTCATCATCGTCAAACGAGAGAATGATAAGGGGAGTGGAGAAGAATACCCAAGCATGACCCGGTGTTCTCTTCCGAGAAATAACCCGCATGTTTGCCCGCTGATGAGAAACATGAGGGTACAGCTCAGAGGGCACGAAAACAGGCCTGGATACTGGAATGGCCGGGACCGATGGCCCGACGGAAGAAAGTGGATGAGCATATGTAGAGGGTACAACAAGTGGTGATGGCTATGGAACGGGATCCACGAAGACGCTCCTGGGCTCCACAGGCTGAACGACAGGGGGTGGTGGTGGTGGCTGTGACAAACCACGAGCACCTCTTCCACTAATCCTCAAAGTGCAAGTCGTGTCTGATAAGGACATCGGTAAAAAAGGTGACTCCCACCTCCCTGTAAAACTAGCAGCTCCTGTATAGGTGCGTCGCCCGTCCGGGTGGACTGTCCAAGCCTCATCTCCATCATAGAGAATCGGATCCATAACTAGGGGTGATGACGGGTCGCCAGCCATGACTACTGACCATAGCAAGATGAAAACCACGCAAGCAGCGTAACAACAAAAGTAATAAGGTGAGATTCCGCACATCGCACAACCAGAATAGTAGTGGTGAAAGTCACACAAACACACACACCCAAACAACATATAGTGCATGGGCATACATAGCATATCAACTAATCACATGACATCACAGTTAATATATAATATGAACTAGAGTAGAATCTTCCTTGAATTCAATTGTCAATTTGACCAATAACACAAAAAAGCCCAAATTTGTTCAAGAACGTGACCTAAACAAATGCCAACAGAGAAAAGAGAAAAATCTTACAAAAAAACGGGAAGATTAAGAGATGGAAGATTGATGCAACACGCCACATTCAAGGATGAATGATAAGTGCAATTGAATCACCACAAAACATGAAATTCTTGATAAGATTCTGGAAGGTTCACAACGAACACATAGAGGAGCACCAAGCTCTAAACTCTCAATTTCCAATTATGACAAAAACTTCCAAATATTCTTTATAAGGAGCCTTTTATATGTAAGGTTCCAAAGCTAAACCAACTTATAACTAACACAAGGGCCCCAAGGCCAAACACCCTAAAACAAGCTAACTATACAAAAGTCAATGTATTTATTTCTTACAAACCAATATCTAAAAAACAACATGATATCTACCACTAAGAGATTTACAAAATATGGTTCTCGTTTAACACCAACATTGGCCTTGAGAAAGTAAGCCACTTGGTGTTTGAGTTGTTCTTTAATCCTTTTTGCCCTTCCTCTTGTTATTGGTCCATCCAATCCAAAGTCTTGAGACTTTCTCTCTTTGAGCCTAGGTTGTTCCGCATCAATATATCAATCAACAACAGTATGGGTCAATCATCAACTCAGTATGCAATGACATAATATGCAACATGACTCAGACTCCTATTCCATGGATCTAAACATAAAAAGAGTGAGTGATTAGGAGAACATTGTTTGCGTTATCTCAGCCCCACAGTGCCACATCAAAAGATTGCAATCGTTATAATGGCTCACGCCAGACTTCTTTACCCAAATCATGATTTGCCCAATATTAAGTCAGGACATCAATGTTTTTCGATGGGTAACCACGACATAGAGGAGCTACTCTCTGGCCACATGTGTTGTCCCCAACCCCAACATCCCTAAGATCCTCAAGATCGCAACCTCAGACAATCGCACCTACACCAAGGTGTAAGTTCAACTCCCAAGCATAACACCCAACTCATATACATATGCATATGCATGTCAAGACAAGGTCACCACACCAAACAAGTAATACACCATTACTGTAGCACGACGTTTATCTCTTGATAAACCACAGGGCACCCCTACAGGACCCACTTCCACACGACTTGCCATAAGTTGCCCATCTTTGGTTCTGTTCCTTGCATTCACGTGTAACTTCGTCGTTCATAAAACGATGTTCATGTCTTATGATATATTATTCCATATCCTAACATATTATGGAAAACAGAATCCACAAGGATTCCTTTATCATATCTTCTCACTTATCTATCAAAGGAAACAATACTTATTTTATATAAGTAATTCTTTGTGATTAAGCATTATGAATTCTTAGATGACCTAAATCATCAAGGGTGTGGGACACGGTTTTCCATGACCACAAGGTATAGGTGCATGGATTTTATTTAGTCTTTATGAATCCATTATGGAACTCGTTAAATTTTCTTTAGAAGATAATACAAATTTACGCTATTATAGTAAAATCTTCAAAGTATTTTCCTTGTAATAAACTAGTTCATGAAGAAATATCTTTTATCAAACATAGTTTGAAAACTTAGACGCATACTCATAAAACATCTAATTTAGTGTAAAACTCCTTTTGAAATGGTTTCTCTTTCTTTTACTTTGTGAAAAAGGAACATACATCTTACTTTAAAACGCTCTTTTCATTTTCAAATGAAAACTACGACTCATTTATTTTGTAAGATTCTAAGTGGATAATAGTAGTGTAAAAGACTCATTGTTTATAAGGAAAACACTTACAAGAAATCTCTTTTCTTTTAAAGTAGGTTTACTAATCAAAACCTTTGAAGAACAACTTGGACTATCTAGAAAAACTCTTTGTTTTCTTGAAAACATTTTCCTTAAAACAACATGTTAGACCAAATAGTTTATCAACATCAAACCTTCCTATTCTTAAAATATTTTTCATATGAAACCAAAATACTCATGTTACAGCACTGGGTTCTTTGGAACCAAAACTTGATTCCTTTGGAAACCTTTCTAATTTATATAACCTTTATGTCTTAGCATGAACACATTAAACCTTTTAACTTCAAGATTGTAAGTTCCTAGCCCTAATTACTATGGTATGGCCGAATGCCTCCATGTAAGAAAGGTAGGTCTTTTTAATTTATTTTGCCTTCTTAGAACCATTTAAGTCTATTACATCATCACTTGAACATAGAAGTTTTGGCTTCTCTTATTAACGTGACAAGGCCGAATCATACTTAGCATTTTTCAACAAAACATACGTTATCCAACAACATCCAAAGTAACTAGGAAATCATTTCAACACATAAGTATTTCATCAAGACATCATAGAATGTGAACAAGCTCATCATACAAAAATCTTATCCTTAGACCTTTGGACCCAAGAATAGTTTTTTTCACCATGCCAAAATGATTTTCAATACCAACACATAACACAACCATTCTACCAACACACCAGTGCAATAAACATGTTTAACATCGGTTAAAAATATCATTCTAAATCGGTTATGGAACCGATGTAGAAACAGATGATGTAGAATGTAAGACCTTTTAACATCGGTTTTTAACCGATGTTGAAAGTTAACTTTCAACATCGGTTATAAACAAAACCGATTTTGAAAGTTCTCATTCAACAGATTAATAATTATTGAAAAAGATCTTTTAACATCGGTTATAATATAGAACCGATGTTGAAAGTTAAAAGTCAACATCGGTTTGGTAGTGTAACCGATGTTGAAAGTATATTGTCACATCGGTTGTAACTCAGAACCGATTGAAATTGATATTTCAACATCGGTTCTCTATTGTAACCGATGTTGATAGTCCATTTTTTTTTTTAATACTTTGTTTTAAACCAGTGACAATCCTTAACCCTGTTTCATATATGTACAACCAGAACAATCCCAGCCAAAATAGAATCCCAACAATAACAGAATCCAAATCACTATATATACTAAGTAATAAGCCAAACTATACTTTATTGATTATGCAAAAGTCAGCTTTTGATTCAACAAACTCAACTAATTATATAATGTAATAAATTCAAACTAATTAATTAAATTAATACATAACAAAGAAACAACAAAGAAATATAACAAATTAAACAAATTAAAGAAATAAAATGTCATCCATATATAAATTAATGTTCAGAAGTCATCTCAAGAAAGAAGTTTGCCCAACGCTCCTTGATGTCCTTAATGTCCTCTTCAGAAAATGCTTCCGGATTGTCGAAAATCTGCACATTAATTATAACTAATCAACTATAACTATACATAATTAATCTATAACTATTTACAAATGTTATTAGTTAATTACCTCCTTCCATCGATCTGTAATACTCGCGGAGACAATGTTGAACATCCACTTCATGACATAATATCCGCACTCCCAGCCGCCACGTTGCCTATGACACTACAAATGAATACACAATTTGAATATATAATGAGTAAAAACATAATAGTAACTATTTTACACTGCAATTGAATCTCGGGTACTAATGAATAAACTACTTACATTAGGGTAAATCCACCTAATAGGCCTAGGCCTACCACCATCCAAAACACGACTTGCGTTCATAGCTCTATCATAATTAAGAAAATATGAATTTAAAGTATGTTATATATTTCAGAGTAATTAATAAAGCAAATGTAGTACAAATTAAATTAATTAAAAGCTTACGTTTCAACAATAAGCTTGATTTCTTTTGTCGGCTTCCTTCCCAACGAACAAAAGAAGACCACAACACTCATACCACGACAAATGATCAATAATTGCCAATGTTTACTGCATTTCCCATTGGTCTCCGACGTACACGACTTGACCGCGGTGACATCCACCGCGACAAAGTGTGCACCCGGAGAACAAAAGGAAATGCAGCAGACAGAAATTTCTTCAAGTATAAGATATGAGAATTAAGGAATAAGTATTAACCAAATGAAGAATAAGTTTTTCCCCAAACTGTCCAACTTGGACAATTCAAGATTCAATACAATGAGTAGTACCTTAATAAAGTACACATATGCTCATTAATATTGAATCTCAAACGGGAAACTAAGGTTTTGCTAATTTATTAACACTAAAAGATAATCCAACAGTCCAATTAATCCCTAAGTTAAAGCAGCAAATAGTAAAACTAATACATTAATACTTTTTCTCTTCCTTTCTCCTTTTAATTTCATAAGAAAATCTAATCAGAAGGAGAAGTGTTTTTCTTCATTAGAATGTCACGTATGGATTTCCTGCCAAGTTACATGCGATATTGTAAAACTAATCAAGTTACATGCCATATGCATACTGTAAAACTAATCAAGTTACATAGCAAAACCAAAGTAACAGGTAGCAGACAACAACAAAAATGTAGAGAGAAAGAAAGAGAACTGTATGGAAGTTTCACTCAGTTTACTAAGCAGACCACTGCATGGAAACACTCATATAAATGTCATGAGCAAGACTGGAAACGACTCCATATGACATGAGCACACTAACAGAGTGAAGCATTGGGTTCAACAGAATAGAATGGGGAAGCAATTAATAATCAAAATAAGGATATTAGATACGTACCTTCAAATTTTCCTCAGGTTAGGGAATATCAAGAATGGATTCAGATCTTCTTCAGGTGGCTTTTCTGGAGTAGCAACAGGTGCTGCCTTGTCCTAAGTAGAATTGAAAATAAACTATAAGCCAAAAACGAAATGAAAAAATAAAGCCATTACGAATAAACTATAATATCATAAAACCTAAAGCCAAAAACGAAAAAATAAATGTAAACAAACTCACCTCAGAGGTGAAGCCGTGGGCAAAGTTTGGTACAAAGGTTCAGAGGAGAGGGTGAAGGATGAAGGAGAAGGAGCAAACGAGAGAGAGGTGATGAAGGATGAAGGATGAAGGAGCCGTGGGCAGTGTATCAGCGATGAAGGAGCAGCAACGAAATGTGAGGAGAAGGAGAAGGATGGTGCTAGGTTACGGTGGTGAAGGATGAAGGAGAAGGAGCAAACGAGAGAGAGGGCAAACAGTGAGGAGGGAAAGATATGAAAGATTAACGTTGGAGAAATGGGTTTAATGAAGATTTGAAATCGGTTAGTTAATAGAACCGATGTTGAAAGTTTAATAATGAGATCGGTTGTAAAATAACCGAGTTTGAAAGTTTACTAATGAGATCGGTTGTGTAATAACCGATGTATATACTTGGCGGGAATAAATAAATAGTTTTTTATTTAAATTGTATTCATCGGTTGAAATATTTAACCGATGTTAAATGTTTTATACATCGGTTTCTTTATGAACCGATGTAAATAATTTTGAACTTATTTTCAAAATTGCCACCGCCTCTTTTTTTAAATCGGTTCCTTTTCAACCGATCTAGAAACCTGTTGTAGAATCCATATTTTGCACTAGTGACACCACAACATAGACACCAATATCAACAAAGTAAAGAACTTTATAAGGAAACCTTAGATCTAGGGTTTTCTTTCAACAAAACTAGGAGACCTTTACCACCACCATTAATGTGTGATATGGTTAACTTCCCCATTACCTCTTGAAGATCTTTTTTTGAAGAGAAGGAAGAAAGATTCTTGGTCACCAAACACAAGCTTAAAAACCGTGACCTAGAAAGAGGATGAACAAGTTCAAAAACTTGATTTTCAACATCATGAACATGATAAGACAAAGTGTTCCTTGGAGTAAAGTCATGGAGGAACTAAGTTAATAACTTATCTCTTTAAAAGGAAGGCTCACAACAAGTTCAAGAAGCTTGAAGTCTTCTTGAATGATCCTTTAGTAACTTAGTGTAAACAACTTCAAATGAAGAAATTCAAAAGATGAAAGTTGTTTAGAAGGCATCAAAGAGTCATAATATGAAGTTGAAATGAAAGAAAAGGTAAAGGTATGCTCACCTTAAGCTCACAACCGAATGCCCTAGGAGAGGAGAAGAAGAATGAAGCCTTTGTGTGAGAAAATGAGAGAATGAAGTGATTTTTGTGTAATTCACACTAAATGGCCGAATGGCCTAGGAGAAATAGGACCAAAAATGACTCAAAAGGTGATGGGAAGTTGTCATAAAAATGGAGGGTCAAGATTTGCTCAAGTACATGTGTTGTCAAGTTTGTAGGAAGTAAGAACAAGATTTGCCAAAAATGATAAAATCACTTTTTCTACTTATGGTAAGATCTTCAACCACTCTTCCACAAATCAAGGAAAATCAAGATTTTGGTCCATTCCCTATGAAATGGCCGAACACCGTAGTGTAACTATGATAGTTACACTTCTCATTTGGTTAGGAATGAAGTGTTTAGAATTTTTACCAAAAATGGAAAGTTGGTTTTACTACTTTTGGTAAACTTTTTGGATTTTCATAAAAACTAATTCTCTTCGATAGGAATAGTCAAGAAAGTAATGGAAAATGTAATTCAGCAATACATCTCACTAAATTCCCCATTTCCCGACCTCTGACACGCGAAACGAGAAATTATCCGATACCGGCTAAAACAGAACTTAATGTACTTTTCTTTCCATAAGTGGGTTTTCAGCATAGATCTGCTTCTTTTGTGTGGGTATTCCACATAGATCTGGATCTTTTTGTGTTTTTTTTCCTTATTCTTCGTAGTCTTAGTGTGGCTTTGTTTGGTTTCCAGTCTTGGTGCTGTGCTATTTGATTCCCGTCTTGGTGCGGTGTTCGTTTATTCCAGATTGACAGATCTGCTTCGATCAATCACAGATTTGATCAAGACTTGGGTCTCAATGCTACAGATCCGGAAGCATGGGTATTCCGGTGACTTTGATGGTGTCACTTTTGTAGGCAATTTGACTTTGTTATATTATGCTTTTAACCTGGGTGCTGTGAGTTTATTCGCAGTTTCATCCTTTTCTATTTTTAGCAATTTTGGATCTGTATTGTCATCGATGTACTTTATTAATTTGAATGAATGAATATATTTCTTGTCGAAAAAAAAGAGTCCTTACTTTCTCCGTTGACATTTTTTTTCTTTAATTTAGAGGAGCTTTTTCCTAATACTAATATGTACCCTGTTGAGAAATTTCACTTTTACTCAACGGAACACCATTTTATACATTTTTTGTCGGACCGTATCTATATATAGAAATGAATGTTACAGAAATTTTAATCACCAAGAAATAAATAAATATTTCATATTAATGACATTATGCGTGCGTTCGTGTGACGCAATGATCTTTCATTTTCCTTTCTTTGTCAAGTAGTGTGGCTCCACTTTATAACCGATACTATTGGATGCTAAATAAGATAATTTAGAAACGATCAATTTTACATTAGGAGCACAACTCGATCTAAACCTACAAAACGGCTCCATTTGTCATCAAAAATCGAAAACGCAACAAAAAATGTAATCCTTTTATGTGGCTACAAAGTCGCGACGCTATTACTACTCTTCAAAAATCACGTCTGTTTATTATTATCAAGGTGCTTTTTCTGGTATTTTTAATAATTTTAGGATAAAAATTATCCTGTTCAATTAGAATGCATCACCTTAATTAAATGAGTCATGTTAATAGACAAAGTCAAATGATTATCACCATTTGATTGGACCACCTAAACTGGATATAAATTATATTTAAGATACCAAAAAATTCATCAATTATCAATTGCAAATTAATAACTCAAAAATCGTTGTTTCAATCGGAAATTATGCTCACATTAAGTCATTAAAGCGTTTTCTAATAACTGGTTTGTGGGGTCTTACATGCATGCAAAACCAAATACACAGATAGATACTCACCACAACAAAAAGCCAAATACAGATAAAGGATGATTCTTCTTTTATAGTGGCATGCTTGGGTGTGAGTCAGCTGACCATGATTGACCAAACCCACATAAAAATATAAAATCTTGATTTTGACATCGTTATCCCTTTTTTCCTAAAACAACCAAAACATGTGTAAAAATTTGTAACTTGTTTTGGCCTGCTGCACCCTAAACTATAACCATGTGCTTTGTTATGTCTAAAACCGTATCAATGCAGTCTTCCATGGAAACTGAATCAACTTTAAGTGCTAAATGAAACGTATACGTGTATATGCTTCTTGAGTTGCCCTACCACATGCTCTAATAAAGGCATGAAATTTTCTTATCACACTATGAGTTTCTTACTATTATTGAGAAAGAGAAGATTTTGTGAAACAGAAAAAGAAATTGAAAGATTCTCTCATTATATAAGTTGTACAGATAAATAAAAATGAATTTCTATAATCTAATTTGGAATTAGTTTTTTGTATGTTTTTCTAATGAGCAGGGCTATTATCAAGGATGTGTTTGCTTTTGTGTTCACCTACTACCTTTACTAACACAGAGTTTTTCCTTTCACGTTGGGTAGCAAATTTTTTACAGAATTACCAAAAACGTGATTTTGGTGTATTGGACGTAAAATCAAACATATGCTTAAGTATGAATTCTTTGGTGACCAAATTTGATGAAAGTTAAAGTGCAAGTGATCACCTAAAATATCTCGAAATTCGAATTATCCCACCAATAAAACACACTTCATAACATTTCCCAATGGATAATATTTAAGCAAGTCAAGTGGGTTGCTTTTCTCTCATTAAGTGAGACCCATAATGTCATATCATATTTAAGCAATCCACCATACTTTTACTCAAATGATAATCATTTAAGCAACCCTTAAGCAACCCACATTTTTTATACATTTTTTTATTTACACTTAATTTTGTTTTAATTTAAAATAACAATTCATCCTTGAGATTTGGGCAATAATTAATTTTTTAATCATAAGCAACTCATACTTGGGGTTCCTTATATAACCAACCATGCCTTATTTTAAGTAACTCACATTGTCACATAGATCAACTCCAATGGAAAAAAAATAAGCAATATGATTCCTTATTTGATACATAGATTTAAGAATTTCATAAGTAACCTCATTGGAGATGCTCTAATAGCATCACTCATTTTGTTTGTGCTTTGTTTTACTAAAAGAATTTCTACCATTTAGTACATGTTTGGGAAAGATGGATTATGTGTGTTTTAGCTATTTTTTATGTAAAAAACTGTTTTTATAAACAATTGTTATGTGTGGGTGTTTAGCTTAATTTTTAAAAAAACTTTTTTATGGAAAAAAAAAAAAAGTTGCATTTCTCCATAACAAGGACTATTGGATGGGACAAAAAAGTTTTTCTCTCACTCTCAGAGATAATGCCCTTTCTCTCCCTAGTCCCTTCATCCACTCGTCGCCTCTCTCATGTATAGGTTCTCTAAAAGTTTTTCCATCTCAGATTTCTTTTATTTTCTCTCTACTCCCTTTCTTTCTTTCTTTTTTCATTTTTGCTTTACTTATGCATTCTGTCTAACGGTCACATGCTAATGCTCTTACACATTGGCTTCATTTTTTGTTTCTTTATTATTATGATTATAATCATTATTAACACTAATCTTATATTTTTGTTATTGTAGTGTGGAAAAAATGGCTTCAAATATTGTAGCTAGTATTAAAGAAAATATTATGACTATTATTAATTATCAAATATTGTTTATTGTTATTGTTGCTGCTTTTATTTTGATTATTATTACTATAAATTTGTCATTATTATTAATTATTAATATTGTATATTATTGTTATTATTACTACTTTTATTGTGATTATTATTGTTATTTTTATTTAAAAATGATTTCTATTATTATTACTATTGTTGTTGTTGTTACTATAATTATTAAGATATTTTTTTTATTATTGTAGGTCACACAATATGTTTCTAATTGTAGTGTTCGTGTACTCCAATGGGAGAATCTTTGATGGAGAGGAAGGAATCACATTCGAAGGGGATAAAAAAACAATGCAAATAAAATATAGTGTCGGATATGAGCTTCTGAGGACAAAGATTCATGCTAGGTTGAAACTTCATCCAAATCAATGTGTTTCGAAAATTGTCACCCAGTTTATGATATCGCAAAATCTGACAAAATACATTGTTTACCAAATTAGTGACGATGAGGATGTGGAGTGCATGATTAACGCTTTTGATCAGAATTGGTGGATGACAACATTGAAGTTATACTGTGATATCGATGTTGTCGGTAGTTTGATAGTCCCTACGCCATCATTATGTAGTAATTTTGAGGTACAACAGTATGATGTAGACCTCGAATCAGTGGATGAAGATCTGGATTGGAACAGTGAAATGGAGCTCAATTCTAGTGGAGACAAAGACGAAGATGAAATACCAGATGATGATTCGTCGGACACTGAAGATGAAGCTGATCTAGGATCCAATCAAATTTTATCTTCAATGGCACCATCGGTAATCATGGCTTCTCCCGTTTCATCTGTAAGGCCTACGGCACATTGTGTTCCACAACAAACAAGTATGATATTATTGTTACTATTTTTCTTACTAATATTGATGGTGTTATTATTATTATTATTATTATTATTATTATTATTATTATTATTATTAAGGTGAATACTGTTATTGTATATTTACAGGCAAATCACATGGTACATTCTTCAATTCATCTCCTCATTACAGTTATATTAATTGGGACCATCCCGACGAAGAAATGGATTTTCAAGGGTTTGATGCTCCTTGGTCATGGCATGTGGGTCAGGAATTATATGTCGGTTTCGCGATTCGACACTAAACTGGAGGTTCAGCTAGCTGTGAAGCATTACTCAATGAACATTGATCAGTCATTCATAGTTGTTGAATCAAAACCAACAATTTTATATGTTAAATGTCCAAAACATGTAGAAGGTTGCCCATGGCGTGTTGGGGGTCTTTACGTGGGGTGGTTGGGGGTTTGGGGGGATACTGGGGTGGGGGGGACAGCCTTCCCTGCGCGCGCCACGTGACGCGATGCAGTGGAAGGCTGCAGGTTTTGTTTTTTTTTTTTAAAAAAAATATATGTAGAACCAATGAGTGCGACACTTGGCATTTTTATGAAAGGCGCTAGTCCAAGATGCCTCTTGGACTAGCGTCTTCCACATCAAAAAAAAAAAAAAAAAAAATCCACGATATTAAAAATAACCCTATTTTGATAAAATGTTACAAAACAACCTCATTTTAATAAATAATTTATAAAATAATATCAGTTTGATCAAATAGCCAATATGTATAAGCATATTATGTGGAAGTGCCAGCCTAATTAAGGCCCAAGCCACTAAGGCAAAGCCACTAATTTCGACCTCACCCCAAATAAAAAGACTTGGTACTGGAAAAGTCTTTTTAATAAAATTACCTTAATATATTGAATTGATCTTTGATTATCAAGATCATCGAATGTCTAATTTTTTTGAAATTTTCGCTTTAGGTCTAGGGTTATGTTGGGTTAGCCTGTGCCAAACATATTTTAATTGGCAAATTCTATCTATCAGGTATATATGTATATCAAGTTATCAACCTTTGGAGGTAATGTTCGAATTTGAGAGTGTAAGAACTTGATGCGAAACTTAGCATATGACATATAAGTATGCCTATGTTCCAGCTTCTTTCATATGCTATATGTTGTTGACTGAAAGAAAAACCAGAGAGAAACTGTGGTGGGCGAGAGGAGAGAAGATGCATCGTCAATGTCATAGAGGAAATCAAATAAATGTAGCCACGTGAATCGTATCAGGGACCATGTCCATTAATTATAGCTTATTTTTATTGTGCATGCTGGTTCGCTACTTTATCGGATCTTCAATCATTTTCCAAGAAAATAGTGCACAGCAAAAAGCAGAAACAACTTTGGGTTTGTGTTGTTTAAATGAAACGTGCATGTTCTAATGAATTGAAGAAGAGAAGAATAGAAGATGATGAATACGACCTCCCATTTCAGAACGTGATGGCTTTATTAGCTAGTGCCAGATATCAGGTTATAATGAGCTCGATGTTGACGTGCCATGTGCACACTGCGCAAATCAAGGGCATGCAATGCAACTTTCTAGCAATATATCTCGTAAAACTATAGCCCATTTAGTTGTTTGTTTCTTTAAATGACTTACATTATCATATTTTTTATTGTTTGAATAAAAGGATAGGTTTCTCTTCTTGCAGATATAGTGAATAAAATGGGTTGAATTTATGTATATATATAAAAAAAAAAAAAAAACTATTGGGAGGGGTCCTGTTTAACAGAGCTGATAATTTGGATCCAACCCGAGCTAGCCCAGTTTCGGACCGGGTTGGGTTAGAAATTTGTAAGTCCGAACCAAATCTGATCCAGTCTGATTAGTTTATACACTACCAAAAAAAGGTTTTTGCCACTGAACTTCTAAATTTTGGTCATAAAACCTGTTTGCGGCTGTTTATTCGACGGTTAAAAGGCGGTAACAAAAATCCTAGTCGCAACAATGTTTGTGACGGGCATACCAATTCGGTGGCAAATTTGCGATCGGAATTTCCGTAACAAAAAATATTACATTCGGTCGCAATACATGGTCACATACTGTTGCTTGGACCAATTTTTTCATTAATAAGTCGGTTGAAAATTCGGTCGCAATAGACATAATAACTTTGTAGGTGGTGTGACGGGTTGGTCGGTGACAAATTCGGTCGCAATAAATTAATTTTATTATTTATATTTTTATATCATTATTATTATACAAACCTTCATAAAATAATTATTAATATTTATTTTATATTAATGTTTTAAAAATTATTATTAGTATTATTAATATATTTAAAATTATTAATATTATTAATAATATTTTTATTTATTTATTATTAATAGTACCAATTATAAATATTGCATATATATATATATATATATATATATATATATATATATATATATATATATATATATATATATGCATTGCAAAATAAAGAGAAACAAAAAAAAAAATTCTATCCATATAAATCTATCAGTTCATACATAATGTATGTAGATGAAAATAAAAATAGATAGATAATAAAATCATGAAGGTGAGAACTCAACCTGTTGGGTCATGTCATCGGCTAAAAATTCATCCACATGGTCAGTCCCGTCAACGGCCCCAGCATCCTTTGCAGCAGGCGGTGGTGGAGGAGGTGATGGCGCTATAGGAGGCTAAAGCTGGAAGTGTTGGATGATGAACTGTGTCTAAGGCTAAACCTTCGCTTGCAACTCCCTTTCTCTGGCAATCTGCTCGGCCCGTGTAGCGACGAGCTCCTGATTCAATCGCGTGATAATCTCCAGCATCTCATGTATCACCTCTGAAAGGGCGCTAGGCACGTCCTCGTGTGTAGCCTGACGGGACGACGCGACTATATAGTGCTCACCCAGCTGCCCAAGCCCATACACGTGCCCCTTCTTATTTCTACCTCCAACAACCTCCAAATATATGGCGCTATCATCGACAGAGGGCAGAGGCTCCTGACTAAAAGAATAACCACCCTCCTGTGAGGTACGTGTTTGAGCTTGAGCCTGATCTAGGCCTCATGATATGTATCCTACAAAATAAAGTTCAATATCATATTATTAACAAATAATAAGATACAAAAATTAATATTATAAGTAATATTAAAATAAAAGTGTATACTTACACTGATCTCACGGGACTTTTCGTTCATCCAATCTCCAGACTTCAGTTTTTTTGTATTTGTCAGCATCTCGATGGCAGTCGGGGGTCGGCCCATTTCCTAACTCCGCATATATAAAAACAATCATTAAATGTGAGAAATAATAACTAATTAAGTAATGAATTAAACTGCACAAATTAAAATAAACTAAAAAAACTTAATTACCATCCTATCATAATAATCTCTAGCAGATACGACCTCCTGTGTAGGCTGAGGCGCCACTGTCTACAGCCCGATTCTGCCGACCGATGTCGCTCCTCTCTTGGAAGTCTGGATTATTGGCAAAATATTCCTCTAGTTGCGCTCTGATATGAGCTGCAATCCATTTTCCCTTAGACTTGCCATTTCGAATATGGTTCATTGCACTTTTTAGGAGGCAACTACCCCTGTGTTCAAAGGCCTTCCTGATCTCCACATCGTGCCGAGGGTCCCATGTAAAAATTTTCTGCATGGGACATATTAGGCAACAAAAATGTATGTATGTATGTATGTATGTATGTATATATATATAGTGTACAAAATATAAATTAAAACTAAATATAACATGAGACGAAACTTTAATTTACTTGAAACCTCCCCACCACAAATCCTTCGTGTCTTGGTCAACTGCGCCATATGTGGCCCACGGATAGTCGAACTCATGTTTGATGATTCTTGAAACCTCATCAGTAGTCAGCTTCGGTGGAGACATCCTGTGATTAAACAATCATGAAAGATTAAAAAAATAATCATGAATTAAAAAGTTGTGTATTTAAATATTGTTATATAATATAACTATGTATTAAAAGGAAAATTTAACTACTATTAAACAATCTTGTTATAAAATTTAATTATTAAAATAACTTACTCCAGATTGTCGGGGCCTGACTTGATCACGATCCTCTGTGTAGTCGACCGCGAAAATGATTGTCCAAATGATGGTGGTGAAGGCGCAAGTGTAGATGATGATGGACCAGCTGATGATGGTGATGGCAATGGGGTAGTGACCACCAACGAAACACTCGGTAGAGTCGCTCTCGTCCCATCGTCTGTCATATGCTGGTCAAAACTAGGCAAGTCGGTCGTGGGAGTACCTCTTCGACCACGACCTCTCCCACGAACACCACGACCTATCATGTGCTAATTTAAAAGTTGAACCATGAACAATTACTATAGAAGCTGCAACTAACAGCTTGTGAAGAATTAAAAACATAAGAGAGAATTTAGTGCATCAATAAGTCAATTCCCACAACCAAAATATACAAGAGATGAATCTGAGTCGAATGCATTTTTTTTTTAAATTTCTATGACAATTTCGGAAACAATTTAACAGCTAATCACAAGTGAATATACTCAGTAGCAACTTAAAAGGTAATCGGAAGTTAATCAGTTTCAGTCAAACCCTATAAAAAAAATATATCAAGTCTCAGAAACCCCCCCCCCCCCCCACAAAGTTCAATATATATACTCAGTTTCAGAAAAACCTACAAAAATCACAATCAAGTTTCATATAAATCACAAATAAAAGTCAATAAAAAATACACTCACCAAATTCCCTAACCCAACTTATAGCTTCTGAGAGCGAAATTGTAACTCACGACCGAGGGTGAAATGGAGTGTCAATCCAAATACTTTTGTTATGCCTGGAATGTTTTAGCAAAGAAGAAAGTGGATATTTTAGCAAAGATTATGCATGCTTAGAAGGATAATCAAACTATTAAAAAAAAACAGAGGTATGCAGACCAAACAAGAGGATAGAATTTAGCTTTATTTGATACTTACATTGTAAACTTTGGAAACTAGTTAAAGGTAATGCAGTATGCCTCACGCAAAATAGGCATCCTAGTCTATCCATTAAAAAAGGTCAGGGATAATAGTTTTATGTGATGTTTACCACTAAACCTATCCAATTCAATGTAAGGCATGAATGAAGAGGTGCTTATATTGCTTGATCAGTTAATCAAAATAGAAGGTTTATCAGAAGTAAAAATAAAGCAATCAAAGGCAATCACAAAATGAGCAGTAAACATAGCCCCCAAAAAAAGTATGGCAAAAAGGGAAACTATAGATTAAACTGCATCAGAAAGAAGGATCATCTAACTACCAACCAGAAAGTAGAGTTGATGTGAGGAGACCAAAATGATTCTAAAACCACAGCCAAAAGAAACTCCTAAGTCCTACCTTCAATTCAAGCTAACCAAAGTAGAAAGTAGAAAATCAAGCTCACAACAAGAACTTCAAAATAAAGATTCTCAGTGAAAAATTCTAGTGCAAAAGTCTAATAACTATGTTCTTAAGAATAAATATTCATGAAACTGAAAATCAATAGAAAATTTATCGATTAGGAAAATTGAGGATCGATTGTGCAAATAATAAACTAAATTGTCCCAACTCCCCCAAAAATTGAAAAGAAAATGTGAAAATGCACGAATCGATTAGAAGGAAGCTAACATGGTTAGTGAATGATGAGAAGTGCAAAGAACGGTATCAATGGTGGCAATCGGTGTTGGACAGAAACTACAACATCAACATTGAGCAGTGGTGGTGTTGAACGGCGACAATGACGAAAGCAAGTTGAATAGCAATTGCGGCTATGTATAACTTTGCCATCAGTTATCACATTTGTGGTTCAAGTATTCATGAATCCAACCAAAAGAGAAGAGGCGGTGGCGTTACCTACGTCGGTGGTGGCGCTGTGGTGGTGGCATTGAGGTGGCGACGAGTGGTGGCTTCGGTGGTTCTGGGAAAAGGGAACGGGGGTTAGGGAAAAGGGAATAGAAAGAGGGCTTACTTGCGGACGTTGGGTGGTGGTGCGGTGGCCGTCTAGTGGTCGTTCGGTGGTGCGGCTGCACTGTCTAGAAGAGGGGTTGTGTTGTCCAGAAGAGGAAGAGAGGACGAGAGAAAGAGAGGGAAAGTGAAATGAGGCTCGCGCGCTGTACTATTAGGGAATTAGTTTTGCGACCAGTACATATTGGTCACAAAATCGATGACAACTATTTTAAAAAATAGGTTTGCAACCGATTTGAACTCTTCTCAATTTATTACCGTTACACCGATCGCAAATTCGGTGACAAAGCAAAAAAAATTAATGTTGCGACCAATTTTGACCTGTGGCAAAATGTTAACTTGGTATCGGTGGCAAATTCGGTCACAAATTGAGTCAAAAAATTAACTTTTCAATATTTCTCATTTTTTTGTCACCGATTTTGTCGCCGATTTTGTCACTGATTTCAACACAAAAAATTGTAACAGACCAAACGGTCACAAAATCACATTTTAAATCTTATTCCCTGTTAACTTATCACCTGTCGCAAATTCGATCACAAACCTTATATTATGAGACCGATCAGAATTGGTGACAAAATTCCGGTCACAAAAAAAATTTTTTTTTGTAGTGTTACTGGGCTAGCCCGGCTGAACCCGGTGTCCCATTTTTTTATTTTCTACATTTTTATACAATTGTCTTTAAATATAGAAACATACTTCCATAGTTCATATTATAAATTTTAAATAAATGATTTTTCAATTTATTAATGATAAAAAATATACTTATTTAATGACTTTAAAGCAAAAATGCTTCTTTAACATTTTTTTACATATTTTAAATTGTAATTTATACTATAATTTAGTGTTATTTAATATGCATTTGAGCAAAAAAAGAAAATAAAAAAAAGTGAAATAATATAGGGCCAAAATGGTCCGCTGAGCCACCAAAAGACTAGCCTGATCCGAATTTGGACCAGCTTGACCCGATTTGCCATCTCGACCGTTTACTGTTTGGTTTGCATTCATTTCCTGTTTTCATTTTCTATTTCTATTTTCTGAAAATTATTTTCAATTTCAAATTTTAAAAAATTTGAAAGCATATTTGTTTCGATTTCCTAATTTCTATTTCCAGTTTTTGAAAAAATTGAAAATGCATTTGGTATGACCATTTTCAACAACAAGTGTCACCCTGTTTTCAATTTTTTCAGTTTTCATTTTTCAAATTTTCAATAAAAATGATGAAAATGTCTTTTTCTTGTTTTTTTTATACTTTTGGACCATATTTTTAAAATATTTTTAAAGAAAATGTTTTCAAAAAACTATAACCAAACATATTTTCTGTCTCATTTTTTGTTTTCACTGAAAAAGAAAATAAGAAATGATTGAAAATAGGCACCTTGAGAGTTTAGTCTCTCACCTATCGGATGAGAGAATAGTCCGATATACAAAAAAGGTACCGTGAACAAAATGTCATCTTAATATATATACTAGTACTAATGTTTTTGCGTTAATTGTAACTATATATTCTCGCTAGTTTGCTCAAAAGTCAAAACATCTCTTGTATTATCCATAGAAAAAGAAAAACCATCCCCTTTATTTTTAAAATTGGGAAATAATACTGAGTTTAACATTTAGGAGTCTCATAAAACTATAAAAGTTTAAATCAAGAACATATATTTAAACTATATATGGAGTCATTTCGGATTATGTTTCTTATGCTTGTTCCATGTTTTATTTTTATTTTTTTGGTGTTCAAAGTATTTTTATCCAATAATTGAAAGATTAATTTTTTATGGACGATTTCAACCATTTAAGGCGGGGATCCATCTTAATAATATTTTTTCATACAAATGATTTCAATGATTGAAAACACTTTTACATGTTTTGTTTTTGAACCAACATATATAATTACAGGCTTAAAAGACTCCAATCCTTTACATTGACACCCACACACATTTATCTTTCTTTCCTTACATTCGGTTATGCAAAAATAATAAACTCTTGATTTTTCATTTTTTTCTTCCTTAATAAATTATTGACATATATAGTGCACTTAAGCATAACTTTAGTGCTAGGTTGTTGATAGGAATATAAATGAACTGAGTTATTCGTGAACTATTCGAGCTCAGCTCATTAAATACTTGATCGAATTCGTTTGTTTAATTAAATAAACAAACATAAGCTTGAGATTGAACTCAATTATTTAAATAAGTCAAGTTCAAATCTTACAGACTCAATATTAATAGTTCATGAATAGTTCATTTATATATATATATATATATATATATATATATATATATATATTTTAATTGAAAAATTAAAATTATATATATCCTACTTTAGTGAGGATGTGCAAATGCTTTCCCTCATTTTAAAAAATTCGCAAGTAAAATATTTTTAATTTAATATAAAATTACAAATAAAATCTTACATTTTTATATTTTAATCTCTCTATTTAAAATATTTAAACTCACTTCAATTTTTATATTTTGTTCCATTGAGTCAGGGTGGAGGGTACCCCACTAAACCCGATCCCAGCCCCTAGTAGAAAGAAATACGATTTGCTTTTTTTTATTGTTATCGAATGGAGAAAAAAGAATTATTTATTTAAAAAAATGCTAAACAAGTTGACCAGCAGGCACTGCTAATTTTCGTACACATTCTTAACGATCTTATCGCGTCATATGCAAGTATTTTGACAAACGTAATTAAAGTAGCTGTACCTAGAGCACCAAAAAAAAAAATTTATTTTTCATTTACCTAATTTTTCTTTTTGGGTACATTTATTCATTTATTCACCTAGTTTAGTCCTCTCTCTCATCATTATTATATGCAAAAAATCTTATATTTTTTTGATCAAATATATAAATAAATTTTAATTATTTTTATTCTATTTAATGATATTATTCCTAAAATATTTTTCATTTAATATCAATTTTATTTTTTAATAAATCAATATTGAATCTATTTAATAAAAATTGAAATTTTTTATAAATATTACTTTAGGAAAACACATAATATTCCTAAAGTAAGCGTCCAAACGAGTGATGTCAATTGTCAACAATACATGATTCTATAATGTGAATGGTGGAAGGAAGCGTAGAATCCATTTGTATCATAAAGAGATGATTTTTGAATATAGAAGTAGTGATAAATATGGTATTTCTTTACTTTTTTGATATAATTTTGAAATACATGCATATAAAGAAAATAAAAAATAAATAAAAAATAAAATTAAAAAAATATGATATTATATATGATATTCAAATTCTAATACTCAAATAATAGGACTCTTCAAAATCAGCTTTTACATATGATTATGTGACCATAAAGCCACTAGGACTGGGTTAGTGGTGAGTCATAGGTTCAAAATTTATTATCATTGTTGTACCAAAAAAAAAAAATAGAGAAGTTATATCTCACTAGTTCCAACTTCGTTGTCAATATTTAACCAGTAAAGATCTAAATTCATTTTTGATAAAAAAATATGGTGATATTTTGATATCTAAGAAATGAAAATATCAATTTATTTATCAAGAATGTAAAATATAAGTTAAAATAGTTCCTGATAGGGACTAAAATCTCCCTAAAAATTATCTTAAAAAGAATTAATTTGATTCACATTTTATATTTTTGAGAAGCAAAATGACATTTTCCATTTCTCAGCGATCAAAGTGTCACCGTTTTTTTTATTAAGGACCAATTTGGATCTTTATTCATATTTAATTTTTATCCTTTAGCATTGAAATTATGCTCTCCTTTAAAGTGAATTTGAATATAAAGTAAGCAAATAAGTGTGTATCTGCCATTCATTAGTTAAAGTGAGTTAAGATCTCAATGCACTTTAACAAATCAATGGTGAATACACTTTTAGTTGCTTACTTTACTTTGAGAGGGTGTTTGGATAAGATTAAGGTGTTATTCAGTTGTTTTTCATGATAAAAGCTATTATTCAGTAGAATGGATAAACTGATTAAATTTCAAAATAACAGTTTTTATGAGGAAAAAGTTGTTTATAGAAAAGCTAGAAGTTTGAAGTTTATTTAAAAAGCTGTTAGATTATTTTGAAACCAATAACATTCTTCCTATTTCACCCCTACAAAACTCACTATCAAACAAATATTATTAAATTATACCAATAAATACATACCCTTTTTAGTAATTAAATATATATATGTGATTTTTTTTACACAACACAAACGAAATATGTTATCTTATAATCATTTTTCAGCAAACACATTCAAACATAAAACTGATTCTATTATAATCGATTATAACAATAATCGATTATCCATAGAATCGATTATTGAAATAACCGAATTTCTCAACTAATCCAAACACATACCGAATGAATTGATGCTAATTAATCAACTACGAGGCTGTTTGAGCTGTTTTTCATGATAAAAGCTGTTTTTCAATAGAAACTGTTATGTTTGGATAAACTGATTAAATTTCAAAACAGTTGTTTTTATGAGGAAAAAATGTTTTTAGAGAAGCTAGAAATTTCAAGCTTATTTAAAAAGTTGTTGGATTATTTTGAAACCAATATCATTTTTCTATTTCACCCCTACAAAACTAACTACCAAACAAATATTATTAAATTATGTAAATAATTTCATACCCTTTTTAGTAATTTACTACATATAAGCGATTTTTTTAGACAACCCAAACGAAATAGATTATCTTATAATCGTTTTTCAATAAGGTGTCTTCTCTGGTACCCCCAATAATTTTGGGGTAAAAATTATCCTGCCCAACCAGAATGCGTCACCTCGATTAAATGAATCATGTTAGTGGGTCAAGTCAAATAGTTCTTATCATCTGATTGGATCACCTAGGTAGGGTAAAGTTACCCTAGGGATACCATAGAATTCGCCTTTCAACAAACACATCCAAACATAAAACAGATTCTATTATAATCGATTATCTATATAATCGATTATTAAAATAATCAATTTTTTGCAACTAATTCAAACACACTACATGGGACAGTTTAACTCATGTTGTCCATCTTTAAATTAACATAGTTTGGACATTTATTTAAATTAACTTGTAGAGACCGTTTACAGATCCCGAACTCAAACCCTTTACAAGTATTTCAGTTTTGTTTAATAGTTTGAGTGTGATTTTTATTGATAAGCAAATCATATCTTTAGTCATATGAGATTGGATAATTAAGTACCAACATGTGGTTGGTCTGAGTGGTAAGGGATTCGGGTACCTTAATCAAGTGATCAGCGGTTCGAATGCTGACTCTTGAGTATGGAGAAAACTTGGTTGTGAGAGAAGAATCCACCTTATGTATCAAACAAGTTTTCCAACAGAGATTAGTCACTGCTAACGGTAGTAGATATCCATACCTATAACATGGTGTCGTGGTTATAAAAAAAGACAAAATAGATTGATTGATCCTATACGTTTATTTAAATTTTCACATCGGTCCCATAAATTTTATTTTTTTTCAAATTGGTCCTATACGTTAGATTTTATTTTTACGTTAGCTCTTTCCGTCAATTTCGACCTTACTGTGTCAGATGAAAAGTCACGTCTAGCACTAATATTATAGCCACGTCAAGTTAAATTGACGGCGCTTGGTCGAAATTGATGAAAATGACTAATGTGAAAATAGATTATAACGTGTACAGCCAATTTGAAAAAAATAAAACTTATGGAACAGGTGTGAAAATTTAAATAAATGTATAGGACTAACTAATCTATTTTGCGATAAAAAAAAATATGAGATTGGATAAGTAAGAATTTAAGTAACATAATCTCGCATATAATTAAAGTGGCAGTTTCATTTAACACCGTACGTTACGTATTATGTTGCCCAAAGTTTTGCTTGATTGTCTCCTTGATCAAATAATTTAATTGATTTGTGACAAAACCCAGCGATTTGTATAAGACAATTGTGAGCTCATGCTCATCCAAATTCTTGCTGGGGCCATTTGGAAAACGGAAACCAAAGAAATGGACAAAACTTCCACTACAAATTGTCCGTGACATCTTGTTTTGCGATCCGGAGAACCTATCATTCACATGCCGTGCATTGAATGGCGATCACATATACCAAATTTTTAATTTGCTGCTTATCTTATAAATGTTATTTTTTTTTTTTTCAGTGTATCCCATTTACAATTTTGGAAACTAATCTCTTAAGCTACTGGACAATATTAAAGGATTGACTCTTTCAAGCAGATTTTTTTTCATATATAAGAACTAGGAATCGAACTCCTGATCACTTATTTAAGGGACTCAAACTCATTATCATTCGAACCAATCACATCCATATCAATGTTACTTTCTTAAGTTACCGTTTTCCTCAAAACTTTCCTCACTTATCAATTTTCACCACACTTTTTAAATTTTTTGTTATTACTAAATCCCCAAAACTTTTGATGACAGAGAAATTGCGTGTTTGATGATAAAATTTCATGTAGCTAATTTTCCCTTGTTTTTTTTTTCCTTTCAATCCGTACTGGCCCAAAAATTCAACCTCGAGATTCGAAGTTAGATTTCACGGTTACGGAATGTTTTCTTAGCCCTATAAGAACGGATTAAATATTTGTTGTGTATAAATAATTTGAGTACCAGTATTGTTAAAAATAAGTGCTAATAAAGCCAAATTATAAGTACAGATGTGATTTAACGTAGAGTTTACGTCCATGACCACAAACATATATATTCATTAAGAAAATATGGTGAAGATATTAACATGTGGTTGGTCCGAATGATAAGGGACTCGGACACCTTAAGTAAGTGATCAGGGATTCGAATCCTGACTTTTACGTATGGAGAAAACCTGGTTGGGAGGGGAGAACCCACCTTCGGTACCCAATAGGTTCCCCGACGGAGATTAGTCACTGCTAACGACGATGGATATTTCGTACCTATGTCATAATTATCAAAAAAAAAAAAAAAAATGATGAAGATACAAAAGAGTTAATTATTACACTTCACTCAAACTCAAATATCAAATACACTTAAATACCTCATAGTATTTTTTCACCGGTATATATACACTTAACTCTCAACATATATAAACAAAGAGAAGATATAAGAAACTAATTCTCCCCTGTGAGAGATGATACTTCTGGTGGGATGTTGCAAATGACTTGTGTTAACTTGAAATGGAGAAACATTGAATTTATAGGCTAGAGCCTTCTCTCGTAATCATTCAATAGGCAATGGAGGAAAGTACTTTCCTCGATACCATCAATTCAACAACGAAGGAGAGCATTCTCTCTTCCTTGGACCTTTCCAATATAGCAAAGAAATTAAAGTCACCCATCAAGAAATATGTCTAGCTCACTATAAATTATAGGTTAAATTAGTCTTACTACAAGAAATTTGTTTTTTAATGACAGACGAAATTTGTCACTATATGTTTAAAATCCGTAGATATATGTAAAATTTACATTCACCTACGGTCGGTTCAACCGTCCATTATGAACGACAAACAGATTAGGGATGAAGACAGGGTAATGCTTACTTCAAATTTTGAGGAAGAAGAAATTCGGAAGGCAATTTGGGATGGTGATGGAAACAAGAGCCCGGGTCCGGATGGGTTCAATTTCAACTTTATAAAGCGCTTTTGGAAGTCTATGAAAGATGATATCTGTAGAATGGTAAATGAGTTTATGCTAATAGGAAGCTACCAAGAGGTTGTAATTCCTCCTTTATTGTGCTTGTTCCAAAGAATGATAACCTTCAAGGCTTGGAGGAATATAGGCCCATCTCCCTCGTCGGCTGCATTTATAAGATTTTGGCGAAAATTTTAGCAAGTAGACTCAAGAAAGTTATTGGCACTGTTATCTCTGAAAATCATTCTGCTTTCATTGGATAAAGACATATTATGGATGGTGTAGTGATTGCCAACAAGATGGTAGACTATGCAAAGAAGAAGGGAGACGCTTGCCTTATCTTTAAAGTTGACGCTGAAAAAGCGTACGACTCAGTATGTTGAGAGTTTTTGGATTATATGATGAGCAGGATGGGTTTTTGTTCTAAATGGAGAGGATGGATTAGGAGTTGCCTAGAATCTGCGGCAGTTTTTGTTCTGGTCAATGGAAGACCAACTGATGAGTTTAAAGTGAGTAAGGGGTTGAGGCAAGAAGATCCAATGGCGCCATTCCTTTTTCTGATAGCTGTTGAGGGTCTTAGCAGCCTCATGAGAAGCGTGCTCCAAAAAAACCTTTTTCAAGGTCTATAAGGTAGGAGGGGATGAACATACATAAATTACTCACCTACAATACACAACTGCTGCACTGCTGGTTGGTGAGGTGTCCTGGGGGAATGTTACAATGTTCTTAAATGCATTTTAAGATGTTTTGAGATGACTTCTAGCCTAAAGGTGAATTGACATAGAAGCAGTTTGCTTGGGCTCAATGTGCACTTGGAGTCTATTACAGAAATGTCAAATATGCTTAATTAATTGCAAAATTGGGTCCTTACCTTTTAAATACCTTGGAATCCCCATTGGGGTAAACCCAATGAGAGTGTCTATGTGGAACCCCCATTATTGATAAAATGGTTGGAAGACTATCTCTTTGGAAAAGGAAGCATCTCTCCTTTGGTGGTCGTATCACTCTCATAAATTCGGTATTGTCTTCCTTACCCATTTATTTTCTTTCCTTTTTTAAAGCATCAAAATCTGTTGTGAATGCTATAATTAGAATCCAAAGGAACGTTTTATAGGGAGGAATGGAGGAAAGGAGAAAAACAGCTTGGGTTAGTTGGGATAGGGTGGGTAGCCAAAGGAGAATGGACGGTTAGGGATAAAAAAAATATAGAGGGTTTTAACGTAGCTTTAAATAGGAAATGGAGATGGACAATTATCAATGAACAAGAGGCGTTGTGGTGTCGGGTGTTGCAATCTAGGTATAGGAGAGAGATTTCAAGTAGAATGGTAAATGGGGAGGATGTTGTTTTTAAAAAGGGTTCTTCTTGGTGGAAGGATTTAGGAAAAATCAGCAAAAGTGTGGGAGGGCTAGGGGAGGGTTGGCTAGAAGATGGGCACAGGAGAGTTATAGCTGAGGGGAGGGATGTATTGTTTTGGCATGATGTGTGGGTGGGAGAGGAAAAATTAAGTGTATCTTTTTGTAGATTATCTACAATATAAGAAAACAAAGATGCAAGGGTGAGCAAAATGGGTGAATGGAGAGATGACGAGTAGGAGTGGAGATTGAGATGGAGGAGAGAATTCTTTGAGTGGGAACAACATCTATTTCTTGATCTCATGAACTTGCTTAATGTGTCATCTCTTTAGCAGGGGCACTGTGACAATTGGAGATAGAGGCACGACCCTTCAGGCTCTTTCTCGATGAAATCAGCTTATTCTGTTCTATAGTTGGACACTCCACCTGTTGATGGTATTTTCTTCAAGAATTTCTGGTCTAAGCTCAACCCCCTTAAAGGTGACAAGCTTATCTTGGAGGATTATTCTAAATGGTATCCCAACAAGAATAAATCTCAGAAGAAGAGGGATCCTTGGGGTGGATGCGGACACGATGTGCGTGATATGTAAGAATATGGATGAATCTACTGGCCATTTGTTCTTCTCTTGCAGGTTCTCTTATGTTGTTTGGATGCAATGCTACGCTTGGCGTGGTTTTGTTGGTGTGTTACCGGAGGACGGAAAGGCGCATTTTCTCCAACATTCGGGCTATTACGTGCTCAAAAGGTCCTTGGGGGTATGGTATGTGTTATGGTTTACTATTGTATGGTCTATCTGGGCACATAGGAATGAGATAATCTTTAGGGAAGGAGACTTTAATATTATTGACTTAGTAGATAGGATTACGATTAGATCTTTGGTTTGGATTAAAGCAAAAGTGGATGCCGTTTATTTTTCTTTCTTTGAATGGAGTATGAATCCATTGGATTGTATTTACCAATGTAACAGATCTTAAGTTTTATGATTTAAGGGTTTGAGTACCCATTGTACTCCTATATTAATAAAATTTATTTGTTTGATAAAGGAAAACAACGGAAAATGATTGTCACTATAGGTTTTACCTACGATCCATATACATTTACCTACAGTTGTATTATGCTTTACCTACGGTTCATCTATCTTTACCTACGGTTTGATTAAAACTAATACCTATACCTACAATTTTAACGACCGTTACTAAAAGTGTCCATAGGTATATGGCAAATTTATTGTAGTGAATTTGGTCCTTTATCTTCTTTTTTAGATTCTATTTGGTCCTTCATCTTTAAAAATATCTGTTTTAGTTCTTTACGTTTCAAACGTTAGCCAAAGTTGTCGTTTTTGTCACCTCTGTTAGTAACGTCGTTAATTTTAGCGTACATGACAGTTAAGTGGTGATCTGGGCATCTGAGTTGGCACATCCTCCACGGGCTTCTTGGAGACCGCTTGATGAATGCTCAGAACGGTTTTTTTTAACCACTTTTTAGTAAGTTGAAGACTTCACAATACTAAAATTTATTTTAGTATACATTTCATTGAAGAGATCTTTTCTCATGTTACAAGGCTCCGTTTCCTAGGTGCCATAGGATGAGGTAATCGTTAAGAAAAATTTCCACTCTAAAGCCTTAAAAAAGCTCTTGGAGATCTTAAGAAATGTCTCGAATGGATAGGAGACATTGTTTGGAATGCCTTGTGTTGGCACTGAGCTTTGTATGCTTTTATGAAGGTTTCAGCCTAGGTGCAAAGCCAAATAGGGCGTCGAAAAAGGGTGGGACCCTACACACAGGTGGTTCCATCACCATTTTAGATCACTCTATTAAGATGGTACGTTCACAAACTTCTTACTTTGGTATTCATTTTAAATTCATTTGTTATATATTTATTATTTATTTATCATTAGTGCTTAATTATGTTGCAAGCGAGAGAGCTCGGCCAGGATCCACGTTTGGACAAGGTCTTACGCAGACCGACATAGGAAGAAGACCGATGAGTTCGTCGATGAGCGCTCAAGGCGGATAGCTGTAAATCCCCTTTCGTATTAATCTTTATTTTTTCAATGTAATATTGTTTTATTATATGACATTATATGTGCTTATGAGTAACAGTAAGAGTTTGAGGCCAGGCTTACAAAAGCGCAATCTCAATAACCCTCTACTGACGATTCCTCTACCACCTTCATTGACCGAGAGGAGGAGGAAAGAGTTCGTTTGCGATTGTGGGTCGCAGCTGCTGGCAGAAGGAAGAAGGGGCGTATATACAGCAACGAAGACCACTCTTTTAATTATAGATAAGGGGTCTCCAACCTTACCCATGAGTCGTGAGCATCTTCCAGCAGCAGCCAACGCTCTCGGGAGCGTGATGAGGTTAGGGAGGTCAAACAAGCTTTTGAGTACAGCGAGGCACAATGTCGTCAGTTGAGTGACACTCTCTAAACAATGCGAGAACAATTGGAGCACCGAAGGTTTGTAATGCAGCAACAAAGGCAACAACATAACATGATACTGCAGTAGGTCCTTCGCAATTTAACCCGGCTAAAATGCGGGAATTCTTCCGACGGATTTACCGACGGCTTACCGAATTACCGACGGAATAATTCGTCGGTAATTTTGGATTACCGACAGATTCGAATCCATCAGTAAAAATCCGTCGATAATCTTGCATTTTCTTGCAATGAACAGCTCTCGCTTCAGCAGCTCCCACTTAAGAAGCCTTCATAGTCGCCTTCGCAGCAGTACACTTGGCAACGGCAACAAGATGATCATTTGTCACACTATGAGGAGGACTTAAGACAGGGTTTATGTATGCTACATTATGTTATTGTATTTTTTTAGTTTGTTTTTTTATTGAACCTTCATTGCGTTTATTTTTATTTTATTATTTATAATGCATCACATTTTTATTACTGTTTTATCATCAATATTTTTAACTCATAATTTATATAAATTAAAGTAAACTAAAATAGGATGTTTAAATAAGTCATATAATTTATATAATTAAAAAAATAATTTATATAGGTTAAAAATTAATTTATATAATTTTATAATGTTTTATTAAAATGAATTTAAAAAATATATATATGAACATACGATTTGGCCGTCGATAATGTCATGATATATTACCAGTAGCAAAGTCATCGAAAAACAACTGCTGCTTACCTTCAGCTTTTCCGGCAGTTTGTTGAGTTGATATTATCCAACAACTTTAGGCCTGTCCATCAATAATGATCATCGATGAGAAAATAGCGGGCGGATGTGGGGCAGGTCCTTTGCCGTTAGTAATCACTAATCAACACTTATTGATAGTTTTTGTTTATTATTGACGGCTTTTGTCCATGGTAATTTCAATTTAATTTTCTTGGAGTGTATTTCTCCTTATCTTAAACTTTTTATTAAAAGAAATAGTACAAATATGTGTAAATCTAAAGGGTTGCCATAGCAGTTAAGCAAAGTGTGCTTCACCGTTACATGTCAAATATTTTGTCTTATTGGAAATTTATTTCAAAATTATTTAATATTTAAAAGGTTTTAAAATCACCATTTATTATAGTTCATTTTCTAGACATTTCCGTTAATGTTTTGGGTCTTTTATCATCTTTAATTGCATTTTAATATTTTTAATAATATTGTCTAATTCTTCAACTTTATATTTTTATATTAATGGTGTTATAATTTCACTTTCAACATTCAATGTTCCAATTGAATCATATATATCAGGTTGAAGTTTTTTATTAACCGGCTATGCAAAACATTCTTCTAACTCTAGTACTTTATCACCTTTATTTGTTACTTAAGTGCAGGGTGCAACGTTTTCTTTGTAGACTTTGATAACTATATATACATATGGTGCAACCGAAGCTAAAACAAGTCTTCTAGGTATATTTACATTTGTTTTATATGTATATGAAAAATTCTCTTTCTATTATTGTTTTAAGTGTGTAAGAGTTGATATCATTCTTGTTGTTCCGAGTACTCAGAATAATATTATTATTCTGAAAGAGTCTGTCAAATCTTGGAGAACATTCGCATTATTATGATGATTGTGGCGAAATAATCCTTAAGGACAGTGGACTGTGTGTTTTCACACGTCTCAGATTATAAACATTTTATATGTGTTCTTCATCTTTTATTTATTTCTTTTTATTTGTCTACTTATTATTATTTTTATAACAAGCTTAAGGATTATTCCCTATGAAAAGTCATTGCAATTTTTTTTTTATGGTTTGTATACTATTTTTTTCATTCTAGATATTTTATTCTCCTGGCTCTCTCCTTTTCACTGGACTTCACCCTTGGCAGCGTTTAGTAAATTCATTTACAAATATGTTTTGTTCTCTACCAAAAAAAAAATATGTTTTGTTCAATGCTGTTAATTTTCTTTCTAGTTGAATTATTTATTCATGGATTTTTCTCCATTTAATCCCAGGGAATTTCTACTTACTTTCTGCTCTCATTATACGGTTTAACATGGTTTCGCCTATAGCCAAATGGCCTTGGATATGCGGTCCACCTTTACTAAGTTCTAAATTTTTGGCTATATTTTTTTGTTTTGTTTTATTAATATATTTTGCTCTGTTAATTGGCTACAGTTTTAG
Organism: Ammopiptanthus mongolicus; assembly: GCA_039655645.1. NCBI lineage: Eukaryota > Viridiplantae > Streptophyta > Magnoliopsida > Fabales > Fabaceae > Ammopiptanthus > Ammopiptanthus mongolicus. Next base: position 15,743,656 of record CM077351.1, on the reverse strand, counting down.
GGAGATTTGCTTTGCAATGAGTATTATGGGATTTGATATCTCATGAAACACTCAGTCTTTTTGCGGGTGAAGATAAATATTATTATATATTATATAAAATGTTAAACTTGGTGATGCAAATATCAAGTAATAGTGTAATACAGTGATATCATTTCACCTTTGTAAATCGGCTAAATTTTTTGTGTTACATTGGCTCACCTTCTTTTTGGCATAGAGAAGATTATTTCAATCTTTTGAAGATGTTATTTTTTATTTTCATTTTTTAATTAATAATTCTTTATGATCATTGGAGAATGTCGCGACCGTCCCGTACAACAGCGGGCTTGAGGATGAACTAGAACAAAGCCCATTACTCTTGGTATGTTTGTTAAAGGCGTGCTTCACCCGCGATGATTGTCCTGATAGATGGAGAAACTGTTGTTTCCTTTCCACAGCATCCCCGGTCGGGAGACCCCCACGCTCCTCCCGAGCTTTAAACTATACGATAAACCCTTACAATTCATGCGACACTTGAGGATGAAAAAAATTCATACATCAACGTCGTAGATTGTTACGTGAATTTCTTTGAGAGCCATTATTACATTTTTTTTTTATAAAGATTTTTCCCCTCTTTCTTTTATTTAAAACCAGAGTCTGACACACACAAAAGTATGAGCTTGACTCAAGAGAAAAAAAGAAATCAGAAAAAAAATCAACCTAAACTAATCCTCCTTACCAAGCCCAACCCAATATTAAACACTCTCATCCTTAAATTGCCCCCCCTTTTCCCTACTTAACAAAAATAAACAGATACAAAGACCCACATATTAAAAACCAAATCAGAAAGAAAGGAAATGTGTGAGAGGCTTCAGCCATCTCTTTCACGCTACCCACGCTGAGAGCAGAGGAGAAGTCTTGTCGCAACCAGGCCACGGCGGCGGCGATCTGGACCGGATGACGGCGGTGGGCTGACCGGCGAGCGGCGGGCTTCGAGTTTGAATGGAGCTGGGTGGCTTTGCGGCGTTGGGGAGGACACGAAGGAGATCTGGAGCGGCTGACTTCGACGGAGCTCCGGTGGACCAGCGTGGAGGAGTGCGGTGGATCTGGCGCGTCCGGCTCCGGGTTCGCGACGGTGGCTGGTGGCTGGCTCGACTGGAACTCTGGCTCGCGGAGATTCCAGCGGTGATGCAGCTCGGTGGAGCAGCGGCGCGGCTCGCGGTGGCTGAGGGAGCGAGCGGCGCGAGCTCGTGCGGCGGCGATGGTGGTCTCCGGTGGGAAGCTCGGGTCCTGCGTAGGGAGGGGGGCTTGAGTGGCTTCTGGAGGTACAAGACAGCAACAGGGAAGCAAAAATGGGGGTTGAGTGGAGAAGGAAGAAGGAGAGGGAATAGGAATGGATGTATGTCTTTTTTCCCCTATTTCATACTCATTTTACCCGAATTTTTTGTCCAAATTTCCCTTCTGTTCTCGTTGAATTTATAGGCAACAACAGATGAGAATGATTCCAAAAAAATCTGTTAGCTTGCTGAGAAGATGTACAATGCAGATCAGCCTTGTTCCCTGTCCTTGGGGATGCAGCAGCAGTGTGTCTGCCATTGTTGTTGTTGCCTAGGAGAATAAGGGAATAAAGTGAAAGAAAACAAAAGGGAGAGAAAGAAAGGGGGAGGGAAGAATACCAGAAGGAGAATACTCAGTCCCTCCCCTTTGAAATTTGCTATTATTATTTTTTATTTTCGTTTTTCTCTTTTTTTTTTTTTTTTTGAACAAGAAAAGGGCTTTTAAGTAGGTTAAACAAAAAATGGGATTGTGGGCCAAAGCCCACTTAATTTTTCTTTCCTTTTCTGATCACCTAATCAAAAGATTAATTAACCCGGACAAAATTGGGTGCTCAAAGCTGCCCCTCTTTACTTGGTTCTTATGGAATAATAGGTGTAACCGTAGTTTACCTTTTATCGTTATAAGAAACGAGTAAAGACTTGAACTGATTTTGTCCGGGAAAACAAGATTCCCAAAGGTCAGATTGCCTACCGAGGCTCAAACTAAAAAACTTGTGGGATAGACTGCTCATTAGAAGCTTGAACAGAAACAAAAAGAGCCTACGGGGTGGGCCGCCTGTTAGAAGCTCGAACAAAAGATAAAGAGCCTATCGGGTGGATTGCCCATGAGAAGCTCGAACGGAAACCAAAGAAGCCTACGGGGTGGACTGCCTGTTAGAAGCTCGAACAGAAACAAAAAGAGCCTCGGGGTGGATTGCCCGTTAGAAGCTTGAACAAAAGATAAGGAGCATATGGGGTGGATAGCCCATTAGAAGCTCGAACGGAAACAAAAAAAAGCCTACGGGGTGGATTGCCCGTTAGAAGCTTGAACAGAAACAAAAGGAGCCTACGGGGTGGATTGCCCGTTAGAAGTTTGAACAAAAGATAAGGAGCATATGGGGTGGATAGCCCATTAGAAGCTCGAACGGAAACAAAAAAAAGCCTACGGGGTGGATTGCCCGTTAGAAGCTTGAACAGAAACAAAAAGAGCCTACGGGGTGGATTGCCCGTTAGAAGTTCGAACAAAAGATGAAGAGCTTATGGGGTGGAGTGCCCATTAGAAGCTTGAACAAAAGATAAGGAGCATATGGGGTGGATAGCCCATTAGAAGCTCGAACGGAAACAAAAAAAAGCCTACGGGGTGGATTGCCCGTTAGAAGCTTGAACAGAAACAAAAGGAGCCTACGGGGTGGATTGCCCGTTAGAAGTTTGAACAAAAGATAAGGAGCATATGGGGTGGATAGCCCATTAGAAGCTCGAACGGAAACAAAAAAAAGCCTACGGGGTGGATTGCCCGTTAGAAGCTTGAACAGAAACAAAAAGAGCCTACGGGGTGGATTGCCCGTTAGAAGTTCGAACAAAAGATGAAGAGCTTATGGGGTGGAGTGCCCATTAGAAGCTTGAACAGAAACCAAAGAGCCTACGGGTTGGATTGTCCGTTAGAAGCTCGATAAGAAAGGCACCAAAACTTGCGGAGTCGGGTATCCGCTGAAGCTAACGAATGCAATGCAATGATTGGCTTAAGAAATGATGTTATGATGCGTGATGTAAAAGCTGCTTTTGAAAAAGATGGTATGATATGCAAGAGATGCTTTTGATGAAACCATGATGATTTTTTCTTAATTTTTTATTCTTGGTATTTTGTTTCTTCAAATCATTGCTTGATCCTCGACCCTTAAGATTCGATCACAGCGGCTTGAGGATGAACTAGAACAAAGCCCATTACTCCTGGCATGTTTGTTAAAGGCATGGTTCATCCGTGATGATTGCCCTGATGGATGGAGAAATTGTTGTTTCCACAGCATCCCTGGTCGAGAGACTACCACGCTCTTCCCGAGCTTTAAAACCTTCAAAGAAATCTAAATGCTTTTATGATTACGTGTTTCTAGTTCAGTATACGCTTATCATAATGAATGCACACAGTTGATAATGAAAGGTGAGAGGCATACAACAGGAATGGAAGGAAATGTCATGTATTGAAAAATGGAAAGGTGTACAAGGTAAATATCACAAATCGCAAAGAAACTCCAGTTTAACAAGCAAGATTGTAGTGTGGAATCACATCTCTTTAACGACACCTTCTACAATGACTAGAGCTAGTATCTCACATTTAACCTCGAACACCCATTAATCCACTTCAAAGAACATGATTTGCCCCAGTCAAGACTGAACATTGCCCCAGCTTACTAGCTTGATGACACTTCCTTCGTTTGCATTGGTGTATTTTAACCCTAACTTTTGCCTAGACCGCCTTCTCAGGTTTTTCAGCCTAGCGGGTCGCTCTAACTTTTGCCTAGACCGCCTTTTCAGGTTTTCAGCCTAGCGAGCCATCTTTTTTCTCTTTCTCTTTCTTCTTTTCTTTTGCTATTTTGGAAGTGCGCTCAAGCATAGTACCTTTTGACCGCATCTGAGTTTATAGGGAGTGGCAGATCCTCACCATCTATCCTTGTCAGGATTAAAGCTCCTCCAGAGAAGGCCTTTTTCACAACGTAAGGTCCCTCATAGTTTGGAGTCCACTTCCCTCGGTGATCCTTTTGGATGGGTAGAATCTTTTTAAGCACTAAGTCCCCTTCCCGAAACTGCCTTGGACGCACCTTTTTCTCATAAGCTTTCATCAACCTCTTTTGGTAAAGTTGGCCGTGACACAACGCGGTTAATCTCTTTCCTTCAATGAGGTTCAACTGGTCGAGTCGAGCTTGTACCCATTCAGCTTCCTCTAACTCGGCTTCCATCAGCACCCTTAGTGAAGGGATCTCTACCTCGATTGGGAGTACTGCTTCCATCCCATAAACCAGGGAATATGGAGTTGCCCCAGTTGAAGTACGAATAGAAGTGCGGTAGCCGTGCAAAGCAAAAGGCAACATCTCATGCCAATCCTTATACGTCACCACCATCTTTTGAACAATCTTCTTGATATTCTTATTAGCTGCCTCGACTGCCCCATTCATCTTCGGACGATATGGGGAGGAATTATGATGCTTTATTTTGAAACTTTCACATACCTCTGTCATCATCTTGTTGTTGAAGTTGGTCGCGTTATCAGTGATGATTTCACTTGGCAACCCATAACGACAAATCAACTCTCTTTTGACAAATCTAATCACAACATTCCTAGTCACACTAGCATAAGATGCAGCTTCAACCCATTTTGTGAAGTAATCAATCGCGACTAGAATGAAGCGATGCCCGTTCGAGGCTTTTGGTTCTATTGGCCCAATGACATCCATTCCCCACATCGAAAATGGCCAAGGTGATGTTATGACGTTTAAGGAGGTTGGCGGCGCATGAGCCCGGTCGGCGTATGTCTGACACTTGTGGCACTTCCTTGCATAAGAGAAACAATAACCGGCCCTCAAGATTTTTCTTGCCATGGCATGTCCACTCGCGTGAGTCCCAAAGGATCCTTCGTGCACATCCTTGATTAACCATTTCGCTTCTTCTGCATCGACACATCTTAAAAGCACCATATCATGATTTCTCTTGTAGAGGACATCCCCGTCTAAATAGAAACTCATTGCAAGTCTCCTTAGAGTCCTTTTGTCATTCTCTGAAGCACCTGAGGGGTATTCTCTTTTTCGGATAAAACTTTTGATATCGTGGTACCAAGGTTTCCCATCGGGTTCTTCTTCTACCACTTGGCAATACGCAGGATGATCACGACTTTCCATCTTGATGAGTGGCAAGTCTCTCTCGTCGCTTACTTTGAACATTGAGGACAAGGTAGACAGCGCATCGGCTAACTGGTTATCCTCCCGGGGAATATGGTGAAATGTAACTTCATCAAACTTCTCAATCAAACCCTTGATGTAATCATGATACGGAATTAACTTGGCATCCCGAGTCTCCCAATCCCCTCTTAGTTGGTGAATGACCAAAGCAGAGTCCCCATATACCTCTAGCACCTTTGCTTTTGATTCTATTGCTGCATGGATCCCTAGCGCGCAAGCCTCGTACTCGGCGATGTTGTTCGTACAACCGAAGCAAAGTCTTGCGGTGATTGGGAAAAAATTACCTTCTGGTGAAATCAAAATGGCTCCGATCCCATGCCCCAGTGCATTAGAAGCTCCGTCAAACAACAGGGTCCACTTTTCTTCTTCTGACGACTGCCCCTGCTCAAGCAAAGCCATTATGTCTTCATCTGGGAAGTCACATTGCATCGATCCATAATCCTCTACAGGCTGGTTGGCTAAATAATCTGCGAGAGCGCTTCCTTTTACAGCTTTCTGTGTGACGTAGACGATGTCGTACTCGGATAGCAGGACTTGCCAGCGGGCAATCCTTCCAGTCAGAGCAGGCTTACTAAAGATGTACTTGATCGGGTCCATTTTGGACACCAACCAGGTAGTATAACTCAGCATATAATGCCTTAAACGACGAGCTGCCCATGTCAAGGCACAACATGTGCGTTCCAGCAAGGAATAGTTGGCCTCACAACTCGTGAACTTCTTACTCAGATAATAGATGGCATGCTCCTTTCTTCCTGATTCATCATGCTGCCCCAGCACACAACCCATAGATTCATCTAGCATTGTTAAATACATGATGAGCGGTCTTCCAGGGACCGGAGGTACCAATACCGGAGGTTCTTGCAAGTACTGCTTGATCTTTTCAAACGCCTTTTGGCAATCCTCATTCCATTTTACCACCTGATTTTTACGCAGCAACTTAAAGATTGGCTCACATGTCGCGGTTAACTGAGAGATGAACCTGGCAATGTAGTTCAATCTCCCTAAAAACCCACGAACTTCTTTCTCTGTTCGAGGTGCTGGCATATCGATGATCGCTCGCACCTTATCGGGATCGACCTCTATCCCTTTCTGGCTAACTATGAACCCCAAAAGCTTGCCCGATTTCACTCCAAAAGTGCATTTGGCCGGATTCAATCGAAGCTGGAACTTTCTCAACCGTTCAAAAAGCTTTTTCAAATCGTTAACATGGTCATCTTCAGACTTGGACTTCGCAATCATATCATCCACATAAACTTCTATCTCCTTATGCATCATGTCATGGAATAGAGTCACCATGGCCCGCTGGTATGTCGCCCCTGCATTTTTCAAACCAAAAGACATAACTTTGTAGCAAAAGGTACCCCACAGAGTGACAAACGTAGTCTTTTCCATATCTTCCGGAGCCATTTTGATCTGATTGTATCCCGAAAATCCATCCATGAAAGAGAAGAAAGCATGATGAGCAGTATTATCCACCAGAACGTCGATGTGAGGGAGAGGGAAGTCGTCTTTCGGGCTAGCTCTGTTCAGATCCCGGTAATCGACACACATCCGAACTTTTCCATCCTTCTTTGGAACAGGGACAACGTTTGCAACCCATTGAGGGTACTTCGCAACTGCTAGGAAGCCTGCATCTAATTGCTTTTTGACCTCTTCCTTGATCTTCAACGACATCTCTGCTTTCATCCTTCGTAACTTTTGCTTTACCGGAGGACACTCGGGCTTTAGAGGTAACTTGTGTTCTACTATGCTAGGGTCTAACCCCGGCATGTCTTGGTACGACCATGCAAAAATATCTTTAAAATCGAGTAGCAACTTGACCAGTCTGTGTCGCTCACTTTCTTTCAAGGAAATACCAATCTTGACCTCTTTTTTATCGTTTTCTGTTCCCAAGTTGATCACCTCAGTCGGCTCTTCATGGGATCGAATTTCTTTGGTTTCCTGTTCTACTAATCTCATTAGCTCAGGGGGAATTTCTTCGCTGTCATCAATATCCTCGTCAGCATGATTAATGGGATAATCGAAATTGTATGCGGGAACACTAACACTGTCATTTTCAAGAGAGTCACTTTTAGATCTGCATTTTGATGATTATCAGGGAAAGGTGAATAAATAAAGGGGAAAAGGCGAAAACTGTGTTATTGATAATTATTAGGGAAACAAAACAACAAAGGGCGGAAGAATAAAAAGGGACCGAACACATGCATTTATTGATAAGTTAATACTGAAATAGAAACAAGTAAGCCCGGTACAAAAGACATCCTAAAGCCTTGGGCAGAGCTAAAGGATAAGCATTACAGAATTACTTTGACAAAGATTCTATGGTCCTCGGGAATTCAATGGTCTCCCAATTGCTGAGCTCTGTACCAGGAGAGCATGGATAAACAAGATTAACACTGAGATTGGTGGAATCATCATCTCCGAGGGCTGCTACTTGGTCAAGGAACACGAACCCTGCACTGCGGAAGCTTTGTCGTATGTCACAGATAGGAACCCTTTCAGCCTCGTACTCACGATTTTCCAAACGAGCAAGCCTCTTCTCTTTCCTCTGTTCTAGAACTCTCCTCTTATCCACCTTGGTGGGTTTGTATCCTAACCCAAACCTATCCTTGTTTTCAGTAAGCATTATGATGTTGGGAACCCCTTGGTTGCTTTTTCCCAATCCGTTCCCAGGTCGATATCCTCCTTTAAGCATAACCCTCACCATCATGACAGATGCTTTTGACGGCCGCGGTTTTGAAAGCAGAGCCCCCTCTCTTACGTAAGTAGTATTGGCAATCTCCAGTGATTGGAAAGCGGTCTCAAGGGCTTCTTCTGCTGCCTCAATGTATGGGGTCGTTGTTGGTTTGCTCACCAGCATGTCTTCTTCTCCAGAAATAATTACCAATTTATTATCAATGATGAACTTCACCTTTTGGTGCAGCGTGGAGGGTACAGCTCCAGAAGAATGGATCCAAGGTCTCCCAAGGAGGCAGCTGTAGGTCGGTGTGATATCCATTACTTGAAAAAGGACCTCAAAGGTACAAGGACCAACCTGAATAGGTAATTCGATCTCACCAATGACCTCTCTTCGCGTGCCGTCAAATGCTCTTACTATCATTGAGCTCGGCTTCATGTGGGTCCCATCGAAAGGCAGCTTAGACAAGGTCGACCTGGGCATCACATTCAAAGAAGATCCATTGTCAATGAGCACTCTAGCCATAATATGATCCCGACATTTCACGGAGATATGCAACGCCTTGTTATGCCCCATTCCCTCAACAGGTATTTCATCATCGGTGAAGGTTACATAATTATCGGCGATGATGTTGCCCACAATGTTATCAAACTTATCAACAGTGATGTCATGAGAAACATGAGCTTGATTCAAAACCTTCATTAACACCTTTCTATGTGGTTCAGAGTTCATGAGCAGAGACAAAAGAGATATTTTGGCCGGAGTTCGATTCAACTGGTCCACCACCCTATACTCACTTTGTTTGATGAACTTCAGAAATTCGGATACTTCTTCATCAGATACTTCTTTTTTGTATCCATTCCCTCTTGCGCCCTCCTCAACAAGAGTTTCTTTTCCTTTTCCCTTGCAACTTCCTCCTTCCTTTTCTGTATCTTCTTTTCGCAACTCCTCCGGGGTATAAACACGACCGCTCCGAGTCATCCCGCCGATTCCCGAGACATTGGTGACTACAGTGGTATCTTCAGAATATTGTGGTTGAACCTGCACGTCATATTTCCATGGTACTGCTTTGGTGTCCTTGTAAGGAAAAGGACGTGGAACTTGGATGACGAGAGGCCTCGGCCCACTTGAAGTCGGTGATGGTACCTCCTTGGTATAGTATATCACCAGCGGTTTTGGGACGATTGTTTCAACAGCTGGCCGAGGATCGACCCGGATGGTCAAAGGAGTTACATTGACCCGCATCGGGGAGACCGTAGATTCAGAAACCACATTTATGCCTCCCTCATCCAACTGGCAACCAATCAGGATCATCTTCATATCTAATAACCGTTGTACAACCTGTTTGAACTCTGCACAATCTTCAATTGTATGTTCTTTCTCCCCATGAAAGTCACATCCTACGCCTTTGTCAAGGTCACTTTCCTCCTCAATCGGGGCTTGCATCATCCCATGCCTACACATCTCCCTGAAAATAATTCTCATGGGGGTCTTGACCTTGGAGACTTGACTGATGAGAGTATACTCCATGAAGTCCTCTATGGCGTTGACGCCAGGACCCCCATGATTTGGTAGAGGATCTTGCCCCACATTAGGCTGCTCGAAGCTCAACCACTTGGCGTTAATCAGCTCTTGCACCTTAAGCTTCAAAGCTCTACAATTTTCGGTGGAATGACCTGATGCCCCTGAGTGATAGTCACATTTAGCATTTGGGTCAAACCATTTCGGATACGGGGGTTCCATTGGTTTTGTTGGGATAGGAGCTAGCATAGAGCTTTTCACGAGTTGGCGTAGCAACTCGGTGTAGGTCATGGGTATCGGGTCAAAATGTACAGGTTTTCTTTCCAGGTCATGAGGTGGCCGTCTCTGGTTTGTGCTTGGGTTGTGATGTGGTGGTTGAACTGTTTGGGATGGTATGGCGGGAAGTGTTTGGTGATGGGTAGGGTATGATGGCCGGTAAGGTGTCATTGGATGCTGAGGTTGGGGATGTGGAAAATGTGAGGTGGAGGCAATATATGGATGGTTAGTTTGGTGGTACGGAGTTTGTGGGTAATACTGGGTTTGGAAATATTGCTGAGGGTGGACAGGCATCAAGTTTGGTCTCCACTGGCCAGACTTATTCTGGTCAAAAGTCACAGCATGGGCTTCTCCTTCCTTCTTCTTTACAAACGGAGGCTTCTTCGGGCCAGGTGCCCCAACTGAAGTCTCGACAATCTTGCCATTCCTCATTCCACCTTCAATCCTCTCACCGATAACGACCATATCTGAGAAATTTGACGATACACTACCAATCATCCTATCATAAAAGGGTGACTGAAGTGTGTCAATAAACATCGCAACAATCTCTTTCTCTGCCAACGGGGGCTCTACCTGGGCTGCCACTTCCCTCCAACGCTGCGCATATTCCTTGAAAGTTTCTGTGTCTCTTTTAGACATATTTTGCAGCTGCATCCGATCAGGCGCCATGTCAACATTGTACTTGTATTGCTTCAAGAAGGCATCGGCCAAATCCCTGAAAGATCGGATATGTGCCCTCTCCAGGTGCGTGTACCAACTCGAAGCTGCCCCAGACAAACTGTCCTGAAAGAAATGAATCAGCAACTTATCATCGTGCGCGTATGATGCCATCTTTCGGACATACATGGTTAAGTGGTTCTTGGGACAAGTGGTTCCCCTGTATTTGTCGAAATCTGGGACCTTGAACTTCGGTGGGATTACGACATTGGGCACAAGGCAAAGCTCCGAGGCATCTCTGAGGCCATAACTACTTGCTCCTTCAATAACCCTTAATCTTTCCTCTAGTGTCTCCAACTTTTCCCTAGATCGGGGGTTCTCGCCGGACCGATCCACATGAGCTTCACCGTACATGTTCTGTGGAAGGTACTGTGGCATGTAGGCGGATGTGAAGTTTGGTGCCGCTTGAGCCCCATTGGGTCCAAAGTGCAGGGTGTACGGTGGGAGCTTTGGATTAGGAGAAGGTATCACTGCTGGGGCACTACCTTCCGGAGGGTTTTGTGGCGGAGGGACCCCCTGTGTTGGGAATGTGAGGACAGAATTTTGAGGGACCTGGGCAGTGTCTTGGTGGTTAGGGTTATTGTCCTGTGGGCCAGCAGCAGTTGGCGGCACATAACCTGGAGGAAGACCATATGGAGGATGGTTCATTACAGTAGACTCATGATGATTGGCAGCTGAGGAATGAGTCTGGTTGTTTGGATAAATAGCGAAAGGCACCATGACTCCTTGTTGGTTGAATCCTTGCATTTGCACAGGAACCTGAGTGAAACCAGGTGGGAGAAGAGGCGTAGCCGGGTGCTCTTCATTCGAGGCCGAAGGGTTCTCATCTGTGCTTTTCTCCTTTTGCATCGCTTGCAACAACTCCAACATCTTTGCCATCTGTTCCTTGAGTTGGTCTACCTCTTCTCTCATCTCTTGGGTTTGTTCTAGGTCAGCCATAACTTTAGCTTGCGAACGAGTGCGGTAAGGGTGTCGCGGAGCAATGGTTCAAAAGATCACTGTTTAATTACAACAACGAAAAAGAAAATGAATAAAACAAAAAGGGATAAGAAAACACAGAAAACGTATTAACCCTTTCGAGATGCTTGAAATTATTAAATTTTATTTTTCAGAGAGTTAACGCCCCAACGATTGACAAGAGATGGTCCCTCCACTCCATTCAGAGGGCATTTTGCCCATAAGACGGCGTGGGGTTGACAACGAATCTAGGGGAGAGGATCCTTTCCACAATAGATGTCGTCTTTAGGCACACTAGCATTGCTGATTCCGAGTCGAGGAAGTAACAACTACGCTTTACACAGAAGGATAACTCCTATAAGGCAAGGACGTAGTTATCAACATACTAAAGGGAGATTACGCTCCATGATAGGCGTTGTCACGAATCAAGTATAAGAGATGGAGAGCGAGAGAAAGTAAAGGCGAGAGAATGCATTTCATTTCATTGAAACCTCCAAGGGTAGTACATAGATTGAAATAACATCAAAACATAAATTCGCAACAACGCTTTTATCCTAAAGTCAACAACTTTGATCTTTTCCTTTTTAGGCCCCGGGTGAGCCCATCACACATCTGCATGAAATCTTCTAACTCCGGAGGGAGACGTAGCATAGGGTTCACGCGAATCCGCTTGCTAGCCTTCTCAAAGCGTTGAACAAAGGTCGGGATGCAATGACTTAGCTCATTAGCCATACTTATATACCTCTTCCTCCATGTATCGACATCCAATCCTCGCTCTTCGGCTTCTCCCCTCCACCATTTCATGGCATTCACCGCTCGCGTCACCTGGTCATGATAATGTTTGGCTGACGTCCACCCTAGGTCGCAACTTTGTTTGATTTCGAACAGCAAGGCATTCAGGTCCTCGCCTTTCTGTGCCAATCCAGCCTCCACCTTGTTGTGTGTACAGATCTGGTTTTTTAAATCGTCATTGGCCTCCCTTTGCCGATTAATTTCCGCCTCTAATGCCTTTCCTCTCTCATCTCGCCGATTAACTTCGTCTTTTAACTGGCGTGCCTCTTCCTTTAGTTGAAGCTTATCCTTTGTCAAAGTCAACATTTTCCCTTCAAGTTTCTGGATTCTGGCCATGAGGCTCGCTGGAACCTTATCTGTTGTTCTTTTGACACCTGAGGTTATGGTGATGTCGGCGCACATGTTTTTTAAGTGCTCATTTTCTCTTGCCAACTTCTCGTACCGCCTTTGATTGGTGACTGCCTTCAGCTCAGCATCTTGTTTTTCTTGCTCCACCGCTTTCATTTGTGCCTCCATGATCTTTAATTTTTCTGTCATCTGAGTCACCAAAAGGGAATGATCTTCGCCTTTCGGATTCTCTTTCGGAATACCGAAGGGAACCCTCCTTGCTTTTCTCCATGTTTCATACTCTGAGACAATGATTAAGATCGGCCTGCCTAATTCGGCTCTCCCTGCCATCTTCACATTTTTCCATGCATCTCTGACCCTTTTCGCTGACAACTTGGTATCTTCACCGTCCTCATATCGGAAACAACATCCACCGAGTTGTTCTTCTCGCGGTACAGTTTGTGTCCAACAAAGCTGTCGCAGGGCTATGGTTGGTGTGTAGGATATGCATCCCCTCGGGCCCATTAAAGGCACATTTGGGAACTCGCCACAACTGTAAATGATATCTTGCCCTTGTTGACCTTCGTACCATGGGCATACCCACTTGAAAGAGCTGCCATCCACTTTGTCAAACTCGTTTTTCCACTCTTGTTCACTTTGCTGTTTTACTGGGATATTGTGGAAGCCTCTCAGTGGATCTGAATGTCGGTTGACATGGCCTTTCGCATACATGTGAGTGATGACCCATACATACAACAGTTGTGCACAACATCGAAGCTTCCCCTTTTGATGGCGCTGGCAAAAATCTAAGGTCAGAAACGTCTCAGCTAATATCGCGGGCACTGGATTCCTTTTCCTTTCCACTGTGAAGAATACGTCCAGTGCAGCTTGGTCGATCATATCCAGTGCTGATGGAAACAACACCAGCCCATAGATGACAAGTGCCAATACCCTTTCAAAAGTCCCCCAATCTCGTTGATCTTTCAACCTTTTCAAGAGGTTTTCAAGGAATGTTCGAGTCAATCCCCACGAGTTTGAGTGTCCGGTCAAGTGGACGTCTTATTCAGGAAGCCCCAGCAACCCTGCTATGTTGGTGACGGTCAGGTATTGCCCCATGTGGAAATAAATGACAGGCTCGGTCTCCATCGGTAACTTTAACAAACAAGCATATTCTTCGATGGTAGGGGTAATGTCCATGTGAGGCAATTCAAAACATCTGAGCTGCGGGTTCCAATACTGACTCAGAGTGCTCAAAACGGCAGTTTCAACTGGTATAAAGATAAGGTCCAGAATCCCTCCATACTTCTTGACAAAGCTTCTTCGATTCTCTTGAGGTAATGCCCGACTTAGCTCCCTCAGGTTCTCCAGCGAGTTCATTATCACCTTGGAGCTCTTGCTAGTGTGCCTGGCTTTTTCCATCTCTTGTTTTTCAAAGAAAGGGTTAACTCTCACCAAATTAATCTGTGAAAGGGAAATTTTTATTAGCAAAATTGAAAAATGAATGCACTCTATGAATGAATGAGGGTGCTGGTATGCATAAAAGGGGCGTGAACCCCTTAGGATGCGCTATGTATTACTAGCGCATGACTGTCCTTGCAATTGACTGCGTTTCGAAGTGCAATGGAAACGTAGCATAATGCTCAAGTCAAGGACGACATCGGTCATCCAGGCCTAACCTTAGGCGCAACGATGCATGAAAAAGGAAATGAGTAATATGCTTGAAATCATGATGGATGTGAATACGTATGCAGTAGAAAGGAAGGCGGAATGTGCTCTTCTTTGTCCTACACAGGTTGCATCCTATGGTTGGGATTTCTGAAGTTAAAACCCTAATTCGGACGGCTTCTATTGGCAACTTATGTGCAGAACTCTTGGCATAGATCTAGACTCCTAAAAGGCCCCCAGATTACCCTCATCTAAAAAGATAAGGACCCGGATCTATGAACCTCACCACAGGGACAAATAAGTCACAATATGGCAGTCCATGTACCGGTAGCAATCTGAGCGGGAGAATCAGTGACTGCCAGGGATGCAAAAGCATCACAATGACACCACTGAAACCCCTTCTAAACCTATGGCATTCCAGGACTCGGGTATAGAGCCCAACAGTGTGTGAAGCAAGTGATAGTGCGGTGTGTGCTGAGAGCATACAAACCTGTACAAAATCCTATACAAATAAAAAATTCCCCAAACCTGCAAGAAGAATCAACCCACAGCACAATGGTTTGCTATCCTAAGGTTGCAAGAATATATACAAAAAAGTATTAGAGAAAAGGAAAAAAAAAATAATAATAATAATAATAATAATAATAAATAAATAAATAAATAGATAAAATAAAAAACAAAACAATGTACCAGGTAACAACAAAAAGGGGTAAAATAAATAAATAAAAGTTATTAAAGATTTGCACAGTCCACTATGATGGGCCTGACTCTCCAAAGTCCCCAGTGGAGTCGCCAGCTGTCGCGACCGTCCCGTCCGGGCGCTGCGAAAAAAGGGGGGTAAAAAAAACAGAGGAGTCGCCACCGAAATTTTTATTTGGGAAAACTTTGGAAAACCCAATTATTTAAGGAAAACTGGTCCTAAAAAAACAAGACAGAGATTTGAGTTCGGGAGTCGGTTATGAGTAGGGAAGGTGTTAGCACCCTACGTCACCCGTTCTAAGAACGGTACCCCAAGCTAATTGTGCAAAAAAAAAAAATTTTTAATAACCTTTAAAAATATTATTTTACCCCATTTTAAAACAAAAAAAAAAAGGAAATAAACACAAAAGGAAGAAAAATAAAATTTTGGCTTGACAGAATGATTATTCTGCTCCTACGTATTCCCCGGTGCGATAGGAAACTCAAAGCCACGTAGTTCTTAATAGAAAAAATTTGATTGGTTGGTTGATTTTAGTTTTTTTGGGAAAGGATTCGATTTCGAAAAAGGATTTTATTTCAAAACTGGCTCGCTTTTGCACAAGGTTAAAGATAGCAGTGCTATACGATAAACCTTTACAATTCTTATGACACTTGAGGATGGGAGACCATACATCAACGTCATAAATTGTCGCGCGAATTTTTAAAATATTTTACTTAACGAAGAATTCACTTTTGCACGGGGTTAAAGATAGCAAAACTATACGATAAACCCTTACAATTCATGCGACACTTGAGGATGAAAAATTCATACATCAACGTCGTAGATTGTTGCGTGAATTCTTTTGAAAGTGATTATTATTCTTTATCTTATTTTTCCCTTCCTTTTTCGTATTTAAGACCAGAATCTGACACACAAAAAAAGAAAAAAAAAAAAATTAAACCATTATATTAAAACAAATAAAGGGATCAGAGTTGAGAAAAGCCAAAGGAGGAGCCTTTGCTCTCTCCCCTTCGCGCAACCCACCCAGAGCAGGGGAGGAGATCTTGCTGCGCAGAGACACGGCAGCGGCGGCGGCGGCGGCGCGGTAGGCTTGGGCGACGGTCTTGGGCTGGCTGGCGAGCGGCGGCCCGCAAGCGAACGGAGCTGGGTGGCTTCGCGGCGTTGGGGAGGACGCGCAGGAGATCCGGAGCAGCTGGCTTCGACGGAGCTCCGGTGGATCGGCGTGGAGGAGTGCGACGGATCTGGCGTGTCCGGTTCCGGCTTGCGGCGGCAGCTGGCTCGACTGGGACGGCAGGAGCACGACAGCTCTGCTTCGCGGAGGTTCCCGCGACGACGCAGGTCGGTGGAGCGGCGGCGAGGCCCGCGATGGTTGAGGAGGCACGCGGTGTGGGCTCGGTGGAGCTGAGTGCTGGTTCGCGGTGGCTGAGGGAGCGCGGTGTGGGCACGGGGAAGCTGAGTGCTGGTTCGCGGTACTGTTCACTCTCTTCTTCTTCTTTCAGTATGGGTAGAGCTGAGTTCTGAGTTTATGCTAATGTAGTTAAGGGGATGAAGCTGTGGTTGAGGAGGAACGTGAGCTTTATGTATTTTTTTGTTTCTGATTTGTTTCTCCTTCAGGTTCCCTCTGCCCCCCCTCCGAAAAATCCTCTCTTATTCCCTGTGAGAGGTTGAATTTATAGGCAAAAAAACATAGGAGAATGATGCCAAAATTTTCTGTTAGCTGGCTGAGGAAATGGGTACCTCAAGAGGGAGCAAATCAGCTTTTGCCCCTCTGCTTGGTGGTGCTACAGGGAGGAGGGCAGTGTACCATGGCCACTGCTGGTGCTACTTAATAAAAAGGGGAAATAAAGTGAAAGAAGACAAAAGAAAGGAAAAAAGAAGATGGAGAAGACCTCCAAAAATACCAAAACAAAACCAACGTATCATCCATTTTTTGAATTGAGTCTGCTGTTATTATTTTTTTTATTTTCGTTTTCCTTTTTTTTTTTTTTTTTGAACAAGAAAAGGGCTTTTAAGTGGGTTAAACAAAAATGGGATTATGGGCCAAAGCCCACTTAATTTTTCTTTCCTTTTTTTTTGATTACTTAGCGAACAAATTAATTAACCCGGACAAAATTGGGTGTTCACAGAGAATGCTAAGCTCTGATAAGGCAACAAAGGGGAGAGGTTGTTAAAAAATGGAAGCAGTTCAAAGCTACCTTGTGAAAAATAAAAGGAGATGTTGCACTTAAGTTGGCATTTAATGCGCTGGTAATGCATAAGTAATCTTGGGTTTATTTTTACCAAGAATACATTATATGCTCAATATATGGGGCGAATTACTTGTCATTTCTATTATTATTTTACAACTTGAATAGTTTGGCTAGACTATTGAATTTCTATGCTTTTGGCCACAAAATTTATGAAATTCATGGAGAGAGGTGACCTCGATTCCTTTTATTTTAATTTGAGGTGCTCGATCAATTATGATTGTGATTGTGAATAATGCTTGAAGACCTTGTTTATAAGATAACGTTTTATGTTCTAATGTGTTAAATATTAATTGGAATGCTTATAATGTTACACATGGATTGACCGAATGTGTATGGATGAAGAATCATGAGAACATAATTATTTAGTTAAATATTATTAGGTCAATTATTGTCCTTTATATGTGAACTTGACACTATTTGTATTGTGTTTGGCCTTGGAAGAAAGGGTACTTAATGAGACAACCTGTCGTCCCATTGAAGAACCTAGCTAAGATATTAACTAATCTTAATCGTATTATAATCGTTAGCGCGCCTTATTAATACGAAGCGAAACAAAAAATTGAGCACGGAAGCAAAACAATTTACGGCACGCTACGCCTCAGAGTACACAACTTTAAACATAAAAAAAAATATCACATACATCATTGTTCCATCAGTAGGGCTACTGTATTAAAGTAGTACATACAGAGTATATTATTACAAACCAAATAAAAGTACGAAGAGTAGGCCAAGAGGTAGCTCTCCGGCTATCCATGATCACTACCCAACCTCTCGAGGCTAGGGTCCGTGGTACGTCCTCCGGCGTCAGGCTCGTACGGAATGTCGTCCAGCTCCTCAGCAATTGGTTCCTCCTCGGGACCTTCCCATTAAATAAAGTAACACATATAGAAAATAAAGGGAGATAAGAATCATAATTCATTAATATGGGAGAGGGGCATCAATGCAGCATGTATATATACATACATCGCACAACACGATTAAATCATACGACACAATCTCATCCATCTCTTAAATCACCCATCAAAATCATCTCAAAAGTCATTCTCTCGGATAATCCTATAAGAAGGATACTAGCCCCTATGTATATGCTATCTTCCCTACATGCATGTCGGCGGATACATCACGTCCCCAGTTGGACATTGCCGTCGGGATTACATCAAATCACATCACGTCCCTCATTGCACATCCCACCTCGGGATTTAAAGTAACGTCCCCAATTGGACACCCCCCTTTAGGACAAAATGCTGTGGTATGAAATGATATGAAAATGCAACAAACATCCATCGCAGGTTGATGTCGGGACCTTACGCCTATGCACTCGTCCACGACCACGACACATCGCATCACATCAACATCAACATCAATTATCAACATCAACATCACATCATCATCAACATTAGCATTACGACGCAGTACGTCTACGAGCCACAGTTCCACTGTCGGGATCACAACGATATCAACCCGAGCAACATCATCACTCACCATTCTCTCATCAACACTAAATCACCAGTCAAATCACAATAATATTACAACAGTAATTCATTCCAATGCAGATATCATCATAAAATCGAATAGCAGTAAATCACACAGACAGTTCAACAAATTAAAGCAACAGATAATCAATAAATAAATCAACACATCAACCTCAATCAATTACATCATCCATAATATCAAGTTAGTGGTGATAGCCCAAAAGTACCTATACCCAGGGTCCAGGCATTTTATCCAGGACTCAACCTCTAGTGGGGTTTAAGGGTTCCCCTACACAGATATATATACTCTATACTAAGCTTGCCTTCCCGACGATATTAGTTCTTTCTCCCCACCTTAGTGATTTCCATGTGCAGCTCTGACTACGACTAGCTGCCAATCTATATACACAATCAATAAAGGCATTAACTCAAAAAAAACAAAGATTTCTCCTATTGCACCACCCCTAGGGTTCGGCCCTATTGAATGAAAAATAGCTAGGGAGCTCCAAAAATTCTCATTTCTTGGATAACACCCTAACTAAATGTGATAACCCTAGATATCAACTCAACATCAAAAACCAACCAAAACCCTACCCTACACCATAAGGGGGTTTCGGCCTCTCTCTAAAAAAATTAGATAGAGAGATTTCTTGGCTCTAATCTCTTGGATCATGCAAGTATGTCATGAACCTAGGCCATAGAAATTGGTTTGGTATTAAAATGATTTTTCTACAATTTTTCATAGATTTTTGAAGATTTAGGGACAAAAACCCTAACATTTATGATCATGAAATTTAGAGGAGAAAAATGAGAGATTGAGATAGATAGAGAAGACTAGCTACCTCCTAGGATGATCTCCTTCAAAGTTGGTGAAGATTGCTTCACAAAAACTCCAAGTTTCAAGCTCCAAAAATGGAGAAAATGGTGAGAAAGAAGAGAAAGGAAGGAGATGGGTTTGGGGGGGGGGGGGGGGGCTGTTCTTCTGGGCGAAAAACTGAGTTGAGAGTGAGTGAAGAATAGGATATTTATTTAGTAAACTTAGGAGTTAATAAATAGGTAAAAGTAATAAAAGGTAATTAGTAAAAACTAACCAAGGACAATTGGTCAATTCACCTCCCGACATTTTGAAAATCCTCACGACACTTGTAGGAGTCCCCAAATGATTTAACATAGCCCTGGTATGAAAATCATCGGCTTAAGGTTCTCGAAAAACCCTAAGACAGCTCGAATCGTCTACCCGATTGATTTTCGGCCCGAATATAAAATATTATTTATATTTTTGGACGTCAGGACACATTTTAGCACAAAGGTAGAGGGTCGAATTCTAAGACTAATGGTTCTGACCGTTAGTTAAAATGAGGTCTTGATAGTAGAAAAACACTATCAACCGAAAAATATAGATCGGGCTCCGTTTGAGTTTTCGACCCAAAACTTAACCATAGCCCCCTGCGATGGCATAGAGCGTGAATATGGCCTCGGAATAATTTATTAAATTTTCTAGACCCTCCAATAAAATATAATTACTTAAATACTGATTAATTAAAAAGATTAAGAAAAATTGGAGTGTTACACTTAATTTGATATAGAGTTGCTTATTTTTCATTTGAAGACTATGTGTATGTGGCACCTTATTGTGACATTATTGATAATAAACACCTATGAGTAGTGTTGTGCCGAATTATGCACATAAATGAGTACTTGATACCCAAATTGAAGATTGCGATAATAAGATTAGATAAAAATTGAAGTTGTCCTAGAAATAATTTGAAAGGAAAAAGAAAGAAGTTATCCTTCTTATTTGATCTTTATCTATTTTAGAATTTTTTGATCTTGATAACTCTTTTGGACTGTTGGAACCTTGAAAAATTTACTATGTTTTATTTTATGATGATATGAAATTTCAGCTATGTTAATGAGATGGTGCAATGCTTTGTTGAAAATAAAAATGTTTTTGGTTCCGTGATATCTAGGCTAAGAAGCTTATGATGGTTTTAATTGAACAGACATTGTGAATGTTTTCGGTGTTAAAACATAAGGAAGGTGATAGTACAATGTTATCACAAGAGTATTATGTTTGAAAAACTTCTTAGAAGTTTGGTGACTTAGAAGCTAAACTGGTAAACAACTCTTATGATGCTAATTAACGCTCGTTTGAAGGAAAAATAAGAAAGTGGGAGGTACGATGAATTATGGTACTCTATATAGTGGTTTTTCCGTTGTATTAAAGGGATACAATGATGTTAACTTTGTTGAATATTTTATTTTAAAATAATTTATTTTGAGTTTAAAATTTGAAATGTTTTAAATTTCACTTTTATGACAATTTAATTTTCCTTCTTTTGTCGATGTTAATTTTAATTATTTTATTGCTCGTTAATGCCATTTTATGCTTTGTCATTTGGCTTAAAAGGAAATTTAATCGCGAGTCTTTAAAAGGCTATTAATGCCAGCATGTTTCATTTGCTATTTTATGATATTGAAATGTTTTTTAATAAATTTTAAAATTATTAAACCAAATATTTATTTGGTTTAAAACTTGAACGGTGCTTTGTTTTTTTGTATTAATAGCCTTTATTTCTCTTTGAATTAAAATTAAATGTGATGAGAAATATTTATTGTTTGACCAGTTAATTATGATTGAGAAGAATGTATATTGTGGGGGTTGTAACTTGTAAGTGGAAAGCTATGTGATCATATATTTCAATGCATATGTATGAAGAGGTATGATGCTCCTCCTAGCCAAAAGGCAAACTTGGTTTAAAGAGATGATATAATTGTTGTTGTCATTCTCAAGTTTATCTTGTGGCAAATGTAAAATAACGGATGATAAACTTTGGGGCTATCGAGCATATTTGTACAAATAAAGATGTTTTGCAAACTATGATATCCAATTGTGGATTTTACAATGTATTGTAAAGATACAATAATGATAACCGGAACTCGGGTTATGTGTTCACCTTTGTGGTAGTTTAATTACTGGAAGATCAGCCAAACAAAATTTATTGATAAATATACAACGGGGTCAGAGTTTATTACTCTAAAATTGGGTGATAATGAGGCTGAGTAGTTGAAAAACTTTTTAGCAAATATTTTATTGTGAGTTAAGCTAACTCCTTATGTGTTTATATATTGTGATTGCCAAGTGACTAACTGAATATATTTTAGAGACATATGTATGTGTTACAAATCTGGAAAGTAGCTGCTGAATGATGAGGCCTAATTATTGTGAGGTCAAAAACGAATTTGACCGACTTGCTCACAAAGAAAAACTAGTGAGTAAAACATCAAGGGAAATGAGACTTGAGTTAATATGAAATTAAAGGTGATGGTAAACCAACCTTTGTGATTGGAGATCCAAGAAGGTTCATATGGGTAAAAGCAAGTCACTTGTTAGTTCTGCTAGCACAAATAATTTTGTCCCTTCCGATGGTGTAAGAAATGTTAGACTGCATTTATTGTGAAGATAAGCTAAACGCTTTTAATGAATTTTATATCTCTTATGAGTGGTGTATAAAGTGAAATATACACTTGATGAAATCACTTATATGAGTGTCAAGTGGGGCCGCTTGTATAAGATTGTGGCATAATCTCTAGAGCACTCATGAATTATCTGGCGCGCACATTGCCTATTAGGGCAAAACAAAGTAATAACAAGAATTATGAGGTGTAATGTGATTGGTAGACCTCTAACATACACCAAAGCGTTTTGGTTTATAGAAGTTTACTTCACAGATTGACTTATATGGTATGTCTATCAGTCTAGGTCTTGTTCATAGTCCAAAAGACACCAGATTCGAAGCATTAACATTCATGTCATCAACTCTGGATTTTATTATTATTAATAATTTTATTAATAATTATTTCACAAATTATTTTGAAATATGTGGGAGATTGTTGGAAAATTTATTTCTAAATAATTTAATATTTAAAAGGTTTTAAAGTCATCATTTATAAAGTTAATTTTCTAGACATTTCCGTTAATGTTTTGGATCTTTCTTTTATCATCTTTAAATACATTTTAATATTTTTAATAATATTGTCTAATTCTTCATCGTTATATTTTTATATTAACGGTGTTATAATTTCACTTTCAACATTCAATGTTCCAATTGAATCATATATATCAGGTTGAATTTTTTATTAACCGGCTATGCAAAACGTTCTTTCTAACTCTAGCACTTTATCACCTTTATTTGTTATTTAAGTGCACGGTGCAACGTTTTCTTTGTAGGCTTTGACAACTATATATACATATGGTGCAACTAAGGCTAAAACAAGTCTTCTACATATATTTACATTTGTTTTATATGCATATGAAAAATTCTCTTTCTATTATTATTTTAAGTGTGTAAGAGTCTCTTTTTGAATATTATTATTTTGGAAGAATCTGTTAAATCCTGATGGATATTCACATTATTATAATGATTGTGGCGAAATAATCCTTAAAAGTAGTGTGTTTTCACACGTCTCAGACTATAAACATTTTATATGTGTTCTTCATCTTTTATGTATTTCTTTTTATTTGTCTACTTATTATTATTTTTATAACAGGTCTAAGGCCGAAATTAACTTGAAAATAATTTTATTATAAAAATAATTTTATTTATTTCAGCCCAGAGAATATAATAAAATGAAAGGCATTCCATTAACCGGGGTGGGGAGTTGAAAGCATAACACTGTAAGTCTGTAACAGTAACAAAATGAATTAAGAAATTAAGAACTTCAATTACAGGAGAACGAAATGCAGTACTGAAAAGTGGAAAGCTTCCTTCTCTCTTTGTATTCTATATGAGCACAAAGCGCTTACCAAAATCCAAAGAAAATATCCAAAACCTACCAAGACTTCTTTGGCATTGATTTGGAAAGACGTACCAAAACTTCTTTGACAAATATGAGCAAATTACCAGTCTTGTGAGGTAATGTTGCTGGTCATTACTCTACTATTAAAATGTATCAATACTACCAAACTTATTTCAATGACCCCGATTCTCACGTCATGGTTCGTTGGGCTGTTAAAACACAACAAAATTCAGTGTACCTTTCTTTGTGGGTGTAATTAAGTAATTGAAAAAGAAAAAAATTAGAAGAGAATAGCATGAATCAGGAAGCTAGCTATCTATATAGGTCATCATGGGAATAGCATTTTCTCAAACATCTGAAGTGCATTTGAAGTTTTGAAACTATTACATGGTGGATTAAGCATATTCAGAGGTCACGGAACTAGAATGATGAAATGAAATCTTTGACACAACGTTTGTTGCTATAAAATGTTCCTGTTTCGTGAAGTAATATAATGTAGGTTCACTCTATATTTATTTTGTTAGTATACGGTATTGGAGAGAGAGGGGGCTCACACCTACAGTAAACCTAATTCGTGTAGGTGGCATAAGCATTCGTTCATAGCATTAATCATATAAAATAAAATAGCCTACATTGAGGTGTAGGTGGGGGTAATGAAATTACCACCTTGACTTGTGCATGTAATGCCAGTTTAGGGCACAATCGAATCAATAGGTAGGTTTTGAATAAAATCTATCGTTTTAGTGGCTGCATTGCATGCTCTTTAACTTCCAAATCCCCAACTGTTGTTCTCATTTTTATTTGTATTGTTTATAGACATTGCCTAATTGTAATAACGACCTTAAAACCGGTCTAAGAAATTCATTATATATGGTTGAAGTAGGAACACCGAGAATACACCCATTTTTTTTTTTAAAACTATTTGCTTTTTATTATTATAATGTTGTATAGAGGTCAGTTCTTGTGAAGGACCCATCTTTTGTAGGAATTGACTAATGTATATATAGGAATTAAGGAAGTGTAAATAAGAATTATATCCAAAAGTCAAGACCCTAAATCCTAATAATATTAATTATTTGCGCTAGCACAATCTACATTTACAATAGCACACTTCAACTACTACAATACATGTTATAGAGTAAAAAACTAATAAGTATTTAAAGTGTTATGGATCTAATTTAGATTAACTGAATAATTTTTTTTTTAGGCACAATAGGTTGATTGGTTCTATATGTTTATTTATATTTTTATATCGGTCTCATAAGTTTTATTTTTTCAAATTGGTTCTATATGTTATGTTTCACTTTCACATTAACCTTTTCCGTCAATTTTGACCTTACGGCGTCAGATCAAAAGCCGCGTGTAGCACTAATACAATATCATGTTAGGTCAAAACTGACGGCGTTAGGTTGAAATTGACGGAAAAGACTAATGTGGAAACAGAATATAATGTGTAGGACCAATTTAAAAAAATAAAACTTATGAGATCGATGTGAAAATTTAAATGAACGTATAGGATCAATCAACCTATTTTATCTTTTTTTTTTTTTTTACATTATTATGAAATTATATGTTGATGAAACATTTTTTGTGATTTTGTAATATATTACTGAATAATAATGTAACAATAAAATTCATTGATGGTGAATTAAAAATAAAATAAAGCAAAACAAACTCCTCCTTATATATTACCCTCACATTTATATATTTTTATCAGTTTATTATAACCGACCTTATTTAATTTTTACATAGTCACATTCCTATTAATAATCTCCAAAAATATGTAAAAAAAAATTGATAAAGAAAATATATTAATAGTGGAGTACAAGGGTACCCTGCCCATGTACAACAAGAGGAATTTACAGTCCCTGTCTATTTACAAGAAAATAAACAGTATGAAGAAATACAAAAGGTTGGATTAGTACACCACTCATAAAAGCTTATCAAAGCAAAATCACAATTAGCCTTTATCCATAACTAAGTTCTAATCTTGATCATCTCCACAATCTCTTCAGAATTCATAAATGTAGACTTGAAAGAAATCTGATTTCTATCCAACGATATGGACCACAAAATGCAAAGCCAAATGAGTTTCCAAATGCCCTTATGATTCCTATTTTGCATAAATCCAAAAGTTGACCAGAAGTGTGCTTCACCACAGTAGAGATGGCAACGGGGCGGGGCGGGGCGGGCATGGGTACTACTCCCCCATCCCCACCCCTGCTCGATCGAGTACCCACTAAACGGGTTTTTATCGGATTTTACGGATATTCACGGATATTACGGATATCCACGAGCATATAAAAAAACTATGATCCATTCCATATTTGATAAAAAAACTTCAATACTCTTTTTGATGGATGACTCTGAAATTATAGTTATAAGTCAACACACAGGTCAATATGTAAATTCTCTTTTTGATTAAAAGGAATAGTGTGAGTTCTAAGTCAGCATACAGGTCATAAAATATGCTCTTAAGCTGTTATGTCTTTTAATTTTTTTGTTTGTAGTTATAAGTCAACACACAGGTCAATATGTAAATTCAATCAAAAGGAATAGTGTGAGTTCTAAGTCAGCATACAGGTCATAAAATATGCTCTTAAGCTGTTATGTCTTTTATTTTTTTTGTTTGTTGTTTTTCCTTCTACTCAACATTGAGAGAGAGAGAGTTTTTTCGTTGGAGGGGGAAGGAGGGAGAGAAGCCATGCATGCCCTGCAAATTTTGTGCTTATGACCTTGTCAAAGTCAGCATACAGGTCATAAAATATGCTCTTAAGCTGTTCTATCTTTTGTGTTTTTTATTTTTGTTTTTCCTTCTACTCAACATTGAGAGAGAGAGAGAATTTTTTCGTTGGAGGGGGTAGGAGGGAGAGAAGCCATGCATGCCCTGCAAATTTTGTGCTTATGAACTTGTCAAAGATACTTACTAAAATTTTTCTTACCGTAACAGCTTGTAATAGGCATGCCACATCGGGTGGATAAAAAAAAAATAGGCTAGTTTTATGTAAATAAAACTAGAATTTGGTATTACTTTGCTTTTGGAATATGCTTACACTGTGAAGTTTTGAACCAAAATTTGGAACATTAATAAATCACATTTAGCGGGTACCCGTATCCAGTACCCATGGATACGAGTACCTCAATACCCGCCCCCGCCCCATCAGCAAGTGGGTATCCATTAAGCCCCCCATCTCATGTCCGTTACGGATTTTATCTGCAGATATCTGCGGGTACGGATAAAATTGTCATCCCTATATCACACCAAGGCAAAACAGAATTTACATTACCCAATCAATCAAAACATCGTTGCCAAATATGATATGAGATGCAGCAAGTAAAAGATGCTCAGATGTTTCCAAAGTCCAAAAATATGTAATTGTAAGAGAGGTATAAGTATTTTCTTCAAGATTAAAAAGCAATATTTGTAACACAATCTTTTATATATAGGGTCCATTTGAGTATACAACTTATTTAAGCATTTATGCAATAAGTTCTTTTTTAAATAAGCTAAAAACAAATTATTTTCATAAGTTTTTTTGACAAGTTTATGAAAATAAACTCTAAAAAGCATATGAAAAGATCATAAACTATTTTAATAAATTATTTGTTTAGATTTATTACCCTAAGCTATTTTCATAAAGTCTTTATAAGCTCTTTCAAAAATTCCCATATTCTCTTTTTAGTCACATCTCATATTTTTTTTTTTGTAAAATATGATTTATAAAAAAAAGAATTTCTAACATGTAACCCAATAAAAAAATGTATAAAAAAGAGTTAAATATATTTCTTAACGTTTCTCTAAAATTAAACCTTATGACTCGAGCTCATGGGACATGAAGTGAGGTTAAGGTAGAGGATTACGAATAATTTTAAATTTTTAAAGAATATAGCAAAACTCGAGTCCACACTTCTTTCCAACTGCTACTACAGTCCAAATTCCATAGAGCATATGCCATGTTGCGTTGACGGGGCACCCCACCTGAAGGACGAAAATAACCTCGATGCTAACACAAAACAACTTACCTACCCCTTGTCCCCTTCCTTCGTGGAACAAAATCGGATTAGGATTAGGATTCGAAAAAGCCACCGAATATCACGGCAAGTGCTTGTTTGGGATACAGCTTGAGGATCCAAAACTGAGCTTGGGGTTTTAAACCCGATCTTAATTTTTTTAATATGTTTGGCATTTCCACCAAATTCATGTACACTTAAATAAGGGTAATTCTTAAGTATTTTGAGAAAAGAAATCTTATTTTGTACGATAAAAATTATTACATGTACTATTCTGGCCTTCTGGGTATACTAGTACTTTACTTACATGAATAATGACCGCTTTTTATTTTGAATTATATTTTTAATAAATAATAAAATAATTAAGAATTTAATTGTTATATACTGAAAATATAAAATTTTTTACACTATCAGCCAATCACCAATCATGATATGAGTGACTTTAAAGATAATTAGTATGTGAATTAAACATTTTTTCTAATGTGATAATTTATGATTGAATGTCGATATAAAAAGATTTTACTGTCAGTATATAATAATTAAACTCAATAATTAAACGATAATAACATCAAATTCTCTTACTTCCATTATAAAAATAAATGAATATAGTGAGTTTATTTTTCAACCGAGTAAATAAGGTATATATACTATTCATCAAGTAAAGTATTTGAGATCTCCACTTACTAAACAATAACTTTTAAATAAAATATCTTAAGATTTCATCACACTACGTGATCTAAAAGTATATTCGCTTTCACTTGTGCAATATAGACACAAATTTAATCTCTTTTAGGGAATTATATTAAATATATGAGAAACATATAATGTTCCTTTGTTTTTGTGATGTATTTTTGAGATACGTATATATAAAAAAGATAAAAAATAAATGAGAGATATAAATAAACACATATAATATTAAATAAGATAAGAAAGCGTTCAATACAATGGGTTAGACCATACATTTCTATCTTTGAATAGTTAAAATTTCAAACTTTATTTTTTTACTTTATATTTTTACTTATTTAAAAAAAAAAGCTTTTTCTGTTATTTTAATAAGAACATATCCTAATTGCAAATTAACATTGTTCTCTTTAAGATGAATGTGCTCATTCCCTTTTTTATTTGTATTCATAACAATATGATAATGGTGTTTTTTCATGTACCTCCATAATTTTGGGGATAAAATAAAAATTATTCTATCCAATCAGAATGTGTCAAGTCATATGATTCTTACCATTTAATTGAATCATCTAAATAAAATAAAATTATCCTTAGCATGTAGCAGTATTCAGCTATTATAATATGTTAATAGTGGATCAAGAATGGAGGATTCAACAATAAAGTCCAACACAATTAACAAATAATTATGAAAAATTTAACGCTCCAGCCGCAGCATCTGCAAAAATAATTTAAATTTATTTTAATTATGAAAAATTAAAACAGGTGAATATTCAAATTCATTTTAAAATTAAAAAGTCCCATTTTTTTTTTTTGACAATATCCCAATTTATTTTTTAAAACTTAAATAATAGTTAAAATTAAATTAAAACAATTAAATATTCATATTAAAAAAATCCCAATTTATTTTTTAAAAACTTAAGTTTATTATTTGTATGGTAAATTTTTAAAAAACGCATTTATTTCTATTAAATGCTATTAAAAATTTACTTGTAATTTTTCATTTCTTGAATAAGTTAAGTGATCTATATTTTCATTATTTGGGTATTTACTGATTTGAAACCAAAGATTCCAGAAAAAAGAAAAACTCACACTTGGTAGCTTCCAAAACGCCCAAGAGAACTAAAATCCGAAACCAAAACGGCGTGAAGTTTAACATTGCTACCGGATCTTTCCCTTTAGCTATTTTCTGTTTGTTTCTCAAGAAAGTGAACGAAAAAAAAGAAAGCAACGATAAATTTACAGAAGAAAAAAAAAAGACAAGTGATTCCAATTTCCTTGGTCGCAAACAGCTTCTCCTTTTACAGTAAGCATTCAACAACAACCAAAAGATAAGAAAAACAGAAAAATCAAACCCTAAGATTTCTCATTTCCGTGCTTTTTTTTCTTCAAGATCCGAATGTATATTTACAGAGAAACAAAAAAAAGAAAAAAGATCTCACTAATTTACCTAATTTCCTCAGAAAAATTTCTTCATTTTCTTCCTAACAGCACTCTTCCGACGAGAAATTGAGGAGATTGTGAATTTCGCGCGTGTCGTTGCCTAGCTTCAGCGCTTCCAGCACGCGCTCGAAGACGATGACGTGGCACGGCAATCGGAGCACGCCTTTCTGTTCGTAACCGTATTCCTGCGCCGACTGGTTCAGAAGCTTGACGAAGATCGGGTGGTTCAACAGCTCCGCGCTCACCACGAACCGCTCCATCTCGTCGCCGACGTAGATTGGAACGTGTCCCTCCGGCACCACCGAGGAAGAGCGGCGGATCTTCTCCGACCAACGGCGGCGATGATGGGAGCCTGACCGGAGGAGAGTGTACTGAGAGGAGTCGGCGACCCGCGAGAGACGGCGGATCAACTGCTTCATGGAGGAGAGAGAAAGTTTAAGAGCTGGGAAAAGTGGATGTTAGAGAGAGAGAGGATGTGTGTGTGTTTTTTTTTGGAGAGATTATAGAGGGAGTGAGAAATTATGAGAGAGATGCTGAATGTGGTGGTGGGTGTGAAAGGAAAGGATTAGCCTGTGAGGATGTAGGAGAAGAATGGTGGGAGTTTATGTGTGTGTATTTATATAGGAATAGGAATAGTAAGGGAATTGAAGGATTGAGATTTATAATTGAGAGTGTACAGTGCACAATGGAAAGGTGATGATGCGAGAAGTTTGGGAGGTACAGGTAAGCGTACTTGGCAGGTACAATGAGAGAGATATGTCTATATAGAGAGGCAAAAATAAAATAATAATGGAATAAAATAGAGTGATTTAGTTTTAGTATAAAGTTCGTTTTTTTATACTACTATATAACAATTTTTTTTTATAGTAATTATGATTTTTGGCTCTTTTTTGATATCCTACGATATCTTCACAAGATTTGATTCTTTGTATTATGAGACAAATCTCCAGATGCTTATAACAAGGAATTAATCATTGATTTTACACCTTCAAATTTTTTTTACTTATATATTTTTATGAAAATCTAACTAAACAAACATGTAAGTGTTAGAAGTAATTTTAGGATTTAAATGGTATATATAATGAATGTAAATATTTTTTATATTCTTAACCGACCATGAACATTAAAAGAGTAATATAAATTTTAATTAATTATTATAAAAGTCAAATCTTATTAATATTATGACAATCAATAAGTGGTTAATAATATAAAAAGTCTTTATAGTCATTTTCCATAAAAATTAAATCCTTAAGCTAAACAGACTAACCTTTTTGTGAGATGTGATTCTTAAATTATAAACAATGGGTGGGTTAATTTACAATTATTATTATAGTTTAGTTATTATACATTATTAATGTAAAAAAATTTATAATGTTAATCAATGAGAATGGGATATGATGACCCAAACAAATCATCAGCTATTAACCAAGAGGAGGAACATAAATATCATACTAAACGTTGATAATTTTTTTTTTTCTATTCTGTATTTATGCAATACTATACGATTGAAAGAATTTAACTTCTTATATAATTATTACAATTGTAGTCAAATAGAACAAAACAGTAAAATAATAAATTACATTTTCAGATTAAAATATAATTTTCATTTATATTATACTACTTAAAGATTAATGGTGATCAGTTAGTACGAGAAACTGAATTTTTGAAAAGAGAATGAATGTAGCATTTTTTAAGTGTTCAATAAAAAAAAAATTATACCATCAATTAATCAAATATTACTATGATCGGTTTGACATATCCAATAAACTAGTATATACCTTATTTGATTAACTTATAAGCTTATTTGATCAAAATAAAAGTATTTGATAAACAAGCTTATCTCATTAACTTATAATTTTTTTTCATAAGCTAATTTATTTAACTATAGCTTATAGTCTTGTATCTTATTAATTTTTTCTCATTTTTATCATTATTATTTTAACAAAATTCCAACCTTATACAACCGCCATCTCATAAAATAAAATTTATAAAAAAAAAATCATATAAACATTTCATTTATATTATTTAATAAAAATATTTAAATAATAAATCAAAATAAAATTAATATTCTAATTATAAAGTTCAACTAAAATTTAAAAAAAATAATATAAAAACATGCTTATGTCCTTTTATGTTATTTTATAATTATAAGTTTATTCAATAACTTATGTTATCAAATTCTTCAAATTCAATTAGCTAGTTTTTTCAGGTATCAGCTATAAGCTAGCTATTTTTTTTCAAACAGAGTCTATATGTTTAACTTTTAAGATAAGTATTATGATAATTAAATTTTTTTTAATGGCGTGTCAATACATAATTGGATGTTAATATAATTTTATATTAATAATGAAATAAAATTAAATTTTTTTGATAATCATATTATAGGTACGAAGTATCCATCATGTTATTGATATAAATTAAAATTGATTTTTTTTAAACATCAACTTTGTGTTATTTAACAGGATTTACTCATTCCATCTCATTTTACTTGTCTCACTTGTTGATGTACATCTTTTAAGAAAATGATTAAGTTACTAATTTTTATAATAAAATGACATTCTTCGACTAAAATATTTAAATTATATGGTTGGATAGTTTCAATTACTTACCAACCACTACACTTTTTGATAAAAAAACTCATTAATATAGATTGGTTCAGATACAAAGGATATTTTGGAAAGAAAAAAAAGTAATAATTCTTCTTGATTTTCTAAAGGGACAAGTAATTTGACATAATGCAATATTCCAAATGGAACAAGTAAAATGAGATAGAAAGAGTAATTGATATCCACTGACAATTTAAAGATTTATTACACTGTCAATCAATCAAAACTTATCACATCATCTAAAATATTTAATTTTATCCTAATTATTTTAAAAATCACTCATACAATAATTTCTGATTGATTAATAATATAATATCACAATACATAATAATTAACTCTATTTAATTATACTCTATTTAATTATAGATAAACGAGTCCAAATTTAGACGACGATGAGATATGATAACGTATGTGTCATTCTCATTCACGGCCCAATGAAATCGTTGCCACGACCTATGACGACGGTTGTAATGTTTTGTCCTTTGCATGTAAGCATTCGTATTTTCAAGCTACGTTTTGAATAAAGGTTTAATAATAATATCTTCAAAAGTATATATAAAGAGATTCTTTACTTTGCCGTCTACTTTTATTTTTTATAAACTATCATTTTTTAATTATTAACCTGAAATTAACATTGCTGGATACTTGATATCTTTGTCATGATTATAAAAAAAAACTTAAAATTTTTAAAATAAATATAAAAAATATAATTACTTATTTTATTAACTTAAAGATTTACAAATTAAAACAAAGAAGATAAGATTTTAAATGCATCTTATTATCTCATATGAATCCTTTTTTTGGTGAAAGGATTTTTTTTTGTGAAAGAATCTCGTATGAATCTACCATTACCTCTTTAAATTTTTAAGGTTTAACGAACTTTTTGTTGGGTCAAGCAACCATCACACAAGAGGGGGGTGAATTGGGTAATGTGGGAATTTTAAAAACTTTTCTTCAAAACAGATAATCAGCACCAAAAACTCTTTTCTGAATATGTTCAAGGAACATTGAAATGAATCAGAGATGTTTTACTAACATATTTTGTAATACAAAATAACTTAGAGTTTGTCAGTTTCTCTGAATCCAATTACATTGGACTATATTGAGTCCAATTACATCGGACGCAAATTGTGTTGAGTCCAATTACATCGGACTATGCTGAGTCCAATTACATCGGACGCAAACTGTTGTGAGTCCGATTACATCGGACTATGTTGAGTCCAATTACATCGGACGCAAATTGTGTTGAGTCCAATTACATCGGACTATGCTGAGTCCAATTACATCGGACGCAAACTGTTGTGAGTCCGATTACATCGGACTATGTTGAGTCCAATTACATCGGACGCAAATTGTGTTGAGTCCAATTACATCGGACTATACTGAGTCCAATTACATCGGACGCAAACTGTTGTGAGTCCGATTACATCGGACTATGTTGAATCCAATTACATCGGGCGTTGGACTCTAACCAGATTGGACGCAATCTGTTGTGAGGGGATAAATACCTTTGAAAACAATTTTAGAACATAGTTCTTATCCCTAGATAGAAACTTGTTGAAATACATAAAACAACATAGATAAAGAGATATGAGCAGAGAGAAACATGCAACAAGATTTATCCTGGTTCATTCATAAAAACCATGAGCTACGTCCAGTCCCCAGCGTCAACTGAGTTTTCTTTCATTATCATACCAGATAATTACAACAAGTATTATTTGCACACCTAGCCTCTCCAGGCTCAGCAAGTATTGTTCTTAACCGACTTCTTCAGACCGTTGAGTATTCTTTTCACCTAGCCTCTCCAGGCTCATTGAGTATTGTTCTTCACCGACCTCTCCAGGCTGTTGTGTATTCTTTTCACCTAGCCTCTTCAGGCTCAATAAGTATTCTTCTTAACCAGCTTCTCCAGACCGTTGCCAGTATTATTTTCGCCTAGTCTCTTCAGGCTCACTGAATTTTGATGAAGGTTACATAGAAATAATCTCACAACACTCACAGAGTGTGTTTTAAAATGAAGTATAGAGAAAGTGTTCTTCCTACACTCACAAGAGTGAATATATAATGAAGTTCATAAGAACTAAAGAAAATCTCTCATAACACTCACTTGAGTGGGTATAGAATAATTATGTTGAGAAGAAATTCTATTGAGATGTAAATAGTGATGCTCTCATTTTTATCAACTGCAATAGCAACAACAGTAGCAACCTTATCTTGTATAAGCATTCACTCTCACTGATCTTCATCTACAGATCTCCCTTATATAGACATATAAAAATATAGCTGTTGAAATGTAGCTGTTGGAGATTTTTGACTGTCGCACAAAGTCTTTATCCTTTATGCTGAGTACACTTTGGATAAAGTGTTTTTGCTTCTGCAGCTTTTGCATTTTTTCTCAGGCTTTTCTTCTCTTTCTTCCTTTTCCTTCTTTCTAATAAAGTTGCTGAAGTTTTTGTCTTCTTCTGCTACAGTAACTCATGTTTCAGAACTTTGTTGAAAATAGTGTCTCATTTTCTGATAAAGCTTGGATTTTGAATATATTAATACTTTAATCAAAATCACTTGTCCAGCCATCAAATTATTCTATATTCTGAGTAGACACTTGATTAGCTTCATTAGACGCTTCTTAAATGAGCTCGGATGCTTTGTTTTGTGGTAGACATATTCACAAGGTTGTCAAATTCGTAAAATCTACCAAATCAGCGTATTTTACTTCTTTGACCTTCTTAACCTTAGAATTAGTCTTCGATGTCTTGATGAAAAATATATCTATGGAAGTTAGCTTTAATTTGACACCTATTTAGTCCAATTTGGACACCTACAGCTCCAGATATTTCCATTGGACGCATGAACGGTTTGGCTGTCAGGAACAGCATTACGTCTCCAACTTGCAGACAAAATTTCACCCCGATAGAGATTGATTAAGATCTCGACTTCTTCATAAAAGATGTAGATCTTTCTCTTATCTTTCCAACGAGACCAAGATCATCTTATTTGGATAATTTTATCACATAATATGTCAAATCTTACTTCTAACCATTGATATATTTTCTAACCTTCATAGCTTCTTTCCTTATAAGTCCTACGCCAGACCTTCAGTCTTTGTTTTCCTTCATTATATTGGATGCAGAACAATTACTATATTGTTAAGGTGTATTCTCCTTGTTCTGCTACTTAGCTTCAGCTTGTAAGATGTTGCTCATTGAGATATGTTGGACGTGCTTAAGCTTTGGACTTATATAACTTCCTTTGATATCATTGGACTCTTCGTGCAGTCCTTACAGTCTCTAAACTATAAAGACTTATCTTTGATTTATCAATCTGCACACTTGAGCACACAGTTAGCAACGTTCTCACGTTCATAAGATAAATTATATATGCAATATTTTTAGCAAACTTATTTCTTTGATTTGTTATTACTCAAAACCACATAAAGTAATTGTTCATAACAATTACAACATTTTCAATCTCCCCCTTTTTGAGGATGACAAATCACCTAAAAATATGTTATATATTTATCCTATATTTCTCCCCCTATTTGTTATCAACAAAAATGATTATGATATTTTATATGATTGTTTTTCCCTCTATAACATTTTTAACATATACCAGAGCATGATACACTAAACTTCTTACTTGAGTTGATCAGAGTTAAGCACATAAAATTGATATATCATAACAGATAGATCATTAGACACTTATTTGAAATAATGCATAAACAAAGTAACGCATGTACTTTATATCAGAGTATAAGATACTCAAAATCAGTTATGACATCATATAAATCATATATTTCCTCCCCATTTTGACAACACAAAAAGAAGGGAGTATAAAAGCAATCTAAGTATCATAATAGTAAAGAGCATAAGAAAGAAAATTACTAGGCTCCCCCTGAGATATGAAGTTTAAACATAATTTATTTTCCCATCATAAGGTGATTTCAAGTTCACATGTAAAGCCAATAAAATTTGTCATGCAATCACAACTTTTGAAACCAATAATATTTTTAACAAAAGGCATCATGTTATCCCAAGACACTATAATAATTTTGGGAATAGAGATACTTATTGAAAATTGTGATGTGTGATGCTCCTTAGTTGAAGTGGCTCATCCAGTTCTTCATATGTGCTTGGAGAAACCCATGTTTAGCTCTTTCTTCCACTTGAATCCTTTGATTTGAATATTAGTGCCATGAATATCCTTTGTAATATCCATTTTTATTCGGCTTTCCTTCTGTGATAGTCTTCAAGCATTTTGAATGAAAGGTGCTTGGAAGCTATTGTATTGGACTGAAGACTTTGGACGCAAACTAAGTCCGAAGACATTGGACGCACATTGGACACATTCTGAGTCCAATATGTGCTAAGTCCAAATCCAGACTGTGTGATGAGTCCAATGGATGCTGAGTCCAACCGTATTGTTGATTGGTGTCTCAAAATCAGTTACAAGCTCTTTAAGCATTCGGTCATTTAGAAATGGTTGACGAGGGTATTCAACATTTTTCTGCAATTACCTTCTTTTGTCCACTATTGCTTTCAATTTTCAATTCTGCATGCAAAACTTGCAAAGACTTTTCTAACACTTAGATTAACAATAATATTTCAACATAATTTTGCAAGCATTTTCAATAATATAAATCGTCAGCAAATAGAATGATAACAGAAAAAACTTATGTGCATTGGAACAATTGTAACTTTAACTCATATATGGTTCATTTCAGATTATATACCAGCATATTATAGTATAATTTGAAATATTTGGCACCTTAAGTAGAAAGTAATTTTCCAAGGAGTTGTTGAGAATTAAGAATATAAGAGAGTCAAATTATAAGACAATTCTGATTCATGTGATAAACAATTGATTACAAACTCAGAGTTGAGTACAAAATATCATGCTAACAAAAATGCAGTATATTATTTTGTGAGAAATAGAACAAGAAGTCATCAACCAATTTTTTTTTAAAAAAAAATTGCACTTAATCACAGCAAGAGTTAAAGGTAGAGATACCCATTTTTTTTTTAAAAATCATTTTCTTCATGCTGATATCTTCTTTGTGTTCGTCGACCTTGTGGACCTGTGGGGTATCTTCCTTTTGAAGTGCTTCTCAAGTTTATTTTGGACTTAGTCCTGGCCATCCATAAAGAGTCCTTTTCATCCATCTCTTCTAATTTGAAGTATTAGACATCACAGATTTTTCATTTTGTGTGGGAAAAGGCTTGGATGAGAGCATTCTCCTTCTGAAAGACACATTCATTTTTGGGATGCACTTTTATAGAAGGTTTCCTTCTATGTTGGTGATCTATTCATCATTTTCAACATTGTCCTGTAAAACTAAAACACTAGAAAGGACTTTTGGTACCCACTTTGGCTTGGGTCCTTGGGAGTTAGTGGATATGCAATTTGAAGCTAATTGTAATAGTTAGAAGATAGACAATTTGAAGTTTTAGGAACCCCAACTGATTTATTTCCCATATTATAAAGTCTTCTATAGAAGCATACATGAGAGCATGTCATGTACGATCACAATAAATACATATAATGATATTAGATAGAGATCTAGTCTTCTTAAAGTATTACAAAGAGATATGGATTTTGAAAAACACATTCCTCAACTTGTTAAAAAAAAAACAATTTATAAAAGAAGTTGAGGTTTTATAGTTTGAAGAAATTCCATTTTTTAGAAAAGCATAAACAATTTTTAATTTTTCAAATAGATTTTCAATCGAGGAAATATTTTCCAAAGATAACAACTCATTGTTTAAATCATTATATACATTATGCAGCATAGATGAACAATATTTAAACATTGAATTATGTACCTCATAGTCTTCCTTTCCATGGATGCATAATTTGTATAGTAAAAGACTTGAATAATATTTAAGAGGAACACCTGCTCTTGAGAAGCAACTTAAACAAGTTGTCAGTACAATAAATAGCATCAAGTACGAAACAATTATTTTTAGCACAAGAGCAAATTTTTGATTTGTTAAACACAACACATAATTTTATTTTATTAAAAACATTGGAAACAAGATCTCACATATCAGTAAAAGCATTTTCGAATATTATTTTAAAACAACAGCTCATTTAAAAAAAAGAAATTTTTCAACTTTAAAAACAAACATTTTTGAAAACTGAGTTTTGGTTGCTAAGATAACAAGGATCTTTAACTCTAAGCATTTAAGCTTCTTTACCAGAGCACGAAGCTCTGATACCAATTGTTGGGCCAAGCAACCATCACATAAGAGGGGGGTGAATTGGGTGATGTGGGAATTTTAAAAACTTTTCTTCAAAACAGATAACCAGCACCAAAAACTCTTTTCTGAATATGTTCAAGGAACATTGAAATTAATCAGAGATGTTTTACTAACATATTTTGTAATACAAAATAACTTAGAGTTTGTCAGTTTCTCTGAGTCCAATTACATCGGACTATGTTGAGTCCAGTTACATTGGACGCAAATTGTGTTGAGTCCAATTACATCGGACTATACTGAGTCCAATTACATCGGACGCAAATTGTGTTGAGCCCAATTACATCAGACTAT
Organism: Ammopiptanthus mongolicus; assembly: GCA_039655645.1. Taxonomy (NCBI): domain Eukaryota; kingdom Viridiplantae; phylum Streptophyta; class Magnoliopsida; order Fabales; family Fabaceae; genus Ammopiptanthus; species Ammopiptanthus mongolicus. Next base: position 15,704,978 of record CM077351.1, on the reverse strand, counting down.
GCTGAGTCCAATTACATCGGACTATCAATTACATCGGAAACAAATTATGTTGAGTCCAATTACATCGGACTATGCTGAGTCCAATTACATCGGACGCAAACTGTTGTGAGTCCGATTACATCGGACTATGTTGAATCCAATTACATCGGACGCAAATTGTGTTGAGTCCAATTACATCGGACTATGCTGAGTCCAATTACATCGGACGCAAACTGTTGTGAGTCCGATTACATCGGACTATGTTGAGTCCAATTACATCGGACGCTGGACTCTAACCAGATTGGACGCAATCTGTTGTGAGGGGATAAATACTTTTGAAAACAATTTTAGAACATAGTTCTTATCCCTAGATAGAAACTTGTTGAAATACATAAAACAACATAGATAAAGAGATATGGGCAGAGAGAAACATGCAACAAGATTTATCCTGGTTCACTCATAAAAACCATGAGCTACGTCCAGTCCCCAGCGTCAACTGAGTTTTCTTTCATTATCATACCAGATAATTATAACAAGTATTATTTGCACACCTAGCCTCTCCAGGCTCAGCAAGTATTGTTCTTAACCGACCTCTTCAGACCGTTGAGTATTCTTTTCACCCAGCCTCTCCAGGCTCATTGAGTATTGTTCTTCACCGACCTCTCCAGGCCGTTGAGTACTCTTTTCACCTAGCCTCTTCAGGCTCAATATGTATTATTTTTAACCAGCCTCTCCAGACCGTTGCCAGTATTATTTTTGCCTAGCCTTTTCAGGCTCACTGAATTTTGATGAAGGTTACATAGAAATAATCTCACAACACTCACAGAGTGTGTTTTAAAATGAAGTATAGAGAAAGTGTTCTTCCTACACTCACAAGAGTGAATATATAATGAAGTTCATAAGAACTAAAGAAAATCTCTCATAACACTCACTTGAGTGGGTATAGAATAATTATGTTGAGAAGAAATTCTATTGAGATGTAAATAGTGATGCTCTCATTTTTATCAACTGCAATAGCAACAACAGTAGCAACCTTATCTTGTATAAGCATTCACTCTCACTGATCTTCATCTACAGATCTCCCTTATATAGACATATAAAAATATAGCTGTTGAAATGTAGCTGTTGGAGATTTTTGACTGTTGCACAAAGTCTTTATCCTTTATGCTGAGTACACTTTGGATAAAGTGTTTTTGCTTCTGCAGCTTTTGCACTTTTGCTCAGGCTTTTCTTCTCTTTCTTCCTTTTCCTTCTTTCTAATAAAGTTGCTGAAGTTTTTGTCTTCTTCTGCTACAGTAACTCATGTTTCAGAACTTTGTTGAAAATAGTGTCTCATTTTCTGATAAAGCTTGGATTTTGAATATATTAATACTTTAATCAAAATCACTTGTCCAGCCATCAAATTATTCTATATTCTGAGTAGACACTTGATTAGCTTCATTAGACGCTTCTTAAATGAGCTCGGATGCTTTGTTTTGCGGTAGACATATTCACAAGGCTGTCAAATTCGTAAAATCTACCAAATCAGCGTATTTTACTTCTTTGACCTTCTTAACCTTCTAATTAGTCTTCGATGTCTTCATGCAAAATATAGCTATGGAAGTTAGCTTTAATTTGACACCTATTTAGTCCAATTTGGACACCTACAGCTCCAGATATTGCCATTGGTCGCATGAATGGTTTGGCTGTCAGGAACAGCATTACGTCTCCAACTTGCGGACAAAATTTCACCCCGATAGAGATCGATTAAGATCTCGACTTCTTCATAAAAGATGTAGATCTTTCTCTTATTTTTCCAACGAGACCAAGATCATCTTATTTGGATAATTTTATCACATAATATGTCAAATCTTGCTTCTGACCATTGATATATTTTCTGACCTTCATAGCTTCTTTCCTTATAAGTCTTACGTCAGACCTTCAGTCTTTGTTTTCCTTCATTATATTGGATGCAGAACATTTACTATATTCTTAAGGTGTATTCTCCTTGTTCTGCTACTTAGCTTCAACTTGTAAGATGTTGCTCATTGAGATATGTTGGACGTGCTTAAGTTTTGGACTTATATAACTTCCTTTGATATCACTGGACTCTCCGTGCAGTCCTTACAGTCTCTAAACTATAAAGACTTATCTTTGATTTATCAATCTGCACACTTGAGCACACAGTTAGCAACGTTCTCACGTTCATATGATAAATTATATATGCAATATTTTTAGCAAACTTATTTCTTTGATTTGTTATTACTTAAAACCACATAAAGTAATTGTTCATAACAATTACAACATTTTCACTTTTTAATCCCTGTAAAGTAGGTATTAGATCTTGCCTTCTTTTTTTGTTGGTTTTGATCTATATAAATTTAAAACTTTTGGTTTTGATCCCCGCCATCAGTTACCCTCCGTTATACAACTTACCATTTTATCAATTCATCAATTTTGTTTTTTTATAACTCAACACTATGGAAAATGTTAGTTTGAATTATTTGACCAATCTCTCCTATAAATAATTCTCCTCTATGTTCTTATCATTCACACTACAAAATTTACCAACTCATTCTCAATCTGTCGTGTTCTTCATTTTTGGAGTTCCTTTTCTTGTGTGGAAAAGATAGAAGAAATCTTGCTCAATAAAATCCAAAATGTGAGCCATAATAAAACCCCAAAAAAAGAGCATGCGAGTCATAATAAAACTCAATGTGGATTCGTGCTCTATCCTCATCAGACGATGAAGTAGAAGTGATGCTAGCGGGATTGCTGCCAAATGAACTTTTCTCTCTCGGGAAAGAGGTGGAAATTCGACTTTATCTCCCAACCAAATGGACACCCCCTCTTTCCCGTCCCTCCATTACTGTTGTCAACAAGCTCTTGTTGTTAAAAGGTGGAAATTGGACGCCTTAGAGATGAATGATTTTAGTATTTAGTTCTTCAATTAAAAGCAAAGTGTTATTAACAGTAATTGAAGGAAGAGATTCTGTAAGTTTGTAATTTCAATTGGAATTAGAAGATTCAGCAAGCTCGTGTTGTCAATGTAATTCTGTTGTCAATAAATTTTGTAACTTTGTATTCACTTGGAATCTATAATTTCTCTTTGAGTTTCTGATTTTCTATGTCAATTCCTTAATTGTAACTTTGTAGCTAGTTATAATGTAGCAAATTGGAACTCTTCTTATCAATGATGAAAGAAATTTTGCTTCATAGCTATTTTTTAAGCTGTAACTCTGATTGTAATTCACAAAATTATGACACTGTTATAAAAAATTGTGTGGAGGTGTTTAATAGTTGTTTAGGAAACACTATTAAACGATGTCCCTTTAATAGAATTTTCTCAAACAAGCGTTGTTGTTATGGATGAACAATAATCTCTATATAGAAAATGCGATATTCAACGATATACCTTTAATAACGTTTTCTCAAACAAACGTTGTTAAATATGTAAGCGTTTGTTTGGCTAAACGCAATCTTTCCCTCATATTTAAAAAAAGTTCCTTCATGTGACCAACTATCCGCACATTAGTTGAAACAGTCCATGAAGTCAAATGAACAATAATCTCTGAAAAAAACACGATACCTGGTGAAATCTCCTATAAATAATTTTCCTCTATGTTCTTATCATTCACACTCCATATTTTACCAACTCATTCTCAATCCATCATGTTCTTCATTTTTTGTAATTCCCTTTCTTGTCTGGGAGAGATGGAAGAAATCTTGATTAATAAAATCCAGAATGTGAGCCATAATAAAATCCAGAAGAGAGGATGAGATCCTTAATAAAACCCAATGTGGGTTTGTTCTCCTCAATTTCTTTTGATTTTCAGTTGGTCTTGGAGCTGGTTGATAAGAGTTTGGAGGTGGAAATTTGGCTCTATTTCTCCAACCAAACGGACTCCGTTCTCCCTCTCCCTCCTCTACAAGCTCTTGTAGTTTTGAAGAACTTCAATGATGAACTACAACAATTTAGCAAGCTCTTGTGAGGAACTTCAATGATCAAAGACCTTTTGCTAGATTCACAACAATATATATTCATTATGCTCTTGTTGTAATTCGTTGTCAATGATGAAATTTTTTTTGTTTCATATCTATTTGTTTTTGAACTGTAATTCTGATTTTAATTTTAAAAATATCATAATGCAACGCCAATTTCTCTTTCACATTTTGCATTGTCTACTTTATTACCAGTTTCGTTTGAGTGAAAATAAATATTAAGTTTCTGCAATATTAGTTTAAGAAAGAACAAACCAATAAGCCTCAAACTCAAAGCTTTACTAATTCACATTAAAAGATACACTTTTAAAAAATATTATATTTTATAAAGTTGTTTAATATTTTAAAGCTTTACAAATCCAAAGCTTCTAATATATATAGAGCTGAAATAGAAGATTCTTTATAATCAAATAATCATTCTAACAAAAAGTGATGAGTCTACCTTTAATAGTGTTCGAGGAAACACCGTTACAGTTGATGTGGGCGGTACCTTTTAGAGTACTTTTTCAAGGAAATGCCAAGTTTAATAACACTTCCTTATATAAGCGCTATCTTTCTCCCATATTTAAAGCAAAACCTTTTTCGTGTCTCTCATTTTTGGACAAATAGTTTATCAATGTTGCAAGGAAAATTGATCTTGAGTTTGAAGTGGTATGAACAAATATTGTTCCAATACATTATCACTTAAAAACCTACACAATTTTATAGACATTATAATGAACATGTTCATGGAATTATGGATTAGTTACACATTGTGAAAGAGAGTTCAACTTAATCAGTAGATAGAACAATACAAAATGCAAAAAAATAGCATGTCATTGATAATATAATTAATTATTGATAATAATTAAAAGTTGTTTATGGATTTCTAGCCCTCCCTGCCAACAAATGGCATTGAAGATGAATCCCCTTTTCTCTTCTTGGTGACCACCCTTTCCCTGGCCTCAAAAGATGTCCCGGCATCGGGATATGTCAGGCTATACTCACATTTTTTTTTTATTGAATCTCCTTCAAGTAAGATTCAGTAGGAGATATTGGTGAGGAAGGCGCTGGATACATTGATTTTGATGAGGATGAAGAGTTGAGAGGAGCCGGTTCAATACCTCCGCCTTTGAGGAAGGCAATTTCGAGAGGTTTAGGAATTATTTATGTATGATGCCAGTAGGCTTGATTACATCCGAAGATCAAAGTAAAGAGCAATCCGTAAGGATACTTCCATTATTCTTGTGAAGATGAAATTTTAGATATTCCATGATGAGGAAAAAAAGGTTGATTTTGAAGTAGGTGAGGAGGTAATAGACCATGGTCATTTCACTTTTGGATAGTCCAAGGGAGTACAAGGTTTCACTTTCTGTTAGGGGAAGAATGAAATGGCAACAACATTTAAGTAAGAATTTTGTCTAGGCTTATCTCATTCTTCTTCTAACCAGCGTTGTCCCCTATTTCTAAGAGTGAAAGGTTTCAAAGTGTGAAATTATACACACGAGCGTACGTGACTGGTATCAGAAGACGTGCAGTGGTGCATGCCTAATCACTTGGTATTCCCTCCCAAAATAGCCTATCACCTTTAATAGCGCGTTCTTTCTCAAAGAAACGCTATTAAATGTATATTACCTCTTCCTTAAAGAAATGTTATTAAATGTATATCACATATGATAACGCTTCCTCAAAGAAACACTATTTTCCCCTTATTTTAAAAAACAAAACACTCTCTTGTGTTAGAACCAAAACACTCTATTACTCTTTCACTCACGCGCTCTCTCTCTCACTCCCTATCTGTGACCACCATCACTCTCTAAGTCCCTCTTTACGACCACCACCAAGCAACACAATACTGCTCACCAAACCACCAAAACTCAACTCACGCTCACCACAGCGGAAGGCAAGTCTCTTCACCTCTGTCGTTTCGAAGTTAGGGTTACTATGAAGTTAAGGTAAAGTTTTATTTTCATTTGCTATTATTGTCCATTTGCTGATATATATATTGGGTGTTAATTGGAGGGTCAATCTTGGAATTTAACTTCTCTAGATGTTGGTTGATGGGCGTTGTGGCAGATTATAATAGGCCTTTAGACTGTATTTTAGTGTTATGGTTCTACTATTTCTATGTTTATCTTCCTAACTACCTTCTATTTATTTTGATGGCGATCGCTTTTTCATATTTGGTTTGCTCACATTTGTTGGAGATGAAGATGCTAATAGGACGACCTATGCTCGAATTGGTAAGTTTGTAACTTTTTTTACTTCATTTCCTTTCGTCTATGCTAAATTGACAGTTTCCATATGTATCATAAAATAAATATTTTGTTCTGTATGTATTTATTTAATGAAACAACAAGGTACATAAAATTGGTGAAAGTTTTACTTTATACTTTTTCATGTTATTCATGCGTTTTCAAGTATTAATTTTGACCTTTTGATGAGCCTATGAATTGTAAAATTAGGGATGGAGGAAGAGATGGTGATGATTTTGTTTGTGGTTAGGCAATGTAGTTAGTCTGGGGAGCATTTGCAAGATAGCAAGAAAGGATGAAGATATACGGGGAGTTGATATGAGCAATTCCAGTGCAACTGCTGCAAAGCTTCAACCAAAGGTATATTGATGTGCAACTGCTTCAGAATTTCCATAAACTTGCTAAACTGCTTATCTTGTTATACTTTCCTCAACCTTTGAGGAAAAGGAGGAGGAGGCCTTTCTAGAATAAATTTGGGCAAAGGCTCAACTTTTGGAATAGTCTCAAGCTTCTTAGCAATTCTCTCAGCTGTCTTCTCAACAGTTTCACCAGTTGCTGGAATAGTCTCAGTCTCTTCAGTTCGCACTTTGCTCTTTTTCTCTACAACAGCTGGCAACTCAGTTCCACTTCTCAGGTGGATTACCTTGCAGCGCTTCTTACCATGGGGGCTTGAAGATGAAGGAGTTTCAGTTGAAGAAGGCAGTGCTCGACTGGGTTTGCTGTTTAGTGCATTGGCTAGCTGGCCTACCTGGTTTTCAAGGTTCCTCATGGATACTCCTTGATTCTGGAACTATGCCTTAGTTTCTGACATGAATGCCTTTAAGACAGCTTCCAAGGCATTTCTTGATTTGCAGGTGGTGCTTGCTGTTGGTGCCTTGGTTGCTGATTTGTGAATCTAGATGGAGCAGTTGTGGATCTGGCAGGAAAGTTTGAGTTCCCTGCCGGAGCATTAGCATTGTTACTCCATGAAAAATTGGGAGATTGCGTATTCCCTGGATTGTAGGTATTGAAATATGGTTTATCTCCCCTGTTGCTACTGTAGTTCACATAATTAGTAGATGTAGGATTGCTGAAACAGTCCTCAAACAAATGTCCTCCTCCTCCACAATACACACAAGAAACAGTTTCAGCTTGGTGCACCTGTTGTTCATTTACAACTGGTTCAGTCACAGCTGCTTGAGCTGTTTGGTTACTCTTATTTGTAATAGCTAGGTTTTTCACCATGTTAGTTAAGGAGGCCAACTGAGCAGTAAATGTTGTAACTCCACTCACTTCATGCATTCCTGCAGCAGTTGTGCTTTTTCCAGAGGTAAGCCTCGCAGTAGGCCACTGATAACTATTAGCAACAATACTTTCAATCAATTCATATGCTTCATTATAGGACTTGTTTAGAAGAGTGCCTCTACAGAGGCATCAAGCATCATTCTAGCGGACGGCAACACTCCATTGTAAAAGTGCTCCATTTGAATGCATATTGGAATGCTATAATGGGGGCATCTCTTCAAAAGCTCCTTAAATCTCTCACAAGCTTCATATAAAGGCTCATCATCAAGTTGCTTAAAGGAGGTTATATCATTTCTCAACTTTGCATTCTTCATAGGAGGAAAGAATTTGGTCAAAAACTTCTCAGCCATCCTATTCCAAGTGTTAACGTAGTTGGGCTCTATAGCATTTAGCCAGTTCTTAGTGTTGCCAGCCAGAGAAAATGGGAATAATCTTAATCTGAAGGAATCCTCAGTGACTCCTGGATTCCTGCATAAAAACGGATGATGTGCTTGTGCAAGTATACACAATCGTTTAACAAGTAATAAAGTGTAAGAGAGATTGTTCCCACGAGGATTATATGGTGAATCAAGTACCAAGTTTGAATTAATGGTTTTATTAATCAAGATTAACAAAGAGTAATAAATAAATTGTGTGTGTGTATGCAAGATAGTTTTGGGAAAAAATAAATGCTAGGGCAATAAAAAAGGATTTGTTAACAGAATGAGTAAAACAGCTACAGGAAGTGTCCCTTGCAACTTCAATCTAGTTCAGTTATGCGTTTTCAATGCTACAGCAATTTGGCTCCAGGAAATGAAAGTATGTTTTCCAACAGTTCTGAGATGAACTTCACTAAATGTCTCCTATTCCTAGGTCCATATTAGTTACATTCACACCTCACTTAAGCTGATTCCAGCTAGCCTAAGAGTTAGAATGTTCATTCCTAAATCCCTCTTCATCATAATTTTTCAATTAATGATTTTACTCTTATCTATAAAACAGTCCTGCTACACTTAGCTTTTCCATGCAGCCGTGAGCTCAAGTTCTAACTAAGGTGATCAAGCTCAATTAAAACACAACCAGTGTAGATTTATAGAAAATGCATTAGCAAAGCATAGCATAACATTCACTAGAGATCCATTACAAGTTCAACATCCCATAGCTGCAAGAGGTTTAGCTCATATTGAGCTTATAAAAACAAAGAGAAAAACAAGGAATGGAAGATGAAGCCATTACAATGGAGGAGAGAGAGGAAGGGGTGCAGCTGATGTCCTTCTTCAGTAAGGAAGATGATGTCTGGTCTTTTCTCTTGTTGTCCCCCTATTTAGGGTTTTCTTTCTAACATGTCTTAAGGCCCTTTCCTCTCTCATCCTTTTTGGGCTAAAAGTTGGCTAGGACAAGTGTCTTTGGCCCAATTCCCTAACTTTAATGCACTGAATGCCAATCCCAAGTGTGGGTTACTGTCCTTATCAGTGAAAGACATTCATTATGTAAGAGAATGTTTTGAGCTTTTGTCCTTTTTCCAAGTCAGCTTCAGCTACGATTGCTACAGCAAATCCCAGAGCAACATCTCCATTTTAGCGCCTGACACTCCAAAAACTGCCCTGCACAGAAAACTCTCACTTAATCACCAAAAACAATTCTAAAAGATACCAAAACATGAAAACTCCCAAAAGACTCTTATAAAACACCCTTTACACAAAATCACACTAAAACACTAAAAACATAAAATCAAAATACTCAAAGACCACAAAAACGCAAATGAAAAAGGTACAATTAACTCTTCATAAAAAGAGTTATCATGGGGATTATTGCATTAAAGGATCTAACATTGGTTAGAATCTGATCAATTGTAATATAAAAGCTTTAAAAAGCTTGGGACGTGAAATAAAGAAAAATAATAATATTAAATTAGTTTTTCAATAAACTTTGGGAGGAAAAGAAATAAATTGCTTTTTTGGAATAAAATAATAATAAATATTTGCTTTTTAAGGGTAAGTTGACTTAGAGGGCAAAATAGGAAAGATTTGGCTTTAATAAAGAAAAATGAAGTTTTTAGGGTAAATAGTATTTTTGGAAAACTTTATTGGTTTTTAAAATAATAAAATAATCCTTTTGAGCAGAAGCGTTTTCGGGAAGCGTGATTTCAAATTTATTGGATTTTGCCCAAGAGAGAGAGTTTTGTCTTATTGAACCATATTTCAAAACTTTTCGTTTTACCGAAATATGACGAAAGAGAAAAGAAGTGGTTCTCAACAACGAGTTTTGTTTTATGAAAAATCGATCCCGAAGGCTTTGTGTAAGTTTCGGAGATTTGGGTTTTAGTTTTTGAGTTTTCAAGAAAATGTGGTTTTCGACTTGGAAACTAGAAACCGAGGCGTCGGGGTTCTAGGTTTCTGCAAAAACACGTGGATCAAGAATCCGTGTTAGTGTGTTGATCCTGCCAGCTTGTGGACAATCTTTGTGGTCCTTTAAGCTTGCGGACGCTTTTATGCTTTTGAATCCAAAGTTCTAGACTGGTGCATCGGTTAGGGATTTTTGGGTTCGAGATGTTTTGGACTAAGTTTCTTGTTTTAAGAAAAATGTTGTAAAGGCTTAAAGAGTCTAAGACATTATGGTGGTTGATAGCGTTGATGCTTCAACAAGGAAATATTGATACAACAAAGATAAAACTGACGAAAACAAAATGGTTTTCTCATGCATTCATGTTTTTGGTAGACGTGCCGTGAAATGAGGGGACCTTGATGGTAAAGAAAACCTAAGGGATGACTTATGTCATCATGTAACATTGTGCCTTGATGGACAATAATGTCATACGTACCGTGTGTGTGCGTATTGTGCCCTGAGTTGTACAATATAGTATGACTTATACATCGTAAGTACCACTGACATGCACGCCCATGTGCTATTTCCTAGGAAGTTAAGTGCTTACGTTTTACCAATTTATTTTGGTTTTAGTCATTGTTGCCTGCGAGTTAATGACTTTGGAGCCTGATCAGCTTGTTGTTTTTGAATGGTGATGAGATTTCCTGAAATTAAGAACTGAATGTTAGTTGATATATGTGGAAGTGCTCATGCATACGTTTTGAAAATAATGTTGATTGTTGGGCATGAGGCCCTTATGTTTTTCTGTTAGTTCTCTTTTATATTGTACTATATTATGCATGATGATGATTTTTGTGAGACATGCTTATATAGATCTGCTGTATGTGTTTGGGTGTATACATGTTGCGTTTTGGATTCATATATTGGTTTCTCACCCTTGCCTGTACATGTTGGAAACCCTGTTGTGTTTTTGGATACATGTACAGATGTTTGTTAACAGTCCTCTGGGTCGCTAAGGGACTCCGTAGCTTGAATTGCTCGATGCTGACGACAAAGGAGCATGGACGGTTGAAGACGAGACTTAGTCTCGGGAATATGGCGTATGTTAGGTAATGCGTCTTTTGTTAGTGCTAGACCAGTTTAGGATTTTCTTTTGAGGTAGTGCTTTTTGACTAGTCTGTGAATGGCTACTGATGGTCAGGGTTTTTGGAGATATGATTCTCAGACTCATCGCTACTTAGTATTTGGACTTATGACGTTTTATTTTTGTCGATATATTTTGGAAACGGACGAGTTATCCAAGGTCCCTTTAAGTATGTAGTTGACTAATGATACATATATATGTAAACGAATTATATTGATGTTCGCTTGACTATTTGTTTAATTACTGCGGTAAGAGGAAAAATTTTATCACCATTTTCACAGTAAGTAAGACCTAATGTAAAGGAATTTTTTTTCCGAAAGTAAACCAACAAATTTTTATTTTCATATTTTATGTGTTTGGGGTTACGAATAGGGGTGTTATAGTTGTTTTAAATGTGTTGAAGATAGATTTCTTTTTTTTTTTTGGGGGGGGTGGGGGGAGGAAGAAGGAAGGAGGAAGAGAAAGAAGAAGAGTGATAAAGAGAAAATGAGAGAGAGACCCTTTCTGGCAGGTATACCCAATTTGGTAGGTATACCCAGATTATGGTGAGTTAACTCCGGAATCTAACACCGGTATAACAATGTTGACAGAAAAGACTAACTTATAACGATTTTAAAACTCAAAGGATTAAATCGAAACAAAAATAAAAGAGGGGCCATATCGAAACCCAAAATAAAGATAAATGACCAAAAACATAGTTTATCCTAAAAAATAACTTTATTTTGTAAACAAGAAAATCTAAGATTAATATTTAAAAACGTTTTGTCAAAAATGTATTTTTAGTTAACTTAATGGTGTTAAGTCAATAGTTAGTCAACACTAAAAATTGGGGAAGTGTAATTCATGATCATGTTTGGAGTTTATTGTTATTTTAATAAACTTCAAGGTAGTGGAATATAATTTATTATATTTTTAAAGGCTTAAAAAGGTCTTTGGTTCCTATAAATATGGAGACTTTTGGATTTAATCCCTATTAAAATTTGACTCAATTTTAGTCCCTTATTTCATAAAAAAAATAGTATGCTAACGTTAGTCCATCGACACAGTATTTTTAATATTTGTAAGGATTAAAAACTCATAAGATTTTAATAGCGACTAAATCCAAAAATTATTTTATTTATACAGATGAAAGACTTATTTGAATATATTTTTAAATGACCAAAGTAATGACATTAACATTTTGCATTATTAAGGAGCAAATTAATAATAACAATTTTTAAGGCTAAAATAATCCTGTAAAAAAAAGCTAAAATAATAACATTCACATCTTTTAAGAAAAAATAAATAAGGGTTTAGTCTTTTTAAATTTAAATGCATGGAGTTTTTGGTTTTTCAGGGTATCCTCCGCGCGCAACTGCGTAGACTAATCCCACGAGTTACTGGACGAAATTTAAGGGCCACTAATGCAAAATATGGATTCTATGACACGATTCTACGACGGTTGCTTTTTAACCGATGTAAAAAATGAGGTGGTGGCAGACTTTAAATTAAATATATGTAGGAATCGGTTGCTTTACAACCGATGTAAAAAGTGACATTTCTTCTCGGTTGGTAAGGCAACCGATGTAGAATCTCACTTTTTACATCGGTTCTAAAGCAACTGATGTTAAAAGTGAATTTCTACATCGGTTGCTTTTCCAACCAAGGAGAAATGTCATTAAAAATTATAACTTTAACATTCAACACTCTCAAGTCCCGCGTTTCTTCAGTATATTGAACCATCATCTCTCTTTCGCGACCATCTTAAACCATCGTCCCTCTTCCTTCCCTCCAAAACCCTAATCTTAATCTTGTGTTCCATGAAAGTCTCTTCCTCCTCATCATGCTCACAATCGCGAGCCTCCTTCTCTCTGCCTTTCCGCGTCTCGCGTCTGCCATTGACGTCTCCTCCGTGTGCGTTCTGTTCCATCTGCACACGAGACTGCCATTGACGTCTCCTCCACTATGTTCCCTTAGCACAACCTTCGTCTTCCAGGTTTGAGAACCATAACATTCGTTTCTGCGATTCATTCGTTTCTATGTTGATCTCTCTCAGGGTATTTTCATGTTTTGTCTCTGTGTGAGTTGCTGGGTGACTTTGGTGTGGTTATGGTTTCTGCAATTTATTCGTTTCTGCAATTTTGATTCTCATGCATTTGGGACCTTTATAACTGTTTTGTTTTTTGTTATCACTGTTTTTTATTGGCATAAGGTTTCTGCTAACTAGTTTGATGATGGAGCTTTTTATCAGCTTGTCAAAGGAAGGGTTTTAGAATCTTGTTCAGTTGGGATTTTGCAAAGGCTTTCTATGTGGCTATGGTGCCTATGGTTCAATATCTGCAGCTTCTTATTTTAGAAACTTTGCTTAGGGAGACTCTTTTGTAGTAGACTTCGGATTTTTGTTCTTATTTATATGTAATCGACTTTATATCCGTGTTTTATGGTACATTGATTGTAATTGATTTGGAATTTGCTACTTTACCAAATTAGTTGATTTTTAAGTTCAGTTTCATTCAATCTATGTCTATACACTAAATAGTTTATTAACTTGAAAAGTATTGATTTAGGGTGAAGCAAGCCTCAACCCATCTCTTCTCTCGGGCTCCCTCTCCCTCATCACTCTCCATCTCCTCACTCTGAGCACAAGTAAGCTATTTTATTCAAATGTTTTGTTTGCTCCTTTAACTATTGGATTATCTTTTAGTTTTAATAAATTAGCAAAGCCTTAGTTTCCCGTTTGTGATTCAATATTAATGAGCATATGTGTACTTTTTTAAGGTACCACTCATTGTATTGAATCTTGAATTGTCCAACTTGCACAGTTTGGAGAATTTTTTTCCCTTCATTTAGTTAATAGTTATTCCTTAATTCTAATATGTTATACTTGATGAAAGTTCGGTCTGATGCATTTCCTTTCGTTCTCCGGGTGCATACTTTGTCGCTGTGGATGTTACCGCATTCAAGTCGTGTACGTCGGAGACTGATGGAAAATGCTGCCGATATTTTGTTAAGTATAGGCATAAGAGTTAAGGACTAACTGTTAACTGAGTGTTGAAAAAGTTTCTTCTCGAATGGGATAGGGCCATTCCCTGTCATCAGAAGGAGTTGAAGATCTTGGACTAAATGAAGTTTTTGTTGTAGTTATGGATCGTAGTTGGGTCGATGCTAGACGCACGAGTCATGAGTATGAGAATGGAGTAGAAGATTTTTAGAATTTGCTAAAAGAAATGTTCCTGATAGTAATGGATGGTTTTACTGCCCTTGTGTTAATTGTTTGAATGAGAGACGACTAGAAGCAAAGAAAATACGGGAGCATCTTATTTGTGAAGGGATATGCAAGAGTTATACAAGATGGATATGACATGGTGAATTATTAGATAAGCCAAGTGTGTTCCAAAGAGAGGAAGTTGATGACATAGATATGAACGATCGACTAGAGAACATGATCCGTGATATTGGACTAGAGTCTTTTCAACGAGCATATGTGTATGATACTATGTGCGGTGATGCAGATAAGCCTTTGTATCCGGGGTGCTCTAATTTCAAACGGTTGTCAGGGGTGTTAAGATTGGTCATTATGAAGGCCAGAAATGGGTGGATTGATAAAAGCTTCACTGAATTGTTTGAGCTGTTCAAAGAAATGCTTCCATAAGGTAACAAATTGTCGAACCGTAACTACTAGGCGAAGAAGATATTGTGTCCAATGGGTATGGAGTATAAGAAAACACACATGTCCTAATAATTGCATAGTGTTAAGGGGTATAAAGCATGCCCTATATGTGAAGAAGGCACATGCTTCACTCAGCTGAAACATTGAAGGAAGACAGTTTACCTTGGGCATCAGAGATTTCTCAAACCTGATCACCCATATCGTAGATTGAGAAAAGCTTTTAATGGAAGTCAGAAGAATGAAATTGCTCCGATGGCCTTAACCGTAGTGAAAGTTTATCAACGGGTGAAGGACATGGATGTTATATTTAGAAAGACCTAGAAGAAGGCTGTTGATAAAAACATATAGAAGAAAAGGTCGATCTTCTTTGATCTTCCATGTGGGTGCAAACTTGATGTAAGACACTAAATTGATGTGATGCATGTGGAGAAAAATGCGTGTGATAGTGTAGTCGGAACACTTCTCAACATTCATGGAAAATAAAGGATGGTACCAATGCTCATCTAGATTTGGTTGCGATGAGTATACGAGAACAATTAGCTCTACTGTCAGTAGGGGGTAAGCGGACTTATTTTCCCCTAGCATGTCATACTCTATAAAAAAAAAAGAGAAGAAGTTTCTGTGAATGTCTGCGGGATATCAAAGTGCCACGGTGTTACTATTCAAATGTCAAGAGGTTTGTCTCAGTGAAAGATCTCAAATTAGTTGGCTTAAAGTCTTATGATTGCCACGTATTGATGCAACAACTACTACCAGTGGCTATTCGTGACATCTTGCCTAAAAAAGTTAGACATGCCATAAGCCCATAACTAGGTTATGCTTATTCTTCAATGCTATATGTAAAAAAGTCATTGACCCTCAGAATTTGGATGAGTTGGAAAATGAGGCTGTTATTATCTTGTGCCAATTGGAGATGTATTTTCCTCCTTCATTTTTTGACATCGTGGTTCATTTAATTGTTCATCTAGTGAGAGAGATTAGATTGTGGGGCGCCATTCATTTATGGTAGATGTACCCAGTTGAGCGATACATGAAGATCTTGAAAGGGTATGTGAAGAATCCACACTGCCCTGAAGCATCTATTGTTGAAAGGTACTGTGCAGAAGAAGCTATTGAGTTTTGTACATTCTACATGTCAGAAGCGGAACCTATAGGGCTTCCTAAGTCTCGTCATGAGGGAAGATGTGTTGGTAAGGGTACACGAGGTATTACTTTAAGAGCATGGGTCGAAAAGAAGTGCTTGAAGCACATTTGTATATATTGATTAACACTGATGACGTTGAACCATACTTATGTGATCACAAAAGTATGGTCAAGATAAATTACCCTCGAACGAACGAAAAATGGTTGTTGAACAAGCATAACAAGACTTTCTTAACCGGATTTAAAGAAAAAATTGCGAAGGATGATACTGCTTCTTATACTTTAAAATGGGTTGCACATGGGCCTAACTTTGATGTCATATGTCGGAGTGGATACGTTATCAATATGTTTTCCTTCTATACAAAGTCTCAGGATGACAAGAGTACCATGCAAAACAGTGGGGTCATGGCAGAGTCCATGCACTTCTCTAGTTCAAAAGATACAAACCTCGTTATGGCATCCGTATCTTACTATGGAGTCATTGAAGAGATTTGGGAGGTCGATTACTCTAAATTTAGAGTGCCTATTTTTAAATGTAAGTGGGTCGATAGTAACAATGGTGTACAAACCGATGAATTAAGATTTACATTGGTGGACTTTAACAAGGTAGGTTATAAGGTAGAGTCTTTCATCATGGCATTCCGAGCAAAACAAGTGTTTTATATCAGTGGTCCTTGTAGCAAAAGGTGGTCAGTGGTTCTCCAAGGAAAAAGCATGCATAATGGTAGTGAGGAAAATCAAGATTCAACTCTTGATATTTCTGATACCCCTTCTTTCTCAACATGAATGCCTACTTTCAATGAGGAAAATGAAGTGGATGATGTACATGCCACTCGTACGTGATGATCATCATGAAGGGATGTGGGAGAACATTACTACTTGACCATAGTGTAAGTTATGATTTTATTCATATATCCATGTTTAAGTTATGTTTTTTTATTTATATATGAGTTGACCCGCCGTCCCATTGGAGAACCTAAGATATCGAATTATAATCATTAGCGCGCCTTATTAATACAAAGCGAAAAATTAAGCGCAGAAGCAAAATAAATTTAAGGCACACAATGTCTCAAAGTGCATAGCTTTCAAAATATAAATAAATGCGTACAGACGTCATTTGCCCCATCAGTAGGGCTACAGTAATAACGTAATACATACAGAGTATGTTAATACAAACCAAAATAAAAATAGGAAAATAGGCCGAGAGACCATTCTCTGGCAAACCATGATCACTTTCCAACCCCTCGAGGTTAGGATCCTGGGCTTGTCCACCGGCAACGGGCTCATACGGAGTGCCGTCCAGTTCCTTAGCAAGTCGTTCCTCCATGGGGTCTTCCCATAAAATAAAATAACACATATAGAAAATAATAACGGAAGATAAGAAACATATATCATCAATATAGGAGAGGGGCATCAGTATAACATATATACACAACACAGATAAAATATACAACACAACATCACACGTCTCTTAAGTCATACAGTACAACCGTCTCAAAAATCGTTCTCTCAAATAAGCCTATAAGAGGTATATTACTCCCTATGTATATGATTACTTCCCTATATGCATGTCGGTCGGTACATCACGTCCCCCATTGGACATCCCGGTCAGGATAACATCACATCATGTCCCCTATTGGACATCCCGCCTCGGGATTAAAAACATCACGTCCCCAATTGAACATCCCCCATTGGGACAAATATGATGTGGTATGAAATTGTATGATATGTAACAAACATCCATTGCAGGTTGATACCGGGACCTCACCTTAAGCACTCGGCCACGACCACGATACACTGCATCCATATCGACATCAATATCAACATTAGCATTAACATCAGCATCACGACGCCTTGCGTCTTCGAGCCACAGCTCCATGGTTGGTACCACGACGGTATCAACCTGAACAACATCATCACTCACCATACTCTCATCCACACTCAACCAGACAAATCACAATAAAATCTCACAAAAACAATTTTACCAGTACAGATATCATCATAATGTTGGACAACAGTTCATCACACAGGCAGTTCAACAAAATAAAACCAATAGATAATCAAATAAACAGTTCGACACATCAACCTCAATCAATCACATTATCCATATTATCAACTTATTAGTGATAGCCCAAAAGTACCTACACCTAGGGTCGAGACACTTTATCCAGGGCTCAACCTCTAGTAGAGTTTAAGGCTTCCTTACACACACACACACACACACACACAGATATATATATATATATATATATATATATATATATATATATATATATATATATATATATATATATATATATATATATATATATATATATATATATTTATTCTATACTAAGTTTGCCTTCCCGACGATAAAGTCCTTTCTCCCCACCTTAGTGATGCTATCGTGAGACTCTGGATGCGGCTCCGCAATTGTCAATCGGGTACGCTGTCGAACGTTCGAGTCCTATCCAATTCTATACCACAAAACATAACCAGAAATCAATACAGCTTAATTAAAAATCCCCTAATCCTAGGACTAGGCTGTTGCCCCTATTTAGTTAAATAGGTTAAGGGTGTCGAAATTCTACCAACTCTTGGATGAATGATCCTCAAGTATGTACAACACTAGGGTAAGTCTTATTACAAAAAAAACTTGAAGTAAAACTCATAGCTCACCCACAAGCTAGGTTCGGCCCCTATTTTTAAAATAGGCTAGAGATGTCTAAAAATTCCTAACTCTTGGATCAATGATCCTTAAGTATACACAACATTGGAGTAAGTTTTATTACACAAAAACTTGAAGCAAAACCCAAGATTTCTCTCCCTCTATGTTTCAGCCATTCATACCTATATGAGCTAGAAAGCTCTTTTGGTTACAAGCTCTTGGATTATGAAAGAGGGGAAATAATCTAACTCATAGAAATTGGTTTGGAATTAAAAGGATTTTTCTACAATTTTCTAGAGATTTTTGAAGTTTGAAGCATAAATTTGAAACTATGAACTTTCAATGGAGAAAATTGAAGATTGAGAGCTCAAGAGAGAAGCCTATACCTCTTAGATGATAGAGGAGGATGAGGTGATCAACTTTGCTTCACAAAGTTCCTAAAGTGAGGAAGAAAAATGGAGAAATGCAGAAGAAGAGAAAGAAAGGAAGAAGAAAAAGAAAATGAAGGAGGAGAGAGAGAGGGGGTGAGGTAATCAAATTTAGAATTTTAGGGACATAATTGTCCTTTAGGAAAAAGACCAAGGGCATTTTGATCTTTTCGCGTCTAGATATTTTCGTTTGTCATTATGACAGTGACGAGTCATGGCATGCTTCTCGCGGTGATGGTACTTGATGTGACATCAAGTTTATCCTTTAGCGGGTCCCGATAAATCCCTTCACAGCTCCAATCGTCTCCCGGTTTGAGTATTCGTTCAAATATTTTATTATTATTTTTATTTTTGAAGGTCAAGACCCATTTTTTCGAAAATATAGGAAACGTGATTCTAAGACTAACTGTCTCGTTCACGGGTCCAAATTAGGTCTTGATAGTAGTAAAACACTATTGTCAATAAAAAACGCAAACCGGGCTCCGTCTGAGTTTTCGACCCAAAATGTAACCATAGCTTCCTACGATAGCGTAAAGCTTGACTATGGTCTTAGTTTATTTTATTTCACTCTTTAGATCCTTCAATAAAACACAAACACACAAATACTGTTTAGTTGATATGAAAAGCTTTTAGAAAGCTTTAAAAAAAATGGGGTGTTACAATATATCCATGTTTAAGTTATGTTTGTTTATTTATATATCCATGTTTAAGTTATGTTTATCTTGATATTTATAAGTTAAATTATGTTTTTTATTTATCTATTATTACTGACATAATTTATTATTTTTCTGTCTAAACAGGTATACATGGCTGATTCCTTGGACTTCCCTCCTTCACGCAGCGGGTTGGATACCCTGTCGACAAGTAAAAAGGTTAGACGTGCCACACGGTTAAAAAGATTGTCCGTCAACTGTAGTGGTAATCAAAGGATAAAGGTTGAGTTTGATGAAGACTGCTTACCTATAGGGCCAATGGAAGATTAGTTCAAGAGTTATGTGGTTGTCCTTGCTAAAAGCAAGGCTAGTATTCTTATTGAGGATTGGGACCAAGTACCTTTGAACGTGAAGGATCAAATATGGAATAGTATCATGGTATTTTACTTTTACCCTCTTTGCTTGTATCTATTATATTTAACCATATTATTATCATACATTAATTCCTGCATTTTGTTGTGTAATGTAGCTCACCTTTGAAGTGACGAATACCAAGCGTATGAGGAGAAAATGGATTTCGTATGCGGGTGAGCGTTGGAGGGGATTTAAAACACAACTAAGCGCAAAATACATACATGGGCAGACATACAAATCTCTACTTGAGATGTACCCGTTCTTTGATCAGGAGGCATGGGATAGATTTGTTCATATCCGAATGGACCCCACCTTTCAGGTAAACTTGAGTTATAGTTTTTTACTTGGCAACCAAGTTAATTTTATTAATTTACTGAATTCAGTTGTCTTTTACTTGTAACAGGAAAAAGGAAAAAGGCGCAAGAGATCCAGAGTAAGAATATCTACCCTCATACTTTGTCTCATGGGGGATATAAAAAGCTTAGGAGGAAGATGATGGAAGAGAAGAAGAAACAACTTCTGGAAGAAGCATCCCAAGATGATCTTGCGGCTGATCCACCTCCACCCCTCGCGCCATTATACATGGAAGAGAGCCCGATAAAGACCATCGAGATAGTATATGAGACGACCCGCCGTCCCATCAGTAGAACCTAAGATATTAACTAATCTTAATCGCATAATAAACGTTAGCGCGCCTTATTAATACGAAGCGAAGTGGAAAATTTAGCGCGGAAGCGAAACAATAAACGGCACGCCACACTTCAGAGTACACGGCTTTAAATATAAAGAAATATATCACATACATCATTGCCCTATCAGTAGGGCAACAGTAGTAAAGCAGTACATACGGTGTATATTGTTAAAAATCAAAATAGCAGTACGAAAGATAGGCCGAGAGATAGCTCTCCGGCTAACCACGATCACTGGCCAACCTCTCGAGGCTAGGGTCCGCAGCCCGTCCTCAGGCGTCAGGCTCGTACGGAATGTTGTTCAGTTCCTCAGCAGCTGGTTCCTCTTAGGGATCGTCCCATTAAATAAAGTAACACATATAGAAAATAAAGGGATATAAGAAACATAATTCATCAATATGGGAGAGGGGCATCAGTACAGCGTATTTATATATATATATATATATATATATATATATATATATATACACACACACACATCACACGACACAAATAACATATACAACATAACATCACCTATCTCTTAAGTTACCCATCACAATCATCTCAAACATCATTATCTCAAATAAGCCTATAAGAGGGATACTAGTCTATATGTATATGCTGTCTTCCCTATATGCATGTCGGCCGATACATCACGTCCCCAATTGGACATCCCCGTCGGGATTACATCACATCACATCACATCATATCCCGCCTCGGGATTTTAAGTAACGTTCCCAATTGGACATGCCCTTTTGGGACCAAATGCTGTGGTATGAAATGATATGAAAATACAACAAACATCCATCGCAGGTTGATATCGGGACCTCACTCCTAAACACTCGTCCACGACCACGACACATCGCATCACATCAACGTCAACATCGATCATCAACATCAACATCACATCCGCATCAACATCAGCATCAGCATCGTGACGCCTTGCGTCTACGAGCCATAGCTCCACGGTCGGGACCACAACGATATCAACCCGAACAACATCATCACTCACCATACTCTCATCAACGCTCAACCACCAGTCAATCACAATAACATTACAACAGTAATTCATCCAGTATAAACATCACCATAAAGCCAGATAACAATAAATCACTCCAACAGTTTAACACAACAGGTAAACAGATAATCAATTAAACAAATCAACACATCAACCTCAATCAATTTCATGATCCATAATGTCAACTTAGTGGTGATAGCCCGAAAGTACCTACACCCAGGGTCCAGGAACTTTATCCAGGGCTCAACCTCTAGTAGGGTTTAAGGGTTCCCCTATATATATATATATATATATATATATATATATATATATATATATATATATATATATATATATATATATATATATATATATATATATATATATATATATAGTCTATACTAAGCTTGTCTTCCCGACGATATTAGTTCTTTCTCCCCACCTTGGTGATTTCCTAGTGCAGCTCCGGCTACGACTTCGCTGCTGTCAGTCGGGTGCGCTGTCGGATGTTCGAGTCCTGTCCGATTCTATATAACAAAACACAATCAGAAATTAATACAATTAAATCAAAAACTCCTTAATTCCTTAGGATTAGCTACTGCCCCTATTTAATTAATTAGGCTAGGGATGTCTAAAAATTCCTAACTCTTGGATCAATGATCCTCAGGTATCCCTAAACATAATCAATGAAGGCATTAGCTCAAAAAGTAAAGATTTCTCCTACTGTACTATCCCTTGGGTTCAGCCCTATTGAATGAAAAACATGAAAAATAGCTAGGGAGCTCCAAAAATCCTCATTTCTTGGATAACACCCTGACTAAATGTGATAACCCTAGATATCAACTCAAAACATCAAAAACCAACCAAAACCCCTACCCTACACTATAAGGGGGTTTCGGCCTCTCTCTCAAAAAAATAGCTAGAGAGATTTCTTGGCTCTAATATCTTGGGTCATGCAAGTATGTCATGAACCTAGGCCATAGAAACTGGTTTGGTATCAAAATGACTTTCCTACAATTTATCATGGATTTTTGAATATTTTAGGGACAAAATCGTAACTTCTATAATCATGGAAATTAAAGGAGAATAAAGAGAGATTGAGAGAGATAGAGATGACAAGCTACCTCCTACGATGATCTACTTCAAGTTTGGTGAAGATTGCTTCAAGAAATCTCAAGGTTTAAAGCTCCAAAAATGAAGCAAAATGGTGAGAAAGAAGAAAAGAAGAGAAAGGAAGAAGAATGGGTCAGGAGGGGGGCTGTTTCTGCCGAAAAAAAAGAGAGAGAGAGTGAGATGAAAAATAGTATATTTAAAGAGTTAACTTAGGAGTTAAGAAAATAGGTAAAAGGTAATAAAAGGTAACTAGTAAAAACTAACCAAGGGCAATTTGGTCAATTCACCTCACGCACTGATAGAAGTCCCCAAATAATTTAACATAGCCCTGATATGAAAATTATTGGCTCAAGGTTCTCGAAAAACCCTAAGACAACTCGAATCGTCTACCCGATCGATTTTTGATCCGAATATAAAATATTATTTATATTTTTGGACGTCAGGACACATTTTAGCAAAAAGGTAGAGGAAATGAGGCCTTGATATAGAATATTATTTATATTTTTGGACGTCAAAATGAGGCCTTGATAGTAGAAAAACACTATCATCCGAAAAAATATAGATCGGGCTCCGTTTGAGTTTTCGGCCCAAAACTTAACCATAGCCTCCTACGACGGCGTAGAGCGGGACTATGATCTCGGAATAATTTATTTAACATTTCTAGACCCTCAAATAAAATACAATTACTTAATTATTGATTAATTAGAAAAATCGGGGTGTTACATTACTACCCCCTTAAAAAGAATTTCGTCCTCGAAATTCGACGTACCTTGGAATAGAGGTGGATATCGCTGCTGCATATCCTCTTCACGTTCCCATGTGGCATCTCTTGTTGTAGCATCCCATATGACCTTGACTAAGGGAATCTGCTTTCCACGGAGTTCTTTCACCCCCGTGTCTTCAATCCGTACAAGCAATGCTTCGTATTCTAAGTTCTCCCTTACCTGGATTGATTCGGACTCTATCACGTGTGATGGATCACGATGGTATTTTCTGAGTTGGGATACATTGAATACATTATGGATATTGGATAGGTTGGGAGGCAAAGCAATTTGGTAGGCAACTGGACCAATTCGGCGAAGAATTTGAAATGATCCAATGAATCTAGGTGTAAGCTTTCTGGATTTGATTGCCCTGCCGACTCCAGTTCTTGGAGTGACTCTCATAAAGACATGATCGCCTTCCTGGAACTCCAAAAGTCTCCTCCTCTTGTCACTGTAGCTCTTTTGTCGATCCCGTGAGACGTTCATCTTTTCCCGAATTTTCTTAACTTGCTCCGTCGTTCGCTGCACCATCTCTGGACCTATCAACTAATTCTCCTCGGTTTCATACCAACAGAGCGGTGTTCTGCTCTTTCGTTCATACAGTGCCTCGTATGGTGTCATGCAAATACTCGAGTGAAAACTGTTGTTGTATGTGAATTCAATCAGCAGAAGGAATTCGTCTCAACTTCCTGTGTTTTCCAAAACACATGCTCTTAAAAGATCCTCCAACGATTGAATCGTTCTTTCAAACTGACCATCCGTTTGTGGATGATAAGCTGAACTCATTCTGAGCTTCGTTCCCATTGCATCATTTAAACTCTGCCAAAATCTAGAAGTAAATCTCGGGTCCCTGTCCGAAATTATACTCGAAGGTACTCCATGTAATCTCACCACTTCTTTGATGAAAATCTGGATTAATCTCTCCAATGAATATCTTTGGTTTATAGGCAAGAAATGAGCACATTTTGTAAGCCTGTCAATGATTACCCAAATTGCATCGCACCTCCTTTGCGTCCTCGATAATCCAGAAACAAAATCCATTGTAATGCTATCCTATTTCCATTCTAGGACGTCCAGTGATTGCAATAACCCTGCTGGTTTCTGGTGTTCAATCTTTGCCTTCTGACACACCAGACAGGATTGGACATATTCTGCTACTTCCTTCTTCATCCCAGGCCACCAAAACATTCCTTTTAGGTCCTGGTACATCTTTGTAGATCCGGGATGAAAACTCAGGTTGCTCTTGTGTGCTTCCTCCAAGATCATGTTCCTAACTTCGCTCTCCTTAGGCACACATATCCTGTCTCCAAACTTCAGGATTCCATCAGTACCCTTCTTGAACTCTGAAGTATTTCCTTCTTCTACGATCTGGCTCTTTTCCTGTAGGTACTGATCTTCTCCTTGCTTTTTCCAGATCAAGTTCAGAAAGTCGCTAGTGATAATGACCATTCCCAAACTTATCTTACCTCTGGATAACTCCACGTCCAGGTTCAGATTCCTGAACTGTTCCAGCAGTTCCAATTCTTTCACCATCATAGGGGAGATATGCTAAGATTTCCGACTCAATACATCTGCCACCACGTTGGCCTTTCCTGGTGGTATTGTCGATCAAATTCATAATCCTTTATGAATTCCATCCATCTCCTCTGTCGCATGTT
This sequence comes from Ammopiptanthus mongolicus, assembly GCA_039655645.1. Classification (NCBI taxonomy): domain Eukaryota; kingdom Viridiplantae; phylum Streptophyta; class Magnoliopsida; order Fabales; family Fabaceae; genus Ammopiptanthus; species Ammopiptanthus mongolicus. The sequence continues at coordinate 15,679,912 of CM077351.1, read as the reverse complement.
CAACTCCTTTTGGTCGAACAGATACTTTAAACTTTTATGGTCGTTAAACACGCTGAATTTAGCGCCATAAGGATAATGCCTCCATATCTTCAATGAAAACACTATTGCTGCCAACTCTAGGTCATGGGTTGGGTAATTCCGTTCATGCACTTTTAGCTGTCTGGAAGCATAGGCCACCACTTTCCTTTCTTGCATGAGTACACAACCCAAACCCTGATACGATGCATCACAGTACACATCGAACGACATCAATGGATCTGGCACGACTAGTACCGGAGATGTAGTTGGTTTCCTTTTCAGCTCTTGGAAACTAGCCTCACACTCTTCCGTCAATTCGTACGCTTTTCCTTTCCTCGTTAATTGCATAAGAGGTAATGCAATCTTCGAGAACCCCTCGATGAACCTTCTGTAGTATCCTGCTAGTCCGAGAAAGCTTCTGATCTCGGTTACCGCCTTAGGGCTTTCCCATTTAACCACAGCTTCTACCTTTGCAGGATCTACCGCTATGCCATCCTTATCGATCACATGTCCAAGGAATTGTACCTCCTCCGGCCAGAACTCGCACTTCGACAACTTGGCATAAAGTTGCCTGTCCTTAAGAACTTAAAGTACAACTCTAAGATGTTCCTGATGTTCTTCCCGATTAAGGGAATAAACACAACGACAAACTTATCCAAGGACGGTCGGAAAATCCGATTCATGTAATCCATGAACACTGCTGGAGCATTAGTTACACCAAAGGGCATAACCAGATACTCTTAGTGCCCATACCGGCTCCTAAATGCCGTCTTTGGTATATCCTCCCTCTTGACTTGAATCTGGTGATAACTAGATCGTAAGTCAATCTTCGAAAATACCACAACTCCTTTAAACTGGTCCGTCGAATCTTCGATCCTAGGCAACAGATACTTATTCTTGATTGCCGCTTTGTTCAGATGTGATGATCCACATACAGCCTTGAACTTCCCCCCCTTTTTTTTTGATGAACAGCACCGGCGCTCCCCAAGTTGAAGCACTCAGTCTTATAAACTCCTTATCCAACATGTCATCTAACTACTTTTTCAACTCTGCCAACTCTGCTGGAGCCATTCGGTATTCCTGGCACGATATCTAAAGCGAACTATATCTCTCTGCTCATCAATCTAAGAAAATATTTCTCTAGAAAGCATTTCCGAAATAGTCCTCAGTCAATAACTTTTCCTTCTGCTTCAAGCATTCTCTGCTTGCCCTTCCACCATAGCTCTGCACTTCCCATCAGCATGAAAGATGCATAGGTCACCTTCTTGTCCTCACGACAGTGCATTGCCGCGAAGATTTTCTCCAGCTAATGTATCCAGAGTTCTACTCCCTCCGGATAAAAGTCACCATGAAACGGTGGTAAAAGTACTGAATCCAGCATCTTCTATCTCTACCTCGTTCTCAAGCCATTTAATTTCCCGTAGAAGAAATTGTTAGCTCACATTTGTAAGACATACACACTGCATTATCTCATACATGCATTATATGTCTTACAATGCTTCGATCCATAAGACATATCTAGTCTATTAGCTAGGAAGGAAAATGAAGAAAACAAGGGAAAAGGCACAAAGAAGGCGCTCGCCTCGCGAAACTATACTCACCACGCGAGCAAGAAAGTCCTACGGCTTCGCAACGGAAAAACGATGATCGCCACGCGATCCAGAAGGCCAGACTAATCAGTAAAGAACATCCTTTCGGCCTCGTGATGCGAACCTCTGCTCGCCACGCGCGCTAGAAATCTAGCCTCATCAGTAAGGAACAACCCCTCGGCCTCGCGACACGAACCTCTACTCGCCTCGCGAGCCAGAAGGCCAGACAGATCAGTGAAGAACAGCCTCGCTGCCTCCCGGCCTCGCGACGCGAACATATTGTCGCCTCGCGAGCCAGAAAGGCTAGCCTGATTAGCAAGGTGTAGTCCTTCAGCCTCGCGACGGGAAACCGACCCTCGCCACGCGAGCCAAACAAAAGCACATACAATATTCATCAACCGAAATGTATATCGTATGCCTTACGAACAAAACAGTTATCACACTCGATAACTTGTGCATCGGACACTCTACCCTTTTTCTAACACTGTTGGTATCCAATGTGGATCCAAGTTATCAAGTTGTACACTTCCTAAACCACACAGTCCGATATTAGAATCGAACTGCTCTGATACCAATAAATGAGACGACCCGCCGTCCCATCAGTAGAACCTAAGATATTAACTACTCTTAATCGCATAATAAACATTAGCGCGCCTTATTAATACGAAGCGAAGCGGAAAATTTAACGCGAAGACGAAACAATAAACGACATGCCACACTTCAGAGTACACAGCTTTAAATATAAAGAAATATATCACATACATCATTGCCCTATCAGTAGGGCTACAGTAGTAAAGTAGTACATACAGAGTATATTGTTAAAAATCAAAATAACAGTATGAAAGATAGGCCGAGAGACAGCTCTTCGGCTAACCACGATCACTGCCCAACCTCTCGAGGCTAGGGTCCGCAGCCTGTCCTCCGGCGTCAGGCTCGTACGGAATGTCATCCAGTTCCTCAGCAGCTGGTTCCTCTTCGGGATCTTCCCATTAAATAAAGTAACACATATAGAAAATAAAGGGATATAAGAAACATAATTCATCAATATGGGAGAGGGGCATCAGTACAGCATATATATATACATCACACAACACAAATAACATATACAACACAACATCACCCATCTCTTAAGTCACCCATCACAATCATCTCAAACATCATTCTCTCAAATAAGCCTATAAGAGGGATACTAGTTCATATGTATATGTTGTCTTCCCTATATGCATGTCGGCCGATACATCACGTCCCCAATTGGACATCCCCGTCGGGATTACATCACATCACATCATAAGTAACGTTCCCAATTGGACATCCCCTTTTTGGACCAAATGTTGTGGTATGAAATGATATGAAAATGCAACAAACATCCATCGCAGGTTGATATCGGGACCTCACGCCTAAACACTCGTCCACGACCACGACACATCGCATCACATCAACGTCAACATCAATCATCAACATCAACATCACATCCGCATCAACATCAGCATCAGCATCGCGACGCCTTGCATCTACGAGCCACAGCTCCACGGTCGGGACCACAACAATATCAACCCGAACAACATCATCACTCACCATACTCTCATCAACGCTCAACCACCAGTCAAATCACAATAACATTACAACAGTAATTCATCCAGTATAAACATCACCATAAAGCCAGATAACAATAAATCACTCCAACAGTTTAACACAACAGGTAAACAGATAATCAATTAAACAAATCAACACATCAACCTCAATCAATTTCATCATCCATAATATCAACTTAGTGGTGATAGCCCGAAATTACCTACACCCAGGGTCCAGGCACTTTATCCAGGGCTCAACCTCTAGTAGGGTTTAAGGGTTCCCCTACATAGATATATATATTCTATACGAAGCTTGCCTTCCCGACGATATTAGGTCTTTCTCCTCACCTTGGTGATTTCCTCGTGCAGCTCCGGCTACGACTCCGCAGCTATCAGTCGGGTGCGCTGTCGGATGTTCGAGTCCTGTCCGATTCTATATAACAAAACGCAACCAGAAATTAATACAATTAAATCAAAAACTCCCTAATTCCTTAGGATTAGCTACTGCCCCTATTTAATTAATGAAAAACATGAAAAATAGCTAGGGAGCTCCAAAAATCCTCATTTCTTGGATAACACCCTAACTAAATGTGATAACCCTAGATATCAACTCAAAACATCAAAAACCAACCAAAAACCCTACCCTACACTATAAGGGGGTTTCGGCCTCTCTCTCAAAAAAATAGTTAGAGAGATTTCTTGGCTCTAATATCTTGGGTCATGCAAGTATGTCATGAACCTAGGCCATAGAAACTGGTTTGGTATCAAAATGACTTTCCTACAATTTATCATGGATTTTTGAATATTTTAGGGACAAAACCGTAACTTCTATGATCATGGAAATTATAGGAGAATAAAGAGAGATTGAGAGAGATAGGGATGACAAGCTACCTCCTATGATGATCTACTTCAAGTTTGGTGAAGATTGCTTCAAGAAATCTTAAGGTTTAAAGCTCCAAAAATGAAGCAAAATGGTGAGAAAGAAGAAAAGAAGAGAAAGGAAGAAGAATGGTTCAAGAGGGGGGCTGTTTCTGCCGGGAAAAAAAGAGAGAGAGTGAGATATAATATAGTATATTTAAAGAGTTAACTTAGGAGTTAAGAAAATAGGTAAAAGGTACTAAAAGGTAACTAGTAAAAACTAACTAAGGGCAATTTGGTCAATTCACCTCCCGCACTGATAGGAGTCGCCAAATAATTTAACGTAGCCCTAATATGAAAATTATTGGCTCAAGGTTCTCGAAAAACCCTAAGACAACTCGAATCATCTACCTGATCGATTTTTGATCCGAATATAAAATATTATTTATATTTTTGAACGTCAGGACACATTTTAGCAAAAAGGTAGAGGAATTGAGGCCTTGATATAGAATATTATTTATATTTTTGGACGTCAAAATGAGGCCTTGATAGTAAAAAAACACTATCATCTGAAAAAACATAGATCGGGCTCCGTTTGAATTTTCGGCCCAAAACTTAACCATAGCCTCCTACGATGGCGTAGAGCGGGACTATGGCCTCGGAATAATTTATTTAACATTTTTAGACCCTCAAATAAAACACAATTACTTAATTACTGATTAATTAGAAATTTTGGGGTGTTACAGTATACATCCAATGAGGCACGCCTTGTTGCTGATAAGATTGTAAGTATATATTAAATTCTAATTATAGTTGTAACAATATTATCCATCGTCATCTTACTCAAATGTGACAATTATATGTCATAGGATTCCTTGGACGAACAGAGCATATAAGGAACCTTTTTTCCTACTGGATGCCAAGATATCTTGGTTGCTGCGATTGGAAAAGCGGACCACCCAGGCCATGTCCTTGGTGTTGAAGGGGTGTGGGCATTCGCCAATACCGTGGACCATCTTCACATCATCGCCCCAGGGAAGATATCGGGTCCATCGAGTCGCAGCTTCGAGATGAAATAAAACAGGATCTTAGACATGAGCTTAGATGGGAGATTCTCCAATACTTGGCATCTATGGGTTTTTCCCAGCAAAACACAAGTGTCCATCCTTCTTTACATGTGAGCACTAGGGGGTCATGTAATTCACATAAGCCTGATGAGGAGGAGGAGGATCCTGCTAGGTGTGAGTTGTATGTTGATGATCACCATGATTGCCGGTTAATGGCATTTGGGAGGGTACACAACTTGGGAAATACCTTAATTACATCATCGAACATTAGCGGATGATCGGGTGAAGATGGAGAGGTTGACGATGTTCGAGATGCTGATGCTCAAGTACCTGTGTCCATTGAGGAGGTTCCAACAGTGGGCCAGACCCTCGGTAATTTCATCTCTTGGCGGAGAAGACTTGTGAGGTTTTTTGTTTCAGCCAAGGTATTCAATTAATTGTTCAATTACTTATGTTTTTCTATATTTATAATTGAAATAACTTAACCGTGTTTACTTATGCTTTATCTTCGTTATTTAGGACATTGACAAAGTTAGTCCATCGAAAGGTCGGAGCTGATAAGACATGGGAAGTCTGTTTCACTGAAGGTATTCATAATCATTCAATTACTTATGCATGTTTTTCTCTATTTACAATCGAAATAACTTAACAGTATTTAATAATGTATTTAATAATGTTTTATATTTGTTGTTTAGGATACTAACAAAGATGGTCAACATCAGCTTGAACAATTGTTATTTCGTTTGGCTAAACATGTTATGCAAATGGGGCTCCAAGACTTGACTCTGCCTTTGGAATACGATGGCAGTAAGGACTTACCTTTGTTTACAATATCTGGGAATGATATTTTTGACTTATGCATGGATGGTAAATGGCTATGCATTGCGGTTCGACAAATATGGTGCACGTAAGCACATTTTGTCATGTATCTTACGTATTTCAATATTATAATTTATTTCAATATCTTAGGTAATTAACATTAATTTATTTCAATATTTTAGGTATCTCCACCGCCTTAGTGTCTCAAAGGGCAACCAGAATTTGTATGGATACTTAGACCCTAGAATGATTGAGGGCAGTTTTATCCATGTACCTACGCTCAAGGCATACATCCTAAAGACACTTGGGAGCTTTATCTAGCACCAGGCAGCATCTTGTCGTCTTCTTGTGGTCGATGCATAAGCCGCCGGATAATGCAATCAAGGATGCAATTGATATGTAAGCTTGTATTTAATTTGTAATACATATTTGATTTGATTTTATTACTTTGCTCAACATAATTCATATGAATATTTTTTTATCATAGATCTATGCAGACAAGTAGTATGGCAAGCGCACGTGGTAAAAGTAGGCCCGCTTAGTCAAAAAGAAAGCCTGATTGGATTTGCCCACATGTAAGTAGTTTATTAGAATCTGAGATTCAACTGTAGGCTATAATACAAATTATTATTACATAAGTTTATTGATATTCAATTTCTTATGCATTTGTAGTCTAGCCGGCAGCTAGGAGTGTGGATATTACATCATGAGACATATATTGAACATTGTCTCCGCGAGTATTATCGAACGATAGAATCATGTAATTAATAAAATTTTTAACAAGTTAGTTAAATTGTATTTTGTTTTAAGTGATGAGCTAATGTTTAGTTTATTTGAACTTGTGCAAGCTTTCTACAATCCAGCTCTACTCTCTAAAGAGGAAATTCAAGACGTGAGAGAGCATTGGGCGAAATTCTTTTTTGACTATAATAAAGAACATAGTTCATTAGATGCTCAGGGTTTATGATTTATGTTTGTATATATATGATGAGTTTCTGGGATCTGGATTTATATTTGTTGAATTCTGGATTTATATATAATATTAGTCATTTATATATGTTTATATATTCTGGATTTATATATGAATTCTGGATCATGTTTATATATATTGTTGAATTCTGGACTTCTGGTTGTGTTGTACTGATTTCTGAACTTCTAGTATTTGTATAGTGTGTAATGATTCTGCGGGGAGGAAATGATTTATGAAATGAAACCAGATTTAAAAAAAAAATTTAACTTTTGACATCGGTTCTGGAATCAACCGATGTTAAATGTCCACTTTTAACATCTGTTTTCAACGTAACCGACGTTAAAAGTATGTTTTTGACATCAGTTGTGGCTTTCGAACGTTGTCAAAAGTCCACTTTTAACATCGGTTACGTTGAGAACCGATGTTAAAATTGACTTTTGACATTGGTTAACAATCGATGTTAAATTTCACACTTTTAACGATGTCTGTATTAACAACGCTGGTAAAACCGATTTTAAAAGTTATTTTTAACTGATGTTAAAAATGTTTCCTGCACTAGTGGCCGACATCTCACAACCATATTTTCTTTATATGCAAGAGAAGAGTTAGGGATTGAATCCCTAACCACTTGCTTAAGGCTATGTTTCGTTCAAAGGAGGGGAGAAGAGGGATTTTAATTAGATAATGTGTTTGGTTGAAAGGAGAGGAGGCGAGAGATTTTAATGAAGGGGAAGTAATACTATTCATATTTGGTCACGAGGGGAGGAGAGAGATTTTAAAACTATTTTATTTTTATATTCCTATAATTTTAGATTTCAACATATATAGGTTATAATGTTTTAGTCAATGCATTACAAATATTTTAAAACCTCTCTCCTCCAAATCCCCCTAATATTAGAGGGGAGCTAAATTAAGTTGGGAGGGATTTGCTCTCCTCCATTCCCCTCCAAAAAATTGAATCAAACATATAAAGTTTGAAAAAAAATCTCTCCTCTTCCCCTCCCCGCCCATCCTTTATTTCCCTCCAACTAAATACTATGTAAAGGGTTTGAGCTCGTTACCACTCGGACAAACCAAATGTTGATTGGTTGCATGGAGTTCATTTGCCTTTATTTTCTCTTTCGTTACTAACCATATGAAAATGATTGAGGTATAGTTTTTTCTTTTTCCAGAAAATGTTTAGAAGATACTAAATGAGTGGCGGAAAAATATGTTGTTCAAAAAAGTTAAATTGTGTATAATTAATAGATGAAAAATTATCTACAACTTATTTTAATATTTGTTAATTAGAATTCTGTGGAGAAAATGTCTGCGTATCCATCCTTACAAATAATAAAAACAATTTAATTAATTTATACTTCATTATTGTTCAGGCAACAAATTTTCATTGGTAGACTAATAAATAAGACACAAAGTAGGAACAATTGATCTCCATTCTTAGAGCAACTCCAACACAGGTTCCTTAAATTTAAGGAACGGGTGCTTATAAATTTTTTGCATTGGAGCTTGTCTCGGTGGCAGTTCTTTAAATCTGAGATTGGTTAAACTTAAGCATCGTTCTTTATATAAGGAACGGTTGCTTTATCATTAAAAAACAATTTTTTTGTGAAACATAAACCAGAAAACATCATACAGGGAAATGTACGGGAAAAAAATGACATTAACAGAAATGGAGATGAGAAAAGGCATAAAGATCAAAGGTCAAATAATCCAACAAAAAAATTAAAAAATAAAACAAAAGTGAAGGCAAAAGATCATAAAAATTACAAATTTAAATGTATGTCGCCGGAAAATTCATGCATGTCGCCGGGACCACCGCTACAGCACCTTCTGAAACTGGTCGCCGCTCTGCTCACATGGACGCACATCTGGACGGGGAGGGACGACGATTTGGACGGAGGTCTCTGCGGATGAGGGAGATGAGCCTGAGATGGAGAAAAGTACGGGATGAAGGGAGATAGTCGATTGAGAAGGATGAGCCTGAGATTCCGGCGACCGAGAGAGTGGAAAAAATGGGAGATTCCGACGACCGAGAGTAAGAGGGAGGGAGACCGAAAGTCTGAGGGAGGTTGAGAGGCTGAGAGGCTTTGAGGGAGAGGGAGAGATTGAGATGCGAGATGGAGAGGGAGACCGAGAGGCTTGAGACCGAGAAGCTTTGAGAGAGAGGGAGAGGTTGAGATGCGACATGGAGAGGGAGACCAAGAGGCTTGAGATCGAGAGGCTTTGAGGGAAAGGGAGACCGAGAGGCTTTGAGGCGAGATTGAGAGGTTGCTGGGAGTTTGAGCGGTAGGGAAATCGAGAAGCTGAGAGGATAGAGAGGTGAGAGATAAAGAACATTCTGGAAATTCAGTTTTTTCATTTCAATTTTTTCTCTATTTCTGATAATAGAGAGGCGAGAGTCAGCAATAAGAAATATGCAACAGTAATAAATCTAACGGTAATAAAATCTAACGTTAATAAAAATTTCATTCATCTATAAGTTGGAGATAATGCATTCATTTTTCACTCATCTTCTCCACATCTACAATTCTATAATTTCACTCTATTATTGTCAAATGGATGCCAATTATCCTCAAAATCCTTCATTATATTATCCTCATCCCCCTCATAGTAATGAGAGTCCCCAAAATCCTCCATTTTATTATCCTCATCCTCCTCCCACTAGAGAAAGTCCTCAAAATCCCCCATTTTATTATCTTCATCCTCCCCCTACTAGTGAATATTCTCCATTTTATTATCCTCAACCTCCTTCACCTTGCCAAAATTCTCAAAATCCTCCATTCCTTCCCGTGTTTTATAGGCCTCCTATAGCTACTAGTGGTGTGGAGTCCACTAATGAGATTCCTCAAACACCAACGGGATCCATGTCCGATTCACAAGTTCCACAATTTTCTACACAAGTCGGCCTAGAAGGCATCACTCTCGACGAAGTAGAAGGGGATTATGCTTCAAAAAAAAAAACGAGTCAGATTTACAATGCAAGAAGATACACAACTCATTCAAGCATGGCTCAACGTCTCAAAGGATTCAGTTATAGGTGTTGACCAAAAGGCAGATAGTTTTTGGTTGAGAATTAAAGAAGGTTATAACGAGTATCATGTGAATTTTGAAAAGAGGGAAGAAGCTCAACTGAAATCTCAATGGCATAAGTTGAATTCTGCTGTCCAAAAGTTCATTGGCTGTTATAAGCAAGCTATCCAAAGGAAGAAAAGCGAAAGCTCTGAGAAGGACATCATGGTGGCTGCACATGCTATTTTTTCACAAGATGAAGGCGAGACATTCAAATTTGAGCATGCATGGCGTTTGTTGAAGGATGAGCCTAAATGGACAACAGAATCCATGGAAAGTTCTTAAAAAAGAACAAAGATTTCTGCTTCTGGGACGTAATCATCATCTTCCAACCCAGAAACACCAACAAATTGCAATTATGATCCAGCATCACCAATGGTTCGCCCAATGGGACAAAAGGCAACAAAAAGGAAGAACAAAGCAAAAGCAGTAGAGACGTCTTCTAAAATTGTCGACCTTACTGGCATAGAAGAAGCTGTGAAGGAGAAAAACTCTATCATGGCAAAGATAGCTGAGGAAAAGCAAACAGATAATGCAAGCGGATTTGGTGGAGCATATTTGGAAACGTTTAGGATGTGAGAACAACGAAAAATAATTTATTATTTTTATGTAATGTTATGTATTTTTCATCATTTCCACGTTTTATGATAAATAAAATAAATTTGCAATATTTCCTAATATTTTTATTTTTCGGGTTTCTAATTTTTTTATTTAAATATATATGAATTAATATTTAATTCAGAATAAAAATAAATTTAAATAAAAATATTAAGATGTGGGGTCCATTGTGGGACCCACTAAAAGTTGGTTAAGAACCAAGGAGTGGTTCTTAACATTGGAGCAAAAAATGGAAGAGTTGCTTAAATGTGACGTGGCACTGTGGGGTCCATTTAAGAATCAAAAAAAAGTTCCTTAATTATTTGGCATAGGAGATGCTTTTAGAAACGAGAAATGATCGATTCTGATTAATAGTTAGAAGGAAATTAGGAAACTGATAGGCTAATGATTTGATGAAGTTAGAATTGGCAAGATTTAATTGGTACCAGGTATTATATAGTAAATAGTAATAAATAAGGCCTGTTTGGTGGTTCTGATAAAAAAAAAAAAAGATAAGATAGGGTTATATCTTACTTTAATCAATTATTTGGTGAATCAATATAGAGGAAGTATTTTAACTACAACTATCCTATTTGGTTGCCTTTGAAACACACACACACACACACACAAATTTCTTTTATCAAAATAAAAGAAGATAAATTTATTCTATTAGCTTATCCTATCTTGCTGCTTAATTAAAACTCCATCATATGGGAGAGTCTAGGTTAGAAGCAAGTAGGATAAGATAAAAAAGGTTTTCCTTTCTAGCCCTCACCCCAACATTGTTATTTAATTATGTTTTCAAGCTTAAATAATCAATCTTATCATTAATTACAACGTGATTTAGTTGACAATTTGTATAAAAAATGAAAAAATATATTAAAAGTTAAATTTTTATATACTTTTGTATAATTTAAAAAATGGACTATTGAATGAAAAGCCAAAAAAATATATTACAAGTTAATTTTTTATATAATTTTTTATAATTTAAATGTATAAAAAGTCAAAACATTATTAAAATTTAATTTTAAAAAAATATATAATTTTGATATAAGGGTAATTTCATCGTGGAAGATTCTATGGTACCCCTTGGGTACCATATCCCTGCTTATGAGTATCAATCAGGTGGTGAGAATTTAACCACATATGACATTGACATGACTCAATTAATTGAGGTGGCGCATTCTGATTAGACATAGGGTACCCAAATCCTCTACTTTTCAATGATACCATAGTAGCGCCCTTTTATCATTTGTAAATAATTTATGGAAGATTCTATGATATCCTTGGGTATCATATCATTGCTTATGTGGCCTAATAAGATGGTGAGAACTTAGCCTCATGTGACATTAACATGACTCAATTAATTGATATGACATATTCTGGTTGGATAGAGGGCCCAAACCCTCTACTTTCCAAGGATACCATAGCAACAATAATTAATATCATATTCTATCATTATCTGGTTCCTCTCAAACATAAAATAGGATAATATAATACTATCTAGTGAGTTATTATGTGCACATCAAACATCAAATAAGATAAGAGCTTATCATGTTCATATCTTATCCTACCATTACTCAATCCTCTTATCTTATCCTAATCATCAAATAAGCCCTAACCATCTAAAGTGTGAACAACATCATAATAGTAACATGAAAGAAAATGAGAGTGGTGGAATGCAAGAAACGTTGAGCTTGAGTAGGGTATATGATGCATGGGCGTCACCACAAATTTTAGACCTGATTTGCTCCTTAATGGGTTGGGTTGGGTTGATGGAATTGTTTACTTTAATCTGATTCTAAAAGGTTGGTTGGTTGTGCTAAATTCTTGATATATGTTAAAAAAAGTTCTTGTTGAAATAGATGTCAAAATTTTAAAAAAAATCTGTGTTTATAAAAAAAGTAAGAAATTTTTTACACATATATCTTAATTAAAAGCTATTAATGTTTCAAATTAAAGAAAGTTAAAATATGAAGTATTACTAAGTTAACACTAATTGAAATAATCTAAAGTAAGCTAGTATGTAAGTCCCAAAAGTCATAATTAAACAACAAATTGCATTGGAGAACTGACTTCAATGTCATCACATATATTATCTAGACTAACATAATTACTTACTTCATACTTAATTTTTTAACATTCTTTTGTTATCCAGGGGAATGGATTTTTGTGGCAACTAATAGTCTATTAAATATTTGATGAGTTACTCATCTCTATTTGTTTTTTGGACATCTAACCAAAATACTTGGATTATCTTTAGGAAACGGTGAGATGTTAATCTAGTTGGGATATCTTTCATTACAGTGATGCTTTTAGATATCATTTTGTTTTTAAAAAAAAATATTGATGCAATGTTAGAGGAAATCAAAATCCAAATTGTCAAGGCAAAAGTTGTAGGAGTAATATTTTCTTTTTGGGTTTAAATAAGTTTTTGATTCCTGCAAAGTTTATCAATTTTGGTTTTATTCCTTGTAAAAAAATTTCTTAAGATTTCGTCCCTCTAATTTCAAAAAATTTGAAAATAGTCCCTACCGTCATCTCTTTCAATTAACTACTGACGTGGGAAACAGAATGTCACGTCAGCCACGTGGCACCGTGGCGTTTTGTTTGTCACATAGGCCGGGACTATTTTCAAAATTTAGAAAACTACGAAGACGAAATCCAAAAACAAAATTTACAGGGACTAAAACCAAAATCGATGAACTTTGAAGGGACCAAAAACTTAATTAAATTAAATTTTTTCTATTTTCTAGGCCAAATTTCAAAGCAAGTCGGATAGGAACAAGAAATTATTTCAGTACCCCAGTACTAGAAATTATACCAGAAGAACGAATTTGACAATTTAATCCCTGTGGCCCTCATGTATGATTTTTTTTCTTCTATTTTCTGGCCAAATCTCAGAGCAATCGGACAAGAAAAGCAAATTACTTCGGTACCCCGGAGTATTAGATATCATATAAAATGAAGAAATTTAGCAATCTTAATCCACTGATCGATAATGTATGACTTTGTTTTTATTTTTTTGCCAAATTTCATAGCAAGTCGAACAAGAAAAGGAAATTACCTCGGTACCCCAGAGTACTAAAAATCATACCAGATGAAGGAATTTGACAATTTTAACCATATGCCTCCTAATGTATGACCTGCTCTGAATTTTGGTTATGAAGTGAAAAAAAAAAATCATACATTAGAGGCCGCAGGGTTAAAATTTTCAAATTCCTTCAACTGGTATGATTTCTTGCACCCGTGGGTACTACTGATAATTTTGTGTTCTCGTTCGACCAGCTTTGATTGCTCCGAATTTTGGCCGTGAATCAGAAGAAAATCATACATTATGGGCCACAGGATTAAAATAACCAAATTCCTTCATTTGGTATGATTTCTAGTACGCAAAGGCACCAAGGTAATTTCCTTTACTAGCTATGAAATTTGGCAAGAAAGTAGAAACAAAATCATACATTATAGGCCATAGGGTTAAAATTGTTAAAATTCTTCATCTGGTATGATTTCTAGTACTCAGGGCTATTGAGGTAATTTCTTGTTCCTGTATGATTGCTTTGAGATTTGGCCAGAAAATAGAAGAAAAAATCACATTAGGGGAACAAGGTTAGAATTGTCAAATTCCTTCTTCTGGTATGATTTCTAGTATTCGGGGTTACCGAGGTAATTTATTATCCCTATCCGACTTGCTCTGAAATTTGTTCTAGAAAACAGAAAAAAAATAGTTTAAATAAGTTTTTGGTTCTTGCAAAGTTCACAAATGTTGTTTTAGCCCTTATAAATTTTGTTTGAAAATTCTGTCCTTGTATTTTCCAAAATTTTGGAAATAGTCCCTGCTAATGTGGCAAATGGAATGCCACATCAGCCATGCCACGTGGATAACATGGCGTGGCAGACGTGACATTCTGTTTGTCATGTCAGCAGTTAACAGAAAGATGATGGTAGGGACTATTTCCAATACTAAGAATTTTTTTTTGTAAGGACTAAAATCAAAATTGATGAACTTTAAAGGGACCAAAAACTTATTTCAACCTTCTTTTTTTATTGGAATTTTTTTTTATAAGCAAAGTATATTGAATAAATTACAAAGGGTACTCAACTCATATATAAGAAGATGAAAAAAAAAAAAAAAGAGAAAGAGGTCCTAAATAACTACCATACGGTCCATATTAATACTAATAAATGCAATATGCACATTACAAAGGCCTTAAACTCAGCAAACCAGAAAGAAAGAAAAGCAAACCAAGCCATCCCAAATGGCATATTCTTTACAAATCTCAATCACATTGAAAACATCCAAGGCCATTTAGTTTTGATCCCCCGTCAATCCTTCTCTAATCATGTTGCCTTCTCGAACATAACAACCCTATAGACACTTGATGATGTCTTTCTAACCAACACAACAGAAAATAAAAAAGAGAGAACATCAAGAGCAAAGAGATGAAACCTTGTGAGAATAACCCTCGGTCTAGGGGGTGTTGATTAGGTAAAGCCCTCCTCTGAGTGACGACTCCAGAATTTGAATCCCTAACATTGCAGGTGAAGGTCATCTGGGGTCGCGATTCACTTCCACTGCGACCACTAGAAGAAAAGGGCTATTACCGACGGCCAAAAGCCCTTGGAAACGCTCTAAAGCCGTCGGTAATGACCATTTTCCGACAGAAAATGGACGGTCCATTATTCGTCCAAATAAGCCTCCTCGGTAATGCATATCGATGGCTTGATGCAAAAGGTCGTCGGTACATACCGACAGATCAGGTCGTCGGCATGTACCGACAGATCAGGCCGTCGGCATGTACCGACAGATCAGGCCGTCATTAATGTCACAATACTACCGACGGGGTGGCCGTCGGTAAGCTATATTGACAGTCAAGTCGTCAGTACTGTTCAATCAGCCATTTGTTTACCTTGGAGTCCCTGCCATTTGTTTACCTTGGAGTCCCTTTGTTCAAAGGTAAGCCTAAAAAACTTCATTTGCTCAGATAAAATAAAAAATAAGTTATCATCGTCGAAAGGTGCTCTTTTGTCCATCATGGGGAGGGTGTAGCTTGTATGATCAGTGATTCATGGCATGCTCACTTATAGTTTCCATATTTATAAATGGACAACTAGTTTGCTTAATCAAGTTGATAAATGGATCAAAAACTTTATATGGTCTGGCAACATAAATGAGAGGAAGATTGTAACTGTGGCTTGGAGTAAGGTTTGCACTCCTTTTCTGGATGGTGGATTAGGCCTAAGATCTATTAAGGCCATTAATAGTGCTGGTATGCTGAAGTTAGGGTGGGATTTCTTTTCTTCAGATTTGCAGTGGTCTAGTCTCATAAGGTCAAGATTCTTTAGAGACAATGTTCAGGTGCAGCATCATGTTTCCTCTTCCATCTGGCTTGGTACAAAGTCTAGTTTGCTAATAATTACGGCCAATTCATCCTAAAAGCTTGCCAATGGAGTGAAATTTAATTTCTGGAATGATAGGTGGTTGTCTAGGCCTATATTTGATTTCATTGATTGCCCCTCTGAGTTTCATAAAAGATTTCAAACTCATTTAAATGATTTTATTGTTGATAGGAGTTGGTCTATTCCAACAGAGTTACTAGATCATTTTCCAGTCCTTAAATCGGAAATCAAAGAGATTGTTATTCCCTATCAGGCTTGTCAAGACCAAATTACATGGAGTGCCAATGATTCAGGTGTTCTGACCTTTAAAGAGGCTTTTAATTTTCTGAATCCGATTGGTTAGGTCCTTGCTTGGCCTAAATTGGTTTGGAAATCATGTATCCCTCCATCAAAATCTTTCATTCTCTGGAGAATGATGCATAACAGAATGCCTACTGATGATCAACTATGGAAGAGGGGTTGCATAGTTGTTTCGATTTGTTCTTTATGTGGGAAGGCTACTGAATCCACAAGTCATTTGTTTCTGCATTGCTCTTTTGCTCAAAGTCTTTGGAACTGGTTTGTTGATATTTTGCAAGTCTCTGTTGATTGCTCTTCTCTTCATTCTTTACTGACTATTTGTGAGAGAAATTGGAGTTCTCAGATGCAAAACATGGTTGTTGCTGGAGTTATTAATATTCTTCGGTCAATTTGGTATTGTAGAAACCAATACAGATTTGAGAATAAGCAAATTCACTGGAAGGTAGCTATAAACTTGATAATTTCCGAGGTCTCTCTTGTTGGGAACTCTAGTAAAGGAAAGATGACTTCTTCTGTTGCTGAGCTGGTGATGATGAGATCTTTCAAAGTTGTAGGCAATCCAAATAGAGCTCCTCGGATTTTTGAAGTTGTTTGGCTTCCTCCTAGCTGTTACATGATTAAATGTAATATAGATGGTGCAGCTAAAGGTTGTCCTGGTATGTCTGCTTGCGGTGGTATCTTTAGGGACGAGAATACAGCAGTTCTGGGATGTTCTTTAGCCAATCTTGGTGGTTGTAATGCTTTTCAAGAAGAACTTACGAGTGCTATGTTAGCAATTGAAATTGCTTTTAAGAAGGGTTGGCTTTTCTTATGGTTGGAATGTGATTCCAAGCTAGTTATTCATGCTTTTAGTCAAAGTGACATTGTTCCCTGGAGATTGAGAAACAGATGGCAAAACTGTATTGCTATCACTAGGCACATGAATTCTGTTTATTCACTCATTTTTAGGGAAGGAAATAATTGTGCGGATAGACTAGCTTCGTATGGTATTTGCACTCTGGTTTTACTTGGTGGTGTTCTATACCAAGTTTAGTTAGGGATGATTTCTTTAGAAATAGGTTTGGGCTTTGAAACTATAGATTCTTGTGATTTTTCCATGGGTTTTGGTTTTATGTCCCCCCATGCCTTTTTGTTATTCTTTTATCTTTATTAATTAATTCAATGATATGCTGCAAATGATTGTTAAAGGCTAAGGTGTCAACGTAGTTGAGATGTTAGTTTTATTGTGATGCTTTTGCATGTTACTTTTGCTTAAAAAAATTAAGAATTCTTCAAGTAACCGTAATAAATAAAATTACAAAATTAATACACACTACACGAATTTTTCGCGAGCTATTAATGTTAGGGTCTTTCTAAGCAGTGCCCTTTGGGCAAAGTACTGGTTAACAAATAAAAATATAGAAGTTTTGTATTGGAAAGTATAACATTTAAACTTTCAAAGTATTAAATACACCCCTTCCCACAATAAATTTTTATGTTAGCATTCTCCTTAATGTTAAACCCACAAAGCTTAAGTTTTGCTCGTTTAAATAATTGAGCTAAAACCAATCAACGACTGGTCGAGTGGTAAGCATCTCGACTCCATTAGGAGGAAAACATAAGTTTGAATCCTGATGGCAGGCACTCTAGTTAGGAGGTTGCAAAAACCAATGGTTAATTCCCTCCTCTAAGCAGCCGACCGAGGATTAGTCTCATAACCGGTCCAAATGATCGAAGCTTATGGGGATATCCCGGGATGCTACTAGAGAACCAAAGGCCTTAATTATGGTGGTTCATTAAAAAAAAAATCGAGCTCCACTACCCAACAGTAACTGGTCGTAGTGGAAGTGGACTGGAACCACATATGACCTTCACCTACCATGTCAGATATTCGAATCCTAGAGTCACCACTTTGAGGAGGATTTTATCTAACTACCACTCCTTATCCGAGGATTAATCTCACAACTTGCCTGTGAGAATACCCGATCAAAGACATAAATTAATCGAGTGCAACATCATATTTAAGCTTATTTATTTAGCTAATCGGGTTAATTTGATTGAATATTTTGAGTAAATGCCTATTTAAGTCCCCGATAATTTTTGAGATACCATTTTCGTCTCCGAGAAAAAAAAAAACTCACCAAATTGTCCCTGAGAATGATAAAAGAGAGATATTTTAGTCCTTCCATTTATTTTCATCCTAAACATGTCATTAGAGTGTTGATGTGTGTCGTTAGTATGTCAGGTGTCCAGGCAATAGTCCCTACATGCGTAATAGACTATGAGAATAATTATACATTGACCCAATTAAGTCCTCAACTATTATTTAAGTAATCCAATTTAGTCTCTGATAATTTCTATCATGGAACACCTTAGTCCCTACATGTTACAATTCACAAGGAACACACCACATACACCCCACCAGATGCACCAACACAGGTCATATGGACGAGTTTAATGGATACCTGGACACACTGATAATATATATCAATACTTTAATACTATGTTTAGGATGGAGACAAACGGAGGGACTGACGTGTCCTTCTTTTGTTATTGTCAGCTCGATGAATTTTTTTTTTTCAAGAACGAAAAGTAATATCTTAAATATAATTACAAACTAAAATGAACCTTTACTCGAATATTCAACTGGTCTGGCTGGAATAATTTGTGAATCATATGTTAGTCGGAAGTGGCGGCGGCACTTACTAAGAAAAGAAGAATCGTGGTGGCGCGTGGAGGGACTCGCGTGGTGTGCAAGCCTTTTGGCGGAGTCGTGTAAGGAAGTAGTGGTTCCATAATAACGTACAACCGTACAAAGGACAGTACACCGACCCACTTTCTTGCTTTTATGATTCACACCGAAGACATCATCAACGCTTTCTGACAAGGATTTCCACGAAGTTCTTCATGGGCTCCACTAACAACATTTTTGCAATTCAATTTCTCAATTATCAAAGTCTGACCCGTTTTAATTCTTTATGAGCTGGATTTGAAATAAATTTTAACTCGAAAATTGACATATATTTTGATTATTAAAGGATTAGCTTGTGAAAAATGATATGTGAGAGATTAAATTGAAAATAGATAAATTAGTCAGAGATCAAAGTATATTTTTTCTCACGACTCACTGTCAATGAGTTTCACGTCATTCTTTAGTGGATTTAGTGCATGTTTTTGTTTCATAATATCTTGTAATGTAACTAGCAGAGGTGGTTAAATGTCAGGTTATATAAAGTTTGAAGTTGTTTTTGACTCGACACACTGATGATTGTGGTGGTAAGGTTGGGTGGGCTTTTGATTTTGTCCGACTTGCCCCACCAAAATTATCCATGACAATGGTCAAGTATTCGCAAAATTAAAGTTCAAACTGATTCAACTTGATTTAGATCGGATTTTTTTTAAAAAAATAATTAATCTATTCCAAATTGAATCAACATTACTAACAAAAATTATAAATATGTTTTTTTATTGGGCATTCATAATTTTTTTTAATATAAAATTGATAAGTCTCTATTACACCCAGCTAAGGTTCCAACCTTTAAGAGCATGTTTCGGAAAACTGCATTATTTGGATTTCAGCTGTTTGGAATAAAAAAAGTTGTTTTTGAAATAATTTTTCTTGTTTGGCACTATACTTAAATTTATAAAAAAGTTTTTTTGGGAGAAAAAGCTATTTTATGCCATCTAATTTGTTTTAGTTTAAGATTGTTGTGATTTGATTATTTTTCATTCTCAAAACTCTCTTCCCTATTTACCCTTACAAAACTAACTTTAAAACAAATATTATTAAATTATACAAATAACTTCATATCCTTTTTCGTAATTTATCATGTAAAAGTGATTTTTTTTGTACCATCCAAACGAAATAGATTATCTTAAAATCGCTTTTCAGCAAACATATCGAAACAAAACAGATTTTGGTTATAATTGATTATTGCAATAATCAATTATATAAATAATCAATTATCAGGATAATCGATTTTTTTTCAGCTTTCCTAAATACACTCTAAGTCTCCCAAAATCTCAAAAAAACAGAAGTAAAATAACACCCTTTTTTGCCATGAACATATACCAGAGAAGAGGCCCATCGAGTATGGGTGCTTTCAGACTGGGCAAAGTTTAAGGTCCTATTTTTTTTTTTTTTTTTTTTTTTTTTTTTTTTGTGGAGGACCAATCCTCTAACTCCTCTTCAGCAGTTGATTAACTCATTTTTAATTTTATAATCAATTATTCAATGATTAGGCTTTGTGGAGGATGGATCCTTAACCCCATTGTTGGAGGACTTTAACATTGTCATTTTGATAGTTGTTACTGGCTGAGGTTCCAACCCCCAACCTCCAAGTTTTAGGGAAAGAAGGTGAGAAGTAGAGGTTTCGTAAGTCCTCATTGTCACCCAAATGAGTCATTGTTTGAGTTGTAGGAGAAGTAGCCACTGATCACAATCTTTGGTACCATTTGATAAATGTGTAAGAATAAGACGAAATAAAATATATGAGTTCAAATATATAATTGGTGTATTTTATAAATAAAACAGAATAGAACATTAGATTAAAAAATAAAACATTTTGATTCCAATAAAAAAGATTAAACTAAAAAGAATAAAACGGAATATCTCATTCCATCTCGGTCTATATATTCAAGCTTTATATGCTAACTTTGTTCCTATCTCTATCTAAGCACAAAGGAAGATGACGAAGGAGTTAGGGAATGAAAGACCTACTAATCTACTTGGTCAACATGAAGAATCATATAAGTTTCGAGGAAAATGGGAAATCTCAAATATGATTTGATGAGTGAAAGACTAAACACATCAACATTTTGGTTTAAGGGTTTTGGGATCAAAATTTCAGTGTTCCCCAAACCAAGTCACATCGGGTTTAATTAACTTATATTAAATGACTCCACCTAACTTAAATTTTTCTACGGAGTTATGTTGGATTGGTAGATCATGGAGTCTACCTGCGTCCGTAATCACTTCTACAATAAACCAAAATAAAATGAAATATAAGAATGATCATGCAACAAGTAAATCAAATATGTGTATTCTGTGGATAGTATTTCTGTAGACGAAGTCTTCTTAAAGAAGTTTTAGGTAAAATTAGTTCCTTTAAAGGTGACAAACTTAGCATGGAGGACCATTCTGAATGACATTCCAACAAGAACAAACATTAGAAGAATAGAGATTCTTGATGCGGGAATTGAGAAGTGGCCTTATATGTGTATTCTGTAAAAATACAGAGATTCTTCTTTCCATTTTGTTGTTCACTTGCAGGTTCTCTTCTGACATATGAGTTAGGTGTTATGCTTGACTTTGTTTCAACATGGTGCTACCTACGGGTGTTCGCGGATTGAATTGGATCGGTTTTGAGCTAAAAAATCATCTGATCCAAAGATGGAAACAACTTCCTGTTTGGATTGGATCGGTTTGCTTCCTTAAAAAAATGCGATCCAATCCAATCAAATATGGTTTGGATTGGATTGGATAATTCGGTTTTTATCGATACATCGTTACATAGTTATATTAAGTTGAAAACCAACATTAAATATATATATACTAGAATTAATATAGTTCTAGTTCCTAAGTACATACATGAAATCTTTTAGTACATGAATAACTATTGATTTCTAGGTACATGAATAACTATACAAATTCCAATACATCTAGTATTTAACAATTCCAACAAAAATAATAAAGAAAATGAGAGTGTTCGTTCATAAAAGTATGAAAAACAACACATAAGTATGACTAGTACTATAATTTAAAAAATAATAGTATATATATATAATAGGTCGGTTAGGATTGTATTAGATCTGTTTTTACTTGGGGATCCGAAATCCGATCCAATCCAATGAAAAAAAATTATTTTTGGGTTTTCGATTTTTTCGGTTTTCGGTTTTTTGGTTTGGTTTTTGCGGTTTAAATTGGTTTGGATCGATTGATGAATACCCATAGTGCTACCTGAAGATTGCAAGGCTCACTTCTTTCAACATATTGGATTCCTGTTAGGTAAAAAGGCTAAGGAGGTATGATCCTTTATGGTTCATTGTTTTATGGTCAATATTGTTATTTTAGAATGATATAATTTTAGGGAATGGATATGAATAGTTTAGTTGAATTGTGCGCTTTTGGTCTTGGATTAGAAAAAAGTTGGTGGCATTTACTTTTCACATTTTGAGTGGTGCAAGAACATGTTGGAATACTGTATAAACCAATGTTATAGGCCTTGGCTGGTTTTTTTTGTCTTTTATGTTTTAAATTAGTTGTTGTACTGTTAAGGGGAATGAAATGCTTGCTAGGCTGTGTTGAGAAAAGCATTTGAGGGGTTTTAGCATGTTAAAGGAGAGCTGAAATAGTAAGTTTAGATAGTAGAGGGAGAATTGTTAATTAATGGGGGTGTTCATGTAAGGGTGTATGATTCTCTATGATGACAGCTGTACCTTGTTTTTGGCTTATCTAATTTAGAGGACATGATTGAGTGCTTTGCTCATCAATCATTCCTAAAAGATGGGGGGGGGAGTGTGACACTATGATGTTAGAGTTAGACGTTTATTAATGAAATTTCAAATTATTGAAAAAAAAAATAGGCCTTAAATGTTTTCTTGTTAGGATTGGAGTATCCCTTATACTCCATTTAGTAATATTTTATTTGGTTAATAAAAAAAAAGTAAATCAATTCCAATTGACACACAACACATGTTTACTTTTGATATAAATGTATAAATGCTGTTTAAAATCAGATCGAGTATCAACAAAACTTTTAAATATGTGTGTGTATGTGTTTTTCTAACAATGTTTTTTCCCCTCTTGAATTCGGGCAATTTTTTCAATATATCACTCTTTTAATATTTATTTTCCAAAATACCACCCTTTTCAAATTATGTACCAAACTACCACTGTTTTGAAATTAGTTTAGAAGTCGGTTTTGGAATTAACGACTTCTCAACATAATATATCTGATTTTGTTTTTTAACCCCTTGAGAAGTCGGTTTTGACAAACACGACTTCTCAAGGGGGTTTTTTTTTTTTTTTTTTTGAATGTTCTATATTTATATTACTTTATATTAATTTATATTAATTTATATTAATTATGATAATTAGCTAAATTAATTATATTAATTTTAAATTATAATTTTAAATATTAATTTTATTAATACAATAAAAAAATAAATAATACACTTATAGAAAATATTTAACATCGATTAAATATAGAAACGGTACAACGATACAAATTTTCTATTGTTGCGTAGAAGGTCCGGCACGGTTCGGACATTTATTCCTGCTATGACCCTCATTCCGACACAGACCACATCTCTTACGGCGACTCCCCCCCTCCCTCAGATCCATCTCCGTGCGAATGCGGGTAGATTGTGGACGACCCCGTGGATTTCTTCGCATGTCTTGATTGTGGCACACCTCTACTCCAGTATACGTTGGCCAATATGCTTCGTTTGGCACCACGCTGAACTCTTCGCGGTAAACATTGAAGACATATTCCAACTTGTAGACAGCAGGCACATACTTCCAATAGTCGTGATTTTCGCTTGAACATCCCGCGATGACATGTGAGCATGGAATGTGTATGGCCTGAAACTTTCCACAGTCACACCACCTCGCGTTCAAGTCTACCTTGAATCGCCCCGCAGGCCGCCCTTCTCGTGGGTTGATCAACTCCTCGACCGTGAAAATGCTGTGTTCCCGGTTATAATGTTGGACACGGTGAGAGTTGGACTTTGCCCGTTCCTCCTCAATGGCCTTGGTGACAATTTCAGACCAGACATGACCGGAATGGATCATTGCGCTTAGTTGCCTCCCACTGTCGGCGAAAGTTTGAGATAACCTATAATAGGTTGCCTGGACCACAGCAGTGATTGGAAGATGCCGCGTTCCCTTAAGTACCCTGTTAATGCACTCGGAAAGGTTCGTTGTCATGTGTCCCCAACGTCGCCCTTCATCATACGCTTGAGTCCATTTTTCCTTGGGGATCTCGTCAACCCATGCCGCGGCCTCTTCGTTCCAGTCGAGGAGCAAACCCCGGTAATAACGCATGCTTGGCTGGTTCAGGGCGTATCCTGAATGGTTGGAATGTTAGAAATGTCTAAATTGACATGAATAGAATAGAAACAATAAATAATTGCAATTTGTATGACTGCGGTACTAACCCATATTGACGACCTTCTTTCTCATATCTGCATTCTTGAATCTCCGCATGAAGTTTTGTGCGATGTGTCGAACGCAATACACATGCATTGAAGGAGGATTGTGCCATCCACTGTCAGCTCGCCGGTATGCAGCTTTTATTGACTCGTGCCTGTCCGAGACCAATGTTATGTTGGCTTGGGGTGTGACGTGCCTCCTCAAGTTTTGGAGGAAGAAAAACCATGCCTCTGCCGTCTCACCCTCGACAAGAGCGAAGGCTATGGGAATTGGTTGGTTGGCTCCATCTTGAGCTGTTGCAATCAATAGCGTCCCCTTGTACTTTCCATACAGCCATGTTCCATCCACCATAACAATTGGCTTGCAAAATGCAAATCCACTAATGCAAGGCTTGAAAGTCCAGAAAAGACGGTGGAAGATTCTCTTATCGGGAACTAGATAGGCCCCGTCGTAAGCTGGCAGCGTCTGCAGTTCAGTGATTGTGCCCGGAACATAAGTATGTAAGGCCATGAGCCATGTTGGAAGGTAATTGTAAGATAGCTCCCAGTTCCCGTATATTTGTTCGATAGCCTTTTGCTTGGCTATCCATACCTTCCTATACGTTGTGGTATAGTTGTATTTTTCTCGTATGTGGGCAATCAACACCGAGATAGACAACGCCGGATCCTCCTTCACCATTTGCTTGATACTTTCACAAATAATGTTCGAGTCAAGCTTCCGATGATCTTGTGAGAGAGTTGCTGATACACATGTATGTGGTCCGTCCAGCTTACGGATCTCCCAATAGCCTTTTGTTGTGCGATTCTTCACTCTACACCTCCACCGGCATGCAGGGTTGTTGCACTTAATCATCCATCTGTCGTTATCGGAGTGCTCTACCTTGAAATCCAGGGAGTTCTTGATATGGTATCCCTTGATAGCAAACTGGGCCATTTCTTTTGTAGCAAACCTCATGTTTGTTTGTAGGCTATCTGGGACATCAATTTGATCCAAAGACACTCGCGATAGGACGTGGCTGAAATCGTCTGATGGAGCAACCCCATCTAAGTTCACATTACGAAAGTGTGGTGGTGGTTCGTATGGAGGCGCGGTTGAGGAGGGACCCACACCAGCTTCTTCTTCTTCGTCGTCGTCGTCATCATTGACTGACAGTGCAAGAATCTCGGCTTCATCCTCACTGAAGTCACCAACTTCTTCGTGGTGGAACCCAGCCACGACGCTGACGGGAATTGCATGAGTTTGTACATCAACATGGGATGGGTGGTTGTCCTCGGCATCAAGGAATGATGGGTTGCACTCTTCGGCCGGAGGAAAGGAGGGGCGATAGTCATAGGAGGAAGGAAAAGATGGGTTGTAGTCAGAGGAGGAAGGAAAAGATGGGCGGTAGTCATAGGAGGAAGGAAAAGATGGGTTGTAGTCATAGTCAGAGGAGGAAGGGAAAGATGGGTGGTAGTCTTCAGTCACTGGAAAAGATGTGTGGTAGGGTTCTGATTCAGGGAAAGATGTGTGGAATGTTTGCGTTGGTGCATTAAGGTCAAAGATGTAGGACGGTTCGGCTTGGGGGTTATCGATGGAAACATCCTCGAGATGTGCGTATAGCTCAATGGTGGTAACGCCGAGGTTGAGGCTTTTGCAATTGTCGAACATGTCGAACATCAGTTCTACATCCTCATCTCCTTGAAGATAGTGTGGCTGGTATCGAACATATCCCGTTGCAATGGACATAGGATATCGATAAACAATATCGCCCACCCTCTTGTCGTTGCCGGCTTTTATCTTCGTATGGATAGTTGTTCTCAGTTGTTGAAGGTTGATGGTTTTCCTCACCTTCAGCAAGATTGGGTGGTCGCACTGAAACAACACCCCGTATGGAGAGTCCATTTCAATTTGGCCGTTGTGATAGAGTGTAACAAAGACTGATGTAGGTGCCATGACTTGGTGAAGAAATGTGGTTGGGTGACTTAGTGAAGAAATGTGGCTGAGTGAAGGATGAGGTTGAGTGAAGAAATGAAGCTTAGTGAAGAAATGAGGCAGATTGAAGTTCAATTTATAGTGGTGAGTGGTGACATTATTGTGACCCGTCTGCCCCATCACCCGTCTGCTTCACCCGTCTGCTGCTTCACCATTTACTGTGCGCATGTGAGCGCATCAGTGACATTATTTGCTGCTGGGACCCGTCTGCTGTGACCATGTGAGCATGGCAGTGTGTCAGTTTCACTTGTCTGCTGGTCATGTGGGTGTGTCAGTGCATTGGGCAGTATACTGTGCACATGTGAGCTCGTCTACTATTTCACTTGTCTGCTTAGACAAGTGATGGGCAGACGAGTGAAACATCAGCTGATCACTTGTCTGAGGTTTCACTCGTCTAAGCAGACAAGTGAAACAACAGAGCTTAGACAAGTGAAGCCTCAGACAAGTGATCAGCTGATGTTTCACCTGTCTGCTTAGACAAGTGATTCACTTGTCTAAGCTCTGATGTTTCACTTGTCTGCCCATCACTTGTCTAAGCAGACAAGTGATTCACTTGTCTGAGCTCTGATGTTTCACTTGTCTGCCCATCACTTGTCTAAGCAGACAAGTGATTCACTTGTCTGAGCTCTGATGTTTCACTTGTCTGCCCATCACTTGTCTAAGCAGACAAGTGATTCACTAGTCTGAGGTTTCACTTGTCTAAGCTCTGATGTTTCACTTGTCTGCCCATCACTTGTCTAAGCAGACAAGTGATTCACTAGTCTGCTGTTTCACTTGTCTGCTTAGACATCAGAGCTCAGACAAGTGAATCACTTGTGTGCTTAGACAAGTGATGGGCAGACGAGTGAAACATCAGCTGATCACTTGTCTGAGGTTTCACTCGTCTAAGCAGACAAGTGAAACAACAGAGCTTAGACAAGTGAAGCCTCAGACAAGTGATCAGCTGATGTTTCACCTGTCTGCTTAGACAAGTGATGGGCAGACGAGTGAAACATCAGCTGATCACTTGTCTGAGGCTTCACTTGTCTGCCCATCACTTGTCTAAGCAGACAAGTGATTCACTAGTCTGCTGTTTCACTTGTCTGCTTAGACATCAGAGCTCAGACAAGTGAATCACTTGTGTGCTTAGACAAGTGATGGGCAGACAAGTGAAACATCAGAGCTTAGACAAGTGAAACCTCAGACAAGTGAATCACTTGTCTGCTTAGACAAGTGATGGGCAGACAAGTGAAGCCTCAGACAAGTGATCAGCTGATGTTTCACTCGTCTGCCCATCACTTGTCTAAGCAGACAGGTGAAACATCAGCTGATCACTTGTCTGAGGCTTCACTTGTCTAAGCTCTGTTGTTTCACTTGTCTGCTTAGACGAGTGAAACCTCAGACAAGTGATCAGCTGATGTTTCACTCGTCTGCCCATCACTTGTCTAAGCACACAAGTGATTCACTTGTCTGAGCTCTGATGTCTAAGCAGACAAGTGAAACAGCAGACTAGTGAATCACTTGTCTGCTTAGACAAGTGATGGGCAGACAAGTGAAACCTCAGACAAGTGAATCACTTGTCTGCTTAGACAAGTGATGGGCAGACAAGTGAAACATCAGAGCTTAGACAAGTGAAGCCTCAGACTAGTGATCAGCTGATGTTTCACTCGTCTGCCCATCACTTGTCTAAGCAGACAGGTGAAACATCAGCTGATCACTTGTCTGAGGCTTCACTTGTCTAAGCTCTGTTGTTTCACTTGTCTGCTTAGACGAGTGAAACCTCAGACAAGTGATCAGCTGATGTTTCACTCGTCTGCCCATCACTTGTCTAAGCAGACAAGTGAAACAGTAGACCAGCTCACATGTGCACAGTATACTGCCCAATGCACTGACACACCCACATGACCAGCAGACGGGTCATTCTGACACACTGCCATGCTCACATGGTCACAGCAGACGGGTCCCAGCAGCAAATAATGTCACTGATGCGCTCACATGCGCACAGTAAATGGTGAAGCAGCAGACGGGTGAAGCAGACGGGTGATGGGGCAGACGGGTCACAATAATGTCACCACTCACCACTATAAATTGAACTTCAATCTGCCTCATTTCTTCACTAAGCTTCATTTCTTCACTCAACCTCATCCTTCACTCAGCCTGCAACAGGTAACACCATACAAACTTCACTTCAATGGATTTGCTAAGACTGCAACACGTTCATAGGTCATCGCAAGTGGGTGATATGGTAAGTGTCTACAAATGATATTTACATTAAATGGTCCTTACTATTTCTATACTTACAACTCTACTTTTTGGTTGCAGGACCACATTGATTGTCACCTACATACCATAGAGGCTCCAAGTCCACTGATTGTACCATACTTGGAGCAAGCTGGGTTTTCTATCGCTGCAACAGTGGGACACACAAAGATTGACAAATCGTTGGTTCTTGCAATGGTAGAAAGGTGGAGGCCAGAAACACACACGTTCCATCTTCCCGTCGGAGAATGCACAATAACCATGGAAGATGTTGCTCTTCAGCTAGGATTGCGTGTGAACGGACTGCCCGTTACTGGACCTAGCTTCCTTGCCTGGCAAGAAGAATGCCATCGACTTTTAGGTGTGGTTCCTCCGTCTAATCAGATGAAGGGACAACAAATAAAACTCAAGTGGTTGCAACAAACGTTTGCCACTCCCCCTCATGATGCAACAGTCCAACAGGTACAAGCCTATTGTAGAGCGTACATTTTACGCTTGATCGGGGGGCTCTTGATGCCTGACAAATCTGGTAACAGAGTTCACTTGATGTATCTTCCACTGTTGGAAGATTTTCAGCGTGCTGGAAGATACAGCTGGGGCACGGCATGTCTAGCAAATCTGTACAGGGAAATGTGTCGTGCATCTGCACCGGCCGCTGCCTGTATGGGTGGATGCGTATTGTTGCTACAGTCTTGGGTATGGTATCGCATGCCGTTCCTTGCACCACGGTGCAACCGCGAACCATCGTTTCCACTAGCACGACGGTAAAGATTCTATTCATAGTTAAATTACCTTACATCCTCTACTTATTATACTGACCTTGCGATGTATTTTACTAGATGGAGTGGCGGGGGACTACAGTATAGCGGAACTCCGCGGGGTGACATTACGGGGTACAGATCGAGGGTCGATCATATGGAAAGTAACCAGTTTTTGTGGTTGCCTTACAGAGATCTTCAGAGCGTGATACCACGAGAAGCATATAGAGAATCCAGATTGTGGACTTCCAGTACCGCACTCATATGTTTCCAGAATGTAGAATGGCATCAAACAGATAGGGTGAAGCTCCAATTTGGTCTTTCGCAGGAAATACCGGGAGAACCTGCAAATATGGATGCCTTGCATGACTTGGACATGCGAGGTAATCACGCTGAAAACTGGAGAATAAAGCATGCAGAATGGATCCAGTGTTGGCAAGAACGCCGAAATGGCATCATATCGGGACAACCGATTCCGGGTTATGTGTGTCACACTGCTGAGTATATGATGTGGTTTAGGCAGAACTCGAGACCGTACCTGTCTATTCCGCAACAGTTGCAAGACCCGCGGGGTGATGCTCAACACGTTCCGGATGTTGGACCAAGTATGCCCACCCAACAGCGTCCACGGCGTCATGCACGTCGCCAATCCAGCCCCCCGGTTCCCATGGCTTATGATGACCCCCAACCGCCTCGCCATTCATTTGCCTACACCCCTATGCAGCGAGACGCTTCCCCACCGCTTGACCAAGGTCGACACTCTATCGCTTCCAGTGATGGAGAATTTTATAGCAATCTGTTTGGCACAGACCTCGGAACGCCACAGTCGGCAGCCGCATACATGCAAAGTATGTACTCGTTTGGCGTTCCATCATTCCCCTTCCCAGTCGACGCTAGTTCTTCAATGCCTCCCACAAATCTTAATCTCAACGAGGGTGTGCAACAAGCAGCGCAACCCGCTACAGCGGATGAGGAACAACCACATCAAAGTCGTCCACGCCGTAACCGACGACCTCCACGATGTGGAACTGGACATCACTTAGGAGATTAATTTTTGTGCACTTATCATTATTGTATTTTTTGTTTACTTAATTATATCTAAAATATTTGGGTACTTGTCATTATTTTCCCTTTTAGTTTTAATAAATAAATTTTTTATTAATCTTAATTAATAAAATTAATTGCCTTAATATTTATACCTTAATTAAAATTAATTTCAATAATTTCAATAATAATTTAAATTAATTTAAATATAGAACTTCAAAAAAAAAAAAAAATTATATGCCCTTGAGAAGTCGTGGTTAGCAAACCAGACTTCTCAAGGGATTAAAAGTAAATTTATTAAATCTTATGTTGAGAAGTCGTTAATCCTAAAAACGACTTCTAAACTAATTTCAAAACAGTGGTAGTTTGGTACATAATTTGAAAATGGTGGTATTTTGGAAAATAAATATTAAAAGAGTGATATATTGAAAAAATTGCCCTTGAATTCGTGATATTTTACTCAAAAATTTCTTTGACGTAAAATACTTTTAATTCTAAATTCACAGATAAAGTTTCGAATAAAATTTCATATAGCTTTCTTAGTCGACAATCAACGAGGTCCACCCTTTATTAAAAAAAAAAGAAGAGATTTCCGCCCTTGTACAAACGTGTAAATACTGATATCAAAGGTTGTTTTTTTTTTTTTTAAAAAGTCTTCAAACTTGGTCCAAGCTTGACTACATTCAAATATTGTGTAAATAAACAAATATAAATATAAAAAATAAATAAATAAATGTAATTTTTATGGTATAACCATTTTTAGAATTTTTTTTATATTTTCTTTTATACATGTGTCGTAATCTAAAATTTAAAAACTCATTTTGGTATTTATTTTTATATAAAATATCTTCACATCATTACCAGCACCAGGACGTAAGATCAGGATCCAACTCATGTAAGCAACATATTCGGATGCCAGTTCTGGCCCACATGTTTTGACTGGGCCTGGCATGTACAAGTCAGTCCAACATATGGCACGAAAAAATCTGGTTTGGTTTCCCTACTTATTTACTTGCCAAGTTGCCTCTGTCTCATGTCCATTGCCCTTTGCCACCACAACCACATTAAAGGACTCTAATTAAAAGGATGGTCCTACGTCGGCACCTGTATTATAGGCTTCTTAATTGTTTGATTTAGTGTGTGTTTAGATAAACTAATAACTACGAATAATTAATTATTTCAATAATTGATTATATACATAATCTATTATTATTATAATCTATTATAATAATATTAGTATGATGTTTGAGTGTTTTTTTTGTAAAACGATTTTAAAATAATCTATTGTTGTTTGAGTTGTATAAAAAACATTATTTTTATACAGTAAATTACCAATAAAAAGTTATGAAATTATATGTATAATTTAATAATATTTGTTTAGTAGTTAGTTTTGCAGAGGCGAAATAAGAAGAGTGTAATTAGTTTCAAAATAATCCATCATCTTTTTAAATAAGCTTCAAACTGTCTGTTTATTTTGTTTCTAGTTTTCTGTTTTCATTTCCCGTTTTCCGAAATAATTAAAAAACTGTCACCTTATTGTCATTCTGTTTATTGCTTTCAAAGATTTGTACAAGAAATAGTGGGAACAAAACAAAAAAATTTGTTTTAAGCGTTTTCTGTACGAATTTTTTAAAATAGGAAATAAAATAAAAATAATGTGATATTTTTGTAATTATTTCTGAAAACTGAAAATGAAAAATGTAAACTTATAACAAAGGAAATGGTTCCATAACTCCTCTAAAAATTGTTTTTCTCATAAAACAGTTTTTCCCAATTTAATCAACTTTGTCAAACATATATAATTAAACCCAAAATATTTTTAAAAATAAAAAATAAAAGTTGTTCTTTCGGATTTAATCTTTCTCAAACATTACCTTAATGGCCCGCACAAATGGGTAGGTTTCATCTTTCAATTTTGTTTTATTCTTTTTACAATTTTTTTACAATAGTTTCATTGATACAAAACTGACAAGAGAAAAGACAGATGAGGTTTAACTTGTTAGAATAATTGGGCCTAACTCTTACTCCAAAAGCTAGCTCATATATAGAGAGAATTGTCCAAGTTATTATAAAGAGGAGTGCTAGTAACACACTCTCTAACACTCTCTTTCCAACACACACCCTCCTATTGGTTGAAATTCATATGGGTCCCACTAATTTATGTGGGCCCCACTTGAATTTTGTAGGATCCACATGAATTTCAACCAATTGGAGAGTGTGTATTGAAAAAAGAGTGTTAAAGAGTATGTTACTAATATTTTTCTATTATCAATGGTTCTGGACATATAGTAGAAAAACAAAGGGTTTGAGGTTGGAGGCAAGTACTCTTGGAGAGGGATGGTCTTTGTATTCCCAAATCCCAACAGGAATTTTATATCACACTCTTTGAAAGTTTTTTTTATTTATTTAAAAAGATCGACTTATTGAAATTAGAGAGGAAATTGTAAACAATAATTAGAGTATATTATACACTCATTCTTTGAGAGTTGTTGAAATTAACCTGCTCACTTCTTTATTTTTAAAACATTGCATTCTCTTTCTTTGATAGATGAAAATTTGTTGCGTTTTAGTTCATTTTTATGTTTTTTTGAAAAAAAATCTCACAGCAGGATCAAGACACAAAATCACAACAACTACCAATTTGTAAGGTCAATTTCACAAGTATTATTCATTGGGCATGAAGATGATGTTGCCTATGCAGTTTTGTCCAATTAACTAAACATTGTTAGAAATGGATTTAGCTTCTTTAAAGTGAGAAAATAAGAATGTATCCAACTTTGATTTGATAAATGCATAAAAATCTTAACCCATTAAAAATGACTTAAAGATAGATACACACTTAGGCCCTATTTGGGTAAACAGCTTATTTAAGTGCTTATATTAGAAGGGTTTATGTGAAAAGCTTTTATGTATAAGCTCCTTTTAAATTATGTTATTTAGTGTTTAGATACATACTTGAAGAAGCGCTTTTAAAATCTATAAACTTGAAAGAGAAAAATTAAAGAATTAGTTTTGATGTAATTTCAAATTATTATGGGGATATAATTGTCCTATAAAATATGAAAACAGCTTCTCGTATAAGCTTTCACACAAGCGTTTTCAATAAGCTAAAAAAATTGATTTATCAAAATAAGCTAAAAACAGCTTCTAGGGATCAATAAGTTACTTATTTAAACTTACTTAAATACTGTTTTTTTTATATAAAAACACTTATATCAACAGAAAAGATCTAATAAGCTATAAGCTATGCTATCCAAACGGGATCTTACTTTCTTACTTTAGAGGATCCAGATTTGTTAGAAATAATCATTAAAAGATTCTTAAATGCGCCGCTAGTGACATCCAATGCTTAATGCCAACACATGCGACTTCAGCTTTACACGTTGATGGCCAAACTATAGGGCAATCATCAATCTTCAAATGGTAAAATGTCCAACTCCAACTCTTATCATCATCATCATCTTCAGAATTACAATAATCCTAGGCTTAATAAAAAATTATGGTACATGGTAGAATTTCCCTTTACAAATGCATTTGTAAACTGTAGGGCAAGTCTCTGCATTCGAGCTCTTGAAACTCACCATCACCCCCTTGCAAGGAAAACATGGTCCACATGCATGGGAACAATCTCGTATGGTGGAACCGGTTGGGTAGAGTTCCATTCCCACAAAGTCTGCCTTTGCTTCTTCCAACAATCACAAGTTGGTTATATACAACCATCAGTTAATAACTTGGTTGAACACAAATATGACTTACCACACAATAATGAAACCAATTGCATCAAACCTTTTTATCTCTATTTGCTGCCTTCTCTTCTTGCAAGCTGATCAACTTGACTGGAAAACGGGAAAAAAGCAC